>OX344802.1:24179181-26760773 GCA_947034925.1 Eudemis profundana
AAGTTGTATGGACGCAACTATCCATAACCAATAGTGACTCTTTTATAGCGAGACACAACACAAACAATCACGAGCAGAGTGAGACATTTTAATTTATTTATAATGTATAACGCGAACGCGCTTCCAATGTTGCACGGAATTAGGCCGGCTTGACCAATAAACGAGCAAATTCAAAAATATACATGAATTTATTGTATTTTTTTAAATTAATAAATTTTATCGATAAAAATTTTCCCCGCACTAATTCGAAGATGTGCCATATATTTCCCGCAAAAGAATCAACAGGCCAATAATCAGCGCTTTTACGGCGTTCTATTTTCAACTTTATTATCCCAGTAAATTTTGCTCAAACAGTAAGGTCTAGAATTAACTTTTTACGAAATCGAAACCCAGCCCTGAGATTAAGCCCAGCTTTAACAATTTTGACTTTCCGTCATAGTATAAAATTGTCGGACTGCAAAGTTTGTCAAAACGCGCGGTCAAAATGCCAGAGAATCGTCCAACACTGTTGATTGGCTGATTACATTTAATTGAATCAAAAGTTTTATCGATAAAATTCTCACTTCCTTAGACGTTAAAATTTTTCTCTTTACAATATCTCGTAATCTACCTCCGCGCAACATATTTCGCTACCCTATTGTATAATAGAATTGTTCCATCACCACACCGTAAGATAAGTAGGTACTAATACCTTGTACAGAAAACGCTCTGTCCAATAACCCACGTACGAGATACAAAAAAAACCGCGCCGAAACCTACCCACTTGCTCCAATCTACAACGTGCGCTCCCTCCGTTCGTCAGGACCACCGCTAGGGCTGACACAAGTGGAATAATGTAAAGCGAACTTACGCCCAATTTCAAGCTACCGTTAAAAATGGCTGCGCTCGCACTTGATCGCCGCGCGCGCTGGTATATAGATAAATAGCTACGTATAAATATATCGTTCGGCCACGGCCGGCCCTGACGCCCGCGCGCCAATCGCATCCTGCTTGTTCACGAACTCGAGTCGAGTCAGGCGAGTGCAACGCTACCACCGGTGCGTGCGGTACTAGTGTCACGAAAGTCATTTCTAACTCGAATGAAAATTCGATACGTGAAAAGTGTGTTCAATGTTCATTATGTAAAGCCTATGGTATGTTGTAATCATCTTGTCGAATGGTCTCGTTACAAGACCATTACAATAATTATTTTAGTTTGAATTCGTAATAAATTAGAGGCAGTTAAAACAAATACTCGCATGCCGCTATATATCCGTTTCTACACACGTCAAACATACATACATATAATACAGGTCAACCCCATAACCCTCCTTGACTACATAGAATAATCGCACAGGCTCCGCCGAGTGTCGGCGCAGCCCTGAGCTTGTCTAACGCTTTAGGCAAGAAATAATAATGTTTACTAGAACACGGTGTGAGACACGTTTGAACTCGCATTCATTACAAGTCAGTACTCTCATACTGTAACTCGTACTAGACCCATCGAAACTAAATATGCTATAATTCTAGGCTTTACCGAGCCGTAAAAGGCTACTTCTAACTGAATATATGTATGGGTTTCTGTTTTATATCTTTGACGCAATCTAGAAATATTTTTTAATAATATAGCAACACACTACCGGTTTCGAAATACGCGTGTGTGACTTTATTTCAAAAACCAGCATTAGCAGTTAAAACCGATCAAGTCGATACAACGTAAAAAGGATTACAATAAATTGTCAATAAAATTGTCACTAAAAAATTAAACCTCAATCCGACAGTACAACCTGACGCAATCTGATCAAATCTCAAGTATACACGATCAAAATTTATATTGCACAATATACTTGACACAAACCATCAGTAAATTTGGCTTTTATTCAGCTAAAATAATTATTGCATACTGTTAGTCATTTTCATAATAGGATAATAACAAACTACCATGGCAACGAGCCATAGAAATATACCTCAACACTTAAAAAAGTCTAGTGTCAAACATATGGTGCAATATTCACTCTTGGAGGCATTTTCCCAACCAGCAACTCTACCGCTATGCTTGTCTATGACGGATATTTTACACGCGGAGTTTAATTTTCATGTCGTGCGTTTTATTTTACAAAGTATTAATTTCTTCGAATTTCAAAAAATAATGTTAACCAACAAATCATAATATGATAAGTTGCAAATTTTCAAAACCATATACCATCTAGTTTCTAAGTCGGCGGGAAAACGCCTCTGACCTGTCTCTTCACGTGACATTGACTGACAGCTTGTTTGTCAAATCAAACCACTGACCACGCTAACGGCTGCCTATATATGTAGTATTATTGATCTAAATTGATTTAAGTGAAAGATTATCTCTTGTGGCTGTCGTTACAGTTCGTTGTTACAGTGAAAATAAACATATTTATTCGAGGGTCAACGCGATTTCATCAAAGCTTCGCCCGCTCGGCTTTTATAATGTTAATAAAACCAGCCAAATCACAAATGGCTCGGCAGTGTAACGGCAATGTTTACTTCGCAAATTTTGGTTTTATACGGAAATTCTACAAGGAAAGGTAAGTGCCTACGCACTATTGGTTTTTTTTTAAAAGCTAATTCTATAACTGTCGCCATGAATACCACATTGTTCTAAGTACCTTTTACGTGGTTATGATAAATGCGTTGATAAAACATCCAGCGATGAAAACGACAACGGAATCAAACTGTTTCCCTCGTAATCTTGCAACATGCTTATAAATTCCGTGTATCTTTCAAACAAATCCAACTTCATAATACGACTTTACCCGTATCATCGAATTCCAATTAGTAAATCATATTTCCAACTTTTCTAGTTTACTGACAATGATTTTCAGTCTGAGTGAAGTAAAAACACTTCTGAGAAAATTATTACTTTCCGATTCGCATTTCGTAATGTAGTATAATAATGCGAAAAGTGCATTGTATTTAATCTTATGAAAATGTCAACCAGAGTTCCGCAAGGATGATACTAAATCCTTTTGGAAATCCGGGTCGTTCGAAAGATACATGTATCATCAAAGTCCGGCTACCCCTGTCCCAAAGTCGGATACTTTTAGCCCTCTTGGTTATATTTCCTCGGTGGAATCCTTGCTTAGTGAAAAATAACTGATATTTAAAATCTACCTGTCCCAGATTTTAATTTTCTTTAACGAGTAACCAGTTAGAATTTTAAAAAAACCTTCTTTCCTACATCATACTTACTATTTTTAATATTTCAGTTATGAAAGACTATCTACAATTTAAAAGGCTCAGATTACTATCGCTGCAATGACTTAGCTGCCCGGGATGGTACCTTGTGTGCAAATTCCTAGAATATGATCAACTTGTAAGTATACATATTTACTTATTATTTTTTTTTAAATGCTCTTATTAATAATAATTAAATTTCCAATTTCAATTGCAAATAATCTAGCGTGGTTTGGTGGCAGACTAACTTTATCACACAAGATTCCTTTCCCTTATGCGGTGAGCTTTATTTAAACTCTATTTGATTTACACATATAGATATATATGGTGTGGTGTAAGTTGTCCGCATTAAAAACCAATGAAGAAACAAAAGTGTTTCCTCATATATAAAGTAGGTTTGATTTCTTTTTGCAGCCCAGCCAGTCCCTGTACTGCCTGCTAAGTACTGTTGCCTACTGTTTTGGCAACGATCAGAGATGCCACGGTTATACTACAGAGCCCAGCCGAGAAGTGAATGGCAAATTATAAGAAGATATTAACGGTAAGCTTTTGCTCTATACTAAAACTCCCAATGTTTATGCCTCGACGCCATGGCGTGCCAATATCAAGAACACCGTGTACTTTATTTATACTCATGCATATACGTGGGTATCATTAAGCAATTATTTTAATCGAACTGGAATAAAATGCCGAATTGAAGCATTGTTCTAGTAACAGTGCCACGGCTGAAGAGATTTGAAACCCCTGATTTATACTAGATTTGTCTTGAAAGTCAAGATTAAATAAAAACCATTCATCTCTTGGCTCGGCCTACTTCCCTGGCCGCTTGATCTACTATAAACAAATCACTTTCTGCTACCTACCTGCGAAATACAAGACTTAATTTGTTGAGTATTAAGGCCCGTAACTCAATCCATAACTAATTTGGCAAGTCTTAATAAATTTACTCTGTTTTCAGGAAAGCCGTCTGGAAGTTCCAAAGCTTGTCAACTTCGATGTACCATGACATCAATCTTCCGTGCCACAAGAACGAGACCTCCTTTACAGAAGATTAATTTTTAATGCTTTTAGTCGAGTGTGATTGTCCGATCTCAGGAATCTGATACCTTATTAACTAAACTTTAGCTAACTGAGACTTTTCCCTTCCCGAGATCCAACATCACTCTACGACCGCTTATTTTTAGTTCGGTTCAACCATTCTCGTGCCTGGCATTCTTACGCTACCCTTAATACTATACTGGTTCTGACAATCAGTTATAGATACTCAAAACACGTGAATGGTTAAACTGTGCCATGTAAAATTAGGTACATCCGGTCTACAACACCTAGTAATTAGAGACAGGCAATGTTCTCAATTCTAAAACGTATGTGCCTAAGATGATTGATTTTAATAGAACGCTAGTCCCATTCAACTAGTTAAACATTAAATGGTTCATCTAACAAATAGTTTGCCAAGTACAATTCTTTTCCCTGAATAATTTGCAGCTTAACCAACTGTAAGCCGTAATAACAAATCGCTCTAGTTTCATGAACATTGCCTATCCCTGACCGGTGTGAATGTGTTTTTTTTATAAGGTAAACAGGGGCAATTCAACTAACTTACACATATTACCGACCTCTGGAGTCGAAAACTGATGACAATAGAGGGAACCTTCCCAACATTATTTAAAGAAAGAATATGATATATATATTTTTTTTCCCATTTTGGAACACTCTGAAACCTTTACTGGATAGACTTTTGATAAGAATCGTTTCCCCTCCACTGTCAGCAGCGATCCAGAGCTCCCAGCTCTAGTAAACGTGGTGCTGTTAAAAAGGACCTCCTTTCTAACGGATGTCTCATCAAAATAAATCCAATACTTTGTTGTATTCACTAGTTTAATCTCTTTCTCTTAATATAGGCCCTTTTTAACAACGCCACCGAATTATTTTTATATGAAATAATGTTTCTATATATCAAGTGTGTACAGCCTGCCCCAAAGGCGGCCGGACACTTCACAATAGTTTTTAAATTATTGAATTGTAACTCGACCTATAAGAGGCCCTCTCAGGCAAAACCTGGATGGCGCTGGACCTATGTATGGTTTGGTGTCCGAAGAAAATCTTTTAGTTTAGCAAAACTTAGCCAACCTAGGTCTCTACTATAGCTTGTCCATGAGTAAAAGGTCTCAGCATAAATATGTACAACAATCATGGTGGTTTTAATTCAAAGATCCTGAATCTCTCTGTTTCTACCCTGGTCTACTTCCAAGAAGTCTGTTAAGAAAATTCCTAGTTAAATATAGAATTCGTACCGCGCCTACGAAAGGTAATCACATTCTTTAAACCTAGTTATGTAATTCTTAAAAATCAATCCGAGATGACTGGCGAATAGTAGTCAGTCATCCTTCAATGGTTTAAAATGTAAATAAATAATTGTTCCCTTGAATGAGTAAACGCGGGCGAGCGGAATTCTAGAACTACCTCTAATGGTTCAGATGTACTCGTTCACTAGAAGCGAATAACCATGAATAATCGTGTCGAATTCTATCTGGTATAAAAAAATTTCGCAAGTTTATTAATTATGAGAATTTGCACGAAGAAGGTGCTGCCAACTGGTGTCGCAACCGTAACCGAATTTCAAAATACTTCCCCTAGCAGTTCAAGCAATAAATGATCAATAATTCAATAAGAATGAATAAACGCAGGTGAGCAACATATTCGTGTTATCTTCCGCCTAGTATCAGAATTTTTTGCGAATTTATTAATTATAGACTCGGGAAATGTGCACGACGAAGGTGCTGCCAACTGGTGCCGCCAAACCAAACGTCTACTGACTCATGCTGAGGCCACACTCCATCGAATTTATTTATTATTTTTACTATTGCATTGGCTGCTACTAACGTCAGTGATGACATCTCTTTATATTTTTTTTTTTTTAATACTGACAACCTCAAACCTCTGACAATTCAAACTGTCAGACGCGAACAACTGCCATTGGTCCATCAATGACAGCCCTTGATGCTCAGTGTTGCCACCCATATTTCGTGCAAGTTCCCCAAAGTCGCTAAAATAGATTGAAATAGCATCCGACAAGCATTTTAAGAAACCTTCACCTGACTTTGGCGCAACCAGGTGACATTCCATAGTAACAAGCAAATCAATGGAATCTTCCCTGTTCAGTTAAATTAAAGGAACAAGTCCTTTTGGCAATAGTTAGTATCTCAAGGAAATTCAAACACGGCCAACCAATTACTTAATTCCAGGGCATTTAAATAAATTCAACCGGTTTTCAGTAGTAAGGAATTGCTTAGACCTACTTAAACATGATGTCTTTATCTAATGGTAAAACGTTTGTTAAAATATCAATAAGGTAAATCAACTCAACTAATTGAAACAATGTACCAAAAAATTTACACGCTTTGGTTCCCAGCTTAAATACGCTTGACAACCAATTGAAATATAGCACCAGTATGTTTTCTAGTGACTTACCTGGTTGAAACTTACTTACTTGAGGAAGACGCCGCTAATGTACGTAGTCTTTTTTTATAAAATATTTTAAAGAAAACGCATTACAAAAATTCAACCAATCAGACCGCATAACCCGTTTGATATTTGACGATTATATTGGTAGATGTAAGAAGTTGGATTCCAACCACATTTGAACATAAAATAACTGTCGTGATAACGTTAATATCGTAAATCGTCCGGTAAACTCTTATTCATTGGCAGTAGGACGTAAATTGAAGTTTTGCTTATCAAAACCACATTAAATGTTTCTCCTACAAACCCGCCTGTCCCCATGAAGAAAACTCTACGCGTTAAGAACTACTGACCCCTATACTGCCCGCCTGTTATGCCCAAAGAGATTTAACCCAGCCAAAAAAAACCCTAATATTTTTTTTTTTTTTTTACGAATGAAAGGCATTTACAAGCAAGCTGTGAAGGGGCAATAGAACTACTAAACTACTATACACAAAACCTGCGCAAGGCCAAGGCTCCCCAAGATTCACAAAAGCCTATCCATTCCGCGGCAGCAATTTTGATCTGGAAATACCAGATCATTTTTTTTTAAAAGCAAATCACAATATTGAACCACATCAAACACTGCACCAGTACCTAATCCTGGTCATCGGCTGATCAATTCTGAAACATCCCCCCCCTTTTTAAAAGTACTAAACCTACGACTACAAAGCTACAAAGGTCCCTACTCCATCAGGCTGTAATTTGCTTTAGTTTTGGCCAAAATGTGATCGTCTAGGTAGAACTACTACGCAGTGATGAGTCAGTAATCCATAGTCTTTTCGGTCTAGTGTGGTTTGAAGAGCCTTGGAAAACCCTGTGGTCTAATTAAGTCTATACTACAATTTAGCCGAAACTATAGTTAATTCTACGGCGAGCTACAAAACCTAGATGAAAAATTGTTCTAACTTTAAAACACAAATTGTTTTAAAGTAGAACGTCCCCGACCGTTTGCTGGGTACAATACGGGCCGGTTAGTGCTTATTTTATGACTAGACGTTTGTTTCTGTTTTTCTACAATCAAGGAGGCATTTATTCAACCGATTCCCGTACCTAAGACCCTGAATATCTAACTTTTGCAATATCTAGCCCGTATTTATTTGGATGGGGAATAGCCTTTTAATGAAACATAAGCCAAGTAATTCGAGCTATGATGGACCTACCATGGTCTCTTTTATCCGAGAAATAATTATGTCTGAATCGCCAAATATTCATTGACAAAAAGCCAAATAAACTAGCTTGGCTTTAACAACACTAAACTAAATAGCCTCACGTATTTCCACAGCGAATACACAATTCCTTGGCTTTTACAAGTGTTAGATGAGATTGGATGAGCTACTGTTACAGTGTCTACCCTATCCATGAACTAAGAAAATAGAGAGACTTTTATCCTCTCCGCACCCAGGCACCCGGGATTAACGCTCATTCCGGCACCCATAACCTTCGGTAGTAAAAAGGTTCTTTGACCAATACAAAAGAGGGGCTCTCCCTTGTTTTAGACTGGTAGAAGGTCCATGAACCCTCAGGACTCCGCTTGTTATTTAGCGTGAAAAATCCTTGGATTGCTGACATGACAAAAGGGCCGATCATTTGTACCGGACACCTACCCCGTCTTATTTTGCGGGTCCAAAAAGTCAGACTACCAACAATCTCTCCGTATCAGGTTTTAGACGGTCCATGAACCATCAGTATTCAGCTCGTTGTTCAGCGTGAAAAATCCTTGGATTGCAGACATGACAAAAGGGCCGATCATTTGTACCGGACACCTACCCCGTCTTATTTTGCGGGTCCAAAAAGTCAGGCTACCGACGATCCCTCACTCCAAAATCAGAGCATCAATTATTGCTACTATGTACCGAAATGGTCAACACTCCCCGATGTCCGTGTGGCACAAAAGAGAATTCCCTAAATTTATTACAAAACGATGGTGATCCTGACAATAGGTGCATTTACCCTGATTTTGTTTGATTCCAAAATCAATCTAAATATTTAATACTTCAGTCTCTGATAGTTACACTGGAATTCAATGAAACGTCAAATAGCCTAGCACTTACGGTTCCGAGTACTATGAGACACTGACAGTATTGCCAGAACTTAATTTTAAAAATGCTAAATGGGTAGACACCAGATTATTATTAATCTACTACTGAATGACAAACTAGTAACTACGGATAATAACTAAGTCCAAGTTTCACCTGTAGTTTAGAATCCAACCTCTCAATCACCTGTCTCCGTGTGCGACGTTCACCTGCCCTAGTAACCTGTTATGTTAAACTAAACTAATTCGATTAACCAGTTTGTATGAACTAAACTAGAACCTTAGGCATCAAAAACCTCTCAGCCCACACAAAAGTATGAAATTCCTTAAAATCACAACACATACCTTGTACCACCGGTTGTTCCTTAGAGGTAGAAAAATGATTATCGCGCGAGTTACGCCCGGTCGTTGGAACAGGCGATCCAAGTCCCTCTGCTTCCCCTGGATTTGCCGCATTGGACGTGGCTTCTCGACGAATCCCCCCTAGATAAAGTCAAGTAACTTACCAGTTAGTACCCTTTGATACTTTACTGTTTTGCTCTGGATCCGGTTTGGTGTCCGCAACTGAGGCTCGGAAATCGCAGCCTCGTGGAGCTCGCCATCCGCAGCCGCAGCTCGTAGCCCGCGAAGCACGCCGACCGAGACCCGCAACGCGTACGCTGATTGAAGCCCGTTATTCGTAACTTCTAGATGCACGCTGATTGGAGTCCAGCGTTGTAACTTCGTGGTGTACGCTGATTGGAGCCTGTCACTCGCAGCTTCGCTCAGCGTGTCTGCCCGGACGCCAACTCTTTTGTTAGTTTAGGCCTCCTCTGAAGGCCCACGGCCTTCCTGTTCCGTAGCCTGTGTCTTCGTAATGTTGCGCCCCGTCGATTAGAGTTTAAGTCCCCGAACGATTGATCAGCGTTACGCCGTACCACTGACTAAATATTACGCCCACGAGGATTAGAAATTAATTCTTCTAACAATTTGCCCAGCGTTACCCCGTATACTGTTTATAGAGATGTTGTCTCGTCGGCGATTCGAGATCCAGTCCCGTACTTTGCCGCGAGTCGGCTTTATATACCTTCCCCTTGAGGAACAAATGACGATCAATAAATTCTTTTGTTTCAGCCAAAGAAAAATGTGACCCACTTTTAACTCGCGAAATCTGTATAGAATACACAATACCCGATTTCCTGCTATTTATGAAACTAATTGCTTCCAAGTCCATTTACAATAATCACTCTGCTGATAAAAATTCCACAAAGTCAACGGAAGCCTGACTTTCCTGCCAGATGAACGAATTACCTCAGTTTGGACCAAAGCCCCTCTAAAATTATCCCAAATTTGAAGGCTGCCACATTTAAGTAGCAACATTCTGACATTTCTTCCGATTTCTTCATGTAAATAAAAATATGTTAATAACTTCTCAAATACTAGAGTTTTTCACCTTGTTTTTGAGTTTCCTGAATCCTGGGACCCTAAGGAATGATTTCATGAGAAAATCTCACCTAGACACGCGTTTCCCAGCTGTTATGAGACCCATGTTTTTACGGTAAATCGCAAAACTTTGAATGCTTATAATTCCTAAAATACCTCATATCTTTACATTATTTTTGATTTTCTTACTTCGCTAGACCGTATTAACGTTACTTTAACAAGAATTATCCCTAGAAATCCGCCCGTCATTGATTTTTCAAGACAACTTTTACGGTAGTAAAATATCAAAATGCAAAAGCCTAGTTCTTCTCAAATATCTTAGATTCTTTCTTTGTTTTTGATTTATCCATGTCTTCAGAACTCAGGGTTAACAAAATAATGGAAATCCACCACTGAAACATAGTTTCCATTGGACCAAAGGAGCACTTCAAATTATGGAAAATTAAGTAGTCAATTCTTTCTATTGACATGAATTCCAATGCTGAGATAGCATTAAATGGGTCCAAATAATTATGTTTTACATATCCTCGGATGAATAGTCTCAAGATTTGCCTTTGAAATACCTTTTCTTTTGAAATAAAATTTTAACCTCTAACAAAAATAGTTACACTAAATACTACTATTTCCACATGAATTATTATTGAAATTCACAGCCCCGCCTTTCCTCCTGAATGAATCCTAAACTTTAG
The DNA here is from genome assembly GCA_947034925.1 of Eudemis profundana. Lineage (NCBI taxonomy): Eukaryota > Metazoa > Arthropoda > Insecta > Lepidoptera > Tortricidae > Eudemis > Eudemis profundana. Next base: position 24,190,018 of record OX344802.1, read on the forward strand.
ACCCAATTTTAACCCCTGTAACCATTTCTTTTATCTCTTATTTTCAACAGATGTCTCAGCCGACCATCGATGAAATCAGTACTTTTGTTTGAACAAGTTCCTTTGTGCAAGCCCTGAAAAATAACTAACACACAGTATTAATATAAAAGCAGTAATGGACCTAGAAGCCAATTTTGACCAGCTGGCCTTGACAAGTCTTACAAATAAAGGATTTTGTTCCCCGCTAAACTCAAGTAAGCATTTTATTCTTACTCTCGTTTTTTTCATCCAACCATACCTAGTATGGGCTGAGAAGTGTAATAAAAGGTATCCTTTTACCCCAATCAAAGAGAACTAGCAATTGCCCCCACCCTTCTCAGTAATTACAAGCCAGAGTGGTGCACAAGTTATGGTTCTATAAAGCAAGTCTCTATGTGCGTTTTGATTCCAACAAGAAAGCTCATGGCTTCGGTTCGTTACAACACACGCATTCGTAAAACTTGTAGTGCGTTCACGGCGCGCACACATACAAGCCACATGTTGTGCCTTGTGTAGGGAGAAAAATTACTGCTGTTATACTGTGGCGGGGAGTTCCTGTATAACTTCACATTTTCAATCAAGCGTCTCATCTCTAGTTCAGTAACACATTTGAGTAGCAAATTCTAGACGATTTACCATCATAAAACTACTCAAAGAGCATACAGCGCCCTAAGTGTCCAATATAATAATGGATTTAGGATGTTGTTGGTGCTGCCACGCCACTGCAGCGCGTCGGGGATGTTTTGTGAGAAGCATACGGATGGCTTCCATGCCATAATGCGCAAGCGTGTAGCATCCCTGGCGAGCCGCCTGCGTGGCAGCCCGAACAGCCATGCAGACCGTGGCGGCGCCCCTAGATGGACCCTTCCACTGCTACTGGGACAGCTTGCACAGAGCTGGGCCGTCTAGTGGACGCGGATAGGGTATTAGGTGTGTATTACTAACATATTTATTAAGTATCATTGTTACTAACAAATTATAGAAATGCAAATTTCTGAAATAAATCATTTGAATTGAATTGAAAACAACATGGAACTGATGGCCAATAGCTACATCATAATCTAATTGGCACTTGGAATAAAGTCCAACAAATAAAAAACATCCTTTTTAAGATGTACTTCTCGAAGATGAGTGTCCTCTGTCGCTCGCACTCGCCGGTCACGCCACCGGCCATGTTCACGTAAGACGTTATTTATAGGCGAAGGCGGCGTGTCCAAAAAGCTTACTTGTGTCAAAAGTTGAGCGTTAAATCATCGGGCACTATCTGGATATTGCAGGCCGGACGGTGGCCACTAGTGTTGGGTAAGGGTCCACTGTTGGACACGATGCGGGAAAATTAAAATGTGGGTACTCCGTACCTACTATCTGTCAGTGTAGTGACGTTTTTATAAAATATTTTCATCATCATTTCAGCCATAGGATAGGACGTCCACTGCTGGACACAGGCCTCCTCAACCAGGTCATCCGACCACCTTACAGGTCCCACGCTGAGCTTGCCAGTACGTGGTATCCACTCGAGAACTTTTCTGCCCCAACGGCCATCGGTTCTTCGAGCTATGTGCCCTGCTGCCCATTGCCACTTCAGTTTGCTTAGTTTGTTTCGTCGGTGACATTGGCTCGTCTACAAATCTCCTCATTTCAGATTCGATCTCGCAGAGAGATCACGAGCATAGCCATTTCCATAGCTCGCTGAGTGACTGAGCTTCCTCAAGAGGCCCAAAGTTAGAGACCACGTCTCGGCTCTGTAGGTTAGGATTTTTTTACGAAGACTAATTTTCTAAGTGTATCGTTGTAAGTTGACAATGGACACGGTCCCCGGCTAAGTGATCCGGCATACAATGAAATATGAAGACATTTTTACACATTACAATACCAATTTTTCGGCCAAATGGCGAAATATATAATTGTACAGGCCGATATGTTACCAAATTATCATCGGATTGTTATTTGATCACAAAATGGATGCAGGGAATTCGTGTTAGGATAAAAACAAGTATAAGTGTTTTAGGTACCTCTTAAAGTTATCAATAGGGAACGTGCACGACGAAGGTGCTGCCAACTGGTGCCGCCAATCTAAATCAAGTACCCTCTCATGCTAGGGCAACATTGACGGAAACGCCTATATTTTGTTGCGATGAAGGACGATTAACGTCGGTGTAGCTACGACTTACTATATTTGACATTGACACTTACATATTGACTCTGACAGCTTGATTTGACAGGGGTGATAGTTTCCTTTATTGTCCAACCATGTCTCTTTTGTCCAAGCTCCTGTAATTTTGTGCTGGCTAAGGCTAGAACCCTGAATTTTCAGGAATATATAGGGCATAATATGACTTAGATGTATTCTTAATAACATTCAATTTGAACTTGTAGTTAGTGACTTTTTAACCCTTTAACGTCCAAAAATTACCATTGTCGGGAGTTCAATCCTCCTCGGCAGTCAATTGTTCAAATGATACGGATTGAGAAAAAAATCCAAAAGACGATGTTGTAAGGTGGTAATTTTTGCGTTACACTTTCATTCTGCCTCTGGCTAATAAAAAGTTGTCACCCATACTATCCTCGATTTGGCGGCAGATTCCAAATACTTAATGAATCGAAAACCGCATTTAGTAATGACCCCCAACGGGAGGGTGGCCACCCCGTGGGCCCTCCGTAATTTTATCGGGTTATAAATTTGAATTTGTATAATGCTGGGGCATTAACCCATGATTTATGCAACTTGACTCTGTTAAGATTTCTGAGATGAAAAACAATAAATTTCGCGAGCGTAACTATTGCGTTTGGGTGTTGGGCCTGCGTGGATACGGTCTTAGGGAAAGATTGACTTTTTTTATTCTGACCGACATAAAAATATCTTGACTGTAAATATCTCTAAGAATTTGGCGAGCGTATGTAACTATTCCGTTTGGGTGTTAGAGTTTCGTGGATACGGTCAAAGAGAAAAAATTACCTTTTTTATTGTAACCGACGTAAAAGTATCTTGACTCCGTCAAGATATCTGAAAGAAAAACAATATACTAGGCAAGCGAAACTATTGCATTTGGGCAAGAATTTGGCGAGCGTATGTAACTATTCCGTTTGGGTGTTAGAGTTGCGTGTATACGGTCAAAGAGAAAGTTTGACTTTTTATTGTAACCGATATACATGTAATTTGATGTACTAAGATTTCTGAGATTAAAAACCTTAAATTTAGTGGGCGCAAGTTTAGCGTTTGGCTGTGGGGTTGCGTAAGGACGAAGTGTTTTTTTTATTGTGACCGCCATTAAATGTATCTTGATTCTGTATTTAGTGAGCGATTATTACGTTTGGCTGTTAGTGTTGAAGTGAAAAGTCAAGTGTTTTACTGAGACTACCATAGTTTAGAATGACTTACTCTTTCTAGACTATAGAAAATACTATCCTACACAATCCTTATCAAGGACTTTACTTTATGATTGCATAATAAAGTTCAAATGAAAATAGAGTTCCGTGTTTCCTTTTGGGGTACGAAACCCTAAAAAGGCATCCAAGTCTGAGGAACAAATACTCGTGCTCATCACATAAATATTTGAAGTGCGATATGCTGTTTTAATTTGAATTCAGGAACTCTTGATTCGACTCACTCCCAATACTTAACCAAAATATGCCTATGTGTCAAAATAAAAAGACTCGTATCCACACTAATCTAATTTCCAGACAATTTACCCCTTATCGTTTACACGACACATTTACGAAGCATCTATCGTACACATTGCATCTACTGGTCAGTCAAATGTTCAGAGACTACCAGATTTATCCGGTTTATACCGAATTCGTTACGCGTCATAAAAGCGCTGATTGATAACTTTCGTTACAATGAAAACTGCTTTTTTAAGCGCTAGTTTTGATCGTAAATTTTAGTGATTATGTATATGGCAAATGTGCTAATATTGGACTGACGTCTCAAAACTTATCCTATAACCTCAATTAGACAGTTAAAAAATTTGCGTGTTAATATAATATGAAATATATTCCTGACGCTTGTCAGATCTGTTTCAATTCAAACACATGCAATAGAACATGATGGGTACACGATATCGCACAATTTAAAAAATATATATATATTAAATAAATAAATATTGAGGGAAAATACACAAATCAACTTAGTCCCAAACTACGCAATGCTTGTACTATGGGTACTAGACATTAGTAGGGGCAAGTGCTCAACCTGTGGACACTTTCCAGAATTTGACTTTTAATCAGTTGTTAGACAAAAACTACGCGTATTATAAATGAATTCTTTATTTTGTTTTAATCACAATTAAACAATCTTCAAAGTCCACATATGTTTTCTACGCTAGCTATCCGCAGATGGCGGATAGAAGCATTTTAAAAAAAACACTCATTTTGTCCATAGGTACATCTACTGTCTGTACCTATGGACTCCAAAAACGTACCTATGGACGGTAACGTACCTACGGACATTAATCAACAACATACTTTTAAACAGAATAAACTTCTAGAATAACGTAATTAACAACATACAATTAAACAACATGTAATTATATGTTGCTCTGCATATCACAGTTACTTTTTTTCTTCTTGAAATCTAATATTCTTAGCAAAATCTCAAGTATAATTATGGGATTTTAAAATGCCTCCATTGTCAGCAGAAGAATATGCTGTGTGTAGTAATGCTGCTTTTTTAAGTAATCATATATCTGTTGCTCCTCAGTATTGCTAAATATCCTCCTGACATCATTTTTTAGGAGTTCTAAGCCTTCTTCACCAATATTTTGACAGTGATTTAATTTTATGTTTTTAAAGATTGTCGATTTTGGGATTTTAAACTTCTCTGCGGCTTTCCTTACTGAACTTCCATTTTCTACTTCCCAAACAGCTGCAGTCAGAGTGTCTAGGCATATCTTGTCTCTATTTTTCCCAGCTTTACTACGAGGCACTAAAACAAACAAAAATATTGTATATTAATTTTACTGTCCACAGGAACATTCAGTATAACTGTACCTATGGACAGTCCACAGGTACATTCACGGAGGTATCCACAGGTACAATTTCGGCGGTTTTTATTTTGAATTCATACCGGTCACTATAAATGCTACCTACGATTAACGAAATCTTGTAGAAATAACGTTTACACCATATAAATTAATATGCCATTGCAAAGACACCCGCAACATTTAGAGATTTTACATAAAACATGCTTTAAAAGAAGGTAAAAAATTACTTTTTGTCACAAAAACTTTCGGCAGCCTCAAAACACACAGTTTCTGTAATCAGTAAAGATGGCGATTAGCTAGTGTTGCCATATGAAAAAAATACTTTTCAAATAAGTGATTGGTATTTGACTATGGTTATTCGTTTTCTCTGTATGAGTAGTGTCCACAGGTAAAACCGTCCACACGTACAGCACTTGCCCCTATATTACACAACTAGGGTGGTAATACAAAGCATTCGGCTTTCTTTATTACCTCCCGTGTTGTGTACAGCATTTTATGTATATGTCGCAGCCAACTGGCTTAATCAGCCATTTGGTTAAATGCCTAGCAGTTTGACTAAATTATGACCCGCCAGCAGGTCGACGAAGCCCCGCTACGCGGGGCTTCTGTTTAACCTAACCTAACCTAAAATTTAAATGAAAAGGCTAGGCAGTTAACTAAATGGCTAATTAAGCTAGTTGGCGGCGACATATACATTTGGACAGAAAGCGGCTTATTCCGTGCGCGTATAGCGTGCGGAAAAAGACACTTTATGGCCAAGTGTGGCATAATAGTACATTACACAACTAGGGTGGTAATAAAAAGAAAGCCCGAGATTGCAGGTGTTTGCGGCCCGAGCTGTAAGCGAGGGACGTAAATATGCGATCGAAGGCTTTCTTTTTTACCTCCCGTGTTGTGTACATAATTTTATGTCTACACTTGGCCAGAAAGCAACTTTTTCCGTACGCGCAGCATGCGGAAAAAGCCACTTTATGGCCAGGTGTGGCATAGAATACTTACCATAACATTTACTTACAATAATACTGTAGTTTAACACTTAACGTCAAATCACCTATAAAAGTTTCCGACGAACTGAGGACCTCGTCCTTTTTTCGATGTCGGTTAAAAAGCAAACTGACCTACTTACAAACCACAATCGCATTACCCACAAAATCTTTAACTCCATCAAATTCCCCGATCATTCAAAAACCGCTTCACCAGCGCATCCCAAGGTAATTACCACTTTGATTTATCACGACTTTCGACTAAACCTCTTTTCTTTCATTCGCGTTAAATGGGATGATTAAATCTGGGCGATATTCCATTGTTTTCAGCACAATGCCAATCGATGACGCGGCGGTTCGGTGACAATTCGGATTTTAAATAGATTCCGAATTTGAATTGCTTTTCCGTTTATTTTTTGGTGTTGCCAGATTGTTGAAAATACCCATTTGTAATTAGTGCGAAATACTATTCTAGAGTGCGACTACGATAAATTTGCAGAGCGGAACATGGCAACGCCTCCGTTTCAGTCAAATTTATATCAAAATATGACGTTTCAATGGAGGTGTTGCCGTGTTCCGCTCTGCAGATTTATCGTAGCCGCATACTAGTTTTATTTTATTTATCTACTTACTGTACTGTATATCTTGAAGTGGTTTATTGCATCAAAGATACAAAAAATAATAATTTTAATTTCTACCCATTCGTCATTGCTAAAGATTACTAAAATAGTATATTACACAACTAGGGTGGTAATACAAAGAAAGGCCGAGATCGCAGATATTTGCGGCCCGAGCTGCAAGCGAGGGACGTAATTATATCCGATCGAGGGCTTTCTTTATTACCTCCCGTGTTGTGTACATCATTTTATGTCTACACTTCGCCAGAAAGCGGCTTTTTACGTACGCGTACCACTTTATGGCCAGATGTGGCATAAACATTTTTATTTATTTAAACTTTATTGCACAAAAGAAAACTTATCGTACAAAAGGCGAACTTAATGCCACAGGGCATTCTCTACCAGTTAACCTTAGGGCAAAGCAGATAACTTGTAAATATGTGTGTAAGATTTTTTTAATGTATTTATTTAAAGTATGCAACTGATGTAAACTAAACTGATATTTCTTCACCCTTGCTGATAAAATGTATGACTGCATAAATACAGATTTCGTAGGCTCCATTTTGTATTTGTGTGAATAAATTAAAAGTCTGCTACGTACAACCCTAAACCTAAAAAATATGGTTGTCGTGATGTAAACATGTAACACACGTAACCTTGAACGTAACACTCAAATAACTGTCCATAAAAAGTTACATCATACCTTCTCCCTATGGTATCACAGAAAAACCACCCTTCCCCACCCCCTTCTCAAAAAACGGAAAATATATTTTTTTATTAAAATCCTAAACACGAGACCGGAATAGCATCAATCAGCATTACCAACTTCTCCTATAACTAATAATTAGACGGCGCCCGTGACAAATATATCCCCCGGCGGTGATAGCGTGTGGTCACCCGCGTTGGGGTGACCAGCGGACGAGTGGGACGAAAAAAAGTAGAAAATTCAGTATCGCCAAAAAAGGCAGTTGTGAAATACATAAGGTTCAAGGAGTTCAGGCAATAGTTTGTATAGCCAAATAAAAAATGAAAAAAATAATAATAAGTTTATTTTCAGATGCCAAATATCCATAGATTGTTTAGTACATAAAAAATAACTGAACAGAAAAAATATTACAACCACGATGGGCTTTTTAGTCGAATAAGTCAGTAAAAAGGTGTTTGGTTGAAAATTCGATGATTCGGTGTTGTATGTATGAAAAGTTAAATTTTATTTTATTATACTGTATGTATTTAGTAACAAGCGTTTTTTGGAAGACAGTGAATTGGAATTATTCTTGAAGTAGCTTTTGAATGTTTTAATGGAACAGATTATTTTAAGTTCTTTCATTATACTTAATACAACCAACTTTATCCCATAAAATATTTTTTTACCCATAGTCTGGTCACCCTATCCCCTAATACGAGCGTCCACCTGAGTTAGAAAACTAAAGTCACAAGTTGTGCGTTTTAAATTATAACTACGTACCAGTTAATGTAGGTATGAAGGTCTAATGGACGTTTGTGCAACATAAACTCTTTCAGTAGCTGTGATGTAAATATCCTTGGGCAAGCCGATGCAAATTTGGTGTACATTTTCCTTAAGAGCTGTAGAATAAGGTGCTCAAATGCCTGATATTAGGGAAGCCGGTAGGAATCGAGTTCTTTGGACGCCACGCTACTGGTACGTAGTACTTTTACTTATAACGTTGAAATAATGATTTTGGTAGAATTTCCAAATGCATACGAAATTAAGAAGTAACATTGGATTGGGAAAACTTAACAAAGCATTGTAAAGTACAGTTTGTCTAAGTCAGCAAACGCTGGTAGAGCCACTGGTAGCGACAGTGCCAGCGCGGCAATGAAGGCGGCAATCAGCTTACAAAGTGTCCGTAAGTGCCACTTTTTGATATCTCGCCGATGCACCGTCGGGAAGCAAAGTGGTTATAAAAATAAAACAATACTTTTGCTAGAATTTTCAAAGGCAAGCAAGCTATATTGGGACTGAGTAACTTAACAAAATTCCATAAAACATATGATTTGTCTAAGTCAGCACACGCCGGCAGGGCCATTGGTAGCGACAGTGCCAGAGCTGTAATGAAAGCGGCAATCAGCTTACGAAGTGTCCGTAAGTGCCACTTTTTGATATCTCGCCGATGCACCGTCAGGCGGGAAAGTGTTTTTAATAATAAAAAACATTTTTAAAGCAAAATAACAGGATTTTCCGACCTGTATTCTTATCGGTGTACCTATGCTACCCGATGTCTTTGCCAATTTTGTACGCATTTAATTCTATTGTATAACCTAATCTAGTAATAACTTGTTATTGCACAGTAGTACCAAAGTATAAAGACTGACAAGTAGTCCAACTTCGGCCGTTTAAGAGCGCCCGACATATATTCACACAGATATGCGAGCGTATTTTCATACAGATTTTGATCGCGACGACAAGTTTAGTATGAAAATACGCTGGAAATTCGCTCGCAAATCACCAGTGTGATAAGGCGACGTGTGACAAATTCTTAAATCTCTGCTTGTCGTACGTTCGTTCACGGCGCGCACATATACAAGCGCGCGATGTACAATTTGTAGGAAAAAAATACTGCTTTTATACTGTGGTAGTACCTACGCACAAACCCATAGGAGCATTTGACGAATAACTATTTAAAATAGCTTATTTTTACCCGACTGCGGCGAAGCCCAAAAGAGGGTTATGTATTTGGCCTGTATGTATGTATGTCCGTTCCTGTGTCCGCTCGTAACTACTCAACGGAACATCCGATTTTGATAAATGATACATCATTAGATTCGTATTGATGGTGCGAGTGTCACACACAACATGACGTTCGTTAAAATAAACTAAATGGCGGATTTCAAAGTGCACCGCGGTCGGGTTTTTTTTTATAAAAATGTGGTTATTGTACTTATATAATACTATATGCAGTACATACATATACTCACAAAGACAGCGTAACTATTTTTGATTTAAGACTGACAATATATATTTTTATTGTTTACTTAAAAAAATACGAGTTTTACATGTTATACCCAGGGCATGGAGTGTAAATATTACATATCGTCACTACTTTGGAAAAAACTCGTATTTAAAAACGTCGTAGAGAAAAACGTCAAAAGTTACATACGAACTCCATATACACTTACAGCGTTTTACCTGGAGTCAGTATCAGATACGTGATTTTTTTCTAAGTCGATATTCCACTAAAAAGCAAAAATTATAAATATTAAACTTGGTAAATATAATACTACGGTAACACTTGCGTGCGTATGTGTACGCGTGCAGAAAACAATCTTTCGTTCGCCAAGCACGGATCTCATCGCATATATTTACCGTTTATGTATATTATGTGTTATTTATACACTAGTATATTAAGGATTAAGTCGATAGAGCTAGTGTTTGATACCAAAGAGGTTAAAGGGAAAGAGGAGGTACTGGGTTCAATCCTCGAACCCATTTTTTTATCAAACTACTAGATGAGGCGATTTCGTCCTCGTAAATTTAGACTTTTTCAGACAAATTTTTATCCCTTGTTTCAACCCGTTGTGGCGTAGTGAAGACAATGCCCTTTTAATTATCTCTTCTCAAACACGCAATGAAATGTTGACATTACGTGCCTTATAATAGGCCGCAAAATACCTCGTTTACGGTGCGGCTTGACACTTGGTATATAATGGAATTTCATGCAACGCGCTGAGAAAAGCACTATACATACCTCGGCGTGAAATGGGGTTGCCAGCCTCGTAACTATCTGGCCTCGCGTTCGCTCGGCCACCCCTCACTTCCCGGCCTCTGCAGTAACGTACTATTTATACTTTCGTATATGTCTGTCTGTCCAATTAAGTTATTTTGATGAACAGAACTGAGGTAGATTATATGAAGCTTTTTTTGATGTGTATGTGTATGTAGACATACATTACCACATAAACCACATAACATTATAAAAGATAATTAAAAGGGTAGTGTCTTATATGTAGCAGGTAGTTTTGTGGGAAATATATGGAATGACATTGTAATGTAAAAGAGACGTTTGAATGAGGAGTCTATATGGGGGTTTGAAGTAAGGATCTTCCATGGTGGTAGACGTTGTATACCCAGTCCGATCCACTCGAGGTGGTCGGGCTAGCGACCTGGTTCGACCCCAGGGAACGCCATGGCCGACCACCCGGTCATACTATCGCTACGCCCACTAGGGATACAAACTCAAACTCTTATATTTCTGCAAGTAGGCCTCAAGGGCTCTTTTACATGTCTGATTCTTTTCTTTCGGCGCTTCGGTAGATGACCTTCTGGTGTGAAGAAGCGCCTGAAGAAACTCACCTGTTTCGCTTCTAAAAACAACATTACAACAATTGTGACATTTATAAAATGCAACAAGCAAATTACTGGGCACAGTTTTTATTTACCTTTTACCGAGAGACGTATATAATCTCCGGATCCATTACATTACAAAACTTAAAACTACATTTTTAGAAATGTAAAGGGTCTCGGCGTCAAAACACGATAAAAAATATAGAAAATAGGCAAACCTAGACTAAAATTAATGGAGATGTAAGGAGTCTCCGTTGTCAAAACATTATGTTTTGGAGGTGTAAAGGATCTCCAAACGTCGAAATACAAACTGGGAAACGTATGTTTCACGTCGAGAAATAGACTATTAAGCTAACAATCATTACAACTAGCTACAGTATGACTTAACAGGAGTTAGTCAGGCTTAAAAAAAAAGACGTTGTATTTAGTGAGAGACGAGTATAGCAACAGCTAGCTGCTGGAGCAAGCCCTGTCTTAAGGCTAGTAACGTGTATTTATATTATAATAATGCTTACTTGCTACAACCCAAATCCGTGCGCCACATGTTGTCGGCCATTCTCACGAAGTATGACTGCGTCTAATTGCCGCGTCTCGATACATTTAGTATGAAAACGGCGTCGCGGTAATTAGGTGACCGCAGACATACTTCGTGAGAATGGCCGTTGTAAGGAAGAGTCACTGTTTATTCATCATATTAATTACAACATAAAAAATTATTGAACATGAATTAGACTTCAACAGGTCTCACTAACAGAGATTGACTTATTTATGAATGACAAGACTACAATATCCGAGTCAGCCGATCTTGTAAAAAATAAACATGTCAGTCGTTTTTTCCGGTAACAGCATTAAGTTAATAAATCGGGCGGCGCCATTAGCGTCCCAGGTTCGAGCCCGGGCGGAAAGCATGCGTCAACGTGATTTGTGACGGACTGGTTTTGTCGCGCGGCGATAGATGGAGTCAGTAGTCTTGAAGAGCTCGTTGAAAGTAAGTTTGTGAATACAATACAATACAATGATGGGTCAATTGCAGAAAAAATGTACCGTATACTTTTTTGTCGGATCATGATGTGTCTTATACCATTTTACTCAGAATCACGAGCACTTTACATTTATGAAATAAAAAAGTAGTGCAAAATGTCCCAACTTTTCCGTACAAATTTTGAATTTCTCAGTTTCGTTACGCCCAAACTAAATAAAGGGGAAAATCGTCACGAAACTGAGAGTAAATAAAATCTCAAATTCAAATTTCAAAAAAAGTAAAAGGTACATTTTTTCTGCAGTTGACCCTCATACTTTATTGCACACCAAAAAATGACTCAGGACCCGGGTTAAAAAACCTATTAATAATAAATATATGCATGAATCCTTTTATTTCAAAGATAATAAATAAAATCTAACGTCGGCCTTAACGCAAACGCGAAATATACATACGGTGCTAAATTCATAACCCTCCTTTTTGCTTCGCCGTAGTCGGGTAAAAACATCACTACTTGTTTATCTTACTTAACACGGCCGGCAATGCCGGCAAGTTCATTGTAGGTAATGCTACCCGGGTACCCGAAAACCCGGGTAACTGTCTTTGTTTAGAGGCGGATAATACCCGGGTTTCATATTTGACCGGGTATTGCATTCCCTACTTCGTTCACGTAGGTGATATAAGTCAAATGTATGTGTGTTATGTATATCGTGTGTTAATCGGGGTCATAATAATACGTGTACACTAAATGTCATGCAAATCGGTCTGGTAGTTTTTGCGTGATCCGCCAATAAACAAACAGATGCACAAAAAAAATTAAACCTATTTATTTACGTTTTATTACTTATTTTTAAAACTTTCCAGTTACTTTTTTATAAAATTATTAATGTACAAAAACAGTAATTATACATAGATTATTTCATAAAATTGTTTTTTTTTTCGTGATTTACTGCTTAGCGGGTGTGGTGTACTTATTTATGAAATCTAAAACGAGGTTAGTGCATTCAGATGATCTTTAGACGTTATAATCTCAATAAATATGACTTGATTTAAAAAAAACTCTATTTTTTAATCGGCCAAAAATACTTATTTTGGGTCGTTTTCAGCATTCGAGCAAATATAGCAGCAAGCGGTGGTGATCTGATCACAGTTAACTTTTATTATAAACGACAGACGGTGTCGAAGCTACACATGATTTAATCAAAAGTTGTCGTCACTCGATAGTCCTTCGCGGTAAAAATCGAGTGACACTAATGAAGTTACAAAAAGGCTGTAAAAACGCCTGAAATCGACTTTTGGAAGTAAGAATACTATTTACCTAGGTAAGTCGTAATTACGTAGGTAATTAAAAACGTATGGTTTTAAAAAAATATGCTTGTCCCTAATTGGTGGGCAATGAGGGGCGGGTCCGGTCAAGATGAGCTTGCAAGCGAAATAGTTCTATAACGGGTCATCTATAAAGTTCCTTGACTGTACCTTAAAGCACTCTAAGTTACAGCGCCGGCCCACATTTTAGAACAAACTAAACACTTGAGACAACGCTTTTCAACTTGCCGTCGCGTGCGCACGTCAACGACGCAGCTTAAAACAGCTAAGTCAGAGGGCTTCATCCTCTTCCAAATCAAAGGCCAGGAATGATTTCTTTTTTGCATAGCGGGCCGCATCATGTACCTTTATTTAAAGTATTTTTTATTTTATTTAGGCTTGTCTTTTAGTCAAGAGTAGTTGAAACTAACTGAAATTAGGATCGCAGTTTCTACTATCTTATCAGATGGGAATAAAAAAAACCGACAAACTGAGAACTTTCTCCTTTTTTGAAGACGGTTAAAAATAACAATCACTCAAATATCAAACAGATAAAAGAAAACATATACTTTTCATTTTGGCATCTTCAAAATGCTATATTTTAAATGATTTTTATGATATAATGTAAATGATAAACGAGCAGACAAGCCACCAGATGGAAAGAGGAGGGAGAGCTAACTATATGTTGCTAGCCTTTGAGAACTGTTTAAGGTTTCAAAATGAAAATTTTTATTTCTGTAAAAATACGGGTTATAAAACATTGCAAAGGTTGGAGTCTCCTAGTAAGTATAGCGATACCTGTAACTAAAATCTAATTACATCTTAATCTAATCATACATTTATACATATAGGAGTGCATGATCTTGCGCGCGTGTGTGTGTGTGTGTATTAGGTGAGTTAATTCTTAAAATACAAATGGTATACCTATTTCATTCATATTTAAACACCTTCACACAGGACTCTCTGTTGTAGTGTAAGCTGTGGCAGCGGCACTTTTGTACCGTTTCTGTGTGTGCTTCTGCGCTCGTTATTTACCCGACTTACTGTAAGATTAAACCTTACCCAATCATTGCCGTCTCTTGTGAAGTTTCGCTGTTTCATTTTACCAAGCACCATATTACTTGTCAAAAAGGTACCAAAAATCCAGAACCGCGCCAAATACCATATAAGTAATAGCACATTGTATATCAAGGGCGGTAAGTAAGGAATTACAAACGAGTGTTTGTTACAAGTCCAAGGCGAAGCCCAGGGCTTTAATAACACGAGTTTGTAATTCTTTAACCGCCCGTGGCACACACAATGTTTTTCATTACACTTGTGAGGAAATCTAAATAAAAATACCTAACCTTTCTAATCCACCCAGTATCAGAAGAAAATTTTAGAACAGACAGTGACATTAGTGACATATATCCATAGACAATGTGAATGTTAGGTAAATATAGCGTTAAAGACCTAAAACGGCCATGTTAGTTGATTTTATATTTACAAAATACTGAAATACACTATTTAAACATTTAATTAATGTTATCGAGATATGTGTTTACATGTATTTGCAATAACGGTTATCTTTAAATAAATATTTCAGTGATTAAAGTTAAAAAAGTAAGTTGGCATTTCCCTTGAACATGACAAATAATAGTAAATCGGAACCAACGTATTCAAATTAAAAAAAAAAATTACGCCCTAGGTCGTAATTGGTAATTTACGGCCCGCAAAACCTACGTGTAACAACACCATTTCCGAGCAAGTGTGATGAAAAAATGTTTAAGGAGCACATCAGAACGCAATACATAGAAAACAAAAATACCTATAGAACATAAAGAACACACAAAATATATAGAACACAAGAACCAAACTCTTTTGTGAGGAAAATAAAGTATCCATGTACAAATAGGCTAGATGACTAAAAAAAACTGTTTAGTCCGTCTGTTACATTATGAAAAAATATTGTACACGTATTTTTTGTTTTGTTTGACAAACAAAAACTGACGAGGATAGAGTGCTTAGAAGTTTCGAGTGACGTCACTCTTGAGTACAAATTGTACTCAAGAGTGACGTCACAAGCCCCCACTCCAGAAGTTTGATGATCTATAACTTTGTCGATTTTTAATATTTTGATAAACCAAAAAATACGTGTCCTATATTTTTCCTTAATCTAACTGACGGACTAAATAGAATTACATATTTTTAACCCAGTCATCATCCCTATTGTACATTACCTTTGGGTTCCGGATCACCTTTGGTCACCTTAGTGGTATGGTCCAATAATTATCCAATAACCCAGTATCCGCACCAGTTTAAGTACTGGTGTATTGCTCTTCATCTCTTTTTTTACACACTCTAAATGTCGCGTTGATAATAAAATAAGTTACACGATAAATTCACAGAGATAGGCACAATTGCTTACATATTCCAAAGAAGACTGACAATCCATCCGTCAACGTCACATTTCCTCCTTTTAATCTAAACTGCCTGCATTACTCAAAAGGATCTAATACCAGATGGTCAGTCATAACTAGTGCCCTCTCTGCGACTTTTTCCAAGCCAATAATCAGATATTTTTGGCTAATGTAACGTTGTTATTTTATCACGATATGACATATTAGATCATCAAAACATGTACACCACATAGAACACAAAACATACAGAACACAGGAACACATAGAATACAAAAGCTGACAGAACACACACTCTCCTGAGAGGAAAATGTGTGTTTGTAGATACGTAGAATGAAAACTTTCCTCACTACCTATTTACCCCTCGACAAGTTAATCTCGCAAAACCCTCGCGAGCACTAATCAGCTGTTACTTGGCACCGGCGGGTCCGTCCGTCTTGGACCCGTCACCGTCAACTTACAGCACCCCGGGGTTCCGTACAAGAATTAAACAGTTCCAAAACTTATCCCTGCACCGAGCCAAATAAATTTATTTTTATTTTCCGGAAGCTTGGGAGTATTTCATTCAGGGGAGCGCGTATTCGGAGTCAATGTGGGTTGGATCTGATGCGACGAGTTTCAATGATTGGGTGATTTATTTGTTCTTCAGTGGATGAAAGCCGTATGTACCTAACTGTGATTATATTTAAATAGGGTAAGTGCTCCAGTGAATGAACACTTAAGGAAATTTTCAACTTTAAAAAAATATTTTTGGCAGATAGCAATAATTAAATTCAAATATTACTGTTCATATAGAGTAAACAACTATTCTAGTTTTCTAAAATCAATTTTATTTTGTAGTAGTGCTGCACAGTTTTATATTATAGCAAGCTGTAGGGGATAAAATGGAAAATCACCAGTGAATGAACACAAAATTCTAGTAAATGAACAAATGAAACCAATGAATGAACTACCTTAAAAATAATGCTTTACTTTGGTTTAAGGGCTTTTAGGGCTTTGTCGAGAGATTCTTGGTCATATTGGAATCTTTTGTATGATTTTTTAAAGTTTCCATGTTCTAAAACAAGAAAATACAATAAATGTTGTAGTTCATTCACTGGAGCACTTACCCTAGTTGTTACAGTATAATAACAGTAATTTTTCTTTCTACGAAAGGTACATAGCGCGCTTGAATGTGTGCGCGTCGTGTACAAACGCACTACAAGCAGAGTTTTAAGAATGCGTAAGAATGCTCCAGTACAGATCGCACTCACACGGACGTGCTATCGAGCGTCTGTGTGAATACGTGTCGCGGACTCCTAAACGGCCGAAGTTGGACTACTTGTTCGTCTTTATACTTTGCTATAAGCCTTTTACTTGATATTTTATTTTGATTTCCGTGGTGATCCTGACTAAGTTTAACTTTTTTAGATTTTTATGCCACACCTGGCCATAAAGTGGCTTTTTTCGCACGCTGCGCGTATTTCCTAACGCGTTATAAATTGAAAAATACGCCACTATCTATTTCGTCAAATATATAGGAACAATAAATTCGGACCAAAGTTACCCATTGACGCGGCAAAACTTTTCTCCTATAAATACTAATGTTTTTGGAGCAAAGTTAGACCAAAATTTGCTCATAAAATGGGAACCGTAATAGAAACAAAATAACAGAGCTAGAAATATGTTTTGGGGTTTGAAGCATAGTTATCCCTGTAGGAGCAAAGTAGGACCGTTTTACGCTACGTACTGAACTGGCAAACGCAGCGTGGGACGGCGACCCGCAAGGTGGTCGAATGACCTGGTTAGGGTTGCGGGGACTCGCTGGATGCGGGTCACTATCCGGCCCATGTGGAAATATTGAGGAGGCAGTGGACGTCCTATGGCTGAATGAAATGATGATGATGACGTTAATGAAAATTGCAAAGTTATGTTTAACAATAAAGCATGTATTAAAAGTGATGCTAACTAACCAGGCTCTCTTTAACACAATATAGCAATAAATAGTTTTAAAACAATACACTAACTTATTGTGCCATCGTATTTTGTCCCTTAAGTATCTCACTAGCGCGTTGATCGCTCGCCAGCGATATAATAACGTCTCGGATCGTCCCTCCATAATCATAGATCGTCTTAATGACTCCTAAATCCAAATAATCGTTTCTTCAACCCACTTTCTGCTGAAATTGATAACATTTCAGTAGCGAAAGTGTCAGGTTTAGCTGTTTGATGGTTTAACGATAATACCTAGGAACATATCTTCGAACGGAACAAGCAGCCTTGAAACACTACTTGAAGGCGCCCTTAACCAAAATATAAGGAAAGTAAAGTAGGTACACTCGGGCCCTTTAGGAGTGCGCGATAGCTATTAAAGGTCGAGGCACAGGGCGATTTTTTCGCATCCGAATACACTACACATGGCCTCGTTTCCCTTTTATTTTACCCTCAATCCGTGGATCATCTATCTGCACACCAAATTTCATGGAAAATGATCAATCAATCAATCAATCAATCAATCAATCAGTTTATTGCAAGAACATAGTTACATAAGATGATAATTATAATACAGTGTAGTGTAGTGTGTGTGTGTGTTAGTGTGTGATTTCAGTCGTTATTGCGTGATGCGCAAACAAAGAAATAAACCGGCAAACAGACAAAAAGGAACTCATTATTTTCGTTTCATTCTCTCTCTAGTCGTTGACTTCATTGCTGAAGGTCGCGTCCGTCTTGAAATTTCCTAATGATGAGTAAGATGACGCGAATATGGATGGCAGGATCGGAAAGTCCCAACAACACCAAAATGAGAATTGTGAGAACTCCGGTCTTTTCGATTTTTCTCTACAGCTCAGAATCGTGGTCAGCAGAACGCAAGAAAATAGACTCATTTGAAATCTGGTGCTGGAGACGAATGTTACGCATCCCATGGACAGCCAAGAGAACGAACGTCTCCATCCTTCAGCAGCTTGGGATCCGGACAAGGCTATCTACCACTTGCTACCAACGGATTCTTGGTTATTTTGGACACATTGCCCGCCGTGAACTTGACAACTTAGAGAAACTTGTGGTTGCTGGGAAGATAGACGGCAAGCGGCGACGTGGGGCTCCTACCTGATGGTCAGATCAGGTTTCCGCTCTCACAGGCCTCACAGTGACGACCGCCATGAAGAAGGCCGAGGACAGGATGGGATGGAAGCGATTGATAACAGCAGAGGTCATTAGAATTTCGTTTTATTACTTATGTTATATTGTTTTATTCCCCAATTACTTTCTTGGGTAGTTCTCTGCGACTAAAAAGTCGCACCAATCGGATCATTACCATCGCCACATTATAGATGAGCTCCGTATAAACTATGGAGTCGTTTTTGGTTATCTTGTAGAAGTCGCGTGCCTCTGCTATTTTTATCATAATGATCCTGATTGCTTTTATAAAACCGCCAATAATAGTGGCGATGGTAATGACAAAAAAATCGCGGTATAAAATCGCAGAGAACTACCCTCTTGGATAAATCATAAATCACTTTTCTAAGATCTTTTTATGTATACTTGTATAACGTCGACATCAATTCGTGTCGAAGTTCCGACACATTCGCCGGAATCCGGCGCCCTCCCCCTATTAGAATGATCCAGTATTTTTTGTTTCATTGTTTGAGTTCTTTCCGAGTTGCTCAAGGAATAGGCCATAAATCCGAGTGTTTATGTTTAGGTAGGATCCGTACCGTTATTTATGGCTAATTTGTCTTTCACTTGTTCTTAAGATTGTGTAGCTGGGTAATGGGTGATCGGGTTGAAGTAGATTGTTTTCAGCTATTAGTGGAAATATTAAATGGCATTGTCTTAAAGAGCGTTACGTTGTTACGTTTGGAGAAACGTTGTAATTTTATATTAATTGACAAATTAAGACTACTCATGGTTAAGGGTGTCGGATGCACTCGAATTGTGTCGAGAAATATTGGGCTGTTGCAACGTGAGTAATCCGTTTTTAATTAAATATATTAAAGTCTCACGGTACGTTTTTTAATAAAAGAAATAAATACATGATGATACAATAAATCATTATATATCTGTACCTAATAAAAAGTACCAGACCTGATTAGTTAGTATTTAGTTTGTCAGTGATTTATGTTCTCAAATTATTTGTTCTACTAGTATGTAAGTTAAAATCTACATCTCCTTTTAAAACATTCTCAGCCTAAACCTCCGCATACCTTCCTCCCGGTCCAAACTACTCACATATTCGTCAATAGCCCTTCTCAAGTTCCAGACCTGATTAATTACTAGTTAGTTTGTCAGCGATTCAAGAGTGGTTTAGCTTTCACATTATTTGTTCTAAATAAAAGTCTACCCTTCCTTTCAACACATATTAGCTCAATTTCCCTAAGTCTCCTCAGCCTTGACCCTCCCCTCACCTTCCCCCGGCTCCAACCACTCACATATTCGTCAATAGCCCTCCTCAAGTTCCAAACCTGATTAGTTACTAGAGTTTGTCAGTTTGTTTATTTTTTCACAATATTTGTTCTAAATAAAGGTTTACCTTCCTTTTAACACATTCTAACTCAATTTCCCAAGCCTCCTAAGCTTATACCTCCCCCATCCCCCCTATCTTGCCCCAGTCGGCCCTAACCACTCACATATTCGTCAATAGCCCTCCTCAAGTTCCAGACCTGATTAGAACTGAATAATAAATCGGTTACGTCTGAAGCCATCAAATATTTTCGCGATGCCGTTTCTATATTTGGAGCGGATCTGGCAAATAATGGGGTTATTTAGAGTGTTGCAATATGCTAAGATAGTAGGCCGGCATTAACAAGTCAGGAGATGGTGTGCTCGAGCAAGGATAAGGAAACTGTGGAGAAGCTTTGTCGATTTTTTTTGTAGCCCCAACGCCCAGGTGGTCTAGCATAACTGGCCGCGACTTCGTTTCTCGCGCGACAGAGCATCGCCTGTCACTGTCACACTGTATTGAGTGGAAGGAGATAGGTAGCATTTATCGCGCGACAAAGAGTCGCGAGTCATAGTTGTGCTAAAGGTACAGGGCTATGAAATATTTTATTTAAATGTAATAATTTTTTAACAGACTGCACAAAAAGAAGAATTTATATTTTTAATTTGATACCTCAGAACTCCGTCGTAAACAAGTCAATAAACCAAATTGAAAAAATATTGTTTTTTTATTTAAGGAGTATTTAAAGGAATACTCAAATATATAAGGTCCTAATTTATTAGTTGCAGATATTTTTACAGCTGATAGTACTCGGTCTCTGGAGTATATTAAAGCATGAAACATTATAGCTTTTACGATGTTTTTTTGGAGAAAAAGGAAAAACAAATTTGCTACGTAATAACACCCTGTTAATGTGATTACTAAATGAAAACTCATTGAACAGATTCTAGTAGCTCTTTTACGTACCACTTAAATGTAACTGGCCACTTCACAATGACATTTGCAGTTTTCCCGCCGAACCGTTGCGACATTTACGACAAACAATTGTTGACATGACAGATAGTGTTATTGTCACATGTGATATTCCACATGGTGATTTTTTATAGACGAAATTATAATTAATTTTGTTGTTAGGTAAATGAAATCAAAAAAGTTATATGAAAAGATTTCTTAATTTCTATTTAAAGTTAATTATTTTAATGTAAAGTATAATGTGTTAAAATATCTGCAACTAATAAATTAGGACCTTATAGATGCAACGTTCGACGTCGGTTATTTTTTTTAAGAAAAGTTATTAAATACCTTTTACTTCTTGCTGATTAGTTCAAAGATATTTGAATCTAAGTGCGTACATTTAATCTTATGGACGAGGGAAGAAACAAACCACGGGCAGTAATAGTACATTACATAACTAGGGTGGTAATACAAAGAAAGGCCGAGACCGCAGAAGTTTGCGGCCCGAGCTGAAAGCGAGGGACGTAAGTATGCGATCGAGGGTATGGATTTCTTTATTACCTCCCGTGTTGTGTACATCATTTTATGTCTACACTAGGCCAGAAAGCGGCTTTTCGTACGCGCAGCGTGCGGAAAAAGTCACTTAATAGCCAGGTGTGGTTAAAAAACATCATCTCACTGTCTTCAGTTTCTGCGATTATCAGTTTTTTCTCCTTTACAACCTTTGTGCCAATTTCTTCAAAACATCTATTCTTTTCACCCGCGACCACGCCCGCTGTTGAGGGTTACAAAACATGTACATAATAGACATACTAATTACAGTAATAGACCCGGTTTAATCCTATAAATTGTTTTATTACAATAAGAACGTTTTTATAAAAAAATGTAGTTGTAAGGAAGTCTCTATCCTCCCCTTGCCCAGTTTTACGACGGCGCTTGGGCGCCGGGCGCTCTTACAATTTTCGGCCTCTGCTGTTAAAAACTCAATGAATAATTATTGGGGTTTCGCCGTTTTTTTATTAACACCAACTTACGTTCAGTAGCTTCATTTACAGGTGGGGTGTTTACAGTTTTATTAGTCCATTTTGTTTTTGTTGAGGAACAAGTTTCATCCCTTGATAGATTAATAAGGGGTAATGTGAGGTTGATTTATGCTTTTCATATTACTTATAGCATGTTATTAAAAAGAAAATTTACTTTTATCATCATCATCACCCACTGCTGGGCACAGGCCTAATCTCATAGACGAGAGTGAATGTGCTGTAGTCCCCACGCTAGCCCACTGCGGATTGGGGACTTCACATACACCTTTGAATTTCTTCGCGAGTATATGCAAGTTTCCTCACGATGTTTTTTCTACACCGAAAAGACAAAAGTAAATATTTAATAATATTTCGTGCAAGTTCCGATAAACTTATTGGAGGAGCAAGGTTCGAACCCACGACCTCTGCATGTCAGTCGCATGTCCGAACCACTCGGATGCCATAGCTACTATAAATAAAATTTGATAATACTACATATATGAAAGGAACATGATGTTTCTGTATAAGTTTTTAATGCAGGTAAATTACACCACATTTTTATGTTACATTATTGATACAAGAAATCAAAGTACATAGAAAAATAAAATGGCGCTCACCTATGGTCCAGACTGGGAATCGAACCCGGTATCTCTGGTTTTACGGCCCAGCATCTCAAACCACTCGACCACCGGAGCACACTAAAAAGTAATAAAGAAACACGTTTCTTTCATAAAGTAAAATTAGATAATGTTGAGATATTATCGGATTTCACAACGCCTATCGTAGTAGTAAAACAACTTAAACGGATTAAATCGCGTATATTGCTACATTTTAACCTGCCCAGTTTGCACAACGCTGATTTTGACAGGGAAAAATTTATGATTTTCTCAGTCTACCCGCGACCACGAACGCTGAAAAGGGTTACGAAACGTCGGGACTTCAAAAATGTAATATACGCGATTCAATCCGTTTAAGTTGTTTTATTACAATGAGTGATAATCGCGGAAATCGAGGACAATATTACCTATCGTAGTATTCAAAATTTCAACCCCGCGTCCTTCTTTTCATCTCCACCGCAACTTATCAACCCATCCCCGCCGCCTAATCCAGCCAGGTGCGCGCCACATCATAAATTCGCCGAGTTTATTATATTTTTAATTCGCAAACTCTGTACTAATACATCAGAGTGATTTATACCGAGTTCCGAACTTGAGGATTTATTAAACCCTCACGTCTCGTGACGCAGCCTGATGCCTTTAAAGTGGATTTTTAGCCAACTTGGCTGAGGGAGGTTAGGAAGCAACTTTTAACTTTGGCATAAATTACTTAGTTAATCCAGATTAATTTCTTAAATTCCATAAAATACATTAGGTGCATCTTTAATCATTGGCTGTGTACTTACTTATTTAAGTCTTTGAAGCAGATTTTTTCTTTCTGTAATAAGGTGCAATAATTTGGTTTATGGACTAAAACTTGGTCTTCATTTTATTTATAACAACATAAAACTGATTAAGTAAACCTAATGACTAACTAAATAAACTTAACTTAACCTATTGGGATCTAACATTATATTTAAAAATGTCCCCTATGTCGCCTCCTGCGGGCCCATAAGGCTGGCTGAATTGCCTCGCTGGATGGCAATTGGCAATGCCTATCCACGGAGCGAGGAACGAGCCAGCCCTATGGTCACCCGAGGACTGGATGAGCAAATATTTCAATTTATAAAGAGAGTTGTTGTTTACCGTATAATAACTTTAATTTTCCTTGTTGATGCGACGCGATGACCTTTGTAAATATGTTATACTTAGATGGGTTTTTGTTCGAATTAAAGTTGAAGACCGAGAAAACTAGTTTTAAAGCAAAGATGCTTGTAACTTTAGCGTAACATTAACATGTAAATAAACCATAAAATACAAATGAAAAATTAAGCGAAGAGGTGATTTGGACAAAACAAAAACTACCAATGGTATAGAAAACCAACGGCAGATGATTTGATTATATCTCTAATCGTGAGCGTTCGATCCGAGTAGTTCTAGATGGCTACACTTCGGATCATAGGGCTATTGACGCCGGTGTTCCTCAGGGGTCTGTTCTGTCTGCAACTCTTTTTCTGCTGCATATTAACGACATGCTTATACCCGGTACCTTTGGGTATGCCGATGATAGCACAGTTGTTGACAGATATATATCCAGCGCGAAGGCCAAAAGGGACGAAATCCAGTCTTGTCGAGAAGCCATGGTGGCTCGTGTAAATCTAACCCTCGGGGCAGTGTCCGATTGGGGAGATGCCAATCTGGTTAGTTTCAATGCCACCAAGACTCAGGCGTGTTTGTTCTCCGCTAAACGGAGTCCCTTTGATCTGGCTCCAACTTTCCGAGGTGTATCCGTACCGATTTCAGACCATTTGATGCTTCTTGGTATGAATCTATCCTCCAACATGAACTTTGGTCAGTACATTGAATCCTTGGCTAAAAATGCAGCAAAAAAACTTGGAATCCTATCCAAAGTGAGGCGGTACTTCACGCCGGGACAGCTACTTCAGTTATACCAAGCACAAGTCCGTTCGTGCATGGAGTACTGTTGCCATCTTTGGGATGGGTCTGCCAAATACCAACTGGCCGCCTTGGATTCAATTGACAAGCGTGCGAAGAAGCTCATTGGTGACCCTGTGTTAGCTCAGGAGAAGCTGCAGAGTCTTGAGCACCGCAGAAATGTCGCCAGGTTATCGGTTTTTTACAGGATACATTTCGGTGAGTGTGCGCTGGGATTGCATGATTTGATTCCACCGTCTCCATTCCATCATTACGTCACTCGGCGTGGATTAGGGTTCCACCCTTATGTCGTCGATATTCCACGAGTTCGTACAAAACGCTTTGCATCCACCTTCCTTATAAGGACCGCAAAAGAGTGGAACTCTCTTCCCGCCCATCTTTTCCCAGAAAAATATAACTTGGATCTCTTCAAGTTGAGAGTGAATAGACATCTTCTAGACAAGCATGCTACATCCTAGGCTTCATCGTCACTTAACATCAGGTGCGATCGGAGTCAAATGCTTGTCTATCACACATAAAAAAAAAAAAAAAAATCGCTATGTAGATAGCCTAGAATGGGGCAAAAATACATCAAGACGTGTCTGAGATTGACATTCAAGTCAATAATCAAAAACGTGTGCTGTTTAGAAGTAAATTAATGACAGAAACGTCTATGATATCATCTGGTCAATATTGATTTTATAATAATTATTAATGCAGCCAAAACTAGTTTTCAAATTGCGGTTAGCGTATAAATTAGTTTTGATTTGTTTGGTGTATCTAAATTTAAACATACGTTAATGGAAATAATGTCAAATAAGGACGGATTGTGAAGGAAGACTATTTTTTATTAATTAAGGGAAGCAAAATATACATGTATTCAAAGTAGGGAAAAGGTTTACTGGAAGGCAGTTTCACTCCTTAGCTGTCCTAATAAGGAAATGATAAGCAAAAATACAGGGTGATTTCTGGGTCATGGAGCAAGAAAATAAGGCATAATACAATATTCAAAGATGACCCAATGATGTTAATTATTAATTTCTAATCACCAATATTTGTAATTATTTTTCAGATTATAAGTAGAAAAAAAACATTTTTGCATAAAATTTGGTCACCCTACTCAATGTGACGTCTTGTCGCTTCCCTTACTGTGTATGTCAAAAGTCATAGGGTGACCATGATTTACTTACTTTAAGATTTATTTTATTTGAAAATAAGAAAATTATAATTAACGCTGTTTTGATCAAATGCTATCATAAGATAATATTGACCAGTTATAGAGTCAGAAAAACTGGTCCGGGATCACGACCCAGAAATCACCCTGTATAAAAGCAATTAATCTTTTTAAACCTCAAACGCGGTTACGTGACGTATTTCCAAAAAAATATAAAAAATGCAGTCCTTTGCGATTCAATATATAAAATTACAAAGTAATAAACATCACCTTAGTCTTTTCCGTCATGATTCGATAAAAAAAAGCTTGACGAAAATGATTTATAAACTTGGAAGTGAAAACTGGTAACAATAAAACAAAATAAATCGCATCCACACACGTTCAGAAACCAAATCCTCAAGTCGCAAACCCCAATAAATCAATACCTAGACAAATAAAATGGAAAACAAAAAAAAAACAAATTCGCAAAAAGAATTACAAGCAATAACATGCACTAGTGTTAACTGCCAGATTAATCAAGAGCTGTGCCCTTTTATTATGGTCCTTAAGTCGTTGCGTTAGGGTTGGAGGGGGATGAAAGGACAAGGTTGTGAGTGATTTAGTCCCTATCGGCCGTCAACCTGATTAATGTCGCTAGTAAATCAACGGATTACGACAATGCGAGAAATGACGAGTCGCGGCGGGAACGCGGCGGGTGCGCAAGCGGCAAGCGGCAGCGATTTTTGCCGAACTAGAGATAATTTTGCCGTGCAGAACTTAAGTACAGAAGTTTGACCAAACTTACTTCTTCTCAATCATTTCCTTCCGATTCCGTCAACCAGCTGTCTCCATCGGTTACGCTCCTGTCAGATATTTCCCGTTCTCCTGATATCTGTTCTGACCACCATTTGCGACTTCTGCCTCTAGGACATTTGCCTTGAATTTTTATCGTTAAAGTTTAAGTTTGGTAAAGAAACGTGGTAACTTACTATACCTACTTTAGATTCTCCGCGACAGATATATGCAGTAACTACAGCCTAAGAAACTATTAGTTAGTGTAAGTGCAGTTAGATTTCATCCTTATTAACAAGTGGAACTTTTTTATTAATCAACGTTAGTAAATATACCCATCCCTCTTATTACAAGTACCATACTTTACAACCGAGACCTATGTACATATATTAAAATTGTATTATTTAAACATTGCTTAAGTTTACTTTTAAGAACACCACTAGACAACCAGGTATTTTTAACCGACTTCAAAAATAAGGATATCCTCAACTATGTTGTTATTATAAGATTGTAATTTTTATGTTTGTTACCTCATAGCTCTGTCATTTATAAACCGATGTGGAAAATTCAGATTGTTTTATTTTTTATGCAGTTTTTATGATGAGGACTCCAATGAAAAGAGGGAGAAATGAAGATTAAAAATGTACGAGGAGAACCGGCCGTGGCGTGGCGTAAAATATATCCTTGGGCAAGCCGGTGTACATATTGCGTAAGTACTTCATTTTCCTTAATAGCTACAATAAGGTGTTCAAATGCCTGATATAAGGTAAGCCAGTAGAAATCGAGTGCTCTGGATGCCACGCCACTGAGAACCGGAAAAAGTGAAGCAGATCGCTACCGCTCATGCCTTACAGCAAGACGTATCGAATTATTGGGTAAATACGCAGCATAATCGCGCTCGTTGCGAACGCGATGCAAGAATATCAGGAACATGGCCTCCGTGGCCCTAGCAACAAAAGGGCATAACCACATATGGATATTATAAATAGTTACTACATTTTAACTTCGCACAATGGGTCTGCAAAAATGCATCAAGTCTTTTCAAAACACCTAGCCGCTTAAGACGTTGTTAAATTGGGTTGGGTCCATGAATTGCAGGATAGCTAGAAAAAAAGCCATTTGTGAGATTAATTTGTGACAAATTTGAACAAATTGTTTCGGAAAAAATGCAATAACAGACTATTAGTTATTGCCATCTTGGTCTTCAATTTAACAGCTGCTGTGGAATTCTCTAAAAGTTAAACTGGTAGAGAATGCCTTATTTTATTTATTTGGGACATCAACAGCATTACAATACAGAAATATACAGAGACAATTATTAGAACACAAAGCCAATTGTGTCCACTGAGGAACTGTTAGTGGAACCAAAATCACATGAAAAATATCAATATTAACCTTAACTCTTAATATGACATAAATATAAGCATTGAAAGTGTTACAGAATAAATAAAAACCAGGAAGTGAAATAGAAAGGCAAAATAAGACCGGGGCTCACTCCACACGCGTGTTATGTCGAATAGACTTGTGACAATAAGTTCGCTTTTTGTCCAAAGTTTTGTCTTGTTTCTGTTTTTTTTCGCCTTTTGTTTGTTATTATTGTTTAAATTAAGCTAAACGTCCTAGAGTTTGATACGCTATGCCCAATAGTTGAGGCTGCTGTCACCTCTATTGCTTATGCCTTAACATTCAAGATGGCAGCTACGGGAACACTGTCAAGCACTCGGACATTTACCTTAAAATCAAACACTGTAAGGGCAACGATACGTCTTTGCTTCATTGTAACTTTGCTGTTTCAAAGTTCATCATCATTTTGTCCCAGTGCATTGTCCACTGATAGACGTATGTCTCTCCTTTGCGTCTTTGCTTTACTGCTACACACGTAGCAGTTCATGAATACCATCATCATCCTGTCTCAGCCCATTGTCTATTACTGGCCAAACATAGGTCTATCTAATAAATAAACAATAAATAACAGTGGCGTGGCGTGAAAGATATCTTCAGGAAAGCCGGTGCAGATTTAGCATACATTTTTCTTAAGAGCTGTAGAATAATGTACTCAAATGCCTGATGTTAGGTAAGCCGGTAGTAATGAGGAAACCGATGCAGGGAGGAGACTGTGATAGGTTCGATAGTATGCACGTTAGTCAACTGAAAGTTCTTAAAATGTCAAGTAACATTTTTGTGGTTCATATTTTACAATAACATTACTTGTTAAATTTCTTTTTTCGTCACTATCTGCCGACGCGCCGACAGTGACTGCGGTGCATGTGAACAGTTAAACTAAAACATTTGGTTAACTGATAAGATTATTAGCTCCCTGGAGGGCGGCTCTTTTGACGACATGTTTCGAAATGAAGACAAAGTTGGAACTTGATGTCACCGCTTTGGCTTGTCCCGTTTGTCAAGTGGATTTTGATTAGCTTTCGTCATCTTTCAACTTTCATTTCGTACACTAACGCTTTTACCAGTTCAGGGAAGTGTTTTGGTCAGAACCAGACTTGACAGATTCAGACTTACTTAAAGACAACTGCGATTCCATTTTTGAATACCTTGTGTTAGGGAAACTAGGCTGACGGGTTTTTAAAATATCAGGGTCAAAAGCAAATACATCAAAAACCAAAGAAAATATCATAAATAATGCGTAAGCAACTCTGTTACCTTTTCACGCCTAAGCCACTGAACCGTTGTAAATAAAATTTGGTTTAGAGATAGTTTCAAACACTAGGAAAGGACATGGGATAGTTTTTATCCCGGAAATTATCCCTAGGGTGAAAACACACGCCCTAGGGTGGTAACATTTGTGCTGGGAATCGATAATTTCTCAAGTAAGGGATACAAATCTCTGATTATAACACAGACAAGGCCCAAAACAAAGGCTAAACCATTCATACTTTTCTTAAAAAAAATATGTCTCTAAAAAATCACGTTTCTCCAGTTTCTTACAACTCGATAAAAATCCAACATCGTACCAAACACGTCACTCCACAATTTCTCGAACATTCCAAAAAAAAATGTTTCTGTACTTCTAAACGCGAAGTTGCCAGTACCCCCCAACTACATAAATCAATTTGTCAGTGAGCTGACACGCACACTCTTGCGCCTGTGCGTGTATGGGACACTTTATTCTCCACTTTTATGTTTCGCCTCAAATGACAAACAACCTAAAATGAATCTTATGTTCTCGGATCTAAAGTCGATTTTAGTTTGATATGTCGTTCGTGTCGTTTAAGTTTGAAGTCAGCCGTGACGGATTTTATTTCGAGTCGTCTAATTAATTTGATTTACGCGAACTCTGTTGCATTTTTGATTGGTTAATGACATCCTAAAAATGTTGGGTTTCGGTGTCAGTTGCGATCATGAGAGGTGAGGTGTCTCTGATAACCCGCTAAGCAGCCAGTTGCGTTGCGTTCCGATGTGATAGATAACTGTCAGTAAAAGATCTGACGCTAGATGATTCACCACAATTTCGTCCACGTGAATTTAAAACTTTTTTAACGAATGTTCGACCCATATTTCAGAGTTGCATGTTTCCTGCAGTGCATATTTTGTGTAATAGTTTTTTTATTTTTTTATGCCACACCTGGCCATAAAGTGGCTTTTTCCACATGCTACGCATACGGAAAAAGCCGCTTTCTGGCCACAACACGGGAGGTAATAAAGAAAGCCCTCTATCGCATATTTACGTCCCTCGCCTGCGGCTCGGGCCGTAAACATCTGCGATCTCGGATTTTCTTTGTATTACCAACCTATTTGTTTAATATACTATTCCTTTTTTACTGTGTATACTAACATTAGATATAAGTTGTCACTAAATAATGTGGGTCCAGTCCAGTTACTCGAAATAAATGATGTATTATTATTTCAACCCTTCAACACGTTCACGTAATGGGCATCACCGAAGTGTGAGCCACGCTATATGGCGGTAAGTACGACTAACACAGTATACTCACTCTCTATCGCGTGCTCTTTCTGGTCGCCGGTTAAGCCTAGAGATGTGCCATTCTCGGAAACGTTCTCCGTTTTGTATGGAGAGAGAACGTTCTCGAGAACATTTCCCATACAAAACTGAGAACGTTTCCGAGAATTCTCGAGAACGGCACAACTCTAGTTAAGCCCCTCCAGAGGGGCAAAATTCGGTACAGTCGAGTTCATAAATATGTGTACACTTTTTTACCTAGTCGAATGCGTTTGCATACTAATTGTTAGCGACCGCATTCGAGTAGGTAAACAAGTGTACACATATTTATGAACTCGACTGTACTAGTAGCCGCGCGGCGCAATCGCGGAGTGAACCTGTCGATTTGTATAAGATTGTCGCCCTAATATTTATTTATTTACCATACACTGTGTAGTGAAAACGGGTCGCATTTATACCAAATACAAAAGTTCACAACTCTATTGTATGACTTAAGATCTTTAGCACCTAGTTTATATGTGACTAGACCCACAGCTCTATTCTGAATGTATGCTTCGCACTGAAGAGTCCCATAAATTACTCAAAAAGACTCCCAAGTATACCGTTACAAAAAAAACTATTCCCAAGCAATTGACACCTCAGTTTTATGGTCAAAAAACCCATAAACCACTGGCACATTAAAATACCCGATTTAGGGTGCATTCTCCAATCAAATGACATTTTTTTTACGACTCCAGACTCTGAATACCCAATCGTGGACAGTCAGGTGTCGTAAATGTTTTATGTTCTTGATTTCTGATGACGATACATAAGTGGGACACGTCTGTTTGGTTTTATGAATGCATATTTTCTAGTTTTTATATGGATGTAAAACGGTATATACCTATGTTAAAGACAAATATGAATGTTGACAGAAAGTCATAGAGCGTATACATAGTTCCAGCAGAGTTGAGATCACGCACACAACAACATGTCTTGTAATGACAGCGGGATTTTAAATTTACTGTTCTTTTTTCGTACCGATAGCAAGTTCAACAGTGAATTGCAAGATAGATCAAAAAAAAATCTTTAAACCTTGTGTTTATGTACTCTCTCATTCATTTCATTCGTTAACTTTTTTTTTCAATCATCGCATCTCAGTTTCATAGGTTTTGAGAAACAAGCTATTTTAGTTGTGGAAATAGCATGATTTCGGAGATGTGCTAAAATTTCTTAATTACTTTTAGGAAAATTTTATAAAACAAGATTTCTTTTTGAAAATTTAATTTGATCCATTGATATACAGGCCGACTTCAAATGGGTAACACAAAACACTTGATTATGGCTCAGTTAATGCCATGTAGTGTAACACATTAACCCCTATGTTAAAATTTGCTAATTTTCTAACAAAACAAATAATTAAAGTCCTAAAGTGTGGTTACACTCCATTAAATACCTAAGTGTCATACCTGTCACTCGTATTTTCTTTGACAACTGACAATTACTAATCATATATGTATATATATGTGGGACAGGGGCGAAACAAAACCACAACAATTTATAACTGTAAACTGTATTAAAACTATTAAAAGATAAAATAAAATATTTGGGCAGATTAACACGTCTTCTTCGTTACAGATCAAACCGAACTCCCGTTAGGACGTGACGTTTTCTATAACGTTCATCTCTTTCGCACTCGTTCATACTGACATCTTGCTATCTCATTCTCTCATTCGTCATCATGCAGCGTTCCAATTCACTCATCCTACAAATCGGCCGTCCTGGACAACAGTCTGGCCTCAGACTTAAAATAAGAACTTAACTAACAAAACATCTTAGCTTAAAGTTGGTCTCTCAACACAAAACAATATGGCACAAGGGGGAAAAAAAAAACTTATTCTAAACATTAGGCAATCGCATAGTCGTTATCATTGCGCAGGTGTAGATGGAAAACAGACAACATAGAAAAATAGACAACGTTTGTACCAGCAATCTGGGCACGACACAACATGAGTGGAAACCTCTATCATAGAGTAACTGAGCAAAGGTAAGGAGAGTCATACCTTGTTATTCCTCACCAGGCCAGCGCTTCATGTAGTCGCAGCAAGTGGTAGTGTTCCGGGGACCTTCGGTAGAGTCATATAATCGTCGTACTCGATATCGATCTCGTCCCATCTCGCTCGTGACTTCGTATGGACCGAGGTACTTCGGCTTGAGCTTCATGCCGACTCCGAACTGGGTCCTTCTGATGGCGACTCTATCACCCTCTTTGTACTGGATACTCTCTTTTCTGTGTTTGTTGTAGTTCCGCCTATTTTCTTCTTGAATGTGCAGGATTTGTTCCTTGGCCTTCTTTCTATTTTCTTCTCTGATGAGCATGAAACTATCTCTGTTTTCTTGCTCTATCAATTCATAAATTTCATAGTCTTCTTTTTGTTTCATCTTTGTACCAATTAATAGCTCAAATGGAGAGGTGCTAATACTCCTTTGATAAGTACTGTTAAGTGCCCTCTGCACTCTACTTACATGCCGGTACCAGTGTGTAGGTTCTTCAATGCACAACTTGGCTAGCACACTTGTGAGGACTCTATGTACTCGCTCCACCTGTCCATTTCCGCGTGGTACGCCTGTGGTTATTTTAATGTGCTCTATGCTTTCGTCTTTGCAGAAATCTTCAAACAAAGCACTCGTAAAGGCTGTGCCTCTGTCAGTGACTATTCTCAGGGGATTTCCAAAACATTGCTGATAGATGAGGAGCTTGTCCAGCGTTTCCTGAGCCGTCGTGCTTTTCACTGGAAATAACCAGACAAATTTGGTGAAAGCGTCGATCACTGTTAATATATGATTGTATAGCTTCTTCGTCTCCGTCATCGGGCCAATGTGGTCGATATGCAGTGTATGCAGAGGAAGCTCTTCTTTTGGGATGGGATATAAGAAACCTTCTTGTTTCCCACTCTTTCTTTCTGCTAGCAAGCATGGTATGCAAGTCAGAATATATTCTTCAATTTTTCTTTCTGCATTCTTGATATAATAATCTTTACTGATCAGCTCCAGCATTTTCTTTTTTGAAAAGTGACCATTACTATGGGCTTTCTTTATTATGTCATGTTCCATAGTACTTGGTATAACCAAATGCCTTTGTTCTCCTTTGTATAGTAGATTGTTATCTAAATAATAGTCTTTGTATTGTGAATTACTTCTTAACAGTTCAGCTATGGCCTTAAGGGCTTCGTCTTGTTCTTGAGCCCTTCTTACTTTTTCGCGAAGTGAAATGTCAACATTGTTTATCACAGCCACATAGGGGTTCCTGCTGAGAGCATCCACATGTCTCATTCTACTTCCTTCCCTGTGTTGTATTTCAAAATCATATTCCTGAAGGAATAAGATCCATCTTGCAACTCTTGTTGACATGGCCAGTTCTTTCTTGTTCAACGTCATCTGAAATGCCTTGCAATCCGTTATGATTCGAAAATGTCTTCCATAAAGATAACATCTAAACTTTTTGACTCCTTCAATAATGGCGAGACCTTCTAGCTCATAACTTGAATATTTACTTTCAGCCGGGGTAGTTTTTCTACTCATATAGTACACAGGATGAAGCTGTCCATCATCGGTACTTCTCTGTAACAATATGGCTGACAATGCCACTCTAGAAGCATCAGTGTGCATTTCTGTGGGCAGGCTTGGATCAAATATCTTGAGCACTGGCTGGCAGGCTAGTCTCTTCTTCAGTTCTTGAAATGCTTCTCTGTGTTCATTTTCAAATTCGAATGCATTTTCTTTCTTAAGTAAATCTGTTAACGGCTTCGCTATCACAGCATAATGTTCTATATATTTTCTAAAAAAGGATGTCAGTCCTATAAAGCTATGCAACTGCTTTATGTTAGTCGGCTCCGGGAACCTCACTACTGCATCCGTCTTTTCCTGCGAGGGCCGGACCTCTCCGTCTTCTATCACATGTCCCAAATACTCAACTTGGCGTTGGACAAGCTGTGACTTCTTCCAATTTATTTGTAGGCCATATTCAGATGCAACTTTTAGCACTTCTTCCAGTCGGCACACTGCCTCTTCTTCGTTGGCTGCTGGAATGATTAAGTCATCAATGAATATAAGAACAATTCCTTTTGCAATCAACTGCCGGTATATTATGCTGATAAATCTGGTAAATACCTTCGCACATACAGACAGACCGAATGGGGCTTTGAGGAACTCGAACTGTTCAGTAGGAGTCACAAATGCAGTATACTTAACGGACTCTTCATCAACTGGTAAATGGAAGTATCCATTTTTCAAATCTAGAGTACTAAATACTCTGGCACCTGACAACCTATCTATATGATTTTCAATTATTGGCAGGGGATATTCATCCTTGACAATCTTCTGGTTTAACTTTCGGTAATCTACACATACCCTAATGGACCCGTCTTTCTTTTTAACTAACACAAGGGGACTAGCATAATCTGAGTAACTCACCCGTATAACACCACTGTCGAGCCACTCAGACAACTGTCTGTTTACCTCTTCTTGTTCTTTTGGGGCTAGCCGCCTTGGTCTCTGCGCCACTGGGATGTCGTCCTTCAAAACAATCTTCAGCTTGATCGGTGCCTCCTTTATCTTGGCAGGAACATAGGACTCCACTAGGTTGTTTACCTTTTCCCGAATGCCCGTACTCACCTCGTTACCTATAACAAAAGAATCAACCACATTTATGTCGTACACCCAGCTCCCGGCCGGCTTTAACCTAACGTTGTTGTTTTCCATCAACACAATACATTGTTGCAAAAACTCCTGACCAATAATCATGTTGTAAGGCATAGCGTCTTTAGGAACAACGTAAAATACTACGTCGTAGTACCACTGTCCGTCAATTACTAAATTTAAAGTTATACGACCGAAACACTTCACTTTGTTTGAACCTAAACCGCATAGATAAAGTTCACTTTTTTCGAACTCCGGCGCATTTAAGTTCGCGTAGCAATCGATTGACAGCAGGTTTACGTCACTACCTGAGTCAATTAGCGAAGAAACTTTCCGATTTAACACCTCAACTTCTTTCATCGGCTTTTTAAAAACGTTGTGTTCTTTGTTGACATCTCCGGTCATTGCTCTGACAGCTGTTAGACATTCCTCCGCGTCCGCCATGTTCGAGTCAGTGCTGCCATCATACAAACTGTCACTCGTACACGTAGTGATGCGACTCTCGCCGACGAAGTTCGGTTTCGCTTTCTGACCACTGGCGCCACTTGCACTGCCAAAGTATTTCCGACTCGTGCTGCCAACCTCGCCGCTAGCTCCGTCGCTCTTTCCGCCTCGTGAAGTCGACGCCTGCGATTGGTCCATCTTGTGTTTGCAGTGTGATGCAATATGGCCGAAGTCGTTACACTGGAAGCACTTTAAACCCTTGCCTTTATGCGGGCACTCTGCCGATGAATGATTCATCTCTCCACAGCTGTAACACCGTGTCACCGGCCGTCTATGAATTTTCTCAGCGTGCCTCGACGGTCTTTGTTCTCGGCTTGCACTCGACATGTTTTCTTTGAGTTGTTCGTAGATTTTAAGCTTCTCTTTCAGCTCGTGGTAACTCGTAACGCCGTATAACATTATTTTGTTCACCTCATGATCCTTGATGCCTTCTACTATGTACTTGATGGCTACATAGTCGGGAATTTTACCTCTCCTTCCCAATTCCTTCATGACAAACATGTACTCAAGACACGATTCGTCATGCTTCTTGTGTCTTGCGCTCATCATCTCGTGGATGGTTTTAGCGTCCACGGTGTCGGGAAACTCTTTAGCGATCTGCGTCTTCAAATCTTCCCACGTCTTAAATGTACGCTCCGCGCGTAACCATAGCTCTGCGGTGCCGGTCAACGAACGTCTTGCCATCAAAAGTTGTTGAACAGCTGTCCACCCAAATATCTCCGCGTTATCTTCGACATCCTGGATCCATCTAGCAGCGGGATACGTCTTATCCCGGCCGCTAAATTTCGGGATCAGTCCCTCCGTCAAATGCAACATTCCGCTTCCGCCATTGCTGTGACGAGGTGACCTTGCAGTTTCGAAGTCGTCGTCGTGGCTTGATCTTCGGCTATTTTTCCCCATTTTGTTCTTGATAAACGCGCCGGTGTCGTCGTAGTCGTCGTTCGTTACCAGCCGTTTACTCAAGACCTTCACGATGCACGTCGTAGCCTCGTAGGGATAACCTCAACCGCCGTCTCGTCGTGTCGTAGGTTATAATTGTCTCGGATCTTGATTTCGTCCTATCCCGGACGAGCCCCCAAAATTGTGGGACAGGGGCGAAACAAAACCACAACAATTTATAACTGTAAACTGTATTAAAACTATTAAAAGATAAAATAAAATATTTGGGCAGATTAACACGTCTTCTTCGTTACAGATCAAACCGAACTCCCGTTAGGACGTGACGTTTTCTATAACGTTCATCTCTTTCGCACTCGTTCATACTGACATCTTGCTATCTCATTCTCTCATTCGTCATCATGCAGCGTTCCAATTCACTCATCCTACATATATATATAAATAAAATTAAAAAAACACGTTTTTTTTCATAAATATTGCGGCATATGACGGATAACCAAAGAGGAAAGTGTTCATTTGAAAATCTTTAAATTCTCTTTGTTTATTATTATGGTAGGATAACCATGTTAAGCCAACAAAAATGGGATAAATCAATAATTAAAAATAACATACTTCTGATTATTTTAAAAGTATGAGACTTAATAGAGGGGCTAAGTTTAGGGTATATGTATGTAAAACATTCATTTTGTATTACCATTGCATACCATGTATTTATATTGTCCATACCTATCTTATAGGCTTCAGTATAACATCTAATAAAGTAAGTCAATTGTATTTCTCTATGTGTTTTATTTCGACAAAATGTTTTTTGGCGTCATGTTGTGGGGCAAGCTTTTCCACTCGGCGGCTCCCCCTCTCATCTGCCCATCTGTTTCACTTGTGAAGATATCAACTACATAGAAACTTTCTTATTT
Organism: Eudemis profundana; assembly: GCA_947034925.1. Lineage (NCBI taxonomy): Eukaryota > Metazoa > Arthropoda > Insecta > Lepidoptera > Tortricidae > Eudemis > Eudemis profundana. The sequence goes on from OX344802.1 coordinate 24,227,384, forward strand.
GTATCTTCTTTTTCGAAATAAAGATATAAGCAACTTTCTTATATCTTCTTTTTACAATAACAAATATTTTATTGTTATACTTCTTGTTTTTATGCGTATAGCAATAATTCGACTACCCTTCGATCCTTAAGATTGTCTGAAAGAGAAACCTTATTGCTAATCAGGCTGCCTGTTAATACTAGTAGATTATTAATTATTATTATTTAAGCCATTTATTTCCTTAATACAATTACAGTTTCATGCTTCATAAATTCACAATTAATATAGAACATGCGATAATTAATTTACATTTTCAAAATAATTTATTCAATTTTGACAATTTTTTTGTAATAATTAATATTTAATGTTATCATTATCATTATTTTAGTATATATTAATAAATTGCTGGTTATTAAGAACCTCTCAACGAGTATAGGCTTCCTCCATTTTTCTCCACTTTTTCCTGACTTGTGCAATCTCCATCCAATCATCTTTTTAATGTCGTCCGTCCATCTCTTTAGCGGCCTGCCACGTTTTCTCTTTCCGGGAGGGCCTACTACTACGTTTATATCTACTAGTATGTGTTACTACTTGGACACAAGTAGTAACACATACTAGTAGATATAAACACCTATTTGTCTAACTATTACACACTCTATTTATTTTTATTTCTTCTCCTCCGGCCGGAAAACGTTAACTTGCGGGCCGCTGCGCTAAGCAAAGTTGCTGCTTTCTGGCTCCGTCGATCAAAAAAATAGTATACAAACCTTGGTCAGTAAATAAGAAAGCCTCAATCACACGTAATTGTCGGCCGAGGCAAGGCCGAGGTCAACAAACATGTGATGAGAGATTTCTTACTTTACTGTCTTAGTGTGCATGTAAAATAAAGAAAATTCGATTGTATTGTGCGACCATAAGCATATTTTTAAAAGGTTTAGGTAAAGACGATTGTTTTATGATGTTTAGTAAGGTTCTTCTTGTTTTTGCATAATTTTATGTGTCTGAATGTTCTATTTGCCAGAATACTACTTACCAGTGGCGTGGCGTCCAAAGAACTCGATTCCTACCGGCTTGCCTAATATCAAGCATTTGAGGACCTTATTGCACATGTACAGCTCTTAAGAGAGATGTACACTAAATCTGCATCGGCTTGCCAATGGATATCTTTTACGCCACGCCACTGCTACTTACGCATAATTGTTATTTTACAAATACCACTGACTTTTCAGAATAATTATAAAAGAAACCTAACCTAACCTATTTTAAGTGAATCACGTTAAAGGTTCATGCAAATATTTTCCGTTAAACTAGAGAAAAATTATGCGAAGTAAAATTCGGGCTAACAATACCTTCGGACAAATAAAATGCATGCCAAACAGAAGGCACCCATTTAGTAGTAGTGTAATTCATAATCAGGTGGTCGCACGTCGCTTTAAATTTGACAGACCAGTGCAGCGTGATCTCTGATTTCAAACTGATCATACTAGCTCACGGGTCATACTATATTTGGGCCGAGTTTGACGGCAAAGTTATTAACCCGAAACGTCAAGGCGAATTTGTAGTTCATTCACATTAGAAGCATATTAGGTTGCTGATGCCACCGTCCGTCATTCAAAACCCTAATTAACTTAAAACAATGATTACAACTTATCTAACTTAACAAAGCCCTGACAACATATTACTTTTATTAAAATATAGCGCCATAAAGTAGCCGAAATTACACAGTACCCGATATCAAAAACAATGCCCCGATCGTCCACTGACAGCAAACAAATTTGCACTCTCTCTGTAAAACAATAAAGTGTTATATCATAGATTTTTCACATGCATGCAACTATACGAGTGTGTTACTTTTTTCAATTAAAAACGTCTCACTTAACCCCAACCTACACACTCAAAAAGCAACCCAAACACCAACGCGTAAAGTCGTAAATCGGAGTTCGTGTGAACCAGTTATGGCGTTCTGCTATGGGGACTTTATCCACGAAAATGTTAATATAATAGTTGCTTTAGTGCTACGGGTTTTGTTGGCGTGAAGGCATAAATCAATTTTATAGCCCCATCTAAATCAAACGCGTTTTAATGGGCGGCCCCCGTCATATCATACCGTAGTATGATAATTTACGAGGGCTATGTGACGAATGTTAGAAGTAAGGTCCCCCAAGGCTCCTATGGATTAGTTTTATACGCGCAGTAAATATGTCACCCGTATCTGGAAGGACGGAGATAATTCGGGAACACACGTTTTGATGTTGCGTTTGATCGTGATAGCGATACAATGTAGTTGACCGAGTGAGTGAAGCCCCAGAATAAGTAATACCAAAATTACAAGGTGTTTCATTGAACATAATACAACTCGAGTTTTTTAAACTCCTCTCCCTGGTGCTAGGTCTCGTGTTGTTAAAGTCATCTTAATTAAAAAAATATCAGTTTTTTACTTAATTATGCATATTTGTTGGTCTCATCGTGGTTACCCTACTCGTTAAGAGATAAAAGTTTGAATCTAATTTTGTAGTGAAAACCTACCTGTTTGCTTATCTAGGTCGATAATTTATGAATAAAATGCATGCATTCTGACACATTATCGAAGTTATTGTTCATAACAAACAAACAGGTCAAGTAACCGTGACGTCATGAGGGGTGCCCACACGACGAGATTGTAATTTCTTAATTCTGTTAGCAAACTAGGAAAAGTTAATTATGACGTATTTTAATAAATCAATTTGATCATTTTGTTCTCGGTCGGTAACTGAGCCGGAATTGCTTAATTTGTATTACGTTCAATGAAACACCCTGTATTTATAACAGAATAAGTAGTTCTACGTATAGAACAGAAGTTTCTCTTTCTGACAAAACTAACACACTGCATCTGATCGTCTCTCTCCATCGCATAACGCGTGCTCTTTCTGGTCGCTGGCCAAGCCCCACCGGTGGGGAAAAATTTGGTACTAGTAATTGCGAAGTGACTCCTGACCGAGTGAGCAAAGCGAACGAAGTGTCTCTGTTTCAGCTTAAGCAATGCCTTCATCAGAGATGTGCCATTCTCGGAAACGTTCTCCGTTTTGTATGGAGAGAGAACGTTCTCGAGAACATTTCCCATACAAAACTGAGAACGTTTCCGAGAATTCTCGAGAACGGCACAACTCTAGCTTTCGTACTCGTATGTCCGGCAGATATACCTATTGATTTAATTATGCAAGAATTGCTCGAAACTATACGTAGAAAGGATTCGTTTTTTTGGGTTCAATAGAAAAAATTGAGTAGTTCTTTATTTTCAATTACAAGGTTTGGTAGTTTAGGAAGGTTTCAAAGTACACTTTTTGTTCAAGTCATTACTTCGATAGAGCCTTAGTAGGACACAAGGACAGTTTTCTTACTTATTATGCTAATAGGTAAGGGTAGAGTGTTACAAGATTAGTCCTTTCCGTAATATACCATCCATTTCTCAGCAATGGTATGTATATTGCTAACCCGTATTCCTTAGGAACAGTGTATCACATTCCGAAAAACAAAAATTCCTACGTCCGAAATTTCGAAAGTAAACATTTCTGATGTAAGTATTTAGTTCGTAAAGACGTGGGTCCTACTATCAATGAAATGCTTAAAATACATGATACAGAACAATTAACAAAAATTTCGTAACTAGGAATTTTAATTTTTGTAACTTTGCTACGTACCATCGAAGACACTGTTAATTGCACATCTGTAAATTTTAGACGTAAAGTCTGTGAGTAGTCAGTTAATACTGGTTTTGTTCGTACCCATGAATAGTGGGTCATAAAATTATTTTAGATTTAGATAGATTATTATAGGGCGGAAAATCAGAATAGTATGTCACGTTTTTCAATTGCCACTAGGGATGTAACGATACACAGTTTTGCCGATACGATACCGATACCGATATATAGTAGTTAATATCGGCGATACCGATACCGATATCTTAGCTAAATAATGAAGTATGAACTTCAGATATTTGTATGTCCTTATTATACCTAACTAATGGCATTGGCAATGACTACTGGCTATATTTACCAGAGAGTCAACCTTGAAAGTGTAAAGCAAAAATAAATAAATTGTCAACTCAAAATTCAATTTTTTTTAAGAACCAAAGATTTAATTAACATAGTAATTATCATTGCACAAGATAATAGACCAATACATAAATTAAGTCAGAAATTGAAATTACTTTTTGCAGATTTTTTTTCATACAGCAAATTCTTTTCGCGCTCTTCAAATATTGATTGTATAATATCGGCGATACCGATATATTGGTATCGGTATTGGTATCGTTACATCCCTAATTGCCACCTTTAATTATTTATTAAACTTTCACATTTATAATATTACAGTGTGATTTTGCTTATTTCTACAGGACCTGATATAATTTCAACATCGCCATTTTAACTACCTTGAAAATGTAACACAAAACCATTTAATATAGAGCCAGTGGATTGTCAGCATTGTATTGTGTACGACTTCATCGGAATTCCTAATAAAACTATATACTCCTCTAATAACAATGGTTTTCTAGCAATATATGTGTAGAACTCAACATCCCAAATAGATAAAGGCAATAAAATAATGTCTATTGTTAGGTTAGGGGTTATTTTAAATCACGTGACAAAATACACGTCATTGTTGTCCGTCCGAATATAATTGTTTTACACAAATCCGAACCTACTACCAATGAATCATCGCAATGCCCGTAATTAATGAAATTTATGTGCCGTCGTAAATTTTATTCGCAGCGAGATAGATCCATGGAAAGTTGGAACGGACTGCTTGCTGCCCGTGGCTTTGCTTGATTTTTTTCAGGCATTCCGATAAAAAACCGGACCAGTGCGAGTAGGACTCGCCCATCGAGGGTTCCGTACAAATATTTCAAATTAGGGATGTAACGATACCGATACAACGACCGATATATCGGTATCGCCGATATATCGGTATCGTCGATATATCGGTATCGCCCATTATATAATAATAATTATTTATTTCAGACTATGTTCATATTACATTTCATATTATAACAATTACAAATGACTCGCACATAATTATTTACATATAATAAACTAAATTAAGATTAAAATATTGAAAAACACATTACATTATCACAAATTAATTTAAGAATTATCAAAAATAAGAGAATAAAATAGTCAATTTAACATTAATTTAATTTATACAACCGATATTTGAAGAGCGCGAAAAGAATTTGTTGTATGAAAAAATCTGCAAAAAGTAATTTCAATTACTAACTTAATTTATATTTTGGTCTACTACCTTGTGCAATGATAATTACTATGTTAATTATATATTTGGTTCATAATAAAGAAAAGTGTTGACAATTTCTTCATTTTTACTTTACACCTTCAAGGTTGACTCTCTGTTAAATATAGCCAAGTTTTAGGTATAATAAGGACATACAAATATCTGAAGTTCATACTTCATTATTTAGCTAAGATATCGGTATCGGTATCGCCGATTATTTACTACAAATATCGGTATCGGTATCGTATCGACAAAATTATGTATCGTTACATCCCTACTTCAAATAAGGACTATATGTTATTATGATTTAATTACAAATGTATAGTTTTCAGATTTTTCCCTATACTTGTAGTATAAGTACTTGCCAAATGTCATAGTTCTAGGTCAACGGAAAGAACCCTATATGGTTCCCTTGAGAGAGTCGAAATACTACGTTATGACCATATTTTTTTTGCGTTAATCTAGAAATTTGATTTTTTTTACAGCTTCAAAGGACCGTAGACCTGAGTATATGGTTTTAATTTCAACTCGATACCTCGACACGTTCCCAAGATAAAGAGTCTTGAGAGACGGACAACACAGTGATCTTATAAGGGTTCCGTTTTTTCATTTTGAGGTACGGAATGACATGACAAATTTGAGTTGAGAGGGAACCGCCTAGCGTGGTACGCATATAAATAATTAAATACTAGGGGACAATCTTACACAAATCGAACTAGCCCCATAGTAAGCTCAATAAGGCTTGTGTTATGGATACTAGACGACGATATATTTAATAGATACAAATACTTAAATACATAGAAAACATCCATGGCTCAGGAACACACAAATAAATGCCCTTACCGGGATTCGAACCCAGGACCTCCTGCTTCGTAGGCAGGGTCACTACCAACTAAGCTAAAGCGGTCGTCAAAATCTATCGAGATAAGAGGAAATTGTTCGTCAATTTGTATAATATTGCAAGGAACCATGCGTGTAAGATTTACGGTAGACGTTTGACGTTTAGTGATGGAAAACGTAAATTTTCAATTTCATTTGGTGGTATTTGAACAATTACCCTGTTATACGGTTTCCGCGATTATCACTAATTGTAATAAAACAACTTAAACGGATTAAATCGCGTGTATTACCTACTACATTTATTACGTCCCGACGTTTCGTAACCCTTTTCAGCGGTCGTGGTCGCGGGTAGATTGAGAAAATCATAATTTTTTCCTGACAAAATTACTAAGATGGAAGCTTGTTTACTCCTTACTACAGCTATATAAAATACGAATGGAGAATGGCGTTTGTATTCTAGAAAAACTCAGCTCTAGAAAAACCCGCTTTCTGGCCAAGTGTAGACATAAAATGATTGACACAACACGGGAGGTAATGAAGAAAGCCCTCGATCGCATATTTACGTCCCTCGCTTGCAGCTCGGGCCGCAAACATCTGCGATCTCGGGCTTTCTTTGTATTACCACCCTAGTTGTGTAATGTACTATTTTAATGCCTAGATAAAATTGATATTAAACTTACATATCGTCACTATTTAGCAAAAACCTCGTATCTAAAAACGTGGTAGAGAAAAACGTTAAAAGTTACATACGAACTTCGTATACACTTACTGCCTTTTACCTGGAGTCAATATTAGATACGTGTTTTTTTAAAGTAATGACTAATGAGAATATTATTGGTAGCCTCGATGAAAATAGTAACTGAAAGTCAATGACCTACTCTTTCAGATTAATCAAACTCGGTCATTGACCCCAAGGTCGCTAGAATGATAAAGCCTGTCACCACAGTCTGTCACGTTCTGTCAGCCTATTGTTTAACATGTCAGTTGCAGTTTTTTTACGCCAATGATGGTAAACAACAATGATTGATTTGTAATTGTTTTTCTTTTTTATAGTGGTTACGTCAGCTGAAAATTTCGATATTCAAAGGGCGTAAACGCCATTAGAACCTGCGGCGTTTACGCCCTTTGAGTCTAAAGGTATCGGTTTCGCAATCTGACCCCTGATATAATGTGGTATAAGGGCGTTTTCCAAAACAAATACCGGGGTAGCTACTTTCTCAAAATATGGACTTAGGTTTTTCTGGCTCAAAATCGTTAGTACTTTCGAACCTTATACGTAAAAAAGTGTCCCAAACTTATTTTCCCATTACGTCACCATTTTGCATTATGTTTGTATGAACGTGACGAAGTGGAAGAAAATTCCATACAAATTTTGGGACACTTTTTTTACGTAAGGTTCGAAAGTACTAACGATACTGAGCCAGAAAAACCTGAAAAGTTCATATTTTGAGAAAGTAGCTACCCCGGTATTTATTTTGGAAAACGCTCATAAACAGTTCCATGGCCACGGTACTGACAGACAACGTACAGCCTAAAGGTCTCTGCCCACCACACCGTATCATACCATGACCGTACTATGAACGTGTCAGGTAATAGTACAATACACAACTAGGGTGGTAATACAAAGAAAGGCCGACATCGCAGATGTTTGCGGCCCGAGCTGCAAGCGAGGGATATGCGATCGAGGGCTTTCTTTATTACCTCCCGTGTTGAGTAATTTTATGTCTACACTTGGCCAGAAAGGGACTTTTCCCGTTTTTTTTCGCGATATTTATTTATTTTTTCTACTCCTGTACTGTTATCTGTCTTTTACTTGGTCACGTACACTAATATAAGAACATACATAATATGAGTTCAGAGAAGTCTATACTCTATTCCCCATAACAGCACTAGTGTCGTTATAGTCACTTTACGTTATTGCTAGCAGCCACAGACTTCTAAATCTAGGTTAAATTTAGGTCAAGGATTAAACGCTCAATTTTAACTTTACGGTAAAAATGCACAACTACCAACTTAACAAACAATTAAATTCCTACGGTTTTTAAGAAAAACAAAATTTTCCGAACTAATTTAATTGATGCTAACATAAAAATAGTACATTACTCAACTAGGGTGGTAATACAAAGAAAGGCCGAGATCGCAGATGTTTGCGGCCCGAGCTGCAAGCGAGGGACGTAAATATGCGATCGAGGACTTTCTTTATTACCTCCCGTGTTGTGTACATCATTTTATGTCTACACCTGGCCAGAAAGCGGCTTTTTCCGTACACGCAGCGTGCGGAAAAAGTCACTTTATGGCCAGGTGTGGCATAAAAGTATTTTTAATTTAAGTATATTTTAAATAAAATAAAAAGTTTACCATAGATACATACTGTCAGTCATACGTCATATTTGCTTTGTTTCCAGGTTATGATTAATTTTGTATTTTATATTTTAAAACCTAGTCGTAGAAAAAGTATTGTATGCAACGTTGTATAATTAAGTCAAAAAACGCTCTTTGCGTCTCTATTTGCGATACTCGCCGCGTTCGCGGCTCGTATCGTAACTCACGCAATGCACATTTTTTGAACCACTGTTACAACTACCACTATACAACTGTTGCATAAAATACTATTACGTCACACCTGGGCATAAAGTGGCAATAACCGCCCGCTACGCGCGCGGAAAATCCCACTTCATAGCCTGAGGGGAACGCAAAAGTTTGTACTTACCACGGGCGGTAATAAAGTCTCAGATCGCATATTTATCGCCCTTGCCTTCGGCTCTGGCGTCAAATACCTGCGATCTGAGACATTCCTTGTTTTACCGCCCTAGGTAAGTAATATACTATATTTCACACGAAGTCGCGAGGTCCACTAAGTAGTAGTAGCGTGGCGTCCATAGAACTCGATTCCCATCGGCTTGCCTAATATTAGGCAGTTCAGCACTTCATTCTAGTCCTTGAAGCCAAAGCTGCTCCGGCTTGCCCAAAGATTTCTTCAACGCCACGCCACTGCTAGGTAGTTGATAGAAATTCAAAAGCTTAATCTGTGTATAAACGTTTTTGAATGGCTGTATGGATGTGCGATGGCATTTACGTTGATATACCTGCATCATGCCGTAGATCAGGCGTAGTGCGTGTCATCCTACCCAAATAAATAATGCCAGTTGTCAATTTATGGATGGCTTTATGCAAAAAGCCCACTTAATTTTTGTGTTTCGTGTAAGTAACTCGTATGTTCATAAGTTTTGAGACGAACAAAAGCATGTTTTTCTCGAACACGCTTTAACGTTTTTAAACGAAATTTAGACAGAACAAAAATCATTATACTACAGTAAAAATAAAATATAAATTATTCAAAATGGTCTCCATTGTGTTGAACACAGGCCTTCAATCGTGTGGGCCATTCGTCAATAGAGGCACGAACCGCTTTAGTTGATTAAACTTTGCTTCGACGGTGAAGATTTTTTCGTTGGTAAACAAAATCTTTTTGGGATCGTGTCTCCATAGCAACTACCAACTGTTAAAATCACGCGAGCCTTAATTTTCTTAAACGAGCGTTTAAGTAGTAGACTTTTCTTCGACTGAAGGCCCTTTAGTTCATACCTAAATATTACCTTTAGATCATATTTCAACATTTTTATCAAGTATTTTTATCAAATTATGAAAAAGTTTTTATCAAGCCGCCAGTTCAAAATTTATTTTTTCTGGGCCTTGCAAAAAATCGTCCCAAGATTTATGAATACACGAGGTTCGAAAGTACAAGCGTTTCTGAGTAAAAAAGACTCAAAAAGTCAATATTCTATGAAAAAAATATCATTCACATTTTTTTGCAAAAACGCCCCCTATTGTCTATATGATGTTCCTTATAACCTTAAGCGGTAATATAATTTAGCTCTCGCCAGCTTATCACTTATATGAAACCGTTTGCATGAATGTGCGATTGCATTTACGTTAATATACCTGCATCACAACGTAGATCAGGCGCAGCGCGTGTCATCCCGCCCAAATAAATAATGCCAGTTGTCAATTGATGGATGGCATTATGCAAAAAGTTTCATTTTTTTTTGTACGTAATACTTTTGTCATATGTATATGTTTCATCTAACCTTTAGCAGTGTTTAAACATTGTTGGGGGCATTCCACGAAAACGTCTACTTTGTCGGCAACGTGACGGCTATGGCAGCTACCTTAAAAACAAATAGAATGTCCTAAATGACATTATCAATTCAGAAACCAAGTTATAAAATACTGACATACCAAAAATATACTTCTTAACTTTGTTGGAAGTATGAAAAAAATGGCGTAACGTAGCCGACATTATTTTGGAATGCCCCGTTGGTGAACCCAATAATTAAAGCTAAAAATAATAACAGAGCGCCTTATCTTATTATAAGAACATTATCATTTAAAATATTCTGTTACCTGGCCGTTAACACTGTTAACAGGGCATCAACAAAACTGACGATTAGTGTCAAACTACATAATTATATTAGGCACCAACTGATAGGTTAAAACTTAACTTAAGTTTTGCCTAACCGTATACCTATTTTAAAATAAAAATGCCCATAATTATCCGATTCACCAACAATACTATCTATGGTAAACCGAATCATAAAAGTAGTGGCTCTGTAAGCTGTAGACCTCGCGAGTGAAAAACGAAAAATTTTTCACTCGCGAGAAAACTAACGCGACTAAAACAGAAAAAAAAATCGTACCTGCTCACATAACTTCACGAAAATACGACCTGTAGTGGAGAACAGTCTGCAATGCACTGGCCATATGAAAACATTTTTGCCCACGTTGAAACGGAGACCGTCGTTCGCTTCATTCACTCGGTCAATAAATAACACCGCTGTGTTAATAAGAGGTTCCATAGTCCCCTACTCCAAGAGTTGAGATGCCTTCCAAACGGTACCTATGCAGACTTCTGCTATATAAATTTAGATTTTTTTTAACAATCTGAAGAAGCCGACGAGTTTTTGAGCCTTACAAGGGAAAAAGCAACGTACTTCAACAACGTGGCCTAATGATTTTGCGAGAGCTGGAAGACGGCTGGATGCGGTCAATGCAAGAACGTTACGATATTCTTTGGGGAGGCCTCGGAGCAGTTTTTACAATCAGCAAAGTAACTTGGTCATCTTAAAAAAATATCAAGGTTTCCAAGTGGTAATTACAAGAATAAACCACTTTTAACGCACCACCAAAATTAGTCAACACAGACGGAAGCTTAAAAAGAAATGATCTTATATATTGCAGTTTTTTTTCATCTTCATTAAAAATGCAGTTGTTGCATAACACCGTCCACAGGTATTAAATAAATCACTGGATGTTCATTTCATTCAGTGATTTTACATCCAGCCGATTTTAAATCAAAGTCTTACATGACAATGAAAAAGTGATTTTAAAATAAGAATGATGATGATTAAAAATCGTCCCGTAATATCTCCCAACCATAGACTTGTTATATTACTACAGTACGGTCATGTTATATATTTCCTAGCGCTTCTTATGAGGCACGCTTTTGGCCACAGTCCCAGACTGGGCAGGTAAGATTATAACTTCGGCCTATTACAGTCGAGTTCATCATTATATGAGTAAAGAAAGGATCAAAAATATCTGATCTAGTTCTTATGCTTCTGACAATAGGGTCTAAAAACATCTGAAGATGTTTTTGGTCCAATCTTTGCTCAGGTAATGATGAACCGTTCGTAATCGGAGGTCACGCTGCTGTGGTCCGTCAAAGTCGAAGTGACTAGTGGACCAACATATTTTGACCCTTTACTACGCACTATTACTTGCTCGCGGTCCAAATTATATTAGGGACGTGATTGGTGCCATGTTTAGATGGGTCGTAACAGCATTTTCTGTAACCCTTGCACGAGATTGACGGCCGTGTTGTGAATTAATGTGCAGTATTTAGATAATTTCAACACCCGACACGATACGATTACTAATTCCACCTTTTAAGGTTACGTGTATACGATAACGATTTTATAAAGGAACGCATTAATAAATTAAACAAAAAAAATCTATTTAATGCTTAAAAATAATCTAGATAAGTCCTCACATCTTCCAGAAATATTGATTTTGTTTTTTAGGGTTCCGTACCTCAAAAGGAAAAACGGAACCCTTATAAGATCACTTTGTTGTCTGTCTGTCTGTTTGTCCGTCCGTCTGTCAAGACCCTTTATCTCGGGAACGTGTGGAGGTATCGAGTTGAAACATACTCACTACACTCACTTTTTGTACAGCTTCGAGGGTCCATATCGATGGCAAAAAGCGGATGCGGAATGTAGTAATCGCCAAAGGAAACCTTTGGCGGTTTTATGCCATCGATATAGATAGTCTATGGACCCTTGAAACTGTACAAAAACTTCCAAGTTAACGTAAAAATATAAGGCCGTTTATACCGCAAAAAACGTACATTTCGACTGTCTCAAGGAAATCAGAATTTATAGGGCACTTTCCGTTGACCTAGAACTATGAAAATTGGCAAGTAATACCAACTTATACTACAAGTATAGCGAAAAATCTGAAAACAATACTTTTGTAATTAAATCATGAAAAAATATAGTCTTTATTTAAAGTATTTGTACGGAGCCCTCGGTGGGCGAGTCCGACTCGCACTTGTCCGGTTTTTATTTTTTAATAACTCAAAACTATATTTTGTCTTAGTTCACAGTGTTAGTACGGCAGTACCTATAAGTACAATAGTCCCTTGGCAGTACTGTTCACGCTCACAGTACAATATTTCCACCCACACTAAGAAAATAGGTACATTTCATGCCCCATATAGCAGCACTAAGGTACCAACTTCGCCAATATACAGGGTGTATCCCGTCTTCACTCATAACTCACCACCCACCTTCATATTTCCATCAGCCGCCAGCAAAAATACAGCGAGATTCATTATCAGCCCCATACATCAGCCCTTAATGGCGGAGGGGGGAGGTTGATTCATAACCAATAAATCAATGGCCTAGGGCGGTGTAATAGGCCAAATATTGTACATTAGGGTGGCGTAGGGTCCGCAACTTGAGGTTTAAGTTTGATGTGACGAGTTTGTTGTTACTTGCTAATCTATTTAAGTGTACCTTGTAAATTCTAGAAGTTTTGTGTTTACATCACATACAAACTACTGGACAGATTTCTATGGTCTACAAGTAGGTACATTATGAAGTGACTTTCAATAAAATAATGCTCCTGGGTTTTCTAAACAGTAAAATAAACACGCACGGAGTCACGGGTTAAAATTGTCTGTAAGTAAAATATCATCAGTTTTATATATATATTTTTTTTTATGTATTTACGAATACGTATCGTTTTTTTAAACCTATTTAGCAAGTAAATGAAATTGAAGGTAATTAAGCCTAATTAACCTTAAACGAAAACAACTAAACATGTTATCGATACGTTCAAGTCAGAAAATAAACTGGAGTTTCTCCAGTTAGCACAAATTTAATTTTACGGCCACAAAACACTTTGCTTTCGGTCGAAGATAAATTGAATAGTTTTATTTATCTTGCCCTCTTAATAACGTCTAATTTTCATTTTGACCTTGGTCATAAGTTTAATCTTAATATGGACACACATGTCAATCATTTAATACGGCAATTGATTGGCACTTCGCGTGCAGTCGTATTACGATTGGAGACCCAGTTTTACCCGATGGAAAAAAATTATCAACTACTTCTGTTGATAGTAAAGCAAATATTTAAAAAAAAGTAGTATTTTTATTTTGTTTTACTTTTTGTGTTCTGTTGTCGCTACAGAACGATGTTAATTATACCGCGCGTCGGTCACACACAATACTTGCATTCTGTCGCTGAAATTTTAATTAAATCACCTTGTTTTATTGCCACCCTGTATCTTTGCTAATCTAAAAACTGTTATACCTATTTTTAGTACAGACTAGTTGATATGAGAATGATTTTTGAAATAGAAACTGGTGAAGTTTCTTCATAAAGTTGATCCACAGGCTGCAAGTATAAAAGGACTGGCAATAAGCTCTAAACAAGGTAGGATGGAGTTCTATTTTTAGGCTAGTAGCGTCCCCCCACCACTGATTTTACCATCATAGCTTGAAAAACTAGCCTCGTGTAGCCCAGGCATTATTGCAAGCTGCAAGTGCTAGTGATTAGAAGCCGATCCTGTTTTCTAAGCGACAAGTGCCTACCAACTCTCTCCTCCCAAGTCCCAACTAAAAATCTACTAATACTTGTGACTTGTCGAGTAGTCTGAACAGTCATAGGCTATGGTGACGGTTAACATCAGGCAGGCCAGGAAAAAAAAACTCAGTTCGTTCAGGCAGTGGAATTGATACTGTCTATGTGCCAAATAGTCATTGTTTTCTATCATTGTCGATCCAATAATATAAGAATAATGCCTAAAATATTTCTCACAACGAATCGGTGGGCGCCTGGTAATCCATAACGAGATCTTTTACTAATATCATTTACTTACGGCAATTTGTAAACGGGTACTTGTCAGTTGTGGCTCTTCTGATAAGTCCCTAATCATTAACACTAATGACAAGTACAGGTCGCGTCACGTAAAAAGAACGCTGGTTGTCAAGCTGCGCATTAGGCCATTTATCGATCTATTTGGTGGTATGAGGTGCGACGCGGGGAGGGCGGGTTAACCGAACCGCGCCGCGAGCAAAAGGCTAGTTTAAAAGTAAAACAATAAACATAGTACTTTCGTGCGCGAGTGTAACAATGCGCAAACACACCCCCTCTACTTTCTTCCAGCGTTCTTTTTACGTGACGCGACCTGTACTAAGCTCGTGTAAACCTAGCATTACTCGCCGGCGATAGGACAAGTACCTAACACACGTGCCTATATTACAATTCCATAATTGCATTTAACATTTTTTTTTAACAATTATCATTGTGACATTTCACGAAACAGTCATTCAAAACACTTTTCTATCAGCAAAATTATCCGGAAACCTTTTAAAAACGTCAAAATTAAATGTCCATAAAATGTCATTTTAATTCAAGCGACACTTGAGTGACGGTTGTCATCGATAAGGCAGTGACGTTTGACGAAGGAATCGATTGTAGATACGACGTACCAACTTAACTTTGCCGGTGGACAAATTTCGGAACGACTTACTTCCTTATATTTTAAACATTGTTGTATGACAGTAGCGCCTTTGAGGGGCGAAAATATTATTTGGTAATTTGTGTTGAATGAAAGACGTTTGATATTTTTAAGTCGATTGACAGTTATTGAGGTAAAGAGGCCTGGGAAGATGTTAAATGAATTGCAATTAATTGAGTATTTGTTTTATGAAAAAACTTTGAGGAACAATAATAACATTGTAACAGTAATGTAAGTTATACGTATGTATGTAAACAATGTAATGTAATCAAAACAATACTACAAGAGTCTAAGTACTAACCTAAGATTAACCTAACCTACACCAAGGACCATTAAAACAAGAGGACTGTCATTCACCACACTTTAGATCGTGCCCCGACCGCGAGGGGATATCCAGGCAAAAACTAGATGGCACTAAAAAAATAAACATTTAACGATGTTATAATTGAACAAAGAAACTTAGTACAGTAATAATTAGTTCGTAAACAATAATAAATAAATTCTAACATTTAAATACTGTGCCACGCTTGTAAAGTTGAATAATTGTAAATAATATAATTCTTTTACCAAGCTTATACATAGATGGCGTTGTAAATATCGGGGTACAGCTTTTTGTATGGAGAATGACAGTCCTCATGTTTTAAAGGTCCTTGCTAAGACCAACATATGGGCACGCCGAGGTCTGTGCCCTGCGGAAGGGTGTCCATAAGGCTGGCTACATTCCCTCGTCTGCCCAGCCCAGCCCAGCCAGCCAGGCCAGCCCTATGGTCTGTTGAGAAGTCTGCTAATTTCTTTTTAATTTCCTTATATAGCAGGGTTTATTAAACTGTGGGCCATGGACCCCTCAGGGGTCTGGGATACGTGAGCCGAGGGTCCGTGGCTATGCATACAACACAAACTTTCATGTGCCCTTGATTTTCTTTTTCTCTGATTGTATTCGGAAAGGGTCCGTAGGGTTTTCGAAATAAAGTAGGGGGTCCGTGACCAAAAAAGCTTAAGAACCTCTGTTATACATATAGGGTGCGAGCGTCTGAGCTCCACGGCCCGAGGGTCTCAACCGCGAACGCCGCAAACCATTTTAGGAAATAACTTTACTTCAGACACTCAAGTTGTCATGAACCTAATCCTCAGAACTGGATTTTGGATAAAAGTGGACCAATGATCCATCCTTTCATTAATATATTTCTGTTAAAAAATGTAATTTTGAAACAAACTTATTGCCGACTGTACATTTTTCTCCATAATTGCAATCTGCACGTCAAAACTAATCAAATGAGACTAGACACAGTGCATTTATCTTATGTGATTTAGATGATCTTATGGCTAATTGGCTACCATCCGGCTCCATCATCAGAGCAGCATCAAGTCATAATAAATATTGCATTGTCATCTGATTTACATATTCATGCAAAATTTCAGCTCAATCGGAATTCGGGAAGTGGATCAAATTTAACTTTAAAGGTAACTTCAAAGGGTCACCATTTTGTATTAAGTACATACGCGTTGTTTGGTGTGAGGGTCTTTTCATTTCTGGAACTGAATTAAAGTGGAGATGGGGACTCTTGGCAAGACGGAATGTCGGTTGATGGTCAAAGGTGGACACAGAGTGGTGGCCAAGACTAGGTCAGAGATCAGAGGCCTAGACTCCCAGGTTGTTGGTAGATGACAATTGCAAAGTGGTAGGGTAATTAATTACGGATCAAACTAGCACAGCACTGATCTATCTATCACTTATCTATCTCCCATACTTTTTAAAAGTCATACTGTATTGACAAGTCTTAGTTATCGAAAGTCATACAACCTATTTTCTATGAAACCGTTAAGTTTTCAAAACTGTTATAAAACAAACCTAACCTAACCTCTTGTTTTCTATACGCTATTGTTTTATAATGTCTTGAAAATATTACAGTTTTAGAATAACAAATACTGTAAATATAATTAATTAGTGTGTATATGTAATTTATAATGTATTTTATATTGTGAAATAAAGAAATCTAATCTAATCTAATCTAATCTGTATGACTTTCGATAATTACGACTAATAATAATAGTACGACTTATAACTTAATGGCAAAACAAGGGGTTCCCCACTGGCAAAGTGTCGTAGAAAACATATATATTTCTTTAAATTTATATTAGTGATATATTGAACGGTGTCTTCGCGTTTTGCATCCATAAATAGTTCTATTAAATATTCTGAAATAGTTCTAAATTTATATTATTAATTAAATTGTTAGGTTACCTTGTTCTACCAGAGTTCATGTACAGTCGAGTTCATCATTATCTGAGCAAAGATTGGACGAGACCCTATTGTCAGAAGCATAATCAGATATTTTTGATCCATTCTTTGCTCAGATAATGATGAACTCGACTGTACCTATTATAGTAGGCAATTTTATCCTATCCTACTAATATTATAAATAATGTAAAAGTTTGTGAAGATGTTTGGATTAGAGGTTAGGATGTTTGTTTAGATGACGCAATAACAAGTGAATAGATTGAGCTTAAATTTGTTATGCAAGAAGTCTAGGACTGAAATAAAGTATACTTTCCCTTGGAATAATAACGTAGGCAAAGCCGCGGGTTAATGCTAGTCAGCTATAAATGTAAGTATTATGAAGCGTACATAACTGCAATTAATAAATAAAAAAAAATATCATAGCTTGAGGTGAAGATCGATAAATGTTCCAAAATTAACAACTTTTATTCAAGCTCAACACACAAAAATATGGCTAAGTCACTGGTCGACAAATATCATAGAAATACCATTAATAAAATAACCTATAATAATCCTTATCCCATTAAAAAAAAGGCCCAGTTTCGCTCAAACACTCTAACGATAGTTGGCACGTCGAACAAAAAACTGACATTTGTCAATCACACCCGTCCTGTCAATGACAATTAATGGCGTCCCATACAAAGTTTTATGGCCTTTATTGTGTGGAATGATTAATGTAATCACTAATGCAAATCCTCACGTCCGAGTCACGGTTGCATTTATAAAAAAAAGTCGTATAACTCATTGATACGTATACACTTATGATCTTTTGACTAAGAGTCGTGATATTGTAGTATTTCTGCGCCCGTTAGTCAAAAGGGCACATCTCATTTATATTTCTTATAGAGTTGTGCCTTTTTAACTAACGGGGATAGTATTTTTCTATAAAATTGATTTATTATTGACTTTTGCATTGGTTTTTGTAGGCGTTTAGGAGACTACGGTTTAATGTTGTGTGGATAATTTTTAATATCGCTTCCTGATTGTGTTGACCAGTAATGGTTGCTTTTGTGAGTTTAAAAATGCGGGTATGCATGTGTTATTGAAAAATATTAAAAAAAAATTGAATCCATAATTATGGAGACAACTTAATGTGGATAAATGATTAAATGTACGGCAGTAATATCTAAAAAGAATAGTTGATCAGCTGATAGTTTTTCGGAACTTATGCACAAAAAATATGATTTGATATTTGCCACCGTTTAAAATTAAGGTTGGCACCGATACTTCAAAAAAATAGGTGGCATATTTACTTAAGATTTTTAAAGATTGATTCCTCCCTTGATAACCCAACGACACGTTTTCCTAGTGACTGATACACACTTAACTCTCAGTCTCAAGTCTAGGCTAGTACTACTCTCTGGTAAAATTAGTTAGAATTGTCTCGATGTGAAGTTGTTTACTGTTGAAAAAAAATTGCAGTACCTTATTTATCAATGATCATGGTCAATATAAAGAAGTATTATTAATAAAAGGTTGGCGAAGCCTGAAATGTTTATTTGACAGTAATATAAGTTTTTTAGACCCTGGGTGGTAAAAAATGTTGCGTGAGGTGTTATGTTTGCCATGTGAAACTTTTAACAGTAAATAAGTCGAAATTATTAAAGTGGAGTTGCTAGAAAATGTTACTTATTTTCTATGAAATGTCACATTTTTTAATTCTAGAAACGTCTCGAACTTGTCCGACACGTGTCCAGTTAACGACTGATATTTTAAACCCAAAAACATCTCAATATGGAGAATTTAATTCAACGCCCGCATGTTAACGAAATTATTTATGACTATGTCATTACAAAATTAACTTTGCGGCCCGACGAATAAAAACTTTACGATAGTTCTATACTATGGCGATTTGAACGGCTGTATTGTTAAAGTTGTTTTATTATATCTAACACATGATATGAATAAATCGCGATAAATGTGCGTGACTTGGCCGTTGCGCCATTTTGTTTAATTTGACAGACTTATAAGTTTAATTGTCAAAATAAATTGTGGGAAGTTTACAGATATTTTTAAGTTATATTTAACTAGAATGGCTAGTTTCGTGTTTAGTCGTTGGGTGGTTTCGAATTTGCAGAGTCGATAAGAAACCATTTTTAATAAAGGGAATTGTATATCTCGATGCGAGCTTGAAATGTATTAAGTATGAGCTTGTACATACAATAAAAAAAACGATTTTCTTGTGAGTTGTCGAAATTCACAAGCTTATTAGTACATTGTGTATCAAGGGCGGTAAGTAAGGAATTACAAACTAGTGTTTGTTACAAGGCCGAGCCGAAGCCGAAGGCTTTAATAACACGAGTTTGTAATTCCTTTACCGCCCGTGGCACACACAATGTTTTTCATCACACTTGTGAGGAAATCTGATTAAAATAACCTTACTTAACCTAAATAAAATTGTGAAACTGACAGTGACATTAGTGACATATCCATAGACAATGCGAATGTCAAGTCACGTTCGGAAACCATAGCGGTAAAGACTTAAAATGGTTTATTTTATTTTTGCAAAATACTGAAATGCACTATTTAAACATTTAATTAATGTTACAGAAATATGTGTTTACATGTATTTGCAATAACAGTTCTCTTTAAATAAATATTTCAGTAATAAAAGTTAAAAAAGTACGTTGGCTTTTCTTTTGAACATGACAAATAAGAGTAAAACAGAACCAGCGTTTCAAATTTAAAAAGAAAACCATTACGCCCTAGGGCTTAATAGGTCATTCACGGCCCGCAAAACCTACGTGTAATGACACCATTTTCGAGCAAGTGTGATGAAAAATATTTTTGCAAATATAAAATGCCGCTTACCGCTATGGTTTCCGAACGTGACTTGACTTCGCATTGTCTATGGACTTAAATGTCACTAATGTCACTGTCTGTTTTAATATTTTCTTGTCATACTGGGGCGATTAGTAAGGTTATATTATTAAGATTTCCTCACAAGTGTGATGAAAAACATTGTGTGTGCCACGGGCGGTAAAGGAATTACAAACTCGTGTTATTAAAGCCCTCGGTTTCACCTCGGGCTTATAACAAACACTCGTTTGCAATTCCTTACTTACCGCCCTAGATACACAATGTACTATTTACTGTAAAAAGTTAACTGATCGCATGTAGAGCCAAGGACAGTCTCCCCAGTCTGTAAATTCTATACCTATGTTGGTCAAAAAGCATAATTCGGCCGATTCAAATGCTAAGAAAAAATTTCATGTCATTCAATACTTCGATGAAATTAGCTCATCAGACTGCCAAGAGTAAAAAAAAACCTCTTTAGTTCTGATGATAACGTTAAATAATCACCATCCCAAGATTCAATAATGGACATGTGTCAATAATGTACTACAGAAAGATGTACCTAATTATGTATTGTTGTCTAATAAATAACTGTCTAATTGGATGAAATGTATACTTGCAATTGTTTTGAATTATGATATTGTTGGTGTCTAATATATTCGAAATATAATAGCAATGGGCATCTACTACGGTGAGGATGTCTTGGAAACTGCGTATAATTCGAGCTTTTTGACGTATCAATAGTACATTACACAACTAGGGTGGTAAAACAAAGAAGCCTCCCGTGTTGTGTACATCAATTTTTGTCTAGGCTAGAAAGCAATTTATGGCCAGGTGTGGCATAAACGATGTTTGCCCCCCCCCCCCCCCCCCCCACGAACTGATGTGATTTTTCAGAAAATAGCCGTTCTACAAGAACCACTCCGAAATTGTAGATAGATCAAACGTCTCCATCACATTGGCTACATTACCGCGATGTATGACCAACGAGATATTCCCACGGATAGTCTATCTATCTATCAGCCATAGACGCCCACTGCTGCATATAGGCCTCCCTAATAAATAGCCATTGAGTGTGGTCCTATGATGATCGCACCCGCCGACTCCCCGCTACTCTCACGAAGTCGTCTGTCCATCGAGTCATGGATAAATAATCTAACTCCAAAAAAACTGATATCAAAAGTCACAGTAGAGTTAATTACGTACCGTGACTTTGAATTATAAACCTTATTTTTAAATGACGGTATACTAATATGAAAAGTAAACAAAAATTAATATCTATTCGGAGCTTACAAAGGCCTTGTCGCTCCAATTCACTGGCATGCGAGTTACTAGCGCACAGCGGAATTAATTTAAGTATCTTATTGTATAACTTACCCTTTTTTACCTGATATAGCTCTTGAGTTAACAAGTTCAAATGGGGGTTCACTATTGTCTTGCAGAAACTTTTTTGGTCGAATCATCATTTGGCAGAATTCATCATTACGCATAATGCATTTTATTAAACTTTTCAGGACGGTTAAAAAACAAACCTAAGCTAGCCTAACCTATTTAACAGGATAATGCCTTAAAAAGTCCTGAAAATTCTACAGTTTCAGATTAAAACGCATTATGTCAAATGATGAATTCTGCCAAATGATGATTCGACCAAAAAAGATTCTGCCAGATGAGGGTAACCCTGAAATGGGAATGGGCAGGGCATATAGCTTGAAGAACCGATGGTTGATAGGGTGCCAAAGTTATCGAATGGGGACAACAAAATGGAAAGCGATATGCAACCAGATAGTTGTAACGCTGACCAGAGTTACAACTATCTGGTTAAGATAGTTCGAACTCGATAGGGCCTAAAAGCAACAGTACCGCTTAGTGTACACTTTGCATTTCATTAAATTGTCGAAAGGGCCTGTACGCGTTGGCTTCGGCGCCGTGCTCGCCTCCCAAAGGTCCGGGACACCATTTTTCCGTGAACGGGTAAGGTCTAATAATATTAATTTTGATTTTATCATAGTTATCACATAAAAAATTATCACAAGTCGTTCTTATGTTATTATAGCAATCCAATCAACAAAACGCTTGTAAATATACAAAAGCGTTTTTAGTAAATCTTACAATTTTACAACCTAAAAGCTATGGCATTAAGTCCGCCTATTGTACTTTTTTGTTATTGTGCAATAGTTTAAATAAATAAATAAATCACATTCAATTTATGTTCCGCGACCGCCTCTCCTTTAGCTCGCTGTCACAATTTCATTACAGCCATCGCCATCGCGTCACGTCAACGTCACGTCACGTCAACGTCACGTCACGTCACGTCAAGTTACGCGCGTCGCCCGTCACTTACCTGCCACTCAGACGTTAATTAGAATGTTTGTAGTCGTTCGAGAGAGTATTTATATCTGTATTTGTATTAACTTGGATGCTTTAAATACGAATTTAAGTATTTAGTTTATGTATTTAGTTGGAGCCGAGATTCGGTATAAGGGGGAGGGAGGATTTTATGAAAAGGGATAGATTAGACAATGTACACTATATACCTATCAGAATGTATGAAGTTGTTTGAAGGTATCACAATTTCGATTAATATGTGCCTTTTGAGGGACGTTCGATTTTTTTTTCTAAGGATTCCTTAAACAGAATACCTACTTTGTAATTCTAGTCGTCAGTTACACTAACAGTTATTGTTTCTCATGCCGATACTACTCTCAAAGTGGTCCGGGTCAAGCGATCTGGTTTGATCCCAGGCGCCCCGGCCTCCAACTAGTCCGACCTTCTCAAGGTGGTCTGGGCCAAGCGACCTGGTCGGATCCCAGGCGCCGCGGCCCCCATCTAGTGCGACCCTATCAAGCTGGTCCGGGTTAAGCAATCTGGTACGATCCCAGGGGACGCCACGGCCGCCACCTGGTCCGATTTTTGCAACAATCAGTAAGACCAGCAAGTTTGTCAGCTTCCAAAAAAAAATGCCGATCTGATTCAAACTATCACTTCATATCAAGTACCACTAACGACACATTAATTCTAAAGTACATTGGTGCGACTTAATGTAAACGTTTGAAATTCACTTTTGATTTATGAGCAGTTTAGTACAGTTCGCAGTCAATTGGGTCAAAGGCCAACGGGCATACATCCAGGCCCTGCGTTAGATACTTAAAGACAAATGGCTGACTTGTTAGCCCTATAAAGATGAGTATAGGGAAAGTAAAATAAAAAAAAGCCTTGTACATCTTGACATTAAAGTACAATGTCAAAAATTAGTTTCAGGTTATAAGTACATTACACATCTCATGTTGTGAGGGTAGAGCCAAACTGACGTATAACAAAGCTCCCCTAGATTTACCTATATTAAAATATCAAACAAGACGAATATCACTTTAGAAACCTTTGAAAAATTATTAGTGAAACATTTAGCACCAATGAACAAAAAAAATCGCGAGCCTAGCACAAAAACTAGACATTATTGAGAATACGTTGCAGCAAAAAAGCTCAAAGCAAAGTGACAGCAATACAAAAATGGATGCACAAGCGGTCAGTGTGTGACGGGTCAGGCGAAAATACCTCAAAATCAACTGAAAAAGGTACGTCCTCAACTGATTCAGCCCGCAGCCAGCGAGCGAAAGCTAGAAATGACCGCACTGTTGTTCAATCTAACCACACAATGTAAGGTATAGGTCAAAATTCCTTGTCACTCAGAAAAACGCAGCTTTCATGACTTTACCATGAAGAGACGTGCAACAAAAATAGGAACTTTGATGATAAAATCCAGATAAAGTACATATATGGGTATTTATATTTTTCTTTGTACCACTTGTACCGAATTAAGAAATAGCGTGAAGTTAAATTTCGTCCTCTTGCTTACGCACTTTTTCAATGCTTAAAGTTAAAAAAAAATTCAAATCGTAGTAGTAGTCGTAGGTAGACCTATTACGAATCAAAAGATAGAGCCCTGTAACCGACGGACAGATAGACAGGTAGGAAGAAAAAATACTGCTATTGTACAGTCAAGGAATTTAATTTCCAACCCACCTAAGGTCCAATATCGTATAGCATACTGTCATCATAAGAGCTAGCAAGACTACGACGTTACTTTGACATATCACACGCATTGTTTTGTGTCAGTAACTAGGTAACAGATTAACAACGTTGACATGGTGAACTGAAATTTGGAACGCCAAGGCACTATCAAAAAAGGTCGACAACCGCGGAATCGAAATTCGAAGAAAGTCCATCTTTCTCGCTCTTGCAATATTCGAATGAAAGGAACGCAGATAACGAAATTTAGATTATCGACGTTTGCGGTAGACTTTCCGGAGTCTGGATTTGGAATTATTTTAAAATTTTCTCGATTGACAATTGACACTGACACCAACTGACACGTATTCGTAATTAGATGAGCAAATGGCTTCGCAAACTAATACGTATTGACATTTAAATACTATTACTGAAATAGATATTTCAACCTTAATGCATCGTGAATGTACTGTGGGTTTGTCTTCTGGTTTGGAACTTCCATCTGTATCCTTAACACTCATGACATTACGAACCCATCGGCCATCGGTTTACTTAAATGCCCTCAACATTCCAGCTTTCATCCAAGATTTTATGGCTTCAAAGATATCCCAATCAACCACATGCGCCATGTGAGCTCTTCAAACATTAATTGCGTTGAACTAATCGATCGACTCCCACGCATCAACCACCCAAACACACACCAAAACCACAACCAAATATAGACCTTAACCTTTAGGAATACAGTTGCAATTCCAATGACTGATAAATTCGGTTGTGTACGCGCTCCTTGTACAAATAATGACGTAATTGTCGCATGTGTTGTATAGACTTAAGTCCGTTTGGTATAGATGGCGCTGTTGTGTTTTAAAGATACTTTTTGCGCCGGTGCCACTTGGGCTTATTAAGCGACGCATTTTATGAGGTTAACGTGGATAAGACCAATGGTATTGAATTAAAAATGATCACTCACGTTGTTTACAACTTCATATTCTATTAAATTTCTCGATATGACAAGACGAATGATCGTCTGTTGATTGTCGATGAAGTAAGCTTAAAGACAGTAGTGCTAGGTCCCGAGATCACATCCTGTAGGCTTATGATGCTACGCTTTGTCGCGCGGTAAATAAATGATAAAGCATCCGTCCGAACGTCCGAACGTGATGGATGCTTTATCATTTATTTATCGAGCGACAAAGCGTAGCATCATAAGCCTACTGATCATCAGTTCGCGCAAATATTGTGTAATGGCCTCACATATTCATTCCGGAGTCTTCTGTGTGTTTTGTTTTGGTTTGCGGGATTTCGCACAGGATCTGGGATTTTGTAGTGTAGACGTTTTGTAGACTGGCAAAGTGATAAGCTAACATTATCAAATCATAAGTAAATTAATTCCTCGGTTTCATACCTTTAATGTCGTTACGACTACTAAGTAGGTAAGTAATAATCAAGTTTTTGCCTAAACGAAAGCCTATAAAATGGTTATATAAAGCCATTTTCATCAACTAAAATGCCACTGCTGGCAAAGTATAAAGACAACCAACTAGTACGATCTTTGGAATCTCACTAAATGCAGAAAAACATCATCATTTCGAGCTTGAGACGTCCACTGCTGAACAGTGAGTGAGCATAACTCGCTGCCAAATACTTCCAAAACGTTCGTTTTGAGTAAATAGCAATTGCTTTTTGCTTCCATCGATTTCCAGTCTACCATATTCTACCCGTTAGACCATCTTGTTTGGATCTAACCCACGCAGCATCTCCGGCTCGTGGTCTCCATTAGGGCTTGCAAAATTACTTGTATGGGCCAATACCGAAAAACCGGTATTATCCGTACAAATAAAACCGGTTTTGCTTGCCCTAGTCTCCATTCAAGAACCTTTACGCCGCATCGGCCATCACTCCTTCAAGCCATGCCCAGCCGATTGCCACTTTAAATGCAGAAAATACTAAAATAGAATCTCACAAAAACTGTTTTAATAATGAAAATAGCTCTAGCAACAACAAGTAATAATAAAATAAAGTTAAAAACTAAAACCCGACTACGAAAAAGTCTAAAACAAGAATTTTAGGTTTTAGTTCACCAGGCACAGATAAATTGCAATTTTTTAATTTAGAGAACGTTTCGAGTATGCCGTCAGTCGTTCGTAGTCGGAGGCCCCGGCAAGAAGACAAACCAAAAAGGGGCCTCCGACTACGAACGACTGACGGCATACTCGAAACGTTCTCTAAATTAAAAAATTGCAATTTATCTGTGCCTGGTGAACTAAAACCTAAAATTCTTGTTTTAGACTTTTTCGTAGTCGGGTTTTAGTTTTTAACTTTATTTTATTTACGTATTTTTAGTTATTATTCAGTTACGGTTTTAAGCGCCTTTCCCTTCCTAAGAACTATATCAATACCAGCGTGTGAGGCCAACGACCGAACTCTTTCATAACCACCCTCTATTTAATAGTAATGACAAGAATTACAACAGTAACACATGGTTTGCTTACAGCGATATAAGACGCTTTATGTTTTGCTTTTGTCCCGCTTAAAATTACTACGGGACATGGGGTGTTTGCGGAAGAGCTCGGTTTTCGGCCTCGCAGCCTGAAACTCGGCCTTCGGACTTGCAAAAATAAGATTAATAGGTACAAGTAAGTAACCAGGGGCGCTCGGTGCCTTTGGTCCAGTCCAACGCGGTATTCGGTCTTTGCCCCGCTTAAAATTATTGCGGGATACTGGGTTATTGGGTGTTTGCTGAGGAGTTCGGCCTTTGGCCTCGAAGCCTGAAGCTCGCCCTTCGGGCTCGCCATAATTAGACTAATAGTTATACGTAAGTAACCAGGGGCGCTCGGTACCTTTGGTCCAATGCGGTATTCGGTGTTTGCCCCGCTTAAAATTATTTCGGAATGCTGGGTTATTTGGTGTTTGCTGAGTAGAAGAAGCCTGAAGCTCGCCCTTCGGGCTCGCAATAATTAGATATTTACATACAGTTTGCGTGAAGTAACCAGGAGCGCTTCATGCCTTTGGCTCTGTGCGGTACTTCTTGCGGAGGAGAACCAACATGAATTGGTATGTTAATTAGTCAAATAGTATGAAAACCGGTGACATGTACAACCGTAGCAAAACATATACATGCCACACTTTTAAAAAAGGCTTTTAACTGGAACAACTTTAGAATTATAAAAATCAATTCTAACGTGTTCTTCTCATACTGCAAAATACAAAGAAAAAAAAAATAGCTTTTACTAACACCTATTTGAAAATCGTGATTCAACGTAACTAAAGTTGTCATATATGATTCCGCTCCTCGCCAATAGATGGATTATAACAACAGTTTACAACAGTGTCATCTGTTATTGAGTAGAAATAATTATTATAGAGGTGCCACTAAGTGTGACTACAGTGATTTATAGATATCGATTTACAGTCAGTTGTAAAAAGATGATAAATGGTTACTGTATTTAGAAACAACTTTACTTGAAGTTTATCGCAATTAAAGAGTTAATATTTTTGAGCGCATTTAATATGTATCTATGCAGTTGCCTGAATCCAAGATTTACTTTTTCAGTTCCTTTGTTTGTATGAAATTATGAAAAATATCTTGGCCGCCGCATATTGTGCTACTGCTACGGGGCTGCGGAAACCAAATTATCCCGGCCGGTAGTATTCATTCACTCTTTTTCTACGAGCTGATCTTTCGGAATCCTGAAAGGGTTAATTTTGTATTTTAGGTGCACCGAGTTATCAATTCATACGTAGGTAACCACTGTCGATAAAAAATATCGACTTCATCTTATGACACCTCTAGTTGAGTAGCTTAGCAAACTGTCATTGCGGGTAGCGAAATTAAACATGTACAATTATTTCGATATTAATACAATAATACTTACCGGTGATAATGCCTCCTCGAGACATATTTTTACATATGCTCGCAGTGAGGCAGCATAAGTAAAACCGCGTAATATTTACGGCATTACAACGATTTTATTTAAACATTATTGATGTGACATATATAACATTATTCACGCGTCAGTTGCCGGCATGAAAATGACATGTATTCGGCAATGTTCGCAAATACGAAGTTACCCGATATCTGTCAATACGAATGAGACATCTGAAGGTCTAGCATAGCAGGCCATTTTGATATTTAGCAGGTGTCAAAATATCAAAATATGTTTTTTCTTTTTCTATCAAATGTATTATGAAAGTAACGGGTGATATCATTTCATGCCACGACTGCCATAACGACACATTATGCTAGCCCTTGTCGAAACAAATCGCTGGAGAGCAAGCTTTTGAATGTCGTTCTTGTTGTTATTAAAATGAAAATATTGTTGCATAATATACCTGTATCAGCATGTGTGATATATTTTTGCAATAGTTTTTTAAAGCTCTTTAATTTGATATGTAACTCGATCCAACTCGATGACTTTTATTTTATAATCCATGAGTTTTTTGTGGACCACGGTCTGTATATTAAATTTTAGTTTTAACTAACTAGCCTATAACCCGCGCAGAATCAAGACGAATCTAACGATACCCCTCATGTTTGAATCGGTTTAGTAGTTTTTGAGTTATGAGGGAACAAACGAACATACAAACATACAAACATACAAACATACAAACATACAAACATACATACATATATACATACGGTGCTAAAATCATAACCCTCCTTTTTGCTTCGCCGTAGTCGGGTAAAAATAGTCAATGATCTTTCAAAGTCGGCCAAGAATTGTCACACAGAAATGAATCTGTTTTTAAGTCGTCAAAGTGAAACGGATGGTATATATTTGTCATCAAACCAAAACATCAAAAAGAGAGTAGTGTCGATAGAATAATAAATTTAATTAATATTTTGTAAAGATGAGTATTGGCAACTATATTGTGAGTCATAAAGTTTTGATTTATCTGGAATGTTATCGTAATTTTGGTACGACACGAGGATACTCACATTTAAAATGTGAGTATCCTCGTGAATATTACGAAATGTGGTATGTTTGCAGTCATTTCTTGGTATAGGGAACGTGCACGACGAAGGTGCTGCCAACTGGTGCCGCCAATCTAAATCATGTACCCTCTCATGCTGGGGCTACATTGACAAAAACGCCGTTAATTTTTGCGATGAAGAATTAACGTTAGTGTAGCTACGACTTTGTATATTTGAAATTGACACTTAGATATTGTCATTGACATTGACAGCTTGATTTGACAGGGGTGATAGTTTCTTTTATAGTCCGCCCGTGTCTCTTTTGTCGTTCAGTGCTGCCACCTATAGTTCGTTCACGTTCCTATAAAATAAGGCAATAATCTAATGAACACTGGAGAAGTAATCATAAATAGAATCATCCCCAATACTTACCAATATCCTTAGTGGGCTAGTGTGGGGACTATAGCCCATTCACTCTCTTCTATGAGAGTAGGCCTGTGCCCAGCAGTGGGACATAGGCTGATGATGATGACTTATCCGTATTGGGATCCTGCTGGTCAGTGTCCTGCAAAATTTGTCATGATTAAAGCGTGCAGCGTGCCTCAAAAGAACCGGCAAAAGGCGCTAGGACGACAATTCTGTGTTTTGTATATATGTATGTATTTTCAAAAGTTTTATTCATGTTCAGACCTAGGGCATGCAATACCGGTTTTACTTGTATGGGCCACTACCGAAAAACCGATTTTTCGATATTGACCCATACAAGTAAAACCGGTATTGCATGCCCTATCAGACCCCACATCTTACACCTACACTTAGTAGGTAGTTTCAAAATAATTTAACTCACTGTGTTAGAATGTTTGTGTGGGTCAAGATCAAATATTGGACCCTAAATAAGAAACACTTCCTGACATCCGATTGGGTTATGGTATACTTGCGTTGCCTAACTTTAATGACAATGCAATATTTATGGTACCATACAGCTGATCAACGGATCAGTTGATCAACTGATCAGCTGGTCTGATGATAGACTTCAAAGAATCAAGATAAACCCATGTACAGACTCATTTCATTGGTTTTGATAATCAATATACAATAATACAATAAAAAGAGGTAACGTATTAGTAGTAAGTAGGTCGCCAATTATAAGCTTGTTTCGATTTATTTTGACCGAAAGTTTTCTTAAATATACACAAACGACTGCGTCAAATATAAACAAGAGCGCATCCACAGTGCGCGGGCGCTACAGCCGCGGGATTACCGCGGCGTTTGACAATTGATTTATGCCCGTCAACGTCGCGCGCGCAGCTCGCTCGTCGCTCCACAAACACCACACAGATCAACGCGCAGACGCGGCAACATGGCTGCCGTAAAATAGCCGTACTGTCGTAAATGTTATTGCAATGATTTGTCTTTAAATCGAGAATGAATAATTGACTCGCTAAATGTTACTTTGGGAAATCGATAAAAAATTTATTTGTTAGTACCTAATTATACCAAGTTGCACTGATATGGTTAGGTTTCGATAAATTTTTAAATCTAATGGGCCCATGGGACCTTCCTCTCCGCAAATAGTTAAGTAGGTACCTACCAGTGGCGTGGCGTCCAAAGTACTCTATTCCTACCGGCTTGCCTATTATCAGGCATTTGACGACCTTATCCTGCTTAAGGAAAATGTACGCCAAATCTGCACCGGCTTGCCCAAGGATATCTTTTACGCCACGCCACTGGTACCTATACACGTAAACACAACTCACCACCATCACTAGAAGAAACCTCTCTACAGCGGTCTAGAGATGTGCCGTTCCCGGGAATATTCCCTACTTGTATGGGGAATATTCCCGCGGTGGGAATATTCCCCATACAAACGGGGAATATTCCCGGGAATGGCACATCTCTACAGCGGTCTCGCTCTTGACGTTCTGGTGTCCATCCTACGAAATATAAAGGGACCTATCGTGATTTAGTGGGTTTGTAAATAGAGAATGATAGAGACTACTTTGAATAAGTTATGACTTTAGCGGTAATTTAAGTGCCCTTATGAATACCAATAAGTTGAATACATCTGCCATATTCACTTTTGAACAATCATGTTCTGTTTTCTTTCTGTTACTTTTTAATCTTTGCCACAACCGCCCGAAGGAAAGCCAGCTATTTATCATTTAACTAAAATAGTTCCTCAGTCTGCGGGAGTGGATTTAGCGAAAAAAAGACCACGATTTATTAGACATCACTTTTTGTCGTCTAATTGTCATCAGATGGCGTCTAAGATCAACCGGCAACATCTGCACACTTCAACGTCACGTATTTGTGACTTTGTCAATGATTTTGGCTGACTTTTCATTCGATCGTTTTAGAAAAAGTTGACAGAGATTAAGAGTTTGGCAAGTTTTGTAATGAAATGTGAATGGGGAATAAAATATGAAACGGATGAATAGGAATTATGAAATATCATTCAGTGGACTAGTTTGTTTTAATTATTAGACTTGAATCTGATTCATTGCTTCTGCTAGGCTAGGGGCAGCGTAGTGCTATAGTCAAGATAAACGTTGGCTTACTTAAGCTGTCTTAATTAGTAAACTTTAGCGCTCAAGATACATTTTTTCGTCTAAAACTTTACTGAAATTGTTCAATAAATTGAAAATAATCGTAGCTTTCAAAACATTTTTTATCAAAACAGTTGTCCCGTGGCAAATTATCATCAACTATGTAGGTAAGTCGCTTTGAGCAAACCTATAAATTTGAAATATTCCACGAATACTTGTGGTAACTTAAAATTTCCATACGAATATAAACTCTATGCAAAAATATTATTTCCAGCTGCACTCATAAATTGTATGACGCTACAAAAAGAAGCGTGATGCCACAAAAACCTGCCACGTAAATAAAAATGTCCCAAAACAGGTGTGTATTGTATGTAAGAGATGCTTGTTACGCTAGTTCGACATTTTATAAAAAAACTTGCAACTACATACATAATTTCCAAAAGATAATATCCCCTACTCGCTCATAAATATTCGGTTTTGTATTACAATTCTACACAGAATATCTAACTTTGGTCTCTTCAAAACAAGAATAGACTGTTACTGAACTAGCGAAAGCCATCTTTAGCCTCGTAGCTGCTAGCTATCTGGTGCCGAGTGAGTGTGGGCCAAGCTCAATCACGGTCACTATTATTCCAAACAGTTGTGTTTTTATTCACCGAGACACATTATTAAGTTATATTAAATTAAGACACAATTAAAATTGAATCATATTAAATTAAATCAGATAAGATATGCAAAAACTAAAGAAAACAATCAATTAAAGTAAACTAACCCACACCAAACCAGAAACCTCGTCCCCAGCGGAGCCCTTCCCGACGCAAAAGTGCCCCCCCGCCCGCCGCGTTGCCACGTTGAATCGCAATAGAAACGCCTTTGCATCAGCAACGACCCGGAGCGAGGATCAAGACCTGCCTTTCGTAAACGCCGCCCAAGTTCCGACAAAAAGAATTTAGCCTCCGAACACCACCACCCGGACGTCTCTAATGCAAGAGGAACAAAATATACCTATAGTCGCTCAACACCGAATACTTTTCGCGCTTCCGCCAGCTCGGCCGCTGCCCCTGCCACCCGTATGTATAGTGCGACCGATATGCGAAGCCACGAAGGTGCTGACACACGTGGCGTCCCAAAGAAGACACCTACCCTTCTGCCAGGTCACTAAAGTTAAACCGTCAGGCCTCTTCCTGTACGAGCGGCGAAGACCTGGAGGCTCCAGAACACACGGTACTTTTTGAATAAATAGAAATCTCTCTCTCTCTGGTCGCTCCCTCGTGACTGAGGATCGTGGTCATCGGTGGATGTGGATGGTCTACACCTAGTTTTTATAATCTGCCTCCATCGGTGCCTGTTCATCGCGTCTCTGACGACTGAGCAAAACTTGGTTGAGGATGGGCCTTTCACTTGATCGCTCCATCTAGTTGGAGACCGACCCCGGGCATACATAAAAAATTTATAAATAGAAATACTTATACATTTTTTACTTTAATATTATAAACATCAGATCTAAAATTTTAGGTTTTCGTTTACGTAATCAAGTAACGAACCATTATAATGACATTGCTGGATTAAAAGCGGGATTAAATTTAATGAACGCTTGTACATACGATTCTCATTTTAACTCTTTCAATATAAACTTTTCCTACCAAAACTTAATCATAAAACCAACTCAAAACAGAGCCGGTAAAATTAATAGTCGTTCGCAGCGAGTCGTAAATTATAAAATTAATGTAATAATAGTCCATCATGGATGTAATTAAACCCCGGGCCGGTCCCGATGTCAACGTGTTTACTTGTTACGGGAAACGGGAACGAACCCCGGCTGCGAGGGCGCCCGGCACGAGTGGTTAGCGATAATGGAACTAATTTTACTGGCGACTCTCTAAGGTAAACCGTCCGACATTTTTATGCCTGGAGAGTGAGTGGTATGAAGGTAAAGTATGATGTTTGTGAGGTTCACTAATGTTTAACCAAAAAATTATTAACAAATGGTCATTTGACTAGCAACCTTTCACCAAATAATCATTTGGCAAATGCGACATTTGACAAAAGTATCATCTTACAAAAACTCACTGATGGATGGAATACTATCTGTGACTATCTACATTACAGTACTCGATACTGTATACTCGGCCACAGATGGTTAGCAGATTACTCGATGCAAACTGCTACGAGGAAATAAACATTATCCTGAGTTAATGATAAAACCGATACAAGGAGAGGGTAGTGCTGTTTCCTTCCAAAGACCTCACATGCATGTGTTCAAGAAATCTCTTTTTACCCGTTTCGTCATTATCAGCCCAAAGACGTATATCGCTGGACGTAGGTCTCCCAATGAAAACTATCGCTGAGTAAATATGTCGTAATTGCTACGCTTGCCAGACAGGTTGACGGCCAATAAAATGGTGTTCTTTACCAATTTGTTACCGGCAAATCCGTTTCAGCCTGTAGCTTGTCCCACAACCAGCACACCCGCTTTCGTGCACACGTCAGTCAGCACCCATCAATCACTGTTCGCCGTGACCATGCCACTCATATTTCACCCGCCCCCCAGCCCTTATACCCATACGAATAAGGTCGACTTTAACAGGATCGTTTAAACCAGGCTAGGCGGGGGTGGGTTTCAATCGATTAAGTATTTCGGTAATGAGTCGGTGTGCTTTTGTTTTAAATTTCGGTCATTTTTTTATTAATGGCGGATGTTTGTTTTTCAATTGTGCGCGGTGTTTCCATGGAGAAGATACGAGTAGGTATTTCGAGTGACGATCGCGTATCCGATTGGATTGTAAGTAAGTAGTGGTTGGAAAGTCCCTTCTGAATATCAGTGCTTCTGTATAATGTGTACAAGTCAAAGTAAAAAGACCGACAAGTAGTCAGACTTTGCTTTGAGCGCACGATATATATTCAAGGCCGATGCATAGACACAGGCAGTGCGATTCGTATTGGAGCATTTTTTCGCATTTTTAAAACTTTGCTTGTAGTGCCTTCGTTCATGGCGCGCACACATATAAGCGCCCAAAGTACCTTTTGTAGGCAGAAACATCACTCCTATTACTGTAGTATGCCTCAGCTGGGAACACAAAAATATTCCGAAATCATAATAATTCTTAATGCATCATTAATAAAATGTCATAGGTAATTATTTTTTCTTCGAAACAGCGATTTTGCCGCAGATGGTATTGTTGGGCCGGGAATTAAGAAGAAAAGTTCAAGCGTGATATTGCGTGCTTTAGAAGCGTTTTCAGCAGGCTGAAAAGTGATATTAGAGGTGGTTCTTTCACATACTAGAAGATTGGAAAATCGCCCAAGTTTTCCCTGTAGTTTCCGGCACCCCAGATGACGTAATAAAATGTAAACCCGTTTTCAAGGCCAAGTACAATTCAGTCGTGTGGCGAAATTTCTCGAAGCAGTCAAGACAGAGACTATAAGAAAGTGGCAGATATGCTGAGAATATTCGAGACAAAAACTTAAGCTGGATTTTTTTTGGCTTTTATTTCGTCATACGTGTACTAATCCACAATAATTCACCGAATAACTAAAGCAGGTGTTAATGTATGGAGTGCGTGTACGATTCAACATTTTACTAAACCTGAAGGGTCGCTGTGTAGGGAACATTGACATAACTCTGACATTGTCTGATGGATGACTCAACGTGACATGCCGCGTCATCCATTAGATTGTCAGATGTCACCGGCAGACTGATCGTACTTTAGCAATTTATACTCTAATAGGTTCACAAAAGTATTGCTACTTATGTCAAAGGTGATATTTTAAATTAGTTTAGAAAATAAATTCTAAACTACATATCTCACAAACTGCTCAGCAATATGTTGTTAATGTCATTAGGAATGTTTATTGTGAAACATTTTTACTTAGATGTAGTTTTGTACCTACCTGTAAATATTAGTGTAATTTCACATTTCATGGAAACTACTCTAACGATTTCGATGTAATCTAGTATATAGATGGTGTATTGCTTATAAATCACGTCGATCCCCTGTTGCCGCGGGAAACAAGAACAAGCCTACTTTCACCAGCCGGACGGAGTCTCGCTAAGAAAGAACTGAAGCATGTCTAATACGCCGGCTACCTATGTGTGCGTGCTACTGGTAATAGGAAAAAACTAGTTGATGTATGCGTGCGGCTCGTAAGTACTTACAAGCAGCCGGCTTATTACAAAATGGCTTCAGTTCTCTGTTGGCGAGGCTCCGTCCGGCTATTTATTTTAAGAGGAAACAGGAGGGCATTTTTTCCATACAAACGTAGTCCCCTGTTTCCTCCCTGGATAATGCCAGTAGAGCAATAATTTTTTGTCCAAAAATCTATGGCTACTATTGATATGTTCCTATGTTTTCCTTTTTACGATAAATTGATTCTCAAAAGAGATATTAACCTTCAAAAATCTAAAAAAAATGCCAAATTTTCCGCTGTGTTCACACATCCAGAAAACAAATTTGACTAGATTATTAAAAAAAAGGAAAACATAGGAATACGGCCAAAGCCTTTCTTTAATGTTTAATGAAAAAATTAGTTAAATAGGTTAAGTTTTGGGGAAGAAATCAGGGGACTACAAAACGTTGTTTTCATGAAATTTTAAAAGGTATTTTCGGTCCAAGCTGCAGTTGTCTCTATCGCGCTCGGCGCCGGAGAGGCGGGCAGTGCGGGACAGCAAAACATTTTACAAATACCTAATTTTCAATTCTCTCCACCTTACTGTTTCCTCTTAAGTTTCTTGCTTTCACCTTTTCTTTTTTTTATACTTTAGTAAGGATTGTGAGACATTCTTTAGTAATTAATAAAATCTATAGTAAGAATTATCTAAGCCAACGTGTCGGAATGTTCGTAAAGAGAATGAACAAACAGTCGGACCATAGATAATTTTTACTATACTAGAGTCACGTTAATTTTAGTTACATCGGACTTTACCAATCAAAATTATAGCTGCATTGGGTACGTGCTTTCCTGGACTGCATGCCTGTTTGTAACATGTCTGTATAAAAAAAAAACAAAATCGAAAGAACCCTTAACAGAAGCTTACACTATACTTTTCAACACACCTACACAAAAGTGCAATACGTGCACAAAATCGTGTAATTTGATTAATGACAACCCTGGCCCTTTATGTTGTCCAACTACTTCTTAAACGTCCTAAGTAACATTTATTTTATATTGGAAATCGTCGTTTTAAGTTAGAAAGGTGGTTCTGTCCAATTGACTTGTAAAAGGGCTTAAGTTATGCGTATTTTGTATTGGGAATTGTGGTTTTGAGTTAGAAGGGCAGTAATGGACACATGTCGGCTATCCATCAGCGGCAGATGTCCCGAGCGGAGTTCGGACGAAGTTTTACTCGACTTGAAACTAATGTATCATTGGGCTGACTGACGAATCTGAAGATTTAAAACCAGCTTGAAATTACATTTTACATTACATTTTACAACAAATTCACGAGATTGTATAAAAAATCTGAAATTGTTATATTGTATTTAACGTTTGAGAAGTTCCTTCAATTCCTTGCGGATTCCATCAGTAGAGAGAGCTGAGAAAAAATTATACGCAGACTACTTACTATGATTGTAAAACCTACTAAAATTAAAATACATGCCTTAGATATTTTGAGGAGTTCCTTCAGTGGATGAGTCACGCCTGTACGAGTAGTGGTATATTTTATGTCAAAAACCGTTGAGTGGCACGGGCCGGTGACCCGTCGATTGGTATTGTTTACTATTTACCTATGAAATGAGCTGTTTAATCTACACCTGTCTTGCTCTTTCTTGCAAGATGCATTCGTGAATAGATAAGGATAGCATACAATAACAGACGCGACAACACCTTCCTAATAAGTTTGTCTAAAAATTCAAATTTGCAAACCCAATTTTCTACGACCGCGCGTGTGACCGATCTTAGACTCGTTTTTGAAAACCTCGTAATCTAAAAATATAAAAATATTCTATGGAGAGGGATAGTAAATGTATTTTTTTGTAAATAAATGGTATTTTCTACATTTAACTGTTTTATTTCATACTTATAATTATTTATATAGAAGAAAAAGGAAAAAATGTAACTTTCCGAGATTTGATCAGCACGAGTAGCAAACACATATAAGGTACGGCTTTCATTATTATGTAATTAGATAGGCAATTTTATGCTTGATCCAGAGATACAAGATAATAATATAGCCTTTCATAATGTTTTTTTGAATAATGGTAATTTTTTCTAACATTAATCGAATTCGCAGTGACCACCCATGGAGGCCCCTGCCACTTGAGGGAAATTCGCGAAAAATGGCCGCGCCACTTGACGGTGAAAGACAATCGACGGGTACCCGTCGAACGCCACTCGAAGGGTTAAGTACAAATGTATGTAAACAAAAAATAAACAATAAACAATAATTTATTTTGTTTCAAGTAGCGGTTACAAAAACAGGGCAAGGTTGAGGCTTCCCAGTAGGTATAAATATACCTACCTGTGTTGGGAGGTCTCGCTCTTCCAAAAATAGGACGTGGTAACAATCCCTAGTCCAAATTAGCAGGTTTTACTTATTTTATCCTAATTTACTTAACCTAAGTTTATTATTAGTATGTATGTGTAAATGTATTACGTCTAGGGATTGCAGTCCGGTCCAGCGGATCCGGTAATCCGGCCGGATCTGGCGATTTTTGGTGGCTACCGGATCCGGACCGGATCCGGTGAAGCAAAATAAATTAATACTATTTATTTCCTACGGTCATTCTTTTAGACTAAATAATCATTGAGTCATTTAGCAATAAGAAAATATGTAAAAACATATTATTAAAGCCAAAAACAAAATCTATTTGTAACTGAATTAAACTAGTTACTTAGTTAAGATAGATAGATAGATAGATTTATTTATTTCATAATACAAAATTACATGATAAATTATACATGACAATTTATATGAATGCGTATTATGATCGTCAGAAGCAAAAATAATTATAATTCAAATTAATAACAATCAAATAAAATACAATGTCCACAAAATAAATTAAGCAAAATAGAATGAATTAAGTACTATATTGTCCCCAATAATGGATCGTCAGTCTATCCTACAATTTAAATACAATACAATGTCTACAAATAATTAAGCAAAATATAGTTCAAAAATTACTAGATTGTCCCCAATAGTGGATCGTCAATCGTCAGTCTATGTTATTAAGTGTTGTAAAGTTGATTGACTTGAAAATAATACAAATCGCTAGTGAGTTCTCCATTTCAGATATATTTAGTCTAATATTCTTGTGTTATGAATATGTATAGGTTTAGGTCTAAAATCCAAGTTCACAAAAATTACAGATATGTAAGTTTAGCATGGTGGCGACGATGTTATGTCGGCCAAGCTCCAAGCTGAGGTAGCCCTTGACTATTTTTTTACTGTGAGACAGTGTAGTTAAACTTAAGTTTGCGTACTTACCTGTGATCAGTTCATTGACCGAGTGAGCGAAGCGCCCGCCAGCCGCCAGCTTAGGGAAAAATGCTTTCGATTGTTCGGCCGGTGAATGTCTGCTTTTTCCCCTCTAAGTACAGGTCGCATTTCATAAATATATAGATTTTTTTGTGTCTTTCAATAATTAATGAAATTCAACACTTAACTATATAAGTAACTAGGGATCCCATTTTTTTAATCAGTTCATGCACGACGGAGTACTTAAATAACAACCACTTCATTTTGCGAAGTCGGTTAATAG
The DNA here is from genome assembly GCA_947034925.1 of Eudemis profundana. NCBI lineage: Eukaryota > Metazoa > Arthropoda > Insecta > Lepidoptera > Tortricidae > Eudemis > Eudemis profundana. The sequence continues at coordinate 24,266,795 of OX344802.1, forward strand.
CAGCACTACTCTACTTACCTGAAGTACTCTCTTCCAGCGAACCACTGCGAGCAGGTAATGAGCGAGCCTTGAGCCCCTGAAGTAACCCTTTGTACGCCGTGACGGATGGCGCGTCACTTCCGCCCGCGATGTATGTCCGTCCATCAATCCCGCGGCGCTGACGGGGTAGGGACGTGAAAACACGCCAGAATTACTACTACTAATACTAAATAAAAGAAAATGAATACTATATGTATTAGCTACTATTAACAACGGTATATTTACCATGTATGTTTGTTTTTGTGAGTTCCCGATATTCCGTTAAATATCCCGTTGTCAGTGCCGTAAATAGCCTTTTCTGCGCTCTGTGCGAGCTTCTATAACTGCGCCTTTGTTTTTTGTTAGATATTATAGGTACCCTAGGGTTCTGCCTGGTCTGGCCATTCTTGCGCCCCCAGAGTCTACGCCCTGTGCCTGGGCACCGATGGCACCGCCCTATTTACGGCACTGCCCGTTGTTAATGGTAGTTATTATGTGAATGACCCTGTCAGCTTAAAATCGTATACTATAATGTATTCATTTTCGTAAACGTTCAATTGAAGGGATGTTTACAAAAACAACACAACCAAAGTATAAAGACGAACAAGTAGTCCAACTGCGGCCGTTTAGGGGCGCGCGACATGTATTCACACAGACGCGCGATAGCACGTCCGTGTGAGTGCGGCCCATACTGGAGCATTCTTACGCATTCTTATTTCTTTGCTTATAGTGCGTCTGTACACGGCGCGCACACACCCAACCAACATTTGGGTGTCAGTTAAGGGTTTTATTACAGCTTTAACCTGTTTAACTGAGTCATAATTATCTCAGTTGTAACTAATAGTGATATAAAGGAGTTAAAAAAAATAATAGCTCCTAAAGTGGTATTAGAACTTTAATGAACGATGTTAAAAAGTCTTTACAGTTAGAATAGTGTTAATCAAAGCAAGTATAGTTAAGAGTTATAGCTTTCACCTGTTTGTAGCTCTTAAACCCTTACAAGAGTGCTCGCTGACACTCGTTAACTCTTATTGTTGTTTAGTGGTTGCCGTAGAGTGTCTTATAAGTCTCTAGGTATTATATTGATTTTAAGGTGCAGGCAGGGGTTGTAAAACAGAGTTTTCCAAGAGTGTAGTAAGTGTATTTTTTTAAGTCTATTATTACACCGTTACATGTAGTAAAGACTGCACAATATTCTTAACTAAAGGTGTTATAGTTCCAAAAGCGTAATAGATGACTTAAGTGAAAACTAAAGCTTTAACGTTTGTTCGCCATTGTTTTGGGGAACATAACCTATAAAATTATTGCATTATTCAATATTTGACAACAAAATACTTCATTATTTATGTTACTTTTGTCATTCTATGGATGCCACTTACCAAGCCACAGCCACTGGCCAAGAAGCAAGAATAAAAAATGATAAAAACTTGAAGTGTTTATTTTATGCTTCATTAGTTTTATATGATATCTTTGATAAATCGCGGGCGCGTTAAAATTGAGATGGAAAACATGGTATACATTGACCGTAAAATCACAACCGCAGATGGTTTTCACAAACAAACAATTATCACTCGAGTAACTAATAACTTGCTTTAACCCTTTCTGTCAAAAGTCTTCGCCATTAGGTGAGCTTTATTGTGATTATGTTGTGATAAGTACAAGTTTATTGTAACCGTATAGCATTTTGAAACAAATCGTACGCATAAAATACTCAGGAAGAGGTAAGTTTCTCACTTGAGACTTTTTAATAGGTCTAATATAGTTTTAAGTGATAAATCAATCTCAGCCGACGTTTTTGTAAGAGCCATAGCGTCGACCAACTCACTTATTACTCAGTTATACCGGTTAAAGTATTAGCTGAGGGTGAATTAACTCTCTTGTACAGGTCCCTAACACCTTTATACCACTGCTATGCAGGCTTTGTATAACTTTAACCTGTAAAACCGTGGGCCTCTTTCTTGGTTATATGTGAGTTAGAGCATGCTATAACTCCACTGTACAGGCTAGTCTTAACACTTTAATACTTGAATGGAACCGATATACCAGCAATATACAGCTTATCTTAACGCTAACGTGCTAGTTGGGCATTCAAGCGCGCGATGTACCTTTTGTAGGAAGAAAAATTACTGCTATTACTGTGACATAACTGACTAAGCTAGTTGACACTAACGTAACGATACCGATACCGATACAACCGATATTTGAAGAGCGCGAAAAAAATTTGCTGTATGAAAAAAAATCTGCAAAAATAATTTCAATTTCTAATTTAATTTATAGTTAATTTTAGTTTACTAGTAGTTAGATATAGTTTTTAGATTGTCAAATACAATATAATTTATTTTCCTTTTATGAATAAAATAATTTCTGACTTAATTTATGTATTGGTCTATTACCTTGTGCAATGATAATTGGGCCATTCCGCTAAAGACGAACCTTGACATCAATTTACAAGTCCCAATATTTGTTACTTTTTTTTATACCATCGTGTAGGGTGAGGTCTTAAATTAATGGTTATGGACTTAACTTCATATTAAGGATGTTAACGCGCTTGAAAACCTTAGAATTCTAAGGTTTAGGGCCAACTGCGAATCATACGATGTTGCACCCGCGATCGTTTTAACAGAGAATAATTCATTGATCGTTTTTGATTTTAATACTTTTTTTATGTTTCTATAGTTGATTGTTTATCTATCTATATATCTGTCAGTATAAATAGGCAAAACATTTTAAATATTTGACAATTAAAAGAAATTTCTGTTTTTATACTATGATCCGGAGAGGTGGGCCGATTTGGTTGCACCCGCAATAGCACTTTAACCCTCTCTTGTGGCTATTTAAACATTTATTTTAAATTCTTATACACAAATCTATAGAAAAGAGGTTAAAAAGTAATCCTTAAAATAATATTTTTATAAAAAATGTTTTTCGTTTTATTAGGAGGAGGCCTTGAATGAGTCAAAATGTTGCACCCTCTATAATGGAATCGCCAAATTACTATGTTAATTAAATTTTTGATTCTTAATAAAAAAATGGATTTTAAGTTGATAATTTATTTATTTTTACTTTACACTTTCAAGGTTGACTCTCTGTTAAATATAGCCAAGTTTTAGTTATAATAAGGACATACAAATATCTGAAGTTCATACTTCATTATTTAGCTAAGATATCGGTATCAGTATCGCCTTTTTTTATGTTGGCATCAATTAATTTAATTCGGAAAGTTTTGTTTTTCTTATGAATCGTAGGAATTTAATTGTTTGTTAAGTTGGTAGTTGTGAATTCTTATCGTGAAGTTAGAATTGAGCTCTTAATCCTTGACCTAAGTTTAACCTAGATTTAGAAGTCTGTGGATGCTAGCAATAACGTAAAGTGACTATAACGACACTAGTGCTGTTATGGGGAATAGAGTATAGACTTCTCTGAACTCATATTATGTATGTTCTTATATTAGTGTTCGTGACCAAGTAAAATACAGATAACAGTACAGGAGTAGAAAAATATTTTTTCCTGCGGTTTCTTATATGAATGAACTTTTATTAAAGTAAATAAAAAAATATCATGCATATACCCTATTGTTTAAATCTATAGTTATCAATTGTTAACCTACTAAATTTTCAATTGTCACCTACTTAATTGTCACCTACTAAATAAGTATGACTTTCTACCTCAATGAAGAGCGGTGCCTTCCGACACAAGCAATATCATGCTTAATGGGAGGCCCCCATCCCCTACACCATGTAACAAGTGCTTTTAACGAAATAAAGAATTTTGTATTTGTATTTTGTATAATTGAACAAAGAAACATAGTACAGTAACAATTAGTTCGTAAACAGCTATCAATAAATAAATTCTAACATTTAAATACTGTGTCACGCTTGCAAAGTTGAATAATTGTAAATAATATAATTCTTATACCAAGCTTTTACATAGATGGCGTTGTAAATATCGGGGAACAGCGTTTTTTATGGAGAATGACAGTCCTCATGTTTTAATGGTCCTTCATCCGGACCAAACAACCCATAACCACGACCACTCTGTAAAAGAGTGCCGACTGAGAAGAATATGTCCTAGATTTTTCGAATATCCGAATAGTGTAGAAAGCACATCACTACGCGTAGTGAGGGGCCGAAGGTAACTTATTGCGCACTTGGACAAAACATCACTCAGTGCCGGGCGCGCATATTTTTTTCTTAAATGGATTAGTGGCAAAGGTTTTAGTCGTGATTTATTATATCCATCACACATCTGGGGCAATACTGTATACATATCATACGTATATTATAGCTCAAAGTAGTAGGGACTATGGTAGGCGCCAAAGTTACGTACTTGTAACCGTATTTGTGTTAGTTTAGAAATTGATTTTTCTAACAATGTTAGGTCATGCTGTATAGAAAATTAAATTTTTGCTAAGCAATTTTTTTCCACGAGCTAAATTATAAAAAACTTACCTGAATAAGCCTAACTGTCGAAATCCCTATAAATAAGTTCCTAATATTAGTTAATTGTTTGAAAAAATGCAAGTACTATTATGAGCTCAAAAAATCTTTATAAATTAAGATTAGTAGTTAAAATAAAAAAAAATATTATTTGAAATAAACGGATTACTTAACTTGTTTTTTTTTTATCCAAATCATATCATTTATTTTTACAAGTAAGCTTCAAGGGCACTTTTACAGGTTCACCGTGATTCATTGGCGCTTCGGGAAATGACCGTCTGGTGAAAAGAAGCTCCGGAAGAAAACTCACCATTTTCTCATTCAAAAACATGAGTCATTACTACAATGGTGACAATACATGATTACATTAAATTTTATTTATAAAATGCAACAAGCAAATAACTGGGCACAGTTTTTTTAACCGAGACATGTATACAGGGTGGAAAAATCTATGGGCCCTGGAGGGGAACTACCTGAAATCCTTTAGTTAACTCATTTTACTTAAAGGAAACATTATTTTACTTTTAAAAAGAAACAACACTGCATTCAAAGATTTTCTAAAGTACCTTGGTATTGAAAGTAGAAGCGATTCAAATACGACAATTCTATTCTGCAGCATTCATTTTACTTTTTATTTTATTTTCCTTTTTTCATTTTTATTTCATCTTAACTAGTAGGTAGGTACCTACCGAATGATCACGTAATATTTAAAAAATCCGATTAACACAACAATGCGACTGGAACAAACTCAAAAGACAGTAATTGACGTTAAGTCGCTCGTTACGTCACGTTCGTACGCACCTGATTGAACCGAGATTTAATAAAAAATATAATAAAGGGACGTTGTCAGCTCTTCAATCAGCTGTCAGACACTATGGGTTCTCGAACGAGAACGGGGTATAAAGTGAGAATTATGTGAGATATTAGGTTGTGTGATAAGTGAAACTAAAGCGAGACTTTAGAGCATTGAAGTGCATAAATCCGTAATTTTGGTTTTTTTACCAATTTTAATACCCAGTGACACTCGCGCCATTAAGACGAATCTAATAATGTATCATTATCAAAATTGGGAATGTCGTTGATTAGGTATGAGTGACATACTTATTTACATTCCTACATACAGGTCAAATACATAACCCTCCTTTTGGGCTTCGCCACAGTCACGTAAAAATAATTGTATTTTAACAGACGCGACCCCCTGGGGGGTCGCAGAGCCTCTAAAAGGGGGTTAGAGCTTTTCGTTTTTTTTTTCCTTTTGCCTGTGGTTTCTCGACCCTCGTAACGGTTACGAGGGTCGAGAAACCACAGGCAAAAGGAAAAAAAAACGAAAAGCTCAAAAGTGTAACGGAATAAAATTCAGATTGGAAATCGTGGAGCATGGGGGGGAGGTCGCGAAATATTTTCGTATACAAAGGGGATCGTGCCATGAAATAGTTTGAAAAACACTGATGTAGGGTGATACCACCAATCATGGACATGTTAAGCACAGTAGTACCTAGTAATGGACAGAAAAGATTCAGTGGCTTATAGCTCACCATTCATGGACTTTACCAGTTATGATCACCTGTTATCTGAACATAGTGCTGTAAGTATAAAATTAAATTATACCGTCCGCTTCTTAAAATTAGGGATTTACGAAAAAAAAACATAATTGGTTTTTATCCATTACTAGTTAGGGAATAAAACCCGGGTACCAGGATAACCAACTTTACTTAGAGTCGGGTAAAACCCGAATATTTTGACTCAGAGTATGGGTTAAAAAAATCTAGTAATTAATAAAAATTATGCCTGTAAAGTTTTATTTTAAAGATAATAAATAAAATCTAAAACGATCGCCTTTAAGCAAACGCAAAGAACATCACATACTTGTTTATATTACTTTGCATGGCCAGCAATCCCGGCAAGTTCATTGTAGGTAACGCAACTCGGGTCCCCGAAGCCCTAAAACCAGGGTAACTGACTTTATTTAGAGTCTGTTAATACCCGATAGCAGCCGGCAGCGTCTTTCATCTATTGTACAATCCCGCATCCTCACCTTCTTTGGTCACGTATGTCGGTGGGGGCCTTGTAGTCCAAGGAAAGGTTGAAGGTACCAGGCCACGAGGAAGATCACCCATGAGATGGACAGAGCAGGTTAAAGCTGCAGTAGATGTTCCTTTGCACCAATGCACCCGGAAAGCAGCTCTTATAGAAGAGTGGCGACGCATCGTGAAGCGTGCCACCGACACCTTAAATGACGACCACGACCACTCTGTCAAGAGTGATACCGACCAAGAAGAAGAGAATACTCGATATTTAACAACATTTCTATTTCCAGTAGAACCAATGGTAGTGACAACATCATGTCCCAATTGATTGATAAAACTCACTCGGCGCGACGCGGATTGACGGCTGACGGTATCGCCGGCGGGCGCCCTCCATTTTCATTTCCACTTTTTATTTATTTGTACATCTATTTACTTTTTTATTGAAATGAACTTTTTGTCGAAAAACTGTGCTGTGCGTCTATTTCAGGTGCAGTGATACAAATCAGGTTTTTGTGAAGTATGAAACGCTTTGAACCATAGAAATATATACAGGATGAATTTTAAATCGTGAACCGTTATATTTTTTTTGAAGTCTATACATAGTTAAAAATAACTTACAATGCTTTTAAAGCTAAATTAAGTACGTTTTTATTTTGTCCACTTTTAATTTGATTTATCCTAATTTCACCTTAATTGTCACCCTACATTCATGTTTCGTACTTGTCATGAAAATTTCAACATTAGATATCCAACCTCCCAATATTGAAGTTGGCTGGATAGAATTTCGGCACGTATTGTCAATAAATGTCAACATCGTCGACATTGTCAACATAAGTAGGTATTTAAAAATCGTATTTACTCATAAAATAATTAAGTTTTATTACGATTAATGGTAATAAACGCCTCCAACGTTTTGTTAATAATTAATTAAGCGGGTCTTTAATTGTAATTAACACTAGTGCTCCGTATTAGTCTTAAGTAGCTTTACCGGTAAACGTGGTAACGATTCACGATTTAAAATTCACCCTGTATAGCTAGAAGGATCAAAAATATTTTTAGTATGAGTTAAGGTTGTACGTCCTTCCTGTGGACATTATAAAGCTTTAAAGCCTAATTTTCTTACTGGATCCTCATACACTTATACAAACCGTCTTTTTCTTAAAACCTGTATGATAAAAGGATAAGTAAAATGTACCCAAGTCGTTAACTTTTGTATTGTCCACAGAAAAGACGCCCGTTTTCCTGAACGTGTATGACCCAGAAGGAAATAGTTCGTCGGTTTGTATGGCAACCAAGCGTGTAACGTTTTTCGCTTGGCGTTTGACGCCAAAAGTGCAATTTAGTGATGGAAAACATGAATTTTCCATTTCATTTGGCGGTATTTGGACAGTTAATTTATACCCCTCCTATTGTTATCAGATTATAAAATCTGATAATAATATTGACGGCAACAGAAGTTAACGGCGTGCAAAGTAGGTCGCCGCCACGTCTTTTTAGCACGCGAGGACTTTTTCCTTCTACCTCAATATATTTCTATGCTTTGAACGAAGTTATTTAGTGGAGGGAGAAAAAAGTTGATATGTAATTTTTTTCTCAAGTTTTGAAAATTTTCAGCGGTTCGGTTTAGAATAAGTAAGTACTTATTTCACTTGTATTTTGTTACATTGCTGTATGACGTAATACTTGGAGAAATGGTATCTCAATAATTTATCAGTCACTGATATAACTAGTCAGTAACTACTCTAAAAACTACTGTCAACATTGACTCCTAACATTCATAACAGATGATTCACGCAGGGATTAAAGACGCACAACACTTGCGTACGTGGAATTAGGATCGTTACGGCACGTTAAAAAAAAGCCGTAATTTGTCTTCCTATGAAAGGTACATCGCGCGCTTGAATGCCAAATATTTAATAACAAACATCCAAGCATCTTCACAAACGTTCACACTTATAATATTAGTCTGATGTGACGTGATATTCGACATCATCGTTATTCGTTTCGTTACATAACATGTCGCTCCTTGAAAATCATAACGTCACTATCCAAAAAATGACGTTTTTGAGTTAACAACGCCATCTAACTCACGTGATTGTAAGGAACGCCATACAAAGACACCTATTGCTCTAGCTCTATTTAAAACGGCAGGGGGAGCTAGTGTCATTACGGCGAATAGTGGAAATTGACGCGCGCCTTTTTGGAACAGTGTCACTATCATTAAAAATACAGTGAAATTCCGTGGATTTTGTGAAGAACGTTGTCATTTTCTGCTTAATGACGGTATTCTGTGATATTAAACGGAAAGTACTAACATTTTTCAATGGAATACAGTATTTATTCGTAATACGTCAGTTCAAACTTTTAATGTAGTATCAATATCAAGACTCAAATTAAAGCAATAGTGTAATTTTCCCCTTAATGACACTTGTCCTCTTGCAATTTTTAATGTTATACTTTGTGTTAAGACTGTTAAAATGACAGTATATCAATAATGACCGTTTTATTTTAAATTTCGAGTCTTGATGCAGGCTAATAATAAAGATGTACTGTATTTTTAGTACGTTAAATGACATTGTGGTTTTAATAACTAAAATGATTTTTAGCATTATTAATCGTCATTTTCGATGTAGTGTCAATTTTGCCGGCTCAAATTACTATAAATTCACTCGTTTTGTCAATTGAAAAATGCTGTTTTATGTTTAAAGCCGTTATAACTGCTAGAAGCTGCTTCCAACATTACTGCTGTTTGATTATTTTGAGACTTCTTGTTTAATGTCACGGTGTGTATAATGAATAAAATTATTAACTGTGTTTGAGACTGATAGTCATTTGCGTTAATAAATGTCATTTAACAAGTTTTCTTTAAGAGTTTTTATACAAAAACATGGATTTTTCTTCCAAATAACCAGATATAGTGTCATTGTTCCTTAAACTAAATTAAAATTTAGGAAATCACAGGCTTGAAAAGTGACACTAAGCAAAAATTTATGGAAAAGTGACATTATTATTTTCTTTAAATTCAATTATCAGATAAATAAAACATAAAAGACAGAATCTACTCTTATCTGTAAAAAGCATAGTCACGTATTTAACAAAACACAGTATAAAAATGATACTTTTATTACAAATAAAGTAGTTTTAGACGTTTTAATATTTCGGAAACTTTCAAGCCCCGTACCCAAAAATCGTGTTTTTCGTTTAATGACGTTATGATTTTCAAGGAGCGATGTGGTAATATTGAAATCAACTGTTTACTTTTTATGGTTAAAAAAAAGTTTGACTACAAATTAGTAACGTTTAAAAATAACCGATAATACTGATTCATCACGGCTGATTGACAGAACTCACTTGCACGACGTGAGATTGACACCTGTCAATATCGGGCGCTCGCCCATTTTAGTTTCGAGTTTAAGTCGTATTAATATAGACCCAGACGATGACTGGGCATGTAAAAAAATTGTACCGATGCGCATCGTACGCATCAAACGGATTATTTTCGTCCGATACGGATCAATGGGTACATTTATATGGATAATCAGGCGCTCAGAAGTTCATTAGTGGTAATGCATAATAAGAAATTAATTGCATAAGCATGCGTTTATTTTGTAAAATTCAAGAAACGGCTCTTCTATTTTTACCCAACTGCGCGATGCGTGAATGCGTGTTTGTTACTTTGTGGCTCTTTAGAGACCAAATGCGTGTGCCGATTTTGATGATTCTTAGGTCAATCGGTTTGTCTTTTTTTTCTAAATGTCAGTTAAGATATGACAGTAATCAAAACTCAATATGGCGACACTGCGACGACATATCGTAAAAAAAATATCCTATATATTTATATATATAATATATAAATATTTTTCATAGTAATGTGGAGTGGTGAGTGGTGCATCATTCACTTTATGGCCAGGTGTGGCATTAGTACATTGTGTATCAAGGGCGGTAGGTAAGGAATTACAAACGAGTGTTTGTTACAAGGCCGAGGCGAAGCCGAGGGCTTTAATAACACGAGTTTGTAATTCCTTTACCGCCCGTGGCACACACAATGTTTTTCATCACACTTGTGAGGAAATCTAATTAAAATTAACCTTACTTAACTTAAATAAAATTGTAAAACTGACAGTGACATTAGTGACATATCCATAGACAATGCGCAACGTTCGGAAACCATAGCGGTACAGACCTAAAACGGTTGATTTTATAATTGCAAAATACTGAAATACACTATTGAAACATTTAATTAATGTTACAGAAATATGTGTTTACATGTATTTGCAATACCAGTTCTCTTTAAATAAATATTTCAGTGATAAAAGTTAAAAAAGTAAGTTGGCGTTTCCTTTGAACATGACAAATAAGAGTAAAACAGAACCAGCGTTTCAAATTTAAAAAGAAAACCATTACGCCCTAGGGCGTAATAGCTCATTTACGGCCCGCAAAACCTACGTGTAATGCACCATTTTCGAGCAAGTGTGATGAAAAAATTTATTACTATGTTTCTTTTATAATTTCTATTTTTTAACGACCGTTTAAGAACTATAACGATTTAAAGTTGGTTAGCAGCACAGTTTTTTTACGCAGACAGGTTTTTTTATTGTTTTTATTTATGTTCTATTCTAATGGACGATTGCCTCAAAAACATAAAACCAAATGTCTGAAACTGTTGCTTTTTTGCTAAGCCACTCAGTGACGCCCGCAACGATAATAAACACACGTCCCATCCATCACGCTGACATATGTCATGGGTCCCTTGCACTTTGCAGGGCTACCCTCTAAAACGACGTAAGTAACAATCGTTCCCTACTACATTACGACCTTTTTCCATAAAGCCACCCAAGACTCCTGGTTATGACGTTTGAGTCCGTGTGGTGTTGGATGAAAGTCGGTTTTCACTTGTTTTGTGCAACTGTACCTCGCAAGTCGGGCAGATGGTTGACGGATTTCTCGATAGATGGCGTGATACCCGTTTTTTTTGGTTGCATTATAAAAGTTCTAAACTTGATATAAAGTTTAGTCCTTGGACATTTAAATGTCTTCAGTCGTCTCCTACTTAGGCCCATCTTTATAAAACCGCCTTTCCGTTCCGACACTGACAGAAATGTAACTACCACCGTGGTTTTTAGAAGTAGCTTTAAAATTGGGGCATGTATACCTATCTTGCACTATAACGTGTATTAGTATTAGTACCAAGACCAACAAATGTTATGAATAAATTTTATTTTTTTTTCATTTTAAATAAATTGTGACATTTTTTTCTTAGAACATAAGTTTGATTTTTAATATTAGTTTGAAAGATTTTCTGCGATGTTTTCCTTCACCGCAGTAACAACAGCAGTATAATCTAAGTACTATGGAATATAAGTTAGAAAAACTCGTTGAACGCTGGCATTTGAACTCGGAACGTTTACTATCGGTACCTATTTATATAGATGGAAAACGCATATTAAACATTTTTTCTACTCCTGTACTTTTATCTGTGTTTTACTTGGTCACGAACACTAATATAAGAACATACATAATATGAGTTCAGAGAAGTCTATACTCTATTCCCCATAACAGCACTAGTGTCGTTATAGTCACTTTACGTTATTGCTAGCGGCCACAGACTTCTAAATCTAGGTTAAACTTAGGTCAAGGATTAAGCGCTCAATTCTAACTTTACGATAAAAATGCACAACTACCAACTTAACAAACAATTAAATTCCTACGGCTTTTAAGAAAAACAAAACTTTCCAAACAAAATTCATTGATGCCAACATAAAAAAAAGTATTTTTAATATATTCACTGCGTGTCAATTTAAAATAAAATAAAAAGTTTACCATAGACAATACTGTCAGTTATACGTCATATTTGCCTTGTTTGCAGGTTATGCCTTGTTTGTATTTTATATTTTAAAAAACCTAGTCGTAGAAAAAGTATTGTATGCAACGTTGTATAATTAAGTCAAAAAACGCTCATTGCGTCTCTATTTGCGATACTCGCCGCGTTCGCGGCTCGTATCGCAACTCACGCGATTCGCATTTTTTGAACCTCCTTATACAACTGTTGCATAAAATACTATACAGTCGCAGGCACAAATATGTTTACACTTTTCAACTTTTATGTCATTGGAATAAGAATCGAAAAGTGTAAACAACAAACATACGGTACAACACCGCGAAAAAATATATGGACAGAAATCAATGATGAGGGTTCAAACATGTTTCAAAATTATCAACTTGCGAAATTTATGTAAAAAATTTCAAACGGTTTTGCAAAAAGTAATTCAAAATAATTAATTTCTGCAAGTAGCTCAAAGGCTCTTTTACATGTTTGGTTCTATTCTTTTCTTTTGGCGCTTCGGGTAATGACCTTCTGGTGAGAAGAAGCGCCGGAAGAAACTCACCAGTTTCTCTTTTCAAAAATATTAAATATAACAACAATTATGATATATATATGATAGGTACCTACATCTAGATATAAGATGTTTACATAAATATTTTAGCTCACTAGGTCAAAAACGAAATATACTATATTAGATCAAGATGTTCTCATCTTTATGATTCATCATTTCTCACGTCTCATTTGATAGACTAAATGTAATTTATTATTGTCATAATAATATCGCGTACTTTCGTATAAAACGCATAACGCATTACACAAAAATGAACGTTCAATTTTAAGCCTTGTATCACTCTTAATAAAGTCTAAAATGGAACACATGTTTAATTTGAAACTTTAAATTTGGAATATTCCCATTGTCACCGTGATGGCAACCAAATGTATAAATTGTGCAAAATGATCTATTCAATTTTGAGTTCTATTGCTGAAGTATTATGGTTGCAATTAGAAATAGATTGATGACGGATTTATGCTAGTATAGTTGTAAATGCGCAATGTCATAACAACCTCCCACGTCATGCAACATAGTAAAGCGCATCCAATACAAACATTGACAACATGTAATCCAAATTTGACTTCTAGGTTATTCTTGATTATCTGCATGATAGAGAATGCTCTATAGCATTAAGTTCGCCTTTTATACGATAAGTTTTAATTTGTGCAATAAGTTTAAGTTTAAATAAAAGAAATAATTTTATAATTCAGCCAGGCTTACACAACTGTAGGTGTAGGCTTATGATACGCTTTGTCGCGCGATAACTAAATGATAAAGCATCCGTAACTCTCACACACTATTTGTCAAAACGTGACGGATGCTTTATCATTTATGTATCGCGCGACAAAGCTTTTTTTTATAGCCAAGCACTCAGACTCAGACGTCTATCTTATTTCCAAAAATAAACGAAAACTTTCGACATACTCAACAAATTGTCAAACGAATCTCACTTCCACCCCATTAACTATTTTTTTAATTGAACCACCCTCAGATTAACCCCAAACAAAACCTGTCACACGCCCAAACCTCGCTCCGAATCACTCAGCGACGTCTCAACTCCGCATCCTCGCCTTAATCACGATAATGACATCATTCATCGCCGTTTACTCACGCCCTCACCAATATGACACAATAGTACACTACAGTCGCCCCCAGTTCGCTATGCATTGCTTGTCTATTATGGATACCGAATGGTATTGTTGGGAGCTAGAGCAGTAATGGATAGGTGGGGCAGCGATGAGTTAGGGCGGGGGCAGTGACAAGCGGCTGTCAGTCAAACCCTCGAACGGCTTCCAGCTACAGGTAGACGGGAGCGTACGGGATGATTTTGCGACTATTAACGACAGTGCAGTTGGAGGAATTTCTACGCATTTTTATTTCCAGTATTAGTGGGATAATTGCCTGCTCGTTTTCCACTTATTACATACAAAAAATAATTATGTAATAAGTGGAAAACACTTATTACAGGTTAATACCTGTCTAGTTATGAAAACATAAAACAACATTCAGAAAAAAAAACCCATTAACCCATATTCCTTATGAGTACCGTGTACTGTAAAGGGGGAAGTTCAGAAATAAACTTTTAAAATGTTAAACTTTTTATTTCGTGTAATCTCTTAAGGGTCTATCTAGGCTAAGACTAAAATATTTTATCTTTTGTTAGAGCGATACAAATGGCATTCTATTAATTCAAAAACACCTCTTTTACTTCTTTCAGATTGCCAGTCCGTCAGCAATCAATGTGAAGGTCGCATATGCAATATGTACCTAACCTTCACAGTACTATGCATCCCTCCCTACTTGGTACGCTTTACGCTAGAGTGAATATTATATTTTTATGGAATCAGCGAGCTATACCTTTGAACTTTGTACAATCCTTAAAATACCTACAACTATAAAACAATCTATACTTTATTTTCACTTATTTTTCACTCGATTTTTTAAACCACATTTTTTTTAAATACTTAGTTAATCAACTAAACCCTATCCTTGCCTCATAGTGTTATCTGTAGGCTTATGATGCTTGCTATGCGTCGCTTTGTCGTAAATAAATGATAAAGGATCTGTCACTCTCACACAATTTCTCAGAACGTGGCGGATGCTTTATAACTTATTTATCCTGCGAAAAAGCGTAGCATCATACGTCTACTGATCAATTCAGAAACCTAAGTAAAGTTTTTTTCTCGTTTCCGCGCGTATTGTCGTCACGTATGTTTCCAACTGAACAAGACGAACGCGCGCGCGCCGACGCCGCCTGTCACTGCGCACTGTGGCAGCGGCCTATACAAGACTCCGGACATTTGAGTCATAATCAAAGTATGATTTAGGGGTTAAAAGTTACATACTATGAAAGTTCAATAATTGGTTCACTGGAATCAAGCGATATTTTTTAAAATTATGGACTCACTGCGATGTAAGAGACCTTTAAACTTGCTCGATTCACAACTGGGTAAAAATCGTGTGTCTGTTATAGTCATTATCTCAGATGAATGGCTCAGTATCAAGCCATTATATTTATTTTTTCTTAAAGAAGGTATACTACAGAATTAGTTTTCATAGTTTTGAATGTAATTAATCAATTCCTAAGTCTTATACTCAACTCTTTTTAAACACATGTATTGAAATGACTATACTTTGAGTTTTGATTAAGTTCTAGAGCTGGCTTTAAGTCGGCACCGGAATAATTATTAAGTTCGCGGATA
Source organism: Eudemis profundana (assembly GCA_947034925.1). NCBI lineage: Eukaryota > Metazoa > Arthropoda > Insecta > Lepidoptera > Tortricidae > Eudemis > Eudemis profundana. Next base: position 24,282,355 of record OX344802.1, read on the forward strand.
AAACAAAATGTTTTGCAAAATATTGGCTTAGCCTAACCGAGCTATTTCGAATAAAATGATTTTTTTGACATAAAACCGATACGCCTGGAAATAATTTCAAAGCAATAAATCGCACCACAAGTAATTTGTAGATACAATTCTGAGAAAAAACTGTAAGTAAATATGGTAACACATATATAACTTAAACTATATTTTTTGGACATGTTATAAGAAACAATGTCAATGGATTCTAATGACTGTTCTGGTGAAAATGCATCGAGCAATGACTTTGTCGAATACTGACATCTATCCACCTCGGAAAGCCATAGAAGATTTCAGCAAATGCCTTGTGTCCTATTTAAATAATGTAATAGGAATAGGAAAGGACGCTACTCGTATGTATCATCCATTTAAAAAATGTTTCTTTTACGGTTATTAATAGGTACTAAAATCGTACGTACATACGTAGAAAATAAACCCAAGAAACAGGTTACTTGTATGTAACATTATATAGGTGGTACTACATGCACGTTACAGTGCATACAATTTTAATGGGCATAATTAGTCATAATTTTATATTACGAATTGGTCACCTGTCAGAAGATGCACAGGAAGCGAGCCACAAAATTTTTCGTTACGTTAGACTACACCATACCCGTAAATGCAATGCCGTAAATCAAAGACGATGATTTTGCTATCAGATCCCGTAATATCAACCAATATTGTAAGAAAAACAAAAAAATCTTTAAACGTTGATGCGAAAATATTGATTGATGAGATGGAAAATGTTGAAGTTTTTTATACCGATTAAATATTAAAAGACAAGTGCAATATTTTTTATTAATTTTACAGCATATGAAAATTGACAACGCATTGTTTATTTATTTTATTTGTTTGTTCAATGGCCGCCGTGCTGTGTGAGTGCGCCAGCACAAATAAAATAGCAAATAAAATGTACAACTTAAAAGTAACATTGCTTCAGGCATTACATTTGGTGTAGATAAAAATCACGATGTATCCATATATTTTTTAACAATAATTAGTTTATTTTGTCCAACTCCTCATAAACATTGCGTAATTTCGATATCATTGATTTACCGAATTTATTATTTTTATTATTTTTTTGTATGCAGAAAATGTGTTACCATTTATATTTTAAGCAATAAATCACAAGGACAATGGTTTTTTAAATATTTGTTAAGAATATCAAAGCTATACGACTTGTAGTTTTGAAATTATAGCAAAAATACTAAGCGCCAAAACGCATGTCACGCCGTTTGTATAGGCCGCTGCCACTGTGCTGCGCCATGATGCCCGATTAACGACAACAAAGTTAAACAATCGACGAAGATCGAATATTCGACGCTTCGGCGAGATCGAATAATCGGCATTGCATCGAATTAGACGACGTTGCAAGCGACGAGTGCACAACACTGACCTGACAAGATCAAATATTATATAGGATAGGCTGCGGGCTGCGGCTCCACTGAGGCAGAGACGAGCGGAGCGGAGAGGAGACGTATAGAGATCGACCAATCACATTAGTGTACACTCTTTCCATTGAAGCGGAGTGGACACGAGTTGTGGATTTCAATTAATGTGATTTGTCGACCCTACACGTCTTCGCTCCGTTAATCTTCGCGTCGGTAGAGCCGCTGCCTTAGGATTTTGATACTGTCCGTTCCACAGCAAAGTTAGACAATCGACGAACATCGAATATTCGACGATTAGGCGAGTTTCGCCGTTGCATCAAATAGGACGAGTGTAGTCAAGATCGAGAATATCTACATGTAAATGTGGTAAAAAATATGTGAACACTGACTTTATTGTCGTTGATGTAAGGGCGGTCAGATACTTTGTAACGCACCCACTTGGTAACGTATAGACAGAGCCCGGAAAATCCATAGCAAAACAAAAGACTGTCGCAATTCAACTAGTGTGAGAAACATTTTTTTATCGATATCGATTGTTGTGTAATATGAGAAAAAACGGCCCAACAAATGAAAAAAAAATAATACAAAATTTCACATAGGTTTTTATAATTAATTATACAGGTACAGATGCAATTTCTTCCTCGAAATCCATGTCAGTACACACAGCAGCACATGACATCTTATTGGGTTTGTTATAGTGATAGGAGTATATAATCATTAATTTTTCAACATTCTCTGGGAGAAGACTGTTTCGTTTATCACTATAAAGCCATTTATGTATACTAAATGAACGTTCGACTTTAAACTCAAATTTTAGATGAAATAACACATATAAAACAAACCCTTAACTTACTACTTCTTTTGCGTTTGGCGTGAATGATTATAAAAGAATGTACCTAAACATATCGGTATGATTTTTTTTTAGACAAAACTTACTCGATATCGATAAAAAAAATGTTTCTCACACTAGTTGAATTGCGACAGTCTTTTGTTTTGCTATGGATTTTCCGGGCTCTGCGTATAGATCAGGGGTTCCCAATCTTTTTCAGCCCCTGGCTCACTTACAAGTTTAGTACTTCGTCACGGCGCTCTACCCTAGGTCGCTCAAAATGGCTATTGTTGCTTTATAGGTACCCGCGAATATTAGTGATTTTATATAACAATCAATAGAGGATCGACTCACGGCGCCCCTCTTTACTTTCTACGGCGCACACTTTGGGAACCCCTGGTATAGATAGTTATGATTTTGACTGTTCAATCTGTCTCACGTTAATAAATCTTATGATTCTATTTTAAAATACCTCTTGCCGCTCAAAACCGACATTTTAATTTAAAACTTATACTCACAAATCAGCAAAAAACATCACCTCCCCTTTCGTAACTCGCGTAAAATGGATACAATGATTTATAGATTCCTTTACCACTTCATCATCTTTCGGGTGAGTGAAATAATTCCGCTTTTTGTTTTAATTATGGCTGTTTTGATGATGAAGTTTCTTTTATCAGATCTTTGGCATAGTGTATTTTCATACAGTGGGTCGACAGAGAAGTTTATACTAGGGAATTCAACCCGGGTACCCGGCTAACCGACTTTACTTAGAGTTGGGTAAAACCCGCGTATTTTGACTCAGAACCCGGGTTAAAAAACGCTTTGTGCAGCGTACGTCAGATTCCTATTTCGTCAGATGACATGTAAGTCAGATTCCGTTTTCGACAGATTCCATAGAGGTCAGATTCCGATTTCTTCAGGTGGTAAATCGGAATCTGACGTAAACTGCCGAAAGCAAAAAAATCTAGTAATTAATAAAAATTATGCATGCATCGTTTTATTTTAAAGATAATATATAAAATCTAACGTCGTCCGCCTTAAAGCAAACGCGAAAAAACATCACAAATGATTGCTTATCATACTTAACACGGTCGGCAATTCCGGCAAGTTTATTGTAGGTAATGCAACCCGGGTACCCGAAAACCCGGATAATTGACGTTATTAAGAGTCGGTTTCATATTTGACTAAGTAGGTATTGCATTCCCTAGTTTATAGGGAACGTGCACGACGAAGGTGCTGCCAACTGGTGCCGCCAATCTAAGTCAAGTACCCTAACATGCTGGGGCCACATTGACGGAAACGCCGTGAATAACGTTAATTTATCGCGTTGAAGGACGATTAACGTCAGTGTAGCTACGACTTACTATATTTGACATTGACACTTACATATTATCATTGACATTGACAGCTTGATTTGACAGGGGCGATAGTTTCCTTTATTGTCTGCCCGCGTCTCTTTTGTCGTTTAGTGCTGCCACCTATAGTTCGTGCACGTTCCCTTTACGGAGCAATCTTGCGGGAGTCGCGGGGCGAAACGCAGGTGGGACTTTTTTTTCAGGAGCTGACTAACTCGCGACCCTTATTGAGCATAGCGATCGTTTGACCGGTTGGTCAGCCGTGGCGTTCCCTGGAGTCGAACCAGGTCGCTACACCACCCTGAGTGGATCGGACTGGGTGGGGGCCGGGGGCGCCTGGGCTCGAACCAGGTCGCTTGTCATGGTCCACCATGCGGTAGCCATGCTTAGGTAGAGAATAATATTCTGTCAAAAAACTGAGGCCGGGGCCAAAATTCTTTTTAGTGTCTAAACTAGGGTTGCCATACGTCCCGGTACGCCGGGACATGTCCCGATTTGAAGCATGGTGTCCCGGCGTCCCGGCCGATAAGCCAATTGTCCCGGTTTAAAAATCATACTTATTTAGTAGGGGGCTGGACTTCGTAAATAATAATATACCTAAAATAAACAGTACTAACTAGCTAGCTAGGCTAATCGTACGTTGATAGAACGACGTAAGTGCACACACTTATCCGTTCACTTTTTACGAATTTACGTCAACAGTGTCAACACATGTCGGGATCGCGGACTCTCGGCGTTGACAGAGCGAGAGCGCACTGACACTATCAAGTTCCTTTTTTCTACCTTTATTAGGGGAAAACCAGGAGACCTGACCAGGTGGGAGACTTGAACCATCATTCAAATTTCGCGCCATCGGCTCCCTTGCCAGCTCGAATGACCCTTGCACAAAGGCAAAGTCGCAGCCATCGCCTTTGTGGAAGGGTCAATCGAGCTGGTAAGGGAGCCGATGGCGCGAAATTTGAATGGTGGTTCAAGTCTCCCACCTAGTCAGGTCTCCCGGTTTTCCCCTACTTTTTCTTTAAGGGTCAATTGCAGACAAAATGTACCTTTTACGTAAAAAGTTGTCCCAACTTTTCCGTACAAATTTTGAATCTCAGTTTCGTTACGCCCGAACTAAATAATAGGGAAAAAAATGAGATTTCATTATTTTCGTTAAGATTTTCCCCTATAGGTATTTAGTTGGACGTAACGAAACTGAGATCCAAAATTTGTACGGAAAAGTTGGGATATTTAGGACAACTTTTTTATAAATGAAAAGGCCTCAAGATTCTGAGTAAAATGGTATAAGACACAACACGATCAGACAAAAAAAGTAAAAGGTAAATTTTTCTGCAATTGACCCTTAAATGTCCCGGTCTGAATTCCCACACTTATGGCAACCCTAGTCTAAACTGAAGATGACATTATAGACACTTTAACAAAATTGCAGTTGTCTCGTAATATTTTAGTGCAGTTTTAAGTTCTCACTATTTATAATGAATTATTTCCATATTTGGGCTTTATACAGGGTGATTTCGGGGTCGTGATCCCAACCATTTTTTTCTGACTCAGTAAATGATTGCGATGCTACCTGTATTTACTTTAATTGAAACAAAGATGATTCGTTATTTACGTATTTTTATTTAAAAATTATTATTGATTCAAAATGCGTGGTCACCCTACTTTTAATATTACACCTTTTTAGAAAACAAACTCTCTCGATTGTTAAGTCCATGCACTTGACATAAGTTTTCTTGGGAAATAGTAGGGTGACCATAATCTCGAATTATCGCAGTTTTTTTTGCTGACTAAAATAAGTCGCTGGTGTACTGTTAGTCCTAACCTATCGTGATCCTTAGGAGAAAGTAAGTTAAATGCTTCTTTCTTGCTCCACGACCCCGTAATCACCCTGTATACCTACCAAAATAGTCTCATTTCTTCCTCGAATCACCACTGCGTTGCACCTTACCAAAAAAAATATTTTTATATTCATGGCCCACATATTTCGACAAAAGTACAAAAGTTATCATTCAGGGTGAGCGTATGCTATTCTGAATTACATAATAATGTATGTTTTGGATATAATACTAACCGGTAAGATATTATGCGTTAAAATGTAAAAGGGACGTTTTATTAGGTATCCAAAAGAATTTTAGCCTGCCAGCTGACTGCACTTTTTTTGTAAAATAGCTAACTGCATGTCAAACTGATCTAATTAGCCCAGAATATGTGGGTTCATTTTATGTAGAGATGTGGTGGTGTTCCCCAATTTTATGGGGAATATTCCTACCTCGAAAATATTCCTATAGAACTTGGGAATATTCTCGAGAACGGAACGTCTCTAATCTTACGTAATTTCGGTGATCATTTATGATCAAAAGAAATTATTCGAATTCAAGTTGCAAGATTTGACCCAAACATACAAAATTGATCATACCAACAGATTTTGACCCCTAATTGCGAATTGTTATACATAATTATAACTAGTTCACCGCTGACACTATTTTAGGAATACATTGACAGTGAAGTTTGAATGCACCCACTGTAGATTTTAAACTGTTACGAAAGTTTGGGCATTGTTTTGAATAGTAACTGGAGTCTTATTAGAGAAAGGGATTAACTATTTTTAGGAATATGAACATACTTAAGCCCGTTTGGTTCGGAATCTGGAAATTTTATTGAGCAATAGTGATGCAATTGGAGAAACAAAATGGAGAGTGTCATGGTAGAGTGGTTTGATACTTTGTAACAATGATTACTTATTAATGTGCCTCAACTGATTTCTTGTCTTTAAAGAGAAGAGAAGTTTCTTGTCTTTGTTTTTTTGTGGTTAATATTTAACCACAAAAAATGGATGACGTTTAAATATAGTAATTTTTATCGTCTTGTTTAAAAATAGATCAAATTTACAAGACTTCGCCCAGAAGTCCATGAAAGTTTTGAATTGTATGCATAATAATGACGCTATTATATCAAATGCCAATAGAGTTTTGAAAATGACTGCTATTGCCTAAATAAACATGTGACTTAGTAAGGACCCTCAGTCATGGAGAAGCGAGGAACGTTTCTCCATGACTGAGGGTCGTGACTACATGAGGCCGTTGCTCTATGAAATTGTATGCTTAATAATGAAGCTATTATATCAAATCCCAATAGAGTTTTGAAAATGACTGCTATTGCCTAAATAAACATGTGACTTAGTAAGGACCCTCAGTCATGGAGAAGCGAGGAACGTTTCTCCATGACTGAGGGTCGTGACTACATGAGGCCGTTGCTCTATGAAATTGTATGCTTAATAATGAAGCAATTATATCAAATGCCAATAGAGTTTTGAAAATGACTGCTATTGCCTAAATAAACATGCGACTTAGTAAGGACCCTCAGTCATGGAGAAACTAGGAACGTTTCTCTTCTTTCTTCTTGGCTGAGGGTCATGACCACATGAGGCGGTTGCTCTATGCACCAAAGCTCTCCACTCCACTTCACACGGTTTTCTGCCTTCCGGATCGACGCATGTAGAGTTCCCGGACAGGCTTCCTTCACGGCATCGATCCATCAAGACCTTGATTTTCAAAATGATTCAGAAAGAATATTGGAATAAGATTAAGTACCCTATAAATGCTAGAAGAATAGAAAAGCTGAAATAGGAATGGGCAGGGCATATTGCTTGTAGTCTAGCCAAAAATGACAGGCTACATTAAAAAATCTGAAAAATCGTGTGACGGGACTCATTCTCGTTTTGTTTAAATAATTTGTGAATATCGTGAACGCTTAAATCAATATGATGATGAATGCTAGAGACTCCTGGCTGCACCTCCGAACTCCTAATACGAAACTAAAGCGTGACTGATGCCAGTCCTCAAGCAAATAGCAGTTCGTGAAATAAATGATTTAACCGACGACCCACCTGATCATTCCCCCAATCACCTACCTGACCCCATGACAACAACATAAAAGCAACCTTAGCAGATCGCAATACGGTTCGTTTTCGGAAAAACAGTTGAAGGGAGATAGGTGGTTGTGTAAGTAATCGGGCGGTAATAGTTAGATGGATCGAGACCCATGCCCCGACATTTGTCGAGTTGCCTTTTTTGCTGTTTGGCTATTTTTAGCTTAGTGCAAGTAGAAATGGTTCTATTTTTAGTAGTGTATTTCAATGTTTATTGCCAAAATTGTAATTGAAGTTTGTTCTTAGGGTTGCGTACCAAAATGGTTAAAAAGGAACCCTTATGGTGCGACTCTGTCTATCCGTCTGTCTGTCAGGCTGTCACACCTAAATATCTCAGGGAGTCCTGCTGCTATCGATTTTAAATTTGGAATAGTTTTATAAAATGTAGGACGAGCAATACCGGGAAATTTTTGTATAGCAGTACCGGGAATTCCCGGTGCTCGCCTACTAACCTTTCCCGATACTACACGCCCTGGTAGTATGGCTCCAGACTCAGTAGACAGTTGGCCTCGTGAGGAGGGTTGCCAGATCGAACAACCGAATCCGAATCGATCGAATAACCCTATAATTGGGAGAAAAAAAAAATCGGGATTTTGGAAAATAAAATCGATTACACTACAACAACAACATTTAACATTATTGTTACATCGTTCGCTACCCATAGAAATGTTCACAAGTAAACACTAACAAAAAAATAAAAAAATAAAAGGGGGCTCCCATACAAGAAACAGAAAATGGTTGTTGGAACGAACTTCGTTGTTGTGAAATGTTACCGCTCCGAGCTACGAAGCGGCAACAACGTTTCTATTGACGAAAATTTGGAGAACTTAAAATTGTTGATTTATAAAATGAACTTATTTTTCGGGAGATTTTTTACTTTGCCGGGAGTCGGGAGGACATACAAAAATTCGGGAGAATCCCGCCAAATCCCGACCATCTGGCAACGCTACGTGAGTCAGGGAGTCGGTGGATGCGGTGTGCACAGGACCGCAGTCTGTGGCATTCGACGGGGGAGGCCTATGTCCGGCAGTGGACGTCCTTTGCTGATAGATGTATGTTCTATACAGGGTGGCCCATTTCGATCGGTCAGTATGGGAAAGTCTGAAACTATAAGACATACGAAGATCTGTTCTTAGGGACCATGTCATCAATTTTAGGGACAAGAAAAACTGCATACATAGATTTAAAAAAAAAATAGTACTTTAACCGGGAATCAAAACAGGTCGTTTTACATTATTTCTATTTGGATATCGATTGTGTAGGTCATAAGCAGTAAATATTACTAGGAAACACGATATCTAAAATGTATTTAATATCTTTAATTCAATTAAGTTTTATTTTCCAAAACGACCGGGTTCGATTCCCGGTTAAAGTACAAGTTTTTTTTTAATCTATGTATGCAGTTTTTCTTGTCCCTAAAATCGATGACATGGTTCCTAAGAACAGATCTTCGTATGTCTAATAGTTTCAGACTTTCCCATTCTGACCGATCGAAATGGGCCATTCTGTGTAATGTTTTGTTGAGCACTGCTTTAAGACGTTCCCTGTCCCGGTGTCCCCAATGTGGGGTCATGAAGTTTTTCTTTCAGAAGTCCGTGCTTCCACTATGGGGTCACTTCCCTATACTGATTGCACAGTTAGGACTTGTGACATTGTCCGATAGTTTTGTGTGGGACAGTCAACGCGTTAAATGGTATATACAATAGTTTTCTTTTCGACGCCTTATTTAAAGATAAAAATTGCAAAGCAGACGCCATATCATAACACTGTCAGAGCTGAAATTAAACTGTATGCGGCATACATGTAGGCTTATATCGTTCTTCGCTCTCTGACATCTTTAAGAGGAAACAGTAAGGTGGAGAGAATTGAAAACTAGGTATTTGTAAAATGTGTCGCTGTCCCGCACTGCCCGCCTCTCCCGCGCAGAGCGCGATAGAGACAACTGCAGCTTGGACCGAAAATACCTTTTAAAATTTCATGAAAACAACGTTTCGTAGTCCCCTGATTTCTTCCCCAAAACTTAACCTATTTAACTAATTTTTTCATTAAACATTAAAGAAAGGCTTTGGCCGTGTTCCTATGTTTTCCTTTTTTTTTTATAATCTAATCAAATTTGTTTTCTGGATGTGTGAACACAGCGGCAAATCTGGCATTTTTTTTAGGTTTTTGAAGGTTAATATCTCTTTTGAGAATCAATTTATCGTAAAAAGGAAAACATAGGAACATATCAATAGTAGCCATAGATTTTTGGACAAAAAATTATTGCTCTACTGGCATTATCCAGGGAGCAAACAGGGGACTACGTTTGTATGGAAAAACTGCCCTCCTGTTTCCTCTTAACCTCTCGTATGCTTAGACTCGGATCCTCGGATCATTATTAAGGTTAAAAAATTGCTTAGCAAAATTTTGACGCCACATACGAGGGGTCAAGTGTTATTGGCGTGGTAGGCACGAAAGTATACAGCGTGGAAGTCCGAGCAAACAATTAAACCAGATATAGCGTTTAGTTGTGTTATCATTAATTAATATGTTTTTTTTAATTACACTTAATAGTGACCTCGTAATTATTTTTTGAAAATTTACCGAGCATCAATGTACCGCATACATGTTGTTATGACATGACATTGCGAGATACGAGCTTTTAAATTAACTGTCAACTAGCGTGTTTGTCAACTTGAGTGTGTTGCATTACATTGCGGGCCGAATTATTTTGTATGGTAAATATTTTCATTGTAGTTTTAAGCAAAAAGTTATCTAAATATTTTTCTTAGGTCCTATGCTGACCACCGTTTCAATATTCGCCCGTATTGGATTTCCACGCTGTATAATTGGCGTGAGTTTGGCGCTTTTAACTCTCCCTACCTATTCCCGGAAACCACCATTGTGTGTACATACTAAGTACACCCAGTTGCACAAACATTCATTGAGTTTATTATCTCGCTAGCGGTCACTATAATTTAATTCGTATTTATGTAGCTGGCAGTAGCGTGGCGTTCAAAGAACTGGATTCCTACCGGCTTGCCTAATATCAGGTATTTGAGCACCTTATTCTACAGCTCTTAAAGAAAATGTACGCCAAATCTGCACCGGCTTGCCCAAGAATATCTTTTACGCCACGCCACTGATAGCTGGTAAAGTACTTTGTGGTTCATTAATTTTTTTTATGCTCTACTAGCGAAGTGTTTAAAACATAGCACTTGAGGCACAGTATATTACAGTAATTTTCTTCCAACAAAAAGTACATCGCTCGCTTGAATGTGTGCGCGCCGTGTACGAACGCACTACAAGCATAAATTTAAGATAGCGTAAGAATACTCCAGTATGGATCGCACTCACACAGATGCGCGATCGTGCGTCTGTGTAAATACGTGTAACGCGCTCCTAAACAGCCGAAGTGGGACTACTTGTTTGTCTTTATACTTTGAGGTAACATACAACTTAATGATTATTTGTGCAACTCGAGGTGGCTTGTTCCAGAGCAGAAGTGTCTAGCAGATTCTCAATGTGCGGTTTTATCTAACTGTCAACATTTATTGTAGAATTTAACACTTACACGATCAACAACCCGCCTAGTAGGCGCTTGCGCGTAACTTTTGCTCAAATGCCGGTCGGTTTTGCTTTGCACATTATTTTCCTCACAGACCCACCTAGCGGGCTCTGTCGGTTTCTGGGGCATTGATCAATTTTTATCGTTTATCGTTCATACTGGCAACACACTAGCGACACGATAGTCAAGCTGTAAAAAATGTCGTTTTGACTGACGATAAATTGACAGACACAATGTTATTGCTGCTTTTGTGTCGCTTGCATCTGACCTAGGTAAAATTGTTTAGATTCAAGTTTCAATGAATAATTGCCAACAAGGAGTGTAACTATTCAGGATTACTAAATAAAATAAACATTTTAAGTATGTAACATATATATTTCTTTGAGCTTTTAATTGCATTTTGAAATACAACATAAAAATATTAAATAAGATTATTAAATTTGGTAAAATCAATATTTCAACACCATTTTTTTAAGAATGAGCAAAAATTCCCTCATCAGAGCTAGCGTATACATAAAGTTCGTATGTTCATTATCGTTAAAATGATAAATTTATAGATTCAATTTTTGAATTCAAAAAATGCACGTTCGTCGCATAATTCTAGAGTAGGTAACATAAAACAAAACTATCAAAAATGCTCCAAAAAGTGACAGAAAAAATGTTCGTATACTGGAATTGCTGATAAAATTGTTCTACAATCATGCGACAAATGTTTAACACATCGTTTTAATTTTGATATCGTCTGAAACTTACACTTAGACAGTTTACAATATTTTTATTTAAATATAACAGAGTTTTCACTCAACTAGATCCGTATATACACCTCGTATATCTGTTACATTGGAAGATATTATTTTTACTGGAGGTCTAAACGTATACGATTGTAGTCGTTCCTTTTTAAAGAAAAAACTGTATAACTCGTATTATCACTTCTTTTAAATATCTTAACGGTTCGGAAAACCGATAATGCGCTGGTATAATGGTATACAAGTGTTCACAGACGCGGTCTCTATAGTACTTACTCTAAATAATAAATAGTATTCTCGCGGGGAGAGTTACCTAGGCCAAAATTTACACTAAGGAGATTTGATCCGTTCTATGTCGATGTATGTACAACACGAACTGAAGAGATTGCATCTCCGAGATTACAGCGAGCTACTCGAGGATAAGTAAAACTTCAAAATATACAAAGAAAAACTAAAATCCAAGTTAACCCTAACTCTGATACAAGTAAAAAATTAAGTAACACAAACTATATTGCAACGAATTTCAAAAATACTGAGACCCCGCGCGGGCCGCGAGCGCTTCCCTCCGATTATTAGCAAAAATACATTTACAAGAGATCGAATCGAACTTTTATGACTTAACGTGACTTATATTTACAATTATCGAAATGGAATTACAACGTAGTGTGGAAGATAAGCGGCCGCAGCGGCCGACCGACCGACATCACCTAAAGGCATTATTTGAAAATATCTCCTTACTCTAACTGAACGTAAGACGTTTGGCGTATACTTAAGTCGCTAATCGTTAATTACACTAACCGAACTATGCGGTGACTAACAATTACCTAAATAATTAAATTGGCAAAGAGTTTCGAAATACTTAACGTCGCCGGAGCGAACCTAACCTTAGCGGGTTAATAGCTGGATATGGTAGGATCACAACTGGGGCGCGCGCCGCAGTCTAAACGTACTTGCTGGAGAGCTGCTTCGCCAGTTCCGTGTACTTGAGGAACTTGGAGTGCGGACTCTCGTCGAACGACTGCGAGGGGCTCCGCGGGTCCTGAGGGGAGGCCGCCGTCGAGCCCCCGCTCTTGTGGGTCCCCGGGGACCCAGTCGGTGGCGTCGCCTTCATCGGCACTGGCTCTGGCATCGCGCTGTCCTTCACGAAATGCATCTTCGACAAGTGGTGCCGGTATGCCCCTTTGGAGACGAACGGCGTGTCGCAGAGAGCGCATTTCATGATCGAGTCAGTCACTACGGCGTCATTGCAGGCCCAGCTAAAAGTGAGGATGCTCGGAGGGCCGGCGGGAGAAGGGGCCGGGGCGGGCGCACGGGAGGTACTAGTCTCCGTCTTATCGCAGAGCTTCTGCAGGGCGGCTAAAGGGTGACTACCGCCGCGACGCGAGGAGCTCGGCTCATTGGAAGACCCGCCGCTGGCGAGGTTATCGAACATGGAGGAAAGCGCTCCTAAACTGGAAGCCGGCTTCCTGTCTACTCCCGGAGTATGCCCTGAGCGGTCACTGGCCGGGCTGCGGGGACTAGCCGCGGGGCTGGAACCCTCGCTCTCGCGTTTGGGAACCGCCTTCCCGTCCTCGTGAGAACTACTCGGCCTAGGAGGCTCCTCGTCCTCATCTATCTCGGTTTTAACTCGCACCGGCTGACTGCTCAAGTCTACCCCGTTCTCGCGATCGTCATCTTCGGTCACCTCTTTTTTTATCCTAACTTCGGCGGGGCGATCTTCGGAAGCGGGAGTTTGGGAGCCGCGGGTGTCGGGAGTGGTGCGTGGGGTCATGTGGTACGCATCTAATTTCCTATCGGGGGTGAGGGACTCGACCCTGCTACCTCCTCGTTCGGACATCGAGCTCGACTCGCTCCCGCTGCGCTCGCGGCGCCCGTACCCCTGCTGATGATGATAACTCCTAAGCATGCTCATCGTTTGCGGATCTACAAGCGGTTTAGTATAGTCTACGCTCTCGTCTATGCCTAATCTTTTAAGAATGCTAGAACCGATCGGGGCGTGCGAAGCCCCCCCGGGCATGCCCGGGACTGTGTGCCGCGACCGTGTATCGAAACTCTTCTCTATCAATTGTTCTATGGCGTTGAGGACCGAAGGCGACGAGCTCTTGTCGTTGCTCGCGTTGGGGTCTTTGGAACTCGGGGAGGAATCGTTCACGGAGGAGGGAGAGCGGTGGTGCGCGGAGCCGGGAGAGGGGAGCTCGTCGTTGATGCTCTTGCGGCCATCGCGGCCGGTGGGGGTGACGTGTCCGGGCACATCCGGAGGGATGATGCTGTTCGTGAGCAGCGCGCTCTTCAGAAAATTCCTTTGGCTATTAGACATCGGCGCGCCTATGCATTGTCGTATATGTTCGACGAACACGGCAGTCTCGATTTTGTCGCCGCATTTCTCGCATGAAATCCGGCTGCCCGTACCAAAGTCCCTGATTGGCTTCCCCATCGGAACCCCATTACCGTCCCCATTTTTGAACTCGTGTTGCGCGCGCTCTAACTCTAAAAGCTTCCTAACAGGTAGGGATTTCTTCCTTTTCTCGCGCGTCTGTCGCCGCCTACCCCCGCTCTCCGTAATAGACCGCATAATGTGCTCTTTGTAATGTGAATTTTTAACCATATGATTACTTAACTCTTTCAAGGAACTAAATGCTTGGTCGCAAACCTTACAAGTTAAAACAGCGCTGACGTGGCTGCTGGTGCCCGTTGTTGGAGGTGCAGGGTTGTTTGCCCCCGCATTGCTAGCGCTGGATCCCTTAGCTTCATCAGAAGACTTCCAGGAGATAATTTGCTCTTGCGATATAATATTAGTATAATGTTGAGTCCGCTGCATATGACTAGTCATCTCGGCTAGCGAACGGAAGCTCTCCGCACACCACATGCATTTTAAAATCTGCCTAGTTTGTTCAGCACCTTTGCCTAACCAGACGTCTTGACCTCTGACCAGCTTTCTCGGTATCGGCATATTTTCTTTGATGAGTAGATTCAAATCGCTCTGACTCGGCTTTGAAGAACTGCTCGAAGAGGACGAATTGTGCGAGGGCGTTGACGGTGAGCTTGAAGGTGGGTGTAAAGACGAAGGCATAGGAGCGCCAGATGATGGTGGCATCGGGACATTTACGCCACAATGCTTAGCTTCTTTCATATGTACAGTCAAATCGGCAAGAGAATTGAAGCTTTTCTTGCACCAGACGCATTTTAGAACATCTTTCGTCTGATCTGCGCCTTTGTTCAACCAGTGAGATTGCCAGGCTGAATGTCTAGCAGCTGAATTAGGTGCTAACCCGGCGCCTAGTGCGGCACTCTGGACAGATCTGAACAGCTCCTCGCCCCCGAGTCTGCTGAGCTCGCTCATCTTCTCGAGCGCTTTCGTGGCGTCACTCGGCGTGGGCCCGCCATGTTTCAGTCTTCCGTTCCATTCCGCCGGAATGCCGCCTTTCGGAGACAGGCTAGCCGCGGCGACGGCGGCTGCGGCTGCAAAATATGGCAAATGCGGTGCTACTGGCGTGCTCCAAGGTACCGGACTAGGTTTCAACTCCGTCCTCGAACTCTTCCTCGTCGGCACCGGAGAGGGTGAGTCCTCCGGTCCCCGCTTGCGAGTACCAACGGATAAATCTAAAGGCCCGTTCTCGGGGGTCTTACTTAGATTGACGGCGTCGTCGTCCTCGTCATCGCGAGGGGAGTCGCAGCGTTTCGTGCTGAAGTCGAGAACAGCGTCGGTTCGTTCGGAGTCGGTCATGTCTTCGTGGCAGGCGGACATGAGGAGGCGTTGCTGGGCCGCGGCGGCGGCGGCGGCGCCGAGGTACGCGGCCACGGCCGCCGAGTGGGGGGGCAGGAGGGCCGCGGGCAGGGCGGCCGTCAGCGCCGCCGGGAGGGGGAGGCCCGGCCCGCTGCGGCCTGAGTACACGGAGTCATTGGAGGGACACCGCGGCGCGCCCGATGACTCGCGCGAGAGACATCGCGGGCTCTCCCTGTTGACAAACAAATGACTATCATTAGATTATGAAGTCGTTTTTATTGTAGCGTCTGCTTATGAATTAGAAATGTTTATTGGAAGCGAAGATATACCATATTATTTTACAACTGTGGGCAAAAAAAAAATATTTTACCGTAATATCGGTGATATAATACATTTTATAATTTCTTGCTCGCTAAAAAGGCAATGGTAGGTATATTAGAAAAGGTAAATAAAACGATCTCATTGCTAATTAGCGATCTCTTCCAGTCTTCCAGAGTTGCTATTTACGGAACGCGACAACAGTAAACAAAACGACATTCCGAATTTTATCTCGTCTTTATGTTTATTGCGCCTGACTAGTTTAGTACCAATAAGAATAATTATGGAATTTTGATGATGAATATTGATAAAAGAATTTGCAGGTGTGGGTGTGATATAATATCGCAAGTTCTTTGTCTTTACTAAGAATAGTCTAATGAGTCAAAAAAAATCCATTCGTATCAATGAAAATTTCATATCACAAATGATAGTAAATGATAAATAAGGAGAGCGCGATTTAAATTCAAAGAATGATGAATTAAAAGATAACGCCTAATCGATCAAAGTTGTCGTTAATTTAATAGAAGCGTGGTATCAATTCAAAAAAGCCACAAACAACATGACATAAGATAAAAAAGAGCAAACCCTTATCGGTATTTATTAGAGTATTAAAATTCTGATATCTGCGACTAATAAAACACTAAAAAGGAAGATTGAAAACAAAACTGGAATATTTCAACGCTCACAGTTTTAACAAACAAGCTTCGGAATCAAAATAAAAGGAGGAAAACTTTTTTTATTTCTTTGGTGACTAAATCTCGCTTAGATATAAGAAAAGCAGAAAGTATTTCGCAGTTCTACGATGATGTTTTTTTTTTCACGAAAATACTTATAAAAGATTCTATATAAAACTTTGAACAAATAGTATGCGTAAGTTATTTTCACAAAATCACAAAAACTTCAGAGAATTTTCAAGTTATCGTACCTAACCTAATCATTGCTAGAAATGTAAATTAACGTTGATTTTCCAAAATAGAAACAAATATTAAGACACAAGAACTAAAAATTTGACTTAGCCGATTGCTGTTAAAGATTTGAGAAAGTTTAAAATCTCTCGATTAATACTACGAATAATAATAGACCAAAGGTAAGAAACCGATAAAAGAATAGAATTTCATAAAACACAACATTATAAAATGGTATCTTTCCAACAGACGTAATAAATATGATCACAAATCCATACCTCACATGGTCCGGTTCGACGATCATTCTGGACGTAATCTTTCAATCGGCCCTGAACGTCGCACGTCGAGAACCTCTCCGATCCATTCAATTCACAAAAACAATACACTTTCAACAATTCAGACACTTCCCAAAAATAAAAGTAAACACGATAGACGCGACGCTCGCGGCGGCTGAGAGGGAAGTGAAGTGACGCCTGCGGCGGCGGCGGCGGACCCGCGTGGAATGAGACGCGCGTGATTTACGACCCGCCTGCAGCGCCCCCGTCCCCCACGCCCCTCGCCAGAGCGAGACGACCGCCCACACTAACCAATGAAACAGCGAGAGAGACAGAGACGGTTATACGTAGCTCTCGAGGGGTGGTTCACTGCGTAATGCAAGCGTGCGTGCTATGCGCGAGGCACCGTGCAGTGACGGCCGATCGCTGACAGCTCTCAAGTTCTGACTCACTACCAATGGACAATGTACTAGAACATCCTTGACGACCAATCGGCGGGATATCTTTTTAATGACTCTGTTTACCATTCCGGTGTCCGTTTTGATAAAGTCTCCGGGGCTTAGTGGATTACCGGCCGGGTTGACGGCGATGACAAGGAAATGGCGCGTTAACAAAACGAGACGAGTCCTTTTAACAGGACAGACAGGGGACGAAGGATTTACGTGTATCATGAACAGATTTCCTGCTCTGACAAAGGAAAATAATGTCGGGATTTATTTGGGGCGAGAAAAATGCGATATGTCTCAACAGAGACATTGGACACCGCTAAGATACTGATTAGATAGTTAAAGCCTATCTTATAAGAAAAATAATACCGTTAATATACAGACCGCTATAAAACCCTGATAACAACAATGCGATTCCGTTAAATAAATCTCCACAAAACTATCCCTTGCCACGAAAGACAAATCAAAGCACAACTGTAATAAAACAGATCCATTAAAAGCTAAATTTCAACGCTAAATCATTACCAACTTCGCGGGAACTACCATCACGAATACGAATTAAAATTGACTCACGAATGTTCGAAACGAAATCGCCAGCTGTTTATAGCTTCCTATAATCGTTAGTCGGGTGCGGGTCAATCAATCACCCGTCTTTATGTGACAGGTATACCCGTCTCTTTCCAACAGACAAGGAAAAGAGAGACGGACACCAAGGAGCTGTTTTGGCAATGATAGTTTTCATGACTAGCCCAAAAGTTGAGTAGGGGATTACATGCAAATAAATCCTCGGGGTGGGCGTCTGTTGACAATTTATGTTCAACATTTACAGTGCTCCGGAAAATGTGACTCATAATTAAATGGAGCCATAAAAAAAGACAATGTTTTACGAGAACAGCGGAAGAAAACCCTAAAATTAATTAATTAGCGGCAATCCCAACCTAGTTCCAAGTTATTATCCATAAAAACACACGCTTTAATTCTGCAAGAAGCTCATGAAAGTCACACAGATAGTAATTTTGAAACGGGAATATGTAAATCCAGGTGACAAAGACAATTTTATTTTGCTCCAAAGGTTTCTGAAGGAAACGCGGAAAAACTTAATGAATTCACCTGAATTTGAACCGCCCCATCTGTTGCGCCGGGTCAAAAACGTAATCATGCATTCAGTCGATGCATGTCGAAATTCGTACGAAGGTAAAGTTTAGTTTGGCATCGTGCGGGCAGGCTGCTAAGGAAAAAGGTCTTAAACCACGGGAATTGTAACTACACATGTGGCTTTTCTTGCCCGTACCGTTGTATGGGGGACACCTGACACGGCATGAATAATTTTGCAGTAACATACTGAATTTTAAAACGGCACGGATGTCTTTGAGCAATAAAACTGAGAATGCTCATCTATTTAGCATTGTTTTGCCTGCATGACAGCTGGTTGATGATATTGGAAATGAGTGCATTGGAAATTGTAAATTGCGAGGTTTTATTGCTAAGTTATGCGGTATAGAAAAAATGTTTCTGCTTCGAGTGTATTCAATGCAATTTTGATCCCTATCGATGATGCTAATTATGCTTGGCAACTTTGTTGGTGACACTCACATGTGTGCTTTTTGTTATGTGCAGACGTAACTACTTACACAAGTTACAGCCAACACGAACGGCTGCCTGCGGAGGCTGCCTGCGTCGGTCGCCGTTCGTGTTGGAGGTAACTTGTGTAAGTAGTTATGGCTGCACATAACACAAAGCACACATGTGAGTGTCACCAACGAAGTTGCCAAGCTATAAATATTGTAGTGGAGATTTTAAAGGACTAATTCAATGCTACTTATCTAATCCGCCAAAATAGTCTTGGTTAGTAGTGATTAAGCTTTGTTTATAAGTATTTTCATACTGTAATGAAATATGAATACCACAAGTAAACAAACAAACAATCACAATAAACTACCTACCACCAGAAGCGATAACCTTGACATGTGTTTCGCCTTTCTACGAGACATCACCCGCATGTTGGAGATATTGATGGTCCAGCTTCCATCTCTCAAATGTGATTTTAAAGCATAATACAAGTATTCCATGTTAGTAATTATGTTACTGAGATTATTTTGCTTGTACACTTCGTCGTTATCATAACCTTCTACAAAACTTATTAAAACTGTACTGTGTGTAGTCTACCCGCGACCACGAACGCTGAAAAGGGTTACGAAACGTCGGGATTTAATCCGTTTAAGTTGTTTTTCCCGTACACGAGACAATAGTGTCCCGGCCCTTTGGGAGGCGTGCGCGGAGCCGAAGCCAACGCGTAGAGGCCCTTTCGACAATTTAATGAAAGGCAACGTGTACACCCAGCGGATGCTGTCCCTGCCCGTGTCACGGGGCGCAAGCAGAGAAACCCCCCGCCAGATGCAAGGACTATTGTTGATTGATGGAATCTAAATTTACTGGGTTATGGTGGTGGAATTATGGACTAGATTAAGTTGTTTTATTATTATTAAAACTGATCATGAGAAATCCATTCGACTGTAACTTGCACGGCATTGTTAAATTAGAAATGTGAAATATTTATATTAGTATGTATGTATGTAAACACTTCATTACACATAAAATCATACAGACACAGTACAAAGATCAATGGTTATGTACAAAGGTGAACTTATCCCTGTAAGAGATCTCTTCCAGCTAACCTTTGAGCAAATGAGAAAGAATAACTAACATCAAAGAAGATAGACAAACTGACAAAATTAATTCATTTACTTACACGAAGAAAATAGGACAAGTTTTGAATACACATAAAAACCAAACATTAGTACATTACACAACTAGGGTGTAAAACAAAGAAAGGCCGAGATCGCAGATGTTTGCGGCCCGAGCTGCAAGCGAGGGACGTAATTATACGATCGAGGGCTTTCTTCACGTGTTGTGTACATAATTTTATGTCTACACTTCGCCAGAAAGCTGCTTTTTCCGTACGCGTAGCGTGCCTGGTCAGAAAGTGGCTTTCCACTTTCTGGTCAGGTGTGGCATAGTCCTTAATATAGTTAGTAGTTTTATTATTAGTACTTGCCCTAATATATTTCAGTTTTATAGTCAACAGGGGCACCGGTCCCTGTCTATTATCGATATCGACATCATATTTAAGACCCCAAATATCGCAATCTAATAAGTCATTTTGAGATATTTCCCCGATATTTCAATATCCTGCAACATCGATAAACCATAGCCATTTAGGACTTCATAATTATATTAATACTGATATTGCTGATGATAAATGTATACCGGTTTCCAAAAATAGCTCATTAACAACAACATATACAAATAACAATATGAATCAAGAGACCGAAACTAATTTCACTGATAGAAAATCTAATAAGACGTTATCTAGATTTTTCGAAATGACTGATCTGTCGGTTTTGATTCAAAGTATTTTAATTAATTATCTTTGATGGATAGATAATGGACTTTTAAAAATATATTTTGATAAAGGTGGTTGTGATACTACAGTTAAGCGAGGACATGTTGAATTATCCGTGTAATTAATCATTTGGTTGACGAACAAAACATGTGCAGAAAGTACACCAGTCACTAATTCGTCATGAAAAACGATTTAATGAGTTTCGTCTGCGTCATAAATAAAGTAAATGGTTTTTTATTTATTTATTACGTATTATGATATTGTATGGTTTAAAAAACCGATAAACCGGTAAAAAAAATTAGGTAATCGTATATTTCTCTTACAATCTTCGTTACGATAATAGATATAAAAACTAAACACAGGAAAATTTAACGTAACTCACTGTAGCCAATGTATAAATGATCAACAATAAGTGTTATAACACTTTCAATTATTTTAATAATGCCTTCTAAGGAAATCTGCTATCGCAAAAGTTATATCACGTTTGCTAAACTATGGATTGAACATTATTTTGCACGTAATCAAACGATAACAAAATAAATAAAATAGAATATTTCAAGATATTGCCCATTTTTCTGGTAGTTTAAATCATTTTTAGAAATAGCAGTAAGTACCATTTTTGAAAAATAAAATATCTAATAAATACTATTTGGATATCTCATTATGACTGATATTATGTGTCATGACTGATGACAATTACATAATTCTTTTTGTGCCTCTCTCCTTCGGACCAAGCACTTTCGACTACCCAAAATCCCCATTTGTTGATTTTGACGAAACGGGACACAAACAAATTAAAAAAAAATGCGATAAGTATGGATAAAAACTTGTAATTCGTAACTATAATCATCGTAAACAATTTCTCGTCAATTCGCATCGGCACATCAGGTGTGTCCATTAAACCGACATCGCCTATTTACCCAGATGTTTTACAAAACTTGTCTTTGACTACGTGACATAAATTAACTTCATTACCTTTGTATTGTGTGTAAGAATTATGGATGCGTACTGTTTAATTTGTCATAATTTAACAGTTGTTGAGGATCTTGTGTCTTTAGGATCGTGTGTTATGTTCTAAGGTAATTTTCCGTTATTGTTAACAATAATTTACTTCTCTTATGTAGGCATGTATCTTTTTAGTTGTATCTCTAATCATATTCAGTGTCATATCATGAATATAGAACATCGTTACTGTAACAAAACGAGAAGTAATTGCGTAAAAACACGATAATACTCATTCATTATTATAACTGAAACATCGAGATGTTTCGGTTATAATAATGAATGAGAATCGTGAAAGTTAAAATCAATATAGAACATGGTGTCTTTCAAATGAGCATTTTCATTAAATATTTTTTTTACTTTAATATTTTGGAACTTGTTATTGATTGATCTTTACGTGTTTCTTCGATTTCAACTAAAACTAATATTCTAAACGAAATAATCGGACATTTCTAAACAATGGACCCTCAGGGTGGAACTAGAACTGTAGAATGTATGATTGATGAAGTCTCTTCACTGCACCTAATTGACAGTGATGGAAAAGCGGACGTAGCAACCTAGGCAGCGATACACCTGCATTTTGAAAACTTTAAAACGGCACCATCTGACCCTTATCCCAAGGGGCTAGGGTAAAATTTCCAGAAATCCATCGCTTGATCAGTAGCAGATGTAACTTTGTGATAACAATCGTACCTGCTGTTTCACCGGATACAGATAAGGTTTTTTTTAATGTTTTGCTTAATTAAAATGGTGACGATTCTGGTGTGACAAAAATAAAGGATTTTGTTAAAATATCAATTTTAAACTCATATATCGTAAGTAAGAGAAGCATAATTTAGAGGCACAATAAATGTACCTAGTGTAGATTTTAGTTTTACCTTTCCCTACTACCTTTATAATAACTGAATTAGTTATTGGGCATTTATGCAAGTGACAGGGTTATACTTACTGTAATACTTTCAGTACCATTATTATCAACTGAAATTAATCCTGCTATAAAAAAACTGTGAGTAATGTTTTGTATCAGACGTTAATTAATAAAAATTCGAATTCACCTGAACTCGTGAACAAATTAATAAATTTCCATTCAATTGATGCTTAATTTAACGACACGAATGCAAACAATGAGAAAATATGTCAAGAAAGCATAATTAAATACAGACAAGTAATACAAAATACATCATTAGTATGTATTTTTGTCAGCATGTTTGTTTTTCTTTTTGATCGGCCCAAATATTACCACTGACGATATCACCATCAACCAATCTATAATAAACCTTATGATAAAAAAGACAAGGTAGTTCTAACGTGTCTTGAGAAGTTGGAAAGCTTTCAACATCTGTTTCAATAAAAGAGTAAGAAGACAATGGCATCTGACGTGCGATTTGATACGGCACTTCAAATCTATTTGATTAAACAAAATAAATGTTTCGAGGAAAAACAATGTTGGCTTGTTTCAAGGAAAGAATGCCACGACGGGTTGTGAAAGCATACATTAACCATTGGACAGCTTGACATGTGACAATGTTTCTGGTTCCTCCTATCAAATTGTTTACAATTTAGATCAATGGCTAAAGCCATTGATCTGAAACGCGAGAAGAGTAACGCTGAATCTCTTTAGATGACTAAATAAAAATAAAAGTGTAAACAGTTGGAATCATCACGTGAAATGATAAACTGGTCTATAAGTATATCTAGGACTAATTAATCATCTATTTATCAACTTAAAACCACCAATCGATCAAACATAATCAAACTACCTAAGCCAGTGGATTCTGAAGAAACATTAAAAGATTCAAAGGAATTTCAAGTACAAGAATTGATGAAGTGTCACAAAGTGAATCCGGATCATTTTTAGTGGTGAAACACACAATAACTGTCACTATCTCTATTCCATTCATTTCAAAGAGTCAGCCAAATTAGAAGAGATTGTCGAGCAAAGGAAAGTTAACCTTAAGTCAATTGCAGTTGAGGTTGTTGCGGAGGAATAGATACAATGGTACGTGAATACAACTGGACGTGTAGGACTAGTTGACAACTGATCATAGAAAACAATAGGGTCGTTATACTGGACATTACTGAGTGATCTCGGGACCACCTATCGGATACACAATGAAATCGTGAACACCCTGTAAGCGAAACCTACGTAGGACGCATTGACGCGTACTTTTCCATTGATATTTACTCAGTCATCAATCAATCTTAATGATAAATATATGTTAGTGATAATGGTTTCGGAGGAGAATCAATAACGTTTCAAATGTGTTGTTTAGGGTTTTCTTAATGCATTTAAAAAAGCAAAAAGATCTAATAATGATTTCGACGTCTGTCGGATATATATGTAGACTTCTGATACCTTTTGATCAACAATGATACTTTTCTGACACGGCGTAAAATACTATAGCTCGAACGTGATTAATTCTTCGAAGATTATGGTAGCAGCATCTAATATTTTAATAACCACTAATCAGTCAATCATGCAAGCATCATCACAGTGATTATCATATTGGCTGTTGGTTTCATCAGCACATTAGATATTGCTTTTGAAGATCATACAGTTTTTTTTTAATGATCCTCTGCAGAGGGTCCTGCAACAGCGACCCGTTGCTGCATATGGTATATGGCCGGAGCTCCTCAGGAGCTCACGGCCAGAGGGCTCACGTATTATATAATGATGTGCAGTCACGGACTTTAATTGATGAGCCACTTTCCTCTATGCGTAGTTTAGCCGTGTAGTGCAAATCGGGTCAAGTCGGTTTTATTCGTATATTCAAACAAGGAAAGTCACACTTCTTCGTAATAAAAGAAGAATAAAATAACATTTCTATCTTTGTCATTGCGTGTTTGACAATCGTGAAGTGTCATTTACTTACGTTAGAATTACTTCCTAATGATGTTACATTTTTCTGCAAAATTAACGATTGGCTAACCTGAGACTCGGAACAATATGTCAACTCTTTAGTTAACATTTAACCTCTATGGACATGTATAACTTTTTTCCGACTATTACTACTTTGGCATCGTGTTTACGAGCACGCGTTTCGTGTTCAATCGTGTGATTTCGTAAAGTTATAAAACTACAAAATTGAGAAGTTTCAAAGTGGCTCATCAAATAAAGTCTGTGACTGTACGTGTTAACTCATTCGTTTAAAGTTACAGTTAATCTCACTATGATATTTAGTAATTATAAGTAGGTACCTGCGTAATGTAATAGTCAATTAATGCTTCATAATAAACTTAACTTGACGTTTATCGACAAGTTCGTCATTTACCTTGACTCGGATATCGATGTAATTATATAAATAAGGTCAATCTAAACAGGAGAATAGTATTTATTATTGTACATTGGCGCCAACAGTTGATGACAATTTTGTGCCTGGTTATTTTGACGATGAAAAGATATGAACAAAGTGTGATGATCACTTTCTCAGTCTAAAATGAGACATAAGAAATCTTATTATCAAAAGAACATTAGCGACGCATAAGGAACACAAATGTAGATAATAATCTAGTCTTAAAATGACAACGACAGAAATGACCTTATAATCACAAGGTATTGCATCTTTCGATGTAAAGGGACGTGGATCAGCCTAAACTATGCAACTACCTAGATCACCTAGACGTCGAACTAACTTTGAATGATTTTTCCGAACTTTATCGCTGAGTCTTCTCGCCTTTCACGATGAGATCCTCTCCTCCGATGGGGTCTCAAGCTCCTGCCTACACAGTAAAGAACCTACAGATGATGTGAGACACAGAGCACCCCCCCCCCCCTAAAAGCCCTCTGGGTTTAAAGTTTGGAGACCCCTGTCCTAGAGCATAGCAAATTTGCTACGCCTATTGTAGGATCATTAACCACCACAAAGGCATTATGGTCAGCCGGATGGCTTGGTCGTCATAATATTTTCCAGTGACTAAAGAACAAAACGACGCACTTAGGTTCTCAAAGATATACCTACGTCCCTAAAAAGTGTTCTCAGATGCGAATCCCAGACGATTGGCAAGATCACAAGAAAGGAAAGGCTTCGTAAGTAGTCGTAACCAGCGATGAACGCTTTGAAAGGGCTTTTTAAGGATTTCGCCAAAGATGCTTGAGGGTATGAACCTATGAAATTAGTTCCTTTGTCAGAGAAAATTGGGAACCACTCTGGTGTTCTTCTCACCTTTCTGCATGGGGATCCTGGATCAGCGTGGCGGGTATGCTGTGCTCGATGTCCGCGTCGGGCGCGGGGGAGGCGCGGGACGCGGGGGACGCTGGTGACGCGTCCTCACCCCCCCGCTCCTCCCGCGGTTCCTTCACGCCTCCGTCTGTGCTGGCGGCCTCTTCTGGAACAAGAGAGAGGAGAATGAGTTTTTTTTCTTTGATCCTAACCTGAAGTATAAATTAGTCAGTATCTTTAATAGTTGTTCTAACTTAGTGGAGGACTTGCAAGGCGCGTAGCAACCCGCCGTTAGTGACTGATTGATTAAAGCGGTTCAGCTTTTCCTTATCGTAAGTGTGTGTTAATCAAGCTTGTAGAGAAAGCCTGAATGACGTTCCATATTTTCCCCAAACAATGGTCCAAAAAAATGCTCTTGAAATTTAGGAAAAACGAACCATCAAAAGACATCACAAATCACTATTGTCGTCTAAAAGTATTTCATGTTTTAATACAGGACTTGGTCTACTTGCATGCCAAATTTCTGCTCAATCCATCCAGATGTTACCACGTTATTTAGTAACAAACATCCAAACATCTTCTCAAACTTTCACATTTATTATACACTAGCATTTTCCCGCGGCTTCGCCCGCGTTGTTCCCGTTATTGTCCCAAAGGTCCTGTCTACTGTCTTTACCGGGATATAATGTATTCTATGTTTCAATCCAGGACTTGGTCTACTTGCATGCCAAATTTCAGCTTGATCCATCCAGTTGTAACCCCGTTATAAGGTAACAAACATCCAAACATCCAAATATCCAAACATCCAAACATCTTCACAAACTTTCGCATTTATAATATTAGTAGGACTACAGTAAAGTACAGTGATATATTTGCTTTTAAACTACGAGTATAGTAGCAATATAAACTAAATCACCAGGCGTACCACAAAGTACGATCTGATTAGCAAAGTAATAAATCATGATAAAATAGACACTTAAAATCATATTTAGGTTAAAATTAAAAGTAACAGATAGGGCTATCGCTTTATTGCGATCCGTCAATATAGTAATAAAATTGTGGTGTGATGTATCGATAAGTTTGTTAGTATTGTGCTTAACCAGTGCTATACAGTTTACTTATACCTTTAAACAAAAAAAGGGCTCTTAATCACACTCGTACTCTATTATAACTGAGAATTATTAGAACATCTTTAAAAAATCTTGGCCAAAAATTGTCAGATACAATAGATTATGTTTAGTTAATTTTAAACCAACGAAGAGAGACCTTTTCAGATATGACAAAGACAAAGGTAACCATAGCAAATCTCATCATTGCCAACGTTTATCTGAACCGATTGTGGATCTAGTCTGCTAACAAACTTAAGAACTTTCGTTTACAATGAAGTGAAAGACTGGAAATGACAAAAACTTTCAATACAATCATCAACGCGCCGGTTCTCTAGAACCTTTCTAGCGCGTACAATAAGGATCTGGAATGAACTTCCTGCTAAGATTTTCCCACTGCGCTACAATATGGGATTTTTTAAAAAGGGTGTCATCAAATTTCTTCGAGACCGGCAACGCATTGGCAATGCATCTAGTGTTGCAAATGTCTCTAAGCGGCGGTGACCGCTTTCCATCAGGTGGGCCGTCTGCCTGTTTGCCAGTCTATAGCAATAAAAAAAAAAAAAATATATAGCAGTGGGATATCTGCCGTCCTATGTCTAAAACTAGACTAACCTCTATGGAGTTGTATAGGGGTTAGTCCAGTTTTAGATATCGGACGGCAGATATGCTGAAGTCAGAACACATAGCTGTGGGTCTAGTGAAAAGGGGTACAGTACAAGTCACATTTAACCTAGGAGCAAAAGAGCTTAAGTCATACTATAGAGCTGTGACCTTTTGGTCCTGGTATAAATTTGACTTGTATCCCCTTTTCACTAGACCCACAGATAGGTACTTACTATAATGTCATAAGCAGGGAGCGTACTTTTGGTGCCGATGACAGGCAAATGACGTCAACCTACATACAGGCTGATTTAATTAAGGTATTACATTGATTTACCGTTACCGTAAATTACCGGTATCATTTAAGTTATGTATTGATTATATTTTTTACTTTCATTGATTGGTGTCAATGGTAGAAGACATTTTGTAAGTAAAAATGTATACGTCTGTTTTTTTTTTTATTTATTTTAACGGAAAATTGGAAATATTATTGGGATATGTCATTTGACATATACTTATCCGATACTAGCGTTTTCCCGCGGCTTCGCTCGCGTTGTTCCCGTTATTGTCCCGAAGGAACTCTTTACCGGGATATAAAGTATCCTATGTTTCAATCCAGGACTTGGTTACTTGCATGCCAAATTTCAGCTTGATCCATCCAGTTGTTACCCCGTTATAAGGTAACAAACATCCAAACATCTTCACAAACTTTCGCATTTATAATATTAGTGGGATATTCATGCGGTCCCTTCTATATCAAAATGAGTTTCTGATTTATTTCCCAATATCCCGTTTATTTAAATAAGATAACACAGGCTGACACATCTTGATTTATAAAACGGCCTCAACCATTGACACTAAGTAATGAAAGTAGTAATAAAATTAATTCATAGCTTTTACGATACCGGTAATTTCCGGTAACGATAAATCAATCTAAACCCTAAATCATGCTATGCTGTATGTAGCTTGACATCATTTTTACGTCATCGGCACCAAAAGTACGCTCCCTGGTCATAAGAAGGATTATTATCACAAAATTAATCTTTTTTTGGTTTATCTATTTAAATAACAGAACGTGCTGCTCTCTCCGGCTTTATGAGCCTTTTTAGATCAAGTTCAATGAAAATAAGGTTATCGATTGAATAAATAAAAAAATAAGTATTGTGGGGACAAACTTACACAAATCGACCTAGTCCTAAACTAAACAATGCTTGTATTATGGATACATACTTATAGAGATATATACTTCAATAGATAGGAATCATCCAAGACTCAGGAACAAATACTCGTGCACATCACACAAATATTTGCCCTTACCAGGATTTGAAACCGGGACCTCAAGCTTTGTAGAAGGAGTCACTCCCACTAGGTTAAACATGTAACGTGTCGTATGTGTGTGTGTGTGATTTTACAATGGACAATAAAGCCTGAACTGCGAAAGGTTCGCCATCCACGGATCCCTGCTCCCCGCAGCCGTCACCGCGACAAAGTGTTGCGCAAACATTATTAATGATTGATTGATCGCCTTACTCATCGGCGGATCAATTATTCCGTTTTTATCACTGACATAATTCCAACTGATAAATCGCCTGATAGCGGTTGCCTCTTCGGTGCTTATTACCTCGTTTGCTGATAGGAATTAACTGATATTTGAGTATTCGAAGGCCTAAATTTTCCGTGTTTTCCCTTTAAAACAACCGATTAGCCTACTGATTAAAGTAATGCCACAGTTTTTTTTTTCACAGCAGTGATCGGCGATGGTTGCCACTGCGGGTAAATAACATCAATGAAAAATATGAACGCTGCTCATTAAATGTCGTCTATTTTATAAACGGTTTAATCCACTCCATAATAACAATTATATTTGATATACCACGGTGTGGCAACGGAATTGCTGGTCATTGCTTATAAATGGCAGACAGTTTTTTTTAATGGTTAGAGTTTACTAAGAAAATCAGAGATAAGTTTCACTCCCCGAAAATAATGATTGATTCCCGAAAATTAAGAGGATAATTCAAGAATTCACTGAACAGAAAGCTCAACAATAATTAAACTTAACCAGAAATTTACTATATAGCTGTGGCATTGCCGTCTCCAAAAACCACCGTTGCGTTTACTTCATCCGGTCAACAATCGTAATTTTATAAACCGAACGGAAAAAAGTTTCCATAGGGACTTAAGTTGTTTTCCGAATGGCCGACAGAATCGCCTATTCTATTATTATCGTGTCGATTTCACGCCAATTCCGGGCTTCGTCATTGTTCTGGTTTCTGCAGTGTCATCGTCAATGGTGACGATTGTAACGAATCTGTTACTTTCTTTTAATAGATTGCTGTCGTTTCATTGTAAAAAAGAAAGGGTCTCGATAAATGTATCAAGGTCAGTTGACAGTAAGTTCCAGTTTTTGGTCGGTTGCTATAATTATTAACACGACACAAAAAGACTAGGCTGACTAGGCGATGGGGAAAATTTAGTACATACTACATGCTCCTTTTCAGTTTTTGTTTCACGGGTTAGCTTTGCACTGAAAGAAAACAGAAAGTTTGTAGAGACACAAATAGAGCAAAATAAAGGTTGTACTGATTGAGTTTCAACTTATGGGTCATGTTATTTTTGGAGTGTAAGAAACGTGTCAAGTTTGTTACTAAATTTCTACATGGGCTAAGCGGCTAAAAGAGGATTTTCCTGCGTTCTCCGACACATCAGTCTTCTTTACTATCTGTTATTTCTCTACTAATAGGCACCTTACGCCAGTTAGATATTTTAAGGGCATTTAAGTCTTGACTTACTATTACTACGATTTTCATTTGGTCACATTTAGCCTCTTCATTTAGTTTTCTTGAATGTTCTCAAATTGATGCCTTATCATCATATACTACCTAAGCGCTTAAACCACCAAAATCCGCACACCATTTTTAAGCCGAACCGCATCCCTTGAAACTCGAAACCCAAAAACCTCTGCCGGGTGTGGTCCGCTTATTTCACTGCCCACTGGCCCAGAACGGCTAATTGATTAAAACGCACCGTGTCAATCCGGCCTCGAACCGCCGCCGGCGATGCACTGATCAAAGGCTTCTGCAACTGAGCATGCGTTAGACGAGATACAAAGAGATGTCATGTCTCGCAATTATGCGTTTGCTCTGTGGTTATTTAGATTTCGGACGACAATAATGAAATTTGCTAAGCCACTGATAATGAGCCTTGTCGGTTTTAGTTAGGCTTTTGTGTGCTCTTGCAACATTAATTCATCATACTCGTAGATACCATTAACTACAATGTTAATAGCGATTGTGAAAATCTTGTTTCTAATGTATGAAATTTGAATCTGCGTTTAACTGAATTTAGGCTTAAATTAAGGAAAGAAATTTTATTTTTAATACTAACTTACATTGTCATCGGAACAAATTATGATACATTTTGAGAGACGATCATTGAAAGTGTGTACAGATTCGACTTACAATCAATATAGTATATTGATATTGAGTCATATTATGACATAAACTAACACTGTCGAAGTAAAATAAGAAAAAACTTACAAAATATATCGAATTAGATGCGATATTTTATAATAATGATTACAAAAGAAACATAAAAAGTAACTGCACGTAAACAACACAAAACACTCCAATGATCTCATCGATGATCAATAGGCCCTATTAGACACAATTACCTGTTCCAAATTAAACGCGTTACCCCCATAGACATAGAGTTGGCTTTTGCTTGATTAAACTCGGAGATAAGTTGGTGAGCAACTCGTTGATAGCTGTCATGGGTATCAAGGCATCAATCAACGGTAGATGGGAGATAACCTAAGCTCTGATAAGACCGAGCTTTCGCAGTAAGTTTTTGTGAGCTTGGCGCTAGAGTTATTTATGGTACTGTTGATAAAGGACTTTATAAGTTACAGCAAAATATATCGTGTGAAAAATAAAGCATGTTGTTGAAGATTGAAAAGATTATCGGCAATAAATAGGCAAACAATCCGCTAAAAAACGCTAATAATATTTAGACTACCGGTTGTCTACTATCTTTTGGGTGGATTTTCATCCGCGACATTTGTATGCCAAAGAAAAAGTATGGGAAACAAATGTCGCGGACAAAAATCTACCCTTTTATTATATTGCATTAAGATCTCCACCAACACACGGCTTAAGATGGCCAAACTTTAAGACAAAGGAATAAACCACAAGCAGTCTACGTGGTTAGATTTGAGTTGTCTTGGAAGAAAAAAAGAATGATGGAGGAGAATCTCACTATAATGAATAATAACTTTCCGACGCATACTATTGATTTTCTCATGTCAAAAGAAAAAATGCGAGAAAACTCCAGGCATAAAAGATGATTATGATTTTTTAAAATGGGTCAAAATCTTGGTAAATGATTTCAAATGCGAAAATCCATTCGTTGCTCTGCTAGTGGATCCCCTTAATCATTTTCACCAACCACGTCACAGAGATAACACTGCTGTCACATTGTCGCTACACCGGCGCGCGCGCACCCGACAGCACAATGACTCTCACGTCCGCGTCGCTGTGTGTCGCTGATACGTATGAATCCATATTTATTTGTAAAGTTGCTCTGTTGATCGTGGAAAGGGCTGTTTTACTTGCAGTTCAAGTAGATATTAAACAGGTGCTCCTGTCTAGCCTCTAAGGACTCAAAGTCACATTAACACATAGTATTTATTATTTATTAAAGTGATCCGCAACTTGTTGTGCACAAGTCATGTAATTTTTATGAACTACAATGGAATATCTAAGTTAAAGTTCTTTCATTTCTTGCCATAAAATCATAATCAACCTAAGTTTATTTTACAAAAGGAGAAGCTCCCGTTTATTGTTTCAAAAGATATCAGTATAAATACAGTCATTCATTGTAGCTGAGCGTTTTCCAAAAAAAAAAATACCGGGGTAGCTATTTTCTCAAAATATGGACTTTTGAGGTTTTTCTGGCTCAGAATCGTTAGTACATTCGAACCTTATACGTAAAAAAAGTGTCCCAAAATTTGTATGGGATTTTTGTCTTTCCACTACGTCACGTTCATACAAACACTATGCAAAATGGTGATGTAATGGATAAAAAAAATTAGGACACTTTTTTTTACGTATAAGGTTCGAAAGTACTAACGATTCTGAGCCAAAAAAACCTCACAAGTCCATATTCTGAGAAAATAGCTACCCCGGTATTTTTTTGGAAAACGCTCAGCTACTCCACTGTCAAATTCGGTCGATAGGAAAGTATACGAAAATAGAGAAATATTTCAGTAAATCGCTTTACTTGTTTTTTAATATTTTACAAACACGCACGTAGGTACGATACGCTTCGTACCTACTAGTATCATACTAAAAAAAACTAGAAGAAGGTATTCGAAATCCGGGACTACAAAGTATAATTCCGGGACAATCCCGGATTTCTCGGACATCTGGTAACCCTACTACCATCCGGCTCCATCATCATATTAGCTTCATGTCATAATAATATTGCATTGCATTGTCATCTGGTACCTATAAATATATTTTTGCAAACTTTCAGCTTAATCGGAAACCAGGCAGCGGTTCAAATTTAACTTGCAAGATTTGATTATTTACAGGACAGGTGACAGTAAATAAAAGCTTGTAATAAATTCAAAGGTTTTATTTCTACTTTGTATATGCTTTGTACGGTCTGTATGGTCTTTGGGAAGCAATAATAAAATCTGATAAGTTGACATTTCCTGTGCCAAACTTTGCATTTCTTGGATGAAATTTTTCAGGCTAGTGAGAATTCTAAAAGTGTACAGTGAGTTTTTGAGATTTCTGTCTAGTTTTTATTAAAGATAAATCTATGGTTTTCAAAGCGCTGAGCGGAATTCGCTTGGTATGTGGGTGCGAGCAAAAGTTGGTAGATAATCCTAGGTAGTCTGTTGTAGTTATCACACACTGCAATATCGGGCCTATTGGAGCCTATCCGCGACTATCCTATCTGCCACTTCAGAACACTATCGGCACAGAGGCGCCGCGGACAACGCGGTATCTGACATTTTACGAGCGACTGGCCCCGGTCAATTACGCAGATACGCGGTTATTGATGTGGGTAAGCGATTTTTGATTTATTTGTTGGGAAGAATTCACTAGTTAATAATAAAGGGTAAGGTATAGTAACCAATTTAGGTTTGGATTAATTAAAAGGAATTGTTTTGGTTAATATAACTAACCATTCGTGACAAAATACTGTACTTAAAGGAGGATGTTTTGTATGAATTTCCTAAACTAAACTAGATATAGTGTTTCGTCATGGTACGGTAGCTTAAACCCTCAATTAGTGCACCTTCTAAAGGAGGAGTAGAGAAATGTAAGCGGGCAGATTAAGACTACTCTACAATTTCAAAAAAAACATTAATGGTCGAATCCTACTCATTGTCATTTACAAGTTTATCCTTGATACATTAGATATTGAAATCAAATTATGTTTCAAAATGCAAGTCATCAATGATCTCGTTGAAGTGGCCTTTAGTTCTGGCAGATATAATGTTTGAGGCATTATTGAAGATAAATTTAATACTGACACAGTGAACCAAGACGAGGCATGTCGTGTTAGGGAATCGGATATCCAGAAGACCCAAAAAGATTTAGAACTTTTCATTTCATTCCGACAGATGAACACGAATTACTGCATGGGAAGAAGTTGACCATGAGACCTGGTGTTTTAAAAGCTGAATTGAAAGTTTTAATAAATTTATGAGAATGTTAGCAGTTATTAATATAGATGCGATGCGATAAAAGATTATAATCATGATGATAATAATGAATCTCGCGATAATAAAAAAGTCCCAGATTATAAAGTGATAGTATCATCTATACAGATAAAATAATTACGGGACTAAGATATTGACAGAGAACATACAGCTGGAATCACTGCTGACAGTGGGATGTAGAAGGGCAGTAGGAGAAAATTTTTCCTGGTCCTGTTTATCCATTTGGATACATTGAACTCCAGAGTAGTTCTGTAATCTGTACTGGTACTGTTATACTGTATTACTCTGGAGTCCTTTCAAGGGTTAAAACTAAGTAAGGGTATAAAGTCGGAAATTCACGGACACGAACGAAGTTGCGGCCCGGCATTTAGTCGGATAATGAAAGTAAATTAAATACTGGGTTATTCCAATCAACACCCTCAACTACCGAATTTAAATAAAATTCCGTTCAAAAATCCTCAAGTACAAATTCGACAGGCCGTTGGCCAATTAGTCTTCGGCGATTTATGTCATCCTTCGGCCTCGCGTGCTCGGGCCCGATATATTCTCGACCATCGGCTGATTGAGATCGATCCGTGAGTTGTTCCAATTTAATTATTTAATTACATTTCGATTTTTGGCGATAACGTTTCGGCAATTAATTTCGCGATATTCGTTGACTGGGCTCTTTGCGACGCGCGGATTCTTGGTGGACGCAGAACTGTTTGAAAAGTGATCGTGCGTTTTTTTTATATACATCATTATTATCTGTATCATAATTAATCACTCGCATGCGATATCAAAATGTTGCTAGGCTTTTCGTTAACCTTGAAATTTTCAATATTAAGGTCGAAACGCTTACCACGGATTCATGCCTTACGGTTCCTCATTTCACAGATGATTTGATTTACAGATGTCTAAATAAAAATCGCTGATACAAACACAAAGACTAGAATACGATGTATATGCTGTGGGAAGAGTTAAAATGCCTAACAAACATCATGCTAACTTCTCCCGATTGTAAGATATAAAGCTAAGTTCCAGTTGTATTATTATAATGATAGTAACTAATATCTCCGATCATGCAGCAATATCTTTCCCCGCAAAAAACAAAGTTGCAAGGGCGGACTTAGCCTCAAGCGCCGATGATATTGTTCCCTCCATTGTAAGCGAAGCAACAAGTACCCATTTGTAGCTGTCACGCACTGCAGAGTGGCCCATTGATTTTCAATGTGCCCCGGCGCAAATTGCCCTATGACGAGCGGTAGATAATTGAACACGTGTTAATTTTATGAGTTTTTGAGATTACCATTTGGGTTGTCGCTCCTGCGATTTTTCAGCTTTGACAACTTCAATTAACAAAAACGCTTCCTAATGCTTCAGGACATCAATCGATCTTTCTTGAGAGTATCAAATACGTCAATTATGAAATTACAAACATACAGTCAGAGATACTGAGCGTTATAATGATCTATAATATTAATAGCAAGTTGTGATAGTCTTTATACATTAACATAATGAAGATCATGACGAACTGCAATCCTAAATGAAAAATGTTTTGCGGACAGTGTGGATTTTGCGTCATACAGAAACATTGAACTCTGTTTTATTATTAGTATACAGATAATGTGTCTGTTTGTAAGCTGACCCTCAGCGCCACACTCGCACGCCGAAAAAACCCGGTGACAGCCCAATTTATACTAATAAATCAATCGATAATGGACACGACTCTGGGTTTATTCCTATTAGGACTAACTTTATTCGTGTATGAGGAAAATATGAAAACTGAGCGCCGAAAATAAAGAGGCGTGTTGCAGGTTATTAAATTTTTAGGCTCCATTATATGTATATGTGTATGTCTCCCTCTGCGTGAAGTTTCGGACATTTCATAAAAAAATATATCTAACCCGCTATTTGCAGTGGTTTAACTTGTACGTTAGTTCTTAGTCACGGGACTATTTTATATGTAAAGAAGATAGATTTTACACCTCCTCCTCCAAGAGATGATTCTGGGATAAAACTATTCTATATCCTCCTCAAAGTCTCTATCTCCATACCAATTGGTTCAGCGGTATTAGCGTGAACCGACAGAAACACGTAGTTACCCATTTATAATATTAGTTGGGTTAAACTGGGATGAAACCAAAACACCAAGTGTAAGTGGAGCGTCACAGATAACCGTCACGTAATTATATATCGCGTTAATATCGTAAAAATCAATCAACGTCGGCGGTTGAATTAATACCTTTATGAATCGGCGTCTTGTCGATCACGGCTGATTGATGCGTCGCGCTGTCATCCATCATGGGGACGAGTCGCGGCCCGATAGGGAATATACCTTCAGCGCTTTGTTTTATTTAGTGTTTATATTGCGTTTAGTGTTTTTTATTTAGCGTCTATATGTTGCATTTAGTGCTTTTTATTTAGTGGCACTTTTAGTTAGCGTTTTTGTTACGATTAGCGCTTTTTATTTTGTGTCTTTTTTAGTGTCTGTGTTGCGGTTAGTGTTTTTTATATTATTTTCTATTTCATTACTGTACTTTTACATAACCTGCCCTGTGTTTAGTAGGGAACGTGCACTAATGTCCAGCAGTGGACCTCTTACTTAAGGTAGAAAAAAAATGATAATTGTGTGACTGGTGATGATGATGATTTCTATGTTTTTGCTTTTATTTAGTGTCGTTGTTTTTTATTTTGGGTGTACAATTACGTTTAGTGCTTTAATATATTTAGTGCTTAAATTATCGATGTATCGTTTAATGCTTTTTTATTGTTAGTGCCGTTTTATTCATCTAGTGTGTATATATTTTCTATAGTGCTTCGCTAAATTCAATGTTTATATTATTTTGTTAGGCTTTTTATTAAGTTTATTGATTAGTGTTTGATTTATGGGCATTTTTATTTTAAATGTTTGTGACGACCTGTTAACTGCCAGTTAAGAGGAAACCTATACAGGTTTTTGCCTTATTTTCAACAACAACTCCTTTCTGGTTTCCATTCGTATTTTTATTACACTAGAACCATTTTAGTATGAGATTTGATTATACTTAGTAGTTAAAAATACTTTTTTATATTGCTGATTTTTTATCCCCATTGCGCCTCAAAGTTCCCTAGGGAAAATCCCGCGCTAGTTAAAAGTAATCGGCGAGCTCCTGACCGGGGATTACGAGGTGATGCGTTTGATCCCGACGGGACAGACGTCCTTCTAGTTTCCCGGGACGGCGGGATATTTGGACTAATGTAGGGTTTCTGTTCGGAGGGTCGAGGTGATTTTTTAAGGTTTTATTGGTGCCGTCACACATCTCAGTTTCTCTAGATGTTGAAGTTAATCAATCCTTACAATAGAAGTAAATTGGGAAGAAAGCAAAATGTAAAGAAAACATTGTGAATATGTATGTATGTAAACACTTTATTGCACATAAAATCATAGTATTCATAGCAGTTTAGAAGCAGGTAACATATGTATTTATTGTATGAATGTATATATTTATATGTAGGTATGTAAATATCCATCTATACCTACTGTAAATAATAATCTAGATTATTATTATTTTAACTGACTTCATGTACAATTTGATTGTATTTTTTTTTTGTTTTGAGGAATAGACTTCTTTATGCCTACTATTTTAGAGAGAAGAAAATAGGAACTGAATCCAAAAAATAACTACTAAAAACTCTACGCTTTAGTGAAATTATTATTTTTTTAAATAAGCGTAATACATAAATACATTTCTATTGCTAGGACAGGTAGAAGTACCTAAACAATAAAAAAAAATTAAACAAATCCTTTAACTTTCGCGTTTGGCGTATGTGGATTGTGAACCTTGTTGTTGGTACTACGAGTAATTGTGGCAAATAGTTTTTTTTATGTTTAATCAGGGCCGACATAAGCAAAACACAGATAAACTATAAAAAACGGAACCCGAAAAGCTAACAATAAAAAAACTTCATAAAATTGCAAAATTCCCAATAAATTATTCAATTAATAAGCTTGCCAACACTCAATTTGTATTCAGACGAAAATGGCCACTCCAAAATGGACTTTACGACGTCGTAATAAGGACGCCGAAACATTAACAAGGGCAACGGTTATCAAGAATTTAAATAATAAAAACATTTACATAAGAATAGTCACTTTCTACGATCCATAATATATGAAAAAAAACATACAATTTTCATTTGAAATGCCACCTTATAATAAATGAAATAAGGTTCACAATACTTTTGATGGATTGGTATGTGAATTGGACGTTAAGTTGTATAGCTTTTAGATCTACTGAACCGATTTTGATGAGGTTATTGACTAATAATATTTTAATAATGTGGTGAATAAGTATTTAATTCCTAATCTGATTGTGTATCAATGAGCGATTTCAAAAACTTTAATTTGCATAAACGGACAGACGCCTACATGTATTATCTATTTAGTGGTTATGGTATGGAAGATATTATAAATCGACATATTATATAGTTGTTATACCCATTCATATCTCGTACGCTTACAAATATTTTTTTTCACATTTGAATTACGCACAAGCTCTCGTACGCTTACATTTCTTTTTTTTTTACATTTTTGAACGACGCACAAATTAAATGCTATCCTTATTATTGAAAATACAATCGTTTTCACAATAAAATCGTTCAAGTATGTAACGTGGCAATGAAAAATCTATGAGTTCACTTTATCACTGATTTACTACTAGTACCTAGTAGTAGTAAAAAACAATTACCTCCAGGTTTTTTAGTCTGCAACAAAATAAATAAATTAAGAATAAGTAATTAGTTATATACCAACGGGCCACCTTAAAATTGACATCTTCATTAGTATTCGATGAACTTTTTACAAACTTCCAATGAAAATATGTAAAATAATTAAATGTCATTTCTTAGAACTGGCCACCTTAAACGAGGAATTCCTGAGCCAGAATCCATTTATCTGAAACGTTAAAGGGTTATTCTTCAGAAATATGTCTGCGGTCATCTTATTCCTCTGGCCCTTTTTCATACTAAATGTATGGAGACAGAGGAATAAGAAGTAGACATATTTCTGAAGAATAACCCTAAAGCTGCAGTAGAAATGCACCAGGAAATCAGCTCTTAGAGAAGAATGGCGTCAAAGCGCGCCACTAACACCTGAAATGACGACCACGACCACTCTATCGACAATGACACCGACGAAGAAGAAGACAGACGCAGGCAGTGTGTTGTCTGTCAGTAAGGCCCCATTTAGACGGGGCGAGAACTCGTATGTAAGTTTGATTACATTGCGGGCTACCTAGGTACGATGAGTACAGTTGATCAATTAATCGCCGCAATGAAATGAAAATCGCATACGAGTTCTCGTCCCGTTATGGGGCCTTAAGCACTATTTCCACCAAACGGCCCGCCTCGGCTCGGAACGGAAAGAATACGAACGGATGCGGCGACGACCGATCGCGTCCCGTAGCGTGTCGACGCATACGATCGGCACCGTACGGTTGCTTGGGAACGTATCCGCACCCAGTCAAATAGTTTCGCGACGGCGGCATCGACAGCCGAAAGGTGCCGATCGCACACGCCGACAACCGAACGGGACCGATCGCTAGCGAACGGAGCCGATCGCGTGTCGCAGCATACTTTCGGTTACGTACGATCACGTGTCGCGGAAGACGCCCGCGGTCAAGCTGTTGTGCGGAGCTTGGTAATGTAGACTTAAAAACAGTACACATATGATTCAGTATCGTTTAAAGGCCATAAAGTTCTTTCCGTGCCGAGCTGAGGCGGGCCGTTTGGTGGAAATAGTCCTTTAGTCAGTGCTTAGGACATTCTTAGACTCTAAAACAGAGTCTAAAAATACTCTAGGCTATTGTGTGTAATATAACTACACAAAAAAACTAAACCCATTACAATTTATCTAGCAATAGAACCGGAAATACGAAACCACATTTTTTGACAGATTTATGACATCGAAAATTACAATAAAACCGATTCGTGACTCTTTTTTCGACCAAAACTTGACGTATTAATTAAGTACCGTCCAAATCAAGGATTCGCCTTGTTATCAATAAATCTTGACATAAAAAGTTTAAATTATGGATTACCTACATTCAATGACAGAGTCATTTTGTATTTTTTTATTACTGTAATTTTTCCATGTCATGATGGATATTTTGTACAAATCATGTTAAATGTGAATGTAAAATATTGCCATTCATTATTAGTTTGAGATGTAATAAATTTTGTTGTCCTAGGTCGATAACTACGGGTTTTTTGATACATGTTTAATTCGTTTAGATTAGATCATGATCGGTTATAGGTAATTTTTATGCGAAAAGCTAGTTTAAGGTAGCTTTTAAACTAACAGTAGACTAATTTCATCGTTCTTTTACCATAAAATACAGTTTTTTTTAAACGAACAGTAAATAAATATGTAACTCATTTATCTTTGTGTTCTAGTAAGTATAACCAAAAAAAGATAAAAATCTTAACCAAAGTCATTGTTGCTTGTACCAGGGTACGGAATTTATAATATGGAACTTATGTCCTTTTTCTAAAATGCAACGTCAAACTATCTATCTATACGAACAGACTACATACAAAAAGGTTTAGGCATACATACTTAAGCTTTTTACTTATGTAAACAATAATTCAAAGTGTAATTGTAAAAAAACCGACGAGTTTAAAACCTTATTTGGAGTGAGTTAATAAGTCATGTAAGTCATAACTTTAGAGTATGGTCCGTCTCAAAAGTAGCTCAACATATTACAAGCATCGTGGCGTAGGTACTACTAAAGTGTTAATCTACTTTTGAGGCTGATTGTACTACATGACACAATATATGCTTAAGAGCAAATATTTCAGGTCACTACAATAAATCGGTATCTACATTACATGTTAATAGCCCGAAATATATGCTCTCAAATATATTCTTTAGATCGTTTACGCAGATAATTTATGTAATTTAGATGTAAATGGTAACTTACACCAAGAGCCTACATTTTTTAACAATGCTGCATATAGTCAACTGAATCGTAAAACGTCGAAGAGAACACGTATGACAAGACACCCTTTCACGTCACGGCAGTGACGTACTTTATCGTATTGTAGTAGACGTGACGTATTATTTCTTATGTCAATCTTAGCATAGATGTCATGTTTATGCCTTGACGACTCAGAAGAATGAAGCCTTTTAAATGGTATTGTTTTAAAAATACTTGTACGCAACGGGCTATTTTTAAACATTTTAGTGAAGTAACAAATGAGAAAATGTCTTTTGCAGGGCTTGAACATTCGTCCACAGGCTTTTGAGCATTTTTAAAGCAGAGGATTTCGAGCGAATTCTGGGTTATTTCTACTAAAAATTACGAGCTCTTTCCATCCCAATAAAAGACAAAAATGTCCCAAATTTTCCATACATTAATGAAACTTTCCTTTGTGTTACCGTTATACAAAGTATATGCAAAAATGGTAACACTATAGGAAAAATTGCTGCAAATTGTATGGTGTCCACCATACAATTTGCAGCAATTTTTTTTAAAAGTGCTCTTTGAGCCAATGTAGGTGCACTGCCGATTGTGCCACCGACACCAGTGTCTATTAGAAGGG
This sequence comes from Eudemis profundana, assembly GCA_947034925.1. Taxonomy (NCBI): domain Eukaryota; kingdom Metazoa; phylum Arthropoda; class Insecta; order Lepidoptera; family Tortricidae; genus Eudemis; species Eudemis profundana. The sequence goes on from OX344802.1 coordinate 24,324,410, forward strand.
TCAATAAATTCTTCAACCGGTCACTTGCAATAATTAGTTATGAATAAATTCTGACTCTAAAGTCATCGTACTTTAGAGTCAGTTTTGTGCCGGTTACAGTTCAAACTGCATGATCATGAAATGGATTCTAAATATTCTAACAATATTGTAATTATAGATCTAGTTCAGGTCGTCGGAACCTAATTAGAGCAGGAATCTAAGTTCAGCAGGTTAAAATAGTGGTGATGGCATTGTTTTTTGTTTGCATATGTTCTACTTTATTGAACGGCAATTAATTTCTACTCGTTAGATCGTTAATGACTTCTGATTTACATATAAATAAATAATGATAACAATGATTAAGTTAACAGCAACAAAAATAAGAAACACAAAGCAGAAAGAGTTTTTATCATAAACCAAATTTGATTGTAACCTACGCTTTGATTGCTTCTTCAAATGGAAGACAACAGTACGAAGCGAGCTAGAAAATAACTTCCTTTCACCCCATACATTATCAAGTTGTCAATACAAAATACCGCAAATTCTTCGCGAACTATGAAACGTATTCCCGTTATTGACATCGCGTTTGATTCAGTTGAAGCATGCCAGTAGGCGGGGTCTCGATGCGTTGACCAATGACTCCTGCGCAAGCCAGAACTAATTATACTGATTTATGCCCCCATTGTTCATTGTTGTATATCTTTCTCTTGCACTTACATGCCCATATTTGCTGTGCTTCTAAGTTTTTTTAAGTCACTAATAGTAATGATTGGTGTACATGGTATTTGGATTTATGCCTGGAAAGAGTTAAGTTCTTAACTATGGAAATATGTAAGTAATTGCTTTATATTATTTCAATTTATCTTGTACTAGCATTTGCCCGCGGCTTCACCTGCGTTAGTCCCGTTATTATCCCAAGGTTACTCATTACCGGGATATAAAGGATCCTTTGTTTTAATTCATGAAGGATTTGGTCTACTTGCATGCTAAATTTCAGCTCAATCCATACAGTTGTTACTGCGTTCTTTAGTAACAACCATCCAAACATCTACTCGGATAGTAGGAAGGAGGATATAAGTAAGATTCTAGTGTAGATTGTAAGCGATATAAACAGTCACACATACTGATGTATTAAGTAATCAAGGAACATTCATACTGATTATCTATTAAATAGGTACTGTGTATTAGAATATATTAAAATTATCCAATTCGAAAGTGACAGCATCAGACTACATTATTAAACACTTCGGCAACTGAGCATTAACCAAAGAAATGAAAAATCGTCATTAAGTAATGTGACAAATATTTTCCACTTGTAAACTTCAATCAAATCAGCCAAATACACACAGATAAACCAAATGAAATCATAATTGTTAAACATCCACAATAGAAACAAACAAACAACCACCTAACCTGTCATTGAAGTCCCTGTCACTCCCATTGTATATCAATATTTTAAATTTAAATATATTCAGAGTAAAAACAGAGCAGCAAATCGGCGCGTCGGCAGCTGCATTCACCTGTCGACTCGAACGCACGTGGGCGGGGCTTCCGAAGACTTCGAACTGGGAATGCATTTTCTCGCTTTTTTTACCCGTCAGTGCGGAATTCGGGTGCGATATTTTCTTAGTATGGAATCCGAAGGCTGTACCGCGAAGATATTTATGTTTGTTGAGAGATTTATGGAGTTTTTTTTTGGAATTTATTAGGGTTGCCAGGGTACAGGTAGTGTATGGGTTTAGAGGCTAAGTTCTGACCAATTAAAAGCATGCTTGGATTTAAACTTTCGCGATTTTCACTCATTGTTGTATATACATGACATGAGGTATACTATAATGTTTTTACGCGATAAATGTGAATTAAAATCAGGATTTATTTATTAAACGAATAATGGTTTTAAGAATCGACTTAATCATATTTCAGGCACACTGGCAAATAAACAAGTTTTTGGTGAAAAAAATTATCATAATTTTGAAAACTTTTCTGGGTGTAGATAACTGAAGTGAAATATTTAAACTGGAAATATAGATATGTAAATAATGAAAGAAGAAAGCCAGATTCAAATTAAAATAAAATCATATTAAAAATGAAATACATAATCAATCATTATTTTTATCATTTACATACATCCAATAAAAATCCAAGACATCTTTAACATCGAAACAATTAAGAATAAAACAACAATTCAAACATTTTTCTCTAGTATTTCACCTTTACCATTTTTGGCTTAGAACCTGCGCGGACGTCCGATGCGCTCGCAGCCTTTATTATACAAAAGGGTTTAACTGACTTGCTTTTCCTCAATACAAATGTCTTTTTGTATTAAACAACAGTCCTTATTGGGCAAGGCTTTGACACCTTTTTTTAGTTCTCGAGTTGGATCATTATATGCCGCAGGTATGTCAGCCTAGGAATTAAATAAATGTTTTAAACTTTTCCATGACTTAAAAGGCAAGTTTGCACAATTAAGATTGTTAAGTGATGGTTGCTAAATTGTTTTTGAATAAAGTAGCACGTTTTAGTTAGAATATATTCAGTGGAAAACAAGTCACTTAGCGCAAATGTCTTTTCAATAACTTAACGTGATTTTATTTGTTTCGGTTAACTAATAACTCTGATAAAAATGTTTATATTTTAAAAACAAGGTGTTTAAAAAACCTACTTAAGTTATCAAAACAAATTAACCTAAATTCAAATATTTTGCTGGCATTTGTCATCACAGAGTTTTAGTCCCTACATCCCGGAAGTAGGTCAAATTTCAGTTAAATCGGCTACCAGCAAGAGGTTGAATAAGGTTTGTTAAGTTAGGTTAGTTTAGATGAACGGACATCGCAAGTTAAATAGAAGCTTTTAAAATTGTCTAGCAAAGGAATTTTTCTAAATGCTATTGCAAGAATTTATAACTGTCCGATCCAAAAATATTGGAAAGAGCAAATAAAGGGTTTGAAATAGTTCCAGTAATTTAGTTTGTATAGTAATATACCATAGATCAAAGAATTTTTTGAGCATTTCTTAACAATTTTGCCTTTTTTTATCGTGCAATTTTTTACCAATTTTATGTTATTTCAACGGACTTTAATAAATCCCAATGGGATATAAATGTCCCATTTTGTTCCAATTATGTTACTTTTTTCCATACACCTACTTTGTATGACGGTAACACAAAGGAAAATTTCATAAATTATGGAAAATTTAAGACACTTTTTTTTCAATTGGGATGGAAAGAGCTCGTAAGTATAAATAGAAATAACATAAAATTTCCAGAAATGTTTATAATAAAGAAAATGCCTTTATTTAGAAATGCTTTTGCTACTCAGAAAACTACAAGCGAATTGAATATTAAATGTAACAAGCTAGTAAAAATTACAAAGATTGTTTTCTATAATATACTGACCAGTAAATTATTGAACGAAAATATTACTTAACACGCGATCTGGAAAATAGAATTCCTTCAGATTATTATCGTTTTGTCAAAAATCCTCGCATTTGAGGGTTGCGTGCGATAACGAAGTGGGGCGGCCGGGGCTATCAGTCAAAGGTAAACATGGTGAGGCCAAGCGTGAGCCGGGGATAAACGGTATGGTTTTGTCAAAGTTTAACCAAAGCTCTAACTTTTTACTATTGTGCGTATGTATGTGAACACTTTATTGCACACAAAATTATATAAAAACAATACAAAAATCAGTGGTTACACTCTAAAAAAAATTGGCTGCTCCTAACAAGATTGTGATAGTTATAATCAAGCATCTTGATTCCATACGAGCCTAACAAGACGTTAGATGCACCAACTAAGATGATATCGATTGTTTATCATATTTCAATTAACCATGTTCTGATTTGATTCAACAAACATTCATGTATAAGGTAACTATAGTCTGTTTTTTATTTCCGAAGACAAATATGACAGCTACAAATGTCAAACGTAAAAATAATGTGGCCAGCTTTTAAGAAACAGTGCTGTCCTTTGTTTCGGTTCGTAGTGTAATTATTAATAACCGATATAATAAAAATTACTTTTTACGTTAAAACATATATTTTTAGGTACTTATCGAAAACTAATTACATATAATAACCACATTGTATTCAACCTTTAACCTACTATCACGGTAGACGGTAGTTTTTGTTCCGATAAAAGGTACATCGGGAGCGCGCATGTGTGCGCGCCGTGTACAGACGCACCACAGACAAGCATCGGCGCGTGCTTAGTCAGGGCTGAGCTCTCGACGCAAGCGGTCGAACGTTCAAAATGTCTGAGGACGAAGCAAAGTATAGAAGACGTATATACTGCAGTGTGTTCGGATGTTTGAAGAATAATGCGCAAAATCCAGAATTGTCATATTTCTGCATTCCTAAGGATCCCGAAAGGTGTGTATTTTATTAGTACCTATATAAATGTTATATTTTAAGTCGTTTATAGAATGTTTGATAGTTTTGTGATCAAACTATACCAATTAAATAGAGTAGATAATTATTTTGTTTGACAATGATGAGTAAAATTAACAGATTTTTTTAAACGTGTACTAATTAAATAGTAGTTGATTCTATTGAAACATAAAATGCCTTAAAGACGAGAGTGGTTTTATGAAACGAGCCGAAATATCGTTGCGTTACTTACATGTACACATACCAATACCAATTTATTTAAACTATTATACTTAATAACATTAACATCAGATGTGTGCGGTCAGATACTTTCATATTGAAATAAGTAACTTTTACTAGGTTGACCTCGAACGATTGTTCGTTCGATCGAGGTCAACCTAATAAAAGTTACGTTCGTAGTAAGTAGGTATTTTACAGAACCGACGAGCGGCAGCCCTGTGCCTTAGGCACGCTCTGGTGTCGCGCGCTCCTAAACGGCGAAGACGAACTACTTGGTTGTCTTTATACTTTGCTACTATTGGATAAATAGTGCCTACGTATGTGATTCCGTTGCTTGAAATGATAATGCAGAGAAATAAAGCGGGTTTGGCGTATTTTCAGCTTTGTAAGATAAGTAATGAGTTTCGAGTCAAATGAAATGTACCTTTAAATATGAGAAATATGGTGTATTTACAAATATTCTATATCTCCAAAAGGGTGGCATTCTTACCTAAAGTATTGTATCGTTTTGGAACTTCGCGGATTATGCACTCATTGTGTTACAGACACTTTAATATCAATAAACATAAGAACCTACCTAAATTTTTGTCGGTAAATACCGGTTGTATCACATCACTATTTATGGGTTGTAAAAAACAGGCAACACATGAAATGTCATTTTTGTCCTCGGAAATAAAAAACAGACTATAATTAAACATTATCGAATCATACAACGAAGAAAATAATGATAGAAACAAGGAATATATTTGTTAAAATTATGAAGATTCTAGATTGTTGTTTTAATTAATACTGTTTTAATTAATCTGCTTTCGTTGATTTGTTTAATATCTTGTTTGTTTTATTTAAGTTAACGCCAACAAAGAGAAAATCTCTCTTAGTTGGCTCAGATTTTTTAGAGTGTACGTACAAAGGCGAACTTATCGCTGTAGGGGAACTCTTCCAGCTAACCTTTGAGTAAATGAGAAAGAACAACCAACATCAAAGAAATGTAATATATTGAATGTACTAAGCTTGCTCCCATACTGGATCCTGTAATACACGGTATTCTAGCATTTCTAGCTCAGAGCTCAGGGAAGGTGTCTTTTATGTTTGTGATTTGTTCAACCGATCATTGAATTATTTTTCTAACTATTAATTTTCAACCGACTTCACAAAACTTAGGAGATTCTGTAGCCATTTTTGTAATAGAAAAGGTATTCTTGATTTGATCTCATTTTTTAAATCCAGTTCTGGTGATGTGAGAAATTGAGAGAACTCGTCAATTATCAAAGGCACATACTTACATGTATAGCAAGTTAGCAACTTCGGTATTATGTGTATCTCGTGAATTTGCTAATGTCTTAGATTCAATATTTAACGCCGGTTATTATTTTTAACAAAGTCATTTCAATTAAAGAAATTCAGGCCACACGAAAATAAGGACAATAAGTAATTTAAATACATCAATTTCGGTTAAAATAAAATGTCTGAGATTGATAAACTTTATCTTTGCAAAACATTTTGAAATAAAAAAAAATACTTTTTTTTTTTTTTTTTTATACAACTAGGGTGGCAAACAAGCGTACGGCCTGCCTGATGGTAAGCAGTCACCGCAGCCTATGGACGCTTGCAACACCAAGGGCATTACGTGCGCGTTGCCGACCCTTTAAGAACCTATTCACTCCCCTCTTGAAGAACTCCATACTGTAGCCTTCCGGGAAAACCGCGGCAGGGAGCTCATTCCACATTCGGATTGTGCGCGGTAGGAAATTTCTTTGGAACCGCACGGTGGGCGACCATTTTGGTTCCAACGTGTGCATACATTTCCCAATTCAGAAAACTGATTATAAACTACTTCAGTAGGTGTAAAAAATTGTTTTGCTACTGACAAAACAGTCATTTCCACCCCTTGAAGTCTAGACATTGACTGACGCAAGGGTTCCGCAGCACGGGACCCGGCAAAACACGGGATAGGCTAGCTGGCTTCCGGCGACGACACAAGATTGATCGCCAGTCGCGATTATGACTAATGATTTTCAAGTTGAAGGTGCGCAAGAGACGAACGACAGCGGGCCTTAAAGCTTAAATAAAAAAGGTCGAGCAACTAGGCACACTGACTTGAAGTCTACATACCGGCGCTCTAACGGTTTCAAAATAAATCCAATAGCTTGACTACTAGAAACATGCGATAGCTTGAAAAAAATAGAGCAACTAAAAGGTTCAGATTTTATGGTAGATTTTTTCCGATAAGATCCAAACTTTTTTTAATCCAGCCTGGTATGTAATATATTTGTAGTATTTTTCATAAAACAATTTAAGAAAACATCCGTTTACTATAGTTATTTTATAAAATACTAGGTATTTTTTATTCAGCTAACTCTAGAAATTAGTTTGGGTACCTACCGATTGTATTCATTTGTTCTGGATTTTTGTAGGTACCTATCTGTTTACAAATAAGCAGTGAAATTTTTAACTGGAGATCGAAAAACCACAACAAAAGAAAATGATCAAACATTTAAAAAACATAACGCTTAAAGTATCTAAATTGGACTGGATTCTCTCCTCGACTTTGGTAGCTTATTGATATTTTAACAGGTCTTTGAATATGACGACCACCTTTTATTTACTTAAGTGGGCCAAGTAATTTGTTTTGGACTTTTTTGAAGTATTTTAGTCTGTAATGTCATAGTGCTTTATAAGGAACTCATGGAGTGTATATCGATACCTTTAGACTCAAAGGGCGTAAACGCCACTAGAACCTACGGCGTTTACGCCCTTTGCGTCTAAAGGTATCGATATTATCTTTTTTATATCATTAAGTGGTAAACAAGACATCCAGTTCACATTACATAAAAATGCAGCTTCTGAAGATACAATAAGTGCCTTCCTGTCATCTAGAATCTCTTAATTAAGTGTTCATAGATATTAAAATTGCCCAAGTGCTCGTTTAGTAAGTATACATATTAGAATATTATTAATTTTTTGAAAAAAAATATTATTCATTAGCTTGAACTAAGGCGATCAACACTTTTCTATTCAAACTAGAACACAAAAATACAATATTTCGTGACAGAAAACGTCAGGTAACAATACCAAAATAGTAAGATAGGTAAAACGAAACGTTTAAGAGAGTTGAAAAAAAACGAATGTACCTACATATTTACCGTGCTTATTTCCAAAGCCAATGCAGACGTTATTCCCTATAAAACTTCCCTTATTTACGCGCACTCTTCGCTGTAAGTTGTGGAATCAGTAATGCATGAGGCAGACCACTCAAATTCTGAACACTGCTGCCGAACGCGACCAGTGGTCACCGTCCAATTTTGTATTCGATCCGATTACCATAACGCGACTGCGGCGCGCAAGACGGCCGATGAAAACGGCGAGCGTGTTGGAAAACTTAATATTTCATGAAATAGGAATCTATTATTCATCAATTCGTAGTGAAATTAAAGTTATCAGAAATCTGGATATTTTATTGGCACACTCGTATATTTTACATTTATCGTTCCTTGACAATAACAATACAAAAATATGCAATAATTCTCATAGATTAACCTATGTGTTAAGGTTTTTTAAACTTTTTGAATGCACTATTTTGGTCTGAATTCTTACCCTATGCCTTAACTTCGCCTCAACGAATTTGGTTATATCTGGCGAATTTCACCTATTTTAAATACTCTTAAGCGTCATCGTCCATGTTCTTCTAATTTAATATTATGTCATAATCAACGATATAAAATTAAAAACGACAATATAATATTTTATTTTTATACCCAGACTTTGGAAATTTACTCGTACCTCAAGCGTCTAGAAGAATATTACGCAGAAGTTAACTTAAAAAAATATCAAATAGATTAATAAAATTACGTCGGCTAATGTCAAAACAGATAGTAACTATGCAGGCTTATAATCTGTAGTTATTACATTTATTTTTTTATTTTAGTTTTAGCTAATTCAATTCCTCTCAGAAATTATACTATTGTTAGTAATATTTGTACTGAGACTAACTGCCTACAATAAAAAGAAAGTATCATTCATCATCAGTCTATGCAGCTATACCACGGGCGGACACAGGTCTACTGTAATATTTAGGTCACATTGAACAGAGAAATATTGTACCATATAAAGCAAATTTTCGACCGCTCAGCAAACTCGCTACCCGTGTGTCACCAACCAGACTTTATAGTATTTAGATGCACATTAAGAGTCATCTTTAACTTGGAGAATGCTCCGATCGAGTAACATTACCATATCCTCTGCCGAGGATTCTCGACTCGGCATATACCGGGCATGGCATATGCTATGCTAGCCAGCATATGCGATATGCGCCCGCGATTAAGGGGGCTAGATAGAATTCATTACCATGCGAAGATTCTGTATTGAGATTTGCTGACGGCGAGATTTTAATAAGCGATTGTTTTTAAAGTCAGCTTAAATGCATAGTTTTTGTGAAGGAGTTTATGGGTGTTGGTGGAAAAAGTTTTCAAATGTATTCTTAGGGAGATCGCTGATGACATAATAGTAATTTTTTCAACTGACTGGCTTACGAGTATATTCGATACGCTCAAAAGTTAAATGGTTAAAAATAGATATAGGGTCTTACATATAGGATTTCTAATAAGAGGACGGATCTCCACTTTATGGACAACATTAGATGATTGGATGCAATCAGAGGGCACAAAATTGTCAGGCATGGAGTTATAGAAAGTAGTCCTACATCCACGAAATAAATTTCCTAAGATAACAATGACGATGAAGAGGTATTTAGAAAATTGCATTGTGTAATACATATATGTATAAGGAAATTGATGATTCTTAACACGCTAAGACAATTCGATCACTCACTAATTTGATAATCCAGAATTCCCAACGCCTTAAAACAGCATACTTCTTTATAGCCATTGTCAATGGCATCAGCTTATATCAGAAATTCCGAACCGTAAACGCTGCACTTAAACAAAACACGTCGCATTTTATCAGGTTGCCCGCACTTCTGAATTATACGGAGACACGTCTCCACCAGGCACCCGTGGCACCAACGGTTAATGACACCCCTGTAATGAGAAGGTGACCGCACCAATAAAATATTTATGAAAGCGTCTAATGGGCGCCGCCGCGCAGTCTCCACGCATTACCGAGATATTGGATGAATTTTATTAGAATGTAATGCACTTTGCCCGGAGTCGATATTGCGGGCATTTGGAGATGGTCGGAGGTCAATTTGACCATAATGTTGAGCAGGATTTTTTCGCTCTCTGTAATTAAACAGAACACATACATTAACGTCAAATGAGGTTCTTTAAATTACATTTTTTTTAATAAGACTTAATGAAAGTTCTATTTACTCTTTCCATAATGTTTAACTAGAAGTGATAGCGTAAATTTTCTAAATAGTTCAATATAAACACTATGCATTTTCTAACAGAAAACTTAGTGAAGATCTAGAGCTCTAAGGGATAGTAATTATGAGATAGATGTGTATCTAAAAGAATCACTAGGACAGTCTGCAGTTTCGCAACGCACTGTCTAAGCCGTAAATGGACAGGTCAAGACACCAGCAGAATTATTGCTAAATTAGCACGCCCTATGGAAATAAAAGATGGTACACCGCAGCCAGTCTTTACGGCGATCTCGGCTTATATCGGATTTCTAAATAAAGGCAGACAAAAGGCGATCGGAGCATGTCGGCGCACGCAACTCGTTAACTCGACGACGGGACAGCTTCTAAATATCCAGGGGCGCATGCGTCCGATCTATATCGCTCGCACAATACCGCGGCCGCGTCACGACGCGCCCAGAAATATGGCCCCCGCGCATACCTCCTTGTTTTATGTTAATGCACCGCATAAACGGCTAGCAAAAATACAACCTGATGGAATACCAGATACAGCAATCATTAACCGCATCAGCCCATTAACATCGATGGATTCGGACAATGAGCTCAATTAGGCGCTAACGCTATTGTGGGATCGGGAAGTGCAATAACGAAGTCGCAGCTCCGTCGCATTCTGCCGGTATCGCGACTGTCGATCTGCCGCGGGCGAAATTCCGAAACCTAATAAGTCCGCCGGACTCTCATTTGTGTAAGACGGACGGGAAAAAACGAACAATACGCGCCCGATAAAAGAGAAGGCTCCAATAATTTAGGGTCATTGTTTCGCCTCTTAATTTATGGAGTGCGGGCGGACGATTGATTTGTAGGTTTAGGAGGGGATTCTTCGGAAAGAGTGTCGGGATAAGCACTTTTAAATCCGCCACGTTCGGGGGGATTATCGGTCCGACTGCGTGATGTACCGGCCGCGGCGCGTGCGACGGTTATCGCCGATCGCGAATGCCGTCGTGACGGCCGCGATTGATGCCGCCTCCATGCTTTATTTATAACCTAAACTATCCTTAGATTCTGATCCGAGAGTTATAGTTGATGAACTTACAAGGCTATCTATATTGGTAAATCGAACTTCGCTTCATTCCTTCTTCGCGAACAAAGATGTTGTAGCTTCAACTTTAGTTTGAGAGTAACTTGACAGATCCAAGTTACTATAAACAGTATCAATTTCGGAGTGCATTCAGACGTTGGCGATGAAAACTTCATTCTAAAGATATCTAGATGCATACGAAGGAAATTGATGAGGATTTTGACGATGAAGATAAGTAAATAAACAATAAATAAGCAAAGAATTCCCGATCAGTACCTGACGTCAAACAAAAACAAAACCCTTCCGTCGCGTCAACGTCTCGAGTTTATTCCCCGTCCCCGCGATATACATACAATGAGAATTTAAATTCCCCGCGATTGGCCGAAGGACCTGGGCGGCGCTCGGTCCATATACGATAGTTCGTGATGCACATATTAAGTTAGGACTGTACATGGGATGCATGGTGACGGGAGTCGTGAATGTCCTTTACAATGTAGGCCTGGAGCGTTGGTACAAATTGTGGGGTACAACTGAATGTCCTGAGGTGTAACGTGAGATTTAGAAAAACAAACATAGGTGAACCGGACAATTGACCAGGCCGTGAGAATTTTGGGCCAGAATCCGAAACTTTACTTTGCTTTACCATTTCAAATTGTTTTCCAATCATTTGTAATACCTTAGTCAAAACAATTACTAGTTAAGAATGTTAGACATTTAAAAACATTGGTTGATTTAGACCTATTTTTAAAATGGATCCTGTTTTTTTTCTCACTTTCTCCCTTCATACATGATTATTGGAGTGATTAGATCTCTTCCCCGAAATCGTTAATTCCGCGTAGCAAACTTTCCATTCGCATTTTTCCCCACTCGGACTTCTTCCCGCCACTTTTTTTTCTCATTTGCTTGCCTCCTCATTCTCAAATATAGCCAAACGATATTTTGTCTATGGCGAAAGTTTCCCAGTCGCTTCTTTTTGCAATAGTTTTGTTTCTTACGCGATATTTTTCCGAAACTCGAAAGTTTCTATGTCATTTTTTCCGCAGTAACTCATTTTTATAAATTAAAGTAACAAATCAATATGCAATTCAGCTAGAAAACATGAAAATAAAGTTTATTTAGGTAAAGAAGAGTAGTGAAGATAAAATGGCAGAAGATAAGGTAATATATATCATGGATAGGTACCTAATATGATTTCGTAATAGGTACGTACCTATTCCTCTTGTATTCATCGCCAATATTAGAAAAAATAATTACCTAGATTTTATTAGGAAATCATATTAGGTACCTATCTATGATATATATTACCTTATCTTCTGCCATTTTATCTTCACTACTCTTCTTTACCTAAATAAACTTTATTTTCATGTTTTCTAGCTGAATTGCATATTGATTTGTTACTTTAATTTATAAAAATGAGTTACTGCGGAAAAAATGACATAGAAACTTTCGAGTTTCGGAAAAATATCGCGTAAGAAACAAAACTATTGCAAAAAGAAGCGACTGGGAAACTTTCGCCATAGACAAAATATCGTTTGGCCATATTTGAGAATGAGGAGGCAAGCAAATGAGAAAAAAAAGTGGCGGGAAGAAGTCCGAGTGGGGAAAAATGCGAATGGAAAGTTTGCTACGCGGAATTAACGATTTCGGGGAAGAGATCTAATCACTCGATTATTGTGGGTTAAAAGCATAATTCAAGTGAATTTTTTATATTTAAACGTGACACCAAATTGAAAAAATGTATCTTCATCAATACTTTGTCTATAAGGCAAATCAAAAACATTTCAAATTTCATCCCTCACTTAAAAAAATGCTTTCTAAAACTAAACACCCAAACCTAATTAACTATGTTACCAGCAAAACGTAGAATCTAGTGATTTGAACGCGTACCGGTTGAATTCTAATATATGGCCTGGGTACAACGTCGTCGTTGGTTACATGAAAGTAAATCTCAATTGCGATCTCCTTCTCCATAAACATTTACTGTCCAAGTGTCTTATCCTAAAACTGCGTTCACAGAAGCTTAACATTTCTGACAAGTTTTCCTAATACTTCGAAGTAAAGGTTTTTTTTTAAAGATTTATTGAATTTCTTGATTCTCGATAAGCGCTAATACATTCGTATAATACTGTTTTTTTAATTACTACAGAAATATTGTTAGTCATATTTAAATTTAAAAATAACCCAACACAAGCCACAACACAACACAAGCCATAACACAAGCCGTATTGAGCTTACTATGGGGCTAGTTCGATTTGTGTAAGATTGTCCCCTAATATTTATTTATTTTATTTATTTATTTATAACTACAAAGTAATTCAACTTTTTAAATATGAGATGTACTAATAGTAAAAATCAAAAAATCTTGGTCACGGCACCAAAATATAATACAATACTCTTTATTGCACACAAAAAATATTATATATTAAGTTATATCACCGATGAATAAGCTATACTATCAACTTGTAAGTTATATAGACTTTTTGTTTTTAAACTTTACTTTTCTTACATAAACGTGCCATTGTTAAGCCGTATGCAAACTTTTATTTGTACCTAATTCCTTTGAGCAGATTTCTTCAAATTGTACATAATCTTTAAACCAACAATCACAAGCTCGGTTTGCCTTTGTACGAGCACACTCGACATTATCTCAAAGTTAAGTGGATTAGGTTAATTACTTATCAGCATTGTTTTGCGCTGAACATACAATTTGCTATGGATTTAGCATTAGATCAAACACTCTTTATATGACCGCTTCTGTACGTTTATCTAGTTTACATTGTATTTTATACCATAGATTACAAGGATATCTTTCAAATACTTATACAAACATTAGAACGAAGAAATATTTAACGGTGTATATAACTTAAAAACATCGGTACAGTTAACACCATTACTGCCATACCGTCACTAATTGTCATATTCAAATTTGCTGTCTCAATCAAATATCGTGGCGAATAACACTGACAGATCCGTCTGTCGAGCAAGTCTTTATTTCATTATTGTTGTATTAGACTTAAGTGACTATACTTCCACTGGAGTTTAGCGCACTATCGTTTCATCTTCGTTAGTATAACCAGTAGTGAATTAGTTCAAACCTACGTTCAACACTAACTTGAACTGAAACGGAATCGCTAGAGCTTTTTTGTCCCTTAATGGGTGTGCGACCCTGGTATCCCCAGATCAGTCATCGAACCCAAACGCTTTGTTCCCTCGAACACTATCCTACAACTCACGCGATCCAAAAAGAATCCTAATCCCACTAGCCCGGGATTTATAAGCCGTCCACTATCAGATGTCCGCGCACCATTAATTGGAACGCATCGGCTTCTATAAATGGCGCGGAGGTTTATGGTATCGTCGCCGCGTCAAGCGGTGCGCTTGCGCTGGCTTGTAATTGGTCGAGCGCGCGTTGACGGTTACAAGATGGCCGCAGATGCGATATGGCGATACTGACAAATAGTGCGGTGCAGTAATTGGTGCGTGGGTATGTAATGAGATTGCGCCGTATGCAAATATGTGATGTATGGGTCAGGTGGAAAGGTATCTAAGGCTTGTATTTACCTGTAAACTACGAAGTGACAGGTTGCAGGAGACTTCAAGAATAAATTGAAATTTCTTCTACATCTACTATTACTACATCTCATATTTAAATATGTAGTTGAATTACTCTATAGTGGCTAACAATTTGCAAATGACTATGTAGATGGCATCTTGGTTTAACGCATTTTACTGCATCTACTATATTTTCATTGAAATTTGCGTTCAAAAACGATACGTCAAAGGCACTTTTAAGCCACAAGATTTTAAACTTCCACCATTATACAGAGAAAACTACGACTGAACTTTACATTAAGGAAGATGACATATTTTAGCCTATGCGGTGATCCTCTGCTGGACAGCCTATTTACCCTACCCTTCTATTATCTAATTGGGTCTCTAGATTGCTCCTGCCATTCTCTGAATGGTTTGACACGAGAATCCATTGGACGGTAAAGGAAGGAAGATGTTAATCTAGCAAAAGCGCTTGCATGTTCCTAATCAATTAAAAAAACCTTTAAGTTTTAACAGCTTTATAGTAGAAAGCAAGACGCCAACTGCAACCACTGATATTAGAAAGACTTTATGTCCACTTAAATCTCGGTTGGTTTACGCCCTTTTTGCCCTGTGTTGATAAATCTTTATTATCTACATCCAAAGAGGCATATCTGTAGGTGAGCTCTGTGTGTTTGTGACGTTTTGGAGTTGTGTGGGTCAATCGTCGACGACCGAATCAATCATCTGTCGCCGTGGCGTCGCCGTCACGTCACGGCGTGATCGATACACCCTTTACCGAGTGCGAGTACTACTGGACTTAGCGTGTGAAGGCCGTTTTACAATACCCTTGGTATTTTTGAAACTCGCGTAAGCAGGACGTTTTTGACAAGCAATGATAAAGTAAAATGAACGACCGTCTGTAAAATACTTACTGTGACTTACCTATTTTCACTAGGCCCAATAGCTACCTGGGTAGGTTAGGTGGGTTCTCTGCTGCTAAACTGCACTGCAATAAATTGTTCTGTTCCGGTTTGAGGAGTAAGCGAGCCGGTATAATTACAGAAACAAGAGGCATTACCTTCCTCGGGGCTTTAACTACCACTAATGCAATTCTAGCTGGTTTCATTAGAATACGTATTATCATCATCAGCATATCCCACTGCTGGGCACAGGACTACTCTTATACAGGGTGTCCCATAACTCACACGTTACAGTGACACCGGGGCTAGGTCAGCTCAAGAGGCACCAAACTAGCCTAATATGACCTTTGTAAAAGTTGCACGGTTTTCGAGATAATGGCAAATTAAGGCTTTAAGAGCTACTGGAGCACACGCTGGTACTACACATGTTAAAAAACGTGAAAATTTCTAAAAAGCTTTAATTTGCCATTATCTCGAAAACCGTGCAACTTTTACAAAGGTCATATTAGGCTAGTTTGGTGCCTCTTGAGCTGACCTAGCCCCGGTGTCACTGTGACGTGTGAGTTATGGGACACCCTGTAGATGAGAGGGAATGGGCTGTTGTCCCCCAACTAGCCCACTGTGGATTGGGGACTTCATAATACAGCTTTAAATTTCTTCGCGGATGTACGAAGATTCCTTACGATGTTTTTCCTTCACCGAAAAGCTGATGGTAAATATCTAATAATTTATTTATATGCCAAAGAAAATATTTGGATTTTTTTTATTGTAACTTTAGCATTTGGTATCGAATTGGTATGTTTATCCGCCCTAGAGCGATAAGGTGAGATTCAGGGCCCTTTATACAGAATTTCTGTTAGTTCCATCAAAATAGCATTAATTGTACCTCTTTTACACAAATTCATATTAAAGATTACATGACAAAATAATGTATCACACACATTTGTCGACCCAAAACTTTTTAGCACAAAAACACCTTGCCTACAGATGACAAAAATGACATTCAGTGACAGCTTCCTTCCAAACCGGCGCCTGAGCATTCGTCATCCATCTTCCTATTCCCATCTCTTTCTAACACTTCTAAACAGACAGAGATGGTCTCACGATATTCCTTAATTATATTTTTGATGACGTCAATTCCGATTTTTGGTGAATGAAAGTGGTTTTTATGTGATTAGAATAGGGTTGATATTTGATTGCGTGTGTTATAACAATTGCTTACATTAATTAAGTGAATGATGGATTTGTCGCCGGCGAATCGTGATTGATGGTAAGTCAATATGTCGGGCTAGTGATGGGACACGGTTACTTGCTGTGAAGTGATTAATAGTTGAAATTTTTATAAGTAAATTAAAATAAGCTAGTCCGAAAAAAGTATAGAAATATAGATCTCAGGCCATGGTCATGGAAAAATTACCCTCCGGTTATTAATGTTTCGATTTGTTAATTTTGTTCTTATGCCCTTGCTGATGACTGGGCGATTATAACTGTGATTTTGCATACATAATACCAAAAGTTTATTACTGTTAATTTTGTTTATACAAGTGAAATGATAATAAAATGATTTTCCATAAAATCGATTATTTTATCAAAAATCGCCAATACCGAAACCGAAACCGGTATAGAGAATAATCCGGTATTGCATGCCCTACCGGTTATCATGAAACCAAAAAAGAGTGAATAGGCATCTTTCTGGTAAGCGTGCTTCATCATAGACCTCGTCTCCAGTATTTAGCAGGCCACACCAAGATCAAACGCAAACCGTAAAAATAAATATTTTTTCCAAAATATGGCGTTAAAATGTAGGTACGTAATCTTCTTAGCCTGTATTGCATAGTCATGTAATAATTAACTAAAAGAAATCATTATAGAAAATTAGCCATATCTAAATTCCAATTTTTGTATTTTAATTTGATGTATACCTATTGTTTTATTTTCGTTGTTATGTTTTTTTCTATCGAGTAAAACTAAGAATTGAAATTGAACAGTAAGCATCATAATATTGTTTTTAAAAGATTCTAACAAAAACCATTAATCCGGTAACAAATAAACAATTAACGACTAATTAATTCATTATTCATTCGGCTGAATAAAAACCCTACCACCGCCCAGCGCTATCGCCACCAATGTCAACAGATAAAATAAACACAGATACGACGTATCGATCGCGTGGGCGAGACCACACTAAAGTACGGTTTACCGACCAGTTTGACAGAAAAAAAGTGCGACATCTAGACCTGTCCCTTACTCGCTGGCACATACTCGTATCGTCACTTGATCAAAAACTCGTATCTCACAGCTACGCAAAGAAATAGGGAACATACACAACGAAGGCAAAGTATAAACGGGCCATTGATTCAGCGTTTTTACGGCGTTTTATTTTCGTCATTATTGTCTCAGTAAATATTGTTCAAAAAAACTATGCCTAGAGTTAACTTTTTATGAAACCAAACAGTCCCGAGGTTAAGTCTAGTTTTATCAAAATTGTCACGATTTGTCCTTTCGTTATAGTAAATAATCGTCGGACAATAATGATTGTCAAACCGCGCGGTCAAAACGCTCGGAGAATCGCCCAAACATACAAGTAGTTTCTCTCCGGCCGTTTAGGAGCGCGCGATACCTAGTCAAGGTCGCGGCTAGGGTTGCCAGTTCGCCAAATATAATAGCCGGACAGAATTGCCTTTTTGGTAAAAAGGCCGGACACCCTACATTATTGAGAATTTTGTGTCTCAGTATTAATAGATACGACAAAAAAATTGGCCGGACACGCAATCAAAAAGCTTAACTAATGTCCGGTTTTATCCGGACGCCTGGCAATGCTAGTCGCGGCGCATTCGGTGCGATTCATACTGCAGTTTTCTTACGCATTCTTAAAACTATGCTTGTAGTGCGTTCGTTGTAGTACAGTATAATAGTGTGGCGACACTGCCACCTAGCGACACTCGTTGGAAGAAGAAGACAGTTACAGAAATTCCACGACAGATGGCGCTTACATCAACGCCCTTACAAACGGCACAATTCCCATACAGTTCTGCATCACACTATCGAAGTGTTTATAACGCCAACACTATATATCGATACCTTTATATAATAATTGTTTATTTGCAGGCAAAAAAGAACCCATATTAAATGAATACAAACAATAAAATAATTCAAAGTATACAATGTAAAAATAAAACTTATAGCCTAAAACATAGAAATAAAACGGTCACAATAAAGGTAAAATTATAATTTACCGTTCTCAGACCGGTGCAGTTTGAGCCAATACTTATTGAAATTGTCGCTGTAGTCTACAGCTACCAGCGATAGAAATTCGTTTGTTGACGCTCGAATCCTATCCCGGAACGCTGCAGACCTCTCTCTCAATATAGCGAAGAAGTCAGAGACTCTCGCATCAGCGAACATACCTTTCGCACTGCAGAAGGGTGGTAATTTCAACAAGATACGAAAGGCATTGTTGTACTGTATTCTAAGCGCGTTGAACGAGCGTTTGGTGTACTTGGTCCACAACTGACACGTATAAAAGCATTGGCAAAAAGCCTTGAAAAGTGTTATCTTGACCTCACTCGAACAACGCGCAAAGCGGCGGGCCAACATGTTACACCGCACTGCGAGAGCCCTGCGCTCCCTCTCCATATCGGCATCATCCCTCAGGTACTCGCTTAGAATATGCCCCAGGTATTTGAAGCTTGTTACAACCCGAATTGGCGAGCCGTTCATACATACCGTAGGAATCAACTCCGGACCCTTTCCAGACCTAAAAACGAGCATTTCGGTCTTAAGCACATTATATTTCAGGCCATGTGTACTTGCGTAACGTTCGCAGATGTTAAGTAGCTTAACAAGTCCATTTATCGAGGGGCTGAGAAGCACCATATCATCTGCGTAGCTCAGATTGTTAACACACACGTTACCAATGTGGCAACCGATGCTGGCACGTCTCAGCTCCCCGATAAGGTCGTTGACGTATAAATTAAAAAGGTCCGGAGATGTTAATCCACCTTGGCGCACTCCGCAGTCTAACCTATAATCGTTAGACTGCGAGTCGCCCCATTTTACAATGTTAGTTTGGTTTTCGTACCAGAACTTCAACAGTCTTACCACCTCTGGAGGTGTGCCAGTCATATATAACTTTTTCCACAGTATGCTGTAATTAACGAGGTCGAAAGCGCGACTGAGGTCTAAAAAGCATGCGTATACTGATGTATCTCTATTCACATAGTAGTTTACAGTATACTTTAAACTCAGTATCGCGGAATCTGTTGAAAGTCCTGGACGAAAACCAAACTGCGCCTGGTCTATATTAAGATTTTTGGTCAATTCGGGCTGTAACAAACTTTCAAACACCTTACCAATTATCGTACCCAAAGAGATAGGCCTATAATTATTTAGGCTAGACAGGTCACCCGTTCTGTTCTTTGCGATGGGGACGACAACCGTTTTCATCATGTCGGGAGGAAGATAACCATGAGCCAAACACAAATTAAAGAAATCCGCCAGGACTCGGAATAATTCATCACTACCATAGAGTATGTGCTCAACGCTGAGACCGTCGTACCCAGGCGACTTACCACGTTTCATCGCTTTAACCACTTTCGCAACGTCACCCGGCGTAATAGTACATTGTGTATCAAGGGCGGTAGGTAAAGAATTACAAACGAGTGTTTGTTACAAGGCCGAGGCGAAGCCGAGGGCTTTAATAACACGAGTTTGTAATTCCTTTACCGCCCGTGGCACACACAATGTTTTTCATCACACTTGTGAGGAAATCTAATTAAAATTAACCTTACTTAACCTAAATAAAATTGTAAAACTGACAGTGACATTAGTGACATATCCATAGACAATGCGAAACGTTCGGAAACCATAGCGGTACAGACCTAAAACGGTTGATTTTATAATTGCAAAATACTGAAATACACTATTGAAACATTTAATTAATGTTACAGAAATATGTGTTTACATGTATTTGCAATAACAGTTCTCTTTAATTA
The DNA here is from genome assembly GCA_947034925.1 of Eudemis profundana. NCBI lineage: Eukaryota > Metazoa > Arthropoda > Insecta > Lepidoptera > Tortricidae > Eudemis > Eudemis profundana. The sequence goes on from OX344802.1 coordinate 24,344,837, forward strand.
AATATTTCAGTGATAAAAGTTAAAAAAGTAAGTTGGTAGTTTCCTTTGAACATGACAAATAAGAGTAAAACAGAACCAGCGTTTCAAATTTAAAAAGAAAACCATTACGCCCTAGGGCGTAATAGCTCATTTACGGCCCGCAAAACCTACGTGTAATGCACCATTTTCGAGCAAGTGTGATGAAAAAGTGGTTAAAGCGTCGAGAGGGGTCTCCGACGCCAACGGCCCAGCGCCGGGCGCACACTCCACAGTGAGAGGAGAAACCTTGAAGTGAGTGGCAAACATGTCAGCTATAAGCTTGGGATCACTCACATTATTTACCGAGGCGGGCAGACCCTGCTTTCCATTCAACATTTTTGTTGCTTTCCAAAATTTGGAAAAATTGTTCTTAGCTCGGTTTAAAGTTAAAATATTCATTTTTATGTCCTCCTCATTTCTTTGGCACCACCTTAATTTATTTTTAAAAGCTTTACGGCTATTTATCATGTTTAGGTAACAACTACCTGAGGCGGGTTTGCCGGCCTCAGTCCAACTTTTAAAGTGCCTTTTAGCCAACTCATGAACCTCCCTAACATGATAATTCCAGCCGGCTACCTGTTTTTTCTCTCCTTTAGACTCAAAGGGCGTAAACGCCATTAGAATCTACGGCGTTTACGCCATTTGACTCTAAAGGTATTGATATACCACTTCCAACCAACTTCCTTCGGACTTCGGTCCCCAGGCACAGCACCCGCCTGTAGAGAGATCTCTCTATTCTCCTCTCTTCGACAATAGTAGTAATTTTTCATCCGACAAAAGGTAAATCGCGCGCTTGAATGTGCGTGCGCCGTGTAATTATACGAACGCACTGCAAGCAAAGTTTGTATTTATCTTGTTTCCATAAAAATTCCAAAGTTTCATATTAATTGATGTCAATTATTTAATACGGTAATTGATTTTCTTTTTTTCTTTCACTATATATGTAGTTGAAAGAGCTCTTGAAAAATAAAGAATCTGTTATGAATATTAGTAAAATCTAACCGGCCATTCAAGATTTGTAAATTGTGACCATAATATCTTCCATATTGTGAACAAGGTGATGTTAAAAGCTTTTAAAACAGCTCACTAAGTTACTGTTCATGCCGAATTCCAGATTTCATGTAAATTGATGGATATTACCTTTTTTATCACTCTTAGTGCATTGCACCCGAGCCAGTTAATGCCTTGACAGTTTAACTTTGTACATGTCAAATAAAAGCGATAGCCATCTCGTTTACTTAATAACAGAAACGGGGAATTCAACGTTTGATGACAATTTGTATTTTAAAAATATATAAACGACATAATATTGATAAGTTGGTATTCTTAACCAACTGCAAAAAAGGAGCTTTTATAATGTATGTTCTCTGATAACTCGAAGAAGGCTGGACCTATTTGGAAAATTCTTTTTTCTTTTTAAAGAGTACTATATACCTCCCTAACGATCCTACAGATTCGATCAAATGCTTACAAACCCTTGTAAGCATTTGATCGAATCTGTGGGTCTATTGCAGTGCTTTTCAAACTATTTCATGGCACGACCCCCTTTGTAGGCGAAAATATTTCGCGACCCCCTATCCTCCACGATTTCTATCCTGAATTTTATTCCGTTACACATTTGGGGTATTTTTTTTTCTTTTTGCCTAAGGTTTCTGTCGAGAAACCTCTAGAAGGGGGTCGCGAGGGTCGCCTCGCGACTCCCTTCTAGAAGCTCTGCGACCCCCCAGGGGGTCGCGACCCACACTTTGAAAAACACTGGTCTAGTGAAAAGGGGTACAAGTCACATTTATACCAGGAACAAAAGGTCATAACTCTATTGTATGACTTAAACTCTTTTGCTCTTAGGTTATATGAGACTGGTACAATTCTCATATAACCTGACCTTTTCACTAGACCCATAGAAATATCCTCGTTCTGTTCCCGTTCCGTTCAGGTGACTCGTCCAGCCAGCAGTTCTGCTGCAAGGGCGCGGAGGCGTTGAGCACACGAGAGAGGAAGGGACGACGCGGCTCATCGCCATTGCTCAGACGGGTACCCCGGCATGATACCAATAGTCCAGCAATGATGTCCAGAAATAGTGATAGTTCAGAGATGTATAGGAACCCTTAACAGGCCCTGGCCGGATCTATGGGTTCCGAGGCGGGGGGCGCACCCGAACACTCCCGTGTTTCACTAGACCAGGGGTTCCCAATCTTTTTCAGCACGTGGCGCACTTACAAGTTTAGTACTTTGTCACGGCGCCCTACCCTAGTTTGCTCAAAATAAATATTGTTGCTTTATAGGTACCTGCGAATATTTTTGGGTTGGGGCACCAGGGCCCCGCGGCGCACAGTTTGGGAACCCCTGCACTAGACCCACAGAAATATTCTCTACATAAAATTTTGTCTAAATCGGTTCAGCAGTTTAAACGTGAAAAGATAACAGACAGACATCGGTAGGTATTCCTGAAAAATATCTGAAGCGTAGTTAAGTGAATGAGCATATTCTCGTATATAAATAATAGCTACTAACAAATTAGGGCATATTTGCGTGGTTGTATGTATGTAAACACTTTATCTGGTTTGACATCAGATCCTAACCTAACCATGGATTATAATGATAATGATAATGATAAAATGATTTATTGCCACAAGAAACAAGAAAAAAAAAAAAACTCAAACAATTACATTGTATTCAATATTATAGCTAGCTTAAACTTAATTAATTACATTGTTTATTTATAAGTAGGTACAGTGGCAACAGGCTCAGGCTCAGCGTATGCTGTGAGCGTGTTGGGCTGCACAGCGCTGTTTTTCAGCCATCATCATTTATGAGCAAGCGCTATCATTCTGAAAGAAGAGACGACAGAAACACAACAAACGACCTGATGACCTTGAAGACCTGAACCGATTTCCACCAAATATAACTAAGAACACTCTCGACTGATATACCTTTCAAACAAAAAAAACCGCATTAAAATCGGATCATCCGTTTGGGAGCTACGATGCCACAAGGACATTTACACATTTACACACACAGACACGTCAAACTTATAACACCCCGTCGTTTTTGCGTCGGGAGTTAAAAAGAAGTGGCAACGACCTACTTTGCACGCTGTTAACTTGAGTTACCGTCAATATTATTATCAGATTTGAAAATCTGATAATAATGGTATAATTAATTGTTCAAATGAAATGGAAAATTTATGTTTTCCATCACTAAATTACACTTTTGGCGTTTTACGCCAAGCAAAAAACGTTGCACATTTGATTCCCATACAAATCGATGAACTAATTTCTTTTATCTCTATATATTTCTATGGAAGAGCCACTATTCAATATTATAAGGACATTTCCAAGGTGTCCACAATACACTTATAACCAGTGACACCTAAAGACAGCACTATACTAGGGTGTCCAAGCTTGAAGGCTTAATGTCATTGGAACCATAACATTCTTGCAATGCCCCGCCCGTTAGGGTGTCCACGATAAACATGTCGCATCGAGGACAGTCCGATCCGACATTGCACTTATCAACAGTCATAACGTCTTCAATTTTATGAGAGCCTTCCCTGCGCGTACGCACATAAATTTGAATAAAATGTCACTAAGGCAGATTTCGTTTTACGGATCAGTATTAAATCGATATATTAATATCGTGATTTGGTTTGTATATTTTTATGTTTTGTTAGATATTCAAACTCGTATCGTGTACCCTTATCACGAGTGATAGCCTCTATTGGATGGTGTTAAGGGCTATTTTCGTTTGGCTGTTTTGTATTAGGTACTATAGTTGAAAAGTTTATGATGATGCATAAAATGCTTGAAATGTAAACGTAGTTTACTTGAAGAAAGTTTACAATAATAAGACCAGTGTTAAAAAGTCGTAACTGACAGCAGTCTTCTAGAAACACACGTCCCTTTGTGTAAGTAAGACAGAATTAGTAATGTGCCATTGCCAGTACCCACTCTCCAGAATACTTCTAGCGAGAATATTGCCAGCAATACCTAGCTACTTACTGTTAATATGGCAAAGGCCAAACTTTTGTAACTGATTAGTAGATTTTACAGATTAAAGTCAATTTAAATTTAGTTTTTATTTTTAAAATTTGTTTTCTACTTTAATAAGGTATTCGATATCACAGATTTCTTTTCCAAAACATAATTACAAAAAATGCTGCATGAGATGCGAATGACATTTGAACGATGGCAACATTGAAGGCAATATTTCCACCCAAGCAATATTTCCGCAGAGGCCACATCATTAGGCAGAGTGTTATTATATTGAATTAAATCATAAGATACGCATCTGTTTTCGATTGCTTACTGCCATGGCCGTAAGTTACATATTGATTGGATCGTAAATATCACTCGGAATCAGTCGTTTGTAAGCGGTAAATATAAGGCTAAGTCAGACCACGCAAAACCCAGGCTACTTAGTAGCTTTCATATGTCGATAACTGTCTTACGAAGCAATAACTTTCATAATTATTGACAAAGTGTAGGCAGGAAAAGTACATTACATTAGATATTTGTTTGTATGCGATAGTGGTGTAAACTGATACTGTATGACATAGCTACTTTTCAAAGCGTTAGCGGGAGTGGCTCACTCCGCGATTTCGCCGCGCGGCTAGCTTTGCCCCTCCGGAGGGCTTAGCCAGCGACCAGAAAAAGCACGCATTATGCGATAGAGAGAAACGGTCGGATCCGGTGCTTTCCGTCCGGTGCCGGACTCGAACGTCAGTTTGGTTAGAAAGAGAAACTTCTGTACATAGTATCATTAGGTACTTATTTCTGTGGCGCTGGTAGCATCAGGCACAAAAGAGGCCTTGAAACCTACTTGTAGAGTAGATATTTGATCAGGTGTTTATATTTATTTTGATAAAATAGATCAAGCAGTTTTTCATTGCTATTTTGCTCAACAGTTAGATGTATCCGTTCACAACTCATAAAAAGCTTACACTTTTTTCATAAATAGCCGGCTAGGTGTCCCTCCTACTAGCCAAACATACTTATTAACTGTCAAATTAATTGAACGGTTACCACCACAAACTACGCCCAACTTGGTATCCTTGTCTTATCCTAATAATTAAATCTATGAGGCAGGAAACATTATTTTTGAATAAAATCTTGTCCGTCTTTTACCCTAACGCACGGTCACCCTGCCTAGAGCTCCTTGAAAAAAACTAGCAAAGACTTATCAACAATCAAAGTCTATAATTAGGCAACCCGTCGGCGGCTAATGGTCCCGTCGCAATCTGATCGGGACTCGACGGGACATGCGATGCTTTGTCACCCTAGCGGCGTAATGAGACCAAAAAGTGCCATTTTGTATACAAGCAAGTTTGCGTGGTGGGGTTTTTTTACAAAAACAAGCCACAGTCAGTGCGGTAAGCTACTGCGGTATTTAGTCTCGTTTTAACTTATTGGACACTATAGTATGAATTAAAGTAATCAAATAAGAAACCAAAGTTTACAGATGTTACTTTTTTGTGTATACGATTAATATATAAGTTCCAGATGAATTTAAACTTGTACACAAGTTTAAATTTATCTAGAACTTAATATATAGGCTATAAAATATAACGTTATTAAAAATTTCAATAAAATTTTATTACACATATTACTACCATACCGTAACAAAACTCCTAAAAAGTTTAAGTGAACTTTTGATTAAATCATGTGTAGCCTCGATACCGTCTATCGTTTATCATCATCATCATCATCATTCCAGCCAAAAGACGCTGAACATAGGCCTTCCCCATGGATCTCCACGATTGACGGCTTTGTGCTGCTGCTATTATCCAGCGGCTTCCCGCGGTTTTCACGAGATCGTCGGTCCACTTTGTGGGAGGCCTGCCAACACTTCGTCTTCCGGTACGTGGTCGCCACTCGAGAACCTTACCACCCCAACGGCCATCAGTTCTGCGAGCAATATACCCTGCATATCGTTTATACTAGAAGTTAACTGTGATCACCACCGCTTGTTGCTACATTTGCTAGAACAGGAAAGAAAAAAACCGCCGCGGTCGAACCGCTCTGAAATCGACCCGAATGACGAAAAGTAGGCATTTTGCTCTATGACACTTTTATACAAAATCAAAGTGAATCAGATCAGAAATGATGTCAAAATATTAAACAAATCGAAATATAATGTATGAAAGGATAAAGTCTAAAAACTGACCTTGAAACTTGCCCCAAAACGCCCACTTTTTAAAATCTATACGTCTTATGTATCAAGTGGTATAGATAACCAACTTAATGTTTACGAGTCTATAGTACATTAGTTAGGTACATTAAACAACTTGGGAAGTAATACAAAGAATGGCCGAGATCGCAGTAATTTGCGGCCCGAGCTGCAAGCAAGGGACGTAAATATGCGATCGAGTGTTGTGTACATCATTTTATGTCTACACTTGGCCAGAAAGCGGCTTTTTCCGTACGCGTAGCGCGCGGTAAAAGTCACTTTATGGCCAGGTGTGGCATAAAAATCATTTATGACAAATATTAGTATAAAGTTTACAAAGACTTCAGTTCTGGATATAGTGAGATTCAATAGAAAAGGACAAACAAGTAAACAAACGGATTTACCTTCATTACTTCGTAATCACGCACTTTTTAAGAACGAACATAGCCTTATCAACAATTTATATACATAAACCTTGTATTTTCATTCATTTTTAATTAAAATATCCATTAATTATTCATATTTCAGTAAAAACAAACTTAGTCAATACCATTTTTCTATATGTCAAATGTTACTCAAATTTTTTTACTCATCTAAAATGTAAAAATCTATAATGTCTTTGGATTCGAAGTGATGGGAATGTCCGTTCTTTAAAAATGTATTAACAATGACATTTTGATATCGATTAGTATTTCGGAAAGATTATTTTTTAATTATAGATTTTGGCAATGACTGCCATATCCAATAAATGTATATAGGAAAACCCAACTACGAAAAAGGCTAAAACAAGATCCTTGCGTTTTTACTCGTCTGATTACAACCGCCAAAAGAAGTGACAAATTATGTGAGCCTGGTACAGGGCTGCGCCGCCCCTGTGTGCGAAGTGTGCAGCGCACACAGGCGCCAAGGTGATAGAGGCGCCGGAAGTCGAAACACGACGACAATAAAGAGGAACTGCTGCATAGGTTTCGCACAAAGGCGGGCAGCCAAGGGACAATTTTGTTGATGATGATTATGATTATTATTATTGGATTATTTATTTATATTCTTAACTACTAATATAGCCAGTAAGACCTTTGTTACTAACACATACTATGGATATCTAATCCGAAATAAATTATTTGAATTTGAATACGAGTGTGAACAGAACTAGGGTGTCCCATATGGTTTATCTGAAACAGAGGTTCCCAAGCTTTCGTTTCTCGTAGACCACTTTCAAAATTTTGCTGGTTTCGGAAGACCCCTGCGATACTTCTACCATATTTCCAAATAATCAGCGATGGAAAATTGCGTCGCGTCTTAGTTCCAAACCCTAAATTCGGTGTGGTAAAAATAAAAAGAATAGTACATTACGCAACTAGGGTGGTAAAACATAGTTCCCCGCCCTAGCTTTTCATTGTTACAAAATATTTAATAATGATAAAAGTATCTGATTAATAATAGTACGATATACTTTAAGTTCCTCTCACTTACTTGTAGTTAATAATAATTTCATGAATGTCAAATGGATTGATTAATTAATGTTATACCTTTCCCATCACTATTTCCCAGTAAATCCATAGACAATAGATCCAAATTGTCAGTCAACATATTTGTTATTGTTCTTGTTCAGTTCTATCGAATCTCACTATAGGTTGCATATCATTTAAAAGACAAAAATCTGTGATTGGTTACAAAGCTACTGACGTGACAATTTAATTTGCCGCTATAGTTTTTTCTTCAGTATTCCGTGGCGCCGATTTTGAGCGTTAGTTACGATTCCATACTAATTATATTTCGATGATCCCAACTTTGATTGGACATGACGTGTGATCGTAAAAATCAACGTCAAAAATTCTCAAACCACTTAAAAACTAGCACCTCCCACGGACATCAACGCTATCTAAACTGCGCCGAGAATGTTTCCATCAATAAGAACGAAGTGGGTATCCTTGTCCGCACCGCATCCATCCGTTACTCTTATTTATGCGTCCGCGCTTATCTCGCGTTTGATAGATTATTTTTATTGTCTTCACGTGTTTTGGAATACTCATTCGCACGATACTTTAACTTAGTTCAGGCTGATGTCACTCGATTGCGGCGACAGCGCGTGCTGCTTTTGGGTCCTCAGGGACCCAAATGGTCACGTGACCACATTTGCATGATTAAACGACTTTCGAAGGACTGTCATCAAACTGTGACATCGGTGACAGGGAAACCAGTAGGGTTATTCATAGCTTCGTTGTCAATAGTATCTCTAATTTATTTGGACCTACGAGTAGATTAGTAATACCAGTTCATAATCGCAAGACATGCTGTGGTCCGTCAAAGTGGAAGCGAGCAGACAAACATACATGCCTCCGATTGAAAACTGTTACTAATCAAAACATTTTATTAGAAGGATTCATAATTGTCAAAATCCTTTTAAATATGTTTCTAATATTAGTTACGAATAATTGTTCAAATAATGCAAGTATGAATGAGCTCCTTTACTCAAAAAATCGATTATTAATTGAAATTAGTAAGAATTATAAATAAAAAATGTAATTATTCGAAATAAACAGTTTTTTTAATAAGTAATAGAGTCTGTGCGGAAAGAGAATAGGCGTGGCGAAAAACGGAACTAACCTAACCAGTATGGCCACAGACCACAAAATACGACACATACCGTAGAAAAGCATTACAGCGCCCCCTAAAATTAATCCTATTCTCTTTCCGCACAGACTCTAGTACTGCGTACTGAAGTTTCTCCTGACATTTTTCGCGTGACTTGATGTCACGTGACGATTTTTTCTTATAAGCTGACAAACTCGCAACCCTGTTGGGCGTGGCGATTGTCGGAACGGGTGGTCGGCCGTGGCGTTCCCTGGGGTCGAACCAGGACCACCCCGAGGGTCGGACTGGGTAGGTGCCGGGGGCGCCTGGGGTCGAACCAGGTCACCTTGTCCCGTGACGTCACGCGTCTCAGTTGTGCTAGAGCTGCAAGAAAACCAGATTTTACTTCTAATTTTTTCAGAGGCGGCAGTAATTTTTTTTTCTGCCCTCCGGCCGGCAAGTGTCACCTTGCCGATTTCAAGATGCCGCTTTCTGGCTCCGTCGAACAGAAAAATAATATACAAACCTTGGCCAGTAAATAAGAAAGCCTCAGATCACATGTTTGTCGTCCTCGGCTTCGCCTCGGCCGACAATTCCATGAGATCTGAGGCATTTCTTACTCTACTGGCCTCCTCGGTATGTAATGTACTATTAAAAACACCTTGTGAGACATTGTCGCTTTACTGCTGGCACAGTCAAAAACTCATTAACAATCGTTACAAAACTTGAAAGCCAAAAACACCGAATCTATAAATAAACACTTAATGACCGATAAATCAAAGTCAATCAACGAAAAAACAAGGCTGGGAACATCTTTATACAGAAAAAGTCCAATATTCGGCCGATAAAAGTTTTTATGTCCCCTCACTGGAACACAATCGTATAACATCCGAGATTCGGCTCGTGGTACAGTAAAAGCGACACAGGGCGTGTAGAACCGGGAAATTTTAGTAGGAGAGAACCGGGAATTCCCGGTACTGTCATATTAAAATTTCCCGGTACTTTAAAAAAAAAACTGCAAGTATATAGGCCCTCAAGGGCTCTTTTACATGTCTCATTATTTATGGTTTTCTCTTCTTTTCTTTTGGCGCTTCGGGTAATGACCTTCTGGTGAGAAGAAGCGCCGGAAGAAACTCACCAGTTTCCCTTTAGACCATACTGCACGCCCTGCTGATTATTGTACTGTGTGACACAGTACAATTAGGGCATTTCTTCAGAAATATGTCTGCGGTCACCTCATTCATCTGGCCCTTTTTCATACTAAATGTATGGAGACAGGTGAATGAGTCGCAGACATATTTCTGGAGAAATGCCCAATAGCAGTAGTTTTTCTCCCTACAAAAGGCACATTGCGTGTTTGAATGTGTACGCGTGTACAAGCGCACTACAAGCAAAGTTTTAAGAATGCGGAAGAATGTTCCAGCATGGATCGCACTAACTATTATACTGTGCCTTCGTTGTGCACGTTCCCTACAGCATTGAGTATGTGCGGAAAGAGAATAGGCGTGGCGAAAAACGGAACTAACCTAACCAGTATGGCATTTTTTTCTTTTTTTACCCGACTGCGGCAAAGCACAAAGGAGGGTTATGTGTTTGACCTGTATGTATGTATGTATGTCCGTTCCTGTGTCCGCTCGTAACTACTCAACGGCACATCCGATTTTGATAAATGATACATCATTAGATTCGTCTTGATGGTGCGAGTGTCACTGGGTATGAAGTTCGTTAAAATAAACAAAATGGCGGATTTTATGCAGTTTCAAAGTGCACCGCGGTCGGGTTTTTTTTAGTAAAAATGGGGTTATTTGCAAATACGGTAGAAAAGCATTACAGCGCCCCCAAATCTAAATCCTATTCTCTTTCCACACAGACTCTACCTATGAGTAAGCATCGCTCTCGCACCACACAAGCCTAAAACTCGGGCGAACCATAAAGAACGTCAAAATACGATCTGTTAAACGTCGGACAAGCTCGTAAATGCGTTGCCGAGTGTACTGTTTACGTGAGGTGGTTCTCGTACAGTCGGCGTTCGCGAGAAGGGGTTAACTTATTACTAATCAAAATACGCTTTTCAATGAGTGTATACAGTTCATTCATTCTCACTTGTCTTATTTGTAAACAAATACAGGGTGATTCGGGAGACGTGAGCAGGACTAACCCTACGGATTCAGTGAATGTTAATTGTTATCTTTATCCTCATTTTGTATTTTTGTTTTTGATGATAACTTTGTCTGCGCTACAAATTTATAGGTACTGTTATTTTGTCGTGAAATAAATGAACTATGTATCTATTTATAGTTTACCATCGTATTTAATTGAAACACCCACACATTTTACCTTTCATTTTACTTTTTGTTATGTACAAAACTTAAGTCTCTACAATTATGGTCTAGCTACAACAACTAATTAATAAAGATAAAACCTCTAACTGTGATGACAGCGCTTTGGTTATGCAGAAGGGCTATTCTTCAGAAATATGTCTGTGACTCGTTCATCTGTCTCCATACATTTAGTATGAAAAAAGGCCAGATGAATGAGGTGACCGCAGACATATTTCTGAAGAAATGCCCAAAAAGTCAATTGTTTTTGTCATTTTGGCGATTTCAAAGTTTGCAAACATTCACAGGTAAAGCGAAGAGTATCTATTGTATTTGACGGAAGAATTCTATTTGTAGAGTGACCATGAATGTCGTAAATAATTTGTTTTGAACACCAACAAAAATTTACGTCAGTCTTAGTATTACTGGTACGAAACATAGCTTATAATTTACTGAATCCGTTGGGTTGATCCTGCTCACGTCTGCCGAATCACCCTGTATATAAGTTTGTGCACTTCTATAGCCGTTTCCATATCTACTCACTTTAACTCTTCGTTTATTCAGGACTAGGGAATGTCTGCAATTTGTATCGCGGAGGTGACATGTCTCTTGTTGCCTCGTTGTACTAAAAAGTATCCTATATTTTAACAGGGGTCATAATCTACCTGTACCAGGAGCAAAGTATAAAGGGGCTATTCTTCGGAAATATGTCTGCGACTCATTCATCTGTCTCCATACATTTAGTATGAAAAAGGGACAGATGAATGAGGTGACCGCGGACATATTTCTGAAGAATAGCCCAAAGATGAACTTCAAAAGTCCAACTTCGGTCGTTTAGGAGCGCGCGATATTCACAAAGACGCGCGATAGCACGTTTATGTGAGTACGATCCATACTGGAGCGTTCTTACCCATTCTTAAAACGTTGCTTGTAGTGCGTTCGTACACAGCGCGCACACATTCAAGCGCGCGATGTACCTTTGGATATAAAGTATTTTTCAATCCAGAACTTGGTCTACTTGCTTGCCAAATTCCAGCTCAATCCATACAGATGTTACCTCGTTATTTAGTAACAAACATCCGAAAATTTTCACAAACTTTCACATTTGTAATATTAGTGTCATGTGAGTCTTGACAATCCTCGGTTGCTTTTTTGGAAAAACCATTGATGTACCTATAAACGTAGTCTTGCAACGATTTTATTAAATTTATGCCGCACCTGGCCATAAAGTGGCTTTTTCCGCACGCTGCGCGTACGGAAAAAGCCGCTTTCTGGCCAAGTGTAGACATAAAATGATGTACACAACACGGGAGGTAATAAAGAAAGCCCTCGATCGCATATTTACGACCCTCGCTTGCAGCTCGTACCGCAAACTTTTGCGATCTCGGCCACCCTAGTTGTGTAATGTATTATAATATAAAATTATAAACTACCAAAACAGGAAATTAACTGTCTATCAATCTTTAAAACTAATAAAGTACCAATAAAACTGAAGAATCACAGCTTTATAGATCATTAAGATTATGACGGAACGACAATAAAAACTGAAAGCAGAGCTAACACGTCCACTGACGAGGACGTAAAATCACGTCAAATGTTTACTGGGAATAAAAATTAATTCACCGTTTTAAAGATTAGTAAAATTAAAGTATAAAAATCTGGTCAAGTCGAATCGTCCGATGAATAACGGGTTCTAACAATTTTTTACAAAAGATAAAATGTATTATACCTAATTGTATTTTGGGACAGGTTTTTTGTCCCAATTGTATCTTTTTTTGTTTATACATAAGGAATGAAAATTGCGTCCAATCCACCAATCATATGAACTCAAACAGGGTGGGTTCATCTTATGTTATTCAGATGATCCTATCCTGCCAGATCAGATCAGCTTAATGTCATAATAACATAGCATTGTTATTATATTTACATAATGTATGCAAAATTTCAGTTTAATCCGAAACCGGAAACTTGGTTAAATTCTTGCAGGTTTTGATTACAGACAGATGAACACCAAAGTGTAAAGACGAACAAGTAGTTAGTTCAACTTAGCGACAGCACGTCCGTGTGAGTACGATCCATACTGGAGCATTCTTACGCATTCTTAAATATTTGCTTGTAGTGCGTTCGTACACAGCGCGCACACATTCAAAGGCGCGATGTAGCTTTTGTAGGAAGATAAATTACTGCTATTACTGTGACTTGGGCGTCTACCTTAGAAAGGTGTTAGAAACTCAGGCGGCCTGCACTAGATTAGGAAGGTAGTAGAATATATTTTACATCGTTCATCATTTTATTATATAATTATATTTTACATCATTTCTACTCAGAATCACAAGTACAGTGAAGGTCAGACAAATGTTTACATTCGACCTTATTGCCTTGGAATAAGGTTGAAAAGTGTAAACATATTTCTGACCTAGGCTATACTATCGATTTTGAAAGGAGAAAAAATGTGTCCCAATAGTTTTTATGCCACACCTGGCCATAAAGTGGCTTTTTCCGCACGCTACGTGTACGGAAAAAGTCGCTTTCTGGCCAAATGTAGACATAAAATTATGTACGCAACACGGGAGGTAATAAAGATAGCCCTCGATCGCATATTTACGTCCCTCGCTTGCAGCTTGGGCCGCAAACTTCTGCGATCTCGGCCTTTCTTTGTATTACCACCCTAGTTGCGTAATGTACTATTATCCGATTCCGTTACTTTTCCATATACATATGTGGATGTAAGTAAAGGAACGGAAAAACAATTTTTGTATGACACAATTTAAATACTTTTTTTCTTCAATCAGAGACGACACGCGCGATCCTGAGTAGTACTGATGTAAAAAAAACCTAACATCAAAAAAAAATTGTATATCTTTCTATAAAGTGGCCCAGAAACCCAGGCGGACAGCTAAGAACCTTCCAATACGGAACCCTAGATTGTTTCGGTTGAACTATATCCGATTTCTGATCGTAAAATAACAATAAAGCTTTGTTGGACTTTTAATGATATTTTAACGATTGATTCGGCCACGGAAACCCTGATTCATGACGAGATGACATCAAATTTGTCATGACGACAGTGACATTACGATGACTAATGACTTTTATTCCGATCGCGCTTTTGAAAATGATAGTTAAAAATACGAACTATAACAAAATGTGGAAATTTTAAATGTTAATTTCACAGTGAAATCCTGTGGAGTGATTAAATTATTATTTTGAAATCAGAAGAAAGTTTTAAGTTAAGTATTTGACATGCCATATAAAATAATGGCAACCTAAATATATTTAAATAGTGTCAATAGCAAGCCAATCTTCGACATTATTTGGTTATTTGCTATTTATTTCCTTTATTTTTTGTACAACTTATTTTTTGTAGAAATATCCTTCTCTACAAATTAAAATTATGTTATTTTAATTATTTACTGCATGAAAAATATAATTACGTGGTAATTGATCAGCAGCCAAGTCCAAAAAAAGCTTATTTAAATAATAAATCTTGCACATTTATAATATCAGCACGAAGGATTACGCCGCGAAAAGCGGTCAAATATACAAAAGGCAGAAATTAATAAAAATCCGCCATTTTTAAAACGATAAAAGCATGGCGCTCGATCATCTGAACATGGCGCCAGAACACTCTTTCATGTTGGAATGATAAATATTATGTTGTAGTTTTTTTAGAGTGTTGAAAAGGGATCAAAGTTGCGCAGTGTCAGTATATCAATCAACATGATGTGGTTTAAGGTATCACGCACGGCAGCGACAGTTATTAAATATAGATGGAGTTAATAATATACCCTGCTGTTCAGCAGAACTTGCGGCTACTTTTTTGTCGTTTGATAATGCATTAAATTCAACCGTTACGCATTTATTTTTAACAGACTTCACAAAAAGGAGGTTCTCTAGGCAATTGTATTTTTTAAAAACCCACTTGTAAACGTCACTTCAGGATTCAATTTGGATTTTTATTAATAAAAGAGTATTTGGACCAAAAATGGAGATGAAACTTTTTAGACACTTTTACAAAATTGTAGATGTCTCTTAATATTTTCCTACCAATTAATAACGTAAAATTGCTAGGAAACTATTTAGAGACATCTAGGTACAATTCCTCAACCAGGCCTCAATTTCAATATCAAGGATTTTTTCAATATTCTGGGCTCTTTATTACAAAAAAGTCTAATTTCTTACCCAAATCACCGCTGCGTTACCAGTCCGCGTTGCCTCAAATATAGTGTCCACTGCGTTACCAACAAATGCTTTATTTTATCCTTGGCCCACGTATTTCAATAAAAGTAGTCATTTGGGTGAGCATATGCAGTTCTGAATAAGGAATAATAATTATGTTTTGTGGAAATTATGCGTTAAAATGTACAAAGGACGTTATTTTAGGCATCAAAAAGAATTTTGGCCCATTTATGGGCATTTTTATTTTAAAATCTACGGTTAGGCGTAACTTAAGCTATGTTCAAATAACGTCTAACCTGTCAGTCCGTGACGAAATGTATAGAGTTTGACACAAATCGTCAGTTCTGTGACGACCTGCTAACTGTCAGTTAAGAACGCACTTTAAATGAAAAAGCCCTTATACTTCCAGATCGGTCCCATTTTGTCACATCTGGACCAAATCGCCGTAACACGCTATTGCCGAATAGTTGACACCTTGTTATCAATTGCTTATATTGAAACTAGCATTTACCCGTAGCTTAGCCTGCGTCATTTCCATTATTAATTTATTATACCAAAGGATCAATTTACCGATATAAAGTATCATATATTTTAATGCAGAACTTGATCTATTTATATACCGAATTTCATCTCAACCAATGATTTCAAAAGTAAGGATAGGCCCATCCGAAAAGTTCGGAACTATTTTCCCCGTAACAAAAATGCAGCTATAAAGACCAGCTGCGCAGTGCACGCGCCGCGTGTCGCGCTGCTGACTGGCACTGATTTGGCGGTATTTGTCCATGATCTCAATCCATTTAGTCACAAACGTCCAAACCTCCAAACATCCTCCCAAACCATCCTATGTTTCAATCCAGCACCAGCTTCTTGGATGCCAAATTTCATCTCAATCCATCCAGTTGTTACCCCGATATTTAGTAACACATCCAAACCTCCAACATCTTCACAAACTTTTATAGCGTTATATTTAGATACTTTTATATCCTGTTTCATAACAAACGCAATGATGTTTATTAGACGGCCAAGCATCTTAACAAAGCTCCCATAGACACAACACAAATTAAGGCTATATAAAACCGGCCTTGGCGCAAACTATATAACACACACACGACAGTTTTATGCCTTCAATTACTGTCAAACGCGATCTAAAAAGCGTTGTGACATATTTATTGTCCGCGTCTTTGTCTAACGACTGTTTGTTTCCGGTCGGTGGTTCTTCGTCTGTCAACGGTTTACAATATACTTTACAGCGTTATAGATTGTCAGCCTACCTCGACACTGGCGGATGCGAGGAATAAAGATGTTTTTGGGCGTCAATATAAAACTGTTTTGTTGACACAAATATTTACGGCTCGGACGACTGATTGGGGAAGATTTGAAAAATCAAAGGGAATCTATCTTCATGTGATTACGAAATTCGTAAGTCACTCGTATTCCTCAAAACATGTAAATTTTTGGCAACCCATAGTTTTTTAAATGCTCGCTGTCTCAAATAGTGACTGTAGAAACAGGGAGGAACCTGCTTCTTCATTGTATGTCCCTACGACACGGACACGGGCTATTTTTTCTGAAGCAAGATCACTCAATTGTAGTTTATACTGTGTAGGACCTAAGTTATTTGCTGGGCCCAAGGTTAAGTGGTAGATAATTTCGTAAGGAATTACCTTCATCTTTTTAGGATAAGTGCTTTATTGCAATATAGTTTAAATAAATAAGCGGAATTAAAAAGTATGCATCCAAGTAAAAATAATTCAAATTCAGCCGTTATAAGGCATCTCATTACGGATGGCTAATCCACCTGCGCGCGCGGCTAATGAATCTCGGATTACGGCGACACGGCGCAGGAGTCAATATTTGAATCAGGCTACATGGCGCTGATTATGCTGACCTGAGTGCCCTTGCGGTGGGAATGGTCGGCCATCCTTCCTGGATAATAGCAAGTTGGAAGGTTTTATTAGTAAAGTAAGACCAACAGACAGAAATGTCTATATAAAAGAAGAACTTAATATATAAAAGAAACGAATAGTTGGATTAACTGACAGATAACCGGGTTGGCAGATAGATTCATCATCATCATCATCATCATCCAATCCTAGCCGATTTCGGCCACGGCGACTGGACACTGGCAGATAGATTATCCATGATATGGATAGATACATGAGCAGATAGCTTAATCGATAGGCAAACAGATGGACAGAGAGATGGAAAGCCAGGCTGACAAATAAGATAGAATGACAAAGCGACAGTACGCCACTAGTATATCTGACACAATTGCTCTTATGGTGGTGGAAATGGTCAACAATCCTTCCTAGACAACACAGAAAGACTTATATGAGCAGGATTTTATTAGTTAATAGACCGATAGACTATGAGATTGATAGACTTACAAAATGCCTTCCTGAATAATACAGAAGGAAGTGAGAAAGTGACAGACTTACTAACAGATGGGATAAAAGATAAATGGATACAGGCAGATGAACATTCATATTGAGATAGTTAAACTGATATCCAGACCGTCCGATAAATACATAGACATATACTGACAGGCAAGTAGACTAAGTAATAGACATTAAGATAAAACAGACAAATGGACGGATGTAGACAGTCAGATAGACAAACGTAAAGAATCAAACGGATAAAAAAACAGATACATCTAAGTTAAGTTCATATGTAGATAAATTTAAATCGAATATCACTTCCAAACCTCGTTGGGAACAAAGCGCACCAACAGTAGCCCGCAAAGATAATAAAATTTAAATAGAAGACTCAAACAATTGATAATGCTTCTAAATAAGGGTCTCACGACTAAATATTCCGACGGGCGATGCATGAGCGAGATAGCCAATTTGTTATTCGCTGATGGCCGATACGGGGTTCAACTGATTGGGGTAGGTCAAGTGTTTTTTTATTCAATGGCTACTGGGCTTATTTTTCTTGGTGTTTATTTAATTTGCTTGGTTCTTGTTTGATTAATGGGTTTATTTTATTTATTAATAAACCTCTATTGTCCTATTTTTAGACATGTGCCTTTTATACTAACAGGGCAAAAGAGGAGCAATTACTTCGGCAAGAAACCAAAACTGCGAATTAATGTGGTCAGTAATTAGAACGAAACGTTACATTTCTTCCATCTGAGTAAAGAACATCATGACTTCTATATTGTTGTATAGAGTCAAGAAATCGTACCCTTGGTCAAATAATGACGTATGTGACTTTACGACATAAGTTTTTTTATTGCTCAAAAGTCATACAAATCATACGAACTACGTGATACACACAGATCCTGAAAAGTTGCCATTTTGCAGATAAGTTGTTATTTGACCAAGGGTACGAAATGTCTGTTATTAAGACCTTAACTTAGTTTCTTAAGAATATTTGAGAGTTAGATAAAACACACAATTATTCTTGCAAATTGCTACACAATTCGTGTTCGGAATTATTGCTAAGTTTTTAATGGAATTTTTGGGGAAAATTTCACATGCGAATAGTGAAAAAGCAACCTTAGAGCAATGTGGACTTTGCAGACCAGAGGCTCTCGTCTGCCAAGTATCAGTCAAACAAAAGGACCACTTGAGAAGTGTATTTTCAATAGGCTTATTTTTCTTTGGTTTTCATTAGAGAAATAAGTCCTTTTGAAAAAACACTCCTGACTTAGCCTTTAAATGCATCTTTTTGATCGTAAAATTGTCTGTGTTAGTCTCGTTGTGACAGACGATTATGTAAGCGTGTGTACGAAAGTTCTTTTTTTTTAAAAACGACATGTTAATTATGTCAGCTCTCATCCGTATTTCTCTAAGGAAACATCTCTAAATACAATGCTTCCCATGATTATTAAACCAAGTCATTTTACAAGAGTATGCCAACACAAATCCCATCACAATACTTTCCGCCAGATCAATCGTCCCAAATCACATCTCAGCCCCAGACCCATTGTCAATACCAGGCGTCTTGCCCCCCCCCCCTCTCCAGAGGCGGGGGGCACGTAGGCCGGACCCGACTGCCGTGGAATACTAATTATCAATTACTGGGGAGGCGAGGGGTTTTTTAATGAATTAGACGTTCACGGATAGTTGGACGTCAAATGCAGACTGTCAAATGTGGAAGCTGGTCGGTTCAAGTCCTGATGAGGGCATATTTTTGTGGTGAAGATTCCTGAGATGACGATTATACCAACTTATACATGCAATTGGCTACTTATGGCCAGCACCAAAGAAATTATATCGATGTACAAGGAAAAAAAGTGTATGTTCCTCGCAGGTTAAAAAAACGGCGATCTACTTTGCACGCCGTTAACTCACTTGCCGTCAATATAATTACCAGATTTGAAAATCTGATAATAATGGTATCTATAATTACTTGTTCAAATACCACCAAATGAAATGGAAAATGTATGTTTTCCATCACCTGTGCCATCACTAAATTACACTTTTGGCGTCAAACGCCAAGCGAAAAACGTTACACGCTTAGTTTCCATACAAATCGACGAACTATTTCCTACTATGAGTCATTTTCAAAAAAAATGTACACAATTAAGGGATTTAATTAAAACAAAACTTAATTTATTCCTTTGTGTTACGAAAGTTACCCATATAATTTGTATGCCTAACTTTCGTAACACAGAGGATGCGATCGTGATTTTGTTTTTATTAGGCCCTTAACTATGTACAATTTTTTTGAAAATGACTCCTATCTCGATATATTGCTGTGGTCAGCACCTATCTATTAATTAGGGTTATTAGATACTAAAGCTTTAATCATCTATTGGCTTTTGGTACTTCTGAAATCTTTTTTTCACAGACAAATTATATTAAGCCAAAAAATGCAATTTCATTTAATATCTTTTCGTTTGTATAAAGAACCGAGTGACGTGATTAATCTTAAATACAATTAAAAAATAAAAGTAATTAAAGTACCTACACTATTAAGTATGCGATAACGGTACTGCAAACACGACCTCATTCAGGGTTACCATATCTGAGGACATATGTCCTGAGTTTTCAGGTTTTTTGGTTCATGATAGGATTGCAGCCAGACTTCGTAGTTCGACTGTACGTCGCTGGATTTTCGATTCAATAAGATACATTACCAAAATTGTAAGATTATTCTATCAAAAAAAGTTAAAATCAAAATAATTTTCTCTTCAAATAATATAACCATCGCTAAACAACGTGATAAGCTTAATGTTTAAATCTATTTAGTTTTCATTCAGTATTTTATTAAGTGAAATGCACAAATAAACAACTCTTCATTAATCTTGAAACTAATCAGTTTTATAATACTTTTCTGTCCTCCGGCCGGAAAGTGTCAACTCGCGGGCCGCTGCGCTAAACGAAGCTGCCACTTTCCGGCTCCGTAGAACAAAAAAACCGGCCAAGTGCGAGTCGGACTCGCATACGAAGGGTTCCGTACCACCGTACAAAAAAAAGTCTTAATAAACAACTAGCAAAAGGTCTTAAATGCCGTGTCAATGGCAGAGAAGTTTTTTGGCAATAACTTCAAAACGGTTTATTCGTTACTATTCAAAATAATTTTCGTTGAATGTATTTATTAAGCGTTACCTTCCTGATTTTTTTCATATTTTTTGGATTTACGGTTCAAAATATAATTTGTATGCCTAACTTTCGTAACACAGAGTTTCGTAACGATTTAAGGAAGTTCTGTTATTGGCTATATGTAATGTAAAATAAGCATTTTCTTACTACTCATGGTAAACGCTGTTGAACTTCTTAAATAAATAATATAAAAAATAAAAGTTAAAGGGGGGGGGGGGACACAATTTATGCAACTTTCGGAGCGATTATTTACGAAAGTATTCACTTAATCGAAAAAAAGTACATAAAAGCCTTATAATGTTTTTAAAAGAACTATCGAATTATGTACTTCACGTTGACGTTTGTTGAAAAAAAATTTTTTTTAGCTTTTGTTACATGTATGGATTGCCCCCCCTAGATTTTTTTATTTTTATTATTTAACTAGCAATTTTAGTAGCGGCATCTACAAGCCATCTTTATTCCAAATTTCATTAGTATACGTTTTGTAGTTTTTGAGTAAAATGCCTGTGACATACGGACGGACGGACGGACATGACGAAACTATAAGGGTTCCTTTTTAGCCATTTTGGCTACGGAACCCTAAACATAGTATAAACATATAAACCTTGGCTAGTAAATAATAAAGCCTCAGATCACATGTAATTGTCGGCCGAGGCGAAGCCGAGACACATTTCGTACTTCACTGGCCTTGGTATGTAATATACTATTGTTTTAGTTGTAAATTCGTAACAAAATCTCAAAACTTTTATGCGGAAATCAGGGCTTTTCTCAGAACTTTTAATTTTCTCGTCTGGTAACACTAACCACCACAGACAACATCACAAAGTACAAGCACAGACGAACTTAAAAAAACCGACTTCATTTGCAGTCAGACTCAAGTTGAAATCAATTACGTACACGATTGTTTCGTTAGTGGAACCAATCTTTTGTCTCGCTCGCTCCCGCTTGAATGCATGCGTCTGTCCCTGTCGCACCCTCTTTGTATTCCTTGACAGTCTTTCTGTTTGGATTTCTTTTGACGAACTTGATTTGGTCTTGTAGTGATTGTGGGGGGAATGAGGGGAGAAGGTGCTTTGTTAGCAAAATGCAGGCATAATTAAGTGAATTGTAATTTTGGGTATTACTGCTTATTCTGTAACAGAGATGAGGGACCTTTTTATCCGACTGCGACGAAGCCTAAAAGGAGGGTTATGTGTTTAACCTGTATGTATGTATGAATGTCCGTTCCTTTGTCCGCTTGTAACTACTCAACGACACACCAAATTTTGATAAATGATACATCATTAGATTCATCATGATAACGCGAGTATCACTAAAGTCTGTCCGTTTAGCTCGGGTCGTTCAGCCAGTAGTATTGCGCCACAGATACAAAACGTTACTTTGATTGGCTGAACGAGCCGAGTCACGTTGTTTTTTTGTTTACCTTTATTTAAATACCTAAACGGACAGACTATAGGTCCATAAAATTGGTAAAAAAAAGACAAAATGGCGGATTTATGCACTTTAACGCGCGGTATTTTTTGCATCGCAGTCGGGTTTTTTTTATTTACTTATTGCAATTTTTTAGAAAAATAATTGACTAAAAACATTGTTATTTTTATGGTAAAATTGAAGAGTATGGAGTTGAGATAGTTTATGTAAAAGCTAAACGTGTGGAGATTTTTTGTATACCTACTAGTAACATCGAAACATTATGAGGAGTACTTGGGCTTTTTTATTTAAAGTGCGTTCTTAACTGACAGTTAACAGGTCGTCACAGAACTGACGATTAGTGTCAAACTCCATACATTTCGTCACGGACTGATAGGTTAGACGGTATTTGAACATGGCTTAAGTTTCGCCTGACCGTAGATTTTAAAATAAAAATGCCCAAGTACTCCTCATAATGTTTCGATGTTACTAGTAGGTATATTTATTATATTTATAAAGCATAGAGATAACTTTACTAGAACAAATGAAAACTGATTGCAGGATACCCCACTTGAACATGGCGAGAACTCGTATGCGAGTTATTTTTTTTTTATGAAATAGGGGGCGAACGAGCAGATGGGTCGCCCGATGGTAAGCAATCACCGTCGCCCATAGACACCTGCAACACCAAAAGAGTCACAAGTGCGTTGCCGGCCTTTCAGGTGCGCTCTTTTCTTGAAGGTTTGAAGGTCAAATCGGTCCGGAAACACTGCAGGCGACAATTTATTCCACAGCTCACAAGTTTGATTACATTGCAGTACGATGAGATAAGTTGATCGATTAATCGCCGCAATGAAATGAAAATCGCATACGAGTTTTGTCTAAATAGGGCCTAATCGTGGAAGATCGGGCTACAATTGCAGACATTGAAAAGTAATGAAAATCATAAGTCGAATCAAATCAATAATGCTTTTAATTAATCCCTAACAACGATTCTAAGTTCCTGAGTCCAATAACACGTAGCACCATGTCGAATTAAGAGGGGTCATGGAAAAAATCGCCATTTAAACCCGAGAGACACTCGTTTGCATAATTAATGTATAGCAATATCGGACAATACAGTGTGGACCAAGCCTTATAAGAGAAGAAACCATCTCCCTCCTACCAGCAGTTCATGCAACTCCCAACCTTGTGCCTTCGGAACAAGAGGTTTTAAACTGTTCAAGTAAAGTTGCTTCTCGCCTCTTGATTCGTAATCGCAGAATAATTAAAGCTAATTGTTGTCTGTGTTTTCTTTTTTTTAATTGTGTTAAGGGTGTAAATAAGGGCAATACCGCTTTTAACGGCGGTAAAGGGAGGTGACGAAAATGGGTGACTAAAAAAAAGGCTAAGTGCTAAGCACGTTTGCACAAGGACTTTAAGAAAACTGAGTCTGTTTGAAAACTTGCACTCAATAAAATTTACCGTGAAGCTAAGATGGTTATCCTAATGATGATAATGGGTTCCGTGTTATCTTCTTATATACGTATTCTGTAGTTCTGTCCGTCCGTCCGTCGGTCAAGACCCTTTATCTCTGGAACGCGTGGAGGTATCGAGTTAAAATTAATACCATATACTCAAGTCTATGGTAGTTCCTTGAAACTGTGAAAAAATGTAACTTCTATGTTAACGTGAAAAAGAGATGCGGCCATTTATGCCGCAAAAAACGTACATTTTGACTCTCAAGGAAACCAAAATTTATAGGGTACTTTCCGTTGACCTAGAACTATGAAATTTGGCAAGTAATACCGTCTTATACTACAAGTATAGGGAAAAATCTGAAAACTGTAATTCATAAAAAATACAGTCTTTATTTAAAGTATTTGTACGGAACTCTCGTTGGCGTGTCCGACTCGCACTTGTCCGATTTTTTATAATATCATCCTGATATAAAATTCATACCAATATTGTCGCACTACGAAAACGCCACAGGACAGTAGCAAGATAAGCTGTTCCAGGGATCGCCAACCTTACCCTCACAAACCCCACAGCGTAGTCCAGAAGTCGCAAACCTTTCCCTTACCTGCAAACAAAAAGACACGTATCAGGCCCGCGTAATTACACCCGGAGATTTACAGTCGACCCAGCGTTTGGCAATTATGAATTCCTATAAACGACACGTTGGCCAGGGCTGGGGGCTATGTATTTGTATTTAGGTTCACTATACCGGGTGTTGCCTGTAACAGGCGCAAATAATTAAAACGTAGATTCTACTCAACAAACAATAAAACTTTCTTTCAACAACTTTTTAAAATTATGTAATCTTTAGATTCTATCTTTTTCATAAAAATTAAATATTATTTTCAATGTACGTTAACATCAGTCTAAGTGACGTCGCTTGTCACGCTACAAACATAAAAAAGATCGCAATACATTGCGGTTTCAAATAAACTTTAAAGTGTACTAAAAATTAAAACATGAGTTATTTTTAAATGTCACTGAAAAAAATGAAATGTTGTTAATTTTGAGGAGTACAATCTACGTTTTAATTAAGTATTTGCTCCTAGTACACGCAACACCTAGTATACCTCTGCATTTTCTAATGTATCACAAATAAAATGAGTTTTGAATTACGCAATATGTTAAAAATTTGTCATGATTTAAGTTTTCAATTCTGGTACTTTTGATGTGGGCAAAAATAAGATATCATTGTACAGACATGTTAGATTTGTAAAAGGACTAATATTTTTTATCGGTTTTCTGTCAAATGAACAGATAATTTTATTATTTCATAATTAGCATGCTCTAATTATTGAGTACTTATATCACCATTCTTATTTTTAACAAATTTCTTAGCTGTCCTAAAGGCATTTAAATATTTTAAATATAATTTAAATATAACAATAAAAATGATAAATTTCAAGACTAAATGAAAAAAAGGATAACATTTTAAATACCCGTGTAAATATTTACACTAAAACTGAATATTTCCCAACTAAAAAAAGCAAACTAAAGAAAAAGTCATGATGCACGCAAATTGCAAATATTTAAACTCAAAAGGCATGAAAATAAAATTAAATCAAATCAATTCCTATTCTTAAACAAGTAAACTTTAAATATCTGCGAATATTCAAACTTAAAATTCAATATATCCCAAAAGACAATTACACGGTGGCAACCCTGCATTAGCGGCACTTTCGTGCAAGCGCTCCGCAGGGACGCCCCTAATCCGTTTACGATATAAAGAGTTATAAATCAACATTAATATGAGCTACATGTGTTGATAAAACCCACACACACACAGCGGGCAAGATGGCTGTCGTGACGTGAGAATGTTCTGGAGTTGAGTTTGAGAAAATTGACACGAGTTTTGTTACTGTACTAATAGTACCTAATTAAATTATTTGTGTTAGTTATTAGGTATGTTTTGCTAGTTTTTTTGGCACTTGCAATATTTTCATTTTATTTGTGTTTTAAAATTTTAAATCTAATAACCCCGATAATAATACAAAACTGAAAAAACAATCAACACACAAAGGTTACATCTGTGCCTCTAGTCACATTTAACCTACGAGCAAGAGAGCTTAAGTCATACAAAAGAGTTGTAACCTTTTGGTCCTGGTATAACTTAGACTTATACTCCTTTTCACTAGACCCACAGACATCATCATCAGTGATCGGATCTTGGATGCAATTTGGGATAAATGACTTCAAACGTTGTACAGAAACATGGATGTGAATCATAACCGTCCATGAGAAAAACAGCCTCTTTGAATTCGTGACTTTGACAACCTTTCGAAAAATCCAAAATTCAACGCAAGAGCCACGTAACTTACCATAAAACTTCTGGTCTTACCATAAAGGTCTGCCTGTCAGAATTCAAGAATCACAAAAATCATCATAAAAGCTACCAAAGAGTCTTTGGATTTACGACGTCCAATAGTCAGAAAATTCAAGACTCATTGCAGAAGCACAGAAAAATCAAAAAAGCGACTTTGGATTCGCGATGTCGCTTACAATATTCAAGACCCAAAAAATCTTCACAAAATTAATAGTCTTTGGGTACACGACGTTTGCCTGTCAGAAAATCCAAGATCCAACAACTACAGCCATCTTCACAACTACCAGAGAGCTTTTTGGGTTCACAACGCGCGTCTGGCACAAAATCCAAGATCAAAGAACGACGGAAATCTTCACAAAACCACTCTTTGGATTCATGACGCCCGGCTGTCAGAAAACGGAGTACCACCGAAATCTTCACAACAGAACATTAACGCTAACGCAAATGTGTGCATGAAAATGGAATTAGGGGGGGAAATGCAAAGGAATAGCCGGTGGGGCGAAGCGTCGCGGACCGGACACTTTGAACGAATTATGACGGTCATTATTAGTACGTGGACAGAATTAAATTGCTTCCCCCCTCGGAGGGTGGCTAAGTGCCGTTACCTGAGCTTCGGGATGTCTGCGTTTTGTTGTGTGAAGTGATTTCGGATTTTCGTAAAGACTGCAGATAGCAGTGTTTTGAGTTTTTGTAATCTTGATTTATCGTCCGAATGGTCTCGGCATGGCCAAATTATAAAGATGGACAAGTAGTCACACTTCGACTGTTTAGGAGTGCGCGATACCTATTTAAGGTCGAGGCTAGGGCGTGCAGTACCGGGAAATTTTAGTAGGTGAGCACCGTGAATTCCCGGTACTGCCATACTAATATTTCCCGGTACTGCACGCCCTAATCGAGGCGCAGACGGTGCTATCCTGGAGCATTCTGACGCATTCGTGAAACTTTGCATATAGTTCGTTCGTTCACAGCGCGCACACATACAAGCCGCGTGTACCATTTGTAGGAAGACATATTATGCTATTATACTGTGGCCTGGCAGACACTGATTTGAGACTTCTTAAGGGTGAAACAACACTAGCGTAGCAATAAATATATACTTTTTCTGCTCCTGTACTGTTATCTGTCTTTTACTTGGTCACGAACACTAATATAAGAACATACATAATATGAGTTCAGAGAAGTCTATACTCTATTCCCCATAACAGCACTAGTGTCGTTATAGTCACTTTACGTTATTGCTAGCAGCCACAGACTTCTAAATCTAGGTTAAACTTAGGTCAAGGATTAAGCGCTCAGTTTTAACTTTACGGTAAAAATGCACAACGACCAACTTAACAAAGAATTAAATTCCTACGGTTATTAAGAAAAACAAAACTTTCCGAACTAAATTCATTGATGCCAACATAAAAAAATTTTAATTTAAGTATATTTTAAATAAAAAATAAAAAGTTTACCATAGACACATACTGTCAGTCAAACGTCATACTTGCCTTGTTTCCAGGTTATGATTAATTTTGTAGTTTATAATTTAAAACCTAGTCGTAGAAAAAGTATTGCATGCAACGTTGTATAATTAAGTCAAAAAACGCTCATTGCGTCTCTATTTGCGATACTCGCCGCATTCGCGGCTCGTATCGCAACTCACGCAATTCGCATTTTTTGAACCCACTTATACAACTGTTGCATAAAATACTATTATATGAAAGAAACATGATGTTCCTTTATTAGTTTTTAATGCGGGTAAATTACACCACATTTTTATGTTACATACGTATATAGAATATAGATACAAGAATTTGGCAGAAAGCATTGGGGTGAGATACATGTGTAATGCAAGTTCTCATACATGGCGTTTAGGTTAAACCCTATTAAATCAGAATGATACAAAAAGTCAAAGTAGATGGCAAAGTTGATGGCACTTGCTGGGTGCTCCTGTGGTCGAGTGGTTTGAGACGCTGGGCTGGAAATCCAGAGGTACCGGGTTTGATTCCTGGTCTGGACCATGGCTGAGCGCCATTTAATTTTTCTATGTACTTTGATTTTTTGTAAATATATATGTACGAGTAGCATAAAAATGTGGTGTAATTTACCCGCATTTAAATTAATAAAAAAAAATCTTGTTTCTTTCATATCGCTCATTTTAGTTTCTAAATTGTAGATAGATAAGAACTGTAAAATAAGGACAAAATAACAGTTTTAATCCAAGCTTTAAAGATCAAAGAAATCTTCAATCCTCATATCATTATCATTAAAACATTATTGTCGATGTAAATATACTGATAAGATTATTTCAGAATCACTGAATGTGTGCCAAAAGATTATGAAATGTCCAGGGTACGCATTCAACATTTGCAGAAGCGATCTAACGCGATCTACAATACATGCTTTTTGTTTTTTTTTTTGTCTGCTTTGCTTGATTTAAAAGTATACCGTAAAACGGGGTGAGTTGGCTGGAAATCGAAGTTCAAACCTGGATAAAAGTTTATTTTTATATGTGGCACATTGATTTATATACAAAAAAAGTGTTCCGGAGGTAAGAATTTCAGTTTGTCAATGATAGTTTGTTGCTTCATTGCATAGTTTCAACGAAAAATTCATAATAGTAGGCAAAGCCAGCTCACTCCGTAGTTGGGGTGAGAAGGCCTAGCAATTTTATATTTTGACAATATAGCCTCGTTTTCTATGTTAAAACCATTATAAATAAAGAAAATATAACTTAAGTTTTTCTGTTTCCAATAAGCCATGTAAGTATATAAACGATATCCGAAAGGTGGATGAACACTTACTTTGGTAAACATCACTTAAAAACAAAGTTAAATTCAACTAAAAATCCGCCGATTTCGAGCATCAACTTTGACAGTGAATTTGTGTTTCAAAATTGTATGATTTGGCAGCTTAATGTTGCGAAAAGAAGAAAAAATATGTCTAAAAATATAATCAAATTACTTTGAGAGCAACCTAAGCCTAAAAATTAAAGTAACTACTCAAAAATGAAATTCTGGATTCGCAAGCCAACTCCCCCCGCGAAGCCTACTCACCCCATTCTACGGTAACCGAGCATGTAAAGATCAGGCTGGAATATGAACTTTGGCCTGATCTGGACGATAGAGCTAGCTTACCTAGAAAATGCGTATGCGCGTATTTTTGATTTCATCCATGTTCATCATGACAATTAAAGTCAAGAGCAGATAAATTTAATTCTTGCTTGGTACTGCTAGAAAAGCGGCAAACCGTAAATACTACATTACACAACTAGGGTGGTAAAACAAAGAAAGGCCGAGAACGCAGATGTTTGCGGCCCGAGCTGCAAGCGAGGGACGTAAATATGCGACCGAGGGCTTTATTACCTCCCGTGTTATGTACATCATTTTATGTCGACACTTGGTCAGAAAGTGGCTTTTCGCGTACGCGTAGCGTGCGGTAATAAAAAAAAAGTAAAAAGTAACTTTATTTGCACACACATAGTACACATACATAAGGGAAATATAATTATAACTGTAGGAGATGCATGTACAAAAACAGTACCCATTTTATAAGCAGTTTTAGTCTCCGAAGGCCTCATCGAAAATCAGCGGCTTGCCTTGGCAATATGCTGAGGGAGGTCCTTATTTAGCGCATACCTGCTCAAGGCATACTGTTGATTTTCTTTTTACTGAGTTACGTTTTGGCGCAATTTTTTTTCCTTTCTATTGTAGCTATTTTAGAGGCACGTCCGCTCGCCCCGCCTCGCCCGCCCGCACATAATTACCCACAACAGTACACTACAGCACTAGCGCATTCCTAACTATACGAAACGGGTCCATATCTACCTCACCCATTCTAAAACTCACTCATAAAAAGCTAAATTTAACTACACATTAACAAACATCGGTAAACAGCTTACCCACCTTACCTCAAAAGAAGGGTACTGTTCAAATACGTGCAGAATCGGCTGAAACAATGGCGGAAGGGTATTTGGGCCGTTATTTTTAAGCACCTGACTCAGGCTCCCAAAGTTTGTTATGCTAAACAGAGGGTTTGCTGTGAATTTAATAGTTAAAGTGTTTTGTCGGGACGTTTGGATTTAATTATTTTGCCCGTTAGGCGATATTTCGAGGAGTTCGTTTATTTTTCATCAACATCAGCCGAAAGATGTCCACAGCTGGCCTTACCACAGAATACGTAATATTACTATGTACAGAAGTTTCTCTTTCTAAAAAAAGTGACGTTCGGGTTCGACCACCGGACGGAACGCGCCGCATCTCACCATCTCTCTCTATCTCGTCGTCTCACACACTATTTGTGAACGTGACGGATGCTTTATCATTTTTTTATCGCGTGACAAAGCGTAGCATACGCGTACGTTATGTTTTCACTGACGCGCCGGCATTGGCTTTGGTGTATGTCAATCGCGGATAGATGGCGCTAGTGGTTCGTAACACAAAATTAGTAGCCGCGAGCAAATCGTGGAGTGTCCAGATCCTGAGTGTGAGGGTTGGGTTTGGGGATTATCTGTAAAGGTACTAAATTTCATCACAATTGGTCTAGCGGTGAAAGCGTAAAAATGTTCCAGACAGACATACATACAAAGTTAGTTTTGCATTTATAATATTACAGCCACCAGGAATTAGCCCGGGACCTCTGGATTTAGAGACGCTTGGTCTGAAATCCAAAAGTACCTACCGGGCTCGATTTCTGGAGTAGACCAAGCGTGAGCGCAATCTAATTTGTCTGTCTACTTTGATTTTTATTTATTTATAAACCTCTTTTAATCCTTAACTAAAATTACATTCATAAGTTAACTCTAAAAAAACGAATTAATTATTATTAGGTTAAGGCCTCTTTCTGGGTATAGGCGTCCGCCCATAGTCGCCATGATTTTATGTTATTTGCCTTTTCAAGCCAATTTTTTCCGGCAATCCTTTGTATATCGTCGGCCCAGCGTTCTCTAGGCCTACCTCTGCCTCTGTTTCCGCTTGGGGCTGGCCATGTGGTAACTCTTTTCGCCCATCTGTCGTCCGGAGCTCGTGCTACAAGGCATGCCCACTACTACTACTTTGATTGCTTATATCTATATAACGGACCATTAGTAATAAAGCCCCTTAAAACCGTTTGAAGTCGTTTTGAAATTGAAACATTTTTTTTACTAGACCGGTCTATTAATAAAGGTGCGGTAAGGACAAGCAATACTGCTATTACTTGTATGGGCCAATACCGAAAAACCGGTATTGCACATACAAACAAAACCGGTATTGCATGCTCTATACATTTTCACATTTATAATATTATGGTTTTTCCGCAAAGTTTGAGAGCCGCAGGGCGTCATGGCGACATCGCCGTAAATTATAATGTTTTATGGTTTAATACGCAGATAAGGCGGCCGTTATTAGCTCCCCCTGGTATTATCCTAACTATGTTTGTGTTATTATATTATATTAACAATATTCTGTTGCACAAACGTACATTAAGTTACCTAAGTAACTTATAGTAAAAATTATCTAAGATGTCCGAATGTTTGTCCATGTGAGTGACACCTTAGATAACTCTTACTATACCTTGGTTTACTTGAACTTTTTACATTTGCGAAAAAATATTTTAATGGGCTATTAGTATTAATTCATGTTTGTGCAAATCAATTTCTGAAAAACAACTGAAGCTTACGGCCTTTATCCATCGCCTTCATTCGACATTAGCTTAGTGATCTTAAGCGATTGGCGGTGACAGCCTTTTGGGCAGAGTTGTGCCGTTCTCGAGAACGTTCTCTCTCCATACAAAACGGAGAACGTTTCCGAGAATGGCACATCTCTACGTTTGGGAGTTCTTAGGTGATGTCACTGAAAGTCGCTAAATATCTCTAAAAATGTGGCGGAATGCTTTGCTCAAGTTCACTTTTAATATCCAAAGCTCTTCAAAGATTGTATGATCGCTTATTCGTGTGTTTTTGCTATGTCCGTAATCTCAAAAAATGATTTCCGTAGTAAGGGCCTTATAAAACAACCTCTTAATCTTGTTCCTTTGTGTAACGAAAATTACCAAACAATTTATATGGTTAACTGTCGTTACACAAAAATTAAAGTTAACACTTTGTTTTATAAAGCCCTAACTACGGACATCATTTTTTGAGAGTGAACCTATTAAGACCATTCCAGTCTGCATTTCTTTTACAACAAAAGGTGATAAATCACTAAGCAACACCTGTCACTTACGACCTTTCGAAAACATAGTCCTAAACTTCTGTAAAAGCTCATTTACACTCTCGCCATCGCAAACAGGAGATTATGATTCGTAACGATCCCCCCCAAGTATGTAATTGTGTTTATGCCCGTAATCATTATTTATGCCCCAAAACGAGGGAGAGAGATTATTTTTTATTGTTTCCATCTCTGTTAGGAGTTATCTCGAAGTTTCGAGAATTTTCGAGACGTTTCGCTGAACGGGTGTCTTCATTGCTTAGGTTAGAGATAACGTAGTGTCTAAGGAATGTAATTTTATTTTTCTGCCTGGGTTACTAAGAAAATATAATGCCATTCTCCTTAGAGACTTAAATAAAGTGAAACAACGGACAATCAAGGTATTGTAGGTAGCAGTGGCGTGGCGTCCAAAGAACTCGATTATTACCGGTTTGCCTAATATCAGGTATTTATCAACAATTGTAAACGATCACTCACTCACGCTGTACCCCTACGGGGGTAACCGGGACCCCGGCGTGCCAGCAAACTCTAGCACAATACCAAAAAAAAAAAAAATATTCTACAGCTCTTAAGAAAAATGTACGCCAAATCTGCATCGGCTTGTCCAAGGATATCTTTGACGCCACGCCACTGGTAGGTAGGGCATACAATACCGGTAATATTGTATGGACCAATACCGGGATCCGGGATCCCGGTTCCGGAATACCGGGATCCGGAATACCAGGGTATTGGCCATACAAAAAATAATTGTAGGTAAAGCTTAAGCAATCTTAATGCTAATTTCAGGACTCAGGACAAAGTGAAGGTAATTAGATAACATTTACTTAAAGTTGTAACAATAATTTTGTCCATACAAAATAATTCAGCCCGCAATGTAATGCAAACACACTCACGTTAAACGCTCGTTGACAGTTACGTTGACATTTCGGTACCGCCGTACCGCAACCATGTTTACAGTACATTGCTTCTGAGAAATTTAAAAAAAAATAATTATGGGGTCATAATGAACTGCAACTTAAAAAAAACCTTTTACTTCATGATTACACTAATGAATACTATGTCCGATTTAATTTATCGCCCGTATTAGACTTACACGCTGTATATTTGGTAACTAAAATAAATAAATAAAACTATTATTGCACTCATCACATTTCTCAATGTGCAAATGCAAATTACTTGTAAGAAAAAAACCACTACGTAATTACTAAAAAAAATATCTCATGTCGTTGAGGTTTATTAACTGGTTCCCAAACTTTGGCGTTACTAATGTTGTGTAACGGACCACTAGCGCTCTCTATCCGCGATTGACGCGCAACAAAGCCGTTGTCCGGCGTCAGTGAAGACATAACCCGTGATGGATGCCCGCAAAAATGTCCGCCAACAGTGCCACAAAACAGGGCTTGCGTTCGATATGCGCCTTCATTGACATAGTGACGGCCGTGATTGACACTGCTCCGATAGAGGACGGACCGACAGACAACTTTATCTGGGGACACGGCCGTGCCCCCGCCGAGTCAAGCAAAACAAAGGCACGGCCGTAGCATCCTTTTCTCGAAGCCATTCAGGCCATTTTCAACCACCTGTCATTTTGAGCTGGCTAAAGCTAGAACCCTGAATTTTCAGGGATATATAGAGCATAATATGACTTACATACAATTTTAATTATTATTTATTAGCGCACCATTGCATTTGTGGGGTGATGGTAGAGGAGAATGGGCACCATGGACTGAGCTGTCAAAGATGTGCGGGGCGTTTCCCAAGGCACCATTCTATTAATGACATTGTTCGTCGGGCTTTGGTCTCTGTCAATGTCCCATGCGTTTTGGAGCCTCCAGGTTTGTCTCGCACGGATGGCAAAAGGCCGGACGGACTCACGTTGGTTCCTTGGCAGAGAGGGCGCTGCCTTTTATGGGATGCAACGTGTGTAAGCACTTTTGCTGCTACCCATATGAGGCAAACCATGAGGACGGCGGGCTCTGCGGCGGAGAGTGCCGCTAAATTAAAACACGCCAAATACTCTGCCTTGGAGACAGCGTATGATTTTGTTCCGGTCGCCGTGGAGACGGCTGGCCCCTGGGGTGAAGAGGCGCTCAGGCTCTTTAAGGAGATTGGTCGGCGTCTGCGGGAGAAGGGCAATGATCCTCGTTCTGGGTCCTGGTTGGTCCAACAAGTCTCTGTTGCCATTCAGCGGGGCAATGCTGCCGGCATAATGGGGACTTTTGGATCGGGCTTGATGCAGAGTGGGGGTTTATTAGGTTAATTTTTATTTATTTTTTGCATAGTGGGGTTTTTTTTTTTTTTAATTGCTATTTTTAAGATTGACGATGCTTGTTGCGGATAAACATTTGGTTTGCATGCGTTATTAAGTAAGTTTGACGAAGCATGTAGCGGATGATTTTCATGTCTTTCTGTTTTTTTTTTTCTCCTGGAATAAATGAATATTTGTTTTATATGTCGTATTTTAATAATATTCAATTTGAACCTTTAGTTTAAGAACTATTGCACGTCAAAGTTCCTTAGTTTTGTCACTGACTCACTGACTCACTGACTGGTGATCATCATAATTCTAAGGTATGCTACCTTAGAATACGCTATAAACGCAAAAATCATCCAGGATGTGTGTTTTAGAAGAGCCAAGCACGTCGCGATAGGTAACGCTAGCAATGCCACCTATCCACAACATACACGCGCACTGAAGACATAAAACGCGTGATTGAAGCGGCCCGCAAAAATGTCGGCCAACAGTCGACGCCAAACCGCGGCCCGATTTATATTTCACTATAGCGCCGATTTACGATTTCATTATGCAGCCCTGGCCTCGCGCTTGTAAATTTTTAAAAATGGAATTGTACTTTTGAACGGAACGTAACGGTTTTTTTGTCTATTTTGTGCCAGAGTTTTAGTAATTTATAGAGATGATTGCTTAAAGAGGTATTGATGATGTTTAAAAATAGAATTTGGTTTTTAAAAAAGGAGTAAATAGCGCGCTTATTACAACCTATTCTTATCTTAAATAATTATTTCATTCCTAAAGTATGCCAATAAACATATTTCTAGTCCAGTAGCTAACAAGTTAAGTATACTGAACCCATCATAATTACAGATATGATACAGAGTGTTTCAAAGGTACAGACAGGTTGGTAGAAATGAGTGTTACAGTTTAAAGTAATCTCTATCTAAACCATTACAAAGTAATTATCACGCTAAAAAATATTAGCATATCGTTTAATACCAACAGTTTAATTTCTCATAACTTAAAATAACATGTGATTAGCGTCAATAGCACCCTATTACCGAGCTCCGCTATTTTTTTACTGATCTGTCTGTTCGTCTATCAAAAGATAGACTGGTAATAGGCACACACTTGTATATAGGGAGGTCACTATGATATCTATATCAACAACTAATAACTTTTTGAAAATTGTATATTGCTACGGCGCTCTTCACGTGCAAGTTAGACTCGCCCCGTTCTGCCCGATCTAGTTGTAACACCCTGTATAATCGTTGCCTTTTATTCCAACTGCAGAGCAGTAATATAATAATATACATATAAAGTTGTCCGTCGGTCCGTCCGCTGTCGGGGCAGCGTCAATCACGCCCGGGGCTTGTTTTCCACGTTTTATTATTATTGCCGACTGTACTTTCGTGTTTTGCACGCGAGTGCACTTGTGTGAAATAATTTTGTTTCATGGCGTGATTTTAACTTGCATGTCAGTTATTTTCGTCATTCTCCATACAAAAAGCTGTTCCCCGATATTTACAACGCCATCTATGTATAAGCTTGGTATAAAAATTATATTATTTACAATTATTAAACTTTGCAAGCGGGACACAGTATTTAAATGATAGAATTTATTTATTATTAGCTGTTTACGAACTAATTGTTACTGTACTATGTTTCTTTGTTCAATTATAACATCGTTAAATGTTTAGTTTTTTAGCGCCATCTAGTTTTTGCCTGGATATCCCCGTGCGGTCGGGATACGATCCAAAGTATGGAGAATGACAGTCCTCTTGTTTTAATGGTCCTTGGTATTAGCCATGCAAAAAATACCCGTATCGCATGCCCTAGTTCTGACGTCATGGACTTTACTGGAGATGTCATCTAGTTTATTACAACTGGATATCATTGAGTTTGAATGTATCATACAAATAGCGGGAATAACTAACGAACCCGCGGGTAAATGATAGTATAAAATATACTGATATTGGAAACTCTAATCACAGACACAGGTTACCCGTTTGTTAGGATAAAATATCTGTGAGTCATTTGCATATAAATATCAATCAGGCTAGTTTATTCTCACACACTTAAATCGCCCCAATAAAACCCCCAATTAAAATAAACCGAACCCCCCAACCACCAAAACTATCAAAGAAAAAACGCGTAAATCGAAATTAAAAACACCGCTAAAAACGACAAAAACCGAGTGGATTTACAAACTGCAGCCGCTAACACACTTTCACGTGTCAATGGTACGTAAAAGCCCAAAAAACCGAACAAAAACCGCCACGGAAAAAACGGCCCAAAACACTGAACATGCATCTCTTTCAACCGACTGACAAATGGGTATAAAGCGCGGGACGAAAATCATTCACAAATTCTGATGCCACTCCGCTTAGTCCACTGGCCACTTTTTATCCCGGCGCCATCAATAAAAAAGCCAAAAAGTCGGAAAAAAACGCCGTGACGTCACAAGGTACGTTTTCGCGCTGGGCCGGTGAGCGAATAAATCAGAGGCGCGGCTAGCGTGGAGTAGGCTTCGCTTTATGGCTTTTTGATTTACATGCAGTGTTTATGCCGATGCTGTAAATAAAGGGCTGAGTGAGCGACTGTGACGCCGTTCAACTAATGGGTTGCAACTGAATTTTTTTAGGCAATTTTTATGCAAGCAAAGTATCTATTTCACGGGAATTAAGTTAGTCATCATCGCCTGGAGATATTTACCACTCCAAAGCAGACGTTTAACGTAATTAATAAGGATTCTACTAGGTACTGATTTTTTTTACACGACAAATGTAATGGCGCCTTTTATTAATCGATCAGCATACATAAATGTCCAATTATGGTATCAACGAATATAAAGAATCTTGATTACAGAAAGTAATAGTGGAACAAAACTGAAGTGCTCTTATAAGAAATATAGCTTTAGGGTTAGTTTGCCAACACCAAGTGCGGAGACCAAAACACCAAGAATTTGTAATTAAGACCATTCGGCTAAATAATTAACGAGTACTACTAATTGGAACTTCATGTCCCAGTTTGACATTTGCGTTATCCATTTAATGACTAAATGTTAATCCATATTAACTACACGGGCATATGTCTGTAGCTCATTTCCTGTCCTGACATTTTAAGCAATAAATTATAGTAATATGGGTCTGAACATAAATTCATGGCCTCTGTAACGTTATGACGTTTATTCGGCAATTGTTAACATAAATATTACAAATGGCTCTGTTTCTGTACTTATTACTGTTAATTATACGCTATTAAAAATTATGGGTTCGAACTTCAGTACATAATTGCAGTACAGATAATTCGTTACATTGAGCAATAGCGTTTACAAACATATATGTTACGAACAAGTTCTAAAATTGTCAATAATAACCGAGAGACCCAAATGCACGAGCACCCCAATAGGTGCCTATACTATTTGAAGAATTCCCTCGATTTCTAGAAAATCTTATCACCAGCTGATTCGGTGCCATTGGGACCACATTGGAGGTATACTCTTTCAAACAAAAAATAATTTTCCAAATCGGTCCAACCGTCTTCGAGTAATCGCGTAGCAAATACACAAACAAAGAAAAAAAATATACAGTCGAATTGAAACCGTACTTTTTAGAAGTCGGTTTAAAAATAATGTAGCCACTCCATTTCATTTCAATTTCAGAATTAAAACTAAAACCGCCCAAGTAATTAATTCAACGTCGAAAACCCACAGATAAGATAAACCGACTCCGCGCTTATCTGGCCGAATGACTTTGACAGACACGGCGCATCACTGATCAACTGGTGTCCCGCGACCGCCCCGACCGCTCCGCTCACTCACTCACTCACTCATTCATTCATTCGTTCAGCGTCGGTTTCGAGTGATCTGATCACCTTTCGCCGGTGGCTTTTCTTTTTTCGAACGCGATATTTGAAAAAGGAACAGATTAATTTCGGAGCGTTGTTTTTTAATTGAATTTCGGAAGATGTTTGTTTTTTAATGCAATCAAATTCAGACTGAGGTTTTAATTTAGGTTGTATTATAACCTTGGGAAAATTGTGTGTATATTATGTGTTGTTGTTATTAATCTACACAAAAATGCTTGCAATGCAAACTTTGTATTTCCCGCCTATATGTTTTGAAAGCCAATATTAATTAAATTATAATAATAATTTCGATTCTATAAAATAATTGTAACATAAGCCAGATGGGAACCTACGATTTAATTCTATCGTTACACTAACTTTACTTAAATTATGGCATCGTAATATTATGTATCTTATAAATCCCAAGGTGCCTTACGAGTAAGATACATAGTCTAATTCAGAGCTTTCCTAAGTAGTAAACATGTTTATGTCCTTTGTCGTACTACGAATGTATGACAGAGACACAGTATAATAGCAGTAATTTCTCTTCCTACAAAATGTACATCGCGGGCTTGAATGTGTGCGCGCCGTGTACGAACGCACTACAAGCATAGTTTTAAGAATGCGTAAGAATGCTCCAGTATGGATACACTCACATAGACGTGCTATCGCGCGTCTGTGTGAATACGTGTCGCGCGGACCTAAACGACCGAAGTTGGACTACTTGTTCGTCTTTATACTTTGACAAATAGGTTCATTTTCACTGCAACTGACTGTACAATTTAGCTACTTATAGCTTTTCTACTTATAGCACAGAATAAAAAAAAAATTGAAATAAATGCTACCGGCTAGCCTATTTTCAAATATATTTTGCACTCGCACTTCTCGTTCTAAACGAAACAGAATGCTAAAGAACTCTGGCTTTCATTCCAAGAAGTTTGATGCCACGCCACTGCTACGTATAGACGTTTCTCTTTAAACTTAAACTGACGCTGGGGTCCGACCACCAGACGGAAAGCACCGGATTGAACCGTCTCTCTCTCTATCGCATAACGCGTGCTCTACCGGTCGCAGGCTGAGCCCTAAATTTTGTACTAGTAGCCGCGCGGCGAAATCGCGGAGTGAGTCACTCCCGCTTCTAGTACAGTCAACATCATAAATCTGCCGTCCGATATTTAAAACTAGACTAACGTCTATACAACTCCATAGAGCAGTGGTTCCTAACCTTTATTGCCACATCACCCACAGGCCCCCTCTAGATTTGTATCATTACCCCTCCAAAAACTAGGTATATTTATGCTAAGTTAGCTATGGTATTGTACAGTTCTAAAGAATCGAACTGTATGTACAACTCATCTTTATTCAAATCGGAGTCCTTAAATTCGTCATAATTCCAGCACATTACTCCGAAATATAAAAAAAACATCATTAGCCCTGACGGTCTGTCACGTTGACAGGTGCGCGTGTCATCGGCCCGCTGTCAGTCGCGTGTCAGTGTGCAGTTGACAGCTGTCAACATTACTTGCGCGCCCTATTTTTGTGCGGCAAAGAGCAGTGTTGTAGACCCGACTTATTTGTCAAAGGTTTTTTTGGATTTGTTGATGAGAGATAGATAATATGATTTGACACTATGGCTAACATAAAGAAACGGCCCAACATAGGCCTTCCCTCGTCGTTTTTCCTAAATATGAAATCCCTGATAATTTTTGCGATGCAAATGGAACCATAATGCTGAACATCTACTGACTGTCCGTGTATAATTTTATCACAGGATGTATCTTTTGAAATAGGTAAACATTTACAAGTTTGCTAGGTTGTTATTAAGACTAGACTTATTACGAATATGACAGAAATATTATAATATTACTGTGGCACGAAAAGCTTGTTGACATTTTGTACATTTTATTCACTTAATCATGTGTCACTAGCACTTAATGCGCCAGGTCCCTTAAATTTGCCGCTTAAGTTTATAAAACCACCATATTCAAACACTAACACTTGAAAAGCCTTCAATAAAGCCACAAGCGAATTCATCCCAAAATTGGCACATAACGAAAACCTTCGCCACATTCTAACTTCGAATCGAAAAACCCAAACCGGTTATCTATCGCGTTCCAAACTCAAACGGAATAAAACCAATCCAACAGATCGTAACACATAAAACAGGCAAGATTACGCGGTATAATCGCGAGCGACGATCATAAAAAACCTAACTTCAACTTTTCTGGAAGCCGGTCACGTCTGCCCGAACTGATTGACGGGCGACGTCCGCGCCTTAGCCCCCCGCCCCCTCCGCCGCCCCCTAGCGCCCGCCTCCCCCAGACACCCCCTGTGGGGTTGACCTGTGATCTGAGTAAGAAACATGTGAAAAATGTCATTAATGCACTCCTGGGGAGAATCGACGGGTTTATTGACGGGGCAGTGGACTCGGGAGTTTTGACGCATGCCTTTGGTCTCCGTTAGATTATGTGACGAATATAATGAAGTAATCAAACATTATAATGTTAATTTCTTGCATAAATTCATATTTTAAATATAAAACACCAAATTTACTAGTTCACTCAGACACACTATTGAAGACACATTAAGCAGGTTTTTTTATTCTATACAAGTAATTTGCGATTGATCTCAGTAGCACCTGATGGTAAGCGTCTACGAGACCGAATATAAAGCTCGTCGCTTCAATAAAAGTCTATACTTACACTCCTATCTTGGTTCGGAATTAATATGATTTCAGATTTCCTCAAAATCGAATGACAAACCGACAATGTAGACTTCACAATCGTACCTCAAACTACAAAGACACAGATTACAGAATTAAAAGTAACGAACCAAATAAAAGTGTAACTACGTACGGCAAGTTTGTTAATTTGGACGCGGCCGGACCGGGTGCATGCACAAGTTTGAATTGCATGCAGTTTAGAATAAATAGCGGCGGCAGTCGAGTTTTTCGAATGGATTTCGTTCACTCAATTTTTGAATTAAGAATGTTCCCGAGTTCCGTGGAGCCAATTTTACACGATCATTATTTTTGATTTACAATTTAAACTTGGAAGACTGAACGTTTCCCTTTTGTTTTTAGAAATCCGAATGTTCCTTTCGTTTTTAAAAATGTAACGCTTATTAAATCGTTAATCTGTGGAACGTTAGCGCTCTTTTTTAAATTAAGAATACTTTAGTGACGTGCATCATCGACTTTTCGATTTTATTACCGATTCGAATCGTTATCTTTATGCTCATTCGAAATGTAATTATTTCTCTGCCATATTTCTATATGTGCTCAGCTAGCCCGTAAACCTTGATCGTCTATTAGTTGATCGTAAAATCGCTCGTAAAACTTGTTCATAATAAATAAAGAGCTGTCATTATAAAGCTATATAAGTCGACGCGTGCTCTTTAAAAGACCGGTGGGATTGTTAAAATGAAAGACATAAACAGAGACTCTCATCCTGTGCTACTATAACCGCAATAAGTTAGCATATTGATAAAGCTACTTGAAATTATAACAACAAGTACATGTTCACTTATTTACCTACAAGTCTTCCAACGAGTCAACCATAAATATGAGCTTAATCTTTTTTAATTCAATATCTGTTCTTACCGAACAGAACAATAATCAATTGCTAAGATTACGTCATGATTAGTCATGACATTTCGTAAACAGGAAAATTGACGTCTGTTATAGGGACTGCAGATTATCTGTTTAGAAATACAAAGATCGAAAAGAAAATCAATGATAAAAACTTTTATTACAGGCAACAGAAGTTAGGAAACTTGCTTATCGTCCGGTGTAAATCAATCAGGGTGACGCTAGAGTTACCGTCTGACGTCCACTTTGAAGTTAGCCTTTACCGTGACTACGTTCAGGACACACTCGAATAGTTAGCTCCACGTCAAATAATAAGACGGATTGACCTGCCACACTGAGATCTAAGGACGTCTGAAATAAGTCAAACAGATGACCACCCAATTATGATGGCCATCACAGTTGGCAACTCGAGTCGATTCCGTCATCCCACAATAACAACTCGGGAACAATAGACATTAATAAGACGGAGCGAAAATGGCCGAGCGTCCAGGGATGCGCTTATTAAAACATTTCGAGCAATATCTGGCGATGGCCGGCGACGTGCGCAATATGTGCCGCAAACTCCATCCGCATGTGCCGACCTGCGGGAATCGCACGAGAAAACTTCATTAACTCCAAACGCCCCCCTCCCCCCTCTGTGACGGACGCGACGGACGTCCTCCGTCCGTCGGACGCTTATTACGTCTTGGACGTGCCGCGGAATCGAAGAAATGTGACGTAAATACGTGAAACGCTTGGAAAGAATCGTTCCACTGATTGCCCCGGCTTTGTGTTCGTTTGACCGTTAATTTGATCTGTATCTAGCTCATTGTTCGGCTTATTATCGAAGCGTCTTTTATTAGATGATGTCGGATTTGGCACGATAGATGTTTTTTTTATGTCGGTTTACTTTAACTCTAATTGTATGGAGGTAATCGGAGATCGCGAAGTTTTACGAGAATTTCTGTGTTGACCCGACAGCCGATTTTTCAACGGTATTATACACTTTTCTAGCAAGTTAACGGCATCTGTTTCCACAGTATTTTAAAACATAATGTTTCTAACAAATCATTTCAGAATTGACTTCAAAATACACGCAGTATCTACACAAACAAAGACCGTTCCGAAAAACCGAAATCAAATTTAAACAACTGCATAACATCACTATATTATTCAAATTTCAAAACGTTCGATTTTCGAAAACCACGTCAAACGATTCCATTTTCAAACATCTGAACTACAGTATAACCCGTGGGCGTTTTTTGTGATACTCCGGGCATATTTTTTCCCTAACACCACACGCCGCTATAGAGTATGACTTACTTCCGACACTTGTTGCATCAATTTAAGGATATTATAGGGAAAATTCGTAAGTGAGGTAGACATCTGAGTGCTTGACACTGACGCAGTAGTTGCCATCTTGAATGTTAAGTCATTATAATAGCAGGGTGTCAACTATTGGGCATTGCGTGTCAAGCACTAGGACGTTAACATTATTAAGGTAAAAAAATTGTAGCTGTGTGAGATTAATCGATTTAAAATGTTTAGCTACCATAAATATTGAAAAAAAAAACGTATCACTCACGTTATACAAAAGACGAGAACTCGACATGTTTCAGGAGCATTCGGGATTCGGGGCATTCCTTTAATCATGAGTAGTATTCGCGAACGCTGCCCAAAGACTACAATTTATGTTTCAATATGTTTGAGTCCCACGGTACCTAACCACCAATCTAAGTAAAAAAGCTACCATAAAGTTAAAATTACAAACTAAAATGCGCTTTTAATATCACTTTCCGAATGAACACACCACCGGTTTTTGCATCTTTCGTGTGCTTGCGAAACCCAACGTATTTTAAACTTACCAAACGGCTTTTCATACTGACGTAACCCCCAAAACTTACCTGGAAAAGAAAATAGAAAACATTATTAAAAACTCGGGAAATAATTAAATTTTCACACAACGTCTACGAGCGAGCGCACTCAACATTGAGCGACTGTTGAGTGACCGTCGCGTCGTTGAGTGTTGAGTGCTGCGCGTTGAGTGACGCGCGCTCGGTGGTCCAGTGCAATGTAAACAGATTTGCGTTAATCTTGGTTTGTGACGTCATTGTGACGGACGATTGTCATTTTGGTGTCTGCGAGCTTGAGGCGAACCGTTCAGCCTCTTGGCTCAACGGCGCATGCGTGATAATGATGAAATAGATGATAGTTATGATACATGTATGTAGTAATTAAAACGAAAATTTGTTTACGAATGACAAATGAGGTGCAGTATATTATAGTTATTATAGCACATGTAAAAAATATAAATAAATAGCAGCGGCCTTATAGCCAAAAAGCTCTTCCAAAAATATTTGCGTAGCATGGAATGTAAAAATAACCTGATAATTCTACGTGACTTTAAATCATGTAAACTTGTAAAGCAGCATGCGGCCCGTGAACCGCTCACTTGCGGCCCGCGGCGCTCTATTTTATATGTAAAAGTCGCTAAATTCCGAATTGTACAAAATCACAGATTATGAACAAAGTGCGGCCCGCGTCAATTTCGTTACCTACTATGTGGCCCTTGGCTGCTAAAAGGTTGCCGACCGCTGTTGTAAACTAATATTAAATATCTTAATTTTGC
The DNA here is from genome assembly GCA_947034925.1 of Eudemis profundana. NCBI lineage: Eukaryota > Metazoa > Arthropoda > Insecta > Lepidoptera > Tortricidae > Eudemis > Eudemis profundana. The sequence continues at coordinate 24,389,322 of OX344802.1, forward strand.
ACTTTTGACGATTGCAAACTTTGAATTTTCATGCCAGCCAGTACTTCTAACTTTTGTAACATCACGTTATCTTATAAATAATAATTCAAATGCGCTTTCTATCTAACTAAAGTAAACGTCCGGATGCTGGACACTGTCCTAGTCATCGCCATCTGAAACGTTAAGTAATTAGGAATAGAGTCGTCATGTCAACTATTGAGCATTACCTAGTCGAGCACTGGGATGTTTCCCTTTCAAGATAACACAATTTTTAAAACGAGAAACATGCCAATATTCCCAATTTATTTATTTTTTAATTTCCTTAATCCGACGCTTGGACAAAAGGTTAAACGCGCCCAAGGCCCGTCACCGTCACGGCAGCGGCGCTGTCAGTCAAAACTGACAGGTCTTAATCTTTATTGACGGTCCATTTACTGGTCGTCTATAAGATAGTCTGATGTGAATTTTAATAGATAATATTGACGAAGTGTAAGGACAGATAAGTAGTCCTACTTTGGCCGTTTACAAGCGCGCGATGTAGTGTATCGCGTGAGTGCGATCCGTACTAGAGCATTCTTACGCATTCTTAAAACATTGCTTGTAGTGCGTGCATACAAGCGCGCGATGTACCTTTTGTAGAAAGAAAAATGACTGTATATTGATGATTTTTAAAGAGTAGTACCTATTTGACACAATAACTAAATAATATGGCGATTGAATTGATGATTTCCGTTTGGCTTTTTCATATAAACGAAGGACAGTAGGAGTTATCTGTCTCAGGAAATTGTTAGAGTTGTCAACGCAAAATGCCATCGGTACTCTATTATAGTACAAAGACTCTGAGTGTGTCTGTCCATTTGTGTGTCCGTCAGTTTGTCACTGGAGTGCTTATTTTGGGTACTTAGCACCGACTTGAAATATAGAACCTAGAAGGAGACACAGGTGATTCAAAATATGACAAATAACAAATCATTAAATGCCATAGTTCTAAGATAAGCGTGATAAGACGCTGGGATGATGATAGTCACGTACATACACAAGCATTACAGAAGACATTGTATCTACTATACAGTACGTTAATTTTGCCTTCTCTTATATTATAACTATTATAGAATCAATAAATCACGTCGAAAGTAGATCACTTCAAACTGCTCTTTTTTATAAAACGACGCATAGTAAATGGAAAAATAGTGTGACTTACGACTTTGTAATCAAGTAACTTAGAAAGTAATAAGTCAAAATGACATAAGAACTTACCGAGATTCATAACATAGGCTATTTTAGTTCTAAAGACAAGGTATACTTAAGTTCTGGTTTCATCGCATCTCGGTCACGTAATATTTATCCAATTTTTTACGACCTCCAGAGTCGAGGACAAACACCTGACCAGTTTCGGAGCTAGAGCAGTATATGCAAACAGACAAACACCGCATTTCGACGGATCATTGTCAGTGGTTGTGGTTGGATTAATATGGATAAGATACGATTAACTAAAGAAATTGTTATTCCAATAAAATATGCTTCTACAATATACTAGTGACGTCTTCAAAAAACTTTTCATCTGACAACTTAGACAAACAAATTAGACACCCCATGAACCCCTAACCCCCCCCCCCCCCCCTCGCCCCCCTCATATACATCCATGGATACAAGTAAAGGTTCCCTTTGGATAGTAAACGCATTTTTACTTAAACAAACCGGACCGCGGTGCACTTTAAAAGTGTATAAAATCCGCAATTTTTTAACAAACTTCATAGGTACCTAGTGACACACGCGCCATCAAGACGAATATAATGATGTATCATTAATCTAAATCGGTTATGCCGTTGAATAGTTACGAGCGGAAATAAGAACGGACATTCATACATACAGGTCAAACACATAACCCTTCTTTGGGCTTTGCCGCAGTCGGGTGAAAACAAGAATAACGCGTGCGATGCCGCGGGTAAATACTATTTCATTATTAAAACAAATTTCTTAGCAATATTCATTACTTGAATAGAAACAAATTCAAAACATCGATTAAATAAGGAATGTCAACGCCATTCTGTCATATCATATCCAGCAGTCAGTCTGACAGTTTCATTGTCCGTCTAGGTCAGTTTCCTAATGTTTAGTCTACCTTTTGACAGGAAAAATGACAGGTTATTGGGCAAATTGCAGCATGCCTGTCCTAAATTACTTTTAGTTTAGTCTAGACACGTTTTGTAGCATGTTTTGATAATTTGTGCGTATTTTATTTGTTATAGATACTAAAACAAGGTTAGGAATGTGAATTCATAAAAAAAGATGACGTGATCTTTTTTATAATGCAGTATTGCTCTTTCTTGTTGGGACGCTAAGGCGGAGTCTATCAAGGAACGAGCATGTGAGCATGGTCCAGAAAATGTATGTCAAATGTTAATAGAAACAAAGAAAAAAAACAACTATATTTATATTTTATTAAAATATTATGTTTCCACCAATAAAGCAATTTTATTACAATAATTTTTCTAAGTCATTCATAAATAAAATTTCTTTCGTTAAAAATTAGTGCACCGATTTTACAAATCAAGATAATTTTTTTTACTGTCGACATTAAATTGAGAGTGATGAAAATCTTCACTAAATTCGTTTGTGCATAATAAATAGTTCCCATGCTTACTTAAACTAACGTTACAAATTAAGTTAAACTGCAGCTTATAAAAAAGAGTATATCCCCACTTATCCACGGCCCGGTCAGTTTTTGTACGCGAGATTGATTGATGTTTGCTCAGCGTCTACCTGATAGTTATTGGTGCCTTTATTGATATTAAGACGTGCCCGTAATTATAATATTATTCATCATCTTTGGCCACAGGTAACGGGGGACAGAGGTTGCACTTCTATCTCGATGGAATTGGGGAAAAAAACGTTATACTTTCCTTAATGGCATGGGAACGCCTTTCTAGGGCAGTAATTGATATAATTCTGATATCTTAAAAGAAAGCTAAAAATAATGCGATGAACTATTCCTAAGGCGATAGATAGTGAACATTATCTTAAAAAAGGAAGACTAGAATGTGTTTAACTATATTTCATCGTTAGCCATCATATTATAGGATGTTGTCCTAAATATTTCGTAATCCCAAAAGAAAATTTTAATGAAATTTAATAAAACGTGGATACAGTAGTATTCTTGATACCGCAAGTTCTATCAAAAATGATTTCCTTGTGACACTAACGTGTTTAAGATTACCACATAATAGTACATTACACATAAAACAAATAAAGGCCGAGATCGCGGATGTTTGCCGTCCAAGCTTCAAGCGAGGGCCGTAAATATGCGATCGAGGGCTTTCTTTATTACCTCCCGTGTTGTGTACACAATTTAATGTCTACACTTGGCCAGAAAGAGGCTTTCTCCGTCCGTACGCGTAGCGTGCGGTAAAAGCGACTTTTTGGCCAGGTGTGGCATAAAAATTATTTGCTAAATAAACCGTCACTAAGATTTTTTTAAATTTTGAACAAATTTTTACTAATTCGGGCACAATATGAAAATGCAGAGATGGTTGAAATAAAAGTTAAATGCATTAGCAATTGATTATAAGTCGTAATTTTATAAAATCTTTTAGTTAGTAGCACATTTTCTAGATGCACTAGTTACTAATCTATACTCAGGCATAAATTCGTATAATTAAGGTTCTGTTATTGGCTATTTGTATTTGTAATGTATAATAAGCATTTTCATACTACTCATCGTAATCGCTGAGTAGTATGAAAATGCTTGATGATGAAATGTAAATCGTAAACGCTGTTGAACTTCTTAAATAAATAAAATAATATCTTAAATATTAATTAAGTATGCCTTTCTTCTCAAACGAATTTCTGGCTGTATATTCATTATATTTTAAAAATGTGTGTCTTAAATATGTGATAATGTATCTAACACTAGTGTAAGGGTAAATGTGACTAACACCTATGGACTGTAAGTCTGAAATAAACGTTTTTTTTTGACTTATTCTAGGTCGAACATTTAAAACGGAAGGCGAATTGTACTGTCAATAACGAACTGTATCCGAAGTTCTTATTAATTCCGACACACCGCTCCTCGGTCAATCATTCTCGAGCCGTTCTTGACGTGCCAGGAAATTTAAAAACGATTTTTCATTCGATTTATATTTTAATTCGGAGTTTAACAACTCCTTTAGAAACCGGTTTGCGTTGCGCGTGTGGGATTTTGTTAATTATGTTTAATGACTTTGTCAAAGTTATGCTTTTTTGCAAAACTAGTACAACACAAAAAAGCATAAATAGCATAATTTATGATGACGTGTTTAAACAATAGGCACCTCTTTACTGACTGAGTTTGTGAAGATGTTTGGATGTTTGTTACTAAATAACAAGGTAACGACTCGATGGATTGAGCTGAAATTTGGCATGCAAGTAGACCATGTTCTGGATTGAAACATATACTTTATATACTTGAGAGGATACTTTATATCCAGGTAAATAGTTCCCTTGGGACAGTAACGGGAACAACGCGGGCGGCGGGTAAATGCTAGTGTTCAATAAGGACGATTTCTATTTCATCTTCATAGCGATAACGTTTTTTTTACCCGACTGCGGCGAAGCCCAAAGGAGGGTTATGTGTTTGACCTGTATGTATGTATGTATGTCCGTTCCTATGTCCGCTCGTACCTACTCAACGGCACATCCAATTTTGATAAATGATACATCATTAGATTCGTCTTGATGGTGCGAGTGTCACTGGATATGAACTTTGTTAAAATAAACAAAATTGCGGATTTTATGCAGTTTCTAAGTGCACCACGGTCGGGTTTTTTTTTATAAAAATGTGGTTATTAACACTCTTTTCTTTCTCATTTTTAGGTCTATTTCACCAAAGCACTAAAAATAATTGAAGGAATTCCTGGTGACTCTTGTAAGACTGGATTATCTTGATCAAGTCTGTGATGAAACATCACATGCCATTGACTTGCGTCTTAAATTTATCCAAATATTAAGTAATTAATGCTAATTTTAATCACATAAAATGCTAAATAGCCTTATAATATAAAGCATAAGCATAGCGATGTCCACAGCTGAGCTAAATACAGTCACAAGTCATTAAAGAAAAACCGCACTCAAATGCATGTGCACTCATTTGCATTCGCTCTCCAGCGGGGTTGAGCGCACTCAATATCCTAACCCTTAAGGCAGCGTACTCGGGGAGGTGTGGACACGGCTTTATCTTTAACTTGCAGTAACCATAAAAACTGCTTAGGTAGCTATTAAGCTGTATACATTCTTATACTTTTATAACGCTTAAAATGGCTGTATTAGTGTGTAAGTTGAGAAAAGTTCCTAAAATGCTAAAAATATTCAAAACATATTGATATAAAAAAATTGTTATTATATAGAAGGAATAGGCAAAAAAAATAGTTAAGGATAAAAAAATTGAACATTTATAGAAGAAACTGTTGAAATTTATAAATACAAGTTAAAAAAACGACGACGCAGAAGATGAAGCGACACAAATTAGGTACAAATAATAATTGATTCATCTTTAATTACTGGCATTGCGGCATACGACTATTACAGTATTCCACATGACATTAAAGTAAATTAGTGACCGGTACAGGTCATCCGACTGATCAACCGACCAATCGAGCGACCGGCCGCGCGATGCCTTCCCGTCTCCGTCAAGTCTTGCACTTTTTGCGAAGCCGGCGATCAATACGTCTGTCAATGTCGTTTGTTTTGTCGCAAGATGCTTTGTGAAATGTCGTTCGGAGTAACACGTAAGCCACGAATTTATGTCGGGCTAAAATCCTGGGTCTTTTCGTCTCTTTTATGTCCATAGGTGTTTTTGACAGTTTTTTAGACTTATAGGTGTCTTTCGATATCCATAATAAAGTAAGGTCCAGTTTACTTTACCTAAAATGGATTGATTGTTGACATTTATGACATATAAAGATACCTAGAAGGAGATATTATTCTAAGTGTTTTTTTCGAGACAAGACCCTTAAAAAGTGCATTTAATTTTTTGTGTCTGACCTCATTTTATACAACCATATGTACTAGGTTAATCACATCGAATACATACATTTAACTAATTATAAAATAATAAATAGCAATATCTTTTCGTGTTACTTTAAAAAATGGTGTAAAACCAAAATTGTGTCACTTCGAGTTTCAACGTCTGCCATTTGGTCTAGCAGCCGCATCAAAATCACTTCTCCCTTGAGCTGCAATACTGAATGTCAAATGCCCCATACTCATAAACTCGCGCCCAGGTGGCTGACCACTGTATAATTCTCCTATAAATCCGTGCCCAACAAAAAGTGCACGGTTAATCGCATCATGCTATCTCGGATCCGCAAAGCATCGGCCGGGCCCTCGGGCGGCGTCTGATTGATGCGCGTACGCAAGGCTACTAAGGTGTTAAGGCAGTTGCCCTATAATATTAAGTTTAAGCGCGGAAAGAAGCACTTGACAAAAAAAATGGTAAATTTTAATATTTTTATTCATTGGTCTCTCTCGGTCTCTCTCTGTCTCTTTCTCTCTCTTGCTCTCCGTAGTCAAAGTCATCATCATCATTTCAACCTTGATTAGGCGAATTTTAGAAAATCTTTTAATGCAGTCTTGTTTCTTTTTAAAAATAAAGGAATGTTTCCCTTCAGTAAAATGAACTAACTAAAGGATTTAACATAGTTCCTTTCCAGGGCCCATAGATTTTTTCTTCCCTGTTATAGCTGCATTAGTTTAGTATAGTTTTTTTATTTCTCGCAATACATGCTTAGTTACGGCTAACACAAACAAGCACCCTGGTAGGTTCCAGCGAAGAATAATAAAGTAGTTGTGATTATTAGGACGTCATTTTCTTTGATAGTTGCACTTATCGTTTGATAAACATTATGAAGCATGTGTATTTTCTGGTCAGTGCTGTTCGGACGAGAGGTGATAAAAAGGCTGGAGTAGTACGTACTTGTCTTACGGCCGGCGAGTAAGCGAGTAAAATTGGGCGAGTAACAGTTCATTGTGGGCTGACGAGGTACAGTGTGGTCGATCGAACTTTCCAGATCTGCAATGTAATCTATTTGCCCAATTTTATACGGTTACTCGCCGGCGATGGGACAAGTGGGGTGGGACAGAGAATACTGTCAAATTTATATCAGGGTGGTTCTTAGTTGACAGCTTTAAGTAGTTTTAAGAGTTCACTTAACTCGCCATGTTTACTGTAAAAATATTACTAGAGACAATATGGCTATTTTGCGTGACAACTGAGTGACAAACCGTAGTAACGCAATGCACGCTTATTCACGGCTTGCTTGACGGTTGAATACAGTTTATTATTAACTTTATGAAACAAAGACTGACAATGAAAATCTAATATTACGTGTAGGTATACGAAGTGCGTTTATCTGCACTAATATGTACGGTACAAATATGTAGCTACAGTTGATACAGAAAGATGTAGGTGCATTTGTCAGGCCAAATGTCATAAGTAAAACTTGTAGAATCCTAAAAGTTAGTAAATAGTAAAAATCCATGATATAAAAATAGCACATGTGTTAATAGATATTGACAAAAAAAATATTTAAGGAGATAGTAACTATATCAGTATGTCAATAACTATTACATAAAATAATAATTCTGAAAATGATTGCGAACATGGTCGATTTCTTGTATGTACGTGACTCATTGTCGCATGACTCATGTACAGGAATAAATAAATCTATAAGCACCTGTGTAACTACTTATGCTAAGTAGAATAAGCCTCAAATTGTTACTAACACAATGATCCTTGTTGGTCAAAAATAAAATTATTCTATTCTATTCCATTCTAATATTTTGTGTTTATTGAAGCAGGTACCTATAATACATTAATATAACGAAGCCATTTTCAGTAACCACGTAAAAAAAAACAAATCATGAATTATAAATATTATGGAAACATAAAATATGGAGCTTTTAAGTACCACTACCAGAAGAAATAATTGCGAATAAAACTCATATTTTTATTGCAAAAATCTTGGCATCAGTCCTTTTAAGTGACTTGTACTTTATAGCTCACTCAACTAGGCGACATCAACAACATTGAGATACCTCAATACGGAAATCTTGGACAGAAAATAAGACAATTCCTAACTTTAGGGCAACAACGACACAAGTAACGATGGCGCCTAAAGGCGTTTAGGATCTTCTTCCGACCGTGCGATTTATTTTAACTTCACGTCAGCGTCTTTGAAAATACCAAGCATTAAAAGGTCGCAAATTATTCCACACCCCCACATTAACACGTCGTCTTAACCACGAAGGTATAAGGCTTATTATCTCGTGGCCCTTGTTTCGGTGTTCTACGTAGGTGTGACACGATGATCAGTCCACAATTTGATTCGGAATATATCGGCGTGGTCAGCGGTAAACAAGTGTAGGTGGTAGGGTTCGATTCGCGAAAGTCCTATTCCAATGTGTGTGGCCGTAATAAAATACGGCCCGAAGGACCGTTTGGTCCTTCGAGCCGGACGTTCCGATATTGAGTTTTATTTGACTTAAATGCCGTGTTGTTTATGTTATTAATGCGATGATAAAATCTTTCTATAAGGGATGACGCCGTTTGTCTCAACCTACATGAGTAACTGTAATTTAAAGAAGATAAATGGCGTACTTTTACAGTGCTTTTTTTGGCTAAATATGACGCAAGTTGCTTTCTTTCGTGGGATGATTCTGTGACGCATATTTTGTGATTGATGGCGCACCATATGCTTAGGGATGCAGTATCATGTAAATAAACAACGGCTGGACAGACTTGTGCTATTTTGTAAACGAGTTGGCTGGACATCAAGGTATGTTTTTTATTATATTGTTCAATTAACTACGTTAAGAAAATCAATTATGAGCTGTTGAATCTCGACGACAAAATAGTGTGAATAATCTGTTAAATATACGTTCCTCCAGACTTTTTTAGATTATTGTGAAATAAAGTGCAGTTTTCAGTAGGTAACAATTGTTTTCATAGTCTTATTTTAAGATTCATGCAATTATTTAAATTGTTGATTTTGCAAGTGGGCCTGAGGGACTCTTACAGATATCATTCTAGGGTAATTTTTAAAAAAATATATCAGTCCCCTGTGCGTACGTATTGGCGAATTTGTGTCGTTCGGGTCAAGCTCTACAAATTAACCACCAAAACTGCTACTTTAATGAGGTGGAATCTTCTGAATATTTGTTGCTAGGGAATGATATTCTTCAAGAATCACCCACTACACCTGCTTCGGAAAGTATGACCTCTGTGACCCGTCTTAGCCTCCTAAGACCCAAGGCCCTACCTGTAGGAATAATTAACATTGTTCCCTTCAACCATTGGGTAGTCATACCGTACCATGGTCCTACCATTAGGACTTTTATTGAATATAATTAAAGATTTATAAAAAGCCCATGGTCTTCTCTGTAGCACTTATTCAAATAAAATCAACTGCCCAAAACGCTATCAATACATTGATTACAAACACGCCCAAAAATTATTGGTACATAGTAGTAAAATAACATTTAAAAAAGTGTCATAAATGTTTGGGTATGTTTTATAGTGTTTTAATTAGTATAGAACATAAGTACTACTAGTAGGACCATGGTTCACTGTCACTATGAGCGTTATGTTATTATGCTTTTGGCCTTAGGAGACTAAGATAAAAATACTCATACCATTGTTAGGTTTGACCAATATTAACAGTTTAAACTTGCAAAATTGTAACCTGTAGCTTAATGAAACGGGCCACAGTTATTTATTATACACGGTGAAATTTTAGTGGTTGTTTTAAGGGCATGTTCAGTATCGTGTTCTGATTAGGAAAAAGAAGAAAAAAAATTCTGAAGTAAAAAAAATGTCTTTTGTATGGAGGCTCGGCTAATTTGAACGACCTGTTCCATAAAAAAATATTTTTTTTTCGCGTTAAAAAATAATTTCTTCCACTTTTTTCTAATCAGAACACGATACTGAACATGCCCTTAAACGGAAAACAACCACTAAAATTTCACCGTGTATTCAGATAAAGTTGCAATTATTTCATGTAAATGTAATATTTCATGACATTCCCCTTTGTGACAATGACACGGCATCAATTACTTGCGACGCGGCCAGGGGTCATTGTCGTCGGATAAGGCCGGCGCTCACTGGGTCGCTAATTGGTGTATATTGATCAAATCACATGATTTATGAATGTTTTCAATTGAGTTATTTGAACTGAATGAGTACAATGTCAGCGATTCGTCACGTCGGTCTTTGTGATGGGAGTACTTTTGTGTTAGCTGGCTTGGTGGAGTGAAAGGATGGGTGAAGATTGGCACGTCGAGTGAGTATACTTGAGTCGACCCAACAGACGCCCCAAGTCTACATAAGGACTGGTTAAACCGTTTCAAACAATCCCGCTGGTCCGTTGCTCACTTTGAGCAATCAGCGAAAAGTCAGTGAACGTGGCAAGCGACCTTAGGGCATATCTCCAGAAATATGTCTGCGACTCATTCATTTAGTATGAAAAAGGGCCAGATGAATGAGGTGACCACAGACATACTTCTGGAGAAATTCCCCTTAAAGGTTTGTAAGCCCCCACTTGGTCAGGACTCAAGAGTCAGTAGGACTCGTAGGTCAAGTCGGGTTCAAGAAAAAATGTCACCCCAAGTATAGCTGGAGAGATGTATTGGAAGCAGGTCTCCGTGAACTTCACTTCAGTGATAGATATGAAGCAAGACCGCTCAGGACCGCCCTGGCCTAGCGACCTGGTTCGACTCCAGGTGCTTTGGCCCCCGCCTAGTCTGACTCTCTCAAGGCGACCAGGATTAGCGACCTGAAACCCCAGGCGTCCCCGGCCCCCATCTAGTCCGATCCACTCATGGTGGTCCGGCCAGCAACCTGATTCGACCCCAGGGAACGCCAAGGTTCCCAGCGGGTCCGATTTTTGCTACATCCAGTAAGGATTGCAAGTTAGTCAGACTTCAAAAAAAAAACGTTCAGTACCAAGTATCCGATAAAAAAGATCTTATGCTTGAGGCGGCCAAAAAGCCTTTTAGGCCTCAATGAGGCCAAGAGCCATTTTTGGTCACTGTGTCAGCACAGTTCAGTTACTTGGTTTCTTTACCAAAGACCTGTCCTTTTCACTGAGGATGTTACAATTGGAAAAACACTTAAAAAATAATCTTTTTTATGAGAAAACATCCAAATAGGTAGTAATAATGTCAAAACCTCTTTCTTATATTCCTTCTGTCAAAGGTTGAACAACATTATAGAGATTTATATGCGTTTATTACTAAACATTTTTTTCGAGTATTCCCTATGTTATATCCTCCTTCCATGTGCACAGTTTCTTGTGGCAGTTTATCTTTTCAGATGTGATATTTTCCAAAACTCTAGATTAAGACTTATAAAATACCCCGAGGAGGCCCCTCTAAATAAAAGTACCCCCAATAGCATACTTAGTTGAAAAAAAAATAATGCAAATATTTGAGTTATGACACACATGACGCTTCTAATAATGCCCTGTCTACAATACATTAAATCTAAACCGGCATTAAACGAAATGGCATTGAGCCGTCGTCGGTGATCGACGGGTGACAGTCCGTTTGTCTCAATAGCCTGTTTACGAGCTGTGACGTCATTGCTTTGTTAGTTTGGTGGCAGTTTAAAAGCGTTTAGCTTACCATCGCCCATACTAAAGGGTCATACAACCGTTTCTGATATTAACTGCACTACATACATATAGATACAAGAAATCAAAGTCCAGACCATATGAGTTTTTTCTATGAGTAGTTATCTATTGGGGATTCTGCCCCACTCCACCGCGCTACGGGTCGCTCTGCTCCCCTCCGCGCTCGTGGGTCAGAATCTCCCAATAGATAACCGATCGTCTGACCCAGAATCAAAATTTTCGTGACGGAACCTAACACGTTCGTAAGTGAAAGACGATGGTTTATACGTTAGCATCCCGTTGCAATCGAAGTCTAGTCAGTCGTTCCCAATAAATTATTCCGATCGTCTGACCCAGAAGCAAAATTTTCGTGACGGAACCTAACACGTTCGTAAGTGAAAGACGATGGTTTATACGTTAGCATCCCGTTGCAATCGAAGTTTAGCCAGTCGTTCCCAATAAATTATTCCGATCATCTGACCCAGAAGCAAAATTTTCGTGACGGAACCTAACACGTTCGTAAGTGAAAGACGATGGTTTATACGTTAGCATCCCGTTGCAATCGAAGTCTAGCCAGTCGTTCACAATAAATTATTCCGATCGTCTGTAAACCTCTAAATCGCATACATGAAAAATGCCATCGATAAGGTTGTTTCTGATGAATTTTATCCTGACAGTCCACTGATCTGACCTTAAAAGTAAAGATCGAATTATTAAATATATACCCTAAAGCTTATAAAATTATATTATTTACTGAAAGCCTTTCAAGTTTGTCGCACGTACCTAGTTGTAGCATGAGGTTTATTAAACAACCTCAGAGATTGCAGTTAGATATAGTTTGCTCTTCACACAATAAACGCTATTTTCGACATGGCTTACTTTTACCTGATACTATTCGCTGTATAATATGTGGACCGTCTAACTGTGGAAAAACGAATTTAATAGTTGGCTTGCTGCTACATAAACAAGGTCTACGCTTTGAAAATGTTTATGTTTACTCTAAAACTTTATTTCAACCTATGTATAAATTTCTAGAACAAGTTTTAAACTTGGTTCCCACAGTTTCATTTCAAAAATATAGTGAAAACGATGAAATATTAAGTCCTCATGCAGCTAACATTAATTCAATCATGATATTTGATGATGTTGCATGTGAAAATCAAAATAATATGCGGGATTACTTTGCAATGGGAAGACATAAAAATATAGATAGCTTTTATCTGAATCAAACATATAGTAAAATACCTAAACAACTAATAAGAGACAATGCCAATTTAATAATTCTTTTTAAACAAGATGATGTTAATTTACGTCATGTTTATGACGAACACGTAGGAAGCGATATGTCGTGGCCTCAGTTTCGTGAAATGTGTGGACAAGTATGGAGCATGCCTTACAATTACTTAGTTATAAATAAAGATTGTAATAGAAATTCTGGATGCTATAGGAAAGGTTTTGATACATTTATTGTGCTAGATTAAATGAATACATAAAGAATAGTATTTGCACATGAAACTTAATAGATAAAAAGAAACCGCCTAGATCGGACATGAACCCAAACATGAACGAGGAGAAATTGTTTAAGCAAAAAGTGCTTCGATCTGCAGAAGCCGTAAGAAAAAAAGTTAAGCTCATTCGTGATGTTAAATCTAGCAATAATATGATGTTGGAAACAATGTTAAAACCGATCACAGATCCTCTTAATGAAATGGCGAAACATAATTGTAACAATGTGAATGTCAGTGACACAGATTTCGATAACGATGGATTTAAATGGAATAAATCGGTAAAAACATTGAAATATAGTCCTTCTGAAAATGGAAAGAGGGAAAGTTTTATAAATAAAACATTACTGAAAAATTTAAGCTCTGAAAATGAAAATAAAGGAAGTCTAAAGAGAAAGTCGCCGGAACCCGATTTAAGTAACAGTGAAGATGAATTAAATGACAGCAATTCTAGTCGAGATGATGTCTCGTCAGACGAAAGTGTTAACCAAAATGATTCTGATACATCAAATAATGCTTCATTCAAAACGTCAGACTCGTATGCTTCTCCCCGCGATGATCCTGCTTGGCAAAAACAATATTTAAACATGAACATTCCTTTTGGTATTCGAATGGATCGCGGCAAACTAATGCTTGGATCTTATCCTATTTCTGTGAGTAATGGAGAACTCATAATAGGGAGAGGAAAGTATTGTTTAACACCAGGTTTGAACGATTTATTGTTTAAAAAAGTACCTGATTTAGATGTCGTAACTGAAGACGATAAACGATTATATAAAGCCTTATTATTAAAAACGAATGCACATAGACGTGATTTCGATTCCAATAAGCCAATAAAAAGCAATAAGGGCATGAAATATTTATACATCATAAAACCTCTTTTCAAATTATCCAAACAACGCACAGAAAGTGAAGAAATATATGTATCCGGTGATGGTTTGCCATCAATGAAAAAAGTAAAAAGAGACATCTCTTATGTGTATTGGGATGATCCAAACGAATTAGTAGAGAGATTAAAATTGCTTATAGCATCACGAGATGCCGGTAACACAGGGTTAGATAACGAAATTATATCTATAATTGAAGAATTACGTGAAGCAGGCTTCATAAATAAATAATATATAAAGGAATACACTTTTTATTTTCTAACAGTTAAGGTTTGACTTCCAAGTACAAATAAAATGAATATAGACAAATTTGGACACCATGTTCATAAACGTTTGAGAGCTACTGATATGTCTGAATTCAAGTACAAAGCCTTGTTTCGTACAGAAGCAGGTCACTTTGATTTACAATCTTCACAATTAAAAGGAGTCGCGAAGCCTTTATCACCTGACGATGCAGTAAATAAACAGTACGTTGACAATTATATTAAGAACATGTACGAGAAGAAGTATTTGGACTCTTTGTTTAAAACTATAAATGATCAGATTGAACAAATAGTATTTCAGTTACATCTAAACTTTTATACAAAGAAGGAGATAGATCAGATTTTGAAAAAAATTAAACATGACGAAACAACAAGTAGTAAACGAGATCCATCGATCAGCGCGAAGGAATTTTAAACGACGATCTGTTGTACTAAAAGGAATCGATGATTTATGGCAAGCTGATTTGATCGATTTACAGAAATTACACACTATTAACAAAGGATATAAATATGTATTAACGGTAATTGATACCTTTTCAAAGTATGCTTGGTGTACACCTATAAAATCTAAAACTAAAAAAGACGTAAAAAATGCATTTAGCTTCATTATAAAATCAACTATTCGAAGACCTAGAAACTTACAAACAGACCTTGGGAAAGAATTCTACAATAATGAATTCGATGGTTATTTAAAATTATTGAAGATAAATCATTACTCAACGTATTCAATTAAGAAGGCTTCTATTGTTGAAAGGTTGATAAAGACGCTTAAGCTCAAACTCTACAAATACTTTAGTTTCGTTGGCAACTATAAATGGCTTGGTAAACCCTTAGATGACATAGTCAGATCTTATAACCAAACTATACATCGCACAACAAAATTTAAACCTATTGATGTAACTTTCGCAAATGAAATCGAAGTAAAAAATAACATCGATAAATCGCAATCTAATATAAATTATAAATTAAATAAATTTAATATTGGAGATTGTGTACGTATAAGCAAGTATAAAAGTGTATTTTCTAAGGGTTATACACCTAATTGGTCTACAGAACTTTTTACAATCAAACGTGTGAATAATACTAGACCTGTAACGTATCACATTGAAGATCAACGGAATAACATTATACTTGGTACATTTTACGAAGAAGAACTTCAAAAAACGAAGTACCCACATGTCTATCTTATAGAGAAAATAATTAAAAAAAGGGGTAGAAAGCTGTATGTTAAGTGGTTAGGGCTAAATGATAGCGAAAACTGTTGGATTGATAGAAACGCTATTGTATAACTATATTAATATTTCTCTGGATAAAATTTCTCATTATCTTAAGGGATATGAAAGGGAGAGGACTTTTAAATAGTGCTATTAATAATTTACCATTTGAATTACATTTACCTGGCTATAACTATTGCGGGCCGGGTACGAAATTGCGCAAAAGGTTGCAAAGAGGTGATAAAGGAATTAATGCGTTAGATAATGCATGTATGAAACACGACATAGCTTATGATAAATATCCTAATTTAGCTGATAGACACCGTGCTGATTTAGAACTTTATAAAATGGCTAAGCAAAGAACAAAGTCAAAAGATGTAGGAAGAGGAGAAAAAATAGCTTCATGGTTGGTTAGTAAAGTAATGAAATCAAAAATGAAAAGCGGTGCAGGAATAAAACCATTTAAACGGTTTGTGTCTAAAATACGCAGTGAAATAAAAAAGAAACCTAAGGCAAAAGGTTCAATAGTTGACCGAGCACTTACAGCGGCAAAAAAAATTTTTGCTAATAACAATAAGGTACAGATACCGCGCTTAATACCGATTCCGAAAACTGGGGGTTTATTACCGCTAATACCTATCTTTGCCGGTCTTTCCGCATTAGGATCGTTAGCTGGAGGAGCTGCTGGGATCGCTAAAGCTGTAGGTGATTACAAAGCCGCTCAAAAAAATTTGGCTGAATCGGAACGCCATAACAAGATGATGGAATCTATTGCTTTAGGGAAAGGTTTACATATTAAACCATATAAAAATGGTAAAGGTTTATGTATAAAAACTTCAAAAAACTAAATGAGAGGTTACCCAGACGCGCTCTTTCAAATATTGACATTTTAAAACACTCATCAGATATTCCCCATTTTCGCGGAGTTTATATGAGAGACAGTTTACCAAAGCGTCCTAAAAAAGTAGAATGTGGAATTGTTAACTTGGACAGTTCTATAAACAATGGAACTCACTGGGTAGCCTATGTCAAAGATAACAGTTACTGTGAATATTTTAATAGTTATGGTGACCTTCAGCCTCCGTTAGAATTAAAGAAGTATTTAAATGGTTATGATATTTACTATAACTATAACACGTATCAAAAGTTTAATACCGTAAATTGTGGTCATTTATGTCTAAAATACTTAAAAAAATATTGGTGTAATCGTTAAATACCTTTGTACAATAAACATCTTATCATTCACACGATGTCTTTCACTTTGTCTATAACTGGAACATCATCAACACTGATAGCAAACCATTCACCAGCTCTCCAACTGGATGGTGAATATGAGTGTGGACTGTTGTATATATCGACTTTTAATTCAATACCCAATATAGACTACAGAAATAATAAATTCTACTATGGTGAAAACAAAGTAATTGTAATTCCTGAAGGTTCATATGAACTTCAAGATATCGAAGATTACCTTAAAGAACATCTTCAAAATTGTACACTTTCATTAACGTGCAATAATAATACCTTAAAAACATCAATTCAGTGCACTAAAAACATTTATTTTAATAAAGAAAATTCTATCGGCAGTTTACTTGGTTTCGGAACAGAATCTATTCAAGCAAATATATTAACAGAGTCCCCTTATCCTGTCTCCATTTTGTCTACAACTATAGTCCGCATTGAATGTGACATAGTGAGCGGATCATTTGTTAACGGAAAACCTAGCCATATTATTCACGAATTTGTGCCTAATGTGCCACCTGGTTATCGGATTATAGAAACACCAAAAAACGTAATTTATTTTCCTGTTACTCAAAATAGTTTAAATTCAATTACGATAAGAATTTTAGACGTTAACAATAATTTAGTAAATTTACGGGGTGAAGAGATACAGATATATTTGCACCTTAGGAAAAAATGATAGACTTTAATAAAACTTCACCCACACTTAAAATAAATACTAGTAGTCATCAAGCAATCAAGAAAAGAAGACCTAAAGTACGTCTTACAAAACAAAATAAACAATTTCTGCAAAGCTTAGGTCTATTAAAATGGGTATATTGAACTTAACTGAACCTTTTACCTTTGACAACTCGATCGAGAGCTTTGAATACCATTCGTATAAGCCGTACGTAACAAGTTTTAATTTCAACGATGAAATACGTATACCTATTAACCAGCAAGATCTTTACGTGCTACCATCAGCAAGCACTTTATACATAGAAGGTACTATAACCGCATTTAATAGAGAAACGAAAGCAAAGGTTAATAGTGTTCTTTTTACAAATAACCCCATACTTCATCTATTTCAAGATATTCGTTACGAACTCAATGGAATCGAAATAGATAAAATTAAAAATGCAGGGGTTACAACAACTATGAAATCTCTTGTATCTATGAATGAATTTGAGGCTTCGATGTCTAAATTATGGGGATGGGATGTTAATGGTACAAAAAATACACATGGAACCTTTTCTGTGTCTGTGCCTTTAAACAAAATTCTCGGGTTTGCTGAGGATTACACAAAAATTATCATTAATTGCAAACATGAACTTGTTCTTTTAAGATCAAATACAAATTTAAATAGCGTTAAACTAAATGCAAATGAATACATAGACAATATCACGATATCTAAAATAGTATGGCGTATGCCTCATATTAAAGTATCTGATCGAGAAAGATTAAGCTTACTTAAATACTTGGAAAAAGATCGTGCTATTCAGATAGCGTTTAGGAACTGGGATCTGTATGAATATCCGCTCTTGCCCGAAACATCAAAACATTCGTGGGCTATTAAAACCTCATCTCAAATTGAAAAGCCACGTTACATTATAATTGGATTGAAAACAGAGCGAAAAAATGTAGCTAATAAAGACATAACATGTTTTGATCACTGTAATTTGCGAGATGTTAAAGTTTTTTTAAATTCAAGTTACTTTCCGTATGAGAGTTTTGATGTTAGTTTTTCATCTGAGAGGTATGCTATATTATACGAACAGTATGCAAAATTTCAACAGTCTTATTATAACCGTGTTCAAGCACCCTTGCTTGGCCCGTTAGATTTTAAAAATATAGCTCCTCTATTTGTTATTGACTGTTCTCGTCAAAACGAAACCTTAAAAACCGGTTCAGTGGATGTGCGAGTTGAATTAGAGTGTGAAGCGGATATACCAAAGCAAACCTCCGCTTATTGTTTGATTTTAAATGATAGTATTGTGGAATATAAACCTTTAAGTAATATTACAAAAAAAATTTCATAATGCAGAATTATGTATTCGTAGATCTTCAAGGGTTTAAATCAAACAAAAATAAATTTATAGTTAAAGAATTTGCATACTGTACGCCAGAGTACACACAAGTTTTTTTAATAAAACCACCATTTTCGTTTTCTAAATTAGAGGAAAATGAAAAGAGACAGACACGATGGATAGAAAATACTTTTGGTATTATGTGGCATGAGGGTTATGTCGATTACAGAGAATTTAAAAGACTTATTGTCAACCACATAAAAGATAAGACTGTCTTTGTAAAGGGTATGGAAAAGATTGAATGGGTTAAAAATTTGTGTTTAGACTGTAATATTATAGATTTGGGTGAGAAAGGTGCACCAAATTTAAAAGAGCTGTTTAAAAAATATTGTCTTCCCGAGTGTATTTATAATTGTGTTTATCATAAGAAAAATTGTGCATTAAAAAATGTTTTATGCATCAAAAAATGGTACTTAGACAATAATTTACGATTTTAATCTCAAAATTGTATTAAAATGTGTTTGGTAAAATAAATGTTTTTATAATTTTAATTGATTTTTCTTTTATTACCTTCTATATAAATAGGATTAAGTAATCAGTAACTATAAATTTTAGGAAATTAATGAAACACAAAAGTACTTAAATAAAGTTTATTAGATCGATATAAATACAAAAATAAGTAAAAATATAAAACTATTAGCTCATGCTGTACCCACACAGTTTCTTCGAAATTTTATTTATTACACCTTCAGTGCAGTCAACGATCTCATCGTAGCCATCATTGGCCACGTACTGCGCGCTCAGAAGCACCTTCTCATCTTGGTCGTTTGTATCCGGAACGCCATCTTGGATATCTATAATTTGGATCCTTACAAGCTTGTTGCCTTTTCCTGCTTCGTTCTTTATCACAAAACATGGTGGATGTCCAATGGTTCGTTTAATGACTTTGTTATTGACTTTGGTTGTCCGTTTCTTAACTTTTGGATTCTGAATAGAATTTTTAATTTTTTTATATAAATCACTGTCATCGATTTCTTGTGGAAGTGGAAACTCAAACTCTTGTGCGTATTGTGAAAAAGGGATGTGGATGTCTTCGGTATCTCCCATTTCTTGAAAATCTATAACAAAACGGAGATTTCTTTTTGTTTATACATTTATTTGTAAGTTTAGGTTAAATTACTAGTTTCTAATTTTTAGGTAGTTTTATTTAAAAATTGTATTATTAGTATATTCTTGAATAAATTAATCCATATACTTACATCAATCATTATAATATATAACTTAAAACATATAAACTAACTTTATAAACTTTGCAATAAAAAGGACAAAAATTGATATGATAAATATACTTTAAAATTATATGAATATTCATAAAATACGTCATAAATAATAAATCTTGACGTTTATTTATTTCATTAAAAAAAAAAGTATATTTTTATTCTTGCTTAGGTTACTAGTAAAACTTAAACAACTTACCAGGTCAGCTCACGAAAAGAGGTGTGAGGTGTAAACGTTGCTATGCGCTTATAAAGGTTAGGTACTGTTTGTTCAGCAAAACTTAAATGCGCAATAGTATTATATGATACCCTAAGCTGTACACGTGGATACTCGTTTGCCTAAAACAAGTCACAACTTGTTTCTGTTTCATCACATCACGTGGTGTCATACGGAAACGTTTATAACTAAACTTTTTATAAAAAGGGTTTAGGTGAAATGTAAGTAAAACAACAAAATAATAAGATAAAACATTTATTAATAATAAGACATCATATTAGTAAATTACACATAATAACCTCGTAATGGTTGATACTTGTTTATATTAATCTCTAAATGTGAGTTACTAACAAAAGCCCAGCCACTATCACGGTCTTGAAACTCCTCAAATTTTTTCTTTAGACAGTTAACTATCTCGCAAAATAATGCTTCAAAATCATAACTTAGGTATAATATTTTATTTTTAGTACCAAATGATTTCATTGCCTGACTATTATTTTTAAACATTAGGAACATTCCAAAGAGTTCAAAATTTACTTTTACGCACGTATGTTTCGTAAGAGAATCATCTAAAAGTCGTTTTATTTTGTTTCGGATAGAGTTCATAAATGCATCGATAGATCCCAGACTTTGATCGGTGCTTGCTGATATACGATAAGTGGCAATGCGCATCCGAAATGCCGACTCAACTATTTCAACGCCATCATTGAGTATATTGTTTGAATTCACAATTGTTTTATGCGCAGTGCTTCGAAGATGTCCTATCCATTTATTTTTATCTACAGTTGTACTACACGGAACACAAAAAGGCATTATGAATAATCAATGTTGTATATATGATAAGTACTAAACGTATGTCGTAATTAAGCTAGAACTACTAATTCTTATCTAGAACTTTCAATACATACCTACTAATTAGTAGTTCCAATACTATACTACTAAGTATCATATTACATCAGAGACATGTTTATTAATAACCTACGGTGTATTAATCAAAACGGCTAACTCGGCTGACTCCACATAAAAATACAGTTGATTGTGAACACTATGCAAAGTATGGATACGTCTATAAATGTATATCAAGAGAGATTTATTAATAAGCGTATCCACCCTATTCTGACACAACTTGATTTAATAAACAACGTACATTATGCAAATGTATTGATATAATGAAACTAATAACTTTTCAATAAAAAAATTTAGTAAAATAATTCTGTTATTATAAAAAATTTAAACATTTTGAACTAATTTTTTTTATAATTATTAAAGTAAACAGGGTCACAATCTCTGAAAATATTAAAGGCTTCACCTAAAAACTTTTGCATCTGGTCCCACTCAGTGGAATCTTCCTTGCACTGCAATTTTACTGACGCTAGCGCTTTTTTATAACGCTCTTCAGGCTGAGTCTTTTGGAAATCGTCAATGTTATACACTTTTAAATCAATTAAAAAATTACCGTCCGTAATTGTAGTACGCCGAGTAAAACCCGTTGCTACGCGACTGGTGAACGATGAAGTTGTCTTGACGGCTTTCAGATTTTGGTCTTCGGTGATCTTCTCTTCGTCTCTTATAATTTTGAAGATGTCGGCTTCAGGTGCTTTTTTGGAAGAACTAGAAAAAAGAAAAACTTTTTAAAACATCTACAAAATTTTATGATATATCTAGTTGCATAAAGATTTAAACTAATATCGGTTTAAAAACAACAAGTAAAATAAGTACCTAGAGCCCGGATTCTTGTTTTTACTGGTTGATGCACGAACTTTGCTGGTTGCTTTTTTCTTTTGCGCTGGTGGTGATGGCGTGCGTGGTCGCTGATTTGCTGTTTCAAATTCAGATCTATAAAAAAATAAGAAAACATGAATAAGTAAAAAATCAAATTATACGGCACACAAATATATGCCAATCTCGGTAAAATTTCCGGTACCTCTAGCTTAGTACCTAGGCAGCGTCAATACGTGTTATGAAATTTATAAAGATGATTTTGTTTTAATTTAAAATAAATGAAATACCTTGATACTGAGGACGATTTTCTTTTCTTGATATCCTTTGTAGATTTCTTCGGCTCAGGTGAGGGCGTGCGCTCGTAAGTTGAATATTCGGAGTCAGACCTTCAAAAATGACAACAAAAGTAAGGTCAATATTACTTTTAACACGTTTAAATAAAATAAACAATAATTAGATCACTTACTGACATTTTGAATGAAGGTCTCGGCGGTTTCACTTAGCAAACAAAGAACAGCTTCAAGGCACTAAGTACAAGATTAGTATAGAAATAAAATGCAAAGGAACGTCGGGTTTTATAATAAAATATTTGATGAGTTGGTATTTAACCGAAATAAAAATATACAGTGTGTTACCGGTATGCGGGCTTTTATTAAAACTGATAATAATATGCTTCATTAGCAATCGTTTGCAAGTATTAGCAAATCATGATTATGCGAATTAACTGCACAATTCAATTTCCTAAATCCGCACTTTAAATGTAGTAGGTGTACTACGTAATTATCGTTATTCATATCGCTGATGCACTTGGTACAAGGCATGTCGTGGTACGGAGGTGAAAAGTTGAGAAAAACAATCCCACAATTAATGCCGTCCTTATCATTACGTTTATGTATGGAGTTTTTTACACAGCTTAAAAGAGTTTTTTCTAAAATTTGACATGGCAATTACAAAAGTATTGACATTGGCTTGTCATGTCAAATTACAAAACAAACATTTATTTGCAAAACTGATATTTTTTTGCGTTAAAATGGCTAAAGACACATGTGAATTATCTGACATGATTTGTGCGACACGTGGAAATGTTCCTCAAGCCTTGAGACTTTATCGAGAGTGGTTTCGAAATCAGCGGCATCCACATAATCTTCGTTTGATAGCAATGGCTGTCCAGCGAGGTCCAGAGAATGCATGGTCCTATCTGGTTAGTCTGAAAGGGCTATTAAACGGAATTGTGCACGTACAACTTGAAGAAAGGATTCTCGATCACTTCAAACAGGTCCAAATGTCTAGTACTCGTATTGCTTTTTAAGTTTTATTTTATTAGTGTTGTTTTTCCGTAGTTTTCTTAAGTGTAGCAATCCTGGTATCTCTAATTGTTGAAATAGGTAGATGCAGGCATTTATCTTGATGTCTTCGTTATAAACAAAGAATGAAGGGCTGGCATTTACATCTAATTGTCAATTTAGTACTTTGCTGTACATTGCTTGCAATTAAAATTTTGTTAGAAAATTTATGAAATCGGAATTTTAGTCGATGAATTAAATGAAGGTCATGGTTAGGTTAAGAAACAACGTTACTTTACCCTACTTTAAAAAAAGCCTGCTTGCTGGTAACGCACTGTATGGCTAAAGGACCAAACTCGAACATTTAACTTTAGACCTTAATGTCAGCATTGTAGAAAAAATATCTATCGCTTTTATAACTGTATTTAAAACATGTTTATTCCTGTTAAACACAAAGTGCCGCCAAGGTAGGGATCGAATTATCAAATAAAACCCGCGAATGCAAACCTTGGAACACGTGTAAATATGACTATAGCCTAGTATGGGAAAAAAAAATATATAATTCACAAGTCCTATTTTATTTTGTCATCTTTTAGTTTTTATATGCTTTAAGTTAAAAATATTTCTAACAATTTTTGACGTTGCCCTTGGTGCTATTTAAATATTTGTATCGAATTATCAAATGAAACCGCTTATTACAAATATTGCAAGTTGTAACAAGTTACATACGCATACCTATTTATTTAGTACAAAGAACATGCGAATAATCATCATCATAACCTGTCCCATAAATTCTTCTTATGTCTGTTGTCTACTTTTGTTAATGAAAATAATTAAATTTTCTCACAAAACAAATAAACATTGTTTTCTTACACCCTGATCTAGTTGTAACTTACCTTCCATCTTTATATATACATTTATTTATTCAAACTTTATATGGGATTGAAATAATGTAAGGAAAATGTCTAGATTTATTAAACAATAAAACAGCTGTGTAATTAATGTAGTATCGCTTTGTACAGTTAAGTACATGTAAGTAGAAACAGACTAATTAGAATCGTTATATTTACAAATATTTTTAACTCAATAGTTAAAATCTCAAAACATAACCCTCCTTTGAGATAGTCGGGTAATTATCGTTTAGTATCTTGGTAAGGGTCGAAAACAACGTGCGTTAGCATAATCGCTAGCTCGCGTCGCAACGATAAGTTAATTCTGCATTTGTTCAATTACATGTAATGTAATCCGACCTGAGATACTTTGTACAGACTAACACAGAAACAGATGCATCTCAAAAAATATTTATATTCCAATATTAGTGTATTTTTTTTTTTTTAATTAGAGCTATTGTCTATCAGTCGCGTAGCGTTCATATAACCCGATCCCCACCGGCTTGCCCAGTTCTGTAAGGCTGGGTACCATTTTGTATTACTACTATAGAAAAAAGTGTGTTAAAAAGTACCCTAAAATATGCTCCGAGTTGTCTAGAGATTTTTTTTTATGCCACGCTACTGTTGTCTATTGAGATAATTATCAAATATATTAGTGAAGCTTTTGATAAAAATTCTAACGCTTATCTAATATATGAATACATACTTGTTTTATGATATTAATACACCATATCTGAGATTGTATTAAACAAGAAAACATATTTAAAATTATAAAAATATCTCGGAGGTTACTCCAATATAATGTCTCTGTTTTACTTGTACTCTGTGTTGTACCATCATGTGAATTCTTTATCGACGAAGCATTGCATTGTAAGTCGTTCCATATCTGAGAAACAAAATGTTGGAAGTGCTATGTTAAGTACATACACTTACAGCGTTGTATGTTTCAGTCACGAAAGTATTGTGGATATGTTCAACTATGCATTTTCTGTTACTTTTTGATTCGTATTATGTTCCTGAAGTGAGAAGAGGATAAGGCGTATTCAATTGTTTACGTTTCGCTTATGTTGAGTATGTTATTTATTTACGAACCCATTTAGTACTTTGTCATAGTGACAATCAATATGACGTAGGTATGAATCTCAAATGAATGTTACTGCGACACAGTTCGAAATCGGTAGGGAATTAAATTCCTCGACTGTACGATGTTTTAACTTGCATACCAATGAAACTTAAGACTAAAAGTAATCTTTATTTCATAATCAGCAAGACTGGTTTTGCAACCGTCTAACATAAACAAAATACAATGCATAATTAATCCTTTACTTTAGTACGTCAGTCATACGTCATATAAATTAGCCAATCAAATTGCTAGGCCTGCATCGCGCTATCAAAGTTTTTATGTTCGCTTCATATAAATACATTTTATTGTGATATAGTTGTCGGAGAAGTTGTGGCTATAACAACCAGTAGATCACAACGACTCTTACCACTTCATTATCAAAGAGCTTGGGCCCAGCTCTGCGATGGTGACTTTGGTAACGCGGTAGCGTGTACTGGTGCAGAGTAGCCTATATTGCGAACACCAGTATGATACACAAATCACGTGGCGACGTATTACCGGTTGTAGAGTAGCCTATATTGCGAACTCCGGTATGACGCACACTACAATGGTTGGTAGTAACATGAAATACCGAATTTGAAAATCAAAAACTGAAAATCAAAAACTGAATATGAACACTGAATATGAAATTAAATATGAACAACAGACCTTTAGTCTAGTCAAACCGACTATCTAGTACAGAACTGGCCATTCTGGAAAAATAGTTGGAATGATGGGACATTGGTCTACAAGTTGATTACGGGTCTGGCCAGCCCGGAACATCTTGTTTGCTACTTTAGACGCACACGGGTGCCAGGATGTGGAAAAATTATTAGAATTAAAACCTGGCACCCGTGGGCCTTTTGCTGTTTTTATCATCGTGTCAGTTCGACTGCAAATCAAGTTAGTATTTATCTTAGATAGCAGACTTCGATTGCAACGGGATGCTAACGTATAAACCATCGTCTTTCACTTACGAACGTGTTAGGTTCCGTCACGAAAATTTTGCTTCTGGGTCAGACGATCGGTTATTTATTGGGAGATTCTGACCCATGAGCGCGGAGGGGAGCAGAGCGACCCGTAGCGCGGTGGAATGGGGCAGAATCCCCAATAAATAACTACTTCTATGTACTTTGATTTCTTGTATCTATATAAGGAACATAAAAATGTGGTGTTATTTAACCGCATTAAAAAACTAATAAAGAAAGATCATGTTTATTTCATGCAGTATTAACTGCACTGTTTATGCAAAAAGTGTCATCAACGCCTGACCACGACCATTCGACTCGACTTTGATGAAGCTTGACGATGACGACAAGCTTCGTCAAAGTCGCCCCTACAATGCGAATGATTTTTTTAACGCAATTCAATTTTGTTATTATAATTAGAATTATTAAATGTTTATTAACATAAAGAGAACAAACACATTACAAAAAAACATTGATGCATTTTCACGCACTTTTTGCCCACGTTTCTTCGTTTCCCTAAGCTAAGATATCGGATAATATTGCACCAAGTTCATTTGAGTTCCTTATTACGCTTCTAAAATATAACGACTGATTTTGATGAAAAGATAGTTTGCTTAAAATCGTACGAACCCAGGTGTGGAATTTCTCTTCAGATATATTTGGTCCGATTCCAACGTCTTAGTGCAAGTAGCCACATACATAGAGACACATAGACAGCGTTGGTCCGTAGCTGGCAGTAATCCCGTCAGTCTTCGTATTGTGACAGGAGAACACTTCCTGATAACCTCAGCAGGTGAGGACGGCTGGTGCCTTAGTGACAGGAGCGAGAGCGGATTAAGACGTAATTATTTGGGTGGTTAAGGGTCGATTTCAGGCGTTTTTTCATTTACTTATTGTCACTCGATTTTTAACGCGAAGCACTATCGAGTGACGACGTTTGATTTTTTCATTTTTATTTAGTTTTAAACACATCCAAACATAGCCTTAATTCTACAGAAGTTTCCTGCTAAACTGTATTAACAGTTTGACCGCACGATTTTATCATGTGTATTACAGGCTGTGGCCTGTAATATGAGCAAAAAAGTTAAACGTAGGTTCTACTCCTCAAACTAGACAACTTTTATTCAGCGACTTTTAAAAATAACTTGTGGTTTGATTTTTAGCACACTTTAAAGTTTATCCGAACACGCAATGTATTGCGAAATTGATTACGTCTGTAGGGTGACAAGATTGACAAGCAATGTCAATTAGACGGATTTTGATGTACATTGAAAATACTACTTACTTTGTATGAAAAAGAGACAATCTAAGGACTACATATTTTTAAAAAGTGGTTGAACAAAAGTTTTATTATTTGAGGAGTAGAATCTACGGTTTAATTTTATGCTCGTATTACAGGCCACACCCGGTATAATCATGTGTAGCCTAGATACAGTTTATCGTTTATAAAAAAAAATTAACTGTGATCACCATCGTTTGCTGCGGTCGAAACACTCTGAAATTGACCATCTAACAACGTTTCAACAGCTTTCACTTTCTAGCTCGAATTAAAAACCGTTTCCCTATTGGTTCGCAGAATTATTCTCGCTTGTTTTATAGAAATTAGAATGCATGGACTTCTAGAAAATAACTAAAAATGGTAATGCGAACTTACAGAAGCACTGTTACTGCCCTTTGCGCCGTTTAATAAAAAACCTCGAGTAAAAAAATGTTAATTCTGAAACTGCATCGTTGTAACTTTCTACCTATCATCATTGGACGTCTAATGTGGGACATAGGGCTCCTCCATAGACCCCATGTTCTATGGGGGAAGTCTTGTGCAGATCGCTCTCCACTACTCTCACAAGTGCAATTTTAACTCAGCTTTAAATATTCCGTAAATTTTAGACAATGATTTATCTCATGTAATTTATGTAATATTAATTTTGAGGTTCTTGAAACCTGTACGAATAAAGAAAAACTTTATAACAATTGGTTTAGTAGGTATATTCACCATAACTACTGACATTTCAAGCGTAGTCATTACTTCGATCCCATAACTATTCTACCTATGTGTTTGTTACCAAATACATGCCTAATCTTAGAATGTAAGAAATTTCTTGAGCAGACCTAAAATGTGTATATTGTGTGTTGTTTCGATTTATCTACATAATGTGCATAATATTGTTATTTACAATTTCTCTTGTGTAGTAGAAATTTGTCATCTTTATTATTATTATTTTTTTTGTAGGTATATCTTTAATGTCTTAATTTTTTTTTCTTCTATTGATAGCATTATTATTAGCTACTTTAAGTTAAGATCTGTAACGCTTTGGCGATTAGCTGTAAGTTACGGATATGTAATTTAATAAATAAATAAATTACAAATTACCGCTTAAATCGCTAATATAGCTACTAAACCCTGACCCATATCCCCTGGCGGTTATAATCCGCGATGCGCGCGCGTCTGATTACAGGTGGCGACGCGCCTGCGCACAACGGTACTCTGCTGTTCCCTAGCCACATCAATGTCGAGATCTCCCCTCCTACTCATACGCATACCGAAATCTACAGTCTGTACCTTTTATGCTGTAAACAGCTATAGCTTGATTCAATTAAAGAAAACAAGAGATGAGTTCAAAATATTTTTTTGATTTTTTTTTTATGTTATGGGAAAGGCAAATGAGCACATAGGTGGCAGGATGGTAAGTGACTTCTGAGGCCCATGGACATTTGCAATCTTAATATTGCAAATGCGTTGCCAACCCTGAGGACTAAGGTAGAGTACATCTATGCTAGTAATTTCACCGGCTGTCTTAAGAGGAAACAGGAGGGCAGTTTTTCCATACAAACGTAGTCTCCTGTTTCCTCCCTGGATAATGCCAGTAGAGCAATCATTTTTTGTCCAAAAATCTATGGCTACTATTGATATGTTCCTATGTTTTCCTTTTTACGATAAATTGATTCTCAAAAAGATATTAACCTTCAAAAACCTAAAAAAAATGCCAGATTTTCCGCTGTGTTCACACACCCAGAAAACAAATTTGACTAGATTATTAAAAAAAAGGAAAACATAGGAACACGGCCAAAGCCTTTCTTTAATGTTTAATGAAAAAAATAGTTAAATAGGTTAAGTATTGGGGAAGAAATCAGGGGACTACGAAACGTAGTTTTCATTAAATTTTAAAAGGTATTTTCGGTCCAAGCTGCAGTTGTCTCTATTGCGCTCTGCAGGTGAGAGGGGGGCAGTGCGGGATAGCGACACATTTTACAAATATCTAATTTTCAATTCTCTCGACCTTACTGTTTCCTCTTAACCCCACACCGGAACACAACAGTGCAAACACTGCTCTTTGGCGGCAGGTTAGTGTGTAAGATGGTGGTAGCGATTCGGGCGGACCCTGCACAAGGTCTTACCACCAGATTATCTACTAGCTACTGCTTGACATAGGCCTCCACCATAAAGTCCGGACCTGTACAGATCGCATCCACCGACTCCCCGCTACTCTCATGAGCTCGTCCGTCCATGAGTCTGGGACTGCCTGCGCTGCGCTATCCTATGTCTCCACTGCCCCACATGTGGTCCCCACTTCAAACCTTTACAGACCCAATGGTTATCTGTTCTCCAGGTTATATAGCCTGCCCTTCACCTGTACTGCGAGTTATATCAGTTACTTGGTTCTTCTGCGGATATCATTATGTCTGATTCTATCGCAATACATATTTAAAAAAGACTTTTTTCTACTCCTGTACTGTTATCTGTCTTTTACTTGGTCACGAACACTAATATAAGAACATACATAATATGAGTTCAGAGAAGTCTATACTCTATTCCCCATAACAGCACTAGTGTCGTTATAGTCACTTAACGTTATTGCTAGCAGCCACAGACTTCTAAATCTAGGGTAAACTTAGGTCAAGGATTAAGCGCTCACTTTTAACTTTACGGTAAAAATGCACAACTACCAACTTAACAAACAATTAAATTCCTACGGTTTTTAAGAAAAACTAAATTTTCCGAACTAAATTAATTCATGCCAACATAAAAAAAGTATTTTTAATTTAAGTATATTTTAAAATAAAATAAAAAAGTTTACCATAGACACATACTGTCAGTCAAACGTCATATTTGCCTTGTTTCCAGGTTACGATTAATTTTGTATTTTATAATTTAAAACCTCGTCGTAGAAAAAGTATTGTATGCAACGTTGTATAATTAAGTCAAAAAACGCTCATTGCGTCTCTATTTGCGATACTCGCCGCATTCGCAGCTCGTATTGCAACTCACGCAATTCGCATTTTTGAACCCACTTATACAACTGTTGCATAAAATACTATTAATAATCTGCAGTATTTCTTATATAATATAGTACCTTCAAATCGTTGCATCAGTCAGATATACTCGTCACAGTGTTCCAACAAACCACAGATAAGTTCTCCTCTTTTAAATGGCATAAGCGACGCTGTTTTCTTAACAAAACAATCCCTTTTGTGCAAGGGGGGCAGTCTAGCGAACGGAACTCCAATTACCCCAAGTCAGCGCAAATCTCTTTGGGCCAAGATACAAAGACGACGTATCTGGTGCTTGGATGACCGATTGTGTACAAAGTGAGCTGTCAACGGGATGTCTGCAGTCGTGGGGTTAAGCTACTATTGTAATGTAGTAAGGTATTAAGATATATAAGGCCTTTTAAAAAATAAAAACCGGACAAATTCGAGTCGGACTCGCCCACCGAGGGTTCCGTACAAATACTTTTAATAAAGACTATATATTTCATGTCATGAATATACTGATTTGTTTGGTCATATTTGCATGTTGCAAGCTTCGTAATGAAAAACAAACAAACACAGAACGTTAAAAAGTCTAACACGCGACCGAAAATGCTACAACTACAAATAATCTAAAACAGCGGTCGGCAACTTTTAGCAGCCAAGGGCCACATAGAAGCAAACGAAATTGCGGGCCGCACTATGTTAATAATTGGTAATTTTATACAATTCTGAATGTATTGACCTTTACACACAAAATAGCCAGAGAGGCCACAAGTTGGCGACCGCTGATCTAAAACATCAAGATGTGAAATTAATATTTACTGAGTTCAAATTAGTTCACAATACCCTATATTTTATAGAAAATGAGAGCATTCTAGTTAGTAGTAGCAAAGTATACAGACAGACAAGTTCACTCTTCGGCTGTTTAGGAGCAATCGAAAAGTAAGGCGCAAGGTCCAGGTGCAGACGGCGCGATCCGTACTGCAACATTTTAACGCATTCTTAAAACCTTGCTTGTACTACGTAGTAGTGCGTTCGTTCACACACGGGGCGCACACATACAAGCCGCACGATGTAGCTTTAATAGGAAGAAGAAACCGGCCAAGTGCGAGATCGACTCGCGCGGCGAGGGTTCCGTACAAACATAGTTTAGTAAGAGCTAATAGGTTTGTCTTACAATTTCTGCAAATTTCTAAATAACTGGCCAAGAGCATGTCGGACCATGCTCAGTGTAGGGTTCCATAGCCGTAACTATAAGGTAAAAAATACGATGTAAAAAAGTACAATAACAAAAGATCGTATCTTCATAGCAATTACGTCCTTTTGTTGCGAAGCGCAGTTTATCGGCAATAACTCAAAAACGGTTAATTCGATCTTGTTGAAAATAATTTTCGTAGAAAGTATTAATAAAGCGTTACCTTCTTGATTTTTTCTATATTTTTTGGACATACGGTTTAAAAGATAGAAGGGGGGGGACACAATTTTTGCAACTTTCGGAGCGATTATTTCTGAAAGTATTAACTTAATCAAAAATATTACTTAAGAACCTTAAAATGTTTTTAAAAGACCTGTCGAACTATGTAACACATGTTGATGTTTGATGAAAAAAAAAATTTCGCTTTCTGTTACATGTATGGAATACCCCCCCTAGAAATATTTGTTTTTAATATTTAACTACCAAACTAACTAGCGGCTCATACAACACACCTACATTCCAAATTTCATCAATATACGTCATGTAGTTTTTGAGTAAAATGCCTGTGACATACGGACGGACGGACGGACGGACGGACGGACGGACGGACGGACGGACGGACGGACGGACATGACGAAACTATAAGGGTTCCGATTTTGCCATTTTGGCTACGGAACCCTAAAAACGCGGTAAGTTAGGAAAACCGCTTTATTTTTCCTGTAATGTTTAGGATGGTATTAATTGGTAATTATTACAGATTTTTCTACTCAGTAACTTCGGAGATAATAGGGAGGGAATGGTATTTTTTTAACGTTTTATATCTTAAATCAAAAAAATAAAAACGGTTTTCGAATCTACACATTAAGCCCTTTCACAAAAAGGTATAAGATTTTTTTTCTATGCAATAGGCTCGGGGTATCAATTTTTAACACTATTCCAAATTTCAAGTCGATAGCATCATTAGATCCTGAGATATCTTGCTGTGACAGACGGACAGACAGACAGACAGAGTCGCACCATAAAATAAATAAATATTAGGGGACAATCTTACACAAATCGAACTAGTCCCATAGTAAGCTCAATAAGGCTTGTGTGATGGATATTAGACGACGATATATTTAATGAATACAAATACTTAAATTTATAGAAAACATCCAAGACTCAGAAACAAATATCATAAGGTTCCTTTTTTACCATTTTGGTACGGAACCCTAAAAATTACTGCTATTGTACTGTGATAGTAGTGGTAGTAATGAATTATTAGAAAATGCTCATGCAAAATTACACGCCTGATCTTGCTTTTTCCAAAACCTCCTTACGATACATTCCGAGCAAGCTTGTCAGAGTCTCACAGATACCTTTATTCGCACAAAACTCAGCTAATTTACCCAGCTTAATCTCTGAAAGGAATACCGGCAAAAATTACCGCTTTATGACGAGCCCTGATTGCCTGTCTGTCCGTCTGTCGGCTGTCGGGGATCTTTTGTTATTCTATGTAACGAAATATCAAGCTGAAATGTGAATTATGGAAATGTAAAAGGGAAAGTGTTTTGTGATTATATTCTGGATAGTTTTGCTGGGATCGGGATATGTAGAATCAGTTACATACACGTTAATTATATTAGGCTTTCTGTCGTTAATCACAAAATTAAATGGAAATCATCAAGCGTGTTTAATGTTCTAATAAAAAAAAAAATTGTAGAATGAAATTATATCTTTTTGGAACCAAGACAAAAGGCGATCTACATGTGTTGTCGCTTACTATTAGGTCCTACTGAGGCCAATTGCAGGGCAGTTAAAGAATAAAAAAAACTTAAAAGTTAGCAATCGTCGAAATGATTAATGATTTTGAAGTCATTCTTGCAGCAATTAACAAACAAAGGAACACATCACAGTGTTCCTTTGTTTGTTAATAAAACGACATGCAATGTATCTATAATAAGCTTTTTAGTCACGACATTTCACCTTTATACGTAAAAACCAAAGGTAACAGTCAGAAAATTATAATTAACGTTTATACACGACACAAATCCATCAAGCCTCTGCGAACGAGATCGCTAATTGCGATGCATCGCAAAAACGTATTTTAATTCAAAATAACACACTTGCATTGCCCAAGACTTCAACACAATCTTCAAAGGAAACCCAACCTTACCCACTTTGAGCTACGATATAGTTTTCGTTAATGATGTTCCGGAGATATGACGGTTTGCGTTGGGAATGTCTCCTATCGCGCCCCAGCGCATTAAGTCTCCAGTCACTCTCAATCACTCAGACTGTCCAGACGTCAGTCATAAGCAAGACGAACGGGGGGGCCCTCCTTCCAACCGGGCCCCGGCCCCAACCCCCCCGGGGAGACTGGTCAGCTCTTGAAGACAATTTACTGAACAAGTCGACTCGACTAGGATTCCCGATGAAATTTATTTGATGGAAGTTGCAGTATGCTGCGTGTTTTATGGAACGGTAGAGTGTGGGTGGAATTATGGGTTATGGGAATGGGGATGGATGGATATCGGGTCTTTTTAACCCTTTCAATAAACTAGATCAGCATTTAAGGCGCAAATACGTTTGGCGAATTTTTGATCTTGCGGGTTACTTTGCGACTTCAATTTAGAATGTAGATAGAATACAACAAACAAATAGTTACGAAAAGGTTACACCTTCATTTTAACTAAACATATTCTTAGAAAAGAAGAACGTAAGTCTTTAATGACGCTATTGGAATTAAAATTTCAATACTTGCTAAACGTGAACACTTTTCGTTTTAATCGATTCATCAATTTAATTCCAAAATTGAAAAAAATCTGAAAGAAATGTGTCTTACTCATCGAACAGTTTAAATATAAGACTAACATAAATTACATAGCAACTCAAACATGGTAAAATCTTTATAAAGTGTGATATTTTGAGCCCTTTCACAGCACGACAAAAATCGCCTAAAAGCAAACAAAAGTTAGCCTACAAAAACGCAGTAACCAACAAAGTCTCAAAAACGCGACAAAGCAGTCCGGTCTCAAACGGTGAGTTAACATCATTATCGGACGGGTGGGGGCAGGGGGGACATGCGTCGCTCAGATGTCGCGGCCAGACGTACGTCTTTGTCGGCCGTCGCTTTATTTGGTTTCCAAGGCGCTGCGACGGCTAGAAGCGGCGTTTTCAATTCTTTGTGGTTACGTGGTTTTGTTTTGGCCTTTTTGTTTTTGAAGTGCTGTTCTTTTGCTGAGAAATGCGGACGAATATTGTATTCGTATTCTAGTTGGACAGGACTGCGTTGGAAGTGAATTCCTTGACATAATTAGAAAATTCATGTGCTTTTATTTATTCTGGCTTTATTCACAGGTATCAATCTTTTGTAGTGCTTAATTATGCTTAATGATATCATTATTATATTGGAATTAATCTAAGTGATCTCGATCTTCAATACACATAATTCATCATCAACATTTTATAGTTTTTCTATGTTCAATTGTCTTTTCCAATTAGCTATCGCCTCTTTGCAAAATATATGTTAATAAGTATTTATGACATTTTAAAAGTTTCAAACCATATACCTAGTTACTATTTATATTTGAATATTAACGATAATGTTTGCCTACGTTTCTTCTTTTTCGTGGAATACAAGAGAATACCTAACATTACCTGACTGTGCCAGACAGTCTACCAGCAGGGAGAGATGGCGGGAGATCGTGCGGAAAGCTGTGTCCGCCTCTACCACCGATGTGGACGCTTCAGTGTGACCACGGCCGCTCTGCCAAGAGTGACCCGATAGAGAAGAAGAAGAAGAGTCGGGTTCTTGGCAATTGTGGAATGTCTTTTCAAAGGGGGTTATTATTCTATGGTTTTCGTAGGGAAATAAACCCTTTTGAAAATACACTCCTCAATTAATGTGTTAAGACGGTTTGCCTTCAAATCACATGAAGATTAGCATGCATTTTCTAATGTGAGATGAGACAATGCGTTGAATTTATCCAATATTGCATATGACTTTCTGAAGCTAATATATAATCCAAAATGTCTATTCCCCGCTTAGCTCTGTCTCTGGTTGATTCAATCAAACTTGACAACCAAAGTCGATGTGGGTCGGTCATCGATTTTTTCCCCAACGCAAACTGGACGGCCGTTGTTTAGAATAACAATTTGACAAGCTGGAATTAATGTAGATCGCGAAAATTATAAATAATTTAGTGGATTTTAAGTAAATCCTGTAGATGAGATTATTAGCCGCATTGTCAAAGAGGAAAAATGTGTTGTTGATAGTAAGGATTCATAGAAAAGAGACATATTTTTAACAGCAGTAGAAACATGTCTTATCTGGTGGCTTTAAAAATAAATATTTTTTGAATGGGTCTATGCTCGCTGTACCTCTATAATGTCGCAACAATTTAAAGAACCAGAATTCACAATACAGTTATATACATTTATCCATAACATAACACAATTACATTGCCATAATAAGTCATCATTCGGCAGGAATTTCCAAAAATCCGTAAATACATTTTTTGTTTAAAATATTATTTCAGATTCAAACAATGTTCATTTTTTGCCGTAATTCACATCCTTTTCCTATGAAATTTTTCTTTCTTTCAGATAACACGAAGATGGATGCATTTCCAGAACAAACCAACAACAACAAAAATAGATTTTCTCAGAAACTAGACATCCAAAGAAAGAACAATTCATCAACTGAAAAGAAAAACGAACGCAAACCATATCTTCAAAGTAAATCTGCATCACTGCACTCAATCACACACAAGACGTACTGAACCCTCTCGTATTTAATTGACGAGCCACTCCATCAAAACAATCTTGAAGTCCACGACAGACTTATAAACCGGGCTTGATATAGTAAAATCGACGTTATTCTTAAAGGCGTAAGAATTTAAGAATTCACACCAGAAATTTTCACAGATAATTCGCTTTGCTGACAAACTGCATTTGCAGCTGCGACAGGCAATAACGATCTTAATGCCGATGGGAATGGGCTAGCACGGGTGATAGAAAGTCGGTGTAGCTGTCAAGTTTAAACGTCACATGTCACTGAGAGTCGCCAAACTGAAGACGGCCTTGTCTCTGCGACGGAGCGGCGATGGAAGGCGAAGAAAAATTTCATAAGGTCGCGGATAAGGTGACGGCAAATTAGGGATAAAGGTGCTAAAGACGTAATTTGATATTTCAGCCCTATAGATATCTAAGGCGAATTTTTGGTGAAATGTGTAGGTATACTGTTTCATCACCTCACAAGAAGCTGTCGATGAAAGTATCAACTAACTAGTCTTTTTTGCAATTTTGATGCTAGAGGGCCATTGCTAAAGTTGTCTTAAGCTGACGTCACCTTCAGCTAAACCGAGCATAAATTCATTGTTAATGAGACATCATGTCTGCACTGCACTTGAAGTCTTGACTGCATCAGACACAGACTTAGAAGTCCTAAGACAGTTTAGTGAAATTCGCTTGCGTCGCTTCCGTACTCCCAGCCCGTTGCACTGACAAAGTGAGTTCCGTACGACCAAAATAGTAAACGATGTTTGACAAATAGCGAACAGATGTCGTCGCTGGTGGGAGGTCTTTTTTCACGTTCGCGCCTCGCTGATGATTCTTGGAAGAGATTTGGAGGTTCGAATTAGACCGGTTAAGTTGGGCCGCTGATGTATGAGACTGTCCAATGCCCTATTTCACTTCGAATAATCAGCGTTGACAAAGAACGAAAACTAGCTGCTGATTAATTTTCAAAGTTCTGTTACATAGTAGTCCAAAGGAGACTATTATTAGTTGATTAATGAAGAACGTAGGTATTTATCTTAAATATGAGCGTAGCTATAAACCTCGTGTGTCGTAGTATAAGCATAAAGGCGAGACGAGGCATAGGCATCATAAGAGTTTTTGTCTTATTATTTTTAATAATGAAAAATTAATCACTTCCATGCCCAAGCCCTTCCCAAAAAATCCAGGTTAGCCACCGAAATTAACAATAATCCACCTGCCCCGACCAATCCACATTCAAAGCCGAGAATCAATCTATCAATCAATAAGTCGTGCTAAAGATTGAGATATTTCACTCGGGGGGCCAGACGGGGGGCACAGGGGGTTGGGGAGGGGGCCGGGGGGGTGTTTACCGCGCCCGTGACGGATATATCCTCCGTAGACACCCGTCAATCACTGGGGATATGATGAGAATAATATTTCAAGGAGATATACACCGCTTGTGCGGTCTTGGCGTTTGGCTGTTTGATTTTAGTGGCATGTCGTCGGGTTTACAACTGTCGTGCACGTTCGATAATTCTACGTTCGAATAGTGTAATAATGCATGCTTTTATTGCCATCTTAAATGGGTAATAAAGTTCAGTTGATTTCAAAGGTGACGTAATACAATTCTGATAAAGGAATGTCGGATACCAGACCAATATGATTTTGGTATTAGTATAACGGATTTATGGAAATGAAAATATGGTTAAAATTGTTAATAAAACAGAATCAAAAGAAATTGCTAAATATAATTATATGAAAATATATAAAAAACAGGCATTACAATAAACTTGTACTTTTTTATGTTGGATTGGTAAGCATCTGAATTCAATCTCACCTGTTGGTAAGTGACGATGGAGCATGCTTACCTAGATAGTACTTATTTACCCTCACCTTAAAGAGATCCAAGTTACTTTGAAGACTAGTGTTCATATTATAGTATAGGTTTGTTTTATTTTATGAGTCAAAGTAAACCGATTGCGAAATGAAGCCCAAACAGTGATATGATTAATTTCCAATCTCAATGAAATATATTTCCTTTTTCGTGAATGACGCATGTTACTATTGTTTCCCATAATCACACTAATCATCACACTTCACACTATCACACTATTATTATAAAGGGGAAAGTCTGTGAGTGTGTATGTTTGTTACTGCTTCACGTCTAAAGGGCTGGAGTGATTTTAATAAAATTTGGTAAGGAGTTAGCTGACACCCTGGATTAACACATAGGCTACGTTTAAACCGCGGGTAACACCGCGGGGCACAGCTAGTTTAATATAAATTAAAGCTTCCAAATACCGGTATTTCTTAATGTAAAATACCGGTATTGCCTTAAAATTACCGGTATTGGAAACGCTACTATAAATCCACAAATATCAAAACTCCTCCATCCAGCTCATCTCCCAAATACGTGTAGACGTCAATGTGAAATCAATCAAGTCCGAGCCCCCCTCCCCCCCTTGACCTGTCGCGTATTTACTTTACAGGCTGACGTTTGACGGATGGGTGGCGGGAGTTTTTGCCCTGTGGGTAATTCATAATTTCGCTATCAATGTCGTCTATCCATCTATATGCAGTAAAATTCTTGTTAGACTGTGTTTATACATTAAAGATTATCACACTAATATCATAAATGGACGTAGTTATGCAATAACGTTCCAACCCAAAAAACAAAGTAGGTATCAACCTTCGGTCTTTAAAAACAAAGTCCATAATCCAACAAATTTTGCATGTGGAATGGAACGTTATTGCATAACTATGTCCAACCAAATGTAAAAGTTTGTGAAGATGTTTAGATATTTGGATGATTGTTACTAAAAACCAGGGTAACAACTGGGTGGATTGAGCTGAAATTTGGCGTGCAAGTAGACGAAGTCCTGTAAGCTTATGATGCTACGCTTTATCACGCGATAAATAAATGATAAAGCATCCGTAACTCTCACACACTATTTGTCAGAACGTGACAAATGCCTTATCATTTATTTATCGCGCGACAAAGCGTAGCATCATAAGCTTACTGGATTGAAACATAGAAAACCTACTTTATGTTCCGGTAGAGAGTTCCTTTGGGACAGTAACGGGAACTAAATGCTACTACCAAAAAGTTATTGAATTTTGTTGCCTGTGTTTTAATCGGGGTCGTCCTTAGTTACTTTTTCCTTCAATGCACAGACACTACTAAAAATCTTTAATGTGCAGACAATCAGTCTTATGTATACATAGATAGGTAGACGAGATTGGCGGCTAGATTGTGAATGAGCTAGCTGTTTGTTTGCGGATTACGAGCGTAGGGGTGACCTGTACTTGGGATGTTAAAGATTAGGGGATACCTTTTGTAGCAGATAATGAGGGATGAACATACGATCATGTATTGCCTAGGATAGCCTAGACCATTTACAACATATATACTCACGGACAATGAATTCGGGTAATTTTTTAGGAACAATTATATAGAAAATCACCCGAAATCATTTTCCGCAAGTTTTCAATTGACATATTTTGACGCCGTTTTTGTTTTATTTTTAAAGTATGTAGTATTTTGCATTTTTTTTATTTTACCGCCTAATAATATTTACTTCTGCTATGTATTACCAAAACAAATGATTAAAACCATGTTAATGGTCACCTGAATGCATGTCAAGACATTTCAGACGTGGGAGGACAGGAAATGCGTCATTTCTGGACAAGTCGAACTACACTTAAGGTGTTAATTGGCTACTTAATTTGCATCGCTCTGAACAGCTAAGAAAATGACACTTAAGGACAATAATACCTTTAAAATTTAAAGTCTAAAATGGGCAAGGACAGGTTAATTTCAGTGTTTCCATCTGATCAAATTTCTTCAGACTTAAAGAAATTTGAACGGATAAAACTGGTTAATTATATGAACAAAAACAAAACAAAAATTCGCTGTCTATTACTGAATATAAAACAATGGTGTTCAATTGTTACTTTTATATCCTGTATTATCTTTGTTCTTACATTAGGCTCTTTACAATATATCTATAAAAAGTGAAATACAGTATTTTATTAGAAGAGAAAAATTGAAAAATTATATGTCTCGGGCAGGATTCGAACCTGCATCTCCTCGGCTCGGCTCAGCCGAGGAGATGCAGGTTCGAATCCTGCCCGAAACATATAATTTTTCAATTTTTCTCTTCTAATAAAATATTTAGAATTCGTTGGCAGTCGTTAATGCTTTAATAAAACATCGTGAAATACAGTGATTATAAATAATTTCTTACTTCCATTAATGACAATTAATGTAAAACAAACCTACATTTATATCGTGAGTAGCTCTACTAAACACACCCTGGAAATTGGCGAAAATTAACACGTGAAGTGTTAATTTTCGCCAAAGCATACAAATTAATTCATTTAAATGAACTAAAAACAGCACTCACCGAATTTAGAGTAGTCGACTAACACGGTCAGTCACAATTAAATAATCCGCATGTCAATTAATTCCAAAAGCTGTCAATCAAGTCCAGACTGGCGCGTTTAATTTGGTCAGTCTGACTGACGGGAGACTGACGGCTTTATTGACGCCTTTGGAAGTGGTTACCCTTCAGCTGACTTACCTGTAAAAGAAAAAATGGTTAGATGTAAAATAATCTGATTAAAAAAATACTGTCAAAGCATAGGCAGAATATAAAAGGATTTTCTTAGAGTTTTTTTTGTATATTGAAATATTACACATTTGTAAGGAAGATTTTCCAAAAATTCTTCCCATTATAGAATGACAGACGAAAATTTGTATGAAAAATTCATATAAAATTAATTATTTTTGTACTAAACAAAATAATACATTTCAAGTGTATGTTAATAAAATGTCACAATAAATAAAAAAATATACCATTTCCTTTTCTAATTCATTTAACAGTTAAATTAATTATGAAATATAATTAATTATAAGGATCTCTCTATGCATATGCCTAGCTGTTTAGTATAAGTATGTTAATATAGTAATAAAATTTAAACATAAATTAAATCATTCGACCTTAATTCGGTAAGAGTGACATTTTTAAGCAAAATAAATGAATAAATTATATTCTTTTACATGAAAGAAACATTTACTCTCTTATTTTGTTTTCTATGTACTTTGATTTCTTGTATCTATATATGTAAATTATATTCATTTTAATATTCATAAATGAAATGGAAACCAAAGAAGCGCTACCGAGGATCAAAATTAACGCCTTAGTTTTATTCTTAAGTATTTTGTTAATTTATTTATTTGGGTTAAAGTTATTCACTAATTGAATATAAGTAGCGACAGTTTAACCATAACGGATACTCTAAGCTCATAATTTCACTCCCGTAATGTTTTGACCTCTAGAAAAAGTAGTTGTTTCTGGGGCCAAGATTTATTGTCACGCCAAAGCTAGCAAACTACTTTTTAATTGGTTACAGATGGTGAAATAATCAAATCACACAATTTTTTTATGTGTGATAGAAGACAAGCATTTGACCCTGATCGCACCTGATGGTAAGTGACGATGAAGCCTAAGACGTAGCATGCTTGTCTAGAAGATGCCTATTCACTCTCAACTTGAAGAGATCCAAGTCATATTTTTCTGGGAGAACATGGGTGGGAAGAGAGTTCCACTCCTTTGCGGTCCTTATAAGAAAGGTAGACGCAAAGCGTTTTGTACGAACTAGTGGAATATCGACGACATAAGGGTGGAACCCCAATCAATATTATAAATGTGAGAGTTTGTGAAGATGTTTAAAACCGTGTTTAGGTATGGATATAGATTAGGACCCTGAGGAGAAAGGCAGGAGCGGTTCACTTCGCGATTTCGCCGCGCGGCTCCTAGTACCAAATTTTGTCCCTCCGCTTTGCTTAGCCAGAAAGAGCACGCGTTAAATGTAATAGAGACGGTCGGATCCCGTGCGTTCCGTTCGGTGGTCGGACCCGAACGTCAGTTTTGTTAGAAAGAGAAACTTCTGTATGTATTACTATTAGTTCATTTACTTGTGTAAGTAATTTAATTGAGTTCGTTAGTTTGTCTATCTTCTGTGGTATAAGTTATTCTTTCTCATTTGCTCAAAGGTTAGCTGGAAGAAATCCCTTACAGAGATAAGTTCGCCTTTGTACATAACCATTGACTTTTGCACTGCTTCTGTATGATGTTATGAGCAATAAAGTGTATACATACCAGTGGCGTGGCGTAAAAGATATCCTTAGGCAAGCCCGTGCAGATTTGGCGTACATTTGTTTTCAGAGCTGTAGAATAAGGTGCTCAAATGCCTGATATTAGGCAAGCCGGTAGGAATCGAGTTCTTTGGGCGCCACGCTACTGATACATACATTCCTATTCTGTGGTTTGAGGTGTCAATCATTCAAGTTAGGGGATATAAACTCTAACTTTACACAGGAAAAGTCGCGGGCAACAGCTAATCACCGTATAAACCACGCTTAACGCCAAAACAAAACCGGCGCGAACCGGAAAAATCCAATCCAAACCGCTAACCCTAACTCTCGCCAAAACCTAAAACAGGCCGGCACTAAAATTTTATTCACACGTGCCAGGCGCATAATGCAAACGTACGTTAACTAAAAAGAAAGATAAGTGCATATTTATACTATCCGTACGCGATATTTCCCAGAGACCGTCAGTGTAAAGTGTTCGATTACAATTTAATGTCGCGATGGCGGCCGCAGCCCCTTATTTAACATTCCAAGAACCTCAACACCACCACCCTAATTTCAATTCTAACTCCTTGTATTAAGCTTTCTATTCGCTTGAATGTGAGTCGCAGTTAGGTCTTTTTAAACTGGGGAGGTAGGTCGTTTCGGGCAGCATCGGAGCCTAGAAGTAGTCGGCAGAATGTGACAGCCAGTGCCATGGTTATTTTTTTAAATAAGGGTGCCTACAAAGTCATGACTTTATTACTGCCTGTTGGTAATGAGACGGGGTGGAGTTATCGGGCAGTATGGACATGCTTTTGGTCTTAAGATTGGTTTTTATTTTAAAATATGGACGGTTTAAATTTTTATAATAATCGTTTGTTACACTCACTTGTGCGAGTTGATCTGAGGGTTATCTTTATTTTCTAACAGTTAATAATCGTAAATAAGAAATCTCACAATGTTACTGAAATGTGTTTATGAAAAAGTGTATTTGGATGCTCCTCAGACAAATAAAACAAGTAATAGTATATTACACACCTAGGGCGGAATGATTAGGAATGGCCCAGATCGCAGGTGTTTGTAGCTCGAGCCACAGTCGAGAGACATAAATATGTATGTTTAACATAAAAAATATAAATAAAGATTCCGATGAACATCCTCCTTCCAAGGAGGATTCCTTTTTTCAAAGTCTGTTAGAAATCATGCCCATTCACTCGTTCTTCGGTTTATGAAATATCTCTCAAAAGGC
This sequence comes from Eudemis profundana, assembly GCA_947034925.1. Taxonomy (NCBI): domain Eukaryota; kingdom Metazoa; phylum Arthropoda; class Insecta; order Lepidoptera; family Tortricidae; genus Eudemis; species Eudemis profundana. The sequence continues at coordinate 24,433,096 of OX344802.1, forward strand.
ACGTTGACAAACGATATTATTTGTCAAAATCATTGCAATTATACCTGAATTTGGTTATTACTACTTCAACCATTATAATAATTGAAATTTTAATTCGACGAAATGATTAATTTTAACTCAACAGCACCTTTTGCACTTGACATGAACAAAATGAAACAATTCCACAAATAACTGTAAACAGCTTATTTGTGGAATTGGTTTCCTTTTCAGCTTCAATTATTGATACAAATATATAGAAAAAAACGCGGACAAGTGCGAGTAGGTCTCGCCCACTGAGAGTTCCGTAGAAATACTTTATTTTTTTTTACGTTAACTTAGAAGTTTGATGTTTTGACAGCTTCAGGGGACCATAGACCTGACTTTATGTTTTTAATTGCAACTCGTTACCTCCTCTCGTTTCCGAGATAAAAGGTCTTGACAGACGGACATACAGACAGATAGACAGACAGACGGACGGACGGACAGATGGACAAAAAAGTGATCTTATAAGGGTTCCATTTTTCCTTTTGAGGCACGGAACCCAAACGTGGCGTACCTATTTTACAGCGTGTAAGTCTAATACGGGCGAACAATTAAACCAGATATAGGGTTTAGTAGTGTCTATATATATTTACATATTTTTTACCTTATACATATTTGAGAAAGTAGCTACCCCGGGATTTATTTTGGAAAACGCTCTTGAATGGCCTCACCCCACTCTATGATATATCTATCTATGATGTATCTATAAATAATGTGGAAAGGAGAAACCTTTTAAGTTACAATTTGTAAGTAAATTTTACAGGAGAGCGTTTTGAAGTAAATTTTTTTGGAAAAAAATCATAGCCGTTTTTCTAGCCAATTTAGAGAGTTGACATCTATAGACGTATTATGTAAAATTGTAATAGTTTTCAATAATAACGACATTCTCAAATTTTTCAAGAATAAGTCATTGTAGTGTTTCCAAAAACTCATAAAAATCATAATATTCCCAGTTAATATATTGGTTCCAACATTATTTAAGCTTCATCATATTTCAACATAGTATTGCTACACACTTTAAATTTATAGTTGTCATAAATTAGTCATAAATAACTGTCATTAGATACTGTCAACTACCGTTGAAAAGGTACGAATGACTCAATCTCTATGATTTCGGTAGTAAACGATTGACATAGTTATACACAATGATTTCGCTTACCGATGGAAAGTCGATGAATGATTCATGTTGTTTCGCCACGTTTTCCTTCCGTAGGCGATGACACTTTTTGGACAGAATATGAGGTCATTTTCATTATACTTACTGAATAAACGGATTCCAAGGGAATACTTAAGTTGAAAGTGTATTTAAATAGCATTTTACTATAGGGAACGTGCAGAACGAAGGTGCTGCCAACTGGTGCCGCCAATCCGAATCTTTTACTTACCTAATTATACTGGGGCATTAACGGGAAACGCCGTTAATATCGCGATACGATTGACGTTAGTGTGGCCACGACTCGACTATACTATACTTGACATGGACGTTTATAACCAGTATTTATTCAATATTATCTTCGGTTTCCGCGATTATCACTCATGGTAATAAAACAATTTAAACGTCAAATTACTACATTTCAAGTCCCGACGTTTCGTAACCCTTTTCAGCGTTCGTGGTCGCGGGTAGACTGAGAAAATCATAAATATCCTCTGTCAAAATTACAGTTCTGCAAACCTACCGACTTTAAAAATACAAATTCAAAATTAGTGTTGGCAGATGGGCCTAATGTGTAAAGATGTTCACACACATGCGGGAAGGGCTTAAAAACCTAAGCTTAGAAAAACTAGCGGCGCTTCCAAAAGGCATACTTGATAAGAAAGAAGACGCCAAGGAAACTTATCAACCACGCCTTGTGCAAAAAAGTTGATTCACTGGGTGAACCATATACCATACCATAGGTACCTATGGTACATCTGGACTTGAAAGTTTCTAAATGAATCATTTTTTTTCGCAATCAGTCCCGTGCGGTTGATGACAGGTGCGAAAGACGCGTTGTGCAAACTGTCACGATTGATAATTTAGTGTGCTTTAATGATATCTTGTAGTGATACTTCAAAGAAATCGATTTATGCTGCGGTTGAGGAAAATCGTGAAATATTATGACATCGTACACGTACACATTTGTTCGACAATTTTAATGTCCCAAAGCCTAAATGAGTACAAGGGTTATTCTTCAGAAATATGTCTGCGGTTACCTTATTCCTCTGGCCCTTTTTCATACTAAATGTACGGAGACAGAGGAATAAGTCGCAGACATATTTCTGAAGAATAACCCACAAAATAAAATGTAACAAAAGTTCCGAGATATGATAATATTGAGAGTTATGGCCAATATTAACTTAGTAAGACCGCCTGTGTCTACCATTAGTTTTTAGTATCTTGTTTATTTAAGGATCTCTGTAATTTTTTGGTGTGCAATAAAGAGTATTGTATTGTAAGACAGAATACTAAACTGAGAAATGAAGATTTAGAACACGAACAGCTAAATAAATGCCGTATTATTTTATAAAAACCTCAAGACTTACGACTTATAGCCGCTTCTGAACTCAGTGACAGAAACATCCGTCTCAATAAATCCCAGTTACGAATTGAAAGGTATAGATGGCGCTTATCACAACCCTCAAAACGCCCTAATTGTGACACGCCCAATCAAATCTCGACCTTACCCCTTACGACGTTAGGTCTAGAACAAAGGGACAACGGTGTATTCCGCTTCGGGCCTCCATGTCCCGTGTCGGAATCGCCGGTTCATTTATAATCGTGCGACGGACGGGTGACGTCCGGAATGGACTTGCGACGAGTTTTCAATGGCGCTCTGCTGATTGATACTTTGTGGATTGGACCAGAGACAATAAACGGTTGGGGAAAGAGCAATGGAGTGATTGCTTTCTTGTAACTTTTCTTGTTTCTGGGTGGATGTTCTGGATATGTTAAGCATGTAGCGTAAGGTAAGGTATTATTGACCACCCGTTAGTTACTGACCACTATTTTTACTCAAAATAAGAATTTTGTACTTATCCACGAGTGGCTCACTCCGCGACTTCACCGCGCTACTATACTCACGGACAGTGAATTCGGGTCATTTTCCATATAATTGTTCATAGAAATGACCCGAATTCATTGTCCGTGAGAGTAGTACCAAATTATGCCCCCGCAGGCTTAGCTAGCGACCAAACAGAGCAGCGATAGAGAGAGACGATCGGATGCGGTGCGTTCCGTTCGGTGGTCAGACCCGAACGTCAGTTTTAAAGAGAAACTTCTGTATGTAGTACTATTACTTCTGTGACTAAGCTCACCCTTTACATAACCTTGAATCATTAAATGCTATGAAACTTCTTTTCCGTGGATCGATGGTCGAAGGTTCTCGAAGAAAGACCAGGAACTTGAAGACGCTGCAACAAGCTGATCTGATGACCTGCTTAAGGTCTCCGAAAGTCGATGGAGGTGAAATGCGTGCGGCCAAAGTACAAAGACATAACCACATTTTTATTAAAAAAAAACCGACCGCGGTGCACTTGGAAACTGCATAAAATCCGCCATTTTGTTTATTTTAACAAACTTCATAGCCAGTAACACTCGCACCATCAAGACGAATCTAATGATGTATCATTTATCAAAATCGGATGTGCCGTTGAGTAGTTACAAGTGGACATAGGAACGGACATACATACTTACATACATACAGGTCCAACACATAACCCTCCTCCTTAACTCCTACTTTTTTCTTAAATCTTTGCTTGTAGTGTACACGGCGCGCACACATTCAAGCGCGCGATGTACCTTTTGTACGAAGAAAGATGACTGTATTGTACACCTGTGGTGCGACCGTTCGCAGTGGAAGTCCTTGGGGGAGGCCTATATTCAGCAGTGGATGTCTCAAGGTTGAAATAATGAAGCGTCTTGTCGGAGTCGGATGAAAAATACAACTCACAACTAAACCGACAAAACATCATAAAAAAAATAAAAACCCCGCCTTCATTATATTTTAAAACACTACGGCAACATAAAAATAATCATTACACTTGTCAATATTAGCTGATCCATTTAAAACAACTTACAAATAAAAAAACATAAAAACCCACGTTCTATGACTCACACTGGCGTCGAGAAACGCCGCGATTAGAGAATAATTCTGACTATAAAACAGAATGTTTCACTATAAAACCAATAATAAAAGTAGCAATATAAAAGTGGCAATATAAAATTGGCAATAAAACTATAGTCCGTCCCGTTATGCAAAGATCGTAAATCCGTCAGTCGCATGACGAATTAATGACGTGGATTCGCGTTTGCTGAATTTTTTATGTGGTTACGTTCGATGTGTGATTTGGATTGATTTTAGCCTGATCTATAAGCCTTTATACAGGGTGTAATCGTTAAGTATAGCCAGGCGATTATTCCGTAAATATAACATATATCAGACAAGTTCAAAGTGATATCAAAAGTACGTTACACAGTGAGTAAAATTACATCAACAACTTTTTAAAATAAATGTAGTAATTTTAAAACTATTAAGTTAAAACGTTCCCATACATTCAGTACAACGTTCTTTGTGGCTGTAAGTAGAGAATAAACTCTTCTTGTTCTCTTCCGAAATGCTGAATTCAGAGATTCAGTCTATTTAAATATCTTTGTAAAATTAAATTGTTATTTACCTATAGTCACTATATTAAATTAAAACGTATCGTGCAGAAAGCAAATATAATGCCGTACGGCATTTTCTACCGGTAAACCTTAAAAATATACTTGTATTAAGCTTCGATTTTTTCTTTAATACTTTTAAGCGTTTTGTTATTTTACCGAAATTCTCCTGGACAGTTTATTTGTGATTAAAGACTTTGATCTCATTTGCCGTTTCACTAGTATTAAGAACTATACATTATCATTCTTAATTAATCTCATTTATTTATAAATCAGCGGTTCATAATTCAAAGACCCAGATTTCTAAGATAAGCTGTGAAATAACAAGGTAATAAACGAGACAAACCAATGACAATTCGGGCGCCTGAAAATTAATAATTTATGTCTAATATACAGATGAAAGTTTATTTTAAAATATAGGTATAACACTAAATCAACATGGACAGTGGCGCCAGTAGAACGAACAAAACGAATTAACGGTAAAATAAAAATAAAAATTAATCTTCCGTTAAACGTTACACTCTAACAAGCTAACTTCTTAATATAAGACAGCCTAAAAAGAAATTACAAAATAGCCGTCAAAATTTAATAGTTAAAAACAGGTTTCAAATTTAAACGACAAAGACATAGGCGCCACAAAAACAAAAGAATCTAGTCGACGCTTGAACTCTGATTTTAAAACGTGTTCTAAACGGTTCCAAATTTAAATTACGTAGACAGTGGCGCCAACAGAACAAAGGAATTAACACTAATTTAATCTTTCCAAAAACGAACGGTCAGCTAACATCAGTGTCATAATATGTAGGTGGCCAGCTACATAGTTATACCACCTTAAACCGATAACGACTCAACTGAAAATAAACGACAATCAATTTCGAATCTACTCAAGCCGACTTAAGAATCAAATTTGAATGGGATATACTGTAAGGTTGTGTTTTGAGTGTGTGATAATAATTATTTACGATCATAAATGTGATGCTGTCATAAAACACGGAATATAACGAGTTTCTTTAGTTTTATTAGCGGTGACCGGTGGGCGCGCGATAAATTCGGCCGCGGTGTCGAAAACTCAAATATAAATCTGTTTAATTTCGTCTGCTCCGAAATAGACACAATGTGGATCTGTGGATTCTTTATTGGATTTAGTCTATTGTGAAATTTTAATAATACTATCCTTTAACCGCGGCTTTGTCTGCGTAGAATTACTGTTTTATACCCCTTACTTGAGTGAGAACGACCCATTTACCAATTTTACTACACAAACTTCGACACTTACCTGCTTTTTCACCCCCATAACAAATGAATTCCGGGATGAAAATTACCTTATCTCCTTCTCTAGTGCCTATCTAAACCACATTATACCTAACTCGGTTTAGCGGTTTAAGCGTGCAAAGGAAACAGACAGACAGGATTACTTTATATAGTTTATATTAATAAATATTATTATACCGGGTGGAATGCAACGAGGGTCTTTCCTGAAAATATAGTGTCATATATTTTATGTAAAATCTATTTGCAATTGTTACATGCTTGTAATAATAAAGAAAACAAAACTATCAAAATAGTACTTTTTGAGCATTTCTCCAAAAATATGTCTGCGGTCACCTCATTCATCTGGCCCTTTTTCATACTAAATGTATGAAGACAGATGAATGAGTCGCAGACATATTTCTGGAGAAATGCCCTCTTAAGGTTTGTAGAACCCCACTACCTCGCCGCCGCTACCGCTACACGATGCCGCTCGTGTCCGCGTATGACCTCTAAATAGGGTTGAAACACAGTTTTTTTTCATGAAAGTTTAACAAGCTGTAACTTGAAAACAGTGATAGACATTTAATTAGTTTATTTTGAGGAAATAATGCACTAAGACTAAACAATGCCACATTTGCAGGAAAGTCCCTCGTTCCATTCCACCCTGTATAATATAAATTTGGATTATAATAATAAATATGGTGAGGCCTTTACGTCAATTGAATTTACTGGTCTAAGCATGCCAGTTATAATAATTACGTATGTTCATTTGACAAAAGGTCATAACTAACATTTTCCCTCTAAATTACGACTATTTGTTTTCGGTTCATTTGCCCGCATTTGCATAATAGCATTTCTCAGGCGAGCGTGAATTGTAAAATATACAATACGGGGCCTAAATCATTGGAAGACAAAGCCCAATCAATCTGTATGCACTCAATAGTTTAGGGGATACGAAGCAGAGCTGCGCAAGCGCTGACAGTCCGAGAGTATAGTCAAAATATTGAAACCAGTCTCCTAACTGTTAACTGTTAACACAGGTAATAATACTTAAAAACAGGCACCAATTTCCTAAACTTAACTTTTGTGTCATTCAATAAATACATTCAGCATAATGCCAACTCTAGAGCCGGCGTTGGTCTTACAATTTGAGATTTTACTAGAGTCAGGACTGACTCACTCCGCGATTCCGTTGCACGACTATTACCTCTATTATTAAATTTCGCCACCCATGGGTGGTTATTTATTACCACCAGAAAGAGCACGCATTATGCGATAGAGAGAGACGGTCGGATGCGGGTGAGCTCCCTCCGGTCGTCGGACCCGAATGACAGTTTTGTTAGAGAGCTTCTGTACGTAGCTTATTCTGTGGTAGAGTCAAAGTACTGACGAGACGTGTACCGTGCCAGATGCGCTTGCGCTTGAAGATGTGCAGCGCGCGTAACGTAAATATGCGAAAACGGTCAATCATTGCCGCGTAAATAGACGAGTGCAAGCCGTACAGTCGGGTTCATTTACACCGCAAAAATCTGCCCTTCACAATTATACCTTTTCAGACAAATATATTGATTTAAGTTTCAAGACTCATTATTATGAGAAACTAGCACGTAATCGCGTTAGAACCAAGTTAGAACGTGATTATTATAGTTACCTTGACGTTTGGGATGTGCTGTGATGTGACGTCTATGATCGCGAAGGGATTTTCTTCTTAATTCTTATAGTTATTGATATAGAAAATAGACTGGTGTCAGATATTTTTGCATGCGTTTTCATATAGTATATTACTGCAGCTGACTCCTACATTATAATTTGCGAACAAAAGTAATGAGGGCTACCGTTTTTACCCGACTGCGGCGAAGCCCAAAGGAGGGTTATGTGTTTGACCTGTATGTATGTATGTATGTCCGTTCCTGTGTCCGCTCGTAACTACTCAACGGCAAAACCGATTTTGATAAATGATACATCATTAGATTCGTCTTGATGGCGCGAGTGTCACTGGGTATGAAGTTCGTTAAAATAAACAAAATGGCGGATGTTATGCATTTTTAAAGTGCACCGCGGTCGGGTTTTTTTAATAAAAATATTTAGTTATTGTTCTCACCAGTTGGCGCCACTGTCGAGTAGGGTCCTGAAGTATAGCTGTCAGTTTGTTATTACGGGTGTGAAAACGAAGTTTACATTTCAATCGTATTTAATGACTTAAAACCGTACCATAAAAATATCGAGCATGCCGCAGTATTGCGTTTAGTTCGGAAAAAAGTGGACATCACTTTTCGAATGATGAAACTGTCTCAAACCACTGACATTCGTTGACCCGTAACTCATATTTGCCATAAATAATCTCATATTGCAAAATATTGATAATATTAGTGTGGCCCCCCCAAAAACAGTGAGATTTGATAATTCGGCCCTCATTGTGAACAGATATCCGATTGTTTCATAGATTATCATACACGCATTTCTTTTTTTGTATTTATTACCAGTATCTTGCGAACTATGCAATGTTATATGAGTGAACCTCTATTCAATAAGACTGCCACCCATTTCATATTTTCCCAAGTCACAGCCGCGCAGCCACCTAAAAGGCAAATCTGTCACACGCCTCATATTTACACAGCGCTAGACGCGATGTCACCAACCAAAAGCTGTCTACAATATCAGGTACTCAACATAAGTAAACTTCATCATCATCAGCCTGTATATGTCCTACTGCTGGGCACAGACCTACTCTTATAAATAAATAATAATAAATAAACAAATATTGCGGGACAATCTTACACAAATCGAACTAGTCCCATAGTAAGCTCAACAAGGCTTGAGTTATGGATACTAGACGACGATATATTTAATTCCTTTCTCCTTAGTGTCCAATCGAATGCTTTCAGCTTCGGAATTTAGTGTCGAAGCACACGTCCATCAGTCACGGACGTAAATAGACGTCGGGCCCAAACCCACGGGACTCGTCTCCTCATTGTGATCTATTATGCTTTTAAAACCTATTCGTGGCTAAGTTTTGTCAATTTTTGTGGCTTATTTTAAGTGTCATCTAAGGCGGATCTCACACTGCAGCGCGAATCGCGGCGACACGCGACTCAGCGATTTTCAACTTTGTATGTAGAATCATCGAAATGTAAATCGCGGCGACTCCCAGCGACTCGCTGCGAATCGCCGCGAATCTCAGCTACTGTGCGCAGCTACACGGAAAAAATCGCTCGTTAATGCGAGTCACACCTGCGATGCGATTTGCGATTTCAGTGTGTTCTTCGCTTAATGGTCGGTGGAAAGATTTTAAGTGGCTTTGCGATTTGATTATTTCCAAGTTTGTTTCAAGGCCAAAGATTTATAAAAATATCAGTTTTACGAAATATTTACTCTATGTTAGTGCTATGCGAAAAAGTCAAAAGCTAAATGTACGAGACTTGAGTTATATACCACACTCGACTTAAATCGACTATAGGTACAGTAGACGCTATTGCTTGGAACTTTCAAAGCATAGAATAACAAATAACAAAAATGTCGGACCATGCTCAGTGTAGGGTTCCATAGCCGTAACTATAAGGTAAAAAAAAACGATATTAAAAAAGTATAACAACAAAAGAGCGTATCTTCATACCAATTACGTCCTTTTGTTGAGAAGCGCAGTTTATCGGCAATAACTCAAAAACGGTTAATTCCATCTTGTTGAAAATAATTTTCGTGGAAAGTATTAATTAAGAGTTACCTTCGTGATTTTTTTCATATTTTTCGGACACACGGTTTAGAAGATAGAGGAGGGGGGACACAATTTACGCAACTTTCGGAGCGATTATTTCCACATATATTCACTTAATCAAAAACATTACTTTGGAACTTTATAGTGTTTTTTAAAGAGCTGTCGAACTATATACCACACGTTGATATTTGCTGAAAAAATTTTTTTTTAACTTCTGTAACATGTATGGAGTGCCCCCCCTAAAAATATTTATTTTAGTTGTTTAACTACCAAACTAAGTAGCGGCTCATACAAGACACCTATATTCCAAATTTCATCAATATCCATCATGTAGTTTTTGAGTAAAATGCCTGTGACATACGGACAGACAGACGGACGGACACGACGAAACTATAAGGGTTCCGTTCTTGCCATTTTGGCTACGGAACCCTAAAAAAACCACATATTATATGTGCTTCACAATTATCATTCACTACTCTCTAGCAATAGCCTTTAAAGAGACGTATAACAATGCCAAATTTATTTTATTAGTGGTCCAGTATAATTAAAACAGGTACATTGCGATCCTTTCTTCCTCTACCGATTACCATAACCGGCCAAAGTTTAGAAGCTTTGACGTACAGACAGACAAGCAAGCGCGCTGTACTCAACCGCCACTATCTACGCTTGACAGTTTACGCAAAAGTCACTTAAGCCAATTAAAACCTGTCAAGCGTGATCAGTTAATGTCAGTAAGGTTCCGTTTGTGGACATATTGTCAGCTAAAAACGTAGATTCTACTCATCAAACAATAAACCTTTTGTTCAATAACTTTTAAATATTATGTAATCTTGAGATTTTCTCTTTTTCATACAAATTAAATAGTATTTTTAATGTACGTTAACATAAGTCTAATTGAGGTCGTTTGTCACGCTACAAACATAATTAACATCGCAATACATTGCGGCTTCAAATAAACTTTAAAGTATACTAAAAACAGAAACAAAAGTTATTTTTAAATGTCGCAGAACAAATGTTGTTCAGTCTGAGGAGTACAACCTTAGTTTTAACAAGAACCATTAAAACAAGAGGACTGTCATTCTCCATACAAAAAGTTGTTCCCCGAATTTACAACGCCATCTATGTATAAGCTTGGTATAAGAATTATATTATTTACAATTATTCAACTTTGCAAACGTGACACAGTATTTAAATGTTAGAATTTATTTATTATTAGCTGTTTACAAACTAATTGTTACTGTACTATGTTTCTTTGTTCAATTATAACATCGTTACATGTTTAGTTTTTTAGCGCCATCTAGTTTTTGCCCGGAAATCCCCTAGCGGTCGGGTTACAATCCAAAGTATGGAGAATGACAGTCCTCTTGTTTTAATGGTCCTTGGTTTTAATTATTTGTTTCTAGTACAGGCAACACGTTGTATAAGTTCTAAAGAATATTATGTTCGAATCTTGATGAGGTCTGTCCACCGTGTTGGAGAGCGCCCACGAGATCTTTAGCCCGGGGGCCTTGGGAGGGGGGGTTTGGGGGTCAGGACCAAGAGTGGCTCACTCCCCGATTACTAGTACCAAATTCTGCCCCCGCGGGGGGGCTCAGGCAGCCCCCAGAAAGAGCCCACGTTATGCGATAGAAATAGACGATCGGATCCGGTGCGTTCCGTTCGGTGATCGGATCCGAACGTCAGTTTTGTTAGAGAGAGAGAGAGAGAGACTACTGTACGCAGTACTATTACTTATTCCTCGACTTTCCCTTGCACCACCAATCGTTCCATACACTGCCTACGGACCTCTAAACCCTTAGATCATTATACGACTCAGGCGCAGGCATTATAAGTGACACGGAAACTCAATTAGCGCGCGTGTGGCCGGCGCCATATTGTAATTGCGCCTGCGCAGGTGGGGCAGGGGAGGGGGTGAATAAGTTAATTAGTGGTTTTGTCGGCTTTGTGAATGGGCGTCGTAAACTTCTGGGCTTTGTATTGTTTTTCTTTTTGTGTGCTTTGCGGCTTTAATACTAAGTAATGGAATAACTACGCATATTTGAAATCAAATATATCTTGTAATGCACAAAAAGATAAAAAATCACTTTCCATCACGTGACTTCGTCTACTGATGTGCCGTAGGAAACTTTCTAAAATTGCAGAATTTTTCACATAGGAAAATTTCGGAATATTCTCCTAATTATGTATCCATGGTAATTGAAGCTTTCTGTATCTAAATTTTTTTTACTTAAATTTCCTATATTTGTTGCAGCCAGAAATTTGAATTTCTCCATAATATTAATTTATTTAGTAAACAATAAAATTTCTCCAACTTTTTGGAAACTTTCCGCAACTCGCACATCTGTAGATGAGACCAAAGTGAAATGCAAAACTGTCTTTTTTTATTCGGAGCATGCTTACCTAGATAGAGCTTATTCACTCTCGACTTGAAGTGATCCAAGTTATATTTTTCCGGGATAAGGTCTGATGGAAAAGAGTTCCACTCCTTAGCTGTACTAATAAGGAAAGTGGAAGCAAAGCGCTCATAAGTCATTCATAAAAAAACGTCGATACATTCATGACAATTTGTTTCGTGAATTTTCCAGTTATAGTTATATCATTTTCAGGCAAAAGATAAGGTATTTGTTGGATGCCAATATGGACCTAAATAAAGGGTTACGTTACTGATATGACAAGGAATCGATCTTATGAATACACGACAACTTTATACTTAAAAATTAATGACGCAACGAATACGAAAAAGAGTTATTTAATTAATTTTTTACGAATATTTGTAATACTTGACGAGTATTTATAATACTTGCGAATATACGTTACGAATATCTGTAATAATTGACGAGTAGAAATATTCGGTAAACTTATGCTATAGAAATACGTTTACTAGTATTAAAAATGTCTCATTATGTACGAATAACATTTAAAGCAATAATTCACAGAAAAACGTCATTGCCCTTTGAACTACGCAGTTGGTTAAACATCTGTTTGGCTTTGACGTTATTTAAAAGCCAATAATTTATCGCACACCTGCTCAGCTAATGAACCGATGAGTTGATCAAATATTCTTCGTAATTAATTAATTTTGATAGACGCAAATGAAATATAATGGCCGCACGTATACTGTTTGAGTTTGTTCCATTTTGAATGGTGCTGGCATTTCAGTGAATAACCCAGTTACTCAAGATGTTACCTGCATGTTTAAGTATGTTAACCGCTGACATCAAAATAAAACATTGTCTTTTTTTATACAACTAGGGTGGCAAACAAGCGTGCGGCCTGCCTGATGGTAAGCAGTTACCGCAGCCTAACCATTCATTAAACATAGTTAGTCGCTTTCGTAATTTAATGTGGAATACGAATTATATTCTACAAAACCTGAGGACTTAAAAACACTGAATAATCATTCGACGACCGGTTTAGCCTAGTGGTTAGTTACTCTGCCTACGAAACTGACGGTCCTGGGTTCGAATCCCGGTAAAAAGCAAATATTATTCGTGTGACGATTTGTTTCTGAGTCTTGGATGTTTTCTATGTATTTAAGTATTTGTATCTATTAAATATATCGTCGTCTAGTATCCATAACACAAGCCTTACTATGGGACTAGTTCGATTTGTGTAAGATTGTCCCCTAATATTTATTTATTTCTCAAGACGCCTGAGTTCTTAACTCAATCCCAGTGCACCTTGCCATCTTGAATGTTAATTCATTACCAATAGAGTTGACAGCAGATGTCAACTATTGGGCATTAGCGTGTCAAAGACTAGGACGATTATTTAACGAGTACAATAGGTTTAGGAATTATGAAATTTGGATGAATTATGCATTTGGAATAATGGCTCGTCGAAATTATGTAGGTACTATACAATCAGCGGCACAGAAAAGAAAACATTCTGTCATATATTCGTAGTACGGCAAGTGGGTTAATTTTCTCTACAGGTGACTGTACAGTCAAGTTCATTTACATGTACACATTTGCGGGAACAAAAATAACTGAACACGACGCCATTATCAGGAGCATAAAAGCGTGTTCAGATAGTTTTGTTCTCTTACATGTGTACATGTAAATGAACTCGACTGTACTCACAGAAATATATCGTGGTAAAAGGAAAAAGTGTATGTACAGTCAGGGAAGTTTTCACATGACCAGTTTCAAAACTATTTCGCTTGCAAGCTCATCTTGAGCAGACCCGCCCCTCAATGAGCCAACCAATCAGGAAAAGACACGTTTTTTAAAACCATCTGTTTTTAATTACCACAAATGTTTCGACGGTCCGTCTATTGATTTTGACGGTCCGTCTATTGATTTTGACTCAACTCTGCGAGTTGAATCTTCGAAGTCATTGTGATTTTTTTAGGATTCCGTACCCAAAGAGTACCAACGCTATTACCTACTGTGCCTCCGTTGTCCAACCACCATACTAGGCAGATACTTGAATATTTCACAGAATGTGTATTTCTGTTGCCGTTGTAACAGAAAATAATAAAATCAGAATAAATTTTATAATTAAATCAGACCCCTCATACTTACAATAAACGTGGTTTTCGGCGTATTTTGCTCGACGGTGGTACGGAACCCTTTGTGTGCGAATCCGACTCTCACTTGACGCATTTTTTTTTGCTGTGTGAACTACCCTTGTCGTGTGGTCTTTGAATCGCGCAATGCCGCTTTAAGTAAGCGAACCCAGCAGCAGGATAATTGCTTTTAGTCGCCTCGGGTAAAAAATATCCTATGTCTTAACCGGGGTAATACTCGTAATGAACGCATGTTTTTGCGTGATACGAGCACAAACGGTTTTGCGACGACTTTATTGTATGAATTGATTAATCATTTCATAATAATAAAACCTAGAGTCTATTAATATATTTATCCCACACCTGGCCATAAAGTGGCTTTTTCCGCACACTGCGCGTACGGAAAAAGCCGCTTTCTGGCAAAGTGTAGACATAAAATCGAAAAAGTAGTTACAATCACTTTAGCCAAATTATTTGTATAATACTTGTAATTATTCTCGAAATACATTACTATAGGTTGATAATAAAAACAAAACCAGTTGTCAAAAGCAGATCGTTCTTTAGCGATAAGACCACTTGTTATTTTTTGCCACTGCTTACATTCCATTGAGTTGAGATATGCAATTTAAACTACGTGGACTGGGGTTACTCTGATTCACGGGGTAACATTGATCATCGATTTTTAAACCCAAATACCTACCTTTGATTTTGAACACGTTTATTAAGTATTTTTATTGAGGTAGCCTACCTTAATAATAAATTGTTCTGAATGCATTCAAAAACTTCGTATAGTTGAAAAATCGTTGATCAATGTTACCCCCTGAATCAGAGTTACCCCAGTCTACCGTATACGTAAGTTACTTTGCTCAGAATGAAATATCTGTTGAAATCGAATCGAAGTTTGAGACAAAAGCAGGGTCTCGGGGTCCTTTTTTGTGACATTTTTTGTCGTTTTCTTTGTTATAGAACCCTCGGTGTGTCGTAACATTTGCTTTAAGAAAAAAATTGGCTTCTCGAACCATCATTGGTCAGTAGAGACTCAGTAGCCGCACGCAAAAGTGACCCTTAAGGTGGTCATGTGAAAACTTCCCTGACTGTACCTCGCGTGCTAAGAAGTGGCAATGACCTATTTTGCACGCTGTTAACTTCAGTTGCCGTTGAAATCAGATTTGAAAATTTGATAATAAATGGTAGGTATAAATAATTGTTCAAATACCACCAAATGAAATGGAAAATGTATGTCTGCCATCACTAAATTACACTTTTGGCGTCAAATGACAAGCGAAAAACGTTACACGCTTGGTTCCCATACAATTCGATGAAAATTACCTTCTATCTCGATATATTTCTGTGACTGTACCACTTCAAAGTATGTTTCATTCAAATTAAGCCAATGCTTTGCCCATTATGGAAATGTTTGGAGTTCAGAAGTAAACATTTTTAGGGTTCCGTACCAAAATGGTAAAAAAGGAACCCTTATGGTGCGACTCTGTCTGTCTGTCTGTCTGTCTGTCTGTCCGTCTGTCACAGCAAGATATCTCAGGATCTACTGATGCTATCGACTTGAAATTTGGAATAGTGTTAAAAACCGCTAATTTGAGCCTATGGAACAGAAAAAAAAACCTATACCTTTTTTACTTTTTTTTTAAAGGGGACCGAAATGGGATGTCTAAAATCAAAAGTTGAGCTAATATATCGAGTGGGATATCAAATGAAAGGGCTTAATATGAAGATTTCAAAACCGTTTTTATTTATTTTCTTATACGTGTAGTTTTTGATTTAAGACCAAAAACGTTTAAAAAAATACCATTCCCCCCCTATTATCTCCGAAGGTACTAAACAGAAAAATTTGTAATCATTACCGATTATTCATATCATTCTAAATATTACAGGAAAAATAAAACGGTTTTCCTAACTTGCAGCGTTTTTTAGAAATTCGCAAAAATAGTAAGACAATCTTATTTGCTCCTACTAAACTAACCGCGGCATATGTCGATGTATGGGGACAACAGTTTTACAAGAGCAAAGTTAAGTTTGTGCCACCATACAATTTTTCTTGAATTATTCACGTATCTACTGACGATTTTGTACGGAACCCTCGTTGCGCGAGTCCGACTCGCACTTGACCGGTTTTTTTAATACTTAGGTAAGTCTGATTCGCGAGTCTGGTGCATATTTACGGTACACCACAATAATCATTTGTGACGTTCCACGGGAAAAGGTACCTTATGGTTGGTATTGAGTTAAGCACAGATCCTAAATCTGTGTTAAATAAGCTATCTAATACAAAAAGAATCACGACCCTAAGTCCCATACTTTTTTTTTAAAAAAACATCAAACCTGCAGATGCTAAAATTGCACTTTTGAGAAATCGTCAAAAGAAGTTTAAAACTAATTTTAAGTATGTTCCCGTTGGAAGTTATGGAGATGATGATTGATTATGTATCTCAAGGTAATTTTCTTTGGAAATCAGTAATGGTTTTATTAATGTGACTTCCAGGTCGTGAAAAATCAGCCTTTGATTAGAGCAAGTCGCTTATGAGAACGAAATTAAAAAAAAATAATTTCGGCCTGTTCTTTAACATATTGTTATCTAAACCATTGTATATAGTTAGAGATATTAGACTGCACATTTTGGGATAGAAATAAAATCACATTGTTAACGAAATATTTTTATTTTTATTAAAATGTCATTTTTATTATATGTTTAATCATTCCTATAATATTCACAATTTTCGTATAATGAGTTCTAAATTATATTTAATCAGTCTACACAAGTATCTCAAAGGTGTCATTATTATTCTACAAGTCGTATTTTTTTATTTATAAACGATTGAAGTTACGTAAAAATCACAAATTATTCCCATACATTTGAGAAAAGGTACCTTATGGCGGGCCATAAGCAAAAATTATTGATAATTACAGTATGGCACGATATTTACATTATTTATTGACAAATCTTGTATTAAGACAGAAAACTGAAGAAAAAAGGTTATTAGAAATTTACTTCAAATCTTGACCAATTAAGAGTAATTCTCAAATGTGACGTCTTACGTGAAAAGGTACCTTATGAGGGTTTCTAGTTACGGAGATATTCAATGTTGTGTAAAAATTGTGTTTTTTTTATTATGTATTTCCATTTAGTAAATTATATGTTACCACACGTCTTTGCCTATCTTTATTTTTGTTATAGGCGAATTAAAGGCTGAATAATATGCTTCTACAGTTTAGTACAAAAGGTACTTTATGGCGGTGTAATTTAAAAATGTTAGAAATACTTGTCGTAACTTGCTCAGTTTTTGTCCTTCATACCGCCGTGCTGTGGTATTATTTTGGCTACACCGCCAGTACCGCCACGCATCTGTCCTACTCTCACCAACACTTTACGTATCGTTCTCTCTCGGTCTTGCTGGCCGCTCGGAGTCTCAGCCGGCCGGCATGAGCAGTATTTGCTTACCTTTTCGTTCGAATAGTTGTGAGAAGTGTTCGTCGTGGATTTTAGCGTGTTTTAAATTAAAAAGATTTTTTTTCTTAAGTGGTCAAAAATTATAGAAACCACCAAAAAATGTATTTTTTCGTAAATTTTTCGAAAAAATGAATAAAAACCTTTTTCTAAAATGGTCAAAATGATAGGCATTCGCCAGTGTTTTTTTATTTTTGTAATTTTTTTGTAAAAAACAAGGTTTTTCTAAAATGGTCAAAAAGTTTCACGATTCGCCAAAAACACGTTTTTATGTTTAAAAAAAATGTTTTTAAGACTTTTTCTAAAAAGGTTGAAAGGGAAACATGACAAAGTGGTAAAAAATTATAGAAACCGCAAAAAAAGTCTATTTTTGTAAGTTTTTTTAAAAAAAACAAGGTCTTTCTAAAAATGGTCAAAAAGTTATACGATTCGTCAAAAACACTTTTTTATCTGTTTTAAAAAAATGTTTAATAATTAAAAATTTAAAAAAACGATATACAAATGTATTTATTTTTATTTTTTTTCAATTCCGAATCTGTGGCACCCAGTGGCCCTTTTACTTCCAAATTTTCAGCTTTCTAGGATCATTTCGAAAATTTTTGCTTACCATTATGCAGGCCGCATGCTTGTTTGCCACCGTCGTGTTATAAAAAAGAAATAAGCAAAAGTTGCTAGTAAATTTTATTAATGAATTTTATCAACAGCTTTATCATTTTTGTATGTGATCCGCCATAAGGTACCTTTTCTACTAAACTTTGAACCCAATTTTTATGTAGAAAAAAATAACGTACAGCAGTGAAACCAAGCTACAAATACACGTCTATTCCTATATTTTACAATTTTGCATAAAAGAAAAAAATGACGATTTTGAAGGATTTCACAAAACCGTTCATATCTCCGTTACTAGAAACCCTCATAAGGTACCTTTTCACGTAGGACGTCACATTTATTCATGAAAAATAGACCACCACAAATCCACTAAATTTAAGGCCCATATCTCACTAAACATCACAAATCTCAACTATAAATCCCTCAAAACCTCTTTTTTTCGGGTGCGCACGCGTTCCATTCAGTCAGGACAGTCCTGTTCGCGTCCCCTCGGGGGGAGGGGGGGATCTAAAGAAGACGTATCTCGCCACCACAATCCATTGTCCATTGTTTTTGCCTCGGTTATTTATGACGGACGACATTGCGCCCGTCCCTTTCTAACCGACGAAGAAACCCCATCGCCGCCTCACTCCCTCGGCTTCCGTTTGGTAATGCCTTAGCTAATAAATTACGCTTCAAAAGATTATTTATTAGATTATTCATGGAGGCTGTGCCGTATTGGTTGAAGGACGTTTAGGACTTGGGTTTTAAACTTTTTAGCTGTGATTGATTTGTGGAAGCGAGCAACAATGGGACACGCACGAATGATGAATGGCGAATGAATTACGATTGCAGTTTTTTTTTTAATGTCGTTGGTTTTGGATGGCGAGTTAGGGGCAATATCGAATTGTAAGGGCAAGTCTACAACATGTTAATATGATTATTATAAGGTTCCGTGTTAAAAGATGAAAACGGGAACCTATTTAAGCCTTCCTATCCCATCTGTTACAAGGACGGAAGCCGATTTCTCTTCGATCTTTTAACCATACCTATTTGATAGAAAGCTTGACACATTTTTTGGCCCTTATAACGACAAATTCTACGTTTTGAAAATAGCGTGGTGGTACGGAACCCTTTCTGTGCGACTCGAACTTGGCCAGTTTTTTAAATCAGTTTCTTAATTTACAAATGCTGCGCATTTAGGCAGAACGCTAAGCACATGTAATTTAAATAAAATACCTATTATATATCACTCATGCATGACGTGACCATGCAGTACCAAATTTTTTTTATTTTATTTTGTACAAAAAAGCTAAAAAATCTGTTACCCTGATTAGTAATAGATTGATAGATAGCAAGTGAAAAATTACGTTATTCTTAGTTTTTTATATAATTTATATAACTTACTTTGTATTGCAAAATGTCACGTCGAGCAAAAGTCGTTAAAATGAAGCCTGTGACTACTCTTATTTTATTTTAATCCTTTATGCCTAAGTGTAGGTCTTCTTCTAGTTTTTCTACTTTTTAGCAATAACTAAATGTAAATGTGCCTTTAGTTTGACCCCTTCTAATGTGCAACATAGTATAGATTTAAAGAAATATATTTTAAACAACCTTACATTAAAAATCTAACAGATTATCAACACTACATCTTTCACCTACTTTAGATAATGGCAAAGTATAAAGACAGGTAGTCTAATTTCGACCGTTTAGGAGTGCGCGACGGAGCATTCTTACGCATTCCTAAAACTTTGCTTGTAGTGCGTTCGTACACGAAGCGCACACATTCAAGCGCGCGATATACCTTTCGTAGTAAGAAAAAATACTGCTATTATACTGTGATAATGGAGTTAAAGTCTAATCTCACTTGGGAAGGTAAATTTAATAGAAATGAAAGTATCGTAAGTAGATAGGTAGTGTCCGTTCAACATAAACATGTCACAGGAAGACGTCACGTCGGAATAAATTCAAAGGCGTCCACATTATTATTCACAGCCATTAATTAACCTCGACGAATGTTTTAATTAAAAAAAGAACTTTCCATAAGAAAGGACGGCGACGAATTCAAAATCCCTCGCGTCTCAACCGCCATAAATAATTGGGACAAAACCCCACCCCCGGGCTGAGATAAGTGTCTAAAATTTTCACAATCCGGCAATAAAAAGATAATTTATTAGAATAGCTCTTATTGTTTTCGTTATTTATGTGTATGGAGTAATGTAATCTAGCTGGTGGCCCTAAATAAATAATTTCTCTTTAATGTCTTTCCTTGCTTAATCTCCTGCGCGACCCGCACGGTCCGCGTTTTGTGAGCGTAATGGCCACCCGAGGTATTTTTAGGTCTAAATAAATATGATTTGTTGTGCCTTTTCTGACAGAATTTAATTTCGTTCCGCTAACTGAGGGCTGTGTTGCTAATCTTTGAATTATTTTAATGAGCCATCGTCGATATTCCGGGGCTATGATCGCGGCGCTATCGGAATCGTTAATGTTATTTTACTTTAAAGTCCTTTTGATTTATTTCCTGTAACACCTTTACAAAGCTATTTTCAACTATACAATACTAAGCTGCGTTTTCATTAGATTGGAAACGTCTTACTGCACACAATGATTGTCACGTAATCATCCAAAACCCAGCCATAAGTATTCACTTGTATATCGTACGACCAATCAATGAAATGTGTCCAACTGGTCAGATTTAAATTATTTCTAGAATTTATAATAATTTGTTTATAATAACTATTGAGGTTTAACACTTGAATTCCTATAGACGTAAATTGAATTTGATGTCCATCCCTTCTCATTAACAGCAGTTTCAGGTTACCAGAATTGGGACTTATACTCGTAGTTTCATAGTAAACCTTATATTAATTTCTAGAATTTAATAAACATCCTTCTTAAGACTTATTCGAATAAATAGTTTAAAGAGTGCGACTGCTTGTAAAAGTCTTGGAGGGAGACCTATGTTCAGGACGACGTCTCAAGGTTAAAATTATAGTCTACCCGCGACCATGAACGCTGAAAAGGGTTACGAAACGTCGGGACTTAAAATGTAGTAATATACGCGATTTAATCCGTTTAAGTTGTTTTATTACTATGAGTGACAATCGCGGAAACCGAAGACAATATTAAAATTATAATGTTTAAAACCTCAACTTTTTCAAACAAAATAATGCATCGTTAAAACAATAGAAAGTGTGACCCGTTGTTTTGGATAGCACAAAGTATATAAAAAGTAGCGCAGCATACAGATGCGACCGGGGCTTGGGCGTTTCTGGATTTGAGTGGACTGGGGTGAGTTACGCGACAGCGCATTATGTTTTGAGTTTAATAAACAGACTGGGAAACGCCACACCTAGTCACAGAATAAGTACTACATACAGAAGTTTCACTTTCTAACAAAACTGGCTAAGCCCCACCGAAGGGGCAACATTTCGTACTAGAAATCGCGGAGTAAGCAACTCCTGTAGGCTTATGATTCTACGCTTTGTCGCGCGATAAATAAATGATAAAGCATCCGTCACGTTCTAACAAATAGTGTGTGGTGAGAGTGACGGATGCTTTATCACTTATTTATCGCGTGACAAAATGTAGCATTAGGCTTATAATGACCTGGATGAACTGGACCATGAATGAATTTATGGGCACTTGTCGTAGGGAAAGCTTAAGAAAATTAACCAGTAGGCTTATGATGCTACGCTTAGTCGCGCGATAAATAAATGATAAAGTTTCCGTCACTCTTACACACACTTTATCAGAACGGGATGGATGCTTTATCATTTATTTATCGCACGACAAAGCGTAGCATCATAAACCTACTGGTTAATTTTCTTAAGCTTCCCCTACGACAAGTTCGCATAAAAACATAACTAATGACACAAGTTATGATTTGATATTTAATAGTTTTATGTGTAAACCAAACTACTTAAACCTTAATACTGAACCCAGCGTTCTAGTTAACTAGGCCAGGCCATTATAAGCCTAATGCTACATTTTGTCACGCGATAAATAAGTGATAAATCATCCGTGACTTTCACACACTATTTGTTAGAACGTGACAAATGCTTGATCATATGTTTATCGCGCGACAAAGCGTACAGGCAAAGATAGGCACATCAGGCAAAGTTATGGGTCACGACGGTAGTGTGGGAAACAGGAAAAAAAATATATTGTAACTTAAAAAAATAGGTTAATACGTAATAAGGTTACGAAAAATCGGGACGTAAAAATGTAGGAGGCGATTTTATAGTTAACTTAATTCATTATAATGTGTGATAATCGCGGAAACCGAAGACAATATAATTTAAAAATTCGGCGCGACCGACCGACAGATAAACATAAATTACCTTAAAAGGAAAATTTTACTTAGACTGGACTGCAGCATTTTTTTATTATTGATGGGTCTGCATTTCGTCTGCTGACAAGCAAAAGTCACTAAAACTTCTGTCACTGCTCTTCAAAACTTTCAAAAGATCGTATCTAATTAGTAAATCAATACTGAGATATGAGCTTCACTTTAAGTAGGTATTTGTTACTTAGTGACTCTTGCTTGTCGGTAGACGATTTGACCTCGGTAATACTTTTAGGCTTATGATGCTACGCTTTGTCGCGCGATAAAAAAATGATAAAGCATCCGTCACGTTCTGACAAATAGTGTGTGAGAGTGACAGATGTTTTATCTTTTTTTTATAGCGCGACAACGCGTAGCATCATAAGCCTACTGGTCGCAGTATAATAGCAGTAAGTAATTTTTCATCACACTTGCTCGAAAATGGTGACATTACACGTAGGTTCTGCGGGCCGTAAATGACCTATTACGCCCTAGGGCGTAATAGTTTTCTTTTTAAATTTGAAACTATGGTTTTGTTTTACTCTTATTTGTCGTGATCAAAGGAAATGCCAATTTACTTTTGTAACTTTTATCACTGAAATATTTATTTAAAGAGAACTGTTATTGCACATACATATAAACACATATTTCTGTTACATTAATCTAATGTTTAAATAGTGTTTTTCAGTATTGTGCAAATATAAAATCAACCGTTTTAGGTCTTTACCGTTATGGTTTCCGAACGTGACTGGCATTGTCTATGGATAATGTCACTAATGTCACTGTCAGTTTAACAATTTTATTTAGGTTAAGTAAGGTTATTTTAATTAGATTTCCCACAAGTGTGATGAAAAACATTGTGTGTGCCACGGGCGGTAAAGGAATTACAAACTCGTGTTATTAAAGCCCTCGGCCTCGCCTCGGCCTTGTAAAAAACACTCGTTTGTAATTCCTTACTTACCGCCCTTGATACACAATGTACTATTTGTTCCTACAAAAGGTACATCGCGCGCTTGTATTTATGCGCGCCGTGAACGAACGCACTAGTTACAAGTAGAATTTTACCAGAATGCTCTAGTACCGATCGCCTCGACCTATTTAGAATACGTCTCGCACGCTTCTAAGCTGCCGAAGTTTGACTACTTGACTGTCTTTATACTTTAACCTGGTTGAAAATGGAGACGAGGATTGAAACGGAGCATACTTTCCCTGAAGATATATCTTTATTTTATACCGGGTGTTGCTTGTAACAGGATCAAATAATTAAAACGTAGATTTTACTACTTTCGTTCAACAACTTTTAAAAATTATGTAATCTTTAGGTTTTATCTTTTTCATACTAATTAAATAGCATTTTCAATGTACGTTAATATCAGTCTAATTGACGTCGCTTGCCACGCTACAAACATAAAAAAAAATCGCAATACATTGCGGTTTCAAATAAATTTTAAAATGTACTGAAAATTAAAACATAAGTTTTTTTTAAATGTCGCTGAACAAGTGTTGTTCAGTTTGAGGAGTACAATCTACGTTTTAATTATTTGATCCTAGTACAGGCAACACCTGGTATAGGTATCTATAATACATACATTTCTAATGAAATTGAACTTTCACGTATCCAACGCTTAATTAAAACCCTATGCGCTAAAAACTGGATTATCAAAATACACCGGTTAACCTGCTAAGTACCAACTTCGGCAGTCTCCGCCGAAACTTATTAGCGGGAAAGAGACACACTGACCTGACCGATCAGCACCGTTCCTAGTTCCGTGTAGTTTCACCCCACGTTCCAAGCTTTTAATTATAATACTTTATAGCCCAATAAATCACAGCGTACGTCCCGGGCGCCTCCCCCCAACCCCCTTGCCCCCCACTCGCCTTTGAAGGATATCAGTTCAATTCTCGCCGGCAGTAATAATTTATAAAGAAATTATTCCCTTTTTCTGGGTGGGAGGGTGGCATTGACGTGATCTTGTGTTGGAGGTTGCAGTGTGTGGGTTTAAGTGTAATCGCAAATGAGGGAATATGAGGGTTAGATATAGTCTTAAATGTCCCCTTATATCTTGTATCCCATAGTTATAAGTCATACTGTATTGATAGTCATAATTATCGAAAATCATGCAGTATTTGTTTTTCTAAAACGGTAATATTTTTTGGATATTTTAAAATGCTAGCGCAAGGGTCGCTCGGGGTCCGTTTTAAGAGATGAAATGACCATCGCGGTCCGCACAACTTTATATAGGAAAAAATATTTATCAAACAAATGTAATTACGGAAATAACAAAGGTATTTTATTTACATATCAATCCGCGAACTCTTTCTCGCTTGTTAGCTCGTTACTTCGCCTGGCCGTTTTTGAATTGACGTCAACAAAATGCGGGGGGTACATTTTTATTAAATTACGTCCTCTGTAGTGCATGTTGCTGTGTTCTCGCGGTCGGCGGTCCGGATGCGGACCGCGGTCCGCCATTTGGCGACCCCTGTGCTAGCGTATAGAAAAAATAGGTTAGGTTAAGTTTTTTTTATAATTATTCTGAAAACTTAACGGTTTCATAGAAAATAGGTTTTATGACTTTCGATAAAAATTAATGACTTTTAAAAACAATGGGAGATAATATAGACCCCTTAAATATTTATACAACGCGGGGCGAGTAACCTAATAAACTTTAACCACGTATTCCTGAAGTTATTAAAAAAAAGTGTTTTGATATCAATATAGGCCCGATTTTGTCAATTTACATTAAATTATGGAACATAATCAATCAATAAATGCAGCACCTTGTAAAAAGTCTTTACTGGAAGAAAAAAAGTTAAAATGCAAGTAGGTCAGATTTTTCGCCTGCCTTACCATAACAATACCATAAAGTTTGGTACAGCCGAGTTCATTTACATCTACACATATAAGAGAACAATAACCACATTTTTACTAAAAAACACCCGACCGCGGTGCACTTTGAAACTGCATAAAATCCGCCATTTTGTTTATTTTAACGAACTTCATACCCAGTGACACTCGCACCATCAAGACGAATCTAATGATGTATCATTTATCAAAATCGGATGTGCCGTTGAGTAGTTACGAGCGGACACAGGAACGCACATACATACATACATACTTACATACATACAGGTCAAACACATAACCCTCCTTTGGGCTTCGCCGCAGTCGGGTAAAAATATCTGAACACGCTTTTATGCTCCTGACAATAGGGTCGTGTTCAGATATTTTTGTCCCCATAAGTGTGTGGATATAAATGAACTCGACTGTACTAGTAGCCGCACGGCGAAATCGCGGAGTGAGCCACTCTGACGCGACACTTAAATGTTAAATTACATACTGACCTATATGTCTATTCAAGGATCTTAAAGAAATCGTTGGTTATGATGACTTACCTGAAAAAGGAGAAGTTAATTAAGATTTCATAAATTAAAAAAGTATTAAATTGACACACATTAGGAATTTCAGATGTCCCTCATAGCAAATACGCAGTTGCAGAAACGTGCATTACCTTTAATGTTGTATTAAGGATCGGCCACACACACAAACTTAACCCTACATTGTAGCCAAGAAGTAGTATAAAAGGCAGAGTGAGGAAGTGAGCACTACTAATCCTACTAAACTTACAACTACACAAACCTAAATACTTAAATGTTAAAATACCGATTAAGGTAGACGTCCGAGTGCTCGACACTGTCCCAGTAGTCGCCATCTTGACCAGTCATTAGCATATGTCAGTAGGTTGTCGACCATTGGGCATTAGCGTGCCGAACACTACGACGTTTACTTTACCGTCTCATAATTGACATCAAACTTTTTTTTGTCTAACCGACTTGTTTTCACCACTGTCCATTAAATTTCAAACAAAAAAGCATCACATCAAGACCACCTTACCGTCTCATAATTATTGACAAACTTTTCTTTTGTCTAACCGACTTGTTTTCACCACTGTCCATTAAATTTCAAACAAAAAAGCATCACGTCAAGACCTGGATCCGAACTTGGCACGGGCGCAGGGGTGCGTGCAAATATGACAAATTTATGTAAAGAGGGGTGCACAGTGCGGCAAGGAAGGGGGGAATTAGTGCTCATTTTGTCTGATGTTTACGACTTGGAACCACTGTGCGCGAAAATATGGTAATGGTGGTTTCGTATCGATTGAGACTAAGTTGGTTTGAAGCTACAATTTGGATGTTGGGGTAATGATTGACTGACTTTAATAGGTTAAGTTATTTGTTAGTGAGATATGGCATTTTGTCTCATATTTTATTTATCTTTTGATCGATGGTTTTAGACTGTAAAATGAGCTTTCTTCCATTAAAAAATACATGTAAGTATTATTTTCTTAAAATATTTACTTTTTGGGTTTTCTTTGCACAGAATCATTTGCTTGCTATCAAACCTAATACACGAAAAATTGTGTCCCAAGTTTTAATATGGAAAATTTTATTTCCAGTGCGTCACGCCCATAGAAATAAAACAATCTTTCATACAAAAACGTGACGATCTGGAATGGAAATTTTGGGACACAATTATCTTGCATTAGGTTCGAAAGTACAATCGATTCTGAGTAAAAAAATACCCAAAAAGTCAATATTATAAGAAAAAAACACATGTATACACTTATATGAAAAATACCGAGATATTTTAGTACATTTAGAAATGCACTGTTTTGGAAAAAATACTAACAGCAGAGTTTTGCGGCGTTTTTTTGAAGTGCTTGTGCTTCTGTGACAAATTTACAGAACAAATGAAGGGATATTTACAAAAACAACATAACTGTCATTTTTTACCCGACTGCGGCGAAGCCCAAAGGAGGGTTTTGTGTTTGACCTGTATGTATGTAAGTATGTATGTATGTCCGTTCCTGTGTCCACTCGTAACTACTCAACGGCACATCCGATTTTGATAAATGATACATCATTAGATTTGTCTTGATGGTGCGAGTGTCACTGGGTAGTTAAAATAAACAAAATGGCGGATTTTATGCAGTTTCAAAGTGCACCGCGGTCGGTTTTTTTTTAGGTTATTGCAAATGCAACTTATTGGTCTCATTCTGTTAGGCCTCGAATTTCTATGGACGTGATGCATTGGAAACGCAATTATCCGTACAGAATTTTTTGATACATTTTTTCGTGTATTAGGTTTTAAAGTATAAACGATTCTGAGCCAGTAAAACCGAAAAAGTAGATATTCTGATATTATAACAACATGTTTAGCTTAGTGGGAGTGACGCCGCCTACGAAGCTAGAGGTCCCGGGTTCAGATCCTGGTAAGTGCGTAGGTATATTTATGTGATGAGCACGAGTATTTGTTCCTGAGTCATTGATGTTTTCTATCTATTTAAGTATGTATTTATTTACATAAGGATGTATATCGTCGTCTAGTATCCATAGTGCATTGCTTAGTTTGCGACTAGAACGGTTTTTGTAAGATTGTCTCCCGATATTTATTTATTTATTGTAAGAAAAATCACGTGTACACTTTTTCGAAAATTACTCATCTCAGGACCATCAGTTATTTATCGTTATTTTAGTTTAGACAGCCTTGTATGTAGTGTGCATATTCCTAGGTCTCTTTAAAGTGAATAGCTCGTACCACACACTCATGCACTGTCAATGGCTACGTCTTTGACCTTTTAGTTGATCATCAGGTGCAAGAGAAGCCAATCGCTGGTCAGTTTTAAATAAAAAAACAGAACATTTCTTTAAGTCACAATTTTGTCCCAACACTAACTTTTGAGCCACAGTGCGATTAGGAAAGATTCATCGACGTACGCGCAGCTAATCATGATACATTGCTTTATTTTCGTCACGCGTAACGGTGCCGTAAGGCTGGTGATATAATGATGCATTTTATTACCCGTATCTTTGAGAGAATATAATCAATTAATCACAAAGCGTGGTGGCTAGCGAACCTACTAACAGCTTTGTAGGCCCCTACTTGGTCTGGATTAGGTATTTACTATCAAAGAGTCAGTAGGCCTCATACTGCCGCCATAAGGAAAAGGGGCACATATAACATTTTTAATAATTAGTCTCAAGCAAAGTCGACTGCTGAACATAGGTGGGCATTTTCCAAAATAAATACCGGGGTAGCTACTTTCTCAAAATATCGACTTTTGAGGTTTTTCTGGCTCAAACTTGTTAGTACTTTCGAACCTTATACGTAAAAACGTGTCCCAAATTTATTTTCCCATTACGTCACCATTTTGCATTATGTTTGCAGTTTGCATTCATACAACGTTCATGAACGTGACGTAGTGGAAGAAAAAAATTCCATACAAATTTTGAGATACTTTTTTAACGTATAAGGTTCGAAAGTACTGAGCAAGAAAAACCTCAAAAGTTCATATTTTGAGAAAGTTGCTAGCCCGGGATTTATTTTGGAAAACGCTCAGGTCTCACCCAAGGACTTTCACAATGAACGGTCCTTCGCTTTCTGTCTCCACCGACTTCCAGCGATATTAACCAAGTCGTTAGATCGTCTCGTGAGTCGGCCGTCGCGTCCTCATGTTATGGTCTCCATTTAAGAACCGTTACCAGTGTTACCACAGTATAACAGCAGTAATTTTTCTTCCTGCAAAAGGTACATCGCGCGCTTGAATGTGTGCGCGCCGTGTAAGAACGCACTACGAGCAAAGTAAAAAGAATGCATAAAAATGCTCCAGTATGGATCGCACTCACACAGACGTGCTATCGCGGACCGTGCTTTCTGAAGCAGCACTTAGTGCCTTGAGAAAGCACGGTTGTACACGTGCTAAACCGCACGGTTTTAAGTTTTGGCAACACTGGGTAGAACAACAGAATTCCGGCATTTTTTTAAACTAAATGATGAACACTGTGAGAAATTAGGATTTTTTAACACTCTTATATAACATCGCACGAAGACGCTAGTGTTTAAGTAGAAGCACTTAAACATTGCTATCCAACATCCGACAGAAACTTTTGTAAAACCCTTGTTGCGAGTAAATTTCAAAACTCCTTGATAGCACTTACGAAACCCACGAAGATATTCCACTCAATTTAACCGCCTTAATTTCCAAGATTCCGCTGTGCGCCAGCCCTAGCGGCTGACAGACAGAAGTCGGATTTATGTGTTTGTTGCATAAATCACGCGCGTCAGGGCTGCCACCGTTCTTTTTTCGTCTGTGACTCTTGCTCGCTATACATCATAAGCTGGCGTTTTATGTCTTCCGTGGTTTCGCTCTTTTTAAGTTTTCTGTGACATGTCGATGACCTTTGGTTTTATTAAAAGGATGAGTGTTATGTTACTAGATATTTATGTTTTAGTATGTGTTAGACAAGGAGGAAAATATTCATCTTATTGTTTAATGAATTGTGTAATGTTGAATGACTTAATATACACTCACGGGCAATGGATTTGGGTCATTTTTCGTAGAATTGTACATAGAAAATGACCCGAATTCATTGTCCGTGAGTTTAGGTCTTCTTCAAGGATGCAGAACGAACGATAACAACGAAAAGTTGCACATTGAAAGCATTAATACAATTCCCGCGACCCCATTCATTTTGTTTAGAACCATGAAATTTAAATATTCCATCATCGGTATGACCGTCATTGATATTGCCAATCTATTGACGTTATGGTACGACAAAGTACTAAAGAACTTAAAGTTATTGTAGACTATTTTGTGCATAACCTTTTCAGTATAGTTACCAGTGGCAAAGTATAAAGACGAACAAGTAGTCCGACTTCGGCCCTATCGTGGTAGGCCGGGACAGGTGACCTGGTTCGACTCCAGGCACCCCCCGGCACTTACCCAGCCCGATGTGCGTGTCGACTGTGTGTACGGCACACGGTCGGACGCCCTTGGGTGGTCTGGCCAGCGACCTGGTTCGAGCCCAGGGACCGCAACGGCCAACCACCCGGCCCGACAATCACAATGCTAAAAAAAAAAAAGACTTCGGCCGTTTAGGAGCGCGTGACACGTATTCACAAAGACACGATAGCACGTATGTGTGAGTGCGATCCACACTGGAGCATCCTTACGCAATCTTAAAGCTTTGCTTGTAGTGTGTTCGAACACGGTGCGCACACATTCAAGCGCGCGATGTACCTTTTATAGGAAGAAAAATTCTCTACTTCTTCAACTTTTTTCAACCATAATGGTGTAGGCCTCCTTCAAAGCTCTCCAGTCCTCTCTGAGTTGTGCCCTTCGTATCCAACTCGAGCTAGCGACTTTCCTTACATCTTTCCAGCGCATTTGTGGTCGTCATTGAGGCTTTTTTCCCCACGGTTTCCATTCCAGGATACGCTTGCACCAGGACATCTCATTTCGAGCCACGTGTCCAGCCCACTTCCATTTGAGGTGTGCTACCCGTTTCGTTACGTCTGCGACTTTGCCTTGCGGGAAGAAATATTTTTACTAAAAAAAACCCGACCGCGGTGCACTTTAAAAGTGCATAAAATGCGCCAGTTTGTTTATTTTAACAAACTTCATACCCAGTGACACTCGCGCCATCAAAACGAATGAAATGATGTATCACTTATCAAAATCGGTTGTGCCGTTGCGTAGTTACGAGCGGACATAGGAACGGACATACATACATACATACAGGTCAAACACATAACCCTCCTTTCGGCTTCGCCGCAGTCGATTAAATTACTGCTATAAACACACTGCCTCAGTACCTACCCTCTTATTTTTACCCCATTAAGGGTAGTAGGGTACAGTGGCGTGGCGCTGAAGAAATGCTTGGGCAAACCGGAGCAGCTTTGGCTTAAATTTTCTTTAAGAGCACTAGAATTAAGTGCTGAACTGTCTAATATTAGGCAAGCCGATAGGAATCGAGTTCTATGGACGCCACGCCACTGGTAGGGTAGGAGTGTGTTAAGATACCCTGCTAATTTCTACCGTCCTACCCCCAGAAATATATCGAGGTAGAAGGAAAAAGTGTATGTACCTCGCGTGCTAAAAAGAAGTGCGACGAACAGTAAGTGCACGCCGTCAACGTCAGTTTCCTTCAGTATTATTATCAGATTTTTCAATCTGATAATAATGGTATAATTAATTGTTCAAATACCACGAAATGAAATGAAAAATTTAAGTTTTACATCACTAAATTACACTTTTGACGTCAAACGCCGAGCGAAAAACGTTACAGGCTATGTTCGCAAACAAATAAACGAACTATTTGCGTCTATCTCGATATAGTTCTGTGGTCCTACCCTTATTAGGGAAGGAACTAGAGACTAGATAGTGTCGTTTTGTGTGTGAGTGCACATCACGGACAGTTACTAGCAATAATATAATGACAAGATGAGCCTTGCAACAAACAAATGTATATTCCAATTTATTATACATTATTTCCCGTCATTGTACCAAGAACTATTCCGTATAGTAAAATGTTTTAAGTTATACTAGTGCTACATCATATTCCGCAATAACCATTAAATATGAACAAATATACCACACTCGCAAATTTATCTGTCAACGCTCATCCCAGATTGATGGCGTTGCGACACAGATCTAAAAAAACGCGCGGAAAATTCTGTAACAATAATAGAAACTATAAATTAAAGTAATCCCGAAAATATTCAACGGGACGTCGTATCGAGATCCATCATCGAGCGTTAACGAGCCTCGCAGCTGCTCGTCCGAGTGTCGATGGAGCCGTGTGTAGACTTGTCAGGCGATGGATGTGGCATCTTAACCAAAGTATCAAGAAACTAGTAAACGGGCTCTCAAAGATTGCTAACGTATAGGCACAGTATAATATCAGTAATTTTCCTTCGTACGCTTGAAGGTCTGCGCGCCGTGTACGAACGCACTGCAAGCAAAGTTTTAAGAATCAATTCACCCCAAGTGGACGTAAAAAGTACATTGCCACATCCAAATAAAGTGGTTCTATCGGAGACAATGCAATAAACAGATGCGCCCACGCACCCAGCAAATATACACGCGTTATTGTCATCAAACAACACTGGCCTCTTATTGTTCTTCTGAAGATCTATTTGTACATCATTTGCACTTTATTTAACCTGAAACATCTTTTCAAGAAGCCTCTAATTTTTTTTTATTGGATACTTGTAACTCATATAGCATCTAACTATTCAGCCCAAGGGCCTTAAAATAAATAGCCGGACGGAGCCTCGCCAACAGAGAACTGAAGCCATTTCTAGTAAGCGACTGCTTGTACTTACGAGCCGCACTCACACATCAGCTAGTTTTTTCCTATTGCGAGCAGGACGTACATAGATAGCCGGCGGACTAAACATGCTTTAGTTCTTTGCTAGCGAGGCTCCGTCCGGCTATTTATTTTAAGGTCCTTGATTCAATCTGTATCCGCCTACTCTAGCCTAGCTCTGCTAGCTCCTGCCTAAATACAGACCTAAACCCAGCGGTTTAGGTCTGCAGGCAGGCCATATAATATGCCTAATACAATATTCACTTTAAGAAATAGATTTTTAGTATTAAGTAGTTTTAAATTTTTTTTAGGCTTATATATAATAGACTTTTAAGTTTTATTTTTAGTTCTTTTAGTGTTGATGTGAACAACAACACTTTATCTTGTCGCATATTGGTAAAAATAGATGATATCTACGATCGCCCGAATCATTAGAGCGATAATAAAAAACCTTTTCAAAGCCATCTAATACGATTTTGAAAAGGATTGCTTCTGCCGGGTGAACAGCACTGGCCACCACTGTCACTTTCACACTACATTGAATAGAACGGGATAGTATTTCTCGCACGACAAGGAGTCGCGCAGCAGTATTTGTGCAAAAAATACGTACTATATTCTTTTTGTAATATTTAGTCATCTGCAGCAAGATTTCACCTAAGTAGCCCTAAGTGATCTTTGGTTGACAAAAACGCCAGAAACTTGTCATAAAGTCATTCACAGCCAAACAATTCAAGTGTCAATAACATAATGATTACTAGTATAATAAAGGGTCTAGCTCCTCAGTAATGCATTACCTTTTCCTACATTTTCTTTCAACGAAAGATACCTGAACTGTTATTTGAAACAGAAAACTTCCAGTTAGATGAACATACAGCGCGAATCAACAGTTAATTCTCCCAAACACATATCTCATCCAACCGAGTCATGGCAAAATCAACTTTACTCCATGCTTATAAAGCTCAGATTCCAGAAGACACGAAGGTGTCTAACGACTTTTAGGAGTTGCAAGTTGGAATGCAGCACTCAGCTGCACTTCTTGACAATCGATTGACGGGTGGGGTGGGGGAGGCGACCTACATACGGTATTTATTATAATTTTATTGTACTAATAAATCGGAACTTATTGTTATGGCGTTGGCTTCTGAAATTGGATTTTGCGGCAGCTTTTGTTAGGAATGTTAGCGAATTGCATCTATAGTTGTAGATAGATTATGAGCCACATAGAACTATTAGTAAAACTATCAGGTAGTAATCCTTAGTGTACGAACTGAGTGGACGCTCGAGCGGGGCGTGCAGCGGGGCGTTCATGTTAAACATAAACAAATGTATGTGAGCGTCCTGAGTGCACGCTGCACAAAACCCATACACGCTGCCCGCCACGCCGGACGCGACGCTGGACGCGACGCTCGACGCTCGCTACTCAGGCCGTACACTTATTGTACTTAAATACTCTGCAGACAAAAGACTGCACGTTTTCGACTTATATAAATCCCTAAAACTAATAGCAAACAGGTAGATAAATATATTGCCACGTGTAACATCTTATTGTAAGAATAGGTAACAAATACAAGTATGTTGTTTACTAAACTAAACGAGTGAAAATGGACTATGCATATCCTTTTTACTGTTCCATTACACAGTGCATGTATAAATTTATTTAACTCTAATAGAGATAGGAAACTGGCCTTTTCAACTTCACTAGCCTACCCTGCGGGCTTACTCGCGCGCCAGGCGTATTCCGCCGCAAGCTTCTAGAAGCCATCACAATTCCTTTATCAATCTAGAAACATTTCTTGGACCGGTTTAAACCGTCATCTTCCGCGGATTCCATTCCCGACCGAATGAATTATGTGACGGTTGGAGAATTATGGGGTCTGTAAAATATTGATGCACGGGAACGAGACTGGAATACGGCGTGACGTGACAAACAGACGTACACGTATTTGTCAAAGTCTTGTCTCGTAATTTACTTTATGATAAGTCTGAAATATTTCAAGCATATGATTATTTGACGCATTTTGCAACAAATCGACGTATTTTTTGTATAGCTAGGTACAAAATTGAACGCGTTGACATGAATCACTTTTTAATTATAATCAGGTAAAACTATAAGTATAATTGTATAAACCAACGCGTTAATTTAAAATTACTGTGACTCGAAACTGACTGAAATTACGATTTAATTAAAAATGTATAGTTTTCAGATTCTTCTCTTTACTTGTAGTATAAGACGGGATTACTTGCCTTTCATAGTTCTAGGTCAACGGAAAGTACCCTTTGAATTTTGGTTTCCTTCAGAGTATCGAAATTTACGTTTTTTGCGGCATAAACGGCCGTATCTTTTGTTCACGTTAACTTAGAAGTTTGATTTTTTCACAGCTTCAAGGGACCGTAGAGTTGAGTATATGGTTTAATTTTCAACTCGATACCATAACGCTTTCCTGAGATAAAGGGTATTGACAGACGGACAACAAAGTGATCCTGTAAGTGTTCCGCTTTTTGCTCTACCCTAAAACATGCAACAAAGTTTATTCCAATACAGTCCATATCCGAATACACATATTTTTATGCAGACTTAAAATACTTCCAGGACGTGTTAACGAGTGGGGGAGGGGGGTAATATTTACTCTAGCTACGTTCTATTGTTTCCAGTTTTGCTGACGGCATCTTTGTGAAAGAGTTTTTTGGACAGAAATACATATCGATATAGAAGGATAGTTCATCGATTCGTATGGGAATCAAGCGTGTAACATTTTTCGCTTGGCGTTTGACGCCAAAAGTGTAATTTAGTGATGGGAAACATCAACTGTCCATTTCATTTGGTGGTATTTGAACAATTATTACCATTATTATCAGATTGTCTAAGCTGATAACAATATTGACGGAAAGTGAAGTTGACGGCGTGCAAAGTAGGTCACCGTTACTTCTTTTTAGTGCGCGAAAAGTGTATGTACCATAAAGGGATAAGTTCGCCTTTGTACATATACCTTTATTTTGTAACCCTGTGCTTGTATTATTTTGTGCAATAAAGAGTTTACATACAAACATACTTTTTCCTTCTGCCTCTATATATATTTCTGTGTTTTTTTGTATGTTAGCATGGCTGAGAGAGTACTGTTGTTTCTGTTGGTGTTAAAATTGTCACTTGGATATAGTTGATTAGTTGGCTTTAAATGATTGACTAGTCAAAATACTTACTTTTCAGCATTCTATAAAAAACAACAGAATTTATTCCTGATAGAATTTTGGCAATAATTTTAGCATCGATTGATATTGCGATCGAATTGTTGAGTATAAATTGAAAAAATACTAATACAATGGCGGTGTCTCCTGACCTCCTTTTTTTGAAGTCGGTTAAAAAGAGTGCTTTTTTAACACACTTAAAAAAAGGTTATCTGTATGTAGGTATATATGTAATAATATATTAATGTATGTAATGTTGTCAGAGTTGCACAGTTTTTGTACAGGTTAGTCTTTACCAGCTTCTAAACATGTGTGTCTATACGTTTGTACGCGCATATCTCAAAAACTGTAAGTCAGATAGCAAAAAATATGTTTTAGTTCAATAGGTATAGTCCAACTTCGGGAAATGTGCAAGATTCATCAAGAATCTGACCTCCATGGAATCTGATGAAAACGGAATCTGATCTACATGTGTCACCTGACGAAATTGGAATCTGACCTTCACTGTCGAAAGTTTTTTGATAACTGCGCAATAAATTGTGATGGATAAATATTTTTATTGGATTTCATGATTATCATAATCCATTGACGAACCACCAGTTGCCTTTTTTAAACCCAGCACTTTTTCAACTCATGCGTAATGGGCTCAACAAAATCCACAAAACCAAGGCGACATACGTAAAATAAGACCGTATACACACAGTTCTGGTACGGACATAAAGGCACACCCACACTCGTGCCGTCCCTACGGAAGTAGCATTAAAAGTTTTGAGTGATTTTGCTCAGTCAAACGCTGGAAGACGACAGAGTGGCCACGCGTTTGCGTGCTGTGGGACTGTCCTCGGAACTAGATGGGACAGTCTTCGAATATTTTACAGTATGATGTCAGGGTCGTCTCTACTTGGTAGGTACCTATATTTTAATGTCCGAAAACAATTATTATCAGGTGCCATATTTAGACTTCGCTGAATAAAGGAATTTAAGCTAGCCTAGCCTATTTACCTATAAGTGACTATAAGATCATTTTATCCGTTTTAAGTGGTAAAAGATCGTTTTTCGGAGTCCAGTTTTTTTTCTTGTTGACTTTGTGATTAAGTTTTAAATTTAATAGGATTATCACTACGAATTATTCAAATATTGCTCTATTTAATATGGTGTTTTAAATTTAATTTTTTTATGATCTTTTGTTTTTGTGCACACTAAAGATATGATCACCTCTTCAACTAACATGCGTTTGATGTCATAAAAAAAACGAAAATTTATTTACCAACACAACTACTAGGTACATTACAAAAAAAACCAATAAGACTTAAACAATAGTGTGGTCAAATGGATTGAGACTCAGCAAAGTCGCTGGTTTTCAGTCTTTAACCATAAGTCATAACTTAATATCTACTTAATTCTAGACTTAACTTTAATAGTACCATGGTAAGCGACTAGGGCATGAAATACCGATTTTATTTGTATGGATAGTACCGGTTTTTCAGTATTGGCCCATACAAGTAATTCCGGTATTGCATGCTCTATATGCCACTATATGGCCGTAGATGTAGCTCACCGGTGAAAAATTCCCATGAATGGACACGTCAAAGGCTCGGTGGGTTTTGAAAAGATGGTCACCCTAACCGGAAGCAGCGTCTGGCCGGACTGGCGACTAATTTGCGAGCCGCCCGCCAGGGGGCGTCGTTACGTCTTATTGTTTAACTTGCGCCACACTTGCGTAAAATAACTGGACGACTGGACACATTTGAGGACGTGATAGGAACACTCAGAAATTCCGAAATTTCTTTATTCCGAAGTGAGAATAAAGCTTCTGAGTATTTGTGGTGGCCAAGAATTCCGAAATTTCATAATTCCGAACGTCATTTTTTATTTTACGTTCTTATTTTTTCGTCTATATCTCATGGATGTTGTTGCCAATACGGAGTTGTGGAAGTCAAAAACTCATTCCATCAGCAAAATGGTGGTAAAGTTGCCGTAGACGATCTTATTTAAAGTATGGCTTAGTGAGATTACAGTTACCTAC
Organism: Eudemis profundana; assembly: GCA_947034925.1. Classification (NCBI taxonomy): domain Eukaryota; kingdom Metazoa; phylum Arthropoda; class Insecta; order Lepidoptera; family Tortricidae; genus Eudemis; species Eudemis profundana. Next base: position 24,470,968 of record OX344802.1, read on the forward strand.
ACCCCAAAAAATAAAAAATAAATACTTTTACCGCAACAAGTACAAAAAAAATCGGGATACTGAAATTCAATCGAAAAAAAAATTTAAACCCTTTCAAAGCAATATTATTGAGTTTAACTTGAAGTCGCCCGCATTAAAACATAAAACTCTCACATTTACTCTACACCTAACCCCAGCCTCCCCCACGTCCGCACCTCGCCCCCACCCACCCTGGACGTCTCGGCCGCTGTCACTGCCAGCTCAATCATTAACCGGCTACATTTGACAAACCTTTACAGATGTACGTAATAATTATATGTCATTTTGGAAAATTTGGTAAATACGATGTCTATGGCAAACAGCGGAAACGTAGTAACCACCAAAGAAAACAATAGCAGTTACTACGTTTTCGCTTTTTGCCATCGATAAACGAGCCCACATTAATAGTGTCTTCGGTTTCCGTGATTATCACTCATTGTAATAAAACAACTTAAACTGATTAAATCGCTTTTATTCCTCCATTTTTACGTCCCGGCGTTTCGTAACCCTTTTCAGCGCTCGTGGTCGCGGGTAATGAAGTAATGTACGCGACTTAAGCTGTTTTATTACAATAAGTTCATATTGGATTAGTTTTTTATTCGTTTATGTGTTTGCAATTGACCTTGGTTTTTTGAGATGGAAAATGCAGATAAGGACTATGAATATGTGGCATTCCGTCAGAAAAGGGTCCTTATGGCGTTGACGTAAGGTCCCTTTTCTGATGGACAGCCACATATTTTTTCTTATTTTACATAAATAAAATTAGGATCGCTCTTGACGATCATATTCGATGTTGAACATAGATGACGGCCAAGCGTGTGACCAGAAAGATGCTCATCACAGAAAAATATATAACGAAATAAAAGGAAATACTTCGTTTATTTGGATGAGAACCAAGCGTATAACGTTTTTCGCCTGGCGTTTGACGCCAAAAGTGTAATCTAGTGATTGAAAGCATACATTTTCCATTTCATTTGGTGGTATTTGAGCAATTAACTATACCATTATTAACAGATTTTCAAATCTGATAATATTGACAGTAACTGAAGTTAATGGCGTGCAAAGTAGGTCGCCGCCATTACTTTTTAGCACGCGAGGTACATACACTTTTTCGGTCTACCATACATATTTCTGCGATTTTAATGCATTCCGTCTATCCCTATCTAAAGTATTTTAGAAGACTCATAGACCCCTCTGAAATATCATGTTTCAACCTGGAGACGTCCACTGTTGGACATAGGTCTCCCCCAAAGGCTCCCACAATAGTACATTGTGTATCAAGGGCGGTAAGTGAGGAATTACAAACGAGTGTTTGTTACAAGGCCGAGACGAAGCCGAGGGCTTTAATAACTCGAGTTTGTAATTCCTTTACCGCCCGTGGCACACACAATGTTTTTCATCACACTTGTGAGGAAATCTAATTAGAATAACCTTACTTAACCTAAATAAAATTGTAAAACAGACAGTGACATTAGTGACATATATCCATAGACAATGCAAATGTCAAGTCACGTTCGGAAACCATAGCGGTAAAGACCTAAAACGGTTGATTTTATATTTGCAAAATACTGAAATACACTATTTAAACATTAAATTAATGTTACAGAATTATGTGTTTACATGTATTTGCAATAACAGTTCTCTTTAAATAAATATTTCAGTGATAAAAGTTAAAAAAGTAAGTTGGCGTTTCCTTTGAAGATGACAAATAAAAGTACAACAGAACCAACGTATTCAAATAAAAAAAACATTACGCCCTAAGGCGTAATAGGTCATTTACGGCCCGCAAAACCCACGTGTAACAAGACCATTTTCGAGCGTGTGATGAAAAGACTGATAAATAAAACTATAGAATTAGTACTTACTAAGTAGATACTTATCTACTTTCAATCCAATCTCTACCCTCCCAGGGCCGATCTCAAACGCAGAGCACTACATTTTGATATTATGTCATCTGCGACGTGTGTGATTCTGACAGCTGATTTCATATGAAAACCTCACTCAATGCTTGTCAGGTCACCTTGAGTACTTTATGTCATATATGCTCAATTCGAGTAAGGTAAATGTCCGAGTGCTCGACGCTGTATTCGTCACCCATATTGTGATTAGGATAAATAAGATAAAATTACAATTACATTTATAGCCGACGATTTAGCGATGAGATATATCCGTGGCTTTGATATTTTACTCGTCAATTTTACAATAAAGAAGATATTTGACAGGGCTTACATTCTATTGGGACTATCAGTTTATTTCATAGTCCCAATGCTTGTCGTCCTCTTTTTAGGATCCCATAATCAAAATGACTAAAGCGGACCGCTTATATTTTGTCATATCTGTCTGTATGTTCGTCCGTCTGTCTGTCCTTAAGTCACAGCCATTTTATTCAGAAAATGTAAAATATAATATACTGAGATGACATTTATTGGGACTGCCAGCAAAGAATACCTAACATTTAGGTACTCGTACAATCAGATTGACCAACATTTTTATTATTTTTGAGTAATTTCGGTATGATCACCATATTAAAAAGAGTCCATGTATCAAAAATAAAGGTCACATTTCTCAAACGCATGTAAATGTTTTGCTTAAATGTATAAATGAATGTAATATTGCGAAACAAATAAATATTTTCTGTTGACCTGTCGGGGACCCGGACGTTTACCTTATAAGGTAAACGTCCGAGTCCCCGACAAAAGTGTCCCAATATTTTTTTCCATTACGTCACTATTTTGCATTATGTTTGTATGAACGTGACGTAATGGAAAGAAAAAAATCCCATACAAATTTTGGGACACTGGTTTTACGTAGGTATAAGGTTCGAATGTACTAACGATTCTGAGCCAGAAAAACCTCAAAAGTCCATATTTTGAGAAAGTAGCTACCCCGAGATTTATTTTGGAAAACGCTCTCCTTTTATCACCAGACATCGGATATTCCTGCGCCTATTTACCTAAACTTCAGCGTCGGCGTAGGTAATTGAATGGTATGGCGGCGGACTCAATTTATTTTTTTACTTTTGTAAATATATGTTAATTAAAAAACATTTTTTTTTCTACATGTACATATTACAAATATCTCAAACTTGTCCCTAGAGTTAAATATATTTAGTAAGCCGAATAAATTACTGAATTCATTGATACAGCTACTTCAAGTGGCAAGCGTATACATCAACTTGAGTACTTACAAAACTAACCTAAAAAAAGTAAAACCTAAACATTTTTGCGATATAGGTATTACATTCTCGTAACGTTTTATGCAATCCCGGAATCCCGGAACTTATATATATTATTTAAAAATATATTTTTAAGAAGCAGACTCCATTCTTGCTTAGTTTTTTTCCGAGAATTCGCCAACTTTAGGTAAATAGGCGCAGGAATATCCGATGCCTGTTTATCACACGGAATTGGAGTTAATTATCATGTAACTATGTTGATTGTAGATACAAAGAGCAAATACATAGAAAAATCAAACGTAACCCACAGTAGCCAAGGCGGGATTCGAACCCGCGTCTCTGTCTTACCGGGACAACGTGCTAACCCCTACACCACCTGGGCACTAGCAGGACACGTCGAAATCTTCGATGTATTTGTAATAATAATAAAATAATGTGGTCTTTCCACATGAAAAAAACCAAATACATTTATTATGTATGTTGTTGTAAAATTGTCATTATATGTTTCTCATTGTTATTCTGTATTGTATAAGTTTTGCAACTGCTCTGTGTTCAGTTCAATGAGGAAAACGTATTTTCATTCCAATTCTAGTCCTGATGCGATCATATAATATTTCCACATATAGATAAAAAAGCTAAGTCCATCATATGGGACATATTCGCGTGTTCAGTTCGTTGTGGAAAACGTTTACTTATTTCAATCCTAGTCTTGCTGCGATATTATATTTACACATATAAAAGAAGGCTAAGTCCATCATATGGGACATATTAGCCCCGTACAAAGACAAAGGCGCGCGCATTTGCCCCATCCCGTTCCCTCGCCTCGAATTAAAAGTGCAGGTGCCCGCATTGATCTGCCCTGACAGCCGGACGAGACGTCCACCCCCTGCCCAGGGGGTTGCTTAGCGATTGATAAAGTTGACTCTGTCTAGAAAAAAGTTAAATAGGTGTGTATAGAAATGTAGGCAAGGGTGAACGGGTTTAAGCTAGAGTTGAAGTTTTTCATTTATTATCTAATTTATATATTATGGAACGGAAAAAAAAATAAGGTAACATCGTAAGGGGTGTGCTGCTGCGTGCGTTCTTTTTAATTTGGACTTAAAAAAGTAATATTTTTTTTCTACTATGACTCAGGTCTCTTCACGACAAACGTGAATGAATAGCTGTTACGAAACTAGGCCACTAAATAGGTATTTGGCCTCTTCGTTGCTTACTATTAGGTTACCAAGTTCTATCGCTGGTCAGTTATGAATTAAAAAAAAAAACAAAAAGAAACCGGCTGAGTGCGAGTTGCATTCGCACACGAAGAGTTCCGTACCACAGTCAAGAAAAAGCCGCCAAAAAACACGTGTCTTGTATGTTGTGTGACCCCTTTTTATTTTTAACTTCATTTTGTTTTTAGTATTTGTTGTTATAGCGGCAAATACGTATTTTATGAACATATCAAGCATATAACTATTAACATTATTAAAATGGGAAAAAAACAAAAAACACGTTTCTTGTATGTATCTCTTCCCACTTCTATTTTTACCCGAATGCGGCGAAGCCCAAAGGAGGGTTATGTGTTTGACTTGTATGGCGGTAAAATGGCGGATTTTATGCACTTTTAAAGAACACCGCGGTCGGGTTTTTTCTAGTAAAAATATTTATTAATTTTATTTTTAATGTTTGTTGTTATAGCGGCAATTTGTTATAGTGTAAATTTCAAGTTTCTACCTATTACGGTTCAAAGGATAGAGCCCTGTGACCAACGGACAGACGGACAACAGGGGCATAGCAATAGAGTTCCGTTGCCACGCTTTGGGTCCAGAACCCTAAAATACAGACGACAGCGAATTTCATTCCATTACGCATAAGTCCGGTGTTCCTCAAAAAGCACCTGCATATTTAAAAGAATATCGCGCCTTGACAGTAAAATTCTGAAGAGCTGATAAGGTCTTTTTTCAGGCAACCCTTTGTCGCTATCTATGACGTCACGGAGTGACGTAATGAATTGTTAGTAGATATTTCTCGGGTGGATGATAAAATTTTCTTGATCGCGATATTTGGCCCTTTTGCCTTTGGGAATTTTTTCGCTATTTGAATAAAGGGTTGGTTTTATCTTGTTAAATTGTATGAAGGCTAGTGACTGTCTTTATTATTTTCATGTGAAAGAAGAAAACGTCGTGAAGACTTTTTTTAAGTTAATTTTTATTTTCATAATTTTCTTTTCTCTTCTTTTGTGATAATACTTTAATGTTTATAATTCAAAGGTTAATTACTCAGTTGATTCTACTAGTATTTCCAAATTGTATTTTTTTATAACCATCTTAATCAATTTAGTAAATTTCTTATATATCTATGATCTTTACACAAAACAAAATCGACGGACATCATGAAAAAATTCAACAAGTCATGATAAATAAATGCTTTTATTTATAATGACTTGTTGAATTTTTCCAGGAATTATTTTCGGGTATCATTTAATCGATCAGCAAAATATTCATATTTTGGTCAGCAGAAATATGTATTTGGTCAGCCAAAATAGCTAGTTGGTAAGCAACTTATGGTAAGCAAACATTTATAAATCAGGCTGCAATTAATGATATACTGATCTGCTCTAAATTATTTTGGTCAGCAAATTAAATATTTGAGCTGCATTAAGCGATCTACGGTTAATCAAATTTTGGTAAGCAATCAGTAGGTAAGCAAAATATTTCATTTTGTTCATCAAAAAAAAGGGGGCAATAAAACCTAACTGGGCGCAACTATTCTGCCGCCAATCGTGTGCGCATTTTGTCATTCGGTAATTGTCAGCTGTCAAGTAGCAGGTGTCACTGTGATATATACAGGGTGTCACTGTGATATATACAGGGTGTCACTGTGTTATATACAGGGTGTAACTGTGATAGATACAGGATGTAACTGTGATATATACAGGGTGTCACTGTGATAGATACAGAGTGATACTGTGATATATACAGGTTGTCACTGTGATAGATACAAGATGTCACTGTGATATATACAGGGTGTCACTGTGATATATACATAGTGTCACTGTGTTATATACAGGGTGTCACTGTAATGTATACAGGGTGTCACTGTGATGGGCTCATATAAAATTGGTATTTCGATTTTTAATACATCTCATAATGTTTACAAGTTATATTATTTATTCACAACGTGTATCGTTTCGTTTTTAGGGTCAGCAAAAAAATAACCCTAACCTACCTATTTTTGAGAGCCGTTTCGTTTTTAGGGTCATAAAAAAAAATAACCCTAACCTACCTATTTTTGGGAGCCGTTTCGTTTTTAAGGTCATCAAAAAAAAATAACCCTAACCTACCTATTTTGGGAGCCGTTTCGTTTTTAGGGTCATCAAAAAAAATAACCCTAACCTACCTATTTTTGGGAGCCGTTTCGTTTTAGGGCCATCAAAAAAAAATTACCCTAACCTACCTACTTTTGGGAGCTGTTTCGTTTTTAAAGTGACACCCTGTATACATTACAGTAACACCCTGTATATAACACAGTGACACCCTGTATATATCACAGTGACATCCTGTATCTATTACAATGACACCCTGTATATAACACAGTGACACCCTGTATATATCACAGTGACACCCTGTATATCTCAATTAAACTGCTTACATACATGTTTTCTCTGCTGACAGTGACATCCTGTATCTATCACAGTGACACCCTGTATATAACACAATGGCACCCTGTATATATCACAATTACATTCTGTATATATCACAGTAACATCCTGTATACATTACAGTGACACCCTGTATATAACACAGTGACACCCTGTATATATCACAGTGACAACCTGTATCTATCACAGTGACACCCTGTATACATTACAGTGACACCCTGTATATAACACAGTGACACCCTGTATATATCACAGTGACATCCTGTATCTATCACAGTGACACCCTGTATATAACACAGTGACACCCAGTATATATCACAGTGACACCCTGTATATCTCAATTAAACTCTCTGCTGACCAATTGTAAAATCTTGCTACCCAAGTAATTATTTTGCAGCTCGACTGTTTATTAGGCAGCCAAATGATTAAAAAAGCAGATTAATATTGGTTAAAATGTTAACCGTTTTTAAACTGTTTGCTGAACAAGAGTTGCCGCCCGATTTTATTTATTGCCAGCCAAATCTTTGTATGCTGCCCAAATGATTTAACTGCTTATTTTTTTTTGCGGATCAATTTTAATAACGGCTGACCAAAAATTTACTTTCCATTATTTTCAAAGTAATGATGTATTCTACATTACAACAATTTTGGACATTTTTTTCATTCAGCTTAAAAAAATATTTCTAAAGAATTGGACAAACTTCTAACCTTTAACACAAGAAAAGAACCCAATGTGAGCGCAAGTGATCCGGGAAAATTCTTATTAACCCGCCGCCCAACAGAAAAAGGCACTAAGTGCCACCCGAAATCCATACAATTATGCCCTTTGTCGATTAGATAGGGAAGCCAGAAGAAGAAAATAGTAAGTGACATACAAAATTCATGCAATTACGTCCTTATTCGAATAGATAGGGGGCAAAAGAAGAAGGTAGTAAAATACATGAGAAATCCATACAATTAGGTCCTTTCTCGAGTAGATCGGGACGTGTGAATATTCTGCACTTATTACGGATCAGATACCGGATGATTGGCAATTGGGCGGACGCCATTTTAATAGGATGGGAATAGGTAAAGGCTGCGCGGTTGAATGAGGTGCGAGAAGTAATACCAGATCTGTGACTCAAGAAAGGATAAGTTCAATGACACCTATGAGAATAGGGATGATGACTGGGTTAAAAATATGTAATTCTATTTAGTCCGTCAGTTAGATTATGGAAAAATATGGGACACGTATTTTTTGGTTTATCAAAATATTAAAAATCGACAAAGTTATAGATCATCAAACTTCTGGAGTGGGGGCTTGTGACGTCACTCTTGAGTACAATTTGTACTCAAGAGTGACGTCACTCGAAACTTCTAAGCACTCTATCCTCGTCAGTTTTTGTTTGTCAAACAAAACAAAAAATACGTGTACAATATTTTTTCATAATGTAACAGACGGACTAAACAGTTTTTTTTAGTCATCTAGCCTATTGTATCCTTTTTCACTAGTCGCAGAGTAATTCAGGTTCTGCCTTTGTAGACATTTGAACATACATTTTTAGGGGTTGGTATCAGATTTACTTTAACATATCGTCGACCGTAGGCTGAATTAGCGTAAGGGACATTGTTTTGCATTGTTCAGTCTACGGTCGACGATATTGTCATAATCAAAATCTTACTTCATTATTATTTCGAAAAATAAACATATCTTAACGTTATTCATGATCAGAAACAATTTGGATATAGGTGGCAGTGGAGTGGCGTCCACAGAACTCGATTCCCACCGGCTTGCCTATTTTAAAGCTTATGACCGGAGTATCTATTACTCCTGAAGAAAAAGTAATCCAAATCAGCATCGGCTTTACTATTACTAGAATATTATACTGGCGCTACGCCACTGATAGGTGGTATATTATAACAGGGTGACCACTATTTACAACAATCAAAATTCCCTGACTTTTCCCGGTTTTCCAGGCGTTTTTTCAAGTTTTTCCCTGACCATAATCTTAAAAGTAATAATGATAAAATATATAATTAGAATACTTTTTCAATATTTAAACTACGAAGACTTCAACGTTTCGTAGTCAGTTTAAAATCTTGGGTACCTATAAGTGAAATAAAAATTAACTCGTTGAGTTATAATAACAAAATCTATTGCAACTTGGTAATCTGTCTTTCCAATAACGCAGCTTCTTTGGCAGCTCCTTCGAGAATTTCTTGCCTTTTTGCTTCAAGTTCTCTAACCAGTTCTGCTGTTTTTCTTTTTTCTCTTCTGAACTTAAGTTTTCCTTCTTTTTATTTTGCTCATCCATGTACAAGGAGTGACCATTTCGAGCCGCGTGGAGAAAAAAAAAATAGTCGTAAGGGAGTCTCCACTTTTCGACTATGTTCTTCGAAGTTTAGGTAAATATACTCTACCTATTCCGATCACTGGCGATATACGACAGGCGCGAAGAGAGGGCAGCGGGTGACCGTCAAGATGGCGTACACCGTAAAGCTATCCAAAATCTGATGCTGACAATAAATAATACCCACAAAATACCTACCTAATTGACAAAAATAGTACCCTTAAACTTTTCAAAATATAAGGCCTGTTCACGGTGTACGCTACCGGCCCGTCAAGCTAGCGTACCTACGCCGCTTGTATCTCTGGAACGGCTTTGTTTTCGGAAACGCTTTATATCTCAAAAATAATATTTTTTTAAGTACGTTTGTATTTCATATGTATTTATACATTATATTCGCAAATCAGTCTCATTTTTTATTCACTGACCTTAAATAAATTTCCCTGACAATTCCCTGACTTTTCCATGACTAGTGAAATTCCCTGACATTTCCCGGTTTTCCCTGTTTTCCAGAAAGTGGCCACCCTGTATAATACTACTTGTCAATATATTGGTACGAAAATAATAATAAAGAGATTTATACGTAGTAATAACGTATGAAATATATGATTAAAAAAACCTACAATCTAGTTAAAATATTTTTTCAAACTTTTACATGTCCTAAGATTAGGGGAGACCGGGTATGGTTGTCTCGCGGGTTGGTTGTCACAGCGGCCATAAAATAATACTAAACGAAGGAATAAGTGCATAGATTGGTGAAGTACGGAAGGATGTACAGCTCTTGCGATCTTTTAGCACCGATCGATGTACTTAATGTTTCGTTTAGTATTGTTTTATGGCCGCTGTGACAACCAACCCGCGAGACAACCATACCCGGTCTCCCCTATTTAAGGTGTTTTTCATAGCACAGTTTAAATAATATGTATCGGTTGGTATTTTAATTCTAGATTGCAGTTTTTTTTACTCAAATGAGCATACAGTGAGTTAAACAAGTGCAGCGTAGTTTAGGCGATGGGTTGCATAATGCATAAATCTACAAATTGTACAATTTCATCCGATTACATTTGAACAATTATTTTCTTTTATTCGTAAATCCTCAAGGGATGCGTCAATTCATTCAATTTTCCCCGTTCTTATTTTTGTTCACATATGTAGAGACTGGCAATCTAAATTTATTATAGCAATACTGTATTTATACATGAAAGATTCTTCCAAAAAATGTATGTGGGAAGAAAGGAAATATAAGAAACGTAAATAAATAGTTTTGGATTTTTTTGTCTGTTTGTTTACACATCGCACAAAAACTACCGGACTGATTTTCATGACATTTGGTATACCTTACCCAGTTTGAAGCGAGCTCATCCACTTACCTGTACTTACAATAGCATTGTATCTATACAATGCTATTATCTACTTTTGTTCTCGAACCGCCATGGCGCGCCAACCAAATACTTACAAAAAAAAAGGTTAGAAGTACACTGTTTGTATATCGAATTTTCAACCTTATTTCTTGTCGAGTAGGTTGGAAATGGAAATGAAATGCAACAAATATTATGATCGCCAATATTCTGTTAGTGTATTTTGTAGTCTATTGTCCAAAAAAATAAAGTAGAAAATAGTACATTGTGCACCGAGGGTAGTAAGAAGGGGATTACTAACGAGAGTCTATTAGAAGCCCGACGCCGTAGGCGGAGGGCTTTTAATGACTCGAGTTTGTAATCTTCTTACTGCCCGTGATACACACAATGTTTTTCATCACATTTGCGAGGAAAAAAAAATAAAACATAAAAATGAAATAAACTAAACGCACCCGCTTAGAGACAACTTCAACTGTCAACTTTTTCAATATAGTCTTCCACAGATAATGCTAAGAACTGCGTTTAGTTTTTAAACTTGACAGGCAATGTCGCCAGATTGTACCGATTTTCAAAATAAAATTTTAAACTAAATTAATTTAATTGCATTAAAATAATCGCAAAAACTACGGAAATAAAAGTAAAATATACCATATAAGTTTTATTTTACACTAAAATTGGTTTTGTAGCCAAGTTTTGAAGATGTGAAATAGCCTTGGCTGATTCGAAACCTCCTTAGTCTGAAATGACGTACGACTTTTAAAACTAAACTCATAACTCCCGAGGGAGTTATAGATTTTCATACAGTTTTTCCTCCCGTGGGAGTTATAGATATTTGTAACCCACGGGGGGTAAATCGGCTCGAGTTGGTCTATAAGCGCGCGTGTTATAACACCCTTTACGAGCAAGTGTGATGAAAATTATATTAACCTTCCAAGGCGTTTGTTATCTTCTTTTACTACAAGCTCATTATCATAATTTGTGGTTAACCACTCAATGGTATTGTAGTCTCAAGTAGAAGAGCTCACTTCAAACTGGGTAAGGTATACTTTTTACTACATTAAGGTCAAGGAAAAACTTATATTACTCCCGTGGACGAAGTTATGGACGTTTTACAGTATAAAGTGGTTTCCCTTCTATAACTTATGAATATAGATTTTCTCACACTTTACGTTTTCTGCGGTTTAAACATTGTAAGTAAGTATAAGTCATTGGTGGTTTGTTGTATATATTTTTTAGAATCTTTTACTCACCTTCATTTTTTTTTCTTTTCCAAACAGACATGCATAATTTCAACATGACTGGCTTACCTGCAACAAAAAGAATAACAATTAAATATTGGTTAGATATGCTGTGGTTTACGGTGCAATTGTAATATACATGGAAATAAAAATGAAAAACAATTTTTGATCAAAAGTTTCTATTATGTTTAGTCATTGTATCAATAATATCACACCACCATTGGTGCATATAAATAGATGCCTGTATAGTAATCCATCCTAAATCTGAAAAAATATGGTAGTGCAAAATCATGGTAAAAAAAATTGATTCATCAAAATTTGAGATTATTATTGCTGCAACATAAACAGAAATGAACTTGTGCCAGAATTACTTAAACAAATCAGATTTTACAAAATGAGCGTTTTCCAAAAAAAATACCGGGATAGCTACTTTCTTAAAATATGGACTTATGAGGTTTTTTTAGTACTTTCGAACCTTATACGTAAAAAAAAGTGTCCCAATTTTTCTTCCATTACGTCACCATTTTGCATAGTGTTTGTATGAACGTGACGTAGTGGAAAGACAAAAATCCCATACAAATTTTGGGACACTTTTTTTACGTATAAGGTTCGAATGTACTAACGATTCTGACCCCGGTATTTTTTTTGGAAAAGGCTCAAATACATAATCTAAGAACCAAAATAAACGATTACAAAAATAGTAGGTACTAGCATTTACCCGCGGTTTCGTCTGCGTAGTTCCCGTTACTGTCCCAAGGGAACTGTTTACCGGGATATAAAGTATCCTATGTTTCAATCCAGGACTTGATCTACTTACATGCTGAATTTCAGCTCAATCCATTTAGTTGTTATCCCGTTATTTTGTAACAAACATCTAAAAATCCAAACATCTTCACAAACTTTCTCATCACACTTATATTATAAACGAGATAATATTATTATTATGAAGCAGTGGCGTGGCATATAAATATATTCTTAGTAATGCCAGAGCAGATTTGGATTACTTAGGTACTCCGGTCATATACTTTAAAATAGGCAAGCCGGTGGGAATCGGGTTCTATGAACGCCACGCCACTGTTATGAAGTGATGTGATGAGATAATATCAAAAAAAAATATCAACCTGAGAACATTGTGCCACATCATCGGTTAAAAATATACGTCAACCGCGGAACCCAACCCCTCAGCTAAACCACTGCCACCCTTTTGTCTCCGGGTCCATCGGAATTCTTTATACACTCAATGGATTTAATATCGGCCGGAATGCGTTCAGATAGTGTCCGATCCAAGGGTAGACTCGCGACTTTGCGATTTGTCTTCGCGACTTTAGGGAAAGAGAAATTTCAAGGAAACGAGAAAGTGATATTACGAGGCAGATTTGATATAACTCGGCTCTGTTATTAAAAAATATTAGAAATTTTGGAATGTGTCTTCATGTATTACTACTGTACATGGCTGTCTAAAAAAAACTGATTGGATGAAAAAAGCACTAAAGAATGTGCTATATATTTCTAGTTATGAGAAATAATGAGACTCAAATAAGAAGACTGTAGTTATGGAAGATGGAAAAGGTCGAGGAAAAAAAGTAAAGATTTTAAAATTAACAAGAGGCTAAGAGATGTGAGGAGATGATCAATCATCATCGACCTTGGTATGTCTCTCTGTTGGGCCTACTGTAGATGAGAGTGAATGGGCAGGTCCCCGCGCACTAAGCAAGTAAGCACTAAAAGACATGAGAGGAAAATGTTTTTGATTTGAAATCTAGACTTTTAGGAGTTCTATTTTAAAAGTTTTAAAGAGCTAGTGTTGAGTACAGAAACGTTTAAAAATGGTTGCGATGATAAAAATAAAAAAATATATTGTAATGGAAAAATAATGAGAAAATAAATACTGTTTAAGTCTTTGTATCTCTAAAATCGCACTGTGCCTCTTCCTTCGGAGAGAGGCACAACTCTCGATTGCCTAAAGTGGCCAATTTACTGACCAAATGGGACACAGACAAATAACTAAAAAAAAAACTCTAAAATCGCAGCTAGTCGAAAGTCTGTATTGTCCAAAATGACTCCGTCACCTTAACCCTCCACATTTTACAACACTCGCCGAGTGATCGAATTTTATTTTACTGGGTCCTTTATTGGGCCCAGTTAGCTCTATCGGTCGGTTATGTTTTATTTAACGCAGTTTTGCATGGATTCCACTTCCTACTGTTATGGTGCTGATGGGTTAAGGGTCAAAGCGGGAACGGAAATTTGTGAAAATGTACCGGATTTATTTCGATGATCACTACCATTTTTCAAGTTTGTACGGCTATTACAATCTTTTTATTAAATTTTGCCTTATTCTGGTATTCTTAAAATATCACGAAGTTAAATAAAAGATTTTTACTGATCAAACATGTTTTTTGACCTTTTAAAATAATGTTTTGCCTACCCAGTCCTAAAAACCAACACCGTTTTATCTTATTATATTTACTTTTGGTGTAAATATCTCTTTGTACTAAAGAATGTTGTATTGTATCTTATTATTCTCATAAAATGTTTTGGTTCTCATGATACAGGCCCAGCCTAGTGTGAGAACCACTGTAATAACTAAGTTCTAATAATTTATGCTAATGTCTTGTAATCTGCTTATCATAGAAATGTGCTTACTATGTAGCAAATATTTCTTATTTCTTTTCCAATCCTTACTTTATCTACAGACGTCACCTTCAAAAAAGTTTCGATTACATGCGAAAACTTCAGTAAATCCAACTTATGTATTTATTTAAGGACGAAACCACAGCCTCAGACAACCCAAACTTAAATTACGACAAACAGCACCCACATATCGCATTCAAATCAAACGGACCCAAACCAGCATACGCCATTATTGAAAAAAGCAAAGGACTCGCGTCAACTGCCAAGATGGCAATATACCGCGATCCTGTATCTGCGACCGAATAGTCGGCATGCTTATGTAAATCGCCATGTTATTGTGGATCTAATTCGGTCCCTGACGGTACCTGCTATCGGGCAGCGTACACTGGTCCCGAATCCAGAAAAGCGGGACATTGCTTATTGCGCCCTAAAAAATATGCATTTGATAAGAATTTTGATTCTAAACTGAAGTGAAACTATGAGAAAAAAATACCAATGAACAAAAAAATTTAAAATGCAATGTATGAAACAAATTAGGTATTTCAAAAACTGAAAAACTGAACAGAATTATTTATATATGAAAGCGCTAATAAAATCCGACATAAAAACATTAAATTTTTCACGCCGTGTATATTTTAATACCATTTTTTTACATTTGTATGTGCAATAAAGTGTCTACATACATACATATTTTTATGGGATCACTTATAGTATTTTTTTAATTGACAACACACTTCATATCTAGTAATCAAAATCCGTAACAAATGCAATTTTTTTAGGGCGAAACAAGCAATGTCCAATTTTTCTGGATCCGGGACCAGTGTGCAGCGGCAGGGTTATCAGTGTTTTTTTTTTTAAATATTTATGAAGGTAGGCTGTGGTAATCCAATTTCAGGTTATGTCTTTCGGCTAGGGGTCGAACTTTCATATGAATTAATTAATAATATAGGAGGGATTTTGTCAATGCTTTTGAGGTTGCGTTATCTGGAAGTAGGGGTTGTGTTTTTTATTTGAAGGGTTAAGGGAGGTTGTATTTAAATGAGTTTATCTTGATTCCTTTCCAAATGCAGGTGGGTAATGTGGCATTACGTTCTTGTTTTTTTTTAATTTCTGATTTTTGCTGCATTATTTTTGTTTCTGGTAGAGTTTATATCAGTCAAGTTTTATAATGGGTGGATTGTTTTTTTAAAAAACGTTATTTTTTAAATACATATACAAAAACTATTTTATGTACGTAATTTTTTTACAGATATTTTAAAACCATACTAAATTCATTGTAAATGCAAATAAATAAATGTATTTTCTTTCTTTCTTTCTTTCATTGCAGGGGAATCTAAGAACTTATCAGTCTTTATTTTTGTTGACTCCGTTTACGTCATACTTATCATAGAAAAAAAGTACCAACCTATTAATACATTTCCAGTAGGCTTACGATGCTATGCTTAGTCAATCGATAAATAAATGATCAAGCATCCGTCACGTTCTGACAAGTATGCAAGTGTGAGGGTGACAGATGTTTTATCATTTATTTATCTATCGACAAAGCCTAGCACAATAAGCCTACAGTTGGGCTTTTTTATTGAAAGTAACCTCATAACTGGCAGTTCGTCGTCACAAAACTGACGATTAGTGTCAAACTCCACATATATCGTCACTGACTGACAGGTTGGACGGAATTTAAGCATAGCTTAAGCATCGCCTAATTGTACATTTAATATAAAAATGCCCTTAAATAAGTTTGTGGCTACAAAAAAATAACCCCAGCGGCCACCTAAATGCCCATTACGCAGAACACTCGCCACGTCAAAACTTACGAATCACTTAAGCCTCGCGAACAATCGAACTAACGGCGGCCACACGAGTTTAAGTAGTTCGCGTCTGTCACGGTTAAAAAGGGTTCGGAAAGTTGGCCGAAAAAAGATTCGGTGAAAAGAGATTCGGCGAAATTGGACATCTGAAATCTAACGACTTCACGTTGAAGGGTTAACGCGTGCGGCGCCGGCCGCCGTACAAATATTTTGATTCACAAATCTATAGGGTGAGTCTTATAAGCCATAGGACATGTTTTTCAGAGTAACAACCACTTGCTCGCTTTCAATAACTGTAGTTACCTGTCAAAGCACGTATTTTTATAGCAACAGAGCTGACCGCAAAAAGCAAGTAGGTAAAGATGTTTTTTGATAAATAACAATAATTTAGTATGTGACAGACCTCAAAGTAGATGAGGAGATGAACTTGACGCATTTTTTAAGGATTAGTGGGACACTGCTCAAGAACTGGGTTACGTCGAAGATTGAGAGAGGGGTCTTTGCCCATGTAGGTATAAACAAAAACACAAGTCTACCTTCCATTCGATCACTGTTAATATAATGGATTGAATGATTGAGTGAATGACAGCTGTCATTCACTCAATCATTCAATCCAATCACTCGTTCAAACCTCAACGCATTTTCACTTCACTGGAATACAGATCGTTGAACTGTTAACTTGTCTTTACTTCCTGCTGACCCTGCCTATTCCTATAGGGAACGCGCACGACGAAGGTGCTGCCAACTGGTGCCGCCAATCTAAATCATCTACCCTCTCATGCTGGGGCCACATTGACAGAAACGCCGTAATTTATTGCGATGAAGGTCGATTAACGTCACGTCAGTGTAGCTACGACTTACTATATGTATTTGACATTGACACTTACATATTGTCATTGACATTGACAACTTGATTTGACAGAGGTGATAGTTTCCTTTATTATCCACCCGTATCTCTTTTGTCGTTTAGTGCTGCCACCTATAGTTCGTGCACGTTCCCTATAGCCCAACAGTGCACTCTAGGCTCTCAAATAAATTACTTATTATAAACAAATACAAAACACTTAGAGATGTACAAAATTTATTCGATTTGACTAATAAGAATAAAATTTAGTTTAATTTTGACTAAAGTTTATTTTTTTAAGTAGTTATATTTTATTTGTAGTTTGCTTTTAAAATAAATAAGAATTACTAAATTATTCGCAAATTAAGAATAAAATTGGCGGATGATTATCCTTATTCGAATAAATGAATCATCCGCGAATAAAAAATGATCATTCAGATAAAAAAATATTCGAATAATGCCAATCTCTGACTACGCTACGCTATAATAAGATTAATAAGCAGTTTTAAAGAAAAACATACTTGTGACGTCACTGCTCAATATGGACAAATTGGTGCTTCATTTTACAAGCACGAAGATGAGTGTAGCTGATTTTTAAGCAGTGTTGAAAAAAAAACCATGATTAGCATTAATTAATTATGTTGATAATTAGGAAATACCTTATTATAAAATATTTGTACGGGCAACCGGCCTCCAGCAGTACAGTTTAACTGGCTTCAAGTCCATCTGTCGATTAGTGCGATATCTGAGCGAATTTTAAAACTGTTTAAATTTCTCACGTCAGTGAAGCCATGTCACTTACTCGCCGTCGTTTGCGGAGTTTTAGCAAAAAATAAACAATGTGTATTACGAAATTAAACTTACAATACAATACTCTTTATTGAACACCAAATAATTACGAGATCCTTTAGATACTAAAAACTAATGGTAGACAACAAGCGGTCTTATCGCTAGGAAGCGATCTCTTCCAGACTAACTTTGGATAGCGGAGATGACGAAAGAAACAAACTTCTATTTGAAATTTCAAAAGGCTGACAGGTTTTTGTTGTGTTTTACATTTTTAGAGATTTTTTAGCGTTGTGTTTTAATTGCAATATTTGCAAATACGAAGTCTATCAAGTCTCTGTTAATAAAAAAAGTTAGGCTTTTGCTCAGCAGTGGAAAAACTATCAGGTAAAAAAAACTGATTCCTTAAATAAATAGAAAGTGGCATTTTTAATTATCTGTAGTTTGCTTCATATAGTACAGTACGTCAAAATCCTCCAGTATCATTAAAAATGGCCGTAAAAAACAATAAACTGAAACATGCAATTATGCAAGTAAAACACTTGAAAAACGAAACAATCGAAATACTGCTGACAATATTTCGCTGAAGTCGCCTGTGTGACGTTTTTTTTTTTGACTCCTTGCCAACATGGCGACACGGAGCTAAGCAAATTAGATGTCAAACTTGCGCGGACCTACTGTAATTATGTTTTTTATACCGTCAAGCTTCTTAGAAGAAAATGTTAAAGTAACAAACAAATTAATGGGCTTTCTGAGAAATATTAACTGGTTAATATTCAAATTGTACCCGTAAATTAAGTATATTGTTATGAATCATAATTATTGCAGTTGCTATTTATGTACGCTTTGCTTTTTTTATATTTTGGAATGGACTGTCCATACACGTTAAGTCTTCAGTATGTTGTCCTTTATACATCAACTATCTAACTTACAGAAAAGGTACAGTCAGCCACTACACATATTGAACATAGTTAAAACCTATTCAATTCTTTGGTTATGGTTCAAAATAACTTTCCAATTTTCTGAAGTGTGATATGTTTGTGAGTAATTAAACTTTCAACATTTTCATTGGTCAATTATATATGTAAGTATATTAAGATCGGAGCTACAAAAAAGTCGATAAAGCTGACAACTTCATTAAAATAGTAGCTGCAACTCGAAATGCTATTTCCCAATAATGAATGCAGTTCATTCGATCATTGCCACAAGTAAACTTAAAAGCATCAAAGTCGGGCTTTCTAAAGTTTGTGAAACTCGAATTTTCCATATAATAAACGGTCGCAGACGGTTCAATTTAAAGTAAATCATCGTTCTCCTAATTATTTCACGACAGATCAACTAGATGCTGTTGATTTTTCGACCCATATCAGTCTGGATTTGGCTTTAAGAAAAGATGTCAGTTGTTTGGCAGAATCAACAGAATCAATCTGTTGCAGATGAAAATTACGCTATTCAATTCACTACATTTTATTTCAGACTAAACATCCAAAGTATGTGTTAATAACTGAGGTCTTAAGAGATATAATATCAGTAGTTAGGAGTATAGTAACATTTTGCGCACAGTGATCATTAGGTAGGACGCTATATTCCCATATAAATATAAAGCACAGATAACCTAATAAATGATCTTTGCGTCTTTGAAGAACGAAAACCAGTAATAAGCACAGAAGAATAAGACAACATCAACAAACTCTAACAAATTGTGGAGTTGAAGACAAGGAACAAAACAAAATACAAAATATACGAGATTCATATGAACAAGAAAGACCAGAACGGTATGAAGAAGGCTCACAAAATAAAAAAAGTAAAGGAGACGACAAAAAAGGAGATTGATAAAAATAGTTCAGGCAAGGAGAAGCGCGGTCAATCTCAGCCCTCCCGAAAGATGACTGAAATCGCATGTCAATTAAAAAGAAGCAGAGGAAATAAGAAAAACGAAGACTGACAAAACGACTTTAGGTAAGGAAATAAGCGGTCAGTGTGGACCCTTCAGTATGAAGAAAAACTTTGCAAGTAAGAACATTCTGTTCTTGTCTTTGGCTGCAGTAGCCCAATGACGGAGAAACAAATCAGCGGTGTAACTGTGATGGCAACTTAATTAAAACAGCTAAAAGTTGGCGATTTTAAAGCGTAGCGAGGCGTGGTGGCAATAGGAGCGACAAGAGACAGAAATAATATACCAGTAGTGTGGCGTTCAAAGAACTCGATTCCTACCAGTTTGCCTAGCACCAGGCATTTGAACACCTTATTCTACAGCTATTAATTTTTTTATTTTTTTTATTTTTTGTCTTGTTATCTGCGATCAGTCGCCAGACTATAATCAGATTAGTTGGGAGTTAAAAAGGATTTTGTAGGTTTAGAGGCCTGTGCCTCATTCACTACTCAGAGTACGTGGTTACGTTACAGTCTTTTAGCCAAACAATCTAATTGTCAAGCAATCCAGGTGCTTGGGGCTTGCCCTAGGATATCTTTTACTCCACACCACTGAATTATACTAAAATGTTTGGCCAAGATAGGTGCATATCAGAGTCGTTTTCAAAAAAATATGTCCGTAATTAGACCTTAATTAAACAAAAAGTTAATCTTGTTCCTTTGTGTAACGAAAGTTACCATACAATTTATATAGTTAACTTTCGTTACACAAAGGAAATTGTTAACACTTGGCTCCGCCTATAAACCGCTGCCCGCTCACACTCCGACGGCACCCCCTGTCGCCTGCCGCGAACTGTCGAACGAGGCGCAGAAGTATGAAAGCACTCATTAACTACAAAAACTTCGGTGCCATAAGTCTGCTTGCATGTGACGTCAGAGCTTTAAGGCTGGTTTTTAACGGGCTTCAAAAAAAAGAAGATTTTGAATTCGATGTTTTTATAAGGATACTTATCTTAGAACTCCGTTAGTACTGACTGACTATAAGCGCAATGCATGGTTGGGCTAAAAAAAATAACTTAGGAGCAAGGCTTGCTCCTAGGCGTCCTAGGTTACCTTTTTTACAGAAGGAAAATAAATAGCCGGGCGTAGCCTCGCTAACGGATAACTGAAACATATCTAGTAAGCCGGTCGCTTTGTACAACTTACACGAGGAACACGCACATAGCAACTAGCGTAGTAGCTTACTATGACTACGAGCAGCGCGATCACATCTACCAGCGTTAGAGGTGCCTCATTTCCCGGATTCAAGACGGTTTTCTTTTAAAACAGGGGTTTCTAATCTACGGCCCGCGGGCCAAATCCGCGAGCCATTCCAATCCTGCCCGCTGAAAGAAAGCAGGAGAACCCATGGCCCGCGACAGCTCGCTCTCCAATGGAAGGACGCCAGCGGCCAAGCTTTTCTAAATATTGGGCAGAAATTAAGATGATAATAAACAAAAACATTGTTTGTTAATTTTTGAAATATTTTATTTTTTAAGTTATTCTTCTTTAATATTTCTTCTGCACAATGCACAATTGCACAGTAAAAATTAAGACCTTATATAACGAATATGACATGTATTTAACAAATTACACTAGTCATATCATATCCATATTAATATTGAGATCGCTTCTTCAAATCCGGTCTCTAGTCATTAGCATAAAGTTGACAGCGAGGTGTCGTCTATGGGGCTAACGTGTCGAGCACTAGGACCTACCGTGTAGTAAACGCACACAGACGGCAGAGAGATGCATAAACATGTGACAACACCTGGGGCTGCCAATGAGCACTAATCAATACGGAAGGTGGCGAAAAATAACGAATGTATTACCCACGCTCGTGAGTTTCCGTGAAGGAGCGACAGCAAAACACGACCACAGTATTTTTTCTTCCTACAAAAACTACATGTGTAGCGACTTGTCAGCCGATGGATGTGGCATCTTAACCAAAGTAGAGTCAGTGCGGAAAGAGAATAGGATTTAGGGGCGCTGTAATGCTTTTCTACCGTATTTGCAAAAAAAAATGCCATACTGGTTAGGTTAGTTCCGTTTTTCGCCACGCCTATTCTCTTTCCGCACAGACTCTATCAAGAAACTAGTAAACAGGGCTC
This sequence comes from Eudemis profundana, assembly GCA_947034925.1. NCBI lineage: Eukaryota > Metazoa > Arthropoda > Insecta > Lepidoptera > Tortricidae > Eudemis > Eudemis profundana. Next base: position 24,492,821 of record OX344802.1, read on the forward strand.
TCAAAGATCGCCAACGTATAGGCACTGTATAATATCAGTAATTATACTTCCTACACAGGTACAACGCGCGCTTGAATGTGTGCGCGCCGTGTACGAACGCACGACAAGCAAAATTTTAAGAATGCTCCAGTTTGGATCGCAGTCACACAGACGTGATATTGCGCGTCTGTGTGAATACGTGTCGCGCGCTAATAAACAGCCGAAGTTGACTTACTTGTTCGTCTTTATAGTATGACACGAGGCATCGTGTCAAAGTATAAAGGCAATGTATGGCGTGTTTATTTACCCGAAGACTTAAAAATTTTAATAAAAAATTTACCTTAGGTATAAGGATGTTGCCCACGACTTCCTCTTTATAGAATTAGATTAATACACTCACGGACAATGAATTACGGTCATTTTCTATATAATTGTTCATAGAAAATGACTTGAATTCACTGTCAATGAGTGTATTCCCCATACAAACTCACCTCCCCCCTTCATCACTTAAAGGATGATTTCCGGGATAAAAAGTATCTTACGTCCTTTCGAGGGTTTCAAACTATCTTCATACTTAATTTCATTTAAATCGGTTCAGCGATTCAAGCGTGAAAAGGTAAAGACAGAGTTCTTTTCACATTCGTAAAATTAATTTACGTCTCACCTGGCCATAAAGTGGCAATTAGCGCCCGCTACGCGTGCGGAAAATCTCATTTTCAGACCTGGGGGAGACGTAAAAATGTTGTACTTACCACGGGCGGTAATGGAGAAAGCCTCAGATTGCATATTTATCACCCTAGCCTTCGGCTCGGGCGTCAAATACCTGTGATCTGAGACATTCTTTGTTTTACCACCTAGGTAAGTAATGTACTATTGTTACGTTAAATTCTCATGGGATATTCAAGATATATAATTATTATACTCGTATCAAATGTCATGAATCATGCATGACTTAGAAAGGCGCAGGAAATAACCTGACCCTTGTAACATTCTAGCTATAAACTACAAGTCTATAAGTTTTGGTATTTGGCAGGCTGAATCTAGAGAAAAAAATCGATTATTATATTTTAATTTCATATTTTCAAAGTTAAAAATTGATCAAAGTAACCCCGGTTTACGGTAACCGTTCTTCTAAATAGCTTCATAAAAAATACCGACGATATTAACAAAATAATTGCAAAGCTACCAATAAAAGCAAGTCCATAACAAAGTACAGTCACATAAAAAAAATCTTGCATTGTAAACAAGAAACTTAACTAACTTTTCTGCCAACCGTCCACCATATGCAGGCGTAATCGACGGCCGGCCGGGGACGTATTGGGCCGTCGCGGAGACGCTCGCTCTGTTTTTAAACCTTTTCTTCCCCCCACTGGGGGGCGTGGGGGGCGCCGGAGGCCCCCTCCCCCCTAATCGATGGACGTCACGTTAGTGCAGCGCCCGATCAAGTGCATACGTGTTTCTTTGATGTGTCTTTGTGTTGTAATTGTTGGTGTTTTTGTGGGGGTTCGTTTAGTAAGCGTTAGTCGCAGACTCCGCTAGAGATTGTGTTCACTTACACATTTATAATTTACTATAGGTACTTCTTATCCACATGCATAAAGGTTCCTAGAGAACAGTATTTGTAGTACTTTCAAAGAAGTAGCGTATTTCCCAACACATGCTTAACATACCAATGTTTTTATTGAAATCTCCTCGTTAATTTTTTAAGCTGTTTAAGGATTAAATATTGCAAGTAAATTTTCGACACCTTTCAGATAAAACGTGTCAGTAAAATAAACTACACAATTAAAAAAATGTATAGGTTAATTAACCGATTCGTTGCGGCTGGCACGACAGGCGTGTCATGAACGTTGGTGTGTGGCGTCATTGCGCACTGAAAGGGTTAAAGTATCATCAATGGACGTGTGTGATCCACTATATTTTTATTAATAAAAATTAACAAATAAACAAAGACATTTTGAATAAATACAACATGCAAAGGCATAATTTATCTAAATTTGGAAATGTATTTAAGACGAACCATTAAGCTGTTAAACCATTTCATTATAGAACGCTCAACCAAATTTGTTCCAGTATTTTAGACACACGTCTAGTTTTAACTCTAAATTTGTACTATAAATAGTACATTCGGAGCGAGCGCATGGCGGTGACAAGTTGTCACGTCACTGCAGCGGCCCGCAGACACTGTAGATTTAAACAATTCCGCGAACACGAACCCGACTGGGACATTTCTGAGGCGTTCCCGATAGAAAAGGTTACTATTTAATATGAAGCAACATTAAAGTTACGAGTAGTATACGAGAAAGTAACTAGTAAATATATTTTGTACATTAAATAAGACGTTAGTCGCAACAAGTCTCTATGCGTTGTCATGTCATTGCGAACCACAGATACAGACGGTTTTAAAAATATCATAAATATGAAACTTATCAACATATAATTTCTGATGGCCGTTGTATTATCGTGTCCATTTATATTAGGACACGATAAGACAACATAACAACTATGACAGTATAACTTGCATACTCGGGACTAGTTTGAGCTCCAAATATATACTATAAGAAGTACAAATTTATTACAATACATTTGTATGGCGATGACAAGTTGTCTCGTCAAGCACTGCAACTAACCATAGCTATAACATTACTTTATGCCACACTTGGCCATAAAGTGCCTTTTTCCGCACGCTACGCGTACGGAAAAAGCCGCTTTCTGGCCAAATATAGACATAAAATGCTGTACATAACACCCTAGCTGTGTAATATACTATTATCATCACTTACATTACAAAAACTTCGATGTTTAAAATTATTTACCTACTGCTTTTTTTATAATATTGCATTCAATCTATTTAAATCTTGTAAATTGTTTATGCTGTTTTAGATTTAAGTTTCTGTAATCTTTTGTTTTGGTGCACAATAAAGAATATTGTATTGTATTGTATTGTAAATGTGTAATGATAATTGTTTATTAATGTCACTTTTCATTTCACAATTGATTGAAATAACGCCATGTAGGTAAAAACGTAGTATTGTTGAATTAACCCCTCATTCACATTCACCCCATTTTTACATATTTCAGGACCGAACCCAATACCACCCACGTGAGCCATCAACCATGTTTTATATATCCCGGACTGGTGATAAAGTCATCATCGGCTGACGGACGTATAAATCAGGTCGGCTCAAATCACCCGAGCCGACAAATTGGCTCGTACGTCGATTGATGTCACGGAAACAACATGAAAGACAACGTCAAAGGAAACACTTCGGGTCTTAAGTATTTCGGAAAGCTAATAAAATCGCCTGTCAGTGGCCCTGTGTTGATATAATAACGGTTTAATTAAGTCTGAATGTGATTTTCTGTTTTTTTTTTTTTTTTTTATACAACTAGGGTGGCAAACAAGCGTACGGCCTGCCCGATGGTAAGCAGTCACCGCAGCCTACGAACGCTTGCAACACCAGGGGCATTACGTGCGCGTTGCCGACCCTTTAAGAACCTATTCACTCCCCTCTTGAAGAACTCCATACTGTAGCCTTCTGGGAAAACCGCGGCAGGGAGCTCATTCCACATTCGGATTGTGCGCGGTAGGAAATTTCTTTGGAACCGCACGGTGCGCGACCATTTTGGTTCCAACACGTGTGTGAATTAATACCCTGCCGATGGCGAGCAGTGCGGTGGTAGAAGGTGGCCGTAGGCATCATGTCAAACAATTCCTCAGAACACAGCCCATTATACAAGCGGTAGAACACACATAAGGAGGCGAAGTCTCTCCTTAGGGCGCGGCCCCATGTCGACGGCACGGCGCCGTCCGCCGTGGAACGGCACGGCGCCGTCACCGTGCGACGGTACGGCGTCGTGCCGTCGGACGGCACCGTGGACGGCGCCGTGAACGGTGCCGTGGACGGTGTGACGGCGCCGTGAACGGTGTCGTGAACGGTGTGACGGCGCCGTCCACGGTGCCGTGAACGGCACACCGCACCGGTGGACGGCGCACGGCTCGGTAGTTTTGTTTTAGGCGAATCTCACACTGCGGCGAATCTAGAATCATCAATTTGTATAGAAAAATCGCGGGGTATGGCACACTGAGAATGAGTGAGGTCGCGGCGACATTTTAACCGGCTTTCAAAAGAAGGACGTTTTTTTTGTGTGTTTGTTCACCGATTACCTACTCGAAGACGGCTGAACCAATTATAAATTCTTTTTTTGTTTGAAAGAATGATGTTTGAATATTTTAGAGGTGGTCCCATTGCAACCAAATCAGGACTTGATGATGGGATGTTGGAGGAATAGGCTACTTGACAGTGTGAAAAATAATGGAAGAATTATGGATATATGTATTAATTATAAGTATTAAAACCAATTTACGTCAATATTACTAAAAATAAATGGATAATTTATTTATAAAACTCGGATGAAAATTGATTATTTTTTATCTGTCGCCATTTTATCGAAAACGGTTTGGATTGACCGATGACGTCACACCATAGTAAACAGCATCGACAGCATCTGTCAATCCTATTTTTAAAGGTAGAACGTTATGCGATCCTCGTTGACATTTGTCGGTTTACTATCATGTGTCGTCATAGACGCCATATTGTCCGAGAAACCGTTTTGGCGGCTAATTTTAAAAGTGCATTTTTATTTGCTTTTTTCGGAAAAAAAACACAAAAGAATTAAAAATTACCACTTTCTGAGTGCTCAATAGACATCATTAAACAATCGGATTGACTTTTCAGAAACCTGTCAAGTAGCCTATTGAGGGAACTCTTCAAATATTATAGGCATGCATTTCTTATTACAAATGAATTTCTAGTGTTAACCGACTTCAAAACAATGAGAACATTCTATGTAGGTTTGCTCCCCGATTACTTGAAGATGCCTAAGCCGATATGGAAAATTCTTTTTTTATTTGAAAGGGTATACCTCTGAGGTAGTCCACTTGCAAACAAATCAGGATCTGATGATGGAATCTTGGAAAAATCGAGAAAAATAAGCGATTTGGGTATTTTTAATAGTGAATTACACATCTTATCGAATCTCTTCATTTGAAGTCCGTTATTAACAGACTTCCACAAAAGAAGGACGGTTTTCATTTTTTACCCTATTACTCAAAGACAGCTGGACCAATTTGGAAAATTATTTTTTTGTCTGAAACGGATTTGTCCTCCAGAGTGGTCTAATCAAACCGAGATCTGATGATGGGATCTTGGAGAAATCGAGGGAACTCTTCGAATATTATAGGCATTATATACGGCGATTTGGGAATTGTTCATATTCACTCGTGCATCTCGTATCAAAATAGGTTCACTGAAAGTCGGTTATTTTAATTTTTTTAATTTTGTGATTATATCATCATCATTCGGTTTAATTCGCAATGTCAATGTGTACTTTCATCAAAATGGGTTCAGTAGTTTTTGAGATAGAGTTATGTGTGTATCAGTCACTAGGAAAACTTGTACCTACTTAACAGCGTAATTCGATCACTACTGAAATTAAGAAAATCAAGAAATAAAAGTTTTATGAACACTATTTTTTTGAAGTCGGTGTTAGCCTTAATATTTGGAAGTACCTTACCTACGCTACGAGACGCTCAAATACTATATTACATACATAGACCAGTAGAGTAAGCAGTGGCTCGGCTTCGCCTCGGCCGACAATTACATGTGATCGGAGGCTTTCTTTATTTACTGGCCAAGGTTTATACATATACAATTTTTCTGTTCGACGGAGTCGGAAAGCGGCCGGAAGACAGAAAAAATTGCTGGCATAAAACTTTCCTTAAATCATACTAAAAATTATATTATTGATATTCTTTCGCACATTTCTCGAACATCAGCATTTTTATTTAACTTACAATAATCTAATTTGTACATATGGGTTTCTTTTACCGGAAATAAATCATCTTTATTTTATTTTTATTTATTTTATAGCTGTCTCTTTCTAACAGTGCTATCTCTTTCACTCCTTCGAGAAATATCGCCATATACTGAAGTGTAGTTCAAAGACCTATATTTCTAAAAGTTTCTATGATGTCCTTAAAGGTTATCTTGAAGAGAGATACGTAATCTTCTGGATGGTTGAATGAATGAATGAATAGATGAATGAATGGGTGGATGATAGAAAGAAAGAAGGAAGAAAGGAAGGAAGCAAGAAAAGAAAGAAAGCAACAAACAAACAAAGAAAGAGAGAGAGAAAGAGAGAAATAAAGAAAGAAAGAAAGACAAAAAGAGAGAGAGAGAGAAAGAAAGAAAGAGTAAAGAGACTGAAAGAAAGAGGGAGAGAAAGAGAGAAAGACAGAAAGAGGGAGAGATAAAAAAAGAAAGAAAGAAATTCCGTTCTTTATTCCGTTTTTTCCTATAGCATACAAAATTAAAGAAAAAAAATTATGACTCGTCGGTTTTTTAGCCAAATCCCATTCTCAAAATCATTTTTTACCCTAAAAATGATGAAAGGATACGATTTCAATAAAAAAATTATACACTTACAAAAATAAGTCCCTATTTCTATGGAGAGTCGATTTTCGATCCACAGTGTAGCGGGAAGAGTGCAGTGTGCGGTGCGCCGCACACGGTACCGTGTGCCGTACACGACACCGTCCACGACGCCGTCACACCGTTCACGGCACCGTTCACGGCGCCGTCACACCGTCCACGGCACCGTTCACGGCGCCGTTGACGGCGCCGTCCGACGGCACGACGCCGTACCGTCGCACGGTGACGGCGTCGTGCCGTTCCACGGTGGACGGCGCCGTGCCGTCGACATGGGGCCGCGCCCTTAGACTTAAGGGTTCAATACCGCTTGTGAGTACGGGATCGTCGATTATTCGCACAGCGCGTCTTTGGACCGAGTCAAGAGGGCCAAGCTGGTATGCTGGCGCCCCAGCCCACAGATGACAGCAGTACTCCATTTTGTATGATTTTTGTTGTTTTGATTTTGTATGTGATTTTCTTTTGACTTGACAACCAATGTACTGTCAGTTTCATGACTGGTGCATAGTCATCAAACTGACAATACAGCGTGGCGTAAAAGATATCCTTGAGCAAGCCGGTGCAGATTTGGCGTACATTTTCTTTAAGAGATGTAGAATAAGGTACTGAAATGCCTGACATTAGGCAAGCCGGTAGGAATCGAGTTCTTTGGACGCCACGCTACTGTTATACACTGTCATGAAGTCAAAGTAATTTAAAAGGTTAAAATTTTGATGAAGCTTTTATCCGAGATTCAAAACATTATTATGATGAAAATTTAGATGACGAATCAGATAAAGGTACCTATAACTATTTCCAGACGAAACCAAAAAATGCATAGAAGATATTTAAACAGTACCAAAATATCATACAGGATATAATATTAAGGAAATGTGTGTCATGAATTTATAACCGGATGATATCAAAACAGAGGTGCTTTTGAAGTGAAACAAGAAACAACCAATCAATAAGCGCAGTAACAAAATAAACTAAGACAGCGCTGTCAGAGCGCGGAACAATTCAGTCGCGCTGTCATCGCTGAGACAGCGCTGACGGGTGACTGGAGCACGTGGCCCAAGGTATGAGATATCGGCCTGGGATCCCCTTGTTTTAGCATCATTTGATTTGACCGGATGTTCTATTTGTCCGAATATTCTTTACGCATAATCATAATTTATTGCATAGTCATGTACATAATAAGGTGTTACAATTTAAAGGTCAGTTCATGACGCCCTGTGAGGGCACACAATATACAAAAACAATTACTTAACCTAGCTTATAAGTAGTTTACAATTAATGTTTACGTATTATGTATTGCATTTTTTATATATATAAGTATGGTGTAAATTTAATAAATAAATTTAGGATGTCATTACTGAATCTGTATAACCTAGTCAATTTAATTTTGTATTATAGATCGCTTTAATTTTTTATAATTGTCAGATACCGTGTTAGGCTGTATATCATTGTTTTTTTACAGGTACCATTGACTTTTCAGAATAATTACAAACCAAACCTAATCTAACATATTCTAAGTGACTAACTTAAAAGATTTTCCAAAATATTTTTCGTTAAAGCTGGAGAAAAATTATGCGAAATAAAATTCGGGCTAACAATACTTTCGGACAAATAAAACGTATGCCAAATAGAAGGAACCCATCGGCCTGATCTCGAAATCGTAGAAATAGACCGTGAAGAATAGTGAAGGTTTGTATTTTTTTGACGCCTTGTCCTATAAGGCTATGTGTTGTAGATTTGTGTGAACGATGACAGCGTGACTGAATTGTTCCTCACTCGGACAGCGCTGTGTTAATACTTAATACACTGTGTTTAGGGCGTCTAAGAGAATATTCGCGCTATTAGAATTTGTTGGAAATTTTGACAGCCTTGTGTCTGCTAATATTTTTGTGTAACAGGGATAGCTGCATGAGGATCCGGGTTGTATCTAAATAACATTATTCCAGTAACTTATTTATCAGAATTATATTCGATTATGTTCAGTTACAAACATTAGCACGTTTATGTGCAGCAAGAGATCATATTTCTGGGCCTAATTATTAATGCGCTTATCTAATGCATGAATTTCTGTTTGCATCAAAGCAAACAGCCCTTTGACCAGAACAATCTGATTACGATAGTCAGAAGCGGGATGCAAAAACAGCGCTGAGAATATAAAGCGGATATCTTGCTGCTGACATGGCGTAAACAGTTCTCAGTGCTGTCATCTCTGATGAGTGACAGGAAGGCATGGTCCAAGTCATGAGAGGTGAGCGACAAAGTAAAGTTGGAATATAATAGCCAGCAGAGATCATAACAAAGTATCATTCTCTCTTTATGTAATATGGTAAATAATACTAGAATACAATGTATATAGAACAGTTGTGTTTGCTTCGCTTGTGAAGTTACAATGTAAATGGATTTGACTTTTTATGACCGCAATCAGACGCTGAATTGTATACCTTATTTCGAGAAATATGAGGTATCTTGTCCAGCTGACAACGGTTCCTTGCACGCTGTCTTAGTTGAGACTGAGACAAGACTTGATCGCGTGGCACAAGTAACGAGAGATCAGTTCTTAGGTATTGGAAGGCAAGAAACTTCTTTGGAAATAAGCTGCTAATAAATCAAGGCAACAGTTGTTATAGGTCAGGTAAAGGATGCATGGTGCAAGATACGAGAGCTAAGTCTTCATCATAGACGCTCTACGGTCGCTGGAAACTATACAGACGACAAATTCTAAATAAAAGCATAGATGAAATAAACAATCACCAAGGATCATTAGATACGAACTCCGTAACCCAAACATCCAGACAATTTTTCAGCGACTTTGCAAAATTAATAAAAAAAAATCAAATTCAAACAAAATACAGGCCATGCTAACACTCTTTGATCGTTTGAAGGCGAACAAATGTTATAAGAAGTTGTACTAAGGCGAAGTTAAAAGTCGAGCAGAATATGCTTGCAAGCCTTGTGAACAAACTTATTAAAAAAAAAATTAGAGCAGGTAACAAGTGAATGGAAGTAAAGAAAGAATTCCTATGGGTAAAGAGTTACAGAAATCGCCGGCAGCCCTCTCTCAAGCCACACCAAAGCAAGACTGGAGTGAAATTTCCAGGCGCCGAGTAAACTTGGGGACGTGGGGGCGACAGCGTCATCCCGATGCAAGTTGATAATGCACTGAGCGCCTGACAACGCCAATGGCGGTTTTGACTGCGTTAATTTCGTTATTGCTAATAAAATTCCGTTAATTATAATTAAAAGTCATTAATTACATCTATAACTGAACGATACATGTGTCAAATATCAAAATTGCCTCAGTCCAAAGTAATTAGGAATGCAATTTGTGTCTTTTCTAAAAAGGAATAAAAAGGTCCAAAATTACATAACAAAGGCCGTAGCAGGATAAGGGAGGAAAAAATGCCCTTTAATGATTAAGAGCTGTTTATTTTTTCTATAGTTGCTTTCATTTAGTTGTATAATTGTGCAAAGTTTGGTTGAAAAATTCCCAGTGGTTCAGCCGGGAAAAAATAAAAACAAAATTTATGAAATTTGACGTATCTCTAAAACTATAAATCTTTATCATAATATCTTTAATTCATTTTGGTTAATTAAATAGTATGTATGCCTTAAAAGAAAATTGAGTCTCTATCTTTGCAATTTCTGTAAAAAACACGTAAGTCAAAATTTCAAAAAAAAGTTTTTTTGATACCTGAAGGAGTGACCACTCTAAGTGACATTTCTAAAAAAGCCTTATTTAACGATCTGTCAGTCATATAAGTTTGACGGTTAAAATCGAAAAGCAACAGTGTCAAAATTAAAAAACTATGTTGGTCGGATTCTGTTACATTTTATTCTTATACAATTCTAATACAGCCAAAGAACTTAAACATAAATATTCTTTGTTAAGAACTAAAAATAAAATAAATTTATGGCATTTACTCGTATATGTATCAACTTAAAAATGTCTTTTACTTCTTATTTTAATCACTATCGCTATCTTCATTAACGGTAACACTAATACCGTTTCTCAAAAAAGGTCCACTAAGAATTTCGGCAGGCTGAATAATTTTTGATAAATATCTTGCGTGCGATAGGTAGTACACAATTGCGGCAATGTGTGAACAACACCCTACCTACGAATGAATATATCTGGTGAAACGATAAGTAAGGCTTAATTAGAAATAATGATGATTACCTATTTGAAAAAAAAAGGTTTTATAAGTTAAAAGGCGACAATTAATACAAATACAGGCTGGTTTTCGATAATCTGTACATATTAAAAGGGGTGAAATTCCATTTAATTTTATCGGTAAAAATGACTAATTTTTGTTTCTGGGCAAAAAAAAATTTTTTACAGATTTTTACAGTTTGCTATGAAATTTTGGGCAGTACATCTGTTTGACGCAGTATAACTTTTGATCTTATTGTTCAAAGCTGTAAGAAAAAAATGTTTGTAAGATCACAATTAAGTGCTAAACGAAGATAAGCATGAAAAAATGGTCACAATATTCGCAAACTTTCGAGAAAAACGGTGTTTTCCGTAAAAAAAACTGAAGTTTTGCAGCCGTTTTTCACAATTATATTTTTTTTTGACGAGTTTTTCTTCAAGTCGGTGGTTTATTGTTATTGCTACTAAATAACGTGTCTATTGCCATGACCCTGCAATTTTTTCTTACAATTTTAAGCAATTAGTTCAAAAGTTATACCGTGGCAAACAGATGTACTGCCGAAAATTTCACTGAAAGTTTAAAAATCTGTAAAAAAAAACGAATGACCACAAACAAAAATTAAAATCAGTTTTACCGATAAAATTGGCCGAAATTTCACCCCTTTTCATATGTACAGATTATCGAAAACCACCCTGTATATTTTCAAGCCAATATTAATGGGAATGTCAATAATTGATTTATTTTTAATTTCTTACAAAGAAGATTTATTTTTAAGTTCTTTGGCTGTATTAGATTAGAATAGTATAAGAATAAAATGTAACAGAATCCGACCAACATAGTTTTTTAATTTTGACACTGTTGCTTTTCGATTTTAACCGTCAAACTTATATGACTGACAGATCGTTAAATAAGGCTTTTTTAGAAATGTCACTTAAACTCGAAACTGGAATTCAAGACCAAAAAAACTACGACAGATACGTCACTGTCAAATATGTCAAAGTCACTTATGTCATTGTCAAATAAAGTTTTCAGGTTTCGCCAACCTTTTTGTTATATGCTTCTTTGTACATATTGGCTGTGACAATTAATTAATTAGTATTTTCTCAAAAAAGGTACTTTCAAACTTTATTTTCAATTCAACTAACATTGACAAAATTTTATTGTAAAGAACTTAAACACGATAAGGGTGCGTTGTTCAACTACAGAGGAATTAATTCGCTAGCGACTGACAGACATAAGAAAACACGCTATAAACAAAATGGCGTCACTTTGCGTTCCGTTCCAAATAATGCAAATTTTTTTTTTTGCACAAAAATAGTTAATTTATGTGACTTTTATAGCTACAATTGAAGCGCAAACTAGTCAATTTTGTGTCTTTTATATAACATATTACAACGAAATGAATATATAAAAAAATAAATAAATAAATAAACGACATAAAATTTAAGAAAACACACCAAGCCAGTCAACGGAACGCGAAGTATCAGTTTGGCATCTGACAGGACAGTTTGTCCAACCTAAAAATGACGCAAAATTTGCAATAGCGTGTGATTTTCCCATTTTTGGTACGTAAACTTTAAAAAATTACATCTCAAGAACCGTTCGTTTCCGCAACCTGAAAATTCACAAATCGCTTTATTTTCATGAGAACTATCTACATAAAAAATATGAACCTCGAAATCGATGGTCCACAATGGAAATTTTATCCCACCACGGAGCAAAAAAACATTCGAACACTCAAAGCAGACGTCAGATGTCGAATGAGAATGACAATGACAAATATATGGTGTCATGGCGGCCATAACAACCATAAAGCACGCTACACACCATTATTCTGCAATTAGTTAAATGTATGCAAAAATAGGTTATTAATTACTTATATGTAGTTAAAATTCTTGTACCAAATGTTATTAACACCTGAAGTGATACAAGCACAATACCAGCTTTGCAACCAAAAATTGCGGATGATTAAGTTTTTACTAAGGCCTCTTGTATTTATGTAAAAATAAGTAAATAAAATTACTTCTTTAAATTATGGAATTAAAATTACCAATAAATAAATTATCTCAGCGTGTGTTTTTAGAAAAAAGGGATATACTATTGTACGAATATTTTATTGCAGTGGCAACATTGTCGTAGTTTTTTTGGTCTTGAATTCCAGTTTCGAGTTTAGAGTGGTCACTCCTTCAGGTATCAAAAAAACTTTTTTTTGAAATTTTGACTTACGTGTTTTTTACAGAAATTGCAAAGATAGAGACTCAATTTTCTTTAAGGCATACATACCCATCAATTTACCAAAATGAATTAAAGATATTATGATAAAGATTTATAGTTTTAGAGATACGTGCAATTTCATAAATTTTGTTTTTATTTTTTCCCGGCTGAACCACTAGGAATTTTTCAACCAAACTTTGCACAACTATACAACTAAATGAAAGCAACTATAGAAAAAATAAACAGCTCTTAATCATTCAAGGGCATTTTTTCTTCCCTTATCCTGCTACGGCCTTTGGAGGACGGTCGCAATGGAAGTGAAGTCAATGAAGGTTTGTATAGATGTCGATGAAGAAACCTATAAAAGGAGAACAACAGTTGATCTAAGAATTACTTGGGCCATTATAATGACAAATGATGCAGTAATTGGGAATAATAAATAGTTACAACGACACAATTTTTCCTTAAAAAACTGTACCTTTTCATTAAAGTAAGAAGACTATTTAGTAAGTTAACTAAAATCTATGTATTATGATATGAAATACGATATACCAAAAATTACCGCGAAGTTGCAAAATAACGTTAAAACTTCAACTTAACATGTCAACTAAATACTGAAGAGTAAACTACAAAGAAAATATACGACATGATTGTTATCCAAAATAAAATACAATTTCTAATGTCTGGACTTTGAAACGAGTCACTCAAGTGTGTATTGAGTTTCGGATTGAATGCATAAATGTTACTGGCCTCCACCAACTGTCCAGCCAACCACCCTAAATTACAGACAAACAAATGAAATTTCTTGCGACACAAGTTCGTAAATGTAGGTAAATTTGTAATAAGACTAATAATATCGATCATTGTCAGCTTCGATAAAACAAATGCCAAATATAACTAAAATGTTGACAAGAAACAAACAGTTGACAAAACATGTCGTCCTAAACGTCTTACGGTCAAGGCACGATCAATACTAAAAGCAGCAAACAAATAATATAGTAATATCAAGACTGGCATTGTAAAGCCGTCAGTCCACCGTTCTTCAGAGCACCGCTCGACTGCACCCGTGACAGTCATTTAAGACAGTGACGTGACACCCCCACCACCCACCCCCCCTAGATGGATTGATATTACGGTGCACTAGCAGACGTAAGATGGTTGCATACGGGAATGTCGAGAATTTAAAAAGTGCGCTTATTTTTCTTTCAATGCTGTTTTTAGCAACGGTCAGCTGTTAGTTCCAGTTGTTGAAACTTTTATATTGGTTTTAAACACATCAATGTCTATAATGTGTTACTTTCTAATCATTCTCGTGTTAACACCACAATTAGATGTTTCTTTGTCTGTAACCTTCATTATCAAAGTGTTAGTTTTCATTCCTTATTCTTTGTAGTGGCGTCTATTTGACTGTCAGTATTTGTCATTTTGATGGCGGCCCCACCCCTTTATGTGAATGACTTATGACAGGTCAAGACAGTAAGTTGTTATAATGACCAGCTACAAGTTTAAATGACAGTTGAGGTTAACAGTTGGCTCGGTGAGAAATTTTCCACAGTCGATTTTCTTGTGAATTGTTAGTTTCTATTCACTTTGACTTCATGCAACACAAAGCTAAGATTAAATTATAAAGGTCTAAAGATCTCTTTTTAAAATAGGTAGTCCTTAGTATACACATATATGGTAAGTTATTATAAAGTTAAAGCGACCCCTTTAATTAAATCGACTTTTCCAGTCTTAAAAAAACTCGAAACTCACCCAACAATAGCTGTAGCGCAACTTTTTGCCAACGACCCAACTTTCCAGCGAACCAGTATATATTATTCATTTAATATTATATTCCGTTCTGCAACCCTTCAAGCTGAAAACTACGTCGTTGGACGCAAACGAGACGGGCGTGATGGCGATCCAGAGACAGTGACGTGACGACCCAGCCCCCACCTCCCCCAGGGGGCGCACTGACCCCGAGGGGGGGCGGATAATAAGGGGGCAATGCGGGATGGAAGTCTTCTTTCGTGGAAATGTGTTGCGTTTTTAAAAGTGTGCACTTGTCAGCTGGAGGTAAATTAGTTTGGTTTTGAAGTCGTGCGAATCCTTATCTAATGATAGATAATGGTTTTATATGTCAAAACTTCATTAGTCTCGTCAAGAAATAAAAAAAAAAAATTAAAAATGTCAAACTAAATATATAAGTTCCCACTTCTGATATCGCAGACACAAGCAAAACGTTTGCATTTGTAATTTTTTGTTGCTGGTTTTTAATTAGAATTTTACTTGTAATATTGAAATGTCCTTTTTACCTAAGCTACACGCCCGATCAGATTAAACAAACCGCTTTCGCCGAAAGAAAATCAACATTTCAAAATGTCACCGCGGACTCGACGGTCGCGTCATTTGCACAAAATTAAATAGGTACCCCTCAAAGACGAGATGTCAACTTTGCCGGACCCCGCCCTGACCCCACGGCGGGTTGTGGGGGGAGATGGATTGATATTACTACACGAATGCAGGTGAACTCGAGCCGATCTTCGAACAATGCCCATTTGTAAGGCGCTGTCTTATGCTGCAATTTAGATAGCTTACGTGCTTATTTATGCGGTGTAAGGTAGATTTCACTTTAAATCTTAGAAAATCCAAGACACTATCTCTGATACTTAGTACTTTTACCTCCCCGTCCGCTTTTCAAGGAACAGAATTGCATATTCGTAAAACTTGAACTACTGACAATATGTGTTTTTCTGGTAACCGCTGATATTGAGAAAATATATAAAATCTCCGATGAGAAAAAGCTGATATTGGAAAGCGTAAAATAGCAACTTCATTGTATCCATAAAAGAACTGAAGTTTCCAAAATTGTAAGAAAGAAAGCACTCGTAAATAATATTCGACAAATGAAAGGTACGTATGTTAATGAAGCACAATCAAATAACGTATAGACGTAATGAAAGATGAATGACGTCCATTAATAAATGGTCCTAACGAGACTTAAAAAAACTCGCATCCCTCTCTTACACCCCATAAAAACACGACAAAGACACATGTCCTCCCTTATTATCTTCAATTAAGAGGTCCAGATAATGTACCGTGACATACGTTGGACGTGTCCAAAATAACAAGAGCTCTCCGCTAAGAAGGCTGACTCTACACCACCTCAAACATTTGCACTTTCTTAAGCCGGCTCATTTTACGCTGGCCGGCCTGTTATGACCAAGTTTTCTGTTCAGCTGGGATGATTAGAAATGGACTTTATTACAAGGTGTTAAGGCGGTGTTGATGGGAGAGGTAAGGTTGGACGTCAGAATCTCGTGAGTGATGTACGAAGGACGGTGATAGATCGGCGGCCGTTACATGTGATTAGTAGGAAAGTCGCTGTGATTTCGCGAAATCGGTATTTGGTAAAATGTCTATTTCGTTGTTGTCTGCAATAAGCCGCAAATATTCAGTCACACTTCCTTTATAGAATGGATGTGGTAAGATTTTTTGGATTTAGTTAATTAACCATTTATCCTTATCACACTAATATTATAAATGTAAAAGTTTGCTAAGATGTTTGGATGTTTGGATGGTTGTTACTAAATGACAAATGGGTAACAACTGAATGGATTGAGCTAAAATTTAGCATTCATTGCAAGTAGACCAAGTCCTGAATTGAAACATAGGATACTTTATATCCCGGTAAAGAGTAACGGGTAATGGGACAGTAAAGGAGTAATGGGACAGTAACGGGAACAACGTGGGCAATGGTGGGCGTGGTAAATGCTATTTACTTAATAAAACATACATGTGTCATTTTGAGATGATTTGATATATTACTACAAATATTCAGAAATCCTTAACCGATCTCGTCGATCGAACGTAAATTTAATCTATTCACTCCCTTTGACAAATGAACCGAAGATATTTTTATGTTCACTTTAATTATTTACGTATGTAAACTCACTCTAATGGTGGAAATTATCTATATTTTACTTTAAACGTCACTTTATTAGAAATTTAATGTTGCATGTATTTAAAAAACATACAAAATTAAACCATTTTAACTATGACAGAAATTGTACCAGAAATTCGATAATCTTTTCGGCAACAAATTCTATTAGAAGCTAGTCTTTCAGCAAAATTCCTAGCGTGCAAGCGTTTACAGCGACACGGCCGGTTTCCACAATCACAGCGAATAATGTCTCATGATGGATGCAATCGTCTCGCGACTGACAGATGTTTGTCTTGCCGAGATAACGCCGAGCGCGAACTCAATCTGACAGATATCTGACAAGCTGGAGAGGTTAGAGATTTTAGCTTAGCCGCTAAAGGAATAAGAGTTTTTACGAAAAATGGATTCATTGATGCAGTTGTTGTTAATGCTTAAGGACAAAGAATATTGGAAGGATAAAAGAATAGTGAATAGTGTCTCGTTGGTAGATGCGGTCGTTTCGCGACTCACAGGTGTTTGTCTTCCCGAGATAACGGCTAGCGCGAACTCAATCTGACAAATATCTGACAAGTTGCAGAGGTTAGAGATTTTAGCTTTTACGGAATGGTGGATACAATGTTCTGGAAAAAAGGATGAAATACTTAGGTGCTGATGCTAAAAGATAAAGAATATTTAGAGGACTAAAATAGCAAATTAAGTGGGTATGTCTTTTGATGGAAGCAATCATCTCACGATTGACTGTTTGTCTTCGATCTTTCGATTGATTGATTGATTGTTTGTCTTGTCGAGATAGAAACGCGAACTTAATCTGACATATACCGGGTGTTGCCTGTAACAGGAGCAAATAAAAAAACGTAGATTCTACTCATCAAACAATTAAACTTTCGTTCAACTTTTAAAAATGATGCAATCTGTAGATTTTATATTTTTCATACAAATTAAATAGTATTCTCAATATACGTTAACATCAGTCTAATTGACGTCCCTTGTCACGCTACAAAACATTGCGGTTTCAAATACTTAAACTTTAATACACATTAAAATTATTAAACTAAAAATGAAAACATAAGTTAATTTTAAATGTTGCTGAACAAATGTTGTCCAGTTTGAGGAGTACAATCTACGTTTTAATTGTACATGCAACAACACCTAGTATATGACCAATTGGAGAACTTCATGATTTTGGCTTTGGCATTCACTTCTCCCAATAAATGTACCACCAGTGTTATCTACGCAAAATCTTCGGGAAAATGGGATTATTTTATGAAATTGTTGCTGGAGGTATGTATAGGTATAGCGGATGACTTAGCACTTCACTAACATCTAAAAAATATAAGACACTGTTCAACACAACAACAGCTCGAACAAAATTCCTCCGTAATCATCACAAACAAAGTACTCATTAATCAGATTATCTCGCTCGGCGTCGTCGTATTCCGGAGGTGACAGTTATTCGTCACTGTGACGGGCGTGTCACGTCCGTGCTCATCCGATGTCACGCCGCGTTAGGGCTGTCACGCTGAGTATTTTGTTTGTGTCGTTTATACAGGTTGTGAAGTGGGACGGAACGCGACACGTCACAAACCACCATTTACAAAGAAATGAAAAATATTATATGCCTGGATTCTCGCCTTGTTTAATAATGAAGTTATATAAAATATCATTAGTGGTAAGGTATTTATTCGGAAAGTTTCATTCTTCCTAATAACATTATTCTGAAACCTGTGCTGGAAGATTTTTTTAAAAATAAACATCAACCTAACCTTTACATATACTTTTAGTAAATGACTTTTACTATTTTAGAATGTCGTCGCAAAGTTTATCATTCACGGAAAATTGCGTCAATACTTTAAAATTTCAGAAAAATGAGTCGGAGTTTTTGGATGGTTCGGATAGTTTGAAGATATTAACTAAATAATGCATTTAACAATACATATAAATCGTTCGTTATGCCTAATGCGGATTCAAAACTTATTAGGTTACATTATTTTCATTTTAGTAGGTTGTTTGTGACAACCCTAATCCCAACGAGTCACATCGAATGTTTTATTCGCCTCGATGCCTCAACGTCAGTTATTGTTACCTACTTTAATTCAACGTAAACGTATATATTATCAAAAAAACGTGTTTCATAAATTAATTTAATGCAAGCCACAAATCATTGCAGTTTTAAGACGACGATGATAAAATGCATCGGACTACCGTATAAAGGCACCCGTGGGTATGGCATACATAGCTATACAGGGTGTATTATGCAACGTAGCCAACCGGGATAGCACAACTAGCCGCGATTTTGACCAGTCACTCTCACACTACATTTAATGGGAAGAGATAGGTAACATTTGTCTTGTCACGAAACAAAAGAGTTATGCTAGACGTACATAAGTAATTTCTAAGGGCCTTATCACACTGACGAGTTGTGAGCGAGTTGCAAGCTTGATTTCATACAAAGCTCGCAAATCGCCACTATGATAATTAGTTCGACACACACGATCACATAAGGACAGGTTGATCCGCTTCATCCTTCCCGCTGGTCCGCTGCTCACCCTAAGCAATCTGCGAAAAGTCAAGGAGGCCCTGGCCATAGGCGACCTGGTTCAACCCCAGGTGCCCCCGGCACCCACCAAGTCCAATTCACTCGGGGTGGTCCGGCTAGCGACCTGATTCGACCCTAGGGAACGCCACGGCCGACCACCCGGTTATACTATCGCTACGCCCACTAGGGTTGCGAGTTCGTCAGGCTTTAAAAAAAAGCCAGTATGATAAGGCTCTAAGATTAATGTGAATTGACTATCATTTAACATTTAACGCATGTTAAAATATAAGGCAAGAGGTATAAATGAATACTTTGCTAACCTTACATTTACTCCTAATTAATCATGGCTATTTGAAAATGACAAGACTTAAATTAATCTTCAACGTCTCTATTTTTTCCGTCACAGAACATGAAACATACATAATTTTAACTTTTAACGTACTGAACTAGGTAACTAGTCAAAGCTTCGTTTGAATCGGGAACCACACGTTCCTTTTGCACCCATTTTTATACTTTTATTCTAAAAAGGCATAAGCCTGTAGCATAAATACTGTCACTTACGTCGTTCTGTCCACGAAGTACGTAAAGACGTATCTGCATATGAAATACACTTCACTTATGACATTTGAAACACGGAGAAGTATTAGTTTCTTTTGTTTCTATCGTTTTTCCTTTTTACTCGCCTTTCCTTAACTCACAGGATTTATGTTGGGATTTTTTGTACTGAGGGAGAATTATGCAGCAACCAGGCTACCGAAAGTCCATATTATCATCATCATCAACCTCACCCGGAAAACATACACTGCAGGAGCGTGGCGTCCAAAGAACTCGATTCCTACCGGCTTGCCTAATATCGAGCATTTGAGCACCTTATTCTATAGCTCTTCAGGAAAATGTACGCCAGCACCGGCTTGCCCGAGGATATCGCCACGCTAATGACTGCTAGACTTAGGTCTCCCCAAAGATCGCTAGACTTTTGTCTGCGTCACTCGCATTAAGGAATCTCTGGAGACCTTTAACGGGTCGTCACCTCAACCTTCTACCGGGTCTACCTTTTAAAAATTTGATTTGTACTTTATTGGTGTGACTTCTGATTGAGCGCGTTATTCGAAGATTATGTGATGATGGGTTGGCAGAGCTTTTTCACTGTCAGTGCGATCTTTGTTAATACTTATAAATTTGCTCGTATACAGGGTGATTTTAGAATATAATTCTCTTAGCACAAAGCACACTCGAATTTGAAAGATAATAATAGAAATAAATAATTCTTAAAAACTTATTAGTTTAGTAAAACAACACTAAAACAATTCGATTCAAATTTGAGTCAGAAACTTTGCGAAGTTAATGTTTTATGTCTCAATCTGCCAATAATCACTATATCTTAGTAAATTTTAGATACAGCAAGCAAATCAATGTTTTCAGAAAGCGAAAATATTTTACTTTTAATTTAGTAACCCCAAAAGCGTTATAGTAATATATTCAGAAAATCCTAATTCGGAGCCTATAGAATAATATAGTTGTCAGACACATTTAGGAAATAAGATTTTAATTCCATGAATGATCCAACGAGAAGGTTTTCATAGTGTATAATTTGTCTTTAAATTTCCCTTTAAACATCCGATTACGTAAAGTAAAATTATAAAGAGGAGAGCACACATCAGCTCAAAGGCAGCTGACAGGTACCTAAAGGGTACAAAAAACTCGTGTGCAGTTTCTTTGCCGGCGCTTTGAGCGATTTTAATTCGCTTATTTCGCTCGGAAATTGGTAGTGTTGCCGAATTAAGGCGCGGGCGGGAGATACAAGCGGTAGCGGATTGGAACTTCGTTTTTAAAAAGTGTTTTGTTTAAAGTTTTCATCGTCATGTTGTTATTTAATAATTGTATTTAAAATTTTAGATTTCACCAAATATTTTGTTTTGTTATTTCATAGGATTTTCAATTTGATTGCTATAGAACGTGGAAGCAAAGTAACGATTACAATTACCTTACATAAGAATCATTTCTCGATTGTCATGTTAGTACATCTTAGTTAAATGAAAAAGGTTACATGTACATATTAATACATCTTAACTAGAGTCCGTACTGTTCTCACATAGTCATAACTTCATAAAACGCTTGCGCTTATGAAATCGCTATAAAATCGCACTGTATGTGTACTCGCGACGCCTGCACTCGTCAGCTCAATTGTAAAGGCGAGTTCCCGCCGTTTACACTCTAAATAACGCTGTTTAACTTATTAGTAGCTAAGTCAATTGTAAATAAGGATTTAGCATGCAGAATGCTTAAAGTCACACTGTATATACATTGCATGCTGCGAATAAAAGTTTTATTTACAAATTGTAACTTAAAAGATACTCTGTATATCATTTAAAATGATTCTTTATAAATTTGCTACATGTTTCAAACAATAATTAAAAGTAATTAATATCAAAATCAGGTGCAACATTAGTACTGTCGCATACTAAACACTCACAGTTATAAAAAGTATTATCGCATGCAAAAGTAATGCAACAAAAACATCGGTAAGCATTAAATTGATTTCCGTAACGTCACAATCACAATTTATATCATAAAAAATAATAGAAAATAAAAAATCGTTGAAATCGGCCTAAATAATAGGCCTATAATAGGCGACCTGATCTTTGTCACTATCGTGACTTTAATTGCTCTTTCTAATCGTTTAAACTAACCGTCATATTATAATGAATTCTTTTTATCATATAGATGAGTGAATTCAGAGCAATGTGAATTTTTTTTCATCGGCTAGAACTAGTAACAAGGCCCACGGTAGTGACAGTGTGCACAAAAATGAGAATGGCCCATGTACCAAAACTATCAAACGGGGACTAGTAATGTTATAAAAGTACAGTCGCTCGCAAAAGTGTCCGGTTCATTAGCTCACTAATTGTACTTCGCATCGACAAGTACTAACTCGGTTTCCTTGACGTCGGCGACATCTCATTCGGATCACGTACAAGGCTCCGGGTTCTAATTAAAAATCGAGCGATTTTTGTTGGCGCATGTACTTCCACAGGGTGCGGGGGACAGATGAATCAGTGTAAATGTTACATCATTGTAAGCACAAACGAAACCACTCACTGTGAATTGATCACCCATAGACTTTAAATTCAAATAGGTTAGGTATCAATAGTATGTGTTATAACAAATATCTTAATGACTATATAAGTAGTTAAGAATATAAATAAATAACAACCATCATCATCAGACTACAGTGTGTTCGATTGTACCCATTTTTAGGGTTCCGTACCTCAAAGGGAAAAAAACGGAACCCTTATAGGATCAATTTGTTACTAGATAGACGGATGTCTATCAAGACCCTTTATCTCGGAAACGAGTAGATGTATCGAGTTGAAAATAAAACCATATACTTAGGTCTACGGTCGCTTGAAGTTGTGAAAAAATCAAACTTGTAAGTTAACGTAAAAAAAGATAGGACCGTTTATGCCTTATTTTTTTTCATTCTTTATAGTGGCCTTAGATGTGGTTCACTGCTTGCTTTTCTACTACACGAGGTATAATTAGACTATGCGTTTGCTCGAGTGATGCATCTGCACAAGTCTGCGCCTCATCGATAATCGCGCTCGAAGCTAATCAGAACCCGAACGTACGGACAGACAAAATCAATTTACTTCTTATTAATGCCGGCTCTATTACGGCGCTGGAAAAATGCGACCGACTGTACTTTGCCTGCTGATTCGGTTAGTAAAGGTTTCATCAGATCTACGTTCAATTTAGTACTAAAACGAAGTTGTTGAGTTACCATCATGAGTTTTTCGGAACTTATGTATGAAATATGATTTGATATTTATCATTAAGGTCTCTGTCCACTACCGTATCATACCATGACCGTACTATGAACGTGTCAGGCAAAATAAATATGCTTTGTATTGAGAAGTATGAGACTATGCCCACTAGCACGTTCCGTCACCAACCAGCATTTGTAATGCCGTGTCTGATACGTTCACAGTACGGTCATGGTATGATACGGTGTAGTGAGCAGAGACCTTTTAACAGAATAAGTATAGATAGTTATTTTTTTGTTTTGTTTTTTTTTGGCGGTAGGAGGCCTGCGACTTTTCGTTATGGAAGTCTTTCGGGGAGGCTTATGTTCAGCAGTGGACGTATTAAGGTTTAAATGTTGATGAAGATGACATTACAAAAAGATTTCATTCTGCATTAAAAATTGCATTAAAGTAAAGCAACAAATACTCATGTACTTACCTATTAGAAGGCGGAGCAGTGAAGTTAACAGACAAACAAATATTTAAAAAATAAAAAATATCGGGGGACAATCTTACACAAAGTCCCAAACTAAGCAATGCGTGTACTATTTGTACTAGACGACGATATATCCATGACTCAGGAACAAATACTCATACTCATTACACAAATATTTGCCCTTACCAGGATTTGATCCCGGGACCTCTAGCTTCATAGGCGGTGGCACTCCCACTGAGCTAAACGTATCGTCTCACAGGCAAACAAATACAAATATGTATTTGGTTAGTCCTTTAACCATTCAAAGCCTAGTCCCTCAACAAGCGCAAAGGGACATGACGGAATAAAACATACGTCCATTTCCAGAAAACTACAAAAGGTACCTAAGGCCATCGCCCTCCAGGTAAATAATACTTGTATACTTCTTTACGATTCCTCCCTCTGCCGGCTCATGCTTACAAACTGTCGCATTACAGCATCCAGGCACAACAGGACACAAGCCCGCATTCATACAAAACACACCAAACACCACCTTATTACAACGGATTAAGAACTATCTCGACCGCACGTATTATCTATGCGATATAGCCGTACTATTGGTATGGCGGTGGCGCGAGCGATTTTCAGCTTTATGCTATGGGGATAAGGTCTTAAGGAAGTGTGAGTGAGCTTGGTAGGGTAATGTCAATTCTAAGCTAATGAGAATGACAGAATGTACAGAGTGGTTTCTTTTGGGATGGCTTGGTTTAACATATATTATGCTAGTTTGCTCCTGGGGAACGTTTGCGGTATGAGGTTGGGTTGAAGTTTTGGAGCAATGAAGTCCACTAAGTCTTAGTCAGCTGACTTTGTGAACAGGTTAAGTATCAAGCGCTAAAAATGATCAAAATATGTATATTATACCAAACTGAATTAATTGTCGGGAACAAGATTTTATACTAGGAACAAAAGGTCACAACTGTATTGTACGACTTACGCTTTTTTACTCCTAGGTTAAATGTGACTTGCACCTCTTTTCACTAGACCCACAGATTTGGTAACATTGCATTATTTGAACTTGTGATAAGAATAAAGTCGATTTCAGGCGTTTTTGCAGCGCTTTTTTACCCGACTGCGGCGAAACCCAAAGGAGGGTTATGTGTTTGACCTGTATGTATGTATGTCCGTTCCTATGTCCGCTCATAACTACTCTACGGCACAACCGATTTTGTCGAGCGAGTGTCACTGGGTATGAAGTTTGTGAAAATAAACAAAATGGCGGATTTTATGCACTTTTAAAGTGCACCGCGGTCGGGTTTTTTTTAATAAAAATATTTAGTTTATTTCGTTAGTGCCACTCGATTTTTACCGCAAACAACTCGAGTGCCGACAACTTTTGATCAAATCATGTGTAGCTTCGATACAGTATATCGCTTATGATAAAAATTAACTGCCCAAGTAGCACACAAGCTGTATAAAAGCTTATACAGCTATTATACCTCCAGTTTAGGCGCTATAAGAGCTGTATAAGCTTTTATACGGCTTGTGTGCTACTTGGGTGGTGATCACCCTCTTGCCGTATTTTTGCTGGAACACGAATGAAAAAAAAAACCACCGCGGTCGGAACGCTCTAAAATCTACATTAATCAATATCCAAAAGACCTGAGTTTATAAATTTTATTTTCCACTACAATAATTCAAATATGTAAGGATCAAAACTGATACTGAAACTTAGCACTGTGCAAACACAACTCTTTACTTTTCAAGACTAAATATCGTTATACTATTATCATTTTGAAATATCCTGTTTCGGTATAAACGTATGCATTTACATTTAAAACAATTTGGCTGAAATTATTCTTTACTAGTACAAGGAGATAGAGATTTTTTCTTTAGACTATGTAACCGAGTTTGATTTCCGTTGAACTTGAAAGAGGTGCAAGCAAGTATGTAAATATAGAATGTGCAATATGTGCATTGTACTCAACCCACTCGCTCCTGACTTCCTGACCAAAGCCACTGAAATAATATAACGAAGGCTGTAACGTCTCAATTCGACATCCTAACGTCTCAGTTCCACCCGTTAAAGTCGATTTACGTTGTCCAACGACATTCTCAACTACTCCACAACAATACATAGGAACCATTTCTAAATATTGCCAATAGCCTCTGTAACATAGCAATGCACTACAATAGTAGGGTCATTCTGCAGCGGAGTGGCGCGGACGCCCAATCGCGTTGAGTGAAAACTGCCATAACGCCGGAGAATGGCCCTGCGCCATAGAGTAGCGAAGCGCAGATAGCGGTTGACTTACGTTTATTGTTGCGATGTGTTTTTGTTTTTGAAGCGGATGCATAATTGTAGAAATGGCGCATTCGCGTTGTTGTGCGCGGTCGTTACTGAGTTGATGTCCGGTACGAGTATGTTGATGTTTTTACACACTCAATGTTTTCCTACATACTCCGATTATAATACATTAAAAAAATTGCACTAAAGTCCTGACTTTACTGTAAGTACCTACCGAAGTACCTTTATCTGAAATATGTGCAGTTTATTATGAGTTTAAGCCAGTTGTGCTTAGGTACTTCATCATAGTTTATTAGGCCCTGAAACACAGATAATTTAATTCAAATAATTTATTTTGCACGTATTAAAGATCAACTCGGTATTGAAAAAAATTACCATTTTCGTAATGCTATAAAGAAATAAAAAAATAACAATAATAATTTACCATTCCAACTATACATTACAATAAGAAAACATTTGAAACTTAAACATAGTGCGGTAAAATGGATTATGGATTGAGACTCAGCGAAGTCACTGGTTTCCAGTCTATAATCCACAGAAAAGTTTCATTTGGTCTCGGTTTTCTAACAAAAAATAATTGCTGATCGCCCGTGATTGACTGCTTTTCTGTATCCTCAAGTACACAAAAAGAAATAATTAGGGCGCAAAAAGAAGTCTTGGGCTGGGTCGCTTTGCAGAAACAAATGATTTGGTCTGATTTTAATTGGAATGTACAGTCCACGTACAGATCTTACTTAAGGGTATTTATTTATAATTTGAGTTAGCTCATTTTGCAGAATGAGACCTGATTGGTCAAGCAAGTGTCCCATTTTAAATACCCCAGCAACCCTATTCAGTAATCGATCGATAAATTATCGGGCGGTATCGCACGACCAATCGTCTGAGTGAGATCCGCTATAAAGGCAGCACTAGCAAGTAATGGCGAGGTGCGACATTAGAATAGACCCTCTATAGCTTACTATTAAGTAGAAGTGAAACCAGTGGATATAGTGATTGGGCCTAGTTGGTACAATGTTTGATACAGATTTTTTTATCGTAGAATTGGTTACATTCATTATCATCAACTGAAAGAAAAGAAGTGCGCTCAACGCGCACTAAATCATTCTAAAATAACTAAATAAGATTAAAGTGAATCGAGCCCCTCAATCCTCGATGCAAACAAAGACAAGAAGAAGGTAAAGAAGCCATATTAAAAACATGAATTTTGGTTGACATGTGTTTTATTCATAGCTGGCGCGAAAGGACGAAGAGCGAAGCCACAGCGAAGCTATAGCGAAATAACAAGAGTAAAAAAACCAAGAAAACACTTAAGTAATTAAGGCTTTAGTTTCGAGTGATGCCGGTGCTGAGCATAAACGGCCAATGCATATTTTGATCATGTTGTATCGCACGACTAATCGTCTGAGTGAGGAAAAGGTAAGATAAGATAAAGGCAACTCCAGCAAGTAATGGTGAGGTGCAACATTAGAATAGGGTATTTGACAACAATCAAAATAAATTCATTAACTGTAACCAGCAAATTACGCTTCCAAAACAGCCCGGATAAAATCATTCAAACTTATTTTAGTGCCATCAACGATTTTACAATGACGAAAACTAAAAATAAGGCACCATGTTGAGCATGACGTCACAAGCACGTCACAAGATAGTATTTCATACTAAACTGCATACTTTCGGAGCGTTTTGACACTTCATAAAAAGAAGCTGATTTGAACTGTCATCAAGTAGCCTATAGACCCTCTATAGCTAACTGTTAAGTAGAAGCGAAACTAGTGGAGATTATAGTAATCAGGTACGTTTGAAACACTTTTTTTTTGTAGAGTTGATTACATTGTAATCGGCTGATAGTAAAAAGAAGTCACTTGCTCTAAGGGGCACCCAACGCGCACCAAATCATTCTAAATTTATAATATGAGGTCAACCGGGGTAATTCGGATGTAGACTAATGTTGAATGTTACAACATAATATAATCACATGGATTGGAAAATACTAAATTATCATAACACAAAAGAAATAAACAAAAAATGTATAAAAAATATAAAGTTATGAGACCACAAAGTTTAAAAAAAAAGATATTTTTTTTATCGTCTTAAAGAAAAATTAAATTCAATTTCGGAATGCTTAAATAACACTGAAAAAATAAATGTATGACAACTATGTGCTTAAACGCCCTTTTCCGTGCTCACAATGGTAAAATGCTATTTTTTTTCATACAACTTAGTACAGCGATGGGACCGATGACGCCATAGGTTCTTCCCGTTTTACCACAATTTGTGGCTGTTATACTTATACAAATGTATTAGGTGTCATATAGATATTTGTTCCTCACAAATAGTAGAATCGATTTACGACAGAAAAAAAATCGAGTCAACGGGCGAATTGCGTCTATGGGGGCAAAGCCTGTAGTATACAGGTAGGTAGGGTAGGGGTAGTAGGTAAGAGGTCGGATTTAATGGAATGTATTTACACAAATACATGCAATAAGATTATGGTCTCTTGTAAATTAAACCAGCAATGTATGATATTCGTGCCATATCGTCTCTGTATCTCCTACATCATACCGGTGCTGCCATCTCGGTAATTTCCATGTAAACGAGTCAACTTGGCGACAATAAACCTTCATTGATGGATATCTTAATAGTCGCAGCGGGCTAATGGCCGTAGATGCCAGATACGCCTTGTATTGGATTTGTATGGGAGTTAAACATGCGATTTGTATGGCAGTCATTAGCTGGCGACACGGCTTAAACGGGCGGGAGTAAATAAAAGTTTGTTTTGTGCTGGTATCACTTGGGGCCTGTCACGCAAAGTAGCAACAGCCAGGTAAGCCAGCAAAGAATAAGTAATAGAGTGCGACTACGACAACTCTGTAAAGCGAAAAATGGCAACACCTCCGTTTAAAAGTCAAATTTCTATGAAAATGAGCCAATTGCAGAAAAAAATTACCTTTTCCCTTTTTTTCGTCTGATCATGGTGTGTCTTATACCATTTTACTCAGAATCATGTGCACTTTTCATTTATGAAATAAAAAAAGTACTCCAAAATTTCCGTACAAATTTTGAATTTTGGAAAAAAAGTACCTAGTCCAAAATGTCCGTACAAATTTTGAATTCAAAATTTGTACATTTCGGGCAGCTTTTGTTATTTCATAAATGAAAAGTGCTCATGATTCTGAGTAAAATGGTATAAGACACACCATGATCAGACAAAAAAAGTAAAAGGTAATTTTTTTCTGCAATTGCCCCAAAATATGACATTTAAATGGATAAGTTGCCATGTTCTGCAAAGCTATCGTAGTCGCACTCTAGTACTATGTAGGTACAAAACTGACGTTCAAGTCCGATCGTCTCTCCCTATCGCATGACGCGTGCTCTTTCTGGTCGCTGGCTAAGCCCCTCTGGTGGGACAAAATCGCGAAGTACTTGCAAAAATAAATGATCTCATTCAAATAAAATTTGTTTCTCATGTTGGCTATAAATACTACCTTATCTACCACTAATATCTATAAAACAAAGTCGAGTTAGTTACGCCATTTATAACTCGAGAACGGGTGGACCGATTTTTATGATCTTTGGCTTTTTGGGTTTGTCTCTGCCCCGAATAACAGAATAACTATCAAAACATTTTTTTTTTTTACCTAGCCTATTAGTGTGTCCCACTGCTGGGCAAAGGCCTCTCCATTGGATCCCCACAACTCCCTATTAGCTGCAGCCTCCGGCCAATCGGCTACAAAAGCGTCTAAGTCATCCCGCCATCTCCGTTTTGGCCTGCCCTGCCGTCGCCGCCCATCCTGTGGCACCCAATTTGTGACTATATGGGCCCATCTATCCGGATGCATGCGGCTAACGTGCCCGGCCCAGTCCCATTTGAGCCTGGCAGTTTTCGCTCCAACGTCAGCTATACGTGTTTTGGAACGCAGCGTAGTGTTTCGGACGCGATCTGTCCTTTTAACACCTAGAATGCTACGCTCCATCGCACGTTGGCAAACCTTCAGTTTGGACTTCTGACTCTCGGTGAGTGACCAAAACATTTAAAAAATCAAAAATTCTGAGGGGGAACGAAGTTATAAACAAACGCGAAAGTTTGTACAGATGTTAGGAGGTTTGGATGATTGAATGTTTGACACTAAATGACGTGGTAAAAATTGAAACCAAGTCCTGTAGGCTTATGATGCTACGTTTTGTCACGCGAAAAATAATTGATAAAGCATCCGTCACTCTCACACACTTTTTGTTAGAACGCAACGGATGCTTTATCATTTATTTATCGCGCGACAAAGCGTAGCATCATAAGCCTACTGATTTAAAACACAGGATATTTTATATCCCGGAAAGAGTCGCCTTTGTATAATAAAGTAAATAACGTAAACGCTAGTAATAATATGTTAATACAATAATAATTGGCTACATTATGTCCAATAATGTTTGGAACAGGTACGGTTCTGATTATTTCCCCCATAACCAGCCCTAATTAGAAGAACGTGCGCCCACGCACCGCAAACATGGCAACATGAAGAAATGGCGTCACAGACACAATGGGCTGTATGTTACGTCGAATAGAACTCTAACGGAACGGGATTCGAAAGTTTTCACCGATTCATAAGGAACAGTAAATGATTCACAACTTGGGCGCTATTCGCGTCACTTATGCGTACTGCCAAGGAACGGTACTCGCATCTTTTTTATACAACTAGGGTGGCAAACAAGTATACGGCCCGCCTGATGGTAAGCAGTCACCGCAGACTGTGGACGCTGGCAACACCAGGGGCATTACGAGCGTGTTGCCGACCCTTTAAAAACCTATTTACTCCCCTCTCAAAGAACTCTATCTTTCCGGGAAAACTGCGGCTGGGACCTCATTCCACATTCGGATTGTGCGCGGTAGGAAATTTCTTTGGCACCGCACTGGCACTTTGGTGCGCGACCATTTTGGTTCCAACGTGTGTGAATGAATACCCTGCCGATGGCGAGCAGTGCGGTGGTTAGAAGGTGGCCGTAGGCATCATGTCGAACAAATTTTCAGAACACAGCCGGAGGCCAAGCTATTTCCTGACAAATAAAATTTAGGACTCTTCAAGACACGAGTAAATAGGCATCTACTGAACCGGCGAGCTACATCTTCGGCCTCGTAGTTGCTTATGATCAAGCGCTACTGAGGTCAATCGCAGGTCAGCAGGTGGTCTATTTCGGAGTTTTTGCAAAATACCGGTCCTGCATGTGACACGTGAAAGTAACAAGTACTAGGCATTAGTTTGTAGCGACACCTTTTTGGTTGCATAAATAGATGATGATATGTGGGAGAGCTGCCGAAAACTTGATAATTTTAATTGTTCGTTTCACAGAGATCACCAATTTGTGGAGAGGAAACGTGAAGGAATACCTAAATAATTCTCCTTTTTCCACGTAAAAACGTAAATATATTTATTTAAGCAATAAAACCATAATCATGACAATGACAGCGACAGCTCTCCAACAAATCATCTTAACCTAACTTTGTGATACGCATTTAAACGACTCAACTTGCCATAAAATAACATTTAATAAAAATAAAAACTTAAAAATATAAAATCTTCCAAAGTAAAAAAAAAACAAAAGCCTAAGGAAGTCTATAATCAATAATAGTTTTATTTTTATTTTGTGCCAGTGTCTATCTCACATTTATACAACCAAAAAAGTGTCGCCACAAGTTACTAAGTTCGTGTAAACCCAGCATTAAAGTAGCATACCTATGCCCAGTAGTAAGACGAAACTGATGATGATGATTGGTGCATCATATCCAAAAGTCGTCGCTACAATGATTAGCATTTCGCAACGTGGGAATGCCAGTGCAAAGGTATCGAAGGCGTGACCGCTTTATGACAGTTGACCTGCGCTGCGCCCGCGCAATGGCATGCGGCGACAGGTTTGCGTGCACGCAACAGTCAACAAAACGACTTATATCAGTATGATGCTCTTATGTATTTACGCCCTTTTGTATATGAAGTATCGCAACAGCCGACAAACTGACTTATGTCAGTATGATGCTCTTCGCCGGTTATGTTCTTTCGCAACTGCGCATTAGGCCCAGTCTGAGCACATACAGCTGACGAGGACATTAGAACATCTTTTGCATAAAAATTTAAGTCCTAATGTTATTTTTGTCATGATAATTTTATATCTTGTCATTTGTCTTGCCATGATTTTTTATCCACTGCGGTATAATATGAGATTTCTTAAAAGGGTAGTTCTCTGCGACTAAACAGTCGCACCAATCGCATCATTACCATCGCCACATTATAGATGAGCTCCGTATAAACTATGGAGTCGTTTTTGGTTATCTTGTAGAAGTCGCGTGCCTCTGCTATTTTTATCATAATGATCCTGATTGCTTTTATAAAACCGCCAATAATAGTGGCGATGGTAATGAAAAAAAAATCGCGGTATAAAATCGCAGAGAACTACCCAAAAACGGTGTTATTAAATTTATTCGAGACTGGCAACATATTGGTAATGCATCTAGTGTTGCAAATGTCTATAGGCGGCGGTGACCACATTCCATCAGATGGGCCGTCTGCCTGGTCGCCGGTCTAGGGCAATAAAAAAAATAACTTATCAGGATTGTTATAATACAAATCTAAGATGACAGGCCTGAGCTAAGCTGAGAGTTCTACAGGATGAAATTTTAATAATTATGCATGCACACACTGACACAAGGTGGGTATTTAGGTAAACTAAAATAGGGTTACCAGATGAAGAATTAAAAAAAAACGAAAAAAAGCCCGATTTCTAATACACGGGGTAGTGTTAACTGATGACCGCTGGCTGGCCTACTGTATTGTTTTTAACTCTGCGTATGTACTGATTTAAAAGTCTTATGGTAGTTTGAAGGCCTCAGGCAGTTAAATCTTTTTGCATGTGGGGAGTGTTTAGGTATCTGACAAGATTTGCTTGCATCGGTTTATAGCCCACGAATGGGTCAACTTTCAATCACTAATGACGTCAGGTGTTAGCCAGGGTTGATTGGAATTTGTCATACTTGATACTAATATATTTTCATTCATTCACTTGATATTTTCCCAACAGTGGTGAATAGAGGACAATACATACAAAGTAAACAAAACCATATTTCTTATAAACAATCTTTTTAACGGAAATTACTAACCCAAATTCGATCCAGTCTCTACATCCAGCTCCAGGGCTGCTCGATAGTGGTTTAAGATATTATCACTGAAATTACATAACTATGCTAAATTTCAGCTTCATAACGACCAATAGTTGAAAAACGGTACCTATGGTAATTTTGAAACGGAAATCTTACATACGAACATTGCAATTTAAGGAAAAGCTTATGAAAAACTCTTATCACGTCATGTCTTTTATCACGTTTAATTAAAATTACAGATATATAATTTTATGATAAATTTTAATTTCAAACGGAAGCAAGAAAATTTTGTATTTACCGCACATACAAGAACCACAAAAGAAAACAATAAAATTATAGTAAACTAGCGACCCGCCCCGGCTTCACACGGTGTTTCTCCATTATATTATGCATGTATTATACATATAAACCTTCATCACTCTATCTATTAAACCGCATCAAAATCCGTTGTGTAGTTTTAAAGATTTAAGCATACATAGGGACATAGCGACATAGGGACAGAGAAAGCGACTTTGTTTTATACTATGTAGTGATATTTAAAATTGAAAAAACAAAACAGCACTTTACATACAATATTAGAGAATCTCGAGTTCCACATTCTTAGATCTTATCTGACAGATATAATTCAAAGCTATTGTGATCAATGCTGTTATCAAAACATAATCTTTAGATAGTAATTTAAAATACAGACAAAAGACATAAACTCTTAATAATGATGACAATGATTTAGATGCAACTTCCGCTTACAAAACAACTGATTTAGAAATCACCTCTCAAGTCAACAATATGTGAGACGCATAACTCTTGTGGGTATCGAACAGATACATAGAATCAATAATTCAGTATACGAAGGTTTAGTCAGTAAATAAGAATTTAATTTATGAGCTTGCATTAAGTAAAGTAAAAATAAGGAAGTCGATATAGTGAAAATATTCCATGAAACCCACTACGAACCTAATTTTAATAACTAAGATATTGATCAAACAAAAATCAAAACGCGCAATAAATTACTAAAGACAAAACACGAAATCGAAGAAATCTCATTAAAATCGACCCATCAATAGCTAATAGAAAAATCCATCTCCACCCACTATCCCATTAAGCGTTGATTTACCGTCGAATGTTGAATGAACAATCTTGCTTTAAATTACAAAATATTATTTATGTAATGTATGGGGTTCGCTGGAGATTTATCGATCTACGGTGACCCCACCTGGTTTTCAAGCTACATTCGTTCGCGGGACAGATTCGTGTATATCATTACTATTTACGTGTGTATTAACTATTGCAGTATTCAGCAGTAAAGTACTTTTGGTATTGTCGTTTTCGATCACATAAAAAGGTATTATGACGTCTCGAGTCCTAAATTCTCCACTTATTTCCACATTGTTCATCTTAATTTCGACAAATCATACAATAAAACTGATTATACCTACAATATGAATGCTGTCTTTAGTTTCAATTTTAAAAAGATTACATTTACGTTTTATAATACTAGTCAGCAGGTATAACTGAGATAAGAATACCTATAAAAAAAACAGTTTCAACATAATTAACAATTCTCAACATTCTCAAAATGGAGCGACAGGGTCAAACGTTAAGCACCCATTAATCTGTCAATCCATTACAATTCAGAAGTCACAAGCATGTCAATCAAGTCCTTAGCGGTTGTAACAATAAAGCCCACATGTTGCCAAATATAACTACCTGTCCCAGGTCCAATCGTGCTTCTTAAATAGTCTATATTCCGATAAGACAGTAAATTCCGCCTACATTTGTAGTGTTAAAACACTACTACACACTACACTACGTGCTCACTAAAAGTAACCAATGATCCTACTAATCGTACTACATAATGTTATTAACAAGCATTTACCTGCGGCTTCTCCTGCGTTATTCCCGTTAATGTCCAAATATAAATATTTACCGGGATATAACATTCCTATGTCTCAATTCAGGAAGTGGTCTACTTGCATGCCAAATTTCAATATTTAGGATTTGAAGGTTAGTGAAGATGTTCGTTACTAAATATCGCGATAACAATTAAATATATTGTGATGAGATTTTGCTACAAGTCCTGGATTGAAACATATATATGATATTTTATATCTCAGGTGAGGAGTTACATTGGGATAATAATGTGGACAACGCAGAAAAAGCCACGAGTAAATGCGTATTCTAATATTAGACACAATCAATCAAACAAATCCCATCGAAACACATGCAGCTGTGGAAACGTCATTTAGTGAGAAACTTTTGCATACTGCGATCAGGATCCTAAGCACTCACGAACTATTTGTAATCCACATAAGCTTCACAATCGCATTTTCTAAATCTGCCCGTATCGTAAATCTAGCGCAGCCCAGGGGCGCGACTCCGTCGATCTAGCGTAACTCAGGGACAGGCTATCTGATCGCAGTGCCGGAACAGGCAGATTGGAGATAGCCAGATTATAGGGGAAGGCTGAGTGATTTCTAAAAGAATCTAGTAATCTTAAAGATGACTATTGCTTATGACTAATAATGATAGAATGGACGAGAAACTTAAAATTTGAAAAAGTTTATAATCATAAGACATCACGCTTAATTTTTTTAATTTCAAAGGGTTTGAGGATTTGGAGTTCCACAAGGTAAAAATCTAGGTCCCATTCTTTATATGATGAACTGTTTTGAACATAATCAAATCATATTGTACATTTTAATGAGCCATATAAAAGAGCTATCAGAATATAAGTAATCATAAATAACTGTATAGGTATTTAAAATACAAACAAAAGACATGAAGCAGTGACTAATGAAGACAGTGATTTAAATGTCGTATCCGTAGACAAAATAATTGACGTAATTAACGTTGAGACGTCGGAATGAAAAGTATTATAATAGGTATAAATTTTATAAAATGTCTTCCAATATCAACACGGATCCGAGAGTTGATCACAAATCACCAGGCTTTTCCGTGTGGAACACGCATACCGATACTAGGGGTCGGCAACCCGTTGGTTCAAATCATTAAAATACTAATGATAATAAGGTATTTAATGAAGTACATTTTTTTGCCATGTTTGTCTAATCTAAAGTACAAGTTAACATTGCATTCTTGATAAACATTACGTTAAACATGTCAATTGTCAAATTGAATTATCATTGGCAAAATCATTACTAACGTCTTAGAAGTTAAAAATTGATAGTAGATTTAACTGGGGTCATCATATTGATCATGTGTGTAACAGGCTAAGAGCAATTCTCTGTAATATTAGTATAATCAAAAATAAAATGCCATATAATACTCTTCGTCTGCTATACATGGCTATGGCGGACTCTATCATTAGTTATGGTATATCCAGCTACGGCAGAACATTTAAAGCATATTTACAACGTATATACAACTTGCAAATTAAACTCTTAAAAGCCATTGTACCACTTAAAATTAAACATAAGTATAGACAGAACTATGACAACCTATTTAGATATTGTAGAATACTAAGTATATATGATAAAGTAAAACTAGCCATAATACTTGAGTATAAAGACAGATTGGGGGATCTAAATAGTTACGAGAGACATACCAGCCTGCGAAGGCTGAAAAATAGTAAACACTTTATTGTTCCTAGAAGCCCCAACACCTATGGTAAAAGAGTTAGGTCAAACTTCCTACCTCATACACTGAATGGATTTCCCAAACATGTCATATACAATGTACTAAATAACCCAATGAAAAGTAAAAATATAATTAAGAACAATCTAACATAGAACTAGAAACATACGCTTAGTAACATAATCTTAGATATATAAAGATTTACTCTAAGCTGTGCATGAAAAAAAAATTGTACCTATTTCTTTAAAATAAACAAATTATTATTATTTTTTTAAATGGTTTTCATGTTACTTGATAATCGTAACATTTTGCAACTATGTCACAGGTATAACTGGAAGGAAATAGTACATTGTGTATCAAGGGCGGTAAGTAAAGAATTTTAAACGAGTGTTTGTTACAAGGCCGAGGCGAAGCCGAGGGCTTTAATAACACGAGTTTGTAATTCCTTTACCGCCCGTGGCACACACAATGTTTTTCATCACACTTGTGAGGAAATCAGATTTAAAAAAAACCTTACTTAACCTAAATAAAATTGTAAAACTGACAGTGACATTAGTGACATATTTCATAGACAATGCGAATGTCAAGTCACGTTCGGAAACCATAGCGGTAAAGACTAAAAATGGTTTATTTTATATTTGCAAAATACTGAAATACTATATTTAAACATTTAATTAATGTTACAGAAATATGTTTTTACATGTATTTGCAATAACAGTTCTCTTTAAATAAATATTTCAGTAATAAAAGTTAAAAAAGTAAGTTGGCGTTTCCTTTGAAAATGACAAATAAGAGTAAAACAGAACCAGCGTTTCAAATT
This sequence comes from Eudemis profundana, assembly GCA_947034925.1. Taxonomy (NCBI): domain Eukaryota; kingdom Metazoa; phylum Arthropoda; class Insecta; order Lepidoptera; family Tortricidae; genus Eudemis; species Eudemis profundana. The sequence continues at coordinate 24,530,195 of OX344802.1, forward strand.
TAAAAAGAAAATCATTACGCCCTAGGGCGTAATAGGTCATTTACGGCCCGCAAAACCTACGTGTAATGACACCATTTTCGAGCAAGTGTGATGAAAAATAATTAATATTGATAATAACTTAATATCGGGGGTCATCTTAGACAAATCGACCTAGTCCCAAACTAAGCAACATTGCTTAACTTCGGTTACAAGACGACGATATGACTCAGGAATAAATACTCACTTCTCTTACCATGATTTGAGCTATTTTATGTTAGACCCAGAATATTTCCTTTTGGGTATATTCATATGAAGGGATTACAAAAAAAACATAACTGACTTACTGAACTTGTTGAAACTTATAAAAAAACACGTGTCTAACACTGTTTTCCATATTTGATCGAGGCTTTCTTCGACTGAAACTGAATAATTGAGTTTTCTTTTGCTCTTGAATGTATTTAATGAGCAGCAAAAGGTTGCACACCCCTGCTCAGATCAAGATGTGCGTTACCGCAGCAGCCGACAGATTTATGTGGGACGGCGCGGTCACGCGGCGCGCGCGCACAACGATGGGAGCGAAGGGCTTGGGAGCGTGGCGAAAGCAGGCTAAAACTGGAGTAAATAGATTACTTAGTCTACTGTCAAAGCCTAATTGCTATAAATGTACAAAATGAGTGTTTGCAATGGCAAGCACTCATTTTCTGCATTGTGAAAAAGCTCTATCCGATGGGATTAAAAACTAAAACCGCTAATTTTCGACTTGAGCCACTGGATTGGGTCATTATTTGAGAGTTTCACCCGCCTCACTTTCGTGGACACGTTATTGTCGAAGTTCCCTCAGATTTTAGTCTCATATCGAGCTATTTGGTACATATCCGGGACTACTAACAAATACCTTCAAATTACATTAAAATCTGCCGGGATCTCAACAATAATGTGACCACAAAAGTGAGGCGGGTGAAACGCTCATATAATGACCCTATTATAGCAGTATTTGCGTCCTTCTACATTTATATACATAACCTTTGTACATAACCATTGTTCTTTGTACTGTTTCTGTTTGTTTTTTTGTTCAATAATGTGTTTACATAGGTACATACATACATACATATTGATGTCCTATAGTAACGGAATCGGATACGGCGGAAGCGACAATATCCATAAGGTAACTTTTAACGCGGATCGTCACATATTATGTTCCTCACAATATTAAAGATTAAAAAAAAATAACTGACTTCAAATGAACTTATTCAATTACAAATGCACGGGACGAGTTACTATGAAAAAATACCCAATTCGCTATTATGTGTCTAATTAGTTCCCTTGATTTCTACAAGACATTTAGGATCAAATCTGGCGCCAACCTGGATGGTATATTCAACCAAAAAAATAGTTTTCCAAATTGGTTCAGCCGTTTTGGGGTCATCGCGAAACCTAAATAACGATTCCAACGAATTGAAAACCTCCCACCTTTTTACAATTCGGTTAAAAAGTTGTTGATACCAGCCCGGCCTTGCTTGCAATTTTTCATCGTTTCAATTTTTGTGTCAATAATAATCATTGAACCGTTCTGTCCCTTAGACGAGGTGAGAACTCGTATGCGAGTCATTACATTACAGGCTTCTTAGGTACAATGAGTTCACTCGATCGTTAAACGCCGCAATGAAATAAAACTCGCATACGGGTTCTCACATCGTCTAATAAAGGTTAGGCGTCACGTCGAGACGACTTAAAAAGCTTCTGTGTAATAGTAGTTGCAAAAAGCTGTTAAAACTACTTGTAATCTTATTAAACGAGACTTTACTAGCTGCTCAAGTAACTTTTTAGATCAATGTAACATAACGTGACGCAGTGGTTGGTGTTATGCAATCGCGCACGCAATCGCATGCGTACGGGTCAAATTTTTTTTTGTTATACGTCTTTCCTGTGGACATTATAAAATTGTTAGGCTTTAAAGCCTAATTTTCTTACTGGATCCTCATAGACTTATTCAAACCGTCTTTTTCTTAAAACCTGTATGATAAAAGGATAAGTAAAATTTACACAAGTCGTTAACTTTTGTATTGTCCACAGAAAAGACCTATTGTTCACCTGAACGCGGCGTCTTTTCTGTGGACAAAACAAAAGTTAACGACTTGGGTACATTTTACTTATCCTTTTATCATACAGGTTTTAAGAAAAAGAGGTTTGAATAAGTCTATGAGGATCCAGTAAGAAAATTAGGCTTTAAAGCCTAACAATTTTATAATGTCCACAGGAAAGACGTATAACAAAAAAAATTTTTGACCCGTACGCGCAGGCGCAGCTAAGGTTGCCTTTGGGCCTTAGACGTTTAAAATGTTCATAGATTTAGTAAAGTAAGTGAAGTTTACTCAAAAAGTAAAGAAGTTGAGTAAAGTGTTGCTAGACAAAGAGCATCTGCCTATGCATATTATACCTACAAGTTTGTGTCAAAAAAATGTACTTTTTGTACAATTGCAAACTGCACGTTAAAACTAAGTAATCAAATGAGCCCGAAGACGGTGAATTTATCTTTTGTAATTTAAATGATCCTATGGCTACCATCAAGCTTGTAAAATCGTAGCAATTTTTGTTTGTTCGCGCATCACGCAAAAACTTCGTGTTCCATGTTCATCCAATTTCAGAGTTCTATGAAATTTCGTTTACAGGAAGATTATGACCCCTGCTAGAGTCTGTGCGGAAAGAGAATAGGCGTGCCGAAAAACGGAACTAACCTAACCAGTATGGCCACAGAACAGAAAATACGGCACATACGGTACAAAAGCATTACAGCGCCCCCCAAAATTAATCCTATTCTCTTTCCGCACAGACTCTACCACGTAGGATACATTGTATGTGCCTTTTTCACCGCAAACAAAGTTGAGAGCCCATTGGTTAAGAACATAACAACAAATTACCGATCGATATAATAATTTAACTAGATCATCATCTGTCCATCTTGTTGGTGGACGTCCGACGCTGCGCTTGCCGAGTCGTGGTCTCCATTCGAATTCGGATTCTGGTTAAGGCTGCTGGCTCACGGTGGATGCAGGTTGCTTCCAATCGAATTAAGTGGAAATTTATGAGGGAGGCCTATGTCCAGCAGTGGACGTCCAATGGCTGAAATGATGATGATGATGATGGTAATAATTTAATCATAAAGCAGCTGGTGTTATACAATCGCGCACGCAACCTTATGTACATATGGTTGTATTGAAAATGTAATAGCGCTAGGAGAATAACTTAAGAGGAAACAGGAGGGCAGTTTTTCCATACAAACGTAGTCCCCTGTTTCCTCCCTGGATAATGCCAGTAGAGCAATCATGTTTTGTCCAAAAATCTATGGCTACTATTGATATGTTCCTATGTTTTCCTTTTTACGATAAATTGATTCTCAAAAGAGATATTAACCTTCAAAAACCTAAAAAAAATGCCAGATTTTCCGCTGTGTTCACACATCCAGAAAACAAATTTGACTAGATTATTAAGAAAAAAGAAAACATAGGAACACGGCCAAAGCCTTTCTTTAATGTTTCATGAAAAAATTAGTTAAATAGGTTAAGTTTTGGGGAAGAAATCAGGGGACTACGAAACGTTGTTTTCATGAAATTTTAAAAGGTATTTTCGGTCCAAGCTGCAGTTGTCTCTATCGCGCTCTGCGGGTGAGAGGCGGGCAGTGCGGGATAGCGACACATTTTATAAATACCTAATTTTCATTTCTCTCGACCTTACTGTTTCCTCTTAATTTTGGAATTGAGTTATGACTGGTACGATGATTCATAGCAATTAGGCTTTGACAGTAGAGTAAGTAAACTATTTACTCTAGTTTAAGCCTGCTTTCGCCACGCTCCCAAGCCCTTCGCTCCCATCCTTGTGCGCGCGCGCCGCGTGACCGCGCCGTCCTTCTATATTGATGTCCTATAGGAAACGTGTACGACGAAGGTGCTGCCAACTGGTGCCGCCAATCTAAATCAAGTACCCTCTCATGCTGGGGCCACATTGATGGAAACGCCGTTAATTTATCGCGATGAAGGACGATTAACGTCAGTGTAGCTACGACTTACTATATTTGACATTGACACTTCGATATTTTCATTGACATTGACAGCTTGATTTGACAGAGGTGATAGTTTCCTTTTTGGCCACCTGTGTCTCTTTTGTCGTTTAGTGCTGCCACCTATATAGTTCGTGCACGTTCCCTATAGTAACGGAATCGGATACGACGAAAGCGACAATATCCACAAGGTACCTTTTACCGCGGAACGTCACATATTAGTACATTACACAACTAGGGTGGTAAAATAAAGAAAGGCCGAGATCGCAGATGTTTGCGCCTCGAACTGCAAGCGAGGGACGTAAATATGCGATCGAGGGCTTTCTTTATTACCTCCCGTGTTGTGTACATCATTTTATGTCAACACTTGACCAGAAAGCGACTTTTTCCGTACGCGTAGCGTGCGGTAAAAGCCACTTTATGGCCAGGTGTGGCATAAAGTGTCAAAGATATCGCTTATGTGAAGACGTGTAATTGTCAATTGACAATATTTCAAATTTTCTACTCCTTCATTTCATGAGCTGGATAGAAAATAGGTGGAATTTTAAGCTACCCGTATTTTTTCTTTTTCGTTTTAACTCAATTTTTCAATTAAAAATAGCAGTTTGAAAAGTAGCTCATTCTAAAAGGGCGTATGTAGAAAATGACGTCACTTTCCCAACTAGAATCCAGAGCGACAATTACGATTTAAAAAAACTAGAATCCAGAGCGACAATTACGATTAAAAAAATAACTGTCAGGCGTTACAGCGTTGTCAACATAGGAAGTTCGGGAAGACAACGATGCTTTTGCTCCTCTTATTTGGGCTGGATTATATTTATCACTTGCCGATGTGTACTCCATCATCATCATAATTTCAACACGCGGCAGATTCGTGCTATCAGCCTGAGAAAAACCTTCTGATGTCTTCATTATATGAAAAAAATCGGTGTCCGGTAAAAGAAAGCCTGCCAAGTTAATAAAGTTTGTATGCGTTATCGGAGTCCAGTGGGAAAGTGCCAAGTCTTTTAAGGTCTTCGAAAACGTGCAAATGAACCAACGGTAAGAAAATTAAACTTCTAAAGCCGCTAAGCAGTTGTAACAATTTTCAAAACAAATAAACGTCAGACGGCAAGTATGTCACAAAATGACAACCATACCATACACTTTTTAATCGTTTCAGCACTAAGGTCTCTCTCGATAATGCAGGGAAAATGACGTCACACTTCCGGTTCACACTAATTGACGATTTTTTCCAAAATGAATGGGAAAAAAAATCCAAAAATATTTTTTTTGAGCATAAAATACAGTTTTACCCAAATGGTTTTCGAATTAAGATCTTTTGAAAATATGAAATGTTGTCAATTATATTAGACAACAACCAGTCAATAATGATTTGGAAAGGTCAGGCCAGGTGCATTGGAATCGTCATGCATTATTTACAAATTCACCTATACATCTAATTTAAAGTAGGTACAATTGACAGTTACAGTTACTGTAACTGTCAAAGTGATTAGTTTCCATCGTGTCATGATTCCGCTAACAAGACAGGTACAGTCAAGCCGATTTACATCTTACATATTTTAAAAATAACTGGACATGTTTCTAAGTCCTTGATAATAATAGTACCTACCTATATTACATAACGCATCCCATTAGGTCGAGGTGTATCCTTAAGTAACCCCTATTACCAAGATAAGATAAGATATTACGTAACTAGGACGGTTAAATAAAGAATAACTCAGATTGCAGGTGTTTGTGGCTAGATCCGTAGGCGATGATGTTATACGTATGTACAATACAATACAAATATTCTTTATTGCACACCATAAAAACATATTACAAAGTATATTGTTTGGTACGTCTCTAGGAAGAAGGGTCATGTGCAGCGGGTGGAATTTGCTACTTACTTTCATGACGTATACACATGATATAAGATCACGCATGTTGGTTTTTTTTATTACAAACAAGTTGATTCCAAGTACTTATGGTTTACGGAATTCATCAATTGATTTCAACATATTCCTAAAAATAGACTGATTTAATCATTTTTAGATATACTCATTAATTCCTGTTTTGATTTATGTAAAAGCACACATCGAATAGTCTATACATCAGGTGTCAGATTTATTAGCCGTTTTGATAAAATAGTATCTGAAAATCGCGAAAGTTTTAACCGATATACCACAGTACTATAGGCTTATGATGCTATGCTTTGTCTCGCGATAAATAAATGATAAAATATCCATCATCTCACACACTATTTGTCAAAACGTGACGGATGCTTTATCAGTTATTTATCGCGCGACAAAGATTACTTTAAAATGCAGGGGCGGCTTTGCAAAAACGGTTTTTCTTTCATATAATCGATTTTTCCTTTACTAAACTCAATATACGACATACTTTGGTCGATTTTGCAGCTGTTTATAAAATTACAACCAGCTAATGAAGTATAAAGACCATGTTATAACCATATTAAGTCTGTCAAAATAGCCCCATTTTGTCCTAAAGTCACCCAGTTTTACAGTACCACGACGAAGTGCTAAAACATTCGAAGGACTGTACGAGCAAAATATATGCAGCAGCTGACGACACCCTACTAAATCGCACCCGAGACCCATACAAAACTGTCACCAGTATCTCCAGTCATATTGTACTTTATTACTCTTCCATACATACAACTGACTCACCTCGACGTGTTGGATGCGAGCCGTTTAAGGAAGCGTGATATTGTGCCACGGATAAGCTAATGCGGCATGTTGCATGCGGCAGTATAATTCAATGCCTGCTGCCTTACAAATTACCTCGCTGTATTGTGAAATAGACACTTTGTTAAGCATTATAAATAATATTTTTATAGTAGAACGAATGGAGTGACTGGAAATGGTCACAAGTACGACAAAATAAACCCAGGATAAGTATTCTACACTTGGGAACTTGTGTTAATTTTATGGAGATGGTGGAATGAACTATTGAATAGGTGTAACAAAATGGGCGCCACTGTCCAATTACGTAATTTGGGCAACAGAGAAATGTTAGTCGAATTGTGAAGTTTTGTGATACTTAGGTACAGATAAATAAGATTTAAGTTCGATTGAACATGATCGTATTTGTCTGAAATTTATTTCTTGTGTGCTGAACGCCTCCGCGTCCTTGCAGCAGAACTGCTGGCTGGATGAGTCACCGGGACGGCACGGAACGGAACGGAATTTCTAAAGGGTTAACTGCAAGAGATTTCCTAAAGAGTTACGCGCACCTATTTTTCTCTTTTGTACGGAATCATTAGTTGCATGTTAGTGTTAAAGTGATTACATATATGCATAAAAAATACAAATCACTGCAACGCTTTATACAACAAGGAAACTTATTATTTTATAGGTTCTGTATTTTTGAGGTGCCATAAGGTCGGGTGCCCGCCAGGAAAATTTGGATTCAGGTTTTATTATTGCATTGAAATTTTAGCACATTGCAGTGTGGTTGGTTTTAGCTATGGATTTGAGATATGTGGTTTTCATGTGGGCCGAAATTAACCTTCATTTCCTCAAAGTAAAGTACCTCAACCATACGGTATGCAATTAGGGTTGCCAGGTGAGTCGCGAAAAAATACCGGACAGCCCCAAAAAGGGAGGGGGGGGGATATGCTACTTTTTTATACTGTCCGGTATGACAATTTATTTTTTACCGGACAGGCCTCGAAAATAACGGACTGTACGCTTAAATACCGGACATCTGGCAACCCTATATGCAATAAGAGTACTTGTGAATACATATACACACATATATCTTGCATTCTCTATACTATCCGCAAAACTAAGTAGCGAGTCGGGCAAAAAAGTCAGTTAACATGCCGATAAAATTTTAATGTATATAAGTAAATATAGTGACATTACAGACGAATGTTAATAGCTTGAATGAATTTCTTTGTTTAGTTTTAGTTTTTTTTGTATACAATTATATTATCATCGCCATAAATTTGCATCAATTTTTTAAATTGAATATTCAATACCTGTGTATTTATTTAATATTTATCGTAATGAAACAATACTGACATAATATGTATGTATGTATGTATGTATGTAAACACTTTATTGCACATAAAATCAATCATATTTAATAATAATCAATCATATTTATTTTCCTCGTTTCTTTACTTTATTTACATTGGTTTTGTATGCTACTACTACTTATAATAAATCTGTGGCGTAAATGACACCGATGTCGCATGCGGCCCGGTGTGGCACCGTATACGTCCTACAAACATAAGATAAGGTGAAATTTATCTAGAAAGGGCTAGAAAATCTAAGAGCAATCGTTTGAGATACAACACCACTGCTTATAAGGGTCTATGTTATTAGTAATATCGTGTCGGTTAAGACCTTTTGTGGACAAAGATGGCGATAGGTTTATAATTTACGCACTCTCGACGAATCGCGGCCGTTATTTCACTGGAATTGGCCTATTTGGAACGATCTATAGCTGTTTAAGAATCAATACATATGTAATTAATTGATACAGTCGACTGTTTGATTTTATAACTGCAAGACATTCTGAGAGAATTCGTATTTTACAAAATTGTGCAAATATTTGTGAATAACGGTGTGTTGCCTGGCCAAGAGAAAGAAATAGTTAGTGGTACTTTAAACCGTTATTCCTCGAGATTTAATAGATACAAATTCATCAATAATCAAGCTATCATTTGTGAGTCGTCAATAAGATCGGACGTGTCTGTTATTAAAATAAATATTCGCTTACTAAATCGTGACCTAGCTCTTTACGTCGAACGGCAGGAATTATCTGTGTCATCATTGTTGAGGTTTTATACTGTATTTTGTGTTGTCTATTTATTCTTTATTTCTTGTTCTATTTTTACACCTTTTGTTTTACGTTTAGTTGTCAAATTAAATTGGAAAAGTCAGCTGCTGGTTTTCTTGCTCTCCGCTATTTAAGATTTAAATCCCGTACATTTTTGGTCCTTCTCCCGTTTTTAATGAACACGCGATCGAAAACCAAGCAGCGGGCGCCGCCAAGCGGTGCCGGAGAGGCTTGTTCGGAATCAAGTATGCCCGTCGCGGGTGGGCTCGGTCGGTCCACGAAGCAGGACCCTGTTTCTACCGATGCCACTGAAACGCCCGCGGTGAGCAACCCTGGCTCCGGGACGCCTCGCCAGCACCCTACAACGAGCACAGAACACGTTACTGTTTCACCAAGTTCCAGGTCGCGCATGTCGGGGTCTTCACGGTCGTCAGCCACGATAAAGGCACGCAGGTTGACCGCGGAGGCACAGTTAGCCCGTCGCAGCATGGAGCGCGAACAGGAGCTGTTTGAACGCGAACAAGAACTCGCCAAACAGCGCGTAGAACGTGAACATGAACTCGCGCGACAGCGCGCCGAACATGAGCAACAACTCGCACAAATTACTCGCGAGCAGGAGCTCGCCCGTTTACGGCTCGACCACGAACGTAAGCTCATTCAACAGGCGCAGCAAGTTGAAGCACTGGAGATGGAAGCATGTCTGGCGGCTCAGGAAGCCGACGAACGCTCAGAACAATCGGTCAGTCATTCTTATTCTCGTACCGCATCATGGGTTCACGACGTAAACCATAGCAGTCATCCGAACAATAATACCGATGACTATGCTATAAACGCTCCATCGTTTTCGCGACAGGATATCACTGCTATGGTTCCCGCTCCCGCGAGAAATCCCATTCATAAGCGTAGCAATATTCATCCTCAGATTTTAAACGATTCGAATATGCCAAATTTTTCGCAAGAACAAACAAACTATCACGATGTTCACGTAAAAACATCGACGAATTTTCATCACAATCCTGCTGAGCAATTTTCATCTAAGTTCATCCCTGAAAATCATGAAAATCAGCGTAACATTTACAAGAAACCCGTGACATTTCAAATTCCATTAAATGACAAAACTCAGTCAAATGTATTTGAAACGTCGACGTCAAAAAATACGCTGTCATTTTCACGGCCAGTAGTCGACAAGCACAATAAAGAGTGTGCAATGTCGAAACAAATTGAACAAAATTCTTATTCGCATAGATGTTCGCATAAAGTTGAACTTATGCCGTTTAGCGGTAAAGCTACCGAATTCTTGATGTTCAAGCGGACCTATCGCAATACTGAACAAATGTTTACACCCGCAGAGAATCTCGTGCGTTTGACCGGCGCGCTCCGTGGTCCAGCTCTCGAGTGTGTATCGTCGCTGCTGTACACGACCGAGCGCCCCGAGGAAGTGCTCGACATGCTGGAGCAGACGTTCGCGCTCCCCGAGATGATCGTGCTGCACGAGATCGCACTCGTCCGGAATCTACCCAAGATAAGCTTTGATCAAAGAGAGTTGAATCATTTCGCTTGTAGATTGCGCAATTGTATAGCTGTAATTAACAATTTAGACCAGAAAGAACACATATACTCTGTAGAACTATTCCACTCTGTATTGAGTAAATTGACACCTATATTGTACAGTCAGTGGAAAGATTTTGCGTATAATAGTGATCGATCTGCACCGAAAATACAACTTTTATCTGCGTTTCTTGACATTGAGGCTATCAAGCACAATAGATTTGGTTTGGTCGCCGATTACGCTAAGCGACCCGGCACGTTGATGCCAGATTTTAATAAACGCGCAGGTACAGTCAGCAATAATTTTGTACCCTATTTTACACGCCGTGAAAATAATTTCACACCGAATTTCACACGTCGTGAAAACGTTCACGTGACATCCACACGCACTGGTGACTTATGTCGTTTTTGTAATAATAAACACAAACTGAGTGATTGCAAAGATTTCAAAGCTCTGACATTAGATGATAAGTGGCGCTGGTTGCGCGATGCTAAGATCTGTTATAAGTGTCTGAGGTCTAAAACACATCGTTGGAAGACTTGTAAAATTGGTCGTTGCGGTATTGACGGGTGCGAACGTTTTCATAACCCACTGTTGCATTCGTCCTCGACACAAAACACAACACGCAGCGCTGCTGCAGACGAGTCTCCGTCTTACAACATCGTAACTGGAACCATAAACGATTGTGATAAAACTGATAAAACTGTGACAATTTCGAACATCGTTGAACACATAAGTAACAAAACGTCACCCGCTCAAACAAGTGTATATTTAAAAATAGTGCCTGTCGAAGTGAGTGGTCCTAACGGAAAATATGATACATACGCTTTACTTGATGATGGATCAACGGCGACCTTGATCGACTCGGAGGTGGCGCGACGCATTGGAGCATCAGGCCCCATGGAGTCAATCAAAGTCGACGGAGTTGCAGGAATGTCAACACATAAACCGATTCAACACGTGAGCTTTTCTATTAAGGGTAAACAATGTTCTGAGACATTTTCAGTGACAAATGCTAAGGCTATGGATACACTCTCGTTGTTTACACAAACTGTCAACCACAGTGACTTATCGAAGTATACACACCTGGCAGATTTAATTGATGATCTTGCACTGACCAACGCTACGCCTAAGATTTTGCTCGGTGCCGAGCATTGGTATTTGACCGTTAGCCACGAAGTGAGGGCAGGTCCTAGGAATCAACCCGTTGCCTGCCGCACAGCGTTAGGTTGGGTAGTGCACGGCAGGTCTAATAGTTGGACAAAACCTGTTCATTTTATAAACCACGTCTCTGTCGACGACAGTAGCGACTCCAACATGAACGACCTTATCAAGGATTATTTTCGCCTTGACTCTATAGGTATCTCTAAGCCCGACACTATGTGTACTAAGGAGGACGAGCATGCTTTAGACATTTTAGACACCACGGCTAAACGTCTGCCATCAGGTAGGTTTGAGGTAGGACTTTTGTGGCGTAAAGACATCCCAAACATACCCGATAGCTATCCACATGCACTTTCGAGATTTCTCGGGTTGGAACGGCGCATGTCTAGAGATGCTGAATTTAAAAACGGTTATTGTGCCTTTATTAACAATATGATAGGGAAAGGTTACGCCGAAGAGTGTCCCAGGCACACCTATAGAGATAATGTTGACACAAACGATACACGTCAAACACTGCGCTGGTATTTGCCACACTTTCCTGTCATACATCCGCAAAAAAAGAAGCTTCGAGTGGTTCATGACGCAGCTGCGAAGACGTCAGGTGTCAGTTTAAACTCACTTCTGCTGCCTGGCCCAGATCTTCTGCAGCCATTACTTCATATTCTGTTTCGCTTCCGTGAAGGTCACGTTGCAATGACGGCTGACGTGAAGGAAATGTTCCCACAGGTTAAAATTAGGGAGGAAGACCGTGATGCCTTGCGGTACATTTGGAGGGACAGTCCCAGCTGTGAGTTGAAGGAATACAGGCTTCTGTGTCATAATGACTTCTGTTATTTTTGGTGCTGCATGTAGCCCGTGCACAGCCTTATACATCAAAAACCATAACGCCCAGGAATTGCAGAAGTCGTATCCCGCGGCATCCAAAGCTGTCATCCATGATCACTATATGGACGATTTTTTGGGCAGTTTGGATGACGTACAGGAAGCCTCACAACTCGCAGCTGATATAGTAGCAGTGCACAAGGCCGCAGGAATGGAAATGCGAGGGTGGGTTTCCAACGTACCCTCCGCACTCGCTGCAGTTCCTGAGGACTTGCGTGCTCCTCCACCTGACAATATTCACGTAGGCCCTGAAGCCTTTGTCAGGACTTTGGGACTCATTTGGCATCCACAAAGCGATACTTTTAGCTTTCGTAATGGGTCCCCAATTCCTGAAAACATCAAGCTAACTAAACGGAAAGTGTTGTCTCATTTGATGTGCGTATACGATCCGCTAGGTTTTTTAACTCCACTGGTTATTCAAGGACGTATTTTATTCCAAGAAACTTGGAGAACTGGTATCGATTGGGATACCGAGCTGCAACCAGACACAATTAGAAAATGGCTGTTTTGGTCTCACCAGCTAGCTAGGATTACAGATATTAAAATTCCTCGCTGGTACAGATGCGGGTTTCAAAATAACGGCATCAAGGACAGACAGCTCCACGTTTTTGCTGACGCTAGTGAGGAAGCATACTCTTGTGTCGCATACTGGCGCTTTACATTCTCAGACGGTTCTGTGAAGCTGTCTCTGATTGGTGGTAAAGCGCGCCTTAGTCCTCTAAAACCTCCAAGCAGGCCTCATCGCCGCTCGATATGCCAACACCATATGCACCGGTCATCAAGTCAACCCGAATTCAGCACATTTCTGGTCTGATTCAACCACAGTTTTGAGTTGGATTCGCAGCGACGCACGGACATTCAAACCATTCGTAGCGAACCGTGTAGGTGAAATTACAGAAATAACGAACGTCGATGACTGGAAATTTGTACCTGGTGGTTTGAATGTCGCAGATGATGCTACAAGGCTAAAAGACTCGGACATCGACCTGTCGCGTTGGCTCTCTGGACCTGATTTTTTACTGCTGCCAGCTTGTGAGTGGCCCAAAGAACCATCGCCTACACCTGCCTAAACCACATCTGCCTTGGAAGAACGGAAACCATCCAAGGTGTATGTAGGCTTAACCCATCTGGATAAACCTTCATCGGTTGTACCGGATCCCTCACGTTTTAGTGAGTGGTTACGACTGATACGTGCGACCGCGCGCGTCATTCAGTGCGCGTACAAATTTCGGTCACTTTTGGCACACAACAGTCAAAATTCCAAAAAAAACAACGTTCCTTCCCTCCAGCTTTCACCACTGTCCGCTATAGAGGTGCAAAGGGCCGAAGTGGAGATTCTTCGGAAAGCACAGAACGACAGCTTCAGCGAAGAAATAACACTTCTCCAAAATGCCAAACCCCTACCCAAGTCAAGTAAACTTCATCCTCTCTGCCCAATATTTGACAAAGACGGCTTACTCAGACTGGACAGCCGAATAAAGCACATTAAGAACCTTGATTACGCCACCACATCACCTATCATTTTGGATGGTCGGCACCCAACCGTACGTCTTCTCATACGCCACTACCATACGAAAGCTGCACATTCGTTCAACGAACTGGTCGTCAATGAGATTAAACAGCGGTATTGGATTTTCCGGTGCCGTAGCGAAGTTCGAAAAATTGCGGGAACATGCCTATACTGCATCAAACGAAAAGCGAAACCGAAAGTTCCCCCAACTGGTGATTTGCCTGACGTACGCCTCGAACATCATAAACGCCCGTTCTCTAACACTGGCCTTGACTATTTTGGCCCTGTGGAGGTGTCAGTTGGACGTCGCAGAGAAAAGCGGTGGGTTGCCCTGTTCACCTGTATGACGACACGCGCAGTGCATCTGGAGATCGTAGCCAGTCTTTCGGCAGATTCCGCAATTTTATGCATACGCCGTTTTGCTGCGCGTCGCGGATTTCCACTCAAGATCCTATCCGATAACGGCACATGTTTCGTTGGAGCCAATCGTCATTTGTGCGAGTTCTACAGCGACGACGTGCAGGAATATGCTGCTGGCAAACAAATAGAATGGTGTTTTCTACCACCGGCGTCCCCATTCATGGGTGGCTGCTGGGAAAGGCTCGTGAAGACGGTGAAGTCTGCGCTTTCTACAACCCTGAAAGAGAGAGCGCCCAGAGAAGAGCTATTGCACACCTTTCTCCTTGAGGCGGAGGCTATAGTTAACTCAAGGCCCCTGACGTACGTGACTGAGAACCAGGAATGCCAGAGCCTTACACCGTTCCATTTCCTGATAGGATCATCCTCGAACCAACAATTACCGGTACGCCTCGATGACGGAGTATTTTCGTTACGAAAAGAATGGCAAAAAGTTCTCCGTCTCTCTGAACACTTTTGGGCTAGATGGCTGAAAGAGTACCTGCCCACTCTCAGACCTAAGCGACAGCATGAAGGTCAGTTTTCAAACTTGAAAGTGGACGATGTGGTGCTGGTGGTTGACCCCGACAACTTTAATCATGTGTAATGCGTTTGTTGGAGTGATTTTATAAGAAAATGTCGGATAATAGTCCATTTAACCGGAGTGGGCTTACGCGTCGCAGCCCTCCGCCGTCACCTGCGCCGCGGCTGCAGCCACCGCCGCCCTGCCCGCCCGAGCCCGTCCCACAGGAAGTCCCGCCACCGCCGCCCCCGAAGACCGTGACTACAGCAGACCTCCAAGCCTGGATGAAGTCTATTGAGCAAGCGCTGAATGATGTATGCACTATCGCTTCCGAGGGAAAATTAAATTCCGAGCAAAAAACAAAAATAAACACTTTATGCCGCAAAGTGGGGCATAGCTCTTCTCAACTGGCGATTGAATACCAAGCCCTAAAACAGAAAGCTATCCTGAACTACCATGCCTACCAAGATCTTCAAGAAAAGTTTGACCTTTCGCTTCGTTTCCAGGAACTGAAAAAGTGTATACAGGAGTCTACAAAAATTAGCCCGGAACCCGCTTCTTTTGCCGATGTGCTTAAGAAAACCTCTATCCAGCCCTCTAACATTAGCTCAGTAGTAATTTATCCTACTGATAAATTAAAGACGAGCGAGGAGACTAAATCCCTCGTTCAAAAAATTATCAGGCCAGAAGAGATGAAATTGCACGTGAGAGGGTTGCGCAAAATCAGAAATGGAGGTGTCGTTATTAGTACTGATTCTAAGGACGATATCCAGAAACTTAAACAATCGGCACAGTTATCGACCTCTGGACTCACGGTGGACGAGCCACGGAAGCGTAGACCTAGAATAGTTGTCATCGGCGTACCCACGGCAATGCAGGAAGCGGAAGTTTTTAAATGTATTTACCAACAAAACCTAGCCGATACTATGCCTAATATGTCCTTAGAAAACTTTCTGACCACGATTAAGTTAAGCCACAAATCTGGCAAAAAAGACTCTGAGAACTGCAACTACATAATCGAAGTCCCTGCTCTTATACGGAAGGCCTTGATTTCAAGAGATAGAGTGTTTGTAAACTGGTCGTCGTGCCCTGTGAGAGACTTTACTCTAGTGACGAGATGCTACAAGTGCCAGCAGTACGGTCATGCGGCGAAGACGTGCAAGACGGAGGTCGACACCTGCGGGCATTGCGGCGACGTCGGTCATACGATAAAGGACTGCACCAAAAAAACTGAGCCACCAAAATGTGCAACATGCCTTCAATACAAAAAGCCCTGCAATCATGAAACTGGCGATGCCGAATGCCCAGCTAGAAAATTAGCCGAAAAACGGTACATAAACTCCATAGACTATGAAGACGCCTAAGTGACCTACTACCGAGATGTCCTACTTACACAATTTCGATAACTAGGCTAATACCAATCGTACGCCTATAACATCTAAATGAAATTAAAACAAACTTGAAGAATGCAACATCGATTTTGGCCCAGTTTTACAGTTCTGCTGACGCAGATGCTAGCATGTCACATTGATTAAACGTAATACTAGTTAATAAGATTTGAATTGTATTAAACTGCATATTTAGTATGTAAATATTTAGTATTAAATACAAATGTTTGATAGTCCCTTTTGCCTGAGATACAGGGAATCCTAGTTCAGGCATATAGGTTCAACTCTCTAATTGTATATCTTAGTCTTTAAATGCCATTGTTGTATAATACGTTGTTTAATAAATTATTCTAAATTATTCTATTCTATCTGCTTTGCCCAAGGGGTAACTGGTAGAGAATTCCCTATGGCATTAAGTTCGCATTTTGTACGATAAGTTTTCTTTTGTGCAATAACATTTAAATAAATAAATAATGCTGTATTCTGCCGTATTTACTGTTAAATTTATTTGGACTTTCGTATGCCTCTGTCAAAATGTTGCCATTACAAAATTGACTATGTTTTAAACACAAAGTTCAACGTTTAATAAGCCAAAACTCTGAAAGCTTCAAAGATAGGTAGTTGGTTATTTAATATTCAGGCTCGAGTAGGACCTTCTCACAGTAAGATTGATTCATTTTGACATAATGCATCTTACGAAAGAAACATGATGTTTCTTGATTTGTTTTTAATGCGGGTAAATTACACCACATTTTAAGTTACATACAAGAAATCAAAATACATAGAAAAATTAAAGGTTAAAAACCTATTATACTAGAATTATACGAAAGTCAAAGTAGATGGTAAAATTCAGGGCGCTTGCTGCGTGCTCCGGTGGTCAAGTGGTTAAGGCGCTGGGCCGGAAATCCAGAGGTTCCGGGTTCGATTCCCGGTCTGGACCACAGGTGAGTACCATTTAATTTTTCTATGTACTTTGATTTCTTGTATCTATTTACATATGTAACTTATAATGCATCTTGTTCAGAGGTCGGTTATTGAAAAAAAAGTATGTCTGATACAGATCCGCGTGCACACAATTTCCAAACCCCGACACTTTCATTGACCCTATTCTAACACCGTGCAATATCGAGTAACGATTCACACGAATGTCATCAGCCGACGTCAAGTTTATGACGTTTTCACTGCACCGAGAAAGCGGCCGAGAATGCAAAGCATATTAATACATTCAGAAATAGCTAATGACCACTGTTTAGATTTACGAGATAATCAGGAATAATCATTGTTAATGACTTCTGACTAGAACGTTAAGTCTAGACGTTTAAGAGGAAACAGTAAGGTGGAGAGAATTGAAAATTAGGTATTTGTAAAATGTGTCACTGTCCCGCAATGCCCGCCTCTCCCGCGCAGAGCGCGATAGAGACAACTGCAGCTTGGACCGAAAATACCTATTAAAATTTCATGAAAACAACGTTTCGTAGTCCCCTGATTTTTTCCCCAAAACTTAACCTATTTAACTAATTTTTTCATTAAACATTAAAGAAAGGCTTTGGCCGTGTTGCTATGTTTTCCTTTTTTTTAATAATCTAGTCAAATTTGTTTTCTGGATGTGTGAACACAGCGGAAAATCTGGCATTTTTTTTAGGTTTTTGAAGGTTAATATCTCTTTTGAGAATCAATTTATCGTAAAAAGGAAAACATAGGAACATATCAATAGTAGCCATAGATTTTTGGACAAAAAATTATTGCTCTACTGGCATTATCCAGGCAGGAAACAGGGGACTACGTTTGTATGGAAAAACTGCCCTCCTGTTTCCTCTTAAGCACAGAAATATATCGAGATAGAAGAAAATAGTTCGTCGATTTGTATGGCAAAGAAGAGTGTAACGTTTTTCGCTTGGCGTTTGACGCCAAAAGTGCAATTTAGTGAGAGAAAACATGAATTTTTCATTTCATTCGGTGGTATTTGATCAATGAATTATAACAATAATTTTCAGATTTTCAAATATGATAATAATATTGACAGAAACTGAAGTTGACGGCGTCCAAAGTAAGTCATCGCCACTTCTTTTAAGCACGCGCGGTACATACACATTTTTCTTCTACCTCGAAATATTTCTGTGCGTTTAAGGATAGATTACAAGTCATCAATATTTTAAGCCGGCTATAGTGTTTAATCTGTGTTATTTGAGCACCAGGCTGACTTCTGGCCTAAAGCGACAACGAAGTGGGTCTTATAAGATAAATAACTAAATATTTTTACTAAAAAAAACCTGACCGCGGTGCACTTTAAAAGTGCATAAAATCCGCCATTTTGTTTATTTTAACGAACTTCATACCCAGTGACACTCGCGCCATCAAGACGAATCCAATGATGTATCATTTATTAAAATCGGTTGTGCCGTTGAGTAGTTACGAGCGGACACAGGAACGGACATACATACATACATACAGGTCAAACACATTACCCTCCCTTTGGGCTTTGCCGCAGTCGGGTAAAAACAGATTTTCGGTAGACCTCGACGAAGACGGCGAGACAAACTTAACGCCTTTCGTAAGAAATGGTGGGATACAAGGAAAATGGAGAGGGAGATCTTACGTCCTTGAAATAAAAAAGTAAATTCCACCAGAATATCGGGCACGTGACGCCATTTTTTCATAGTTCTAACAAAGTTAGGAAGTACATTTTTGGTAAGTACTCGTATGTCAGTATTTTATAACATGGTTTCTGAATTGATAATGTCATTTAGGAATTTTTATTTGTTTTTAAGGTAGCTGCCATAGCCGTCACGTGCCCGACAAAGTAGACGTTTTAGTAGAATGCCCCAATAGATATTTAAGCACGGTCTCATTCCGAAGAATAATTATTGAAATCGAATCAAATGATTTATTATTGGAAGTAAGCCTCAAGGGCTCTTCTACAGATCTGTTTCTATTGCCGCTTCGGAAAATGATTTTCTGGTGAAAAGAAATGCCGCTAGAAGCTCATTACCTAGTTTATTTGTTAAAACATTAAGCATTACAAAAATATGCTAGACGACTAAAAAAACTGTTTAGTCCGTCAGTTAGATTATTTAAAAATATTGTACACGATCGATTTGTTTGACAAACAAAAAATAACGAGGATACAGTGCTTAGAAGTTTCGAGTGACGTCACTCTTTGGTACAATTTTTACATAGGAGTGACGTCACAATCACAAGCCCCCACTCCGGAAGTTTGATGATCTATACCTTTGTCGATTTTTAATAATTTGATAAACCAAAAAATACGTGTCCCATATTTTTCTATAATTTAACTGACGGACTAAATAGAATGATATATTTTTAACCCAGTCATCATCCCTAGACATGACTACATGAAATTTCACCTTTAAAGAAAAGCATTGATCCGGGAACCTATGTTCATTTAGCCATTAAAGTAATGATACGCTACACTGCATATTCATGCCTAATTTATCTCCTTATCGCAACCATTTAAATTGCCCTCGTAAAACACAATACGAAACGTCTATTTTATAATAATCGAGTCAGTTAATCACGCATGACGCGTCAATAATCATCGAGTCAGCACGCAACCGTAAATCCCGATATTGACGTCGCACAAATCATTCAATCTCCCATCAGAGTCGATCGTAAATATATCATCGTGATTAATGCAAGTTTGAGAATAAGAGCCCCGGGCGATGCCCATTGGTCGCTGCTAAACGAACAATTATTCGAATGCCGCGCTCTGATTGGTTGAGCCGACGTTCGTTTTTTAATGTGACGCGGTGATGGATTCGACCCTTCGACTCGCGCGCATCCATTGTTGTGGATATGTGTGTAATGTATGACTGTGTATGTGATTTAAGTACATTAGTTTACACGTTTTAATTGGTAGTTAAGTTGGAGGTTGATGTGTGGGTCTGATAAAAAATGGTTTAGAATATTGGTAACGTGTTAATGTATTCACAGGTAGAGCTTGTTACGTAAGAAGTAGTACCTAAGACTACGTCGATATCATCATCATCATCACCAGCCTAATATACGTTCCACTGCTGGGCACGGACCTACTCTCACAGAGCTAAGGGTCTTAAGTAGCTAATTGTCAAAAATATACTAACAATAAGTTTTACTGGTCCTCTCGTCCCTATTTAACAGGTAATCTAGTGTTAAAGAGCTATTTGGTGGACGTCCGACGCTGCGCTTGCCGATTCGTGGTCTCCATTCGAGAACCTTTCGGCCCCAACGGCCATCTGTTTGTTCTACGTGCTATATGCCCTGCCCATTGCCACTTCAACAAGCTTATCCGTTTGGCTATGTCGGTGACCCTCGTTCATCTACCAACACCACCAACAAGTTGGACAGATGATCTGGTTAAGGCTGCTGGCTCACGGTGGATGCGGGTTGCTTCCAACCGAACTAATTGGAAATCTATGGGGGAGGCCTATGTCCAGCAGTGGACGTCCTATGGCTGAAATGATGATGATGATGAAAGAGCTATTTAGACGAACCATATAATTGAATACATTTAAGTTATAATTTATAATTGACAACATTTCATTTTAAGAACACTTTAAAATGTATATACGATTCGAAAGCATTTTGTCTCCTGAACACTACACTATTTTTATAATATTTTATATCGCTTAATATAAAAAATACAAATGAATAAAAAATATGTTCTCATCCTACCAGTTCTACGGCACAACATATGGACTGCCAGTGCCTTTTGCCACAGAAAAAATAAGTTGTCATAATTTTGAATTTGACATTGTCAATGCATACTGTCAGATCTCTTACTTTTTTCGATCGCGATAAGACTAAAGTAATGGTTTATTCTACCGTAGAACTGTAGTAACGCCCTTTTAGAATAAGTAAGTATTAATATATTAATTATAAATTAATTACAAATCCTGGTGAAACAAATAAACTATCAGCGTATTCGTCTTTTCAAACCAAATACAGAGAACCAATAAAATTAAAAGTTGTCAATTACCAACCGTAAAACTGGGCTATTTAAGACCCGCGAGGCTATTTGAAAAATGACTTGGATAATAAAAACCTTATTAATAGATCACTAACCAACATCACATTACACTTAGGGTAGGCCCTGTTAGATGAAGATCTATGTTTCTACCATTGCCATAGAACAAAAATAAATAGACTTTTAATTAACACAGTATAATAGCAGTATTTTTTCTTCCCATAAAAGCTACATCGCGCGCTTGAATGTGTGCGCGCCGTGTACGATCGCACTACAAGCAAAGATTTAAGAATTCGTAAGTATGCTCCAGTATGGATCCCACTCACACAGACGCGCGTACGTGTCGTACGCTCCTTAACGGCCGAAGTAGGACTTGTTTGTCTGTATACTTTGCCATTGACTTATATTTTCTTAGTGCCAAATAGCCTCGCACATCTTAATTAGCCACATTTTACGTTACATTACTTGATAAGTTAAATATTTGATATGACAAAGTGCTGCTACAATATTTGATAAAACTGTTCATACAATCATTAAATCGTGCCTGATACTTATGAGCATCTTGCGGATATTTTATTAAAGGTACCTTTAATAAAATATCCGCAAGATGCATATATTCTTATTATATTATATAGTTTTTTTTAGTTTGTTATTGTTTTATTTAAATTTTACTGTTTACTAAATAAATGATTCAGAAAACATTATTTTTCCAAAAAAAAAAAAATTGTAATCAAAGTAGGAATCTAACACCTTTCTCTATTCAAAATAGTTAAACGACATCAACGACAGTTAAAAAGAACAATACGTATTAAATTATCACATCCTAACCCTATTCATTTATAAACAAAAAACATGGCGGCCGCGGCGCGCCCTCCGATTGGTCAGCTGTCACGCGCCGGCGCATCCGTCAAGCTACCCTCATTACTTGTGCATTACGATAAGCCATGTTTTATAGTTCAACTGTTTATGTTTAGTTAATGGTAGTGGTCTTTAAGGGCCGTTTCCACCAGAGCTGCGCGAAGTAGCGAAGCGGTGCGTTAGAAAAAATGCAGCAACCCTGCGCAGAGCGAAGCTATACTCGTTTTTTAACCGACTTAACAAAAAGAAGGATGTTCTCTAGACAGTCGATTTTTTTTAAAGTTTGTCCTCTCTAAATTCCGTCGTTTATGTTATGACCCGATAAGAAAAAATCTTTGTTAAATTAAAATTTCAAATATGATCGATGGGATTCATTAGAAATTGAGGGAGCTCGCGAAGTAGGTTATGTGATTTAGAATAGTTATAATGATTTAATCGTAGAATAAATCAATAAAAGGAACTAAAGCTATTAAATCACAAATTTTTAATACTTATCTAAATTAGCATTAGATTCCGGCCCGACACACACCTGGTTCTACCCCGCTGTATGACCAAAAATATTTGTTGGACCAGATAAGAACTGGACAGGGATCACAGTTATTATACAGGATGCCTCTAACAATGGAGCTTTAAATGAAAGGGTCGTTTCTACTCCTTAATCTGAGCTACTTTCGTTTTGCCACTTTTTAGAACACACTAAATTCTTATTTTGTTTTTATACAAACATACGAAAAGTGACATTTCACTGCTTTCAGAATTGAGCTCTGAAGATGAATTTAAGTATCTTAATTTAAGTTATTGCAAGATATTGCAAAATAAAAGTATATCGTTTAGCTAAAATAATCGAACTTTACATTTAAAGGGCTCATCGTTAGAGCCAGCCTGTATTACTGTATCTAATTATAAATGTTAGTTTAAGCACGTTCAGTGGTAGACTTTTTCCTCGATTATCGTTCAGCTACATCACAAGGCGGTGGTGGATAGTCAGCCTAAGGCGGCAGAGTATAAAGTGAACATTATAAAGGTTTATCTTAATACGGTAGAGTTGTTATAATCTTAAATCTATAAATAATAATTAGTGTCAGTTGTTAAACGTAAAGGCACTTCATGAATTTTGACTGATACTTATGAAATAGTACAGACTGGCTTTGATCTAAAACTATGAAATTTTAAATTAATAAGTAATTAATAATAAGGAAATATTTTAATTTTAATTAACATAGCGATTAAATCATACCTCATTATGTTTAGTTAGGGTAGTACAAACCAGCAACACCGCTTTTAATTATAGTAGAATCACTTACCTGAAACAAAAACCAACATTAGATAAAAGAAACATTGAAATATTCCTTTGAAATAAAATTGTCATTGAAACTTCCGAAAAACTTTATATAAAAAACAAATTTGATATAAAATATTTTGGAAGTTTCTCCAAAATATTTTGTTTAGTTCTCAGAACTGAATTAGATAACAAAACTGCCTGTGACATACGGACGGACGGACATGACGAAACTATAAGGGTTCCGTTTTTGCTATTTTGGCTATGGAACCTTTAAAAGAAGTATTACTAGAATATGGCAAAATCAAATTGGTAGTTTTTCGTTAATTCCCAGCCAGAGATGGCGTAAAAATCAACGCGCTGCGCCACAATTAGGTACAAAACGAAAAGAAATGCCACAAGCCTTTGCTGTGGCGAATAAGGCCAAAAACGCAAAAACCTCAATACATAGAAAGAGCAACAAATAGTGTTTGTGACGTTGGTAGTGACGTCTTTTAGGCTATAAAGATATATGTACAATATATTGTATACCTAACTATAGAAAAAAAGGCCTGCGGTCAAACTGTTTTACAGGAAACTGCCTTAGAATTAAGAAATGGGATCAACCGGACTAACCAACCAGATTAAATCGACATGTAAAAAAAATGTTTAGCTCTTCGTTACAAGAGATGGCGCCAAAACCAACGCGATGCTACTTTTAATCACGCCACAGCCACAAAACGAAACGAAATGCCACAAGCCATTGGCGAATAAGACCAAAAACCTCATTAAGCGGAAGGAGCGACCAACTGTGCCTGATCTAAGGAAACGTTTGTAAATAAACGAAATCTACCTACTAAATATAAAATGAGTAAAATAAATATGAGATGGCGCCAAAATCAACGCGATGCGACTTTTAACTACGCCACAGCCACAAAACGAAATGAAATGTCACAAACCTCATTACGCGGAAGGAGCGACAAATTGTGCTTGACGTAAGGAAACGTTCGTATGTAAATATAAGTCTACATATAAACAAAAGGTGGTAAACAAGAAATGTTCAGTTCTTCCTTAATTCTAAGAGATGGCGCCAAAATCAACGCGATGCGACTTTTAATCACGCCACAGCCACAAAACGAAACGAAATGTCACAAGCCTTTGGCGAATAAGACCAAAAACCTCATTACGCGGAAGGAGCGACAAATTGTGCTTGACGTAAGGAAACGAGGCCGGAGCCGCATTAAATGAGACGGCTGCAGCGGCCCGAAATGGGGGTTTGTGCAGTTAATTATGTTTTGTTTTTGTCACTCATACATATGTAAAAACTGGAGGCTTAAAACTGGAGGCAACGTTCGTGGTGCAATATTCATATTCATATTCGTTTATTTAGTGTAACGTAATAAGTTAAACGTTTCTTTTCTGCTTCGCTCTAGTCGAGTAAAAAGTATCATATATATTCCAGTAAGCTTATAAGTTTACTGGAATGCTACGCTTTGTCACGCGATAAATAAATGATAAAGCATCCGTCACTCTCACACACTATTTTTCAGAACGTGACAAATGCTTTATCATATATTTATCGCGCGACAAAGCGTAGCATCATAAGCCTACAGGGTACATAATAAGTAATTCGGCCATTCTCGCGAAGTATGACTGCGTCTAATTACCGCGTATCCATACATTTAGTATGAAAACAGCGCCGCGGTAATTAGGTGACCGCAGACATACTTCTTGAGAATGGCCGAATTACAACGAACAGAAGTCTCTCTAACAAAAGTATCGTTCGGGTCTGACCACCGGTCGGAACGCACCGCATCCGACCGTCTCTCTCTATCGAATAACGCGTACTAACGCGTGCTCTTTCTGGTCGCTACAGGGCCTTAAGGCCATGCGGCGAAATCGCAGAGTGAGTCACGCCTGCTCGAGGCGTTCTTCTTAAACTTTAAATTTCGTTCGGCAGAGTTAAAAGTATCTGTTGTGCTGCGCTGACCTTGGATATAAACGGCCGAAGTTTGACTACTTGTCTGTCATCGCGTATTTATTTATTTATGGCGTAAGTATTAATTTTAATCTATATTCACGGACAATGAATTCGGGTAATTTTCTATATAATTTTTCATGAAAATTACCCGAATTCATTGTCCGTGAGTGCAGTTGTGATTTATTTTCTCCTCGTTTTTTACAAAAATGCAGTAAGTCTAGATATTAGATTTCACATTTTTTACAAAAATCCAGTAAGTCTAGGTATCAAATTTCACGTCTCCAATAATTTGCCATTAAAACTCTTCCGCTTAATTAATGTGCATCCAGATACCTCTAAAAAATTTTAATCATGCTATACCCAAGCTATAGGTACACTTAAATTAGGAAGTTTAGCACCTCGTAAAGCGGCATTAAATTTAATAGCCTCTTCGGTTTTTTCATAACAAGTTTCGAATATTTCAAATAGATTCGCGTGGGCATTGTTATCTTAAGTAACCTATAAAATTAGATATTTCTATGTTTGTGGTTTTTCGATAAAATTTATTGGGCCAGTAACGTGTTTTGTAACATGGACTTGTAATAATAAAAAGACTCAATTCATAACTGTCTCTACTCAAAATTTTACTTTAATGTTATTAAGATAAGTTCGAAAGTAAAAACTGAACTTTCTTGTGCTCATTCATATTTTTTTTACGTTTGAAATGATGCATATGCGGCTCTTTTGATTGTTAAGACGTTAACAGGGAAATTGTATTTTTACGAGTTTTTTACAACTTACAAAACTTTAAAGTACATATTTGTATGCCTAAGTCAATCTTCTTCAATATTTAATATACTTACTTTATTAGGTTTAAAGCTTAATTTTGAAAGTACCGATTTCAAAGGTAGCGAGTTCTCAGCGATACAACTTTTTTGTAGCATGTTTCGTGATATTTCTTTTTGTATTAGTGGTTAAATAATATCCAACAGGCCAATTAAGTAAGCGACAATATTCGTGACTTTTGGAGAACCGTAAAAAAATGTTATTTCGAATAGATTTCAAAATTATATTAACTCAATGCCAAATTATGGTAGTCGAATGGCTCGGATTGGAAATGTGCCTTTCAAGCAGAGTTCGTGGATTCGAATTCTGTCTCGTACCAAGGGGCCATCCATATAGTACGTCACACCCATGGGGGGGGGGGTCTAGCCAAATGTGACAGCCTATACTAACAAGGTCAAATATGTTAGGAAAAAGTGTGACATGGGGGGGGGTCTAGAAGTCTGAAAAATCGTGTGACGTACTTTGTTGATGACCCCCAATGAGTTTTTCGGTACTTACGTACGAAATATAGTATGTACCTACTTATCAGTGGCGTGAAGTAAAAGATGTCCTTGGGCAAGCCGGTGCGGATTTGACGTACATTTTTCTTAAGAGCTGTAGAATAAGGTGCTCAAATGTCTAATATTAGGCAAGCCGGTAGGAATCGAGTTCTTTGCCCGCCACGCTACTGGTACTTATACTAACAACTAAAATAAAAACGCCACGGGTATATTATTTTGATTACCACCATATTCGTAGGTTTGACGACACGTTTGGCTTAGTGAAGTGACACCGCCTATGAAGCTAGATGTCTCGGTTTTGAATCCTGGTATGGGCAAATATTTGTGTGATGAACACGAATATTTTGTTCCTGAGTCATGGACGTTTTCTATCTATTTATGTATACCTATCGTCTTTTAGTACCCATAGTACAAGCATTGCTTAGTTTGGGACTAGGTTGATTTGTGAAAGATTGTCCCCTAATATTTATTTATTTTCATATAGGTTTCTAAACCGACCGCGGTATAGTTCGGACGATACCTGTCTATTCCGAATTACAAAAAGGGTCTGTGCTAAGTTCGGACACACTGTCGCTTAGCCAATTAGCCGACACATCCGGTTATTTCCAGTAATTGTTGCCCCATCTTACAGTATGCAGTCTAAAGCTGACGACCCCTACCACGAGTCTCAGTCATAAGTCGAAAACTCATCAGTGGTGAAATTCTAGAATCGGTCGAGATCGACACAGGCATACATATTTGCTTAACGTCAGTGTTATTTAGAAATCACAAATAGTCATCTATTTTGTCTCTGAGTGACCATTTAGAATACAAAACACCCAATTAGTATATCCATTTAATGGGTAATACGAGTAATCGGTTTTATTTTATTTCTTTTTATTTATTTATTTGGCACACTAAACAGATACATTCAAGACATGAAATTAAATAATAACATAGGAGGTTTTTAGAATAAACACTATCCAAAACAAGTATGCACAGCATGATTAGGCAAAAGAACGAAAATTATCCTAAAACTTATACTAATACGAGATAAACACATTCATATATTAAACGTGATAGTTGAGCACTGCGAGATAATTACGGAACTTTAATATTATATGTAAATAAACTTCAAATATTTTACAGTTTTATTTATTTAAAATTGATATGAACATAACAAACAACACATTATCAACAATTTTAAATTGTAATTTTAACTATACGAATACACATTTAAAACTAATTTATTATGTCATTAACATCATATAAATTCACTAAAGTTTACAATTATTGTGAAAAAGTGAAAACATACAAAAAGGAATAAATTTAAAATTAAAACTAAAATTAATTAACTAAACCCTAAACACCTAATTATTAAACAAAAAAAAAATACCATGTCAGACTTATACAACAAAATAAAAAAAAAACAAACTTAAAACTCAAATTGAAATTACTAATTATTTTATAATTAATTAATTATTTTAGCGGCGTTATACGACCAAAATGCAATGTTGGGAGAAGACGAACATTTCCGCTGCACAACATCTTACACCAGTGGGCGGGTACAATAACAGCACCCGTTCGCTATTCAGATCTGCTGTGTCGCCGACCTTCGATAGAAGATGGCCCAAGAAGAAGTACCTTAGAATAATTCAAACATGCCACATTAACAATTTTAGTGGACCTAGGTACTAGCTATGCTCCCGAAGTGGTCCGTACCGCCCCTCAGTGGGCGCTGCGAATTCCGGGGGGGGGGGGGGGGGGGGGGCGGTAGGGGCCTTGGAATAAATTGGGGGGTTGATGCTATCCAGGGGGCACTATCGCTTTTGAAAATAAAAATAAAATGCAGTACAGACTAAAGTACTCCTGGCGATACTATCCCCAAATCACGTTTTATGCCGGCAGGGGCTTCTCTAGGCTGCGTCAGCGCCGATTGCACCCCCCCCCCCCCCCCGTTGTTAAGTTGTTTTTAGTTGTGCGGGGCGCTTAAAGTTTTCATCATGCTTAAGCGGACGGCAAGTCAAAAAAGGTTGGGTACCTATGTACTAGCGCTTCATTTCGCGGTCGTAAGAAATCTTTTGGCACAGAATAAGTAATTGCACTACGTGCAGAAGTTTCTGTTTCTAACAAACAAAACTGATGTTCTGGTCCGACCACCGGACGGAACGCGCCGCACCCGATTGTCTCTCTATCGAACAACGCATGCGCTTTCTCGTCGCAGCCCCTCCGCGGGGGCAAAATTTGGTATGAGTAGCCGCGAAATCGCGTAGTGAGTCACGTGAAACCTTTTGGTTACTCCTTAATCCACCGCATGCCTTAGGGCTTTATCATACTGGCGATTTGCGAGCGAGTTGCGAGCGTTTTTTCATACAGATTTCGATCGCGTCGCCACGACAAGTTTTGTATGAAAAGAAGTTCGCCACTCACGTGATAAAGCCCTTAGTAGGGGGTGTGTAACCCGCATAACAAAGGCGACTCGGTCAACGCATTAGCCGGACTTTGAGCCGCATTATCTATTGATACCGGCAAAAATACTTCGACGCCCCGTCTGAAGGTTCCCGGCTAATTGTTATTGGCCTCTTGAATTGTTGTGTGGCGTTTGTATAAACAGGTACCAAGCCACATAATTTTTTCAAAGAGAAATAGGTGTTCTCGATGCGCTATGAGATTAGGTTTTTAGAGTAAAATAGGCTTACTTATAGGCATGTTCGGGCAACAAAAAAATCTGCTGCGACTGTCGCTGACAGCTCGCTCGGAGCTAGCTACAAAGGAGCCGTCCATGTATCCATGTCGCTTGATTATGCCGTGCATCAAATATGTAACCATTTTGAAAACGGCTGAAGAAAGCTACATACACCTCCCATACACAACATACATAACACCTCACATCAGTCTTATAGAAGGTAGCTATTGTTTTAATATGCTTCCTCAAAATGTGGTACTTTTCGTAGGTGTAAGTACATCGAGCGAAAAATTGCATTTTGTCACTCTAATACTTTTTGCTTTTCAACTAGCCTTTGTACACTGAAGAACACATTTATTTGCAAATGATCAATACAAATTAATAAAAAAATATATTTATTGATTTTTCATGTTTAAATGTAATTAAATTATCATACTACTGTATCAATGTTCCTAAAATAATTTCTTTTGATTTGGCTGAAAATGGTGACATCCGATGCCCATAGTTTTGTTGCATCAGAATTGTTTTGCAATGTAAAAAACGTCGTTTGATACATGTGCAAATATGTCATTTCCACTCATCCGACACCACGGGTTTATATACTCGTACTTTCTGCACTTATATCAGAAAAGTACTATAGCTACAAAGTACTTTATTAATTACAGAACATTGAAATAGAAACCTATTTAAAATTAAATATACTAAAAACTAAAACTTAATTAAAATTAAAGCTACAAAGTTAACTCATCAAGAATGAACACGTCATGTCAAATCATTGCGAAATGAAGTCACAAAACCGATGTAAGATATCGACTCCCGCAAAGGGAAAATGTCCTCGTCTATCAGGACTCAGCTACATCGCGTGTTGCTGCCGCTGACAGCTCTCTCGGGGCAGCAACAAAGGAGATGTGTCGTCCATGTCTCCGTGTCGCTTGAGCTGATGTACTTACTTATTGTATGTAGGTACGTAGTGCGCCAAATGTGTCGCCTTTTTGAGACTCGGGGACAGACAAATAGTCAAACATCGGCCGTTTGGGAGCGCGATACGTATTCAAGGTCGCGACGCAGACAGGGCGATCCGTACTGGCGCATTCTTACGCATTCGTAAAACTTTGCTTGTAGCGCGTTCAATCACGGCGCGCACACACACAAGCCACGCGATGTACCTTTTGTAAGAAGGAAAATACTGCTATTATACTGTCCGAGTAGAGTAGAGGTTAAGTTTGGCCGCTTTTTCTGCGTTACCAATCATCTTGGTACAGTCAAGGAATTTAATTTCCTACCCTTTTCATTGAAATGTTGTTAAGCATTCACAATGCATTAAGGTCGAAATTTCTATTTCAGTAATAGTATTTAAATGTCAATACGTGTTATTTGTCACTGCATATTAAAGATAACCTCTTTGCGAAGTCATTTGCTCATCTAATTACGAATACGTGTCAGTTGGTGTCAGTGTCAATCGAGAACATTTTAAAATAATTCCGAATCCAGACTCCGGAAAGTCTACCACAAACGTCGATAATCTAAATTTCGTTATCTGCGTTCCTTTCATTCGAATATTGCAAGAGCGAGAAAGATGGACTTTCTTCGAATTTCGATTCCGCGGTTGTCGACCTTTTTTGATAGTGCCTTGACGTTCCAAATTTCAGTTCACCATGTCAACGTTGTTAATCTGTTACCTAGTTACTGACACAAAACAATGCGTGTGATATGTCAAAGTAACGTCGTAGTCTAGCTAGCTCTTATGATGACAGTATGCTATACGATATTGGACCTTAGGTGGGTTGGAAATTAAATTCCTTGACTGTACAAATCAAAATCACCTTGTTCAAAGCAAATTGGTATAACAGTATTGGTATCTTTTCAAGCAGAAAATAAACTTCAAAGTTGTGTACCAAATTTGACTAGGTAATTGCGATTTTTGGATAGTAATGATCGATACAAATATTGATATCGGTTAGAATTTTAAGCGCTTCTCAAGGTCACAAAAGCAACAAAGATAACGCTTATTAGAGGTTAATTTGAACTTGTTACAATTGGAGTGATGGGGGTACACTAAGAAATAAAAAAAATACAAATAAACTATAAAATTGACCTAACCTAAACTAAAACATTTCCGTACAAATTTTGAATTTCTCAGTTTCGTATAGGGGAAAATCGTAACGAAACTTAGAAAAAATAAAATCTCAGTTTCGGAACGATTTTCCCCTATATTTAGTTTCGGTGTAACGAAACTGAGAAATTCAAAAGTTGGGACATTTTGCACTACCTTTTTTATTTCATAAATAAAAAGTGCTCGTGATTCTGAGTAAAATGGTATAAGACACACCATGATCAGACAAAAAAGTAAAAGTCACATTTTTTCTGCGATTGACAAAATTAGGTGCCAATTTCCAAATAACCAGCTGAAAAACCAGCGGTTGTTTCCATACTAAACTGGGATAACTTAAATAATTTTCTCAAAATGTTGTTATTAATTAAGCAATCTTTACGTAATACCATACAAAATATATCAAAATAACACGCTATGTACAACTTACTACCTAAATAAACCTAGCTTAACCTATTAAGTATTCCTCAAATGATTAGGACAAGGATCGAGCACGGGACGTTTACAGAAAGCAAACAACAGCGAAAACTTAAGCTTACTTTTTGAAAAATAATTTTAGTCGCATTAATCGCTTATAAACGGCCGCGCAGAAATCTTTTAAGCACCGACCATTTCCTTGACAAACTAACAATCAATAAGGTACAGTACGAAGTTAAAGGGCGCGGGATGGATGGCCGCAGATGTCCGTATTAATCGACGCCTGTAATCCGCCCGCCGCGGATAAATCAGCTGTAATTGTACCTATTTGTATTTATCAAGCCGGCCCAAGAGGCTAATCACTTTTGCAGTTGCACTTTTGGTCCGTCTTTGCACTATGAGAAGCTGAGAATTCTGTGTCGTTTGGAAACGGTGTGCATTTTATTGTTTATTTTTAATAGGAAAAGCTAATGATAGCGAGGTTTTACAACTAGTAGAAATCATTGTGACATGATTGATGAGTTGATAATTTAGGATTTTAGTTTTATTGGAGTAGTAATATTACTATCTATGGAGATGGCTGTAGTTTTATAAATACGGCCGAAGATTTCGAATGATTTGATGCAATTATCGACTGTATTCACTTTGCTAATCTTTTTTGCTAACTTTAAACATTGAATCTATAGTAAACTATATCTTGTGTACTATAAAAATATTAATTTTGCTGTAAATACATACTAATAAAATTGCTGTAATGTTTGAAGAGTTGCTTCGTTTTTCCATGGATTCCGTCAGAAGAATTGGATTTTAATAAAAATAGAATCAATCTGGAAGTATCTAACTAATATTTTGGGACTGCTAGTGTTGTTTCGTTCAGATAAATTGTATCAGTCTATGATACGAAACGTATTTCAACCATTATTAAAACTAAAGGGGACTTAATCGCGTATACGCGTGCGGGACCCCCCTTCGCGACCATGGTCGTCACGGCACGTCCGAAACCTTTACCTCGAATAATATGTTTTACGGGATTAAGTTCCATTTTGTTAAAATAATGAGTGAAAATCGTGAAAGTTTAAATCAATATTTCGTATTCCAACCAGATTTAAGGTATTTAAATACATACATTCTAAGGATTTATTTAGTCTCCTTTCATTGAGTACTGATTATATGTATATATACGCATTTATTTATTTATTTATTACGATATGTATATATGTAGTTGGATTATAATAATATTTAATATGTATATGTAATTGGTAATATATTATATTTGGTTTTCATGTGTATTCAAAAGTTGCCCTATTTTCTTCCTGTAAGTAAATGACTTAATTTTGTGAGTTTGTCTATCTTCTTTGATATTAGTTATTCTTTCTCATTTGCTCAAAGGTTAGCTGGAAGAGATCCCTTACAGGGATAAGTTCGCCTTTGTACATAACCATTGTTCTTTTTACTGTTTCTGTATGATTTTATGTGCAATAAAGTGTTTACATACATACATACATTACCATAAAGAACTGAGCGTTCTAAAATCGACTAATTATAGCGAGAGCGACATTTCGACATCCGTCACGTTAAAAAAAACTCCTATACCATCAATCGACAGAACAATAACATATTTCCACCGCTCATTGTGCCTCTAATAAAGTATCCCCGGGAAGATATTTTGAGACGTTTTATGGCTGTTTCTGACATATTTGTGATTGTGACTGGATGCCGGCGGATTTATAGATTCCAAGCCATTTCTTCCCAGCTCCCAGACTTCTTTTTTTGATGTGTATGATTTAGTTTTATGGATGTTAGTTATGTGTTTAGGGGTGTAAGGGAGTTTTTGTGGCGGTGTTAATTCTTTTATGTTTGAATTCTGACGTGTTCAAATTGATTGAGTTTTTCTGGTCGGCCATTTTGAAGTTTATGTCGGTATCGAGTTTACCGGAAAATTGATTCAAGCAAGAGTTAGCATGACGAAAAGTGATTCGAAATGTAATCTTGCATTAAGTTGTTACCTTTCATGATAGTTCTTAACCAATTATGAGTTTTTTTTTACAAATACGTAATCATTTAATCAACACATAATAAATTGAAAAAATAAAAGATCACCACACAAGATTAAATCCGCAACGCAGGCTTCGTCAGGTGGGTACAAATTCAAATCGGCAACAGGCTTCGTCACACTTACCACCAACAAAAGTAATCCGCAACAGGCTTCGTCACTTTAGCTTACGTTAAAAAGGATCGCCCCGAATCGTAGCTGGCTCAAAAGTGCCCATGACGCTGGCGGCGTTGCCACGCTGTATCGCCAACGAAATTTGCTGCACCAGATACGATCCAGAGCGTGGATCACCACCTCTATCCCTCAGACGGCGACCCACTTCCCTAATAAACGCCTTGGCCTCCGCACCCCAAGATCCTGCTGTCTCCACCGCAACTGGCACGAAATCGTACATTGGTTCCAAGGCATTGTACTTAGTGTGTTTCAACCTGGCCGCGTACTCCGCAGCCGACCCAGCAGACCTAATTGTGATATCAAGATGGGACGGTGCAAACGTACTGACGCACGTAGCGTCCCACAAGAGACACCGACCCTTCTGCCATGGAACCAATGTAAGACCATCCGGCCTTTTTCCATCCGTACGGCACAACCCTGGAGGTTCCAGGACGCATGGTACGTTGGCTGCCACCAAAGCCCGGCGAACTACATCATTGATGGCGTGATGCCTTGAAAAACGCCCCGCGCATCTCTGACAACTGAGGCCATGGTGGCCATTTTCCTCAACCATGGCCCCACAAATGCACCGATGTGCCTCGCAAACCTTGCAACCTAACCGCAAAGCAACCGCAATCCTCAGCGAATCGTTGTCTAAAAGCGTGCCAAGCTGAGGAGAAGGCAAAGCCTGCAGCCACGCTCCTGACTCGGGCCTTGTTGCGGCCTTAAGACGCGCTAAATTGGAACCTGCCGCATCGCCTAATAAACCTGTGCTGATATGCTTGCACAAAATATCGTCCCACAACCTCTGGGAGCCAAGGTTTTCCGGCCGCTCGTTACCTCGGCAAACAGTCGACCACTTAGAAAGAGCCTCTGTAAGAAATGGTATTTGGATATTGCCACCATTACTTGATAAGATGCGAGTGACAAGTTCCAAAGTCCCATGGGCCGAGGCAAGGAATGCAACTACGCCGACTTCCCGACACCGACGAATTCCTAGGCCACCGTGCCGAACCGGCAGAGCAGCCTGGCTCCACTGCGCTTCATCCAGGTGAACATTCAAAACGGACTCTAAAGATTGTTTGAGTGTATCGTCCACCCTTGCTATATCGTCTTCATGCAACCAAGTAGGAGACGTTCTTAGGAGATACAACATTCGTGGCATCGCAAAACAGCTCCGCAATAAAATAAGTGAGACATGTGCTGACAAATTACGCAAATGTTCTTGAGCCCCAACCAAAGCCAACCTTTTCTCCTCAAGAGCTGAACTAACGCCCTCAGGAAAAATGGGAGCACCCAACAAAGACAGAGCTGATTTCTGAAGACGCCGTACTCCCGGTAAAAGCAATTCAAATTCAGAAATCAAAGCACTATCCCCCTCGCCAGTGTCACAACAGAACAGTTCCTCAGTTTTTTACATGTATTCTTAAGAATCTCTTTATTTACTATGGCACTGAGTATAAGGCTATTTATGTAAAGTAAAAAATTGTAGATTTCAATAGGCTTGGTTAAATTCATATCATTTTCATAGTGGCTACCGTCATAAATCATCATTTCAACTCACACCCAGCCACTGCGCACAGGCCTCTTTATTTTCACGCCACTTTCTGGGGTATAATGAATAATAACATCCTAATCATGATTTTTTTTTATTTACTTCGAAAAGAAAGAAGCTAGGTGCCTAGTTAGAATGTTTATTTCTTTATGCCACACCTGACCATAAAGTAGCTTTTTCCGCACGCTGCACGTACGTAAAAAGCCGCTTTCTGCCCAAGTGTAGACATAAAATAATGTACACAACACGCGAGGTAGTAAAGAAAGCCCTCGATCGCACATTTACGTCCCTCGCTTGCAGCTCGGGCCGCAAACATCTGCGATCTCGGCCTTTCTTTGTATTACAACCCTAGTTGTGTAATATACTATTACTTGCTAAATTTCCTTGTCATAAGCGTTTTTTGTATGAAATGTGTATTTAAGGTTACCTCATATGGCATTAAGGACATAATAAAGAGGTTTGAATTATTGCATATTGTACGAGTCGGTCCGCTGGGTTTAATTCCAGATTGTACGTATTAATATTATTTATGTACGTAATAAGTAAGATTTGTTACTCGCCGACATAGTCATATTTTATTTTCTTTATTATTTCGTATTTTAATAGTATTTTGAATGAGGAAATAAGACAGGTGTGGGTGGATAATGACTAGAACCTGGATTTTATTTTAAAACATAATTTTGACCATTTTAGTAATTGATTGTACTTAATTGCTAAGTGAGTGCACAGAATAAGTATTAGTACTACATACAGAAGTTTCATTTTCTAACAAAACCGATGTTCGGGTCCCACCACCGGACGGAACGCACCGGACCTGATCGTCTCTATCGCATAACGCGTGCGTTTTCTGGTCGCTGGCTAAGCCCCTCTAGAGGGGCACAATTTGGTACTAGTTGGCGCGCCAAAATCGCGGAGTGACCCACTCCTGGATTGGGTTGTAATCAATTCTTACGTACGTCTACGAGTACCCAGGTGGCTTAGATCTATACAAAAGTTATTACACTAGAGTCTGTGCGGAAAGAGAATAGGATTTAAATGGGGGGGCGCTGTAATGCTTTTCTACCGTATTTGCAAAAAAAATGCCATTCTGGTTAGGTTAGTTCCGTTTTTCGCCACGCCTATTCTCTTTCCGCACAGACTGTATCATTCATAACTGACTGTTCTAATGAATTTATACTCTGAATCACAGAAATATGTATGTACCGCGCGTGCTAAAAAGTAGTGACGATGACCTACTTCGGACGCCGTCAACTTCAGTTTCCGTCAATATTATTATCAGATTTGAAAATCTGATAATAATGGTATAATTCATTGATCAAATTACCAACTTACCAACCGATTACCAACAGTGCATAGTGAGTACGCGTCATCAAAACGCCGTCGCATACGGCCGAGACGAGATGACCTAGTTAGTCATCGCGCTAGGTATGTAAATATTGACGACAAATAATATTGTTAAGGCGAAGTTATCGCCTGCCTTAACAATGGATACGCCAACTAAAACTAGTATCAAGCTAGTAACCGAAACGGAACGGATGTTATACGACCGGTATCGTGAAGAAAGGGAAGAGCGATTAAAACAGCAAAGCCTTATTGAAGATTTGAAAAATCAAGTTGAAATTCTTCAAAACCAGTTAAAATGTGCTATGGAAACGAAAACTATAGCTGCATCAACATTGACTATGGAGACAACGTCGCCGGATGCGGAATATGGCACCGACGAGGAAGAACTAGCCAAAGAAACAGAGTGGATCAGATCACAATCAAGGAAAAAAAGGAAATTGAACAAGTCGCCCTCACTCTCACCACAAGAAAAAGAAAATCCTATGAAGGTAAAGGAAAAAAAAAGTAGCGCCGCCACCCCCCGTCGTAGTGGATGGCGTGAAAGATTATCAAAAATTCTATGACTTTTTGTCAGAAAATCAAATAATTGGCACCTTTTCAATAAAGATGTTGAACGGCGATGGTGTCAAAATAAACGCAAGTAACGAGGAGTCGTATAAAGCGATCACAAAGTTGCTAAAAGATAATAACTGTCACTGGCATTCTTACGAAAACAAACAGGAAAGACCCATCCGAGTAATGGTGAAAAAATTACCATCTTCCTGTAAACCTGAAAGAATAATAGAAGACCTAAAATCTAAGGGTTTACTCATTGAAGATGCTGTAAACCAATTAAGCTGGAAAACCAAGGAACCACTTAACATGTTTATGCTTACCTTCAATAATAAGGAAAGCATCAATAAAATTTATCAGCTGAAATGTATATTAGGATGTGTGGTAGACATTCAACCGCTGAAGTCATCAAAACTAATCCCCCAATGTAAACGCTGTCAAGCTTATGGACATACGCATAAATACTGCGCTAAAGAACCGCGGTGTGTTAAATGTACGGGAAAACACCTTACTATAGACTGTAAGAAACGAGTAGAAGACAAGCCAAAATGTGTGCATTGCGGAGAAGCGCATCCGGCCAACTACAGAGGCTGTTTGATAGCCAAGGAAATGCAGAAACTGAGAAACAAGACCGCCAAGAAACAACCAGAGGTCAAGAAAAATACGCCAACCGCCATTCAGCAAAAACCCAGCTCAAAAGTCGTGTCAGCTGTAAATAAAAACGTCACTTATGCTCAGACTGCAGCCAAAAATGCTTCAAGCATAAAGCGTCAAGAGCAAACTAATACTGAGGAAAACAAACTCAATGAAATTTTAAAGTTCATGGCGTCATTTGACGAACGCCTGAAAAGAATTGAAAATAGCACTAAGACAGCTATACATAATATACAGAAGAAATAACCATGCATAAGTCCCTAAAAATTATGGCATGGAATTGTAATGGACTACTGAAACACCAGAATGAACTTCAAGTAATCCTAGATATAGAGAATATTGATGTGTGCCTTGTATCAGAGACACACTTTACAAGACAATCATACATTACATTTAAAGGCTATAACATTTATCACGCACTACACCCAGCAAACAAAGGAAGAGGCGGCAGTGCTGTGATTGTTAAATCAAAAATACAACATGATGAACAAATCAAACACGAACTACCGGAGGCCCAATGCATAGCAATCCAAATCCAAACCGAAAAATACCCACTCACGGTGGCAGCTATATATTGTCCACCTCGATACACTATAGAAAAATACACGTATATAAGCCTTCTGCAGCGACTCGGTGAAAGATTTGTATTAGGAGGCGACTTCAATGCAAAAAATACGCACTGGGGCTCCAGACTCACGAATACAAAAGGAAGAGAACTCATGAATGCCATTACAGAATTTAAATGTGACGTTGCATCAACAAGATCTCCTACATATTGGCCAACTGACCCATTAAAAATCCCAGACCTAATAGACTTCTTTGTATACAAAAATATATCTCGTAACTATTTAGAAACTGAGCAAAGTTATGATATGAACTCAGATCACTCCGCTATATACTTAAAAATACATAAAAATGTACTAAATAAGGAAACTAGCCCTAGCCTTGTTAACAAACGAACGGACTGGGAGAGCTTTAAACTAGAATTAGATAGAAGTATAAACCTCAAAGTATCATTAAAAACCCAAGATGAGTTAAACTTAGACTTAGAGAACTTTGTAACGCTAATACAACAAACGGCATGGAAAAACACGCCAGAAATTATAAAAAGGGATACCAAGAACGCATACCCCAGGGAAATTCGGCAACTAATAGCGGAAAAAAGAAAACAGAGAAAAATATGGCACCAATCTAGGTCTCCACAAGACAAAAACGTGTTAAATAATCTCACTAAACAACTACGGAGGCGAATCCAAAGCCACACCGATTCTTGTACAAGTACATATCTCCAAAAGCTAACCAGTGAGCGTAGCACTGATTACTCACTTTGGAAAGCAACTAAGAACTTAAAACGTCCCATGAATCATATTCCGCCAATTCAACTTGGAACCGGAAGCTGGGCAGTTACTAATGAACAAAAAGCAAGACAATTTGCTGAATACCTAGAGGGTATATTTAGACCAAACGATTCCCAACCAAATGTCGAACCAATTGACGACTTACTCGTATGTGAAGATCAATTCGAACTGAAACTGGTATCACCTAGAGAAGTTCAACGAGAAATAAAACAACATATCAATCCTAGGAAATGTCCAGGTTTTGATCTTATATCAGGAGAAATACTACACAATCTTCCAAGGAAAGCTATAGTTAAGCTGACAACCCTTATTAATGCTGCGTTAAGGCTAAAGTATGTACCAGATTCATGGAAAGTCGCTGAGGTAATAATGATACCTAAGCCTGGAAAGCCACCTTCCGACACCACGTCGTATAGGCCAATTTCTCTGCTACCTGTCATGTCAAAACTGTTTGATAAACTCTTACTCAAAAGACTAAAACCTATTATAGAAGATAAAAAACTTATCCCAGAACATCAGTTTGGCTTTAGAGAAAGTCATTCGACAATAGACCAAGTACACAGAATCACAAATATAGTTGAAAATACCCTTGAAAACAAGAAAGTCTGC
Source organism: Eudemis profundana (assembly GCA_947034925.1). Classification (NCBI taxonomy): domain Eukaryota; kingdom Metazoa; phylum Arthropoda; class Insecta; order Lepidoptera; family Tortricidae; genus Eudemis; species Eudemis profundana. The sequence goes on from OX344802.1 coordinate 24,570,286, forward strand.
TCTACGGTTTTCTTAGATGTAGCGCAGGCTTTTGATAAAGTCTGGCGTGAAGGCCTCATAATTAAATTAAAAAGATTGTTACCCAAGTCGATTACAGACATACTGCATTCCTACATAACAGGTAGAGTATTCCGAATAAGGCAAGAAAATGCCTACTCAGAAATCAAAGAAATAAAAGCTGGAGTACCACAGGGCAGCGTACTAGGCCCGGTCCTGTACCTGCTGTACACAAGTGATATTCCAGAACTAGATAACAACACTATTGCGACCTTTGCCGACGACACCGCTATAATGGCGGTTGGAAATACCCATACAGAAGCAGCGGAAAAGGTTCAAGTAGCTGTCAACAAAGTTCATAACTGGACAAAGAAATGGCGAATTAAGTTAAATGAGTCTAAATCCATTCATGTCAACTTTACAAATAAACAAGATCAGTACTGCCCAGTTTATATAAACCAACAACGCATACCATACGAAAATACAGCCAAGTACTTAGGTATGACGCTTGACGCGAAGCTTCGCTGGAAAGCTCACGTTAAAAAGAAAAGAGAAGAACTTGAAATACGGTTCAACAAGATGTACTGGCTACTGGGACGACACTCCTCACTGTCAGTACACAACAAACTACTTCTCTATAAACAAGTCCTTATGCCAGTATGGACTTATGGAATACAGCTGTGGGGCTGTACCAAACAAACCAACATGCACATTATACAAAGATTTCAAAATAAAGTACTTAGGGTCATTGTGAACGCACCCTGGTATATAAGAAATGACGATCTACACCGGGACCTCAACATACAGTTCGTCGATAAAGTTGTAAAAAAATACGCCGAAGCCCACGAAAAAAGGCTGCTTCATCATGTGAACGTCGAGGCAATCCAGCTCCTCGATCACACGGACATCGTGCGACGGCTCAAGAGAACGAAACCTTTTGAGTTAGTGTAAAGTGATAAATAAAAAGTGCTGTGAAAGTATTAACTATAGACACATGAACAAAGTGTCTTCCCCTTAAATAGAGACAATAAGAAAAGTGCCGATGGACACAATCTTATATCATAAATTTATAAAACTAGGTCAAATTTATATTACTCATTAGTCTGTACTTAGGCTAGATTGTAATTGTATACGTATTTAATAAGTTATTATTTTATACGCTAAATAAATAAAAAAAAAAAATTGATCAAATACCACCAAATGACATGGAAAATTTATGTTTTCCATCACTAAATTACACTTTTGGCATCAAACGCCAAGCGAAAAACGTTACACGCTTTGTTCCCATACAAATGACGAATAATTTCTTTCTAACACGATGTATTTCAGTGCTCTGAATAGTAAAATAAATAAAAATGGGTAGGTATAGTTTTTATGACAACTTATGTCAAGTGAAAATGTAAGACTTAGTACTTTTTAAAACATTTTTTTCTCATTAAAGTTACGAAATAAGTAGTAGTACAGAAGTTACTCTTTCGACTTCAAAAAAGAATAAGGGCAGTCATTTGGTATCAGTACCTACGGTAGTACCGTACGAGGTTAGCACCGACCTCAAAAGAATCTTTTATTTCTTCCTTTTATGAGGGCGATTATTTCTTTTTAAATTACTTTATTGTTAGTTTAGCAGGGCAGAGCTATGCTCGAGATACTGATGTAGAGATATACTCTCATATCATTATAAAACCAAAAGGGCAGGTGATGATCGCTGTTTATTCAGTTGGTTAGATTTAGTCGGAACGATATATTAAAGCCATTATTATGGCATTCTTGCCTGCATGATTTGTGCGTCTCGCCTCGTATACGATGACAGGTGACTAACTGACTGACGCAGAGCGTTTAAAACAATATTTATGTAACCTGGCACGTTTTGTTTCTATGTATTATGATTATGACAAACGTATGTGTCACTGGTGATGGAGGCAATTTGATACGCGTTCTATCTACTCGTCTATAGGAGCTAAAGCATGGAACTCCGTTCCAAAAAACTTTTCTTGAAAAATATGAGGCAACATCAAACTTTGGTTCTGTGTTTGGATTCGAATTAGGCTTGTGCGCGCTCGTTTTTTGAACGGATCGCTCCGAACTAGTGTACTTGTGTCGCTTTATGAGCCAATAGCCATTTACAGCAAAAAATACGTCTTGATGGCAGATTTTTGTAATCTTAGGCCAGCTAAGCGAACTGTACGTGTCACAGTTTTCATAAAACAAAATCATTAGTACATTGTCCGAATATAGCCCGTATTAAACTATTCAACGCCTGTTCCCGCGCGGGACTTATAAATCAGATGCGCGCATATCTGCGTCGGCGCAGACAGCCATAGTTTAGACAGATACTTGGCCAATGCTGTACCACAGTCTAGGGAAAATACAGTAGGGAACATAAGGGATAAGCTAGACGCCCAAGTCACAGTATAGCAGTAATTTGTCTTCCTACAAAAGACACATCGCTCGCCTGAATGACGCAATGAACGCACTACAAGCAAAGTTTTAAGAATGCGTAAGAGTGCACCAGTATGGATCGCACTCACACAGACGTGTTATCGGGCGTATGTGTAAATACGTGTAGCGCGCTCTGAAACGGCCGAAGTTGGACTACTTGTTTGTTTTTATACTTTGCCCAAGTGCTTGATAATGTCTCGTCTAAATCTTGAATAAGACATTAGCAATATATGTGACAGCGCGGTGTCAACCATTTGGACATGTGAGTGTCAACCGCTAGGACGTGTACTTATATCACATCCCACGCAGTTAAACTAATACGCTATTTAGTACACACTTTCCTAGTGACTGATACACACATAACTCTTTCTCAAAAACTACTCAATCGATTTTGATGAAACTCGCATAATTCCCTAAGTTAGACCTAGTCCAATTAAAAGGATTTTTTTCAATCCGATTTACAGTCTTCGAGATATGCGCGGACATACACTTACGAAACTTGTGCACATACCTTTAGAAGCTGGCATAGAATAACACATGTATATAAACACTTTGCTATTTTGACAATGTTTGATACATACGATCGAATTGATACCCTCCCTTTTTGAAGTCGGTAAAAATAACCGGTATTGCAAGCCATTCTCAATGTGTCGTCGGCCGACTGGACGTGTTTTGACTGTGTGTGCGCGACCGGTATATCACGCACACATGACAATTATGACGTGACATTTCGCGGATGTAAAATGTCCAGTGGGCTAATTCACAACTTCAGCGACAATCTCATACCTAATACAGGGTGAAATTTTTGATCGTTAAAATTTTTACAGTGGGTTCTTGAGCAAAGAATAAAAGTACGTGTTTTTTCTGTCAGTATCTTACTACTACAACAGTACTAAAATATTGAGCAACTGAAAGATATACTAAAAACTGATAGTCGCTGTAGTGCACTGCGCGGGAGACGGCAATGATGAACAAGTACCTAGTCCAACTTCGGCTGTTTAGGAGCGCGCGACACGTATTCACACAGACGCGCAATATCACGTCTGTGCGAGTACGCTCCATACTGGAGCATTCTTACACATTCTTATTTCTTTACATGTAGTGCGTTCGTACACGGCGCGCACACATTCAAGCGCGTGACGTGCGCGTGACGTAGGAGGAAAAGTTACTGCTATTAAACTGTGGCTCCAGACTCGGTGGATAGACCTCGTAAGAGTAGAGAGGAATCGGTGGTCGGTATGCACAGGAAACGCACCCGTGGCGATCTATGGGGGAAAATAGTCCCCTGGTCATAGGACCAGCAGAGAGCGTCCATGGCTGATAGGTCTCTTCTTTGTCGGTATACTCTTGACAGACCCATTCGTTCGATTCACACACTCACATACAGGTTGATCCGCTTCAACCTTCCCGCTGGTCCGCTGCTCACTTTGAGCAATCAGCGTAACTTCAAGGTGGCCCTGGTCTTGCGTCATTTCGAGCCCCAGGCGCTTTGGCCTGGGGCTAACCTAGTCCGATCCACTCATGGTGGTACGGCCAGCGACCTGGTACGACCCCATGAAACGCCACGGCCCCCACCGGGTCTGATTTCTGCTACATCCAGTAAGGATTGCTAGTTAAAAAAAATCCTGAAGTGGTGACCAATGGTCACCACTTCAGGATTTTTTTTGTGATGGTCACTGACCATCACTTCAGGAGTTGGTAGCAAGCTTCAGAACTCACCGCCACTCTACTCTCTGATAGGTAGAAGCAGAATAACAACGTAACATTTACCTAGTAAGCAATTCGAGGGTGTATTTTCTCTGGCGTAATTTCTCTGGCCACCAATATTTAAAAGATTCCTCCTCATTAGACTGGCATTCGTTGGTTACTTGTTAGAACTTGACTGATTCTACATTGTAACCAAAAGTCCAATTCTAATAAGGCAGAATCTTCTCAGTATTCGCCAATATGTCATGACAGAGAAATTACGTTTTTGAAAATACACCCTCAAAATTATTATTTGAATGTAAGCGCAGATCTTCAAAACGCAAGTGTAAATGTCTACTTGCCCATTTACTGGACTAAACGATTAGCCCATCAGCTCGCACGTCAGTTCTAGACCGAGCGACGCGAACTTAGCTGCGAGTAACATAATTATTATTAGTCACACGTATGATTAACATACTTGCTTATAGGACGTATGTTGTTTGGAAGTTGATGTCAGTTAAGACCTTTTTGTTATGGAAGGATGAGGAAAATTATGACTTTAGTGTGATGACAGAAGGTCTACATTACTGGCTTAATTTGGTGTTGAAAATAAAATTGTGTTGGTTTTCTTATAGGTGTGAGAGATGTGTCGTTGAAGTTTATCATCATAATTAAACTTAAGAGCTACGCTCTTGTCGGTGAAGTCATCGCCACTCTACTTAATTTTCCGTCAACTATTTGGTCTCCTGATACGACACGGCAGTCTCAAGGTGAGACTTGATTGAAATATCTTAGTCTTGGTCTACCTCTGCCTCTCCTGCCCAATCGTTTGTATTGTATTTCCTGATAAATATAACTAAGGATTCGATCGATTAATTGAAGTTACGATAATTCTTGACTAGCCTTCTCGACACAGGTCACGCGTACTCAGTCTCTTTATTAAGATACACACCGAAAATCAATCTAAATACCTGAATAAGAGACAAAGCTGAATAAAGAAAGTAAAAATAAGCTGTGTAAAGAGAGTAAAACTGAAGTGTTCATAGATTTTTTTTTTATCTTTATTTTTAGGGAGTTTTGTCAGACTGACTATACCAGCTCCGTTAAGCCTAAATTACGGAAAGATATCCTTGTAACGTTACACGAGTAGATTCACATTTCAAACGGCGTTGACGCAACACCCGACACAAATCCAGTCACGAACTAAAACAAAAACATCAAATTAAATCCCCACCCGGTCATCCATCGTCCGTCATTACCTAACCCTTTTTATTTCTATTCCCAAGACTATTCTAAGCGTGAAAAGTTGTATTTGATACCAACACGACAAGACAGCTGCAGTCAAAAATAGAGCCGGACGCCAGAATCTGCGTATTTCACTGTCCGAGCTCGCATCAATTCCTGTCCACATTTGTTACCGAATGACAGATGTTTTACGCCTATGACAAGCGACGTATCATGGCTCCCAACCGCCCTTAACTCGAGAGCTGTAAGATCGAGTTTACGAACTCCTGGAGCTCTTTAAAGTTGTCATCTCGCGTCCGACTCGGCCGTGTCAGCGGTAATGACAGTTTTGTTAAATACTTGTAACCCCGTTGGTTTTAGAACAGATGATTGCTGGCAAGGACCTGATCGTGATGTGATCGTTTTATTGAATTGGCTCTTATTTACCTGGAGATGTCTGTTCATAACGCAATCGGATCGGTTATGTGATTACTTAAGTCTAAATTAACAGCAATATTCACGCAGATTGTGTGACAAGTCTTTCTATAATTTAGATGAATTCCTGAACTACGAAAGTACATTGTATTAGTATACTAAGTATTTGTAACACTAGATTAGTTTAGTTTTTAAGTTATCGAGTATTGTATGCCCGTAATAGGCATCATTCCTACCTTATAGTTTGTTTCATCCCATGTACACAGTTTACACAATTAAATATTTTCTGATTCTGATTTCAATTTATGCTACGTGTTGTCTTTAAAAGGTTTGCATGTCCTTCCTTACCGTTTTTTTAGAACTTAGACGGAGCTCGAAACTAAAATTGAAGAATCTAGAAGTTCCGAATCAAAATCGGATGTTGGGACATGTTCTAAAGAACCGATGGCAGGTATGCTTCAAGACTTCCAATACTATTTAGTACCTATCACTAGAAGAATTAATCATCTGAAACCGATAATATCCTCACGAAAAACCAGTATTGGAAGCCCTCTTGTTCTATCAAGCGGTTTGACAGTTCATCTGTCACGATGTCTTTTACAACAGCGTAGCTCTATAAGCCATACTGACCCATTTCTTAAGTATTACTGGTCTAAGACAGAGTTCCACCTGTGACTGCACTCACGTCTACAGTCTGTCTTAGTTGAATGGAGAGGCGTTCCCAAACGTCAGGCTTTCGACACGCGTGCAAGACATGTGGCGAGATATCACCTGCGCTTCTCTCTATTACAATCTGTGCGTAAGAGGGAGATAGAGCGTCGTTGGCGATACTGAGTGATACTGATGTATCGGAGCGCATGTATCGAATATTGGTAAGTATACATGTAGCCAGCAATTACTAAACTAGCTTTCCGGTGAAGGAAAAACACCCTGACGCAACCTGCATACATCCGCGAAATAGTACATTTACTAACCTAAGGCGGTAAAACAAAGAACGTCTCAGAACGCAGGAATTTGACGCCCGAGCCGAAAGCAAGGGCCATAAATATGCGATCTGAGGCTTTCTTTATTACCGCTCGAGGTAAGTACAAAATTTTACGTCTCCCCCATGAAGTGTGATTTTTCGCACGGTTAGCGGGCGGTTATTGCCACTAAGGCCAGGTGTATCGTTAAAATTAAAATGTGCGTGTGGAGTTACCACATGGGCCTGCGTGAGGGCTACAACCCATTTACTCTCATCTATAAGAGTAGACCTGTGCCCAGCAGTGGGACGAATATAGGCTGATGATGTGATATTACCTGCAGTCGTATTGACAAAAAAGAGTTAATTCCTTCCTCGCAAACTAAACTAAACTTCCTGCCTGCACGACTGAACTGTGGAATAAATTGTCGCCTGCAGTGTTTCCGGACCGATTAAACCTTCAAACCTTCAAGAAAAGAGCGTACTCCCACCTGAAAGGCCGGCAACGCACTTGTGACTCTTTTGGTGTTGCAGGTGTCTATGGGCGATGGTGATTGCTTACCATCAGGCGACCCGTCTGCTCGTTTGCCCCCTATTCCATAAAAAAAAAAAAAAAAAATTAAGTTAACTCGTGATACTAATATTGTGATCGTAGCATTCGTAGTGTCGCTTCACACACTTGTGAAAAGAATATCTTTCAGCTAAATCTCTCTTAATTAATTGTTTTGATATGTGGAAACAGTTACATCGTCTTGGTATTTCGCTAATATATTTTCTACATTCTGACTACAAGTCATTGACCTATCCTTACAAAAAGATAAATACTTAGTGATGGGACTTCATCCCGGAATTAACCTCTTTCGTTTGAGATTTAGACAATGGTTTTGTTATTTCTGCCGTCCTATGTCTAAAATTGGACTAACCTCTATGGAGTTGTATAGGGGTTTGTCCAGTTTTAGATATCGGACGGCAGATTTTTAGAGGTGTTAATAAAAAGCTTGTATAGTCAACGGCAAATTAGTCTAAATCATACAAAATGCAAAATATATCATAACACGTATTTGTACCTACAGGCAATTTAACGCTGATTGTACCAAGACTTGGTAAAAAGAAAGAAAGAGTTGGTAAATACAGACTTTGATACCTAGAACTCATTAAAAATCACACTAAAGAGGCCCTGGAATTTTTTTAATGTTTTCAAAAGGTTGAAGCCACTAGGAAGATTACCTTTTAATGAACAGCTTCGATCCTGAAAGAACCCAAAATTAAAGAGAGATAATCGTCGTCTGTGCAAATACTGAGTCCTCAAATTCTTCGAGCACATCACCCGTCGAGGACTCCATGGAACGATTGGTGGTGCAAGGGAAAGTCGAGGGCAAAAGATCTCGTGGGCGCTCTACAACCTCATCAAATCTGTGACACATTCCAGCATAATTGTTAACTCTCACTGCGCCAAAGATAGAGATACATAGCGTCGCATCACAAGAGAAGCGGTGGCACGAGACTTGACCGACACATGACCACGAACACTCTGCCAAGAGTGCACGACTAAGAAGAGAAGAACAGACCAGAAGCCTTATGCATTATTAATCTCACACGTGTCACAACGTGACAAAGAATAGCATCATAAACCTACAGGTTAAAGCTGGAGTAGATGTTCTCTTGCACTACCAATAACGCGGCTGTTAGAAAAGAAGCGTCGTAAAGCGCCACCAATGCCTGAAATGACCACGGCCACTATGTCAAGAACAATACCAACGAAGAAGATGATTATATCATTGGATTACTTGAATCTATCGATTTCGTGGATTGGCATCGGCTGATTCCGCGATTTTGCTAGTACCAAATTTTGCTCCTCCAGAGGGACTTAGCCAGCGACCAGAAAGAGCATGCGTTATGCGATAGAGAGAGACGATGGGATCCGGAGCGTTCCGTCCGGTGGTTGGACCCGATCGTCTGTTTTGTAAGAAAGAGAAACTTCTGTAGGCAGTCACGGACTATAATAGCTAAGTCATTTAGGGTTCAGTCTAATTTTGTCGTGTAGTACACAATCTTATGACACGGCTGTTGTGAGGTGAACCCTAAATGGCTGAACAATTAAAGTCCGTGAGTGTACATGGTGGTGGCATGGTATTCTGTGGCATGGGTCCAGGGAGTCGTTCATTGCTGTTTAATCCCGGGATTGCAAACCTAGGCCCGCCCAGTCGTTTTCGAGGCGAGTCTAGCATTACTAAGGCGGCGGGCGCCATACATCATGCGACGGGTGACGACTGGACGCATTTCGCGAACGCGCTATTAACTGCACCACATTCTTGAGGTGCCTGCCGTGTTGTTGACAAACGTAGAAATTTCAGCTCACCGACAACTTTTTTCTCTGATAGAGCCGAGCGTAAAAAAGGAAAACCTTTCCTTAGTACTACCAAACAGACTTAAGAAAAAAGAACATTTATATTAGATAATTAAGGTACTATTCATAGTTACATAATTCCATAAAGTTTAAACACATACAGTAGAATCCGCTTAATACGAATCCGTTTAATGTGTTTTTCCGATTAAAACATAGTCACTTCCAATCGTCTTAACCCTTTACCGCCAAAGACGTCAAATGACGTCACACATTTTTTGTTTAAACAAAAATTTAAGTACCAAAAATATATACATGTCGGGGACAGCAGCGATAATTCAAGAAATCTAAGATCGTCAATTGACTACTGTAGTACTAAGTAGATTTAAAATGGCGCGAACGCCGTGTGACGTAACTACCGGTTGCGGTGCACGTAGACGGGCTCGTTGGGCAAGAGTGTCGATTCTCTTTCTGACTGTCGTGGCGACAACACTTGTCTTACGATTCTGTCAGTTCGTCTGCCAGTAGTTAAAGTTGCTACTTGATAATTGTAATTCTGTCGATTAATAGTGAAATGAATCATCCGTGTAACGTAATTGTCTAGATTTGCTCACTCAAGTACCTACGCCATAATATTGTAACAACTATTGTAATGCCTGATGATTTTAAAAGAGAAACTGGTGAGTTTCTTCAGGCGCTTCTTCTCACCAGAATTTCATTACCGAAGCGGCCAAAAGAATCAGACGAATAAATGATTTGATCTGACATGAATCCACTTCTTTAACCAACATACCTCAACGGCCAGGATTCTGCAGCTAACCCATCCTGACCTGACAGTCAGTCGCGTGATATCCGACATACATATTTGAATACAATTTCTTTCTTATTAAATTTGTTGTTTTTTGGTCCTGGCGGTCAAAAGGTTAAGGGAGTACTACTGTATACAAACTTTGAAAACACAAAAATCTCGATCTCCAATAGAATAATGACAGTAATTCTTACAAAGCGTAATGAGGCAATAATTAGTAATGATTATGATGAATGCGGCCGCCCGTGCCAAGAGCGCAGGCGCCGACAGCCGCGATAGAGTAATGCTCGCCATGTGACATGCCTAATGGCATGTGGTGCAGAAATGCCACCTACGACTCTCGTCCATCCGCTATACTACTATAAAATATGCCTTATGCAATTTTTGGGGGTATATTGTCTCCCCTAATTTTAGATAGTCATAATTATCGAAAATCGTAGGTACAGTCAAGGAATTTAATTTCCAACCCACCTAAGGTCCAATATCGTATAGCATACTGTCATCATAAGAGCTAGCTAGACTACGACGTTACTTTGACATATCACACGCATTGTTTTGTGTCAGTAACTAGGTAACAGATTAACAACGTTGACATGGTGAACTGAAATTTGGAACGTCAAGGCACTATCAAAAAAGGTCGACAACCGCGGAATCGAAATTCGAAGAAAGTCCATTTTTCTTTTTCATCAGGTTATCTTTAATATGCAGTGACAAATAATACGTATTGACATTTAAATACTATTACTGAAATAGAAATTTCGACCTTAATGCATTGTGAATGCTTAACAACATTTCAATGAAAAGGGTAGGAAATTAAATTCCTTGACTGTACAACCTATTTTCTAGGAAACCGTTTGGTTTCCAGAATTGTTATTGTTATAAAACAAACCTAACCTAGTCTATTGTTTTCTATATGATATATGCTATCTTAATCAATAATACCGTTTTAGAGAAACAAATAGATTAGATTATTTATTTCATAATATAAGAATGCAGTATAAATTACACACTGTCAATTTACATGAATTTTATACTTTATGACTTTCAATAATTATGACTAACAATACAGTATGACTTTTATCTTTATAGGAAACAAGGGCATCCTGCCATTTTCATTACAGTTTTAACGTCTGCTGACGAATTCTTAATGTTCTATTGAAAGCGAAAATCAAAAAAAAAGCCTATGGGCTGCGACTGGCTTCGAATCTGGATCTACAATGGCTCTCCTGGCAACACAACCTTGTCAAACTGAGAGTTACCAGATTTTTTCAGAATGGGACTGACACTGGAGCTTATTTAGAATGAAAAAATTAAACGTCTTGCCAGATTTCTTTACAATGTTTTTTTTTATGTTATAAGTGGCAAAAGAGCAGATGAGCTGCCTGATGGAAAGCAGTCAACATCGCCCATGGATATCTGCAACACCAGAGGTGTTACCTATACGTTGCCGATCTTTAAGAGCCCTGTTTACTCATTTCTTGAAGTACCCCATGTCATAGCGCGCTAGGAACACTTCAGGTGGGAGTTCATTCCACATCCTGCCTCCTGTCCTGTAAATTAAGAAATGATTCTACATCCAGAATCCTTTCTAACTACTATGTATATCTACATATTCAGGTATACAACTTTTAGAAAAAGAAGACATGCCTATGTACCGTAACCGTTCCATGCAAAAAGCGCACGGCGCTAGCATCACAACATATCAACACTACCCCAAAATACCTTCCACTTCACCACACAAAGCGTTATTTAACTTCAAAATCGATATGGAGCCCATAAACCCACCCGTCCGCCCCATAAACCCCACAACTTATGTGCCACATAAACATAAAACTATGTTCAAAAAACGTATCAACAATATGTCGTGTTGCTCCATAAAATAGATAAATAGTACCGCTCACAAAGGTTCCTAATTTGATTTTACGAGGCTCAATCTACCTGGAGTCAGTGCAGGGGGCAAATTATGAGACGCTGTCATGTGAGGCTGGATTTTTTGAGCTTAGAGAAATTTATTGGTTGGGAATACTGCTTAATTTATTCTTTGAGGTGGAAAGATCGGCTTAATATGTATTAATGAAGAAAGATATCCTTTGAAAGGATATTTGGGTGGACATTCTTACGATAGATGTAGGTTTGTAGGTGTTGGTAGTTGTTACTGAACATTTATTTATGACTGTGTGATTTGTTTTATATTGATCATGTCCAATCTTTCAAGTTTCTTTTCTTTCTGTTTCTAAGAACTAAATATTACAGCTTGAGACGTCATCGTCATTTTTAGGGTTCCGTATTTCAAAAGGCAAAAAAACGGAACCCTTATAAGATCACTTTGTTGTCCGTCTGTCTGTCTCTCCGTCTGTCAATACCCTTTATCTCAGGAACACGTGGAGATATCGAGTTGAAAATAAAACCATATACTCAAGTGTACGGTACTTTTAAGCTGTGAAAAAATCAAACTTGTAAGTTAACGTGAAAATAAAAGAAACGGCCGTTTATGCCACAAAAAAAAAAAATTTCGACACTCTCAAGGAAACAAAATTTATAGGGTACTTCCCGTTGACCTAGAACTATGAAATTTGGCAAGTAGTACCGTCTTATACAACAAGTATAGGCAATAATCTGAAATCTATACATTTTTAATTAAATCATAAAGAAAATAGACTTTACGAAGGGAATCAAAATTTATAGGGTTAATAAAATAAAATAAAATAATTTATTTCTGCAAGTAGGCCCTCAAGGGCTCTTTTACATGTCTCATCTCTTCTTTTCTTTTGGCGCTTCGGGTAATGACCTTCTGGTGAGAAGAAGCGCCGGAAGAAACTCACCAGTTTCTCTTTTCGACCGTACGTACTTTGATACAAGTACCTACAATTTTTTACGGAACACTTTTCCGGGTTTCTTTCATAGTAGAGTCTGTGCGGAAAGAGAATAGGATTAATTTTGGGGGGCGCTGTAATGCTTTTCTATCGTATGTGCCGTATTTTCTGTTCTGTGGCCATACTGGTTAGGTTAGTTCCGTTTTTCGCCGCGCCTATTCTCTTTCCGCACAGACTCTATCGTGCAACAACGTATCCAGGCTTGCCGTTCCAACCTATAGTTACCTAAAGATATCACCAAATTTCCTTCCACTTTTAGCATGCCCCGGGTAGACATGAATAAACATGTCTGTCTGTCACGTTAATTCTGTTCCTGAAACGACAGCTGAAGCCTTCTGATGCTTCCTAATACCTTATTTGCATAACTTGAAATCAGGGGAGGCCCGTCTATACGTAGCACGGCAAAGACGTAACGGTAAAAGAAAATGGAACACTTTCCAGGATGTGTATAAGTATTAAAGGCCTGCAAAAATTTTTGATGTTTTCAAACATGACGTACAAGTATTGATGCTATGGTACAGACCCTGGCCGTCTCAACAGATTTTATGAACAAATATCTGTCAGTGTAAGGTGATGCTTTTATATAAAATATTGATTCAGTTCTCATCTGTGCGCCACCAAACTCACATGTTGTATTCTTCTGGAAAATATAAAACACTATTATTATAAAAGTGAAGTTCAGCGACATTTAAAAATAACTTATGTTTTGGTTTTTAGTACACTTTAAAGTTTATTTGAAGCCGCAATGTATAGCGATGTTAATTATGCTTGTAGCGCGACAAGCGACGTCAATTAGACTGATGTTAACGTACAAGTACATTGAAAAAACTATTTCATTTGTATGAAAAAATAAAATCTAAAGAGTACATAATTTTCAAAACTTGCTGAACGAAAGTTTTATTATTTAATGAGTAGAATCCACGTTTTCATTATTTGATCCTGTTACAGGCAGCACCCGTATAACTAACTCCCCATGCACCTCCTTACAGTATCAATCAATTGATCGAAGTATAAAATAGGAGTCCGAGTCAAAGTATCAAGTACTGACAAGTAGTCCAACTTCGGCCGTTTAGGAGTCAGCGATCGCGCGTCTGTGCGAGTGCGATCCATACTGCAGCATTCTTACGCATTCTTAAATCTTTGTAGAACGCTCGTTCATCGCCCACACTTACAAGCGCGCGATGTACCTTTTGTAGGAAGCATTACTGCTATTGTACTGTGTCCTAGTGCACACTGTCCCAGTAGTCGCCATCTTGAATTTTAAATCATTAGCAATAGAGTAGACAGGAGGTTGTCGAATATTGGGCGCCGGGCACAACGTTTACCTATTAAGGAACGTGCACGAACTATAGGCGGCAGCACTAAACGACAAAAGAGACACGGGCGGACAATAAAGGAAACTATCATGCCTGTCAAATCAAGCCGTCAATTCAAATTATCTCTTCAAGTGTCAATATCAAATACTTGTTTGCTTTATAACAAATCTGAAAACTTAACGCTTACATAGAAAAAGTATGACTTTTAAAAATTATGGGAGACAATATAGACCCCTATTTACAGTCTAGGCTACAGAATAATGTATTATTTTCCTTTCCTCAAAACCCTTCAGCTTAAACTTCCCTAAATTCCAAAGCCTGCAGAAAAAGCGGGAGTGATATTTTAATGAGCTTCCATAGGTTACGGGCCCATAAATCAGCGCTGCGCCGGCGCGTATATCTTCGCTGCTCGGACAAAAGCGGGGCTTTCGGTGCGCGTGCGATACCGCGAGCGAGATAGCCGATGCCAGGGATGGGAGTCGATCTGTCGATATCGATGTTTTGATTGATGTTTAAATGTGAAAGTTTGTGAAGATGTTTGAAGGTTTATAGATGTTTGTTATTAAATAACGGGGTAACAACTGAATATAGCACGCAAGTAGTCCAAGTTCTGGACTGAAGCATAGACTGGATTTTATATCCCGATAAAGAGTTTCCTTGGTACTGTAACGTGAACAACGCGGGCGAAGCCGCAGGTAAATGCTAGTTTTGTTTTAGCTAAAGACATCTGGCAACCTTAACAAGGTCGTCAGATCATCATTCACAAGATTACTATTTCATTCTGGCAGGAATTGACGTGATAACAGTACAAAAGTCCATCTGTCTCTTTCTCTTCTTAACAATTGTCCCACATGATGTTGGGAGTGGGACCAGCTTTTCAACTTGTCTCCTCCACTTCACTTTGTATAAAAAACACATTAACATGCATATTGAAAAACAAAATGCGACGCACTGCAGCTAAGGACTTGGAACTCTTCTTTCCAGGACAGCGTGTTTCCAATTTCACTATTTATAGACCGGCGTCCATGAACCACATCAACTTCGTCAATATGCTCGTATTTAACCAGTTACTTTTAGCGCCCTCTGCAGCATTAACTAAGATATCGATGTTGAAAATTATAAAAACATCGACACGTCACAGCCCTAGCCCGCCGTCGACAGGTAGCGTCCAACATTGTTCGTGGAACCAAATCTGCAACAAGCATCGATTGATATACGGGGGAATATCTAATAGGTCGGCGATTTATGGGGCGGAGACAAAAACAGAACATTATGGTGAATGGTGAGGTCGCAGCGGACGTGTCTAAGGAGTTTGAATGCGTAGGTACAGTCAGACATATACCATAAACAGAAGTTTTGTTTTAATTGATTCCCAATTTAACCCTTCATCGCAGTTCGAACACGTCTTACTAATTTTACAAGTGTGAAAAATGAGACGTGAACTTATGTTGGCAGTCGGAGGTCATACTGCTGAATAGCGTTGAAAGAGCCCGGGAAAAAACAGTATTATTCCTAAAAGCTCGTCTTTTTCGGAAAAAACAACGAAATTTTTTGTTGCTATTTTAACGAAATAGTACATTGTGTATCAAGGGCGGTAAGTAAGGAATTACAAACGAGTGTTTGTTACAAGGGCGAGGCGAAGCCGAGGGCTTTAATAACACGAGTTTGTAATTCCTTTACCGCCCGTGGCACACACAATGTTTTTCATCACACTTGTGAGGAAATCTGATAACCTTACTTGCAAAACTGACAGTGACATTAGTTACATATATCCATAGACAATGCGAATGTCAAGTCACGTTCGGAAACCATAGCGGCTAAGGCTTAAAATGGTTGATTTTATATTTGCAAAATACTGAAATGCACTATTTAAACATTTAATTAATGTTACAGAAATATGTGTTTACATGTATTTGCTATAACAGTTCTCTTTAAATAAATACTTCAGTAATAAAAGTTAAAAAAGTACGTTGGCGTTTCCTTTGAACATGACAAATAAGACTAAAACAGAACCAGCGTTTCAAATTTAAAAAGAAAATCATTACGCCCTAGGGCGTAATAGGTCATTTACGGCCCGCAAAACTTGCGTGTAACAACACCATTTTCGAGCAAGTGTGATGAAAAATATGTTTTTTCACTTTCATTTTCGCATCCCATGACCTACCACCATCATACTATGTTCTCAAAACCACCTGGAAGTGCCCAAACATTCATATAAACAAGTTAGTGATAAACTTTGAACTTTAGGGGTAGAAAGAATAGGTGGCCGAAATATTAGTGTAATATTATCACTGGTGGGTGTTTTACAGTTTTGCTTTAAAAGCCCTGACATTGCCGTATGTCTATATGAAGCATAAATGATTTTATTCTTCCGAAAAAATCAAAAAGAAACGGAAAAAAAGAATATTTCCAATAAACCCGGAAAAAACATTTGAATTTTTACGGATTTTTTAACGCTAGTGCTGAAGTCGAAGCGACGAACTTAACGTCATATTTTGATCCTCAGATCCTCAGCTCCTCAACTGTTATTAGAGGAAAGAAAACCATTCAGTAAATTTGAACATAATATCATAAGAGCTTATAATATGTGTGCAAATAACGCAGTATATTAAAACACTCGTGTGGTGTTATTATGAAACTCGCCTATCGGCTTGTTTCATAAACCCATAATCGTATTTTCATGCCTTTCATTATGTAACAGTCACATAAGCTACTATTAGGTATTCCTTCCTGCCGTGGAGAAACCTGAATTAGGCATACGTGTTTGATAAAAAAATTATTATGATATCATCAACCTATTATTATTATTTGTAGTAATACAATTTATTTAGACAGGCTGAAGCTATGATACTGTTTTGTTATTTATTTACAGATTTTTAATATAAAACTAAAACAAAATTTTATAATTAGTTGGTTTTAATTCAAAGTTATTAAAGCCTTAGTTCCGAATGGTGGCAATAGATGACGTTGTCCATAAACGGCAGACTGCATGTTTGGACTTATTATGTTGTTAATGGCATTGTATTCGTTTTATAAACTTTTTTCTTTTGTCTAGGCAGCTGAGCGATTAGAATTACCTTCAGCTTTGAGCATTTTAATACTTTAACTTTAAGGAAATTACGAAAAAAACTAAAAGCAACCAAAACTTTCTAAAATATTATCCTCTAACTCAGATCTAACTGTATTCGGAACTGACTGTACATTGCTAATGCTAAATGGTGTATAACCAAACCGGTTCCGTGCGGAAAATGTTATTTATTTCAAATGTTTACTTAGATAGGGAATGGCATATGCATTTGCATATACTCAAATATGCGTGAGGATTAAACTAAAAATACACCGTTCCCGAAACGAAGGGTTTTTAACACTTCATTGCTTTTGGATGAATAATAATATACCTATTACGCACCCAGGGTGGTAAGAGAAGGATCGACCCAGATCGAAGGGTTCTGGCCACGGAAATAGAATGAAATAGTATGGTAACCAGGCGTGTAATTTAGTGATGGAAAACTTTCCATTTCATTTGGTGGCATTTAAACAATTAATTTTTCATCACACTTGCTCGAAAATGGTGTCATTACACGTAGGTTCCGCGGGCCGTAAATGGCCTATTACGCCCTAGGGCGTAATAGTTTTCTTTTTAAATTTGAAACACTGGTTCTGTTTTACTCTTATTTGTCATGTTCAAAGGAAACGACAACTTACTTTTTTAACTTTTATCACAGAAATATTTATTTAAAGATAACTGTAATTGCAAATACATATAAGCACATATTTCGGTAACATTAATTAAATGTTTAAATAATGTATTTCTTTATTTTGCAAATATAAAATCAACTAAAATGGCCGTTACCGCTATGGTTTCCGAACGTGGCTTGACGTTCGCATAGTCAGTGTCTGTTTTAATATTTTCTTGTCATACTGGGTCGAAAAGTAAGGTTATTTTATTAAGATTTCCTCACAAGTGTGATGAAAAACATTGTGTGTGCCACGGGCGGTAAAGGAATTACCGCCCTAGATACACAATGTACTAATACCATTATAATCAGATTTTGAAATCTGATAATAATATTGACGGCAACTGAAGTTAACGGCGTGCAAAGTAGGTCGCCGCCACGTCTTTTTAGCATGCGAGGTACATACACTTTTCCTTCTACCCCGATATAAGTGTGTGATTTTGGCCATTGATATGCGATGTTAGTTATTCTTGTTACCGACCGTAGTGTTTACATCATTTTATCTTCCTCTGGCAAGTAAGTCCCTTTTCTTTCCGCGTAGCGATCGGTAAATGCCACTTGTAGCAGTAAAATGCATTTATGCCGCACCTGGCCATAGTGGCTGGCTTTTTCCGCACGCTGAGCGTACGGAAAAAGCCGCTTTCTGGCCAAGTGTCGACATAAAATGATGTACACAACACGGGAGGTAATAAAGAAAGCCCTCGATCGTATATTTACGTCCCTCGCTTGCAGCTCGGGCCGCAAACTTCTGCGATCTCGGCCTTTCTTTGTATTACCACCCTAGTTGTGTAATGTACTATTCTAGTTTTCCTTGTACCCAATTAAAAAATTGTCCCCTTATGGCCCGGAAGGACGTAAACTCTTTATTTTTTCATACATACTACAATAGAGGAGAAGTGAATGTTCAATCATATTTCAGCCTCAAACTGTCTGGAATATAAGGGTGTTTTGCAATTAAATAGCCGCAGGTATATCGAAATAACTAAGCAACATTTAGCCTATTGAATACGATGTTTTCATTTCTTAATGATCAAGAATAAATAGCTAAAAAGTATCTAACCTTAGACTTGTCATCTTTGGTCTTTAAAACCGATCTGCAGTTTTAAGCGATGTCGTTATAAACGTTACACGTTCAGTAATACTCGTATTTCAGAACTAGCCCGTCACTAACTTCAACGCCATGACCATTTCAATAGCGCCCAGCCAAGTTAGTATTAAAATAAACACCATAGAAATAAATATTTAAGCGCTCAGCCACAATGATGGCCGCTTTTAGAAGTGACCAGAAATGGCTAAACTGTACACAATGCCTTACAACTCACCAGCAGATACGCAAATAACTAGATAATATCACAAGGAATATGCCTATCAATATGGCTGCCACAGCTTTGATATTTACTGAAATTTTAGAAGGAATGCCATTTAAAATGATAGTTGGTTGACTGGACGAGAATGCTGGCATTGAATACGGTATTTGGGTAGTTCTCTGCTATTAAACAGTGGCACCAATCGCATCATTACCATCGCCACATTATGGATGAGCCCCCTATAAACTATCGAGTCGTTTTCGGTTATCTTGTAGAAGTCGCGTGGTATTGCTATTTTTATCATAATGATCCTGATTGCTTTAATAAAACGGCCAATAATAGTGGCGATGGTAATGAAGCAAGCAAAACGGTAAAAAATCGCATATAACTACCCATTTATTGTATTTTCTTGTATAATTCCTTTGTTAAAATATGATAGTATTGACAGAAGACTATGTGCGTAAATACAAAAAGATCACATATGAAGCCAAAGAGAGTATTTCTTATATAATCTTTAAGCCCTTTCATATTGCAACGATCACCTCTATATGTGAGTGTAAGTGCTTTTTCAATACCGGTAAATTTAGTATACCCGATCCCGGTAGTGCCCATACAAAAAATACTATTATCGGAAAGCGTAGTGGGTATGCGCAAGAATTGATTTCGGCCATTCACACGAAGTATGACTGCGTCTAATTACCGCGTCTCCATACATTTAGTATGAAAACAGCGTCGCGGCAATTAGGTGACCGCAGACATACTTCGTGAGAATGGCCGACTTGATTCCACCATCTCCGTTCTTTACTTAGTATACCAACGATTGGCACACAGTGGTTTGGCTTTATTTTCGTTATTAAGACAGCCAAAGAGTAGAACTGCCCCTCCTGACAAATCTTTTCCTGATATAACTTGGAACTTTTCAATTCGAGAGTGAATAAGCTATAGTAAGCGTGCTCCATCATCGCCTTCGTCGTCTCTCAAAGGGTATCAATCTCTATCTGGTCCGTTTATCAATCGATCGATCGTCGATCGACCATACAAAACTAATCGCAATTGATGAATTTCCGATGGATTTTCAATTTCATATTGTTATTACCCACGCCTATACTGACCTGCTAAGCCAAAATGCTATATCTCTTAATACGAGTCTCAGAGATAATTTCGAAGATTTTTCCTTTTTTACAGCAGTCATCAACACACCCATCATGAATCAGTGAAGTTCATTTCGGTTGCACATCTGTCTTTGTATTATTTTTCATGTGAATAATTAGGTAAGTACTTTTATAACTTATGACATCTGAAAGCGTAGAAAAGAACAGTCCACACTAACTTCCAAAATAACTCTAAAGATTCACGATAATGACATGTTTATGTTTAATCACAACCCCAGCTTTCAACTAATTGACACATTTCAAACCGCCCTTTATAAAGCAGTACCAACAAACGGCAGTATTTTAACTCGAACATTGTAGCTGTTACGTCGTTTTTGTAAAGGAGAAGTAAAAGACTGCCCCAGTGCTGGTCGTGCATCAGATAGGCGGTCGCAGCGACATCTTCCGTCGCCGATCTGTGGCTCAAATCGCGGTATACATCGTGCCACGTATAGCTACTAACATATCCTATACAGGCTGAATTTTAAATCGTGAATCGTAATAATTTTTTCGTAGTCAATACATAGTTAACAATAACTTACAATGCTTTTAAACCTAAATTAAGTATGTTTTTATTTTGTCCACTTTTTTGATTGATCCTAATTTTTAAAATCTCGTGGTCACCCTACATTCATGTTTCGTACTTGTCATGAAAATTTCAACATTAGATATCCAACCTCCTAATATTGAAGTTGGCTGGATAAAATTTTGGCACGTATTGTCAATAATGTCAACATCGTCCACATTGTCAACATAAGTACCTATTTAAATCGTGTTTACTCATAAAATAATTCAGTTTTGTTACGATTAATGGTATAAGCGCCTCCACCATTTTGTTCATAATTAATTAAGCGGCTCTTTAATTGTAATTAACACTAGTGCTCTGTATTAGTCTTAAGTAGCTTTACCGGTAAACGTTGTTACGATTCACGATTTAAAATTCACCCTGTATATGTAGTACAGAGAAATATATCAAGATACAAAGAAATAGTTCGTCGATTTGTATGGAAATGGAAACCAGGCGTGCAACGTTTTTCGCTTGGCGTTTCACGCCAAAAGCAGTATAATAGTAGTAATCTTTCGTTCTACAAAAGGTACATCGCGCGCTTGAATGTGTGCGCGCCGTGTACGAACGCACTACAAGCAAAGAAATAAGAATGCGTAAGAATGCCCCAGCATCGATCGCTTTCACACAGACGTGCTATCGCGCTCCCAAACGGCCGAAGTTGGACTAGTTATTCGTCTTTGGGCATTTCTCCAGAAATATGCCTGCGGTCACCTCATTCATCTGGCCCATTTTCATACTAAACGTATGGAGACAGATGAATGAGTCGCAGACATATTTCTGGAGAAATGCCCCTTTATGCTTTGCAAAAAGTGTAATTTAGTGATGGAAAACACAAATTTTTCATTTAATTACTATGTTTCGATGAACAAACGTGATAAAAACGCGATAATGACCTACGCACTGGATAGACTAGTATAAATCGCGCCGCAAGCACCGCGCAGGACGAAGGCTTGTTAGCGCACAATTAATGTACCTTCGCGGTCGCCATTATGATTTCGTATGGGAAATCGTTGCGAGCTGACGGGATATTTGTTCCATCGTTTGAGAAATTGAGCTGTTCGATAGCGGTGAATAAGTGATAGTGGGATGTTTTCATTTAAAGGAGTTAGGGTGCACATCGATCGTGGAGTTGATATATGTCGATCGTTTGTCAATCGATGAAGGCGGGCACCCGAAATCAATACCTAGCAAGCTATTGGACGCACATTTTTTAACTTATTTCTACCTACTTATGCGTCGATAGTTGATATCTATCGTTTGTCGATCGATGAAGGCGGGTATCCCTAATCCATATACCTAGTAAGCATTTGGACATAACGTTTTTTAACCCACTTATGTAGTTCCTGTGTTGCTTAAGTGTGCGTGTGTTCTTTAAATAGAAGATCACCGACGCGATGGGCCGATGCCGTAAAGGAAGCATGTCAGAGAACTCTACTGGCGTCGATCCGAAAGGCAGCAATGATGCATCGAGCAATGGCCTCATGTAGTGACGACCCTTACTCATGTGAAAACGAGAAAGAAAGAAAAAGAAGTAGTTCCTAACCCAAAGTTACAAAACATATGATCAAAAATGTTACCATTGGCGTCTGACTAGAAATCAGATTCCCTCTGGGAGCGTAGGTTC
Source organism: Eudemis profundana (assembly GCA_947034925.1). Lineage (NCBI taxonomy): Eukaryota > Metazoa > Arthropoda > Insecta > Lepidoptera > Tortricidae > Eudemis > Eudemis profundana. Next base: position 24,592,756 of record OX344802.1, read on the forward strand.
TAATCCTACCGACTGCCGACTTTTTGCATTTTTTTATTGCTGGATTTATCTTTATTAAGGTTTTGATACAGGGCAGCCGAAGAGTCGAGCGATCAACGATCAACAAATATTGATTAATGTGTCGAGCTTCAATTGATCGATTCAGAAATGGCACAGTTTTAATTATCTTACCGACTCTGGTTTCATTATCTGCGTTGTGACTTACCTGTAACAAAAAATAAGAAAAAATAATTAATTGTAAAACTTTTTTGGATCGGTAAGATATAATGTATCTGGATTAAGTAAAATAATTATGTGAAGTAAAACGCGTTGCATACTACGCCCTACGTCTAAGAAGCGAACAATTCTAAAAAAACTGCTGCGATATAATACAGGGTGATTTCGGGGTCGTGATCCCAACCATTTTTTTCTGACTCAGTAAATGATTGCGATGCTACCTGTATTTATTTTAATTGAAACAAAGATGATTTGTTATTTACGTATTTTTATTTAAAAATTATTATTGACTCAAAATGCGTGGTCACCCTACTTTTAATACTACTACTACTACTACTACTACATCATTATCCTATATATGTACGTCCCACTGCACATGCATCGAGATATAATAGGTTGTAGGTCTATGCTGGCCCGGTGCGTAGGTATTGGTAATTTCACATACATCTTTGAATTTCACAAATGTTTGCATTGATATTCCTCACGACTCAACAACGCGCCGGTTCTCTAGAACCTTTCTAGCGCGTACAATAAGGATCTGGAATTAACTTCCTGCTAAGATTTTCCAACTGCGCTACAATATGGGATTTTTTAAAAAGGCTGTCATCAAATTTCTTCGAGACCGGCAACGCATTGGCAATGCATCTAGTGTTGCAAATGTCCATAGGCGGCGATGACCCCTTTCCATCAGGTGCATGGGCCGTCTGCCTGTTTGCCAGTCTATAGCAATAAAAAAACGATGTTTTCCTTTGCGGAAAAGCTAAGTACTTATTCAATGACATTTCGTAAAGATGTTCCTAAAAATTGATGCAAGCCAAGATTCAAGCCCACGACTTTCGTTTGAATCGTATGTCCAAACCACTCGGCTAATAGTTTCCACACGTCGATAACTCCTCTAAAATTACCTCGCATGCCGGCACCCCATAACATCGATATCGATGGCTAACGGTTTCCGCAGCACTAATTCAGCGCTAATGCGACTAACCGATGATTGGGATTGTTCGCTGCTCGTTAGTCTGTGTGCAACCGGTTTTATATCATGACGAAAGGTGTGTGCTAGCATTACGATCTAACCAAGCATATCATAACGAAAGGTGTGTGCTTTAGCTTGGCAACTTCGTTGGTAACACTCACCTGTGTGATTTTTGTTATGTGCAGCCGTAACTACTTACACAAGTTACCGCCAACACGAACGGGGGCCTCCGGAGGCAGTCTCCGTCGGTCGCCGTTCGAGTTGGAAAGAGAGCAAAAAGCCTGATATTCCAGCTAAGCGTATTCTCATACGGATATTACCAGGCATCGTTTTGGTAGCACTTTCAGTGCAGGCATCATGGTCAAAGTATAAAGAACAAGTAGTCCAACTTCGGCCGCTTACGGCGGCACACAGACGCGCGATAGCACGTCTGTGTGAGTGCGATCCATACTGGAGCGTTCTTACGCATGCTTATTTCTTTGCTTGTAGTGCGTTCGTACACGGCGCGCACACATTCAAGCGCGTACTAAATTGTAATTAAAAAGAAAAAACTATAAGGGTTCCGTTTTTGCCATTTTGGCTACGCAACCCTAAAAACTCGTTGAAATAATTCCTTTTCTCAGGTTTTGTCTGTATGCCAGGATACATTAACTATTTGAGCGAAAAATACGATCGACATGACACCATGAAAGCTTCTGAACACTTCGCGCATTCAAAATCAAACTGCTTCAAGTCCATATTTCACCCTTTCAAATGCAACCGTAACCGTTTCACTTTAAGGGTCAAAATAGGCTGCAGACTTTTCTTTTACTTATTGCTATTTTCAATGCTTCTTTAAAAACAAAAAGGGCATACATTGGGTAGAGACCCGCTATTTTAAACCTTAATTAAAGGTCATACGATTGATTTTGCAATAGCGCGATTTGGGAACAAATTCGTGATAGATTTAAAGGTGAGGTTTACGTTGCGCATACGCCTTTAATTACGCGAGTCGACCAAAGATGGCGCTCATTAGGGTAATTACATAAGGAAGGGTGAAAGTAAGTTAATTAAGCCTTATTTGCTTCTGGCTCTGATTTCATTAGTTAAATGCAAGCAATGAATGATGAATGATATATTTAAAATGTATTGAAGACTAATAGTTAACCCATCAAAAACATTATATGTAAAAAGATGCAAGTCTCGCAACGCAGTTTTTCTACAACAAAAAAGTTTTGAGATGTAATGTTAAACCAAGTCAGTACTGGGGGGGGAGGGGTGTCCACAGAACTCGATTTCCACCGACTTGCCTATTATTTACCCGTGGAGGATTCTTTATTTGAGAACTATAGAATGTGTTCCTTGCTGATTGCTCCAAGTGAGCAACGGACCAGCCGCTAGAGAACCTCCTACTTGCAAGGTCGGTTAAAAATGGCCGCATTTCATGTCTCGATACTCTTAACCTCTTATATCTCAAGGATAATAAAACCTGCAGGTGAGATCGAGAGGCAAGATTGATGGGCCAACACATGATGGACGGCGCCCGGGAAATTGCATCGCCACTCAGATGCACCTGAGCTCGAGGAAGCATGTAAAGATGTATGTTCTTATGATAAACACGGCGGTTAAGGCGTTATGAACTTTAGCTTAAGGTACTAAAACATGGCTGTACTCAGGAAATGTGGGTTACACAAGACGTCGTAAATACATGATATAGTTTTGGAGTGAATATGTTTGACACGCTAATGTCCAGTTGAAACACTGTTGTGACCTAAAACTGGAACGCACCGAATCCGCCGGTCTCTCTCTATGGTATCGTATTTCTTTAGCAAAAATCAGACCCGGTGAAGGCCGTGGCGTTCCCTGGGGCCGAACTAGGTCGCTGGCCGGACAACCTTGAGTGTATCAGACTAGGTCGGGGCCAGGGGCGCCTGGGGTCGAACCAGGTCGCTAGTCCTGGTCCACCTTGAAAGGGTCGGACTAGGTGGGGGCCAAAGCGCCTGGGGTAGAACCAGGACGCTAGGCCAAGGCCACCCTGAAGTTACGCGTATTGCTCAAAGTGAGCAGCGGACCAGCGGGAAGGTTGAAGCGGATCAACCTGTCCTTATGTGAGTGTGTGAATCGAACGAATCCACGGGGGCAACATTTGGAACTAGTAGCCGCTCGGCGAAATCGCGAAGTGAGCCACTCCTGTCTCTTGTGATAGATGTACTAGTTGTCAGACTATTTAAGTGTTTTTAAGAACCGACTTGACCTATAAACCTTGCCTATAAAGTTCCAGGAGAGTTGAGGTAAATGATGACACACACAGCTACATGAAGTACTCATTGCAAAAAAAGTGAATGAATTAAATGAATGTGTGAGTAAATAAACACTGGCCATAGTTTAAAGAAACTTTTTGGTATCTCTTGCAATTCACTGTTGAACTGGCTATCGGTACGAAAAAAGAACAGCAATTTCAAAATCCCCCTGTCATTACATGACATGTTGTTGTGTGCGTGACCTCAAGTCTGCTGGAACCTTAGGGCAACACGGAAGAGACCCGCCATAGCGCATTTTTACAATACTTTCCCCTCTGCCACTATTAGCGGGGGCTGATCGACGCAGCGCACACTTATTTACACACGCGTACACGAAAAATCGTCTATCACTACGAAACTAACACTTAATAAATAGAACACCACATTGACCCATTGACATTCACAAAGATACATTTTGCATTGAAATAGTGTAATGACGTGACGTGACGAACATCGATACGTAAGTTCAGCAAAACTCCATGGCAACGCGTAGTTTGTTTGTCAACTAGTAAACAAACTTAAAATAATGTCAAATGAGATTTTTGTAATTTTTATATTTTAAAGGAAGTAGATAATGATAATGTGATTCAAAATACTTCAGACGTGAAAGGAAACACTATCTCTTTGTACGTTTGACGTGTTAGATCTCCTTTTGCAGCGAAATACGGAACAATTCGGCATATTCACGGAGATCTCTTCAGGTGCGTTACTAGATTTAGTCTGACGACTGATCCAATTGCAACTAGTTTTATATAACGAATATTATCACTGGCACAAATTGCTTGGCAGAGGGGAAATACACATCAAGACCACTCCCTCCCTACGAAGTCCGCGTTGCTCTAATGGAATTAAATAAATCACAGTGAAATAATATGTGAAATCATATATGACATATATTTAAATTACTATCGTAAGTACCTATGACATTGCAACAGTGGAAGCGTGCTGGGCCCATAACCTCTTGGAATTAAATAAATCACAGTGGATCCCACGACAGTTTTTTATTGACAACTATTCAAAAAGCATGGTCTGTTGCAGCCAGTGTTGTATTCCAACAGTTTACAAACCTGCATGCAAGTTCGCTAGCCACAATCACCATGACTTTTCGCTGATCGTCAAAGTGAGCGACAGACCAGCAGGATTGGTTGAACCGGCTCAATCTTTCCTATGTAGACTGTGTCAAACTAATGGGAGATTTATCTGTCAGTTTGGACGTCTTATATAAACTTATCTCCTTCGTGATTTAATAGGTTAATTAACCATATCAGTTGAGACGTATAAGCTATTTCGATTCAGGAATCGAAGTCGAGTTGGCATACGTTCGGGCGCGGGCCGCCAAATCGATCGCAGCGATCATATTTCCAGAGAAGTGGCTTATTACTCAGCCAGCTAATCTGCGCTGAAAAAACGGGCGACTCTGTGATTACTGGGCAATCGTATGGAGCGGGCGAGCTCTCTGTCTGTTCCTACTTGAGACTGATAATTCACCAAGATATTATTATTAGTATTATTTATGCTATAAGGGGCAAACGAGCAGACTAGCTGCCTGATGGAAAGCAATCAACGTCGCCCATGGATGTCTGCAACACCAGGGGTGTTACCTATAACGTGCCGATCTTTGAGAGGCCTGTTTACTCGTTTGTTGAAGTACTCCAAGTCATAGCGCGCTGAGAACACCTCAGGTGGGAGTTCATCCTGCCGTCAGTGTTGGTTTTTTGTTTATTTTATGTTTTCAATTTAATTTCATTCTTAGTAATTGGCACGTGTTTATCTTGAGTTTTTTGACGCACGGTCGCGACCAGAGATTGAGATGGTTTGGTTTGATCGGTTGGCGCTGTCATTAATGGTCGTGTTCACTAAAAGATCTGGTTCCATCTGGAAGACCAGCGCTGGCTCTTAGGTCGGCATTTTGCTGAGCTGGGATCATTTTGTGGCAGCGTTCTACCTTTATACTGTTTGTTCATTTTGTACTGTCATGATTAAATGTATTTTTTTTCTTTCGCTGTCTTCGATGATTAAAACTAAGTAACTACTAGTGGATCTGCGAGCTGTAGACCTTGGAAGGGAAAAATGAAAAATTCCGAAACCAACATTCACAAAAACTTAATCGACAAAACAATTTATAACTAGCCGTCATGATCACAAAACTTATCGATTGAGAAATGAGACCTACAGAGGAGAACAGACATCCGGCCGGACATACGAAAGCATTTTTACCTAAGCTGAAGCAGAGACCTTCGTTCGCTTCGCTAACTGGGTCAATGAGGGCGACCGTGAATGATTTTGCCGTTAGAGGCGCTAGTGTAGCGTGAGGTCTCCGAAATGTGAAATGTCACTGTTTGTGGAGGGCTACAGGGGTTTTTTGTTATTAGAATAATGTTATGAATATTTTGCAATATCTGAGATTATTTATGGCAAATATGAGTTACGGGTCAACGAATGTCTCTGCTTTGTGACGGTTTCATCATTCGGAAACTTAAATTCTCTTTTTTTGCGAACTAAACGCAATACTGCGGCATGCTCGATATTTTTATGGTACGGGTTTAAAGCATTAAATACGATTGAAATGTAAACTTCGTTTTCACACCCGTAATAACAAACTGACAGCTATACTTCAGGACCCTACTCGACAGTGGCGCTAACTGGTGAGCACAAAAACGGTAGCCCTCATTAGATATCTATCCCATTAATAATATTATAAATGTGAAAGTTTGTGAAGATGTTTGGATGTTTGTTACCTAATAACGGGGTAACAACTGGATGGATCACGGTGAAATTTGGCCTATAAGTAGTGGTCTACTGTAGAGTCCTGGATTGAAACATAGGATATATCCCGGTGAATGGGACAATAACGGGAACAACGCGGGCGAAGCCGCGGGAAAATGCTAGTTAGATATAAATGTCATTGAAATATTCCAAAGAAGAATCCTCAGAAGTCAAATAAATAGAATCAAAGCTAGTAAAAATTGTAATAAAAAGAAATTAGTAACCCTCACACAGTCAAGTAATACCTCCGTAATTACGCGATGAATAAGTAACGTCACGTGTCGCGTGACATGACGCGTCGCCGTGACACCGTGACGCTGTGACGTGACGTGACGGCGGAACCCGCTTTGTGATAGTTGCGACTTGTAATTATTTTGATTGATTTCAGGGCTGTCACTTTCTATACTTGGAGCAGTGTTTACAGTAAAATGAATATAGTGAATTGCCGGTTAGGTGAATATGATGATAGTATTTTTTTTTTTCGTTGATAAATACAATATCAAAGTTATTATCCATAGCTGAATAAAAACTTTGTAGTTGGTTTCCTTTCACAGCATGTGTTTAACTGGTTCGCCGGCGGTACCCAAATTATGGAATGTCCTAGAATTACAGTAAAATTTCGCCATACAATACCTATGATCTTATAGAATGACAGCGGCAAGCGCCGTACTGCTTGTGTGAGTCAGAGTCAAACTCGAGTTTGAGATGGCACTCTGTTTCGACGGTAGTGTCACCGTTGTTGTGCCCCACATGACAGTAAAAATTTGCTCCGTAATAATGGTATGGGGTTTCGATCGGCAAGCACCGTACTGACTTATAGGCAATCGCGAATACTGCGTTAGCCGTACCGTCATATAGCGTGGTTCACACTTTACGGTGATACCCGTTACCACCGGCGAACGTGTTAAAATGTGTTCTATTTTATAGCTTGATACATTTTGTCTACGCGAACTGACGTAAGAAGTCACAAAAAAGGAATTAACGTTTTTTTTTTTAATTTATTTTTCAGAATTGTGTACATAACTAAATGTATACAACTTACTTAAGTACTCGAGTTTGTTGGCGAGATAGCGCTCATATTTTACAATTGTTTCTTAGCAGAATTCACCTAGTTTATTATTTCTAACAAGTTATAAGTATAAATTAAACAGTAATCAAGTTATCCACAAATATTACATGAAGCAAGAATATTCTTGAAAAACATGTCCTAGGGCATTTTTTCCAAAAATATCCTTTAAGATGTTCTTCACTACATTTTTACTACATTTATTTTCACCTCTTAACCACTCAATTTCACTATAAATTTTTGGAACCAATAGTACATTGTGTATCAAGGGCGGTAGGTAAGGAATTATAAACGAGTGTTTGTTACAAGGCCGAGGCGAAGCCGAGGGCTTTAATAACACGAGTTTGTAATTCCTTTACCGCCCGTGGCACACACAATGTTTTTCATCACACTTGTGAGGAAATCTATTTAAAATTAACCTTACTTAACCTAAATAAAATTGTAAAACTGACAGTGACATTAGTGACATATCCATAGACAATGCGCAACGTTCGGAAACCATAGCGGTACAGACCTAAAACGGTTGATTTTATAATTGCAAAATACTGAAATACACTATTGAAACATTTAATTAATGTTACAGAAATATGTGTTTACATGTATTTGCAATACCAGTTCTCTTTAAATAAATATTTCAGTGATAAAAGTTAAAAAAGTAAGTTGGCGTTTCCTTTGAACATGACAAATAAGAGTAAAACAGAACCAGCGTTTCAAATTTAAAAAGAAAACCATTACGCCCTAGGGCGTAATAGCTCATTTACGGCCCGCAAAACCTACGTGTAATGCACCATTTTCGAGCAAGTGTGATGAAAAAACTTATTTGTTCTCTTACCATAATAATTTTTTGCATAGTTTCGTGTAATTGAACATTTAACTTTAGCGCCAGATATTAGCTTCATTTGAAACCTTACGTCTTTTGCAAAAACGGTATATAATTTTGTACTTTTTGAGAGTTCTACTGCCATTTCGCGCGCAAAACAGTATCAAGATGTAAAATTGAATAGATATCAAACACCGTTGATGCCGTCGAAGCGAACTCTTTATGACTGTATGGGAAAACCGTCTGACTCAAATCACCATAATCCAATATGTTTAAAGTAATCTTGATTCACATAAAGACACAACTAAATTAAAAAACGCGACTTAAAATGCATTCTCCGGCCACAGAAATAAAATTCAACGCAGCCACTTTTACGGGAGTTCGCGAGACTTTGCAGTTTCTCTGGAACGAAATGAGACCGAGGTGACTGGCTGAATTAATAAGCTGTACATCGCCTTTACGATAGTTTTGCAACTTTTTTATTATTTTGTATACATAATGAAAGTTTCGCGTCTCTATGGCTTTTTGAAACTTAAGTAGAATGCGATAAACATACGATATGGAGAAAAAAGCCGGAAACTACGAACTACGATCATTTCTGAGCGGTATGAATGGTGTATCAATGAGTAATGATTATAATGAATGAAATATGTATGATTACGTTCATTTTTGCCACGAGCTCACAGGATGGAAGTCATCCATATTACGTCACACGCATGGGGGGGAGGGTTAGCCAAATGTGACAGTCTATATTAAAAAGATGTAATATGTTAAGAAAAAGTGTGACATGGAGGATGGGGGGGTCTAAAATGTGAAAAATCGTGTGACGTAATTTGTGGACGACCCCATGTGGAATTAACTCTCTCCTGATGTGTTCCCGGAGAGCTACGGGGTAGGTACTTCAAGAAACGAGTAAACAGGGCTCTCAAATGATGACATGACAGATGAGAGATGACAATCGAAAGAGTGGACAAAAACAAATAATTCCTCTTAAGTAACATAGTATCTCAAAAGAAAAGAATAGCGTAAAATATATGACTTAAATGTTAAGAAAACTATTTCCCATACACAAAACAAGTAATTTTTAAAAAAATATTTAAATGCAGTTTTACTTACTTTTAGAAATAAAATTAAGTCTCCTTTCAGCAAAATATCCTATCTCGAATATTTAAGGTACTTTCGTTTCATGTATTTCAATTATTGCTAAAGACAAGATTCACAGAATAAAAGCCAAATTGGCGTGGCATGTATACAGGGGGATTTTTCAAGGTTTGGTTTGGTTTTTTAGTTGAGTGCATATGCATAGGACCATAGGAAACCTGATTACGGTATCTAAACCCAAACCAAGTATCCTAACCCAAACTACTCTCAGAATCCCAAGCTCCTCGGGCGTCCAAATCACCCGTATCTAGTCAAAACACAGCTTCCATAAAAACACAAAGATCCCGCTTTATCTTTATTATTAGTCTGCCGCGCAAAATTATGACGACTGCAGGAGTTCGCCCGTCTCGCTCTAACGCTAACAAAACTCCCCGGTTTTATTTTCCATCTCTTTCCAACTCGGCTATGCACGTCTTGCAGTGATTCTGCGCGATCACCACCAAGGGACGCAGTACCAGTGGTTTATACGCCGTAAGGGGCTGAGTTTCAGTTTTGTATTTAGTTGAACTGTCTTATCTCACAGTTATGTGCCCGGAAGGGTCTTGTAATTATTTTTTGCTACTTTGAGGATGTTTTTAATTGAATTGATGCTGATTTAATTAGTTTCTTAGTCTGGTAACGTATTGCTTTCTTCAAATGGGGTCCTTAACGGCGGGAGTGTGGTGCCAAAAAGTTACTTAGAGTGTGTGGTGAGGCGTGACATACCCCAGGACAAAAACCCATGGTAACTTAGTTGCCCACTAAAATTATAATTAATTACAACTTTATATTATGTATGGAGATCAGGTTAGGTTAGAGATAATAATTATGATTAAAATTCTTAATACATTTTATTATTGTACTAAAGAGATGTGAAACACTAGTTTCAGTTACCAAAATAAACGTAGGTACTCATTTGTAATATTCAAAAAAATTATCAAATATTTTTGAAATTTAAAAATCTCTTTAAGTTTTAAAGAACAAGAGATTTTCAATGAAATAAAAATATAAAAACTTAGATAATAATATGGGAACATCTTAGTTACTTGCATTGGATCAGTACATTTTTTACTAGGAAACTTGGCATGTTCTGATACTTTGAATCAACTTAATTTGTCTGATGAGTTATTTAAACCCCATCAAACATTCTTAAAAGTCGCCTTTCATCTACTTTTAGGGAAAATTTTATCGCAAACCTAAAAAATAATGATAATAAGCTACAAAATAAGAAGAAAAACAATAAAAAAAGTATACACGAACTATGTGGCGGGGTGTGACATATCCCATGGACGTTTGAGCGCGTATACTTCAAATGCTGACCAACGCAACACTGAGATCACGTCTTTGTTCCCTCCTGCAACCCCTTAACTCCAGCTACACAAAGCCGCGAAAATGCAGCATTAACGTACAAGAAAATATACCTAAGTAGGTAACTATTAGTTGAGGTATGCTACACCCCACCACACTCCCGCCGGGTTAAACATCGAGTAGAAGCTCCTTCGGTGTTGCATATAGTAGCTATCTATGGGCGGTGCGGGCCATTTTCCATCAGGTGGCTCGTCTTCTTATTTATCACTTTTAACATAAAGTAAGTTACTGTAAAAAAAATTTAGACAAGTTTTAATTACCGACTTTATCTTTTTATATTATTACAAACTGCACATCAAAACCAATCAAATGATCCCAAATATGATGGGTTACCTTACCTGCCCTATAGAGCCCGCGTTGATCCATAGGTACATATAGGTTATACACTCACGGACAGTGAATTCATGTCATTTTCTATTAATTATATGGAAAGTAACCCGAATTCATTGTCCGTGAGTATAGGTTCAAGCCAGTTTTCAACTACAAGTCTCATAATGCGCTTACTATTTTGCGCCTATAAGTTAAATGCACAATAATGATCGCTGTAACATTATTTTACTCATATTTTATGTCATAATGAAATGTTAACCTCTCGCCGTTACTCAATGCGAGTTAGGTATCGTAGGTCAGGAATTTATGGGTAACTCCTTAACATTATGCCGAAACATAAATCTCTATGATTTATACCGCGGTTTCTTTATTATTAGAAATAATGGTAACTATATTGTGAATACGAGTTGCACGTACCTCATAATAAGTAAGTAGGTAATAGTTCCAAGTACAGAAGTTTTCCTTTCTAGCATAACTGTCGTTTGGGTTCGATTACCGGACGGAACGCTACGGACCCGAACGTGTCTCTCTATCGCATAACGCGTGCTCTTTCTGGTCGCTGGCTAAGCCCCTCCGCAGGGGCAACATTTGCTACTATAGCTTGGCAACTTCGTTGGTGACACTCACCTGTGTGTTACCGCCAACACGAACGGGGGCCTCCGGAGGCAGCCTCCGTCGGTCGCCGTGCGTGTTGGCGGTAACGGCTGCACATAACAAAAAGCACACATGTGAGTGTCACCAACGAAGTAGCCGCGCGGCGGAATCGTGGAGGGAGCTACTCCTAACATTGATTAAATTGCCAAAGCTTACATAAAACTTACAGTCTGTTCCGCATAGGAATAGACAGAAGAAAAAAAATCAGCATTTTCACTAAATTATGACCCGCCAGCGGGTCGACGAAGCCCCGCTACGCGGGGCTTCTATTTCTAATTTCTAACTAACAAACCTAACCTAAAATTTAAATGAAAAGGCTAAGCAGTTAGCTAAATGGCTAATTAACCTAGTTGGCGGCGATACATACATATAAAATCTTTGGTGCATATTTAAAAAATCTTTCGATTGAATATTCAAATCCCGTGGCCTAACTTGCGAAGTGAAGTTGGAGGACATCGTTTCAAAGTTCCTCGACTTCCTCGATCCCAGATTACAGCTCTGAAACTACTCTCATTCTGAAATTTCAATAGTTACCTTCAAAATTGATAGCTTAATAAAGGTTCCAAACGCATTGTATTGTACAATCACGTCCGAAATATGTATCCGTTCCGGAACTTATGTCTGTGGAAGAAGACACAATATTGTATACATATTTTTAGACTTGACAGTACATCTACATTTTATACTATGTTTCTGAATATTATAGGTAAAAAGTTTCTGTAAACAATATTATTTTTGACATAAGCCTCCTTATATGTAGTAGTAACCTGTCCGTATAGACACTCGACTTTCTATTTTGGAAAAAGGACATAAGTTCTATATAAATTCCGCCCACCAATACATGCAACAAGGGTTTTAGTTTTTTACCTAAGTATATCAAAGCTTAACCGAGCAGTATGATTGACGCCAAATGAAATAAATATAGAAAGAAGGCACATACTTTTGTAAATAAGAGTAGATTTGTAAAGACTCTCAGTTTGCTCATTCATCATATAACCAACAATGCCTTTGACATCCGTAATATAGACTTAGCCGTAATGTCGGACAACACATGTCGTGTGGCGGCCGGCGGCAACTGACCGGCGACACGCGTGATTTGTGGCGAACGCTGCCGCTGACGTGCCAATTGTCTCAGTCTTGAGACGAACGCAAGCCACGAGTGACGAGCGGCGACCAGCGTGCCTCAAGCTACAACTGACAGCGACTCACGTGATCTGCGGTGGACAGCTGCTGACGTGTCAATTGTCTTTGTCTTGAGATGCACGCAGGCCACGAGCGACAACGGCGAGCGTGGCACGAGCTACAACTGACAGCGACTCGCGTGATTTGTGGCGAACGCTGCCGCTGACGTGCCAATTGTCTCAGTCTTGAGACGAACGCAAGCCACGAGCGACGAGCGGCGACCAGCATGGCTCAAGCTACAACTGACAGCGACTAGTGTGATCTGTGGTGGACTGCTGCTGACGTGCCAATTGCCTCCGTCTTGAGAAGCACGCAAGCTACGAGCGACGAGCGTGGCATAAGCTACAACTGACAGCGACACGCGTGATTTGTGGTGAACGCTGCCGCTGACGTGCCAATTGTCTCCGTCTCGAGACGGACACAAGCCGCGAGCGACGAGCGGTGAGCGATACGGTTTAAGCTACAACAGGCTGGCGATACGGGTGGTTGGTGGTGGACACGTGGTTTGGTCCAAGAGACTGGCACTGAATATCATGTATTATTGTCAAAAAAGAATTCGATAAACTAAATGTTTTTACATTGTATTGTGTTACGAGTAAATAAGTGTGAAAATTGTAGTTATACACATTTTATGGTATATATGGTATATATGGCATGCAAGCAAGCGTAAAAATATTTCATCAAACAAATTTCAACATCCTCAAAAACCTTTAACACACTTGTAAACAGACGTGCTTCAAAGTTAAGATCGTTTATTTATACCCATAACTCATACTTCACGGAAAATCTGTCGTGGCCCGCTCAGCCTATGATTCCACTAACTAACCGCTCGAGGTCCGCGCCGCGCTTCGCACTCTTTCGCGGGCAGCGGGCTGTCTAAACGCTCCTTGATACCCAACCGATACGGTTACACTAACATACAATTATATTTATGCCACACCTGGCCTTAAACGCTACGTGTACGGAAAAAACCGGTTTCTGGCCAAGTGTAGACATAAAATGATGTACACAACACTGGAGGTAATAAAGAACGCCCTTGATCGCATATTTACGTCCCTCGCTTGTAGCTCAGGCCGCAAATTTCTGCGATCTCGGCCTTTCTTTGTATTACCACCCTAGTTGTGTAATGTACTATAGTGTTAGAACTTACGGAACTATAAAGTTGTAATTAGAAGACGCTGGAAATATCGCTTGGCCTATGAACCCGCTATTGGCCTGTGGCCCGCGCCGCGCTTCGCACTCTGTCACGGGCAGCGGGCTGTGTAAACGCTCCTTGATGCCCAACCCCTAAGGCTAGCTAATGTACAATTATATTAGTGTTAGAACTTACGGCACTATAACGTGTGTTTGGGTAAAAAAATACCTTAGTTTCATAGGCACGTAAACGGTGATAATATTTATTAACTCTTAAAAAATATTATATTTTTGTCGATAAACCAAACTGCGGTAGTCTTCAATAGCGCCCGATAGTAAAAGACTACGAGGCCGAAGATGTAACTTCAGTAACAGCCAAAAAGATATGAATTATCTTGATTTTCTTTTCAAAGTTTATATTTTAAAAATATTGATGGTTTGACGCTGACTATAAATAAATAATTATTACAAAAAAACCATTACGCACTACATATTAGATGCCATTATATGAACCAGGTATAAGATTAATATTATCTTCGGTTTCCGCGATTATCACTCACAGTAATAAAAGGTAAGTAAGTTTATTTTCTAAACTTAGGTTTTTAAGCCCTTCTGACATGTGTGTAAACATCTGTTTGCACAACAGTAATTTTGACAGAGGAAATTTATGATTTTCTCAGTCTACCCGCGACCACGAACGCTGACAAGGGTTACGAAACGTCGGGACTTAAAAATGTAGTAATATACGCGATTTAATCCGTTTAAGTTGTTTTATTAAGATTACTTGCGCAAAATTGGCATTACCTAATATTAGTCTCTTCTAAACTGATTATATATGTACCCATGCGACCAACATACAGAATTTCACAATGTAAACCAGAAGCTTTAATTCACCTCTTCAGTGATTTAAACCCGATCAAGTACACTCCCCGTGATATACGCCCCAAGTAAATGAAAAGCAGATTTTAACGTTTAATTAAAGCCGCATGCTAGCCCCGCACGAGCAACAGGAAGCACTTTCAATCGCAGCTGAGATGGACACATTAACAATTCAAGAACGCTGAAATAAAACACCGGGGACGCGCGACGCTAGCATGCTCGGTACGCGGGAAGTATATTTTTATTTCACTTGGATTTTTTACTTGGAATTTATTAGAGACAAATAAATGTGGTTTTTATTCTTACAAGCACAACATTATGGTTTTTCCTGTGTGCTCGAGTTATAAGCGTTACATAGTTCGGGTTGGGACTAGGTCAATTTGTGTAAGATTGCATCGGATATTTTGTTTCGTATTCCATGACTACAAAGACAAAAATGATTATTTACTCTACATTAGATCAATTATAAATGTCATTTTATAACTGAGCACTATTTTAAGAATGGTGCAAGTCTAGTATTTTACACCGTCTCAAGCTGAATTACGATCACTATGACAGTTTATTCGTTCCAATTTTTCATACTTTTGTTATAGCATTGCGGACACTTACTGTTTGTAGGTATTGTTTGTAAGTACTATAACACGCAATTGACCTGGATATTTCATTCATGTAATAAAAATGTGTAACGAATAAGTTATTATCATAAATTAGAGTAACATTCTTGTGGTCGTAGCTAATAATAATAAAGGTCGTAGTGTATTTTCTTTTATTTTTTTGTGTAATTACTCTTTATATTGTGAACCATGTGTCTTAATTTTAAAATGTTAATTGAACTTAGCGCGCTCTCATATTTGCACGCCTGCATGCAGGCAGAGTACACGGAACTATTATTATGACTATGTTAAGACCTATGTATACTGTACTGAAGCAAATAAACAATTTTGAATAAAGCCTACAATTTCCTCCATCTCGCCATATTGAGAGTCTCCTCTTTAATTTAATTTAAATGGAACTCTCCATTTTTTTTGGAATTAGGTATAGGACTAAAGTGGAGGGAATGAATTGTCAAAGTGATCATAATTCGACGTGAGAAGTGTAACTTCAGCTATCGATTGAAAAAGTCCAGTCCTGTACGTGCCGTGAAGCGGGCAATTTAATTTTAAATCACGTCCATGCTAGCCCTTTCAAAGGACGCACGAGGGAGATAATTAAATAGGAAGCCATCGCATCACTTACTCGATTATTGAGCATCTGATCCGTTGTCTAATGTGGCAATGAAGTACATTCTTCTGACTCTGATATTGTGAAGAATGGATTTACGGAGGTATTTACGGATAAATGAGTCATTTTTATAATTTTACGGTTTTTTTATGTGGTAAGTGGCAAACAAGTAGACTAACCAAATGACGACTTGCCGACCTTTGAGTGTCCGGTTAACTTCAAATGGCCCATAAATTATTTAAAGAGCACTACTTTACCATTATAAAATTGTTAAAAACAAACAGCGTTAAGCACGATTTTCTTGGCAAGCGACCAGCGCCAACTCCAAAACGAATCACGTACAAAGTATTCAAACTTGGGGCCTGATGTACTTTATAAAGGACATATTCTATTTTAAACGCAGTCCACGCTAGCCCTCACAAAGGACGCACGAGGGAGATAATTAAATAGGAAGCCATCGCGTCACTTACTCGATTATAGAGTCTGATCCGTGGCGCCTTACACGACGGCCACACGTCTGCACGGGCTTTACCACAGATAAGTAATAGTATTACGAACAGAAGTTTTTCTTTCGCACTAAAGTGACGTTCGGGTCCTGTCGCCCCTCCGACGGGGCAATATTTGGAAGGTATTAGAAGTCGCGCGGCGAAATCGCGGAGTAAGTCGCTTCTGCCTTAACTCATACTCATATTTATACATGGACTTATTCTTATGAAATTATGAAACTGAAATGACTGTACAGTGACAATATTTTGGTCAACAATTTATATTTTTTTGGGTGTTTTTTGTATGCATATTGTGTGTTTGTACCTACCCCATCACGCTAAAACTTTAATCGTAGGGCAGATCCTGTATTTTTTTTCTTACAGCGTGCTACATTTATCGTAATAGCTAGTGATTATTATCAAAGCCTATAACTATCGAGATTGATACTTTGAAGAATATTCACTAACGATTAAGTGATTCTCAACTCTTATTCGTTATCAAAACGGCATGTACAATGGACGTCCGGCGTCAAAATAAAATTGGACGAAATCTAAAATAAACCAAAGACTCCACACCGCCGTCCGCCCATTTTCTTTTTACCTCGTCAGTGGAATGAAGCAGCTCTGTCCATACGTTAGCCGGAAGTGGACAGTACTGAAATGGCCGCCCCCCTCTTTAATTAAACCTTCGGATAAGGTTTTAACACCCTTCAAAGGTGCTAGACGTGAGAGGTTTTTTTCAACCCTTTGGGGGTTAAGTTAAATCCTTTGTTAAGTCTGTAGTGGCGTTTGTTTTGAGCATTTCTTTGATTAGAAGTGTAGACATGTGGTTTGGTCAGGGGGGATTTCATTCGTCGTGTCTAGTTTATTTGAAATGAAACGATTGTATGCTGTTTTATGTCTGTACAGTCTGGAGCAGGATAATTTTTTTTACGGTGAAAACTATAAGCGTGTATAGTTTTTTTGTGTGTGGCATTTCTAGGGCCGTATTAAAAACTAGTAAATTATCAAAAAAAAAGCTACAGAATACTGATGACGACGTCGTATCGTGAAACGATGCCGTGTCGTAGCACGACGCGATATCGTGTCGTGGCACGTTGCGATATCTTGTCGTGAAATTTTACGTTGCTCGTCGTAGATTTCCACGACGCGACGTCGCAACGTGAAACGATGCCGTGTTGTAGCGCGACGCGGTATCGTAACGTGTTTATGTGTAGGCCTAAGTGTATCTATGATACAAAGGTGTTAATACTGGCTAAAACAGAAAAACAAGAACGAAACGTTTTTTATGAGCGCAGTATACATATATTTGGTTAGAGCGCGGTTCGGATGTAAATGTGCACCCACGCAAACTCGGAAGCTTTACCACTGTTTTATAGCGAGTACGCATTCCAGTACCGGCAACACTTAGCTGATAGCAAGGACCATTAAAACAAGAGGACTGTCATTCTCTACACTTTGGATCGTACCCCGACCACAAGGGGATATCCAGGCAAAAACTAGATGGCGCTAAAAAACTAAACATTTAACGATGTTATAATTGAACAAAGAAACATAGTACAGTTACAATTAGTTCGTAAGCAGCTAATAATAAATAAATTCTAACATTTAAATACTGTGTCACGCTTGCAAAGTTGAATAATTGTAAATAATATAATTCTTATACCAAGCTCAGATGGCGTTGTAAATATCGGGGAACAGCTTTTTGTATGGAGAATGACAGTCCTCATGTTTTAATGGTCCTTGGTACTACGTACAGAAGTTTCTAACAAAACTGACGTTCGGGTCCGACGACCGGACGGGACGCACCGGATCCGACGGTCTCTCTCCATCGCATAATGCGTTCACTTTCTGGTCACTGGCTAAGCCTCTCCGTGGAGGCCAAATTTGGCGATTTCGATACATGTTTTTGCACTTGACGGTATATCTTAATTCAAAAATCCGCCCCTTTTAGGTTAAGTTACATCTATAGGACCATAGAGGCCTTCACCTGAGAGGGGGTTCTTGCTTTGAAAAGACAGTTTTTTTAATTATGTAGTTAGTAAATACAGATGGCATGATGAATATTATATTAAAAAAATTTAAAAACAATTAATTGACATGAATAAGAAAAATTATAAACATAAAATGCAACTGTTACATAATTATAATCAGATACAAATTTATTGACATTGTACTTTATCAGCAAGAAATATAAGGCTTTTTTATTTTTATTTTTTTTATTTATTTATTTTATAGGACCATAGTCAAGGCGCATCTCGAAAGAAACAGGATATAACGCTTGAGTGATGATGAGTGTTCAACGATAACTATTATTTAAGTATATATTTGGACAGAGCGCGGTTCGGATGTAAATGTGCGCCCACGCAGTCTCGGAAGCTTTACCACTGTTTAGCTCGAGACTTTATAGACGCCTCTGCGGTGTTGGGCCGCAGTGACAGCGAGTGCATTAGCTGTCAAAATATTAACACTACTACTTACTCTTACTACTACTCTACTTCTTCCCTTCTCTTCTCCTTCTTCTTACTACTCGTACTTTGCCTTATTTTGTGCAATAAAGTGTTTACATACATACATTAACATATTTTAAACCTCAATAAGTGTTAATTGCTGCAGGCTAGGTAGGGGTTTGACATTTTAGCGCCAAAATCTTCGAGAATGATTTGAGATATGAATTAACGGAATGCTCGCTTACCTTTTTTAGGAAAGAGCACCAAAAGAAGAAGAAAATAAATCCTAAATTGAAAATTAATTGGTGATTATTATATTGTACATCTAGTATATCTGGATTGGTTTTAATAGGCTCGAATCTAAAATAAAATAGGCTGTTCATGTCGATCCACCATGGTAACGCGGCAAGCGTGACGGACACCTTTGTGCCTGGAATGGCGCGGGCGGGGCGGGTTATTTTATTTGACTAAGTTTAATTGTATTTTTTTTACTTTGTTATGTATAAGACATACATAATTTTATTTTAAGGTTTAGTTTCATTATAAGTTTTAGTTTATAGTCTAGTTTAGGTATGCAATCATTCCACAAAAAACTTTTCATAAATTTCATTTTAAAAACAACGTTTGGCAAGAGAACTGGTATAGTTGTGAAATGAATAGTTTGTGAATCGTTATTTTGTTAAATTATCATTTGTTATTTTGTGAAATGACGGTAAACCTCTAGTTTATCCTGGTTGTTGTGTTTTAATATTTTTTTCTCCACCTTAAATAAATTGACCTCTAAGCTAAAGCGCTGGAAATATTGCATACTTAACCAAGTGATTAGCAAAATAAACTTCAAAAGTATTTAGATGGGGCTGAGTTATTTTTATTACTACTTAGACGCAACAAAACGAGCAGGTATTCTTGTTCTCAGGTTTATAATGCATTAACATCTAACGTAGTTAATTCTGAGAACTGCATTCCCGCTTACACTGACACCCAACCTTTCTATCAAAGACTAAATCAAATAATTTCCACGATATTACAATCCTGTCACAATTTTGTGAACTGTGACTTCTAAACAAACCTACGATTCCCGACCTTACCCGCTTCAGAATAAAATGCATTTTTATAAATTAGAGTCTTTGCTATAATTGTCTATCGTATAGCCCAGTTATATTTTATTGTTGACAAAGTTATGTTTTTTCTATGGAAAATTAAGTCAGTATATTTGGTTTGTTTGAAGTTATTGGTTTCAGGTTTCTCTGGGAATAGCGTGTGAAGTGGGGGTACTGTTACAAATGTTTTCGTGTTTTCTAACACATATTATGAATAACATTATTTTGTTTGAGTTTGTTCGGCCATTGAATATAAATAGGCGCATTTCAGTTAGTCAAATAGGATTGCCCGGCAGAAATTGATTGAGTTATAAAGAAAGAATAATAATAATAAATTTTGTATTATGTATTTAGCATCGTTTATTTTAGAACCTGATTTGACCTATGGGTAAGTCTTACTGACTCTTTGATAAGAATCCTGACCAAGGCTTACAAACCTGTAGCTTCGTGAAACGGGAAATAAGTAGAGAACCCGTTCCCGGGAACATTCCTCTATTTTATGGGGAATATTCTCGTAGTGCAGGGGTTCCCAATCTTCTCCAGCCCGTGGCGCACTTAGAAGTTTAGTACTTCGTCACGGCGCCCTACCCTAGTTCACTCAAAATAGGTAGTGTTGCTTTATATGTACCTACCCGCGAATATTTGTGGTTTTAGATAATGATAGAGGATCGACCTCTGACTCCCCTCTTTACTTTCTACGGCGCACCAGGGCGCCGCGGCGCACACTTTGGGAACCTCTGTCGTAGTGGGAATATCCCTAACACAAGTGGGGAATATTGTGGCACATCTCTAAAGGTCTTAAAGATATCAAGATCATCAATCGGAAATGCACGTCAGCAGTTTACACATATTCATAGTGACATGTATATACAAACCCATACGGGCTGTCGCGTTATCAGCGGCTGCCAACGGGCTATTATGACGTCATCAGTCGGTCAGCGTTATCGAATAGTGCAGGCTGACGATGTCGTTCAGGCCGATTGGGGTGTAAAAATTTATACGCAGCGTTTGATTGGTTAGGGAGGCTCGGTTTTTTGCTATAGTGATTGAAACAGCTTTGAATTTACTATACTTATTTCAGTGGTCGAATGGGCATGGACTATGACACTGGTTTCTAAACCAGTGACGTGGCCTTTTTTTCTAAAGTAAGCTGCTCCATAGAACGGTTGGTCGTACAGGGTAAAGTAGAGGGAGCCAGCTCGCGCGGCAGGTCACTTGTGCGATGGACTGACCAAGTCAAAGCCGCTGTATGGAATCGCGTATCTGACTATGCTCGACAGTCTGCCAATGGCAAGAGATGGCGGGGGACGTGCGAAAGGCTGTGTCTGCCTCTACCATCGATGTGCTTCAGTGTGACCATGACCGCTGCAATGAGCGAAACGACAGAGAAGAAAAGGTAAGCTGAAACAAACTTTGCTTAGTTTTTCTGCTGATGAGAATGAAGAGGTCGATGGAAATCGTAATTAAGACACTCTTGATTATGTAGCAAACCTATGGTGATTGCTTCTTGTTTTATGGGTTGAGTTATAACAAGTCTTTTCTTTGAGACGCTAGTAAGGTCTAAGCAGGGTATGACGAAAAAAAAATTGGGTTTCGCATTAAAACTGTTATGAATTCGTGTTTTAGGTTGCACGAAAAGTTTTGAAACTAATATTACTCTATGCTATATCCATTTAAACAAGGGAGATGCCCCTTATAAATATCAAAAAAATCAAGTCAAAAATTACCATTACAATAGTTTCTATGAAAGCATAGTCCTGTTCGGATAGGACTAGGCACCTGACTTCGTGGCGTTTATTTAGCACACAGTACCCGGCACGCATCTACTTAATGAATGATTAACCACATTTTTACTAAAAAAGACCCTGCGGTGCAAAAAATACGTATTAAAATGCATAAATCCGCTATTTTGTTTTTTAGTGAATGCCACGTACCTAACTTGTGACACTCGCCCCATCAAGACGAATCTAATAATGTATCGTATCATTTATCAAAATCGGGTGTCTCGTTGAGTAGTTACGACCGGATGTATGAGCGGACATACATACATACAGGTCAAACACAACACCCTTTTGGGCTTCGCCGCAGTCGGGTAAAAACGCTACAACTTGATACTGGGTCAAGACGGCTATTGCTTTTTATATAGGTGCTACTTCTAGCCTATCATTACTAGCCAACTGATAAGGCAAGTTCGCAGTACTGTTTATTACCCCCTTATGTTTAGTAGCCATTGTTTCAGGCAATGAGGAAAGCATATAATGAGTATGTTTTTCAAAGTAAGCATAAATCTACTAGATTAAACTTTTGTTTCATTTTAAGCCTTCTATGGTTGGTATAGAGTTAAATTTTAAGGGATGCTGGTAATATGAGGTTGAAATAAATCTTTGAAGGTACTTTGATTGTAGCCGATGAAGTTGGAGTTATGTGGGTCTATCAGGCCGTTTCAGTTTTAATTTAACAATCATAGTAGGTAAAGGTGAGAGCGTTTTAGTAAGTAAGTGCATGCCTAAAATTGTTATCTGCTTGATTAATTATGTCTGTTATACATTTACTTCTGTTGTTTCTCCAATAAAAAAAAGAAAAAGAAAGAGCACTTATTATTGATTATTAAAATAGATTGTACGCGACCTAGTCCACGTCACAAGCTGATTTTCTTTGTGATTATTTCAAGTCAGTTTCTCTAACCCATAAAATCTATGCTATGGTACGGTAAACTATTTCCTCGATAAAGTCTTAAAAACAAACTGACTTTGAGATTTATACATACTATGTACTACTATAGTACTACTATACTAGTGCATATACATATCTGTTGAAGGCCCTGTGGGTGGGTGGTCCCTACCACCATCAGCCATCCCCTTATTTTCGTTTGATTAAGGGTTATTCTTCAGAAATATGTCTGCGCTCACCTTATTCCTCTGGCCCTTTTTCATACTAAATGTATGGAGACAGAGGAATAAGTCGCAACATATATCTGAAGAATAACCCTTAACAAGGCGATCTCGCATAGGACCTCTAGTATCAAAGTGGATTGTGACGTCCTCCTTAGGCACTAGTCCCACGGCCGGCGAGTAAGCGAGTAAATTTGGGCGAGTAACAGTTTATTGCTGACCAGGCACAGTGTGATCAATCGACCTTTCCAGATCCGCAATGTAATGCTACTCGTCCAACTTTACTCGCTTACTCGCCGGCGGAGAGACCAGTGCTTTAGTATACCTTACGCATCATAGTCATCATAATTAAACTTCGCACTGCACTATCAGGAGCTAAAGAGAATGTTTTGAAGTTTCGAATGTTCATAACGTCTATCGGTCGCGAAGAGACGAAGACAGATGTCAGATGTCAACATCGAAACGTCGACATAAAAACATGACATATTTTTAACATGAAGTTTCGACGTACAAAACGGGAGTTTTATTGTAAAAATGAGCACATGACTCATGGCAAGGTCCAGTCTGATAAATCGTTTCATAAGTACGACGTTCTTATTTAGGTATGAATGTCGAAGGTTCTGGAAGAAGAGGTTGATCAAGAAAGAGGTGGATGGATTGTGTGAGAGATGATAATGGCTAGGAAGGATGTAAACGCTGAGATGACGGGTGATAGAGAGGTATGAAAAAAGAGGACATGCTGCGCCGACCCCAAATAAATGGGAAAAGGGCAAGCGAATGATGGTGATGATGAAGTACGAAGTTCATATTGCCGCTGCAGAAGTTGTATTCAGACATATTTTTGAGCATTTATGCACCATATTTTTACACTTGTCTGTATCATCGCCATCATAATTAAAGCTGCTATCAGGAGCTATCAAGGCGGGTGTTAGGTGTAATCGCCGCCGTACGTCACGCTCAGCAACAGGCAGATACGTCCGTGTCGTGATTAACTACGGACCTATTACGAAAGTCATGATTTATTGGAAATAATTGTACATGTCCGTGCCTATGTTGGAGATTGCACAGGTCTTGCCTAGATGTGTTTATAATTACAGCCTTCCTAAAAATATTTTCTGCCTTTTAGAGAACGTTCACCGTACGCTTTCATGCCAAATATTAGGTGAATCTGACCAGTCAAGTGGGTGAAAATTGCCTGACATTTGACAAAAACTGATAAGAATAAGAATAAGAATGTTTTATTTGCAAGAACATAGTAAGTACATTAGATGATAATAGTAAATGGAGGTGCTTATGTTCTACCGTATAGGCATGCAAAAATGTTGTGCTTAATACTAAAATACTACTTATGATACTGGAATACAAATCCATGGAAATTATATTTGATGAGTGAAAACATATTGACATACCTACAATTACGAGAATACAATATACAGTTTATGGGAATTATTTTAATAGAATTCTAATTGTTACCATTTAGAAATTCTTTGACAGAATAAAAACAACTAGACAAAAGCCATTTATTAAGAGCTGCGTTGAATAACCTAGGTTGACACTCTCTTATGTGTTTTGGTAACTTGTTATAGATCTGCACCGACATACACAATGCATTGTTTCTAAACATATTAATGTGAGCCCTTGGCAAATGTATCTTTTCTCTATGTCTAGTTGACCTGGGAAAATAACTACTATGCTTATCAAAATATTCAGGGTGCTCTCTTACAAATATAGACGCCTGTTTTATATACATGCAAGGTAGAGTCAGAACTTTAGTGGCTTCAAATAAGGGTCTACACGGTTCTAAGTAGTGGGCATTGCAGACGGCCCGTATGCACTTTTTTTGTACCAGAAATGCTTTCTGAACATCTATAGTGATTCACCAAATAAGTGAAATTATACAAAGTCTGGCTAGTTCATCACAAAGTGCAAAGTTATTTCTGTGGGTCAAGTGAAAAGGGGTACAAGTCACATTTAACCTAGGAGCAAAAGAGCTTAAGTCATACTATTGAGTTGTGACATTTTGGTCCTGGTATAAATTTGACTTGTATCCCTTTTTACTAGACCGACAGATTAAAGCTTTGGGCGTAAGTATAGGTTTAGCGTAGCTTTAATTGCGTGGCTTATATTTCCAATACCGCCAAATTTCCATTTACTTATGCCACAGAATAAGTAATAGAATTTCATGCAGAATTCTCTCTCTCTAACAAAACTAACGTTCGGGTCCAACCACCGGATGGAACGCACCGGAACCAACCATCTCTCTCTATAACGCGTGCTCTTTCCGGTCGCTGGCCAAGTCCCTCCGGCGGGGTAGAATTTGGTACTAACAGCCTCTTGCGAAACTGCGAAATCCCTATTGCGTACTTCCAGACGCGTGCAGTGGTTTCTTGATTTGGGCAGGCTGGGCATACATCGCCCGCGTCACCTTCATGGTCTACCTCATCCACGCGCCCGTGCTGCTCTACTCGTAGTCTATGCCTCTGTATGTCTATCGATAATATCCTTTCGAAGTAAAATAAACCAATAAAACACATTTTCTCGTGTATAATATGAGTTAGAATAAGCTGCGTTTCCAGCAGGGATATGCTAGGATGCGTAGCGAGGGATGTGTTAGTCGTGAATCAATAGAAACACTTAAGGCCCGGTAGGACCTGGCTCGCATTTCAAATACAACTAGGGTCGGGCGGAATGCAGATTATTGCACATTATCTTCGATTTCTAACATAAAAGTATACGTTATCAACCCAAACATGAGAGGATGCCCTGCATGACTGTGAAATCATGATTGTCAGGTATTAATTTTGTCAGAAAATGTAACTGGTAATGAACAAAATGAAAAAAATACTTTATTTTATAGTGTTTTCGCGCTACTTTTCTATCGAGCGAAGTGTTCGCTATCGTGTTCTAAGTGAGAGGAAGCCCTAGATACAGTTCTGAATATTATTATATATGTTTTACATTGACCTACGAGTCAAATAAGTGCTCTAAAAATGATTTGGAAACTAGGCTTCCGCGCCCGATTCTCGTCTTACCTCGCCTTAATTTACCTATCCTCGCTCCGCTGAGCTGTTTCCATTGGTACATGACAAACACATGCCTCGTTACGCATCCTCGCACATACTTGGTGGAAACCAAGGACCATTAAAACATGAGGACTGTCATTCTCTACACTTTGGATCGGACCCCGACCGCAAAGGGATATCCAGGCCAAAACTAGATGGCGCTAAAAACTAAACATTTAACGATGTTATATTTGAACAAAGAAACATAGTACAGTAACAATTAGTTCGTAAACAGCTAATAGGTAATAAATAAATTCTAACATTTAAATACTGTGTCACGCTTGCAAAGTTGAATAATAGTAAATAATATAATTCTTATACCAAGCTTATACATAGATGGCGTTGTAAATATCGGGGAACAGCTTTTTGTATGGAGAATGACGGTCCTCTTGTTTTAATGGTCCTTGGTGGAAACGCAGCCTAACCACTACTGTCATATAAATCAGACGTCCAACAATCCCAAGTGTCAGAAAGCTAAGGATAAATCCCCCATCATCTGACGACCGAACAGAATAAGCAATTGACGCGAACCATAAATTCCTTTAATATAAACAATCGAATTAACAAGAGTTATGTCCTTCATAAAGCAAGTCCACTGAATGCCGCATAATATTAGAATCTCCACGATATTGTTATAAAATCAAATCCTTTTGAAATCGTACGGAACGCGAATATGTTACACCCACGGTTATTTTGTGGTGCAAGTCATGACTCTACAGCGGCTAAAAACACACATTTCAATACAGAACAGAACAACAATTGTCAAATCCACGAATTGATTTAATCGACATTCTTATTTGTCAATATTACTAAAACTGTTGCATTAGCTGTTGATAGTTACTAAACTTTAGCTCAATTGCAGGTTAAAATGACTGAAGTTGTGGCTCACATTCTGCATAACTTTGTTAGCAAAATAACGGGTACACATGTTCAGTAGTTGCACTAATAATTTACGAAATCCCCCCTCTTTTATTTAGAAAAGCACATTTTATGCCATAGAGAGAGACGTTCTTATCCGCTGCGTTCCTTATGGTGTTTGGACCCGAACGTCAGTTTTATTAGAAAGAGAGACTTATGTATGTAGAACTATTATTTATTCTGTGCAGTGAAATATAATTTGCAACGTGAGGTGAGTTTAATGGATTTGCAAGTATTAATTACACAGTTGAAAACTAATTGATTGAATCAGGCGTTACTTCGCGGAAATCCATGTTAATTAACACCACACGAGTCGAGTTTTGTATCTTTGATGGTGGTTTGTTATGTTTATTTGCATGTTTATATACTTATTTTGCATGTGAATGCATTATAAAATACGCAAGTCAGTATAACGGGCTATCACTAATTGACTAACACATTATCATATCGCGGATTAAAAAAAGCAATATTTTTGTTTATTTTTGTTTTAATACTTGAAAACTGACTACATCTTTTAAAATAACACGAAATCGCTCCCACTCATGATTTGGCCTCCACAGATCAGTCTGAAGCCTTGATGGTACGTATAAAGTAGGCAGCCAGCGACAAAAGGCTGGTATCGCGCCATCTGTCAGTGGACGTGTGACCTAACGGCGGGAATTATGTGCTGGCCTTTGTAGCCAGGGGAACGGGACTTGACCGTGTATTTACTAAATGTGTTGTTTCTTTGATAGTTTCTTTAAATATCTTGTAGTGAGTTTATATTTGTATTGAATTTGGTCGTAGCAACCAGCTCTGGTAAAATCATATTGATATTTTATTGCCATCTAGTGTCTCCATTAAATCGTTGGCAACATTATCGTGGTAGCGTAAATTGAAAGAGTTTTATGTCTTACAAAAACTTATAGGACGCTCAAAACCTATAGACCAGTCACACGCCAATTTGTTCAAAGAAAATATGGCGTCAACACAGGCTTTTCGAATAAGTACGCTCCGTTTTTATCTAATCACAAAAATATGTGATGCCGTTGGCCTAAACATTTCATCAATTAAGTTTTGGTAATCATCTTTTAACAGGGTTAGGTTACTGTACAGTTATCTCCTTTAAATATCTGAACTTCTATGGGCAAATACAATTTTCCTTTCAATTTACAAGAACTACCTACAGTGCGCAGATCGCCAGACTTCGAACCCAGATCGTTACATTCATTGACCGCTCAAACCTATTCATGATTACGATAACACATTCACGCCTTGTGCAATTTAAAATTGAAACGCAGCGGAACGTCAAACGTCATATCTCAGCGGTGACGTGCTGACGGGAGAGATATGACGCCCGTGAGGCCGGACGCTGAGATATAGCGGACATTCTTAACCTTCCCGGCTGGCTTAGCTTATACTATGTGTTCAGTTATTAAATGTAACCATACGTTAAAAGATATTGACCGTGACACTACTATCAAATCAAATGCCTATAATAATATATTGTTTAGCCTTATGTGCAGTAGGGCGTGCAGTATCGGGAAATTTTAGTAGGTGAGCACCGGGAATTCCCGGTACTGCCATACTAAAATTTCCCGGTGCTGCACGTCTTAATGTGCAGTATATTTTTCTCTTTGATACTTGTAGCGATGGTTCTTGGTACGTTTCCGATCAATGGGCCGTCTCTATAATATTCACGCCTTGTGCAATTTAAAATTGAAACACAGCGGAACTTCAAACGTCATATTTCATCGGTGACGTGCTGACGGGAGAGATATGACGCCCGTGAGGCCGGACGCTGAGATATAGCGGACATTCTTAACCTTCCCGGCTGGCTTAGCTTATACTATGTGTTCAGTTAATAAATGTACCCGTTTATATAATGAAATAAACAAATCTAAATCTAATCTTATTCTTATCTTTTTCTTTTTTATGCAAAATGTAGCAACAATAATATGGTCAAACTTTTTGTTTGTTACTAGATTTAGTTTAAAAAAACTTATCTATAGGGTAATATATAAAACGATATGTCTTAGTGGGAACTGTTGAGGAGTTAGATGCATGTTAATCTTAAAATCTATACCATAGTGTTTTGTATGTACGTCTATCTCTGTTTGTTCTCCAAATAAATAAAATAAAATAAAATCTAAATCATACATTCAAAGATATTGATCATGACATTGCTTTCAAATCGAATGCCTATTTCTAAAATGTACGCCTTATGATCAAATAAAGAAACCCCAAGTAGCACACAAAGCTGTATAACAGCTGAATAATTGGTTTAAATTACGTTTAAAGCTGTATAAGAGCTGTATAACCGGTTATACAGCTCTTATACCTCCTATTTGGGCACAAATTATTCAGCTTTAAGTTCACACTGCTGCTTAAGAGCGGTATAACAGCAACATAACAGCGGTATAAAGGGTAACACCAGTCATATGAGCTGTATATCGACTGAATAAGAGGTAACATGTTACCCTTTATTCAGAAATTGTGTCACATGTACACTCTTTTATTTCTTTTAAACCGGCTCTAGCTGACATAGGTCTGTATAAAAGTGTACATCAATGAAATTAACGTGGAATGAAGCAAACATTTTATCTTTGACGTGCGAGTTAATTGTCTTAATGGCGGATGGTGTATACAATCTCATATGATGATGGTGAATACAGTCATAATTCGAAGAAACTGTTTAGGGATGCAAATTTACTGACATTATCGATACATATTGTCTAAGAAAATTTTAGTGGGCCATGAAAATATTCAGTTTTTAATTAATTATGTGATGTAAATAAACCTTCATAAAAACTTGGTGAACAATTTTCAGAGCTTTGAACAGAGTTTTAAAGATTATAAGTTATTATTAGTATATTAGGAAGTAAAAACGAAAGCATTACATTCATAATTCAGGCATATTAATATCATAAAAGTTGGAAAATGAATCAAAATATTTATAGGTTATACAATAAAATGGTGGTTTGATGTAAATACCGATGTGAACCGTTTGTAGTCTAATATTCAGCAAAAGGCTGTTTAAAGATACCTTATGTGAACCACTACTAAGTCTAAGCCGTTAATTCTGTACACAAGTGAGTCCCTAAATAACTACGAGGCCTATAGTGAATGTTTAAACAGCTACTATGCAGATAGTATCAATAGCAGTATAAAAGCTGATTAACGGTAGATATGTTCAACAATAAGCTGTGTTATGCGCCACAAATGAACCATTATACGACTATTGGCTGCATAACAGCTCACATGTGCTCCCTTAATAAGTCAGCGAAATATAAGTTCACAAATACCTCCTTATACAGCACTAAGCGTAAAATTACCCACTAAACAGCTCTTATTACAGTTAAAGCATTGGAATATGTTAAAAGCTGAATAAAGACGTTAAAAATATACCTTTATAGCACTCTAAGCGTATTAATGGTGGTTTTGTGGGCCGTTATTCAGCTCTTATTCAGTCTAAGCCGTTTTAATATTGACTGATCGCTGTTATGCAGCTACAGGTTCACCGGTGAGTTCTTAAAACACTCTTAATAAGCATAAAGCTTTAAATAGGTCTAAAGGTGGGTAGTTATACAGCTATCTGTGCTACTTGGGACAGGCGATACTGACACGTCTGATTATAACATATTATGTAGCGTTATGTACAGTATCTTTTTCTCTTTGATACTTATAACGCTGGTTTTGGTACGTTTCCGATCATTGGTCTGTCTCTATAATATTGACGCCTTGTGCAATTTAAAATTGAAACGCAGCGGAACGTCAAACGTCATAGCTCAGCGTTGACACACTCACGGGAGATAATTGACGCCCGTGAGGCCGGATGCTGAGACATAGCGGACATTCTTAATCTCCTCGTGCCGGCTGAGCCTTATGACACGTGCATACGTATTAAATGTACCCGTACAATCAAAGATCTAGACCATTGTTTTAAAATTCTAACGGCTATTTCTAAAATGTATGCCTTACGAATAATTAGACGATATTGACTTGACACGTTTAATGATAATACATTTCTGTATTTATGAGTAGACTTTCAGTATCTTTTTCTCTTTGATACTTAACGCTGGTTCTTGGTACGTTCCCGATCATTGGTCCGTCTTAGTATGAGTATTAACGCTTTGTGCTATTTCAGATCCAAACGCAGCGGAACCTCAAACGTCATATCTCAGCGGTGACGTGCTGTGACGGGAGAGATATGACGCCCGTGAGGCCGGACGCTGAGATATAGCGGACATTCTTAACCTTCCCGGCTGGCTAACTTTATACTGTGTGTACGTATACTATTCATACATTTAAATATTATACTTAATAAAAAGAACTTAATGCATCTGTAAAAACTTTAAGCATCTAGTGCCGGGAGTATCTGAGTTGTTATCGACACCAATAAGTATCTTTGTTCAAACCAAACGAAACTGAGTACCTATCTAAGATGTCAAAAGCGCTAGTTATCAAATACAAAAACACATTAACAAACCTATACTCAACTCTCTCTCTTCCAAACCAAACCAAACCAAACGAAACCAAAAAACAGCATAAAAAATCGGTTACTTGCACCGCCTTGTCCACTTTAAGATATTTAAGTTGTTGCAAATTTTCACTGAATTTAATAACATCAAATACCTCTAATTTAGTGGACATTGTCAGCCCTTTAGAACATTCTAGTGATAGAATAAAACGTCCATGCTCAAGCAGCCAATCTTCCACGGGAATCTTTAAACTCATTACGTGGTATCGAATAGCGGATACTCTCGGTATCACCTTAACGAGGTTAGGGCATTATTGCCGAGCTAGATGGCGCTGCCCGTCTAGCTTTGAAATTTTAATCACTTTCGTTACGTGGGGATTATATTGGAAATCATTTTGTTAATCTGGTTTATTTCGAAATTTCCATCATCATTTCATCCCGGAGACGTCTACTGGGTGACCATAGGTCTTCCCTAAGACGTCCATAATGAACTCAGAAATATATCGAGATCGAAATAAAGAGTGTATACAGGGTGAATTTTAAATCGTGAATCGTAACCACGTTTACCGGTAAAGCTACTTAAGACTAATACAGAGCACTAGTGTTAATTACAATTAAAGACCCGCTTAATTAATTATGAACAAAATGGTGGAGGCGCTTATACCATTAATCGTAACAAAACTGAATTATTTTATGAGTAAATACGATTTAAATAGGTACTTATGTTGACAATGTCGACGATGTTGACATCCAACTTCAATATTAGGAGGTTGGATATCTAATGTTGAAATGTTCATGACCAGGGACCGTACTTTTCGTGCCGATGACAGGCAAATGACGTCAATCTACATACAGGCTGATTTAGTTAAGGTTTTATATTGATTTACCGTTACCGTAAATTACCGGTATTGTTAAAGTTACGAATTTGCTTTTCTTACTTTGATTGATTGGTGTCAATGGTAGAAGACTTTTTGTAAACGTCTGTTTTTTTTCTTTATTTTAACGGAAAGTTGGAAATATTAATCGGATATGCGATTTGGCTTGGCACTATACTTATCCGAATGTACCTATTATATTTATGCGGTATATTCTATATCGTAATATATATATGAAGGCGGATCACCGCCGATGTCAGGGTTAGCCATAGCTTCGTGAGGATTTGGCAGCCGAGAAACAGGAACAGAGGCAATTCGTCGCTTGGATTCGTGGTGCGTTTCCGTTGACGTACGAAAAAGTCATCCGTAAACAGCAAACCAACGATACGACGCTTTGCCAGAATGACAGCTTGTCAATCTCGTTCCAAAATAGCATCAAAGAGGCGCAATGCGCCGTCACGGCCAGACTGACATGCGACCGTCCTCGGGCGCTTTAGATTGCAGACCTGTAACAATCACACAATCAATCGAACAAGAATCAGCAATCCTACTTGCTGAAAATCTCGCTCGTCCACCCTGACAAAGTGTTAGCTGTTGCTGACGTGATAGCGTCGTTATCATTGTAACCTAACCGTAACACCAACCGCAGTTGCATCATCAATATCTCAAGGAAGCACTCGTATGTCCCCTCAATCAACCCCGCAGGGTCTGGCCCGGATGATACGGCCTCATCAGCTTGGACCGGACAGGTGTGTCCTTTCGACCAGTGGACACTCCAAACGAATGTGTCCCTTCCAACCAGCTGCCGCGCACGGCAGCATGGCCCGGCACGACATTCTCGTTTTGACAACCTTTGCATAACCTGATGACTCCTTCTAAATTACAGTTAACGTATCACAATTAGTTCGTGTATTAAGGTGTTTTTAACTTCTTTTTCCTACGCCGTCACGGTTTTCTACTCACTACATTAAACTTTTTAGAGATTTCCACCAGCCCTTCATAACCCTGAACCCTGGCTCTCTCGTGCGTGTATCAAGATATGGCACGAACCGGTCATGTTTGTCGACTCGTAACAGTTATTATCTGACTAAACAATGCTGCACTAGGTTGAAAATTTAAAACGATGAAAAAGCTTACTTTGCGATCAAGTAATAACAGAAAGTTACAATTAATGTGATTCGATTTAACACTGATCGTTCTTGTGGGTGAATTTACTCAAAAAAAACATTTTGTACGATTAAAAAAATAACAACAAAATCAACCCAAAATCGCAATATTTCTCATGCCACAACACGGCTGGTTTTGATTTTAAGGGATTATTCGCTAAACAAAGAAGTGTTTAAAATAATTCTATAAAACGTGGGTTTCACAGACCAGGAATAAGTTTTTAGTACTTACATACACACTAATTGATTCAAATCATGAAGCAAACAATTGTCCCAAATAATCATTCATCTGAACTTCGGTTATTTCGTATTTCTTTAAATGAAAATATTATTAGCGGTAGGGGAAATGTTATTCCCGACTATCCGTTCGCCGTTCTTTATGCGCTCGTGAATGCTCAACTAAGAAGAACGTTTTTGTCTCAAAAATGTATCAACATTTGTGCGTCACCCCTCACACGTATCACGATTCTCTTAATTCTTATTTTTCATCATTACTCCATGACCATTAATTTAAATTATGACCAAAGTGTTTCATGTTATAATAAGTTAGTAACAATTTACTGACATTCTAGTTCGGAGTTTATTTAAGCGCAATCATGCACATTACATGTTTTTTTTTCTGATTATCATTCTCCTTAGCAACACTGCCCAGCGTAATGACTTTTATTCAGAATAGGGCACACTATTCCATCACAATAATTATGTAAATAATACTGTCAATAACAGCATTTTTGGTAACCGACCTGTGGAAGCGGAAAGGCTGACCTGAGGCAGTCATTTATTTATTTTGATTAAATTTAGTGATAAATAATCAGATTAACTTGAATGTACCTCGGGATTCAACAATCTTCGCGCAAAAAACTTTGACTGCGACAAAAAACAAGTAATTTCTAACCGGTGAATTGTTCTCCTTGAAAAACATCAAAACGAGTGGAGGTTTGCATGCAGGCGTGAAGAGAGCGGCTTCGATAACCCAAGAAAAAAAATTAACTACCACAATAGTGAATTCTTGATTTGATGAACGGCCCTCCTAAACGGTGATAGTTCGCCACAGGGTGCTCGACCAAATGTCTTTATCCATGTTATATATGACCTTTATAGTATACCAAAATCACCAATAAAGTAGTATTTTTTTAAGCTAAGGCAAAATTGTAACTAAAATGACGGACAAACAATACGGACAAATGATTTTATTATTATCTATTTCTTGCGTTAATGACATAAATTGTCAAGGCTCGTTATTCTCACCAAAGCGTTATCGAAATCTCAGCAATCGTCGTTCTCCTCACGCTTTATCATCATTCTTAACATGTTTTTACAACTATATTTTTAGACAAAACATGTTTTATGACACGTGCCTTTATTGCAAATCGTTATATTAACCTCTAATCTAGAGAACACGAGAACTTGAGTTGCAATAGCATGACGTTATCACGAACGTTTCTAACAAAATAAATAATTGTCAAATATTCACCCAGTATCATAAAATTACCTACTCTTGCACTCATCCCTGTTTAGCTTTAATTACATTCGATAATATTAGTAAACAGACCACCCAGACATTTAAACACTTGTGTTTGCTTGTTCGGCAAAGTTTGACTAGCATCTGTTCCATATTCTTGAAATTTTAACAGAGAATTAGACCGAAGAATAAAACACTTCTCGAGTTCAAACATGGAGAGAATCGCTGGAAAGGTTACAGTTGCGAAGTTACTGCTCGGCACAAATTAGTAGTAAGGGACATTTTGAAAAAAATAGCGTACGAGTTAAAATAATATCAACGAATTGTTTTCTTGTTGAAAAGGGCTAGCATTTATGAGTAAAGTCTTATTTAAATTCCCAATTTTACACAAAATATCATGAGCTACTTTAAAAAGCGGGTAAACGGGGCACTTAAAGATTGGCAACGTATAGGCTACTCTTCTGGTGTTGCAGATATTTGTGGGCGACGATGGCTGCTCGTTTGCCACGTATTACATAAAACAGTGATCTTTCTGATCGTAGTGTGTAGCTACGACTAATATTGTAAGGCGATAGAAAGCGTGCATCCTTCCGACCACGCATGGACTGGACAGCATCTTTCTCCAACAGTCTGACAACCAAAGCACTCACAACTCGACCTGTCTCGTGTCGAGTTAACCTGCACGGTGTGTCCCTTCGACCAGCCCTTCAGGCATGGACCGGACGACACCCTCTCTCGAACAACTCTAACCTGCACGGTGTGTCCCTTCGACCAGCCCTTCAGGCATGGACCGGACGACACCGTCTCTCGAACAACCCTTACCCGACGACTCCATCTAAATTCTGTTTATCTCACAGCCCTGCACTCGCTCGGTCAGTTAAGCTGTGCTAGCATGACATAATTTCGGTACAACATGAAACTAAGCAATATAAACGGAAGTTTTGCGCACAGTACTTGGGCATTTTCTAAAAAAAGCTTCCTTTAATAATCATATGTCCCACCTATCGTGTAGAAAAGTAACTGACTCACCGGGTGACATTCTCCAGGTATACCTCTACAATTGTTGTTCGAAAAGTTTCACCTCTTTCTTTCCTGGATAACCGCAAATCTAGCAAATAATAGTCAAAGTCCTCTCTGCAGTATGTGTGGGAACTGTTTACACATCGCCGAAGAAATCATGCGCCGCTTTCTTCATTCAGCTAGCCGATGTCCGAGAATTCCATACCAATGACATTTACCCGCAATTCTAGCATTTGCCGTTTGAGATCGCTTAAAACCGGCTTGATTTTCTGAAACATTCAGTTATTTTAATTTTTATCAAAAACAAAGATGCAGAGGGTGCGAGAGTAGCCTGAAGCTGAGAAAATATATTTCTGTCATAAAATGTTTAATTTTTTGAAACAAGCTTTTACTGCCAACTGTACCCCCCTGTATACTCCCAAACTGCACGTCCAAACCGATCCAATGAACCCAAACACGCTGAATGTATCTTGTGTAATTTAGATTACTAGGTATACGGCTACCATACGAATCCCTCATCACATCACCTTCACGTTATAATAATATTGTATTGTCATCTAATTTAAATATCCTAGCAAATTTTCAGCTCAATCGGAAACCGCAAAGTAGGTCAAATTTAACTTGCGAGACTTGATCACAGACACGCAGATACACAGACACCGGGACAGGTGAAACTAAGTAAATAAAAGCTTGTAAATAAATAATGATACGGCTGTGCATTGCTCGACTTGGCAGGGGCACTGCCGTGCCTTCAGATTCCGATTAAACACCTCGCGTCTAATCTGAAAAAAAACGAAACATGAAGTTGTAACCAGCTAAGCTTCCGCAGTATTGGCATGCACGTTTGAACTCGGTGCCTCAACCCGTAATTTTATCGTAATCTGATACAAACGAACTTCTATACAACTTCCTGTGGCATTTTTAGTCTGAAATGCAATCATATTCCACAAGCGTAGACCATCCTGAAGTGGTTTATTTCGTTTCGAG
Source organism: Eudemis profundana (assembly GCA_947034925.1). Classification (NCBI taxonomy): domain Eukaryota; kingdom Metazoa; phylum Arthropoda; class Insecta; order Lepidoptera; family Tortricidae; genus Eudemis; species Eudemis profundana. The sequence continues at coordinate 24,629,659 of OX344802.1, forward strand.
TTTTGACACATTCTTAGGCAATAAAATCCTCTATATCTATCTGCAACGTCGGGGTAATTGTAATAGCCGTGCTCTTCTGGTCTGTGGCCGTGCTGCATACGACTGGTCGCTAGTTCTTGCCGCTGGTGGTATTGCCGCTACCAGCGCACGGGCGTTGCGTTTCCATGATAATCAACAACGATATTGACACTATTTTCATGGGGCGTAGATTTGTTCACCACTTCTGATGAAGGCGGATCACCGCCGATGTCAGGGTTAGCCATAGCTTCGTGAGGATTTGGCAGCCGAGAAACAGGAACAGAGGCAATTCGTCGCTTGGATTCGTGGTGCGTTTCCGTTGACGTACGAAAAAGTCATCCGTAAACAGCAAACCAACGATACGACGCTTTGCCAGAATGACAGCTTGTCAATCTCGTTCCAAAATAGCATCAAAGAGGCGCAATGCGCCGTCATATAATAAGAATATAATAAGATAACACAGGCAGACACATCTTGATTTTACAAAATAGCTTCTACCATTGACACCAACTAATGAAAGTAGTGATAAAATTAATTCGTAGCTTTTACGATACCGGTAATTTCCGGTAATGACAAATCTATCTAAAATCTAAAGTGAATCATGCTGTATGTAGCTTGACGTCATTTTTACGTCATCGGCACGAAAAGTACGGTCCCTGTTCATGACAAGTACGAAACATGAATGTAGGGTGACCACGAGATTTTAAAAATTAGGATAAATCAAAAAAAGTGGACAAAATAAAAACATACTTAATTTAGGTTTAAAAGTATTGTAAGTTATTGTTAACTATGTATAGACTACAAAAAAATTATAACGATTCACGATTTAAAATTCACTCTGTATACCTCGAGTGCTCAAAAGAAGGGCCAGGGACCTTATTGCTCGCCGTCAACATTATTATCAGATTTGAAAAATCTTATAATAATGGTATTATTAATTGTTCAAATACCACCAAATGAAATGGAAGATGTTTTCCACCATTAAATTACACTCTTATAACAAAGCGCTCCTTGAAAATCATAACGTCACTATCCAAAAAATGACGTTTTTGAGTTAACAACGCCATCTAACTCACGTGATTGTAAGGAACGCCATACAAAGACACCTATTGCTCTAGCTCTATTTAAAACGGCAGGGGGCGCTAGTGTCATTACGGCGAATAGTGGAAATTGACGCGCGCCTTTTTGGAACAGTGTCACTATCATTAAAAATACAGTGAAATTCAGTGGATTTTGCGAAGAAGATTGTCATTTTCTGCTTAATGACGCTATTCTGTGATATTAAGCGGAAAGTACTACAATTTTTCAATGGAATACAGTATCTATTCGTAATACGTCAGTTCGAACTTATACTGTAGTATCAATATCAAGACTCAATCTAAAGCAATAGTGTCATTTTCGCTTTAGTGACACTTTGTCTTCTGGCAATTTTTAATGTTATACTTTGTGTTAAGACTGTTAAAGTGACAGTATATCAATAATGACCGTTTTATTTTAAATTTCGAGTCTTGATGCAGGCTAATAATAAAAGATGTACTGTATTTTTAGTACGTTAAATGACATTGTGGTTTTAATAACTAAAATGATTTTTAGCATTATTAGTCGTCGTTTTCGATGTAGTGTCAATTTTGTCAGATCAAATTACTGTAAATTCGCTCGTTTTGGTCAGTTGAAAAATGCTGTTTTATGTATAAAGCCGTTATAACTGCTACAAGCTGCTTCCGACATTACTGTTTGATTATTTTGTGACTACTTGTTTAATGTCACGGTGTGTAATGAATAAAATTATTAACTGTTTTTGAGACTGATAGTCATTTGCGTTAATAAATGTTATTTAACAAGTTCTCTTTAACAGTTTTTATACAAAAACATGGATTTTTCTTTCAAATAACCATATATAGTGTCATTATTCCTTAAACTAAACTAAAGTTTAGGAAAACACAGGCCCGAAAAGTGACACTAAGCAAAAATTAATGGAATAGTGACATTATTATTTTCTTTAAATTCAATTATCAGATAAATAAAACATAAAAGACAGAATTTACTCTTTTCAGTAAAAAGCATAGTCACGTATTTAATAAAACACAGTATAAAAATGATACTATTATTACAAATAAGGTAGTTTTAGACGTTTTAATATTTCGGAAACTTTCAAGCCCCGTACCCAAAAATCGTGTTTTTCGTTTAATGACGTTATGATTTTCAAGGAGCGAAAGGTCTACCGCAAAATCTTACACGCTTGGTTGTCATACAAATCGACGAACTATTCATTCCCTTGTATCTACTATCTACCAATTTCAAATCCAAAACACAGAATATATATAAGCTAAAGCCGTAAGGAAGCTACAAACAAAACGATCGAAATGCACGCACACATAGACGCGCGCTTTTACAAGGCCCCTAAGGGAATCTCGCGGTGCCGTCAGTCGCGAGTGCGGCATGGAGATGAGTGGACACGCTTTGCGTTTGTTACGTGCGCGCGCCCAGACAGCCCGCGATCTTTTAATTTTAAACAACCCTAACGCTCTAATGGAGCGTAGGTATTTATTTCAAAAAGTAAGCGTAGCTTCCATACTGCTCTATTTATATTCTGTGTCCAAAACTTAGCAAGTTACGGAGTTTTAATATAATAAAATTACAGTACCTTAAATAGGAAGGTATATAATCTAGCTATATAAAATTCAACATTAGAAGGAAGCAGATGCATTGATAAAAAGATCATAAAAATATTCACGGGGTGTCTAAATACCAAAAATTAACAACCCGTAAATTACGACCAGGCTTAAGCTTGATAAAACATCCACCAACGAAATTGAATCATATGCTCTAGCAAATATGGCTCAAAAGAAGACTTCTTTGAAATTCGGACTATATTATTAACCATGCGTTATCTTAGCCTTTGAATCAATTAAAAAACCGCAATTATTCCACCATTATTAATTTACACAACCTTGTTGCCTTGCAAGAAAATATTAAATCCCGTACACGATTTATAATATCCCCTACCCTATCTATCACAGCATTATTATACGAAAATCCACCTTAAATCAACGTGGTAAAGTTGAAATTTCAAGTAGTGGTACGATCTGATACGAGGTTGCAAAGGTTGCTCGGAGAACCGCGTACGCATAATGGAAAGGCTGGTAGATGATTATCGACAATTTCGCTGTTATTTATGGGATCTAGGGAGTGCGTATCGATAAAAGTCGCTATTATGCGCAGGAGTCCGTCCGGGACGCACAGGGAGGAAAGGTGAAGGATTGTAGTAACATTTTAGTGAAAGCTTCTTTTGGTAGACTATGATTATTTCAGCAACTGATTGTGTGTGAGAACACTTATAACACTTCTTTTTATTTTTGTTGTTGAAGAGCACGTCGGGATACAAATATTTTATGCCACACCTGGCCATAAAGTGGCTTTTTCCGCACGCTGCGCGTACGGAAGAAGCCGCTTTCTGGCCAAGTGTAGACATAAAATGGTGTACACAACACGGGAGGTAATAAAGAAAGCCCTCGATCGCATATTTACGTCCCTCGCTTGTAGCTCGGGCCGCAAACTTCTGCGATCTCGGCCTTTCTTTATATTACCACCCTAGTTGTGTAATGTACTATTATGCTTTCTTTAAACAGCAGCCAGTAACTTATTAATAACCGGCAAAGTCCTACAGGGGATGACACAAATCATTATAATCAACATAAGTAGACGTTCGACATTTACACATATAAGAGACCAAAAATATCTGAACACGCTTTTATGCTCCTGACAATAGGGTCGTGTTCAGATATTTTGCTTTCCGTAAGTGTGTAGATTTAAATGGACTCGACTGTACATATAATAAATATAAGCAACTATAATATACCCGCAACTTTGTTAACTTTCCTACTTAGAGTAGGGAAAAGTATCATTATCTATGCATGTACGAAGCATGGTTAAAATACTTGAAAGTAGGAACCTGTCCAGCCGTTTTGACTTTATGTTTACAAGCATACATTATATTCAAAAATAATAAATAAATATATTCATAGTCCTTCAATTAATCTCCCAATGTATTTCATTAAAATACGTATTGCAAGCAATTGTTAAAATTTCAGTCTTACAATGTTATAATATTGTAAATTTCGACACATCGTCTTCATCTCAGTGTACCCACAGCATTAACATACAACGCTCCTATTACGCTTACATCGCCGCTTGTCCATTACTCCGACACGGCAAGGGTGCGTCTTATCCTTAATTACCGGTTTTGTTCGGTACCGGTTTGCCGATTACCGGTGATTTACCGGTACTAGATAATTTCGCTATTTCCAATTAGCGTTCATAATGGGGTTTTAAAAGTTCAAATTGATAGGTCAGTGATTATAGTGAGGAGTTAGGTGGTGGGTGGTTGAAATATGAAAAACCTAGATGATTATAGATTTGCTAACGATACTGACTACTGAGGAAGGCCATAATATGTTATTTCTGTTCATAATTCTTAAAGTACGAGTGGTCATAGTTTGTGTTAATCAATAACACGTAATTGCACCAAAGATCATTAGTACTGACGTCTTATTGGACACTTGCCGTACTCTAACTTACCAAGACCCGAAATGCCATGCGACTTAACACTGTATTAATTGCAATGAAATTTCGTGTACTAACAGTTATCACTTTTTGAATTAGAAATACCTTATATCCTTGTAATGTTCCCGTATTATCTGCACTGTATAACTTACCTGTAACAACAGTTAAAATAAATAAGTAAAAACACACTTTCACATACGTACCTATCCAGAAAAAGCAAAGTAAAGAACTCTTGAAACACAATCACACAAACAGACGATAGTATGAGCAAACTATCATTGAAGGAATGTTTACAAAAACAACATAACTAAGCTAGTTGGCACCTACTGTCATAAAAATGTTTATCTACAAGTACCCCTGGTGGACTAGTCAGTTAAGTTGCGTTTTGTAAACATCAGTTCAATTCTACACTACATAACGTCATACATTAAAATTCGCCACCATTTAGGTACATACTAACAATTCATCATAGCAGTATAAACCACAATCTTCACAATTCCAAGCATTTGAAATACCAACTGTAACAAATCAACAAACGTTTTTTCACCAGCCATCATAACCAACAATGGCATAATCATGGCCGGTTTAATCTCGATTACAAAAGTAATCGTTGATCGGTTCTCAATGCTCACAAAGCCGAAATCTTCGCATAAAGCCTTTTGTCTTCGGACGGGAGTGATGAGGAACTTTGTTTGATTAAAAACCTTATTTGGGCGGGCCGTGGGAGGCGGAGGTGAAAATCTTCAAGTGTAGGTTTCGACTAGTATTGGGAAACTGTTGTAAAGGGGAACATACCCCTCTTGGCCCTTTATTTGATATAGTCTTGGTTATTTGAAAAATCTTGGGTCATATCCCAGTAGGACCTAAATAAATAACTATTAGAAAATATGCTTATGTATCAACATAACCTGCACCGCCAGGGACTAAATTGAGACTGCCGAAATTTACCGAAGATAAGGTATTTGTGTACGACATGATAAGTAGCGTTTTTGAGACCTGCGATTAGATTTTCACTTAACGAATTTCATTAATTTTAGCAATTTAACGTGATATCCAAAGAAGCTAAAATTTATTTAGCGAGCTAACATCATCGCTTATTTGTATTTTTAATTCCTCCAAACTTGATGTCGACCTTCATTAGACAATAAATCAGATAAAGTTTTACCTACATTAACCAGAATTAGATAAGTATTACTCGCGAAAAGCTGAATCATTCGACAAAATAAGTGTAATCGCTCAATTTCGTCCGTCTCCTAGTCTACAATCGAGCGGCGGTATCTCACCGCTCGATCGCTCGGGATCCCGATACCGATGCCAGTACCGATACCGATACCGATACCGACTCGACACCGTCTCCCTGTCACGATGCTGACGAGGTGTGATACCCAAGGAATAACAATGAAATCTGGTTGTTTTAAAATGCATCTTAAAACTGGGGAGTAAGGTCTAAATTAGTTTGAACAGTTTTGCTATAAGTTTTTTGTTTTTGCCGAGTCCAATGTTTCTATTATAGCTTATAGCTATCGTGGACAGTGGACACTAGAGTACAGCTTGTATCTTAAACATATACCCTATGTCTGGCTTACTTCTTATACCACTGCATGCATATAAGAAGTTAGTCAGACATTATATAGTTCACTTATATTATGTTTTAATTTATCTTACCCCCTTGAATTCGTCTCCCCCTCCCCCTTCTATTATCCCTTTTCTGTTATTTCTTCTTTTGATATCCCTTCTATTTGCAATCGAAAAATTTAATTTGTAAATTATGTAACTTACATGACATGTATAATTGTCAACTTATCACCAAAAATTGACTATAATCTGACTATATTATGGGCTACTGTAAAGTGAATATGCATGTAATACACTCAAAATAATTGTCATAATTGTCCAAGATGGTATACATCTCTGAGGCCTTTTACCTCTGACTCCCTGACTCCCACAATCCCCCTAAACAATGATTTTAAGCAAGTATACGTTCCTTGTTGTTTTCGTCAAATTCATGATCCCTAAGAATTAAAACACAAGATACTAAACATTTAGTGCTAATGCTGCGGAATACTGCTGGGAGATGTTGGAGCATAATTATCATACATCGGATCCGCAGGGGAAAAAATGTACCAGTGCTAGTGATTAATTAAAACTCGACTAAGTTTATCGACATCGATAAAAAGCAATTTTTAGCCATCATTATCATAACTAAACTAATGGCTCAGTTTGAATACGTTTAACTATGTGCAAACCTCTTTCATTTATACTCATAGAACTGAATCGTAAAGCAGAAATTCATCAATACTATAAATTGTTTGAATTTGCTCCAATTACTACAATTGACCTAGAAATGTCATTTACTTGGCTAAAATGGATATTGTCGCCTAGGCGACGAAGATTAAAGTCTGAAAATGTGGAAACAATGTTGATTGTATATTATGAAAATTATATTAAATATTAAAGAAGTTAATTCCTCGAAACTTTATATTTTTTGTGTATGTAGTTTTCTTCTTCATTCAAATTCTTGAAATTACACAACGGTTGTACGTCATTTTTATCGATATCAACTAATAAAATTAGTTTAATGTGTCCTCGCATTATTAAACGTCAGTACAGATTTGCCCCCGCGAAACCGGTGTTTGATAATTATGCTGTTATTTAAATTCAACAAGACAAAAAGCACCAGCACCCTCACCACTTTAATACTTTTCGGAACATGATCGTAGACCTCTAGTTAACAAAAGCCCCGTGCCAATAAAAGCACCAGGATCGCAGAGCAATAGAGTCATAGTGTTTCCATCAATCCGGACCACAAAAGACCGGGATAATGCGAGATAAATCCGCATTTAACGAAGCGAGAGGCCGCGAGCGGGACGGCTTTATGCGGCGACGCCCACTGCGCGCGAGTCGTTGCCATAAACTACGGTAAAGGGTGGTGCACACGCGGTAAATAAGGACACGGTAATGGTTGTCGCTGGTTTGTTACGCGAGGAAAGAATCGTGTATCCGGGATCTTCCTAATAGGGATGTGTAGAGTGTGCTAGGGTCGTTTGGTTGAGCAAGTTAGTCAAGTTCGTGGTTTTCAAGCGGTCTTGTGTGGATGGCTTGGCCATTCATTGCTGGTTATTAATGTTGATATATCATAATAAAAGTAATATGTAAAGTTTTCCTAGTATACGTCTTACAACTCTTCTTCGAATTTTCCTTTTTAATCTTAGCCGAAAATGAATAATCAGATAAATACTCAAGTCTAGTCGTTAAGATCATAATGAAGTTTCTCTCAACTTTTTTAGCTTTCAATGTGATAGAACCACCATAAAATAAAGACAAAGATAAAAGGTTAAATAGGTAAAGTAATGATCTAAATTGTTAAATTAACACAGTAATTGTTGTCTATGGCAAATATGCCTCATAACACCGAAGTGACAAGCCAAACCATGACAATAGTAATATTAAGAAAAGGAATAGTAGACACAACCATAGAGCAATCTTAAATTCGCACAGACGGTAAAGACATTCCAAATTCCCCATAAACAATGTGCATTGCACTGCACCTAAGTCTACCAAGCTTTAGCAAAACATCCCAACATCCTTCCACTCACATTCACTTACGACCTTCTCCACTATTAAAAGAAAGGTAGTATATTTCAATTTACACTGTCACGGAGAGGTGATTGTGTGAAATGACACTTGACAGCTGTAAAGAACGCTGGTTTGCTTAAGTGGGCGCTGCGCATAAAACTGTCAAGTTTATGACGCATTTGACATAAACGGATGTACTTGCACGTATGGGATTGGTTTAAATCATGTCCTTGGCTTCCTGCACAACATGACACTGGAGTCCAAGTCTTTATTCGTTTACCTAAGTATAATTTTCAGCTGTCTGTCTATTTATACAACTGTCTATTTGTCTGTCTTTATGATTTTCGGCTCAACTCTCGTAATTCAAAACTACTCGTAAGCTACAGTTTCATTTGTAATAATTATTTTCCATAGTAACATTATCAATGTCATTACATTTAAATGTATATCATCTGCTCACTTTTCTAAGCATTTCATTGCAAAAGCATCTCTTTTTGGAATGAAAAAACCGGAGAAAAAGAAAAACAGTACGAAATTGAGAAAGGTCAGGGTTTTTGGTTAAGTTAAATACTCAAATAATTAATGATTTTATAACCTTAAAATATACGAAATCTTTCACAGAATAATCTCCGTGTCTCCTTTTTCCAGTAACCGTCGCCAAACTAATCAAAAACCAATTCCAAAACGCTGTTTCCACAAAACCTCATTATGCGCCCAAAAATGACTTAATAATGCGAAATTGCGCAGGAGTCGAACCCGCGCCCTGCAATCACGCCCCATCGCGCGGTTTACGGCGCGTAATGAGCGAGCGGCGCGCGCGCAGGTTTGTAAACGAACGCTTGTCATTAACATTGGGTGCATGAGGATTTTTGTACTAATCGAATGGTCAGTGGTTGAAATAGATTATTGCGAATAAGATAAAGTTCAAGAAATGAAGCAACACAGAGCTGTCAATATCGCAATATGACGAAATAATTATAATTATATTACACGCTGAGGGTGGTAAAACAAGAAATGCTCCAGATCCGTGGTATTTGCGGCCCTCACTTACAGTTTAGGCCAAAAATATGCCATCAGGGGTTTTCTAATTAATTAATATTAATTAATTACTAATCACACTAATATTATAAATGTGAAAGTTTGTGAACATGTTTAGATGTTTGGTTGGAGGTTTGTTACTAAATACCGGGGTGGATTGAGCTGAAATTTGGCATGCAAGTAGACCAAGTCCTGGATTGAAACATAGACTATTTATATCCCGGTAGGAAGGTCCCTTGGGATAATAACGGGAATGACGCAGGCGAAGCCTGAGTAATAGTAGATTGTTCAACTAGGGACTAAAACAAGCCATACTGACACGAGGTGACTATAGATCGAGTGTCATTATGGTTGTTTAGTCCCGCGTTAAACACTCTACTTTTCACTTTGAATGCGAGGAAAAAAACGACGTTATATTACACAAAATTACAATATTTATTGTTCTGTACTTTCGGTATAAAGTTGCACTATACACATTAATTGTTGAAATATTGTGCTCAATACGATTAATGAACATTCAAAAAGCAAAGAAAATGTTTTCCGCGGTTCTTTATTTTTTTTTTACTTAGTGAAGTCACTCAGGCTTTAAATGCTGGCATTTTTAGCCAACAGGTTCAAACGTGAAAACTACCTATTTTAAAACTAATTGGATTTGGATGCAAAATAAAATTAAGTTACCCCTAATCTAGTTAAATTGACTTATATTCGTAATAATTAATCATTATTACTATATTAAATCGTTATTTTTTTAATATTTTTGCACAGTTGTCTTTTTAGGTTATTTTCACACCCACAAATTGTCTATACACAATCACTAAAAATGGCGACAATATTCCAACCACAAACACCCCGATTGGCTGTTTAGTAGAGATTAATAAGGAACTTTAGTCCCGATATACAGAGACTAAATTAACATTTTAAGAGCATGAGAAGTGAAAATTATATTCTTTAATAAAGTTACCCATAATTAAATGTGAAAACTTGCTAGTATATTTAATAAAAGTTTTAGATCCAAGGCAGACATAATCTGAAAATAAAGCTTCCAACATTCCAATGAATCTGTCAGATGTTAAATCAGTCAGTTCCTACTTAAGTACCAAAGATTAGCCCTACCCACGAAACCAATCACGTTTCCACCGATCAGTCGAGCAATAACTCCGCAGATCTCAAATACCATGCTCAAATGTATGAGTTACGCCACTCGTGATAGTTCAGTGCCTCTATCCGACTGATATTGTTTACGGTGTTTATCTCTCTTTCGGATTAGTAATGTCAGAAGAAGACGCAAGATCGCACAGATCATCAAAGTGGTAAAAGTTCAGATTCGGGACCTTTAATTTGGTGTGCGATAACGAAATGTCGGGTAGGAAATGTGTGAGAAAGATGTGTGATTTAGTAAGCCATGCAAAGACAGTGGATTCTTTGAGAAGGAACAATCATTAATAGTACATTACACAACTAGGGTGGTAATACAAAGGTAGGCCGAGATCGCAGAAGTTTGCGGCCCGAGCTGCAAGCGAGGGACGTAAATATGCGATCGAGGGCTTTCTTTATTACCTCTCGTGTTGTGTACATCATTTTATGTCTACACTTGGCCAGAAACCGGCTTTTTCCGTACGCGCAGCGTGCGGAAAAAGCCACTTTATGCCCAGGTGTGGCATAAAGGATAGTAACAGCGTAGTGGCATAAAACGATGGCTTATAATTCTCAAATCACCAGCAGGCTTGAGTTATGATGCTATGTTTTGTAGATCTATAAATAAATGCTAAGGCATTCGTCACGTTCTGACAAGTATATGAGTGTGTGAGTACAGCCTACAGATAACCCTTCAGCGGATAAAACCTATGAAAACCTTGTAGAATGATCTGCAGAATTAACTTTTTTTTTACGTAAAGTATATCTGTGCCCAGTAACGCTCGGAGGCAAAAAGCTCAGCAGATCATGATAATCGCAGCTTTAACCTAGCTTGCAGATAATGAATGGGATACAAATGTGTGATTTAACAAAATATCTCTTGCACGTCCATCGAAAATTGAGTACGTCCAAAAGCCTGGAGCTGGCGAGGGACGTTTCGGTTGGTTTCGTTTCTTTAAGGCTCGGTCAATATAAAAGAGTCCTACGTGAAAAACTACAAAAGTCAATACTATACAGCGTGGGAGGGACTATACCGACAAACTGTAACTATAGATTCTAACAACTATTAGGAGTAAAAAATGTTATGTGATGTATAGTCGAAAAACGCTTACTTTCCGAGATATTCATTATTTTGTAAATGAAAAATCCCAAGTGTGTAACAAGCCCTAATAAATGTGACTAAGATAGTTTTACTAATTTTTTAAAATCCTTTAACTAAACAGGAATTAACCTTCGCAGTATTTGATGGTAAGCGACAACGAGGCCAAAAAATTTACCTTTTGTTTCCATTTTAGCTTTTTTTTTCTTTTTGATAACTTTTCAGCCAGTAAGGACATGTTTATAACGAGGGGCTTAATTTACTGATTTATTTTGTTCCATAAGACTATTAATGTAAAATGACAATTAATATTCGACCCATGTTGATATAACATTTTTTACTCGTCACACCACCAGGAATTCATGGCTAAAGTATGTCGGTATAGTTCCTCCCACCCTGTATATGATACTAATAAAACCGACTGTGACTTGAGACAGGATTTTTGATTTTTAGTTAATACTTAAGACTCTTGTCACCGTTCTCAACACCACCACTTTTTTACTATACCTTTAACACGTTTAAGTTCTTAGAGTCAAATGTAAGCGTTAAATAAGGCTATTTCACATTAAACTTGGCGTACAAAACAATTCGTAGACCCGACCAGCTCGGCCGGTCACGATCTACCTGTCGGCGGGCGTTAAACTGCTGTTAGCGGGGTATTCTTCGACTGGGGTACTTTGTCCGACAACAGACGTACAGACACCGTCCTATTTCAAACAGTGTTGCTAGCTAAATGTTAGTTTGCTAATTCGCTAAAAATAGTCTAAGCGTGCTGTGTTTAAATGCCTTATTTTCGTGCAGGATTTAAATCAATTAAGAATAAACAAAAATGTAGGCATAAAAACACAATTTGTTATCATGCTAAATGTTCCAAATCCGATAAAAACGCTAAGTGCTTATTTTTGTAGGTTCATGCAGTATTGAAAATAAATAAAAAATTACGGTATAACAGCAAGTAAATACAACTATTCAGTTAAATAAATGTGACTTTGCTAATGCTCTAAAAATTATCATGGTTAGTCGTGTTTTTATTTCTGTATGTTCATGCAGTATTCAAAGTAAATAACATGTATACCTAAATACGCAAATAAAAACAACTTGTGAGCTAGTGAAATGTTATTTTGCTAATCCGCTAAAAATTTACTGATAACAAGCGAGTGATTATTTGTATGCATTTTACGCAGTATAAAGCAAACAAATGTACGGTATATACGCAACCAAACACTAGTTGTTAGGTTACTAAATGTTGCTTTGCTAATCCAGTAAATATCGTCTTTATAAGTAATAAAGATTAGGTATTGTATTGTATTTTATTGTATTGTAATAATAACACGTTGCGGTTTGTCCCATTTATATCTTCATACAGCATTTAAATTAATTTAAAATATACGAAAAAATACGCAAATAAAAACAACTTTCTATCATTATCAATCAAAACTATTTGTAGATGATTAGAAACGTGTACTAGTACTTTTGCACATCCTACTTCCTAGTTCTTGCGTTCCCAGTTCAATGCGAAAGTTTGTGAAGATGTTTGGATGTTTGTTACTCAATAATAGGGTAACCACTGGATGGATTGAGCTGCAATTTGGCATGCAAGTAGAACAAGTCCTAGATTGAAACATAGGATATTATATATTGACTTTATATCCCGATAAATAGTTCCTTTGGGACAATAACGGGAACAACGGGCGGAGCCGCGGGTAAATGCTAGTCACACTAATATTATAAATGTGAAAGTTTGTAAAGATGTTTGGATGTTTGTTACTAAATAACGGGGTAACAACTGGACGGATTGAACTGAAATTTGGCATGCAAGTAGACCAAATCCTGGATTGAAACATACTTTATATCCCGGTAAAGAGTTCCTTTGGTACAGTAATGGGGACAGCGCGGCCTTTTATGTTAGAATCGATCTGCTATTGTCCACTAGACGATAGAATCGTCACTGCTAGTTACTGCAGTTTATCCAGATGAAGCGTTAATCCCGTGTTAACAGTGTTTACAAGTTTAAGAGTTGATGGCAGAGGCGCCACAAGTCGTCCAGGTATCGAAGTTTGCTCGCTATGATGGTAACGCGGTGAGACGTGGCGATGGCTGGGCCAAGACATAGCAGGCAGCGGTTTCAGACAACGACGCTCGGATTTCTATTTTGGATGAGAAATACGTTGAAAAACCTACGTAAATAATATCAAAGTACCTACCATACACCGTGTTTATTTATTTCCGTTAAATTCGACACGTTGCTTCGTACGTCAACAGAAGCTACCGGTATATCGCTTTGTGTTAAATTCGATTTTTTTTTTTACTTTTCGTACAAAGTTAATTAATACTAGGTTGATAACTATTTTAAAAGACACTTTTGAGTTAGTCAAAAGTCAAAAGTTAATGTCAACTATGACAATGTTGGAATTATGACAGCTCATTTATACTGGTTGGTGATTAAATTAAGATTATGAATATTTTAAAAACGGCACGAGTTACAACATTAGTTTCTTGGAGAAATTAACTTAATTAGATCTGAAGAATGTGCCCTCGAAGTTAACTTCACAAAGTAACGCCTGGATTAAATAAAGTTATGTCAGAATTGTTATTGTACTTTTCGACACACTGGGGTCACAAATCGAGCGTAACAGCTTCACTTCTGTGGACACATTTTTGTCGAGATCCCTGCAAATTTTATTGACGTTTTAATCTATTTGGTAGTGAATCCATCCATCCTCCCAGAGGATTATGCAATCGACTACACAAACGCGATTCTACCTTTGCGTAATTCTACACAATATGGGTTCAACACAACACCAGTTTACTACATTCGTGATTCCACACCGCCACTTTGATATCTCATTAAAATCAGCAGGGATTTTGACAAAAATGTGTCCACCGAATTGAGGCGGTTTAAACGCTCGATTTATGACCCACTTGCTCATAAATTGGCTTTTATTTCAATATTCTTACGCGCAAAATGCAGTTTATTACACACATGTGCTTTTTACTTTACATTACCGCACTAGTGCTGTAATTAGCGGCGTGCACCGCGGACTGCACCACACGACGAGGTTAGATAACTCACAAAATAAATACAAAAACAGAAGTTCTAAATGATAAGTATTCTTTTTTATTCGCAAGTGTGTTGTAAAACGTCGTATGATAGTCGTGAGCATTGGTTATTACAGTCTGCCTCGACTGTAATTACCAATAGCCCACTCGTATCATAATGTACTAAATTCCTCACCATCACCTGCCAGGATTCCTGTCTAGGCCTACAAGGCCCCGGCCTAGAGCCTAGAGGGGCCCCAGCGGTAGACCAAAAAGCATAGATTGCCTTCTCAATACCAAGTGCCTAGGGGCCCAGGATCTCTAAATACGGATCTGCTCACTAAATGTCAGCAGTATCGCTGCTAGTTACTGCAGTGTATATCCGGATGAAGCGTCAACCTTTCGTATGCATCTCTCATAAGTTTGCTGTTATAATTATTTATATTTTTTTTTGTTTTAAAATTGACTGTGATGATTTGAACCTAAAATTCAATTCAACTGGGAAGGATACGGAACAAGGCATATGAAGGGTTAATCCACAGTGTTAACAGTGTTACAAGTTTAAGAGTTGATGACAAAGGCGCCACAAGTCGTCCAGGTATCGAAGTTTACTTGCTATGATTGTAACGTGGCGAGACGTGGCGATGGCTGGGCCAAGACATGGCAGGCAGCGGAGTAATACAATGACATTTTAGAGAATGTAATTATTATGTATCAGAAAATATTTCTTATTTTTGTTGATGACAACAATGTCTCATAAGATAAATTAAATCAATGAGTATAACAGAAAAACTACATCAAAGTTGACAACTTTAGCTCCAAATATCTAATGAAATTGTACCGAAATTATAACATCAACCTCGTATTTACTATACAAGAAATGTTGTTACATCGGTTTACTGTTTGTTATCATTTTGATAATAAGATACCTAATCTAAGTACTTATAAAAATCGATGATCATAAAAAAAACTCAAATTTGATAAGCGTGGATGCGCCCTTTTATTCAGCTAGTCTTCTTGATGCCTTGTATTTCTATGTTGTTGTTTAAAAAACTATTAGTAGGTATTTCTGCATGAAATTTAATATATTCAGTGCCAAGAAGAACAAATTGTGTTTGAGAATTTGGGTTCTTAGCACTGAATGTGTTAAGAAACATATCCCGCTGATATAATTTGCACCCGCTAACTCTTGCAACTTAAACCACCACATAAGCCTGATCGCTGATAAATTCTATCAATAACAGAAGCGAGAGACGTCGGGTGCCTTCAATAGCGTACTCCCCGCCCGTGTAATAAGGCGTTTAGACATCTTTGTCTACCAACTTCACTGACGAGGGCGGTTGACGAATTGCCGGTGACATAAGAGTGTTATACCCGCTGAGACGTCTGGACGTAATGGCCGCTGATTGACGAATTGCTAGAGACGTTAAAACTTATCAGCTTTTTGTGGCACTTATATTGTTTTGTGTAGATATATTAACATCATTGTTTACCAACTTTGCTGACGAGGGCAGGTTGACGAATTGCCGGTGACATAAGAGTGTTATATCCGCCGAGACGTCTGGTTATTAAATTTTCGTAAAGGCCGCTGATTGACGAATTGCTAGAGACGTTAAAACTTATCAGCTGTTTGTGGCACTTATATTGTTTTGTGTAGATATATTAACATCATTGTTTACCAACTTTACTCACGAGGGCAGGTTGACGAATTGGCGGTGACATAAGAGTATTATATTCGCTGCGAGAGGCGTCAGGTTAAGATAACTTTGCGATGTCGATTACTGAGATTGACGAATTGGCAGAGGCATAAAGTATAACTGCTTTTCTGTCGTGTAGAACCGAAAGTACAGTAATTTAATATGTTTTTCGTTGAACTTAGGTTTAGGTTTTGCGTGGCAGTATTTTACACATGTTATCATTATAATCTACTAATTTATGTACTTTGCCATTTTTGTCTACTAATTTGGCTATCGAGGGCAGGTTGACGAATTGGCGGTGACATAGGTAAGTGTGTTAAAGAGATAGAAGAAAGTGTTAGAGAGAGACGTGTTAAGTCAATTTCTGAATTGCCAATGGCATAAAGTATATCTGCTATTATTTGTACATCAATTTTACGTGCTAAGTATTAGTTTACGTATTTAACATATTATTTGCCTAGCAACTCTGGTAACTGGTGCAGGTTGACGAATTGGCAGTGACATGCAAGTTTTATATTCGTGCCGGCGACATCAGGTTAAAGTTATGTCAATTTCTGTAATGGAGGCAGATAGATAGACGAATTGGTTATATATAGCCAATTGAGCTATTTTGAAATTGAGCTATAGCTCGTATCAGCTATTGTTGTCGAATATATTTTCGCGTATTCTTTGATGTCACTTTACTTTAGGAAATTACTTATGAATTGAAGTATTATAGGGGATATAAAAGGTTTATATTAGCAAATTTTGGCAAAAAATACTAAATAACTAGATATTATTTATTCGTCAGCTTTTAGTATCGTTGGTTTTCCGAATTACTGAAGAGCTATCTGTTTTCCAGATTATACCTAATGAAAAACTACTATTTAATTTAGTTTTAGATTGACTTGATTGAAATTGTATTCTTTGTTCCATTATGAAACAAATACACCGGACAAATAAATTATTATTCGTGGTATAAAGCTAAATCACTTAAGTATTTAAAATGCTTTAACTTGTATAATGCTTCTAAGTAACCAATAGCATTCCAAAGCTTTGTAACGGCTCGATTTTGTTTAATATTAGAAAATATTCAGGGGTTTAATTAGGAATCGGTAAGAACCGCCATAAACATGTCGCCACTCCCACGTGGCCGATCTAATTTAAGCCGCTTTTAAATCTAACGATTACTTTTAGAATGCATCCTGGGTGCATAAAATGACGCTTCCATATAATTTTGTTATAATCGAATACGAACGAAAATCACTAATTTGATAAGTCCTTAGAAACACTTACCTATATTCCATTGCTTTTTTATCCGACTGCGGTGAAGCCCAAAGGAGGGTTATGTGTTTGACCTGTATGTATGTCCGTTCCTGTGTCTGCTCGTAACTACTCAACGGCACATCCGATTTTGACAAATGATACATCATTAGATTCGTCTTGATGGTGCGAGTGTCACTGGGTATGAAGTTCGTTAAAATAAACAAAATGGCGGATTTTATGCATTTTCAAAGTGCACCGCGGTCGGGTTTTTTTTTAGTAAAAATGTGGTTATTCCGTAAGGGGTCTTTTGGTCGGGCTCTAACACGGTAGATCGACTAAATATTGACAGATCAAAACTTTGAAGCAAGGCTTCGTTAAGAATATAATTCTGAATAGAAGTTCTTTGATAGTACTCGGATAGAGGGCATGAGATATCTCTTATGATTCAGAAATCAGTAACCAAGCTGAGATCTCAGTTTCGTTACGATTTTCCCCTATATTTTAATATGGGCATAACGAAACTGAGAAATTCAAAATTTGTATGGAAAAGTTGGGACATTTTGGACCACTTTTTTTTATTTGATAAATGAAAAGTGCTCGTGATTCTGAATAAAATGGTATAAGACACACCATGATCAGACAAAAAAAGCAGAAGGTACATTTTTTCTGCAACTGGCCCATTGTCAAATAATTATTGGAGAAGCATAAATTCGACTACAGAAAAAAATACTGAAAACGGTTCAATTGAAAACTTGTAAATAATTGCACTGTATACAATATCTCATAAATAAGTTCCGTTACCGGGATCCCAGGATTGGCCAGACAAATAATCCCGGAATGAGAAGCCCCAGTTCCAGGCAAGGTGTATTCTTATTTTTAACACATAAAAAGAAACTCTTTGTTGTATAAATGTCTTATAGAAGCCCTTTAAGAAGTGTGATAGTCCCATAAAAACCCTAAAAGCACCCAAATAACGCACGCCATAGAATATTCATAGTGCTCAGCGGCATTTTAGTGCGCCCCATCAATCGGGGCTCTTAGAACGGTTCGGAGCCGGCGACATTAACATCCATCTCGTGACCCAATCGATTCCTACACAATCGGATGCTGGGCGTGAGATATGCACTTTTAGGAACATTCTTTTTAGGGTTCCGTACCCAAAGGGTGCCACCTAACACTAAGCTTTCGCTGTCTGTCCGTCTGTCCGTCTGTCACATCTTTTGAACCGTAATTGGTAGCAACTTAAAATTTTCACAGAACGTGTATTTCTATTGCCGCTTTAGTAAAAGATAATAAAAACAAAATAAAATTAAAAAGAAAAGGGGGTACCCATACAAGAAATGAGAACACTCATACAAGAGATGTTTCTGTGGGTCTGTCATAAGGCTCTATCTTTTGGACCGTAATAGATAGAGACTTGAAATTTTCACGGGGTTTGTTTTTCTATTTTTTACTATAAGATTAAACAATGAAAACAAAATAAAATCAAGCATTAAAAGGGGTCCCATACAAAGAATGTGTTTTTTTGGCGTTTATTAGCATGATTTTAGTAATGGTAATAGGTACCTACCTATTGTCATTAATTTAGTAATACACATTCTGTAAACATATCATATCAAGCACCTGCTTATTATGATATGTTTGTTTATTGCCGCTATTACAACAAATAATAAAAATAAAAGAGTGTATGTATGTATATATGTGAATAAGAAAGGTGATTATATGGTGCCATTTTGCTTCTCGTGGTACGGAACCCTTCGTGTGCGAATCCGACTCGTACTTGACCGGTTGTTTTACTACCTTTAGGTAACTAAATGTAAAGCCATATAAAATTTAATTCTAAAAATAAGTAAATTTATCTCGAAATTAAAAATCAAGATTCCAAAACGAATGAAAGAAGAGGAGACCTTTGTCAAAGTATAAGGAAAGAAAAGTAGGCACACTCCGGCCCTTCAGGAGGACGCGATAGCTATTCAAGATCAAAGGGCTGCCTGCACACAACACACTGCAGTGCAATTTTTCGTACACGTACGTACGATACAATACGCGGGATCAAAATGTCGAGTGTCGACTGAGACATTGCTACGCATTGCTAAAAGTTTGCTTGTAGTGCGTTCGTATACGGTGCGCATGCGCACACATGCAAGCGGCGCTATGTACCTTTAGTCCGAGGAAAAAATACTGCTAGTCTGCTATTATACCATGTCTTTGCCTAAATCGCTCTTCCACTTCAGTTTCAATTGCAATTTTAAACTCTTTTTCACAATCAGTTTTCTGCATAACGAACATGTCATAAGTCCACGATATTTGTTATAAAACTAGTATCAATAAAATACGCAATGCCCATTTGCAAAATACAAAAGAAAAACTATAAGATGATAACATGAACTAAGCAATAATAAAATCCACGCATGCAAAACAAAATAGAAACGCTCGTAATCCGACAACGGCTCACAATAAGCTCAGTCACTTGTCTTTTATATCAAGCCATAGACAATAACAAACATATTGCTGAAAGCAGCGCAAGCGGAAAGCAGAATCCTTTCTATCAACGCGTCATCCTATCCGCGGAGATAACGAATAAAGATAATGTCTACCCGTTATTTATTCGATTGTTTCTATTGCCATCTTCGAATCACTAACTCAGGTCAGCCATAACAATATATCGATACGGAATGGTTATTGAATAGAATACCGATAGCGTTCCGACGAAACGAAGATTCGACTTAAGCGAGGCGATTGACCGGAATACGTTTGCGGCTGTTTCGAAGAAGGAATCCGGTATCACGCTCTGTCTGAATATACTTAAAATCGACGAAGCTACGGCGCCGTGCGTATCTAAGTTTGTCGAGAAATATTAATAGGTGCTTCTAGCGATTATTTAAATAATTTACAGAACGGAATCGTCGTCGCTAATAAACATGTCTGTCGCAGAGTGTCGACCTCGTGTCGCGGTATAAATCGTTTAATTCGGATGATAATCGTCTTGTTAGATCATTAATCAGTCGGGTATACTGCTGATTCTCATCAGTTATTCAACTTATTTCTAACGTTAACATTGATTTGCGGATCCATGAGTCAATGTTTTTGGAGACTTTTTGAAAGTGACTATTATTAAGCGATGCATAATAATATGATACAAAATTGTGGGTTAGGAATGATAATTTCGAAAAAGAAATTTTATGTTTTCCATGTAATCAATGTAAATGACGAAAGTATACAGACAAATATAACGATGATCAAGTTCACATTCTTACTAATTCTTCGTAATTAGCACGTTAGCACACAGATCTTAGTTGCAATTACATTGGCATAAAAATGTAGGTAATTAGTACGATTGTGAATTAGGCCATCGAAAATATATCGTAAATTGTAGGTAACATAAATTACGAGTTTTATTCATTTGGCGTTTTAATTTTAGCTATTGGGAATGCAGAACTGGTTTAAGTAGTTTTAAATTAATAATAAGGATTACCCTTATAACCGATAAAATTATAAGCCCTAATGTATGCCATAATGATCGAATGACATAAAGTTTTTATGTGTGTATCCATAATATTTTCTGAATATTTTAAATTAAAACTCTAGTGTTGAAACCGACAGATAACGTTTCAATAACAATTCTGAAATTTAACGGTTTCCGAAAAAAAATTAGGAGAGAAGTGAATTTAAAAATTATGGCAAAAAATAAAGACCTCTTAATATTCATGTCAATTTCTAATGCGTTACAAACGTATATTCTTATTAGAAACTAATAAATTATTTTCCGGATCACTCTTATCTCCTAAGTGATATAATGTAGAACGATACAGTAGGTAGATGAACAACCTAAAATACATATGTATCACCAAATATCATTAAAAATTCGATATGCTTTCAACTAACTCCTATGCGTCCTTTTAACATCTTCAGAAGCCGTATTAAAAAATATTAATTAAATAACCTGATTTAAACCCATTAGTTCTAATTAGTAATTTATCGACACGCGCGTATTTACTTAGGTATTCAATTTGGCGTTCCACGCATGCAAATATAGTGATTTATATGTAATGGTCATGTATAAGTGTGTGATATATGGGCAAAGCCGTTGCTATGCGACCGTTATATCACCATTTGTGTCTAGAACATGAATCGCTAATTAGGTGAAAATGTTTTTGGGCGACATATTTCGGCAATTACAGTGGTTGGGTATTTTTAAGGTTATTTTATTCAGTGTCTTATACAGCTTATTAAGTGGAAACTGTTGTTTGACAACTAAGAATGTTCGTGCTAAAGCTTTCTTTATCTAAATCAGTCTAACGATGGTATTGTCGAACAATCGTGATGGTCAGTGATGGGAATAGGTAGAGTATATTTACCTAAACTTCGAAGAACATTTTCGAAAAGACGGAGAGTAAGGGAGGAAGGGAGACGTAAGGGAGTCTCCACTTTTCGACTATGTTCTTCGAAGTTCAGGTAAATATACTATACCTATTTCGATCACTGGTGATGGTCTATGGGTATCTTACAACATACTTTAAATTAAGACTACCTATATTTGTATTTATAATTAGCTGGAATAATCTGATGTTGATTTAACAGATGTCGTAATAAATATTTCGTTATTCAGTCGTTCTTTTAAAATGCATCTCCCACCCAACTTTGCAGGCTCATAAAAAAAGTTACACGTTAGGTATGAAACTCGAAACTTATTTTGCATATTTTAACAGGATTTTATATAATTTTTACAAATTTCGGTTACAGTCAAGTACCCAATTGTGTTAATAGGTGGCCAGACAACTTAAGTCTAATCATAATGCGTGAAGCTACTGGAGTTGTAGAAGAGCTTTATAATTCACATCATAAACAAACTATTTTATGGCATTAGTGGAGCGTCGAAATGCGACACATTAAATACGCTTTATAGCAAGTTTTTTAGTGTTTTGGTTTATCCAATTAAATAATAATATGTTTCGTATATAGATTTAGCTTTGCAGTAAATAAGTAAATTGTCTATCTGTCTGTAAAATGTGTAGGTAACGATACTCAATATGGCCTTCATAACGAAATAATATACAGATTCTTCAAATTTAGACACTTTCATTGTCATTGGACGTTCCAGATTTCAGTGCAAAATATTATAGTATTTTATGCAACAGTTGTATAACAAGGTTCAAAAAATGCGAATTGCGTGAGTTGCGATACGAGCCGCGAATGCGGCGAGTATCGCAAATAGAGACGCAATTAGCGTTTTTTGACTTAATTATACAACGTTGCATACAATACTTTTTCTACGACTAGGTTTTTTTTTAAATATAAAATACAAACAAGGCATAACCTACAAACAAGGCAAATATGACGTATGAGTGACAGTATGTGTCTATGGTAAACTTTTTTTTTATTTTAAATTGACACGCAGTGAATATATTAAAAATACTTTTTTCATGTTGGCATCAATGAATTTAGTTCGGAAAGTATTGTTTTTCTTAAAAGCCGTAGGAATTTAATTGTTTGTTAAGTTGGTAGTTGTGCATTTTTATCGTAAAGTTATAATTGAGCGCTTAATCCTTGACCTAAGTTTAACCTAGATTTAGAAGTCTGTGGCTGCTAGCAATAACGTAAAGTGACTATAACGACACTAGTGCTGTTATGGGGAATAGAGTATAGACTTCTCTGAACTCGTATTATGTATGTTCTTATATTAGTGTTCGTGACCAAGTAAAACACAGATAAAAGTACAGGAGTAGAAAAATACTTTAACAGCTTCAGGGTGCCACCTATCGGTTTAAGATAACTGGAATGTAATAAAAGTATTCATGACTATCATGTTACACGTTCGTAAACCACAGCAACTTCATCTCCGATTATAAACTGGCATTACTAAGTTCATAGGTCATATTAAATAAATAAATAAAAATAAAAATATTTTATTTAAGACAACTGGATCCATAAAAATGTTAGTGCATACTTACACATCTACGTTACACTAAAAACAAGAAAGTGTTAGTAACAATGGGTACTTATATAACTATGTTAGACTATGACATATGTAGTTAAAGAGCGGTGCAGGCCTATCCAGTGCTGCAGATAGCGACTGTCAAGCCTGTCCGCTATCACGCCCAGGATGCTATTGGTGCTATTATATCAGAGCACAGAATCTACGTACAGAAGTCCCTCTAACAAAACTGACGTTCGGTTCCGACCACCCGACGGAACGCACCGGATCCGATCGTTTCTCTATCGCATAACGCGTTTTTCTGGTCGCTGGCTAAGCCGGACGGGCAAAATTTGGTACTAGCAGGACTGACTCACTCCGCAATTCCGTTGCGCGGCTATTGTTATTAAATTTCGTCAGTGGTAATAGCCAGTGACCAGAAAGAGCACGCATTATGCGGATCTCACACTGCAGCGCGAATCGCGGCGACACGCGACTCAGCGATTTTCAACTTTGTATGTAGAATCATCGATTTGTATAGAAAAATCGCGGGGTGGCGCATACTGGCGCGTATATCGCGGCGACTCGCAACTACTATGCGCAGCTACACGGAAAAAATCGCGGCGACGGGCGATTTCAGTGTGTTGTTCGCCTTAATACACGTTATGCGGTAGAGCGTGACGGTCGGATGCGGGTGAGCTCCGTCCGGTCGTCGGACCCGAACAACCGTTTTGTTACAAACATCTGTACCTAGTACTCATACTACCAGCGGCGGAATCGCGGAGTGAGCCACTCCTGTCCGTCTAGCACAACTGTGACACGCGACTCTTTGTCGCGCGACAAATGCTACCTATTTCTTTCTACTCAATATAGTGTGACAGTGACAGGTGATGCTCTCTCGCGCGAGAAACGAAGTCGCGGCCAGTTATGCTAGACGTACTGGTCAGAGACAATATCGTCGGCGTCGATCAAAGGTCTGAATTACCTACCCATATATCGTAAGAATAAGTCAAACTCTGGGTAAGATACACTTGGTCAACGTATACCTAATTTAAATTATTGAACCTGTCAATGCGGATTCCGTTTTTATCAGACATCTAGATTTATCGACAAACATATCAGTTTAATGTCCGGATTTCTTAATGTCACAATGTTGTCGATCAAGTTTGTTTTTAGAAATATTAAATGTCTAAATAATTCATGCGTTTTATTAATCTTTGAGATTTAATAGCTCTGACTTTTTTGACTGGATGCATAATGTGCTTAATTAATGAGATTTCGGAACTTGCTTCAAAGCATCACATATTTTTACCCGACTGCGGCGAAGCCCAAAGGAGGGTTATGTGTTTGACCTGTATGTATGTATGTCCGTTCCTGTGTCCGCTCGTAACTACTCAACGGCACATCCGATTTTGATAAATGATACATCATTAGATTCGTCTTGATGGTGCGAGTGTCACTAGGTATCAAGTTCGTTAAAATAAACAAAATGGCGGATTTTATGCAGTTTCAAAGTGCACCGCGGTCGGGTTTTTTTTAGTAAAAATGTGGTTATTGTTTTGTATAAAAGCTATGGTAGCCGAGTGGTTCGGACACACGCCTTTCAAGCTGAGGTCGTGGGTTCGAATCCTGGCTCGCACTAGACTTGTGCAAAATGTGTCACTAAAGTGAAACGAGTGATACCTTATGAATCTTTAGCTCTCAAAGATATGCATCACCCATTTAACTCAGTAGCTTCGCGGTGTGTCGACGGCTCCTAGCCCTTATAGCTCCAAATCCGAATATTTCCGAACGAAAGAGAGAGCATTTAGGTATACGGTGACTAGGGCTTGCAAACTCGATCGAATTTCCGATTCCGAAATTCCGTTCGAAATTTACCTTCAATTCCGGAATTCCGGAACTGGTTCCAGAATTTATTAGCTTGGTTTTCTAATATGAGAAATTGGATTAAAATGTATTTAAATAAGAATCAGTGCTCGGAATACAATCAACAAATTTTGTGTGACAGCACAGGGACGAAAAGTTCGTGTTTATCGTGTCTTTTCTTGCAGCTCACGGCTCAATAGAGCTACTTGAAAGCGAGTGAGCGAGTGAGTTGAAAGATATACTGAGTTGTTTGAATCGGAACTGAGCTAGTGAGCTAGTTCAACTGATATAGCTCTTTTGAATCACTCACTCGCGAGCTACACATGTCTAGCTCGTACCAATCCTTCTGTTACGACAGTGGCGTATGCTAATAAGCACCTGTCACGTTCTAACAAGTTTATATTTATGTAAATGTGAGAGAGACGGCTGCTTTATCGGTATTTGTCGAACAGCAAAAACTAGCATCATATGACTGCATCTTCTCTAAAATGTAACATGTGGTAACTAATACTCGTATTGTTACAGTACAGAGTGGTCAAAGCCGGTAGTCATATAGTTATCTTTAAAGAACCGTTACAGCGCTAGACGAGCTAACGTGTCGAGACAGACAACCTAATTCGACTTAACAATACTGCAGTTTCAATCCGCTACTCGTGTTTCAGCTGAGTAAGGCTGGGTGTTCACGTGCAAAAAATAATTCTTTCGGTTATACATAATTTAAAAATAAGCTAACAATAATCACTTTAATATTCTTCGGTTTCCGTGATTATTAACTCATTATAATAAAACAACTTAAAAGGATTAAATCGCGTATATAACTAAATTTTTTGCGTTCCGACGTTTCGTTACCTTTTTCAGCGTTCGTGGTCGCGGGTGTCTAAAAATGTAGTAATATACGCGATTGAATCCGTTTCAATTGTTTTATTACAATAATAATTTTCAATTAAAAACTAAAATAATAAAATTGCAGCTTATAATAAAAAAAAAAAGTTTTTTTTTTTTCTTTTTCGGTTTAAAAACTTATGTCTTACTAAGAATGAAGACACTACGATACAATACAATGTCACTTAGATAAGAAGCTTAGGTTAGAATGGCTAGTAACCCATTGGTAATGTGTTAGTTCCATTTTATGCAAACGTTTGTACGTTTCTTATTGGACTTATTGTAGCTTAGGATCTGCACTGCCATTACTTGCTATACAAAGTTGTAAATAGCTGTAGAGCCCTAAAAATAAAGTAACTAATTTAAAAAAAAATATTAAGTTACCTGAATCATATTATTTTGATTTTTTTTTTCTGTGCCGCATTCAATTCAGTGCCTACCTTTTGTATCTTTTCTTACGTTATCGAACAAGCAATATCCTGCAGCCACTTTTTACCCAAGTATTAAGTCGAGGTTGAGACTAACCAGTGAAAAATTATATGGTAGGAAATGATTGATTCAATCATTTGCTAGTAAAACTAAAAGTGACCTGTAAGTACCTACTATAATTATAATTCCCTTCCGTGTATACCATCCCTAACACCTAGTTCTTAAGTTTCATTCATAAGTGGATGTCAACCGCCATACAACTGCCACTTATAGAGCTAATTCCTACTTTATACCCTACGTATAAGGTCCACATTTGTTGCATCTAGTCCTATAGCCCGGGTGGTAGGATGCAGGACGTGGGTTCGAGTTTCGAGGTCTTTACGCCTACTTTTAAATCTTTTACGTGGTTTTAGCGACTGAGTGACTTTTTGCTACCGTACTCGGTAATAAAATAAGGACCCGCGGGTTTTAATTTCAAGGGCGTGCTTTTAAATGCTTATGCAGTTATGTGACATATAAAATAGCTTATATTTTACCAATAAATGATTGAATTGAATTGAAAGGACCGACCATACCGAAGTTTGGCGGTGACGGCTGTGTGACGCGTCGTTGGCGTCACGTTTCCTTTACATAAGTATAAACACACCGTCAGCGTATTTTGAGCAGCGGTGTGGTCTCTGCTTTACGTGGTTTTAGTGAGTGACTTTTGCTACCGTACCTCCTTCGAGCGTTTTTAGACGAGCATTGGTTAGTATAGAATTACCTACTCAAAAGATGCAAAGTAAGATTTTTTTTGACGCTAACAATACTTGAAAGCCTTATTGGCTGATCCAAAAATCGAACTAGGTGGGGGGTTCCCTGGAATCGAACCAAGTCGCTTAGCCGCGGACCACCACTTTTTTTTAAGCCTAACTTGCGACCCTTTTTATCTTCGGACCAGGTGGTCGGCCGTGGCGTTCCCTGGGGTCGAACCAGGTCGCTACCTCTCGAGCGGACCACCACGGAAGTTTCGCTAATTGCTCAACGTGTGCAACGGACCAGCGTGTAAAGTTAGAAAAACTTATTGGTGCATGGCGATCGCAAGGATTTGAACCTGGGACCTCACGACATTGAGTTCGAGCTTCAATTCTCTGAATAGGTATGTAATTGTATTACGATTACGACGATATTTTAAATGTGACCCAAAATACAGTCGCCTACATTCTACTGTCATGTGACGAAACCGAGATTGACAGAAACATCCCACAAGCATTTAAACAAGAATGAAACTATCCCAAAATAACGCCCCAAAAGCACTCCTACGTCATTTAAGAGTTCTCAAAATGTAACAATCCACAGAATTGGAACATCGAAAGTTAAAGAAGTCGTAAAAAAGTCGTATATTTTATTTTTCCCCTTCACAGTTGCATAAACTGTCAAATCATGGCCGTTTCAAAATAGTATGATTTACGCATTTATTTCTACATTAACTAAAATCCAATTAAATACAATTTTAATGTATTTTTTATGGCCCCATTTCAGCTATTTTACGATTCCATAACGGCAAGTTGTCATAATTATGTTAAATTTAATCATAAATGAATAACATGGGATTCGACGTCACCGTGTGGGGCCACACAAGCGGCGGGCGTTTTACGAGCGGTCCGAGATCGACAACTGTTTACGCGCGTTTATTGACAGCTAAAAGTGCTTTATCGCTGGCCGCTGTCCTAAATCTATTTTATTAATGATACCGTAGCCACCGCCTTGACTACACTCGGGTTTTATGGCTGCACAATGAACATTCGATAAAGAAATAAAAAATATACGCTGTCAATATTTTGGTCATTAAATTACTGACCGATATTAAATATTGACTCGTTTTACTGATGATCTTTAAATTGATTTACTCGATGTTTTTGATTTCCGTGGATCTGTTTTTAATTTAGAAATAGAAAATG
Organism: Eudemis profundana; assembly: GCA_947034925.1. Classification (NCBI taxonomy): domain Eukaryota; kingdom Metazoa; phylum Arthropoda; class Insecta; order Lepidoptera; family Tortricidae; genus Eudemis; species Eudemis profundana. Next base: position 24,658,099 of record OX344802.1, read on the forward strand.
AAATATAATCAAACTTTGATTATAATAAAGTAAGCTAAATATATTTTTAGCTTCTAGATTAGTATGTTGGGGCCGGAATATGAGACGAATTTAAATGTGGAATGTCACTTACGACAGAGTAGTAAATCTGAAGAGCCGTAAGTGTCACCGGGTGATAAATTTATTAAAGTGACACCTGTCGTATGTGCAAATAGCTCCCTAACATTACGCAAACAATAAACGTACCTTTGACATTTAGGCCATAGATTTGTAATTTATAATATCATTTTGTGTTCTTGTAAATTCCTATTAACTTATCTTAAATTGTAACAACATCAACGTCTTGAAGAACTACCTTTTCAAATGAGATATTTATACAAGTCTGTATTATTTAAAACTGTAACGATTTTTGAATCAATTTTTTCTTTCAATCCAAATTATTTCATAAGAATATTGTATTTTGCTCAAAATGTCTAGATTCAGTCTAATTTTCATAACATGTTCTTAAATTATAAAATAATTCTTGTAAAATGCACGCGTCTATCGTACTAAAATAGAAAGTTTAGTTACTTAAAGATTTTTTTTTTCTGCCGTTCGAGACATTGTCACAAAATAAAACCTTCTGTTTACAAACATAAGGCACGTCTAATCTTTACGATCGCCAATAGGCCGAATAGTCCGATGGCTGATTTATGGACTCCGGAATAGCTCCCGTCCTTTAAAAGGAACAATTTACTGCTTCATACAGTTTTACAACTGATTTTATCAATCGTTAAACTTTTACGCGCTATTCATTATGGTAACAAAGTTTTGTTTTAGCTTTATGATGATACGATGTGAGTCAGGCGTGTCCTACTTAAACGTATAGCGCTTCTTTATCGAAAACAAGTTTAGTTTTGTACTAATCTATGCAAAACATGCAATAAATATAGCTAAATTAAGTGCTTTTAGAGCAAAGATTTAGCACGTTTATTTGCAACTGTAAATAATAGACAAGGTTGTTTCAAATTTGGTACAAATGATGCTGATTTAATATATTGATAGAAATTTAATAAAGTTCTTGTGGTGGCATTAACACTGAGGCATGCATAAAAATATACTTGTAAAATTGCGTAACTTTATCTCAGTAACTAATAGTTTTAATATACCTACGCGTGTAACTTCTGTGTCGAAAGTGTATTTTAACAAAAATGCGTCTACTTCGACTGCAGTTTAAATCCCTTTAACTACTTACAGAATCGTATTCATCTTTAACAGCCAAAAAAACCCTTTCAGACTACCGAAGAAGCAAAAGGGTGGCGCGCAATAAATTCTTCAAAACCAAACCGCGCACAACAAAGAGTCGCTAAGTGATTTAGGGGTGATAATTATTGCCTACTTAGCTGTCAAGTTAAAGGGTTGTCAATAAACCCTAAACTAAAGACGGTAGTTGACGGTCCGTCGTAAAATCAGAAAGGTGTAAAGGGCTGACCGCAGGCACAATTGTTTTCCCACATTCATAAAAACAGCAGTAAAATGGTCAAATTGTTGGGAATTGGGTGTTTGTATTGTGTAGGATTTAGGAGGATTTGTTACTACTTTTGTAGTAATTATGATGTTTGTGAAGATTTAACTAAGCTACGCTTAATATCAGTTGTGTCAAATGTTATAATCCGCTTTAAATGGAGCGTGTCCGTTGGCGCTGCTTATCCCATTGCAAATTTGACGTCATGTAAATTTTTTCGATTCTCGATTTGTCCACTGGTTAACAAAAATAAGAGGTAGCAAATACTAAGTTCAAACGTGGATGGTATTTAAGTATATTTTAGTTAAGACCTGTACCATAGGCTGTATGACGATAAACCATGTACTTTTCTATGTTTAAGAGTAAAAAAAACTATTTTTTTTAAATATGGAATCTCTAAATATATCAGATAGTTAACATGTTTTAACATAGCTTTCAACAAAGTAAAAATAACGCTAACCGTCCCATTTTGATCTTTATGATCTTCATAAAGTTGCGCAACTTTACAACACCTTGATGACAAAGAAATGATTATGAAATATCCAAAACCGCGGGAAGTAGTAGGGTCACTACAAGAATAATTTAACATAATAAAAATATTAGTCCACACAAACAATGAGAGAAATACAGTGAAAATGAGCGAACATACCAATTAATGAGTGGTACTTAACGTTGTTTCTACTACGTTAGGTAGATTACCATCTACTCGCTGGTAACACAGTGATTTCTCCGTTTTTGTTCACGTTAGTTAAACAACTAACTAACGCCGCTATTTTGTTTTTCGTTAATAATTTGCCATTAAAGGCTTAGCTTTTAATGCTAGCGCTAATACATGAAATTTGTTAGGTATAATTAAAGCTAAACAATCTTTAATATGTCCATTTTAATGGATCTTATGTTACATTTTATTTATTAAATTTGATATAATATAAGACAACATAGTTTGTCTTTTGCAACTAAGCTTTAAAGCTTAATTATAATTCGCTTTGATTTTCAAAAACTCCATTCCCGTCATGGATTAATCTAATTTCAAATACATGATATTCTGAAATCTAAGTTTACTCAAAGTGTAATCCAAGTATTATACATTGAAAATATGATATGCAGATTAATAATAATAATAAGGTGAATGCTTCAGCGAAAGTGGATATGTGTGGGATAATAATACTTCATTTATTTTCAGATAATTTAGTACATCTATTGTGTTAGTAATACTTATGACTATGTTAGTAGGTACATATTTAAAACATTAAGGTTTTTAATGCTTGAGACAGTCATTTGAGCATTGGACATAGGCTCAAGTGCATTTGCGTCCAGTGCTCAAAAATTCGTCCCTCTATCCTTCCCGCTATAATGGTCAGGAGACTGATGGTGCTGGTATTGATGCGGCTAATCAGGGATGCGACTCTTTTCCGGACTATGGCCTGAAAGCTATCCAGTCTCGCTTCGACAAACATCCCTGATGCGCTACAGTACCTCGGCAACTCCATTGTTGCTCTAAAACCATTATTGTATTGGACACGCAGGGCACTGTGTGATTTTTTCGTGTAGTTGACCCATAGGCTGCATGTATAAAATGATTAGAAACCTTGTATTTTGGAATTTCTGTGTTACAAAACTCTGTATACTTAACAAGATTGCAATTCGGTACTAAGCGTTACAATCAGCAAAGCCGCTACCGATCTTTCACAAAACCTTCTCAAATTTGAAAGCATTCGTAAACAATTCAAGTGTTTTGAACGCATTCACACGAAGACAAAGCCAGCGAGGGTTAGAGGGAGAAAGCAGGATAGTAAATCAAGCCCGCAATGGCCCATAAATTATATTAAACTATGCGCTTTTTATTTTTAAAGGTTATTGTTGGAGTGATACGCCGATTTTGACGCAGCTGGGCTGGGAGTGCCGCTGTGTGTGGTAGCCGGTAAGTGAATTTGAAATGAAGCTTTTTAAATTTAAATGCTTGGTCAGCTGGTATGTCAAATTGTTTGATGCCCAGTATAAACGTTAATTAGTGCCAGTATCCAATGGGGATGACGACTGGGTTAAAAATATATAATTCTATTTAGTCCGTCAGTTAGATTATGGAAAAATATGGGACACGTATTTTTTGGTTTATCAAAATATTAAATATCGACAAAGTTATAGATCATCAAACTTCTAGAGTGGGGGCTTGTGACGTCACTCCTAGGTGAAAATTGTACCTAGGAGTGACGTCACTCGAAACTTCTAAACACTCTATCTTCGACATTTTTTGTTTGTGAAACAAAAGAAAAAATATGTGTACAATATTTTTTAATAATCTAACTGACGGACTAAACAGTTTTTTTGTCGTCTAGCCCATTAGAAGGCATGTTATTGTTATAAGCCGATTCGCACCTATGACTAGGATTTGATGTATTTGATTGTAACAGAAAATACTAACCTATATGTAAGATTCCAGTACACTGACTAACTTTTTACAAAAAAAAACGTGATATTTTTGTGACTAATATTCTTCATTCGAAATTTTATTACAAAGAGCGTTTGAAACAAAAATATTGCATGCCATTTATAAAAGTATGAAATTGTAATTACGACGATATAAGTAAGAGTAAGTCATTGATTTAATAGGATAGACAAAAATAAAAAAAAACCAAAGTAACTAATACTAGATTAAAATAAAATATGCCAAAAACTTCTTCGTTGCTCTTTTTCATTAATAATATTTTTCAAAATCTGTACTATTGGCATGCTATAAATTATGACAGAAAGATACAATAAAAACATTTTAGCTTTTTTATATGATTACATAAATAAGCTATTTCATTAAAAATATATGTGTACTACTATAATATATGTCTATTTATTTATACGATAGACATAATCAGACAACATAAAATTAAGACAAAGGAATCCCACATGTAATAAAAATTACGTCGTCCTATTTACTAATAATGAAGATATTCCAAGAGTGGGGGTAGGCATTAAATTCTCTTGTGATTTAGTATGGGCGCCATAGAGAGAGGTTTTATGAAACGACTTAGTACTGTGGGGCCATTATACCGGCTGGTGCTTACGCTGTAGCGTTTTTGTTCTAGTGAAATTACTTCGACACAATTTTTAAATCTCGTCATAGGTAATTATTATCGTCAACCGTAGGTTTAGTTGCGGTAAAGGGCGGGCATATCAATGTCCCTGACACCAACTGAACCAACGGTCGCCAATATTTTTGCTACCAAAAATAACAAAAAATACACTATATTTAAATTACTATGAACTTGGTTTTACTTCAAATTATATTTTATCGAAAAAAAAGTAATTCACAGTACACATAACGCGTAATTATATCAAAAACTGGGCGTTTCCCAAAATAAATACCGGGGTAGCTAGGTACAATCGAACCAACTGAATCATGACCCACTTGCCTGATAATTCGTGTGAAACTTTCAAACTTGTAAGATCTATCGCGTATAATGCACTTACGACGTTTTAGGTACTAATAAAATTACGTCAATACAGGTCGCAGACCTATGCAATTTTAACCTTTGTTATCATTGCCATAAAACCACATTTCACACATATACAGTCATTGTTTGAATTTCGAGCTAGTTCTCGCTTATTTAACCTAAACTTTTTGATGATGGAAAAAATAAATTTAAAAAATGGGGTGTTCTACAAGTGTGTCATATTATGTCAAGTTGTCAGTCAATGTGAAAAAATAGAAATTAAATGCTTAATAATTTTTAATAATGGCTAATTTCGAAGAACAAAGAGCTCGGAGTGTAGTCTTAAGTGAGGAAGGCTATGGCATACGGGAAATACCACGCGAATTGAATATTTCTCGGAATACAGTGAGGACCTGGATCAGACGGCACGCCGAAGAGGGCATCCTCGAGAACAGACGACGCCATAACCACGGCGTTCGCCGACTCACGAACGAACAAAGAGTGGACATGCAACACCATTACGAAGAACATCCTTTTACTCCCACCCGATATTTTGCGGCACAACATGACGTCTGTCTACAAACTATTAGAAATTATTTGCACGGCACTGGACTGCATTACAGACATTATGCTGAGAAAGTAGCCTTAACGGATGATCATAAAACAGCGAGAAGGAATTTTGCAAACGCTTATTTAGACTACGACTGGACTAACACTATATTTACAGACGAAAAAACATTTCGATCTTCTCAACACGGTCGCTTAACTTTGTGGCGTTACGATAACACCCGGTACACAGAAGATCACGTCGTGCCTAATCAGTTATCCGGTCGAATTTCAGCGAATATGTGGGCGTGGATGGGTATCGGAGGAGTAGGTGAGCTTGTCCATATTTCTTCTCGGCAAAACGCAATGAAGTATGTCGATCTATTAGAAGAATCTATGTTACCGACAGTGCGAACAGTTTACCCGCGTGAAGATGTGCCAGTATTTTCCTACGTTCATGACAACTGTCGAGTGCATACTGCCAGGGTAGTCTCAAATTGGTTTGATCTGCATAATGATGAAGTTACTTTGATTCCATGGCCGAGTAGATCCCCAGACCTCAACCCAATAGAAAATTTGTGGGGTTTGATGGTCCAAATGTGGGATAACAGAAACGAGAGAACAAAGGAAGCAATTGAGCAACATTGTAACGAAATTTGGGATTACTTGAGAGACAGCGACATTTGCAGTCGTCTAATAGGGTCAATGCGTGACCGATTACAAGCCGTTATCGATAACCATGGTGCACACACTAGGTTTTAGATACTGAATTTTATAATTTAAATTAGATCTGTTAAAGATTAAATAAAGTTTTTTTTTCATTTCACAAATTTTATTACTCTTTTTACTTATATAGCTTGAAAGACCAACAATGGCAAGTTTCTGTCCTTAAAATAGTTATAGGAATGACGTGATTGAAACCTGTAATCTAAAGTTTATGCTGGCACTTCACTTGGCCGTATTTGCCCAAACATGACTGCATTATTTTTGATTTTATATTCTAGAGAAATAAATGCGACTAATAGTTGAGCAAATTTAATACGGCCAAGTGAAGTGGCACCATTACGTTCGTAGAAAACTTCCTATACTTACCTACGTAATACAGATAAAGACAGTAACATCATCTCTTCTTTTTCATATACGAGCTTAGTCGATATTGTCCGATTTATTTAACAGTGCACTCAGTAAATGTCAGTGTCTAATCAAATGATAACAAGTTCGTTACCAAGGAAATAATTCTTCAAGCGAATTTCGACCTACTTGCATTTAAGGGGTTTAGCAAAATAAGCTTATGGTGGGTCATGATTCAGTTGGTTCGATTGTACTTTCTCACAATATGGACTTTTGAGGTTTTTCTAGCGCAAAATCTTTAGTACTTTCGAACCTTATACGTAAAAAAAAGTATCCCAAATTTATTTTCCCATTACGTCACTATTTTGCATTATGTTTGTATGAACGTGACGTAGTGGAAGAAAAAAAATCCATACAAATTTCGGGACACTTTTTTTTACGTATAAGGTTCGAAAGTACTAACGATTCTGAGCCAGAAAAACCTCAAAAGTCCATATTTTGAGAAAGTAGCTACCCCGGGATTTATTTTGGAAAACGCTCAACTACATTGACGTCACATCTGTATTGTCTTATTAGTACTTCACTGACAATCTAAAAAATGTAACAGTACCTATTTACATTCTGTTAGGGCCTTATCATTATCACACTTGCTACGCCCGTGTTGAAAACGTACTAACCGCCAACCCGCTCCCTCCCTGGCCCGACCGACCAAATCCCGCCCCGCGCTTTTACACCCATTACGACTGACAAAAACGCGTATAATAGCAAAAATAAATATTATTTATTACTTCACGGTGGCTTAGTTTCATACAAAAAACTCCTATGAGTTATTGCCGCGTATTACATTTGCGTTGTATCGACTATGGCAACTTTTATGGCAAGTTTAGGTGCAGGGCTATTGCGTCACGGTGACGATTTCGATTTGAATAAAACACGGTCAAGTGCGAGTCGGACTTGCGGTCTTTGAATTCTATATTGGCCCAGTTGACTCAAATTGGTCGTGTTTCTGTGATATATTGATAAAACAATCCTGAAAAAACAATGATAAAAGGGCCAATCAACTTTTTACCCACAAGACGCTGTCCGCAACTTTAATTTTCGTTGTAAAAAACTCGTGTTATTAAAGTCGTTTGTAATTCCTTTGTTACCGCCCTAGATAGTATAGTGTATTGGTAATGTTGAGTTTTAATTAAAATTAAATGACGTTAGTTGCACCGCCCACAAGCTATCTGCTTTGCCCTAAGATTAACTGGTAGAGAATTCCCTATGGCATTAAGTTCGCCTTTTGTACGATAAGTTTTCTTTTGTGCAATAAAGTTTAAATAAATAAATACACAATGTACACCCTTACGAGACCCTAAAAAAACTAGTGCACGGTGCACTTGTCAAATCCCTAAACCATTCTCAACCTAACCGCCTTTAAAATAAGATTCAATTTACAATAACTAATAGTAAAAGTTTTTGGGCGTTAAATGTATAAGACGGTGATGATTAAATAGCGTAAATGTTCTGATTATAACCTGGTTTTATTAAAAACGTCGTAACTTACCAAACATTTCTTCGTATGTGCGACCTTTTTGTGTGGATCATACATAATTGTGATAAGCTTTCTTAGCGATGAAGGGATAATTATGACGTCTTAACTGGCGTAAAGTATTGTTTAATGTGATATAAACTACCGTTGTATGGTTTGTATGGTGGTTCGTTCTTGTATAGCTTTGACAATGTACGACGTAGTTTATTGTGCAAACCTATGCTCAGTCAGACTTCTTTGGGTTGATTTTATTAGTGGCATATTTGACTCACTAGTTCGTTCGCTTTTGCTGCCTGAAGCGCGTTTCTAAGTCGGACTCACCGCCTCGCAGCTGCAACCACTGATTGACTACCACTCACTAGCACTCAGCTAGTGCCAACTGTATGAGGGTCGCGGCTGCGGCTTCAAGCACGTCTCTCTTCCCGACTCACCGCCTCGCTGTAACCACTGACTATCTATCTACCACCCGGCTGCAAGGACGCCTGGTTCTAGTGGTTAACGATAATGGAACTAATTTTAGTGGCGACTCTCTAAGGCAGTGTTTTTCAAACTTTTTCTTGGCACGACCCCCTTTGTATGTGAAAATATTTCGCGACCCCCTACTCTCCACGATTTAAAATCAGAATTTTATTACGTTATGATTTTGAGCTTTTTTGTATTTTTTTTCCTTTCTTTCCTGAAGTTACTCGACTCTCGAGATCCCCTCCTACAGGCCCTGCGACCCTCCAGGGGGTCGCGACCCACACTTTGAAAAACACTGCTCTAAGGTAAACCGTCTGACATTTGTATGCCTCTGCAGAGTGAGTGCTATGAATGGATAAAGCGCATAATGTTTGTGATGTGATTAACACTCACCGTTTCGGCGTTTTCGTTAGTGTTGAGCCAGCGGTAAAGGTAGCGGCTGCTGCTTCAAGCACATCTCTCTACCCGACTGACTGCCACACTGTAATCACTGACTACACCAACCACCCGACTGCGAGGTCGTCCGGCACAAGTGGTAAGCGATAATGGAACTAATTCTACTGGCGACTCTCTAAGGTAAACCGTTTGACATTTGTATGCCTCTGCACAGTGAGTGGTTTGAATGGATAAAGTAGTGATGTATATGATGTGATGTGACTCATGAACACTCACCGTTTTCGTTAGTGTTGAGCCAGCGGTATGAGGGTCGCGGCTGCTGCTTGGAGCGCATCTCTACGCCCGCCAGCCGCCCGACTCACTGCCCCGCATCTGGAAACAAACAGGGAAACCGTTAAATAGCTGTGTAACAACATCTCCCAAACTCTGAGAGTCGTAAAATGCTGTGTAACAACATTTCCCAAACTCTGAGAGTCGTAAAATGCTGTGTAACAACATTTCCCAAACTCTGAGAGTCGTAAAATGCTGTGTAACAACATTTCCCAAACTCTGAGAGTCGTAAAATGCTGTGTAACAACATTTCCCAAACTCTGAGAAGTCTGAGAGTCGCTCCTGATCCTGATTGAATGGGTCCTGAGACAGGAGCATGCACCGTAAGTGCTTACATCACCAATGTTGAGTGTAATAAAAAAAAATCAAAAAATAGGCAGGGACAGGAGTGGCTCACTCCGCGATTTCGCCGCGCGGCTACTAGTACCAAATTTTACCCCTCCGGAGGGGCTTAGCCAGCGACCAGAAAGAGCAAGTGTTTATTTTATTTATTTAAACTTTATTGCACAATAATAAAAAAGTATAATAGGGATGATGACTGGGTTAAAAATATGTAATTCTATTTAGTACGTCAGTTAGATTATGGAAAAATATGGGACACGTATTTTTTGGTTTATCAAAATATTAAAAATCGACAAAGTTATAGATCATCAAACTTCTGGAGTGGGGGCTTGTGACGTCACTCTTGAGTACAATTTGTGCTCAAGAGTGACGTCACTCGAAACTTCTAAGCACTCTATCCTCGTCAGTTTTTGTTTGTCAAACAAAACAAAAAATACGTGTACAATATTTTTTCATAATGTAACAGATGGACTAAACAGTTTTTTTTAGTCATCTAGCCTATTGGCGGCCTTATGCGCCTTATGCGATAGAAAGAGACGGTCGGATCCGGTGCGCTCTGTCCAGTGGTCAGACTCGGACCCGAACTTTAATTTTCTTAGAGACTTCTGTACGTAGATACTGTTACGTATTCTGTGGCTAGAACAGGTTTCCCTGCGAAAAAATCACAACTTATTTTTTTTTTTTGGTTGGTCTGTGTCCCGTTTGGTCAAAGTTGGCCACTTTGGGAAATCGATGGTTGTGCCCGTAGTAAGTAAGTAGACTTAACTATGGAACAATGCCCGGGGCCCTGAAGGGGACACCTGGGACTATGGGGGTTGCGAGTGACAAAATCACAACGACCTGTATACCTTTTTATTTAAAGCCAGTGTGACCGGTACGGTAAACCGACTATTGCTACTTCCGACACAGACCTTAATCAGCTCATAGACATCGTTGGTACATTCTTCAATCCTATAACTGCTTCTAATTATCATTAAACTGTTTTTTCTACTCCTGTACTGTTATCTGTCTTTTACTTGGTCACGAACACTAATATAAGAACATATATAATATGAGTTCAGAGAAGTCTATACTCTATTCCCCATAACAGCACTAGTGTCGTTATAGCCACTTTACGTTATTGCTAGCAACCACAGACTTCTAAATCTAGGTTAAACTGAGGTCAAGGATTAAGCGCTCAATTTTAACTTTACGGTAAAAATGCACAACTACCAACTTAACAAACAATTAAAATCCTACGGCTTTTAAGAAAAACAAAACTTTCTGAACTAAATTCATTGATGCCAACATAAAAACAAAAGTATTTTTAATATATTCACTGCGTGTCAACTTCATTTAAAAAATAAAAAGTCTACCATAGACACATACTGACAGTCATACGTCATATTTGCCTTCTTTGCAGGTTATGCCTTGTTTGTATTTTATAATTTTAAAACCTGTCGTAGAAAAAGTATTGTATGCAACGTTGTATAATTAAGTCAAAAAACGCTCATTGCGTCTCTATTTGCGATACTCGCCGCATTCGCGGCTCGTATCGCAACTCACGCAATTCGCATTTTTTGAACCATCTTATACAACTGTTGCATAAAATACTATTTAATCAGCTGCGAGTTCCCATAAAACCCATCTGATGCGAGCGCTTCTCGAAACTGATGAGTAAAACTTTAAGAATTCGTTTCAAACCTTAAAAATACTCGATAAAAAAACCAAACCATCATTAATATGAGACAAGACATGAGATACGATGAACCAACTTAAAAACGCGGCCCGAAAAACCGAAAATAACCCTTATAACTCCGTCTTAAAAGCTACGGAGTAAAACTCGGTATCATCATTCCTCGGTTTTATCAGTCGAGTCGAACGATATGTCACACAATTTATGAGAACCGAGTGACGCGTTTCGAGTGATTCGGAATAAGCCCTCGTAATAAATTCGATATCAAACGGACATTGTCGTAATGCGATATAGTGACGTGCGATGCCGTGATAGGGGCCCGATTTATTACGACTTCTTTTTACGCTTTTCGTTTTTGTTTCTCGTGTTCTATTGTTAAACAAAGATTTGTCGATGTGTTTTAGAACTGACGCTGTCTTTTAAAATATTACCCGATATTGTATTATAACTTGGCAACTTCGTTGGTGACACTGACCTGTGCGCTTTTTGTTATGTGCAGCCGTAACTACTTACACAAGTTACCGCCAACACGAATGGGGGTCTTCGGAGATTGCCTCCGTCGGTCGCCGTTCGTGTTGGCGGTAACTTGTGTGAGTAGTTACGGCTGCACATAACAAAAAGCACACAGGTGAGTGTCACCAGCGAAGTTGCCAAGCTATAATATGTTTATGCCACTTTTTGGCCAAATGTAGACATAAAATGGGTTTACTAATATGTGGCCGAAAATTATAAGGCAAATTATCACTTCGCAAACTATTTTTCCCATAGTTTCATTTCGCAGAATCATCTGATGGCAAACCAATGCTTCGCATATATAACATATCGCAAATTATTTTTTAGAATATTATTAGTTTGCAAAATACTTAGTTGGTCATGTTTCAAAATGTCTTTAATTGTTTTGTCGAATGTATTGAATGGCATAAGTTATTTTACTCATAATATTATGACGCATAATACTAATAATACGCTGTTATAAGGCTGTTCATTCCATCTTGGACAAATTATTTTCAGGTAAAAATTAAAAACACACCTAAACTTAACTTCTACGGGTACACTACTACGTACCCATTTTTTTCTATGGGGGTCACAGTTCTAACCTAACCTAACCTTTTGGTGACATGTCGTGTCTGTGGGGGTCGCAGTTCTAACCTAACCTAACCTAACCTACTTTTCTCGTGACATGTCGTGTTTGTGGGGGTCGCAGTTCTAACCTAACCTAACCTATACACCGAACAATGAAAAGTCCGAATCAATGATAACCCGATACATCAAAAATACGAATTCCGATAGGAAATATACCGATTTTTAAAATTCCAAAGTCAATACACCAAACAATAAAATTTCCGACTCAATAAAAGTGGGAGAATAGGCCTTAGATCTAGCTAAAGTGCCCTATTAACCTAACTGGGCTGTGGTTAATTTCCCTTAGCGTCACAGTTTCAACCTAAAGGGCTGTGACCAAGTCGACGAAGCCCCGCTGCGCGGGGCTTCTATTTCTTTCTAAGGGACGCAAGCGACCTAACCAACCTACCTAAATTAAACCAGATATGGTTTAAAAGGTTTTTTCCATGCGGTGGGCTCCGCCCCCCGAGCCCCCCTTTTTTGCTTTATACCAACTCGTTTCCGTCGGAGTTGTCGTCTTTTCCAATTTTAGATAATCCAATGTTAATAAAAAGTATGCGAAGTTTAAATTTGGGCAAACTTTATTTGACAATAAATAGTTAGCTGTAATAAAACATTTGCTTAGTGACTATTTTTCTAAATGAATCTTGGTAAAATGTATATCTGCTAAATATCATTGTGATCAAATAAAAAGTATGCGAAATAATACTATGCTAAGCATTGGTTTGCCAACTAAAAGTACTGCAATAAGTTGGTTGGGAAGTGATATTAGGCGAAACATATTTCGGCCAGATGGCAGTACACCCATAAAATGATGTACACAACACGGGAGGTAATAAAGAAAGCCGTAAAAACTAAATGTTGACTCTAGTCAAGTCGGGATTCGAACCTACGTCTCAGAGTTGCTGGTACAAAGTATTAACCACTACCAGGAGTGACTCACTCCGCGATTTCGTCGCGTGGCCCTTCTTGAGGGGCTTAGCCTGCGACTAGAAAGAGCACGCGTTATGCGATGGAGAGAGACGATTGCATTCTGTCCAGTAGTCGGACTTGCAGCTTTGTTAGATAGAGAAATTTCTGTACTATCACTTTTTTTATAAACTGACAAATTCGCAACCCTTATGGGCATAGCGATTGTCGGGCCGGGTGGTCGGCCGTGGCGTTCCCTGGGGTTGAACCAGGTTGCTAGCCGGACCACCTCGATAGGGTCGGACTATGTGGGGGCCTGAACGCCTGGAGTCGAACCAGGTCGTTAGGCCAGGGTGTACTATCACTGATTCTGTCTTCTCGATCACTAAATTCAATTGCAATCGACGTCCATGTAGGGTATTGTGAGCGAGGAATAAATTTCATGCGCTGGCCATTCCAGATGTTGGTATTCTAGAAAATTAGTTCAATCTATATCAAATACATTCAGAATAATATATCAGTCACTAAGTGATACTTAAGCAAATTAGCGCTACGATTTACTACCGTATCGAGTCTGGGCGTTCCATTGACTTATTTATAAGGACCCGCCAACGTTCGAGACTAATGGTACCAACAGTGGGTAGTTCTATGCGATTTTTTTAGCGTTTTCTTGCTTCATTACCATCGCCACCACTATTAGCCGTTTTATAAAAGCAATCGGGATCATTATGATAAAAATAGCAGAAGTACGCGACTTCTACAAGATAACCGGAAACGACTCCATAGTTTATAGGGAGCCCATCCATAATGTGGCGATGGTATTGATGCGATTGGTGCGTTCAAACAGTCGCATAGAACTACCTCAGTAGGTAATTCAAAATGTCGTGGCTTGCAATTCGAATATTCGAATATTCGAATTCTTCGAATATTCGGCTAATTTTGCTATTCGAATAATACCTGGCAAGGTATTCGAATATTCGAATAATTTTACTACCTATTTAAATTAAATGGAATTTAAATTAAAATGCTAACAAAGGACATAATAAAGAAGGATAAAGTAATCAATTAAATTTTTTCAAACTAAATATACCTAAAATAGCGCAGCGTAACTTTTTACGCTATAAAAAACAATGATTAAATTAAAAAATAGAATATCCTCTCTAGGCTGAGCTGCAGCCTTTGGTATGGTGTTCTTTTTGCATGCGTCATTAACTTTCTTAATCGCAAGGAAAAATTTTTGGAGAAGTATGCGCCAGCTCTGGGATCTCTCGAAGCATGGACCAGTTAGTTAAAATTTCTAAAACCAATATCCTCGTGAGGCCGATGAGGGAGTAATGAGCAGGGGAGCATTTATGAAATTAAAATTCTATTCTCATCTTAATAAACTCGAAAATTACTTCAGCAAAATATCCCAAATTTAGGAAACGGGTTTTACGAGGATAAACCTACCAATTTAGTTAAGGTACAAAAAAGCGGTGACGGGACAGCTTTATGATTTGGGACTGGTTATACGCTGAACCGGCCTGTTAAAGGTTGCCTGAATGCGGAATGCAGCCAACTAACTACCCACCAGGGCTTGTGGACACGTTGCACCAGCATGTGCACCAGGGCTCTACGGAGCTTCCATGTGGCCGGCGCTTGTTGCATGAAAGGCCGTGTCGCCCCACCTAATTAACGTCCATGCCACCAGAGCATGACCTTCAGAGCATGTGTGGGGAACTCTTAGACAGATTGCTATTCTCAGGTAACTCGGGTCCAGGTGGTTTTAGTGGGTATGTCTTCTCTTTCTGAGGGCGTGAGTCCGACATGACTCCCAAAAGGATTTTTTTTATGAAATAGGGGGCAAACGAGAAAACGGTCCGGAAACACTGCAGGCGACAATTTATTCCACAGTTCAGTCGTGCGAGGCAGGAAGTTTCTAGCAAAACGCACAGTTGTGAACTGCCAACCATCTAAGTGGTGAGGATGGAAATATTGTCGCGTAGGACGATGGCGGAAAGATGCGGCAGGGATCAATCCGAACTATTCCTCGGAGCACTCCCCGTCATACAGACGATAGAAAATGCAGAGCGAAGCTACATCTCTACGCAGTGCCAAGGAGTCGAGCCGATCTGAAATATCTTGGCAGCCGACGATACGAGTCGCTCTCCGCTGAATGCGGTCTAGAGGGAGAAGCTGATACTGGGGAGCCCCAGCCCATAGATGAGAACAGTATTCCATATGTGGACGGACCTGCGCCTTATAAAGCTGTAGGCGGTGGGCCGGAGTGAAATACTGTCTCGATCTGTTGAGCACACCGAGCTTCTTAGAAGCTAATTTAGCGTTACCCTCTAAATGGCCGCGGAACTAGACTTCACTCGATATGTCGACACCAAGGATTGCTATAGTGGCTGTGGCAGTTAGGTGGGGGTGCTCTCAAAACGAGGTGATGCAACAAACGTAAGCTTTTTAGCGGTGAAAGCGCAAACCTGTGTCTTCCTAGGGTTAAAACGGACTAGATTAAGTAGACCCCATTCTGTAACTTCTTTTAAGGAAGTTTCAATTTCAGACACAAGTCTGTTACGGCTCTCGATGACGTTATCCCGAGAAATATTGGCGCGGCCGGTGTAGGAGGCATCACCCGTGCTGTCATTTGCATAACAGTGAATGCCACAGATTTGCAGCATGTCGCTGATATGCAGAAAGAACAACGTAGGCGATAGCACATAGCCTTGCGGGACACCAGCATTCACAGACATGGATTCAGAGCACTCACCGTCAACTACGACCTTTATGCATCTGGCTGCTAGAAAGCTACTGACCCATTCGCATAATTTCTCGGAAAGCCCATAAAATGGAAACTTCGAAAGAAGTGCTTTGTGCCAAACCCAATCAAAAGCCTTCGCCATGTCCAAACTAACGGCCAATGCTTCACCCTTAGTCTCGATCGCCTGTGCCCAACGATGTGTTAGGTAGACCAGAAGATCACCAGCTGAGCGGCCTTTACGGAAACCGTATTGGGGGTCACTAAGCAACTGGTGGTCCTCTAGGTACCGAAGGAGCTGGCAGTTGATAATGGACTCCCATTATCTTCGAGAACAGAGAGGTTATGGGTATCGGCCTGTAGTTGGATGGGTTTGAGCGGTCGCCTTTTTTTAATGTAATAGGTTTTGAGTAAGACTAATTAAGTTTGATTAGTCTTAAGGTAATCGCAGCGTAAAAAATATCTCTTCTAACATGTTTTTCACTAAAAATACTAAGAAAAACGATTTTTTAATAGTTTTTGGTAGTATTCGAATAATATTCGAATTATTCGAATATCTACAAAATCAAATTCGAATATTCGAATATTTGAAAAATTCGAATATTTGCAAGCCCTAGTCGTGGTCTTATCCGGAATATAATTTGGCCCCTGAACTACTACTAGTCGTAATAGAGGTCTTGCTGCTGTGGTCCGCCAAAGTCGATAAGCGTAGGTAGGTACTGACACATTTTGACTTCCGATTTCAAACTATTATTACTAAATAGTTAATTGGCCTAATTATTTAAGGAACGAGCATGAAGCACTTATCCCTCCACTGGCGAGTACCTAAGCGAGTAAAATTTGGCAAGTACCAGTTCATTGCTACTCGCCCAGTTTTACTCGCTTTCTTACCGGCGATGGGACCAATGCCTGATGGTGAAGTTCTGAATTACTCTATAGAGCACTAATCCAAAAAAAGTTACCGAGGTAATTCTGTTTAATCTTCGTATCGTAATTTTTGCAGCCTTTGACCACGCAACTAGGCATCTGACAACGACTAGGCATCTGAACGACTGACAACCGCTCGCTGTCGCCGCCGCTGACTGACGTTACGTTGGTCCCAAATCATTTTTAGGGCCAGCGCACTAGTAGTAGAGTCTGTGCGGAAAGAGAATAGGATTTAGATTTGGGGGCGCTGTAATGTTTTTCTTCCGTATTTGCCATACTGGTTAGGTTAGTTCCGTTTTTCGCCACGCCTGTTCTCTTTCCACACAGGCTCTATGTATATTAGTCGCGCATGCTGGCCCGGTCCTTATATATAAATCAATGAGGCGTTCGCTAATCGTTATCTGTTTCCTAACAGTTCGGATTTAATACATTATACTTAATTTTCAATAAATATCAGTTCAGTATCATTAACACTTTAAAATACTATTAAGGAAGTGCTCGACAAGTATCTTTCACGTAACAAGTTGACTAAATCGATTTGAAATTTCGTCAGTCAGTCAGTCTTTAGGCTGTGTTTCCACCAGAGTTGAGCGAGGTAGCAGAGCGGTGTGCGAGGAAAAAATCTGGACAAGTACGAGTCGGATTCGCCCACCAAGGGTTCCGTACGAATACTTTAAATAAAGACTATATTTTTATGGTTGAATTACAAATGTATAGTTTTCAGATTTTTCCCTATATTTGAAGTATAAGACGGTAGAACTTGCCAAATTTCATAGTTCTAGGTCAACGGAAAGTAGGTACGTTTTAAAAAAGAGAGTCAAAATTTTCGTTTATAACTTTACATTTTTAATTAAATAAAAAAAAAGGCCTTTCCTAAGGGAATCGAAATTTATAGGGTACTTTATTATAATGTACATGTATAATAAAGTACCCTACCTACAAATTTGTACGGAACCCTCGGTCTTGTCCGGTTTTTTTTTGGTATTGTATTGCATTATAACTAATAAACACCTTATTAAAGACATTAAATAAATGCCATAATTTATTTATTATCTCGCCATATCACCTCTGATCAAGCCCAATAATTACTCACGTCATATAAACTAGTACATTTAAATTCCAGTTTTTACGTATATAAATGGTTTTTACAATAAATTAATACAATTAATGTCAAATTTACTGCTTATATGGAAACCGCCTTTCGAAAAACAATTTAGTTTGAGCCTAGTTGGGAATACCGGTTACTATAAGTACATTTTGTTCTTATTTAAATGTTCAGTTTCGCAATAATTAAGTACATAAGTTGAATATGGGTAAAACAATAATGTACCTTTAATTTTGACATAGGTAGTTAAGAGGGTAATTTTTAACCGACTTCAAAAAAGAAGACAGGTTTGGCAACCTGTGTTCATCGAAATCTTTTGTTTTTATGAAGGTACTTTTCCTGATTACTCGAAAAGGTCTGGACCATATATTATTTTAGCATTTTTCGAATAAGTTCTTGAATTCGATACAAAAGCGGCATGTTTAATCACACCGATTCAGTCCGAGCCACTTAATAAATTGTCAGCAAGGAAAAAAGTATAAATCGGTCGGCCAATAACAGTATAGTGCGGGGTTTATGATGATGCCCCTTATCGGCGACGATTCTTTATTGTCGGAGACACACGGGTCGTGCGTGCGCGCCGTCATTTTTACCCTGACGGAATTTATACTGTGACATGACTAGTTTGCTGTCTACAAGGTGAAATTTTATTGGTTGTTTTCTGTTTAAGGGCATGTTCAGTATAGTGGTCAGATTAGGAAAAAGAAAAAAAAAAACATAAAAAATTGTTTTTTGTTTGGAGGGTCGGCTAATTTGAAGTTTGAACGACCTGCTTCATAGAAAATTTTTTTTTTTTCGCGTAAAAAAAAAATTCTTGCACTTTTTCCGAATCAGAACACGATACTGAACATGCCCTTAAACGGAAAACAACCACTAAAATTTCACCTTGTATATTCGTCCAAAACTTATTAAAATTGTCTTTACACACGTATAGCTCAGTGGGAATGCACCGCCTACGAAGCTAGAGGTCCCGGGTTCAAATACTTCAAATCCTGGTAAGGGCAAATATGTGTGTGATGAGCACGAGTATTTCTTCCTGAGTCATATTGTTTTCTATCTATTTATCTATATATGTATGAATATCGTCGTCTAGTACCCATAGTACAATACTAGTTCGATTTATGTAAGGTTATTCCCCGATATTTATTTACTTAACAGTTTTATTAAGTGTTCAGAATGTTTAATATGGAAACACCACTTAGGTAGATACAAAGACCAAATACATAGAAAAAATGTTAAGGCACTGGCCCCACCGCTGTCGAGTAAGCGAGTAAAGTTAGGCGAGTAGCATTACATTGCGGATCTGGAAAAGTCGATGGATCACACTGTGCCTGGTCAGCCCGCAATGAACTGTGACTCGCCCGGCTTTACTCGCTTACTTGCCGGCGATGGGACCAGTGCCTAAAGGTTGGATCCGGCCTGGCTACAGTGGGTTACGTTTGATTTTTCTATGTATTTGGTATTTGTATCTATAATCGTCAGCGATCGGCACTATCGGTGCATAACTTTAACAAAACTAGTAAAGCTGACATAAAGGAGAACTCTGCCGTGCTAGCGATTTATGCAGTAATTACAGGCCAGAAGTATAGGAAATGTCATCCTTACTGTAATAAAATAAGGTTGACATTTTCTATGCTTTTAGACTGTAATTACTGCATATATCGCTAGCACGGCAAAAACGCGGTAAACGCGGTAAGTTACTTACAACTAAGGAAATAAGAATAGGCAGATCAGTTTTAAATTTAACTCTATATATCTAAGTCTCGGATCACCGATATTTGAGTATAACGCTATTAATATTTTCATGGTTGTAATATTATGTCCCCTTAGCATGTTTTGTTGATTTTTTGCACCGATAGTGCCGACCACTGATAATCGTAGTTTTATTTAGCTTGACCTAATATTTGTTAATTTGTTACAAACTTTGCGATAGCTTTTTCAACTACTTCTACTAAACCGATTTTGACGAACATTTACACAGGCATAGAGTTCCAACAATATAACAGTATGATAATACTTGGTTCAGAATCAGATGGTTCTGTCAGGAGGAACAGCTGCTGATGAAAGATAAATTACTTGTTTGTAATAGTACATTACACAACTAGGGTGGGAATACAAAGAAAGGCCGAGATCGCAGAAGTTTGCGGCCCGAGCGGCAAGCGAGGGTCGTAAATATGCGATCGAGGGCTTTCTTTATTACCTCCCGTGTTGTGTACATCATTTTATGTCTACACGTGGCCAGAAAGCGGCTTTTTCCGTACGCGCAGCGTGCGGAAAAAGCCACTTTATGGCCAGGTGTTGTATAATAGTACATTACACAACGAGGGTGGTAAAACAAGGAAAGGCCGAGATCGCAGATGTTTGCGGCCCGAGCTGCAAGCGAGGGACGTAAATATGCGGTCAAGGGCTTTCTTTATTACCTCCCGTGTTGTGTACATCATTTTATGTCTACTCTTGGCCAGAAAGCGGCTTTTTCCGTACGCGCAGCGTGCAGAAAAAGCCACTTTATGGCCAGGTGTGGCATAAAATAAATTGGTGACTATACAACATTGAATACGTATTATTTTCCAGTAAATAACATAAAATTTTATCCCCCATACGAGAATTAAGTGAATATATTTAGTGACAAACGAGGCCATTGGCTCAATATTAATTACCATTAATTTTCACAAATCGGCGACTTATTACCGACGTCACCCAAGCTTTTAGCTACCGTTATCCACCCATTAATTAGTCATTAACACTCATTTAACATACTAATTATCAAGAATCCACCATCAAAAATTACCAGAAAGACGTATCTCCATGAAAAGCGAGATACGACCTTATGTCATTAATAAGCCACTATGAAATTGACTTCCAAGTTCACTTAAAATTATTTAGAAAAAGGGCGTATCTGCATATCAATTTAAAAGTAACATAAGTTGTTTTAGTTCAGTAACGCACGCGTTTTTACATAAATATAAAAGTCAACGATCTAATATTGTCCGTCCGTCTGTCGCCCTGTGGACAGATTTACAGATACTTACGCCTTTGGCGGAGGCTCTGTTTTTGATGTTCCATGTCTCCCAATAATCGTTAAGACAAGGCATACTTTATGAGATTAAAAAAATATGTCACCGTTTTTTTATGGCGTTTAAATTGGTATAAAGTCGGGTGTCGGCCGTCGGGTGCAAGGACAGTATAGTCAGCTACAGCGGTTTTTGAGACTTTTGTCATTGTTCGTAATTTAGCTATGTGTTATGTCATTTATGGGCGATTCCGCTAGACACGAACCTTGACATCAATTTTCAAGTTCCAAAATTTAATACTTTTTTTGATACCATCGTGTAGGGTGAGGTCTTAAATTAATTGTTATGGACTTAACTTCATATTCTAGATTTTAAAGCGCTTGAAAACCTTAGCATTCTAAGATTTAGGACCAACTGCGAATCATACGATGTTGCACCCGCGATCGTTTTAACAGTGAATAATTTATTGATAGTTTCAGGTTTTAATACTTTTTTTATGTTTCTATAGTTGATTGTTTATTGTCTTTCAATATAAATAGGCAAAACATTTTAAATATTTGACAATTAAAAGATATTTCTGTTTATATACTGTGATCCGGAGAGGTGGGCCGATTTGGTTGCACCCGCGATAGCACTTTAACCCTCTCTTGTGGCTATTTAAACATTTATTTTAAATTCTTATACACAAATCTGTAGAAAAGAGGTTAAAAAGTAATCCTTAAAACAATATTTTTATAATAAATGTTTTTCGTTTTATTAGGAGGAGGCCTTGAATGAGTCAAAATGTTGCACCCGCGATAATGGAATCGCCCTTATGCTAGTGTTACTATGGTTACAGTATAATAGCAGTATTTTTTCTTCCTACAAAAAGTACATCGCGCGTTTGAATGTGTGCGCGCCGTGTACGAACGCACTAAAAGCAAAGTTTTAAGAATGCGTAAGAATGCTCCGGTAAGGATCGAAAAAAAAACTTCACCCTTGAAATGATTATGCGGCTTTACCTACCAAATTCCGCTTTCTAACAAGTAACACATACAAAAGCAGCGCACTGAAAGCATCTTAGAAGGGCATCTATCCCGGCGCATCTGGCCGTTCATAAATCTGTCGCATGAAAAGAATTAAAACGTTCCCCTTTGTGGACGGCTGAATAAATCTTAGATATCTGCGCCGGCGGCTGAGACGGCGATATTTTACAAGTTTTTGACAGCGGGGATGGCTTTCCGAACGGCACCTGCCCGATGCGAGTTTTTTAGATTGACGGTGTGAGTCACGTTAGCTTGTTTTCAGGAACTTGATACAATCAGTCTTTAAATCTCTCTGTGGTCGAAGCATCATGAAGTTCGTGACTGTTTGGAGGTGTTATGATAACTCGCTTCCGTTTCATTCTGTTAGCAACCGTCCATATCACTAAATACTTTATATACAGTCGAGTTCATCATTATCTGAGCAAAGATTAGACCAAAAACATCAGAACAAGACCCTATTGTCAGAAGCATAAGAACTAGATCAGATATTTTTGATCCGTTCTTTGCTCAGATAATGATGAACTCGACTGTACCAAGCTTTAATTAGGCGAAGAACACACTGAAATCGCCAGTCGCCGCGACGGGCGAGTCGCGGCGTGACGCCGCGATTTTTTCCGTGTAGCTGCGCATAGTAGCTGCGATTCGCGGCGATTCGCGGCGACACGCCCGCGAGTCGCTGCGAGTCACCGCGATTTACGCGCCTACGCGCGAGTCGCGACTTCAGACTTCTTCAAGTTGAAAATCGCTGAGTCGCGTGTCGCCGCGATTCGCGCTGCAGTGTGAGATCCGCCTTAACGCGATTCTTTCTTGATAATTGCTTGAATTACGTTTTTTGTAGGTGTAGGCGACCGAATAAAACAAATTGATAATTTAGTTTGCAATATTAAAAGGACTTAGGACGGTTTAACTCTACATTTTTTTTATTTAAAATTCTTGGCAACTCCTTAATTTCTGAACACATCTGTATTACATAGTATTTTTACATATATGTTTGTTTTGAACTGTTTTACATTACGCGAAAACGTTCCAAATTTAACATGCAGTTAGATAAGTTATCTACTGATCTGCCCGTAAACATACTAGTAGTTATAGCATCTATACTATCGGCGAAGCATCAGTCTAACTTGGCCCTAACTTGTTGTGACCCTGGCTACACAACAGATAAGACTTTGCCTAAACATCCCGCCTTGCAGGGTTGTCAAAAGTTACATTCAAGGACCTTAAAATAAATAGCCGGACGGAGTATCGCTAACAAAGAACTGAAGCATGTCTAATCAGCCGGCTATACCTATGTGTGCGCGCTGCTCGCAATAGGAAAAAACTAGTTGATGTGTGCGTGCGGCTCGTAAGTACAAGCAGCCGGCGTATTAGAAATGGCTTCAGTTCTCTGCTGGCGAGCCGCAGTCCGTCTATTTATTTTAAGGTCCTTGGTTACATTGCTAGTTTTGAGATCGCAAACACAACGTGTATGAAATGTAGACATTGAAGCAGAATGATGTAAACAAATGCATGAGTTAGTAAAGAAAACGGTCAAATAATACAATACAACATGAACCAACAATTGCAATAAACAGAAGAGAAACAAACAATAGATTTATATAGATCAGGGTTTCTTAAGCTGTGGTCCATGGACCCCTTAGGGGTCCGTGATACGAGATACAAACTTTCATGTGCACTTGATTTTCTTTTTCTCTCATTATATTCGGAAAGGGCCTGTAAAGGTGCTTTTCCACCGGCAGGGCGAGACAATCCAATCCCGGCCGGATATGATTGGATTGAAAATTTCATACAAATTTCAATTCAATCCGCGTCGCGCCTCGTCTCGCCCTGCCACCGATGGAAAACCACCTTAAGGTTTTCAAAATAATGTAGGGGGTCCGTGACCAAAAAGATTAAGAAATTCCGATATATGTATATGGTAGACTGTCACTTTGACAGACAATAATTTGGTTTTACCTCAGTTAAGTTCCTCTATATTAAGATTTAATAACTGGCCAAGAGCATGTCGGACCATGCTCAGTGTAGGGTTCCATAGCCGTAACTATAAGGAAATGAGCTACAGATAAAAATAAAGCTAAAAAAATTAACACCTGACTACGAAAAACACCATGACAAGATTTCTGCTTGCGTGAGAAAGCAGGTTCTTGCTATAGGAGTTCGGTCTTCGGCTTAGCAGCCTGAAGCTCGTCCTTCGGGCTTCCGAAAATGAGACTCAAATATGCCTTTTGCCTTAAGCGGTTCTCGGCCTTCGGCCTCCGTTGGACTTGCTGGGGATATAAAACGATTGGAGAGAAGCTTGCCAGTCTTCGGGCTCGTTTAAGACCTTGTTTTTTGTCTAATTTGCTATACGGTTTGTATAAAAATGACCTGGAGCGCTTCTTCCCTTTATATATAACACTTCCAGAAGAGCTCGGCCTTCCGCCTCGCAGCCTGAAGCTCGCCCTTCGGGCTCGCGAAATGACACTGATATATATTTTTGCGAAAGACGACCTAGGTAGGACGCGTCGGGCCTTCAGCCTCACTTGAAATTACTACAGGGCACGTGCAGAGGACCTATTCTGGTATCACTTTTTAGAACAGATTAAGTACTTTTTGTAGGTAGGATAAGGATTTTATTGAAATAAAACATCGCTCAGAACTATTTAACTACCTCACCCGTTAATATATATGAGATGATTGTACATAGGTTAACTGAAAGAGATCCCTTAAAGTGATAAGTTCACCTATATACCTTTATTTTGTAACCCTGTACTTTGTCTTATTTTGTGCAATAAAGTGTTTACATACAGACAGTTATAATAGAGCTATTGTACACGTATCGGTGAAGAGCAGCCTTTTGAACGTGTGGTTTGTTGCTATTGATAATTAAACATTGTTCTAATACATACTATGTAATATATTTAAAGTGCCATTTAATTCAATACGACTTGATGACTTTTATTTGATGATTTTTAGTCCTTTACTTTTTTGGGGATCACGGACCGTAACTTAATTTTGGTTCCAACTGACTAGCCTACAACCTGCGTCCATTCGAGACAAATCTAATGATACCCGACGTACCCGACACGTTTGTATCGGTTCAGTCATTTTTGAGTTATGAGGGAACAGACGAACATACATACATTTATGTATACATACGGCACTAAAATTATAATCCTTCTTTTTGCTTTGCCGTAAACGGGTAAAAAATACGATGTAAAAAAGTACAACAACAAAAGAGCGTATATTCATAGCAATTACGTCCTTTTGTTGAGAAGCGCAGTTTGTCGACAATAACTCAAAAACGGTTAATCCGATCTTGTTAAAAATAATTTTCATTGAAAGTATTAATTAAGCGCTACATTTGTAATTTTTTTCATATTTTTTGGACTCACGGTTTAGAAGATAGAGGGGGGGGGACACAATTTTTACAATTTTCGGAGCGAATATTTCCAAACATATTCACTTAATCAAAAACATTACTTAGGAACCATATAGTGTTTTTAAAAGAGCTGTCGAACTATATACCACATGTTGATATTTGCTGAAAAATTTTTTTTTTAGCTTCTGGAACTTGTATGGGGTGCCCCCCTTAAAATATTTATTTTAGTTATTTAACTGCCAAACTAAGTAGCGGCTCATACAAGACACCTATATTCCAAATTTCATCAATATCCATCATGTAGTTATTGAGTAAAATGCCTGTGACATACGGACAGACGGACAGACGGACGGACGGACATGACGAAACTATAAGGGTTCCGTTTTTGCCATTTTGGCTACGGAACCCTCTTTTTCTCTCATTATATTCGGAAAGGGCCTGTAAAGGTGCTTTTCCACCGGCAGGGCGAGACAATCCAATCCCGGCCGGATATGATTGGATTGAAAATTTCATACAAATTTCAATTCAATCCGCGTCGCGCCTCGTCTCGCCCTGCCACCGATGGAAAACCACCTTAAGGTTTTCAAAATAATGTAGGGGGTCCGTGACCAAAAAGATTAAGAAATTCCGATATATGTATATGGTAGACTGTCACTTTGACAGACAATAATTTGGTTTTACCTCAGTTAAGTTCCTCTATATTAAGATTTAATAACTGGCCAAGAGCATGTCGGACCATGCTCAGTGTAGGGTTCCATAGCCGTAACTATAAGGAAATGAGCTACAGATAAAAATAAAGCTAAAAAAATTAACACCTGACTACGAAAAACACCATGACAAGATTTCTGCTTGCGTGAGAAAGCAGGTTCTTGCTATAGGAGTTCGGTCTTCGGCTTAGCAGCCTGAAGCTCGTCCTTCGGGCTTCCGAAAATGAGACTCAAATATGCCTTTTGCCTTAAGCGGTTCTCGGCCTTCGGCCTCCGTTGGACTTGCTGGGGATATAAAACGATTGGAGAGAAGCTTGCCAGTCTTCGGGCTCGTTTAAGACCTTGTTTTTTGTCTAATTTGCTATACGGTTTGTATAAAAATGACCTGGAGCGCTTCTTCCCTTTATATATAACACTTCCAGAAGAGCTCGGCCTTCCGCCTCGCAGCCTGAAGCTCGCCCTTCGGGCTCGCGAAATGACACTGATATATATTTTTGCGAAAGACGACCTAGGTAGGACGCGTCGGGCCTTCAGCCTCACTTGAAATTACTACAGGGCACGTGCAGAGGACCTATTCTGGTATCACTTTTTAGAACAGATTAAGTACTTTTTGTAGGTAGGATAAGGATTTTATTGAAATAAAACATCGCTCAGAACTATTTAACTACCTCACCCGTTAATATATATGAGATGATTGTACATAGGTTAACTGAAAGAGATCCCTTAAAGTGATAAGTTCACCTATATACCTTTATTTTGTAACCCTGTACTTTGTCTTATTTTGTGCAATAAAGTGTTTACATACAGACAGTTATAATAGAGCTATTGTACACGTATCGGTGAAGAGCAGCCTTTTGAACGTGTGGTTTGTTGCTATTGATAATTAAACATTGTTCTAATACATACTATGTAATATATTTAAAGTGCCATTTAATTCAATACGACTTGATGACTTTTATTTGATGATTTTTAGTCCTTTACTTTTTTGGGGATCACGGACCGTAACTTAATTTTGGTTCCAACTGACTAGCCTACAACCTGCGTCCATTCGAGACAAATCTAATGATACCCGACGTACCCGACACGTTTGTATCGGTTCAGTCATTTTTGAGTTATGAGGGAACAGACGAACATACATACATTTATGTATACATACGGCACTAAAATTATAATCCTTCTTTTTGCTTTGCCGTAAACGGGTAAAAAATACGATGTAAAAAAGTACAACAACAAAAGAGCGTATATTCATAGCAATTACGTCCTTTTGTTGAGAAGCGCAGTTTGTCGACAATAACTCAAAAACGGTTAATCCGATCTTGTTAAAAATAATTTTCATTGAAAGTATTAATTAAGCGCTACATTTGTAATTTTTTTCATATTTTTTGGACTCACGGTTTAGAAGATAGAGGGGGGGGGACACAATTTTTACAATTTTCGGAGCGAATATTTCCAAACATATTCACTTAATCAAAAACATTACTTAGGAACCTTATAGTGTTTTTAAAAGAGCTGTCGAACTATATACCACATGTTGATATTTGCTGAAAAATTTTTTTTTTAGCTTCTGGAACTTGTATGGGGTGCCCCCCTTAAAATATTTATTTTAGTTATTTAACTGCCAAACTAAGTAGCGGCTCATACAAGACACCTATATTCCAAATTTCATCAATATCCATCATGTAGTTATTGAGTAAAATGCCTGTGACATACGGACAGACGGACAGACGGACGGACGGACATGACGAAACTATAAGGGTTCCGTTTTTGCCATTTTGGCTACGGAACCCTAAAAACCGTATCCATCTCAAATTACAGTAATACATCTGTGTTCTAACCAAATGTATTTACTGGAAATATTTAGATCCTTTAAAATTCTATGACGTTTTTCGACAACGAAAACGTACGAAACAGATTATATATTAATTCAATTTACGAAAACCCACTCCGCAGACACCGAAACCCACAAATATTGTTTGTCAAATATAAATCACGACATCCGTTGCCAACCCTACCGGTCGTCAGATAGTGTCGCCTTACTAACTCGTAAAAGAAATGTCATAAATCTGTCAAATTTGACAAGCCTGGCAAAATTATGAGCGATACTGAGTGATTTGTGTAGTGACGCAAAAAGCAATAGAAGCTTTCTGGGTAATGAATGAAGGATGAAAAGGAAGGGCAGGATGGGGGTGAAAAAATATGGTCATTTTGAATTGCGCTGTGAGTTTTAAGTGTTTTTGTTTGGTTTTTAAATAATAGTAATCAATAAGTAGGTTAGTCGCTGGACTATTTTATTTTATGGATAAGGTTTTTGTTGAAATCGTCTAGGAAAATTGTGCGAAGTTAATAATCGGAAAAAAGGTCTGGAATTATAAGTAAAAAAATTATCTAAAGCTACTGTTGCATGTAGTAGTAACCTGTCCGTATAGACAGTCTGACTGACGTTGCATTTTTGAAAAAGGACGTAAGTTCCATTTAAATTACGTACACTAGGTAAGTACTACATGCAACATGTTCTTTAGGTAAGTTTTTTTACCTATTATGTTGTTTGTTGTGTGACTTGTGTGTAGCTATATGTCTTACCAAAATTTGAACCCGGGACCTCTAGTTTTGTAGGTGGCGTCAGCCCCACTGGATTAAACATGTCGTCAATATCGCAATTGGATATAATATAAGTCAACCGATCGTAACGTATGTTACCAATTTTTCACGTTTTTCTTTATTGATGGTGCAAATTCAGGTGTCAATATATCTAGTGATTAATGTTATACTTATCTAGATTAAAATAATTAATTAAGGCGCGGTAGGACCTGGCTCGCATTTCACATACAAACTAGGGTCGGGCGGAATGCAGATTATTGCAGATTATCTTCGATTTCTAACATAAAAGTATACGTTATCAACCCAAACATGAGAGGATGCCCTGCATGACTGTGAAATCATGATTGTCAGGTATTAATTTTGTCAGAAAAGGTAACTGGTGATGAACAAAATGAAAAAAAATGAAAAAAATACTTTATTTTATAGTGTTTTCGCGCTACTTTTCTATCGAGCGAAGTGTTCGCTATCGTGTTCTAAGTGAGAGGAAGCCCTAGATACAGTTCTGAATATTATTATATATGTTTTACAGTGACCTAAGAGTCAAATAAGTGCTCTAAAAATGATTTGGAAACTAGGCTTCCGTGCCCGATTCTGGTCTCACCTCGCCTTAAATTTACGCCATAAATAAATAAACAGGCGATAAAATGGTAACGTCTGTTACATTTTCATTTTCAGATTTGAACCTGGGACTAGGGAATGCAGCCATAACCGAAAACCGAGTATCGGTTTTTCCACGGTTAAACTCGAATTCGAATCGAATACTCGAATAATAACCGAGTATTTTTTACAGTAAGCAAAGTATTGAATAATGATAGGTTAACGTGGTTTTTATGATTTTTCATCACACTTGCTCGAAAATGGTGTTGTTACACGTAGGTTTTGCGGGCCGTATATGACCTATTACGCCCTAGGGCGTAATGTTTTTTTTTTTAATTTGAATAAGTTTCAGTATTTTGAAAATGACACTCAAATACACTATTTAAACATTTATTTAATGTTACAGAAATATGTGTTTACATGGACTTATTTGCATTAACAGTTCTCTTTAAATAAACATTACAGAGATTAAAGTTAAAAAAGTAAGTTGGCGTTTCCTTTGAACATGACAAATAAGAGTAAAACAGAACCAGCGTATTGAAATTAAAAAAAATTACACCCTCGGGCGTAATAGGTCATTTACGGCCCGCAGAGCTTGCGTGTAATAACACCATTTTCGAGCAAGTGCGATGAAAAATAACATCGAGTTACCTGAGTACCTGACGTACCTGGATTAGGGTAGGTAAAGGGATGAGCTGTATTGGCAAGATAAGAGTTATCTCGCGGTCTCTTTTGGTTTTGTGACCTTTTCTAGATAAGGACATACTCATTAAATTACTTATTTAGTATTAACATTAATAGTACATTGTGTTTCTAGGGCGTTAAGTACGGAATTACAAACGAGTGTTTGTTATAAGCCCGAGGTGAAGCCGAAGGCTTTAATAACACGAATTTTTAATTCCTTTACCGCCCGTGGCACACACAATGTTTTTCATCACACTTGCTCGAAAATGGTGTCATTACACGTAGGTTCTGCGGGCCATAAATGACCTATGGCGCCCTAGGGCGTAATGGTTTTTTTTTTAAATTTGAAACGCTGGTTCTGTTTTACTCTTATTGGTCATGTTCAAAAGAAACGCCAACTTACTTTTTTAACTTTTATCACTGAAATATTTATTTTAAGATAGCTGTTATTGCAAATACATGTAAACACATATTTCGGTAATATTAATTAAATGTTTAAATAGTGTATTTCAGTATTTTGCAAATATAAAATCGTTTTAGGTCTTTACCGCTATGGTTTCCGAACGTGACTTGACATTCGCATTGTCTATGGACTTATGTCACTAATGTCAATTTCTCTTTTTAACCGACTTCCAAAAGAAGGCCGGTTCTCTATTCGTCTGAATGTTTTTTTTTTTTTTTTGTATGTTTGTTACGCGATTACTCGAAGACGGCTGGACCGATTTGAAAAATTCTTTTTTTGTTTGAAAGGGTATACTTCCGAAATGGTCCCATTGCAACCAAATCAGGATCTGATGATGGGATCCTGGAGAAACCGAGGGAACTCTTCAAATATTAGAGGCACACATATAGCGATTTCGGTATTTTTCGTAGTTTCTTGTCCATTTCTTACTAGCAATAAGTTTTTAGTGTTAACCGACTTCAAAAAAGGAACAAATGTTTATGTAGGTTTCTTCCCCGATTACTTAAAAACAGCTGGACCGATTTGGAAAATTATTTTTTTGTTTGAAAGGGTATACTTCCGAGGTGATTCCATTGCAACCAAATCAGGATCTGATGATGGGATCTTGGAGAAATCGAGGGAACTCTTCAAATATTAGAGGCACACATATAGCGATTTTGGTATTTTTCTTAGTTTCTCGTGCACTTCTTATTAGATATAAGTTTCCAGTCTTAACCGACTTCAAAACAAAGATCAATTTTTATGTAGGTTTGTTCCCCGATTACTTGAGGCTAGACTGATTTGGAAAAATTTTCTTTTAACTAAATAGACTTTAGTCTATTTGGTTAAAATAGTATTTTTACAGCGCCACTAAAAATTTAAAAATAAAGTAAATTTTTAAAACAAAAAATAAAAACCGACTTCCAAAAACTTAAACTAAAAAGCAGAAAATAATATGTTAATTACCCGAAAGAAATGGATAATCAACGATTCATATATACATATACAGATATTTATAGTTTTTAACCTGCTTTTTTGAAGTCGGTGCCAGCTAAGGATAAAAGGAGCTCAGCATAGCCAGCTTTGCGTGGCAGGCACCGACTTCAAAAAAGCAGGTTAAAAACTATAAATATCTGTATATGTATATATGAATCGTTGATTATCCATTTCTTTCGGGTAATTAACATATTATTTTCTGCTTTTTAGTTTAAGTTTTTGGAAGTCGGTTTTTATTTTTTGTTTTAAAAATTTACTTTATTTTTAAATTTTTAGTCGCGCTGTAAAAATACTATTTTAACCAAATAGACTAAAGTCTATTTAGTTAAAAGAAAATTTTTCCAAATCAGTCTAGCCTCAAGTAATCGGGGAACAAACCTACATAAAAATTGATCTTTGTTTTGAAGTCGGTTAAGACTGGAAACTTATATCTAATAAGAAGTGCACGAGAAACTAAGAAAAATACCAAAATCGCTATATGTGTGCCTCTAATATTTGAAGAGTTCCCTCGATTTCTCCAAGATCCCATCATCAGATCCTGATTTGGTTGCAATGGAATCACCTCGGAAGTATACCCTTTCAAACAAAAAAATAATTTTCCAAATCGGTCCAGCTGTTTTTAAGTAATCGGGGAAGAAACCTACATAAACATTTGTTCCTTTTTTGAAGTCGGTTAACACTAAAAACTTATTGCTAGTAAGAAATGGACAAGAAACTACGAAAAATACCGAAATCGCTATATGTGTGCCTCTAATATTTGAAGAGTTCCCTCGGTTTCTCCAGGATACCATCATCAGATCCTGATTTGGTTGCAATGGGACCATTTCGGAAGTATACCCTTTCAAACAAAAAAAGAATTTTTCAAATCGGTCCAGCCGTCTTCGAGTAATCGCGTAACAAACATACAAAAAAAAAAAAAACATTCAGACGAATAGAGAACCGGCCTTCTTTTGGAAGTCGGTTAAAAAGAGAAATTGACATTAGTGACATAAGTCCATAGACAATGCGAATGTCAAGTCACGTTCGGAAACCATAGCGGTAAAGACCTAAAACGATTTTATATTTGCAAAATACTGAAATACACTATTTAAACATTTAATTAATATTACCGAAATATGTGTTTACATGTATTTGCAATAACAGCTATCTTAAAATAAATATTTCAGTGATAAAAGTTAAAAAAGTAAGTTGGCGTTTCCTTTGAACATGACCAATAAGAGTAAAACAGAACCAGCGTTTCAAATTTAAAGAAAAAAACCATTACGCCCTAGGGCGCCATAGGTCATTTCACCATTTTCGAGCAAGTGTGATGAAAAATCATAAAAACCACGTTAACCTATCATTATTCAATACTTTGCTTACTGTAAAAAATACTCGGTTATTAACCGAGTAATATTCGAGTTTCAAATCGGTTAAAACCGGACGGTTAAAACCGATACTCGGTTTTTTCACTATTCGGTTGCATTCCCTACCTGGGACCTCTAGCTTCAAAGGCGGTATCTCCCCCACTAGGCTCAACCACCGTCAATACACCCATTAGATATAACGATCCCTTTGCCAATGTCGAATACGGTCCGGAATGAGCGAAAAACAGAACAAAGCCCGAATATAATTTAAATAAACTCTCACGCCGCTCACACGTCAAAAACTAATTCCCATCTCGACACTCGCCGTTTCGTCACTCGATGTCCCTCACATTGTGACGTCACGCGGCCATTTTGAATTTAATTTGACGCGCTGACTGAGCCGTTTAATTATTGGTTCTCATTACCGGTCTATCGATATCGGGCTTTAGTATACCTGGATATGTGCTACTGCTGACACTAATGGTATTTTGATAAAACTGCTCGGTATTATCGCGTCTCGTCTATATAACTTTTTATGTCATTGGAAAGGCAAACGAGCACACAAGTCACCACATGGTAAGTGACTTCTGAGGCCCATGGACACCAGTAGCGTGGCGTCCAAAGAACTCGATTCCTACCGGCTTGCCTAATATCAGACATTTGAGCACCTTTTCTACAACTCTTAAGAAAAATATACGCCAAATCTGAGGATATCTTTTGCGCCACGCCACTGATGGACACATCACATGGACATGCATCTTAATATTGATGCATTGCCAACCGTGATGACAAAGACAGAATGCGTCTATTCTAGTAATTTCACCGGCTGTCTTACCTCCGGAATCCGGAACACAACAGTGCGAACACTGCTCTTTGGCGGCAGGTTAGTGGGTTGATTTTGATCGGCTGATGATTAGCTGATATATTTATGTCCAATGACGTTAATGTTCGTTAAATTTAATGCCGCTTTAAGATGCGGCTATTTATTATCTTGTTGAATTCGAAAGTGAAATTCTCAAAGGGCACATTTAATGATTGAATGTTCCTTTCATTAATTTAGTAGATATTAAATATTGTCTTCGGTTTCTTCGTTATTCATTATAACTACTGGCCTGATGAGCTGGCTGGTGCTCTCCGCCATTTTGAAAAATATCCAAAAACTGAATCGATAAAAAAAAATATTATTATTGAACCTGTAGGCTTATGATGCTACACTTTGTCGCGCGATAAATAAATGATAAAGCATCCGTCACGTTCTGATGAATAGTGTGCGAGAGTGACGGATGCTTTATCATTTATTTATCGCGCGGCAAAGCGTGGCATCATAAGCCTACTGCTCACAAAATTTCACGAGAATCCGTTGAGAAAAGCGACCTGTAGAGGAGCACAGCCGGACATACGTAAGAATCTTTGCCCAAGCTGAAACGGACACGCTTCACTATCGCTCAATAATAAAACAATTTAAACGTGTATATTTGTTAATTTTACAGCCCTATTATTCATCATTTTAGCAGATATTCTCTTCTTATAATTATCGGGTGTAAGTGATGCTAAATTATAAAACCTAAGGTGTCTAGATATATAGCTGTTATTCGCAGTTAGAAATCCTGTGTAGTAAAGTTATCTGATTGATCAGATAGTTATTATTCACCATGTGACTGTGTTGCATCAAAGACAAAATGAAACACATTTGAGAATTTCAAAGTTTACGATTAAGTATATTAAACATCTAATCAAGTAATCAACATTCACAAAAACAGGTTACCACTACATAAAACCTTTAGACATTTCCTGTGACACTTTAGCACAGATTGACAGTTAGGTACTTCGATTATATGGAAAATAACTTGACTGGAAAATATTTTACGTCAATACTTAAAAGGCTGTGACTCGACTTTGCCGAAATCACCCGTCTCTCTTGCTCAATACTAAATGGAAGGAGTTGGATAATATTTATCTTGTGGCATGCAGTTGTCACTTAGTGTCCTAAACCGTCAGGTGCGCGTTTCACAAGTTACAAATAGTGAGGTGCCACTCGGGCGACCTGAGAATAGAAGAACTGAACCCCTTCTCGCATCGAATTCATACGCCGATTAAATTGCTTAACACTTTCACGACCAACAACTCGCCTAGCGGGCGCTCGTGACTTTTTCTCAGGTGCCGGGCATTTTTTTTGTACCACATTACTGGCCTCGCAAACCCCCCTAGCGAGCTCTGTCGGTTTCTGGGGTTGTTGGTAGATACGGTTATAGTTTTACAATATCTAGCCTGTTGTTTACCATGGTTTATGTCGTTTAAGACTTCTTTTTTTTTATCAGACCTGCGATTTACCTCAGTATTGCCTGATAAAAAGTGGCTACGAAACCGAAGACTTAGCTCGCCGTTCGCTCGCCTAACCTAACCTAACCTAACAGCCTATATACTCATGTCTTGAAGAGTCTTAAGTTTTATTGTCATGAAATACAGACTGTGAGCGCATGTATGAGATGATGGGATAGATTTAAGTTCCTTATGCTCTTTTTTATGTGCATTAAAAATGCTATATAGTTTCTTTGTCCACTTACATTAGTTTTCTAACTATTATTGTTCCGATTACAATTACAAAACCATTATTAAATTAAAACCTACAATCGCAAGCACAAACAGCCGATGGAGCTCGAACGCGCGATTTTAATTAAGAAATCTCATGGCATCCCTTATTAATATTGAATGATTGCTCGGTAATGCAGCTCTCGATGCAGTGCCATTAAAAATATGCCAACCAATCTGATGTATCCGTCAGCGTGGGATAATAAATTAATGGTATTCCGAAAATTGCGCGATTTTTTGTTGACCAAATGGAATTGACGAATTGGGCTGTCAACTTTATTATTGGATTTTGATGTAATCGTGATATTTTTATCGTAAGCTTTATTAAGCTTGACGTGTCTCGTGAGATATATAAATAAACAAATGAATGTAAATATTGTGTGAACAATCTTACACAAATCGATTTAGTCCCAAACTAAGCAAGCTTATCATGGGTACTAGACGACGATATATATACTTATATATATATATATATATATACGTCGGCGTGCAGTTGTGATGCAGTTCCCATACAAATCGTGTATATATAGAGATAAATAAATACTTATATAGATAAAAGACATCCAAGACTCAGGAACAAATACTCGTGCTCATCACACAAATATTTGCCCTTACCAGGATTTGAACCCGGGACCTCTAGCTTCGTAGGCGGTGTCACTTCCACTAAGCTAAACGTGTCGTCAAAAGAATATTTAAAAGTTACGATGTTGAGAAAATGTTGACACTGTAAATGAAAATGTTGCACTATTTCTGAAAGTCTTCATTTAAACGCATGTTTAGTTTATGCGTCGTAATAATAACTCATTGCTTCATACCATGTTTTCACACTAACTGATGCGCAATCTCGCTAAATATCATTTAAAGCTATAATTATTTCCTTACAAATAAAACTATATAACAGTGTTGAAAGACAGATAACGAATAACCTAATCCAGCTGGTCTACATTTATGATTTTTTCCACACAAGCTCCTTTTATATAATTTGAAGCTAACATGGTCATTCACATACTAACAACTATTAACAACGGGATATTTACCATGTATGTTTGTTTTTATGAGTTCCGAAGTAACCTAGTCACAAGCGCCATCTTCACAGATGGCGCTTGCAACAGTGCCGAAATATCGGGAACTCATATAAACAAACATACATGGTAAATATCCCGTTATTAATAATAGTTATTCCTTTTATATATTTGAAATGAACAGAAAATACAGCAATCAAGTAATAAAATAAAACTTAGTAAACTAAACTTCAGTAACAATTAAACTAAACCTAAGAAGATAAACTAGAACTCATATTACAAAACTTAAGACTTAAGTGAGCGCTAGCCAGGGATTCTAAAATATGAATCTCCTGACGAGATTAAAAAGATGATTTTTTTTTATGAAAAAAATCCCATAGAGTATTTGCCATAATTTAATGTTTTCTGAATTTGATTTAAAAACGCTCATTGGCCGTCAGTTAAATGAAGCCCAAATAACCCGTGTTATTCCAAATCCGGACTAGTTTAAGCGCAGCCGAGTGTCATTGTCGTGACAGGCCCTTGACAGCACAGGTGACTATTGACCCGTCACGCTGTCATTAGTAATAGCTGTCTCGTTCATGACGGAAACATATTTTGGGAATAAATAGTTGGCAAAATTAGTCACTGGAATGATGGAGATATCTCGTATGTATCACAGAATAGGCGGTACTACGACGTACAGAAGTTTCCCTTTCTAACAAAACTGACGTTCGGGTCCGACGACCAGACGGAACGCACTGGATCCGACCGTCTCTCTCTATAGCATAACGTGTGCTCTTTTCGCTGTCTAAGCTTCTCCCTAGGGGTAAAATGCTTCTTGGGGCAGAGGTTTCACATTGGAACCGGTACCGTAAGGTCGGGGTACTTTGGCCAAATATAGGGTAACTTTGCCCACCTTACAACTTACATATCTCAGATCTATAACGTCTGATAATAAACATAAAAACATGAAGGGTCAGCTAAACCAACCACATGGCAATGTGCCGTAATTTAAATGCAATAATAAAACCTGAATTGAGTTAATCCCTATTGGTCAAAGTTACCCCCCAGGGCGAAAGTACCCCGACCTTACGGTAATAATCTTGACATACATATGCGCATTTTACTATCCCTTAATTGAAGAATAAATAACTCTACTTTGATACGAAACATCTAAGATACAAAAGCAAATACCCGTATTAACGACACGAGACGACTTCTTGAAGTAAGAGCGCAATATGACGACTTTAAATTTAGACCGCTGTATGTATGTTTGTACGACTGTCACCGCTCCAATGCGTTACAATTGAGATTCATGTTTGACAGGCGACAGCTCCTGAGCGCTGATTCATGTGATAGCTAATAATATGGTTGTGCCACTGTTTCACAGTGCACGGTGCATACAGCCGGCCGACGAAGACTTAATACCGGTAATCTTTGTATAGCCATTACCGGAATCCCGGTATTGGCCATATAAAACATAAACATAAACGTATTGGCCGTGGGATGAGACGCAGGTGAGGTGAGCCCGAGCAATTCTACGTAGCCCTGTTTCATTAGCGATATGGGCCGATACAGACGGACTGCAACCCAACTGCAACTAGCTACGATTTGTATGGGAACTGCATCACACGCAGCGACTGCGCAGTTGTGTTGCAGTTCCCATACAAATCGTAGGGAGTTGCAGTTGGGTTGCAGTCCGTCTGTATCGGCCCTATTATCGGGACATATTTTCAGACTTTTTTTATGTTATAAGTGGCAAACGAGCAGACAAGCTGCCTGATGGAAAGCAGTCAACGTCGCCCATGGATATCTGCAACACCAGAGGAGTTACCTTTACGTTGCCGATCTTTGAGAGTCCTGTTTACTCGTTTCTTGAAGTACCCAATGTTATAGCGCGCTGGGAACACCTCAGGTGGGAGTTCATTCCACATCCTGCCGGTTCTTGGCAAAAAAGAGCGTGATGCCCGCTTGTTCTTGGGATGCCAAGCATCTAAAAAGTGTGGATGAACCTTATTCCTGAGGCGGGAGGTACGGTGATAGAAGTGTGACGGAGGCACGAGCCCAAAAAGTTCCAAGACTTAGAGCCAATATGGAATTTGTGAGTAGCCTTAGCCAAACAACAAGGTCAGTTGGTCTTTAAATATATTTTTCTGTCCTCCGGCCGGAAAGCGTCAACTTTCCGGCTGCTGCCCTTAACGAAGTTGCTGCTTTTCGGCTCCGTCGAACAGAAAAATAGTATATACACCTTGGCCAGTAAATAAGAAAGCCTCAGATTACATGTAATTGTCAGCCGATGCGAAGCCTAGGACATTTTCTTACTTTACCGGCCTAGGTATGTAATATACTATTTGTCAGCGTTGAAATCGTCAGTGTGTTAGTATCGTAGTGATAGATTTTTTATGTACACATGTGTAAGTATACTCGTGTCTCGTACCTGCAGACTGGTGAGTATCAAAAACTTCTGAGTCCCTTTTAGGCACTGGTCCCACTGCCGGCATGTAAGCGAGTAAACTTGGGTGAGTAGCATTACATTGTAGACCTGGAAAGGTCGATTGATGACTGTGCCTGGTCAGCCCGCAATGAACTGTTACTTCTCCAACTTTATTCGCCTACTCGCCGGCGATGGGACTAGTGCCTTCAAATCGAGGTGGACCGGGACGAGCGACCTGGTTCGACCCCAGGTGCCCCCGGCCCCCATCCAGTTCGATCCACTCAGCGTGGGCCGGCTAGCGACTTGGTTCGACCCCAGGGAACGCCACACGGCCGACCACCCGGTCATACGATCGCTATGACCTATGACCAATGAGGTTCGCGAGAAAAAAAAAACAGTGCCCTGTGTTGCTCTAACTAAGCGTTCGGAGCGTGCGTACACGATTACTGTCATAGGCGAATCTGTCACCCGGTAAGACCGCTGGCCTACTGTAAACCTTTATACCGTGTCTGTCCGTAGGCCCGGGTCGAAGCACTGGTTATTCGTATGTTCATTTGATTTGTTCTAAGATATAAATCATGAAGGTCTAAATCAATTGTGGTTTCATACTCTGATTGCGTTTTAAATTTTAGCACTTTCACAAGCAACAATATCGTAGCGTTATGCTCGTAACTGATAGGTGATGGGGAAATGAGTACCTATGTAGCGAAAAATCGCTACAAGAATAGCGCCTACGGCGCGGGTTCCCAGTGTTGAATGCGTTAAACTATCAAACCACTGAATGTACAACATCATCATCAGCTTATTTACGTCCCACTGCTGGGCACAGGCTTTTTTTTATTTTATCGCGGTATGCAGTTCCCTTTGAATAGGTAATAACAGCCGGTGAAGCAGCGAGTAGTTGCTTATATTATAATATTTAAACATTTCTAAGGCTTTGATGTCGTGTCATCTTCCATATTGCTGATAAGTTTTTAGGGTTTCGTACCCAAAGGGCGCCAACGGAACCCTATGGGCCGATACAGACGGACTGCAACCCAACTGCAACTCCCTACGATTTGTATGGGAACTGCATCACAACTGCACGCCGACGCGCCGTCGGCGTGCAGTTGTGATGCTGAGATGAGATGTGATGTTGGGTTGCAGTCCGTCTGCATCGGCCCTATACTAAACCTCCGCTGTCCGTCTGTCCACCTGTCCAGGGCTCTATCGTTTGAACCGTAATAACAGAGACTTGAAATTTTCATGGAATGTGTATTTCTATTGCCGCTATAACTATAAATAATAAATCAAAATAAAATTAAAAATAAAAGGGGGTCCTCGTAAAAGAAACGTGTTTTTACCCGACTGCGGCGAAGCCCATAGGAGGGTAACGTGTTTGACCTGTATGTATGTATGTATGTATGTATGTCCGTTCCTGTGTCCGCTCGTAACTACTCAACGTCACAACCGATTTTGATAAATGATACATCATTGGATTCGTCTTGATGGCGCGAGTGTCACTGGGTATGAAGTTCGTTAAAATATTCGTTATTATTTCGGATTTTATGCACTTTTAAAGTGCACCGCGGTCGGGTTTTTTTTAGTAAAAATATTTAGTTATTTCGTTTTTTTTCTTAATTTAATAATGGTAATAATTAGAAGCTTGATATGTTCAGAGATTATGTATTGCTATTGCCGCTATAACAAATACTAAAAAAAAAATAAAGTTAAAAATAAAAACGGGTCCCACAAGAAGCGTGTTTTTGGCATCTCTTTCTAGACGGTGGTTCGGAACCCTTCGTGTGCGAATTCAACTCGCACTTGGCTGGGTTTTTTTAGTTGGTGAGAGTAGAGGTGTGGGAGCGTAAACATTGAAACATGTCTCTACCGCGGTTATTGCATAAGAATATACGGCTTCTTGAAGTAACCGCTGAGTTGTGATGTCATTAACCGACTTCACAACAAAAAGGAGGGTTAAAAAAAATACTTTCGAGGTCGCAGGTAGATGAGCGCTGAAAAGGTTTACGAAACGTCATGAAAAATGAAGTAATATATACGCCCAAGTAACACGAATCGCGTTTTAACTAATCATACGTGAGTTTATATAAAACTTAAGGTGTGTATCAGGTTTTATAAAAGTTCACCCAATAGCATATCGCTCTACTCATCTTCTTGCTATATACCATAATAATGCTATTATAACGCAAGCAGCCACTTCATTGACCATAAGAATGCTATAATACGTTTGCAATGCCGTTAGATAACTTTGTGAACCTATTAAGAACCTAAAGCTGTATAATTTGTGCGTGCGGCATATAATGACAAAGTCAAAGTCAAACATTTTATTCAAGTAGGCCTCACAACACAACAAGCATTTTTTTAATCGTCAGTTTTGAAACTCACAAGCTAATTTATTTAGAGCAATTTATAGTTACTCTTCTCGTATCAAATACAATAAACAAACCAAATGATCAGACAGATCAGACTCATTCCCAACATCTCCAACAGGTGGACAGTCTAGACTCGAATCGAACCTGTAACCCGACACCCACCTATGACGGCAACTCGTACGCTCTCGATTGATTCCTCGACCACTAACAAACGAATATCAATCTTAAGCGTACAACTTAAGGTTGAAAGTTGAATGGTAACTCGTTTGAAAATCCTGTCTTATTAAGCGAGAAACGAGGCATCAACATCCATCATAATTTTGCCTCATTTTGTAATGCAACTGCTAATCATTAGGCTCACACAAAAAACACCTCTATTCTCAAAGCATAAGGGTTAGATTGGTTTGAAAGTGTATAGTAAGTTTATAGAAGACTGGCATAACCAGTCGCAGTGCGAAAGTAGCTTGGATGCAACTGTTTTATTTCCTAAGCTATTTTATAGGACGTTGTACAGGTTTGACTTTTGACCCGTAGTAATCAGAAATTTGCCGTCATTTCGTCACTAAAGGAGCGTCCTCAATGAGAGCATTCGCGTGTCATGAGCATTCGGCATCGAATATTCGAGTGATGTGGACGTCGAGCCGAGCGTTGGTTGGTTGGTGCGATTGCTCGTTTACAAATGCTCGCGAAAGAATGCTCTCAGTGTAACCCCAATACGATCTATTACTAATTCCGTAAGTTAGCACTATTTTTTTTTAATGAAATATGGGGCAAACGAGCAGACGGGTCGCCTGATGGAAAGCAATCACCGTCGCCCATAGACACCTGCAACACCAAAAGAGTCACAAGTGCGTTGCCGACCTTTCAGGTGGGAGTACGCTCTTTTCTTGAAGGTTGGAAGGTCGAATCGGTCCGGAAACACTGCAGGCGACAATTTATTCCACAGTTCAGTCGTGCGAGGCAGGAAGTTTCTGGCAAAACGCACAGTTTACGGATCTAATTAAATGAAATCGGGGCGCGATTGACGCTGGATTTCTGAATTATACAACTTTGTCTAATATATACTGGTGCTATCATACGGTTTAAGTAGACACCGTAGACGGCATGAAAACAGGACTTCACATACATCTTTGAATTACTTCAGGTTTCTCGCGATGTTTTTCCTTGACCAAAAGTCTTATATTAAATATAAATAAGCTAATTAATATTGTATGTCAAGATCAAGGACCATTAAAACGAGAGGACTGTCATTCTCCATACTTTGGATCGTACCCCGACCGCAAGGGGATATCCAAGCAAAATCTAGATGGCGCTAAAAAACTAAACATTTAACGATGTTATAATTGAACAAAGAAACATAGTACAGTAACAATTAGTTCGTAAACAGCTAATAATAAGAAAATTCTAACATTTAAATACTGTGTCACGCTTGCAAAGTTGAATAATTGTAAATAATATAATTCTTATACCAAGTTTAATACATAGATGGCGTTGTAAATATCGGGAAACAGCTTTTTGTATGGAGAATGACAGTCCTCATGTTTTAATGGTCCTTGATGTAAATATATAATCAAGGGACATCTTCCGCAAATCTATCTAGTCCCAAACTAAGCAGTTCTATTATTATGGATGTAGTATGCATATCGTCATCTAGTACCCGTACTAGATGACGAAATGCATACTAATATAAATAAATACGTACTTAAATAGACAGAAAACATCCATGACTCAGGAACAAATACTCGTGTTCATCACACAAATATTTGCCCTTACCAGGATTTGACCCGGGACCCATGGCTTCGTAGTTAAATAGGTAGCTTCGTATATCAAATCATAATTTCGTACATATGAAAGTAAATAACTGCTATGAAGACGCAACTAAAAATCTTCCTAATTAACGAACAGCAAACACCTTTGGCTAGTATACATGATAAATAACGGTACGAAATACCGGTAAGACAGTATATTGTCAGTACCGATGTCTACTAGATGCAATCTACAAATACACTCAGTAAAGTTATCTTGAGTTGGGTACTAAAACTAGAATTCGTCACATAAAGTACTTGGATATAAAATTTTACGACATTTTAATATTCGATAATGCCAGGTCGACGCGGATACACACTACTACCTACTCAGTAATAATACACACGCCCACAGACGTACAGACGCTAACTTCGAAAAGTTATACTGTGTGAATTTTACTACATGAGAAAAATTATATGTATTGGTCAGGATTTGAACCTGCATCTCCTACGGCTATCCGGGCCA
The DNA here is from genome assembly GCA_947034925.1 of Eudemis profundana. Taxonomy (NCBI): domain Eukaryota; kingdom Metazoa; phylum Arthropoda; class Insecta; order Lepidoptera; family Tortricidae; genus Eudemis; species Eudemis profundana. The sequence goes on from OX344802.1 coordinate 24,701,606, forward strand.
ACACAGGCGCGCTACCAACTACGCCGCCGAAACGATGCCCAAGTCATCCAATTTTTCAACCAGTCCCCTTACTTGTTACGTCATCCTAGGTGACCTATGAAGCATCATCTACCATTGAGTCCTTACAACCCATAAGCATGGCACTGTCGTCCCAACTCGTATTGAAAAATCCACAGTAACGATGTGCTACACCCAAACATGATTTTTATTGTAGCATTAACGACTGCCAACACTACTACACTGTGTGTGTGTGTATGTGTGTGTATACTCTGCAGTCATAACGACACAATAACAGGTTACTGGTATTTATAAAAATGTAAACAAATTGCAGGCTGATAATATTCGACGTTTTTACCACGTTTTATTTTCTGCATTGTCGTCTCCGAAATTATTGTTAATAGTAGTTTATGCAACTGATACAATAATGAAGGTCCTTAAAATACAAGTGTGGTTCTATAATCAAACAAGTGTTTGAAGGTTTAATTATGTACAGTTATATACACTGCTTTTTCTGTCTGTGTCTGCACACTCATAAGCTCACTATGTTCAAAAATTATAGATTTACAATACGATTACCAGCCAAATAATAAGAAAACTGAAGATTTTTATGTTATAGTACTTATTTTGGAAATAGCTTAATAAAATTATATGGTTGCTTTTCAAAAGTTTAATTTCTCTTCTGTTGGAAATGCATACGCAAATTTTCGATATTTTTATTTTCGTTAAAGTATCAATATCAAGTTTATGTTACTAAAATCAAGTGAATTTTGCTTTAAAAACGCTTCCAAAGTGTATACCCACATAAAAAAGCGCTTAAAAACATTTAGGGTGCTACTAAACACCTGAACTAAAATGAATATGTTTAATAAAATTACACTTTTATTTTAATACGGTGGTCATTATACAAATGCGGGTGGCTAAATAACTACTCAATAAAAAGCTAATAGTTGCGATGAGCATTAAAATAACGGGTTTGCTCTTTACCCAAATATTATGGCACCCACTTAAGAACTCTAATGCCAAAAAATTCCTATTAAGATACCACAATTGACACAGTTACTTGTCTAAAGATATATTTTGTAACCTGCCTCAAATTAAAACTTTTCCATTATATAGTAAACTCTTTACATTCCAACCACATGCTGAGCTTCTTTTTTAGGGTTCCGTACTAAAATGGTGCCCTGAACCTTTATGGTGCGACTCGTCTGTCTGTCCGTCTGTTCGTCTGTCTGTCTGTCTGTCCGTCTGCCACAACATATCTCAGGATCTACTGATGGAATACAATTTGGAATAGTGTTAAAAACTGCTAACCCGAGCCTATTGGGCAGAAAAAAAATCTTATACCTTTTTAACTTTTTTCAAAGGGAAATGGGATGTAAAAATTAAAAGTAGAGCTATTATATCTTTGTGTGAAGATTCATTTAATTATTTTCTTAAACATGTAGGTAGTTACAAAAAACGTTAAAAAAATACCATTATCTTCTCCTTCCCCCTATTATCTCCGAAGTTACTGAACAGAAAAATCTGTAATAATTACCGATTATTAATATCAATCTATACATTACAGGAAAAATAAAACGGTTTTCCTAACTTGCACCGTTTTTTAGAAATTCGCAAAAATCGTAAGACAAACTTATTTGCTCCTACTGAATTAAATATTGGCAATTTTGGGGGCTGCAGTGCAGTTTTATGAGCCAGTGACAAATTAATAAGTAAGTATTAAACTATACATGTACATATTAATACGACAAAACATCGTTAGTAATTCCGCATCATTAGAATGGTTTTTTTATACAACTAGGGTGGCAAACAAGCATACGGCCTGCCTGATTCAGCAGTCACCGCAGCCTATGGACGCTTGCAACACCAGGGGCATTAAGTGCTTGTTGCCGACCCTTTATAAACCTATTCACTCCCCTCTTGAAGAACTCCATACTGTAGCCACTAGCCACATATCATACTGTATTTTTGGTTAAATTATAGAGCTTGTTATTACGTTCCGGAACTACGACATAAACAAAAATGATATTCTAAAGAGGCGGGGATCCCACTCAAGGTCCGATAAAGTCATTAGTACGACCCGGCATTCGAACCCACGACCTCTGCTTGAACTACTCGGCTACCATAGTTAACGTACGATCTTAGGTAGGTCACATATAAACGTGACTGTGTGTAAAGATAAACCGGTGAGAAAAAGTGAATTTCGCAAACGCTGTGAAAAGCCCACGCAACCGGCGCCTGCATTCACACCGTTCACTTTTTAGCAACATTCGGAACGCGCCTGTCAAGACAGTCTTCAGATAGAGACAAACAGACGACGCGCTCGAAAAATGTTACTCTAGGGTTGTGCCAAATGGTTCGACATGATTTTTTTGTCATTGGCCCACTACTGTAGATTTTGGCCTCACCAATATTTGGTTTGATACGATTTTCTTGTCAGCTTATTAAGTGGTTCATTGCAGAGCAAAGACTTCTCCCATTTTCAAAGTCTCATTGGCCTTACCTATATTTGGTTGGATATTATTTTTTGTTATTCTATTTATAAGTGGCACAGGTCAGTCCGTAGATTTTTCTGAATAATTTTATCACAAATTAACAGTGGTAACTACAACTCATAAAATAGTGCCAGAACTCAAAACATTCTGCAGATACTTTTACATGTATGAATCCATCAATGCTTCGGAAGGGTACTACTTAACAAGAGAAAGCCCTCCAGTTTTTTTTTCTTCTAAAAAACGACATTTACAAACTAAAAATACTCACAGTACGAAAGGCCAGGTACGCTCAGGTCACCAGGGTGTTTTTATTGATAATATTTGTTGAACGGCTCTTTTGACTTATTGTATCTACAAGTTACAAAAGTAATAGCAGCAGTAATCATTTTCAAATCCTGCTCATCAGTTGCGACCACATATTCCCCTACAATAGTGACTTTCAGTGTCGACATACACCCACACGCATCGCCTAATCGTGTGAAAATCTGCAGAGTAACTCCAAACACCACAGCTTTGTCGGATTTAATTTTCAAGCCAGTGCCATCCCTAGTGCTAAGGCTCCTTCACACAGCTTCCGAGCTGTCCGGATATGAAGATAGCGTTCGGAAAAACGAAACTCCGACGCTGCCGAGTTATATTTTGTTCTTTCGCTTTTTTGCCCCGGGCCGTATTGATTTTGCGGTGATGAATGCGCCTGATGTGTTGCTGTTTGCTCGACACGTCTGTAGGGTGCAGTAAACAAACAGAGCAAGTTGTAATGTGAAGCTTGGAGTTCGCAATGTTAGCGGGGGTTGAGGCTAGAAAAGTAGTAGAAGTATTAGCTCTCGCTCTTGTTTTGTTACCCGTCGCACCACCTACTGTTTTGGTTTATTTTTGTGTCAATTCCGCTACCCAAAGGTTGTCTGGAAGAAATCGCTCTTTAGCGATAAGACCGCCTGTTGTCTACCTTTTTAAATTATGTTAGTACCTATGTGTTTTTCTGGTGTGCCAAAAGTATATTTGCATTGTATTGTAAGTAGTAGGTCTAATGTATTGTGTGGTCTGTGCTTCCTGACAAATATTACTAAGGACTTCAAAACAAGAGTAAATTCGGCCTCAGGCACTGGGTACTGAGATCCATCGCAGATTTATTAAAGAATTAATAAATAGCAGTTATAACAGAGCTCGACAAACTCTATCGGTTTAAAGAGTTGAAGTTGCACCCTACGTACACTTTCGGAAAATTTCAATTAAAAAATGATGAGTTTGCTTTTCTAGATGCATTTAATACCTTTATTTTTAATATGGCCAATACCGGGCCTTGGCTCACTCTAAAATTAAAGTTTTAATAAGTACAGATCTTTAGAAGTTTCTCTTTACTCTCCCATATTCCCCCTTTACTTGGTGATAAAGCCAGGATAACCGTATGCGTCGGTTAAGGTTAGGCTGATACGGTCACAAGTAAGACCAACCGTGTATTATTTATCAAATTTTCAACCCAAACTAGGATTCTTGTATATTAGACATATGAAAAGACACAAGCAAGCGTAGTTACAAAGATATATCCATCGCAATATCTGTGGATCTAGTGAAAAGCGGTACAAGTCAAATTTAAACCAGGACCAAAAGGTCACAACTATATAGTATGACTTAAGCTCTTTTGCTCCTAGGTTAAATTTGACTTACCCCTTTTCACTAGAGCTACAGATATAATAAGTGTGGAAGCGTAACTGACGCTCGAAATCGGCCCTACGGGGGCATTTCTCCAGAAATATGTCTGCGGTCACCTCATTCATCTGGCCCTTTTTCATACTAAATGTATGGAGACAGATGAATGAGTCGCAGACATATTTCTGGAGAAATGCCCACGGACTACGTGCTAACGGGGCGCCGCTATTTAGTGCTGATGAAAAAAACTATAGCGTCAAATGAATCTCACGTCAGTAGCTTTCTGACCAATCACAGATTTTTATTTTTTAAACGATATACAACCTATCTGAAAATATCGTCTACACGAACTTTATATGAATACTCAAACGTAGTGAACATTAAGTTGGTTATCAACACTACTTAATTATAATTGTAATCTGTGCATATATTATTGTATACTGTTGTTCTTACTGTATCTGGTCTGTAGTTGTTTATTCTTTTATTAGTCTGTAAGCTACAAGTGTAAGTGGTGTACACCGTTCTTATAATAATAAATAAATTAGACGCATAGATTTTAAAAAGTGGGCGTTATGGAGCAAATTCGTCAACTTTATCAGGCGTTATAGTTCCATGCATTTTGAGTTCGATGGCTACATCGAATTATAGCTACTGACCGGAATTGACCTACGATCTTTGACGTCTTAGTCAAAGTATAGCTTCTGGGTTAAACGAGCAGTGAAATTGATTAAATATACACTCGCACATGTTATATAGGTCGCACCGCATCGATCTCGACTCGAGAAATTGCATTTCAAAACGTTATCTCCGATCGATTATCTTACCTGTATCGATGCGATACATGACAAACGGCGACAACCTTCGCAATCAAACCCCTGCATCTTTTAAAACTAACTTTATCCAGTTAGCATAAGGTTCGTTCTTCAGTCGCTGCGGTAGAAGATAGGAGATGGGTGTTATTATGAAATGTAGACGGGTAACCGGTTCTTATCATTTCAATGCGGAAAATCAAATTGGCGTAGAAAGTTCGGCTGTCTTTGCCAGCGGAGGAAAATGTGTCTTTATTTGAAGGATATGTTTGTCTATTTATGGACATCACTTTCATTGGTTTTAGTTTCATCTTAGTTCTTAATCGAAGTAACTTTATGAATTAGTACATTACACAACTAGGGTGGTAATACAAAGAAAGGCCGATATCGCAGAAGTTTGCGACCCGAGCTGCAAGCGAAGGACGTAAATATGCGATCGAGGGCTTTCTTTATTACCTCCCGTTTTGTGTACATCATTTTATGTCTACACTTGGCCAGAAAGCGGCTTTTTCTGTACGCGCAGCGTGCGGAAAAAGCCACTTTATGGCCAGGTGTGGCATAAAGTTTATTAGCTCCTTTGAGCGAATTATAAATTATATTAGAGTATGTACGGAAAGAGAATAGGATTAATTTTAGGGGGCGCTGTAATGCTTTTGTACCGTATGTGCCGTATTTTCTGTTATATGGCCATACTGGTTAGGTTAGTTCCGTTTTTCGCCACGCCTATTCTCTTTCCGCACAGACTCTAGTCTTATTAAGCTCATTAGCGAAGCGCAAACTATCGAAGGTAGTTAAATATCTATAAAGTTAAAGTCTGCTAGTATGGATAACATTTGTGTCGCCAAAGCAAAAGGTTTCGGTTACCTATCAATAAAATCTTAGCAACAGGCTACATTTACGAAAATGCAATTACTACTGCCCTTGTTGGTATACGGAATTCCCGAAAATGTAACATTTGGTAATAACACACTATAATAGCAGTAATTTTTCTTAATACAAAAGGTACATCGCGCGCTTGTATGTGCGCGCCGCGAACGAACGCACTACAAGCAAAGTTTTAAAAATGTGTAAGAATGTGTACAGATCGCACTGTCTGCGCCTCGACCTTAAATACGTATCGCGCACTGCTAATTCTATCTCAGTGAGGTTTATTTTATTCACTAACTGGCAGCGACTACTGGGCAAGCTTAGGGCGTATAATTTCTATGATGGTAAGCAACTACGAGGCCGAAGATGGAACTCGCTGGTCCAGAAACATTCACTTTTTGACGTGACAACGTCTTATAATTCGATGGAGCCGGCTGCACGCACGAAAAAACATGACGTATGCGGCGTTACCTCGCTCTGAGGCGTTCCATTGTCAATTGTTTATTTTCTTATGACGTCACGTTCAACTATCGTTATTAAACCGACTTTACAGACAACCGATTTTTTTATTGAAGAGTTCTAAGCTATTTTATAAAGGGTATCATTTAATCGATCAGCAAAATATTCATATTTTGGTCAGCAGAAATATGTATTTGGTCAGCCAAAATAGCTAGTTGGTAAGCAACTTATGGTAAGCAAACATTTATAAATCAGGCTGCAATTAATGATATACTGATCTGCTCTAAATTATTTTGGTCAGCAAATTAAATATTTGAGCTGCATTAAGCGATCTACGGTTAATCAAATTTTGGTAAGCAATCAGTAAGTAAGCAAAATATTTCATTTTGTTCATCAAAAAAAAGGGGGCAATAAAACCTAACTGGGCGCAACTATTCTGCCGCCAATCGTGTGCGCATTTTGTCATTCGGTAATTGTCAGCTGTCAAGTAGCAGGTGTCACTGTGATATATACAGGGTGTCACTGTGATATATACAGGGTGTCACTGTGTTATATACAGGGTGTAACTGTGACAGATACAGGATGTAACTGTGATATATACAGGGTGTCACTGTGATAGATACAGAGTGATACTGTGATATATACAGGGTGTCACTGTGATAGATACAAGATGTCACTGTGATATATACAGGGTGTCACTGTGATATATACATAGTGTCACTGTGTTATATACAGGGTGTCACTGTAATGTATACAGGGTGTCACTGTGATGGGCTCATATAAAATTGGTATTTCGATTTTTAATACATCTCATAATGTTTACAAGTTATATTATTTATTCACAACGTGTATCGTTTCGTTTTTAGGGTCAGCAAAAAAAATAACCCTAACCTACCTATTTTTGAGAGCCGTTTCGTTTTTAGGGTCATAAAAAAAATAACCCTAACCTACCTATTTTTGGGAGCCGTTTCGTTTTTAAGGTCATCAAAAAAAAATAACCCTAACCTACCTATTTTGGGAGCCGTTTCGTTTTTAGGGTCATCAAAAAAAAAATTACCCTAACCTACCTACTTTTGGGAGCTGTTTCGTTTTTAGAGTGACACCCTGTATACATTACAGTGACACCCTGTATATAACACAGTGACACCCTGTGTATATCACAGTGACATCCTGTATCTATCACAGTGACACCCTGTATATAACACAGTGACACCCTGTATATATCACAGTGACACCCTGTATATCTCAATTAAACTGCTTACAGACATGTTTTCTCTGCTGACAGTGACATCCTGTATCTATCACAGTGACACCCTGTATATAACACAATGGCACCCTGTATATATCACAATGACATTCTGTATATATCACAGTAACATCCTGTATACATTACAGTGACACCCTGTATATAACACAGTGACACCCTGTATATATCACAGTGACAACCTGTATCTATCACAGTGACACCCTGTATACATTACAGTGACACCCTGTATATAACACAGTGACACCCTGTATATATCACAGTGACATCCTGTATCTATCACAGTGACACCCTGTATATAACACAGTGACACCCAGTATATATCACAGTGACACCCTGTATATCTCAATTAAACTCTCTGCTGACCAATTGTAAAATCTTGCTACCCAAGTAATTATTTTGCAGCTCGACTGTTTATTAGGCAGCCAAATGATTAAAAAAGCAGATTAATATTGGTTAAAATGTTAACCGTTTTTAAACTGTTTGCTGAACAAGAGTTGCCGCCCGATTTTATTTATTGCCAGCCAAATCTTTGTATGCTGCCCAAATGATTTAACTGCTTATTTTTTTTTGCGGATCAATTTTAATAACGGCTGACCAAAAATTTACTTTCCTTTTATAAACGACACAAATACATTTGAGACGATTTATTTGAGTCCTTATGTTTTAGGGAGGGAACTACGTTAATAACTAGGCTCGTACGGAATATAAGCCTGAGCAAGACTTTACAAACATAAATTGTCGTAAATTAGGAATAGCACTAGGACGTTTTCACTTAATTCATTTATTTTGCAAGCAAGCCTCGCGCTTCAGAAAGTATGGAGATACTCTGGTGCGAAGAAACGCCCGCAAAAAACGAAATCCAACTTATCTTCACCTATTTATCACAGCTGCAGACCCAGGTAGCCAGGTACATCTATAAATAACTGATTAAGCCAGATCCATTATTCACATTAACTAACTGGCTATCGGGTCGCAATTATAACGGGGGCGTTGGACCTCACGCGCAGTCATTAAGGGCAAAAAGGCGCGCGCGCATATCGGGCTTAATGAAGCTATGCAAATGCACGGTGCGTTTGATGCTGTTAAGACTGCTGGTTTAAGTAATTCGTTGTGTGAATTATTGACTTCGGACAATTCTTTTTCAGCTTGTAGCTGAGGCAAAGGAGAAGACTAGCTCAAGACTTCGCGTCGTGTTCCTCATTGCTGAGGGTCGTGAAGTCCCCGTGGAAGCAGTTCTCTGGCGGTGTCCCGCCATCTGTGCCTGTTCTTGGCATTGTGTAGTGCGACATGCAGCTGGGTGTCCAGAGCGATTTGATCTGCCCATCAAGTTGGGCTGCGGCCTCTAAGTCGTTTGCCATAAATCTTGTCAGTAATTATGAGTTGTTCAAGATTCTGGCCTTCTTTCCTGGCTATGACCGAAAAACTCAAGTATGCTGAGTAGACAGATTGTTATTGGTCTTGATGTTGACCCTTTGGTATCAAAGAGCAAACTGACGACACAGCTCTTGATGATGGGTCGGTTTGTTTCATACCAGCTTGATTTTAGTCGAGCTAGCCTTAGCAACCAGTTTGTTTACAAGAGTTTTCTTCAAAGATACGTTTGTGTAATATGAAACACCCGCGGCTTCGCCTTCATCCTTCCTATTGCTATCCCAAGGGAGCCTCCTACCGCGATATAAACATCCTATCTTTCAATCATGGTCTGGTTATATGGTCTAGTTATATACCAAAGTTCATCTCAGTCCGTTCACTTGTTTACCGCATTATTTAGTAACAAACAACCAAACATTCAAACGTCCAAATATCGTCACAAACTTTCACATTTATAATATTAGTGGGATAGGATCCTCTTGCATTGCGTTTAGAAAGAGGACACGGAATACCGATTCCAAATAGACGGGACAAAGTCCAAGCAGAAGATGGATTGTCATTTTGCTCTCTGAAGTTAATATCCGGGCAGCCTTGCCGTCTTTCCAATGCCGTCGACATACTTAGTACAATTGTCATCATTGTTTTCACTTGAATACAACCGCCGCTGAACGTAGGTCTCCCCCGAAGACTTCCACAACGAACAGTCACGGTTTTTGCCTCACGTCTGCTTCAGTTTTTTTTAGAATGGGAACATTATGAGGCAGAATTCGCCGGGAGAGCTGGTATATAATAAAGTTAAATTCTTGGCACATAATTAATTTGCTTACGTACATATTTAGAAAACATAGATTCATTAGGTAGTTGAACACATTAATAGTTAAATGAACTTCAGGCTTTCTTCTTGCCTTATACTGATATTGTAATAACTTTCCGGTATAATGACGACACGGTAGGTCTCATTCTTGGAAATTAAGTAAATTGCAGTGGAATAATATGTGTATAAATATATTTAAATTACTATCGTAAGCATTTACCTATGACATTGCGAACATTTTTCACCAGACAGTTTTCTACTTGACAGCTATTCAAAAAGCATGATCTGTTGCTGCCAGTGTTATATTCCAACACCCCCCCATAACTCGGGCATCAACAGTTAGGCTATACTATACCAAGCTGCCGGCTAAAGCTCTGATGCTTAATGCAGCCCAGCGGCTTGGTGAATACGTCTGCAATCATTGCATCTGTAGGAACGTACAATATCTTAACATTGAACCTATCGACCATATCCCTAACATAATGGAATCGTATTTCAATATGCTTGCTTCTCTTATGATGCACCCTATTAACAGCAAGTTGCATAGCGGACTGGTTGTCACAATACATCACAATATCGCAATTAGATATCATCAGCAGTTCCTTAACCAATGCTTGTAGAAACACCGCCTCTCTACTAGCTTCGCTCAAGCTAATATACTCCGCCTCGGTGGACGACAACGAAATACACGACTGTTTGTAACTGCCCCATGATATCGAATTACCGCCGTATTTAAATACATAGCCCGTGTACGACTTTCGATCGGAATCTGAAGCCCAGTCTGCATCCGAATATCCCTCCAAGAAGGGTTTTTCATTTGATTTCTCAAATATCAGAGCTTTTTGTTTCGTACCTTTAAGATACCGTAATATACGCTTCGCTTGGTTCCAATGGAATTCCGTATAACAACTGTTATATTTACTTAAATATGACACAGCAAACGAAATGTCGGGTCGCGTAGTAACGCACAGATACATTAGGCTACCAATTAGTTCTTGGTATGGAAACTTGCTTACATTGTTAATCGTAGCATTATCAGTACTCTCACTTACAGAACTAATATTAGTTATCATGGGAGACTTTACAGACTTGCAGTCTGTCATGCCGAAGCGATCTAACAACTTGTCAATTCTGTTTTCCTGACTAAGTTTGATAGAAGTAGCATCACGTTCTACTTTTATACCCAGCATATTCCTTACCGGACCCAAGTCTTTTATCTTAAAATACTTTAACAAAGAACTTTTCAACGTCTGTGCTAGACGTTCGTCATTGTAAAACACGAAGAAATCATCAACATACAAAGCAATAAAGACAATCGACTCACCAGATCTCCTAGTGAAGATACAGTCCTCTTGTTTGCATTGCTTGTATCCCACAGAAAGTAAGACATCTTTTACCTTTTGATACCAGGATCGCGAAGCTTGTTTCAGCCCGTAAACAGCCTTTCGCAGTCTATAGACTTTGTTTTCACTCCCAGGGCATATGAAACCTTCCGGTTGTTGCATAAAAATTTCCTCATGCAAATCACCATTGAGGAATGCTGTCTGGACATCCAGGTGATCAATCTTTAGGTTCATTTCTACAGCCAGAGATAATAACAATCTAATAGAGCAGTGTCGAACGACCGGTGAAAATGTTTCATGGAAATCTTCACCATATTTTTGGGTAAAACCCTTCGCTACCAACCTCGCTTTGTAACGTGTTATATTTCCATCCGAGTCCCGCTTCAGTGTAAAAATCCACTTGTTTTTAACAATATTTTTGTCAACTGGTTTGTCAGTAAGCTCCCAAGCTCCGTGTAAGACAAAAGAATCGATTTCTTCCTGCATGGCTTTCTGCCACAACTCTTTATCTTCACAACTTAAAGCTTCTTTGACAGTTCGCGGCTCTATAGGTTCTGTTACATTACAAACGTTGGTTATATTGCAGGTTGGTTTAGGTACACGTGGACGTAGGTTATATCGTTGGCTAGTAGACTCAGATGCCGATTCAGGCGCTTTTGCAGAGTCTTCACTAGGCACGTGCTCACACTCTATCTCAACAGGGTTGTTAGGTAACTCGATGCGATCTGGCTGCCGCTCCGCCTCAACAGGATAATCTGATCCCTCGACGAAGTCAGGTTCCTGCTCCGCCTCAACCGGCACAGTCTTCAGATTCTCCTCGTTACCACCTCCTGTAAGATAAATGGGTTCAAACACATGTTTTGGACCAACTTTTGAGTGCCTACCTGGAAACACAGTTTCGTTGAAAACCACATCACGCGACACAACGATCTTATTGTTATCAGGGTTGAACAAACGATATCCTTTGACGTTTTCACAGTAGCCTAAAAATATCAGTCTTTTACTTTTGGGGTCTAACTTTTTCCGTTTGCAGTCATCAATGTGTACGAATGCCTCACAACCAAAGACACGCAGATTTTTAAGACTCACTCGCTTACCACTCCACACCTCTTCTGGTAATTTACCAGAAAGTCGTGAGCTTGGTGATCGATTGATGAGATACGCCGCAGTATTCGCAGCTTCTGCCCACATCTTGCTGTCTAGATTGGCATTATACAGAAGACATCTGACTTTTTCAAGCAAACTACGGTTAAATCGTTCTGCAGAACCATTTTGCTGAGGGCTGTATGGTACAGTCAGCTGATGGACAATACCCTTCTTTTTGAGAAAGTTTGTTAACTCAGTGTTTACGTACTCAGTGCCATTATCTGAACGTAATACTTTAACTTTAGTATCACACTGATTCTCAACAAGGTTTATAAAATCCATAGTGTACTTACATACGTCACTTTTCTTCGCAATGGGGTACACGAACACTTTCCTGGAGTAGTCGTCTAGGAAAGTGAGGATGTAACGCTTCCCTCCGAGAGAAGGAGTCGGCAGGGGGCCCAAAACATCGCTGTGAAGGAGCGCCAGCCGTGCGTCAGCTACCTGTTTGTCAGGGTTAGTCACAAAGGGTGCGCGGGATTGCTTACCCTTAAGACACACATCACAAACTTGCTTCTGAGTAGTAACCTGAAAATCAAAATCATTAGCAACCTTCCTAAGCGATGCCAAGCTATCAAAATTAAGGTGCCCTATTCTTTGATGCCATAACATCATGTCTTTTGAAGTAGCTGATGTTGTTATGTTAGCTCTACCAACAGTGACAAGTCTGTAAATTCTCCCATACTTCCTAGCTCTTAAAACTACCTTTCCAGCTTTCAATAAACTACAATCCGTATTATTGAAACTAAATGTAAAACCTTTTGCGGTAAGAGTAGACACTGAAATCAAATTGACAGTGAGACCAGGTACAAACATTACATCTTTTAAAGTTATATCTATCGTATTACCATTAAAAGTCACTGTAAAATGTACGTCTCCTTTTCCCTGTACTACCAGCTTCTTACCGTCGGCAACACATACCTCCTTCGTCGATGACTGATTAAGGAATTTGAACCATTCTCGACATCCTGACATATTGTCCGTCGCCCCAGAATCAATAATCCAAGAACTGTCATTCTCAACCGTGTTAAGTGCCGTCAACACCATAGAAGTCGATACGTCATTCTGTTGAGGACAGTCCTTCTTGACGTGACCTTTAGATCGACACTTCCAACACCACAGTTTCTTATTCGAATCTGACGACAAGCTAGCATGTTTCGATGTACTTGAGGCGTGCTTCTTGTCACCTCGGGAACTAGTCTTGTTATTCCCACGATTCCGTGTAAACAAGCAGTCATCTAGACCACCAGTGCTCCCTTTCCATCGCTTGTCCTGAAGGAGTTTAGTTTTTACCATGTCCGTCGTAATGTCCACGCCAGAGTGCTCCAAAGCCATAATCATGGGCGCATAGTCCTGCGGCAACCCTTGAAGCATTATAGCTGCGAGAAATTCATCATCCAGAGGCTTCTTCATGTTACTCAGTTGATCAGCAAGTGACAAGATCTCATTTACATAAATCTCCATGCTATCAAACTGTTCCAGCTTTATCGAACATAAAGCCCGAAGACATGACAACCTTCTGTGCAAACCGGTGTCGTCATACGCCTTTTTCAAAGCACCCCATACATCTTTAGCCGTCCCGGCGTTCACAATGTGAGGATAACATGACTTGTCAACACTTAAACATAGTCTCGCCCGAGCCTTCTCCTCTTTACGAGCTATAAGTTCAGCGTTCTCACCTTCTGCGGTTACAGGACTCCCGGTAATGCAATGCCACAAATTTTCGAAAACGAGAATATTCTGCATTTGGAATGTCCAATCCCGGTAATTAATGGTGCCTTTTAGCTTTTCCATCGTAATTGCCGAACTTGAATATTCACCCATATTTCGACGTAAAAATATATTTACACAATATTTACATGATGCGGCACATAACCTCTTGGAAATTAAGTAAATTGCAGTGGAATAATATGTGTATAAATATATTTAAATTACTATCGTAAGCATTTACCTATGACATTGCGAACATTTTTTCACCAGACAGTTTTCTACTTGACAGCTATTCAAAAAGCATGATCTGTTGCTGCCAGTGTTATATTCCAACACTCATTAAACCCTTTGACGCTCGATTCATCATTGTCTATCGATTGAGTAGCTCATGTCATTAACTATGACACATTTACTCTATAATAATTATATATAAGTTTGCATACTACCAACTATCAAACAGCTCAACCGATTTAAATGAAATTTGGTGTAGATCCTAGGAAGGACAGTTTTAACCCCGAAATCCTTCCCCGTCCTTGAAGGGAGTGAAAAGGAGTGTGGAAATTTGAAACGGGAATCAATAATTTTACAAATAAGGGATATAAATAAAACTGCAGTTCTACGCAGATATCAAATCACACTAATATTATAAATGTGAAAGTTTGTGAAGATGTTCAGATGTTTGTTACTAAATAACGGGGTAACATTTGGATGGATTGAGCTGAAATTCCGCATGCAAGAAGTCCTGGATTGAATCATAGGATAAGTATATTTATATCCCGGTAAAGAGTTCCCTTGGACAGTAACGGGAACAAAGCGGGCGTAGCCGCCGCTAAATAATGGCAGACTAACTGCCTGATGGAAAGCAGTCAACGTCGCCCATTTGTAATGTCAATTTGATTTTCACGAGCAAATATTTAGAATGCAGTATTTTACGGTATATTATCGGTTCATTCTAAAGATTTAAGAGAAGCATGAAAAATGTTTTATGCCACACGTGGCCATAAAGTGCCGCTTTCTGGACAAATGTAGACATAAAATGCTGTACACAACACGGGAGGTAATAAAGAAAGCCTTCGATCGCATATTTACGCCCCTCGCTTACGGCTCGGGCCGCAAATATCTGCGATCTCGGCCTTTCTTTGTATTACCACCGTAGTTGTGTAATACCTCCATACAGAGACAAACTCCCAAATTTTCATAGCTACAAAATGAACCCGAAAATAGGGTTATTCCCAATGAATGTGTTAAAATGCGAAGTAGCAAGCTTGCTACAAATAAACCCTCTCATCAATTTGAGCTCAACACACAATAAAGCGCATTTAAAGCTAAAAATCGATGAAAACAAAATCGATCGCAATAAAATCGATCCCCAATCGGCACGTAGCTCGCGTGTGAAGAAATGCAAATCCGGCGCAGACCACCGGCGCTCGCGAAAGGTCATGTTCAATGCTAATAGATTTAAAAAGTAAATTAGAACCAATTACATTCTGCATTTATGCAGGTACTGGTATGCGTTTTATGGATCAGGTGGTTGCACTTATGTAGTGCAAGGAGTCAGTTGAAGTAATAATATCATTCGTTAACTTTTCATAATAACTTACAAAACCGTTGAGTCTCTGAAATAAGGACCTTTAGGGGTTACTAGGTAAGTAGTTTAGTACCTTCAGTGAAAAAGGAATAAGTCAGATATGAGTTAATCACAGAACAATAGTACAGTCGAGTTCATTTACATCTACACATATTAGAGAACAAAAATATCTGAACACGCTTTTATGCTCCTCTGACAATAGGGTCGTGTTCAGATATTTTAGTTCCCGTAAGTGCGTAGATGTAAATGAACTCGACTGTACTACGTTCAGATGCTTTTTTTTCTAACAATACTGAAGTTTCAGTCCGATCACCAGACGCAACGCACTGCATCCGTCGTCTCTATCGCATAAGGCCCTGGTCCAACCGCCGGCGAGTAAGCGAGTAAAGTTGGGCGAGTAACAATTCATTGCAGGGCTCGAAACCGGTATTTTGCATAAACCCCGAAATAGCCCAATATTTTGAATTATTTTATGCTTTTTATGTAGAGCTCAGTAATGTATTTAAGTCAGGGGTTCCCAATCTTTTTCAGCCCGCGGCGCCCTTACAAGGTTCGTACTTCGTCACGGCGCCCTACCCTAGTTAGCTATTTGAAATAGATATAATGGAATAGATATAAGGATCGACTCGCGGCGCCCCTCTACACTTTCCGCGGCGCCCCAGGGCGCCGCGGCGCACAGTTTGGGAACCCCTGATTTAAGTCATGATTTCGTATTGTTAGATTGTCTGGTTAAAAAACGAAATAATAAACCAAAGAACGATAAGAACGGAAAGAATACCGGTATTTTTGTATGGAGCAAATACCGGTTTCCGAGCCCTGGTCCATTGCGGGCTGACCGGGCACAGAGTGTGATCAATCGACCTTTCCAATCGAACTTTACTCGTTTACTCGCCGGCGAAGGCCGTACTTATATCGTTTTATTTTAGATTCGAAATTTAACGCAATTTTTTCCTCACGTTTCTTTGTTTTCATAGGACTTCTGTTAAAATATATATCAGAGTAATATTGTAGTATGTTCACAGATTTCAGTACTAGCATTTACCCGCGGGTTCGCCCACTTATTCACGTTAATGTCCCAAGAGAACTCTTTACCGGGATATAAGTAGTATATTATGATTCAATCCAGGACCAAGTCTACTTGCATGCCAAATTTCATCTCATTCCATCCAAATGCTACTCCCTTATTTAGTAACAAAACTCCAAACATTCAAACATCCAAACCTCCAAACATCTTAACATACATTCACATTTATAATATTAATAGGATATTCGGGTTCAAGATGTTTTTCCAAGAAATCGCATGACCGAACACGCACGATTGTTCTAATCACACTAATATTATAAATGTGGAAGTTTGTGACGATGTTTGGCTATTTGGATGTTTGTTACTAAATAACGGGGTAACAACTGGGTGGATTGAGCTGAAGTTTGGCATGCCAGTGGACCAAACCCTGAATTGAAACATAGGATACTTCATGTCCCGGTAAAGAGTTCCCTTGGGGCAGTAACGGGAACAACGCGGGCGAAGCCGCTGGTAAATGCTAGACTGAAATAAAAAAGGCGTCGAAGAGTATTATTTTTCACATTTTCATAAACTTCAAAAAGCGAACCGAATGTCACTTTATCAAACATTACAACACACAGATAACGCACCCAAGAAAACGAAAACTCAAACAGAAAAGTCTTAAAATATCACCACTCGGTTCCACAAGTGCACGAAGAAACTGCAATTGCAGGCGTCACGTCACGGTGACGTCACACTGTCACGGTGTCACGCCGTCACGCCGTCACGGCGCGATATTGCACGTCAACTATATTAGATGCAATGTCTGCTAGCTTTGAAGGTGTAATGTGATTCTAGTCTAGTCTAGGATGGTTTTCCTTGTGTGACACTCTGCTGATGCAATTGGGTTTATAAGACGTAATGCTTTGGTTTTCTTTAAGTGCGCCTGTTTACGCTGCTTTGCTGCCGTGCACATGACATCCTTTGTAGGTATTTATCGTTTTGCTGTTATTTAGGAGGTTTCGCGATAATCGCCACGCTTGCCAAATATTATAATTGAAATACATAATTTATTAATAAATTAAATGCCGGGATCGTATTTTATCTCCCATGTTTTTTTTTAATTCATTATTTAATGTGTGTCATATCATATCATAATTTTTGAAAGTGATACAGACTGTAAAACGATTAAACAAACTGAACTTAACGTATAAAGGTTAACATCATGAGCACTTAGAAAATAACAATATGACTTTCGATATTTATAACAAACAATATATTATTTTATTACTCATAAATTTATGTGAAAAAAGAGAATAATCCTGCGGGATACTCTTACACGAATCGGCCTACCCTAAACTAAACACAAACAGTGCTTCAAAATTGAATTGGAATTTTAATCATTTCTTTCCCTGAGGTTCTCGTAAAATGACAGATTTCAATCAAATCTGCAAAGGAAATAGGATGTATTGGACAATGGACGGAATAGAGTAAAGCTCATTATCTGGGCGGCGACGGAGAAACGGACTCTGCACGCACTGTGTCGGGAAACGCCGCTTTTTTATACGAGCGAGAAAACGTCCAAACCCACATTTAAAACTCTGGTTGGGATCCATGTCGTACCATTTTATACAAGCGGGAAAAAGACCAAACTCATATTTAAAACCCTGATAAACCCATCAGGCATAATTTAGGTACTGTTTTAGAGTAAGTTTTTAAAATACAGGATTTTTAGTTGGATAATATTCTGTCGCGGATGCTCATCTCATCTCATTATAATCTCACCACCAAAATCGGTATTGAGATATTTTCATTCAGTAAGCTTTAGCAATAGTATTTATTGCAATGTACTGTATTTATTAGTAATCGAACCAAGGGTGAATTAAGGTTATTTAACATTTCTTTATACTTATAGGCCTCAACGCAGTTCTAAAAGCATGAGAACCATGGAAGCATCATACCAATTTTACAGTTTTAAGCTAGCTTAAACGCAGCTGTCGAGTTTTAATTTTGTTTAATCGTATGGCAAAATCACACGTCGCAGTCGAATTTTAA
This sequence comes from Eudemis profundana, assembly GCA_947034925.1. Classification (NCBI taxonomy): domain Eukaryota; kingdom Metazoa; phylum Arthropoda; class Insecta; order Lepidoptera; family Tortricidae; genus Eudemis; species Eudemis profundana. The sequence goes on from OX344802.1 coordinate 24,720,180, forward strand.
TAACAAACCCAATATTTGAAAACGCGAGTGGCAGTACGCAATCGACGGAGAAAATTGTATTTTAACTTGTGTAGAATAATCGAGTATAAAATAACTGGCCAAGAGCATGTCGGACCATGCTCAGTGTAGGGTTCCATAGCCGTAACTATAAGGAAATGAGCTACAGATAAAAATAAAGCTAAAAAAATTAACACCTGACTACGAAAAACACCATGACAAGATTTCTGCTTGCGTGAGAAAGCAGGTTCTTGCTATAGGAGTTCGGTCTTCGGCTTAGCAGCCTGAAGCTCGTCCTTCGGGCTTCCGAAAATGAGACTCAAATATGCCTTTTGCCTTAAGCGGTTCTCGGCCTTCGGCCTCCGTTGGACTTGCTGGGGATATAAAACGATTGGAGAGAAGCTTGCCAGTCTTCGGGCTCGTTTAAGACCTTGTTTTTTGTCTAATTTGCTATACGGTTTGTATAAAAATGACCTGGAGCGCTTCTTCCCTTTATATATAACACTTCCAGAAGAGCTCGGCCTTCCGCCTCGCAGCCTGAAGCTCGCCCTTCGGGCTCGCGAAATGACACTGATATATATTTTTGCGAAAGACGACCTAGGTAGGACGCGTCGGGCCTTCAGCCTCACTTGAAATTACTACAGGGCACGTGCAGAGGACCTATTCTGGTATCACTTTTTAGAACAGATTAAGTACTTTTTGTAGGTAGGATAAGGATTTTATTGAAATAAAACATCGCTCAGAACTATTTAACTACCTCACCCGTTAATATATATGAGATGATTGTACATAGGTTAACTGAAAGAGATCCCTTAAAGTGATAAGTTCACCTATATACCTTTATTTTGTAACCCTGTACTTTGTCTTATTTTGTGCAATAAAGTGTTTACATACAGACAGTTATAATAGAGCTATTGTACACGTATCGGTGAAGAGCAGCCTTTTGAACGTGTGGTTTGTTGCTATTGATAATTAAACATTGTTCTAATACATACTATGTAATATATTTAAAGTGCCATTTAATTCAATACGACTTGATGACTTTTATTTGATGATTTTTAGTCCTTTACTTTTTTGGGGATCACGGACCGTAACTTAATTTTGGTTCCAACTGACTAGCCTACAACCTGCGTCCATTCGAGACAAATCTAATGATACCCGACGTACCCGACACGTTTGTATCGGTTCAGTCATTTTTGAGTTATGAGGGAACAGACGAACATACATACATTTATGTATACATACGGCACTAAAATTATAATCCTTCTTTTTGCTTTGCCGTAAACGGGTAAAAAATACGATGTAAAAAAGTACAACAACAAAAGAGCGTATATTCATAGCAATTACGTCCTTTTGTTGAGAAGCGCAGTTTGTCGACAATAACTCAAAAACGGTTAATCCGATCTTGTTAAAAATAATTTTCATTGAAAGTATTAATTAAGCGCTACATTTGTAATTTTTTTCATATTTTTTGGACTCACGGTTTAGAAGATAGAGGGGGGGGGACACAATTTTTACAATTTTCGGAGCGAATATTTCCAAACATATTCACTTAATCAAAAACATTACTTAGGAACCTTATAGTGTTTTTAAAAGAGCTGTCGAACTATATACCACATGTTGATATTTGCTGAAAAATTTTTTTTTTAGCTTCTGGAACTTGTATGGGGTGCCCCCCTTAAAATATTTATTTTAGTTATTTAACTGCCAAACTAAGTAGCGGCTCATACAAGACACCTATATTCCAAATTTCATCAATATCCATCATGTAGTTATTGAGTAAAATGCCTGTGACATACGGACAGACGGACAGACGGACGGACGGACATGACGAAACTATAAGGGTTCCGTTTTTGCCATTTTGGCTACGGAACCCTAAAAACGCAGCAGTCAATGAGCAAAGTGCGAAACGCTTAATCGCAAATTTGGAGTGGATCTCTATGTAATGAGTTCCTCGTCGCGCGACAATGGCGAGGAATCAAACCTGCGACGCTATTAAAGCTTTTTTTTGGTACAATGGAGTTTGTGTAGATGGATCAGATGACCGATATTGACGCGGCTGAGACAGACTGAATACTTTAATAATTTCTAATTGACATAAAATAACATATTAAAGTTTTTTACACAGGAATAAGGTGACCGCAGACATATTTCTGAAGAATAACCCTAAAATGCTTATTGATTGTGACTGATCAGCCACCGAATCACTGCAGGGTTAACGACCATGTTGCCCGTCATTGCGAATACATTGATGTCACCATTAAAGAAATCAATAAGCCAATAGTTTAAATATACCCGTTTTATTTGGACGCCAGACTGATTGGTTATTCTTGTCGGCCCAATTTGCTCCGCTTGAATAGTTGAAGCAGACCATTTAGTTACTTTGTCAACTTCGCCTTTTGTATACTAATCAGACATCACAGTTTAATGACAGTATTTTTTCTTCCTGCAAAAGGTACATCACGCGCTTGAATGTGTGCACGCCGTGTACGAACACTAAAAGCAAAGCTTTAAGAATGCATAAAAATACTCCAGTATGGATCGCACTCACACAGACGTGCTATTGCGCGTCTGTGTGAATACGTGTCGCGCGCTCCTTAAACGGCCGAAGTTGGACTACTTGTTCGTCTTTACAATTTGTCTATTATCTTCAGATATACAGGGTGTCCCTAAAACCAACTTTTATACGATCAGGGCTGATAGACCAGCTCATAAGAACCTAGATTAAGCAAATTTGACCTTAGTAAAAATCTCTTAGTTTTCGAGATATTGACGTTTTTGTAAAACTCGTGCTAAGTGATACCCTGACTCGGTGTTTTGAGTGTCATTGCTAAAATATCAAGTATTTTACAAATCTGTTTTTTGCTATGTATGGCCAAATAACTATGCTATTGAACGTATTTTCTATTTTTGCTAATTTATTCATGCTGTGGACACAGTACAATAACAAAAAAAAATTATTCGATTTTTTTCAAATTTCACCTCTGACTTCGAACTAGCGTGGTGAAAAAAAAATGTACCAACATAACCAGGCACTCAACGTAAAAAAATTTCACATTTATTGTAGTTTCTAAAATGGTATAAAATTTACTAAACACTGTAATAATTTTTGAAATAATGATATTTTGTTACAAAATTAACTGTCTGCCGCCTTCATCTCATACGATCCGGTTGAACTAAGTTTGCACCTGGCGTGCTTGACATCACATACAAATTAGGTGCAAACTTCACGTAATCGTCAATATCTCGAAAACTAAGAAATTTTTATGAGGTCGATTTTACTGTCTCGTTTTTTATGAGCTGGTTTATCAGCCCTGTTCGCCATTTTGTAAAAGTCGCGAATTTTGATAGCCTGGATCAGTCTTTCGAAAGTCATGACTTCAAATTTCAGTATTTTCTTAATCTGCTTTTTGTTTTAAACATTACTTAATAATCATGCTATCATACCTTATCAAAATAAATTAGATTTTACGTGATTCAAAATATGACCTCGGATTTGAATCGCGTAATACTTAAAACAAATTTACCATGCTAAAATAAAAAAAAAAAATGTAGTTTAAAATAGTAAGATTTTACACACTAGACACCGTAGTTTTTAAGATAATAGCATTTTAATTCAAAAGGAGGTTATACTACAATATTCCATTGGTTAAATTTCGTACCAGAATTTGAATTTCGAACAGAAAAGGTATGATAGCATAATTATTAAGTAATGTTTAACAAAAAGCAGATTAAGAAAATACTGAAATTTGAAGTCATGACATTCGAAAGACTGATCCAGGCTATCAAAATTCGCGACTTTTACAAAATGGCGAACATGGCTGATAAACCAGCTCATAAAAAACGAAACTGAGTAAAATCGATCTCATAAAAATTTCTTAGTTTTCGAGATATTGACGATTACGTGAAGTTTGCACCTAATTTGTATGTGATGTCAAGCACGCCAGGTGCAAACTTAGTTCAACCGGATCGTATGAGATGAAGGCGGCAGACAGTTAATTTTGTAACAAAATATCATTATTTCAAAAATTATTACAGTGTTTAGTAAATTTTATACCATTTTAGAAATTACAATAAATGCGCAATTTTTTTACGTTGAGTGCCTGGTTATGTTGGTACATTTTTTTTTCACCACGCTAGTTCGAAGTCAGAGGTGAAATTTGAAAAAAATCGAATAATTTTTTTTTGTTATTGTACTGTGTCCACAGCATGAATAAATTAGCAAAAATAGAAAATACGTTCAATAGCATAGTTATTTGGCTACACATAGCAAAAAACAGATTTGTAAAATACTTGATATTTTAGCAATGACACTCAAAACACCGAGTCAGGGTATCACTTAGCACGAGTTTTACAAAAACGTCAATATCTCGAAAACTAAGAGATTTTTACTAAGGTCAAATTTGCTTAATCTAGGTTCTTATGAGCTGGTCTATCAGCCCTGATCGTATATAAGTTGGTTTTAGGGACACCCTGTAGGTATTGCGCTTTCTTCGGACATTATATGTCTTCGAAAGTAGGTATTATATCCACAGGTATCATCATTATCAATGCCTTCAGACATAGGCTTTGGAGGAGTCCAAAGTTTTTCCTGAACACCATCCTGGTCCTGCGCTACCATCATCTTAGAGTAAGACGTTTGATGTTGATCTTTCGGGTATAGTTTCCCTTCATCTTGTAGTTGAAGGGAATTCAGGGGATCGTACTTGTTACCCGGCGCCTCCACCATAATGGGGGGGTGATTATGGTGGTGGGCGAGCTGCGGGCGAGTTTCCATACAAAACCAGTCGCGGCAAACTCAAAAATTTGTATGTAACTTCGCTTTTAACTGGCCCATAAAACGCAAGTGTGTATAATTTAAAAGAAGACGAGTTCTTTACTTGATTGCCATTGTCTTGCTTTAATTACACAGTTAGCGAAACTAGGTATCATAGACTTGCAAAGACGTGAAAGACGAATGTGGACAGTCTGACATCAACACGGAAATTCTCACTTAAAACTCAACATTCCCACTTTAATAACTCAGTTTCCTAAAACACGCGATAAATTACCCATTTCCAGGGGTGAAAATTCGCCAATAAATCAAACATGATTTAACGTCACATCAAAGACCGTAACGACTCCGACACGACTTTACGACTGCTTACCGGGAACCGGTGACGGACTGAGCCTTGTCGTATAAATCAATTTAATCTTAGCTGTAAAGACAATTGGTACCGCTCACTCACAATTAGTTCTACGATCACAAACTTATTCCCAACCCTATCGTCGGTCGATAAGGTTGTTTGTTGCGTGTGTTCATCCGGGCGGTTAGGGTAAAGTTCAGGATTGAAGACGCATGAATCAAACGAAACGTCGCAGCGAGTCCCGAGTCTGAATTAATGTCTAATACGGTACAACGGCGTGTAATTGTTAGATGAGTTTTATCGGGATGGTAAACGTTTGGGCGGTAAATCAAAGGGTACTGGTACAAATGGGAACGGAAATTTGTACCTATAATGTGGGACATTGCTTGGCTCCAGTGACATTGCTACGTATCGTCGGAAAAACTGCTTTGATTAGCGGATCCACTGACAAATATGTATGGTAGTTGGTAAGTTTATGTTGTGTACAGCCCTCAGACGCACTAACTTTTCATCATCATTTCTACCTTGGTATGTCCACTGCTGAATATAGCTCACCCCCAAGACTTCCACAACGAATGATCACACGCCTCCTGCCTGCGTCGACCCCGCCGGCGGGGTCGACCTCCTCGCGACAACAGCACACAAGGACTGCGTCCCGACTTGCCCCAGGACCCGAATGTCTTGGTTTAACTTCTCTCCGACCTTGCTCGGGCTCAGCTAAGTTTCTTGCCGGAGTCTTCTTGGCTGGGCTAGGTTTTAGCGAACCGGCAACTAAAACGCCCATTAGTTCGATACACACGTTCACATAAGGACAGGTTGATCCGCTTCATCCTTCCCGCTGGTCTGCTCCTCACTCTGAGCAATCAGCGAAAAGTCAAGGTAGCCCTGGCCAAACGACCTGGTTCAACTCTAGGCGTTCATGCCCCCACCTAGTCTGACCCTATCGAGGTGGACCGAGACAAGGTGACCTGGTTCGACCCCAGGCGCCCCCGGCAACCACCCAGTCCGACCCCTCGTCTTGTCCAGACCCGCCCCTCAACGAATCAACCAATTAGGGACAAACACTTTTTTGTAAAACCCTCTGTTTTTAATTACCACGAATTTTTTGACGGTCTGTCAATTGATTTTTACTCAACCACGAGTTGCATCTTCGAAGTCATTGTAAAAGCGTGTGGTTGTGTGCAATAAAGTGTTTACATACTCGTACATACATAACATACATAATAGCAGTATTTTTTTCTTCCTGCAAAAGGTACATCGCGCGCTTGGATGTGTGCGCGCCGTGTATGAACGCACTACAAGCAAAGTTTTAAGAATGCGTAAGAATGCTCCAGTGGATCGCACTCACAGATGTGCTATCGCGCATCTGTATGAATACGTGCCGCGCGCTCCTAAACGGCCGAAGGGCATTTCTCCAGAAATATGTCTGCGGCTCATTCATCTGTCTCCATACATTTAGTATGAAAAAGGGCCAGATGAATGAGGTGACCGCAGACATATTTCTGGAGAAATGCCCCGAAGTTGGACTGCTTGTTCGTCTTTATACCCCTTCGGCCCATTGCCACTTTAACTTGCTAACTCAGGCAGATAAAATTGGTTCTTCTACGAATTTCCTCATTTCTAATTCGATCGCGTAAAGAGACTGAGCATAACTCTCTCCAAGTCTCCATGGCACGTTGAGCGACTCTGAGCCGTAGCACTAATTTTAGTTTTTATTCATTTCAAACCATTGAAAGCACAAATAGTCTGTAGACCATAGACAAGTTCTCCATTAGATCCCGTAGATTCCTAACTCACGTACCCGGGTCAGTGTCGGCGAATGTGACGCGAACAGAACATGGATCTAATTCAGCCTGGAATAGCCAGAGACGTGTCCCCTGAATAATAGACGCGGCGTCCCTCAGAGCTGTTTGTAGCGTGCGACAGCCGACATGCGGCATGCGACAAGACGGAGGACTTTACAGGAATAAACCGTGAGGTTGCGGCGTGGGTTACATGGTGTCAACGTCTGGAGATTTGTCTTCTTACTCGTATGGTGGGATAGGTAACTATAAAAAACTAGTAGAATTATAGTACATTATGATACGAGTGGGCGAAGTTGGTCATTACAGTCGAGGCTGTGTTGCATAGCTCGAGCCGTTAGGCGAGGGCTGTATAGCCGAGACTGTAATGACCAATGCCCACGAGTGTCATACGACGTTTTTCAACACACTTGCGAATAAAAAATAATACTTATCATTTAAAATTTCTGTTTTTGTACATATTTATTTAGTGGTTTATCTATCCTCGTCTACCGTCACCTCGTCGTGTGGTGTCGGTGTAGTAGTGCGGGCGCGCTCATGGACAGGCACGAGGTGGCGGACTGGTGGTGGCAGCGCTGCGCGGGTATAATATCCGCGCGCCGAGCCACATGGCGTGCTCTCAATGGTTAAATGGCGGTAATTGCAGCACTTGTGCAGTAATGTAAAGTAAAAAGCACGTGTGTGTAATAAGCTGCGTTACGCGCGTAAGAACCACGAAATAAGAGCGACTTTATGAGCAAGTGTGTTGAAAAATAATTGCTCCTCATTCCATCAACTGGCGCCGGACTGTCAACATCTCCAGCACCTCCTGAGGATACCTCGTAGAGGATAAACACGTGTCGAGTTTCGTACTTTTGGTAGTAGTGTGTTATATTTATTTGCATAAACTGTGCCTAAACGAACCTTCGCAGTACATTTATTGTGACTCATTGTGGTACGACAGACAACATCTCAAGTCTGGCAACCCCCGTAGCTACACCATTTTGAGAAATTTCCAAAAATTAAAATTTATTACCAATTAAAATTTCGGCAGCCCGCAATAAACTCGCCCAATTTTACTCGCTTACTTGCCGGCGTTCGGACAAGTGCCATAAAATTTAAATATTTCCTTTTTCTATACTGTCTCCAAAACAAGTTACATACCTACAGCATTAGGCTAATTCACAACGCCGCTGTCAACCTCGTCTTTAATATTATTTGACCCATGGACTAGTAATAACAGTAACAGTAATCGGGGATCAAAATATGTCGGTTCCATCGTTACTTTCACGATCCTAAATTGAAACATAGGACTGTAATTGAGAATAATATAATAAAGCAACTAAAACTAGATTAAAATTAACTTGCTTTATGCAAACTAAGTATGGTCGGTACCATGCCGTAGGGGCCATTTTTAGATTTATTTTAGTTTTAGTTTATCTAACATTAATCCAGTGTTAGTTAAGTTTATAGTATGTATATTTAATTCGAACATAGGACACTGCATATCCTGGTAGTGAGTTCCCTTGTGATAATATCGGGATCAAAGCAGGCGGAACCAAGGGTAAATGCTAGTAAATTATTTAGACGTACAGTAAATTGCCCTCAGCCATACACGCTCCATACTAACAAACACGCGTAAAAATTAATTAAATCTGCATTGCAATCAACTTAACATAATTCCACTTTGACGGACCAAAGCAGCATGACCTCCTCATACGAACTGTGTTCACTTATTTACGGGTCAAATTATGTTAGTTACGAGATTGACGGTGAACTTGTGAATTACCACTACGATGATTAAATGATTCGGTGATGACACTGCAATGACCGTGCCGATGACTGGCAAATCTCAAGCTGTTCACAGGTGTTCAACTTGTAAAAAATTTACGATTGGCACTTTTGTGAAGTTGACTTTGAGCATATTATTTTGATAATGTGTATAACAATTAGAAGTAAACTATTAAGATCAGGGGTCGGATACCGGTTTTTGCTCCATACAAAAATACAGGTATATTTTCCGTTCTTTTCGTTCTTTGGCTTGTTATTTCATTTTTTAATCGGACAATCTAATAATACTTACATATATTATTGAGCCCTACATAAAAAGCACAAAATGATTCAAAATATTAGTCTATTTCGGGGATTTTGCAAAATACCGGTTCCGAGCCCTGATTATATCATTGTAAACACCGTCTTCCAAAAAGTTGGAGGTCACAATTCTTCAGAATGAGAAAAGTTGGAGGTCACAATTCTTCAGAATGAGAAAAGTTGGAGGTCACAATTTTTCAGAAAGAGAAAAGTTGGAGGTCACAATTCTTCAGAATGAGAAAAGTTGGAGGTCACAATTCTTCAGAATCTTTATTAGGGTTCCGCACCTCAAAAGAAAAACATCTGACACGACTCCATTCCTCTAGCAATCAGGTTATGTCAGATATTTATGCATTGCTATTTCATCATACATTTTCGCCAGACTGTTCTAAAGCTAAAACGTCAAGACTTAATTAATATTAGCAAATACGACGTAATATTTAAATTAGGTGCTTATTAACCGACATGTTTATAACTAGACAAGTCTATCATTTATAATTAATTTAACATAATTTATTAACTAAATATTATAAAAACTACCTTACATTGCTTGTCCAGACTCTATTCCATCGTTGTCACACCATCCAAATCTGGAGACAAAAAAAAACACAATTTTAATATAGTTTTTTACGCCACCTTAAAATATAGTCAAAGGCAGTGCAACAAGGGATTAATGACCTCAATCATTATGCTTTTATGGATATACCCCGGGATTCGAGTTGTTGAAAGAGGTCAATGTTTCTAATACAGCACAAATAATATTTAATCACGCTGTATATCACTTAGAATCCGATAAAACAAATTAATGAACTTTATAACCAAACAACTCACACGAAATTAGCTGCACTAAAAGTCAAATTTACAACGCAAATCTGAAAATGACAGTCAAATCACTTGTTAATTGTGATTTAAGAACTGATTCAATCACAATTATATGACTAATAATAATAAATTAAATCACAGGGCCTCGTCACGACACGAGTAAATCTGCCATTCACTGCAACTAGAGTTGGGCACACATGATTAAAATAAAAACGTTGATTAAAAAATCGCAATAATAAATCATTTAAATTTTAATCAAGCTAAATTTGAAATGATTAATTCCATCACGAATCATTCGTACTTCAAAATATTGATTGAAATTTACTTAATCACCAATCAACTAATTTAATCGTGATTGTTTAGTTCAACTAATTTTCTATGATTAAGTGTTTTCTAACGTGGAGAGGCTTGGTATTGTAAAGGCGAAAGTAACTCTGTGTGTCTGTCATTATCATCGAGCTAAAGAGGGCTATTGTTCAGAAATATGTCTGCGGTCACCTCATTCATCTGGCCCTTTTTCATACGAAATGTATGGAGACAGATGAATAAGCCGCAGACATATTTCTGAAGAATAGCCCTAAAAGGCTCAAATCTTTTGTTTCGGTAAAGCTGTTTAAATTACGATACGAATACTGTATCATTGAAGTGAAATTAATCTTAATCTAAATACAATTTAATCAACTAAAACGTTAGTTTGAATTGTAATCTATCTAAATTAATTACTCAATTTTTATTGTAAATTAGATTAAAAAACGTATGATTTAATCATATCAGTTTTAATCAGATTGACGAACTCGTTATTAAATGAGTAATGAAATGGTTTGATTAAGATTAAATTTCTCGATTTTATTCTTGATCGTAATCAAACTCATTTTTGCCCAACTCTGAGTCTAAACGCAGTAAAATTCCGTGTTCGGCATGGAAAAAGGGATTAAGTGGTATAGAATGGGAAGAGACTTAAAGCGTGTTGGAAAACAGTCCAGAATTAGTGCGTTGTAAAGTTGGATATAAATTATAAGATACCGTATTGAGTCCATTTATTTCTTCGCCTGTGGGACATACTCGACACAAAATATTTATTTAATTTTTTTCAACAATAATGAAAAGTACAAAAGGCGGACTTAACTACCTTAATGTATTCTCTACCAGTCAACCATTGGGTAAAACAGACACTTTCATTTATTAAATATTTCTATATGAGTATATTTTGTTTATGAATTAGGTACCTATATTTCTATATGAGTATATTTTGTTCATGAATTAGGTATATCAATAGTATCAGAATAGGCTATTTGATGACAGTTCAAATCAGCTTCTTTTTATGAAGTGTCAAAACGCTCCGAAAGTATGCAGTTTAGTATGAAATACTATCTTGTGACGTCATGCTCAACATGGTGCCTTATTTTTAGTTTGCGTCATTGTAAAATCGTTGATGGCACGAAAATAAGTTTGAATGATTTTATCCGGGCTGTTTTGGAAGCGTAATTTGCTGGTTAGAGTTAATGAATTTAGTTTGATTGTTGTCAAGTACCCTATTAATTAAAACTGTACTTCAATTCATCATTATTTCTTCATTTTATTTTGTTTTTATTATTTATTGCTATAGCGATATTGGAAATACACATTTTATGAACATATCGAGCGGTGACCTTCTTCTGCCATTATTAAAAGATAGGGCCCTGTGACAGACGAACAGACGGTCAGTAAAGGCTTAGTTATAGGGCCCTGTTGGCACCCTGTGGGTGCGGAGCCCTAAAAAGCAGAAAGTCAATTAACGTCAACACAGCACAGGCGGAAAGTCGGAAACCAAACGTAATATCAGCTTACGACTCACTAAATAACTCTAAGACATTAACGATTCCCAAAGAGATGATTATTTCCTAAATTACTATACAATCTCAATTTCATTAACTCTAATACTTTCTACAATAGACACATAATCTTGTAGCTACTTTTTGGTTGAACTAACTATGCACCTAATTTGTATGCCATGTCATACATTCTAGGTGCAAAGTTAACTCAACCGGTTGAGTAACTAGGGTTTAGATTCCTATGAACTGTGGGCGCTAGATAGAAGGAAACATACTTCAATAAAGGAGCATCTTTATAACTATTTCTCAGTTGAGCTAACTATGCACCTCATATGTATGCCACGTCAAATATTCTAGGTGCAAACTTAACTCAAACAGGCAGAGTAAATAAGATTGAGATTCCTGTGCACTGTGATGGTTTGATAGGAGGTTGAAAATACGTCGTAACTCATGCGCAAGCGCAGTACAAGTCGCTCATTATGTTAAGTTGATTGCAATGCAGATTTAATTAATTTTTACGCTGCGCTGCGTATCGGTGTATTTGTATGGAGCGTGTATGGCTATAGGCAATTTACTGTATACTTAAATATGTAATTTACTACTCGCTTCGTCTCCGTTCCCGATATTATCCAAGGGGACCCCTTACCGGGATACGAAGTATCCTATGTTTCAATCCATAATAACATCGAATTTGATTTTCTCCAAATCTGAAGGAAAACCCTTAAATATTGCTACATTTTGCTCAAATTTTGCAGAATAACACGTTCGTCAGCGATAACGGATATCACCGTGAAGTGCAAACCACGCTATATGACGGTACGACTCAACACACATACGAAGTACGGCGCTTACTGTCATAGGTAATGGCGAAGTTTTACCGTCATTCTCTAGTACATTCCATAATTTGGGTACCGAGAAACGTGTTAAGAGGAAGCAAAAAGGCCGAGAGAATTGAAAATTAGGTAGGTATTTGTAAAATGTGTCGCTGTCCCGCACTGCCCGCCTCTCCCCCTCAGAGCGCGATAGAGACAACTGCAGCTTGGACCGAAAATACCTTTTAAAATTTCATGAAAACAACGTTTCGTAGTCCCCTGATTTCTTCCCCAAAACTTAACAAATTTTTCATTAAACATTAAAGAAAGGCTTTGGCCGTGTTCCTATGTTCTCCTTTTTTTTAATAATCTAGTATAATTTGTTTTCTGGATGTGTGAACACCGCGGAAAATCTGGCATTTTTTTTAGGTTTTTGAAGGTTAATATCTCTTTTGAGAATCAATTTATCGTAAAAAGGAAAACATAGGAACATATCAATAGTAGCCATAGATTTTTGGACAAAAAATTATTGCTCTACTGGCATTATCCAGGGAGGAAACAAGGGACTACTTTTGTATGGAAAAACTGCCCTCCTGTTTCCTCTTAAGATTTATCAAATGAAGGGAGGCTTGTGAAGAAAGTTTTTTTTGACCACGCTACTGGGCTAGTAGCTCGAAGACCTGGTGGTCGATGGGGCGTAAAGTGCCTCGAATGGATACCACGAACAGAAACGCAGTGTGGGGTCGGTCCACAAGAAACTCTGACGACCTGGTTAGTGTTGGGATGAAGCGGCCGTTCGTTGCGGAAGTCTTTGGGGAAGGCATATGTTCAGCAGTTGACGTCTCTAAAGGTAAGAAGAAGGATGACTTGGGCATCGCTTCGGTGGCGCAATTGGTACTGCGCCTGGGCATTTCTCCAGAAACATTTCTGCGGTCACCTCATTCATCTGGCCCTTTTTCATACTAAATGTATGGAGACAGATTAATGAGTCGGAGACATATTTCTGGAGAAATGCCCGCCTGTGTTGGCCCGGAGAGCCATCGGAGACGCACGTTCGAATCCTGCCCGAGGATAATTAAAAAAAAATCTCTTATAAAATAATTAGAAGATAAAGAAAACTTTGATTCCACGCTACTGGCTGCTTTTCTTTGAAGGCATACAAAAGGTACTAATCCAATGCAATATCATTATTAGGCAGGCAATCAAAACTCTCACTTCGATCAATCTACGCAAATTTACTACATACACGTCAGGCGCACTAATTAATTACGTAGTAATTGGTTATATGATGTTACAACTCTTGTAGTACTGTCACGCGAGGTGCGAACCGACTAAATGGGAACACCGTTTTGTCATTGAAGTGTACTGTTATCATCATAAACACATACCTACATGGTCATTTTCATTTAAAAACCGGCCTAGTGCGAGGGGTTCCGCGCCATCGTTAAGCAAACGCAAAAAAAAATATGTTCACATGAACATAGGTACCGCACCCGGGTAGTTCTCTGCGATTTTATACCGCGATTTTTTTGTCATTACCATCGCCACTATTATTGGCGGTTTTATAAAAGCAATCAGGATCATTATGATAAAAATAGCAGAGGCACGCGACTTCTACAAGATAACCAAAAACGACTCCATAGTTTATACGGAGCTCATCTATAATGTGGCGATGGTAATGATCCGATTGGTGCGACTTTTTAGTCGCAGAGAACTCAGGACGTTGCCTGACCCGGACTAGCCGAATACACCAGGGGGCACAGATTTTGTAGGGAGTGACACGCTCTGGGATGGGAGGAGAAGGCCGACTAGCCGCAGCCGGTCGACCACAATCAACCAATTATGCAACCTTTAGCCATTATTGGAAAATGGGAGAGACGGTATAGAGCATCGGGGATGAGCGTGGATGAGTTGCAGCGCGTACTCTCATTGGCATCTTTACGTAGCGGTAGGGTTGCAAATAGAAAAAAAACCAAATGTTTTTTTTCAAATTTATGAAAAAAAACATGAAAAAAAACCTGCCACCATGGTTTTTTTTCTAAATTAGGTTTTTTTTCAGATGAACAAAAATATGCCACAATAACGGTTTTTCGTGATTTATTTAACTAAACAACAACGTACGTACATTTTAATTCGATAAACTTTCAGTATACAAACAATTTTTGGGGAATCCCTGAATTCCCCGATGCGGCGACGAGAGGCGTTGGTGTCGTCAACAGTAAATTGCGATAACTACCACTACAGATTTCATTTATGTTGTTATTAATCAAAGTTGTTAAATTAAATTGGTTTAATGGTTAACATAAAGTCTAAAACAAGTAAAACAACCGTATAAAAGTATTAACTGCCTTGCAAATTTTGAGTTTTCATACTTTTGAAAAAAAACGTACTCCAGAAAAAAAAACGGTTTTTTTTCATGTTTTTTTTCAAGTCAGAAAAAAACCGTTTTTTTACAACCCTACGTAGCGGGTTCATGGTTGGTCTGCTGAAGATATTGTCGCTTCGGGTGCATTGATGGGGGTAATTTGTTGAACTTCTTCCTCTGATTCGCTGTCCGTCTCTGTCTCTGTCTTCCTTGCTTGTAAAAAAAAACGCCAAAAAATATGTTCTTTTGAGTTTTTATTTTTTGTTTTTATTATTTGTTGTAATGGCGGCACAATACACTTTCTGTGGCAAGTCTTTACCTATTACAGTTCAAAAGATTCTGGCCTGTGACAGACAGACTGACAGACATAATGGTCTCACGGAGAACCTTTACGCCCCATCGAGTCTGTTCATAAAGTCATGCAATGCATACGACAATGTGACATCCAAATCCATCCAATGATGGGCATTCATCACATTGCCAAACTTGCTTCTGGCAGTTACTTTCAAATCACAAAAAAATCACCTTAGTTCTTTTTCTAATTTCCACATTTCTGATTCGAACATAGTTCTCTTTAATAGCAAGTTGTTCGTCGATTTAAAGGGCTTGGGATAAATGTTACGGAAAATGGCAAAAGCCGGTGAATAAATACTGTAAATAACATAATATTAGCTGCTGATAACGGGCATTGTGCGGATTGAACAGCCACGCCGCGTGATTGACAGCTCGCGTTATATCGCTCGGCGAGTGAGTTACCACGAGTTCTATGACAGCCTAGTACTTACAAATTTTCATCAGTTATTATGTCCGGGCTACACGAGGCTAATTTTTCAAGCTAGGATAGTAAAATCGGTGGTGGGGGGACGCTACTAGCCTAAAAATAGAATTCCATCCTATTAAAACTGTCCTCTAGCTTACTAGCTTGCTATCCTAGCCTCGTGTAGCCCGGGCATTAGAGTCGCGTTTGTTTAGGGCCTTATCACACTTGCAATTTGCGGAGTTAGAAGCGAAGTTCCATACAAAACCCGTCGCTGCGAACGCGAGCGACATTTGTATGGAACTTCGCTTCTAACTCTCCCGCATCCCGATGAGACACTAAAACATTCCTTTTTTCTGCTCCAGCTGCGCTCGGCTGACTACAGTGATGATGATGATGATAATGATCATGAAATGTAACATAATAGTTCTCATGGAAAAAGAGCAATGGAAACAGAAGCGACTACCAACGCCAACCACATCGGTAATTAAATAAAAACTAAGTAAAATTACAACGACACCAGTAGGTACATTGAAAATGATACAACTATGTATTTCCAGCCACGGACACCAACTGCTGGACATAGGGCTCGCACATAGATCGCAACAGAGTCCTGTTCAGATCGCATACACCGACTCCTCGCCTCGTCCACTAAGTTTTGGGCAGTCTTAAGATGGTTTTCCACCGGCAAGGCGAGACGAGACGAGACGAGGAAGCCTGGGGTCGAACCAGGTCGCGTCCCGGTCCACCTTGAGAGGGTCGAACTAGGTAGGAGCCGAAGCGCCTGGGATCGAACCACCTTAAAGTTATGCTGACTGCTGAAAGTGAGCAGCGGACCAGCGGGATGAGCAGCGGACCAGCGGGTACTTTGGTTCTCCGACAGCTAACTAAGTCTCTCTCTTTCTTCCTAGCTATTATCCCACACGGTGGTGGGGTCAGCTTTCCGAACTTGTCTCCTCCACTTCGCTCTGTCTCCGACATCGTCCTCGGATACCTGACATTCAGTCATATCCTTTAGCACAACATCTTTCCACCTTTTTTTGGGTCTGCCCCTGGATCTTCGACCGGGAATGGAGAGTTGTAGTGCCAAGTTTCCTACGTAGTCGGGTGGTCTTACGTAGTTGGACAGCTAACTACGTCTATTGTAGTAAAAACAAATGGTACGGGCATTTAATTTCATTCCTGTAGCATCGCATTGAGCAGTGTCCGTCAAAAATAGTTAATTCGGTTTGAAAATTCTCTTGCAGTAAATTAGCGGAGTCACGTTTGACGGGAAATCAATGGCGGGCGGCGACGGGACGCAGGCGTTCTCTATTTAGGAATATAGTTTATTTTATTTAAAATAATATTGTAGACTAGAACATGACCGTAACTTTATTCTCAAAGGTGAAGAAGTCGAGTAAAACGTATCCTGTGTTAACCGGAGTCATGATCTATCTGTATGCCACATTTCATGGAAATCGGTGTACTAGTTTTTGCGTGATGCGTGCACAAACATAGTCTTTTTACACGAAAGCCCAAAAAAGGAGTGTTATTACGATTTTATTTATGTTGAATTTGTGACTGTCAGTCATAAACTGAAGTGTCGCATCGCAAGGCATGATCGAACAAGAAATGAGAAACTTTGAAGAATTAAGGTGAGCGATATACAAATACATTAGCTGCCCGAGTTACATAGCAAGTTGAAGTGCCAATGGGCTGGGCATTATAGTTTGTAGACATGTATGATTCAAAAGAGCTATATCAATTGGTCTAACTCACCGGCTCACTAGCTCAGTTCCGATTCAAACAACTCAGTATATCTTTCAACTCACTTGTTCACTCGCTCTCAAGTAGCTCTATTGCGCCGTGAGCTGCGAGAAAAGACACGTAAAAGTTCAGTTGATCGTGTCTTTTCTGTCGTCCCTGTCGGTCCCTGTCTTGTCACCGTATAACTATTACTGATCTCTGTTTCGTTCGGAAATATTCGGATTTGTAGCTACTGAGCAATAAGGGCTAGTAAGCCGTTGACACACCGCGGAGCTACTGAGGTAGGTACTTGTCTTTAGTATCGGCGCCTACATCTATCTATCGAATACGACAAAATTTAAACAGACCATGATTGCTTTCCTAAAAATATCATAAAACGCCTCCAACCACTCTATAAGGACTTACAAACACATCCAATTGACGTAAGCCTGTATCCACACACACCCACACACCCACAGTTACACACATATATCCGCCATAAACGGCCCCGTTTAAATTAATAATCGAATCTAAATCAAATATTTACGCGAGTCGATAATTCAATATTTTCGATTATGATAGGTATCGATTATTCATAGGCGAATTATGCAAATGTGGCGATTTATTGGCTCTCGCCTTACGATGTTGTTTGTTAACTTATGTAACTTCGGTTAACTTTGTGAAAACGTTCAGTTACTAAATTCATCACTAGTCTAGCGCTTTTCCCCGTTTCTTTCTGCGTACGAATTGACTATGAACTACCTACTCGTATTAATGAAATCTCATGAAATAATGGCATAATTGTTGTAATACTAAATATTTTTGAAATAGGGTAGATAGGTAGAGGCCGAGATCGCAGATGTTTGCGGCCCGAGCTGCAAGCGAGGGCTGCGCGTACGGAAAAAGCCGCTTTCTGACCAAGTGAAGACATAAAATTATGTACACAGCACGGGAGGTAATAAAGAAAGCACTCGATCGCATATTTACGTCCCTCGCTTGCAGCTCGGGCCGCAAACTTCTGCGATCTCGGCCGTTCTTTGTATTACTACCCTAGTTGTGTAATGTACTATTTTAAATGAGATAGATGTGAGAAATTTTTCATCATTTCTACTCGGAATTATTTTTTCGTCTTTAAGAGACGGCGTGAATCTGAGTAGAAATGAGGTAAAATTTCAATGATAAAAAAGTTAGTGTACAACTTTAAAAATATTTTTACTAAAAAAAACCCGACCGTGGTGCTCTTTAAAAGTGCATAAAATCCGCCATTTTGTTTATTTTAACGAACTTCATACCCAGTGACACTCGCGCCATCAAGACGAATCCAATGATGTATCACTTATCAAAATCGGTTGTGCCGTTGAGTAATTACGAGCGGACACAGGAACGGACATACATACATACAGGTCAAACACATTACCCTCCTTCGGGCTTCGCCGCAGTCGGGTAAAAAAGGGCCAATTTACATTTTGAGTTCAATATAAATAGTGTTTAGTGGCGATCATAGATGAGATTGAATAAAAATTTACATTCTTCTTTAATCACAATATGATACCTTTTTTGATATATTTATGATCTTAAATTGTGATAGCCCACACTTTCCAGTTCAATCAAATCCAAACGCGACTAAATCGTTATTTAAATTTGGAATCTTCATCAATGCCACCCACGTCTTCATCACCACAGATTCATAATTAAGATAAATATTTTTGCAATACATATTTAATAATCTTGTCAATAGATCTGTTGGCACAGAATTGTATATAATATAAAAGTGATGAAATGATATTTTGCATGGATACGTTATTTTATTTTGGATCTTGTTGCGTATGTGTCAAAGTTGAAATTATGAAGCATTTTGTTATTAAATTAGGCAACGAATTTACTTTGTTATTTTTGATACAAAGATTGTTTTGGTCTGTGGGTAAGTTGCTAATACCAAGGACCATTAAAACAAGAGGACTGTCATTCTCCATACTTTGGATCGTGCCCCGACCACAAGGGGATATTCAGGCAAAAACTAGATGGCACTAAAAAACTAAACATTAACGATGTTATAATTGAACAAAGAAACATAGTACAGTAACAATTAGTTCGTAAACAGCTAATAATAAATAAATTCTAACATTTAAATACTGTGTCACGCTTGCAAAGTTGAATAATTGTAAATAATATAGGTAATTCTTATACCAAGCTTATAGAGTCTGTGCGGAAAGAGAATAGGCGTGGCGAAAAACGGAACTAACCTAACCAGTATGGCCACAGAACAGAAAATGCGGCATATACGGTAGAAAAGCATTACAGCGCCCCCCAAAATTAATCCTATTTTCTTTCCGCACAGACTCTATATAGATGGCGTTGTAAATATCGGGGAACAGCTTTTTGTATGGAGAATGACAGTCCTTTGCTAATACGTAGAAAAACTCTCAAGCACATAAAAAGTCAGCTATAACAATGCTTTAGTAACGGAACTGTTTTGGAACTGAGACTAAGGGGAAGCGATAGAGACCATATACATCTCTAAGCAAACATTGTTTAAAAAAAAATTGTTTATTTGCCGAAAGTGTACATAAAAAAAATGTTTACCTGTGACCGCCACACTAGGCTAGGCCTGTCTCGCGGGGTCAATTTAAAAATTACCAGTGACTTAATTTGCTGATTTCTACGCTGAAGTATTGAATTTGTAACTACAATTAATTTTCAAAAGCCATTCATTTTTTTCTTTTTAAATTTTAAGTTATGTTATGTGGGTCGCAGAATTTTTACATTTCTGTAAGATATTTAGTAAACATTCCCATTTTGTATTTTGACGTTAGGAGATCCTTTACACCTCCAAAACATAATATTTTGACAGCGGAGACTCTTTACATCTCCATTAATTTTAATAGTCTATTTAATTTATTTTATTTTATTTGTCCTGTTAAATGTACTATATTAATGAAATCTCATGTATTAAGGTCATATTGTTGTAATACATACTTAATATTTTTGAACAGAGAAACTGGTGAGTTTCTTCCGGCGCCTCTTATCACGAGAAGGTCATTACCCAAAGCGCCTAAAGAAAATAATATAATCAGATATGTAAAGGGGCCCTTGAAGGCTTATTTGCAGAAATAGATTATTTTGTTTTTTTGTTTTAATTTTTTATCCGTGAACAAGCACTGGCAGACAACGTAAAGCCTAAACCATTGCGATATCGGGAACAAATTTGAAACACATAAGCGTAGAGATGCACTAAGAAAAGATTTTTCGAATTGCATTCCCTAAAGGCTTAAAACGACAAATCGAAAACATACAAAGACGAAGTCGCGTGATAAAGGCGATCATCAGAGGCCTGTTTATAATATTATATCGTATTACAAGCGCGTCGCAAGACGAGTGTAGAGAGAGGAAGCGGTAGACCAAGGACGAGATGGATGGATTGTGTGAGAGATGATATGGCTACGAGGGATGTAAATGCTGAGATGACCAGTGTTGCCAACTCTGAATTTCATTCAATGGTAAAATTTTGTTGAAAATCTGCTAAAATTATGCTATAACTTGATAAATTCTGTTAAAAAATGTGCTAAATAAAAAAAGAATGTATTGTGATTATTACAGCTTTACAATAATTCTTTTTGTGGTCCATGCTAAACTTTAAGGAAAAAAATTGCTAAAGATAAGTAAATTAAGAATGTCAATGTGACGACATTTTTTTTATATTAAATCAAATTAACTTTTTTACTACAACATACAAACAATCATAGTAAAATATGTTAAAAATGAAAGTGGCTAAAAATTTACGCTTTTATTACGACTTACAATACAACTTCATTGCACACCAAAACATAAATAATAAACTTGATAGTTATATTATTGTCAACCATGCAATCGAAGGTCATTTTACAAACTTATGTCATCACATCACCAACTTGTATGTTTCTAAATTTACCATTTATCTGTGTGTTTGTCACTAACAGGTAACATTTCTATTATTTACAAAATTATGCCAAAAATTATGCCAACTGCTAAATGTAAAAAAATTCTGCTAAACCAGTCCAAATTATGCTAAATTTAGCACTGAAACTGCTAAATTGGCAACACTGGAGATGACGGATGTTAGAGGTATGGAAGAAGCAAACATGCTGCGCCGACCCCAAATGAATGGGACAAGGGCAAGGGAATGATGATTACCTAGCGTGGCGTAAAAAATATCCTTGGGCAAGCTGACGCAGATTTGGCGTAAATTTTCCGTAAGAGCTTGTAGAGTAAGGTGCACAAATGCCTGACATTAGGCAAGCCGGTAGGAATCGAGTTCTTTGGACGCCACGCTACTGTTAACTACAAGTGCGTCCCCAAAATAACAATTTAAAGTTATGGGTCATCATAACACTTGTGATTTTCATGAAAAGGGCACCGAGATTCGATATTTAAGCAAGATTTTCATACGTCGTTCGTCATATCGATTGTATGCGACTTTAAACAAAGTTCAAAATCAATCAGCAAGGAACCCAGTCTGAGGCCAAATTAAAAGCGGTCTTAGTGTCGCTTGCGCATGATTTGATGCAAGATAAGCATGATAATTTTATTCATAATGTTCTGTCCAAATTGAGGGTAGCGCGTAAATAGTGCTTTACGTCAAAATGTCAATCATTAAAAATCACTTATGATCTTAAAATAAAGAATTTCATTAACCTTTATGCTCAATGTCAAAAAATATCAAAGATGTGATATAATCTCGACGGGAGTGTGTTTTGGAACTTAAGTCTAGGGGATAGGAGACAAAATTGATTAAATACGTATTAGTGGGCTTAATTGTATAAATCAACAGATTTAAGAAAAGCCTTTACTTTGATGTGTCGATGTGACCAGTAGGCTGATGAAGCTATGCTTTCTCACGGGATAAATTAATGATAAAGCATCCGTCACTCTCACACACTATTTGTCAGAACGTGACGGATGCTTTATCATTTATTTATCACGTGACAAAGCGTAGCATCATAAGCCTACTGGTAAAATAACAAGACTCGGTCAAAGTATCGAGACGAATAAGTAGTCCAACTTCGGCCGCTTAGGAGCGCGCGACACGTATTCATATAGCGCGATAGCATGTCTGTGTGAGTGCGATCCATACTGGAGCATTCTTACGCATTCTTAAAAATTTGCTTGTAGTAAGATCGTATGTGAATGTGTGGATTCAAGCGCGCGATGTACCTTTTGTAGGAAGACAGTATACTGCTAGTATACTGTGCCAACACTGTGGATTGATGTTGTGTTTTAGATGTTCCTATAGCGCTTCTGGCTCCATCAGCAGATCAGCTCGATGATACCATAATCCATATAGTACAGTCAACTACAAAGAGATCCATCCAAATGTATGAAATCTAGGAATTATATACAAATCCTAGGAAATGTTATACAATTCCGAAGCTATTTAGGAAATGTATAAAATATTGTTTTAAAAAATATTTATTACACACATATCCTGGGAAATGTATACATTTTCTAGGAATTGTATATAATTCCAATATCGTATTAGGAAATGTATAAAAAGCTTTTTATCTTGGACAGTAAGTGGGGAATGTTGTGATCGCAAGATACCTAACACTCCTCCTCGCTTCGCTCGTCGTCGTACCTAACTATGGCTCTGTCACAGTTATTTTTAACTTGGACAGTAAGTGGGGGTATGTTGTGATCACTCTTCACTAATAATCGTACCTAAAAGTAATTATAATCATCAATATTATGGCTTGATAAACACATATCCGATTGCTATTTAGGAAATGTATAGATTTCCTAGGAAATATGTCTAATATAATTAATTTCACACACTTCCGGGCGATTTTAGGAATTACATACATTTCCTAGGAATTGTATACAATTACGGATTACATACATTTCCGTTGACATATACACGACCTTAATGCATACATATTTTTGTAACGTTGGTTGTATCCATCTCTTTGTTGTCGACTGTACGTCACACCCATGGGGGGAGGGGGGGGGGGGTCTAGCCAAATGTGACAGCCTATACCAACAAGGTCAAATATGTTAGGAAAAAGTGTGACACGGGGGGGGGGGGGTCTAAAAGTCTGAAAAATCGTGTGATGTACTGTGGATGACCCCTAATCTTGCAGCGTCACCGAATTTACTTTAAACTACTCACTACTAACTCACTTAGTTAAGTTTAGTATTAGGTACTTAGATATTAAGTTATGGTTGGAGACTGAAAACCAGCGACTCCGCTGAGTCTCCATCCATTTTACCACACTGTTGTTTAAGTTTTCTTTTTTGTTATGTACATTTTAATTGTGTTGGTATAGTACATTACATACCGAGGCCAGTAGAGTAAGAAATGCCTCAGATCTCATGGAATTGTCGGCCGAGGCGAAGCCGAGGACGACAAACATGTGATCTGAGGCTTTCTTATTTACTGGCCAAGGTTTGTATACTATTTTTCTGTTCGGCGGAGCCAGAAAGCGGCATCTAGAAATCGGCAAGGTGACGCTTGCCGGCCGGAGGGCAGAAAAATAAATTTTCTTTCATTTTATTTTTATTTATTTTAAGTGTGCTAAATTTTAGCTCAATCTGAGCAGGAAGAGGTTGAATTTTTTTTGCAAATTTTAAAACCACAAGCCAACCATATAAATTGTATGGTAACTTTCTTTATACAAAGGAACCAGATTAAGACTTTGTTTAAAAAAACCCTAAATACGGACATCTTTTGAAAACGACCCATTAATGAACGCAAGTTATATAAAAGCTAGTACAAAAGTCATAGATTTTCATAAACATAGTACATTCGTAGCTTCACCTTTAACAACGCGAATCAAAACTCCGCCGTGGCAGCCCTGCCGTACAAGTTGATAAATAGTCGCGGCCGATTTGCAGAGTCATTAGGGTTGGCACCACAACACATGTCGCGGCTCGATTCATTGCTTTCCCTTCGTCTCGCCTTTCTGTTTATTATACTTCAATTTGTCTCAAGTCACTCGGTGTTCGCGGTTTTTCTTCCATTGTTCTATTTTGCGGGTTATTTTTTGGAACATCTGTGACCGAGATAGGTGTTGAGCGAGAGACATAAAGGAAGCGACGTATTCGATTCTAGTTTAAATACATTGAATGTACGACAAAGTCATGAGATGTCTTAAGATAAAATACTGAAATTCCTGTATATGCCTGTAATATTTGAGGAGTTTCCTCTAATATTGATTGTTTCATCTTATGAATGGGATAGGAATCCCATTTCATGCCATTCACCAGAGCTCGAATTAGAAACGAGTCTATATTGTCTCCATTAATTTTTAAAAGTTTTCAGAATTATTATATAACAAACCAAACTTAACCTATTGTTTTCTATACGCTAACGTATCCTTATACGTATACTTAAAATATCCAAAAAATATTACCGTTTTAGAGACGCAAATACTTTATGATTTTTGATAATGATGACTTATAACTTTATGGGAAACAAAGAGATTCCATTAGAAACAAATGCACCAGTTATTATAAAAGTAACTGAAATTAACTGAATTACTCTACGTATGCCAATAATATATTATGTCTTTTTAGTTACAGTCGAGTTCATCATTATTTGAGCAAAGATTGAACCAAAAATATCTGAACAGGACCTTATTGTCAGAAGCATAAGAACTAGATCAGATATTTTTGATCCATTTTTTGCTCAGATAATGATGAACTCGACTGTACCATAAAATAACAACACATAAATATACAGTCAACAATATGAATATAATAAACATTACCAAAGTGATAAAAACACCTGAGTGTCGTTAAACTTAAGCATTCTCTCACTCACTCACTGCTGATGATCATCATAATCCTAAGGTACTTCTAGCAGACTCACAAGCTCCAAATTTCAAACATAATTAGTTTATAGCCTATCAAGTCACACAAAACCTAAAAATGTTAGTGTTTATAGGCCTGCTAGAAGTACCTTGGAATTATAATGATCATCAGCGAGTGAGTGACTGAGTCAGTGACAAAACTAAGAAACTTTGACGTGTAATATTTCTCCAACAACAAGTTCAAAGCTATGTGAAAAATGGTCCAAGCCACATTCACAAATAATAAACTGGATCAAAGTCAAAATACAAATATCAATCATCAGAGCGGTCTCCATTAGAATTAGGGGAAGGAGAAGAAGGATAGAAAGAGATGGATGCGAAGATGGCTGTGGAATACCCATCCTGGAGCACTAGATTTCTCTTCTTTTACCATATAAATTGTGTCATGTTTATTTGTATTATTTAACGTAATAAAATAATTTATACAAGTTCAAATTGAATAATATTGAGAATATATCTGAGTCATATTATGCCCTATATGTATATCTCTGAAAATTTTAGGTTCTAGCTTTAGCCAGCAAAAAATACAGGAGGTTGAAAATGGCCTGAATGGCTTCGAGAAAAGGATGGTACGGCCGTGCCCTTGTTTTGCTCGACTTGGCGGACGCACTGCCTTGCTTCCAAATAATGCAAATTAATTACTCTTTATTGACAACCATAATGTACAGAATACACAAAAAATACAGGCAGACTCAAGAAGTGATCTTCCGTGTCGGAAGAGATATTTTCGATACTGACTGTACCTATTCAATGCAATAGTACATTACATTACTAGGGTGGTAATACAAAGAAAGGCCGAGATCGCAGAAGTTTGCGGCCCGAGCTGCAAGCGAGGGACGTAAATATGTGATCGAAGGCTTTCTTTATTACCTCCCGCGTTGTGTACATCATTTTATGTCTACACTTGGCCAGAAAGCGGCTTTTTCCGTACGCGCAGCGTGCAGGTGTGGCATAAAATTTATTTTAAAACATTAATGAAATTGCTTCCAATAACAATTAAAATTGTTGTAGGAACATTACTTTGCCTACGGCTATGCAATTGGGAGGGTGATTCCAGGCACATACGCACTAAAGGTCGTAAGCGACAATGATTTACTTCTAATATAGGCCCTTACGACCGGCGTAGTCCACTACACTCCCTATGAATGAGTCAGCACTAGATGAATTAGGGTTGAAGGGTTCTATTGGGAAGTTATTTCGATATAAGCGAAGGTCACTTCAACTTAAGCCCATGACAGGAAGATAGCGTGCATTTTGTATTTTTATTTTCGTAAGCAATAAACTATTTACATTAAGTTACAATTAGGGCATGCAATACCGGTTTTATTTGTATGAATAATACCGGTTTTTCGGTATTGGCATGCCCTAGTTATACATAATAGCGGAAAATTAATTCATTCCTAATTCCTAAGCAATTTGCTTATAAACAGTCATCAGATGCCAACATACCGAAAACCTTCTTAAAACACTTTAAACTGGCAGAATGTGCGGAATGAACTCCCTCCTGAGGTGTACCCGGTGCGCTATGACATAGGGATACTTCTAGAAGTGAGTAAACATAAACAGGGCTTTCAAAGATCGGCAACGTGGGTAGTTATATGCGAATGTTTGAACGCACCAATCGCATCATTACCATCGCCACATTATGGATGAGCTCCCTATAAACTATGGAGTCGTTTTCGGTTATCTTGTAGAAGTCGTGTGCTTCTGCTATTTTTACCCGACTGCGGCGAAGCCCAAAGGAGGGTTATGTGTTTGACCTGTATGTATGTATGTCCGTTCCTGTGTCCGCTCGTAACTACTCAACGGCACATCCGATTTTGATAAATGATACATCATTAGATTCGTCTTTATGGTGCGAGTGTCACTGGGCATGAAGTTCGTTAAAATAAACAAAATGGCGGATTTTATGCTGTTTCAAAGTGCACCGCGGTCGGGTTTTTTTTAGTAAAAATATGGTTATTATCATAGTCACCCACCCTGATTGCTTTCATAAATGGCCAATAATAGTGGAGCAAATTGTGGTAATGAAGCAAGCAAAACGCTAAATAAATCGCATAGTACTACCCACGGATAGGCACAGTATAATAGAAGTAATTTTTCTTTCTACAAAAGGTACATCGCGCGCTTGAATGTGTGCGCGCCGTGTACGAACGCACAACGCACTACGAGCATCTTTGCTTGTAGTGCGTTGTGCGTTTGTACTCGGCTTCGGAGCGCGCGACACGTATTCACACAGACGCGCGATACCACGTCTGTGTGAGTGCAATCCATACTGGAGCATTCTTACGCATTCTTATTAAGAATTAAGAATGCGTATGAATGCTCCAGTTATTAAGAAATAAGAATGCTCCAGTATAGATTGCACTCACACAGACGTGGTATCGCGCGTCTGTGTGAATACGTGTCGCGCGCTCCTAAACCGAAATTGGACTACTTGTTCGTCTTTATACTTTGGTATAGCCTATAGGTAGGTACCAGTGGCGTGGCGTCCAAATCTGCACCGGCTTGCCCGAGGATATCTTTTACGCCACGCCACTGGTAGGTAACACCTCTGGTGTTTCAGATATCCGTAGGCGACGATGATTGCTTTCAATCCGCCACATATTACATAAAACAATAACTAAAGCGAAATCGCGAGTTCAAATGAACTCGCGGTCAAAAATTACGGGTCAGTGAAATACCGCCATGTTTCCTAAAAGGGTTGTGAAATTATTGAATCCTCTTTTGATCATTAATTTATTAATTTTAGATACTATCTGCAAAAATAACACTGAAAATAATAGCAATTCAGGTCGATCAAACTCGTAAAAACCTATGAAAAATAATGACGTTAACGGAGTGGAATATCGCAAAAATCACCATTTTTAGGGTTCCGTACCAAAATGGTAAAAAAGGAACTCTTATGACTCTGTCTGTCTGTCTGTCCGTCTGTCACAGCAAGATATCTCAGGATCTACTGATGCTATCGACTTGAAATTTGGAATAGTGTCAAAAACCGCTAACTCGAGCCTATGGAACAGAAAAAATTTTTTTTACTTTTTTTTAAAGGGGACCGAAATGGGATGTCCAAAATCAAAAGTTGAGCTTATACATCGAGTGGGATATCAAATGAAAGGGCTTAATATGAAGATTTCAAAACCGTTTTTATTTTTTTTATTAGACGTGAAGTTTTTGATTTAAGACCAAAAACGTTTAAAAAAATACCATTCCCCCCCTATTATCTCCGAAGTTACTGAACAGAAAAATCTGTAATAATTACCGATTATTATATATTATCTTAAATATTACAGAAAAAATAAAACGGTTTTCCTAACTTGCAGCGTGTTTTAGAAATTCGCAAAAATCGTAAGACAACCTTATTTGCTCCTACTAAACTTACCGCGGCATATGTCGATGTATGGGGACAACAGTTTTACAAGAGCAAAGTTAAGTTTGTCCCACCATACAATTTTTCTTGAATTATTCACGTATCTACTGACGATTTTGTACGGAACCCTCGGTGTGCGAGTCCGACTCGCACTTGACCGGTTTTTTTGGATAATAATATTTGCTAATACAGCCAGGTATTATGAAGAATAGTATATTATGTAAATGAAACAAGTGTCAAATATAGAAAAAGACATATTTCCATTATTTAAACTACAATGACCCGAAATTATTGACCGCGAGTGTAAAACGTTACATTCGCGACAACGTAATAGTACATTACACAACTAGGGTGGTAATACAAAGAAAGGCCGAGATCGCAGAAGTTTGCGGCCCGAGCTGCAAGCGAGGGACGTAAATATGCGATCGAGGGCTTTCTTTATTACCTCCCGTGTTGTGTACATCATTTTATGTCTACACTTGGCCAGAAAGCGGCTTTTTCCGTACGCGCAGCGTGCGGAAAAAGCCACTTTATGGCCAGGTGTGGCATAAACAGTTATAATCGCGATATACCTGTAAAATTATTTAAATTAAACTCCTTTCTCGTCGGTTAAAAGGGTCATAACGCACACCAGATTGCAAAAAGCACTCCTCAAACGTCAAACGGCGAGTCACCGCGCTCAAAAGCGGATCCATCAGGCCATTTTCCGGGCGAACAACATCATTTGTTATTCCCATAGAGAGTATTTTTTCAAGTTGATGAAAGCGGCTGTTAATAAAATCGCACTTCATCCGTTTTTGTCGATCATCGTCACTTAGCCGGGCGATTGTCGGGTGACAAGGTCTCTGGACGGAGGCTGGGAATATCCTTTATTAATTGTGACAAAGGCTGCCAATTTTTGGCAGGATTCTCGCCATATATCATGATTTCGGAAGGTCTGCAGATTCAGACACTGGCGATTTTTTACAGGGTTCTGATCAGATATCCCGACTTCTAAAGGTTTATGAAAGAATCATTGGGGCCGGCTTTCAAGCTAAGTATTAGATATTTAGGTACCTAGTAGATTAGTCGTAGAAGAGTAGTCGTAGATTTTTTCAAATCATAGATAATTCTATAGCAGAACCCCCGTCACCTTTCTTCTATGAATGAACTAATTTTATTAAAAGGTGTATTAAGTTACATTAATTGATACAGAATAATACTTAATGGCATTAACTTCGCCTCTTGCATTATATATTTTCTTTATCGCAGTAAAGTTTTCTTGTTTTGAAAACTACACGAACTCATACTCGTATTCATTGTCCAACAATCACTACGTTTCACATTGCACACACATAAATTAATCATAGGATAATGCTGTAGAAAGTGAAAAAGAGTGTCCATAATTCGATACACTAATGACATTTAGCAACAGTTTACAATACAATACAAATATACTTTATTGCACACCAGAAAAACACATTACAAGAGGTACTTACATAAATAAAACAATTTAAAAAGGCAGACAACAGTCTTGTCGCTAAAGAGCGTTACGTATTGAACGTAGAGCATAGAGGTACAATCCCATTTCAGGACAGTCCTGCGCCCACTTACGACGGGGCCACCCCAGCGATCAACAGGGCTGCGCAAGTCACCGTGCGTTGACAAAACTCAGCTGACGAATTTGACACATCGCTGTGACAACCCTGGAGACTTGGCCGCTTTGTACGCCTGAAAGGGCCGAGTGAAAGGCAGAAAAATAGTGTTCGCAAAATGTTCGCACGTTTTTCAAGGTGTACTTTAGCTATTATTACACATTTTTAGACATGACAGCATAATGATGTATAACCCCAGTAGTTTAACTTCAAAAATTCATTGCGCGGTATAACTATGTGTATATGGTGGAGATAAATAGCGCGTTAGTAAGGTTTGCGCTGTGGTGCCATGCACCGTTAAGACACTTTATTATTATATTTATTTTTCTATAATGGAGTCTTGAAATGATACTTAACTTATATGTAAAATTACTAGTGATTAAAAAAGTGCCATAATTTACGCATTTTGTTTTGTATCCGAAATACAAACCCTGCCCACAGGAGTAGAGATGTGCCATTCTCGGAAACGTTCTCCGTTTTGTATGGAGAGAGAACGTTCTCGAGAACATTTCCCATACAAAACTGAGAACGTTTCCGAGAATTCTCGAGAACGGCACAACTCTACACAGGAGGCGACATAGGGAACATTTGTAATTTCTATCTATAATTTTAGGTCCCAGTAGGTTAAGTTAGGTTTATTTAGTCAGTTTGTTGATGTAAGTAATGTGTTTTTTAGACTGTTATAATAAATAAAGAACCCATTAACCCTTGGTATGTCTAAGCTCTGATCAGTGCATCCCCCGTTGTCTGCTTAATACTTAAATTTCAAGGTTATAAATTGCCTAGCAAAATTTTGAAACCACTTACGAGGTGTCATACAAGGTAGGTTAGAACCTTAGCTCTCTAAAAAAATAAAAATGGCAAATTCACGAGACTATAATATGGCATTTTTTTTAAGGAGTTTTCTCAATTCCTCATGGATTCCATCATCAGAAATGGATTTAAAAAAAAAGAACCTATCTTTCATACAAGAACTTTAAAATCGATTCATGAAAATTTCAAAAATTACCGCCTAGAGAACCTTCTTCATTTTATGAAGTCGGTTTTATACCAATAAGGATCGGTGTTTGCTTTGATCGCCCCAAAAACGATTAGCGCAACGCGATGACAGAGCACATCATATGATGAAGTCCAACCATCTGGCACAACCGAGATCCAAAGAAGGACATAAACGCCCTTGCTCTACGATAAGAGTTAGTCCCTTTTCACAAGCAGAGGTGTAAACAGTTTGGAGTTAATTGACTGACTATGGTGTCTTTTGTGTGAATTTGTTCACAGAATAACAACTCTAATGTGAAATAATTTGATAGATATTTAGATCAGTCATCTAAGAATCATTAGGTGTAGTTTTGGGGTATTTTATAGAAAAAGTAGAAGTGGAACCAGATCGGTGTGATATGGGTTATTTAAGAAAGAAATCTTATTGCTTTGGCGGGGCCCGCCCGCCCGCCCCCGCACCCGCGGCCCGCGCCGGGCCGGGCCCCGCCCACTTTGCTGCCGGGTCTCAAGCCCCGAGCTCCGCCTGGACATACGCAGCCGCTGCAAGCGGCCCTCGCCCACAACACTCAGGTTTTAACCCGATTGTCGGTGACGAGCTCCCGCCACTGCTTAGACGTGTAGTCGCATATCGCGAATGCATTGCTAGCATTGAGCGCAGACTCGTCGGTGCCGACAGTCAAACAACACAGTTGCTGTTAAACGAGTACGATAGCGCCGTGGCCGCATTCAGGGGCCCCATGCAGTACCACCAATAATGCGTCAAGGACTCAAAATAAAACCTAATTTCATTCATTTAGCGACCTACAACGCGAACGGCCTGGCAGGCTCAAAGGACCAGGTACAGCAGTTTCTAGTCGATCACGACATCGACTTATTCCTAGTGCAGGAAACGTTTTATAAACCGCACAGTAAGGTCTACAGACTACCCGGCTATACCATGGTACGTAATGACAGACCAGACCGCCACGGTGGTGGTACACTCATCTTCTACAAGTCCCGCATACACTGCACAGGCATCGACCCGCCAACACTGACCAACATGGAGGTATCGGTCTGCCGCCTCACGGTTGACGGACACCTCCCCCTTCACATAGTAAGTACCTACCTCTCACCTCTTAGGGAACTCCTTAAAGAGGACCTAGACAAAATCGCCAGCCTTGGACCTTCTGTCATTCTAGCTGGCGATCTCAACTCAAAACATGTGTCTTGGAACTGTGTAGCTACAAACCCCAATGGCAACCGCCTCTTCCACCTACTGGGGAACGGCCTAGCATTCGACCTAATAGCGCCCCTTGAACCTACCCACTTCCCAGGTAATGTTAACCACAGACCCGACATACTCGACTTATCACTTCTAAAGAACGTATCTTTACGGATGCGTTCTATAGAAGTGGTACACGAACTAGATTCCGACCACAGGCCAGTCATTTTGCGACTAGGCCCAGATCCCGCTAACGAACCGGAAACCAGGACCATAGTGGACTGGGAGAAGGTTAAAAAAGGCCTCTCCAAGGCATCCTCCCTACTCGATAAAATTCCCGAAACCATGACAACAACCGACGACATAGACATAGCCATTTCTCTACTTATTAGCTTTTTACGTGGAACCGTTGAGGCCGCCTCTAAGGAGGTCCCCAACGATCCCACCAAGCGAAGGCCGCTAACGCCCGAGCTAAAGGAGCTATTAAGGAAGAAAAATGTAGCTATGAAAGACGCCGCCCGCTTCCCCTCCCCCGATAACCGGCGTCGCCTTTGGGCCTTGCAAAGCGAGACCAAAAGGCGACTAACCGAGTATCGGGCAAATGACTTTAGTACTATGTTGAAAGAGCTCAAGCCCGGCCACCTAACATATTGGAAGCTGGCTAGATCTCTTAAAACAGAAATAACATATACCTCCCCCCCCCTAGAACGTCCAGGCGGCCTTCCGCCTGCCTTCGATGACGACGAAAAGGCCGAATGCCTAGCCGCTAGCCTAGAGCTACAATGCTCACCCAGCCTCAAACAGACCGACCCCGACCACATTAATCGTATAGAAAATGACATAAACACAAGGCTGGGCCAGCTCCAAGACCCCGCCCCTATTGACCCCGTCACTATAGAGGAACTAATTTTTCTCCTTCGCCATTTACACAAAAGAAAAGCCCCTGGGGGCGACGGAATTTCAAACCAATTACTTAAAGTATGTACAGAGGAGGTTGCAGTACTGTTAGTACGCATTTTTAATTCGGCCCTCAGCCTCTCCTACTTCCCTCCACTCTGGAAGGAAGCCATTGTTATTGGAATTCCGAAGCCCGGAAAACCGCGGACCCAGGCGTCTAGTTATAGACCCATTAGTCTCCTTAGTTCCCTCGGGAAACTATACGAGAGGGTCGTCCTCAGACGGATACGTGATTTCGTGGATGGTGCCGCATTTACCATCAACGAGCAGTTTGGCTTCCGAGCCAGGCACTCGTGCGTGCACCAAGTGCTACGAATCACGGAACATGTCTTGGACGGCTTCTCCCGTCTAGGTGGACTCACTACTGGTGCTATTTTTCTGGACGTCGCCAAGGCGTTCGACAAAGTCTGGCATTCCGGCTTGATATACAAGTTATATCAGGCTGGCATGCCCGACCGACTCGTGCGTTTGATCCGCGACTTTCTCACAAACAGGACTTTTCGTTACAGAGTAGATACAACACTCTCAGTACCCCATCCCGTACACGCAGGAGTCCCCCAGGGCTCCACACTCTCGCCTATCCTATACACCATTTACACAAACGACATTCCCAAAAAAATCCCGACCGTGGAAATTGCTTTGTTCGCTGACGACACAGCACTTTACACAACCCATAATAGACTTGATATAATTTCCCGCGACCTCCAAATGGCAATCAACGATCTCGATCGTTGGTTCACCCTTTGGAGAATCGAGGTAAACGCCGACAAGAGTGCGGCCATTCTCTTTCATAAATATAACATGATCCTGGACAAAAAAACAAAGCAAGTTTCACTCTCAGGTACCCCTATCCCATGGACTAAACAAGTAAAATACCTAGGCGTCACTTTGGACGTCCGAATGACATTTCGCGCCCACCTTAAGAACACCCGTTCTAAGGCACTTTTCGTTCAATCTCGGCTGGGAACGATGTTGAACCAAAAGAGTAAAATGTCATTCCAATGTAAACTCTTACTATACAAAACATGTATACGCCCTATACTCTCCTACGCCTGTCCCGTCTTCCTCCACGCGGCCCCCTCCGCCCTCAAACCCCTCCAGATACTACAAAACAAACTACTAAGACGCATCACTTACGCACCAGGGTATCAGACAAATCTCTCGGTACATTATGACACAAAAATGCCTACAATTAAGGCATATTTCGCCTCCTGCACTAGGAAGTTTGTTGACAACATTCCACATCACCCGAACCCATTGGTAAGGAAAATCAGTTACCCCACAGATATCCCGGAGTTCCTGGAGGACCCCACGGAGGACGCAGCCCAACCGCAATCACAAAACAGTTTGTACACTATTACTGAGAATGACCCCACTGACTCACTAACGCCCCCGCCGCCGCGGGAAAAACGACTACGCAACCCCCGGTTTATCCGGCGACCCCGACATGCACTGACAGACCCGGACGACGTGATCACGGCTACCATCAAAGAATGGGACGCCGCGTTCACGCCGTCCGATTTTGACGAAGCGACGTTACTGGACGACACGACCCTCATACAGAGGTGCTCGCGACGGCGGGGACGCCCCCCTAGGTAACACTAAAAACATTCACTATTAGGATTTAAACTATACAAATCACCTGTACACTTGTTTGCAAACAGTTAGGCTAAAAATAGATTCAGCACACTTACATATAATTATCGTTAGATTCGTTATTTAAACTCAACATAGTATATCCGCACCCGCGGGGGACTAGCCCCCCTCGTGCAGTTAGGATCATCCTGTTGGAGGGCCCCAACGAGGTTGCCCTACAGGCATGTCAGGTTATCAAAAAAAAAAAAAAAAAAAAAAAAAAGCTTTGGCGGGGGCACTACCGTGCTCCCAGATTGTAAACACCCTTGTTTTTGTAAACACCCCTTCCATTCTTCTGCAATTAAGCATTTTTTTCTCGTAAATCCTATCTTATCCTATATCCTATTCATCACATCATCATTAAACTTAAGAGCTACGCTCTTGTCGGTGGAGTAATCGCCACTCTTCTCTATTTTCCGCCATCTGTTTGATCTCTTGATACGACGCGGCGTTGAACGCGGTCCTGGATTGTTTTTAGCAAACTTCTTTGTTCCTTCACCATGCTCAGAACCTCTTCATTGGTCTTTCTTTCCGCCCAGCTAATTTTTTCCATCCTCCTCCAGAACCACATATCAAACGCTTCCAGCCTTTCTTGATCCTTCTGTGTCAGTGTCCAGGTTTCACTGCATACAGGGCTGGGCAAAATACATGATTTGATTTAGTTGAAATACAAATTACAAAATACTTTTCCACAGGTATTTGAAATACGAAATACAAAATACTTCGAGGTCGTGTAGTTGAAATACAAAATACAAAATATAGTATTTTGATTAGTTTTAATTGAAATACAAAATACAAATTACAAAATACATTGAGGGCAGTGGAAATCGACGCGTTAAAATGCTAAAATCGCAAAGCATGATGTAGTTCTAATTTGTTGGTATGACTGTGACTGAAGTGAATCCAATCCAAATTTACACCTACGCCATTTTTGAACTTTTTTGGATTCGTGCTATATGCATTTTTCACAGTAACATCTTTGGCACAAATTAACTACATTAAATTTGCTATAAATTAGATTCTTTTAATTTTTACTGTAAGTGTGATAGGTACCGAGAATTAAGGTTTTGAATTTCAAGAAACTCCAAAAAGCAGATATGCTCTTTCAAACTTTGTGTCCACCTTGCCCATTTATATTCCGAGCTGATTCTCGGCACAGTTGTTCCTTGGATAGTCTTGAGTGCTTTGACATTGAGAACCATCAATATATCAAGAAGCGAGTAGTAGCGGGTGCGATGAGAAGTTCGGATTCAACACTTTTTAGGATTTCGTACCTCAAAAGGAAAAAAACCGGCCAAGTGCGAGTCGGACTCGCGCACCGAGGGTTCCGTACAAACTCATAAGTAGATACATGAATAGTTCAAGAAAAACTATATGGCGATTCGTTTAGTAGGAGCAAATAAGTATGTGTTAAGATTTTTGCAAATTTCTCAAAAACAGTACAAGTTAGGAAAACCGTTATATTTTTCCTGTAATATATAGGATGACAATAATAATTGGTAATTATTACAGATTTTTCTGTTCAGTAACTTCGAAGATAATAGGGGGGGAACGGTATTTTTTTTAACGTTTTTCGCCATAAATCAAAAACTACTTATTTAAAAAAAATACAAAAATACTGTTTTAATCTACAAATTAAGCCCTTTCATTTGATACCTCACTCAATATAATAGCCCTACTTTCAATTTGCAAAGTCTCATTACGGACCCCTTTAAAAAAAAAGTAAAAATGTTACAAGATTTTTTCTACATCCTATAAGCTCGGGTTAGCGGTTCTTAACACTATTCCAAATTTCAAGTCGATAGCATCAGTAGATCCTGAGATATCTTGCTGTGACAGACGGACAGACAGACAGACAGACAGACAGACAGACAGAGTCGCACCATAAGGGTTCCTTTTTTACCATTTTGGTACGGAACCCTAAAAACGGAACTCTTATAGGATCACTGTTGTCTGTCTGTCCGTCTGTTAAGACCCTTTCTCTCGGGAACATCTGAAGGTATCGAGCTGAAAATAAAACCATATACTCAGGTCTACAGTCCCTTGAAACTATGAAAAATCTAACTTCTAAGTTAACGTGAAAAAAAGATACGGCCGTATATGCCACAAAGAACGTAAATTTCGACACTGGAAACTGGAAACCAAAATTCAAAACTTTCCGTTGACTTAGAACTATGAAATTTGGCAAGTAATACATTTTTGTAGTATAAGACGGTATGACTTGCCAAATGTCATAGCTCTAGGTCAACGGTAAATACCCTACCCTACAAATTTTGGTTTCCTTGAGGGTGTCGAAATATACGTTTTTTTGTGACATAAACGGCCATATCTTTTTTTACGTTACCTTAGTAGTTTGCTTTTTCACAGCTTCAAGGAACTGGCGACCAGAGTATACCTCAATGTTTTTATTTTCAACTCAATACCTCTACGCGTTCCCGAGATAAAAAGTCTTGAAAGACAGATAAACAGAAGGACAACAAAGTGATTATATAGGGGCTCCGTGTTTTCCTTTTGAGTTACGGAACCCTAAAAGTGGAATAAAGCAATACATCCACAAGAATAGGGTTTTTGACAACAATCAAAATAAATTCATTAGCTCTAACCAGCAATTTACGCTTCCAAAACAACCCGGATAAAATCATTCAAACTTATTTTCGTGCCATCAACGATTTTACAATGACGAAAACTAAAAATAAGGCACCATGTTGAGCATGACGTCACAAAATAGTATTTCATACTAAACTGCATACTTTCGGAGCGTTTTGACACTTCATAAAAAGAAGCTGATTTGAACTGTCATCAAGTATCCTATTGTAAACTTTTCGTCGTAGTTGATAATAAAACGACACTCATTTGGTGTTCGATCACTCATTCCGGGTGGAAAGTTTAATCATTCAATATTATTGATGACTGTTCAATTGCAATGTATTTTGTTCGAATGTATTTTGAAGCCATAGATATTTGAAATACTAATTACAAAATACCTCAACATCAGGTATTTGAAATACCAATTACAAATTACATTCTTAGGAAGTAATTGAAATACAAATACCAAATACGTATTTGTATTTCAAATACGTATTTCAATTACAAATATTTCAAATACTGCCCAGCCCTGACTGCATACGATGCACCAGATGTACACCTTAATTAATCTTTTCTTGCCTTTTTTAGATATTTTTGCTTTGTGAAAATGCTTTTTGCACAATGTCTGCTGTGCATCTGGAGTCACTGGTAATTAAACTGCCCAAATATTTAAATTTATTAACCTGTTCTAATACATTGTTTTGAAGTTTAATTGGTGAATGTACTAATGTGTATTTTGATATAGTTAGGGTTTTTGGTTTTATTACTGTTAATTTCCTATTAACCTACGAATATTATAAACTAGCTGCAGAAAGATTGTGAGGATGTTTAGATATTTGTTACTAAATAGCGCTTTAACGACTGCCCGTATTGAGATGAATTGACACATGACTAGACCAAATCCAGGACTGAAACATAGAAAGCATTTACTTTTAAAAGAGTTCACTCAGTGTCCGCTTTAGCAAAAACAGTGAACAGTACCACACTTAAATTTCTCTGGAATTCTTGGACTAGGTTTTAGAAAACTTTTTTTATGTTCAACAAGCATTTACCCGCGGCTTCGCCTGCGTTGTTCCCGTTATTATCCCAAGGGACCTATACCGGGATATAAAGTATCCTATATTTCAATTCAATCTAGGACTTTGTCTACTTACAAGCCAAATTCCAGCTCATTCCGTCCAGTTGTTATCCCGTAATTTAGTAACAAACATCCAAATCTCCAAACATCTTCACAAATTTTCGCATTTTTAATATTAGTGGGATAGTGTGTCGGCAGAGTATTCATTTACACACGTTGGAACCAAAATGGACGCGCACCGTGCGGTTCCAAAGAAATTTCCTAGCACGCACAATCCGAATGTGGAATGAGCTCCCTGCTGCAGTTTTCCCGGAAGGCACGTATGGAGTTCTTCAAGAGGGGAGTGAATAGGCTCTTAAAGGGTCGGCAACGCTCACGTAATGCCCCTGGTGTTGCATGCGCATAAGCTGCGGTGACTGCTTACCATCAGGCAGGCCGTATACTTGTTTGCCACCCAAGTTGTACAAAAAAAAAGTGTGATTGTATTTCAGCTTCGCGTTCTTTGATTGACTTAAGAGCTGAATAGGCTTCAATTTCTGCATTCAATATATTATCTACTAGCGACCGCACGGTATTATATTATGCATGTATTATACATATAAACCTTCCTTTTCAATCACTCTATCTATTAAAAAAAACTGCATCAAAATCCGTTGCGTAGTTTTAAAGATTTAAGCATACACAGGACATAGAATAAAGAGAATGTTAATGAAAAATATTGAGAATAGAAGAGGAAATATGTTGGGGCACCTGATACGACACGACAACTATATAAAAACTATAATTGAAGGCAAAATAGAAGGAAAAAGAGGCAGAGGAAGACCGAGGCATGCGTTTGTGGATCAAGCTAAAGAGAAAATCAATGTGACGTCGTATCAGGAGCTCAAGATGGTAGCAGAAAATAGAACGGAATGGCGGTTACTGCACCGACAAGAGCAAGTCTCTTAAATTTATGATGATGATGAGGGACATAGGGAGAGAGAAAGCGACTTTGTTTTATACTATGTAGTGATGACTTGACTTTGTATCAAATTACAGACTTTTGTTCGCAATCATCACCGCATGCATAAAGATTCTTAAGCGTTAGTTAAATAATTTAATGAAATATCATGAGCACAATTTCCTCTAATTATTTCCTATTCTCACCTTTCAAATTGACGTCGCCTGTCATCGGTGAGTGACGTTTGTCAATTCGTTCCAACGTGACTCA
This sequence comes from Eudemis profundana, assembly GCA_947034925.1. Taxonomy (NCBI): domain Eukaryota; kingdom Metazoa; phylum Arthropoda; class Insecta; order Lepidoptera; family Tortricidae; genus Eudemis; species Eudemis profundana. The sequence goes on from OX344802.1 coordinate 24,759,984, forward strand.
CGTTAATTACGTTGATGAGATCGGCTGTTAGCAGATAGGCGAGGCGGGTGGGCCGTATTGTTTGAAATCATTGTCCGTAGATTCTGGTGAGTGAGCAATAAGAGTGATCGAATCCTTCGGCAGAAAGTATCGATAGCTCTTCGTCAGTTTCAGATAGTGTTTGTGATCATTTCAGGTGACTTGCTGGCACGCTTAACGACACGTTGCTACCGGTTCGTTAGAACCAAATTTCACAATACCTTATAAAGACTGAAGTTCTTAAACTCATCTTTGTCTAAATGCATCAATACCGTAATAACACATTCTCGAAATACCTAAAACTTCATTTCTCATCCAAAAGATTGTTTTAAATTCACACGTCACACATTAATTGCGTGTAGGATTAAACATATGCCCTACAATCAATCCATTATAATATAGTCTCATGGATGAATGGTACTTCCGCCATATCTATTTTAGGCATTCTGAGACAAAGACATTTCTTTTTCATTCATTAGATTTCCGCGCACCAATATTTAGTCATTCTGGAATATATTCGTTTCAGGTTTCTGCGGAGGCTGCTTCCGTCGGTCGCCATTCGTGTTGGCGGTAACTTGTGTAAGTAGTTACGGCTGCACATAACAAAAAGCACTCATGTGAGTGTCACCAACGAAGTTGCCAAGCTATACCCTTTTTTTATTTCGTCCAGTTTTCGCCGCGTGCGCAATACTAAGGTAATTAAACTAATACTCGGAGATCATAGCAAACTGCGCAGTCACGGCGTCGATCATCTATCGCTTGACAGACAAACACAGCGAGGTCCGTTCCACATGGGACTCTATTTAAAACGTCCCCTATTTATTTACAAGAAAAAGACATTAAAATACAACCACTATCATATTTTTGTGGCGATTGTCATTTCACCCTATAGGAGCCATGCCTTTTTCTAAGATTAAAAGATTAGTAGCTCTACATAAATGATCTCTATGTAAAAGTAGTGAATCTCGTTAGCCTCGTTACCAAATTTAAATAATCTTAATATTGTATTTTCACGGATTAAACCAGATGAAAAAATCAATATTTGAAGTTAAACATAAAATCACTAGAGTCTCTGCGGAAAGAGAATAGGATTTAGATGGGGGGGCCGCTGTAATGCTTTTGTACTGTATTTGGAAAAAAAGAAATGCCATACTGGTTAGGTAAGTTCCGTTTTTCGCCACGCCTATTCTCTTTCCGCACTGACTCTACTACGAACGAAATTAGCAAATATTGTCCTGCATACTAGATATAAAATACTGAAATTGCTATACATGAGCCTATAATATTTGAGGGGTACAATACAATACAAAATAAATATACTTTATTTCATTCCAAAAAAACAAATTACAAAGGTGCAAAATTAAAAACAATACTGTCCCTCAATCCCTCAAAAAACAAATCGATTCATAAAGAGGGAGTTCTTAGGTAACAAACTTTTTTTTTTTTTTTTAAACATTTAAAAACAACCAACTGGAGAAACTGCCAAAGAGAGTGCGTTTTTTGCTAAGTTGATCAAAAAGGTGAATTGCAATTAATTTGAAAATATCCTCCTTTTTTGAAGTTAGTTAAAAAAAGTCCGTAAACAAAAACACTATGAATTTAGTATAGTAGAACGAATTAATTTAGCTGTCAGTTATAAGTTGTAATAAATGGGTAGAGATTGTCTAATGAAAGCTGAACCTGAAAAAAAGCGGCAAAATCAAAAATCTTCATAGTAGTTTATTAGATACGGGCCTAAGTACTGTGAAAAAGTACCTACGCGTTTCTTCTCCCTTAGGGCCGATACAGACGGACTGCATGCCTGCATGGGAACTGCATCACGACTGCACGCCGACTGCGCAGTTGTGATGCAGTTCCCATACAAATTGCCATTCAGTCCGTCTGTATCGGCCCTTAGTGCCACCAAAATAAGAAAAGTATCAACATCGTTTATTCTTACTTTGATCGGTAAAGTAAAACTATGTTAAGGTTTTTGAATTTGCCGCTTTTTTCAGGTTCAGCTTTCATTAGATTAGACAAACTCTAATAGTAGAACTCAAACAGCCCAAGTGGAACCGACCACTCAGTGACAGACGCCGACAAAGCGCCGCCAGAGCGCGCAGCCCGATCACTCCTAATTGTGTGATTTGAGAACGTTGTCAGATAAATCTCAATACCGATCGTTACAACAAATTCATCTTTTGTGGCAATCGCGAGCCCTAATTAAATGGAACGGGGTTTTTTAGTGATAAGGTGTCTCGAAAGACGGCTATTGTTTAGTGACAGCCTTATCTGTTGAAAGCTGGAATTTGAGTGTCATCGCCGAGTGACAGCTTCGATCCGCACAGAAATTGAAAAAAAAGAAATAGATAGATCGTTTTATTCATGAGAAAATAACAGTTCACAGCTGTACAAACAAATTTACAAGTGTTTTCATCACACTTGCTCGAAAATGGTGTTGTTACACGTGGGTTCTGCGGGCCGTAAATGACTTATTACGCCCTCGGGCGTAGTGGTTTTTTTTATTTGAATACGCTGGTTCTGTTTCGCTCTTATTTGTCATGTTCAAAGGAAACGCCAACTTATTCACTTGGCTGATTTCGTCATTTCACTAAACAGACTAAGGTATTTGATCAAATTACTGATTTTTTCAAGGCAAATGTTAAAATGGATTCGCCATTTTAACATTCTGCGTGATTTGGTCATATCCCTTAGAGATTTGCTCAAATCTCGGTTTTGGCCATTTCCCTGCAACATATAGACTGATGATGTGATGTGATACCCGATGCACTTAATATGAGCATGCGCATCGCTTATTTTATTTTATTTTTATTTTATTTATTTGGACCTTCAACAATAAGCATACCGTTACATTTTATATTGTTAGATGAACAGATTAGGTCTAAGTATCTTATTACTTATAGAAGGACACCGCATGCACTATAATAACAGTTAATATTAAACAAACAATGTGTTATCTGCTCTTATCCTAATAGTTTGATCTATATATGTACTTTAATTAAAATTATTTTAATATTTACTATGATATAAATTTTACATAATCATACACTCTTGCGCCCCAACTTATTCACAAGTGAGGCTTTAATGTAGTGTAGGCTCGAAGAGTTAAGATCGATGTAGTCTTGATGTTCCTTGTATATAGCAAACATACGAGAAAGAGGACAATGTCGTTTTAGATTAGTCCGACAGTCAATAGCGCTGAAAAGTTTTAAATTACATGACCTTGGAGTTTTGGATGGTACATGGAAGTTTATCTTTCGCAACAAATCGGGACAATTTAGACAGCCGGTGACGATTTTTTTTAGAAAAATTAAGTCAAGCATGTGCCTTCTACCTTCCAAGGATTCCATCTTAAAATATTTAAGCCGCGTACGATAGCTTTTTAGTATCTTAGTCTTTTTGCAACAGTATGTTAGACTTGCTACAACTACTTATTGTGCTAGTATCCCACGATACTAAACATATCATCGTGTGTCATAGTTTTTACGGCTAATGGCGAATGTAAAGACATCGCACCTTAGCGGTAAATCTGATGTAACTCGTAATGTAGGTAGGTTTACCTTTTTATTGTATTTATTGTATAACGTATGTATCACTTGAAGTTGGTTCGACCGATTCGGACAGACTATAGACATGTTATTTCCGAGTATCCTTCAGATATACTGTTAATTAGTACCCATTATTGAAATCTTCTGCAATACGTTTAAAGTTGACTTTTCAAACCCCAGTCTTTATCATGTCAACCAAATATGGTATATCTCTATTACAACCGTATATGCATACATTATTCATTATAATTGCGTACTCATTGCCGTTGTATTTAAATAGCGTTACACTTGTATTTAAATAGCGTTAGACCAATGTCTAACGTTTATAAGTATTCAGGTGTCTTCAGTTGACAGTGATGATAAATTATGAGGGTCCAAGGCAGGAGGTATTTCGCAGCTTGTTAATTAGGACGGTTTTAGGGTTCCGTACCTAAAGGATGCCAACGGAACCGTATTAGTAAGCCCCCGCTATCTGTCTGACTGTCATAGGGCTGTATCTTTTGAACCGTAATAGCAAGGACCATTAAAACATGAGGACTGCCATTCTCCATACAAAAAGCTGTTCCCCGATATTTACAACGCCATCTATGTATAAGCTTGGTATAAGAATTATATTGTTTACAATTATTTAACTTTGCAAGCGTGACACAGAAATTAAAATTAAATGTTAGAATTTATTTATTATTAGCTGTTTACGAACTAATTGTTACTATACTATGTTTCTTTGTTCAATTATAACATCGTTAAATGTTTAGTTTTTTAGTGCCATCTAGTTTTTGCCTGGATATCCCCTTGCGGTCGGGGCACGATCCAAAGTATGGAGAATGACAGTCCTCTGGTTTTAATGGTCCTTGGTAATAGCTAGAGACTTGAAATTTTGGAATGTATTTCTATTGCCGCTATAACAACAAACAATAAAATCAAAAACAAAAGGGGCTCCCTATACATGAGACGTGTTTTTGCTGCACGTTCGTGCGAGACTCGCACTTGGCCGATTTTTGATTGTAGGTACATCCATTCTAGTAAGGGATCATTCAACAATTACGTGATCACCGGAGGGGGGGGGGGGGTCGGGTGCTTGTATATACATTGGATTATTTGGGGGAGGGGGGGGGGGAGCATCCATGATTACGTCATCATTTTATAACTTGTTAGCTAAAGAAATTTTCTAAAAAATTAAAAAGGTGTAGAACTAGCTAGAAATACTTTTAATTAGAAAAGTAATCAAATTACTTCAGTCATCCATCAGAGAACATTATTGTAAAGCCAATTTAAATTTGAATTTTTCATCCTTAGATGGCTCCTTTCTGTATGACCGGATTAGCTTTATTTCTGTGATTCTTTCACATTTTTTTTATAAAATTAACAAAATGTATTAACACTTTTTATGACGCCGCCTTTCTGTATGCCGCCTATGTTTCAATCCAGGACTTGGTCTACTTGCATGCCAAATTTCAGCTTGATCCATCCAGTTGTTATCCCATTATTAGGTAACAAACATCCAAACATCTAAACATCCAAACATCTTCACAAACTTTCGCATTTATAATATTATAAGTGGGATGTTCGGGTGCAATCGGAAACGCTCGATTCGCTTCGTCTCCCCACTCTAACACGAGTACATAACTATAACTCTATTTACCATGTGTGATGTGCCACCAAAGTTTAATTATTAAAATAAAAATATTATATGGTACTTAATTGTTACACCTTTAAAAAGTAAAATGTTGATTTTTTTTGTATTTGAGTATAGTACGTAAAAATATAAAATAATTTCAGCAAAAAATATGGTTTAATTTCTTCTGTGTCCTATATTCTCCGCTAGGCAATAGTGCCGAATATTCGGCATTTTTTGCCGACTAGTCGCCGACTAATCGGCCGACTACAAATGATGCCGAATAGTCGGTGTTCCCGACTAGTCGGCCCATCTCTAGTTCTTACCTTTTGCATTTTGCCAAATGACACACCCTCTTTCCAAATGTAGGTAATTTAAGACCCATAGAAACATGACATACGTGTCAGTGCTAATAAACAGCAAACATTTTAAGCACGGACGAAGATTACGTAATCAAGGCGAGGGGGGGGGTTAAAACAAAAGATTACGCTGTGATCACATAGGGGGGGGGGGGGGGGTTAAAAAAACGGCCAAAAATGATCACGTAATTGTTGAACGATCCCTAACTCGTTTTACGAAGCTATACCCCCGGCCCCCACCTAGTCCGATTCACTCGAGGTGGTCCGGCTAGCGACCTGGTTCGAGCCCAGGGAACGCCACCGCCGACCATTGCTATGCCCAATAAGGGTCGCAAGTTAGGCAGGTTTAAAAAAAAACGGAGCTACAAATTACGTCTGTTGTGCATGATTTTCGGTTTGTCTACCACCTCTCTTGTCTCCTCACTTCATCACACAGTAGAGGAAATAGGCATGATTTCTTTTTAACCCATTTCAAAAGCATGACATAAAGAGAAAATTAAAATCGACCGAGAAACACAGAAGATATAAACAATTTAAAGCACTAATTAGACAGCGATTAGGCGGAGAGATCCGATATGGACTATGACGTCATAGTACACTGCCGCCCTACAAACTCCAGACTATATCCTGTTTTGTTAGAAATAGATAGAGATACATCTGTGTACGAAATGGCTACATACTACATTTCATACAACTTCTCTAGGCGGCGGTGACCACTTTCCATGAGGTGGGCCGTCTGCCTATTTGCCAGAGTAAGGCAATAAAAATAAAATTATCAGTTAAGTTTATCAAATAAAACAGGAAAACTCATACATATAACTATATGTAATGAGTTTCCCTTTTTGGTATTAACTTTTTATAAGTTTTTTTTATTTGATAAATGACTTTATCGTCAACGATACTTTGCCATAAAATAACTAAATAAAGTCAGTAAAAAGGAGTATGTTATACGTAAATTAGGTAGGTTACGACCTTTTTAGCGAGGGCGGCGTAATGTTATGCGACTCCAACGAATCCATCCCATACAGGGTGTCCTGTAATTAGCCTAACAACTCTTTCACGACGTGTCACGAGCTAAGGCTGTGGTCGGTGCATGAGCGGCGCGAACAAAAACCATATTATTGGAGAAATGAGACAAGACTTAAAGGTAGTTAAATTAGATTTTAAGACACTTCATTTTGGCAGTTCCGTATAAATCAAAATTGACATTTTTTTTTCAAGTTTTATTTAGCTTGACCCTTGAACTGGACTTTAAATTTGTTTGTTTATTTTATCGCAGTCTTGCGACAGCTTTTACGACTACATTTACTAAATCGATTCTTATGAAACTTCGGACACAAATTGAGCTCCCGTGATAATACTGACAAAAATAAAAAATAAATCAACTTGGTTGAGGGTATGACGACGAAGTCAGGAGGTGGTCAATAGAACTACTAATTATGAAAGCTAAAACAACGTTAGAATGCTACGCTTTAATTAGATTTATTTATTTCACAATATAAAAGACATTATACATTACACGTGTCAATTTACATGATTTCATATTACTATTGTCAAAACATTATAAATAACTAGCATTTTCCCGCGGCTTCGCCCGCGTTGTTCCCGTTATTGTCCCAAAGGAACTCTTTACCGGGATATAAAGTATCCTATATTTCAATCCAGGAAATGGTCTACTTACATGCCAAATTTCAGCTTGATCCATCCAGTTCCCATCCCGTTATTAGGTAACAAACATCCAAACATCTTCACAAACTTTCACATTTATAATATTAGTGGCATGTACGTATAATGGACTAAGCTTTATGGCTACAAATTAACAGAAAATCATATTTTTTGCAATCATGCAAGCAAACTAATTGTGCTATAGAAAAATAAACATCTAATCGCCTCTAATGAACTGCACCCTTAGAAACACTTCTCACGGCTGCCTATATCATAAATTGTCGTACACTGACACTATGTCAAGTACAGTAATTAATACTTAAGGTAGTAATGGTCTGCATCCACAGTTGCATTCTATATTTAAAAGAATAGTCGTATTCGATTCGTTCGAATAATTATATTATTGGTATTATTTATAGTTATTAGTATTTATACAGAAAATGCTTTAACCAGTATATGCAAATATTTGTATAATATATTCTATTTACTTATCATTCTAAATGTTTAAGAAAGACATTAACACGGTTAAATATACAATAACAAAATGTAAAGTTTGAAAGACATCGCAGCATATCACTCAGGGCATTTTTTTTTACTTTTATAGTAACATATGACCTTACCGACAACTGGTAAAAATCGCTTATTTCAATGGAAATTAAAAAGAAAGTCTTTTAGAAAGCCATGTCTGGTACGTATTGTTTATCATTGTTTTTAGTATGTATGCATTGTACTTTTCTTCTGGTGTACAAAAAGTATTATTGTGTTGTATTATCTCGTACGTCAAACATCCTTTCTTAGCTTACTTTTCTGCTACCCGCTTTTAATCAGCCACGTCCTTACACACACTTGCTATACCTGTCAATGACATAAATCGTCGCTCAGTGACAATATGTCAGACGCAGCGTTTAATACCTAAGACGGATCGCCAACCGGTCGACATTCTTAGCGTGAAATTAAACGTCGATATTATTCGATGATGGAGAAATCGGTGAAAAATGCGTGCTGAAATTTATAGCTTAATTGGTTACCTTTGGCCTGTCGTTTTAAACGATTAGGGGTCAGTTGTAACGGCTTAAAAGTCACACTTGTAACTATAAGGTGACCGCCACATCGTCAGCGAAGGAAAATAAATAGAAAATGTTAAATTACTTCCAAGCAAAGCAAGGACCATTAAAACAAGAGGACTGTCATTCTCCATACTTGGGATCGTACCCCGACCGCAAGGGGATATCCAGGCAAAAACTAGATGGCGCTAAAAAACTAAACATTTAACGATGTTATAATTGAACAAAGAAATATAGTATAGTAACAATTAGTTCGTAAACAGCTAATAATAAATAAATTCTAATATTTAAATACTGCGTCACGCTTGCAAAGTTGAATAATTGTAAATAATATCATTCTTATACCAAGCTTATACATAGATGGCGTTGTAAATATCGGGGAACAGCTTTTTGTATGGAGAATGACAGTCCTCATGCTTTAATGGTCCTTGCTTACAAGGAAGGAAGAAAAGTTGCCTAAAGCGCAGGTTGATGGAAAAACAACCCAAGGTAGTTCTTAGTGCCTAAAACAAGGAGGGCCGACCCCAGATAAAAGGGATAAGGCACAACATTCGGAAGGGATAAGGGATAACATTCGGACAAATAAAATTATGCCAAAAATAGGCGACCCGTCACCAAGTCAGGATCTAATCATTGAATTTTGAGACCCGAGCGAACTCTTCAAATATACCTATAGTGATTTGGATATTTTTATGCTCACCCTTGTAATTGAGTCTTTTTCTTCTGTGCCTTATCCCTTTTATCTGGGGTCGGCCCTCCTTGTTTTAGGCACTAAGAACTGGGTCGCCTATTTTTGGCATAATTTTATTTGTCCGAATGTTCTATTTGCCCGAAACTATTTACGCATAATTGTTATTTTACAGATAATATTGACTTTTCAGAATAACTATAAAAGAAACCTAACCTAATCTACTATGTTCTAAATGGCTGATGTAAAAGATTTTGCAAAATATTTTCCGTTAAAGCTAGAGAAATATTATGCGTAAATAGTATTCGGGCAAATAGAACATTCGGACAAAAAAAATTATGCGAAATAGATGGCACCCTTTGGTGACAATACGACCATCTTGGAAGTGTATCCTTTAAAACAAAAACTGAATTTCCAAAATCGGTCCTGCCATCTTGGACTCCACCATTTGTGAAGTCGGTTAGCACGTTCGCAGACCCAATTTAAATTGTAAACCTTACGGCTTTGCAATAAGGTGTGCCGTGACCCATATCACGGGACCAGGAACTTTGTGAACAGTTCTGAGAATTCTTTATTAATGCACCTTTTCGTCCTCGAATGTGTTTCACAGTTCATTCCGATATGTGCAGTACCTTAATCACGAAACTTATGTTGTATAGATGAGCACACTGTGTTATAATCATCCATTGACCTTCTTTTTGTCAACGTCATCAGATATCGATCTATAGATCAATGATCCAGATTGAGTCAGTGCCTGACGTCTCGTCGTGATTGAAGGACGGGCTGACAGACAGACTGATTGGATATAATTACTTGCATATTTTATATCATAGAACTTTTTGTATGTGATATTGTTTGAATTGTTGTTGTTGAGTTTGAACAATGAATAGTAATGTAGATAATTAAGATTTTATTGTATTAAGAAATTGAGTATTAAAATCGTGATGATCGACTGGTTGGAATTCAAGAATTATTTTAATCAGATGGATTTGTACATTAGTCTTATAGATGTTTTCTATCTATTAAATCATTTATTTATCAATGTTTATCGTCATCTAGTACCCATAGTAGTGTAAGATAGTCTTCCAAAAATAATATACAAAAAATAACAATAAAATTAGCTTTTGTAACTGTCTGAAGATATTGGCATAAATAAAAAAGATAGAATCTATTGAAATCAATAGAATTCATAATGAAGATTGATATAAAAGAATATTTTTAAATTTATACACATATTTCGTGTATTATACACAACTTGAAAAAGTACGTATTAATTATTAATATTAGTTTAGGATTTTCATGAAAAACAGATAAGTTAATGGTAATTCAAAAAATATTATCTTTTATATTCTGTTCATACACCACTCAAATCTTTATTTATGCCAACATCCTCAGACACCTACGAAAGCTACTTTTGAAGTGTCAATCATGAGATAATTTAGATCCATTTTCAAATCCCAATTAATTGCATTGGAAAGTTGGCACGCGTGCACGGTGCGATGACAAACGATGAGAACAGACAATCCAATTACTACAGCAGATATTAATGACGAGACACGAAGAATATTACCGATACTAATTTTTGATACTTCTCATACATCTTCCTTCTTATTTGGCTGGCTGGTGAGCTCAAAAATTACGTCACACTTAGTGAAGGGCTGGGAAATACAATACCCAGTCAAAGATCGGCAAAGTATAGGTAACACCTCTGGTGTTGCAGATATCCATGGGCGACGTTGACTGCTTTCCATCAGGCAGCTCGTCTCCTCGTTTGCCATTTATAACATAAAAAAATATATGCAATACCCGGGGGTATTACCCGACTCTAAATAAACATTTACCCAGGTTGCATTAGCTACAATGAACTTGCCGGCATTGCCCTGTTAAGTAATATAAGCAAGCATGTGATGTTATTCCGCGTTTGCTTTAAGGCGGCCGACGTTACATTTTATTTATTATCTTTAAAATAAAATGATACATTAATTTTTATTAATTACAGTTTTTTTTTAACCAGGGTTCTGAGTCAAAATACCCGGGCTTTACCCGGCTCTGAATAAAGTCGGGTACCCGGGTTGTATTCCCTAGTGGGGGCTACCCAAAGGCCGAAAGAGATCGCTCTTTAAGGATTAAACTTTGAAGATATACTCATACCCCCGTCGTGGCGAACATAAAAATCTGGGTGAGGTCGCAAATAATCGCACAACGCTGAATATGTTGGGATGTTGTTAGGATACATATAAGTAGTGTAAACTCGATTTTGCAGTTTCGAAAAAGTTGTGCTAAATGTGTGGGGGTCGAAAAACACCGAAATTTTCGGTAATTTTTCAGATTTTGGTCTGTACCTTCTAAAAACCGGATTTTTGGATAAAATTGTCTATGACACTATTAAAGAAGATAAAATTCTCTACAACATGAGTGTAACATCAACTCTGCATATTTAGAAAATGTTGAGATATAGCACTTCAAAAAATTGCAATTTTTCCCAAAAAGTTCGAAATTGCACTTTTAGCTACCTCTCAAGTTGAATAGCAGCTGAAATACTGATCTTACAATGACAATTAGATTTATGAAGTTATAGAGCAATTATTGAGCTTTATTTTAAGTATAATTTGAACCCTGTATTAGCGATAATTCTCTTGTTATCGGAAAAAGACCAAATCATTAGAGAACTCAGATTTGTCAGGAAAGAGTGCTCCTAAAACAAATTGTTAATTATTCATAGGAAGTTTTAAAAATGACTTTATATTTCTAAACATCATTCATTTAAAAAGTCCTGAGGGGCCATGATGATCGCGTACAGCGCACATTATGTAAATGATAAAAGCATCGTCACATTTACATACGTACGTAAATTTGAGAATGTTGAATACTTTATTATTTATTTATACAGTGATATGTGCAACCATCATATGCCCGCTAAATTAGTCTTAGATACACATCGTAAGATCTTAGTCATAAAATGTGAAAATCAACGTAAAGTGATGGCGAGTCCTCGGCTGACTCCAGTGATAGAATTGCAGGACGGAATGTAAATTAGTATTTATTTATCGCAATAACTTACACTAAAGAGTGGCTATGTAGTTACCCTTAAATTGCTGACATTTTACGGAATCCGGCAAAAAGTTGTCTCCGATGACATAAAACATTAGATTCAACGTTTGTCAACGAAACGTCACGCAACCGGTAGGTATGTGTAGTTTTACGTGGTTATACGTTTACACCTACTAGTTTTCCGCGTCTAATAATGCTCCTATTTTGTGTAAGTACTTATAATATTAGGCTTGCCTTTACGCAATTGGCTAAATGGTCGTATTCTTCTGAATTACACCTAGAAAAGTGTCGTCAAAATCATGTTCAAGGCTAAGTAGTCAAGCAGGGGCTTATTGCATAACAAAGTACGAGATAATATTATAAGTAAGTTTGTATGGATTTTTACTAATAATATTAGCTTGTCTTCTTCTATGTACTCGTAATTAGCCTCAGGTCTTCCCCTAACAAACTCTGCAGAGAACAAGGTTAAGCCTAGCTGTCCGGCATGAGATTTTTCTTCTTCACAGCCTTTCAGTAATTGTAACAAATACTATGCTACAATCCATCCTGACGTTTTAATTTCAATAGTAAAGATGACCTCTATCAAGCAGTTGCGATAGAGAGACTGAATCGTTATGGGTAGGATGTAGCCAACAGTTGTGTGAAATACGTAAATTATATGCTAGATAAGCTAACAATATGCGTAACGTAGGCAAGATGACCAACCGAATGTTACGAAATACGTGTACGATCTTCTAACAGTGCCAAAGTCCATCACCCTGGTTTAACCCCAATGGAAGACTTTGCTGCCCGATATTCCTATATAACCTACCACTGGGTGCATAATAATTCGTAGGAGATAGGGAAAAATACAAATTTGGGTGGACAAGGAGCAGCCCCGCATGAGATCCTTATGAGTGGGGTAATAGTTAAGAAACGGGAAGCCGAGTCAAAGTTTTCCTCGGCTCAAAAAGGGCACAGGTGTTATCTAAAACACAGTAGGAGCATTCCACGGAAACGTTACGTCAGGGAGACTACCTTTTTAATACTTTTTACAAGTAAAATTAAAATCTGAATATCAGTACCTATGGTAATATCAAAACTAGGCTTTAAGATTGGTAGTGTTTCTTAGTAACTAAAAAAAATATTAGGGTTTGCTACCATAGCATCGCGTAAGCGACAAAAAAATATGTTTTCATGGAATGTTCCAGTAGGAACTACATACATACTCACTTCTAAGTTGTAACTTATTGCAATAAATACGAATTTACATGGTGTCCTGTTCAAGTTGATTTTCACATTTTATGACCAAGATCATACAATGTGTATTTAAGACTAATTTAGCGGGCATATGATGGTTGCACATATCACAGTATAAATAAATAATAAAGTATTCAATACTCTCGAAATTACGCACGTATGTAAATGTGACGATGCTAATGTGCGATGTACGCGATCATCATGGCCCCTCTGAATTTTTTAAATGACTGATGTTTAGAAATATATAGTCAATTTTAAAACTTCCTATGAATAACTGCGCAATATACTAACAATTTGCTTTAGGAACACTCTTTCCTGAGAAATCTGAGTTCTCTAATGATTTAGTTTTTTTCCGATAACAAGGAAAATATCGCTAGTACAGGGTTCAAATTATACTTAAAATAAAGCTCAATAATTGCTCTATAACTTCATAAATCTAATTGTCATTGTAAGATCAGTATTTCAGCTGCTATTCAACGTGAGAGGTAGCTGAAAGTGCAATTTCGAACTTTTTAGGAAAATTTGCAATTGTTTGAAGTGCTATATCTCAACATTTTCTAAACATGCAGAGTTGATGTTACACTCATATTGTAGGGAATTTTATTTTCTTTAATAATGTCATAAACAATTTTATCCAAAAATCCGGTTTTTAGAAGATACAGACCAAAATCTGAAAAATGACCGAAAATTTCGGTGTTTTTCGAGCACCATACATTTAGCACAACTTTTTCAAAACTGCAAAATCGAGTTTACACTACTTATATGTATCCTAACAACATCCCAACATATTCAGCGTTGTGCGATTTTTTGCGACCTCGAATGTTCGAAATGACTGGGTCATCACTAGAATGGCATTTGTCGTTACTTTGTGCAACTTGGCGGCTCTAAACATTACCAAAAATGCCATTCTAGCAAGGCGAGTGGAGAGGGGGACTTCTGAGTATTCCCTAATGTGTATGGACAAGACCTGATATTTTTTTAAGAATAACTCCTCAAAGATGAGACCGCCAGGTTTACTGGGCTATTCTTCAGAAATATGTTTGCGACTCATTCATTGAAGTTCATTCACTTAGTATGAAAAAGGGCCAGATGAATGAGGTGGCCGCAGACATATTTCTGCAGAAATGCCCTAGTAGAGTGCGACTACGATTACTTTGCAAAGCGGAACATGGCAACACCTCCGTTTAAAAGTCAAATTTCTATGAAAATGTGACTTTTAAATGGAGGTGTTGCCATGTTCCGCTCCGCAAAGCTGTCGTAGTCGCACTCTATCTGCTGATTATCCATTTGTATTTTTTTTTTATATTCTGTGTCCAGTGTTCAGTAATACATTTGATTAATTTGTGTTAGTATAATTTGACTTCATAACTGAATTTAAATGGTATAACAATTATATTGTTATAAAATTTTCGACTGCTATCACTAACATAGATAAGTGTAATACTAACACCTATATGGGCTCTGCCTGAAATATCGAAAATATCGAATTGAATTGAATCGAAAACTATGTAAACAGTTGCAAATCTTAAGCAATATTGATACATGTCTATTATCGAAACTGCAGAAGGCTGTCAGTGCCATAATCAGGTTGAGCAGTGCTCAATATCCGTACCGCTGCTTATAGTAACAGAACAATAGAGTCTGTGCGGAAAGAGAATAGGCGTGGCGAAAAACGGAACTAACCTAACCAGTATGGCCACAGAACAGAAAATACGGCGCATACGGTACAAAAGCATTACAGCGCCCCACAAAATTAATCCTATTCTCTTTCCGCACAGACTCTACAACCTAGTTAAATTTAAGCATGACTACGTATAGTGTATTCAATCGTTTTTTAACCTAATTTAAATTACATCTTTACTACATTCAAATGCATCGATCGTTCTAAACATTGACAGACATTTATGAGACATTGTTCCAAAGGAAATATGAATACCATGTATTTTTAACGATTCTCAACCGCAGTTACAGGTAGCTTCTAAAGAAACATACGACTGTTCATAATTATATGTATTATATTAAGAGGAAACAGGAGGGCAGTTTTTCCATACAAACGTAGTCCCCTGTTTCCTCCCTGGTTAATGCCAGTAGAGCAATCATTTTTTGTCCAAAAATCTATGGCTACTATTGATATGTTCCTATGTTTTCCTTTTTACGATAAATTGATTCTCAAAAGAGATATTAACCTTCAAAAACCTAAAAAAAATACCAGATTTTCCGCTGTGTTCACACATCCAGAAAACAAATTTGACTAGATTATTAAAAAAAAGGAAAACATAGGAACACGGCCAAAGCCTTTCTTGAATGTTTAATGAAAAAAATAGTTAAATAGGTTAAGGTTTGGGGAAGAAATCAGGGGACTACGAAACGTTGTTTTCATGAAATTTTAAAAGGTATTTTCGGTCCAAGCTGCAGTTGTCTCTATCGCGCTCTGCGGGAGAGAGGCGGGCAGTGCGGGACAGCGACACATTTTACAAATACCTAATTTTCAATTCTCTCGGCCTTACTGTTTCCTCTTAAGTCATCATCATCAGCCTATCGCTGAGGGCTACTCTCATAGATGAGTCATTGTATCGACCAATATATAAAAAGCAATTTTACATCTCCTGAACAAGTTACTGAAACTTAAACATAACAGATTTCCTCGACAAGCAAACTCAATCAAAAACCTCTAAATAATTGAACTCTCAAATAAAATTCAGTTAATATTCAGCCACACGAAACAAAACGGCAAATGAAGCGCCTCAAACACATGTTAACGGCTGATTGACAGCTGACAGTAGCACGCCGGCGCCGGACTTATCGGAAATTGCCTGTGAATTAATTCAAAAATAGAACGCTGGTCAGACAAAAGAATAACGAATTGGTGTTTCTGTGTTGGTGACAAGTTTGGCAACTTTCGATTTTAAACCGTTATTTATTTCAGTGACTTCGTTGACTATAAGCTATTTTGTATTGAAATTATAAACGAACTTATCGGGAATGATCATTGGTTTAATTTAAAAAGTATTTGCGCTGGGTAGACGTCAGAATAACGTAAATGGGCCATTCCACGTGGTTTCAACAAATGGGTGTGCGGCATGATTTTTGATTTGAATAAAAAAAATTGAGGATATACTTTATGGTGGCAGAAGTGCTAAACCACCGCTATTTATTTTTTTCATCTTTTAATTTTTGAGCTATGTCCATTCGAAATAAATAGTGGGGTCAAATTCCTGCTTGTATATAATATGCTCTAACTTTTTTTTAGAAAAGATAACGAAATAATTGTTGCTGTGTTTGATTAGGTAAGAACTGTGGATATCATACTGTATAACAAAAGTTATCTGAATTAACCACGAACAAAATGGTGTCCATTTGAAATATACACTTAACTGGTAAATTTTTACAATGTTTTTATTTTTTCTGTCTCAACCCTGATGCATATTAAGGATAACTTTTTTCTGATTTAGAAAGTATTTGTTTTGCTTATTCTACAAAATAAATATTATCGTGTTAGGGTAATAACTTCTAAGCGAAAAATAGTAGTGAAAATTGAGAATTTCGAAAAATGGTTATGTTTGACCCCCAAAAAACGCATGTGGAAGAAAACATAAAAATCTGAATTTATTCAGAAGATACAGTCCATGTCTTCGATAATCAGATTCAGTTTAAAAAGTTTTGTTATTTTGCCTATTTTTGGAAATGTGATTTTTTTAAACTGCTTATCTCGTGCATTTTCTCTCTCATTGTATTTATGTATGTATGTATGTAAATTCTTTATTGCACAAAATAATACAAAGCACAGGGTTACAAAAGAAAGTTATATGTACAAAGTCGAACTTATCCCTTTAAGGGAGCTCTTCCAGTCAACCTTTGAGCAGTTGAGTGATGAGACAAGAGAGGTGGTAGACAAGCAGGATCAAGTACAAGATATTATAGAGATATTTATGTGTAAATAGATAATATGACTACATATACCCCAGGTAGTGATAACATTTTATCCCCTTAAGTTAAGTACGAGTTTTGTGTAAACAAAATTCTTGGAATCAAGTTCTTTTTTTTGTCTCAGAATCAGATGTCGATGTAGCTGAGTTGTACCCATCAGAGCGATTTAAAAATATAAGAACCATTAAAAATATACGTTCTTATCATAGTTTCGTTCCCAGTTCTCAAAATGAATTAAAAGTGCGACGTGATTCTACTTTAAAATTTCGAAGTAGTAAAGGTTTGCATGTAATGTGTTTAGTTTCTTTTTATATAAATATTATTAAATATATGTAGTAAACTTGAACCGTCTGGCTTTATTTATTGATTTTCATCAATTGCCATACATTTAAAATTTATAGTCGTAAATATTTTAATCTGCATGTATAAATACAATGAGAGAGAAAATGCACGAAATAAGCAGTTTAAAAAAATCACATTTCCAAAAATAGGCAAAATAACAAAACTTTTTAAACTGAATCTGATTATCGAAGACATGGACTATATCTTCTGAATAAATTCAGATTTTTATGTTTTCTTCCACATGCGTTTTTTGGGGGTCAAACATAACCATTTTTCGAAATTCTCAATTTTCACTACTATTTTTCTCTTAGAAGTTATTACCCTAACACGATAATATTTATTTTGTAGAATAAGCAAAACAAGTACTTTCTAAATCAGAAAAAAGTTATCCTTAATATGCATCAGGGTTGAGACAGAAAAAATAAAAACATTGTAAAAATTTACCAGTTAAGTGTATATTTCAAATGGACACCATTTTGTTCGTGGTTAATTCAGATAACTTTTGTTATACAGTATGATATCCACAGTTCTTACCTAATCAAACACAGCAACAATCATTTCGTTATCTTTTCTAAAAAAAAGTTAGAGCATATTATATACAAGCAGGAATTAGACCCCACTATTTATTTCAAATGGACAAAGCTCGAAAATTAAAAGATGAAAAAAATAAATAGCGGTGGTTTAGCACTTCTGCCACCATAAAGTATATCCTCAATTTTTTTTATTCAAATCAAAAATCATGCCGCACACCCATTTGTTGAAACCACGTGGAATGGCCCAAATGGTTTTTATGCCACACCTGGCCATAAAGTGACTTGTAGACATAAAATGATGCACACAATACGGGAGGTAATAAAGAAAGCCCTCGATCGCATATTTACGTCCCTCGCTTGCAGCTCGGGCCGCAAACATCTGCGATCTCGCCCTTCCTTTGTATTACCACCCTAGTTGTGTAATGTACTATTTTGTTGGTAATTTAATTTATATCTTATATCTATCCTACGCACAAAATAACGTAACGTGAGAAAGTCACTAGGCAGGTTTGTAAGCCCCCACTTGATTAGGATTCCTATCCAAGTGCCAATAAGGCTCATTGATCAAATCGGGACCTAAAAGAAAACGAAGCGTAAAACGAGACGTTGAGTTACGCACAACTAATCTGCTTAAACCAAATCTATATCTATCCTATAATAAAAATAACAACGCGTGTATACATAATAATGTTTATAAATTTACACCAATTAAATGTATGCTCTTAAGAATATACGTACATAAATACTCGATCGACTTAAAAATACTGACCTGCTTGTCTTACAAATTTCTAAAAACCATCAAATTTGACGTACAAGGTAATCTTACAAGCGCAAACCTACATCAATAATAAAAACCCCCCAAAAATGTCAAGCCTGCCAAACTAAAAAGCAATTTTAATTCCGAATTCAGAACTCCGCCACCGCGGGACTAAATCAATATGATATGACAGTTACGGTCAATTTATAGCCCTGAGTTAATTACAACTGTGGGCCGGGGAGCTCGTCTAATGACTTGTAAAGATGCTGTGTTACGTGCGTGGTAACGCTTGATATATTGTTTCGGTTTTGATTGTATCGATCCCGAAATTGCGTAACGTTTTGCCGCGTTTGTGATATAAAAGTTGGGAATTTTGGTACAGTCCGCGTTTTGGCGGCGTCTGGGAATACTATGTAAAGAGTATAAAACGTACTTTTTAAATTATTTAGACACTATTTTTACACAGAAATATATCGAGATATATTTCTCTCGATATATTTCTGTGCATTTTTACTCTAATTTTACTCTAAAAAACCCAACTGCTCAATCATATATCCTCGTTTAAAATTTGCATATGTATTTATATTTTTAAACAAATGTCCTCAAGATTACGCTGCAATCAGGAGGGATTTAGAAATGTAATATCAAATTTATGAAAACTAATGAGAGGGAGAGAGAGAGAGAGAAAGAGAGAACTTTTGAGAGGAAATGGAGAGATGCGTACGTCCGATCAAGTATAAAATCACAAGATGTCTTATTAGGCCACGGTCTGAGATGAAATCATCAAAAATCTTCGCCCATTACATCGATAATTCTCCCAATCTAAACACGGTGTGATCTAATTCGGCCGCGCGCTGACAGCGTTATGACCGCGCAAGCGCGAGGGAGATCTGTCAAAACACGCGCAATCAAACCAGCGAATGATAGAAAACAAACATATAGCGATCTCAAAACACTATTCGGGTAATTTACGAGATCAAACTCAAATTGAGGATGTAGCGGCTGTGAAGATAAGTAGCTTGTGGTGCAATATACGTAATTAATTATACATATTTAAGCCTGTATTGCTGCTTTGGTAAGCCTTTCTTACAGTTGCCAATGGTCACGGTTCAAAGTTCTATTTCACTAGCCTTTTTAAAAAGTTTAGTTCACTCCGTGGTGGGTATTCTTGTCGATTTCACTCCGCTGCAAATATAAAAGTATTTTTATCTCTAGAGCATTGTCACTAATAGATAATTACATTAATAACGCATGAACTTATGATATTTATGAAAATAATCCCACGTTAAGTTATGCAAGAGCAAGGTTTAATTAGCTTTTAGTAGTAAACAGGACGCTATTAGTAATTAAAGATAGTATTCATATCAGACTACCAGACATAATTATAATTACTGCAGGTTAATGATGAAAAAGGTATTAAAAATGAACACTTTAAATACCTTTTTCATCATCAACCTGTAGAACATAAGTGTGTTCATTTCATCACACAAATTATATTCAATCAAAGAGCAACAGCGACAAGTAATAGCCACCAGGATTAGAAGCTTTTAGGATAGCTAAAGAAAATGCAATGGGAGGAAAACCACGACTTAAAACTTTAGAGCACATGTAGTGCAGCATTACAATAAACACATTTTACGTTTATTAATTATGTCAAAATAATTGATCCCATCAGCAGCTATGTTTTACCACCACCCGGTGTTGCTACAGCAAAAAAAAACCACGCGCAGTTCCCACATTCTCGTCGGCGTTTAGTTTTTTCACGCGAACGGCGATGACGGATCAAAGGTGGAATCGATGCGTTTACGACCGGCCTCTATTACGATTACGAATTGTTCTGTATGTGATGAATCCTCAGATCTTTTATTTAATTCGCATCTTTTATCAAACGGTTATTTATATTATTTCATTTTATGTTCCTGTTATTTGGGCGTGTTTCATTTTTCATCACAGTAGTGATGACAAGGGCAGATTATTTTAATACTTTTGATTGGTGTTCATGCTGTGATCTTTGACCTTGCTAATTGACAACATTTCATATTTTCAAAAGATCTTAATTCGAAAACCATTTGGGTAAAACTGTATTTTATGCTCAAAAAAAATATTTTTGGATTTTTTCCCCATTCATTTTGGAAAAAATCGTCAATTAGTGTGAACCGGAAGTGTGACGTCATTTTCCCTGCATTATCGAGAGAGACCTTAGTGCTGAAACGATTAAAAAGTGTATGGTATCCGGTTGTCATTTTCTGACATACTTGCCGTCTGACGTTTATTTGTTTTGAAAATTGTTACAACTGCTTAGCGGCTTTAGAAGTTTAATTTTCTTACCGTTGGTTCATTTGCACGTTTTCGAAGACCTTAAAAGACTTGGCACTTTCCCACTGGACTCCGATAACGCATTCAAACATTATTAACTTGGCATTCTTTTACCGGACACCGATTTTTTTCATATAATGAAGACATCAGAAGGTTTTGCTCAGGCTGATAGCACGAATCTGCCGCGTGTTGAAATTATGATGATGGAGTACACATCGGCAAGTGATAAATATAATCCAGCCCAAATAAGAGGAGCAAAAGCATCGTTGTCTTCCCGAACTTCCTATGTTGACAACGCTGTAACGCCTGACAGTTATTTTTTTAATCGTAATTGTCGCTCTGGATTCTAGTTGGGAAAGTGACGTCATTTTCTACATACGCCCTTTTAGAATGAGCTACTTTTCAAACTGCTATTTTTTAATTGAAAAATTGAGTTAAAACGAAAAAGAAAAAATACGGGTAGCTTAAAATTCCACCTATTTTCTATCCAGCTCATAAAATGAAGGAGTAGAAAATTTGAAATATTGTCAATTAAAGCATTTTGTTTTATGTATGGATTT
Organism: Eudemis profundana; assembly: GCA_947034925.1. Taxonomy (NCBI): domain Eukaryota; kingdom Metazoa; phylum Arthropoda; class Insecta; order Lepidoptera; family Tortricidae; genus Eudemis; species Eudemis profundana. The sequence goes on from OX344802.1 coordinate 24,781,666, forward strand.
CAATATCCTCTAACATTTCAACATGTTGGCTTTTTAATACAAAGAAGTTATGACTTAAACACACAATAAAATAAGTTTGAAATTATGCTAGTTTGCATACATATTCCAAATTGATATGAATGTGACGTTTAAATGACGGACTTTTTTACCAAGCTGCCTTTTTAATCTTGATACATGAAACATATGTAACAAACATATGTATGTATATGGGTGATGTAACTAATTTCTATGTGCAACTTTTGCTATGAGAGTAACGTTGAAAAGGCAAAAAATCCTGTGTTCCATACTAAACTTAAGTTCTTTGATTACTAAAATTTATAAATGTATCTAATAGCTGATTTTCTTATTCGCCATCGCCATTCAGTAAACTATTTAACACAAAGATTTTTCTATTGTATTAATTTGAATAAATTTCCAAAAAGTTAAAATTCGACCTATTGAAAATTTCCTATCAAATTGATTTATCTATCGACAAAAACTTTGGATTCCGAGAACAAGAAAACGCTTTAACCCTAACCCGAAGGCTGCTAACAATTAAAACCCTGGGAATAAGCATTTGAGCTTTATCTATCACATTGACAGGTCGCTAGTAAATTATGAGAAAAAAGAAAAAGCCCTCTATGCATTCCAAAAAACCCGAGTGATTTCTTAGTAATGTAAGGTATAAATCCTCGAATGTGTCAATTAAGTCACGTCTAATGTCGTATTTATGTAAATTATCTGACGTTTTGAGCATAGTCAGAAAGAGATGTTTGACCGTAGCAAGGTTAGCAAAAGATCTGTATTTTTGGATAACCGGTTTTAAAAGTGATCTATCACTTTGCTATAGGTCACGCAATTAATTTTTAAGTAAAAGATGTATTTGGACTCTTAAGTTATCTTAATGTATTTAATATTGAATTAATAATTAAAAGTATTTCTAAGTTTTTTGCTTAAAAACTGTCCATCAAACACGTGTTTAGTTGATAAATATTCATATTTTTAATGGCTGAAATTAATAAAAGTGTAGCAAGTCTACTGTTTAAGTTAGAAATTTCAACTTTGACATTCATAATGTCTATAAATATTAAAAAAAAAATAAAACAATACATTAGAGTCTCAAATCTCAGTTATCTCAATAATCAAATGTTATATATTATAGTTATACACAAAGTAAAATTAAAGTAAAAATAAAAATGTATAATAACGTACTATGTGATAAATCTATAATATTAAATAAAACCCATGGTTAGTGCACTATTTTAATTTATTTTCATACATCCTATTATGTACTATGTATATGTCGCCGCCAACTAGCTTAGTTAGCCATTTAGTTAACTGCCTAGCCTTTTCATTTAAATGTTAGGTTAGGTTTGTTAGTTAGCTTGTGTCCCTTCAGAGCAGAAATAGAAGCCCCGCGTAGCGGGGCTTCATTGACCTGCTGACGGGTCATAATTTAGTGAAAAGTAGTTGGCTGCGACATATACATAACAAGTATACAAATAAATTATATGAAAACTTTTATTTTAATAGTTGTATAAGTAAGTATATGCCAATTGTATGTTTAAAAAAAGCATTAACATACCTGAAGACACCGACATATTTTTATTATTATAAAAACTGACTCATGACAATAAAACGCATAAATTGGTGGATAATTTATTGAAACAGGAGGAGAAGCAATCGCGCGTGTAATAATTTAAATTTATGCATATTTGCATGAAATTGAATTTATTTTATGCTTGCAACCGATTTCTTCTATTTATTAATAAAAACACATTATATTTATTTGCTGCATTAACATTATGAACTTAGGTTTATTACTTTCCATTAGCAATATTTTTATGATTCTGTCATTCAGCATCATAATATTTTAATTGGAAAAAGATAACATTACATGTCATAAGCCGAAGATCAGATGAAATTAAATATTACTTTGGACATTGATTAAAATTATGTATAAGGATAGACAAAAGTAAAATAGATTAAAATTAAATATACTATAAAGTAAAACTAGATTAAAATTTATTTAATATACAGGGTGGGAGGGACTATACCGACAAACTTTAACTATAGATTCTAACAACTATTAGGAGTAAAAAAAGTTATGTAAATAAATAAATAAATAAATAAATAAATAAATAAATAAATATTAGGGGACAATCTTACACAAATCGAACTAGCCCCATAGTAAGCTCAATAAGGCTTGTGTTATGTGATGTAGGTATAGTCGAAAAATGCTTACTTTCAATGCTTATATTCATTATTTTTTTAATGAAAACTCCCAAGTGTGTAACAAGCCCTAATAAATGTGACTAAGATAGTTTTACTAATTTTTTTAAATCCTTTAACTAAACAGCAATTAATCTTCGCAGTATTTGATGGTAAGCGACTACGAGGCCAAAAAATTGACCTTTCGTTTCCATTTTAGCTTTTTTTTCTTTTTGATAACTTTTCCTCCAGTAAGGACATGTTTATAACGAGGGGCTGAATTTACTGATTTATTTTGTTCCATAAGACTATTAATGTAAAATGACAATATTCGACCCATGTTGATATAACATTATTTACTCGTCACACCACCAGGAATTCATGGCTAAAGTATGTCGGTATAATCATATATCTAATAGGAATCGGGAGCAATCGGCATTCCCTTAATCTTGAGTATTTGCGAACGCCACCCGGCGACTACTGGGCCTAGCAGCGCGAATACTCATGATTAAGGGGATGTCTCATCTTTTTTACTACGTAATTCGTTTTTAATTGTTCGAGTCTCACGGGAGTTTTCTGAGTAAATTTAAATAAATTAAAACTTTAGAATATCATATAAAGTACAAATTATATGCACCAAACGCGTAAAAATTATATACCCGTAATATCAATCGTCGTATTCGTATCATGTGTTGTGCAATCAAATTCAGTAAATGCCGAAACAAACTAAAATCTCAAAAAAAAACATGTGTAAAATCTATTGACTCTTTCAGATTTCCCTTTTGTGTGATGTGATATAAAAAAAATATGTCAATCAATATTGTCAAACAACATAATATTTTTAATTGTATTACATTATACTTATTTAATAAAAAATATAAAAAGTCTACTTAACCCACAAAAAAAATTCAAGCTGCATACTTATGTAATTGTACATTTTACTCGTTTATTAATTACGGTAATTAACAAATTACCTTGATCAAACTCCCCAATACAATCACAGCCAATCCCAAGCACTTAGATACAGCAAATATAAATATAATTAATTGTCGAAATAAATATGGCGGATGATTTACGGCGTTATTGACATCGGTGCGCGCGCGCTTGCGGCCATCTTGGATTTAGTAATAAATCGCCGGTTTATGTCGTTAGATCAGTCACGCGGTCGAGAATATATGGACGGATGTGTGATTTCTTCTAAAACATTTTTTCCTGGAACGTACAAAAAGTCTTGACCATTTTGGAATGTAGATATTGTTATTTATTGACACGATTTATGTATATTAGCTGGGTTTCTGGTAGTTAAGTTTTATGACATACTTATGTGAGACGAAAATATGATTGAGTCTATTATAATTTCTCGAGAGATGGCGCTATAATGCTTTTACTTCAAACATAAAATTGATTGATTTTAATTTGGTATAATTTTCGGAATATTTATGTAAATTAGTATTTAACTTTACATATATTATAACAATGGCATGCATACGAGGATCATTTATATAATTTTGAAATGAAAAGAAAGCAGACAAATTTTAAAAACGTTATTTTGAGGTGTCTACCTTGACAAACGAGGTAAGCTTATAAAATAATGCAGCAATCAAACTGTTGGCAAGTAGTCTGTAGTTCTTTCTGCAATATTTATTTATTTTTTAAATATAAAAGCCACGATATTTATAAAAGCCACGATGGTTTTTTTTAAGTATTTCGTTTGCCACTCTAATATTAAACATCAAAATAAAAAATATCAATTATTTTACTGACATATTTAAATAATGAACACTTACTAAAAACGATTTTTTTAATATTACATATAAAATATTTTATAAGATAAAAATAGCTTCTATTTCAACTGTACCAATTCCTTGCATTTGTATTGTACTTATAACAACGAATAAAAGCAATCGTTTTTAAATAGATGTATTTTTTTAACTGACCTAAGCCACTCATAGCCGCCAGTTCAGTAATAGTTTATTTACTCTGGTCCTAAATTGTATTTGTCAAGAAATACATACGATTGGAGCGAATACATACCGCTCCTTGAAAATCATAACGTCACTATCCAAAAAATGACGTTTTTGAGTTAACAATGCCATCTAACTCACGTGATTGTAAGGAACGCCATACAAAGACACCTATTGCTCTAGCTCTATTTAAAACGGCAGGGGGCGCTAGTGTCATTACGGCGAATAGTGGAAATTGACGCGCGCCTTTTTGGAACAGTGTCACTATCATTAGAAATACAGTGAAATTCAGTGGATTTTGTGAAGAACGTTGTCATTTTCTGCTTAATGACGGTATTCTGTGATATTAAACGGAAAGTACTAACATTTTTCAAAGGAATACAGTATTTATTCGTAATACGTCAGTTCAAACTTTTAATGTAGTATCAATATCAAGACTCAAATTAAAGCAATAGTGTAATTTTCGCTTTAATGACACTTGTCCTCTTGCAATTTTTAATGTTATACTTTGTGTTAAGACTGTTAAAATGACAGTATATCAATAATGACCGTTTTATTTTGAATTTCGAGTCTTGATGCAGGCTAATAATAAAGATGTACTGTATTTTTAGTACGTTAAATGACATTGTGGTTTTAATAACTAAAATGATTTTTAGCATTATTAATCGTCATTTTCGACGTAGTGTCAATTTTGCCGGCTCAAATTACTATAAATTCACTCGTTTTGTCAATTGAAAAATGCTGTTTTATGTTTAAAGCCGTTATAACTGCTAGAAGCTGCTTCCAACATTACTGCTGTTTGATTATTTTGAGACTTCTTGTTTAATGTCACGGTGTGAAATGAATAAAATTATTAACTGTTTTTGAGACTGATAGTCATTTGCGTTAATAAATGTCATTTAACAAGTTTTCTTTAAGTTTTTATACAAAAACATGGATTTTTCTTCCAAATAACCAGATATAGTGTCATTGTTCCTTAAATTAAATTAAAATTTACGAAATCACAGGCTTGAAAAGTGACATTAAGCAAAAATTAATGGAAAAGTGACATTATTATTTTCTTTAAATTGAATTATCAGATAAATAAAACATAAAAGGCAGAATCTACTCTTATCGGTAAAAAGCATAGTCACGTATTTAACAAAACACAGTATAAAAATGATACTTTTATTACAAATAAAGTAGTTTATAGACGTTTTAATATTTCGGAAACTTTCAAGCCCCGTACCCAAAAATCGTGTTTTTCGTTTAATGACGTTATGATTTTCAAGGAGCGACGGCATGCATGTATCGACTGTGTCTTTCATTAGCTTGCTTTTAACACATATTTATTTACAACATTAAAATGTAGCTTTAGTTTTTTTAGTGTGCATATAAGTTTTTTTTCCAATTTCAGTGTACGTATAATTCAATATCGTATACTAGTAATGGGTTATTCTTCAGAAATATGTCTGCGATCACCTTATTCCTATGGCCCTTTTTCGTATTTTTCTGAAGAATAACCCTAATATTATAAATGTGAACATTTGTAAAAAGTGTTATCGTATTATTTAGTAACAAACATCTGTTACTAAATAATGCGATAACAGCGGAATGGGTTGACATAAAATGTAAGAAAGCCAAGTCCTGGATTGGAACATAGGACTTTATATCCCAGTCGCAAGTTTCCTTGGAACGATAACGGGAACAACGCAGGCGAAGCCGCAGATGAAAGTTATCCCACTAGTCCCACTAATATTATAAATGCGAAAGTTTGTGAGGATGTTTGGATGTTTAGATGTTAAGATGTTTGGATGTTTGTTACCTAATAACGGGATAACAACTGGATGGATCAAGCTGAAATTTGGCATGTAAGTAGTCCAAGTCCTGGATTGAAACATAGGATACTTTATATCCCGGTAAAGAGTTCCTTTGGGACAATAACGGGAACAACGCGGGCCAAGCCGCGGGAAAATGCTAGTATACAATAAAAGACATCAAAATAACTGTTATGTTTATGAATCCTTATGTTTACAGCTTTACTATTATTACTCGGATATTTTTACCGGCAAACCTGTCGGACAGGCAAATTTATCGTCAGCATGTGACGCCAGCTGCTACCTGCGACATAAACTTATGTCTAGTGTCGTGACTAATCGGACGGGGCCTGTCACCTGCCATAGCATGGAGACGGTTACAGGCAAGTACAGTCGAGTTGTGAAAATGTTGAGCACTTAGTGTAGAGGCGAGCGTCTATAGAAGAATATGATTATAATTTAAATATCTGTCAGTCTAAGATAATTAAGTAAAATATATTGATTTAGTAAGCGCTGCCACAAACGTAATCTAATATATCGAACCAAAATAGATCTAAATCAATACGTTTGTATATATTTATATAAATTCCCTGATTGTGAGTTAAACCCCTTGCATATGGTGGAGGTGCGGGGCTATGCCCAAAATCTTTAATTAAAATACAGGTAAGTTAATTTGAATCAGCACCATACATTTTAAAACTAAAAGGTTCTGAATATGCTCAACAGTTTCATTGGCTGATTGTACTATTTTTTATGTACAGTTTGGATTCATATAATTAATAAATATAAACTAACCTAACTTTTTAGGCTTGTAAAATATCAAGACTGATCAAATGAGGCCTGTCACCACTCACCAGCCATGAGCCTGCACGATGACGGTTATAGGCATGTATGTACAGTGGGCCAGTAAAAGTGTTGAGCACTCGAGTACTTAACAAACGTCAAATAAAATACGCAGTAGTTACTTAGATAATTTGATTCACGTAATGAATAGAAGAACAATCAATGTAAATTGTCAACATTTTTTTTGGCTGACTGTACCAGATTCATATGAATAAAATTATAATTTGGTTTTTAAATATAAATAAAACTGACCTTGACTAACTTAGCTTTGGGCAGGTCTGTAGTGTCAAAACTAAAGACATGGGCCTTTTTCTTGCGCGATGATAGTCATGTATGTCGCCGCCAACTGGTTTAGTTAGCCATTTGGTTAGCTGCCTAGCCTTTTCATTAAACACACTCCTTATTTTAGGTTAGGTTTGCTAGTCAGCTTATGTCACTCAGAGCAGAAATAGAAGCCCCGCGCAGCTGGGCTTCGTCGACCTGCTGGCGGGTCATAGTTTAGTGAAAATGCTGGGCAGTTAACCAAATGGCTAACTAAACCAGTTGGCTGCGACATATACATTACTACTTATTGAGTTCAGGAAACCTTATATTAATGGTGCTTTTTTTATTATGTCATGAAGAAGCAAATGAGCATGCCCCTGCCTAAAGCTGAGAGTTGGTCGCCATCATTGAGTTTGTGAAATGTGCCTTGACTGTAGAAGTTACTAGAACATAAGTCAAGTTAGTAGAAATCATTACCAAAGTGTATGTAAGGAATTGTAACAAATCTCATGTAACTGAAATCCACAGCTTCTGACACGTTTTTAAATTTTAGGAATTTGTTTATTTAATATATTAATTTTTTCCAGCTAGCACAATGATCTTGTCACCTGTCATATTGAACCACGTCTTCCTTAGGGAAATAGTACTAGAATACCTAAACAAAATACTAGTAAAAAAATGTACCTACTGTGATAAAAATTGAGGCAGTCTATCTCTACCGTTGGTCCATTAGGAAAACTTGAAAAAAAAAATTACTTTGCAATAGAGGCATGTGTGAATCTTTTTGAATAACCGTTGCAACACGTTGTATATATAAGTATAATTTTAATTTAATTGATGAAGCCGATTATTACATTTTTTTAAACATAAATTAACAACAGTTAATTAGTAGGTATGCTACTCATAATTAGAAATCTAGTGTACAACTAAAAATATTCAACGCTGACTCTCTCAGACGTTTCTTTTGGAATATTGATAAAAAATTATTTTCAAAAAAATAAATTTCATGAAAAGCTTGCCTAGCCAAAATATAATCAGGTATTTAATAACCTAATCCAAAATATTTTGAGGCACTAGTAGATACGTCATAAATGACAACAAAATCCAAAAACCTAACCCTTCACTAATTAAAATTATTTATTTATTCAAACCATTTATTCCGAAACTTAATTATAATCTTAATCCCTAACCCATTACAATAACTCATTGCACAAAACAGCCTTACTGCAAGTCAACCCCAGTGACATTAGTGCAGTTGTCTCGCTCGCGCCGCCCCGCCCACCGATAGACCAGACACTTGACTGTAATGACAACTGTGCACTGCTTTACAAAAATAAACATGGCGGACAGCGCGAATGAAGGGAGGCATGCACGTTTTTAATCTAAGAGGAAGAATAGGTGCAATAGTTTTTTTGTAGTAGGTGCAGTTTTATACAGGTATTTTACTATTTTAGCTAATTTTTTTACTTGAGTATGTAACACATTAGATCTTTAGAAAAAACAAAAGAACAATAAGGATTTTGGCTACTTCTAGAATTAGACTTTCATTCTAATCTGATTTTTTTTTAATATTAAAGTAATGACTACTTAATACAATATTTTCTATTAAGTATTAAAGTGAAAACGGTTTGCTTTGTTTCAATGAATCAAATTTAGTTTATTCTCATAAATATATCGATACTTTCTTTATAATTAATAATCAAAATTCCAGGTAAAACTAATCTGTTATAATACTTATAATATCACATGTTTATGTATATAAAATTATAAGAAAATGTATCCAAACGTTATGAAAACATATCTAACAAAACTTTTAAATATTCAAAGTATTATTTTTTCCGGCATCATAATGGATGAAAAAAAATGTACAACCAGCTTTTTCAAAAAACATACAGACGAAAAAGGAAAATTATATTTGTTTGTCTAAACTAAATATAATTTTTACCTATTTCTTCGAATAAATTATGATAAAGTGTAGATACCTATACAATAGTAATTAATTGATAAAAATTAAAATGACAGCTCTAAAAATTATCTAAAACGGTTAAATGAATATGGTGCTGGCTGAAAAAAAATTGAGATACATTAAATAATTGCATTCTTTAGATTTAAAAACGTAAAAAAATCTGTGGATTTCAGTAACATGCCCCAAGTAAATCACTGACTTTAAAAAAGGGGCTCTCGTGCCCGCGGTGCCCGTAATCATCTGCTATATTATCTGACAGAACAATGTGCCAAAAATATTCAACTCTTAACGACTCTAAAAATATATAATAAATAAGTCACTTATTTTTGAATGGCTTGCTTGCCCTAACATGCATTCTCATAATAGTAAGTTGGCAAAAACAATAAATGAAATTTTATAAAAAAAAAATATTTAAATAAATTGCATTCAGTCTTTTTTGGATAAATATTTCGTCTCAAAAAATATTGTTGCTGTAAAACTAGAACATAAAACAATTACGTGATTGCACCCGGCTTCAGCACGCAACCTTCGCCGGCCGCCGCCGCAAACCCACTGAAATCAGTTTGGCCCGAACTTTCCCGAGCCTACAAAGCATTTCCCGACTCCACAACTCCAAACAAACTCATGAAACTCCTCAAAAAACTAATGAAAATCACAAATAACCAATAAAAACAAAACTAAAACAACGCATAGTGGCGAAAAATTAAGTAACAAGATTTTTTTTGTGATTAAAAAAATTCTTTCTTACCGTATCGTCCGACGAGTTATAGACAGACTATGACAACACGGTTTCACCTGTCACCAGCACCTAAGCAAGCAGAGCTCAGGTATCCTTTGTTTTCCGAACTTCTATTTGTTTTTTACATACGTGAAACGAATTCTTTTAACACATCAAACACCGGTGTCGTTGAACCAATCCGTGGAGTTGCAGCTACGTTTTTTTCTTTAAAAAAAAGTTCACTTCACTGAAACTGGCACTGAGTTTGCACTTTTTGGCACTTCGCGTGTTTTTCGGGTTGGGTGCGCGCGGTGCGTGGAGCGAGCGCCGTGGTCGCGCGTCGCGGCCGGAGTGACGCGGCGGGCGGCGACAGTGGCGCCGCGGCCGCCAGAGGAACTAGCGCACTCAATCAAACGAGACGTGATAAGATGCAACTTGTTTCGTTGCAGTTCTTTTGCGAGTAATGAATGGCTGCGGATGTGGCGTCAAAGAATTTTTGAGCGGATGATATTTTATTGTGCTTCAATTAAGTTTCTTTTTTATTCAAACTCCGCATATTTAAATAAAAAAGAATACTTAAAGTTACTTTTTGAAATGACTTGTATTCAAAAATATCTTTATTAATTTGAAAAAAATGTGAAAAATATTTTTTTTCGTCAAAACAGTGCAAAAACCGTCTCGACCGGTCCGCGGTGACCTTGCAGCGTGCACCCGCGTGTCTGCCGTCTCGCTCTAACGCAGGCGGGGACTCAAGCCCCGCCCCCCGCCCACCCGCGCCTCCCGCTTTTTACCTTTTTTCCCGCGTAACTCACTTTCGTTTGTACTATTGTATTGTTTTTAGTGTTTTGATTATTTTGTTTGATGTTTTAGTATAATAATTTCATTTACTTATTATGTTTTCTGAACTTCTAGTTTTCTTACTAGATATTTTATTTTGTATTATACCTATCAGATTCCTTTTTACTTGAATTCAGTAGGTACAGTATATTTTTATTTTTTATTTTCTAGAGAAATATTATTAAAATATCTGTCTGTACAAGAGGTAAAATAGGTATTAAAAATATGTTTCGTGAATAAAACTCGTTTTACCAATGAAAATGATCTCTGTGAATTAAGTAAATTGTACAATTTATTTAATTCACAAATTTTACAAAAAAAAAAGATCTGTGGTTTTATTCGCTTTTTTTATTTTTTCAACTACCTAATATGCAGGAGTTGCATTAAATTTTATGATCATTTTTAACTTTAAAATGATCATCAAATTGAATGCAATCTAAAGTAAAAAAAACACGAGTAGTTATGTTTAAAAAAATATATTATTTTTAGATGTGAAATATTTCAAATAAACTATGTATGGACTAAATATTTTGTATACCTCTAAAAAATATTCATATTTTTTATATTTAGACTGCATTTAGGACATAAAATAATTAAATATGTATGTAAGGATACAGTCTATATTTTTTTTTTGTTTTCTATTGAATAGGTATAAAATACTCAAGAGTTGATCAAATTGCTTTACGATTCAAAAAAAATTGTTGAAAAATAGATAACTGATAAAATAAAATATTGACTAAGAAATAATACATTGACGTCGTATTATATTTAAAATATTTAAATTGAAAAAATGAGTCTGAGTCTTCTGATATTTTAAAAAAATTAGGTAGGTACAATACCAGTAGATGCGTTTTAGTGCACACTTCAAAATATAGAAAATAAAAACAATTACTAAGATTTCATGTGCAAATAGACGCACACGAATACAATACTGTATTGAGTATAAATTTAAGCAAGGATTAATGAAACTATTGAAGGAAAAATGCTATTATAATATTAATGAATCCTTAAATGACATGGATATTTAAATATGATTTTATTTATTGTAATTAGATTATTTTTAATGTACATAACTATTTGTAAGCCGAAAGGCGAAACATGACGGACTTTTATATTTTCTATTGTAACATCTTTATAATACGAGTACTATGTATACTCATGTTTATGCAAATAAATGATCTCTATCTCTATCTCTACTTTTTTCCACATTTCGAAAGTTGTACGCTAAAAAAATGGAACAGTTGAAACAATTTTTTTTATATAAAATGTTAGTTCTAACATAGATTTTCGTAATACTACCCTCTTAATATTCGCTATTATGCTGTAAAAGGAAATGTTTTCCAACAATTGACCTAGTAGTTCCATCTAGACCTAAACCAAGATAAACATGTTTTAATCGAGTGAAGAAGAAAGTCAGCACCGTGTCGTATCAGGAGACCATGGCTGGCAGAGAATATGGAAGAGTGACGATGACGCTGCCGGCAAGAGTTTAGCTGGGTCATCATTATTTGAACGTTCAACGCGCGTCATTTGCTCAACATTGTGGTCAAAATTTCTGCAGATTTTAGTAAAATTTAAATATTTGTTAGAAGTCCCGGATATTCCTTTAATTCGAACTTTACAATGGGAGTGGGGGGTAAAAAATAAGATAATAACCACATTTTTATAAAAAAAAAACCCGACCGCGGTGCACTTTGAAACCCCGCCATTTTGTTTATTTTAACGAACTTCATGCCCAGTGACACTCGCACCATCAAGACGAATCTAATGATGTATCATTTATCAAAATCGGATGTGTCGTTGAGTAGTTACGAGCGGACACAGGAACGGACATACATACATACAGGCCAAACACATAACCCTCCTTTGGGCTTCGCCGCAGTCGGGTAAAAATTGACTTAACCTAAACTAAATAAAACTAAGTGAAGTCCCCCAGATCGGGCCCCTGCGGCAGGGACCCCATTACGCTGGCTGCGTTCCCCCTCTGGATCGCTATGCTGATCCGTTGAGTGAGGAACTAGCCAGCTCTGTGGTCCCTAGTGGACAGGCTTTTGGCTTAGTGTCCTTACCAGTTGGTGGGCATCTGGACTCCACGGCCCGAGAGTCGCGAATGCAAAGGCCGCAAACACATGCTTGTGAGACCCATGTATTTGCAGTCCGGGATATGTACCAAATAAATAGCTCAATATAAGACTAAAATCCCAGGGAACTCCGCCAAAAATGTGTCCACGAAAGTGACGCGGCTGAAACAGTCGCTCGAATAATGATCCGTTTACCGTTCAGGACCGTTGCGGCTTAGTAGGATCTACTTGAAATGTATTTTATATTTTTCATAAATGAATGCTTCGTCAAACATCACTTTCAATTACATAAATTCAAGCTGTTGCTACAGGGGTCAGATACACCGGTATCCGACCCCTGTAGAATTTTTGTATTGAGAAAATACCAATTTTTTTCCATACAAAAATACCGGTATTTTTTCCGTTCTTTGGTTGATTATATCATTGTTTCATCGGGCAGTCTAATAATACGAAGTCATTACTTAAATTTATTGAGCTCTACATAAAAAGCATAAAATAATCCAAAATGTTTTTCTAGATAGACCCGAATTCATTTCTACGTATCTATCACGTTTAAATCAGGTAACAGTTCAATTTATTTTGCTCACCACATCCCTCCGCTTCAATCCACAAAATTCGTTTTGTGAAAGTGCAAAATAAAACCAAAAACAATCGGCCATGTTTATTCCCGTCAATTTGGGCGCGTTCAGAAACTGTGTGATCCGCGAAGGTCAAGTAGTTCGTCTTTATAATATTTCCGCATCACCGTTATCCAAACGTTAATTATTCTTAATTAATGACGCAACCTGGGCCCCGCTGTGTACACAGGCCGGGTACAGGAGCGAGTACAGCCTACAGGGTACATTCTACAGGCAACAGGCTGTATCTTAATCAACGCAGTGTTACCCGTCGTATTTGCGTAACAAATGGCTGGTCTCAACATGATCGAATCCTTTACACAGGTTGGGAACAACGTTATGAAACATGTTGCATGCTTGGCTCGCGTTTGCTAGTGATATCCTGGATGGATGGTGTAAGAAGACAACAAAGTTGAGGTTTTTGCTCCTCAAACCTTTAAAACGGAAGGTTTATCTTGAGAGAAATACATTAAATTAAATGGTCTATCTGGGTGTATTTTCGCGGGCGTAATTTCTCTGGCCACCAATATTTAAAAGATGCCTCCTCACTGGACTGGCATTCGTTGGTTACTTGTTAGAACTTGACTGATTCTACATTGTAACCAAAAGTCCAATTCTAATAAGGCAGAATCTTCTCAGTATTCGCCAATATGTCACGACAGCGAAATTACGTTTTTGAAAATACACCCATCTATGCTTACACATATTCGTATAAATACACATTTCAATGACTTTATGTTGCTTATACAGTTTTGGTACGTCTAGGACTTAATCCTACCTTATCCTATTAATAATAAATAATAGTATAAATATGAAAGTTTGTGAAGCTGTTCGGATCTTTAGATGATTGCAAGTTTGGTTTTTTTTTTACAAAATAACGCGGTAGAGTGCAACTACGCTAACTCTGCATTTAAAAGTCACATTTTCAAAGAAATTTTACTTTTAAATGGAGATGTTGTCATATACCCCACTGCAGTTATCGTAGTCGTACTCTAACAAAGAAATTAATTGAAATGTGGTATACAAGTAGGCCAATTCCTGTATTGAAAGATAGATATACAGCGTGTAAAGTCTAATTCGGGCGATAAATTATATCGGGCATAGTATTCATTAGTGTAATCATGAAGTAAAAGGTTTTTTTAAGTTGCAGTTCATTACGACCCCATATTTTTTTTTTAATTTCTCAGCAGTAATGTACTGTAAACATGGTTGCGGTACGGCGGTACCGAAATGTCAACGTAACTGTCAACCAGCGTTTAACGTAAGTGTGTTTGTATTATATTGCGGGCTGAATTATTTTGTATGGACAAAATTATTGTTGCAACTTTAAGTAAATGTTATCTAATTACCTTCACTTTGTCCTATACTAACCACCGTTAAGAGATTCGCCCGTATTAGACTTACACACTGTATATCCCAGTAAGGAGTTCCTTTGGGGAACGACAGGCGAAGCCTATCTTTATTTTTTGATTATTGTTTGCAATTGCAAGATGATGTTCCCGATTCGACCCATGAAAAACCACGTCTACTTGATATTGTCTTAAAGTCGGCAAATCCATCAGACAGTCGTAACTCTAATTACGCGAATCACAAGCTAACAGGCCGAATTCGCACGCTGCGTCCGCGCATATAATTTGCAGCCATAAACCGACGCGTGATGACAGACAATACGGCCCCAGATTACCAACTTTACGATACCAAATTACATACGAATCTCCCAACACCTATGCACTTTCTGACAGCCCTATTTTTATTACAACAGGAACCAGTTTAGAATGAACTGACTGCATTCATAAAAAGCTTTACATCTGTAGCAATGCGGTCGTGGAAATATTTTAAAGGTGATTTTGGTTCTTATGTAGCTTACATTAGAGTCTAAGGGTGGTTTTGACGGTGTTTTTGATAAGTTGGCCGGCTTGAAGTGAGACTGTTGAGTGATGCTTGATTGATAGCTGGATGGCTGACCTTGAGATATTTATAGGACGCTCTTAGGGTTCATATGCAGGCCAGTAGGTGTTGAAAAGATTAAATGGAAATATCAGTCTAGTGCAAAAACGACTACACAATACAAATACATTTACTATTATGCAATTAAACTCGTATAATCATAACATCGTATTTATGGAACAGGTGACGCTATGGAGATACTTGTTGTTCAGGGTAGTTAATGGCTCAAGGTCCAGAGGACGCTCTCCTTTGCAATGGACGGATCAAGTGAAAGCCCTGACAGAATCATCCCTAAATCTGCGCGCGCGAAATGCGTCGGTGAGGGAGAGATGACGGGAGACAGTCAAAAAGGGCGTGCTACGACCCCCATGACCACGACTACTCTGCCAAGAGTATACGACTAAGAAGAAGTGCTTTAAACACATACTTTTGTCAAAAAAAATGCAATTTCTTTGGTCGGGGATCACCCGTGGGCCCTCTCGGCCGCTCGAAATCGGACTACCTCTATTGTTAACCGTCTGTATATATGTAGCTAAAATACAGCCTAATTTAGGATCCAGAATGGTTGCATTACTGCATGTTTAAAAGGGTACATATTTCACTACTCGTTTCCCAATTTCCAACCTTTAGAATCACTTCGTTGGGGAACGAACGAAACTGAAGAAGGAGAAAAAGAAGAAATAGTACAGTCGCCATCAGATATATCTGAGCTGTCAGTGTACTCATAAATATCTGAACACGGCTCTATTTTCATAGCATTAGAGCCGTGTTCAGATATTTATGAGTACACTGGCAGCTCAGATATATCTGATGGCGACTGTACATTACATTACTAGGGTGGTGAAACAAAGAAAGGACGAGATCGCAGATGTTTGTCTGCGATCGAGGGCTTTCTTTATTACCTCCCGTGTTGTGTTCATAATATTTTTATGTCTACACTTGGCCAGAAAGCGGCTTTTTCCGTACGCGTAGCGTGCGGTATAAGCCACTTTTAGCCAGGTGTGGCCTACCGTTTTTAAGTACAGACTATAGCTAAGCCCCACCGGGTTAAAATTTGGTACTAGTAGCAACGCGGCGTAATCGCGAAATGAGCCGCTCTTGCTTAAGTTCTACTTCGAGCTATGTCGGTCACTTTCGGTCTTCTAACCCTCTCTTAATTTCTTAAACGATCTCGCAGATAAACTAAAACTTTGACAGATATAATTTTTTATTATAAGAAAAACATGCTATTACCTCGACGTTTCGGACGTACCGTGACGTCCATGGTCGCGAAGGGACTCACCCCGTCACGTTTTGTTATAATAATGAGGGAAATTCGTGAAAGTTTATTGTACATTACACAACTAGGGTAGTAAAACAAAGAAAGGCCGAAATCGCAGAGGTTTGCGGCCCGAGCTGCAAGGGAGGGACGTAAATAAGCGATCGAGGGCTTTCTTTATTACCTCCCGTGTTGTGTACATCATTTTATGTCTACACTTGGCCAGAAAGCGTACGCGTAGCGTGCGGTAAAAGCCACTTTATGGCCAAGTGTGGCATAAAATCAGATATATGTAGTTTGGTACGGAACCCCCCACACTTGCGCGATTATTTATTTATGCGGCAGCAATTATGATGATGTTTTGGAGCAATAACAGCAGGATCCGCGACGGCAATGACGCAGCGCTGGCCAGTACATAATTACGCGCGCAGGCGCATCAGTCGTCCATCATCGTGCCTCGATTTTATTATGACGCTGGCGCTCAATCTGTGAGCGTCATTTACGTTTATTTCTCCATCTATTTAAGCCACAGACTTCCACTGCTGGACATAGGCCTCCCTCCACTACATCACCACAGAGCGCGGTCCTGCGCAAACCGCATCCGCCGTCCCCATCACTCTATACATTTATCTGATGACGGCACCAATCATGGACATATTAAGCACAGTACCCAGTATTGGGCAGCAAGTATAATGGCTTATAGCCGACCTTTCATGGACTTTACCAGTTATGAGCTTATGACTAACCATCAATTATCTGAACAGTGTTGATAGTTTAAGTCTCCGTTACTTAAAATGTGGGTTTTACCGAAAATAAATGTCCATAATTAGTTCTTGTTGGACAAGAATATTGCAGTATTGGTACTGCGGCCATTCTCACGAAGTATGTCTGCGGTCACCTAATTACCGCGACGCTGTTTTCATACTAAATGTATGGAGACGCGGTAATTAGACGCAGTCATACTTCGTGAGAATAGCCGACTGGTGCCATCACCCTGGTAACATTTCGGCCATTCTCCAGAAATATGTCTGCAGTCACCTAATTACCGCGTCGCTGTTTTCATACTAAATGTATGGAGACGCGTGAATTAGACGTAGACATATTTCTAGAGAATAGCCGATTTAAAGTCGCTAAAATAAATTAAAATTATCAATACGCTGTAATAGTACATTACACAA
Source organism: Eudemis profundana (assembly GCA_947034925.1). Lineage (NCBI taxonomy): Eukaryota > Metazoa > Arthropoda > Insecta > Lepidoptera > Tortricidae > Eudemis > Eudemis profundana. The sequence goes on from OX344802.1 coordinate 24,799,325, forward strand.
CTAGGGTGGTAATACAAAGAAAGGCCGAGATCGCAGAAGTTTACGGCCCGAGCTGCAAGCGAGGGACGTTAATATGCGACCGAGGGCTTTCTTTATTACCTCCCGTGTTGTGTACATCGTTTTATGTCTATAGTTGGCCAGAAAGCGGCTTTTTCCGTACGCGCAGCGTGCGGAAAAAGCCACTTTATGGCCAGGTGTGGCATAAAGGGTTATTAAATGTCGGGATGTAGAATGATCCTATATACCTAATCCGTTCAAACTGCTTTATTACAAGAGTGATAATCGCGGAAACCGAAGACAAATATTCTTTGAATAATGAAAGTTAATGTATCGGCTAATCTATCCTAAAACTAAACCTACTTAGTCAATAAACTGCAAACTTTGAGCACCACCACCATCACCCGACTCCGTTACAACCGCGACTATGAGTGCGTGCGAAGACCATATTTATTATACAGGGTGGGAAGGGGGTAGGGGTAAGCAGTAATTAAAAGCAGGTTGCATGCGCCCTTCCGTTTCCTTTAGCGGCCGTGACATGTTCAACAGTTGAACCACGTTGGAGTTTGTTGTTTGACAGTTGGAATAAAATGCTGTTTTCTAGTTTATCTGTGTTGATGTGTTTATGCTGTATGAGGGTTTTATGCAAGCATTTGACTTCGATCTTGAGTATAAAAGAACTGACCTCAATCGATTCTTTTCAATAAAAAAATGCACAAAGTTACTATAAAAATACCAAATACAGGTTTGACAGTAACTTTTGAAAGGTTCCCTCGAATTCTCCAAAATACTCCGTCCCGATCATCAGATCTCGATCTGGTGCCAAAAGAGACACATGGAGTGTATTTATACCATTTCAAACAAAAAAAGAATTTCCCAAATCCGTCCAGCCGTCTTCAAATAATCGAGTAACATACATGAAAAAAAATCTGATAAACAACCTCCTTTTTTCAAGTCGGTTAAGGAATGAGAATATAATGTATATTCACTTTCGATTTAAAAGGTTTTTCCTAGCATCGTGACTCTAGAATGAAAATTAGTTTCTTTGAATATCCACAGGAAATGCGCATATAATATTCAAGTCATTCTTATAATTGTATAAGGAAGGTAAAAAGAGGCATACAGACTTACACTACTAGACTAAGTTTGTTAGCCTCTTTTTCTATTATACAGGGTGAATTTTAAATCGTGAATCGTAACCACGTTTACCGGTAAAGCTACTTAAGACTAATACAGAGCACTAGTGTTAATTACAATTAAAGACCCTAGAGGCTTAATTAATTATTAACAAAACGGTGGAGGCGTTTATTACCATTAATCGTAATAAAACTGAATTATTTTATGAGTAAATACGATTTTTAAATACCTACTTATGTTGACAATGTCGACGATGTTGACATTTATTGACAATACTTGCCAAAATTCTATCCAGCCAACTTCAATATTGGGAGGATGGATATCTAATGTTGAAATTTTCATGACAAGTACGAAACATGAATGTAGGGTGACAATTAAGGTTCTTTTTAAAAAAAAAATAAAAAAAAAGGTTTAAAAGCATTGTAAGTTATTGTTAACTATGTATAGACTTCAAAAAAAATATAACGGTTCACGATTTAAAATTCACCCTGTAGAGAAAGATAATCGTAGATGACAATACCTTTGAAGTGTACTCTTCAAGACATGTAACACTACTTCCGTTCCTAAAGAAGCAGTTCGTTGCGCGTCGTTAAAATTGTCCCGCCACGTGGCCCATTCAGGCGATTTATGAATGAGCGGGGTCAATGCCCCGCCAAGGCTGGCAATTAAGCCTTCGGTGACGCATCTCTATACACTAGTGTTATTGTACAAGTGGAAATACACAATACACAATCACACACTGTATAGTGTACCTGTATAAATATGTATTATAGTAATAGGCAAATGCACTAAGCATAGCTTGTGAATATTTTCTACCAGTTAATAGGTTTAAAACTTAAAAGAAAGACACAAGAAATGTTTATTCGTAAATACTTATCAAAAGGTTTACACAAATCTGGCAGTTATTCACATTACCATCCCAAGGAAGCTTCCTTTTACTTACAAGTATCCTGTTTCAATCTAGGACTTGAACTACTTGGATGCCAAATTTTGTCATATTTATACAATTTTGTTACCGCGTCGGACGTCCACCAACAAGATGGACAGATGATCTGGTTAAGGCTGCTCGCTCACGGTGGATGCAGGTTGCTTCCAACCGAACCAATTGGAAATGTATGAGGGAGGCCTATGTCCAGCAGTGGACGTCCTATGGCTGAATTGACGATGATGATGATATTGTATAGTAAAAAACATCCATAATATTAGTCATATTAAAGTAGGTTAATAGAAGAGGATAGGTGGAATAAAAGCGATCGCTTCATCATCATCATCATCATCATTTCAGCCAAAAAACGTCCACTGCTGGACATAGGCCTTCCCCAAGGATCTCCACGATTGTCGGCTTTGTGCTGCTATGATCGCTTATTATTAAGTTAACAACGGCAGCGGGGCTTTAAATGAAAGGGTCGTTTCTACTCATTAATCTGAGCTACTATCGTTTTGCAACTTTTTAAAAACACGCCAAATACTAATCTTATTTTTTTCATACAACCATACGAAAAGTGGATTTCACTGCTTTCAGAATTGAATTTTGAAGATGAATTAACTATCTTAATTGGACCGAAGGACTTGTCCAAAAGGCTGGTCGACTGCACTGGTGACCGAAATGCTGGCAGCTTCCTCGCGCAGCGATTAAGTATCGCCATACAGTGAGGAAACGCTGCTAGCATATTCGGCACCATGCCAAGGGCGCCCAATTTTTAGGGTTCCGTACCAAAATGGTAAAAAAGGAACCCTTATGGTGCGACTCTGTCTGTCTGTCTGTCTGTCTGTCTGTCTGTCTGTCTGTCTGTCTGTCTGTCCGTCTGTCACAGCAAGATATCTCAGGATCTACTGGTGCTATCGACTTGAAATTTGGAATAGTGTTAAGAACCGCTAACCCGAGCTTATAGGATGTAAAAAAAATCTTGTAACTTTTTTACTTTTTTTTTAAAGGGGTCCGTAATGAGACTTTGCAAATTGAAAGTAGGGCTATTATATCGAGTGGGGTATCAAATGAAAGGGCTTAATTTGTAGATTAAAACAGTATTTTTGTATTCTTTTTTAAATAAGTAGTTTTTGATTTATGGCGAAAAACGTTAAAAAAAATACCGTTCCCCCCCTATTATCTTCGAAGTTACTGAACAGAAAAATCTGTAATAATTACCAATTATTAATGTCATCCTATATATTACAGGAAAAATATAACGGTTTTCCTAACTTGAACTGTTTTTGAGAAATTTGCAAAAATCTTAACACATACTTATTTGCTCCTACTAAACTATTCGCCATATAGTTTTTCTTGAACTATTCATGTATCTACTTATGAGTTTGTACGGAACCCTCGGTGCGCGAGTCCGACTCGCACTTGGCCGGTTTTTTTTAAGATAACTTTTAGTCTTCATTTAGGTCTATTTTCTTAAGATTAGTTTAATTTTTTATTTATACCTAATTTTCATTACTGAATAAAATTTAAATCTTAATTTAAGTTATTTGAAGATATTGCAAAACAAAAGTATTTCAGTTTAGCGAAAATAATCGAACATTACATTTTAAAGCCCCACCGTTGGAGCCAGCCTGTATATTACTTTTTTTCAGTTTCCAATAAAGTATATTGTAGGCATATTATTGTATGTAACGGTAGGTTGTAGTCTGTGCGGAAAGAGGATAGGATTTAGATTTGGGGGCGCTGTAATGCTTTTCTACCGTATTTGCAAAAAAAATACCATTCTGGCTAGGTTAGTTCCGTTTTTCGCCACGCCTATTCTCTTTCCGCTCAGACTCTATTAATAAACATATTTAAATGTCAATGTCTCAGACAGTATTATAGCAATCCACTGTTGATCCTAACTCACTTATGGAGATGACCCCATCTTTAAAATAAAAATAAGAAGAAATAACATTTTAGGTCCATATTTATCAAGTTTGATCTTAATTCGTCCACCCAAGTTGTTTCTGTAATGGGGTCGTAACTCGCCGCCTAATCACATGACTTTTATATCTATCGGAGTATAAACTGAACGATATGATTAGGAATAAATGCGTATAGACATCCAACGGCTAATCGCTCTGCCACAGAATAAGTAATAATACGACGTACAGAAGTCTCTCTTTCTCTCTCTCTCTTTATATTTTATTAGGAGAGAAAAATTGAAGAATTATATTATATGTCTCGGGCAGGATTCGGACCTGCACCTCATCGGCTATCCGGGCCAAACACAGACGCGTTACCAACTACGTTACCGAAACTATGCCCAAGTCATCCAATATGTGACGTCATCCTGGGTGACGTATGTAGCATCATCTACCATTGCGTTCTAACAACCCATATGCACGGCACTAAAAAAAGAAGTAGCTCTCTGTAACAAACCTGACGTTCGAGTCCGACCACCGGATGGATCGCACCGGATACGACCGTCTCTTTCTATCGCATAACGCGTGCTCTTTCTGGGTAAAGGTGGTTTTCCACCGACAGGGCGAGACGAGACGAGGATTGCCCTTTTTTACTATGCTTTTGGAGCTTTATCGGGTATTTTGGTTCGTGGAAAAGTTCGGGTGCTGATTTTGGGTCATAGGTCATCCCTGGTTCTCAATTAAATTGTACGCTTATAGGTTTCCACAAGAAACATTTGTACTTACTTTTCTTCCGTGGTACTTACCTAACATACACTATACAACATTTTTAAACCCCATTGAAAGCCTGCTCCAGACCCGTCCATTGAATTTTTAAGTTGTTTGAGTATCAAGTCGAGATAAATCGAGCGGATCGATTTACGATTATACGTCTGGACCAATAGCTCCGGTTACGATTAAAACAATTTTTATGTTTACCCGCCATCTTTGATCGCAGCAGTCGGTATGTGGTGGTTGAAGTGACGAGCGGATAGCGCCGTCTCCTTAAAAATGTCGTCTCCATTCGAACTCAACCCGAAAAAGGCCACTGCAGACCTTTTTTTTTATTCACTATAGGTAAGCATTTGACTTTGATTTCACCTGTTGGTAAGTGAAGATGAAGTCGATGATAGAGCATGCTTACCTAGATAGTGCCTATTCACTCTCGACTTGAAGAGATCCAAGTTATATTTTTCCGGAAAGAGGTCTGCTGGAAGAGAGTTCCACTCCTTAGCTTTCCTAATAAGGGAAGTGGAAGCAAAGCGCTTTGTGCGAGTCGTTGGTCCCAAAGGTGCCAAAGGTTTCCACAACAAACGGTTGCGGGCTTTTTGCCTTCATCAACTTACGGCGACTAGGGATTGTCAACCGGTTAACCGAAAAACCAGTTAGCCGGTTAACCGCCTGTTTTTGACAACGGTTAAAAACTGGTTATGGAGTCTAGGGACCGGTTTTTAACCGACTTGTAAAAAACTATAGTAAATTGACTAAAATACATTATTTTTAATTTTTTCCTTTAAGATTATTTATTTGGTCTTCTTTGCAAGTCCATACACCTTTAAACATCTATCATATTTACATTTAATTCTCATGTAAGTAGGCCGTATGTTTTATTTTCCGACTGTAATATTTCGATTTTTTTTTTCTTAATTTACATTGATTTTGTTTATAAATCGGCTAATCGATATTTTAAAGTAGGTTTTATTAACGTACACTCACGAAAACTACAAAAATTGATAAAAACAATAAAACCGGTTTTTAACCGGTTAACCGGGTTTTTTGGAATAATTTCGGTTAAAACCCGGATTTAAAATTTTACCGGTTATTGCATTGAGGTCGTCAGACCATCTTGTGAGGGCCGACGCTTAGTCAAAGTCAAAGTGTTTTATTTTTAAAAGTGTATATCATCAACCTTTCGCAGTCCACCGCTGGACATAGGTCTCTCTCCAAGTCATTATCTTCTAGTTACCGTTAGCTACGGATATCATCGCTCCACCTTGCCTGAGGACGCCCTATGCTTCTTTTGCCGAGACGCCGTCTTCACTCGAGAACAACGAACTAGAACCAACCACGACGCGAACCCCAGTGATTGTCGGTTTGTCGGTTCTTCGGCAAATATGACCGCCCACTGCCATTTCAGTTTCATAATTCTTTAGGCTTTGTCTGTCCGTTGCATTTAATTTCTGATATGATCCCTCACAGAAACACCGAGCTTTGCCTTTTTTTCGTAACCTGACAAGCCTGTAGGGCACCTCGTTGGGGCCCTCCAACACGATGATCCTAGCTGCACGGGGGGCTAGTCCCCCGCTCGTGCGGATATACTAAGTGAAATATGGTGACCGAGCATTGCCCTAAAAGCTTAACATATTTATACCCGCGTTGAACTAATTCTGAAACGCGCACTCCTACGTTTTACACTGCTCAGTTTAAATCACAACGCAATGACAGAGTTTATGACAGACCGCATAATGTGAGTTTTGTCTACGCCGATGCATTTGCATACTCTGAATTATTTGTGGAATTCTGCACTGTCTATTCAAATTAGCCTATAGACACGCAGCTAAGGAATTTGTTGGGTCTTTAACGGTTGCATAGACATAACAAAAAAATACTTAGTAATTTATTTCGTAGGTCCTATAGCTTTTACTGCCCTGCTAAACCAAAAGAGCCTACCTTAAGACGAGTCTCATAGATAGATATTTCTTTTTGGTTTATGACGATAGAGTATGGACAGGAGATTGTACCTAGGGCACAGTAAAATTCTTGAGCTCTTGGAGGAACCAGACATTTCGGGGAAAAGTGCATGCAAAAGGCATGTAGAATTCAGCCTTACTTTAGCTTAATACTCATTTGCACATACCTTCTATTGTAATTGAACAATTGAAACGGATTAATCGTGTCATGATCATCAGTCGAAGGACGTGCACTGCGATGGCAAGGCAAAATGCGACAAAAGCTTTTAGGCATCACATAGTTGGCTTGTTTCTCGGGGGTTATCTGTCCCAAAGGTAATTTATATGAACTAGGTTATCCCCAAGCGGAATACGCGCTATTACTCTGAATCTAATGTTTTTTACCTAATTGTCATAAATGAGTAGACAAAAAAAACCGACGAGTGCGAGTTAGACTCACGTGGAGAGGGTTCTGTACCACAATTAGGTATACTTTATTGCACAGACTTCTTATTGATTTTTCTGAAATCTATAGGTGTAGGACTATTTTTCATATTTTTAGGTCCAATAGTTTCGGAGATAAGGGGGGATGGTCAATGTTTGCCTATTTTCTTAAATAACTTCAAAACTATTAATATGTCATGCGATATAGTTTGCTAACTTTTTTTTAATTTTCTAGTTGACCCCGAAAAGTGGTCCCCATGTTTAAAATTCATATATTGCCGTTACACATCCGTGTTTGGGTTATTGATTTTAATATAGTATGTACCAAATTTCAACTCAATCGTCCCTCACACGTCCAGTACTTTCGGAGCAAATTGGCTGTGACAGACAGACCAATAGACACACGAGTGATCCTATCAGAGTTCCTTTTTTAGGGTTCCGTAGCCAAAATGGCTGAAAAGGAACCCTTATAGTTTCGTCATGTCCGTCCGTCCGTCCGTCCGTATGTCACAGGCATTTTACTCAAAAACTACAAGACGTATACTTATGTAATTTGGAATATAGATGTCTTGTAGATGCCGCTACTAAGTTTGGTAGTTAAATAATAAAAATAAAAAAATCTAGGGGGGGCACTCCATACATGTAACAGAAGCTAAAAAAATTTTTTTCAGCAAACATCAACGTGAGGTACATAATTCGATAGTACTTTTAAAAACATTATAAGGCTTTTATGTACTATTTTTTGATTAAGTGAATGCTTTCGGAAATAATCGCTCCGAAAGTTGCATAAATTGTGTCCCCCCCCCTTTAACTTTTAAACCGTAAATCCAAAAAATATGAAAAAAATCAGGAAGGTAACGCTTAATAAATACATTCAACGAAAATTATTTTGAATAGTAACGAATAAACCCTTTTGAAGTTATTGCCGAAAAACTTCCCATCCAAAAGGTTTTAAGTGCCATTGATCTACACGGCAATTAAGACCTTTTGTCAGTTGTATATTTTTAGCTTTATTTTTATCTGTAGCACATTTCCTTATAGTTACGGCTATGGAACTCTACACTGAGCATGGTCCGACATGCTCTTGACCAGTTATTTTCCTTTAGAGGTACAGAACCTAAAAAAATCAAAATATCGTCCAGCTTTACTACAAAAATATTTTCCTTTTTGTACTGTAAGATACTTACAGAGTGATTTAAAAAAAAGTGGCGTCTATTCAACTTTTTCCTTAGTTGTACAGATCTTATTAAATAATACAATCAGACTGTAAAGGTGCGTTTACGCTAGACGAGCCGAGCACGAGCGCTCTTCGAGCATTTGGTTCGTGTTCGACTGTGCTCCCCCAATTGTCGGTTTTTTGACAAACACAAAGGGCAAAATTTTGCATCACGCTCGAGGACAGTGATCGCTGTAAATTCATTGTAAGTCCACATTTGACGCCGCTAACGAGGCCCAGAATGGCTCCGCTCGTGCTCGTTGCACGTGCACCTTAATAGGTATAGTCCGACTCTTCCCAGGTGAATTTTTCGCTTCGAGCCCTAATCTTTCAAACAAAGGCCATTGTCTCTATAATCGCAAAACCACGTAGAGCACCTGCCACAACAACATTCATATTGAAACAAACGGTATCGTCATAATAGTATTAAGGTTCAAATTTAATGTCACTGATATATTCCGGTATATCTTTATTTTCTTAGATTAGGCTTTTTACAATATATATATAAAAAGTAAAATACAAACTGAAATTACAAAATATAAACACATTATAAAAAACCTAACCTAGGGTGCCGCCGGCAGCGGGGCGGGGCCCAGGCTACCGGTGGTTAGGGCCGCAGAGAGAGGAACCTCCTGACGATGCGCGCCGTGTCCAGAAGAACCGCTTTCTGTATCTGACCCTTGATCCAGCCATCTAGCGAGAGTCTCTTGAGATGGTGATCGAGACTCTTCGCTATAAGTCCGTTCGCCGAAACGACTATCGGAACAATGATCGTCGAATCAACATCCCACATGGCGGTAACCTCGTGAGCCATCACTGATATATTATTATTATTATTATCCCGTATATCTTTATTTTCTTAAGTTAGGCTTTTTACAATATATATATGAAAAGTAAAATACAAAATGAAATTACAAAATATAAACACATTATAAAAAACCTAACCTAGGGTGCCGTCGGCAGCGGGGCAGGGCCCAGCCAGACTACCGGTGGTTAGGGCCGCAGAGAGAGGAACCTCCTGACTATACGCGCCGTGTCCAGAAGTACCGCCTTCTGTATCTGACCCCTGATCGAACCATCTAGCGAGAGTCTCTGGAGATGGTGATCGAGACTCTTCGCTATAAGCCCGTTCGCTGAGACGACAGAACACCCACATGGCGGTAACCTCGTGAGCCAAGTCTAGTCTTATTATTATTATTATATTGATTATAAATATTATTATACTAAAGTTTCATTAGCTTATTTGATCTTCCTAAGGAAATTTGTCACACTAACGTGGGTTGACGGTCCCTAGGCACCCGAGTCAATCAGTCTGGGTAAATTAGGTTCATTGCCACCCCTGCCTCGCGAAATCTGCCATAAAGAGGTCGTCGACCTATATACCTATCGCATCAGTGTGTGGAGAATGGAAGACAGAATATATTTTAGGCATTACAGATGAAAGCTCTTGTATATCCGTCCGTCTGTTAATGCATATGGTGTAGGTATGTTAGCTTGAAAGGAGTATATTCACACAATGTACCAGTATTAGATATTAGATATCATAAAATTGGATAAAACATTATGTTCGTCTCACAGGCATATACTAGAGGGGAGAAATAAAAATTGTTTAATCAAAGTAATATATCGTCGTCTAGTATCCATAACACATTAAGCCTTATTGAGCTTACTATGGGACTAGTTCGGTTTGTGTAAGATTGTCCCCTAATATTTATTTATTTATAAAAAAAAAGTTAATTTAGTATTTGCCGAATGATAAAACATATTGCTCAGTTTTGCGTGACAAAACATGCCGTCATATTACATGCGCACTTCAGTAATTTGCACACAAAAAATACCTATGAACTTATATTTTTAGATTACAAATTACAGGAATATTTAAGAGTAAGACACAAAAATAGTCAAACTAAATTCCGTACCTGAAAAGCATAACACTGAAAGTAAGGTATGAAATTCAGCACTTGCCGAATATAGGCCCACTTGATTATTTTACATACAACAACCTCCTCGCCTATTCGGTAACCAAAACAAACAGTTCTAAATCAACCGGCACCGAATCCGAATATACGAATATTCGCATAATAAAGGTTCGTGCAAAAACGCGGCGGGCACATTTTATACAAACGATGACATAAATACTCATTTGCAAGAACAATATCCGATATTGAGTGAGGCCTGTCTTGCGGACGCGTGGACTGGCGGACAGGGAAAAGGGTACACTGAATAAAATTGCAAATAATTTAACTTTGTATATGATAAATGCCTATCGTTCATGTGCCACAGAAAATCCTACATGAAAACTGCGTATTACTATTTTTCTTCGATAGTGGTGCTCCCACATTGGCTATTATAAATGTAACATTATAAAACACGATAACATTCACTAACATTTCATAAAACTCTAACAAGTGTTTTATAACGTTATACAGCGTGGAAGGGACTATACCGACAAACTTTAACTAAAGATTCTAACAACTATTAGGAGTAAAAAATGTTATGTGATGTATAGTCGAAAAACGCTTACTTTCCGAGATATTCATTATTTTGTAAATGAAAAATCCCAAGTGTGTAACAAGCCCTAATAAATGTGACTAAGATACCTTTACTATTTTTTTTAAATCCTTTAACTAAACAGGAATTAACCTTCGCAGTATTTGATGGTAAGCGACTACGAGGGCAAAAAATTGACCTTTCGTTTCCATTTTAGCTTTTTTTTCTTTTTGAGAACTTTTCAGCCAGTACGGACATGTTTATAACGAGGGGCTTAATTTACTGATTTATTTTGTTCTATAAGACTATTAATGTAAAATATTTGATATAACATTTTTTACTCGTCACACCACCAGGAATTCATGGCTAAAGTATGTCGGTATAGTCCCTCCCACCCTGTATAACATTTATAACTGCCAATGTGGGAGCACCATAAATCAATCTATACATAATCTACTCCACATATTTAATCTTTTTTACAACGTTAGTCATGCATTTTTAATTCAATATTATACAAAATCTAATCTAAAACTATAGTATATAAATAAAATATACTAAAATAATTTATTTCTGCAAGTAGGCCCTCAAGGGCTCTTTTACAAGTCTGATTCTATTCTTTTCTTTTGGCGCTTCAGGTAGCGGGTCGAATCAGTCGACAGAGAGAACAGTCATAGGTTTACAGTGATAACACAAGGACGAAAAGTTCACGTTGAGCGTGTCTTTTCTCGCAGCTCACGGCTTAATCGCGCTACTTCAGAGCGAGTGAACAAGTGAGTTGAAAGAAATACTGCTGTAATAGTAATAAAATAACTATGTAGTAACGCCATTATACAGCCATTGACCACATAACGTTTCAGAGCAACGAGAATTCCATTTCAAAACAAAAAAGAACATCCGTTTCTGAACGCTATCCCTTTCGCGCCATTTCCTTGCGCTAGCTGTCATGTGTTGTTTGAATCGGAACTGAGCTAGTGAGCCGGTGGCTAGACCAACTGATATAGCTTTGAATCACTCACTCGCGAGTTACACATGTCTACACTATTGCTAATTTAGACTTGTGAAATTCTAACTTGGAGCTTCGTGAAGCGGGACACAGGAAACTGAGAATTGTTGAAACGCTGTTAAAATTTCCCTAGACGTACAGTTAGTACGTACAGTTTGGCCGCCAGTGTACGGGCTGCCCCCCGATATATTTATTGGTCTGCATCCACCCAACCTACGTGGAATTTGGTATACGGGCCGGGCTCAAAATTTGTCTTACACTTTACTGCCGTATGCAGATCCGCGTAAAGAGGAGTGGGTAATGAATAGAAATATGCCAATACGTCATAGGGTAGTTTAGAGGGGCGATACTAGGCCAATCATTGATCGACTCTCCTACAAAAAAGGAGGTTAGTTAGTCGATTTTTTTTATGTTTGTTAACACAGTACCCTGTCGTTTACGAACCGATTTTAAACGGATCTTTTTTTATTTGAAACTAGCATTTACCCGCTACTGTCCCAAGGGAACTCTTTACCGGGATATAAAGTATCCTATGTTTCAATTCAATCCAGGACTTGGTCTACTTGCATGCCAAAGTTCCGCTCAATCCATCCAGTTGTTACCCCGTTATTTAGTAACAAACATCCAAACATCTAAACATCTTCACAAACTTTCACATTTAAAATATTAGTGTGATGGTCTGTTTTCTTTTCAAAATCTAGTTCTGTCTGAGTATGGGATCTAGAGGGTTGAGTTGCTCTCAAATATTATAAGCATAATTTCAGTAATTTTTATAGTATCTCGTTAGTAGATAAGTTATTATAGAAAAAAATATTTGTGAAACCAAAAGATTTGACATTCTACTGATAAAAATACCTCTCGAAGTCTCAATACAGTGCTACCATATAGTGACATTACTAGTGTGATCTCGTTTCTATAGATTTTGAATGACTTTGATTCTAACTTATTATTATTAATTTCTTTCTTTTTATGCGATTTTAAATTGAAACAAATCGTAAAATACCTCTTCGGCACCAAAACTTCAGTTGCTTTTGGACGAAAATTTCTTATTTATATCTTGTTATTCATCTTTCTGGCTATATTTACATATTAGTTGCATATTACCATAGAGGGTTCGTACTAAAATCAGAAATATAAACATTTTATCAGAATATTCAGAAACTACTAATAACTTCGCCTTAACAAACAAGTTAGCACGTACGCCGCGCACTACGAATTGAGCGAAATATTGTACGGCCGCGATGCTCTGTTGTTTCAGTTGTTTGTATAGCGAGCGAGCGAGATGGCTAGTATACCTTATTATTTATTTAATCATATGAACACAAGATAGTTGTATATTACAAGCTTTTATATTTCACTCATATTCTTACTAGTATATTAAGTTTCACGTATACGATGGGCCCTGTAATAGGAGCAAATAATTAAAACGTAGATTCTACGCCTCAGATAATAAAACCTACAAGTAGATTATAGTCGTTCTCTTTTTCATACAAATTAAGTATTTAATTTTTTTTGTAATTTTTAGTTTATATCGTGTGAAATTAGATTGTAAAAATGTATTGCTTTCCTTTGTTTGTGGTTAAAGTAAATTTATATCCATTTCATAGTATGTATTTTCAATGTATTTTTCATCACACTTGCTCGAAAATGGTGTTGTTACACGTAAGTTTTGCAGGCCGCAAATTACCTATTACGCCCTAGGGCGTAATGGTTTTCTTTTTAAATTTGAAACGCTAGTTCTGTTTTACTCTTATTTGTCATGTTCAAAGGAAACGCCAACTTACTTTTTTAACTTTTATCACTGAAATATTTATTTAAAGAGAACTGTTATTGCAAATACATGTAAACACATATTTCTGTAACATTAATTAAATGTTTAAATAGTGTATTTCAGTATTTTGCATATAAAGTCAACCATTTTAAGTCTTTACCGCTATGGTTTCCGAACGTGACTTAGCATTCGCATTGTCTATGGGTATGTCACTAATGTCACTGTCAGTTTTACAATTTTATTTAGGTTAAGTAAGGTTATTTTAATCAGATTTCCTCACAAGTGTGATGAAAAACATTGTGTGTGCCACGGGCGGTAAAGGAATAACAAACTCGCGTTATTAAAGCCCTCGGCTTCGCCTCGGCCTTGTAACAAACACTCGTTTGTAATTCCTTACTTACCGCCCTTGATACACAATGTACTATTAACATGGCTCTAATTGGCGATGACGTCGCTTATCAATCTTATCACGCTACAAACACAAATTAAGACATACGTTATTTTTTTAATTCCGCTAAACAAATATTGTTCAGTTTGAGGAGTACTCTCTACAACAGGGTTTCTTAAACTGTGGTCCATGGACCCCTTAGGGGTCCGTGATACGAGAGCCGGGGGTCCGTGGCTATGCATATAACACAAACTTTCATATGCCCTTGATTTTCTTTTTCTTTGATTGTATTCGGAAAGGGTCCGTAAGGTTTTCGAAATAATGTAAGGGGTCCGTGACCAAAAAAAGTTTAAGAACCTCTGCTCTACAATGTAGATAGTACTTGACGTAGGTAGTCAAGTCACACGATGTCAACTTTTATAGGAAGAATATTTTTTGTTTTACTGTACCAACCATGCTATTGACAATACAATCAAAGTATAAAAACGAACAAGTAGTCCAACTTCGGCCGTTTATGAGCGCGCGACACGTATTCACACAGACGCACGATCGCGAGTCAGCGCACACATACAAGCGCGCGATGTACCTTTTACAGGAAGAAAAATTACTGCTATTATACTGTGATACAATACTATAGTTTGTGCGGAAAGAGAATAGGCGTGGCGAAAAACGGAACTAACCTAACCTGTGTGGCCACAGAACAGAAAATACGGCACATACGGTAGAAAAGCATTACAGCGCCCCCCAATATAAATACTATTCTCTTTCCGCACAGACTCTATGTGAATTTCAACTTGGTCTGATAACTGAGTCAAGAGGTACCCAGGTGTAGCAGCTGACGATTTAAAATAAAACCGTTGAGTTTATAACTTTTTTTCTACTCCTGTACTGTTATCTGTCTTTTACTTGGTCACGAACACTAATATAAGAACATATATAATATGAGTTCAGAGAAGTCTATACTCTATTCCCCATAACAGCACTAGTGTCGTTATAGCCACTTTACGTTATTGCTAGCAACCACAGACTTCTAAATCTAGGTTAAACTGAGGTCAAGGATTAAGCGCTCAATTTTAACTTTACGGTAAAAATGCACAACTACCAACTTAACAAACAATTAAAATCCTACGGCTTTTAAGAAAAACAAAACTTTCTGAACTAAATTCATTGATGCCAACATAAAAACAAAAGTATTTTTAATATATTCACTGCGTGTCAACTTCATTTAAAAAATAAAAAGTTTACCATAGACACATACTGACAGTCATACGTCATATTTGCCTTCTTTGCAGGTTATGCCTTGTTTGTATTTTATAATTTTAAAACCTGTCGTAGAAAAAGTATTGTATGCAACGTTGTATAATTAAGTCAAAAAACGCTCATTGCGTCTCTATTTGCGATACTCGCCGCATTCGCGGCTCGTATCGCAACTCACGCAATTCGCATTTTTTGAACCTTCTTATACAACTGTTGCATAAAATACTATTAATTTACCTTTTTACATTTAGATAAACACGTAAAGGCAACACTTTGCACTTTCATTAGCTATCAGAAAATCCAATATTCCGTACGGAATAAGATATTTCATAGCAACTCAGCTGTTCGCACGCTAGCAGGTGATCGAGGCGCAAGTTAGTGCATGCGCTGCGCACGCGCAGTTATGCAGATTACGCGCAGCTGGCAGCTTCGACGCCGGTAGATCTCCATCTTCGCTATTTGCGTTGTTATGATTTTGTTGCTAGCTAGAATAGTCGGATAAAAATGTATCTTCAATGAAAAAAAAAATTCGACGATCACGGCATCGATTCTTCCTATTCGTAATTCTGCAGAAGCTGATTTCCACAAATAATATTTCACCTTATTTGCTACTGTGCACTGTTATTTTTGTGCACAGTAGCAATTCATCCTATTCGCAATTCTGCACAATCTAAATTCTAGGCAGTTTTTTTTACAAATGTTTTAACTTCTAGGTTAAGATTTAGATTTGGTATTCCTTTTTATACCTAGATTTCAGCGTTACAGATGTCAATATTCTAGAATAAGCTGGAATCGGTGGTATGTAGTTACCTTTACATTCTAAGGACTGATGATTATGTGACGTTCCCAAGTAAAATGTACCATTTTGTCGCTTTCCAGAAGAACGCATTTAACAGGTCACAATGCCAAAATTTCGAGAAATGGCGTGTCAAAGTTGTGAGAGTTAAGTGCGCGAGAGTAATCAACAATACTCAAAAAAAAATTGTGATTTGGCTGTATTGCAGTCACTAGACGAGGTATAAAGAT
This sequence comes from Eudemis profundana, assembly GCA_947034925.1. Taxonomy (NCBI): domain Eukaryota; kingdom Metazoa; phylum Arthropoda; class Insecta; order Lepidoptera; family Tortricidae; genus Eudemis; species Eudemis profundana. The sequence continues at coordinate 24,815,594 of OX344802.1, forward strand.
GCAAACAAATTTCGTCTTTATTAACAAGCAGCAATACCGGATCGTTTTCCATGACCCCCGTTGGCAAATAGGACATCTTATACCTGGTTCATTATTTGAGCGTTTCACCCGCCTCACTTTCGTGGACACATTATTGTCGAAGTTCCCACAGATTTTAGTCTCATATCGAGCTATTTGGTACATATCCAGGACTACTAACAAATAGCTTAAAATTACATTACTTCAAATCTGCCGGAATCTCGGCAATAATGTGTCCACGAAAGTGAGGCAGGTGAAACGCTCAAATAATGACCCAAGTTATTTCACCTCGACGAATAAATTTGCGAGCATACTCTAGTAACTAATAAAGAAATATCCATGACAGTAACAACGGCTTGTAAAAAGCAATTCTCATCGAATCGAGACGTCTTTAGCGCCATCACAGCATCAATCAAGCAATACAATGCGATTCGCTGCAAGAAACGCACGCTTTGATTGACAGCGAAACGGTTCAGTTAGGGGTAGGGTGACCAACTTTATTACTGAACCTGTTGCCACAGTACATACTTGTTTAATTAAGTTTAAGCTAGCTTTAATATTTAATACTATGTAATTGTTTGTGTTTCTTGTTTCTTGTGGCAATAAATCATCATTTTTTATTTTTATTTATTTATTTATAAAGCTTATAAGCTACTAAGAAACACTAGGTACCAATCTTAAAGCCAAGTTATGATATTACCATACCGATATTCAGGTTCAAAAATATGGGCCATTGTTTATTATTTTATTCAGAGAAGGATATCTTTTTAGACACAAGCATAGCTGTTCCACATAGCCGTTACCTATAAAGCTACCTGTGCTCAACCTTCATTCAGGAAACGAGAAAAAAGATATTGTAGAACAGTCTCCGCAAACAGTGTCACCCTAGCGTCGCGTCTCACGCTGCGCACGAGTTGTCCGTCAACTGCGCATCCGGGGTGCGCTGGCGCATCAATATGTAACATCCTGTATCTCAGACCGTGAAATATATTCATAGGTAAGCCAATTTGGCTTACGTCTTTATAAATACATTTTAGTTTTACGCTAGAGTTCTTCTATTAGTAACCCAATTGTACTTGAAGTCTGAAATACTATTTATCCATTCATTTTTAGGGTTCCGTACCTCAAAGGAAAAAAACGGAACCTTTATAGGATCACTTTGTTTTCCGTCCGTCTGTCAAGACCCTTTATCTCGAGAACGCATGGACGTATCGAGTTGAAATTAAAACTACGGTATATACTCAGGTCTATGGTCCCTTGAAGTTGTGAAAAATCAAACTTCTAAGTTGATGCAAAAAAAAGATATGGCCGTTTATGCCGCAAAAAACGTACATTTCGACTCTCAAGGAAACCAAAATTTATAAGGTACTTTCCGTTGACCTAGAACTATGAAATTTGGCAAGTAACACCGTCTTATACTACAAATATAGCGAAAAATCTGAAAACTACACATTTATGATTAAATCATTAAAAAAATTGAGTTTACTAAGGGAATCAAAATTTCAAGGGTACTTTAATATAGCTACAAATTTGTACGGAACACTCGGTGGGCGAGTCCAACTCGCACTTGTCCGGTTTTTAGGGTTCCGTAGCCAAAATGGCAAAAACGGAACCCTTATTTTATTATGACTGCGTCTAGCCGTTGGTGATTGAAATGTTCACAACAAATTTCTTTTGCGACAGAACAGAAACTGGGTTTTCGTAGTAAGAAAACCAACTAACTATAAACAGATTTCAGACATTTTTAGTTGTATATTCGCATATATTTGCAATTTATTTATTTTAATTTTACTGTACAGTCGCCATCAGATATATCTGAGCTGTCAGTGTACTCATAAATATCTGAACACGGCTCTAGTGCTATGAAAATAGAGCCGTGTTCAGATATTTATGAGTACACTGACAGCTCAGATATATCTGATGGCGACTGTACAAAAGTATTGTCCCACCGAAACTAGTTTTCACAGCTGAAACCGAAACCGAATTTCGGCTTTAATCTAACTTCCATATAAAGTCATGTTATCGTGGGAAAAAAAATACTATTACAAATTATAATCAGTTAATCTTAATTTTTAAATAATATTTTAATTATTTATTAGTCTCTGATATTTGAAGTAACCATTAATCCCATCAAAAACATTACATGTAAAAAGAGCACGTCTTGCAACGCAGTTCTCCCGCAACAACATGTTTTGAGATGTAAAGTTAAACCAAGTCAGTACCGGGGGGTATCAACAGAACTCGATTTCCACCGACTTGCCTATTATCAGATCTATAAAATGTGTTCCTCCACGGTTAAATAATAGGCAAGTCAGTGGGAATCGAGTTCTGTTGATACCCCCCCCCCCCCCCCCCTCCCGGTACTTGACTTGGTTTAACTTTACATCTTAAAACTTTTTTGTTGTAAAAGAACTGCGTTGCGAGACTTGCATCGTTTTACATGTAATGTTTTTGATGGTATCTCATTTCTTTTTGTACAGTCGCCATCAGATATATCTGAGCTGTCAGTGTACTCATAAATATCTGAACACGGCTCTAATGCTATGAAAATAGAGCCGTGTTCAGATATTTATGAGTACACTGACAGCTCAGATATATCTGATGGCGACTGTACGTGATCTTCCTTTATTTATTACATTCCAATCCATTCTTTTCCCAATTTGAACTGCAAAACTAACTTTGTAATCGCATGTATTTGTATAGGATTATAAAAGCAATTTGTGACTGTGTGCAGTTGTGACTGAAATTGTAATATTTAGAGGTGTTTTAGGACTCGATAGGCTAAATCTAACTATCTTTAAAATTTGGAGCCAGTGGGTCAGCTAGAAGTACCTTAGAATTATGATGATCATCAGTGAGTGAGTCAGTCAGTGACAAAACTAAGGAACTTTGATGTGCAATAGTTCTTAAACTACGCATTCAAATTGAACGTCATTGAGAATATAGGTACTTCAGTCTTATTGGGCCCTATATATATACCTGAAGGGTTCTCCAGGGTTCTAGCTTTAGCCAGTACAAAATTACAGGAGGTTGAAAATGGCGTGAATGGCTTCGAGAAAAGGATGGTACGGCCGTGCGTGCCTTTGTTTTGCTCGACTTGGCGGTAGCACTGCCGTGCCCCCAGATACGGTTTCCGAAACCATAATGGAGGATTTATTTTATGGGTTTAGATAAAGTGTTGTAATTATATTAATTATTCCGTATGTTTATTATATCTTGTCATGTAATAATGTCATATTTGTTGTAACGCTTAATATTTTTGAATACACAAACTGATGAGTTTCTTCCGGCGCTTCTTCTCACGAAAAGGTCGTTTCCCAAAGCGCCAATAATCAGACATATTTTTTTTTCTTGAAGACTGACTAACTCGCAACCCTTATTGGGCATAGCGATCGTATGACCGGGTGGTCGGCCGTGGCGTTCCCTGGGGTCGAACCAGGTCGCTTGTCCCCGATCCACCTCCATTTGGTCGGACTAGGTGAGGGCCTGAACGCCTGGGGTCGAACCAGGACGTTTGGCCAGGGCCACCTTGACTTTTCGCTGATTGCTCAAAGTGAGCAGCGAACCAGCGGGAAAATCAGACATGTAAAAGAGCCCTTCAGGTACACTTGCAGAAATAAATGTTTTGATATTCATTTTAAATCAAATTTCAAGTAAAGTCAGCTGATAAGTTGCAAGGTACCTTATGTCGTGAGCTACAATGAAACTGTCATGTTGAACACCCATTAACCACTGTGACAGAGACCAATCTCAGCCGCGTAAATCACAAAACATAGAACCACAAAAACTGCAAACATGATACATTACAAGCAACAGATAATCTCCGCAACCTCCTAACTAACCTTGCCGTTATTTTGAAAAATGAACTTTACACCATGTAAATTATAGTTGGTTTTGAAGTAACGCCTTGAGTGAAATACGTTGATAAAGTAAGCAGATGAGATACGATCTTAATGTCCAGATAATTCAGACTAATGAGGCAAATAGAAGCTTCAGATTTAATCAGTCATTAGTGGTATGAAGAATGCGAGGTAGGTACTGATGTGTGAAGTGAGAAAATTGATTTGATATGACACTTTATAGCAGAAGAAATCAGTCACCTGCAGTAACACTTGTGGCCTAGTGACTTGAGGGCACAGAATAAGTAATACTAATAAAGTCTGTGCGGAAAGAGAATAGGCGTGCCGAAAAACGGAACTAACCTAACCAGTATGGCCACAGAACAGAAAATACGGTAGAAAAGCATTACAGCGCCCCCCAATTTAAATCCTATTCTCTTTCCGCACAGACTCTAGTACTACGTACGAAGTCTCTCTCTAAGAAGAAGGCTGTCCCTTGCTATCGCATAACGCTTGCTCTTTCTGGTCGCTGGCTAAGCCCCTCAGAGGCAAAATTTGGTACAGTCGAGTTCGAGTTCATCATTATCTGAGCAAAGAACGGATCAAAAATATCTGATCTAGTTCTTATGCTTCTGACAAAAGGGTCTTGTTCAGTTATTTTTGGTCCAATCTTTGCTCAGACAATGATGAACTCAACTGTACTAGTGGCCGCGCGGCGAAATCGTGGAGTCGGCCACTCTTGTCCCGGGTTCAAGTCCCAGCGATGACCATGTTCCAATAAGTTTTTGTAACATATATACTCGGAATGGATGGAGAAAGAAAAACTACATATTTTTTCTGTCCGCCTTATCCCTAGTATAATTTGTATACACATTTTTTTTTCACGTATAAGGTTCGAAAGTACTAACGATTCTGAGCCAGATAAACCTCCAAGACCAAACCTTCAAGAAAAGAGCGTACTCCCACCTGAAACGCCGGCAACGCACTTGTGACTTTTTTGGTGTGGCAGGTGTCTATGGGCGACGGTGATTGCTTACCATCAAGCGACCCGTCTGCTCGTTTGCCCCCTATTTCATTAAAAAAAAAACCTCAAAAATCCATATTTTTAGAAAGTAGTTACCCCGGTATTTATTTTGGAAAACGCCCTGGGACGGCCGAGCCGGAGAACGCAGCGTAGATCGGCTCCCCACAAGACGGTCTGACGAAAAAGTCGCCGAAAGTCGTCGAAGCTAAAAAGCAATCCTTCGTTGTGGAATTCTTAGGAGGAGATCTATATTCAGCAGAGACTTTTCAAGGTGGAAATTATGAAGTTAAGAAGCGATTTGTGTGGCGATCTATGGGGGAGGCCTATGTCCAACAGTGGACTTTCGTGGCTGATATATAGATAGATATCTTTTGCAATCCGACTTATAGTTTTTGATATATGCGCGGACAAACATAGGTACCTACACTTTAGGAATTTTGCACACAACTTTCGAAGCTGGTATACATAGGGTAACATATATAAAAACTGTGCAATTGCAATTCTGACAATATTTCATTCATACGGGTCAAACTGCTAACCTCCTTTTTTGAAGTCGGTTAAAAAGCGATTTAGCTCATTCGTTATAGAGACTGCTCCCACACCAAGTTTCACATATCGTAAATACGGGTGCCTCGTAAACAACGTATTTGAATACATGAATGTGTATAAGCAGCGAGTTATAAAGACGTAAATTAATTAGCATTGAGAAATGCGCGGACGCGGTGTGTGCGCGCGCATCCATCTTTCACAGCTATGCGCGTGAGTGACAGCTGATCACGTCAACCTGTGCTGTCTGTTGGCTGTCTAATTCTATTTAAATTACATAATATAGATACAAGAAAACAAAGTACATAGAAAAATTAAATGACACTCACCTGTGTCCAGACCGGGAATCGAACCCGGTACTTTTGGATTTCCGGCCCAGCGACTCAATCAATTTAAATTATTATTTTTTTAAACTAGGCCTCAGGCCCGCCTTTGCAGGTCAAATTCCACCCACACTGCGTCTTCCTGTGCCTGGTCGCCACTCACTCAAGAACTTGTCAGCTGGAGATGGCATTGCGCAGTAGAATAGAATGCTTATGAGTGATCCTGCGGCGCCCCTCTGAAGGCGGAGATCGCAATCGTTGGGTTTTTAGACGGTACTTCCAATAACATCTGCGAAAGTCCGTCATACCCGTCGGTACCCCGGCCGGGCGGGATGCGTAAATGAATTTTCCCAACATTAAAAAAAAGGTCACATTCCACCCACTCTGCGTCTTTCTGTGCGTGGTCGCCACTCAAGAACTCGTCAACCCCAGCGGCCGTCAGTTCTACGAGCAATGTTCCCTGTACTGTCCAACCGAAACTAGTTTTTATGGCCTAAACTTAAACTTCCCTATAAAGACATGATTATGAAAGAAACAGTCAGTGAAATTTTTAAATAATATATTTGACGAGTCACGTGACCGACAGGAAGGGTTAAGTGCAGAATCCTGGCCGTTGAGGTATGTTGATTGAAGAAGAGCATTTATGTCAAATCAAATCGTTTATTCGTCTGATTCTTTTGGCGACTTCGGTAATGACATTCTGGTGAGAAGAAGCGCCGGAAGAAACTCACCAGTTTCTCTTTTAAATCATCAGGCATTACAATCGTCGTTACAATATTATGGCGTAGGTACTCGAGTGAGCAAATAGACAATTACGTTACACAGTATGATTCATTTCACTATCAATCGACAGAGTTACAATTATCAAGTAGCAACTTTAACTACTGGCAGACGAACCGACAGAATCGTAAGACAAGTGTTGTCGCCACGACAGTCAGAAAGAGAATGACACTCTTGCCCAACGAGCCCGTCCACGTGCACCGCAACCGGACGTTACGTCACACGGCGTTAGCCGCCATTTTAAATCTACCTAGTACTACAGTAGTCAATTGACGATCTTGGATTTCTTAAATAGGGATGATGACTGCGTTAAAAATATGTAATTCTATTTAGTCCGTCAGTTAGATTATGGAAAAATATGGGAGACGTATTTTTTGGTTTATCAAAATATTAAAAATCGACAAAGTTATAGATCATCAAACTTCTGGAGTGGGGGCTGGTGACGTCACTCTTGAGTACAATTTGTACTCAAGAGTGACGTCACTCGAAACTTCTAAGCACTCTATCCTCGTCAGTTTTTGTTTGTCAAACAAAACAAAAAATACGTGTACAATATTTTTTCATAATGTAACAGACGGACTAAACAGTTTTTTTTTGTCATCTAGCCTATTATCGCTGCTGTCCCCGACATATTAATCATTCAGTCTCTGATATTTGAAGGAATCATTAATATAAGATAATTATCACTTTGTAATTTCAAATAAATTATTTGTGCTTTTTGAAATAGCGACTGTCCGATCGCAGCACGAAACCTCTCGAATTCGGTTTCGGCTTTTAGTTTCGGCCGGATGGCAGCTGAAAGCGAAACTTAGCCGAAACCCGTTTTTCGCCAAAACTAAAACCGAAACCGAAATTTCGGTCGGACTCTAGTTCCCTGCCTTTTTTTTATGAGCAATGATCCCTGCCTTTACCACCTAAAATGCAGTTTATCTCGTAAAAACCATAGAAAAGTCGATCAAAATACTTGAATATAAAAGTCACTACAGCGAGAAGCTAATTTTATATTTTAATAATGTTATATGCGCATGTAGTGATATATGTTACGGCTGAGCACCTTAGTATTGACTTTTCTCTCATATTTTCCTATTTTCATTATATAAAACGTCCTCCGATATGGAGATCTAAACGAACATATTGACATACGAAAGGCGCGTTACTTACGCCGTTATGTATTAGAAAAACGGTATTTTTCTCGCTAACTGATATTAATTATCACTTTCTATGAGTTCATGTCCATCCATGGTAGTGAATATGAACTATCTCATTCTTCTGGCTTGTTGTAAAATCAACTCTGTTACATGTGACATAAGGTGTACATTCAAAAGCAAGATAAAAGTAAGTTAAAACTATGAAAAGATGCGGACTATATTTTCCCATGTTTAACGCGAGTAGCAGCTAGCCTAATCGAAAAGGATTTGTGATGTTTCCACCCTAAAGATCCCACGTTTCGCTTGTCAGTAAGGATGCTTTTTAATTGTATGTACGTCGTATCTTCATAGCGATGCAAATACACATGACTTTTTAACATATGGCGAAATGGTACTTTTTGCCTGAAAACGTCAAATTTTCTTCTATATTCAACTATTCAGATTAGTTTAAGAACACCACATCTCTTTGTAAAATAAATGAAAATGATATTGTGGGCCTTAGTAAAGGCCTATAAATAAATAACTAAACAAACGTCAGAAGACAAATTCTCGTTCTTCAGAACATTTTCGGAAGTTACCCAGAAATTCTCACGTTGAAAGTTTCGCAACTTTGGGAACTTGTCGTCGGTGCATTGCTAGGCCTTACTTACTGCAACGTACCTATTTCCAAAAACATAGTTATAAGCATTGATATTTTAATAACTAAATATTTTTACTAAAAAAAATTAGACCGCGGTGCACTTTAAATGTGCATAAAATCCGCTATTTTGTTTAATTGAACGAACTTCATACCCAGTGACACTCGCACCATCAAAACGAATCTAATGATATGTCATTTATCAAAATCGATTGTGCCGTTGAGTAGTTACGAGCGGTTATAGGAACGGACATACATACATACAGGTCAAACACATAACCCTCCTTTGGGCTTCGCCGCAGTCGGGTAAAAAAGAAAAGCCATGCCATTAAAAATCGTTTGAGATATTACTGTTAAGGTCACGTACCTTGTTGACTAGACTACAAGTTTAACCGTGTGTGGTCCAGACAGGTGCAACGTACACACACACTAAAGGTCACAGGCATTAGCGGGACGTTTGATGTTCAATGAACACTTTTTATGGATGATATTATTGACTTTCCGGACATCAACATTCAGGTACATACTATTTAGAAGCCGTTGAACACTAATTCAAGCCTAGAACAACGTGGACTTCGTAGTAACCTTCGCCAGACGTGCACCTCTGCCGAGTCAAACAACGTGACTAGAGATGGGTAATCTCGAATCCGATGAGTGATTCGAATCATTCAATCCGGCTCCGCTTTCGGTACCGGGTCAGCTTTCTTCGACTCGCTGATTTTGATTGACTAATTTTACATAATAAAGCGAGTCCGAGGTGTAGTATTGGGGCATTCATTCGGCTCCGTACCAATAGATTACCTAGTCGGAGTTAATAACTCCATGGATTCAATAAGATTTGGAAGGAGTCGATAAGAAATCGGAACCGCTTACGGATTTGAATCATTTAAATCTTCAAGTCCGGATTTACCCATCTCTAAACGTGACCAAATCTGTGTGGTCGTGACATTGTCAGTGTGTTGTCTCATTCGTTATGTGTTACCTATACTGTATAGTGGCCGGCCGAAACCGTAACCGAAACCTAATTTCGGCTTCGGTCATGTTTTCGTGGGAAGAAATAAAATAGTCAATCATAATCACTCAGTATTTATTCTTAAATAACATGTTGATTATTTTGAAAATAAGGACTGTCGAATCGCAGCACGAAAACATTCGAATTCAGTTTCCGTTTCGGCAGCTGAAACCGAAACCAAGCCGAAACCGGAACCGATAATTCGGTCGGACTCTAGTTACCTATAGTATAGTAGTGACAGACCCCTCTATCCGATCTACCCTGCAAAAATTCTGCGGGTCTAGTGAAAAATGGTACAAGTCACATTTAACCTAGGAGCAAAAGAGCTTAAGTCATACTATAGAACTGTGACCTTTTGGTCCTGGTATAATTGTACCCCTTTTCACTAGACCGAAAGAATTATAGACTGTTTTGTATCCAAAAAAAATCGCTATGGCAACTACCTTCCGTGATGCTGTAATAAAAAGTCGAGTTACTGGCGTAGTTCTGATGGAAAGGGATACATAAAACTCCAATCTTAGGAAGACGAAGTCACGGGAAAAGCTAGTGTAAATATAAAACCCATATCATTAATACTTCATTGCAATATTATTAATTCTATAGCAACACTTCATTGAGGTAACAATAAAAGGTGCGCAAGAGTAAGTGGGAAACCATTTGTAGCATAACGCGCAGGACAAGGGTAACTAATGGTTGTACAGTTTCAATGGTAGTTAATGTGAGATTGTGTAGATAGTGCCCACGCTGCTAAGGTGACTATAACATTGTATTCCTTTAATACCGTAATTACTCAATTCATCGAAGCCTATGTATTTATGTGACGACACGTTTAGCTCAGTAAGAGTGTCACCGCCTACGAAGTTAGAGGTCCCGGGTTCAAATCCTGGTAAGAGCAAATATTTGTGCGATGAGCACGAGTATTTGTTCCTGAGTCATGGATGTTTTCTATCTATTTATGTATGTATTTATCTATGTAAGTATTTATATCGTCGTCTAGTAGTAGTGATAGCATTGCTTAGTTTGGGACTAGCTCGATTTGTGTAAGATTGTCCCCCGGTATTTACTATTATTACTTATGTATGAAAGAAAGCTAGAGAAAACTGGCGCTCGGCGGTCTCAGCGGCAATAAAATAATACTAAACGAATAAATAAATGAATCGATCGGTGTTAAAAATAAGTAGCAAGCAATCCTTCCGTACTTCTCCAATCGATGCTGGACAAAGGCATCCCCCATAGATCGGATTTGGAAAAAAAAACGATGTAGAAACACAGCCTTCCTAAGATTCTAGTTTATGTATATAAGGTGCTAATAAATTAGGTACCAATATGTTTAGGGCTGGTAGTACTCAGATTTCTGAGTTTATTTATGTATAAAACAATAAACAAATTATGTATGTTTTTTGGAGAAAATTAGGGAAGTAAGTTTGCTACGTAATGTACCCTGTTAATGAGGTAAACAATAATCAGTGATTAAGACCTCTTTGATTATGAATATGAATGAAAATATTTATAAATAGATAGAAGGTTCTGTACCGTTACCCTCTCTGTTGCTCATGGATACGCTCTATTAAATACGCCTTTACAAAGGCAGCTCCCTAGCAACGATTTGAGTAACACTTCTCAAGCAACCGCATTTATTCCTCAATTAACTCTGAATCAATCAACCACGCGCTCATCGATCAACAAGACAACTACTATTATTTACATGCACTACTATACATCTCCCGTTACTCCACAACGTCGCATTCTCCTACCCGGTTACGCTAACGATGCACCTCTTTTATATCGAGTAGCAAAACCGCCTGGTGCAAACTTACAAAAACCGGGTATGGAGTTACACCGTTCTGCTAGTAAAGGTTCGTTTATGCAGTGCGCGCGTAGTAATTATTGCAGTTTAATTGGATAACGCGGCGTTCTGAAAGTGAGAGTAATGTTGCTGGTTTATGGTAAATGGCCGGGCCGTAAGTTCGCCTGATGGCCAGATAACGAGGGTGTTGGCACCGAAAATTGCGCCTCGATTCGATGCACATTCAAGTCATATACGAGTCGGATTGCTAACTTGAATATCACCATTAAGGATAAAGCTCACAATTGACATGCGCAAAATGTGTCACTAAAGTGAAAAGAGTGATATGAATCTTTAGCTCTCAAAGATATGCATCACTCTTTTAGGTCAGTAGCTCCGCGGTGTGTCAACCGCTCACCTCACTAGATCTTATAAGCCACACCACGACACACCACCACGGGGATACTGATATCTCCGTGGTGTGTCATCAGCTCACTAGCGCTTATAGTTCAGTAGCTCCAAATCCAAATATTTCCGAACGAAAGAGCGAGCAGTAATGAGTATACGATGACAAGACAGGGACGAAAAGTTGATGTTTGTATCTTTTCTCGCTGCTCACGGCTCAATATAGCTACCTGAGAGCGAATGAACGAGTGATTTGAAAGATATACTTCATTTCCAACTCTGACGGCTCAAAACATTTTTTTTACCCCCTCCCCTGGTGAACCCAAATCCCAAGTCCAGGTTGGCGCAGTTCGGGTTTCACAGGGCGGTTCCACAACACTTCAAGAGCTCAAATACCGTGAGCCATCCGGTTCATGCCTCTTGGATACTGCTCCTACGTTTAGTATAGAATAGATACGAAGGCAGGCGAGGAATGCCGAAGCACTCCGAGCGCGGCCGCAGGCTGCACTGTGGTGCCACCGCGCAGCTACTAAGGGCTCCCGTCGCCGTGGCCGTTCGGTATGGCTCCATTATCGTACGACGAACTAACGTGGTCATTTCCGTCATAAACCCTTTACAAAGCAGTCCTGATAGTGCAATCATAGGTGCTCCTTGTATGATTTATTTATTTATTTATTATGTTCTCATAATGATATCATGTTCGCATAATTTGTGTATAGTCTTTTTTATAATATGGGCCTATGATTTGCGTAGCCGCAGGTGGCTCAGTTGTGCCACCACGCAGCTACTAAGGGCTCCCATCGATGCGTCAGTGACCACACGGTATGGCCACAGAATATAAATAGAGCAGTATGGAAGGTACGCTTACTTTTTGAAATAAATACCTACGCTCCATTAGAGCGTTAGGGTTGTTTAAAATGAAAAGATCGCGGGCTGTCTGGGCGCGCGCACGTAACAAACGCAAAGCGCGGCCACTCGCCTCCATGCGCACTCGCGACTGACGGCACCGCGAGATTCCCTTAGGGGCCTTGTAAAAGCGCGCGTCTATGTGTGCGTGCGTTTCGATCGTTTTGTTTGTAGCTTCCTTACTGCTTAAGCTTATATATATTCTGTGGTAAAATGGTCATACAGGTTTTATAGTATCAGGCTGCACTATGGTGCCATCGCGCTACTAAGGGCTCCCGTCGATGCATCAGTGGCCGTTCGGTATGGCTCCATTGTCATACGACGAACTTTCATATTCTTGTCCGTCAGAAACTTTTTAAAAAGTAATCCTGATAGAATATTGCCAACGTCTCACACCTCACTCACTTCACGAATATGATAATCAGTGGACTTTCACGTTTGACGTATTGTCCGACTCACGCACACACAGCGAGACAACGTACACGCTATCTCTTAACGTTTGACGTATCATCCAACTATATAGACACACGCTGATACAATGTACGCGCTATCACTTCACGATTGACGTACATACCATCCGAATATGGACACGCGGCGTGACAATCTACGCGCTATCATTTCACGTTTGACGTACCGTCCGACTATATACACACGACGAGACAACGTACGCGCTATCACTTCACGTTTGTCGTATCGTCCGACTATGGCCGCACGGCGAGACAACGTACGCGGTATCACTTCACGTTTGACGTATCGTCCGACTATGGACACGCGGTGAGACAATGTACGCGCTATCAGATGACGAGCCTGCATGTTTACGGGCCGAATCTAATTTATTGGTCAGGCCGAGATTACCCGCGTAATGTTCCGGGCGAGGGGCGGAGCCTCGTCCATCAGTACACGTAGTGCGCTCATAGTACTAATCTAGTGGAGCCTCGTAAGTAAACTCAATTTATACGTCTACTGCCTAACAGGTATTGGGAACGCAGGAATTATAGGAATAGGTGACAGCGCTAAATCGACAAAAGAGACACTATGCGGACAGTAAAGGAAACTTATCAGGCCTGAAAAAAACTGGTTATAAATGTCAATGTCAAGTATAGTAAGTCGTGGCTACACTCACGTTAATTAACCTTCGTCGTGATAATAACGGCGTTTCCCGATCATTCGTCGTTTTCGTTGGTAGTCTTTGTCTTAACAAAAGTCTGTCGCGCGCGACGAAAGCAAAATGAGACGAGTTAGAACTTGACAAAAAACGAACGAGACGACCAAAGATACCGAAGAAGATACCTCTTTGTCACGCACGTTCCCTATATAGCAGCGTCTTCGTCATTTCCCTTACCAGAACAGAACCCATCGCTCCCCGGCACGTACCAGCTGATGTAAGGTGATTAAGCCTAGCATAGCGCACGTCACGCGATGACCACTCGATAATTAATATGGTAATGGCCGGCTCCCTTTATACGTGCGCCGCATGCTTGGGGCACTGTCTTGGAGACGTCACTGGAGATTTACCGGCGACGGGGGAGATGTTCCGTCTACACCAATCAATGGGGAACACGGAAATACAGGGTGGAAAATGGTAATTCTTCAAAAATTATCATTCTCCTGTGCATACATATTGGTGAATATTCAGAAGATCCAGCGCCTTTAAAATTATATTTTTGGTCAATTAGTAGAGCTTGGCTGGAACTATATAATGACCAAAAATACAATTTTAAAGACGCTGGAATCGCGGGATCTTCTGAATATTCACCAATATGTATGCACAATTGCACAGGGGAATGATAATTTTTGGAGAATGACCCAAAAAAAAACCTATGGGCCCTGCAGGGGAACTACCTTAAATCCTTTAGCTAGCTCATTTTACTGAAAGGATAAATTCCTTTATTTATAAAAAGAAAAAAAACTGCATCAAAAGATTTTTTTCAAATTCGCTTGCCTCATGCATTGCAAAATGAAATAAGCAAAAAAATCTAAAAATAAGCACTGACTATTTTATTCCACGAATCGATAGGACTATTGGTCAGGATAACTTCTCTCTAATAAACATTTGGTGTGACAAGTAAAAAGGATCGTGAAATCTATCATTAATTTTATTTTACCATCAATTCCAATACAAGGCAACGAGAATTTAAAAAAATCTTTGAATGCTTTTTTTTTATTTTTAAAAATAAAGTAATGTTTTTCCTTTAAATAAGGTAACTAAAGAATTTAAGGTACTTAGTTCCCCTCCAGTATCTCTAGCACAACTGTGACACGCGACTCTTTGTCGCGCGACAAATGCTACCTGTCTCTTTCCACTCAATATCGTGTGACAGTGGTAGGTGATGCTGGGTCTACCTTATTTCGTATAAAACTAAATGGTATAAAATCAAAACGTATAAATTCAAAACGTATAAAATCACTTCGTATAATCATTCATTTCGGTTAAAATTCATTTTGTATAACATTTAAAAGCTCTAAATACGAAATCTCTATTCTTCAATATGTCTAACATTCAAAATGTATAAAATCATTATGCATAACATTTAAGATGTATAAAATTATTACGCATAATATTCATTTTGTATAACAATTACTTGATCGCATATTTAAAACGTAGAACATTCAAAATATCTAATCATCACAATGTATACAAAACGGTCGGTCGGTCGGGCTCCGCAACTGCTCCGCCGCTGCGGGAAGAGCAGCCCCTTCGCCCTTGCGTATCAAAGCATATACAGGCTGCTCCATATACAGGGCATATACAGGGTGTCACTGTTTTATATACAGGGTGTAACTGTGATAGATACAGGGTGTCACTGTGATAGGTACAGGGTGTCACTGTGATAGGTACAGGGTGTCACTGTGTTATATACAGAGTGTCACTGTGTTATATACAGGGTGTCACTGTGATAGATACAGGGTGTCACTGTGATAGGTACAGGGTGTCACTGTGATAGGTACAGGGTGTCACTGTGTTATATACAGGGTGTCACTATGTTATATACAGAGTGTCACTGTAATGTATACAGGATGTCACTGTGATAGATACAGGATGTCGTCGATAACCTACCTATTTTTGGGAGCCGTTTCGTTTTTAGGGTCATCAAAAAAAATAACCCTAACCTACCTATTTTTGGGAGCCGTTTCGTTTTTAGGGTCATCAAAAAAAATAACCCTAACCTACCTATTTTTGGGAGCCGTTTCGTTTTTAGGGTCATCGAAAAAAATAACCCTATCCTACCTATTTTTGGGAGCCGTTTCGTTTTTAAGGCCATTAAAAAAAATAACCCTAACCTACCTATTTTTGGGAGCCGTTTCGTTTTTAGGGTCATCAAAAAAAATAACCCTAACCTACCTATTTTGGGAGCTGTTTTGTTTTTAGGGTCATCAAAAAAAAATAACCCTAACCTACCTATTTATGGGAGCCGTTTCGTTTTTAGGGTCATAAAAAAAATAACCCTAACCTACCTATTTTGGGAGCCGTTTCGTTATTAGGGTCATCAAAAAAAATAACCCTAACCTACCTATTTTTGGGAGCCGTTTCGTTTTTAGGGTCATCAAAAAGAATAACCCTAACCTACATATTTTTGGGAGCCGTTTCGTTTTTAGGGTCATCAAAACAAATAACCCTATCCTACCTATTTTTGGGAGCCGTTTCGTTTTTAAGGCCATAAAAAAAATAACCCAAACCTACCTATTTTTGGAAGCCGTTTCGTTTTTAGGGTCATCAAAAAAAATAACCCTAACCTACCTATTTTTGGGAGCCGTTTCGTTTTTAGGGTCATCAAAACAAATAACCCTATCCTACCTATTTTTGGGAGCCGTTTCGTTTTTAAGGCCATAAAAAAAATAACCCTAACCTACCTATTTTTGGAAGCCGTTTCGTTTTTAGGGTCATCAAAAAAAAATAACCCTAACCTACCTATTTTTGGGAGCCGTTTCGTTTTTAGGGCCATTAAAAAAATAACCCTAACCTACCTATTTTTGGGAGCCGTTTCGTTTTTAGGGTCATCAAAAAAAATAACCCTAACCCACCTATTTTGGGAGCCGTTTCGTTTTTAGGGTCATCAAAAAAAATAACCCTAACCTACCTATTTTTGGGAGCCGTTTCGTTTTTAGGGTCATCAAAAAAAAAATAACCCTAACCTACCTATTTTGGGAGCCGTTTCGTTTTTAGGGTCATCAAAAAAAAATAACCCTAACCTACCTATTTTTGGGAGCCGTTTCGTTTTTAGGGTCATCAAAAAAAATAACCCTAACCTACCTATTTTTGGGCTCCCAAAAATAGGTAGGTTAGGGTTATTTTTTTTTTTTAGGGTCATTCATAAACAGCAGTATAATTTGGAAAAGCTTATTGCTTAAAAATGTGAACTTGGAAAAATATATATGACTAGATTATGACTAAGCTGCGATATATTTTGAAATAAACATTACACCAAATATTACTTAAAATACATTACAGTGACACCCTGTATATAACACAGTGACACTCTGTATATATCACAGTGACACCCTGTATATCTTAATTAAACTGCTTACAGACATGTTTTCTCTGCTGACAGTGACATCCTGTATCTATCACAGTGACACCCTGTATATAACACAATGGCACCCTGTATATATAACAATGACATTTTGTATATATCACAGTGACATCCTGTATACATTACAGTGAAACCTGGGCCTCATATTTCAATAATATTAAGGGTTTACAAAAAATTAGAGCTTTTAACAGTTATACCCCGTGAATGTTATACCTTATAATACTTATAACAAATAACGTTTCGAGCAAATGAATGTTATACCTTATAATACTTATAACAAATAACGTTTCGATCAAATGAATGTTATATCATACGAAATTATACAAGATGACTTTAGAGCATTTGAATTTTATACGAAATGTTTTTATACACTTTAATTTTTATGCCATCTGAATTTATACGAAATGAATCATTATCCGAAATGAATTTCGACGAAGTGATTTTATACGGATTGATTTTATATAGGGATGCAACGATACCGATACGATAATCGTATATCGGCGATTATCGTAAACCTTTACGATCATTCGTTATCGTAAATATTACGATACGATATTTTTACGATACATTTATTTCAAAATTTTTACTGTTTCGGGTGAAACGAAACGCATAACGCGTCAATTTCTGAACGCTTCGCATCCGCACTATTGCCTAGCGGACAATACACACAAGATACAGAAGAAATTAAACCATAATTTTCAAAATTATTTTATATTTTTACGTACTTTACTCAAACACAAAAACAAAATCAACTTAATTATAAACTGATCAAAACACGAACGCGTGACAACAAATGGCGGGGAGATGAGGCAAACAGAGCATTTCGGATTGCACCCGAACATAGCTAATAACTATGATCGGCAATGCCGACTAGTCGACCGATTAATCGGGAAATTGGGAACCTATTAGTCGGCCGATTAGCTAGTCGGCAAAATCCGTAGTCGGCCCATCTCTATTAAAAATGCATAACTTTTTTTTATACTTTTACTTTACTTAGTCTTACAATAATAACATACAACAAAGCTTCCAATAAATTCATCAAAATGGTATTAAACAAATATCGTAATGCATTCGTATCGTAATTCGTTATCGTATTTGGCCATTACGATGTATTCGTCATTCGTATTGGTATCGTAATAGCCGTATCGTTGCATCCCTAATTTTATACCAAATAAGGGGATACCAGGTGATGCTCTGTCGCGCGAGAAACCAAGTCGCGGCCAGTTATGCTAGACGTACAAGGCCCATAGATTTTTTCCACCCTGTATATTAAGATAGAAGGAAAGAGTGTATGTATCTCATGTGCCAATAATCACATTTTTATTTAAATAACTGGCCAAGAGCATGTCGGACCATGCTCAGTGTAGGGTTCCATAGCCGTAACTATAAGGGAAATAACTATAAAGTAAAAAATACGATATAAAAAATTACAATACAACAACAAAAGAGCGTATCTTCATAGCAATTACGTCTTTTTGTTGAGAAGTGCAGTTTATCGGCAATAACTCAAAAACGGTTAATCCGATCTTGTTGAAAATAATTTTCGTTGAAAGTATTAATTAAGCGTTATCTTTGCAATTTTTTTTATATTTTTCGGACACACGGTTTAGAAGATAGAGGGGGGGGGGGACACAATTTTCACAACTTTCGGAGCGATTATTTCCAAAGGTATTCACTTAATCAAAAACATTTCTTAAGAACCTTAAAATGTTTTTGAAAGAGCTGTCGAACTATGTAGCACACGTTGATATTTTCTGGAAAAAATTTTTTTTAGGTTCTGTGACATGTATGGAGTGCCCCCCCTAAAAATATTTATTTTAGTTATTTAACTACCAAACTAAGTAGCGGCTCATACAAGACACCTATATTCCAAATTTCATCAATATCCATCGTGTAGTTTTTGATTAAAATGCCTGTGACATACGGACGGACGGGCGGACGGACGGACGGATATGACGAAACTATAAGGGTTCCGTTTTTGCCATTTTGGCTACGGAACCCTAAAAACCCGACCGCGGTGTACTTTAAAAATGCATAAAATCCGCCATTTTGTTTCGAACTTCATACTGCAGTGACACTAGCGCCATCAAGACGAATCTAAAGATGTATCATTTGTGAACATCGATTGTGCCGTTGAGTAATTAGGGCCGATACAGACGGACTGCAACCCAACTGCAACTCCCTACGATTTCATTTCATTTCATTTCTTCAAAAACAACGTACATTGTATATGAATGTCCTTATAGTTAACAAAAAAAATATAATAATCTACAAAACAATTGAATAAATTACTCTAAACAGCGTTAATAATTATCCTTAAATTAATACTATATTTAATAATGTTTCAACAAATACATAACATTGATTAATGATTACCTATGCTACGCTTACGAATATTAATGTCCGAATTCGTCCTTAAAAAATATATAAATAAATACAAGAAAGCTATAAAATGTCAAAATTATTGATTATTACATTCATAATTAATTATAGTTCATCTACAAATTCTGTGACCGAATAATAACGTTTCTCCAGCAGAAACTGTTTGAGTCTTGCATTGAAGATGCGACTGTTTACGATAGTTTTGAATTCCACCGGTAGCCTATTGAACAAGTGCACCGCTTGGTAGCAAGAAGCATGGCGTATGACATTTAGCCTCGGGACTATTATATCTGGTATGTCTTTTCTTCTTGTCGAAAATCTCAATTCTCTTTCACTTGGGCTTTCGTACTGATCCAAGTGTTTGATGAAGTCTGTGAGCAGAACTAAGATATAGAGACAGGGTAGTGTCAAAATTTTTAGATTTCCAAAATGGTCTCGACATGACTCTCTCTGAGGAATTCGAACTATCGTTCGTATGGCCCTTTTCTGCATTCTAAAAGCTGTTTCTACATTATATTTATAACTATGACCCCACAGTTTTATGCTATACCGAAATTTTGATTCCACCAACGCATGATAGACCATCTTGAGTTGCTTTATTTGGACTTCATCTCGTAGACTGCGAAGAGCATAACAAGCTGCGCTTATTGAGTTATTTAGCTGTTGTAATTCATGTTTCCAATTTAGTTGTGAGTCTATGTGGATTCCCAAGAATTTGACGACATTTGCTTGGATAATTTGAACTCCTGTTAGATTGATATCTAGTATATCTGATTTCTTTGAGGTTGCTGATAGCAACATCGCGTTTGTCTTACTAGTATTAAGCTTCAAATTATTAGCTTTAAACCATTCACTAAAAGCAGAAAGCGCAGCATTTGCTGTATCGTTCAGCTGAGACATATTTTCCGCTGAGATTACGGCATTTGTGTCGTCAGCAAAAGCTACTAGTTTCACGTGTGGAAGTATTTTACCCATATATGATATAAGATCATTTAAAAATACTACAAAGAACAGAGGACCCAAGATGGACCCTTGTGGAACCCCACGTTTCACTGTAACTAAGTGAGACTTGGCTACCCTTTCGATTCCATCTTCAATCGATTTGATCTCGATAAATTGTTTCCTGTTTGAGAGGTATGACTCATATAGTTTCAAAACTTTATCTCTGACTCCATAGTGTTCCAGTTTATGAAGCAGTATGCTATGCTGGACGGTATCAAACGCAGAGCTAAGGTCTAGGAATAACCCTGCAACTTTGTTTTTCTTACCTATTTCTGTTACTGCATCATTGATTAAGGTATCAATTGCTTCACGAGTACCTACGCCCTTCCTATAACCGAATTGCCTGTTATTTAGGACGTTGTAATAATTCAGGTGTCTCTGTAGCCGCACTTTCATCAACTTTTCAAAGATTTTTGACAGTGTCGGTAGCAGGGAGATTGGCCTATAGTTTTTGGGATCACTTCGTTTTCCTTTTTTGTAAACTGGTAGTACCCTTGCTATCTTCAACTGTTCTGGAAAGATACTTAACTCGAAGCAATCGTTGAAGAAATTTGCGAGTGGTTCGGCTAGCAAGTCAATATTTTCTTTAATTATAGTGACTGGTATTTCGTCATGCCCTACTGATGTTTTTGGAGCCATATCTTTAATCAGTTTCCAGATTTCAAGCGGAGTAACACTTTCGTATGACATGTCTTTCTTAACCCTTGCCGTGTTTTCCTCGATCAGCTTATGTGCTAAAAAAGGGTCACTTAACGCATTTACTTCACTGTGATCAAAGATTTTCGAAAAAGTATTTACCTGCTCATGTGGATCTGTGATTATTTTGTCGGTTCGGAGGATTAAATTTTCCCTAGTAGTGGTCTGTGTTTTATTCCTGTGTCTGTTTACTATTTTCCAAATTGCTTTGCTTTTATTTTCTGTTTTGTCAATCTGCCTTATGACCGCATTCCTTTTCGCGATTCTAATTATGCGCCTATAGATCGAGCAGTATTTCAAGCGATAATCTTCAACCGTTTTGTCACAAGTCTGCTTGTCAATCGTATTTAAGAAACGCTTCATTTTGCTTGCGACTCTAATCCCTTTTGAAATCCAGGGGATATTTGCATCTTGTTTCTTGATTTTTATTTTTTTCAGTCTGAAGCATTTTTTATAGACATTACAGATTTTTTTTAGGAACGTATTAACTCCGATTTTATTCCAAGTTTGGGTTAAGAGGTTTTGTCTGAATGCCACTTTGTTAGTCCTGTTAAGCATACGGCGTTCTGTGTAAAGCACAGTATCAGGCTTATTGCCCTGTTTTATTTCCTGTACCGTTTTACAGAACAGACCAGCATGTCCATCTGCTAGCCCGTTATGATCGATCAGAGTACCACTAATACAGTCAGGAGGTAAGTTGGTTAAGATGTTATCGATGCAAGACTCAGATTGATTTCTTTTGAAGGTTACCTCAGTCACAAGCGGCCTAAAGTTATAACATTTTAGAAGTGATATGAAATCTATAGCTTTTTTGTCACTCTTGAGTAAGTCAATGTTAAAATCGCCACATATAATACATTTTTTATTTAAGAAGTGTTCCAGTAAGTTTTCGAGTCTCTCCATAAAGTTGTCAAAATTGCTATCTTTAGGACTACGGTAGCAGCAAATTATACAAATATTTGTTTCACTATCTTTGACTCCACACACTTCAAAGGTTTCTGTTTTGTACAATGACTTGCAAAATAATAGTTCATTTGCAGTCCTATCTTTACTTACAAGTATCAAACTACCTCCCCTCTTCTTAATCGTTCGGACGTTATGTGCTATCAAAGTGTGTGCTGACATATTGAATAGCGATGCAGTTACGTTATTAAGAAAATGCTCACTTAAACAAACATAATGAACTAGCTATTTCCCGCGGCTTCGCCCGCGTTGTTCCCGTTATTGTCCCAAAGAAACTCTTTACCGGGATATATATCTTTTGTTTCAATCCAGGACGTGGTCTACTTACATGCCAAATTTCTGCTTGATCCATCCAGTTGATACCCCGTTATTTCTAACAAACATCTTCTTCACAAACTTTCACATTTAAGTATAATATTAGTGTGAAGATTTTCGAATGTTAAAAGTTTAAATATACAATTTAATATAACCAGAGATCGGAATAGGTAGAGTATATTTACCTAAACTTCGAAGATCATAGTCGAAAAGTGGAGAGTCCCTTACAACAAATTTTTTATCCGGGACTTAAGTCTCGGAATCTTACTAAAAAAATATATTATTGGTATTCTTTAGCACATTTCTCGAACATTCTCAGTATAGCTGTCTCTTTCTAATAGTGCTGTCTCTTTCACTCCTTCGAGAAATTTCGCCATATACTGAAGTGTAGTTCAAAGGCCCATAAGGGGTCCTGAAGACGGATTTTCAGGTTATTGCGCCATCTGATAGAGGGTGTCCTGGAACAGACTGAAAACATGTTTCAGGCGCCTGAAAACCACGGCAACTTGGGTGAATTTTCAATCTTCTACTATGTGAAAGAGCCACCTCTGAAACGGCCTGAAATCACCTTTCAGCCTGCTGAAAACGCTTCTAAAGCACGGAAAATCACGTTTGAAGTTTCAACCTATACCATCGGCGCAACACACATACACACATTACTTTTGCGCCGGTGGCTCTTTCACATAGTAGAAGATCGAAAATTCACCTAAGTTGCCGTTGTTTTCAGGCGCCTGAAACATGTTTTCAGTCCGTTTCAGAACACCCTCTATAAGATGGCGTAATAACCTGAAAACCCGTTTTCAGGCGTTTTCAGGACCCCTTATGGGCCTTTGAACTACACTTCAGTATAGTTATGGCGAAATTTTCGAAGGAGTGAAAGAGACAGCACTATTAGAAACAGACAGCTATACTGAGAATGCTCGAGAAATGTGCGAAAGAATACCAATAATATATTTTTTTAGTAAGATCCCGGGACTTAGGTCCCGGAAAAAAATGTAGTTGTAAGGGAGTCTCCACTTTTCGACTTTGTTCTTCGAAGTTTAGGTAAATATACTCTACCTATTCCGATCTCTCTATATAAACTTTCCACCCCTATTTAAACCCCTTATAGGATGAATTTCGAAAAACGGTGATATCACTTCTCTTGTAATCTAATAAGAAGTCTAAGCATGACGTTTCAAACCTCTTCCTTCTAAAATCTTAGAATCTCCATACAAATTTTGAACCCCTATTTGAACCCCTTAGGGGATGAATTTTGAAAAATCCTTTCTTAGTGCACCCCTAGACCTTATAAGGAACCTACA
The DNA here is from genome assembly GCA_947034925.1 of Eudemis profundana. Lineage (NCBI taxonomy): Eukaryota > Metazoa > Arthropoda > Insecta > Lepidoptera > Tortricidae > Eudemis > Eudemis profundana. Next base: position 24,839,212 of record OX344802.1, read on the forward strand.
TGCTAAATTTGGAATTCTTAGGACCAGTGGTTTGGGCGGTGCGTTGATAAACAAACTTTCAACCCCCATTTAAACCCCTTAGGGGATGAATTTTGAAAAATCCTTTCTTAGTGCACCCCTAGACCTTATAAGGAACCTACGTGCTAAATTTGGAATTCCGAAGACCAGCGGTTTGGGCTGTGCGTTGATAAACAAACTTTCAACCCCCATTTAAACCCCTTAGGGGATGAATTTCGAAAAACGGTGAAATCACTTTTCTTGTAATCTAATAAATAGTCTAAACATAAAGTTTCAAACCTCTTACTTCTAAAATCGTAGACTCTCCATACAAACTTTGAACCCCTATTTGAACCCCTTAGGGGGTAAATTTTGAAAAATCCTTTCTTAGTGCACCTATAGACCTTATAAGGAACCTACATGCTAAATTTGCAATTCCTAGTACCAGGGGTTTGGGCTGTGCGTTGATAAACAAACTTTCAACCTCCATTTAAACCCCTTAGGGGACGAATTTTGAAAAATCCTTTCTTAGTGCACCCCTAGATCTTATAAGGAACCTACGTGCTAAATTTGGAATTCCTAAGACCAGCGGTTTGGGCTGTGCTTTGATAAACAAACTTTCAACCCCCATTTAAACCTCTTAGGGGATAAATTTAGAAAAATCTTTTCTTAGTGTACCTCTAGACCTTATAAGGAACCTACGTGCTAAATTTGGAATTCCGAAGACCAGCGGTTTGGGCTGTGCGTTGATAAACAAACTTTCAACCCCCATTTAAACCCCTTAGGGGATGAATTTCGAAAAACGGTGAAATCACTTTTCTTGTAATTTAATAAAGAGTCTAAACATAAAGTCTCAAACTTCTTACTTCTAAAATCGTAGACTCTGCATACAAACTTTGAACCCCTATTTGAACCCCTTAGGGGGTAAATTTTGAAAAATCCTTTCTTTGTGCACCCTAGACCTTATAAGGAACCTACATGCTAAATTTGGAATTCCTAGGACCAGGGGTTTGGGCTGTGCGTTGATAAACAAACTTTCAACCCCCATTTAAACCCCTTAGGGGACGAATTTTGAAAAATCCTTTCTTAGTGCACCCCGAAACCTTATAAGGAACCTACGTGCTAAATTTGGAATTTCTAGGACCAGCGGTTTGGGCGGTACGTTGATATACAAACTTTCAACCCCCATTTAGACCCCTTAGGGGATGAATTTTGAAAAATCCTTTCTTAGTGCACCTCTAGACCTTATAAGGAACCTACGTGCTAAATTTGGAATTCCTAGGACCAGCGGTTTGGGCTGTGCGTTGATAAACAAACTTTCAACCCCCATTTAAACCCCTTAGGGGATGAATTTCGATAAACGGTGAAATGACTTTTCTTGTAATCTAATAAAGAGTCTAAACATGAAGTTTCAAATCTCTTACTTCTAAAATCGTAGACTCTCCATACAAACTTTGAACCCCTATTTGAACCCCTTAGGGGGTAAATTTTGAATAATCCTTTCTTAGTGCACCCCTAGACCTTATAAGGAACCTACATGCTAAATTTGGAATTCCTAGGACCAGCGGTTTGGGCTGTGCGTTGATATGTCAGTCAGTCAGTCAGTCAGTCAGTCAATCAGTCAGTTTCTTCTTTTATATATTTAGATTTCGCTATCCCTATTACTTAAGTATATCTCCAGATCGTCTTTTTTATTGCTTATTCCGCACACATTTTGATGAAAAACATTCAATCTTGTGAGATTGTCAGACTTTACCTTGGATAATTCAACTATGCTATCACTTGACTGTCTTACAATACTCCCATTGATTGAATCTATCTTATTAGGGTTATCAGAGTTAACAATTAAAGTATTCTTCGGAGGGACGAAAAAACACTGTTGTCTTAGCTTTAGGATCTTTGGGTGTACTATGATTGCCGATGGTATTCTTCAAAGTGGGGGAAGCTTTCGAGGTTTTTTTAAAGTAGTACGGGATTGTGCCCCTAACTGGATTAATCGAGAAACTTTGTGGGGACGTCTTTTTAGTGCATTTCTTAATCCACTTGAATTGTAAGAACTTTGATTTATACTCTAAGTAGTCTATATCAGTATTAATTTTTAGACATACATCCTTAAGATATTGCATTTGGGAATGATAATATTTTTCAGTCTCTAGGTATTTACAGTTGCAAAAATTTTGTGTTACAAGTCTAATGCTATCATTGAGTTTCTTTTCTCTTAAGTAAGGATTATACAAAACAGGTAGAACAAAGACATTATCAACATTAGAAAGTTTGTCTAAGGCTATGCTCAGGCTAATTGTACACTTTAGTGGATTTGTGTCGTGACTTCCTGTGCAGATGACAACAACATCATCCTTTGACAGTGATCTGGAAATATCACCGCAGTGGTCCAAAACTACTTTAGATTCAGCGTTCGATTTTATCTCAGCATATGGTTGATACACATCATTCCACCGATCGGTTCTAGATTTAATCAGAGCTCCAGCTAAGCCGGTTATCTGTTCGTCGCCAAGAAGAATGATTCGTTTTATTCGATCGCGTTTTTGCTCCGATTGTCCTTCAAGGGGACCATTTGTATGCTGGTTTTCGCTGTCTACTTTTTCTCGTTCTTCCATCTTAGTTGGTAGGTTCTCATCAGAATGCTGAGTTATACGTGCTTGATTTAGTTTTACACCCGGGGCAAGGTTTTTTGGAGTAGGTGAATGTTCGCGCACCTGCTTCTCGTCTATTACTGTATCATTTGCGCTGTCCATGACTGGTGAAAGTGAAGGAGACAAGGTCTTGTCATTATTGACTGGTTTTGCAGGAGAGTACAATTTATGCTGCAGCTTACAGATCGAGTGTGACCTTAATGCACTCGATGTCTTTATGTGACATAGCTGATTTATTCTTCTGTAAGTTGGAGTACTTGAAAAATATGTTTTCGATTTGGAAGGCGTATATGATTTATTCTTAATCAATTGTGTAGAAGTTACAGTCTTAAATAAATTAATCTTCTTTTGTAGGTCATCATTGTTTTTTTTTAAGTCTATGATCTCTAATGACAACTTACAAATTTCTTCGTTAGCAATAACCAAGTCTGAGTGTAACAGTTTTACTTTATTTTTTAAGTCTGTTGTCTGAGAGAAGTCACCTAAGGATATATTCGGTAGACTTGTTTGCGCGCTGTCTTCCTGAATGCTTAACGTAAGCGGATCGGACTCTGAGCTGTTTATTCTAATTCTCTTTTTTTTTGTACTAAACATCATTGAATCTGACTCTGAACAGTTCATTCTGATTCTCTTCTTCCGCACTGTCACATAGTCGTAGTTTTCCATTATGAAATTTATGAAGTTCCGGAATATATATACCCAGTAGTGCCCTCTATGATTAACTGTTACAAAATACAATAACTTCGTGTAGTATCTAAACGCACTTTTGAGTTGGCAACATTAGGTGTTTGACATTTTCTTGATGTTAGGTTGGTAAGACTTATAATGTGTCACTTCTGTCAGTTGTCAAATATCATCCAATCAGCTGTTCACCGCATGCGCAGTTCCATGGTATTTACGTGATTTTAAATGTTCTGAGGCGATTTCAAAACATAAACGGTAAACAGTGAAATCTTACCGAGTTTCCAGCATCGTAATTAGTGTATTTGTGTGCTTCCAAACAGTGTGTCTTGAGTTTCAAGTTCTTCTGTAGCTCTTTCGATAACGCCACTGCAGTAAGAGTACGTATTTAGATGATTTTGTGTATTTAAACTTGATGAGCTCTCTCCTAGTATGTTTACTTGGCCAGGGTTGCCAGCAATTGAATTTGTATGGGAACTGCATCACAACTGCGCAGTCGGCGTGCAGTTGTGATACAGTTCCCATAGAAACGGACCTACATACATACAGGTCAAACACATAACCCTCATTTTGGGCTGCGCCGCAGTCGGGTAAAAAGCAAGGCCGAGGACCTTGGCTCGCCGTCAACTTCAGTCCGTTTCGGAGTATAATAGAAATAATCGGTTTTCCGCGTGCTAATCGATGCTTTTAAATCGGTGTCGCGCGGTTTTATGTTTACTATAACACTAAATTACACTTTTGACGTCAAATATCAAACGCAAAATCTTACACGCTCGATTGCCATACAAAACGACGGATCTCGATATATTGCGGGTAGTAAGTATTTAAAGGCACATCAAAAAAAATAACCATAACCTAACTGAAATACTGACTTGCACATCAAAAATACCAAATCAAACATCAAAACATAACTTTGATGTACACATGGATTTTTTTGATGTGCAAGTCAGTATTTGTTTGCGGGGCGATATTTTTCATATATTTCTGTGATGGGAACCATAGCACAGTATACAGTATTTTTTCTTCCCACAAAAAGTACATCGCGCGCTTGTATGTGTGCGCGCCGTGTACGAACGCACTACAAGCAAAGTTTTACGAATGCTTAAGAAGGCTCCAGTATGTATCGTACTTACACAGCGCGTCTGTGTGAATACGTGTCGCGCGCACCGAAATGGCCGAAATTAGACTATTTACCCGACTGCGGCGAAGCCCAAAGGAGGGTTATGTGTTTGGCCTGTATGTATGTATGTAAGTATGTCTGTCCTGTGTCCGCTCGTAACTACTCAACGTCACATCCGATTTTGATAAATGATACCTACATCATTAGATTCGTCTTGATGGTGCGAGTGTCACTGGGCATGAAGTTCGTTAAAATAAACAAAATTGCGGATTTAATGCAGTTTCAAAGTGCACCGCGGTCGGGTTTTTTTTTATAAAAATGTGGTTATTACTTGTTCGTCTTTATGGGGTGAAACACATTAAAGTTTTCGTAAAGTGTGCGAGTTCCTCAACGGCATTCCGTGGGAGCTGTCCTATATCTCTGTCACTGTCAGTTAATGTTTATATGACAGAGACGAAGCTATGTAAAGTGCAGGAATGCGTAGACATAGCATTATTAGCGTTGCTTGCGCGTGAGTGCCGATAGCAGGTGGTGTTAGTATGTGTGGTCCAAGGGATAAGATTACGGCTGTTTGTAAGGTAAACGTATGTCTATTGTATTGTTTTATTGTATTGTCTATTAATGGCATGCCCTTTGCCATTTCAAGCGAGACACACGTTTACCTTTGCATTTTTTACAAAGTCAAATGAAACCAAAGACTAATGAAGACAGGACAAATGATAAACCTTAGAACAGTGAGTAACGTCCGCGAGAATCATCCGCAACCCTATTCACCTGTAACGGTTTTCGAAAAGTCAGGAATGTAAAGGGTTATTCTTCAGAAATATGTCTGCGACTTATTCCTCTGTCTCCATACTTTTAGTATGAAAAAGGGCCTGAGTAATAAGGTGACGGCAGACATATTTCGGAAGAATAACCCTAAAACGCTCACAAAATTTCGCTGCCGTGGTACAAGACCATAACAGAAAGTTAATAAACATAATTTTGTATGTGGTTTAAAAGCTGACTTTTAATCATTTGTGAACCTGAGTTCACAAATGATTAAACTTTCGATAGAACTCGAATCCCATCGGTTTGCCAAATATTAGGCATTTCACTACCTTATTCTACTGCTCTTAAAAAAGACATTAACGGTTACACCGTCGTGTGTTAGATTAAGTTCTACTTTTTGCTCTAAATATTCGTAAAACCGATTGAACTCGTTAATTCTGCAACATGAAATGTAAAAATCGACCCAGAGTCTGGTCAACCTATGTTATAAGCATAAAACATACAAGGCCAGTTCAATAACACCAATTTGCACCAAGGATACTTTAATTATACAAATTATGTTCTAAGTAGCTTTTCGCGTTTGACTTGGACCACGGCGCCTAATTTACAAACTACATAATATAGTAGTTGGCAAAACATATGTAATTCCACACATTACGACGTTATCATTGTATGATAATTGATAATGGCTTCTATTCTGTTGCTTGAGCTCTATGCTAATGGGATAGAGTTCATTTTGGCTTGGCTCGGGGCTCGAGAGGGTTTGATGTTAATTGTCGGGTTTTAGCTTTTTGCAATGTTATTAAAATGTTGTGTAATAATGTGCAGTCATAATCTAACTAATAGTTCGGTAGGGGATTGTTTTGCGGCTATTTTAAGTTGTAAGTATGTTTTTACTGGATTTGCATGGTGAGTAAGAATTAACCCTTAAATGCATGGTATACGATGCAGCGTACATAAACAAACAATAATTCATTTTTGAAAACTAGAAATATTTATTTTGTTCTTAAGATTAATTCTGCATGGAAAATGAACGTATTTTTATATTTATGACTCATTTTGGGCAAAATTGTATTAAAAAAAGTTGTTAGAGTTTTTGAGCAAAATGGCGGCAATTTTGAAAAAGTTTTATTATATTTAAGGTTTTCATTGAGTGTGTTTAACGGTTTTTAACAAAATAAGTAATTATTTTTTAGTATAATGTTGTAGCACATATCATAACGATTAAAAGTTTACTAAATTTAATAAAGTTCTCAGTCTATAAGTAAACAATATTTGATCATGTAAGATCTAGCCTACATTTGATTATTAGTGCAAAAATAACCCAAATAATTGCTAAAGATTATTTTAAATATTTTTCTAGTGTTTATTACGCCATTAGGTATCCACATATTTTTTTAGTAACAATAAAAAAAATCATACATTTAAGGGTTAAGTGTATGACCTCTCCAATAAATAAAATAAAATCGAACTTTGCTACCGGATTATTCAGCAAGTTACTAAAATAAACGCCCTATTGTTTGACACGCTAATTCCCTATAGTTGACACCTTGCTATCGTTCAGCCGTTTACATTACTTACACTAAGAGATTATAAAACTGTATCGCTATGAGTGTTTAAGCTACTTGAAAATCTAACTGATATCATTGACGGAAATATATCGAGTTACAAGTAAATAGTTCATCAAATCCTATGGGAACCAAGTGTGTAACGTTATTCGCTAGGCGTTTGGCCAGGTGTACTTCACTCGCTCACTCGGTCGCTAATTAAGAGCACTAGAATTAAGAACTGAACTGCCTCATACTAGGTAAGCCGATGGTAATCGAGTTCTATGGACGCCACGCCACTGCTGGCCAGTCCTTAATGAAAGCATCCTACTCATCCCGCCATCTTTTCCGTGACTGGCCACGTCGTCGCCTCGAGCTGAATGGATGTAAATGAGTACAAAAAAGTAAGGCTATCGGCTTACTCCTTTCTTTGACAACAGACATTAAAAGTGCAAAATGGATTACAATAATGAATAATGCGTAGACAGGAAAGTAAAGAAAAAGTCCAGAAAAACAAACGCACGGACAGTTCTAATCTACCGATCGTTTGATAACACTTTTTCATACTACCGTCGGGAATTCCTGGCAATGCCAACCAACGTTTGTAAACACATACAGGATGGAAAAAATTACGCTACAGGCAGGGCAAAAACTAGGTACACTCAAGGATATATGTAAGTACGTTCCTAGAGCTTCTAATATATCTGTACTGTAGATATTGTAGATCCCTGCTTTGGTCACATGTATTATGAGAAATATGTACATAGAATTTTTGGCTGCGTGCATACATAATTATATTTGCCTGTGTCGTACTGATATTTATGTACTTATTAAGGTACACACGTAAGGTAGTATAGTACAGTAGGTACAGATATATTTCAAGCTCTGAGAACGTACATATATTTACGCCTTAAATTTTAGAAACAGTTAATTCAACAAGGAGACTTCCTTTTATTTTTTATTGCAATCGTGGATTTTTGAATATTCATCTGCTTTAATCGAATCAGATAAATATGCCAAAAAATTAGTTATATGCCATATAACGAAATGATTATACTATTGTTTCATAAAGCATGTACACTTACTTACACACATTAAATGCTCTTATAAATGACATTGTCTGTAGCTATTTCAGCGAGACGACTTTTCAAAAATCCACGAATGCAGTACTATTTTCAAAAATAAACGTATAGGTGAAATTGGCTATTTCTAATATTCAGGGTTTAACCTTCATGTGGCATTCGTCGTCCACCCTGTATACACTGCACACCTGTCTGTTCGTGTGTTGATAGCTGCCATATAAAAGCATATTTGTACAGATAAACTTTAACGATAGTCGATAAATTCCTGCCTCTCTCTGCAGTTATAGCAAAATGCTTAACGCGACTTTTGTGTTTACTATCAATTTTATTGGTTAATAAAATTTGAGCTTAGGCTTTGAATATCGCCTCCCAGCATGACATTTGACAATATTTTACGCTTTTTCACTTTTCAAATAGTAAACGTGTTCAAAACGTACACAACCAATTAATTGTGGCAAATCACTCCTCCTACAACAAGTTAAAACAAGAAAGTTAAAATCTCTCGGGCATATTTCGAGGAATCCCAATAAAACAAAGAAAGGAAGAAAATGAACTAACAACAAAGAATTAATAAATTATGAAGTAAAAGTAGAATACTGCCACAAAACGGTCCCACCTCAGCAAAATGCCGACCTTAGAGCCAGCGCTGGTCTTCCGGTGGAACCAGGCAGGGGCGACGTCATGACGAGAGAGTAGGACAGACAGACAGGATGATATAAAGCAAATATGAGCTATTAATTACAGCTAATATAAGGCAAGGTACAAGGAAAACGCAATGTTGAAAGAATACAAACATCCTGGCTTAAGAACTTTCGCCAGGTTTACAATAAAAGCACGCGTTCGCTGTTCAGATCTATACTGGGTACAAGTTGCCTTAGTGATCGCTGAACTTCGATAAAAGATGGCACCCCAAGAAGAAGAACTTTCTTACTATCATCCTTTTAGCCCGGTGGCGTCCACTGCTGGACACAGGTCTCCCACTAAGGTTTCCACAACGAACGATCGTATGCGGATTATTCCCACCTATTACCACCAAATTGCTTTAGTGGTAACAGGTGGGATTTTTTTCCCACTTGTTACCACTAAATGTATGGTTTTAGATTAGTTTTAAAATTCCCAGCTGTTACAATGCAGAAACAGCGTATTCCCTTTTAACCCTATCCTACTAATATTATAAATGTGAAAGTTTGCAAAGATGTTTGGATATTTAGAGGTGTGGTTATTTGGATGTTTGTTACTAAAAAACGGGGTAGCAACCGGACGGATTGAGCTGAAATTCGGCATGCAAGTAGACCAAGTCCTGAATTGAAACAAAGGATACTTTATATCCTAAAAATCACAAAATACAGTTGTCTCGGCGCCCAATATGAATTTGTGGCATTCGGCGTAGAGACACTCGGTCCGTGGGGTCAGGGTGCGCGTGGTCTGCACAGGGCGCTTAGTAAGCGCCTGAGGGAGGCAACGGGGGACCCTCGTGCGGGCAGCTTTCTCGCGCAGACTCGCCATAGCGATACAGCGCGGGAATGCTGCCTGCGTGATGGGCACTCTGCCGAGGGGGCCGAACCTTAGTTTGTAATGTTTTCTTTTATTTTTAGTATAGGATTTAGTTTATTAATTTTAGTTTTAGTTTTAAATTTATTTTCCCTAACTTATGTATATTCGTTTTTGTATGTTTTAGAAATAAATATTTATAATTATATCCCGGTAAAGAGTTCCCTTGGGACAATAACGGGAACAACGCGGGTGAAACCGCGGGTAAATACTAATCTAATATGGTTCTGCTTCATATCGCAGCTGAAACCAGTTCAGTCGTTAAATCAGGCATAGGTCTTAAAATTAATGAGTATGTACATAATTAGCATTCTTTGCTAATGTGTAGGAAGTAATAATTCACATGACCAAACATTTATCAATTGCTGCACATTTTCCAGCCATTTAAATGGCGTTAATATGAAACTAAATGGGCATAACCTTTTTAAATAAAACGCATTCAAAGCACTAACTCAAGCACTAAAGATAAGAACTAAAAACTAAACAGCTGTTCACGTAGTAGTGTTAGGCGGAATGTCCATCAGAGCTATAGGAGGTTGGTGAGCGGCGCGATAAACTTTAAGTTACAGAAATATATTGAGGTAGATGAAAAAAGTGTATGTATGTATAAGTGGCGTGGCGTCAAAAGAACTCGGTTCCTACCGGCTCACAGTGTTTTAAGATCGCTTGTCACCAGACATTTGTAACGAATATCGTATATCAATGTGGTAAGTTGTAATAACACAAATTGCAAAAGAAACCCCATGTCAATTACTGTGCGTTTTGGAGGAAAACAATGTCAAAGTTGCTACTTCAGAGGCTGTATGAAATCGGAAAAATACGTTTTTTTCTTTGTATATCAAAATTAAAGGCAACAAGTTGTAACCACATTTTGACACGTACAATTATGTATTGTTCAAGCTTTACGACAGATGTGAATGATGAGTAGGAACACAAATCTTCGCGAAAAATTTCATTTTAGTTTTTATTTTTTATCTTCGTAGTTTCCGCTTACAATTTTTTTCACAAATGGTAGCTGACCTTATAATCCATCTGTCATATAAAAATCGGCCATGTAGTGTAAGGATCCGCGAAGTTATCCATGGTTGAAAAAATATTCTCTGCGCCCACACAAGCGATGTTAAAACACTGTGCGGCTTGCCTAATATCAGGCATTTGACCACCTTATTCTACAGCTCTTAAGGAAAATCTACGCAAATCTGCACCGGCTTGCCCAAGCATATCTTTTACTCCACGCCACTGGTAGGTATACCCTTTCAAACAATAGATAAGTTTCCAAATCGGTTCAGCCGTATTCGAGTAATTGCGTAACAAACGTACAAAAACATACAGTCGAATTGAGAACAAACTGTCTTTTGGAAGTCGGTTAAAATGTGCCAAGCATTGGTTGATTTTTCGCGCACCGCCCCGCTACCTCTTATAGCTGTTGTGGATGCACCGCCTTATTTATAGCAGTTAATTCTAGCACACTACGACATAGTTCAAGACTAATTAACTATTTTTACTAATCGCTTGGGCGGGCAAAGAGTCTATCTCAAGATCTCAATGTTAACTTTTATTGTTATTTATGAGAAGTGATTAGTTTTAACACTGGGGAAGGTGAAAAGAGAATTAATTAAGTATAGTTAAGCGGAATGCTTGAAAAGTGACTTTAAGGTATGTCATTTAGCAACTTTGTTTCAAGGCAAAGCAGCTGGTGCAATAAATAGCATAGTTCGATATTTTTATGTTAACAGCTATAATAATGTTAGTTAAAGAAAGTGATTAAAAAAAAAACCGACTTAAAAAAAGGAAGAAATTAAAGTTTTTCTCGTACCGTTATTCCAAATACATATTAAGTTGGTACCGACCTCAAAAAATAGTTGGCATAAAACTTTTATATCTTTTTTGAAGTCGGTTCAATTTTTTTCTATTACTTTTTATTTCTTCATTTTCTTAATTTCAGTAGTAATTGAATTACGCTGTTAAGCACACGTTTTCCTAGTATAGTTTTTGAGATAGAGAGTTATGTGTGTATCAACACACATAACTCTCTATCTCAAAAACTACCGGACCGATTTTGATAAATTTGCACAGTTCCTAAGTTAGACTACTTATATCTAGTCCAACTAAAAAGATTTTTTGCAATGCGACTTATAGTTTCCGAGATATGCGCAGACAAACATACATAGATACACTTACGAAATTTGGCACACACTTTTAAAAGCTGGTATAGAGTAACATATATAAAACTTGTGCAATTCTGAAAATATGTTTTTTGAACTCAGTTAAAAATTGCTTAAAAAAGATTACTCGTTGCGTTATCAGCCCATATAAGTCCCACTGCTGAGCAAAGGCCTACTCTCATGCTATGAGAATATGGCCCCTAGTCCCCACGCTGGCACAGAGCTGGGAATAAACTGATCAGTACCATAAAATATATACGACTTCGAAACGCCTCAGGCTTAGAACTTTTCAGCCGCCTGTAAACCGCCTGTAAAGTGTGGTATATGTACGACTACATATTATACGTTCAGAGCCGCGCCACCCCTGTGTGCGAAGTGTGCAACGCACACAGGCGCCAAGCCAATAGGGGCGCCGGAATTCGAAACACGACGACAATAAAGAGGTTGCTTCATAGGTTTGCACACAGGCACTGGCGGGGGTCTGCGCGGGCTTTATGCGTTGCCGATCTTTAAGAGCCCTGTTTACTCGTTTCTTGAAGTACCCCATGACATAGCGCGCTGGGAACATCTCAGGTGGGAGTTCATTCCACATCCTGCCAGTTGTTGGCAAAAAAGACCGTGACGTCAGATTGTTCTTGGGATGCCAAGCATTTCAAAAGTGTGATGAACCTTATTCCTGAGGAGGGAAGCACGGAATATAAATATTAATTTCAAAACAACGAAATTCAGGACCAATCTCACTCGTCAAAATCAGCTGACGCGACGCGATCTAAATTTAAATAAGCGAATTGACAGTGACACGATACGGCTGTCACGTCACTTCACGTCACGGTGACAGTGACGGGCGCGTGACAGGTTATTTTCGCTGTAATTGGCTTAATACTGGAAATATGCCGGCAATTTTTTACTCGACAACGCTGTGGATCGTGGAAGATAGTACTTTTTGTATGTAATGTATACTGTTAAATGCTTCTTCAAAACTGAAATACGTAAGTATTTTAATTATTGTAAAGTGGGGTAATTTTGTATTCATTTATTATCTACTTACTACAAATTCAATTCAAAAGTCACAGTAAATAGCTAAAATTTAATCCTATAACTAAATATCGATATATTTCACAGATTGTGTGTTGTTAGCGGTTATCTGAAAGAGATCGTTTTTTAACGATAAGACGGCCTGTTGGTTACCTCTATCATTAATGTTACTTTAAACTTTGCATCTTATTTCTTTAAGATATGGAATAAAGTGCATTGAATTTAATTATGGCCGCTATAACAATATATAGGGTTCATATATGTAATGTTCAATTTTTTTTGTTCGAAATCCATCGTGTGCAAACCCGACTCGATCTTGGCCGGATTTATATTTCATAAGAATACCTCCCCAACAAGCAAAGTAATCCTATAAAAATATTATAAGTATTAATATACTAATAAAATTCTTATAGAGACATTGTTGTAGACTCCTTTACTTATAATATCATTAGACAAGTAATAATATACTCAAGAGCATTTAGTTTTATATTTCTGTCTTTTAGTTTGCTACAAGACTAACCCACAGAACAGTTACAGGATAGTTTTACTAATAGTAACATTTTCCAAGCGTAGATAGTCTCAAGATCATTTGTTCTTATTTCACAGTTTTCTAGTTAGCTATAAGATTATCTTGTAAGATACTTATAAGTATAAGTATCCTGTAATTGTTTGCAGGAAGATTAAATAGTCTTGAAGAATATTTGCTACAATAGTAGTACTTTATAAGAGTACAAGATATTATAATATACTAAGTGGAGATTATTATAAGTGTGCATCGTTAATAGTCTTCTTCAAGATTATTTTAAGTATAATTGTACTTGTTTAGAGCTATATTAGATTAAACAACTCTATAAGCTATTCGATCAATCACTTTACTAGTAAACCTTTGCCATTTTGTTTTGTTTTAACTATAAGAATTCGTCTTGTCAAAATCGTTTATTATGGATGTAAGCGCGTGGAAACGATTTAAAAGGAGCGGTGGTTACAGAACAAAAGTGACGAGAAGACATAAGGAATTAGTGAAGCCAGATTCATCAGAAATAATTTCATCGGCATTAGAGTGTAAACCTGGTACATCAAGTGTGAATTTCGGTGATAAAAATGAGGGTTCCGCAATGGATTTTTTTTTGGACTCGGATACTGAAGAATTTAAAAAAATTGAAGAAGAATACGATATCGATATTGAAGAAACTACTTATTATGAAAAAATCGGTTGTCTGTAAAGTCGGTTTACTGACGATAGTCGAACGTGATAACGTTGACCTTGACCCTGACTTTGACTTTGACTTTGACTTTGACTTTGACTTTGTCTTTGACTTTGACTTTGACTTTGACTTTGACTTACAGGCACACAGGCAGGCAGGCACTGTCCTCAGCTCGGGATCATTTGGTGCATCTATCAAGTCACGTTTCTCTTGTTTTACTGCGGAATTGTTTTGCGCTGCCCCGTATGGTTTATTTTTTGCGTACTGCCCCTGCTTGGCTTTTCGATGACGATCTGCGGTCACTCGATCACACACTTAAGCTTACCTTGGAGTCAGTAATCAATGTGAGTTTAAATGAAACGCAATGGTGTCAGGCGGCATTGCCTGTTCGTTATGGAGGTTTGGGTGTTCGTCGGGTTCAGGACGTCAGTCTTGTGGCATTTTTGGCATCAGCGCATGCGTCGGCGGATCTTGTTGCTCGCATTTTATCAGTTGATGGTAGCAATATCCGTTTGCCTTTTTTGTCTGAGGCTTTGGAAAAGTGGGTGACGATTTGTCCAACTGACGACCGTCCAGACAGCCTGATGGTTCAGAGAGCGTGGGACGACATCATTTGTAGAATGTCTCATTCTCGCTTGCTGGACGGTGCCTTGGGGGCCGATTTGGCGCGTCTCAAGGCTATCACAAGGCCCGAGTCTGGTGCGTGGCTGCACGCCTTGCCGTCGCCTCAATTAGGTACGCTGCTTGATAACGATTCTTTGAGAATAGCGGTAGGGCTGCGATTGGGAGGCAAGGTGTGTGAAGCGCACCATTGCATTTGTGGGGTGATGGTAGAGGAGAATGGGCACCATGGACTGAGCTGTCAAAGATGTGCGGGGCGTTTCCCAAGGCACCATTCTATTAATGACATTGTTCGTCGGGCTTTGGTCTCTGTCAATGTCCCATGCGTTTTGGAGCCTCCAGGTTTGTCTCGCACGGATGGCAAAAGGCCGGACGGACTCACGTTGGTTCCTTGGCAGAGAGGGCGCTGCCTTTTATGGGATGCAACGTGTGTAAGCACTTTTGCTGCTACCCATATGAGGCAAACCATGAGGACGGCGGGCTCTGCGGCGGAGAGTGCCGCTAAATTAAAACACGCCAAATACTCTGCCTTGGAGACAGCGTATGATTTTGTTCCGGTCGCCGTGGAGACGGCTGGCCCCTGGGGTGAAGAGGCGCTCAGGCTCTTTAAGGAGATTGGTCGGCGTCTGCGGGAGAAGGGCAATGATCCTCGTTCTGGGTCCTGGTTGGTCCAACAAGTCTCTGTTGCCATTCAGCGGGGCAATGCTGCCGGCATAATGGGGACTTTTGGATCGGGCTTGATGCAGAGTGGGGGTTTATTAGGTTAATTTTTATTTATTTTTTGCATAGTGGGGTTTTTTTTTTTTTTTTTTTTTTTTTAATTGCTATTTTTAAAATTGACGATGCTTGTTGCGGATAAACATTTGGTTTGCATGCGTTATTAAGTAAGTTTGACGAAGCATGTAGCGGATGATTTTCATGTCTTTCTGTTTTTTTTTTCTTTGACTTTGACTTTGACTTTGACTTCGACTTCGACTTGAGTACCAGCCGCCCTTTTCTCAGCAGCAGCAGTGATTTTTTGTCACGATTGGCCGTCCCTAATATCTGGTCGCCCTAGGCCCGGGCCTACTAGGCCTTAGGGCAAATCCGCCACTGGTCTCTTGTCATTCAATAGAGATTTTTGACAGCCGTATCTTAGGGAATAAGGGCTATTTTATTAACAGTTTGTAAGAAACTATCGTCTTAACGACTTTAGTGCTGGAATTGACAGGTAACGACCCTGCAAGGTAACGGCCCATGACGTCACACTTTTTCGTGCGTGCAGCCGGCTCCATCGAATTATAAGACGTTATCACGTCAAAAAATGATAAATTGCTTGAAGGTATTAAAAATTGGGCCTTAAAATTTAATATTCCCCACCTAGCCCTGAACGAATTATCTACTATTTTAAACAAAAGATTAAGTAACGTTTTACCTAAAGATGCACGAACATTATTATGTACCAATAAAGAAATATTGCAAATAATACCCTCGGACCCAGGACACTATTGGCATAACGGATTGAGTAAATGCCTAAAAAATATTCTACATCGTCTGAATTTAAATAGTTCAATGAATATACTTTCATTAAATATAAATATAGATGGATTACCCGTGTATAACAGTTCCAGACATCAAATCTGGCCTATATTGTGCAACATCTTTGAAATGCCCCACATTCCTCCCTTTGTAATTGGTAAATATACTAACACTTTTTCAAAAGTTAAACTTAATTTAACTTATTTCAATAGCTTAAATATTACTAAAAATTTCTTTTCGGCTAGGATGAAAAGTGTTATTGTCCATGGCCAGTCATATTCAATACAATACAATATTCTTTATTGTGCACCAAAACAAAAGATTACAAAAACTTAAATCTAAAACAGCATAAATGGTAAACAACAGGCGGTCTTATCGCTAATAAGCGATCTCTTCCAGACAACCTTATATTCGTTGAGTTTTATAAAGTCATCTTTGCTTAAAAAACAGTCAACGTCTAAATATACCACCATCGCGTAAAGAACTGAAAAGACAACAATTAATTTAAAATAAACCTTATTAGGCTTTATAGAATTTAGTAGGTACATTTCGTGAGGAACCCTAATATGTTTTAATATGGAGGCGAGGTTATCTGGATTGAAACTATTATAAGTGCAAATTTACCTATAATTGTTCTATAACATACTCAATGCAGAGAACTTTCAAAACATGGCGATTGTTTGTAATAATTATCGGAATATTATTTTAACAATAAATATGCTATGTGCTTTATTTAAAAGGGCATTGTAAAATTATACAAATGTTGGTAGACATTTACAGTAAAAATGACATCCCCGGCGAATTCACTCACTATATATACAATATTTTGCAATACTTACATTATGTCCTACAATAATACAATGTATGATAGTTAAATTAATAGGAAATATACTTACTATTTCGTTTTCAAGTATTTCTCGTTCACAACACAACCGCATCAACCGGCCAAAACAACGCAGAGATTATTTATAACTAAGTACTTTAACAGTGCATTACAAGCATGATTGCTCTAGTAAAATACTTATTTCAGATACTAATAAGCGTATTTGCACTTAAAAATGTGTAGACTAAGAACATTATTGAAGCAATTGCTCTTCTGTAAGTGTATTATAGGGCTTAGTGACATTCTGCGAGTTGATTATAGGATCGTTATAAGAAAGGAATGCTCCTATAAGTGCGCCCAAATCCAGGGTTAAAGTAAACTACAAGTAATTTATAAGTACAATAAAAATTAGTCTTGAAGAGCATTTCAAGTACTGATTTTGCTATTTGGGTCTACATTCTCTTTATAATTGATGTAACCATATCCCATATCAACATTCCTATATCCTATTGACTCAAATACAATTACAATTAACGTATAATTAATCACAATCTCAGCATCAGAAACTCGTCGAAACCCAAAAACAGGATTAAAAGTAAATAAATCGTATTGTCGATCTGTGGTGATCCGATTACTTGGAGGTTAAAGAAGTCGGCCCTAACCGGGTGTCGCGGCGTCCAGTGCTCTACTGTCCAGACAAGTGTGGACTACACCCGCCAGTTGTCACGATGTGACTTCTTAGTTCGAAAAGTTGCCACTAGATGGCGCTAGTCGAGCCACTAGTTTTCGATTTAATTATTTTTCCAAAACGTTTTAAATATATGTTAGGTATTTTTATTAGTAGATATATAGCTACTTCTTGGTTTTTTATAAATAAATAATTATGTCTCTTGTATCATAGACAATACCTGCCATAAGCAATGAGCTGCGAGATTATTTAGTATTCACAGTACTGGCAAGTTTTGTTCTGACCGTTTATGACGGTTATCTTTTGTTTCAAAAAGCCTATAAAACGGCTTGAAACAAAGGAACCGGCCTCTTTCTACTCAAAACAATCAGCCTTAGTGGCCGTATTGTTTCTAGCCCGTAATTCGGGTGCTACGTTTGGGCTTGAGAGTCCCACACCTCCTCACTACTGCGCGCGGCCTGGGCTGCAATCTGTCGGGAAGCTGAGCCCGACACCTTGAAGGAGCTGCCCTTCAAGGACTGCCGCAGCCAAAGCAGGCCGTGATCGCCCTACGGAGACCAGAGCCCCTGGACGTCCCCGGCCAGCGTCGCGCCGACACCACCTCACGCCACACGCGCCCACATCACCAGCGGGCCTGATACCAGATCGTCAGCCAGGGGAGTCCCAGTGGCCTAACCAAGTTCCAATCTACGAACCCGCGGCCTACTTTACCCCAACGTTCGCAAGCCTATCGGTTCTGCTAAATAAATGTATTAAACTATTTGTTGGTTTAAATCCAGACCCGGTAGGGAGCCTTGTGACAGTGGCGCCCTCATACGTGGTTAGATTGGAACTGGTGCGGTCAATTTAGTGTTTGTGTGTGCAATTTTCTGTGTTTTGTGAGTGTTCCTGCTATCTCGCAGCAATTTTCTTTCGCGGTGTGATCCCCGTGTGGTTACCGGGTCAGAATTGTGCCACCGTCTTTTCTTCCTGACGTGTCGTAGGAGGCGACTATAGGACCTAATTTTTGGCGGTTTGATTTGAAATTTGTGCATTTGTGTTGTTGCGGCGCCTTCTGTGTCGTAAAATCTATCCTATAATTTAAATTCTAACGTTTTTTCTTTTAAATATCTAACGGTTTTTTTTTTCAAATTTTTAACGATAAATTTCAAATTTTTAACGGTTTTTTTCCCCTCAACGGTTTTTTTTTCCCTACACTATTGCTGCCAGATAGTACTATTGTTTTGTGTTTGTATAATTTTTTCTAGGAACACGTAGTTTTTTTTGCTGTAATTGTAACATACAGTAACTAGTTTTTTTGTTTAATATCTACAAGGCACTTAGGTTTTTATTTGCGTGGACTTACCATTACGGCAGTTAAATTGCCTAGTTTAATTAGTGACTGGTACCAAATATTGTTTTTGTCTTTTAAATTTCACTAACGTTACGTATATCGCAACGTCATTATGGCTAAATTAGTTAAATATCTACATAGTTTCATATCAGCGATCAAATCTCTGAACGCTTTAGAACAGGTTCTGCATAGAATATACCTACTTAATTTCGTTATCTTATAGCACTGAACGCTGCACTCGGACTAAATTCCTAGTTTATTTTCCTTTGACAATTTATCTAACTTAAATTTGAACATAATAATCTATAGCTGAAATGATAAAATTTTACTTAATATACTACGATATACTTGAATCTAAACTTAATAATTTATAGCTAAATGATTAAATTTTACTAAATAACTAATTGACTTGCTACGATATACTATTGATATTAACCCAAACATATTTGTTTGTCTTTGTTTTTGTCAAGTGCGTTAGTGTACCTACCTACACTATTTGTTAATCTACTTGCTACCGTACCTATCTTCTACTTCTAAATTCGTCTAGCGTGTGGCGTAGCTAAGCGACCGCCGTTAGTTTCGGATTATCTACCGGGTATGTTAGGTTAAGGATTTTGGCACTTGACAATTAAAAGTTCTAAATTTGATATTTTATAAATAGTAGCTATATTTATTTCAGAAAGATAGGGGTCTCATACGTATTTCTATTGGTAATCTATCACTGGATGAATGCCTAATTCATTAATACGGTGTTGATGACTAGTTATTTCAACTTCTATAATTTCCATAATACTTACATATGACTTATTGTCTACTTTTGGCATACGCGTGCATTACCGATGTCTCCGTAGCGAATAAAAGTATATTGCACTAATAGGTTGTTTACGCTCGGAACGCGTTCCAAGCGAAACAGGTTTTTATTCCTTCTGTTATCAGTTACTTACCGAGTTGCATGTAGAAGTCTGTTGCCGAACCGGTTTTGGATGACGCTTCACGTCGATTTAACTATTAGTTACGTACCTAACTGTTTGTTGCTATCTACTTATTTACTTACCGAATCCTAGTATTTTTGCGATCCATATATAAATGGTACCGCTTAATTTTTATGTAACAGCTTAGTAATCTCGTTGTATCTTCCGTATTACATTGTATTGTTTGTTGCTACCGGACACTTAGTTTTTCTGTTTGGTTGAAACAAAAGCCTTAATGCCCGAGCGGTGCATAACTCGTAAAATAAGCCTTTATGTCTATTACTAGGTATCTATGTACGTCGAGCGGTTAGTAACTCGTAAAATAAGCCCTTAGCTGTATATAGTGCCAGGTAAACTTTAATATAGGACGGGTGGCTATCCTATGACCAGATTTGAAAATAGGTGCGAACAACAGTCGTTCTCGAGTTTCTATCTTGCCAATTCTTTTCGTAAGGGTCAAATCCTATACATTAAAAGGAGTTGACCTACTTTTGTTTTGCTGAGCACAACATAGCTAAGTGTTGTGTTCTTTTGTGATTGGTGATGTATGTTTGCGTGATTTATAATTCTTATTACGATTAGGTTTCTTAGGCGGATTTCGACTTTCAGGAAGTAGAAATCCTTACTCGGGAAAAACGGGGTACTGTCACGATGTGACTTCTTAGTTCGAAAAGTTGCCACTAGATGGCGCTAGTCGAGCCACTAGTTTTCGATTTAATTATTTTTCCAAAACGTTTTAAATATATGTTAGGTATTTTTATTAGTAGATATATAGCTACTTCTTGGTTTTTTATAAATAAATAATTATGTCTCTTGTATCATAGACAATACCTGCCATAAGCAATGAGCTGCGAGATTATTTAGTATTCACAGTACTGGCAAGTTTTGTTCTGACCGTTTATGACGGTTATCTTTTGTTTCAAAAAGCCTATAAAACGGCTTGAAACAAAGGAACCGGCCTCTTTCTACTCAAAACAATCAGCCTTAGTGGCCGTATTGTTTCTAGCCCGTAATTCGGGTGCTACGTTTGGGCTTGAGAGTCCCACACCTCCTCACTACTGCGCGCGGCCTGGGCTGCAATCTGTCGGGAAGCTGAGCCCGACACCTTGAAGGAGCTGCCCTTCAAGGACTGCCGCAGCCAAAGCAGGCCGTGATCGCCCTACGGAGACCAGAGCCCCTGGACGTCCCCGGCCAGCGTCGCGCCGACACCACCTCACGCCACACGCGCCCACATCACCAGCGGGCCTGATACCAGATCGTCAGCCAGGGGAGTCCCAGTGGCCTAACCAAGTTCCAATCTACGAACCCGCGGCCTACTTTACCCCAACGTTCGCAAGCCTATCGGTTCTGCTAAATAAATGTATTAAACTATTTGTTGGTTTAAATCCAGACCCGGTAGGGAGCCTTGTGACACAGTGGAGTCGCAAGTTACTAAACATATTTTATTTTTACAAGCATGTAAGATACACGTCCTAGTGTTTGACTCGCTTAATGCCCAATAGTTGGCACCCTGTTGTAACCTCTATTGCTAATGACTTAATGTTCAAGGCGGCAACTACTGGGAGACAGTGTCAAACACTCAGACGTCTGGTTTACCTCATGTTTGTTGAGATGAAATCTTCAAACTTAATTTTTATGTCGCTATTCCTCTCTAACTGCATTCCTGGTACCCATGAGTAAATAAATAGTATAGTCGATTTGTGCTGATCTGATTACTTGGAGGTTAAAGAAGTCGGCCCTAACCGGGTGTCGCGGCGTCCAGTGCTCTACTGTCCAGACAAGTGTGGAATACGCACGGCTGTGGAGTCGAAAGATTAAAATAATATTTATTATATTGACTGAACCTGTACTGTCTCACCTGCTCGATAGAGGCGATTCCTGTATCCTGTGGTGTTGTACAAAAAAAACGTTTATTTAATGCACAAAATACAGATGTTGCATTGCATTACGAGTAAATATCAATCAGCGTTAAAATTAGCAGATTATTTTAAGTATTTTTTATGTTCGCCTTTATTAAGTTCTACCAGGAGACCGCAGAGGCCTTGCGACTCTATAACAGATACACCTCCAGTTGAACTATTGTGGATGAATGGAATTTAAATACAAATCCATGTATTTAATTTCCATTCATCCCAGCCCGGAGAGCTGATAACCGTTGGGGCGGTAAAGTCCTGGACGAATACGTAAACGCAGCGTGGAATGACCCAGACTCTGTGGACAGATGACCTCGTGAAGGTAGCGGGGAGTGGATGCGGTCTGCTCAAAACCGCACATTGTGGTGACCTATGCGGGAAGATTATGTCCAGCAGTGGACGTCCGTGGCTGATATATCGAAATAGAAAAATAATTCTAAAGAATTAAGACTCGCTAATTGAGTTACGTTATGTCTTCACAGCTCCCATACGCAGGCAGATAACACGGCGGCAGACTACTAGAGACTAGCAACTATTAGTACAGTGTCAAGTACTCGGACGTCTACATTAAAATGGATAAATATCAGCGTCGGCAAGCAGATAGCGCAGCGGCAGCCTACTAGACATGACAACTACTAGAACAGCATGAAGCACTCGGACGTTTACCTTAAAATTGTCACAAAACTATAAATATCTCCACACCTCCCGCACGGGTGTGGATCGCAGCAGGCAGATAGCGCGGCGGCAGACTACTAGACATGGCAACTACTAGGACAGCGTCAAACGTCACGTCTACCTGAAAATTGTCCCCATAAGCTTAAATATCAGCGTCTCCACAGCTCCCCTGCGCGCGTGGATCGCACGGGGAGATAGCGCGGCGGCAGACTACTAGACATGGCAACCACTAGGACAGTGTCAAGCACTGGTACGACTACTTTAAAATTGTCATCGAACGTTTAAATATCAGCGTCTCCACAGCTCCCCTGCGCGCGTGGATCGCACGGGCAGATAGCGCGGCGGCAGACTACTAGACATGGCAACCACTAGGACAGTGTCAAGCACTGGTACGTCTACTTTAAAATTGTCATCGAACGTTTAAATATCAGCGTCTCCACAGCTCCCCTGCGCGCGTGGATCGCACGGGCAGATAGCGCGGCGGCAGACTACTAGACATAACAACTACTAGAACAGCGTCAGGCACTCGGACGTCTACCTTAAAATTGTCACCAAAAGTTTAAATATCAGCGTCTCCACAGCTCCCCTGCGCGCGTGGATCGCACGGGCAGATAGCGCGGCGGCAGACTACTAGACATAACAACTACTAGAACAGCGTCAGGCACTCGGACGTCTACCTTAAAAATGTCACCAAAAGTTTAAATATCAGCGTCTCCACAGCTCCCCTGCGCGCGTGGATCGCACGGGCAGATAGCGCGGCGGCAGACTACTAGACATGGCAACCACTAGGACAGTGTCAAGCACTGGTACGTATACTTTAAAATTGACATCGAACGTTTAAATATCAGCGTCTCCACAGCTCCCCTGCGCGCGTGGATCGCACGGGCAGATAGCGCGGCGGCAGACTACTAGACATGGCAACCACTAGGACAGTGTCAAGCACTGGTACGTCTACTTTAAAATTGTCATCGAACGTTTAAATATCAGCGTCTCCACAGCTCCCCTGCGCGCGTGGATCGCACGGGCAGATAGCGCGGCGGCAGACATTTTTTGCCCTCCTCCCTGTTTTGCTCGTTTTCCCGCATACGCTAATACTGGACGGCGTGTGATCTATACTTTCCAGGAATGTCCTTTAAAAAGGACTTTTAATCACGTGCTGTTACTACTCCTTTTTATTTGGTTATTCGGTGACGTAGGTTATTCAAAATATTTATGAAAGTAATCGATTTTTAAAACTCGTAAAAATTGTTTTAAATGCCCTAAGACCATTATCTGGGTCTATTTATAGAAATCGAGACTGGGCTTCAAACAACTCTTCCCAAATATAAAAAAAAAAATGTGTTTAAATCGGGCAGCACATGTTCGTCCATTCATAAAGGTTTATAGTTTAAAAATCGTATTTTCGCCCACTTTCAAAAAACATGTATAACTCAGCACATTACATACATGCACGTAACTTCAATATACATATGTACTTCAAATCAAACAAGTTACAATTTTTTAACTGACTCCATGAAAGAGAGAGTTGAGTTCATGTCTCTTACACCACACGGGTAATACATCCACGCTTCATGAGCACATGTTAAGTAATAACTAAAGCATAACCTTATTTTAATGACCACTAGATTAAATCAGAGACGTCCGCTCCTGATGACAGATAGCGACATAATGCGTTTAAACTTTTTAAAAAGAGAAAAACTGCAATGTTGCCGTTTAATGAGCAGGTGAGCTATATCGCGACGTGTTGCCAACTTAGTGTCGGCAGGCGAATGATAACCATAAATAATTCTTTTTTTTACCAAGTAATTGGTTGGTTTTGTTAAACAATAATGTTTAATGCTTATCTGATAGGCTTGCGTGGAGTTGTGAGGCACGCTAGCGCATGTCTTTTAATTTTTGATTTAAGACTAATAAAAGTAATTCCTTTGGAATGTCTTTCTTATTTTTAAATACAGAAATGTCAGGGCTTCGGATCCTGTTTCAATTTTGATTGATAGGGGCTAGAATAATCCTGTTCGAGTCCTCTGTAGCAAGAGTAGTGGTAAGTACCTGAAACAATAAACAAAACATATAAGAATTTATTCAATATATCACCATACATTTTTAATAATTTTCGTCGTTTTGCGGAAGGATATAACTGAAACCTCTTTTAGGGTATTTTCGTGTAGAAAGTAGCGGATTGATTGATGGAATTTGTTTCGGTACCTAGTTAGTAGCACACAGACAAACAAATAATTTAATTTAAAAATCTCTCTTCTACTAATATACTTAAAAATTAGTTGGCGTTGGTTAATGCTATAAAAAAAATAATACACAAACAAAAAAATTAAAACTATTTTGCGTTTTATTACCTACTCATTTTAGATACTAAACAGCTTAAGAAGGGCAACAATACCTAACCAATAGTTAAGGTACATTTAACCTACATCAGTCCTTCGCTCCTAATTAGTTGCCCTAAACGTAACGCGTTCTGCTCTATTATAGAGCCATTATAGCGCTTAAACGACTTCCAGCTCGCCTCAAAAACAGCGCCGGTGCTACATGAGCCGTGTAAGAGTTGTAAAGTTGGTCTGTTACACAAACAACACAAGTTATATTGAAATGTATGGTTTCAAGGTCCGCTTCGTCGTTTAGAACTCCTAAATGACTAATTATCTTCCAAATCCTACTAATATTATAAATGTGAAAGTTAGTTGATGTGGATGTTTGGGTGTTAGTTACTAAATAACGGGGTAGCAACTGGATGGTTTGAAATGAAATTTGGAAAGCAAGTAGACCAAGTCCTGGATTGAAACATAGGATACTTTATATAAAGAGGTCCCTGTTGAATTTAGCGGAAATTTAAAAAAACAGTGTGTCTCTCTATACGTCTGTTGGGCATAGCCAAGTTTTGCTCGGTCACCAGAGACGCGATGAACAGGATGAACCCGGATGAACAGATTTATTTATAAGCTGACTAACTCGCGACCCTTATTGGGCACAGCAATTGTTTGACCGGGTGGTCGGCCGTGGCGTTCCCTGGGATCGAACCAGATCGTGAGGGTCGGACTAGGTGGGGGTCGAAGCGCCTGGGATCGAACCAGGACGCTAGGCCAAGGCCACCTTGAAGTTACGCTGATTGCTTAAAGTGAGCAACGGACCAGCGGGAAGGTTGAAGCGGATCAACCTGTCCTTATGTGAGTGTGTGAATCAAACTAATGGGAGTTTTAGTAACCCAGCTAAGAAGAATCCGACAAGAAACTTATCTGAGCCTGTGCAAGGTCAGGTTCCCAGCACTGAATGTGTTAACATTACATTATCATGCGAGCCGATATGAACCCAAATATTAGTGTCTATTTTTGTCCGTTAGTCCGTCAGTTATGATTGATGCGTCACATGACATATCAGAATGACAGGTGTCGATAACAGAAGAGATATGAGGGACAGTGAGGTGCAGTCTGAGATGTTTGATAATACCGTTTGATGAGCTATCCGTTACATAATAAATATATCAAAATCTCGTTTCCAAATACGGCAGTTTTCACAACACAATAGATGGATAAAACGATTATTACTCTTGCCTGTGCAATAGGCTTTTGCAACTTGGGACTAAGACGTGCAGAGCCGGGAAATATGAGAGAACCGAGAATTCCCGGTACTGCCATGCTAGGGTACTTCAAGCAACGAGTAAACAGGGCTCTCAAAGATCGGCAACGTATAAGTAACATCCCTGTTGTTGCAGATATCCATGGGCGACGTTGACTGCTTTCCATCAGGCAGCTCGTCTGCTCGTTCGCAACTTATAACATAAAAAAAATGCTAAAATTTCCCAGTTCTGCACGCACTAATTGGGACATTCAATAGGGAACGTGCACGACGAAGGTGCTGCCAACTGGTGCCGCCAATCTAAATCATGTACCCTCTCATACTGGGGCCACATTGACGAAAACGCCGTTAATAACGTTAATTTATCGCGTTGAAGGACGATCAACTTCAGTGTAGCTACGACTTACTATATTTGACATTGACACTGCGACCTGGTTCGATCGCAGGCGCCCCCAACCCTCACCTAGTCCGACCCTCTCAAGGTGGTCCGGCCAAGCGACCTGGTTCGATCCCAGGGAACGCCACGGCCCATACCTGGTCCGATTTTTACAACAGTCAGTAAGACTTACAGGTTTGTCAGATTTCAAAAAAACAAAAAAAAACTGCTGCCACCACGTACCTTAAAATAAATAGCCGGACGGAGCATCGCTAACAAAGAACTGAAGCATGTCTAATCCGCCAGCTTCCTATGTGTGCATGCTGCTCGCAATAGGAAAAACCTAGTTGTGTGCGTGCGGCTCGTAAGTACAAGCAGCCGGCGCATTAGAAATGGCTTCAGTTCTCTGTTGGCGAGCCGCAGTCCGGCTTTTTATTTTAAGGTCCTTGGCTGCCACCTGCATGGTCCCTATAAGAATTCCGGTTTCTCTTCGCGGTACTAAACCCTAAAAACCGGACAAGTGCGAGTCGGACTCGCCCACCGAGGGTTCCGAACACTTTAAATAAACATTATATTTTTTATCATTTAATTACAAATGTATAGTTTTCAGATTTTTCCCCATACTTGCCAAATTTCATAGTTCTAGGTCAACGGAAAGTACCCTATAAATTGGTTTCCTTGATAGTGGAAATATACGTTTTTTGGGGCATAAACGGCCATATATTTTTTTTACGGTGACTAAGTTTGATTTTTTCACAGCTTCAAGGAACCGTAGATCTGAGTATATGGTTTTATTTTCAACTCAATACCTCCACCCGTTCCCGAGATAAAAGGTCTTGACAGACATACAGACGGACAACAAAGTGATCTTTTTTTCCTTAATGGGCTCATCCAGAAATCAAATGATCGTATATGGAGGGGGGGGGGGGGGGGGGATCAGAAAAATATCACGAACGATCACGATCGGGGAGGGGGGAGTACGAGAAGAGACCACGTGTAATTTTTTTACACAATGGAAAAGCCAATAACTACGAAATGACTCAACAGTATTTTAATTTTCAAAATTAAACGTGATCTTGATGGGGGGGTAGCGGTACAATCACCAAATATCACCGAGGGAGAGGGGGGATCAAAAATAGGCCAAATTTGATCACATGATTTCTGCACGAGCCTTTTTGAGGAACCCTAAACATGCACCCATACCGTACCTGACATTCGACGGCTCTCATTATTGTGTCACTGAACCAGCTTGGGCCATGTTTAAGTGTCGGCTTTGATTATTGAACCCGATTGAGTGCCACTGGTCAGTTGAGTTCGGTAAATATAATTAATAATAATATGATTGTGTAATATAGTTGTGTACTCCCACCTGAAAGGCCGGCAACGCACCTGTGACTCTTTTGGTGTTGCAGGTGTCTATGGGCGACGGTGATTGCTTACCATCAGGCGACCCGTCTGCTCGTTTGCCCCCTATTTCATAAAAAAAAGGTAGCCAAAGAATCATAGAACCGTATTCACCGACTAATTACAATTATTTGCCTTCGAAATAAGGCACTTAGTACTTTTGATTGCCTAAAATGTATACTTAGCTGACGAAACGGGATAGATTTGCTCCTAGTACAGGCAACACCTGGTACGAGTATATCTTAAAACTAAACATTCTTTTTTCATTGTAATATTGGTTCCTGAATGGTGAAATTCGAAAAAAGAATGCTATCGGAACTCATGGATTCTCAAAAGTTCGTCTCTTTGGCATTGCTTAGGTAAATAACAGATTTTATTAGTTCAGGCAACTAATTTACCATAACTAATTTAGAAAAAAAAACTAAAGCGGCCTTTTTGCGCGATTCAACTAGTTTCAGAAAGGCGTTACATTTTGTCATAGACGTGTAAAAAACAAAATGTCGCCGATTCATTAAAACTTTGCCCTGATTGTGTACACCAGAACAGCCCAGCACGCTGAAACGACGAAAGTTAGATTGCAGACTATAACACCACCATTACCGGTTGATGAAATGATATTTTTAAACCAATGAGGTGTTGTTTTTTAAGAAGTAACCCACGATTTCTTTTGACAAGGACTGATTTTTCGCAGTAGCAATAACCGGCTGTAAACCGGTTTTAAAATGTGTATTTATTATTTTGGTTATTGTATTTTGCAGCCGTGGAATAAGTGGCGTTTTATGTTTTATCTCATAGTAATAAAGATAAAAAGGTGAAACATACCATTACTGGTTGATGACATTATATTTTAAACCAATGAGGTGTTTTTTAAGAAGTAAAGGCCCAGGATTTCTTCTGACAGGAACTGACTTTCCGTCAGTAAAACCGGCAAAAATCCCGTTTTTTCGTATCAAAACCGGTTTCAGACATCATCATCATCATAATTTAAGAGCATTGCTCTTGTCGGTGGAGTAGACGCCGTTTTGTGCGGTCCTCGGCCATGCATTTTAGGTCCTGGTACGAACGAAGAAAAGGTCAATACCTTTTCTTTGAGTTGTTGCACAAAGTTTCTCCGAGGTCTGCCTCTCCCTCTCTTTCCTTCAATTTTTCCTTCTAGGATTGTCTTAAAGAACATATCGTGTCGAACCAGGTGGCCTATCATTTTGCCACGTCTAGTCTCTATGGTCGTCATTATGGTCCCCTTCTCTCCCACAATTTGCAGCATTTCTTCATTTGTTCTTCGTTCCGTCCAGCTTATACGCTCCATCCTCCTCCAGCACCACATCTCGAACGCCTCTAGTCTTTCTCTTTCTCGTTGTGTCATTGTCCACGTTTCACAATCATATAATGCAATGCTCCAGATGTAGATTTTAATAAGACGCTTTTTATACTATAGTAATTAAAATACAAAAAAAAGAGAAACACTATCATTACCTACTGGTTGATGATACAATCGTGTTTAAGCAATAAGGTGTTGTTTTCTAAGAAATAGCAGCACACGACCTGCTCCATGAAACCGGTTTTTGCCGAAGTTTTACCAGTTTATAACCGGTTATTATTGTGATATGATAAAAATGCATTCGTTTCAGAAAGAAGTGAAATTGCAGAATGCAATGTAACAAATACTGCGCATTCTTCCGTTTGCAGAAATTTGAAAGTTTTTGGCATATGTGTGTTTAAAATCATTGGATCAATCAACTTGTACCCACTAACGTATAAAGAATGTTCAACGGCCAAGTCACACAACATTAACTATAATAACAAAGAAATCGCAGTAAGGAACCTTAGTCTTGGCACGACTTTGCCTAGATTTCATTACTTTTTAGAGATAAACAAGTAGCTCCATCGAGACTTGGCTAGTTTTTTACAGAATGTTTTTGGTGGGATTTCACTTCTTTTTGTAGAAACGTGGGCATATTGATTTATTTTATTAGATTTTCTTATTTGACACAGTTTTTTTCTTTATATTTTTGGGTCGGGCTCTTGTGTTTTCTAATCAGGGTCACCAGGTACTCCAGATCTTTGATTATCCTAGTTTTTATAGTTTTCCCTTTATGTGGCCATTAAACCCTAACTCTGTACCAAATTTCAGCTCTCTGAGTTTATTCAATCAATAATAGTTCTATTTTGATGATTATGAGTGAGTGAGTGTCATAAATGCGAAACTTTCCTTTCGCTTAACTTCGGAACTAAATGACCTACAGACTTGAAATTTTGGATTTTAAGTATGTGATTATAGCTTACTAGATGACGAAAATTTCTGCGTTCTGGTCTTATCCAGAGGTTCTCAAATAGGGGCCTGAAAATGCGGCGAAATGGTTCCAGTAAAGGATGGTACGGCAGTGTCTGCTTCGCGCTCGACTTGGCGGGGGCACTGCCGTGCCCCCAGATATAACTTTTTAGAAATTCTCTTTAGAGGCCATGACGTACTACATGGATGACCCCTTATCTTCACAAAATCTTTGAAACGTAAAATATTTCCAACACAATGCGTTCATTGTTACACTCCAAAAACCCTATTTACATAATTTTATTTTCATAATAAATTGATCATAATTTATGGTCCTTAATCACGAATAATACTGTTTTATAAACGCAACATATTATATGTGATGTTTAATTTACGACCACATAAAACATATTTATCGCCGTCACGTCGAAGTCGGGTTTTGACCTCGCAATCATAATCTTATCAATCATAAATCATATTCGGGGATTCCTGACGTTGTGATTTCGAATTTAAATTAAATTTGGCGTTCATAAATCATTAAAATCTGCCCAGAAATGTGGTTGACAAATAACGAATTGGAGGAAAAGTTATAGTGAATGTAGAGGTAGGTTTATAAATAATATATTGACACTGGAAATGTTTAGGAGAGATCGTTTTATACATATAGATAGAGTCTGCGCGGAAAGAGAATAGGCGTGGCGAAAAACGGAACTAACTTAACCAGTATGACTTTTTTTTTTGCAAATAGGATAGAAAAGCATTACAGCCCTTTTAAAAATGTACCATTAACTTAACTAGTAAATTCCGATTTTTCTGTTTTTAGGGTCCTGTACCTCAAAAGGAAAATACGGAACCCTTATAGAATAAATAATAAATAAATAAATATTAGTGGACAATCTTACACAAATCGAACTAGCCCCATAGTAAGCTCAATAAGGCTTGTGTTATGGACACTAGACGACGATATATTTAATAGGTACAAATAATTAAATACATAGAAAACATCCATGACTCAGTAACAAATATTCGTGCTCATCACACAAATAAATGCCCTTACCGGGATTCAAACCCAGGACCTCTTGCTTCGTAGGCACGGTCACTACCAACTAAGCAAAAGAAAAGAAAGAATGATTTTGTTGTCCGTCTCTCCACCTGTCTGTCCGTCCGTCAAGACCCTTTATCTCGGGAACGCGATCTACGGTCCCTTGATGCTGTGAAAAAAATCAAAGTTCTAAGTTAATCAGAAAAGAATATAAGACCGTTTATGCCGCAAAAAACGTAAACTTCGAAACTCTCAAGGAAACCAAAATTCAAAGGGTACTTTCCGTTTACATAGAACTATGAAATTTGGCAAGTAATACCGTCTTATACTACAAGTACGAGTATAGGAAAAACTCTGAAAACTATACATTTTTAATTAAATCGTAAAAAAATTACTTTATGCCACACCTGACCATAAAGTGGCTTCTTCCGCACGCTGGGCGTACGGAAAAAGTCGCTTTCTGGCCAAGTGTAGACATAAAATGATGTACACAACACGGGAGGTATAGTAATTATCCGTTCAACAGAGCTAATGCTGTTAAAGAATACAATACTATTGAGAGGTAAACCACAAATTAGGATAACAAGAATATAGTGTCAATAAAGTATAACTGCCTTGAAAGATCATTACATTATAGATTCTATTTACTAGACAGTAAAGTGTAAATGCAGTTAGAGATAACTGCGATCTTAATTTGTTTTGCATTTCACATTCGCCCGACGGTCTGCAAGTGCGTATTCCGTAGAGAAAAGACTTAGAGATACTATGAGCTTTCAACGGATTATCGGTTCTATGACCGTAATGATACGGCGGCAAATGCTTTCAAACAAAAAAATAATAATGCGTTTTGCTTTTACAGATTCAACGGGGAGCCAGGTAGACCGCCCGGGTTTACTCGTGTTACGCATTGTTATTTTTTTTTGTAGTATTGTATTACCTCAATGGCATTGTTCGCTCAATGACATTGTATACTTTAACAGCATTAGCTCTCTTGAACGGATAATTTCTATATAAATTTTATAATAAAGAAACCCCTCGATCGCATATTTACGTCCCTCGCTTGCAGCTCGGGCCGCAAACATCTGCGATCTCGGGCTTTCTTTGTATTACCACCTTAGTTATGTAATGTACTATTAATCTCTCTGTCTTCTTTTTCGTTTCGCTCTTGGCAGAGCGGTCGTGGTCATCATGAGGGAGGGTTGGAGGCTGTTGTTACCCGCCTTACGATATCTCGCCATCTCGTCCGATTCGTAGCACTTCTGGTGCATTCATGCAATGGGTTACCCAGAGCAGATTGTACTATTACTAAGGGAATCAAATTTATAGGATACTTTAATATATGTACCTACAAATTTGTGCGGAACCCTCGGTGGGCGAGTCCAACTCGCGCTTGTCCGGTTTTTTCTATCTTAAATAATTCCGTTACCCCGTCTTACCTGTTGGGCTGAATGCGTCAAAAGCGCGATGCGATTAAAAAACTTAACTAAAATAAAGTAAACGCCATAATTAGGCGAACTAGTTTGACACTTCCACAAGCACAGATGTTGCCAGAGTTAGGCCAGTGATGTTTTGTCGATATAATAAAAATAATGAAATGCGTTACATTTCGCTAGGTGACACAATAAATTCTTGAAAAGTTGCGTGCAAAGCAAATTATTGTCGATAACATATTATCAATATTTACTTTTTATATAACCTATTATATAACCTATGACTATTTAATTTTCTGTGAGCCAGGCAATATTTTTATCTGTCAAACTAGTTCGCCTAATTATGGCGTTTACTTTAGTAGGTAGTTAGTATTCGCCACAAATCAAACAATTAATGTCAAACGGCATTTATATTTCTTCACAAACTGACAGGTTAAACCACATTTAAACATTATTTTATTTTCACCTAGTCGTACATTTTTAAATGAAAGTATCGAGATATATGTAATTAAGTTTTCATAACTCTTTAAACATCTCTGAGTGAATAAATATTAAAATATTTTGCATGTTTCAATAAAATTAAGTAAATGCAAAGGCTTATTTTTACGAAATTGCGACATTATTTCTCATCTACAAAAATATTTATAGTCATAAAAATATTGCTAAACAACAAACTAAGTTCCTTCTTGTTTATTCTCAGGAAAACTAACTTTCAGAACTAGTAGCGCCATCTCTTGACAGCTAGAGTGAAACTTGAAAAATGCACTCAAGTGTAGAAAACCACCTTTAACTCCGTTAATTACATTCAAATATTCGCATTTCTTTATTTTCCATGATTTAAATTCCAGTACAATGCATAGTAATGCCACACAAATGTAGACTGAAGGAAAAAAACAGCGGTCAGCCCATATGTAGGCTTCTTTTTTTTATTTATCATCTTTAATTAAGCGAATCGTGGCTTGGCCATTGTCCGACTTACCTGCCCGACGATTTGAATCTCTGCGAACCGGTTACAATGTCTTGTCATCCACCTTTTATTTTTAAATAATTTATTTACCAAACCACTCACAGAACAGGCATTCATCAGCAGTATAAAAATAAATCGTATACTTATTTGCACTTTTTTTTATATCATTCGTCAACCATTTTTAAAGCATTCGATTTTCGAATTCGCGATTCCATTTTCGAATCGGAATTTCGGAGTTTCGCGCGCGTTCTAAACATTTGGCGCGTCCGAACCGTCTGCTGTCAGTTTTGCACTCGGGGGCGTTCACGAAGGGCCGGGCCCGCCGCTCGGCTAACATCGGAATTTGCCCTCTCGCTCTGCCACAACTCAACTGTCTGTAGTATCTGTACCGCTGACAATGAACCGAGTCACAACACAAAATCATTTATCGTGTGTTTTTATCAATTTCCCGAACTACAACAAGCGGTGAGTGATTGTGAAATAATATTATTTGCTTTTCTACATACGTATACGTTTATCCACTGTAGCAGTGAGGGGTTTACTCAAATTTGACCTCGTACGAGATTGTGTTTTTGTTCATTTCGCGTCTGTACTTTAAGAGTGTTGTTTACAGTTTTACAAAGACTTTTCTAAGAAGCCACCGTACTAATTCGATGCCGCATAATGCAATACAACTTATTTTATGACTATTATTAACTGCGATGGAGTTTTTGATAGTATTTTCTCGATATTTATAAGACATAACCTCAAAATGTTAGTGTTACGCTTAGTTTCCGCGCGGTAGATCATAGATGGCGCTAGTATCGGGGGCGGAGCTTGCCAGCGGACAGTAGACGTCTGTCATTCGTGATAATTGAAGGTTAGTAGAATTTTAGATAAACTGTTGTTTATTTTTACGATTCGCACCCTTTTATTCAGGCCATCAATTGGGGGTTCATCGGTTATTAGAGGCTGACAGTTTGTTATTGTTGTGTGCACTTGTATCAGAAGTATTCGGTTATCAAAATGATGGCGGCAATTTCATATTTGATTAGTGATGACAGATTAGTGAGGTAATGACGAATGGATACATTCTTAAGGAAAAATGTAACCAAAGCAAGTCGAATATTTTAATGCATATATTTGTTAGGATATTATGGTGTTGAATACGTAAAACATCACAAAGCCGGCTAGATGCAATCTCGAAAGCCAGGACCATGCCAGAACCTCACTCAAAGATTACCTATTTTATAAAAGATGTTCGGCTCTATGTCAATGAGTTAAGGTTTATACGTTTATACGTGACGAACTTTTTATACCGCAACTATACATACATTCCTAGCTATTAAGTAGATATGGCCAAGTTACCTCGCCGAGTTTTTTAGCCGGTTCTTCTCAGGGCAGAGGTTTCAGATTGGAATTTGTGGTAGAGTCTGTGCGGAAAGAGAATAGGATTAATTTTGAGGGGCGCTGTAATGCTTTTCTATCGTATGTACTGTATTTTCTATTCTGTGGCCATACTGGTTGGGTTAGTTCCGCTTTTCGCCACGCCTATTCTCTTTCCGCACATCTCTAAATCTTGACATTCATAAGTGCATTTTAATATGCCTAAATTGAAAATAAAGTACCTACTTTGACTTAAAATGTAGTAATATACGCGATTTAATCCGTTTAAGTTGTTTTATTACTATGAGTGATAATCGCGGAAACCGAAGACAATATTACCTACCTACTTTGAGTTTGACTTTGAATTAAGAGTCGCTCTAACAGAATACAAGTACTCTGGAGTACCAAACTATCTGCTATACCGTACCGTTACGTACCGTACTGCTCGCAAAAATAAATGTGAATAGTGTGCTAAGCGAGAAGTGACTCACTCCGCGATTTCGTCGCGCGGCTACTACTTAGTACTAAATGTTGCCCCTCAAGGGGGCCTTAGTCAGGGGTAGGGAATGCAATTACCGGTAATTTACCGGACTTTTAGTATGAAAAGACGGTAAATTTTACCGGTAATTGCATTCCCTAGTCAGGGGCCAGAAAGAGCACGCGTTATGCGATAGAGACGGTCGAATGCGGTGCGTACCGTCCGGTGGTTGGACCCATCAGTTCTTCTGTACTATTACTTATTCGTGACTAAGCTGCTTTTTTTGGGGTTCCGTAGCCAAAATGGCAAAAACGGAACCCTTATAGTTTCGTCATGTCCGTCCGTCTGTCCGTATGTCAGAGGTATTTTACTCAAAAACTACACAATGGATATTGATGAAATTTGGAATATAGGTGTATTGTATGAGCCGCTACTTAGTTTGGTAGGTAAACAACTAAAATAAATATTTTTAGGAGGGCACTCCATACATGTTACAGAAGCTAAAAAAATTTTTTTTCAGGAATTATCAACGTGTGGTAGGTACATAGTTCGACAGCGCTTTCAAAAACATTTTAAGGTTCTAACGTAATGTTTTTGATTAAGTGAATATCTTTCGAAATAATCGCTCCGAAAACTGTGAAAATTGTGTCCCCCCCCCCCCTCTATCTTCTATACCGTGTGTCCGAAAAATATAAAAAAAATTACAAAGATAACGCTTAATTAATACTTTCAACGAAAATTATTTTCAACAAGATCGGATTAACCGTTTTTGTGTCCCGTTTGGTCAAACTTGGCCACTTTGGGAAAACTATGGTTGTGCCCCTCTCCGTGACCAAGCTGCATTTTCTGTCCCGTCCTTAGGTATCCAGGAATTACTTTTACGAAGATCTCCAAACAGACCAATAAAATATTTCAGGATATTTTTTGCAATGCGCAAAAATATTTGTATTTCATTTGGGAAATTTAAGACTAAACTGCATTTTCTGTCTCGTCCTCAGTTTGAGTGAGGCCGGCAGTAAATCACCGCGTAACGCACTCAACACGGCACTTGACTGCGCACTATTCGACTCGAACGTCGCCTGATCCGCCGCCGCCGAAGTACCATCAGCAATTTAAAAGTAGTACCGCTTTTTTGGCTGACCCTTTCCAACAAAAAGCCGTCTTCGAGAAATCATGACAAACATGCAAAAAAATTATCCATCACATTTACCTTCATCATCTACATAGCCTTCCAGGTTTATGCGAAAAACTTAACTTTATTGATATTTTGTTAGTTTTACAGTTGGCACTGCTTCTTCTGAAGACCAGAACCCGTGGACCATCGGATTCGGTGATTCTCAGCCATACAGGGCGTCCCACGGCGATGCCACATGGAGGGAAAGTACCTTAAATATCATAGATAGCATATTTTGCTGAAAGAAGACTTCATTTTATTTTTAAAACTTAGTAAAGTTGCATTCATACTTTTTTAATATTTTTTGAAAAAAAATGTATGGAAAAATATTATCGCGTCATTGGAGGAAAAGTACCTTAATTATTGTAAATGAACATCTTACTGAAAGAAGACATTATTTCGATTTAAAAAAACAAGTTGAATTGCATTTTAAATAATTTCATGGTTAAACCGTGTCAATTATTGTTTAAACATGTTTTAAAATTACTGATTAGGCAGAAAAACAAGTATCTTAAACTATGATCAGGTGTTGAAAGTAAAAAAAAAAAGTTTAAAAAGTTTGTTGGCGGGAATTGACTATTTTATTTAATTATTTCGCTTTACGAGGATTTTGTTACGACGGTATAGGCTACTTGATGACAGTTCAAATCAGCTTCTTTTTATGAAGTGTCAAAACGCTCCGAAAGTATGCAGTTTAGTATGAAATACTATCTTGTGACGTCATGCTCAACATGGTGCCTTATTTTTAGTTTTCGTCATTGTAAAATCGTTGATGGCACGAAAATAAGTTTGAATGATTTTATCCGGGCTGTTTTGGAAGCGTAATTTGCTGGTCAGAGTTAATGAATTTATTTTGATTGTTGTCAAATACCCTATTGTATTAAATAACCATGGCGTATCAAAATAATGTTGATTTAATGGAAGATGGAAGCATACTTTTTGAACCACAAAAACATAACATTAGCCTTAAATTGGCACCGTGAAAGATATCCTGATAGAAATACACCATCTCGATTTATTATGAAACGGTTGGTGGATAATCTGACAAATTTGGGACGTTTCGATCATCGATTACCACAACCACGGCACCAAATGTTAAACACTGACGATGAGCTCGACATTTTGATATACTTTGAGGCAAATCCTAAATGTTCAGTGAGGGAAGGTGAAGCAGAAACCGGATTTTCGAAAAGCAAAATACACCGTGTACTGAAAAAATACAAATTTAAAAGTTACGTTGAAGGGCGATTAGTACAAAAATTGCAACCGGGTGATCCTGGTAGACGATTGATTTTCTGCCGAGAAATCGAGAGGCTGATTCTAGAGAATCAAGATTTTCTTAATAATATTATCTGGTCTGACGAAACAAACTTCAGCAATAATGGTATGTACAACAGACATAATAACCGCATCTGGAGCAGGGAGAATCCCTTACGTATCCGCGAGACTAACAATCAAGTGCGTTTTTCCTTCAACTGTTGGTGTGGTATTGTAAACAACCGGGTCCTCTTAGTACATTTTTACGAAGGGCATCTAAATACGGATAGGTATTTAGAAATAGAGATTTTAAGAATTGAGATAAATAATCTTCCGTTGGCAGAACGACAAAACATTATTTTTCAGCAAGATGGAAGGGATTATCTCAATGAACACTTTACTTCCTGGATCGGAACAAATGGAGAAACTAGATGGCCGCCGAGATCCCCAGATCTAACCCCGTTAGATTTTTTTTATGGGGTTATGTAAAAAATGTAGTTTACAAAAACCAGTATGAAAATGTCCACGAGCTACAAGCAGAACTTAGACGTATTATTTTAAATTAAAATAATACGTCTAAGTCACCATAATTAAAAAATCGACAGGGAGTGAAATAATGAAAAGAGTGAGACTTTGTATTGAACAGGATGGAAAACATTTTGAGCATTTGATAAATTGATTTAATTTTGTATTAAAAATATTAAAATTCATGGCCTTTATTTTTATTTCGTTATTTAGCAAAAAAGTAATTCTCACATTGAAGCCTTTCGATCGATATGACAAAGCTACAGGGTATTTTTTTCTCGTGTAGCGGGTTCGATTCCCGGTTTAACCATGAAATTATTTAAAATGCAGTTCAACTTGTTTTTTTAAATCGAAATAATGTCTTCTTTCAGTAAGATGTTCATTTACAATAATTAAGGTACTTTTCCTCCAATGACGCGATAATTTTTTTCCATACATTTTTTTTTCAAAAAAAATTAAAAAAGTATGAGTGCAACTTTACTAAGTTTTAAAAATAAAATGAAGTCTTCTTTCAGCAAAATATGCTATCTATGATATTTAAGGTACTTTCCCTCCATGTGGCATCGCCGTGGGACGCCCTGTATACAAGTTAAATAATTTTGCCTTCCATCTTATCTGTCCGTCTTTTGGGCGTAAATTAGCACTCCTTGCGCAAACACGATTCAACTGTATTTAAATGGTAGATATCATGCACTTCTGGCGCCCCATCCCCTGTTTGAGTGAGGCCGGCAGTAAATCACCGCGTAACGCACTCAACACGGAACTTGAGTGCGCACTATTCGACTCGAACGTCGCCTGATCCACCACCGAAGTACCGTCAGCAACTATATTTGAGTTTTGAGCGTATTATCTACATCGTAGCCAACATTTTCGTTAGACAGAAAATGAAATGAAATTAAGTAATTTAATTCCGCAAGTAGGCCTCAAGGGCTCTTTCACATGTCCGATTCTTTTGGCGCTTCGGCAATTGACGTTCTGGTGAGAAGAAGCGCCGGAAGAAACTCACCAGTTTCGCTTTTCAAAAACATGAAGCATTACATTATTCTAATACTTAATGTTTTTGTTATGTTAAAATGTTGTGTTATGAGAAAATATTACATGAAATTTAATTACTACAATGCATTAAACAAATTACTAATATACATATCAATAAACTCGAAACTAATTTTTTAGAGATGTAACGGGTCTCTAGGCGTCAAAACAAGATAAATTAAAAAAAATAAAGAGACATATAATAAAATTAATGAATGTGTTTCGGAGGTGTAAAGGATCTCGTTAAAATTTTTTTCGTTAGGGTCTAGCTAAAACCTATAAACATAGACTGACACTAAATAAACGCAGTCATCTTTAAGCTTACTACATTTTTGAACACACTTTAAATTTCTTTCACCGATCATGACTTTTACGGGCCGTTTTCTTTTAAGCTGCAAATCCACCTACAATATTATAAATATTAAAAAAAAAAGCCTAAGAAGAAAATTAAATAAAGAGTACATCTGTTAACAACCCTTATTAACGTAACAGGAAAATAGAGCCATGCTATTCGACATCACTACAAAAACACCTCCATTAATGAAATATTAATCCTTCCAGAATCCACAAAAACTATCCCGATATCTCTATCATACATAAATCACTCCGCCCATCTGCTCATATACACTTTTTCGTCATTTCTCCCAACTTTTTTCGTCATCCGTTGAAACTTTCAAGTTTTTTTTTAATTCGCTGCGGACGGTCCAAGGCGGGCTGACAGATTTACGGCGTGCGTGGCACGCATGGCCCTCCCTTCGAAAATTAAAACGTTTTTGAAAATTCTTTTAAATCCGCATTCAATTTGTTTTTATTAACACCTGAGCTGCTGACCTTAATATGAACCTGATG
The DNA here is from genome assembly GCA_947034925.1 of Eudemis profundana. Classification (NCBI taxonomy): domain Eukaryota; kingdom Metazoa; phylum Arthropoda; class Insecta; order Lepidoptera; family Tortricidae; genus Eudemis; species Eudemis profundana. The sequence continues at coordinate 24,879,315 of OX344802.1, forward strand.
AATTGTGCGTTTTCTTTTTTAGGTACCTACTATGAACTTTACGCACTGTTGCATTACCAAAATCCTACTATTATTATCAATGTGAAAGTTTGTGAAAATGTTTGGATGCTTAGATGTTTGGGGCATTTCTCCAGAAATATGTCTGCGACTCATTCATCTGTCTCCATACATTTAGTATGAAAAAGGGCCAGATGAATGAGGAGACCGCAGACATATTTCTGGAGAAATGCCCTTTGGAGGTTTGGATGTTTGTTACTAAATGACGGGGCTACACCTGATTAGGGAACGTGCACGAACTATAGGTGGCAGCACTAAACGACAAAAGAGACACGGGCAGACAATAAAGGAAACTATCGCCCCTGTCAAATCAAGCTGTCAATGTCAATGATAATAATATGTAAGTATCAATGTCATATATAGTAAGTCGTAGCTACACTGAAGTTGATCGTCCTTCAACGCGATAAATTAACGTTATTAACGGCGTTCTCGTCAATGTGGCCCCAGCATGAGAGAGGTATTTAGATTGGCGGCACCAGTCGGCAGCACCTTCGTCGTGCACGTTCCCTATACTTGATTGGCAGGTCAAATTTCTGTTCTAGAACTGTAAGCTAATTCACTACTTTCACGTCAATCTTGTCCAAAATAATGTGACCCGTGAGCTAGTAAGAACAGTTCGGAATCAAAGGCCACGCTTTGGTCCGGCAAAATCGAAGTGACAAGTGGACCGATATATATTTTGATTTTTAACCTTCGATTACGAATTGTTATTAACTTCACTGGTTAAATAATATTAGGTATCAGATAGAAAATTAGGTACTGAATATGGAAAATAAAAACTTGTCAAAGTCATCTCACATAACCTCTCGTGAGGGTAGATCAGTGGCGTGGCGTCAAACATATTGTTAGTAAAGCCGGAGCAGATTTGGATTACTTTTTCTTCAGGAGTAGTCGATACTCCGGTTGTATGCTTTAAAATAGTCATGCCGGTAGGAATCGGGTTCTATTGGGCCAAGCCACTGGTTGAGCATTTATTTCGATATAAACACAGATTAAACTATTACTATGTACAGAAGTCTCTCTTCTCTATCAAAACTGACGTTCGGGTCCGACCACCGGACGGAATGCACCGGACCCGACCGTCTCTCTCTATCGCATAACGCGTGCTCTTTCTGGTCGCTGGCTAAGCCCGTCCGGAGAGGCAACATTTGGTACTAGCAGCTACGCGGCGAAATCGCGCAGTGGGCCACTTCTGATATAAGTAGGTACCTACATTTACTTACATAGCTATCAGAAGCTTCAGCAAATTACTTAAAATAATAATAACCATTAAACTCTGAATTTTTGTTTTCCGTTCTGGCAACGGCAACACTCAAGTAAAAGTCAAATATCAGACAGTCAGAAACAGTCGACAAACATTCCAAATTCAAAAATCGATGGGAAAACATTAGAAGTAAACCCAACGGTCTCACGTGAGCAACAATGGCAGTGCAACTATTATGCCTGGCCGTAAATCTGCCTCGTGACGCAATCTCTTTATGACGAGTGATGCATTACCGCCATTGTCTGACGAGGCATAAATTATTTTTATGGTTTTCGAAAAAACTTGTTTAGAAAGCGGAGGATTAGTTACACTTTTGTTGTTTATGATTGCGCTGATTTTTGTAGCTGTTGCTTCATAAACCGCAAAAATAGAAGAGAATTCCTAGCGGGCACGGGCAGGCAGGTCTTGATGTTCGATGTTCATATTGACAGAAACTTTCAACTACATAATTATGAAGTAGTTAGTAATTTCATAAATTTCAATGACCAGGTATAGGAGAGAGTGTCTAAACTTGCTTGCTTGCAGTGCTTTAACCTTGAAATACATTTACAAATATTTGCCCTTACCAGGATTTAAACCTGGGACCTCTAACTTCGTAGGCGACGTCACTTCCGCAAGGCGAAACGTTTCGTCAAAAGGATTCCCTCAAAGACTTTGACAACGATCGGTCGCGACCGTTGCTACTTATTTCACTCTTTTTTTAAACGCTTTGTATAATTTTTCAGATATTTTCTTCAACTGGGCATAGTCAACTGGTCATATTAAATTTCTACAAGTGATTTATACAAAACAAAAGATTAGAAACTGCTTCAACGCCTATCGAACTTCGGTCTCAAATCGCATTCAACAAATGAAGTATAAACGTGAATCCATTACAGAATCGGAATTCAATCCCAAAATATCAAGATACTGTTAATTAATCGTTAATAACTCTGCCGTCTGAGCATGATCCCTGCAGCCCATACAGGCATTTGTATGATTAAAATCTCCCGTACAGCCACAAAGACTACTTTGATATATGTATAAATCTTTATGATATGAACACCCAACTCCCGTCAAAATTACAGACAAATATCCACTTTAAGTAACCTAGATAAGGTTCAAAATAGGACGGGCAGGGGAGTTAGTATTGAGTACCACCTGTCAAGTGATATATTGGCCTTAAATAACATATCTTATTTATGTTGAATCGGAAACAAAATGTATAAAAAGTGGGTTTTATTATAAATCGACCGGCTACGGGTGGGAGGATAACTAAATTTGTACGCAACCTTGTAATACAAGTTGTTTGTATGTATGTATGTATGCAGCTGCAGATAAATTGAAAGAGATAGTGTTTCTTTCTCTGTTTAATAGGCTCATTGTGCTGGGTATTGTGGGGCTTATCTGAGATATTATTAGAAGCACGGGAACGATCCCTGAAACTTTCTAAGTTAATTTACGTTGGCTAGCTTTTATTTCTTTCTCAGTTAGGTCGATTTCATGCGTTTTTTTGTTATTTTATTTCCTTAATGTCACTAGATTTCTACCGCGAAGGACTATCGAGTGACGACAACTTTTGATTCGATCTTGTGTAGCCTCTATACCGACTACCGTTTATAATAAATAAGTTAACTGTGATCACCACTGCTTGCTACCTACTATATTTGCTGGATCACGAATGAAAAATACAATTATATCAAGACTGCAAGAAAACAGTACTTTAACCCTTTCAGTGCGGAATGACGCCACACACCAACCTTCATGACACGCCTGTCGTGCCATCCGCAACGAATCACGAGCGAGCTGCGGGCGAGTTTCCATACAAAAACGTCGCGAGCGTTTATTTTAGCAATGGATTCATAAAGTACAGAGTGACACCTTTCGTCTGATAATATTACACAATATGAACGGACTGGATGAATCGGGCACAAGATCGCCAGGAATGGAAGAAAAGGGAAGAGGCCCACATCCAAGAATGGATTAACAAAATGCCACCATGATGATGATGATGAGGTAATTGTGAACCGTATGAGGAACGTGCTTCATCCTTTTTTAGCCCTATTAATTGTCTCCATGTTCCTAAATAGCACATTTCAAATGAACAAAGTATGTTTTTTCTTTACATCTATATCATGATCTTTTTCTTATAACTCATTTACATAAATTTTAAATCTATATTTATAAGGAGCAGTCTCAGTAGCCTGTTAAAACAGGCTGATAACAAAACCGTTAAAAAACAAAAGCTGAATAAAGTCAAACGTTCGAAAATGGAATAAGTATAAAGCGATATATTACCGCAACCTTCGACACACCAACCGCTTCCCCATTAAACCCTATCATAATTCAAAGCGATCGAGTTTTCAACTCGAGTCTATCCAGAATAACCTCCCGCACGTCCTATCACGGTCGCCAATTATTTCAAATTTAAACTCTAAGGACAAGCACGCACGGTGCATTATAGATACTGCAGTTAATTAATTATAAGAGGTTTTTAAAGTTACGTCCTCTATGACACTCACGCTAAATCTCTCTGAAGGCGGTCGGCGACCATAAATTTTTATTTCCAAAATAAAAATAATAAAAATAAATGGCCGGAAACATTTGTCCGGTCGCGTCACTTGTAATCCTGTCTTGATTTATTATTAATTAGGTTGTTTTTTCAGGAATTACATAAATTCGTAGTAAGCCGACGGGTTGTGTTTTATTTAATTTGGCTTTGTTTCGAATGCCTGTTTGTTTTGATAAAAATGTTTGTAATTATAATCAAACAATATGAATCATGATTCAACCTAGCAGTGGGGAGGCGTAAAAGAAATCCTTGGACAAGCTGATGCAGATTTAGTGTATATAGGTACATTTTCTTTAAGAATAAGGTGCTCAAATGCCTGATATTTGGCAAGAACGCTAGGAATCGAGTGCTTTGGACGCCACGGTACTGTAACCTACAATATTATTTAAAACTCCACATATTATATTTACATATATGGGTTTGTTTTCATAATAACTGAAGAAAACCATATTTGGTCAGCTTAGAAAACATTTTTGTGTTCTTGTTACCCTTCATTTATGTACCTATAAGATATAATTTAGCATCTTAACGTCCTCAGAATGTTATCTCAAATAAATCAGCTTTTGCGTAATTGTATACAGTAATAATTATAATGCCTAGCATTTTTAAATCGAAAGAATTAGAATAAAAGTACTCTTAGGCTGGTGTAAAATTAGGTGCCTAAACGTTTTAAAACAAAAAATGTAAGTGTCCATTACAAAAATTGTTGTTTTCAAATTCTGTAAAACCGTTATTTAATACCTACATTGTTTAACGTACCATATCTTCAAATTCATCAAACTATGAGAACAAAGCAGAAATAAAGCCATTTTATAATTCTTTACAAAGCAGTAAAGACGTTACCACACGTTACGATACTACTAGCGCCATCTAGTTCATCGCATGGGAATTATAAACTTTATGAAACACCGCGCCACTCAGTGGATAAACTATGAAATATTACTGTTTATGAGAGTTTTAAAGCTGTGTTTTATTGAAATTTTAACGAAACGAATAGTTTTAAATTTAAGCACAAATGTTTAGTCAACATTCTGATACGAAAATGTTCCAGGGTCAGACTTTGAATAGATTCATTTATGATCTATCAAAATGTTTTCCAATAATGTAATTTTTAAGGTCGTGTTAATATCTGAATAGGTACTAATGTTTTTTCCTTACTTATATTTTCCAGTATATTTCTAATTAATCAAATTTTCGCCGGAACAATTTTATTTTCCAAACTCTTTACCCTTAAAAAACAATTCGCAACCTTAACTGTCACTGGCCACTAAAAAGTCTCGAAAAAAAATTTCAAAATTCAAATTCGGAACGATAGTGCCTCGCCGTTGCGTCGGCGACCACTAATCGATGCGCGCCACTGCGCTGTCTTCCGACGTCGGTCATTACGCACCTTTATGGGCACCCCCGCGCCCGCGCCCGACCCCCTCAAGGCGGCACAGCACATGACGAATCAATATGCCGCGAACCGACTCAACACTTATTTATTTGACGCGATTTATTAGTAGAATGCCTGTAAACTTTTATGCGCGTGGTTTATTGGGGGCAGTGAATTTCTATGTTTCAGGGTATTGGGATGAACAGATGTCACGGGGTTTCTTTTCTTTTATTTTTACTTATTTCGGGGCCGAGGAAAAGCTGCCTAAGTAGCAGTGGCGTGGCGTCCAAAGAACTCGATTCCTACCGGCTTGCCTAATATCAGGCATTTGACCACCTTTTTCTACAGCTCGTAAGGAAAATGAACACCAAATCTGCACCGGCTTGCCCAAGCATATCTTTTACGCCACGCCACTGGTAGGTATACCCTTTCAAACAAAAGATAAGTTTCCAAATCGGTTCAGCCGTATCCAAGTAATTGCGTAACAAACATACCGCGCCACTGCTAAGTAGTTACCGGTAATATCATAATATGTCAAGATATAAAATCGGTAATAATGTCAAGATATAAAATAGTCTAAGTTTGACAGCAGTGAAAATTATCCAGTGATTGATTTGATATGATTGTCAGTGTTGAGTCTTATTTGACGTTACCATCTGCCTTTTTTATTCCCAATACATTAATTAGCTGTCATCATTATTCATTATTTTTAGGCATGCCAACAAGATGCCAATGCCTAAGATTTCTTCCTTTGCATCTATAGTTTAGTTTTAAACATTCTGGTCAAGTCTGGTCAATTGTCTTAGAGATGACACTGTTAACATCTGACCTGTTCTATATGATTGGGCCTGGCTTGATAGTGGCCTTTCTTTTTGAAGATCTGTCATAACAAACCCCGTCAACTTTTGATTTGTTTTGCAGTATGATAATATGAAAACGTTTTCACAGATCAGCTGGTCCTTTTTTATGTAATACTACTGCTTGAGGACGACACCTGGCCCTGAGTCGATTCCAATTCTTTATTCTTTTTCGGATAGTCTTGACAGAGTAGTGGTCACTTATCACGTCGAACCATTCAACGCGAGTGACTTTAATACAAACAGACAGTACCTAACTCTACGTACTTTTTTAATTTGCCTGTGTCCCATTTCATCAGTATAAACGACCATTTTGGGGTGTCGGAAACACAGGACTACAGGGACTTTGAAACAGACTTCGGTAACCTGAATTTAATAGTGTGGCGTTGTTGTTTACTAGATTGTTCAAGGAAATTAGAAGTCTTAGTTTAGATGTATTTAACACTTGCGCTCGAGCACCGATCAATTAAGCGTTGTTAAGCCTACATATTCGACGTCTATAGACGTTGCTCACGCGAAAGTGTTAAATTTGTATAAACTCTAGTTAAGATTTCATAATTTAAGCTAGAATTATTGCTAGTTCGCGCTACAAATACACTCGATAAAACGTGAAGATTTAGCAACTATACATTTCTATACTATTCAGGTGGAGTCTTGCAAGTAAAGGTTACCCAAGCAATTTATACTTATCATAAAATCATAGCAACAGTCAATACAGTAAAGGTTTTTCTAAAAATAATAAAATTCAAATGAATATTTGACGGCGTTTTTGTCTGTTTGTTTGTTTACGCATCACACAAAAACCAACCGATTTCCATTAACATCATGACCAGTATAGGATTATATATAGGGTTAAGATATAAGAAACTTTTTTAGCCAACGACGCAAAAAAGACGCGACGCTATTTCATTGTCACGAACTTGAGGGCATCCTCTATAGGGAACGTGCACGAACTTATAGGTGGCAGCACTAAACGACAAAAGAGACACGGGTGGACAATAAAGGAACCTATCACCCCTGTCAAATCAAGCTGTCAATGTCAATATGTAAGTGTCAATATGGGCATTTCTCCAGAAATATGTCTGCGGTCACCTCATTCATATGGCCCTTTTTCATACTAAATGTATGGAGACAGATGAATGAGTCGCAGACATATTTCTGGAGAAATGCCCCAATGTCAAATATAGTAAGTCGTTGCTACACTGACGTTAATCGTCCTTCATCGCAATAAATTGCGGCGTTTCCGTCAATGTTGCCCCAGCATGAGAAGGGACTTCATTTAGATTGGCGGCACCAGTTGGCAGCACCTTCGTCGTGCACGTCCCCTATTGCAGTGGTGGGAAGAACGGCCCGCGGGCCATCTCCAGCCCGCCGGAGGGTTTAATAGGCATTTCAATGATTTCAGTGGCATCATTAATCCTAAAGTCTTTGTAGATATATACGACATTTTCGAGTATTTGGTAGACAACCTCAACGTTCACCAGATATCTGAAAATATCAAGTCCCATTCGAAGTCAATGCCACTGAAATCACTGGAGAGATGCCCTAATCCGACCCACGGACGGTCCTTTGAAATAAGTCGTGTTTTAATTTAAGTAAGACGATTGACATGATGAGCATCGTAGGTAATACAGAGATTTCAAAAAAAAAATATTTTTTGCTACAAATCTAACCCGATTTAGAAATTTCTTAAATTTTCTGCCATGAAAAATAGCCCACTGCTCTAGTACTAAATATACAAAACCGACAAACGATTAAGTGAAGTTAAATAAAAGCTAGTAAAAATGGCGCGGGCCGCCGCCGCCCGTCTAAGCGGTGTTGCCATAAGTTACAATTTATGCAGTGACGATGACCCGGTGTTGCCGCTTTTTGAGGTGTTTCGCGCAGTTTAATAGTTTTATGGGACCCATAAAGTACCTCATTCCGAATTTTGACGTATGATTAATAAATTTTCAACTAAGTAAATAATGTAAAATCAGTGTAAATTTAATCAATTGATACTTATAATAATTTATATTTTAGTGTTTTTTTTATTAATCATATTTTTTTACTGCGCGATGTATTGGAAAGATTTAGAACATTATTCTTTTTTAATTAGGATGAATAATAAAACAAGCAAAACTTGCAGTTGAACAAAAACTGCAGGATTTTAAATTAGTTAGAAAACGCAATATTGGTAAAACGCTTTGCAGCAAAAGCCAGAACGACAAAAACATTTAAACATCTATTAATGTATATTATGACTACTCAGAGCTAACTCAGCTCAGCTATTTTAGGTTAAAATCAAGTGCGAGTCGGACTCGCGCACCGAGGGTTCCGTACAAACTCATAAGTAGATACGCGAATAGTTCAAAAAAACTGTATGTCGATTTGTTTAGTAGAAGCAAATAAGTATATGTTATGATTTTTGCAAATTTCTAAAAAACAGTGCAAGTTAGGAAAACAGTTATATTTTCCCTCTAATATTGAGAACCTGACGTGTAATGATTCTATTTAATAGCAAGGACCATTAAATCAAGAGGACTGTCATTCTCCATACAAAAAGATGTTCCCCGAATTTACAACGCCATCTATGTATAAGCTTGGTAAAATAATTATGATATTATTTACAATTATTTAACTTTGCAAACGTGACACAGTATTTAAATGTATTTAAATTTATTTATTATTAGCTGTTTACGAACTAATTGTTACTATACTATGTTTCTTTGTTCAATTATAACATCGTTAAATGTTTAGTGTTTTAGCGCCATCTAGTTTTGCCCGGAAATCCCCTAGCGTGAAACATGCCATCGCTTAGTTTTGCTACTCGCCGCTAGGGATTTCAAGTTTTGTAAATTTCTAAAAAGGTATTAAAGTTAGCAAGACCGTTCTATTTTTCCTGTAATATTCAGGTTGATATTTATAATTAGTAATTATGACACATTTTTCCGATCAGTAACTTCGGAGATAATAGGGGGGGAATGGTACATAAAAATGTATAAATCAAAAACTACTTATTTAAGAAAAAAAATAAAAATGCTGTTTTAATCTACAAATTAAGCCCTTTCATTTGATACCCCACTCAATATAATAGCCCTACTTTCAATTTTCAAAGTCCCATTACGGAAAAAAAGTAAAAAAGGTACAAGATATTTTTTTTTATGTCCAATAGGCTCGGGTTAGCTACTTTTAACACTATTCCAAATTTCAAATCGATAGCATCAGTAGTTCCTGAGATATCTGGCTGTGACAGACGGACAGACAGACAGACAGACAGACAGAGTCGCACCATAAGGGTTCCTTTTTTACCATTTTGGTACGGAACCCTAAAAATATGATCAAGAAGGTAAATAATAACTCTCCTGTCATCTTAATTACGTCGTGTGGGATTGAAGGGCGGTCTATGATTCACATAATGTGCTCCGAGTGTGGAAACGATGGCTGACTCATATGAGGATATTTGTATACCAATCGCTGGCTGAACATGTGCGGAAAGTTGATCGTTTTATAGGTAAAGGGAGAAGAAAAGGAACTCGCTCGCTATGTGAAAAATAAAAATAAACTATTTAATCTACTTGAGTAACAGGAACTCCTTAAGATTTTATGTACAGTCGAGTTCATCATTATCTGAGCAAAGAACGGATCAAAAATATCTGGTCTAGTTCTTATGCTTCTGACAATAGGGTCTTGTTCAGATATTTTTGGTCCAATCTTTGCTCAGATAATGATGAACTCGCCTGTAGAAGTAACCAATTGTGTATAAACATTTTGGAAGTTTGTCAGAACATCAAAATAGTGTTTTTTTTTACACTTAGATAACACAAATATTGATATTTTTGGTGTGTGAGGAACTCACGATCTATCCCTTTTATTAAAGTAATTAATATATTTTATGCCACACCTGGCCATAAAGTGGTTTTTTCCGCACGCTGCGCGTATGGAAAAAGCCGCTTTCTGGCCAAGTGTAAACATAAAATGATGTACACAACACGGGAGGTAACAAAGAAAGCCCTCGATCGCATATTTACGTCCCTCGCTTGCAGCTCGGGCCGCAAACATCTGCGATCTCGGCCTTTCTTTATATTACCACCCTAGTTGTGTAATGTACTATTTTATATGTCACTAAAAGTATACTAATGAATTATGCTGCTCCTGTTTAAGTATTTCGAAACCCTAAAATTGAATACATTTAAAATGACCTTACTTACATTCCTAATTGATACAAATACAGTTAAGAGTAAGTAAGTTGTGATATTTATTATATAAATGTATGTTATTGTGGTTAATAAAAAACCCCCATTATTATTCTAATAAATTTGAGATTCTCACAAAATAATTAAGTATACATTATAATCATACATTTCTCATGACTAACGAGCATAAGAGTGATAATTCAGTTTTTTTTCAGCAATTAAGGTATATTGCAGGTCTTATTAGCCTATTAAACTTGCTCATATATACGCTTACAGCAAAAAGTCGTATCGAAAAGCCAGTGTATTTCATATAATTAACAAGCAATTAACATCAAAAGTACAAGTGAACAATTTACAGGTCACCGTCACACGAAACCTACCTGCGACCGGCAATAACCATTTTCTTTTAACAATTTCGCTTCATTAATAGCCATTTTATGGACCAATTAACATTTGCTACTTTTCAACGAATTACTTTCCTAAACTCGCATTTCGACAACACATGACAAACCAAAAAAGACTTTATGTTATATAATAAAAGTTTAAAATAAAAAGAAATGTTAATCGTGATGAGCGCGTGTGAACGCTTCCCGCTCAATTTGTTACTTTTTTCGGGTAGACAAAAATGTCGGAAGTTTTTTTTCTGAAACATAACGGAAGGAAGACGAAGGCTTCCTCTAGTGTGCCTGTTTAGGTGCTTTTTATGGTAATCGCGGAGATTTGCAGCCGACTCTTAGCGCGATTATTCATGGCTGGAAATTAGGAGGAATAACAGTGTCGCCGAAAAAAGACCTACAAATTTGGCAGGTCTTTTTTTACTTTATATGAAAGAAACATTTTGTCCCTTCATTGGTTTTTTAATGCTTTGATTTCTTGTATCTATTTATATATGTCGCTCTTCTTTATTTATATGTCGGATTCACGCGACTGACTGTCAGGTCAGGATGGGTTAGCTGCAGAATCCTGGCCGTTGAGGTATGTTGGTTAAAGAAGTGGATTCATGTCAGATCAAATCATTTATTCGTCTGATTCTTTTGGCCGCTTCGGTAATGACATTCTGGTGAGAAGAAGGGCCGAAGAAACTCACCAGGTTCTCTTTTCAATCATCAGGCATTACAATAGTTGTTACAATATTATGGCGTAGATACTCAAGAGAGCAAATAGACAATTACGTTACACAATATGATTCTTTTCACTATTAATCGACAGAATTACAATTATCAAGTAGCAACTTTAACTACTGGCAGACGAACTGACAGAATCGTAAGACAAGTGTTGTCGCCACGACAGTCAGAAAGAGAATCGACACTCTTGTCCAACGAGCCCGCCCACGTGCAACGCAATCGGTCGTTACGTCACACGGCGTTCGCGCCATTTTAAATCTACTTAGTACTACAGTAGTCAATTGACGATCTTAGATTTCTTGAATTATCGCTGCTGTCCCCGACACGGCCATCCTGCATAGCACACGTCCTCGTGTGTCTATCCTGAAACAGGCAAAAAAAACAACACAGTACGCCATTCGGTCATTCCTGACTTTATCTCTAATTTCGTAACACTTCCTTACTCAAATTCATCGTTTAATTCATTTCAAACATTTAACTCTACTCGACTACTTACAAAATTACTCGTGGTGGAAATGCGATTAAATTATGGTCATTTCTTTGCAATCTTTTTTTTTCTACTTACAGCTTAAGTTAAATGAAATAAAAAAAAACTATTTTAAATGCAAGAGAAACCAAGTACCATTATTCGACTGCCTTTTATGGCCTCATCACAATCACGAAAACTATTAGACAACAAAACAGGTATCTCATTTCGTGGCCTAAGGCTTAACAAGCCACACACACTACGCGCATCCCCACGGGATCGCCGAGTCTACCCTAAGACTCTACGGTCTCCACGAGACCCGACCTCCGCCGGAGCTCCCCGCGCACCGCGCACCCACGGACTACTCAGAGCAGATACCGACTTCTAACGGGCTACGGCTACGGCGAAGCCTCCGGTTCGGTCGACCAGCCGAACTAAGAACCTCATTTTATGTCTCGCTAACATCCTCATTTAACTGAAAAATGGTACGTGAGTCTCTGGCATTTTCCTCAACCTGTCATAGTGTGTTTAGAGTTTAGTACTTTCAAAACAAAACACCACTTTGTGATATCAAATGGACCTTTGAATTTGGGGCGAACTTTATCTAGTTCCTTTTTCGTTTCCTAAATCAAAATAAAATTAAAGGTTCGAGTTCAAGTACCCATTACAACCAAACATTTTTCAAAAAACTAAAATTTCAAGGTAAGTACCGCTTTTGTCCGGCAATTTTTGTAGTGTTACAACCATCCTTGTGGTTACTCGGCATAAAACCAACTCCGTAGTCCTATGCGATACATCCGATCACCACTGAGATCATTATGACTCCATAGGACATTTATCTTGATTACCAAATTTAAAAATCACACAAATTGTACTATACGGAAATTCTGAATTACTAAAATTAACGGGTATTTGTCTCTCGACCATTTTTAGCACATCGCAATACTTTCAATCACTAAAAATCATAGAACCGCGCTTTTTCTCACATTAGTAAACTTTACATTTACTTCCAAACACGAATACGTAAGGTATTTGTAAAATCATTAAATTTAAAGGTAGTTGAAAACAACTGTTGACAACATTTATTTTCCTCTCAAGAAACGTAGTAGTGTTGATTCGATTTTATAACGGAGAAAACTATATCCGAAACAGCTCGAACAGTTACAATATTATAATACGAACAATCGTCGGGTAGAATGTAAAAATAAGTGACTGTCATAAATAGTCACTTCGTGAACTTGTTTGTTACTGCTAACTTTTTCATTGTTAATCTCAAATGGCAAACTAAAGTTTTTATGACAATTTAAATGTAAAGTTTCGCTTTGTGAGAAAATACCCGGGTCAAGAATCTAAATAAAATGAGTACGACTCACCAGATCACATTAGATTTCCACAAACTCGCGAATCTTGCAGGTGTTGGTGCTTGTTGTTGACTAACGCGCCGGAAGCGCCGTTGCCGCCCATGTCACCTTGTAGTGGCGCATCCGTAGCTGGTGGTGTGTATTGATGAAGTCCAAAACGACGAATCTTCTTTTGCTCGCGAAATCAAACGATGATATTTGTTGTGGCTTCAAACCGTACTTCTTGAAGGATTCTTCATTGTCTTCGCTTCGACTGTATTTCACGGTGTTGATTGTTGTGCAGTGCAAGTGCTTCTTTATTTTCGGAGATCACAATTAATAGTGTTGCGGTCAAACTTTCTTCAGAGACTGCATTTAAACAAAACCGGCAGTGTTGGATATTCTGAATACATTAACGTAGGCTGTGCTGCAGTTGCTGGACTTGCTTTGAAGGTAAGAAATTGACTTCTTTTCTAGTAAAACTATTTTTAGTTTTGTCACAATGATTCTACACGCAGTAAATGCATCCGTTCGGTTGATTATCATTGACTCACATGTCCACTGTTGAGATCCAAGCATTTGCAAAGCATGTCTATTTCGCTGGACACAAAATCTCATTAGTGCCTTTCACTGGATTAACTGGATATTGACGAAGATGTGGAATGCCTCAAACACTGGAAATCATTCACATCCTGTGGGCGCTGATTACATCCCACGCCTGATGTCGGATTCACGCGACTGACTGTCAGGTCAGGATGGGTTAGCTGCAGAATCCTGGCCGTTGAGGTATGTTGGTTAAAGAAGTGGATTCATGTCAGATCAAATCATTTATTCGTCTGATTCTTTTGGCCGCTTCGGTAATGACATTCTGGTGAGAAGAAGGGCCGAAGAAACTCACCAGGTTCTCTTTTCAATCATCAGGCATTACAATAGTTGTTACAATATTATGGCGTAGATACTCAAGAGAGCAAATAGACAATTACGTTACACAATATGATTCTTTTCACTATTAATCGACAGAATTACAATTATCAAGTAGCAACTTTAACTACTGGCAGACGAACTGACAGAATCGTAAGACAAGTGTTGTCGCCACGACAGTCAGAAAGAGAATCGACACTCTTGTCCAACGAGCCCGCCCACGTGCAACGCAATCGGTCGTTACGTCACACGGCGTTCGCGCCATTTTAAATCTACTTAGTACTACAGTAGTCAATTGACGATCTTAGATTTCTTGAATTATCGCTGCTGTCCCCGACATATAGATAAATCTGTATCCAACAAACTCTATTTTTCGGTCGATACCATATGTTTATTTCGAAGTCCTAATCTTTTATATTTCTAAAGAGCAGTTTTGTCCAGCAAAAATACACATGCAGCAAAAAAACACTACACAGACAGACATTAATAACAATTTCTAGAGGTTGAAAGTTAAATAACTAAAATTAACCTAATAGAAAACATGCCAATAAAAATGTCCATTTCCTGAAACAAAACATTAACACTGTCTCGAATAAATTCAAACAGTTAGGTTGTAGGTTTCCACATTGCGAGATATCTTCAAATATCCCAATTCATTCGGAGCAGGAGTTAAGAATTGCCAGCCATAATATTTCGTTACAATTTCATCTGCGTATAACGGAACGTTGCTGCCTGAAGGGTTCCATAATTTTAACCATTTAACGGAATTAATTTTGGCGCTGGAAAAATGCAAATATGGAATGTTACGACGTAAATAATAACTACTTATATTTGATATTTACTCTTGGTTAATTTACGAAGTTGATAATTAGTAGGTATGAGTAGGTACAATCTGAAAAGTTTAGAAAGAAAGAAAACTTAGATTGAAACTCAGAAAAATACCTTTAAAATTATCAGTGATGTCTGCTTTAAAACTTTCGCCATTTCTTCGTAATAGTTTGTACTCATTATAGCAATTTAATAATTATATTGCTTTCTAATTAGAATCACAAAATTTAAGAACGCATTTTTTACCGTTATTTTCAAAATTAAACGCATTTTTTTTCATTTGCTAACCACCGATGCATAAAAACAATACAATCGAACGTCCATTGCCAACAAACGTTTAATTAGATCCCTCATCGTCGAAATTCGTCAAAACCCCGACCATCCAAACATTTCGTCACGCCAACTCAAAAGTCGTTCGGATCCACGCAACATTGGCACCCCGAATGCATAACAGACAACAGCTAATCCGGACGTTATCGTAAATTGTCAGTTTATGACGTGCGGAACGGCCGCGGGGCGCAGGAGGGGGAGACTTTTCTAATTTCGCCCCCTGCGCCATTTTGATGCGCTAATTCGTGTAAGCAGTTTCTGAACGCGCTTGTTTTGAGCTCACTTCAATTTTACACACCTACCCGTACAGCTGACGTGACTTTTATCTGTATTGAGCGAAGGGCGATTTTAGTTTATTTATTTTTTTAATACGTTGGCAAGGGCCTTTTACCTACAGCGCAATTTACATACATTCTGTTTGTTCGGTTTTTAAATTGGGAATTAGCCGTGTTAATTGCGATACGTTGTTTTGGAACGTCATTGTAATTATTGTTTATTTGGATGTGAAAGATGTTTGCTTAATCCGATATTAGGGAAATCTGAATGTGTTTTGAAGGTTAGCGGTTTATGTAACGTGGCCATTTTGGAAATTTGTAACGTTTAATGAAGTTTATTATAGACTGCTGTGCCGTCTAGGAAAAATCTTGTCTATGGTAAACTATTTCAATCATGATCCTTAAAAGACTTTTGAATAAGCGCTTGTCATTCCTGTAAAAGAGCTATTGGTTATTTGCAAAATAAATTAATAGCTGTGAATAGACAAATTTTCGATCCTTTGACGTAAAATCAATAGATCTTTATTAACAAACAAAGGTATTGAGTAGGTAATTTAACATAATAATTTTTACTACATATGAAAGAAACATGATGTTTTTTTTATTTGTTTTTAATGCGGGTAAAAAGCAAGCGGGCAAGTTGTTAAGGCGCTGGACCGGAAATCCAGAGGTACTGGGTTCGATTCCCGGTCTGGACCACAGGTGAGTAGGTACCATTTAATTTTTCTATGTACTTTGATTTCTTGTATCTATAAATGTATAATAATTTTTGATAGAGTTGAGAGTAGCATTACAAAGGGAACATTTAGTGAAATATCCCTTATTGGACAACTTTTTCTATCTCATTTCTGGACCAACCATACATAACATGACCACTATATTAGTGCGTTACCAGCAAGCAGGCTTTTTTTAAAGTAGGGTAAAGTAACGTTGTTCCTTAACCTAACCATGACCTTCATTTAATTCATCGACTAAAATTCCGATTTCATAAATTTTCTAACAAAATTTTAATTGCAAGCAATGTACAGCAAAGTACTTAATTGACAATTAGATGTAAATGCCAGCCCTTCATTCTATGTTTATAACGAAGACATCAAGATAAATGCCTGCATCTAACTATTTCAACAATTAGAGATACCAGGATTGCTACACTTAAGAAAACTACGGAAAAACAACACTAATAAAATAAAACTTAAAAAGCAATACGAGTACTAGACATTTGGACCTGTTTGAAGTGATCGAGAATCCTTTCTTCAAGTTGTACGTGCACAATTCCGTTTATAGGCCTTTCAGACTAACCAGATATGACCATGCATTCTCTGGACCTCGCTGGACAGCCATTGTTATCAAACGAAGATTATGTGGATGCCGCTGATTTCGAAACCACTCTCGATAAAGTCTCAAGGCTTGAGGAACATTTCCACGTGTCGCACAAATCATGTCAGATAATTCACATGTGTCTTTAGCCATTTTAACGCAAAAAAAATATCAGTTTTGCAAATAAATGTTTGTTTTGTAATTTGACAAGCCAATGTCAATACTTTTGTAATTGTCATGTCAAATTTTAGAAAAACTCTTTAAGCTGTGTAAAAAACTCCATACATAAACGTAATGATAAGGACGGCATGATTTGTGGGATTGTTTTTCTCAACTTTTCACCTCCGTACCACGACATGCCTTGTACCAAGTGCATCAGCGATATGAATAACGATAATTACGTAGTACACCTACTACATTTAAAGTGCGGATTTAGGAAATTGAATTGTGCAGTTAATTCGCATAATTAGGATTTGCTAATACTTGCAAACGATTGCTAATGAAGCATATTATTATCAGTTTTAATAAAAGCCCGCATACCGGTAACACACTGTATACCTACTTGCCCATGTAGATATGAAGAATATCTAGACAAGTATGGAATTAATGGGTAATCATTTGGGGCTCGTTTTATTTTCACAGGCCGACAGACGGACATCTAATATCCCACGGACATGAAACTGATCTGCGGTCGTATTACGGTTGAACTGCAGTAAAACTGCAACGTTACTGCATTGATTCTTATAACTTGAACCTGCATCTAGACATGTGTAGCTCGCGAGTGAGTGATTCAAAAGAGCTATATCAGTTGGTCTAGCCTACTGGCTCACTAGCTCAATCCGATTCAAACAACTAAGTATATCTTTTAACTAACTCGCTCTCAAGTAGCTCTATTGAGCCGTGACCGTGACATGCGAGAAAAGACACGATCAACGTAAACTGTTGGTCCCTGTCTTGTCATAGCTCTCTCTTTCGTTCTTGAATATTCGGATTTGGAGCTATAAGACCTAGTGACTTTTTTTTTTTTTTTTAATCTGACTAACTCGCAACCCATCCTGGGCGTAGCGATAGTCGGACCGGGTGGTTGGCCGTGGCGTTCCCTGGGTCGAACCAGGTCGCTAGCCAGACCACAGCTAGTGAGCTGTTGACGCACCAGGGAGAAGAGTTACTGAGCTAAAAGCCTTTGAGAGCTAAAGATTCATATCACTTACTTTTATCTCTTTTCACTTCATCTACCTGCAACTTTGTTTACTGGAATATTCTTGGAATTGTCGCCCCTAGTTGTAGAAAATTGTATTAGACGGTTATATTTTTTGTTAATAACCTTTGTTCCTTCTTTAATTGTTTACAGGCAAGAGGTCTATAGCAGGGGTCGGATACCGGTATTTTCTCCATACAAAAATACCAGTATATTTCCGTTCTTTTCGTTCTTTGATCTACAATTCAATTTTCTAATCGGACAATCTAATAATACGAAGTCAAAGACTTAAATAGATTATTGACCGCTACATAAAAAAACATAAAATTTTTCAAAATATTGCACTATGTCGGGATTTTTGCATAATACCGGTTCCGAGCACTGGTCTATCACATTTGGCATAAAAAAAGTATTCAATTTCAAACAGCTTTCTATAAGAAAAACATGCCCAAACCTAAAGTCAACTAATGGAACAGCTCATTAAAATAAGTACTGAATAAACCTTACGAATAATACGGGAATGTTCCCCTTTCCCACTTTTTGACTTCCTCTCTGAATCAGACACCCGACCGGCGCGGGCGCATCAACAATTAATACTCTTCATTTAATCGATTCCTTCAATTATTCCACCTTGATATATGTTAATCCCTTCGGTTATTGTTGGCTGTAATTACGTGGGAGTTCCTCCATTGACAGGTATTGATGTTTTTAATCTGATGTTAGGATAAGACATTAGTATGCGCGTACGACTGATTTGTGGTTCATTGGCTGGTAATTATTGGATTTCGGAGGTTATTTATTGGGGTGTGCGGCTCTGCGGCCTTGATGGCCAGGTAGTGATCGGATGACACGTTGACTGGCAGCCATCTTTGTTCCAAATGTTTTCCAGTTTATTTGACATGAAACCGTGTGGGTCTCAGAAGGGACGGACCAGATGTACAAGTGCGTCTTACATAATAGTACATTACACAACTAGGGTGGTAATACAAAGAAAGGCCGAGATCGCAGAAGTTTGCGGCGCGAGCTGCAAGCGAGGGACGTAAATATGCGATCGAGGGCTTTTTTTATTACCTCCCGTGTTGTGTACATCATTTTATGTCTACACTTGGCCAGAAAGCGACTTTTCAGTACGCGCAGCGTGCGGAAAAAGCCACTTTATGGCCAGGTGTGGCATATATTTAAAAATGTAAAGCTCTCACCAACACATGTTTTTGATATCAATAATAAATTAAAGCAATTATACTATAATAAGTCATAGAAATAACTGCCTGACAGCCGTTGGCATGACTACATATCTCTGTCACTTTAACATGTTTCATAGGCGTGAGCAATAAAAAACATTTATTTATTGACAGAACATGAAGCGATTATACTTTTTTGCCCGTGTCTGTCAGAGTTATTATTTTTAAATATGATCTCTTGTATACTTAAGACTCTTAAATCTCTAAATGGAAATAACAGTTTTTACTTACTACATACGAAAGAAACATGATGTTTCTTTATTTGTTTTTAATGCGGGTAAATTACACCACATATTAAGTTACGTATAGTAGAGTCTGTGCGGAAAGATAATAGGATTTAAATTGGGGGGCGCTGTAATGCTTTTCTACCGTATGTGCCGTATTTTCTGTTCTGTGGCCATACTGGTTAGGTTAGTTCCGTTTTTCGCCACGCCTATTCTCTTTCCGCACAGACTCTAATACCTAGATGGAAAAATCGTTCTTCGGGTTCGATTCCCGGTCTGGACCACAGGTGAGTACCATTTAAATGTTCTATGTACTTTGATTTCTTGCATCTATCTATATATGTAGTTTTTACTTACTTTATTATTTTATTGAAAGCTGCTGATGGGATCTGACGTTTTTGTTTTTTGAAATGCCATGGTCTTTCTGGAACATTTTTCTTAAAAAATAATGTCCTTAGACAGTTATCTTATATGAAAATAGTTGTCTACTTTTTTACAAACTTACTTGATGTTTCAACACACAAGTTTCACACACACACAGTTTTTACACACGGTAATTTTTCTTCTTACAAAACATACCTACATCGTGCGCTTGAATGTGTGCGCGCCGTGTACGAACGCACTACAAGCAAAGATTTAACAATGCGCACCACTGCTCCAGTATGAAGTGCACTTACACAGACGCGCGATCGTGCGTCTGTGTAAGTACGTGTCGCGCGTTCCTAAACGGCCGAAGTCGGACTACTTGTTTGGTTTTACTTTGACAAGAGTAAGGATTTGGTGAATATGAATACTAATACCAGAAGTAACTGCATATTGAAGATAACCAAGAACATAGAGTCTCTTAAACTAAGTAGAAAGAATAACTATATCAGTCACAACGATATAAGGAACGTGCAGGAACTAAATCGACAAAAGACACAAGTTATCTGCTTTGCCCTAAGGTTAACTGGTATGCCTTATGGCATTAAGTTCGCCTTTTTACGATAAGTTTTCTTTTGTGCGATAAAGTTTAAATAAATAAAAGAGATACTAATATGCGCATAGTAAAAGAAACTTATTATAAAAAAATAACACTGGTTATAAATGTCAATGAAGTATAGTAAGTCGTGGCCACACTGACGTTAATCGTAGGCACATCATCATAATATTAACCGTGTTTCCCTTAATGTGCTCCAGCACAAGTACAAGATTAGAATTGGCGGCACCTTCGTTGTGCACGTTCCCTATACTAAAAAAAAAAGAAAACAAAATAAATATTGAACTTTTTTTGTTATTTTATTATTTTCTTTTGTAGTTTATTAGCTGAATAGTCGCCGTCAAGATTGTATGATGATTTTTGGAAAACAACAGGAAGATTCTGGATAAGAGACTAACAACACGAGAGAAAATTATTCATAAGCAAAGTAACAATTCTGATTACATTCTATCCCTCATCCCATGAGAATATCGAACATACGTCATCGCCCTGATAACAGAAGATTAACATAAGACGTAAAAAGAAAATCATAAAAAAACTCAGTAATTGACACATTTTACGCACATACAACACCTTTTACAGCTGCTACCATTATTGTTCCACACCACAACCCAACAAGACTTAACTCCTTAAAACTCCCATATAAAATATTCCCTTTTGTGTGTAACATTGTCGTGTTACATCCAATATTCGCTCATTACTCCGCATTGACGTTTGTCAGAAAGACGCAAAAGCTTAAAAATTAGTCTGCGCTGGCGCCGTTTTGGAAGTGAGGGTGCGTCTAATCCGTCGGGAGGTGCCGTAATGGCGTGATCATGTGGATGAGGAGCATGACGTATTGTAACCCGGGGAGACATCGATAAGCAAAAAACACTTCGATTACGGGAATGACAGATGGATCAAATGAGCGCCCATGTTTTTTTTTTGCGATTAATTTTGCCTTGGCTGATTGCATGCTCACGTCAAAGCGATTTGTGAAAATATCACTCAGGTCACTCTTAATAAAAAGCAACAAGTACCTAACTAAATTTTTATTTATACCAGTAAACAATTGATGTTCTCTATTTATCTATAACCGGTGAAAAAAATCTAAAGACGTTAAGTTCGCGTACCATTTTAATCATAATTTATATACTCACACATGGAAAATATAAATCTTTATATAAATATTATTATAATATATTTTCATAACTCATCATTAGGTAGGACTACTAGCGCCATCTAGTTTGGCGTGTATGAACCAAAACTTAATAATCTTATTACGAAACATTTGTGATGCTAAGTACTGTAGGCTTATGATGCTACGCTTTGTCACGCGATAAATAAATGATAAAGCATCCGTCACGTTCTGAACAATATTGTGTGAGAGTGACGGATGCTTTATCATTTATTTATCACGAGACAAAGCGTAGCATCATAAGCCTACTGAACAATATTATTTTATTTCAATAAATAATAAGTTTTCTATCTACAAAAAATAACCATAATCACACCATAAAGCCATAAATATCGGGAAAAATAATTAAATTTTATCATCATCCGACCTTTAGCTAGGAAAATTATCATCACGTATTTAGTATTATATTGGAAAAATGAGTGCTAGTCGATTAATTCACAAATCTGCCTAATTTATTTACTATTAAAAAAATAAGCATACTAGCGCCATCTGGTTCTTTAGCCGCAAACTAAAATTCTCTGAAAACAAACAATGATTTTTTACATTTATTTATTTTTTTAACCATAATTGTAATATTGGATTACCAATATTTGAAACATAATCTCCGAATTGCCGAAAAATACATCATACAATCCCTTTTGTAATTCTATTTCTAAAAATCTTTTATTGCTACATCATTAAAACACCTCATTTTCCCGCGCAAAGCCAAGGCGCCATGATGGATTAACGTCACACGTTTTCTTTTTAAAAGGCAAACAAACGCTGCATACAGCCAGCCAGCTAATATCCGTTAATACCTTGCCAATCATGTCGCCAGTCAATTTTCAATTTTCCCAGTTAATAAGAACGTCAACGGCGAACAAAACGCGGTTATTGCGTTTGGTTATGATAAAAGTTAGCTACGGCTTTATTTTAAAATGGAGTGTTTCATTTTCGCTATTATTTAGTCAACTACTCGTACGTCACATTTTTTATTGTCAGTGCAGATGGATTTTTGTGAAAAATATTGGTGGTGTAATTATTTTATGTACGTAGTGTAAATAATAAAACCCATAATTAAAAAGTAATATTTAAAAACCTATAACATTTATTAACACTTACACCGCTTACACGCAAAACATTTGAAATTAGGACGATTGAATAAATGTAATAAATAACTAAAGTGAATATTAGAACGTAATAGATAATTTCGTACGCTTGCACAAGAGCAGAGTGGCGCAGTGGAAGCGTGCTGGGCCCATAACCCAGAGGTCCGTGGATCGAAACCACGCTCTGCTAGGCTATCCGGGCCAATTGCGTTTTTGCTTTTTTAAACAACATTTTGATATTTTTGTTTTTTTTTTTTTTATTATAAAATAATACCAAAAAAAAAAGTATTTTTTTTAAGTAAATTGCCGATTGTAAAAAGACAGCTCAGTAAAGAATAATGTAAATAACATTTTATGCACATTTTTTTTTATTTCTTTTTTAGTTAAAGTGATGATCGTGAATATTAAAATCAATATTTTTCGCTATTTTGTACACGACGTAGAGATAGGTGAAGAACTCTGGAGCGTTAAATAACGTATAAAAATTACATGGCAATCCCATCGTGCTCGTGGCCGACATTATTTTCTAAAGGACAATGAAAACGGTTACACATTGTATATGGAATTTTTCCATTAAAATAATAGTCGTATTAATTTTTTTGCTCTTCCTTCACTCAATATTGGTTCTTTTATATATAAAAAAGTGTAGTACATACAATACAATACAATACAATATTCTTTATTGTGCACCAAAACAAAAGATTACAGAAACTTAAATCTAAAACAGCATAAATGGTAAACAACAGGCGGTCTTATCGCTAATAAGCGATCTCTTCCAGACAACCTTAGGGTAGTAGAGTGGGCGCAAAATAAAATCAGATACATCAGAGTACATAGTGCCCTGCAATAAATTTCTATTTCTACTATTTCTTATTTTTTTGTAACAATTTTTAAGTTATTTCTACTTAGTATCACGGGCACTTACAGCCCTAATGGAAAAAAAAATTGTCCCATTTTTTTTTCTATTGAGCTACCTTTTTCTACATGCGTTGTATAACAAAAGGAAAGATTATTTATGTATGAAAAATTTGGGATACTTTTTTCTTCTATTGGGATGGAGAGAGCTCGTAATTCTTACTAGAAATAACATAAAATAAAATTGTCAGAAAACCACAATGAAGAAAATTTACCACTTTACCACTAATAAATGCAACTCGGTTATTTTTATCTATGAAAAAGAACTCGGTTTCGCCTATAAGTATGAAACACAACTTTTTTCCATACTAAAAAGAACCGATTGCAATCCCTATTTACATACGAAATAAAATAACTGGCCAAGAGCATGTCGGTCCATGCTCAGTGTAGGGTTCCATAGCCGTAACTATAAGGTTAAAAATACGATGTAAAAAAAGTACAACATCAAAAGAGCGTATCTTCATTGCAATTACGTCCTTTTGTTGAGAAGCGCAGTTTATCGGCAATAACTCAAAAACGGTACATTCGATCTTGTTGAAAATAATTTTCGTTGAAAGTATTAATTAAGCGTTACCTTCGTGATTTTTTTCATATTTTTCGGACACACGGTTTAGAAGATAGAGGGGGGGGGGGGGACACAATTTTCACAACTTTCGGAGCGATTATTTACAAATATATTCACTTAATCAAAAACATTACTTTGAAACCTTATAGTGTTTTTTAAAGAGCTGTCGAACTATGTACCACACGTTGATATTTGCTGAAAAAAAATTTTTTTAGCTTGCGTAACATGTATGGAGAGCCCCCCCTAAAAATATTTATTTTAGTTGTTTAACTACCAAACTAAGTAGCGGTTCATACAAGACACCTATATTCCAAATTTCATCAATATCCGTCATGTAGTTTTTGAGTAAAATGCCTGTGACATACGGACAGACGGACAGACGGACAGACGGACAGACGGACGGACGGACATGACGAAACTATAAGGGTTCCGTTTTTGCCATTTTGGCTACGGAACCTTAAAAAGGTAATATTCAAGGAAAACATTCACATATGGTATTGCGTAAAATTCTGCTGACCTGATTCACATTTCCCAAACTATATTCAAGCAACCTACCACTGATGCAACACTGCACGCTGTATGCACCAAGTAAGATACAAGTCCATTTTTGACCCCCCACAATCAAACCCACAATGACCATTGTGCGGATAGCCGAGAGCGCGCGCGCAGCTCGCCTGTCATTACGGCAGCTAAATCAAAATGGCGGCTCGCGAGATTTCAATTAAACATAAATCAGTCCCGGCATAAACTAATGGTTTCGATTCCCTGTGATTCGAGTTACTTTCGTTTTTTGAGGTCGTGTGTAGGTCTATTTGTTTTATTTGGAATGTAATGTTCACTAAGATCATCAGATGCAAAACTAGCTTAAGTTGGGAATATCTAGGGCTGCCATCTCCATAAGTAAGTTTGTAATCCTATACAAATACATACAATTACAAAGTTATTTTGTAGTTCAAATGGGAATGAGAATGGATTGGAATGTAATAAATAAATAAAGACCACTTGCAAAAAGAAATTAGGTCCCATCAAAAACATGACATGTAAAAAGATGCAAGTCTCGCAACGCAGTTCTTCTACAGCAAAAAAGTTGTAATGTTAAACCAAGTCAGTACCGGCGGGTGTCCATAGAACTCGATTTCCACCGACTTGCCTATTATTTAACCGTGGAGGAGCACATTTTATACTTCTCAAATAAAGAATCCTCCACGGGTAAACAATAAGCAATTCGGTGGAACGGCAGCGGACTTGGTTTATCTTTACATCTCAAAACTTTTTTGTTGTAGAAGAACTGCGTTGCGAGACTTGCGTATTTTTACATGTCATGTTTTGATGGGTAGAAGTGTCCATGAGACAACGACAGATCCAGTATCTTAAATTACTAATTTATTGGCTTTACAGCGAACCTCAAACTAGAACTAGAGAAGGTAGAGCCGAAAATAGGAGAGTCAATAATAGAGCAGCCTGCCTATGTGTCTAATAGTGAATAGAGCAGAAAAAATATTGGTGTAGCTGCAATGGTTGCTTCAATACGGCTGTCGGCGACACACACACACCATTATATCTTAGAAGTCCCCGATTGTTTTAATAAAAACAAATAGTTTGTATTAACTTGTGAGCATGATATATCTCTTATTTAACATAAATATTTCGACTTGACCAAACCATGAATATGAAATGTTCACCGTTAACTAATCTACAAATGTTTCTTACATTGATTTATGAGGATATTGGTACATCATTTTCATTACCGAGCGGTCATTACGATCTGTAGTCATGCGATCGAAACGTCTCAATGTAATAACGTTTATCCCGGCGCAATAAGACGCACGACTAGTCAGAAGGATCAGCATCAGCCATCAAGCCCACGAATCCGCTTGAAAAAAACGACCTGTTTTCACTTTATTTATTGGTCGGTATAACGATGACGAATAAGAGATACGTTTGTAAAAACCCTTTTGAGAGTTGACGCGTGATATATTCGTGCGCGCGAGTGTTATAAAGAACGCGGCGGGGTGCGCGCGCGGCGCGCTGTGATTGGTCGGCGTAATGACCGCGCGCGCAGCGCTCCATCTTAGCAGTGAGCCTGACGCAGAGTAATGGTGCTGGCGTGGTAAGCCAATGACTGATGGGCACCTTTGAACCCATTGTGTCGGTAATATATAAGCTGGTGATCCGAGGATGCGAGGATTGCAGTGCGTGTTAAATCGTTGCCTATATATTTCCGCGCATTCCTTGTGAAGTGATGGGGTAACTGACACTGAACTACAAATATCTCTCTATCTAGCTATACATTAAAATTGTAGTAAGACGTGGTAGACTGTTATGTTACGATCTGCACAGGACCGCGCTCTGTGGCGATCTATGAAGGAGACCAGCGTTGCCAGACATCCTGATTTTGGCGGGACGTCCCTAATTTTGAATCAAAATTAAGTGTCCCGCGCGGGACAGGCTCAGTCCCGCTTTTCGGGGATAGATCGACAGTCGACAGTGCGTACAGCGTGCTGAGGAGGTGCGGGCGGGTGGGCACGGGTCTCTTTCTCTTTCGCTCTTTTCTTGTTCCCATTTGTTTAGCAATTTCTATTTTGCGAAAACTTCTGATTATATACGTTTTTTTACTGTGTCCCGCTTTCGACAAAATAATCCCGCTATTTTCACTCAAAAAGTTCCAAAATCCCGACTTTGCAACAAAAAAATCTGGCAACGCTGAAGGAGACCCAAGTCCAGCAGCGGGCGATAGATGACAATGTTTGTTCATTAAATATTTTCCCAAAAAAAAAGTTGATGTATAGTTGGATGTTTGTTACTAAATAACCCAGTAAGGATGGAATGGATTGACCTGAAATTTGGCATGCAAGTAGACCAAGTCCTGGATTGAAACAGGATACTTTATATCCCGGTAAAGTGTTCCCTTGGGATAATAACCGAAAAAACGTAGGCAGAACCGCCTGCTAGTAAGTAATAAAACGGTTTTTTTTTTTAATTTCGCTTTCTCTGCGTCAAATGCCACACCAACGTAGCTGCTTTTGTGCCAGATCTGTAAGTCTTATCTGTCACACTGTTGTTGGCGTTGATGTGTTCCAGTTATCATACTAAGTAGACGAACCATTACCAAGGTCAGCGACATAGCAAACCGGGTAAGCAAACTGAAGTGGCAATGGGCAGGGCACATAGCTCGAAGAACCGATGGCCGTCGTTGGGACAGAAAAGTTCTCGAGTGGAGACCACGGGACACTGGCAAGCGCAGCGTGAGACGGCGACCCGCAAGGTGGTCGGATGACCTGGTTAGGGTTGCGGGGACTCGCTGGATGCGGGTCGCTTCTATCCGGCCCATGTGGAAATCTATTGAGGAGGCCTGTGTCCAGCAGTTGACGTCCTATGGCTGAAATGATAATGTTGATAATAATGTCGAGAATTAAACCAGCTTTCTAATCCCTTTTTTGCCTAGAAATATAGGCAACGTGCACAACGAAGGTGCTGCCAACTGGTGCCGCCAATCCGAATCTTGTACTCTATCATGCTGGGGCCACATTAACGGGAAACGCCGTTAATATCGCGATGATGGACGATGTGTGGCCACGACTTACATACTTGACATTAATAACCAGTATTTTTTCAGGCCTCGACGACCGCTTTAGCTTAGTTGGTAGTGACCCTGCCTATGAAGCAAGAGGTCCTGGGTTCGAATCCCGGTAAGGGCATTTATTTGTGTGATGAGCACGAATATTTGTTCCTGAGTCATGGATGTTTTCTATGTATTTAAGTATTTGTATGTATGTATCTATTAAATATATCGTCGTCTAGTATCCATAACACAAGCCTTATTGAGCTTACTATGGGACTAGTTCGATTTGTGTAAGATTGTCCCCTAATATTTATTTATTTATTTAGTATTTTTTCAGGCCTGATAAGTTTCCTATACTATCCGCATAGTCTCTTGTCGATTTACCTACACAGCTGTTCATTTTTTTTCTTTTTTACTTGTTTACTGATAAACAAACAGTTGTTTACAAAGTTACAAATCATAAATGCAAGAAATATTTCTAAATCTACAGTTTCCTTAATTAACAAAGTTAGAAAGATGCAGTGGCGTGGCGTAAAAGATATCCTTGGGCAAGCCGGTGCAGATTTGGCGTACATTTTTCCTTAAGATCTGCAGAATAAAGTGCTCAAATGCCTGATATTAGGCAAGCTGGTAGGAACCGAGTTCTTAGGACACCACACTACTGGAAGATGTATCAATTGTAGGAAAATATATTAAGTCAGATCAAAAATGTGTACTGTTATAGTTCCTGCACGTTTACTACGTATATTATCTCCATGGAAAAGTTGCGAAATTATTATTCTGGTGAATATAACTTGACTTTGCGTTTTAATGTAGGTAGTCGCAAAAGGTAACTAGTTTTCTTATTGAAAGGCTCTTAGTTTAGTTTCTGAACTAATAAGCGACATAATTTTGTAATTCTTCTGATGCTTGGTTGAAAACTTGCAACTGTCATTACCAATTCAACTACAAATTTCCTAACAAATACCGATATTAAGTTGCATAATCAGCCTGCCGGTCTTCAGAATCAGGCTCCTGCAATGTCCACCTTTAATAACTTGGACAAATCATTAAACTCCCTTTCACCATACTTATCTGCATAATCATTACGTCCTTACTAGGGAATGCAACCCGGGTACCCGAAAACCCGGATGCCCGGGTAACGGACTTTATGTAAGGTCGGCTAAAACCCGGGTATTTTGACTCAGAATTCGGGTTATAAAAACCTAGTAATTAATAAAAATGATGCATGTATCGTTTTATTTCAAAGATAATAAATAAAATCTAACGTCGGCCGCCTTAAGAGGAAACAGTAAGGTGGAGAGAATTGAAAATTAGGTATTTGTAAAATGTGTCGCTGTCCCGCACTGCCCGCCTCTCCCGCGCAGAGCGCGATAAAGACAACTGCAGCTTGGACCGAAAATACCTTTTAAAATTTCATGAAAACAACGTTTCGTAGTCGCCTGATTTCTTCCCCAAAACTTAACCTATTTAACTAATTTTTTCATTAAACATTAAAGAAAGTCTTTGGCCGTGTTCCTATGTTTTCCGTTTTTTTAATAATCTAGTCAAATATGTTTTCTGGATGTGTGAACACAGCGGAAAATCTAGCATTTTTTTTAGGTTTTAGAAGGTTAATATCTCTTTTGAGAATCAATTTATCGTAAAAAGGAAAACATAGGAACATAACAATAGTAGCCATAGATTTTTGGACAAAAAATTATTGCTCTACTGGCATTATCCAGGGAGGAAACAGGGGACTACGTTTGTATGGAAAAACTGCCCTCCTGTTTCCTCTTAAAGCCAACGCGAAAAAACATCATATGCTTGCTTATCTTACTTAACACGGCCGGTAATGCCGGCAAGTTCGTTGTAGGTAATGCAACCCGGGTACCCGAATACCCGGGTAACTGACTTTATTTACAGTTAAGTAGGTAATACCCGGGTTTCATAATTGACTGGTTATTGCATTCCCAAGTCCTTACCTACTAATAGGTACTAGGTAAATATACACATAACGGATTTCAAATTAAATTTAATGAATGTAGATACGAAGTTTTATGCCTAGCTGCGTTAGACATGTTATGTAGAAAATTATGTTTAGTGCTCTTTACCTAAAAATGAGACAGACGGAAATCTTACAGTACATTTAACGAATTTTTTATGTTTTAAACGAAAGTCGCAGAATCTGTTTTATAACAAGATACACAACAATGACTTTACCGTTATTTTAATATTTGATTGAAAATTGACAAAAATACAAAAAAGATATCCTACTAATATCATAAATGTGAGCGTTTGTAAAGATATTTAGATATTCGGAGGTTTCACACACGTTTGGATGTTCATCCCTAAATATGAAATTTGGCATGCATGTAGACCTGGTCCTGAATTCACACATGGGATACTTTATATCCCCACAGAGTTCCCTTGGGATATTAACGGGAATAACGTGGCAAAGCCTTGGGTAAATGCTAGTAGAAAAATAAATTGCTCTAAATAGTTCGCAACACTCATTGACTAACGAAAGAACATACTTTATTTTATTGCTCATTAAGGAACTGTCACAAGGATGCCAAAGGGTGTCAAAACACTCCCAAAATAAAGCCCAGACAAGTAATGAAAGCGTCCACCGTGTCATATTGTCTGCCACAATAAAGAATATTTGACTTTCTCGGCAATAAACCTAATGACACAAATATGGCGTCGTTATCGTGTCAGGCGCAGCGGGTTGCGGATTGAGACGCGCGCGCAGGCGTTTCGAAAGTTTTTTTTATCTTTATTGGGTTACCAGAAATGATGGGGCGATTGTTACCGGATTTTGATTGCTTCCTTTGTTTTTTAATGTTTGGAGACATATGATGCATGCATAGCACTAGGTAACTTTTCATCATGTAACTAGTCTACTTGAAAGGATGTTTTGATGTTTACAAACACAACTTACCTAACGATGTTTAGAAAAATAAAAACGCCGTTCAGATCAATACCACGAAGCATGGACCTTAAAATAAATAGCCGGACGGAACAAAGAACTGAAGCATGTCTATTAGACATTGTCTAATAAGCCGGCTACCTATGTGTGCGTGCTACTCACAATAGGAAAAAAACTAGTTGATGTTTGCGTGCGGCTCGTATCGTAAGTACAAGCAGCCGGCTTATTAAAACTGGCTTCAGCTCTCTGTTGGCGAGACTCCGTCCGAATTTTTATTTTAAGGTCCTTGCCACGAAGTAAATAAGGCTTAATTCGCGGAACCTATACAAATTAGGGTTTGCAGTACCGGGAATCCTCCTTCCATGAAGAAACTTGCTGGTACTGCAAACCCTAATACAAATACAAAGATAATTCGAAAAATATTTTTACAAAAAAAAAACCGATTGCGGTGCACTTTGAAACTGCATAAAATCCGCCATTTTGTTTATTTTAACGAACTTCATACCGTGTTCATACCCAGTGACACTCGCGCCATCAAAACGAATCTAATGATGTACCATTTGAGCGTTTTCCAAAAAAAATACCGGGGTAGCTACTCGTACTTTCTCAAAATATGGACTTTTGAGGTTTTTCTGGCTCAGAATCGTTAGTACATTCGAAACTTATACGTAAAAAAAAGTGTCCCAAAATGTGTATGGGATTTTTGTCTTTCCACTACGTCACGTTCATACAAACACTATGCAAAATGGTGACGTAATGGAAAAAAAAAATTAGGACACTTTTTTTTACGTATAAGGTTTGAAAGTACTAACGATTCTGAGCCAAAAAACCTCACAAGTCCATATTTTGAGAAAGTAGCTACCCCGGTATTTTTTTGGAAAACGCTCTTTTATCAAAATCGGTTGTGCCGTTGAGTAGTTACGAGCGGACATAGGAACGGACATACATACATACAGGTCAAACACATAACCCTCCTTTGGGCTTCGCCGCAGTCGGGTAAAAATATAAATGCATAAATGTGTTTATGTTTATATTGTTCCCTAGCATCCCATCCCGTACCCCAGCCTAGTGTAGGGTTACCGAATACGAATTTTCAAAATACCTGAATCGTAAATAAAATTCCCGACTCTCGGGTTCGGGAGTATAGTCTTATAATTCTCGGTTCCTACCGACTTGCCTAATATCAGGCATTTGAGCACCTTATTCTACAATTCTTAAGGAAAATGAAGATAGGTATACTAAATCTGCATCGGCTTGCCCAAGGATTTCTTTTACGTCACGCCACTGTTGTTTTGTATTACTACAGAAATAAAAACATTGAAAATTCCTAACATTTCGTATTCCGGACAAATGTCCAAAATTCCTGACATGTCCGGAAAATTCCTGACGTCCGGCAACCCTAGTCTAGTGGCGAAACATCGCGTCACAACTTGTGAAGGTAATGAATGGGGTCTCGGTGGGCACATCCGTTGTCCGGCAACTTCTGATGCGGCAAATTTGGATTTTAAATGATTAGTCCCGGGCACAGGGTCGAAGGGAGACTGGGGGACTTATAGTGGTCACGTATAAGTTGGAATTAGACGGTTCGCCATTTTGAGTCGTTAAGGATCAAATAAGTATGTTGTTATAATTATTTTGACTCATTTTTGGGGTTCCGTTCCGTACCTCAAAAGGAAAACAAGAAACCCTTATAAGATCACTTTGTTGTCCGCCTGTCTGTCCGTCTGTCAAGACTCTCAGGAACGCGTGGAGCTATCGATCCCAAAATAAACCATACTCGTACACTCAAGGCTACAGTCCCTTGAATCTGTGAAAAAATCAAATTGCTAAGTTAACGTAAAAAAAAGATAAGGCCGTTTATGCCGCAAAAAAACTATATTTCGACACTCTCAAGGAAACCAAAATGTATAGGGTACTTTCCGTTGACCTAGAACTATGAAATTTGTCAAGTAACACCGTCTTATACTATAAGTATAGGGAAGAATCTGAAAACTATAAATTTGTAATTAAATCATTAAAAAATATACCTTTATTTGTACGAAACCCTCGTTGTGCAATTCCAACTCGCACCTTTCCGCTTTTTAAATTTGATTAATAGCAACTTAGACGGATTAAATCGCGTACATTGCTTCATTTTTACGTCCCGACATTTTTCAGATGTTTTTATTACAATAAGTGATAATCGCGGCAACCGAAAACAATATGCAATTTATGGCGTTAAAATAACTGTGCTGTTTTTTTGTTTGTCGCCATATGGTGCCATGTAGCGATTGGAATGTTGTATTTGCAATAGGAATATACTATAAATAAACATATCCATAGTAGTCGCCGGGCAGCGTTCGCGAATACTACTCATGATTAAGGGAATGCCGAATGCTCTCGAAACATGTCTCGTCTTTTGTACAACGTGGGTGATCCGTTTTTAAATCAATATATCCATAGGGAGTTTATTTATAAATGTACTGTATTCAGCTATTACTTAAGTTACATCCAAATAAACTCATGCATGACGACGACCAATTGATATAGTTGACGAACTGATGTAGTTAATGGTAAATGTAAATTCCCATATACAGTTACGGATTTTCCATATGACATCCGGAAAATACTTAAAATAATAATAATAATGTTTTCCGGTCAAGTACTTAATTGTCGCTGTCAAATATCAAACAGTTAAAATTAATGGCGTACTTTTAAGACCGTCTTCAAATTGCACACCACACCTCCCTCGCAAGCACTATTTCGCATTACATGTTTATCTCTCCAAAACTATTATAAAACGCTATCAAAACATATTAAAGAACAATTAAAAGGCTGCAGGCGCAGGAATCAATTATAATTCCCATTAGAAGAAGGCGGGGCGGCTGATTTATGGCTGGCTGCACCTTGTGCGCAGCTGGTTCTTACTTGGACACTTTGACCTCTCTGGGAGTGATAGAAATTGACCGCTCAATATTATTGGCAGAAATGAGTGAGCGTGTGGCGACGTTTCTGTCATCTGTCACTCCTGACATGATCTACATCGCTCTATTGAAATTTTATAAGTCGGTTGCATAAATACAACTTCCAACCATTTCTCATTGGACTTCGGCCCCCAGGCACATCACCGGTCTGGAGAGATATCTCTCTATTGTCCTCTCCTCTCACAGTGGGGTAAGGAGGTGGTGCAGATAGGCTACCACAAGCGAAGTAGTCTTTCAGAGAGGATCGTTCGTCTGCTTCTTCTTATTCCGATTGGAAAAAGGCGTGGCGGCTGATTTATGGCGGGCTGCACCTTGCGAGTTCCTACTTGGACACTTTGACATCTCTGGGAGTGATAGCAATTGATCGCTCAATATTATGTGCAGAAATGAGTGAGCGCAGTCTGCAGAATTAGTAGTAATTTTTATTAGTCTTTGGGCAGAGATGGTGGGTGGAGGTGGTGGCATTGCATGGCCTCAGGACGATTGACCGCTCAATATTATTGGCGGAAACGCACCTATTTCAGCAGCAGAGCAAATGAGCGAAACACATTATGCAATTGCACAGTGAAAGGATTGTGAAAGGTGTGATGGA
Source organism: Eudemis profundana (assembly GCA_947034925.1). Classification (NCBI taxonomy): domain Eukaryota; kingdom Metazoa; phylum Arthropoda; class Insecta; order Lepidoptera; family Tortricidae; genus Eudemis; species Eudemis profundana. The sequence continues at coordinate 24,913,610 of OX344802.1, forward strand.
TGGAGGGGTCTTCTGGTGACGATGACTGGGCCTGGGCAGTAAGCATTAAGCATTCCAGGATCGCAAGATGATTTCCTGTAGGTCAAAATGCGTGGGTCATGGACACTTTGATGACTCTGGGAGTGACAGTGCGATTGACTGCTTAATATTATTGGCAGAAATGGGTTCTGCAACTGGGCAGAGATGGGTGGAGTGAAGCTGATTGGGGCTGGACTCTGGATGGCTTCAGTAGGTCAAAGTGTGTGGGCTGTAGCCACGGATACTTTGACCTTTTTAGGAGTGATAGTGCGATTGATGCAGACCTTATTGGCAAAAAATAGTGAGCGAAACACATTCTGAAATTGGCAGAGATGTGATGGATGGAGCCAAGACTCCTCCACCTTCAATCGGTGTGGCGGACACTTTGACCTTTCAGGGAGTGATAACTAGTGCGATTGACTGCTCAATAGGCATGGTAGGCTTTGTCACGCGATAAATAAATGATAAAGTTCTGACAAGTATGTAAGTGTGAGAGTGACGGATGCTTTATCATTTATTTATCGTTCGACAAAGCCTAGCAACATAAGCCTGCACTTTTGTGGTCATAAACGAGTGAATAGAATATATTAATTCTTACAAAATATTACAATTGATGACATAAATCCATTAGCTTGTTCAGTAGCTCAGTAATTATTTTCTCAGAGTCAGTGTATTTGGTTCCATAGAATAAGGCTAAAGGGAAATGCCTTTAACTAGATCAGTGGTTCCGAATCTGGGGGTAATTAAGTTTTCTCAGGGGTAATACTCATATTAAGTCGTTTTTCTTTGAGTACTTTCATATACTTGTCTGTATTACCTATTTTTTGGAGAGGTAATGATACAAATCTAGAGGAGGCCTGTGGGTGATGTGGCAATACAGGTTAGAAACCACTGAACTAGATGGTGGTAAATCCTTACTTATATAATTAACCTTGTCGTAGTACCAATGCTTGAGTATTTTGGCATGGAAAAATCTGCTAATAAATTAACCAAGCATTCCAGCTTCACTAGCAGGGACGCATTTTGCAACCTTTTTGGTTTTGGAACTCTGTTGAGATATGTATATGTAGTGTATAAGATATACTTGCTGTATTATATTGGTAATATATTTGCTATAATTAGCACATGATTCGGTCCGGGCTGCCGAAGGCGAGCGCTGTGAGGTGTTATGAAGGAGCGTTCTTACAGCGCCGATCGATGCCGGCGTCGTTATTCGGACGACAGCCTTTGACGGGGACGCGTTCCGATACACGCTACGGGTGAAACTGAATTTTTCTCTCATTCTTTTATTTATTTAATATGACGGGGTGAACAAGAAACCTGGCCGGCCGGTGTAGGTTTGTGGAAGAGAGGACAATAGAGAGATCTCCAGGCGGGTGTTCGCCTGGGGGCCGAAGTCCGAAGGAAGATGGTTGGAAGTGTGTTACAACACTTCGATAGAGTGATGTAGAACAGACTGAAGATGACGCTATTTGTATGGGCGTTTGATGTAAACGCCATCTATCCATTGTATTGTTGATGCCCACTGCTTCCTACGTATGTCACTAGCTGACGGTATCGCCACAGGTTATTGCCTCTGGTCGCGAAGATGATGCATACTCGGAAACTATCATAGCTCGCGACATTCACCTAATCACTTGGGTTTATTTAAACACACTTTCAACTGAATTACAGTGATTGAAAAGAAGAGCCAATGGTTTAGTTCGCGAACACCATTTCATCCAACCAAACAGTATCGCGCCAAGCGCACGAGAGCTTACTTAAGGTGGATTTAGACCAAACGAATTCTAACACATTCTAACCCCACTCTACCAAATTCTTTGTGTGTGCACAAAGAATTTGGTAGAGTGGGGTTAGAATGTGTTAGAATTCGTTTGGTCTAAATCCACCTTTAGCTGTCAACTATCATTCGTCTGCTCCGAACTAGTACCATTCGGGATACTGAATTTCTCGCTCTTACGTCATTAAAACATTGGTTACCATTTTAACTTGGATTTTAACTACCGATTTCTCCACGCTACGTTAAGTATTTAATTTTTGGTTTGGTTGGTTGGTACAAAGAACATCATAAACTCGCCTGTTGTTACTTGCTTTGTTTTTTACTCATAATCCCCTTGCAATTGATTTTATGTTGTACTAACTTTGTTATTCACGTTATCTATCAGCCACGGACGTCCACTGCTGGACATAGGCCTCCCCCATATATCGCCACAAAGTGCGGTTCTGGGTAGACCTGTTCCCCGCTACCTCATTATTATCCTACGGGAACTCCTTACCGGAATATAAAGTATCCTATGTTTCAATCCAGGACTTTGCCTACTTGTATGCCAAACTTCATCACATTCCATCTATTGATAACATACATGCGATTTCATTTATTTTGCCACCATTTATAATTACATTTTACTACTATAGTTCCGAAGATGCTGGCAGTATTTCCTTATATCGTGTTTATTTAATTAAGTGCAAACATACACAAATAATACAATAAAACAAGAAAAACAAGATAAAATTTAAAATACCGTGTTTATTGTTTTTATCCTTTCATTATTATGTATTTAGTTCTATCAATATAACAAACTATCAATATGTATTAACGTTTCCGTGAAATGGTTGAAAAGAGAAACAAAGTGTTTGACTAAAATAACCATTTAAATAAATAAGTAATCAACCGTGGCGTCGATTGCAGGACTTGGCCTGAAAGGCTATTTACTCTTGCTTGCTTGGCTATTGCTATTCTGTCACCAGTGACGAGCTGGTGACAGTCCGGAAAACCCACCGATCGATTAGTTAAAAACCGGGACAGGCCCTTTTAAGTAAAAATGTGGTGTAGTAGTAAACCAGGTATTTAGATTATGGATATATTTTATTTCATAATTTTATTCAATCTTAAACATAAAATAAATATTCATTAAAGCTGGTTTACCTCAAATTCTAAAAGAATTAAAGAACTAGAATTTGGACAGGCGCGATAGGCAGCAGTAATATGCAGTGAAACTAATACTGATAATGTTAGGTAACGTAACCCTAACTAAACTTCTTTTAATGAGCAGTAATGTACATCAAATAAATTGGCATCTTTAGGAATTCCAACTGCAAACAAACCTGATTGAAGTTTTTCTACCTCTTTCTTTAAGGTTCTCCCTGTTGAAGTGTTAAAAAGAAATGGGTATATTTCCTCTTTCGGTACCCATTAAATTATTAATTCAGATATGCAAAATGGACTAAAAGTCACTGTAATTAGTATCGACGAGCAAAAGAAGTATAAATAAACTGTTGTGGACGTATCTGAACGCACTAGGTCAGCCTCTGACTGACGGAATGCACACAGCCGCGGCACCCACACGACTGCAGTGAAAGGTGACATTGCACTATACCTGCAGCTATATGGACATAGCATAGCCAACCAGTCAATCAGACTACTCTTGCATTTTATGTTTATCTGACTACGGTAGAGCCCAAAAGGAGGGTTATGTATATGACCTGTATATATGTATGGGTATACATAGATAGTTTCATAGTTACGAGCAAGAACGAGTGTTCGTAACTACGGAATGGCTCAACCGACTTTGATAAATGATACGTTATTAGACTCATCGTGATGGTGCAAGTGACACTGGGATTCATCAAATTCTTACAAAATCTACATGACGGATTTTATGGGTTTTAATGTGCGGCTAAAAAAACTTTAACATTTGTTTTTTTTTTCACCGTAGTTGGAGTTTTTTGTTCTTTTTTAATCACGTGATTATTAGTAATTAACACCCGCTTCTGTTTCAAAGTTTATACTATACGTATGTTATTTAGATGCTGGCATATTTCGTATGATAAATGAACAAATTTTTCTTTTTTGCTTTGCTTGTATCCGGAAAATGATTAGGTTACTAGGTGCCTCGCGATGTTGAGGTCGTAGTCCCGAGGTGTGAGTGCCGCCATTAACAATGCCCTACCTGTCCGCGGCGCGTACCCTAGTGTCACAACTCGAAAGGATGTATTGATGACTTTTAGGTGAGGTGTAGGTGAGTCAATCGCAGAAAAAAAATACTTTTTACGTAAAAAGTTGTCCCAACTTTTCCGTACAAATTTTGAATCTCAGTTTCGTTAAGCCCAAACTAAATATAGGGTAAAATCGTAACCAAACTGAGATTTTTTTATCAATTTCGTTACGATTTTCCCCTATATTTAGTTCGGGCGTAACGAAACTGAGATTCAAAATTTGTACGGAAAAGGTGGGATATTTAGGACAACTTTTATTTATTTCATAAATGAAAAGTGCTCATGATTCTGAGTAAAATGGTATAAGACCATGATCAGACAAGAAAAGTAAAAGGTACTTTTTTTCTGCAATTGACCCTGGTATCAACTTTTGAAGAATTCTCTCGAAGGCACTTCGGATCAGCGTGAGCGACCTCTGAATTTCTGTTTTTCTAGTTGTGAACCTCCGATTCCGGTATAATCATTATCCATTTTTAAAAATTTGATTTTGGTTTAAATTTTCCTGGTTCTCTGAATTGAATCCAAGATTACTTGTTGCTGCCCTATCTGAATTTGGGCCAAGAGATACCTACCTCTGAACTTGATCGTAGTTTGATCGAATTGTAACCGCTGAATTCCTCAAGAAAGCTCGTTATGTAGCTTCTAAATTTGGCCCAATTCTCAATCTCTCAATTTGGCCCAATGCCTTTTTCTTAGCCTCCTCTACTGTATTTTTTTCATTATCAATCATCCCATAATCAAACGAAGCGAAATTGCTCGGTTCTGACTATCCGAATCACCTCGCGTGCTAAAAAGAAGTGGCGGCGACCATTGCACGCCGTTAACTTCAGTTGCGGTCAATATTATTATCAGATTTGAAAATCTGATAATAATGGTATCATTAATTGTTCAAATACCAACAAATGGAATGGAAAATTTATGTTTTCCATCACTAAATGACACTTGGTGTCAAATGCCAAGCGAAAAACGTTACACGCGTGTTTGCCATACAAACTCGTTCTATCTCGATATATTCCTGTGATCCGAATAGACACGTTTAAGCAAAAATGAAACCCAATTTTTAGAGTCATTCGAGTTTCCATGGTTACCCCCGTCACGCGTCAATCCGGCGCCGCCTGACACCATTGTCACGTGACAAATCGCTGTCACTGTCATTACACGCGGACTAGTTTTAATTCGCTGTTTATTTTACGCATGTTCGAGCGCTCCCATTGTTGGGCCGACGGATAATTTGTCTAACGTCAATTTTCTTTGGGAAATGCGTGAATCTAGGTTTCTTATAAGTAGGACAATGACATTTATTGGTAACTTAATGCTCGCTTCATATAACAAGGTGAAATAACCTGACAGTCGTCAGGTGAAATGGTATATTACGCTCCCTGGACCATAATACGGGACACAGGATACTCTCCTGCTGAAGTTAAAAACGTTTTTTTTCTTTCTACTCGTAAATCGTTAAGTACTTAATTATAAACCTTATCGTTAGCAATGAAAATATGTTCACTTAAATTACTAAGTGATTGCTATTGAGTCGGGTGCAGGCTGAAAAACAGCGCTGTGCAGCTAAGCTGATAAGAGAAGCCTGTTGCCACTATTTTATGTCGCAATGATTTTTGTAGTTGTGCCTGTCTCATGTGTAACATTTTTGCGATTATATGGCAATAAATGTGTTTTATTTATCTATGCCTAAAATTATTTTAACTGTTTTAATGTAGGTACCTACTACTACATTATGCAATAAGCATAGAATAAGAATAAGAATGATTTATTGCGAACTGTGTACATGGGTAGTGGTAATAAAAATGACAATTGTTTCAACAGTTGCCTGTTCCAGGCATGCAATAATTAAATAATACAACTTAAATTGCTTCTTACACTTAGGATTTACTGCTTCTTACACTTAGGATTCAAAAAAAAATTTTAAACTATAAAAAGCTCTTTCGGTAAGCCAACATAACATAAAGAAAATATACAGTTTTGCAGCAATACGACCCATTCTTACAGCGCGTTGTAGGGGAGACCGGGTATGGTTGTCTCACGGGTTGGTTGTCACAGCAGCCATTAAATAATACGAAACGAAGGAATAATTGCATCGCTCGGTGTTAAAAGATCGCAAGAGCTTCACCTCCTTCCCTACTTCACCAATCGATGCACTTATTCCTTCGTTTCGTATTATTTAATGGCTGCTGGTACAACCAACCCGTGAGACAACCATACCCGGTCTCCCCTATGTTTGTGACTTTTTCAATTTTGCTTTCATTATTTCTCTCGATAGTTTCGAGCTCTGAAACCTTGACCAATACCAATTTAAAATATAATATGTAATATCTACGCGAATGAGCAAATCATTGTAAAAAAAATATTTTCCAATTAGTTTCACACTAGCACAGCAAAATTCTAGTTTCGCATAACTCCATTTTTCCGCCGTGCCGTGATCCGCACGACTGACTGAATGCCCATAATTCATTTAAAACCTAAAGATGACTATGCAAATGCACTTACAAACAGGCAAGCAGAACTGAAACGACGGATATGACTTCTAGGGTGAATCTACAGAGGTTTCAACCGTCGGCAGTCCCTAGTCAGAAATATTGAAAGAATGAGCTACGCCATAATCGTACTAATCGTAGTTGCTATCATAATTTATTGAATTTAAAGCACATTATGTCCCACTAGCTTATACCCACGGCTTCGCCCGCGTTATTCCCGTTAAAGTCCCAAGGGATATAAAGTGTCCTAAGTTTCAATCCAGTAGGCTTATGATGCTACGCTTTGTCACGCGATAAATATAATGATAAAGCATCCGTCCCGTTCTGACAATATTTTTGTGAGAGTGACGGATGCTTTATCATTTATTTATCACGCGACAAAGCGTAGCATCATAAGCCTACAGGACCAGGTGTACTTGCATACCAAATTTCATCTCAATCCATCCACTTGCTACCCCGTTATTTAGTAACAAACATCCAAACATCTAAGCATCCAAACATCTTCACAAACTTTCACATTTATAATGATTAAGGCCCATTCTGCGCTGGATATCCGCCTACGCCTACAAGGCCCCGGCCTAGCCAGCCAGCCTAGAAAAGCCCCAGCGGTGGACCCATCAACCCATCATATAGGCCCAAAAGCATGGCTTACCTTCGCAGTACCAAATACCTTGGGGTCTTGGATCTCTAAATATGGGCCTGAGCCCATTTAATACTTAGGACTAGGGACTGACGGCAGTTGAAATGAAACACCAGTAGAGTCACCCTCTACTGGGTCATTCTCATTTAGATTTGTGATTTGACTTGTCACAGCCATGTGCAGAAAGTTAACGTTAGTAATGCTAATACTGAATATTTCCTTTTTAGGGTTCCGTAGCCAAAATGGCTAAAAAGGAACCCTTATAGTTTCGTCATGTCCGTCCGTCCGTCCGTCCGTCCGTATGTCACAGGCATTTTACTCAAAAACTACAAGACCTATACTGATGAAATTTAGAATATAGATTTCTTGTAGATGCCGCAACTAAGTTTGGTAGATAAATAATAAAAATAAAAAAATCTAGGGGGGGCACTCCATACATGTAACAGAAGCTAAAAAAAATTTTTTTTTACAAAATGTCAACGTGTGGTACATAGTTTGACAGCTCTTTTGAAAACATTTTAAGGTTCTTAAGTAATCTTTTTGATTAAGTGAATACCTTTGGAAATAATCGGTCCGAAAGTTGTGAAAATCGTGTCCCCCCCCTCTATCTTCTAAACCGTGTGTCCGAAAAATATAAAAAAAATTACAAAAATAACGCTCAATTAATACTTTCAACGAAAATTATTTTCAACAAGATCGGATTAACCGTTTTTGAGTTATGGCCGATAAACTGCGCTTCTCAACAAAAGGACGTAATTGCTATGAAGATACGCTCTTTTGATGTTGTATTTTTTTACATCGTATTTTTTACCTTATAGTTACGGCTATGGAACCCTACACTGAGCATGGTCCGACATGCTCTTGGCCAGTTATTTATAAACGAACCGAAAGCTTGACAACGGGGCTAATTTAAGTATAAGTATTAGAATATTTAAATTACTGGAAACCCTCAACTATTGCACATGGTTGTGACACTCATCTGTCAAACTATATGAGAATGACCCTACTGTCATACAGATTTACGTCTTTTTGGTTTTGAGCTGATGCAGCAAAGTCCCGCAGTAATTACTCGCATACATTATCGATTGAAACAACTGGAATAATTCCGAAAGCTGGCATTTAGTGACCGAAGGTCGCAAATCCCTCTAAATTCCACTAAAGATAAGACATTTCAGGCTAGGAGTAATGAACGGTATTTATTACCTAGACTTCGCGTTAATGCTACACGCGATTGAAGAACTTAGATAATGTGACGTGTGGGGCAAGCGATTATGGGTCTTAAAGGCAATGACATAAGCGCCGTAACGTCTGCATGTTGGTTGGTTAGAGAAACTAAACCTATTTGAAGTGACATCGGAGTCAAAGGTTACCAACATAAAAATGCCTAAGAGTGGTATCACTAAGAACTAACATATGTATAATAATTAAGTACTAAGTTAAAATAAGAAGATTCTGACTTAAACCGATATAGAGTACCTTTATATCGCCCCTTTACGTATAGTACAGTCGAGTTCATCATTATCTGAGCAAAGATAAGACCAAAAACATCTGAACAAGACCCTATTGTCAGAAGCATAAGAACTAGATCAGATATTTTTGTTCCGTTCTTTGCTCAGATAATGATGAACTCGACTGTACATACTTACAGCTCATACAATAATAAATCCAAGAACATGAACACAAAATTTAGTCCAAAAACCTCTGCTATGTCGGTGGTAAAGCTATTTAAAAAGCATCTTCTTATTTACCTACAAATATGCCAAGGCTAGAAACAAATTCTCATAAGCCTAATTTATTTGTAATATTTTCCAGATGCTGTCACCCCGGGACGATGATGATGACGACAGCCATCTTTGCATCAAGTGCAACGCCACCATCATCGGCCTCGATAACTACGTAAAGCACAGAAAAGAACGATGCGCCAAATCCAAGCCCCAGCCGAAAGTGGAAATCCCCATAGACTCTTTAGAACCCACCTACAACCTAGGAGCTGACGTGTTCTTTCAGTCTCTAGAACTTCAAAGCAGTGTCAAAAAGACTTCTTTATCTCGGCTTACTCCTCCTATACCGATTACTAAAGCAAGTCTAGATAGAAAAAATGTCTTAGTCGTTGCCTCTACTTCTAGCGAGATACCAACAATGAGCCCAGTAGAAAGCAATTTCAGAGGTGGAGACTGGATAGGCGGACACAGTTTAAGAATAGGCAGCAACGAAGATAATCAAACTAAATTAATAAACGCTGTCGCCAGTATAAGTGGTACTGTCAAAAAAGAAATACCCACATCCTCTTACAGTATTGGACCTTTCAACGATTTTAAACAGGATGATGAATCTGAAGAGTCTGAAGACTCGGAAGATGATGAAGAAGAGGAGCCTCCAACGGGAGGCGAGTGGAAACCTCCTCCAAATTATACTGGAGGAAAATGGAGACCAGCATCTCCAGATCATGAAGAATGGGTGATTAGAGATGAGCAGGAACATACTGGGGGTAAATGGAGACCAATCATGGCTGATGCGAATGACAGAGATGACGATTATGACGCTCCTCCACCAGGACATACTAAAGGGAAATGGGTTCCAGGAGCCAATGAGAAATCACAGATCATGCAAACTACCATACAGATGAAAGGATCAGTTCAGTACTGGTGTGGACCGTGTAATAGAAGGTTAGGTTCTAGACCGATTTATGAAAAGCACCTGATGTCTAAACTGCATATGAAGAAAGTGCTGCCGGAAAATGAGCTGGAGTTTTCAGGACATTTGCAGCCACTGAAAACCGTGACGGAGCAAAGCAGTCGTAAATTACGGTCTGTTTCTAAGCCACAGAAAAAATGTCTGATTAAAATCAAAACAGAAATTGAGAAGAAGAAAAAGAGAAAACGAAAATTACGTTTCGTCAATTGTCCCGGATGCAAATCAAGAGTGAGGCAACATTTGATGGGGAAACATTTAATATCCCACTACCATTTTAGAAAAGCGTCCACCGTACAAACCCAAGTTTATCGCCAATTGATTCTGAACAACATTGATGTCATTGTTCACCAATCCCCTTTTCAATGCAGTCCTTGTAAGTTCTACACAAATTGGCTGCCCAATTTTATGCAACACTGGTCTTCAGAGGAACATATCCAGAAAACATCATCCATGGACGGCAGACATTGGTGTTCTTTTTGCAAATTCGAATGCGAAACATCCATGGACATGCTCCTCCATTTATCCAGTGCTGATCACAGTGAAGTCGTAGCGGTCATAAATAGATCTATGCCCATAATTATCCGAAAGAAAAGCATCTTAAAATGCGAGACCTGCTATAAAGAGTTCCGCTATAACGCTGAAATTAGGCGACACTGTGAACTTACAGGCCATCAATTGACGTACACAGCCACAGATGATTATCAGGAACTACACAAATGCCAGCAATGCACAGCGAAGTTCAAGTCTTCGCTCACTTTGGCCGCTCATCTGAAGTCTGTTCACAAGCAAAAAACGCATATGTGTTTGGTGTGTTCTCGAACCTTCTGCTCTGCGGATGAAGCGAAGCAGCATCGGAATACCTCAGAGCACAGACTGAGAAGAAGAGCGAATATGAAAGCGCGTGGCTTGCCTGTGACAGAAGTGAGCAAAAAATGTCCGTATTGCATCGAGAAGGAGGTTGTTTTAGCAAATATTTTAGAGCTGAAAGACCACATTAGGAGAATGCATCCTAATAACAAAAAGAAGTAAGTAGTTTTGTGATTTAATGCAAAGGTTCTGTTCTTGCCTCTTCATGTTATCACCTATTATAACCCAATAAAAGATAAATTAACGACTGAATTGCAATTCCCGTCTCTTTAATATTTCTCTCTTAACTTTTCTCTGTCATTCTGTTTTCAGATGTCCAAAATGCGGCATGTCTTTCATCCTCCACCAAGAGGTGACGCGGCATATTCGGGCCAACGCCTGCCAGGTCCGCAACTGGCTCGCCCCTAGCTCCTCCCAACCCAGCCAACTGTGGAACTGCAGCCAATGCCTCTTCACCACCGACTCCCAAGCGGAATGCTTCTTCCACGAAGTCTTACACACGACTCCTATCAAAGAAACTTTAGGAGACAAGACGGTAGTAAAGTACAGATGTCCGTTATGTCCCAAGCATTTTCGGAAGTCGTCGCTACGTTTGCATTTGCGCCAACATACGTGCGAGAGGCCTTTCGTTTGTAAAGTGTGTGGAGCTAGCTTTACAAGGAAGAGCAGTTTGGTCAACCATGTACAGAAAGAGCATGAGACGCCCAAAGAGGTTAAAGTGGAAGAAGTCCGATGCGGAAGATGTAGGAAGAAATTTCCAAGCGCGTAAGTAATTTGACCTTTTACTTTTTTTATTAGCCTATGTGTGAGTGAGCCACTGCTGGGCAAAGGCCTCTCCTTGGATCTCCACAGATCCCATTTTGATGATGCCTCCAGTCACATGCTGAGGAATGCGTCTAAGTTCGCGATCTCCTCGGCCTGTCTCGCCTGCGTCGTCCATCTTGCCATTCATTTTACTTCACTTTAATATATTAAATCTTCACTTAAATATATATCACGAAAAAGTAAGCACATAAAGTATCAGACGTCGTAAGACATAGCCCGCGTAAACTTATTACTTACATTAGTAGTTATTCCCAAGTATAATAGGTACCCTAATTTGTTTATTACTTGTAGCTCGTTGGTTTTGATCATAATTAATTGCTCGTTGTTTAACTGCCAACGATTTCAATTTACTTTTTACTCGTATCTTGTGCTCATAATCTACTTCGTTGAACCAAAGTCCCGGATCAACGCCCAGTTTAGATTTCACAATATTTTCCGTCATCGGCCATCATAACACGTGTGGAATCCGCGGCACTCACAAATTCGTGTGTCACGAACAAAGTAACGGAAATAAATGGACATCGGCGTCGATTTGCGATGCCCGCAAATAGAACACAACAGTCTTAAGTATCCCACCTAACGTATACAAAACTCAACCTTAAATGCAACCTCATTTATGGTCTATAATGGGATGTTCTAATTCTATGACATATTGTGTGAAAGGGGTATAAATATGCGCTGGCGCAGGATGCGTCTTGTCACACGTCACACAACTCCTTCGCACATATCGGGAAACATTCATAATTTGATGCTTGATCAGTCTTGTGAAATTATATGGGGAATGGAGACAGTAGGCTCGCTTAGTTGTATATAAGTCAAATACTTTTTAGAAGCATTTATTATTTAACTTGCAACGTTAGTATGTAAATTATGTACCAAATTATAATCGTCACTACTTTGAAAAAACTCGTATCTAAAACCATCGTACAGAAATACGTCAAAAGTTGCATACAAACTCAGGAAGCAGTAGCAGATACGTGTTTTTTTTTAAAGTAATGACGGTATGTAAGTTGTGGTTTCAAAATGTACGACCCATTTTTCGACCAGTCCTGATATCCGATTGAGCTAAAATTTGGCATACTTACTTATGTAAGTTCCGTTAAAATGTTATATTATAGTCCCATTGAGTTGAACTGATGATGGAGCCGAAAGGCAGCCATAGGATCATCTAAATTACATAAGATAAATCCACCGTGTTTTGGCTCATTTGGATTACTTTTGAATATAGAAGAAAAAGTACAGTCGGCCATAAAAGATTGCCACAAAGTTGTGATCTTTCGTCATGTTTTTATAAACTTATATATGTATTTACTTGAGTAGCTATGTTTAGGTCTATCGTCCTACCCACCTACCCACCTTTCTTCTGTTTTTTCTCTGTTTTATTTTACACAAATAGAGACAATAGGGAATCCAGGAATGGCGCAATTTTACGGCTTTTAACGAAATTTTGTGTGTTTTTTTTAGTTTTTACCTTTAAAAGCTGCCTTAACATAAATCCTAAATTCGTTACTAAACTGCAGGTAAGATTTCAGAACTCATTTATTGCAATCATGTTCATTATCCGTTACCGTAGATCTAAATTCTTAGATTGAATCTAAAGTGATAGCAGGCCATCCATTATCGTAGATCTAAATTCTTAGGGTGGGTTGCTCCATCTAACTTTTACTATGACCAAACGGTTAAATGAGCGTTTTTACTACTGACGACCGGAGATTTAACCGTTTGGTCATAGTAAAAGTTAGATGGTGCAACCCACCCTAAGAATTTAGATCTAGTAATGGATGGCCTGCTGTCACTTTATCCTTTACGAGATTATCTTTGAGCATGATCCGCTGATGTGTTAACACAATACGGAAATAAATTCCTTCCTGCGTTCATCAAAGTATTTCGAGAAGATATTTTATTGTACACACGTGCGGCGCTCGCATGTAGGGTTACCAAATGAAAAGTAGAAAAGTCCGGAGAAAAAACCTAGTTCGAAAGTTCTTCGAAACCGGCAACGCAAACGTCCTGGTTCGACCCCAGGCGTTCAGGCCCCACCTAGTCCGACCCTATCGAGGTGGACCGGGACAAGCGACCTGCTTCGACCCCAGGCACCCCGGCCCCCACCCAGTCTGATGCACTCTTGGTGGTCCGGCTAGCGACCTGGTTCGACCCCAGGGAACGCCACGGCTGACAACCGGGTCCGAATATCGCTACGCCCAATGGCCAATATGGGTCGCGAGTTAGTCAGGCTTAAAAAAAAACCGGCAACGCATTGGTGAAATGAAATGAAATGAAATGAAATAATTTATTTCTGCAAGTAGGCCTCAAGGGCTCTTTCACATGTCTGATTCTTTTGGCGCTTCGGCAGATGACATTCTGGTGAGAAGAAGCGCCGGAAGAAACTCACCAGTTTCTCTTTTAAACACATTACAATAATTGTGACAATATTACATTGCATATCACAAACAACTACTTAACTAAATACATTTCAATAAACATAAAACTACAATTTAAGAGATGTAAAGGGTCTCTAGGCGTCAAAACAAGATAAATTACTAAGAAAAATAGAAAATAAAAAGGCATATACTAAAATTAATGGAGATGTAAGGGGCCTCCGTTGTCAAAACATGTTTTGGAGGTGTAAAGGATCTCCAAACGTCAAAATACAAAATGGGAAACGAGAAATAGACTATAGAACTATCATTACATTTACATGGTTTACACAAAACGAACGTACAGAAATGTAAAAAAAAAAAAATCTGTGACTCACAAAACTTAAAAACTAAAATTAAACAATTTTTCTTAGAGATGTATGTCGTCTCTAAGCGTCAAGACATTTGCAAGTACAAAACAGATTTTTTAATATAATATAATCTACATTCCTCAGAGATGTATTGGTCTCTAAGGTTTAATGTGAATTATTTACAAAAACGGACTCTATGCGTTCAAGCTATAAGATAAAACGTTAACTTCAATTGAGAACAAGATGTAGTCTCTCACGTCAGTTCTATTAAACACTAGTATATAATTATCTAACACATTCAACATAGCCCATGCAAGCGTGAACAGACCGGACCCCACAAACGGCACCCGTTCACGAGCATGACGCGTATCTCAGCCATCGCCTCCCTCAACCATATTTTAGGGAAGGTTGCGACCCGATCAACGACGCCACCGTAAGCAAAGCCCCTTAAGCGAGCATGACATGCTCAAGCTGCCGGACATTGAAACTAAAATAATTTGTCCGGTGAGAAACGACAAAATGTGCTCTCATGTTACATGGAGGATGGGGCTATTAAGATTTAGCAGTGTGGAAATGAATATTTGCTACAAAATTTAACTACCTACTCACTTAAAGGCGTTCTTGTCATCTAGAAAGTCACTGACGGTGTAATACGCCTTGCTCAGCAAGTGCCGCTTTACATGCGATTTAAATTTGCTGGGCGGTAAATCCACTACACCGGAGGGTATTTTATTATAAAAGCAAGGTGCAATGCATCTAGTGTTTCAAATGTCTATAGGCGGCGGTGAACACTTTCTATCAGGCGGGACAGGGACACAGCTACCTGTTAGAATGAGAGGTGAACAAACTATCTTCTACAATTACGATGTTACGACTAGGGCATGCAAAACCAGTTTTACTTGTATGGGCCAATACCTAAAAACCGGTTTTTCGGTATTGGCTCATACAAGTAAAACTGGTTTTGCATGCCCTAGTTACGACGATGTGTTATGTAACGCTTATTAAAAATAAAAAACCTAAAGATTTTGAAATTTCCCGCAATCGCGTCATGAGCCCAAAAATCCTGAGATCTCAGGACATACCCCGAGATATGGTAACCCTGTCTGCATGGTTGTTTTGCGGTGTGCGATTGGCAGTTCACTTCATTGGATTAGATCGGGCTGAAACTCTTGATCTTTATTGGTTGTAATTATTTATTGCGGTAGCTTTGAAGTTTTTAACGGGTCATGACAAATTTGTCGGTTGACTAGATTGGTCGTTGGCGCTGGAGACGGTTCTTGTACCGCCGGAGAGAATCAGTAATGAGTAAAACGGGGTGACTTTTGGAAAAAATGGGGTTACTTTGATAGATTTAATACGGTTATAACATGGTCTTTATATTTCATTAGCTGGTTGCAACTTGATAATCAGCTGCAAGATCAACCAAAGTATTTTGTATATTGAGTTTAGCACAGGAAAAATCGATTATACAAAAAGAAAAACTGCTTTTGCAAAGTCGCCCTTGCATTTTAAAGAAACCCCGGTTTACAGTAGTACTACATACAGAAGTCTCTCTCTCTAACAAAACTGTCGTTTGGGTCCGACCACCGGACGAAAAGCAGCCGGCCGTCTCTCTCGCATAACGCGTGCTCTTTCTGGTCGCTGGTTAAAAATCCTCGAGGGGGGGGGGGGGGGTCCTAAAAGCCGCGCGTCGAAACCGTGGAGTCACTCCTAGTCTGAGGCATAAATATAAGTACTTTATTGAAGAAAACATGATATTTATAATCTGCGCTCAGTTGGCAAAAATAAAACATTTGTATGATGAATAGAACGCATAAAATATCTAATTCAAGTCCGACCTAATTACAGTAAAGTAGCCATCTGACGAAACCTGCGTTGCGGATTTAAACTTACGTGATTTTTCTTTTTATTGCGTGTTTTTATTGAATAAAAATTAAGTAACATATAACCTAAAGTAGGTACCTAATAGTAAGATATATTTCGATACCCCCAATTCATCATTGCTGGTGATTGTGCACATAGTATTTTACTGTCTTAATCTATTTCCCCATTTATCCTTCACAATGAAACTAATATACTTAAATCTCTTCAACTTTTAGACTGATCGAGTAACAGTAACAGACATCCGTTTAAAAATTGGTTGAAAAATTTAATAATTATCATTCTTGAACCGTAGGTTCAATTGGTGTTAGGGACATTGATCTGTCTGTCCCTTACTCCACTGTTTACTTATTTTTATTTGTTCTTTATTTAATGTCGAAAACTGCACTGCACAACTACACATTATAATTGTAGTGTATATATATATATATCGTTGACATGTGCCGTTTTTAAAATTTCTCATTTAACTACGAACACTCAGTGTTGGAAGTCCACCAAACACGATGCAAACATCATCACAATCAAACAATCCCCGCTCAATCACACCACGAAGCTCTCTAACGACATGCAACTGCACTAATGCAGCTATAACGCAAAGATACGACCCAAGTTTGTTCATCAGGGGCCGAGACGCAGCCTCAATGGGGCCCAATGGCCCTCGATGGCCCCAATGGTCCCCGCTAGTAGGTAGTTGGAATAGTGTGGTAGACTTAAGGACTTAGTTCTAATCTAATTCGAGACAATTAAGAATCATATGTTCATATGCACTTTAACAGTTTGATATTTCTATGAGTGCAAATACGATTCGCCTTTACCTCGTTTTGTGTGTGGCTCTTATATCGTACACTGACATCCGAGAGTTATAGCCATTTTTTTAATTATAGCTTTTTTAATAGTTGTCGTTTTCGTGTCGAAACATTGAAGTATTTATCTTCGATGCTTAGACATACGCTCCTTGCACTTAATTGTTGCAATCTTGATTTTTAACTATAAAGCTTGCTGTATAAAAATGTGTTTAATTGAACCCTCATGCGAAGCAGATGCTTTGCTTTGATTTTAAACCAGGTTTTCTTAAAGTGTCCATGGCATAATGATCACGTGTCTAAAGCTATACTCCGTTTCTATTATTTTTGAAAGTGGTCCATGGCTATCAAAAGTGTAAGAGCCACTGAAAGCATAATGTGCCTGTATTTTTATGTGAGTCCGAGTGGTCAGATTAAACCACCATGTAGGCGGATCTCACACTGCAGCGAAAATCGCGGCGACACGCGACTCAGCGATTTTCAACTTTGTATGTAGAATCATCGATTTGTATAGAAAAATCGCGGGGTGGCGCACACTGGCGCGTAAATCGCGGCGACTCGCAACTAACTATGCGCAGCTACACGGAAAAAATCGCGGCGTCGGGCGATTTCAGTGTGTTCTTCGCCGTACTCTGGGTGCATGTTTTTCGAACAAATGCGAAAGCAGCTGCAAGGCCATTTTTCTAGTAATGATTTCGTAATATGGTTCATGGAGATAGAGTAGATAATCAAGTGAACTTTCAAGGTGGTTGCAACGACTTTGATTGTGGTAATTTGGTGTTTTTGGGGTTTGCAAACAATCGCTTTGTTTCCTTTAAGTAGATCGCACACAAGCCCAACCTATGGAGTATACCATTGCTTATTTTGTGGCACTACTCATTGTATCCATGTGACATGTGCCGGTGTGAAGCCCGGGATTCCTCCCGCATTTCTTGGCCACGGTCCACTGCGCTAAGTGATGTTATTGCTGCGCCGGTCTTGTTTATTGGCCTGCTTTGTTTCAACTGCTTTTTATGCTAAACTAGCTGTCCCGGCAAACTTCGTTCCGCATCAGAATTTTTAGTTTTTTAATAGTTATTCTGTTATTCGGGGCGGAGACAAACCCAGCAAATCAAAGATCATAAAAATCGGTCCACCCGTTCTCGAGTTATAAATGGTGTAACTAACCCGACTATGTTTTATGTATATAGATGATCAATTCGACATTCGAAATTACATAATTTATACAAGTGTTTTGCAGTCTTGAAGCGCTTGTGACCTATTCAATTGAAAACCAATCACTCACATTGTAAATACACTGTATAATATCAGTAATTTTTCTTCCTACAAAAAGTACATCGCGCGCTTGAATGTAAGCAAAGTTTTAAGAATAGCTGGCCATAAACGTACGGATTTGTCCGCCGGATGTCTGTCCGCTGTCCGTGCTAAAAACCAACGGACAGCGGACAGACATCCGGCGGACAAATCTGTGTCTATTTCTCGCCACACATTGATGGATGTGCCCGTCAGATGCCCGTCAGACACATCTGTCAGGCACGTCCGGCGGGCAAATCCGTACGTGTATGGCCAGCTAATGCGTAAGAATCACGAAGTATGCTCCAGTATAGATCGCACTCACACAGTGTGAATACGCGTCGCGCGCTCCTAAACGACCGAAGTTGGACTACTTGTTCGTCTTTGTACTGGTAAATTGCCGATAATTTCTCGACATTATTTGCTTTGCTCTTTTTCAGACACGAGCTCTCGCTACATTCGTGCCAGCCTGCGACAGAACTCCTGTGTCCATACGAGCAATGTGGCTACGTCGCCTCTACGCCTAAACAATTCTCCAAGTAAGAATCTATTCAGCGATCATATCTACCTACTTTGTAAGTTTATAATACTGACCGATAAACAACACACAGCCTAAAGAATGAATTCCACTTGGGCACGGAATATTTTTTCTTTTTGAAATGGAAAATATTTTGACCTAAAATTTTCAATTCAACGCCATCTAACGATGTTCTTACAAAGTTCTTTAAATGCAGGAGAGTCTCCACACGTCCCACTTTTGTCTTTCTAATGTCAACGTATAGACACAGAGGTTGCTGTTGCTAACTGGTAACAGTGACTCGAACTTTTACTAGATGGCGTTGTTAAGCACAAACTAAGCAAGAATTAAATTGTGTTTCAGACATTACGCTACTCATGGGGAGCGACTGAAGCACCTGAGTTGCCCGCAGTGCCCGTTCAGGACCGACCAGAGCAGCCATCTGAAGAGGCACCTCATATGCCACGAAGGCCGAAAGCCGTACAAGTGCCCGCATTGCGAGTTCATTTGTGCAAGCTTGGTAAGTCATACACAGGTCCCAATCCTGGATTTTTTAAAACTAGTTGTGCCCGCAGCCAGTGGCGTAACTACAGGGTGGCAGGGCTGGCAAAATGCCACGGGCCCCCGACCCAAGAGGGCCCCGGCGTAAATATAACGTTAAAATAATAAAGCTTAATGATAGGTCCCCCATTAAAGGACTCTGCCACGGGCCCCAGATGATATAGTTACGCCACTTCCCGCAGCTTTGCTCTTGAGATGATTGTATATAAATATAAAGAATTTGTTACAGATCAGACGTACTTTATGGATGACCTTAGGGGTTATCCATAAAGTACGTCACACAAATTTAGTGACTTTTTGACCCCTTCCTCGTCCTATCACAGTTCGTCACATTTCTGAGATCCCCCTCTCTAGTGTGACGTCACATACATATTTTGCAATTTTTACATCTAGAAATGATTAAATTCATACAGCTGTTCAGAATAAATTTTAATGAACTCGCCAACAACAGAATTTATAGGTTGGAAATATTATTGAAATTTTCGTAAATAGTTCAAATTTGGTATTTTAACACTTAGATATATTAAATTTTGACATGTGACGTAACGAAACTTAGGACCCCTCCCAGCCCTTATTATATAATGTCACATTTCATCGACCCCCTCTTACCGTGTGACGTACTTTATGGTTGAGCCACTTAATAAAAAAAAACCCTGGCTTGAAGCTTTAGTGCCTATGCATACGGTGTATTTTAAACCCGCCATCGACGCGCGTTTCGTAGTGCTATCTCATCTCTATTTATTTTTATGCCGCACAAAGTGGCTTTTACCGCACGCTACGCGTACGGAAAAAGCCGCTTTCTGGCCAAGTGTAGACATAAAATGATGTACACAACACGGGAGGTAATGAAAAAAGCCCTCGATCGCATATTTACGTCCGTCGCTTACAGCTCGGGCCGCAAACATCTGCGATCTCGGCCTTTCTTTGTTTTACCACCCTAGTTGTGTAATGTACTATATCTCATTGACGCCGGGCTTCAACATATTTTGAACCCTGATTAGCTGGTTACGGATAAACTTATATTAGAAGCGAGATTAACGCTTAAATTCCGAATTAAGGTACATTGGAGTAAATTCGAATGTTTTTCACTCTGTTAGTTTGATGTTTTTTTTTTATAAACTGACAAACTCGCGACCCTTATTGGGCATAGCGATTATGTGACCGGGTGGTCGGCCGTGGCGTACCCTGGGGTCGAACCAGGTGGCTAGCCGGACCATCCTGAGTGTAATCGGACTGGGTGGGGGCCGGGGGCGCCTGGGGCCGAACCAAGTCGCTCGTCCCGGTCCACCTCGATTTGGTCGGGCTAGCTAGGAGCCTGAACGCCTGGGGTCGAACCGGGACGTTTGGCCAGGGCCACCTCGACTTTACGCTGATTGCTCAAAGTGAGCAGAGGAAGGATGAAATGGATCAACCGGTCCTTATGTGAGCGTGTGTATCGAAATGGGAGTTTTAGTTGCCGGTTCGCTAAACCTAGCCCAGCTAAGAAGACTTCGACAAGAAACTTAGCTGAGCCCGAGCAAGGTCGGAGTGAAGTTTGATGTAAAATTAACTATGTCCAGGAGAACCTCCGCAAGCACTCGTCGCGCGCACACGCCGGGCTGCCCCTGTACCGGTGCTCGTGCGGCGCGCGCGCCGACACGGCCGCGGCGCTGCGCGCGCACCTCGTGGCCGCGCACAACGACGTCTACACGCCGAGGGACGCCGTGCAGGCCGTCAAGCGGCATCTAATGAGATATCATTAGGAGAACTAGATGTTTTAATCAGTCATGGAACGAATATTCGTATTCGTATTCGTATTTGCAAATATTCGCAAGATTTTCGGTATTCGCATTCGTATTCGCAAAAATCGTTGCGAATATATTGCAAATAGTTTTGATGCATTTTAGTTCCTAAAATTAAAAAAAAAAATGGCCAAGTTCGAATCGGATTTCGGAACTATCAACAGGTGATAGATAACTCGGTTCGATAAGTAGCGACATAAAATGAAAAAAATATTATATTATATTTTTAAGCAATGGTTCCAATTTTTCTACCGCATGCATAATCATTACCATTAGTTAAAAACATTTTCTAAAAACTTAATTACTTATTTTATTACAAATGCTTAATCATAATTGAAAATTAAGTGTTGACTTTTCATAGTTATTCATTTTGTTTATTTCTAGTAGCTTAAAATTGTATGACCAATGTTCGGATTCTCATTCGCGAATATCAACGTCGGTTATTCGTTACATCCCTAGTTTTAATCCATTCATTGCCGAAGACGCAAATTCGCGTCACGCAATTTGTTAATCATAATGCCGCGGACGCGAATTAGCGCCGTCAAAAACTGTATGCATGCCGCGGACGCGAATTCGCGTCGTTAAAAACTTGTATGCCTCGAACGCAAATTTGCGTCGTTATAAACTGTATGTATGCCGAGGACGCGAATTAGCGTCGTTAAAAACTGTATGTATGCCGCGGACGCGAATTCGCGTCGTTAAAAACTTTGTCTGTATGCCGAGGACGCGAATTCGCGTCGTCGCTTGCAAGGCGCCGGCACTGCGGGGAAAGTAGGAATATGGAGCGTCGGAAATGAATATGTGAAAAAACTGATGCTCCTGCTTATATCCCACTTTCGAGATCGGTTTTTTGCGAATTTACTCTAGGGCCAAGTGGACCTTGAGCTAGGGCGACCACCCCGAGCTGCATTATTTGGGACCTAGGTTCCTTTGTAATGCAGGTATCCGGGAATAGCCTAGGTGACGTTTCAATGAAGACTGTATTTTTATATAATTGCAAAGCAATGGAATTACAGATAAAATTTAGACATAGGTGTTGTTCGTTCCGCGATTTTTTGATGATAGTTTTAACTGGCGGCTATTTCCGATTGCCGCCGATCTTCAAATTTGGGACCGCCAACGGCCGTCGATTACGTCAGTTTGGCTGCGTTCTGAACAGCATCATAGGCCGGATTTACACCTGTAAGTTTTACATACGTAAACTATACGCAGCTATACGTTAGACTGAGATAGTCAGTCTAACGTATCGTGTGTAACGTAGAGCTGCGTCCTTACTCACGTTAGTAAAACTTACAGGTGTAAATCCGGCCTTACGCTGAATAAAACACGAGGCGTATGTCCTCTGGGCGGCGAACTGTATTTGCTCGTTACACTGAATCTACGTGATAAGCTAAAAATTGTTAACCTTCATCGAACTATTGTGACTAATGTAATCAATCTGCATTGATAAGTTGACTAGAATTATATTTATAGCTAAATAATTATAATGTGTACATTTTACAAATAGTTAAGGAACGGCTGTGAATAAGTAACAACCTGAACCCGAAACTGGCTTTTTATTATGGTTTCAACTTTAAGTCAGTTGTGATGGTGTTAACAAACGGGGCCGCCTATAAATTATAAAAAAACTCTTTTGGCGTTGCAGGTGTCTATGGGTGACGGTGATTGCTTACCATCAGGCGACCCGTCTGCTCGTTTGCCCCCTATTTCATAAAAAAAAAAAAAAAAAAAAAAAAACATCAAATGGGTTCTGCTGTATTCGAAGAAGTATAATTAAAATTTTAGATAAGTATTATGATGATACTGATGATTTAAAACACAAAGTCGTTTTGAGTAATTTAGACAATTTTTAATAAAGTCAAATTATAGATGGCAGCACCAATCCACCTACATTTTGGTATGTAAAATAAAGTTTTATATATTTTTTTAATAAGTAAAATTAAAAAATAAACTTTATTTTAATTACTAAGATACAGTGTGAAATCAAAATGATACTTAATAAAAAAAATATATAAACATAACAATAAAACAACTTAAACGGATTAAATCGCGTTTCCTTGGCCTTCTTTCTTATCAAGTATGCCTTTTGGAAGAGCCACTAGTTTTTATAAAGTTAGGTTTTAAGCCCTCCTGGCATGTGTGTGAACATCTTTACACATTAGGCCTATCTGGCAACACTAATATTGAATTTGTATTTTTTAAAGTGGGTAGGTTTGCACTACAGTAATATTGACAGAGGAAATTTATGATTTTCTCAGCCTACCCGCGACCACGAACGGTGAAAAGGGTAACGGAACGTCGGGACTTAAAATGTAGTAATATACGCGATTTAATCCGTTTAAGTTGTTTTATTACTATGAGTGATAATCGCGAAAACCGAAGACAATATTATAAACATAACAAGTTCACAACCTAATGGCCTGTATGGACATCTAGCGATGAAGTGCTGAACTAATAACGGGCCAAGACCTTTGTTGTTTAGACTGCAACACGGAGCACGGAGTCTAACTTTATCCACTAGATGGCAGTATAATGTAATAAATGTTTCTTATATCTCGCTCTTGTGTTTTATTATCAGTATTTTAAAGATGATTGAAAGTATTTTACATCGCTTTCTTATTAAAAATGTGTTTTGAGATAAATTCATTAACAACAACAATATTTATTCCCATACTAGCAACACTCATCATCACACATTCACACCAAATCATTGTTACAAGTGGCAGAATCTGGAACTAAACTTAACTCCTGCATTTAACAACATGTCACGTAGATACTAGCGCCATGGATAATTGCACTAGCGACACTTAGTAACGATAGCGAATAGCGATGAACGAAACGAACGAGGGAGGGAAAATAATCGCTCGCGAGGTGTCAGCGGGTAGTGACGTACACGGCGCGTAAAACTACTATAATAGAATTAAAATCGTAAACATTGATGACTCGAAAATAACCTATTTTCATACTATTGTTGTATTACAGTGATATTAACGGTACTTACATAATCCTATTGATTAATTTTTGTGCAAAATCTTGTGCGTGTTGTGGATTTGTTTCAAAATAATGACTGTTTGCTGAAAATCGATTGAAAATGTCTCTAAAGGTATGTAATGTAATTTGTTTTCGTGATTTTACTTGACCTTGCGTATCGGTTTCGATTTGTTTTGCAAGATCGCGTTTCTCGTGATACATCGCAATAACGTGTTATTTTATTAATTATTTTCTTGTCGAATGAAAAATTGAAAAAACTGGCTCAAATTTTGAACCTTAGAAATATTGGTATAATTATATTTCGGTTAGTAATATTTCGGTTATTATTTTAACGGGTAGACCCAGGGATATTTTTAAATATTTACCTACCTACGTTCCTAAAGAGCGGTGATTTTACCTACGATAATATATAATTAAAAAGAAAAATGCGGGGTACATTTATTTTAAGCAATTTCTTTTTATTAAATTAAAAACAGTTTAATAGGTATTATGAGAACTCTTTAATTTTTTACGTAATTTTACGGTTTGGAGGCACTATTATTTATTTATTACATACACCGTGTTTTTTTCTTCGTATTAAATTTGACAGGTTCCTTCGTACGTCAACAGAAGCGTACTATTTGTTAAATTGGAAAAAAAAAAATTACTTTTCATACAAAATAAATTAATATTGAGTTGGTAAGGTAACCATTTTATTTTCATAGAAACTTCTGAGTTAGGCAAAAATTAACGTCAACTATGACAGCTTATTTATACTGGTTGGTGATTAAATTAAGATTATGAATATTTTAAAAACGGTATGAGTTACTTACATTACAACATTAGTTTCTAGAGAAATTGACTTAAGTAGATCTGGCTGGAGAATGTGCCCTCGAAGTTAACGGAAATCAATAAAAACACGGTGTATACCAAATGGGTCGTTTAATTGTGTAGGAAATTTTATTTTGAAAATGACTCAAATACGTCGTGCGACCAAAAGTTGCCGAGGGTCGAATTCGTTTTCCTTTCATAAGGAAGTTATTTTTGTATAATAGAAAAAATATTATTATTTTGCGTTCTTGCGAGTATGTTGTACCGTTCAACTGCGTATAGAACGGTACATCTGCTCTTGATAGGGGAGACGTATTCTTTTAATCTTCTTACAATATAGGTAATTCTTTATTGCAATACCGTATAAATCATACATTCTAAAAGTTTAAAGAAAGTTGATTATGATTTTTTTTTTGTCACCTGCCAGTTCCATTTATAATAGCTATTATATTTTTATTCAAACACACAGACACACACTTGTGTTTGATACAAACATGCAACATTATGAACGTGTGTAATAAAAAAATGCAGGGTAGTGCCACCGTCAAGTTCTTTTAATGGAAATGAGCAATCCAAGAATTGTCATTATACCTACCTACCTATTTCTAGGCAATGCAGTACTCATCGTACGGTAGGTATCTTGTACATGTGCACGTTTAAATTTCCCAGAAGATTAAGCAAGCAATACAAAAGTTTTGCCGACTCATGCTTTGAGTCGGCTTTGTCGGCAAAACTTTTGTATTTAACCAATAATTAATGAAGGTTTGCATTGCACATCTGGAATGTTTCTCAAAGATTTCCAACGAAAACGTTCGTGGTTTGTCTTATATTCTGTTCTGAGTTCGTAAAATTTAGTGTTTTTAGTGACATTGGCTTGCAAATCACGTATTTAAGCATTTCTAAAAAAATAACATAAGTAGAAATATCATAAAATAAGCAAAACAATTCACAATAAAAAACATGGCAAAAATTTTGAAAATGCTTATTTTATGTATTTTCTGTCTTTAGCAACCTCAATAGATACGAGTACAAGTCGTCAAGAATATGTATTACTACACTGTACAAACTACGGCCCGCGAGCCGTTCCAATCCGGCCCGCCGGAAGAAAGCGGGAGGGCCTATCTATATGATCCGGCCCGCGAGGCATTCAATGATTTTGAATCGCGGCATGATTTTGAGACACAGAGCAGACAAAAATCGACGAGTCGAATATATTAAAACAAGTGTTTGTAATTTTAGCAACAAAACTTAAAGAAATCTCGTCAATTGTTTATTATCGTAGATTCAAACCAGTCTGCAAGGGATGCTGTTGAAACTCGTTTAACCTGATACAACCTCCGAATGAATCACAATGTGAATTGTTTTGATTTATACGCAGACACACCGCTTTCTATAGAAACAGATAGGTATCCGTGACGTAAAGTTTTAAGCAAAGCTCCTAAATTAAAATGTTCCACAACAGACCTTAGACAAAATGCAAGGAACGCGAGGAAAGAACATCAAAAAAGCGCAGCCTGACAAAAATAACCATCATCGGTACAAACGTCCCACTAGACGAGAGTGAATGGGATGCAGTTCCCACGTTGGCCTAGTGTATAAAATAAAATAAATAAACAAATGGGCATGAAAAGTATAAAGCAATGCAAAACACTAATCCCTTTTTGAAGGCTATTGAAAACAAAACATACAATTACACCTAAAATTGAGAAAAGAGGAAACGTCCCTCTGAGTCTTGTTGCTACAACCAAGACTCCAATTACGATCAAAGACGACCTGACTATAGATAAACCAGCTTGCACGATGTCGCCGAAAAGAGGAAACGTCCCTCTGAGCCTTATTGCTACAACCAAGACTCCAGTTACGAACAAAGACGACCTTTAGACTATAGATAAACCATCTTGCACGATGTCGCCGAAAAGAGGAAACGTCCCTCTGAGCCTTAATGCTACAACCAAGACTCCAATTACGAACAAAGACGACCTTTAGACTATAGATAAACCAGCTTGCACGATGTCGCCGAAAAGAGGAAACGTCCCTCTGAGCCTTATTGCTACAACCAAGACTCCAATTACGAACAAAGACGACCTTTAGACTATAGATAAACCAGCTTGCACTATGTCGCCAATTCTTTAGTTATTAACGCCATCGCCATAGCGAAACCGGTCGGGGGTGGCTCCGTATATAGCCCGGACCCGTTTGACCTGCCGGCGCTTCCGAGCCGCTGAACCGCGCCATTTTGCGCTGTCAACTTTCATTAATTACTATATTAAAGTTATTGGTTGCGACTTCTACGTCGAATTAGAAAGAAATAAAGAAAGAAGAATGAAACACATTTATTTATGACAGCATACAAGGTTGACAGCAAACCACCCCTAAAGGAGGTAAAAAGAAGGATAGAAGTTTGAACACGCAATCATATCTCAATTAAGTGATTTAAAAGTCTAATTGTTGACTATGCTAAGGTGGGACCTTTTAGTGGCAAGTTGGCAACGAGATTTGTGTTTTCTTTTCTACTTAGGGTGAAGCCAAACGAGCGTAATTTTTTGAATTGTGAGTCGCGTAATTTCTGGTTTAGGTGTGAAAAGGCGATAAAGAGACAGATTTACTTTCGCATTTATAATATTAGTTTCGATAATAATGCTACAACTACATATAAACGCATTGAAGTCTCAAGCTCAAAGAAAAAAATCATGTCCTGCACAGGACATGATACCGCAGACTAAAAAACTTGTCCGAGAACCGAAAAAATGGCGAATAGTCAAAGCAAGAGCAAAGAATAGAATAGTCAAGAGCAAAGTTCTTAAATTAACACTATGACAGACTTGCAATTAGGATATTGGCACGACTTAATGGTCTAAAAACATGATATACAGGGTGTCCCTAAAACCAACTTTGATACGAAAAGGGCTGATAGACCAGCTCATCAGACACCAGATTAAGTAAATTTGACCTCAGTAAAAATTTCTTAGTTTTCGAGATATTGACGTTTTTGCAAAACTCGTGCTAAGTGATACCCTGACTCGGTTATTTGAGTGTCATAACTAAAATATCAAGTATTTTTCAAATCTGGTGTTTGATATGGGTAGCCAGATAAGATGCTATTGAACGTAATTCCTATTTCTGTTAATTTCTTCATGGTGTGGCCACAGTAGAATATCAAAAAATAAGTTTCAGATTTTTCCAAATTTCACGTCTGAATTCGAACGAAGGTGGTGAAAAAAAAATGTACAGCTTAGGGTATCACTTGATATTTTAGTCATGACACTCAAATAACCGAGTCAGGGTAACACGAGTTTTGCAAAAACATTAATATCTCGAAAACTAAGAAATTTTTACTGAGGTCAAATTTACTTAATCTGGTGCCTGATGAGCTGGTCTATCAGCCCTTTTCGTATCAAAGTTGGTTTTAGGGACACCGTGTATATGCCTCAGTTTCATGGATCGTGGACGTTACGACACATCGGACCCGTCGAAGAAAATAAACCATCTGTTTACGCGATTATGTTCCGCTTTGTGATAATAATAACTAAAACCTTGTCATTCTTTCGACACGAATTCGCTACGCTGCAGACAAGATGTTGAACGCGCAACTAACATTTGAATGCTTGTTATATTTTACCAGTCCACTAAGACCACAATACGTATATTACATACAATTTGCTTCTTTAATGCAAATTATTTTACACAAACTCCGAGAATGACGCCAATGGTTTGGTTACGATTAAGCAGTGAGAACATCGAGATTCCCCGTCGAGATTCGGTGAAAAGGGATTATCAATCTAGGTTCACCGGGTCAAATGTCCTGTTTCTGATTTTGCCACCTAACCTAACAACTGAATTCTATATGCAATACAATAACACCTCATAAACACTCCACTTGCACGCCAAATAAAGCATGCTGGGGCCGGACGTGTAGACCGATAGCACCGAAGGTCCCAGTCTACACTTCACACGAAACGGGGGAGGTTTTAGTCCGTAGGCGTTTGGGGACAGAGTCGAGACAACGTGACGCTGGACTCTATTCCCGAGCGAGTCGGGCATGCGCATCAGGACCAGCCTGGTGGTATCCAATGAGGATCTCCTCACTCGGCGCAAAAAAAAAACAACTGAATTCTCTATAGCACCAAAGACCTTCTAACTTGTAACATCCACGCTAAATCTGTTGGTACACCGTTTACTCAAACTATTCTTGCCAATATGTCTAAATCCGCGCCAGACATAGTGGGTCGTTTATAAATACCACTGCCATTCACGTGCGAAATGCCGACAGATCGCACATGTGGACTGCTGGACATTAAACATGCATGGCCGCTCTGTATTCACGTTCATCACTGTTACGGGTTCCGTTTTGATGACTGCGCTCGTAAATAAGATGGGATTTGTCAGGACGTGGCTAATGAATTATTACGACTGTCTGGGCGCTTACCTTCTTTGATAACAGACCAACTAGACAATAACTGGCTAACTTGTCTTTTGGTTACAGATGTTTAAATTAAGATTAAGCGCGGCGAAACAGAGAACAGACAGTTGACGACAAACAAATCGACGAAATAATAATTCGAGAAAAGGATGATACGGCCGTGCCTTTGTTTTGCTCGACTTGGCGGGGGCACTGCCGTGCAATACACAATAGTGCATAGATACAATGGACAGGCTCCAGACCTAAGATCCAGAAAGACCTAAGATCGTGAAAGAAGAGTAGACCAGACGTCGAGACGCATAGATCGACTTCAACTACACAAAAACCTATAGATGTGGGCATCTATATATGCCCTATTTGAGGTAGCATTATAGCATTGAACTCTTATTCTAAATTAGTTTAATTCGTCAAAATCTAATCAAATCAGTAACTACCTAAAGATAAAACTAAATTAAAATTAAATATAATATATGGACCACTATAAACTACTAGAACTAAATACTTTTCTAAATTAGATCCAGGCCCGACACACCTGGTCCAAAAGTGCCAAATATGCCAGCCGCATTGCCCCGCTGTATGGCCAATGATATTTGTTGGGCCAGATAAAAGCCATCAAATCTAAGTGCAATTACGACGAATATAAATGCTGAGACTAAGTAAATCTAATTTGAATAAACGAACAATCCATTAAATGAACTCTTGTTTAAGAAATTTAAGGTTGTGGAGGACTAGAAGTTTATTGACATTTCGACATTTTGCCACCTTAAGAATGCTATGACTGTGTTGCCTTTTGTTACCCCCTTTAAAACGGGCCCTTTTCCAAAGTAGCAATTTACGGCAGCTGTTGTTTGTACGGCCTTTAAGAGATTTCACCCACGTAAATGTTCTAGACATTTACGTGTGAGGAATCAGATAGTGTTAAGTTTTGGAATAAAATGGCATGAATGTTGATGATATTTCTTATAAATTGACGGTATTTTATCGCAACAGCGCAGGTGTTCTATACTCATAGGTACCTTCGTTAAGTTGTAATATTTACAAGTACATATTACTTACAATAACGTCAAATACTCGTACTGCTGAATAATTTAAACAGTCTTTACAAGTAAAAAGAAACTGAACCCCCATTAAAGGCATGTCTTGACAAGAAAAACCTTTCCAGTGTTTCCGAGTGCAACATTACTTAGTACTCTTAGTACCCTGTTTTTTCTTTACGGCTGTTACAATATCCTCGTTGCGAATGTTGCAATACGAGACTTTGCAATGTAAATTTCTCTTCCACCATGAAAGCGCGTTCATCCGTTACCGGGTGGATAGCTATCTATAACCTAAAGGTCATGTTTTCACGAAGGAAGCGGATATTGTAATTGTCTGGCGCACCGCTTATTAGCCCCAAGTGTAACTCTAGTTGATTTGGCTGTAAAATACTATACTATAAACCTTTCACCTTGTTTTTTTTTCTGTAGTTCCACATCTAATGCTTACTTTCTTCTGTCTAGTGATTTCCCGACCTCCTATCAGGATCCGCTTTCCCACTTTTTTCGCTTAATCCAAACCCAATTTGAATTGCAGAATTGTATTTACTGTACCCATTGAAATCTTTTATAATACTAACACTAGATTTTTAAGTCCGCTTCATACTTGCCTAGAAGTTTGAGTTTGAAATAAACTATTAATTATTTCTTTCAACAGAATTAATGAATGATTAGTTTATATTAAACTGAACGGAACCTCTTAATAAAAGCAACCAACGCCAAAAACTGGCTGGCACTCAATATCAGAATCAGCAATGTAAATAATAGCTATCGAAAAGTCTAGACATTTATGTGTTCGGAATTTGCTAGCAACGGATAAAAACTAGATGTGTCTGGTGAATGTCTTTCTGACCTCTAATGACATTAAAGGGTGTTGCGACTGTCTCGATCGCTAGGGATGTCATTCGACAGCCCTGGACAATAAATCCCTTGACAAAGTAGATGTGAAGGTTTAGCCTTTGGGCGATTCCGCTAGAGACGAACCTTGACATCAATTTTCAAGTCCCAAAATTTATTACTTTTTTTGATACCATCGTGTGTTATAGCGCATTCAGGATGTTAAAGCGCTTGAAAACCTTAGCATTCTAAGATTTAGGACCAACTGCGAATCACACGATGTTGCACCCGCGATCGTTTTAACAGTGAATAATTTATTGATAGTTTCAGTTTTTAATACTTTTTTTATGTTTCTTTAGTTGATTGTTTATTGTCTTAGGCCAATCCTCCAGGATAAATAGACAAAACATTTTAAATATTTGACAATTAAAATATGTTTATTAGTTTTTATACTGTGATCGGGAGAGGTGGGCCGATTTGGTTGCACCCGCGATAGCACTTTAATCTCTTGTGGCTATTTAAACATTTTATTTTAAATTCTTATACACAAATCTGTAGAAAAGAGGTTAAAATGTAATCCTTAAAATAATATTTTTATAATAAATGTTTTTCGTTTTATTAGGAGGAGGCCTTGAATGAGTCAAAATGTTGCACCCGCGATAATGGAATCGCCCCTTTGATGTTTTATTTCGAATTTAACTAGTTTTCTAAAGTGACTTGCCAGTCAATGGAAAATATATTCCTGTAATTAAAAATTCATAGGTCAAATAATTTTCAGACTTGTAAAAGAGCCCTTGCGGAAATAAATTATTTTATTTTTATAATTAGTGATGTTTATCTTGTCAATCTACATTACGATAATATCATAAATTCAAATTTAATGTGAATTCTAAGTACGCCTTATTGTCGCTTAAAAACTTCCTTGAAATATAACAAAGACATTAGAACAACACGCGAAAACTATGAAATCTTTTTAACGAGCACAAATAACAGTACTATAAAAAATATCCATTTTTTTATTTAGTATGACCACAGTTCGGTGGAATAAAAAGTTTGTTTTTCTTTAAATTAAGGCATCGTCTTTCACTGATAAATTACAGTGATAGTCATAGCCAACCCTACCTATGGCGACTATTTCATAACGCCTGTTCTGGTCTGGTCTAGACACCCTTATCTAGAGAGAGATCTGATTCGGAGAACCAGTCGCGCAGATGGCAGTGTGTCAGTACAGGCAGCGATGCACTGCCGAATAAGGACGTCAAACCACGTTATTAGTACGTGTGTGTAATGTTTTGTAAAAAAATAGAGACAGTAGAAGCAATGGCCCCACAAGTCATTAAATTACTATGAACTCGCTTTGCTCGCGTTTTTCAAATAATTCCACGGGAACTCGTTACCGGGTAAACTATCCTATATTTCAATTCAGGACTTGGCTTATTTGTATGCCCAATTTACCTAAATCAATTAAATTTTTTAACCCCCGACGCAAAAACGACGGGGTGTTATAAGTTTGACGTGTCTGTGTGTGTAAATGTGTATGTGTCCTTGTGGCATCGTAGCTCCCAAACGGATGATCCGATTTTAATGCGGTTTTTTTTGTTCGAAAGGTATATCAGTCGAGAGTGTTCTTAGCTATGTTTGGTGGAAATCGGTTCAGGTCTTCAAGGTCATCAGGTCGTTTGTTATTTTTGGTCGGGGGTTTTTAGGGTTCCGTAGCCAAAATGGCCAAAACGGAACCCTTATAGTTTCGTCATGTCCGTCCGTCCGTCTGTCCGTATGTCACAGGCATTTTACTCAGAAACTACATGATGGATATTGATAAAAATTGGAATATAGGTGTCTTGTATGAGCCGCTACTTAGTTTAGTAGTTAAATAATTAAAATAAATATTTTTCGGGGGGGCCCTCCATACATGTAACAGAAGCTAAAAAATTTTTTTTTCAGAAAATATCAACGTGTGGTACATAGTTCGACAGCTCTTTTAAAAATATTTCAAGGTTCTTAAGTAATATTTTTGATTAAGTGAATATCTTTTGAAATAATCGCTCCGAGAGTTGTGAAAATTGTGTCCCCCCCCCCCCCTCTATCTTCTAAACCGTGTGTCCAAAAAATATAAAAAAAATTACAAAGATAAGGCTTAATTAATACTTTCAACGAAATTATTTTCAATAAGATCGGATTAACCGTTTTTGAGTTATTGCTGATAAACTGCGCTTCTCAACAAAAGGACGTAATTGCTATGAAGATACGCTCTTTTGTTCTTGTACTTTTTTTACATCGTATTTTTACCTTATAGTTACGGCTATGGAACCCTACACTGAGCATGGTCCGACATGCTCTTGGCCAGTTATTTAAATTTTAAATTTAGGTTAGGTTATACCTAAACACAAACATTTAAAATATTAGAAAGAGAGATATTACTATGAAAGTAACTATGCCACAAAAAAATGTTACTTAATCTGAAAGATTCTCATGTCCATTTACGCTAACACTGATGTTGTCTTTGTATTTTACTAGGTAGGTATACACTAATCAACTAATAACTAAACCCTATTGACAACGGGATATTTACCATGTATGTTTGTTTAATTGACTTTTTCGATATTAATCCCGTTGTCAATAGTAGTTATTATGTGAATGACCATGTTAGCTTAAAACTAATCAACGAATTTAAAGTAGGCATTAAAAAAAATACGAATTAAGTAATTATGAAAGAACACGTAGATAGTGTTTGTAAGTCACTGGACATTTTTAAAATTTAGAAATAAGTATTCGTAATAAATCGATTTTAACCTGATCAGTGTCACGCATTTTATCGCACCTACGTTTCTCAGAACTTGGCGGTGCATGAAACTGCACTTCCAAGCACCTTATTTTAAAATGGCAGACAGATTTATGATGATGGCACTCTAAACCAACATTTTTTGTTTTATTTACGTGCATTTTTCTGCACAATGATTTCGAGGCTTCAGAATTAACGAGGCACGACGAGTTTGCCGTAAATATGAGTACGTCATTAACACGGTTTACTTTAAATAGGTCTGAAAAGTAGGGTCCGCAGAAACCTTTTGTTTAAATTTAAGAGGAAACAGGAGGGCAGTTTTTCCATACAAACGTAGTCCCCTGTTTCCTCCCTGGATAATGCCAGTAGAGCAATAATTTTTTGTCCAAAAATCTATGGCTACTATTGATATGTTCCTATGTTTTCCTTTTTACGATAAATTGATTCTCAAAAGAGATATTAACCTTCAAAAACCTAAAAAAAATGCCAGATTTTCCGCTGTGTTCACACATCCAGAAAACAAATATGACTAGATTATTTAAAAAAAGGAAAACATAGGAACACGGCCAAAGCCTTTCTTTAATGTTTAATGAAAAAAATTGTTAAATAGGTTAAGTTTTGGGGAAGAAATCAGGGGACTACGAAACGTTGTTTTCATGAAATTTTAAAAGGTATTTTCGGTCCAAGCCGCAGTTGTCTCTATCGCGCTCTGCGGGCGAGAGACGGGCAGTGCGGGACAGCGACACATTTTACAAATACCTACTCTTCCTTACTATTTCCTCTTAAGTGTGAATCAGCGAAATTTTACCTATATACCATGATGATGCAGATAGTGCCTATTCCCTTTCGTTGCTCTTTTTAGTTTTACCGTAGATGAATTCACCCTCCACGATAAATTGATTTTCGCTTTTTCGATTTTCGCGATTTTCGGTTAACATCATGAGAAAACCTGCATACATCCGCGAAGAAATTCGAAGGCTCGTTTATGAGAGTAGGCATGTGCCCAGCAGTGGGACGTATATAAACTGATGATGATGATGATGATGATGATGATGATGATGATGATGGTGATGATGATAAATTTATTTTCCTGTTAACAAATCGTTCAATCCAGGTAGGTATAAAACGACTACACTTTAAAATTCGAGTAGCAATTTCAGATCAAAGAAAAGTAAAAAAAATACAATAATATAAAAAAATAGTACTATTACACAACTATGGTGGTAAAACAAAGAAAGGCCGAGATCTCAGATGTTTGCGGCCCTAGCTGCAAGCGAGGGACGTAAATATGCGATCGAGGGCTTTCTTTATTACCTCCCGTGTTGCTCGTATACATCATTTTATTATGGCCAGGTGTGGCATAAAGAAAATTCTTTCTTTGGTCTGTGGTAGCTACAAATAATGAGTACTGAAGCGAAAATATGTGCATAACGCATACATAACCTCTTTTAGTGAAACGGCGTGACGCCGGAGAACACAGGTTGTCGCGTCGTTACGTCGTCGGATACGTAAATCCACAGTGACACCGTGTATCTTTCCGAAGGTGCGCCGTTTAACGTTGACAGCGCCGTGCAGTGGACATGTAGCCAGGCCCTTATACCTACCAGTAGCGTGGCGTCCAAAGAACTCGATTCCTACCGGCTTGCCTAATATCCGGCATTTCAGCACCTTATTCTATGGAAAATGTACGCCAAACCTGCACCGGCTTGCCCAAGGATATCTATTACTCCACGCCAATGATACCTACGCATGTAGATTGACATATTACGGTCAACAACATAACTCCTGATTACCCTAATAGGACAAAGCTGGCCGCTTACTCCCTACCCGAGTATGACATCACCCGCATTACGAAAGCTATAACCGAGTGGTTCAGTTCAGACATGCGTCTTTCAAGCGAAGGCAAGGCTCGGAACCGGTATTTTGCAAAAACCCCGAAAGGCGTGGAATGGTACCCCTTTGCAAAACCTCTATCTAATAACCACATTTTTACTAAAAAAAACCCGACCGCGGTGCACTTTGAAACTGCATAAAATCCGCCATTTTGTTTTTTTAACGAACTTCATACCCAGTGACACTCGCACCATCAAGACGAATCTAATGATGTATCATTTATCAAAATCGGATGTGCCGTTGAGTAGTTACGAGCGGACACAGGAACGGACATACATACATACATACATACATACATACAGGTCAAACACATAACCCTCCTTTGGGCTTCGCCGCAGTCGGGTAAAAAAGTCTTGGCTCGCCTGAATTTTCTAGCCAGCCAATGGGACTGCGACAAAAAGAAATGCCTTGGCGGGGGCACTGCTGTGCCCCCAGATTAGACACCACAGGTCAATAAATAACAAAATTTGGTTCGAACTTTTCATTTCATCGTAAGCATTTTACTCTGAAACCGTTTTTTGGGGTTGATGTAAAACAAACTTAGTAAACCGAATGGTTACATGTGATGACATTTTCAAAAATGAATGAAAATGCGATGAAGTGAAATATATGACAAAATGGCAGGTAACCATTCATTAGGCGCATAAAATCTATCTTAGACAACACAATACGTCATAGTCCACCGCGCATGAGAACGAAAGCCTAATCGACAAACTGTCAACTGTCAATTAGCCGCAAGCGCAAATAATTGGACTAATTGTTGTAATGGTCAGTGCTTTCAGTAACCGCGGAATTTAAGACTTCCTTGTGGCGTGGCGTGACGGATTATAAACTGATATTCTGACTGATGAGTATCGCGATAATTAGTTTAATGAAT
The DNA here is from genome assembly GCA_947034925.1 of Eudemis profundana. Classification (NCBI taxonomy): domain Eukaryota; kingdom Metazoa; phylum Arthropoda; class Insecta; order Lepidoptera; family Tortricidae; genus Eudemis; species Eudemis profundana. The sequence goes on from OX344802.1 coordinate 24,950,347, forward strand.
TATTTTGTGGTGTCTTATTGATATAACTCTAACTGTCCTTCCTATAAAATAGAGTAGAGTAGGTATGCATCTTTTATCGACAACTTCTCTGAATGATGATGATGATTGAATGATGATTTTTTACGCCCAATTTTGGTGTCAGATAAGTTTATATCATCAAGTTACCCATTAGGTTACCTTACCATCTTTAAGTTACCATTTTGGTGTTTTTTTCATAAATAAGGTAACCCTTGCCTTAAACAACAATTGTCGAAGTGATGTTTAAATTGTTGTCTTACTTGCCAAATTTCATAATTCTAGGTCAACAGAAAGTACCCTATAAATTTTGGTTTCCTTGAGAGTTTCGAAATATTCGTTTTTTGACTGATAAGTACCGTAAAAATCATAAATGTAAAACTGCTATATATGTATACCCGCTATACCTTTGCCCTTTGCTTTACGAACTTGGCTGACTCACTGCCGTGTGTTTTATTTGGGCTGCACGACTGAATTGTCAGTATACAAGCATAATCTTTGTTAAAATTATTTTAACGACTTCTTATTTTGCTATCTGTACCTGAACGAAAGTCGCGTCGTTTACCAAACCTTGCGTAACAAATTAGTCAAAGTTAACGCCGGTTAACTGACATTCTACGCCTACTACGCATATTTTTGAACCAGAAGAGCGTATGGACTTTGTAACTTCAACGTTGGAGTTGGAAACCTTTTTTAATAGCGTACAGAACATAGTTTGTATTTTTTGTAGAAAATTGGGCTGTTAAAGAATAATTTAAGTGCAATTATATTAATGTCTAGTGTTTGTAATAAAAATTGTTGCTAATGCTGCACTTTCATATTTTTATATACAGCATTTATAGTTACCATGGTTAGGTGACTTTTGAAGTGTATTTACGGCGTGCACCCTAGTACATTGTATCCAGATTCCAGAGCGAAACAAGAGAATCCTCAAAATAGCGAGGGATTCTAAAGCAGAATCCCGAGAGTAGCGAGAAATCCAATTTTTAACGCCCAACTTGAAAATAAATTTGTTGTCGTGTGACACATACCTACTGCTTTTCACAGCAAATATGTATTGAACAAACATACCGTACGAGGTAATGTACACAAAATTATAAAATAAAAAAAAAACGTACAAAAGTCCTTGAACAGTTACCACTTTGATCCACGAAGGAAGAAAAGTGATAAATTACGATCCACCTCAAGCTATTTTAGTTAATCCACGCTTATAAAGGGTCTTGTCGGCGTGTCCTACGGCGTCAGCATTTGAAAGGGCTCATAATACCTACTTATAAAAGCATCTAAACAGTTAACCTTTAAGCGCTTAGTTTATATTGGGGCGGTTGTAACCTTCGGCTTCTGGGATTAGCTGCTTGTGCATGAGCTAAGCCACATTAAGTTCTAAGTATTCTAACTTCTTTAATTCTAGCTAGCTGTGGTATCAGAGCGGTTCAGACATCGCCTTTCAAACGAAGATCATAGGTTTGAATCTTGGCTTATACCAATGAGTTTTTCGGTTTTTGTATTTTTTATAACCACTATACGACTATATACCGCCCCGCGTCAAGGGGCGGAAGAGGGGAGGGGATAAAGTGTGACATGCTGTGACAAGACAAGGGAGAGTGACGACTTCGTGACGTCAGACCTAAAATAATTCTGAAAATCTGGACAATGAATAAGTACTCAAAAATATTTTTTTGTACACAAGCACCAATCAATATACACTGCAATACTTTCAAAATGTTTAATTACCTACCTCTAATTTGTCTATTGAGTACATGTCATATTTTAATCATTATATGAAATAGGTGTAGCAAATTCTAGTTTCTGTAAATTAAAATTAAAGTTGAATGCTAAATAAGGAAGAACTCCAGTTAATATGTAGTTTATATGCACGTAAACAAGGTTATCTATTTACCGTTCGTCTCAATTTGCATATGTACATAATACTGTACTGTACATAATGTCAAGGTCGAGTTTATCGCGTGTCATAATCATAAACATAAGTATGGTGACGCAAATAAATATTAAATCGAGTCTAAACATTTATGGCTCCAAAGGGGCATCTTAGAAATCGACCTCTGGAAGAATTGACATTAAATTATGAAATATTCAAATTTTTGATTCGATAAAAATACATGTTATAGAACGATAGTTCTTCTGTTAAATTCTGTGATTCAAAACGCAATGTACAAACGAAGACACGGTTAAGTGACCATCAGTAGACCTTAATACATTGTAATAAGGGTGACAAGTGGTCAGTTAGCAGTGTCTTCGATTGTACAGCTTCGCTTGCTCATAAAAAATCGTGAAAACAGTAAGTTTTCCGGCCTTAATATCAATACTGCCGTCCCAGTCTAAAAGGCGACTTTTTACTATGAACTTCCATAGCATAAAGGCGCCTTTTAGACTAGGACGGCAGCTGTGCAGCTTGGCTTGGTCATAAAAAATCGTGAAAACGTAAATTTTCGGGCCTTAATATCGCGATACGTGTATGGTCAAAGTCTGCCCAAAATGAGAAAAAAGCCCCGTTTTGAGTTTAGAAGCAAATTGTATTTCCCCTACTTTGACCTAGCAGAAACTGAATGTCTGTGCCTGCTCGAAATCTGAACCGCAACTGAAATATGGCGGCTAATCGATTCCTTGCGTCTGCAAGATTCCTCTAAATGTTTTCGTCAACCCACTGCATGTTCTTAGGCTGCGGCTCTACTGAGGCGGAGACGAGCGGAGCGCAGAGGAGACGTGTAGGGATCGACCAATCACATTAGTGTTCGCTGTTTCCATTGAAGCGGGATTGAGACGAGATGTGGATATCAACTAATGTGATTCGTTGGGTTAGTACCGAATCGTCTAGGTAGCAAAATGTCCATTAGCGCAAATTGACCACAAAGCGAAAAGTCGATTATGTAAATTGACCATTTTGTGAAGATGCCTAAATCTTAAAACACACAATTAGCATATAGTCCATAAAGCGACACGGCTAGATAACAACACGTCTAAGTACGTAAAATGTCAAATATTTAAAACGTCCAAAACGCAAATTACCTAATGTCGACCACAAAGCTGAACACCTAAATATCAAAACGTCTAAAACGTATAAAGTTACTTACACGCAAAATAGGCGCATGTTTGTCGTCGAGTTGCGGAAAACAAGCCCGCGTAAACCTATAACCTACTTATAATTATTACAAAACCGTATTGCTTTTTGGTCATTATCCTACTTGGACTAACTGCATTCGATAAGATTTGACAATATGCTATTTGTGGTATTAGCTTTCTTGACATTATATACTTTGGACATTATGCTACACAGACGAATTGCTATTGTGATGTTCTGTGTTATGGACGTTATGTTAATTGGGCAAAATGCTAACTGGACCATTGACGTTTCGCTTTTTAGTCTTTTTGCGTCATTGGAAATTTTGCTACCTGGACGATTCGGTCGGTACTAACCCGATTCGTCGACCCTATACGTCTCCTCTCCGCTCCGCTCGTGTCCGCCTCCGTGGAGCCGCAGCCTTAGACAATGACACACGTTTGTGACTGTACCTCTTTGTCATTTAGTAAGTTATTCTCATGGATTATGTCAGCTCATGATGTCACTTGTAACTAGTTCGACACAACACCACCATGACATACTGTGACCATGTCGTGTACAAAACGTTGTATTTAAATATGAAAAGCTCGCTTGTTACGTCCTTTTGTATGTAAGAGTATTGTAGTTCTCCTTCAAGTAACTTAGTGTTAACGATTGAATAAATATTGTGAACGGGTATGAAGGGCCTGTCATGTCAAGTAGATAAGTATGTTAAGAAAACAACTGTAATGTTAGAGTAAAACTTAGTTAACACTAGCATTTACCCGCGGTTTCGCCCGCGTTGTTCCCGTTACCGTCCCTAGGGAACTATTTACCGGGATATAAATAGTAGTAATCCTGGATTGAAATATTCTAGGGTGATCCATATCAAATACTTACATCATTCTCCTGGCATTCAATAAATAAAATTTAAAAAAAATAGCTTCGTCTGCATGTTAAGTGTATTCTCTTAGAGATCGGATGATCTGAAAACTCTCATATCGTCTGTGATTATGATAATGAGAGGGGTGACAATAGGATTCGTTTAGTATTCCTACCTAAGAAAAAACGATCTCTCTGTGGCTGTGGTCGCTCCCTCATGACTGAGGGTGGTGATCATCGGTGGATGGGGATAGTCTACAACCACACCTATACACCTAGTTTTGCATTCTAAATGTAAATATTAGCGCAAGGTATGAATGCAAGCGGGCTATGCAGGCGAAGTCTGGTATCGACCCGAGCTAGAAGTCTTAACAGTTCGCCTTTGATAAGTCTGATATGGATATTAAAACGTTATGGACTATGTACAATTGTTCATTCATTGTTCGGTCGCTAACCTCTTATATGAAATGGAATAATGATTGAATGAAGTTTCTTCGATTGCATGTCGGCGATAGGAATTGCAACTTTGGAAATTATATGACGTTTTCAGCCGAAAGGTACCACTTTTTCAATGGGTAGTTCTTTAAAAATATCATTATCGTGTCTATACATCGGCAAATACTCAGTATATCCCGCCTCTTCGGAATGCCATTTTTGGTTGTTATGTAGCTCTGGCCAAACTCTACAAATCCCACTAATATTATAAAGTTTATGAAGATGTTTGGATGTTTGTTACCTAATAACGGGGTAACACCTGGACGGATCAAGCTGAAATTTGGCAGGTAAGTAGACCAAGTCCTGGATTGAAACATAGGATACTTTATATCCCGGTAAAGAGTTCCTTTGGGACAATAACGGGAACAACGCGGGCGAAGCCGCGGGAAAATGCTAGTTAACCATAAATGCCATTCTAAAGAGGCGGAATCTTCTGAATAGTGGCCAGGAGAATGATGTAAGTATTTGATATGGATCACCCTAGAATGAATATCTAGAAGGTAACGGGGAGGCATCGTTGGTACCATTGTCACCAGGTCAGGACCCGATCGTGAGATCTTGGAGTAATCGAGGGAACTCTTCAAAAATACTGAAGAATACTGAGAAGCGTCCTACTTTTATGAAGTCAGATAAAATAACTCGAAACAATGAAGGATCACTTCCTTAACATACGTCACAGAGCGTGTTACGCGCTCGTTAAGTTGGCCCGCATTATTTATGAGTTTAGTAAATCCATTCATTAATCATGAGAGATTCATAACTGGTTTACGATTATGAGTATGAGGGGTTAGCGATAAAATTCTTAATAGCGTTATACACCTGATTATTAACTGGCTTCATGTTACTTCAAGGTGTACACTACACACAGAATAAGTAATAGTATGTATGTACTTCGTACAGAAGTCTCTCTTTCTCTCTAACACAGGGGTTTTCAAAGTGGGGGCGCGCCCCCCTGGAAAGGGGGCGCGACCACATTCTAGGGGGGGCCCGGGGCCTCGGGAAATTTGAACACGATTACCTAATAGTTCTCATTAAACCATGTACAATACATGCATATTGCATTTACAATCAGGTACAAATGATGATGATGATTTGGCTAGCTAACCCATTCACTTCTGTTTCCTTCCATCGAAGCGGAGGGGGGCGTGGGAACTTCAATTTAGGCAGTAGGGGGGCGTGCCTAAATAAAGTTGGAGAACCCCTGCTCTAACATAACTGACGTTCGGGTCACACTCACAACGCACCGGATCCAACAGTCTCTCTCTATCGCATAACGCGTGCTCTTTCTGGTCGCTGGCTAAGCCCCTCCGGAGGGGTAAAATTTGGTACTAGTAGCCGCGCGGCGAAATCGCGAAGTGAACCACTCCTGGGGCCCGTTTCACGAAGCTACAAGTTACAAATTACAAGCGGAAGTCTCTTTTCAATACCTTTTGATAGAAAGAGACTTCCGCTTGTAATTTGTAACTTGTAGCTTCGTGAAACGGGCCCCTGGTGTAGAGTTAGTTGATTATTCGCCAAACTCTTAGCTTAGATAACATACATTATCTTTAATATTAAGTAGTTAATTTTTTTATACAGATTTTTAGTTTGATAAAAGCAGATACATAGTTTAGGATCCGACCAGTCCGAATCCGAGTTCTATCCCAGTATGAATAGTTGCCAACTTGATTGTTATATCCAGAGGCCGGAATTCTCGTGGTACTTTTGAGCTGTCATCATAGGAACTTCTCATTCATCGATTTTCAATTTACATATCGAAATTATGGATGTTCTTTTTCCACGTACAAATGGATAATGGTAAACGGACTAGTTTACAACCAGCTAATATTAAGGCGAGGTGAGCCCAGAATCGGGCACGGAAGCCTAGTTTCCAAATCATTTTTAGAGCACTTATTTGACTCTTAGGTCACTGTAAAACATATATAATAATATTCAGAACTGTATCTAGGGCTTCCTCTCACTTAGAACACGATAGCGAACACTTCGCTCGATAGAAAAGTAGCGCGAAAACACTATAAAATAAAGTATTTTTTTCATTTTTTTTCATTTTGTTCATCACCAGTTACCTTTTCTGACAAAATTAATACCTGACAATCATGATTTCACAGTCATGCAGGGCATCCTCTCATGTTTGGGTTGATAACGTATACTTTTATGTTAGAAATCGAAGATAATCTGCAATAATCTGCATTCCGCCCGACCCTAGTTTGTATGTGAAATGCGAGCCAGGTCCTACCGCGCCTTAAAAAAAAATATAAACATCTATTTTTTTTACAAAATATAGTGAAACACTAATTAGTACTAGGTATAAAGTAGATTTTGAACTTGAAAATGTGGCGATGAAACTGACTTAACATGAAATATATGATTTACTAGAAATATTTATTGTAAGTCTTATTAAAATGTATTCTCGAGCAGTAGTCGTCGGGCAGCGTTCGCGGATACTACTCAAGGTAGTCATGGTTAAGGGAGTGCCGAATGTTCCCGAAACAGGTCGAGTGGATGTCGTCTTTTGTATAACGTGAGTATTTATTTATTTAGCGTATGGCGGTTACACACTGGTTACATTTAAGGTTGAATGCTAAAATTTACAATTCCTTAGATATAAACTCGCGTCTTCGGTCAGATTTTTGAAATTTTCAGCTGGTCCATTGTATTTGGTATAACGTGAGTGATCCGTTTTTATTTCAATATATCTTTTGAATATTGCATTCTGTACTTATCGATATGCATGTATAGTACACAAACGAGAAGTCCCTATGACAGCTCAAATTTGCTACGAAAATTCCGGACTCTGGTTGGTTAGATATCATTACTCATTATCAGTACAGATGACAGAATGTTGTCAACTAATAGACATTAGCATATGAAATACTAGGATGTTTATGTACTTTTATTTTACTTAACGTAAGCTAATTCACGTCACTTGAAGCACCTGCTGTGTAATACATTGAGGTTGTTGGTTTGCTCGCCTTGAATATATTTCTAAGACCTTGCGCGCCTGTTATTTTAAATTCATCACTATCTTTTACCGCTCTGCACTTCTGCGCCGATCCGGATTCTTGCCAAGAAATTATATTTACGAGTCGCTGGATGTCAAGGTTTTTTGATATTTGTTTAAGTTCGTTCAATGTAAAAGTTACATGAAATCTAGGGTTAGAATATTATGAGGAATATCTTATAATTCTTGGGTCCTGAAGTCCTAAACCCGAGAATAAGTATCCCCGCGACGGTCAAGGATCATTCTAGAAAATTATCATTCCCCTGTGCTCACATATTGGCGAATATTCAGAAGATTCCGCATCTTTAGAATTACGTTTTTGGTTATTATGTAGTTCGGTTCGGGCCAAAATGCTGTTCTAATGAGGCGGAATCTTCTGAATATCTGAGGCCAGGGAAATGATGTCCTTCAAGAATCACCTTCAAACGGTTATTCTGAAGAGAAAGTGAGAAGCTAATATAATAATCAGTATGCATATTGGAGAATTTACGAACTCTTATTTATTTAGCAGGTTTTTTTGGACACAATTTTTTTACCTTAACTTGACCTTACCTGAAACTTTTCATAATAAACGATAATTGAAGATCAGTTTTTAAAAATTTCGTTGGACGGTTACTAAATTTTCACCCGTTGTTTACTCAACAGTCAAGTTTCTATAGGTGTTTGTCCCCGTTTCGAAATTGCCTCTTTACAAACTTCACTCCATTTTTACCAAAGGGCATTTAAATGAAGGACAATAGCAAAACTTACGAACGTCTTTCATCTCAACAATAGTCTCCATTTTTGTGCCCTAACGGCTACGGTGCTCTGTAGGGCAATTCAGATTTTCGCCGCCAATCACGTGCCAAGTATAATTTGACCTGGTAGTTATGGTCTGTTTTTTTTAAGTAGTTAATATTCAGAAGAATCCGCCTCAGAAAGAGAGGGGCACAACTCTCGATTTCCCAAAGTGGCCAACTTTGACCAAACGGGACACAGACCAAACAAAAAAAAAAGATTCCGCCTCGATAGCATGTCATTTTTAGTTAAAAACTACATAATAACCATAAACGCCTTTGTACATATACCTTTATTTTGTAACCCTGTACTTGTATTATTTTGTGCAATAAAGAGTTTACATACATACATACATAAATGCCATTTTCAAGAGGCGGGATTTTCTGAATATTCGCCAATATGTGTGCACAGGAGACTGATAATTTTGAAGAATGATCTGTTTACGAACTGTCATTATTAGTTCACGGGTCAGATTATATTAATGACGAGATAGACGGTATAGTTCCGAATGATCCTGCTATGGTCATTATGCATGTGTCTCAAGGCCGGCGCAGGCGCACACTTTTGTCATTCAAATCGTTTGTCACCGCTTGACGCAATGCAACTACACTTTTTGTCCGCTGCACTGGAATGCCATTGTTGTATTAAATTAAAGAAACATGAGCTCTAATTGACTGGGGTATTTAATTACTAAGTTTAACATAATTGAACTGTTAGCGTGGTGTTTTCATTTATGATTGACATTGTGATTTGTTTTTACAAACTTGTTTTCTTTTTATCTAACTTAGGAAATAGAGAGGGGTTCTTAGTTCGTCGGAAAAAAAAAATATCGGAGGTTATCGGAGGACAATCTTGCACAAATCGAGCTACTCCCAAACTAAGCAATGCTTGTACTATGGGTACTAGGCGACGATATATGTACATACTTATATAGATAAATACATACTTAAATACATAGAAAACATCCATAACTCAGGAAGAAATACTCGTGCCTATCACACAAATATTTATAATTTTTTTATATATGTTCCCCGATTACTTGGAGATGATGTGGATGGCTGCAAAATTGTATTTTTTTTGTTTGAACCACTTAATGACCAAAAATTAGTGAATAAGTTCGTTTGGAGTAAGTTACTTAATTTTTATAATTTTGTATTCATTGTTCCAGGTACTTTCAACTATCCTAGCTAGTAGCTACAGAGGACTTGGAGAGGATCGTTATAACCCTCATCTATTTAAATTAAATGTATATCCCAGCAAGGATTTCCTTTGGGATTTATCGAGAATAACGCGGGCGATGATGGGGTAAATGCTAGTAGTAAATCATTTCAAGTGTAATACAGTACTTAAACACAGGGGAATGGTACTTTTTTAGGTTCTAATGAGTATTTTTTAGTTTCATTTATCTACCGATTTCCCTGACACGAACGTCGTTACTGAATGACATAATAAATAACATTTATTTATTATTTATTTATTTTATTTATTTATTAATACATGTTAACATGACATTACAGTAAAAAAACCAATGCGTCATGAAACGTACAAATAAAATATCTATTTAGGCGACGAAACGGCGTGGCCCCGTTGCATCGTCGTCTCCGGTGTAGGATTCGGCAGGTTGCCCCGAAACCATCGAAACACGACACCCTTCGGCCAGAAGTCAGCACTTGCGATGGTTTCTTGCAGCGGTCGCGGCACGCGCACCACAAACGAGCTGAAGTGCACATACAACAACATCGACAATCCGGTTCTTTATTTTCAAACGTATCACATTGATAATTTGACACTTATAAGATAGCGCTTAGCTAAGTATCAGAAGGAAGTCACTAGCTCTACCGTCTTATGACTAAAACCTGGCTAATAGGGTAGCTTCCTATAGTAAAAATATTTTTACTAAAAAAAACCCGACCGCGGTGCACTTTAACGTGCATAAAATCCGCCTTTTGTTTATTTTAACGAACTTCATACCCAGTGACACTCGCGCCATCAAGACGAATCCAATGATGTATCATTTATCAAAATCGGTTGTGCCGTTGATTAGTTACGAGCGGACACAGGAACGGACATACATACATACAGGTCAAACACATTACCCTCCTTTGGGCTTCGCCGCAGTCGGGTAAAAACAAATTATTTTACACTAATTATCTTATTCAGCTTCCGAAACTGATCCCGAATAAATCCAGATTAACTTAGTGTCTTGCCTTTAACGATTTTAAAATAACAATAAATTAAAATAAAGAGACAATTTGACCGTAACAACCTGTGACGTCATTAATTCATATTTTCTATGAAGTTGCATACTATCGTAGCGTTTGACACTTCATAAAAATAAGCTGATTTGATATGTTAGATATCTAGCCTATTACTTCAAATTCAAATTCAAAATTATTTATTTAAGACAACATAGATCCATATATTGTTAGTAAATACTGAAGAAGCTAGGTTAGTTGATTAAATAAATCTATTATAATGTCAACTTCGTTCGTGCCAGAAAAATCTAAATATACATTATAGTGTCCGAAATATAAGAGTTCTTCGAAACGGCACCTTAGAACTTGTGATGCCGACTGCTAAAAACGCTAAAATGACCATCTATTGTTATACAACACGAGTCATCCTTTGGTCAGTGCCTTCGGGTCAACAGCCGCGTGCCCTTAGTTTTTGTGCGCTAGCGCATCTTGCGCAACTCGATCTCTTCGATTGCATGTAATGCAACTGAGATGACTGGCCAGTACTGGAGCAATTGCATAATGTACAGTCACAGGCAAATATGATGAAACTCGACACGCATAAATATCTGACACGACCTTATTGCTGCAGTAATAGAGTCATCATCATCATTTCAGCCATTGGACGTCCACTGCTGGACACAGGCCTGAATAGATTTTCACATGGGCCGGATATAAGCGACCCGCATCCAGCGAGTCCCCGCAACCCTAACCAGGTCATCCGGCCAGCACCTTGCAGGAAGACGTCCCACGCTGCGCTTGCCAGTACGTGGTCTCCACTCGAGAGCCTTTCTGCCCCAACGGCCATCGGTTCTTCGAGCTATGTGCCCTGCCCATTGCCACTTCAGTTCGCTTACCCGGTTTGCAGTAACAGAGTGCTGTCAGATATTTCTGCATGCCCTAATAGGGATGATGACTGGGTTAAAAATATGTAATTCTATTTAGTCCGTCAGTTAGATTATGGAAAAATATGGGACACGTATTTTTTGGTTTATCAAAATATTAAAAATCGACAAAGTTATAGATCATCAAACTTCTGGAGTGGGGGCTTGTGACGCCACTCTTGAGTACAATTTGTACTCAAGAGTGACGTCACTCGAAACTTCTAAGCACTCTATCCTCGTCAGTTTTTGTTTGTCAAACAAAACAAAAAATACGTGTACAATATTTTTTCATAATGTAACAGACGGACTAAACAGTTTTTTTTAGTCATCTAGCCTATTGACGGTAGCTCATTTGTGTTTTCCACTTCTAGGCAAAATCTTCCCTTTTATCCGCCGTTCGTCTCGGTTTAATGCATTCTTCTGCACCCTACTTGATAAATGAATCATGCATGTACCTCTAGCTCATCTGTGACACGCGACTATTTGTCGCGCGACAAATGCCACCTATCACTTTCTACTCAATACAGTGTGACAGGGACAGGTCATGCTCTGTCGCGCGACAAACAAATTCGCGCCCAGTTATGCTAGAGGTGCAGTTCATCTCGCCATCTCCTTTTTGATCTGTAGCCATCCCGTGGGATCCATTTGGTGGTTATTTGGCTCCATTCAGGATGCATCCCGCAGTCTCGTCCGGTCCAGTCTCATTTGAGCTAGGCGGTCTTGACACCTTTATCTGCAAATATACCTGTTTTGGAGCGCACTCCGGTAATACAAAATATAAGAAATTAACTAAATCTAATCTGATCATAAAGCCTGTAATTATGATGATGGTGGCTGCAGTTAGGAATAAAGCATAAAGCGAAAATGCCTGTATGGATTACAAGAACTGACAGCAAATCCACCTAAGATTTGATGAGAGAAGAAACTTTTTCAATATTCGCGTTATTTACGAGTTATTTTGTATTTATAAGGTAGCAAAAGTAAAACTCAGAGCAGAAACTTAAAGGACGTATAAAAGGTTCATAAGCGAATATTGTTACAGGAAAGGAGGACATGTCCTCCTTTAAGATATCTGGCAAACTTACCTAGAAACAGAAGAAATGTACGTTTGTCTGTCTAGCGACATTTTATCCGCGCGTGTGAACTAATTTCAGTGTGACGTCATAATGAAGAAAGAGTAGGCCGCCGTTTGTTGACATAAACCGGCTGTGTACAGACAAACTTACCTATAAAAAGTATATTGTAAATTACTGAATTAAATGAGACTTTCTTTATACGAAATAAGGTAGATGTCCAAATACTTGGCACTATCCTGGTAGTAACCATATTTATACAATGTGGGTCTAGTGAAAACGGGTACAAGTCGCATATAACCTAGGTGTAAAAGAGCTTAAGTCATACAATAGAGTTGTGACCTTTTGTACCTGGTATAAATATGACTTGTACCCCCACTATGTTAAAGCCGTTAGCGATACGGGTGGCAACTATTGGGCATTTGCTTGTCAAAAATTAGTAAGGAAGGTCTGTTCAGGCGTTAGCTTAAACTATTTGGGAAAAATTGTTTTCAAATTTCCATTTTATTCCACCCCAATTTTCAATTTCAAAAATCAGGTTTTTTTTGTATAATATGGCTCTTACATGTAATTTTAAGATATTTAAAAATTCACTGAATTGGGGTATACGTAGCATCTTAGTCCGTATCCGCGTATGTCGCCACTCACGAAGAATGTTATCATCCTTATCTCGATCAAACATGCGCGCGCGCAGGGCCGCTTTCCCGCGCATCTCGGAGGATCCTCGCGTGAAAGTCGGCTCTATGTGACAGTTTCGCGAAATGGCGACAGTTTGCGAACCAGTTTTGTGAAGCGTTTCCTAAAAGTGAAATTGTGTTAGATGTTAATGTGTTATTTATACACATTTTTATATGGCAGAAGATAGGAAAGTATTTTTATTTTTTGCATAAATTACATGTAATTGACCATTTGGTTCAGTAACAGTCTATTAGCACAGAATAAGCAATAGTACCGTACAGATATATCTGTCTAACAAAAATGTCGTTCGGGTCTGATCACCGGACGGAACGCACTGGATCCGAGCGTCTCTCTCTATCGCATCGCGCGTGCTAACGCCTGCTCTTTCTGGTTGCTGCCACGCTGCCAAGGGCGGAGGGGGCCTCAGGACCGCACCGCGCCTGTTAGTCTCGAGTCACCTTAATATCGCTTCCTCTGAGAAACTAAGGTACTGATAGACATTTTCTGAAAAAGAAAGTTCCTCTATTTTTTCACTTTTCGTTGCGCTCGTGATAGCGGTCGTGGTCATAATGAGGAAGATTTAAGGCATTTGTTGCTTTCCTTACGATGTCTCGCAATCTCCTCCGATACCTTAAGCAAATGGGGATGACGACTGGGTTAAATTAAAACTATATAATTCTATTAAGTCCGTCAGTTCGATTATGGAAAAATATGGGACACGTATTTTGTTGGTTTATCAAAATATTAAAAATCGACAAAATAAATAAAGATCATCTAACTTCTGGAGTGGAGGCTTGTGACGTCACTCCTAGGTGAAAATTGTACCAAGGAGTGACGTCACTCGAAACTTCTAAGCACTCTATCCTCGTCATTAGGGTTCCGTACCAAAATGGTAAAAAAGGAACCCTTATGGTGCGACTCTGTCTGTCTGTCTGTCTGTCTGTCTGTCTGTCTGTCTGTCTGTCTGTCTGTCCGTCTGTCACAGCAAGATATCTCAGGATCTACTGATGCTATCGACTTGAAATTTGGAATAGTATTAAGAACCGCTAACCCGAGCTTATAGGATGTAAAAAAATTCTTGTAACTTTTTTACTTTTTTTTTAAAGGGGTCCGTAATGAGACTTTGCAAATTGAAAGTAGGACTATTATATCGAGTGAGGTATCAAATGAAAGGGCTTAATTTGTAGATTAAAACAGTATTTTTGTATTTTTTTTTAAATAAGTAGTTTTTGATTTATGGCGAAAAACGTTAAAAAAAATACCGTTCCCCCCCTATTATCTTCGAAGTTACTGAACAGAAAAATCTGTAATAATTACCAATTATTATTGTCATCCTATATATTACAGGAAAAATATAACGGTTTTCCTAACTTGCACTGTTTTTGAGAAATTTGCAAAAATCTTAACACATACTTATTTGCTCCTACAAAACTAATCGCCATATAGTTTTTCTTGAACTATTCATGTATCTACTTATGAGTTTGTACGGAACCCTCGGTGCGCGAGTCCGACTCGCACTTGGCCGGTTTTTTTTTGTTTGTCAAACAAAAGAAAAAATACGTGTACAATATTTTTTAATAATCTAACTGACGGACTAAACAGTTTTAGTCCTCTAGCTAGCCCATTGTTGTGCAGTAATTCGATTAACAAAATTAGCCGAAGATCCGAACTTAAATCGCCTTTAATTTCCCAAACGATTAAAACATGTTCGGAATGACGGCCCAGTTTAATATTAAATTAGCACGAATTAATTACTCAAATGTATGGTAATGACAACGCGCGCTATTAATTAAAATTCCAAGCACAATTCTCTGCCTAGTCATTCACACTACTACGATAACCTTAATACGACTACTATCAGGACTAGAAAGAGAGTTGTAATAGAATGTTAATGTGTTCCAATTCCAATTAGCCAGGATACTGAGAATTCCTGAAGAGACTTTAGAACATTTCTTAATGAAACCTTACAAATATACCTACAATTTCTTAAGATTTAATCAACTTTCAAAGTCGGCGCCATCTGTGTTATAAGTACCAGTATTTAATTTAATATTTTGGTACGTTTGAAGTCCGTTAAAAATAAATACAATCCATGTTAGGATTATTTTTAAAACAAGATCATGGACATCTTTTTAGATTCCGTACCCAATGGTGCCAACGCAACTCTATTACTAAGTCCTAACTCCGCTGTCCGTCTGTCACAGAGCTGAATCTTTTGAACCGTAATATGTAGACCTGAAATTTTCACAGAATATGTACCTATGTGTTTCTACTGCCACTATAACAACAAATAAAATTAATTAAAAAATAAAAGGAGGTCCCCATACATACAAGAAACCTAGTTTTCGGCGTTTTTGCTCAACGCTACGGGACCCTTCGTTTGCGAATTCGACTCGCAATTAGCTGTTTTTTTTTAAACAACCAATGGGACCGAGCATTAAACTTAAACCACGACAGTTTTCTCATTATCATTAATAAAAAAACTGTAACATTAATACATTGCGCCTAACAATCGAACTCGGCTCAATCTAGCAGTATTATGCCAATAGGATAATTCACAACGTTACCGTCAATGTCGTCTTTAATATAACTAATCCTCCCAGAAATTTGGTATAAACTAAACCTAGACTAAAATGAAATAAACTATAACTAAAATAAATTTAAAAATGGCCCCTGCGCTGCGGCATGGAACCGAAGATGCCGGCAGAATTTCCTCGCTGGATTCGTCTAATTAATAGTTTAATAGGGATCTGGAATGAACTTTCTGCTATGATTTTCCCACTGCGCTGCAATATGGGTATTTTTTTAAAAAGGTGTCATCAAATTTCTTTGAGTCCGACAACGAATTGGAAATGCATCTAGTGTTGCAAATGTCTATAGGCAGCGGTGACCACTTTCCATGAGGTGGACCGTCTGCCTGTTTGCCAGTCAAAGGGCGCGGACCCATGTCCACGGCGCGGCGCGCGCCATAGAAACTACATGGCGGGCGCCGCGCCGTGGACATGGATCCGCGCCGCGCCCTAAGGCAATAAAATAAAAATTGGAAGCGACAGTGACCTTCGATTGCAAATTGTTGGCTTACAGAACAAATAGCATTAGGACGAGATTTATAACGTGGTTGTGAATCTACAGCAGTAAAAACGTCGTAAAACGAACGTGTCAATAGCGTTAAACTTAATGGTGTTTGGTGCTAGTTCCGTATATTCGCGGGCTGTTGTGATGTGAGTCATCGGTGAAAGTTGGATCATCGAGTGCGGTGCAACCCATGCATACCAAGCACATGTATAATGTAAATACACTTTAATCGGCACTCTACAACGAAATACAGAGGTACCCACACATATTGTAAGGTGTTCGAGTGGTTGATACTGTCCCAGTCAGCAGTCGCCATCTTGAATGTTAAGTCATTACTCATTAACAATCTATGATCTGAGTTAACAATAGAGCTGACAGCAGAGCGTTAAATACTAGGGCGTTTATTACCTTAGTTCTAATTCTAAATCATAGAACAACCTAGTAGAATCTACTTAGATTCTAAAAACTTTGTTGAAATGGGACTAGGCCCAAGCTAAATACCACTGACTAGCGACATGTATGGTCATTAACTTACGCCAACGTAATAACTAGCGTAAAAAAGGTAAGAGGCGTAAATAAAGTGACTTGACGCTTTCTAACGCGGAGCGTGCGTTTAATGATATGGGCTCTCAAGTGCATAATAACTTTACATACTTGATGTTAACTAAGCAAATGAGGACAGTAAAATGTATGAACATGTGTAAACGTGGTGTAAACACTTCGTTGTTGATAGTATATTTCTTCTCTATTTGGTATCTGATCTACTCATAAACGCGATTGCCTGTAAGGTAAACGATCAGTTCCGAATATTATAGTCGTCTGTTAGGTTCAAAATACTATTTTATGCCACACCTGGCCATAAAGTGGCTTTTTCCGCACGCTGCGCGTACGGAAAAAGCCGCTTTCTGGCCAAGTGTAGACATAAAATGATGTACACAACACGGGAGGTAATAAAGAAAGCCCTCGATCGCATATTTACGTCCCTCGCTTGCAGCTCGGGCCGCAAATTTTTGCGATCTCGACCTTTCTTTGTATTACCACCCTAGTTGTGTAATGTACTATTCACACTTGCTCGAAAATGGTGTCTTTTATTATGTCCTAGGAGGGCGTAATAGGTCACTTTTTGTTTTAATATCTTCTTGTCATACTGGGTCGATTAGTAAGGTTATTTTATTTAGATTTCTTCACAAGTGTGATGAAAAACATTGTGTGTGCCACGGGCGGTAAATGAATTACAAACTCGTGTTATTCTTTTCTTACCGTCCTAGATACACAATGTACAGTCAAGGACACCAATATGTATACACCACAATGTTTCAAAAATATGTATACATGTCTTATTATTATGGCAGTAAGGTTTATGTATACATATTTTGGAACTTTGTGTGGATATTTATCTTTGCCCTTGACTGTACTATTTCGTCTTCGAGCCGCCCAAAACCATTTTAAAAGTACTGAAGTGTAATTTAAATCTTTATTAAATGCATGTATGTATTTTGGCTGTAGGTACAGCTTGATTACCCTTGACTTGATATATTTTTTTTCTTCCCCATTATTTTTATTGCCAATCGGGTTTTTCCCCATTTCCTTTATTCCCCATCGTATGTGTTACCAATCGCACATTTTACCTAATACTTTAGTTTCTGCTTGGTTGGGAAAAATCCCTGAAATACATTTTACTGTTACGTGTTTTTCCCCAATCCATATGATTCAAGAATCAGTATTTTACCAAATGAATTAGTTCTTCTCAAAAGATTATTTGTATCAAGAACCATTAAAACAAGAGGACTGTTATTCTCCATACAAAAAGCTGTTCCCCGATATTTACAACGCCATCTATGTATAAGCTAGGTATTAGAATTATATTATTTACAATTATTCAACTTTGCAAGCGTGACACAGTATTTAAATGTTAGAATTTAATTATTATTAGCTGTTTACGAACTAATTGTTAAGCTGTATGTACTATGTTTCTTTGTTTAATTATAACATCGTTAAATGTTTAGTTTTTTAGCGCCATCTAGTTTTTGCCTGGATATCCCATTGCGGTCGGGGCACGATCCAAAGTATGGAGAATGACAGTCCTCTTGTTTTAATGGTCCTTGTTTGGATGTACCCATATAAGTGTTTACTACACAAGGAAGCATCCATTAATCAGGTGATTTGAAATAAAAATAATAGGAAAGAAAAAAATGGGTAATCAAGCTTTACAGCCTGACTGTT
This sequence comes from Eudemis profundana, assembly GCA_947034925.1. Taxonomy (NCBI): domain Eukaryota; kingdom Metazoa; phylum Arthropoda; class Insecta; order Lepidoptera; family Tortricidae; genus Eudemis; species Eudemis profundana. The sequence continues at coordinate 24,968,742 of OX344802.1, forward strand.
TTCCATCAGGTGGTACGTCCTCTCGTTAGCCACTTATTACTTCAAACAAAATCGACAATAAACATAAGTGTTTGACTTTGGATCTATCTGTACTGTGACGAAACCTCGACTCAAGTAAAAGTCGAGTAAATAAAAATTAAACAGTAAAAGGTATCTACAATATTGGCAATCGCCATCGCAGACAAACTGAATAAATAACAAACCTATTAACTTTTCTAGGTCAACGATATAAAATTTTAACAGCGCCCGTAAAATACATTAAGTCTCAATTACGCTTAATACTGCGTTTGATTCGTTTTCACCGCAGTAGATATTGATTCTAGGACTGAAGTTGGCTAGCTTCAAGTCCTTGGCTCCTTGAAACCGCTGGATTTATATGTAAATCTTGTGCTTTGTTTATTTATTTAATCTTAGTCGAAGCAGCGCAAAAAGAAGCATTTTAGAGAAAATGTTTTTTTTATATACTTATTTTGTTTTTTTTTTTTGTTTCTAACCTAACTTTGTGTTCAAACCAAAATATTTTATCTATTTATGAAATTATTATCTTGATTACCCAACCAAACAAAACTTTATTTATTTTATAGTAGAGCACTTTCTTCTAAATAAAACGTATTGAGAAAAAGTCTTTTAAATCGGGAGATCTTGAGAGATTATGTACCTGCAGTTCCTGCTCTCTAACTGGGTTGCATGCTTGTTTGTCACTTAGTGGTATAAAAAGCATTGACACATTTTACTTATAATTCTGTAAACTCTTTTAAAAAAGGTTTATAATTGAAACAATGTTCTAATAACACAATTGCCTCATTAATTGTGTAAGGCAATTACTCAACAAATGAAATAACGGGCCAAGTCCTATTGGGTCGGAACTGACGCAACACACCATCGAAATAGAGAGTTGTTTACGACGCAGCCACAAAAACACGCTCAATGGACTCGGTACTGCACGGTATAAATAAATGGGCCAAGTGCGAGCGGGCGAGCTTAACAGTTCAGTACACAAAAAAAAAATATTCAGTCAACTGATGATGAGTCGTCAAAATGTATTGTTGAGAATTTCCGCATCTGAAATTACGCAGCTCACAACCCACAAAATTACGCTCGTCTGGCTTCACCCTTAGTGGGTGAATAATATCACACTTCACATCACATCACACTCACACTACACTTATAAATGTGAAAGTTAGTGAAGACGTTTGAATGTTTAGATGTTTAAACATTTGGATCATCATCATCATTTCAGCCATAGGCCTCCCTCATACGTAGATTTCGAATGAGTTCGGTTGGAAGCAACCTGCATCCACCGTAAGCCAGCAGCCTTAACCAGATCTGTCCATCTTGTTGGTGGACGTCCGAACGCTGCGCTTGCCGATTCGTGGTCTCCATTCGAGAACCTTTCGGCCCCAACGGCCATCTGTTCTACGTGCTATATGCCCTGCCCATTGCCACTTCAACAAGCTTATCCGTTTAGCTATGTCGGTGACCCTCGTTCTTCTACGTATCTCCTCATTTCTGATTCGATCCCGCAGAGAAACCCCGAGCATAGTCCTTTCCATAGCCCGTTGAGCGACTCTGAGCCTATTTATAAGGCCTTTAGTGAAACACCACCCAAACAAACCCAAACATTTGGATGTTTGTTACTAAATAACGCAGTCACAACTGAATGAATTGAGCTAACATTTGGCATGCAAGTAGATCAAATCCTGGATTGAAACATAAAAAACAACCTATATCCCGGTGATAAATTCCTTTGGGATAACAACGGGAAGTACGCCGGCAAAACTGCTGCTAAATAAATAGGTAGTAAATAATAGCATTTCGTTGACCAGTGCAATCAAAATATCAAGTCGTTGAATCATTCCATTAAGGAACCCCAGTCGAACAATAACAAACGGTAACTAAAAGCTACCATTGAACGTAAAAAAACTTTCGCTTGATCAGTTTTTGCTTCGCCGTGTAAACAACGATTGTGTTATGTTATGTTTAAGAAGCTTTAGAACACTTTAAATGATGAGTAAAAAACGCGATATTGGATGAAAACTTACATTTTTAATTCAATAATTGAGTCTCGTAGTAGTTTTTTTTACCCGACTGCGGCGAAGCCCAAAGGAGGGTTATGTGTTTGACCTGCATGTATGTATGTCCGTTCCTGTGTCCGGTCGTAACTACTCAACGGCATGTCCGATTTTGATAAATGATACATCATTAGATTCGTCTTGATGGTGCGAGTGTCACTGGGTATGAAGTTCGTTAAAAAAAATGGCGGATTTTATGCAGTTTCAAAGTGCACCGCGGTCGGGTTTTTTTTAGTAAAAATGTGGTTATTAACACATTCAGTTACAATCTCCCAAATTTTCATACAAAATGAACCCGATATTCGGATTTTTGGCAATGAATCTGTTAAACTAGTAAAATTTAGAGTGATTTGGGACAACATTCATAATGAAAATATGTACATCTAAGTTCTTTTAATCAAAATCTACCATTAAGGCTTGGATGGTCACACCGTATACATAGGCAAATGGTTTCTATGCGTAGCGGTAAGAGCGAGGTTACATCGCTATAAGGAAAAAGAATAATCCAATAGTACATTGTGTATCTAGGGCAGTAAGTAATTCTATTTTTTGTCTACTTTTTTAGTATCTCTAGAAAATAAAGTTAGATTTTTTGGAGTGTTTTTAATTTATTTCATTGCATATTTGAGAAAAGCACTATAGTGCTTGCCAGCCTCGTAACTAAGTGGCCTCGCGTTCGCTCGGCCATCTATATGTACTCGGCCGGCAACCCCTCACTTCCCGGCCTCTGTAGTAATGTAATGTACAATGTATTTTAATGTATTTTCACGATATAAGCAATATGCGGAAGAGAGCGAATGACAAACACTGACATTACGAGTATAGTTTTATTTTTTTGTTATATAAACGTCGTCAAGCAGGCCTCCATTAGGTATATGCCAAACTTTACAATCAAAGAGAATTTGCTTGGCGGCGGTGCGCGGCGTAACCAAGGCTTATATGTGTCTGTAGTGTACATTCGTCTTTTGAATACCATAAAAACGGTATTGTATTGTATGGTGTTTGTGAATGGGGTAAATTAACTATTGTGTTGATTCGCTAGCGTGAGCTTTCATTCATTGACGAAATGACATGCGATTGACACAATATTAACTGTGCTATTGATTGTGGTGTGATGTTTCTAACGTTTAATTTGCTGTGTAATGTAAATATTTAAACAATTTAAAGGACATGGTCAACTCAAACTCCTTTATTGATGATAGTTTAGTTATCACAGATAAGTTGCTTACAAGTAAGGGTATATATAACTTTGTATGCATATTTAGGTACAATATTTATCAAACTTCAAATTATACAAAAATATAAAGGACTTTACCACATTTATGTCAAATCAAAGATCATATACGATGAGACATAGAATGGTACCTAATCCACAATCCAGCGAGGAAATGCTGCCAGGATCTTCGTACCATGCCGCAGGGGGCATTTTTAGATTTATTTTAGTTTGAATCTAGTAGTAAAAACTTGAAAAATGCTTACGAAGATCAGAGTAAGATTAATTGCAGGAGGTAAACAACTGATATACAAAATATAACGCCTTAGCTTAATAACTACTAAAACGATCTATAAAAATTTGTTACTTTATCTATCTGCTTAGATTTTAATTATTCTCTCATTTGCTCAATGTATAATATATATCGTCGTCTAGTATCCATAACACAAGCCTTATTGAGCTTACTATGGGGCTAGTTCGATTTGTGTAAGATGTCCCACTAATATACATAAGTTAGGGACAATAAATTTAAAACTAAAACTAAAATTAATAAACTAAATCCTTTAATTAGCTCAAAGGTTAGCTGGAAGAGATCCCTTACAGAGATAAGTTCGCCTTTGTACAAAATCATTGATGTTTGAACTTTTGGGGATTAACATAACATAATGATTATGGAGCAATATCTTCCAGGATCTTGAAATACAAGTACGTGGTTCACAAGTTTGCCTACATTTTGTTTGAAAGATCATCGAACTTTGAAGATCCTTCTTAATGAGGTGATTTTAGCAAATAGTCGTCGCTCGAGTTTTTTCATCTTCCGCCAGAAGTTTAATTAGCTATAGAAGGTGGAATTACAAGTTTTTGCACATGGAAATAGATTTATTAGCTTCATAAACGTGCTATAAAAGTCAGTTACCGTCCTTATAACAGCTTTATTTATACCAACGTGTAGAATTAGCTCGCAAGTTTTTCGCGAAGTCAAATTAAAATATTACATAATTTTTTTCGCCATGGTTCATTTTCTGCTCACTTTGCGTAACTAATAATATTTAAAATAATTAGTTAAACTAGGAATATTTCAGTGTTTCATAAAGTTGATATTATAAAAAATGGAGTAGGTATCTACTAGGTATTCTTACCTAAAAACCATTTATAAAAAAATACTTAACATACACGCTTAACGAAAAGTAACTTATTCGTTCTATTAATAAAAATACATAATTTTCTTTTTCCTCGGCACCATTCTTGATATTGACAGAATACTCTTGTTCATAATTTTAAGTTTTTGTTTAGCGGCAAAGTGTCGCAGTCATAGTTATATAAATAAATAAATAACATAAAAATAATTTATTCAATAACTAAGGTTGAGTTACAATATCTGTGCTGGTGCCTCTTTTTAAGTATTCTAGATACTTGTGTTAAGAGAACACCGCTTAGGGGTCAAATCAAAGTTTGTTTATAGTCTTGACTTGTTCCAGAACAAATCATTTTCATTTCGTTTCATTAAACGTTGGGTTCTCTTACTCTCTTGTTGTCTCGAAGATCGCTCCTGTTGTTTCCCATTTAATATGCTCTGTTAGATTTAAGTATTTTATATATTTATTTTTGGCGCGCAAAGAATATTGCAATATATTAACGCCAGCTCGCGTTCTTTCTGACTCGCCACTCATTAAATAAGATCAGTCTTAGAGTGATCTACTGTCAAGTAACTCTGCTTTATGTAGTCCTAAACAAAGCGTTATTTTGGAATGATTGATGTCCGCGGAAGCCGCTTTCTATTTGCGTGGCCGACGAGTGAAAAACGCACGTTGATGCGCAAGCGCACGGTTACGGGTTTGTTTACATACTGAACTTTGGTAGTTCGGGTTTCGAAAATAATCCATAAATAACTATTTTTTTTAGTACGTATTCGTTGTTTGTTATTCATTTATTGAGAGAACCGAAAATCAAGAGCGCTTGAGGTTAAAACAACTTTACAACGATCTCAGCGGCAACATTTTTAAGTTTAAAGAGGGACGGTTCTCAGCTCGATTGTATTACGTTGTATGTTAGTATTCTATCTGCAAATAAGCAGCCGGCCCATCTGATGGAAAGTCTGGTCTCGCAGTAATATGATGACGCCCTTTTTAAAAAATCCCATATTGTAGCGCAGTGGGAAAATCTTAGCAAGAAGTTCATTCCAGTTTCGGTTCTCGAAGGCTGGCTGGGCCGAGTTAGAAAATATTTTCTTGTTTGAAGGGGTATACCTACCTCCCAGTTCGTCCCATTGCCAGGATCTGATGATGATATCTTGGAGAAACCGAGGGAAATCTTTAAATACACTCACAGACAAAGCATTCGGGTCATATTCTTTATAATATAATTGTTCATAGAAACTGACCCGACTTCATCAGTGTATTACAGGCTCACTTATAACGAGTTAGGTATTGTTATAGTAATTTTCAAAATTGTTATTGAAGATATCAGGTTAAAAAAAATGTATTAAGTTATGTGTAATGTAAGTATACCACGTTGCTTCTTGTTACTGGAGTCTGATTAGCTATTTAACATGCAGCCCAAAACGCCTAAACCCTTGCAACACTACCCCATGTTTATCAATCTCAATATCCACCTGTCCTCTAGGGGACGGTTGACTAGCAACCCTCGGGATTTGCCTAGCGACTAGTGTTGCCAGATGTCGCGATTTTAGCGGGACTTTCCCGATTTTTAGGATTGTATGGACTATGGACACATCGGGATGCCAAATTTCTCGATACACAGAAATATATCGAGATAGCCGGCATTTCATGATATGTCTAGGATTTGACCAGGCATATCACGATGTGCCTAATAATAAATACGGCAGATCGATGAGACCAACTCATTCGTCGATATTCCTAGCTACTTACCGGGCAGGTCGTAAAGTAGTACCACTGGTGGCTCACGATATGCCGGCATTTCATGATATGCCTAGGAATTTCATGATTTGGGGAATTATACGATCGGCCGCCGACATATGTCAACCAAGCGTGTAACGTTTTTCGCTTAGCGTTTGACGCCATTTCTTTTTAGCACGCAAGGTACAGTCAGCGCCATAAATATCGTACCTAAGAGCTCGTCCAGAAATCATGTGATCGTCTATGGGAGGGGTGAGGGTCAGAAAAATATCACGAATGATCACGATGGGGAGCGGGGGTCCGAGAACACATAACGTGTATTTTTTTACACAACGGGAAAGCTAATTTTTTTTTTTTTATTCTTTAAATTTCACAGCATAACAGTAGGTATAACCAAATCACTGTGAAACTAAGATAAGACTTATAACATAATAAAATTAAATAACAATGAAAGGAAATTACACAAAAGAAGGCCTTACATCAGTTACATCTTACATCCGCCTTCATTATTACACGAGATCCCGATTTTTGGTAAACTAGAGCTGGTAACACTGCAAGTAACCCCCAGATTAGAGCGTTCACCCCATGGATTGGAAGGGGCACGTGTTGCGAATGTTGAGTTGAGATGAAAATTAATTATGAGTGGTGAAAGTGGGTGTAGGAATTTGCAATTTATAACGTTTTGAAATTAAACGTTTTTAAAAAAAAAATCTTTTCCTGTACTTTTATCTGTCTTTTACTTGGTCACGAACACTAATATAAGAACATACATAATATGAGTTCAGAGAATCTCTATTCCCCATAACAGCACTAGTGTCGTTATAGTCGCAAAACGATACTGCTAGCAGCCACATACTTATAAATCTAGGTTAAACTTAGGTTAAGGATTAAGCGCTCAATTCTAACTTTACGATAAAAATGCACAACTACCAACTTAACAAACAATTAAATTCTTACGGTTTTTAAGAAAAACAAATCTTTCTGAACTAAATTCATTGATGCCAACATAAAAAAAAGTATTTTCAATATCGTCACTGCGTGTCACTAGCGAGTATACGAAAAAATAAAAAAAAGTTTACCATAGACACATACTGCTAGTCATATGTCATATTTGCCTTGTTTACGCGCTGTTTAATTTTGTATTTGATATTTTAAAACCTAGTCGTAGAAAAAATATTGTATGCAACGTTGTAAAATTAAGTCAAAAACGCTCATGGCGTCTCTATTTGCGATACTCGCCGCCGCGGCGGCTCGTCGCAACTCGCGCCATTCGCATTTTTTGAGCTTACTTATACAACTGTTGCATAAAATACTATAATTTGTCCTGTAATTCAAATGAGTTAACTTTGCGTTTAGCATGAAATTTTTCAAAAAAAGCGACTATTGCTGAAAAACTGTACACATAAAACTAAACATTCTGCTAAACTGCGTAAAGTATCCAACAAGTATCCAAGTATACGAAACTTCCCTCTGGTCTCTTTCTGCATAACTATGGTCTATTTTGTATGTATTTGAAAATTGTTTTCGTTCATTTTGCTACTATCAAGAAGTTTCCGCTAATTTACATAACACAATGCTCTATTATTGTCAATGGTAGCAATACAAGGCGGAAAATTAACAAAGTCCATCTAGGACACGGAACAATTGATTTGTACAGCTGTTCTTTTGTGTCAACTATAACTATTTACTCTTGCGAAATTCTAGAACACTTAAACCTCTTCATATTTTGAACTTGTGTACCCGTGCGATGAAAAGTATCATATGACTTAACCATTTCAGTGCCGGTGACGCGCCAAGCGCGTCAAATCGGTTTTTGAAAAATTAGTTGACCGGGGTTATGGACTTTTTTATTAAAAGTGCGTTCTTAACTGACAGTTAACAGGTCGTTACAGAACTGACGATTAGTGTCAAACTCCATACATTTCGTCACCGGCTGACAGGTTAGACGGTATTTGAACATAGCTTAAGTTTCGCCTAACCGTACATTTTAAAATAATAATTTCTACGACACGAAGAGTTTTTATCTTAAAATTCGAAGCTTGCATATAGATCTATTATTTTCATTTAGGATCACTTCTTGAGTTTTTGTCAAAATATTCCAGTATTTTCGAAGTCTATCGCGAAAAGACACTGCGGAGACGGAATGATGATTAATAAATATTACATTGCTTATCTAGGGAGGTAAAACAAAGAATGTCTCAGATCGCAGGTATTTGACGCCCGAGCCGAAGTCGAGGACGATAAATATGCGAGCGGCTTTCTTTATTACCTCCCGTGGTAAGTACGGTCGGCCTCAAAAGTAGCTGAACATACTTATTTGTATCGCGGCGTAGTACTACAGTGTCCAAAAGTTTGAGGCTGACTGTAAAAAATTTTACGTCTACCCCAGGCCAGGAAGTGGAATTTTCCGCACGCGTAACGTGCGGTAATTGCCACTTTATGGCCAGTTGTGACGTAAACGTCTTTTATTGAAACGAAAATTGAAACGTTCGCTTCTCTTCAATATAAAGATAACGTCTTTACAATCCTGTCCAATAAATAACCACAGAGGAAATAATACAGACACTTACATACATTTACAGTAAGAACACGTTTATTGCACCTCTATAAATTACACGAAACGATGGTATAGCCATGTTCAAAGGCAACGTTTTCAAAAGAGATTTTAATCCCGAAGATCAAAGGTTTCCTTTGTTAAAGTTGAACACGGCCGAACATAGCTCGGGATTTTTAAGTAGGTACATTCATGTGTAAATAAATGAAAGCACCCCAATCTCTGTTTACCTAATAGACTACTACTACTCCTGAAGAAAAAATAATCGAAATCTGATCTGAGAATATATATGACGCCATGCCGCTGATAGGTACCCTGGGAGTGCCTGTGCCCATCAATGGGATGTTTTATTGCGAAAGCCGATACGTTAGGACTTAACCGTCCTAATGTATCGGTGTTCGCAATTAATAAATACAGATTACAATAAATACGGACGGTCGATAAAAGGGTACAACCCCTACGTAGGCAATAACCGGTTGTTAACTCAATATATCAATCACACCGTCATTTAAATCTACGTTCTTTAGAATTTTCCTGAAACGACTCAGTACGCCGTAGCCAATATTGATTGGACAAGGGTTACTCTTCAGAAATATGTATGCCACTTATTCCTCTCCATACATTTATTATGAAAATGGGCCAGAGGAATAAGGTGACCGCAGATATAATTAAATAATAAATAAATAAATAAATATTAGGGGACAATCTTACACAAATCGAACTAGCCCCAGCCCCATAGTAAGCTCAATAAGGCTTGTATTATGGATACTAGACGACGATATATTTAATAGATACAAATACTTAAATACATAGAAAACATCCATGACTCAGGAACAAATATTCGTGCTCATCACACAAATAAATGCCCTTACCGGGATTTGAACCCAGGACCTCCTGCTTCGTAGGCAGGGTCACTACCAACTAAGCTAAAGCGGTCGTCAAGATATATTTCTGAAGAATAACCCACAAACGGTAAAATTGATAGGCATCGGTCGTGTCGTGTGTGGCGATCGTTGTGCGTATCTATCTAACGTATGAGATAGCTAACACGGCTACGCTTTTACCGTGATGAAGAAACGCGTCTTTACCTTCTAAAATAAGGTATCTTTATATTAGGAACAGTATTCAGGAGTTTTGTTTGTGACTTGACCCCGCTGAGAGTAGTTTTGGCAAATCCAAAATACTTAAAACTTGAACGTATTAAAAACAAATTCACATTCTGAAATCGTTATAAATGTGCCTATGATTATGAGTTTCAGTGGCGTGGCGTCCAAAGAACTCGATTCCTGTCGGCTTGCCTAATAGCGTAGCGTGTAGCGGCGTGCATTATTTGAGCACCTTATTCTACACCTCTTAAGGAAAATATACACTAAATTTGCATCGGCTTGCCCAAGGACATCTTTTACGCCACGCCACTGATGAGTTCCCTCGATTTCACATGCATACTTAAAAAGAATGGGCAGTGCCAAGAGCAACCAACCTCTAAAATTGCAAAGGTGCTGGCAGGTTTCCTGAAATCTGCAACCTCTAATGTAAATCACCAAATGGCAGACCGCGGCCCACATCCGGACCGCCGACCTATTTTGTGCGGACTTTTATTTACATAGAGTCGGACTACGCTAAGTTTGCAGAGGTCGACGAAAAAGGTTTTATTAAAATATATATATATATGGCAACATGGGGAAACTACAGCAAGAGGAATTTTTAATCTTGGTACTTGGCAATATATTTTTCCCCTTATAACAAAATGTGTCTACATACTTACTGAAATAGATATCTGGGTCAGTCTTGTACTCATCCCTTTGTTCCAACCAAACTAAGCGATTTGTTCCAGGGTCTTGGATAATTTCTATGTATTTAAGTACGAGTAGTATATTTAAATATGTATATGTATACATACAAGCATTGCTTACTTTGGTTGGGACTAGGTCGATTTGTGAAAGTCTTTCCTGAATATTTTTTCAGTAGGTTTGTAGACACATTATAACTATGTATACGTATTACACGGAAAGATATTTGCCAAGTATCAAGGCGAATTAATTCTCTTTCTTGTGATGTTGCCATAAGTATGTGTTTTTTTAATAAAACCTTTCGACCTCTGCAAACTTAGCGTAGTCCGACTATACTACTATGAAACGGACCGCAATGGTAATTTTATTTTAAAAACCGGACCCCTGAAGAAAATAATTGGTGACGTTTCGGAAATTGGCAGAAAACATACCAGTCGGAAGACATTGTAAAATAAGCCCTTCGCTGCGTTGTTTCTCTAGAAACGGATAAGTTATTGCACAAAAAGTTATCAATCAGAAGTGTTTATAAACAATTAACCGAACAATAATCACTTTTTTACTTTAAAAATCCCGACCGCGATGCACTTTACATGTGCATAAAATCCGCCATTTTTTAACGAACTTCATAGGTACCCAGTGGCACTCGCGCCATCAAGACTATTTAATGATGTATCATTTATCAAAATCGGTTGTGCCGTAGAGTAGTTACGAGCGGACATAGGAACGGACATATATACATGCATAAATACTTATATCCATACAGGTCAAACACATAACCCTTCTTTGGGCTTCGCCGCAGTCGGGTAAAAAGGCGAATAAGATAGTCTTTGAAAAATAAAACATCCTAGTTGCGTGCAGATTCAGTTGATATACAGGGCGTCCCACGGCGATGCCACATGGAGGGAAAGTACCTTAAATATCATAGATAGCATATTTTGCTGAAAGAAGACTTCATTTTATTTTTAAAACTTAGTAAAGTTGCATTCATACTTTTTTAATTTTTTTTGAAAAAAAATGTATGGAAAAAAATTATCGCGTCATTGGAGGAAAAGTACCTTAATTATTGTAAATGAACATCTTACTGAAAGAAGACATTATTTTGATTTAAAAAAACAAGTTGAATTGCATTTTAAATAATTTCATGGTTAAGCCGTGTCAATTATTGTTTAAACATGTTTTAAAATTATTGACTAGGCAGAAAAACAAGTATCTTAAACTATGATCAGGTGTTGAAAGTAAAAAAAAAAAAGTTTAAAAAGTTTGTTGGCGGGAATTGACTATTTTATTTAGTTATTTCGCTTTACGAGAATTTTGTTACGACGGTATTGTATTAAATAACCATGGCGTATCAAAATAATGTTGATTTAATGGAAGCATACTTTTTGAACCACAAAAACATAACATTAGCCTTAAATTGGCACCGTGAAAGATATCCTGATAGAAATACACCATCTCGATTTATTATGAAACGGTTGGTGGATAATCTGACAGGGACGTTTCGATCATCGATTACTACAACCACGGCACCAAATGTTAAACACTGACGATGAGCTCGACATTTTGATATACTTTGAGGCAAATCCTAAATGTTCAGTGAGGGAAGGTGAAGCAGAAACCGGATTTTCGAAAAGCAAAATACACCGTGTACTGAAAAAATACAAATTTAAAAGTTACGTTGAAGGGCGATTAGTACAAAAATTGCAACCGGGTGATCCTGGTAGACGATTGATCTTCTGCCGAGAAATCGAGAGGCTCATTCTAGAGAATCAAGATTTTCTTATTAATATTATCTGGTCTGACGAAACAAACTTCAGCAATAATGGTATGTACAACAGACGTAATAACCGCATCTGGAGCAGGGAGAATCCCTTACGTATCCGCGAGACTAACAATCAAGTGCGTTTTTCCTTCAACTGTTGGTGTGGTATTGTAAACAACCGGGTCCTCTTAGTACATTTTTACGAAGGGCATGTAAATACGGATAGGTATTTAGAAATACTTGAGATTTTAAGAATTGAGATAAATAATCTTCCGTTGGCAGAACGACAAAACATTATTTTTCAGCAAGATGGGGCTCCGGCTCATAACAGTCACAGAACAAGGGATTATCTCAATAAACACTTTACTTCCTGGATCGGAACAAATGGAGAAACTAGATGGCCGCAGAGATCCCCAGATCTAACCCCGTTAGATTTTTTTTATGGGGTTATGTAAAAAATGTAGTTTACAAGAACCAGTATGAAAATGTCCACGAGCTACAAGCAGAACTTAGACGTATTATTTTAAATATCCACCACACCATAATTAAAAAACCGGTCAAGTGCGAGTCGGACTCGCGCACCGAGGGTTCCGTACAAACTTGTCAGTAGATACGTGAATAATTCAAGAAAAACTGTATGGTGGGACAAACTTAACTTTGCTCTTGTGAAACTGTTGTGCCCATACATCGACATATGCCGCGGTTAGTTTAGTAGGAGCAAATAAGGTTGTCTTACGATTTTTGCGAATTTCTAAAAAACGCTGCAAGTTAGCAAAACGATTTTATTTTTCCTGTAATATTTAGGATAATATTAATAATCGGTAATTATTGCAGATTTTTCTGTTCAGTATCTTCGGAGATAATAGGGGGGGAACGGTATTTTTTTAACGGTTTTTGTCTTCAATCAAAAACTACATGTCTAAGAAAAAAAATAAAAACTGTTTTGGAATCTACATATTAAGCCCTTTCATTTGATATCCCACTCGATATATTAGCTCAACTTTCGATTTATGACATCCCATATCGGTCCCCTTTAAAAAAAAAGTAAAAAAGGTATAAGATTCTTTTTCTGTCCCATAGGCTCGCATTAGCAATTTTTAACACTATTCCAAATTTCAAGTCGATAGCATTAGTAGATCCTGAGATATCTTGCTGTGACAGACGGACAGACAGACAGACAGACAGAGTCGCACCTAGAGGTGTGCGCCGCGCCGGCGCGCCGCCGCCGCCGGCTTTTTTGGCCACGCCGCCGCCGCCGATTTCTGATCGGCGTGAAATCGGCGTGGATAAAAAATTTATTGCAAAAGCAGATTTTCGTACCAAATATCAAATCTAACCTTATTTAACACTTTGTTCTAGCAGTTCATGGCATATACTCTGTTGAAATCTAGGTTCATCCAATTTTTGGATAACGTTTTTTTTTATCATCCTCTCGTAGGATTTCAAAAGACGGCAGAGGCTAGTTAAAATGCTCTAGATCATCATTAACATCTTAATCAGGAGACATTAATTGATGAACATAGGTCTGCCCTAAATAATTCCGAACGAACAGTCGCAACGCACACGTTTTCTCTTGATCGAATGCCGACGAACTTAAACATGTCCTCAGATCATTTTGTGGAGGCCAACCCACGCTCCATCTTCCTTCAGATTCGTGGTCTCCCTTTGGGAACCTTTCCATCCCATCGGTCATTGTTGCTCGAGCTATATGCCCAGTCCATTACCACCTCATCTTGCTAGAGTTATGTCACCCAAGTAGGTTCTTTGGAAACGGAACGAAACGGATTTACTAATTTGGTAACGTAAACTCCAAGCATAGCTCTCTCTATGGAACGTTGAGTGACTCGACCCTATTTATGAAGGTGAAAGACTATACGTCTACTGGATATCTCGTCACTAGTCAAAAACTATTCTTGAGACATTGAGACATGGTGAGAGAGAAGAACTGAAGTGTATGTTTCAGTTACATATGTGTATTCGTAGTTCTCGTCCTAGACAACTTCAAGGTTACCTGCCCCAAGACCGACTGGGATCAGGGTATTCGACATAACTTTCGTCTTATAAACACAGGGGTCGTTGAGCATATTTTTTATTATTTTTAGTTCGGCCCATTTCTAAGCATTTGTAATATTTGAGTTCAGGAAGATATTGGGCAACAGAGGAACTAAAGTGTCCATCAAAGTGAATGGCAAGTTATTTGTACCTGGTAGTCCAGCCAGTTTGAGCTCTGCCCTTTTTAATCATTTTGTTCGCTGGTTTATTAACCTAGTTTACTATACTTTTGTTAGAGCTACTGAGAGCTGTGGTTTGCTTATGTCTGCTGCTACTTATATGTTTTTCCAGTACAGAACCGTATTAGAGATTCGGCCTCGAGGTACCTTAGTCACGCGCTCTTATGGAGAATATGGAATTACATGGAAGCTTTCGAAAGATGACAGTAAAGTCCCAAAAATCGAAAAAAACAAGCCTTTTTGTGGTACTTAATCTAATTTTGGTCTGTTTGGGTAACGTTGGAAAAACTTAAGTTCATTCTCGCGACGCTTTAGATCCTGTAACTATAGGCGTTTGGCCAGTGAACTTCTCTCATACATGCAGTGATGACCTGTGTGAACCTAAGTTGCTCCGTAGAAATGAGGAAATCAGTATAAGCACTATTTAATTGATGTAGCTCCGAATAACCAAGTGGTAATGCCATACCATATAGCTCGAATAAATAATGTCTGATAAGGCCTAAAACCTCTCGAATAGGCCGAAGATGTGCCATGTAGAACCAAGATGAAGCATGGGTCACTTTCCCTCAGTAGATGGCTTTGGCATCTTAACGTTATGATCACTAGTGCCAAAAAGGCAAAAAACGCAAATTTTAACCATTTTATTTCAATTTTTTTTTGTAAAAATATAGGTTTATAACATTAAATCAGAGTTTAAGGTGATGTACGGCGATATTTTAAATAACTGTGTCCCTGAATTACGGTTTTTCGCTGTGTGAAATCATGTTTCAATCACGCCGATTTCACGCCGAAAATACGCCGCCGCCGCCGATTTTTGGCCAAACGCCGCCGCCGACAATTTTTTGATCGGCGCACATGTCTAGTCGCACCATAAGGGTTCCTTTTTTACCATTTTGGTACGGAACCCTAAAAATCGACAGGGAGTGAAATAATGAAAAGAGTGAGACTTTGTATTGAACAGGATGGAAAACATTTTGAGCATTTGATAAATTGATTTAATTTTGTATTAGAAATATTAAAATGCATGGCCTTATTTTTATTTCGTTATTTAGCAAAAAAGTAATTCTCACATTGAAGCCTTTCGATCGATATGACAAAGCTACAGGGTATTTTTTTTTCTCGTGTAGCGGGTTCGATTCCCGGTTTAACCATGAAATTATTTAAAATGCAATTCAACTTGTTTTTTAAATCGAAATAATGTCTTCTTTCAGTAAGATGTTCATTTACAATAATTAAGGTACTTTTCCTCCAATGACGCGATAATTTTTTTCCATACATTTTTTTTCAAAAAAAATTAAAAAAGTATGAATGCAACTTTACTAAGTTTTAAAAATAAAATGAAGTCTTCTTTCAGCAAAATATGCTATCTATGATATTTAAGGTACTTTCCCTCCATGTGGCATCGCCGTGGGACGCCCCGAAATGCGATATCGCAACATAAAATTACGATGAACGTATAACCGATCAAATTCCAGAATTTAGCTGATCAATCATCGGTGATTGATCGCTTCGTCAATACTGAATATCTCATATTCACCGAGAAAGTTGAAACCATCATCCGTTTGCTATTTTACAAGCTTTTATTTAACTTACCGTGTTATGTATTGGTTTGTGTGAGTGAAATCTTTGAAGCTAAATTACGACTATTTTCTGACGTTTATATAAAAACAAACTGTCTTTTAGTACCTCCATGCGATATGGAAAGGAAATGATTCAACAGATATGTACCTGCAATTCAGTAATCGGCATCACGCGAAACAGTTCAGCTAGTTAGTGCCCCAACTCATCCGGCAAACACACAAGGTAGGTACAAATCTACCTAGGTAATAGCTACCAATTTAGTACTAACCAGTCTATTATCTATTGTACAGTCGCCATCAGATATATCTGAGCTGTTAGTGTACTCATAAATATCTGAACACGGCTCTAATGCTATGAAAATAGAGCCGTGTTCTGATATTTATGAGTACACTGACAGCTCAGATATATCTGATGGCGACTGTACAATAGGGATGATGACTGGGTTAAAAACATGTAATTCTATTTAGTCCGTCAGTTAGATTATGGAAAAATATGGGACACGTATTTTTTGGTTTATCAAAATATTAAAAACCGACAAAGTTATAGATCATCAAACTTCTGGAGTGGGGGCTTGTGACGTCACTCTTGAGTACAATTTGTACTCAAGAGTGACGTCACTCGAAACTTCTAAGCACTCTATCCTCGTCAGTTTTCGTTTGTCAAACAAAACAAAAAATACGTGTACAATATTTTTTCATAATGTAACAGACGGACTAAACAGTTTTTTTTAGTCATCTAGCCTATTCCGCATCCTCACCTTCTTCTGTTATATGTCGACGGAGGCATGTGTCCTTTGAATCTCGTAGTCCAAGGAAAAGTTGACGATACCAAAGTATAAAGATTAAAGGCAACCATGTAGTCCAACTTCGGACGTTTAGGAGCGCGCGACACGTGTTCACACAGACGCACGATCGCGCGCCTGTGTGAATGCGATCCATACTGGAGCATTTTTACGCATTCTTAAATCTTGACTTCGTACGTTCGTTCACGGCGCGCACACATTCAAGCTCGCGTACCTTTTGTCGGAAGAAAAATTACTACCGTAAGGTCGGGGTACTTTCGCCCTGGGGGGTAACTTTGGCCATAGGGATTAATTGGGTCCAGGTTTGATTATTGCATTTAAATTACGGCACTTTGCCATGTGGTTGGTTTTAGCTGGCCGTTCCTGTTTATTATCAGACCCTATAGATTTGAGATATGTGATTTACAAGGAGGGCAAAGTTACCCTACATTTGGCCAAAGTACCCCGACGTTACGGTACTAATATACTGTGACGATACCAGGCCACAAGAAAGACAACATATGTATTATATATACAGATCTGCTTGAAGCTGCAGTAAATGTCTGCTCCATATACTGGTGTGTTCACAATTTAATGTGATCTTTGTACGTTGATGTTTCTGAATTGTTTTACATGTAAAACCCTTTTGCGTCTGTTTACTTCACTGAAAAAAATACATACCTAGATCGAAAAATATGTTGCTCTAGACAAGTAAGTCAATTAGCATCGAAAAATCCGCTTGACAACTTTAAAATAAAAGGAATAGGTGTGATAACGAATGAAACACTAAATCAAAGTGATCGAGGACTTTCAATTGTGTTTCCACGCTTTCCCTGGCAAGATTCTATTACGCCGCAGACTCGATATTCTTAATACTGATTTATGTACCAGCCTCGTAATCAATTAGTATTCCTAACGATACGCTGTCGTTGACGAATGGGTGCAATCATCGAGGAACTGCACTTTAATTAATTGGAATTGTCGTGGAAATCTTGACAGAAGCTATGTAGTTATAATGAGTCCGTATAATCCGTAATGCAGGCTTGTCAGTTTTTTTTTATGAAACAGGGGGCAAGCGAGCAGACGGGTCGCCTGATGGTAAGCAACCACCGTCGCCCATAGACACCTGCAACACCAAAAGAGTCACAAGTGCGTTGCTGTCCTTTCAGGTGGGAGTACGCTAAATACGCAGGTACGGTAAATAGAAGATTGTTTCGAGGTTATGCCTTCCAGATTGACCTGACCAAGTCCCAGGTTACGCGGTAAAGATTTTAGCGACAAAACCTCTGGCGAAAACAAATTAGGTATTTCTTATATGTTATAATACCCATTTACTCAGTGCATGTGCAGTGGCCAGCCTGCGATGCGCGCGTGCATAACGGCGTGCAGTAGGTAATTGCACTTTATCGCTGTCGGAAGATAAGCAGATACGCGCGCATTTATGCGTGATCTATGTTATAGCTTTGCCTGTTCTTCGCATTTTTTCTAAAGTTATGCAAAGCACGGGAGCGTGGAAGTTTAATGGAAATGCTAAATATACCTACCTAAGGAATAAATCATATACAAACGTTTTTTTCATACTTACGATTAATTTTTAGGTATTATTCTGTTTTCTTCGCCAATTTGTCAAGTTGTTTACTGAAGCTTTTTTTAATATTTATATTACCCAGGACCAGGACTCCTCACTCGTGTATTTTAAAGCTGAGCAAGGTTAAAACTATTCATATAAGGTTAACACAATTTATTCACTGAAGCTACTTAGACTTAATACCGTTAATTCGATAATTAACGATAATAACGTATTTTGAGTATAAAAAAAAACAGAAAGACATGAAAATCATCCGCTAAATGCTTCGTCAAACTTACTTAATAACGCATGCAAACCAAATGTTTATCCGCAACAAGCATCGTAAATCTTAAAAATAGCAATTTAAAAAAAAAAAAACCCCACTATGCAAAAAATAAATAAAAATTAACCTAATAAACCCCCACTCTGCATCAAGCCCGATCCAAAAGTCCCCATTATGCCGGCAGCATTGCCCCGCTGAATGGCAACAGAGACTTGTTGGACCAACCAGGACCCAGAACGAGGATCATTGCCCTTCTCCCGCAGACGCCGACCAATCTCCTTAAAGAGCCTGAGCGCCTCTTCACCCCAGGGGCCAGCCATCTCCACGGCGACCGGAACAAAATCATACGCTGTCTCCAAGGCAGAGTATTTGGCGTGTTTTAATTTAGCGGCACTCTCCGCCGCAGAGCCCGCCGTCCTCATGGTTTGCCTCATATGGGTAGCAGCAAAAGTGCTTACACACGTTGCATCCCATAAAAGGCAGCGCTCTCTCTGCCAAGGAACCAACGTGAGTCCGTCCGGCCTTTTGCCATCCGTGCGAGCAAACCTGGAGGCTCCAAAACGCATGGGACATTGACAGAGACCAAAGCCCGACAAACAATGTCATTAATAGAATGGTGCCTTGGGAAACGCCCCGCACATCTTTGACAGCTCAGTCCATGGTGCCCATTCTCCTCTACCATCACCCCACAATATCAGAGAGTTTTGAGTATCATTTACGTTTTACAACGATGCCCAGCTCTGGTTAAAAACCTTGAGACGTCCACTGCTGAACAAAGGTTTCCCCTAAAGCAGGGGTTCCCAAAGTGTACGCCGCAGCGCCCTGGTGCGCCGTAGAAAGTAAAGAGGGGCGCCGTGAGTCGATCATCTATCATTATCTAAAACCACAAATATTCGCGGGTACATATAAAGCAACAATACCTATTTCGAGCGAACTAGGGTAGGGCGCCATGACGAAGTACTAAACTTGTAAGTGCGCCACGGGCTGAAAAAGATTGGTCTCGAGAAATATGTCTGCGGTCACCTCATTCATCTGGCCCTTTTTCATTCTAAATGCATGGAGACAGATGAATGAGTCGCAGACATATTTCTGGAGAAATGCCCGGCAATCCCTGTTAAGACTGCCACAACGAACGGTCGCTTTCTACCCTTTTCCACGTCCTCAAACTAAAACCTAGAAAATCTTCGGCTACCGAGCGAACATGTTCCACAAATCGTGCTCCTGGTCCTTTAGCAATCTAAACTGCTCAGCTACAATACTAAAAAGTAAATTTTCAGCTTGCTTCAATATTAAAGGTAACGGCTCCAGCGACCCGGCCTTGACCTGCGTGAATCGTTTAACGTTAACGGTTCCAGTCGTGTTGTAAAGGTTATTTAACGATGGGGTTCAAAGTCACATTATTAGCGCATAATTATGTATTCTGTACAGTCATAGCTGAGGCAATGGCCGACGCATACGTTCAAAATTAGATTTCTAACTTGTATCTTCAATTAGTTGCGGCCGAAGCCCTCAAACGGCGGAAATACAGGGGCTTATGCTTATGGCCTTATGCCCTTTGCTTATGGCCTTTGGTGTCTGTGGGGCCCATCAGCACAGACTCTTTTTAAAGAAATTTCAAAGCGGTTGGCGACGCCACTAGTGCAGTCATTGAAGCATTATGGCTCCGAATTTTTTTACTGTGAACCGAATTGCATACAATTTTGGAATTAGGTTCATCTTACCCTTAACTTCAAAAGTGAAAATGATTTGAACTCCGCAACCACCCTGGGGGTGGTTGCCACCCCTTCTCGGGGGTGAATTATTTTTTTTTCAAAATCGTCTCGGAAATCGATAGAAGGCCTAATTTTAAGCAAAAACTCTTCTATAAAGTTTTTCAAAAAATCCAATACATTTCAAGTTATTGGCAATTGAAAATTCGCATTTTTGTCACGTTTTTCATCGGTTTTTTTGCAAATATCTCCAAAAATATACGTTTTATCGAAAATTTTATACGGAACAAAATTGTAGCAGGTAAAACAATGAACAATTTGGTTTTTTATAAAGTATTCTAAGTGCAATATTAAGCTAGATATTAAAGATCAAAGCCGTTTTTTATTTTGTCTGAAATTTAATCGATGTGGTCAATGCCATCTAGCGGCGAGCAGATGCATTTTATGCATTTTAATACAAAAGGGTTCTGTAGTGCTTGAAATAAGCTTTAAAATGAGCACTATTAAAAGTCTTTTGCACGTAAAATAAGTGAGCTGTATTGCAAATAAGGGGAGCATCTAATGTTTTTTCTTTTAAATCAATGGGTTTCATAAGTGCCATTTCCACCAAAATTAAAATTAATCGTATTCCGCTTAGAATTAACTTCATTATGAAGAGTTTGATAGATAGTATCAGTTTGGCTGCTTCAGGACACATATTTTTCAAAAAAGTCACGATTAAAAAAAAAACATAATTTCAAATTTTTAAAACACCCACTTATTTTTCATAATATCTCAAAAATTACGACAGATACGTATAAAAGTGTACGCATTAAAATTTTAGGTATTTTTCTGACAAACAATTTAGTTTTTTTGTTTTCTCTGTCAAACAAAAATTGACGGAGATATGATTGTTTAAAGAGCGCGTGGCAGCGCAATCACAGCCTCTCTTAAGCCCTTTAACCCTTCACCGTTTTAGAAAAAGGTTTTTTACTATATATTGCAATGAAGGATGTTGTAGCTCTCTTAATTACCTTTACAATGGTTTTTTATAAATAGTGATAGCATGAATATTGAAGGAGTTATGGTCCAAAAACTTATCATATTTTTTTCTACTTAGTAACTGAAAATTTCGAAGTGTGAATATTTGGAGCAATGTGAAAGTACGCAGTATAATAGAGACCCACAACTATTGTAATGTGTATATATAAGGTCCTAATTGATTAGTTGCAGATATTTTTACAGCTGATAGTACTCGGTCTCTGGAGTATATTAAAGCATGAAACATTATAGCTTTTACGATGCTTTTTTGGAGAAAAAGGAAAAACAAATTTGCTACGTAATAACACCCTGTTAATGTGATTACTAAATGAAAACTCATTGAACAGATTCTAGTAGCTCTTTTACGTACCACTTAACTGTAACTGGCCACTTCACGTCGATAAATCCCATCCTAATGACATTTGCAGTTTTCCCGCCGAACCGTTACGACCTTTACTACAAACAATTGTTGACATGACAGATAGTGTTATTGTGACATGTGATAATGCACATGGTGATTTTTTTTAGACGAAATTATAATTATTTTTTTTGTTAGGTAAATGAAATCAAAAAAGTTATATGAAAAGTTTTCTTAATTTCTATTTAAAGTTAATTATTTTAATGTGAAGTATAATGTGTTAAAATATCTGCAACTAATAAATTAGGACCTTATATATACATAATATGGCTCATATATTTTGGAAACGTAGGCATGAATACATACCAACGTTCTTATATGTATATATAACGACGTATGAATGACGGTTTATTAAATCCACTTAAGTCTGTAAATCCACCCGCACCACAAGAACTGCTGAAAATGATTTTTCATCACACTTGCTCGAAAATGGTGTCATTACACGTAGGTTTTGCGGGCCGTAAATGACCTATTACGCCCTAGGGCGTAATGGTTTTCTTTTTAAATTTGAAACGCTGGTTCTGTTTTACTCCTATTTGTCATGTTCAAAGAAAACGCCAACTTACTTTTTTAACTTTTCTTACTGAAATATTTATTTAAAGAGAACTGTTATTGCAAATACATGTAAACACATATTTCTGTAACATTAATTAAATGTTTAAATAGTGTATTTCAGTATTTTGCAAATATAAAATCAACCATTTTAAGTCTTTACCGCTATGGTTTCCGAACGTGACTTGTCGTCTTGATATATGTCACTAATGTCACTGTCAGTTTTACAATTTTATTTAGGTCAAGTAAGGTTATTTTAATCAGATTTCCTCACAAGTGTGATGAAAAACATTGTGTGTGCCACGGGCGGTAAAGGAATTACAAACTCGTGTTATTAAAGCCCTCGGCTTCGCCTCGGCCTTGTAACAAACACTCGTTTGTAATTCCTTACTTACCGCCCTTGATACACAATGTACTATTTTGCAACTGCAAAAAAGGATGTGGAGCGTCTTGCGGATGCA
The DNA here is from genome assembly GCA_947034925.1 of Eudemis profundana. Classification (NCBI taxonomy): domain Eukaryota; kingdom Metazoa; phylum Arthropoda; class Insecta; order Lepidoptera; family Tortricidae; genus Eudemis; species Eudemis profundana. The sequence continues at coordinate 24,991,609 of OX344802.1, forward strand.
GAAAAGTTGGTCTGTTTTGTAATAGTACCTGTGGAACGTGCAGTGGAGATAACTGCCAAAATAGCCCTCCAATTCAGCCAGAAGATGTTGAATGTGACAGCGACTCCGACATTGAGTCATGAATAATAATATTGTATTTTAATAATAATAGTACAATTTTATATAATTTGTAAATATTTTATTCAATAAATGGCAATTTTTTAATCTAAATTAAATTATTTTTAATATGTTATCATTAGAGCGTGAATGCTTTTTTTATCGACTATCTAAATGTCGATAGTGTATGTCACTGATATTTTCAAAGAGGTGTCACTAGGTACTACTTATTACTTTTGTATAAAGACAATAAAGATATATACAACGTGTTTTCTGATCCACTGAAAAGCCTGAACGGGGTGATTATACTGAACAACTTTTACTATCGGGACAAATTTCATACGAAATGTCGTCATCGATCGGTCGAAAATAGTCGAAAACTCGTAATGTATGAAAAGTCCAAAAAAATTTTTGAGATTTCGGGGTTGGCTGCATACACACTATCGACATTTAGATAGTCGATAAAAAAAGCATTCACGCTCTAGTGAAAAGAAATGTCAGTGCGACAAGATAACGGGGTCTAGTAATCATATATATTTACTGTTTTAATTTAGGGGTAGTCGGTCATCTGTATTTGTAATGGGGGTCACAAGTGACCCCCATGGCGCCCAATGTGTTAAGGGTAGAAAAGCTTAAGAATATGATAATCATTTTCGAGAGTGTGGAATAATATTTAAATCCTTTTCATTTTATCAAAAAAAAAATTTAACAATTTTTTATCAAGGGGTAGTTTTCAAGGGTTGAAAGGGGGTTAAAAATTTGATAATTATTATAGAGAATATAAAATATTACTTACTCTATACTTACATCTTTTTATGTCATACCAACGTATTTTTTTGTGATTTTTTCAATTTAGGGGTTGTTTGCAATTTCAAGGGGTTGAAAATTATTTTAATATGAGGTAATTATGTTAGAAAATACTTTACAATTTCACCACTTACTATTAGACATGTTTTCTAGCGATAAAATGGCTCAATGTCAATTTTTCCATTAAGGGGTTGTTTACACCCCTTAAAAATAATAGGCGGAGTTCAGATCATTTTCACTTTTGAAGTTAAGGGTAAGATGAGCCTAATTCCAAAATTTCATGCAAATCGGTTCACAGGAAAAAAAATTCGGAGGTAAGACCGTATTTTTCGCTTCAATGACTGCCCTACACGGGGGACAAGAGAGTGGCAGCTTCCCCGCTTAGCGCATAAGCATCGCGATTCAGCGAGGAAATGCTGCCAGCGTTCTCGGCACAATGCTACAGGGGCCCATTTTAGAAATAGGGTTTTGGCCTTTAGGCTCACGTCTACAGATTCCCAATTCTACAGATCCTCATACCTACAGATTCCCAATTCTACAAATTCTCACGTCTACAGATTCCCAATTCTACAAATTCTCACGTCTTCAGATTCCCAATTCTACAGATTCTCATATCTACAGATTCCCAATTCTACAGATTCTCATATCTACAGATTCCCAATTCTACAAATTCTCACGTCTACAGATTCCCAATTCTACAGATACTCATATCTACAGATTACCAATTCTACAAATTCCCATATTTACAGATTTTCAGCAGTACAAATTCCCGATCGTACAGATTTTTCACAATTACGATCTGTGAGAATAACCAATTATGTTGCTCACTGTTCTCTCGCAGTAAAAACTGTTCGTGCCATAGTATACGTACCTACTAGGAAGCCTCAACCTTGCCTTGGTTTTGTAAACACGGTTTTTGAAACAAAATAAAATATTTCTTTATAACTCGCTTAACTCGTTTTTAGGTATATTTAGGTTTTAGTTTATAGTTTATTCTTTACTTCTGTTTGTTTTGTTACCGTTGATCAAATAGTTTTTTTAAGTTTAGTTATAATAAACAAAATAAATAATTGTTTATATCATTTGTTGCAGAAAGAGTCCCGGACGGACGTGCAGTTCCACCTGGCGGCGTTGCGCGGGGACTGCGAGCGGCTGCGACAGTTGCTGGACACCGGGAAGGTGCACATCGACTCCCGGGACCGGGTCAGTTGTGTATAGGGTTGCCAGATTCAGGCATTTCATTTCCAGGACACACATTAAGAGCAATGCCTAGCTGAGCAACTTTTCGAATCTCGAATTTTTGACGCAATGTTTCTGTCGCGCTGCTGTGGGCGGGATTCCAATTCGTGCGATAAGGACAACTGCAGCTCGGACTAACAATCCCACGCAAACAAACTCAAAAATCGAGGTTTCGCTCTCGACTGTCTCCTCCTCCAAAACGCAACCAATCATTATAAAATTTTGGGAACTGCAAGAAGAAGAAATAATCTACGCCGCTATGTTTTGATTTTTTTTATATTTGTTGTCATATTTGTACACTGCTCCTTTTTTGGCAGCCAATTCAATTAAGGCGCTGTAAGTTTCTTTAAAATAAAAATATCCAAAAAAGCAAAACATAGCGGCATAGATATTGATGATATTGATCTTATTTGAAAAATTCATTGCTCTATGTTCAAACACCAGAGAGGAAACAGTCGAGAGCGTTTGTATGGGAAAATCACAGGTAGGCATTCCTCTTAAGTCTCAGCTTTGTGCGGTTCAAAAAGTTGATTCACCCTTCTGCAAAAACTTATTCACAACTCATATTATCCAAAGATAAATCTGAAACAAATGGTCAAAAGTCAGCCAGCAAAGGCAGCAGTTTTAGCATACTGCGCTAAAGTTACCGATGATAGCGCAAAGCTCAAGTCGTTGGCAGCAAAGCTTTGGTTTCGCTGAAACCGCTTGCCCCACTTTTAGTTTAGCTTTTTATAGCTCGCTGTGGTCGTACTATAGCTATTTACTAATATTACGGCCTAGATTCCAAGTAACAAGCGGATGCGATTTAGTTATTTAAATTTTATTGCACAAAAGAAAACTTATCGTATGTGCAACAGGCGATTCACATTGACCCAATTTTCTAGATAATTTTTGTAGATGATATTTGAGTGTGCGTGAAGGCCAAGTCAATGTATATTAGTAATCGGGTTAAATCTTCTAGCAATAAAATAAAAACGACTTGGGCGGTTATAAACGAGGAACTAGGTAAAACTAAAGCATGCAGAAATAAAATGCAGTTGATAGTCAATGATTTAGTACTTGAAGATAATAAAGACATAGCGAATTCATTTGTAAACTTTTTTGCAAACATTCCGGTTGAAACAACAAAGACTCTTAACTCGAGTTGTATAGAAGCTGAGTATCTTTTAAGGAATAATGTACCTGAGGGCGATTCTTTTAATTTTCATCACATCAATGAAGTTTATTTAATAAAAACTTATAAATCCCTGAATTTAAAGATCACCAAAGATATATTTGGACTCTCTACGAAATTACTTGATGCAGTAATCGATGTTATCGCTCCTGACCTGTGTTTAATTTTCAATATGTGCATTGATAGTGGTACCTTCCCTGATCTTATGAAATGCAGCAAAATAGTTCCTCTTTTCAAATCTGGCGACCCCAAAGACCGGACAAATTTTCGACCCATCTCGGTTCTACCTGCTCTAAGCAAGGTATTTGAAAAAGTAATTCTGAATCAGGTCTTGTTCCACTTTAATTCCAATAATATCTTACATTGCCATCAATTTGGTTTCACTAAGGGCCGTTCGACAACTGATGCCACAACAAGTCTTGTGAAACATATATTTGATGCCTTGGAGGATTCGCATGACGCTATTGGCGTATTCTGCGATTTATCTAAGGCCTTCGATTGTGTGGATCACTTGATATTGTTGGCAAAGCTCAATCACTATGGTGTTAGGGGAAAGGCCTTGGATGTCCTTCGGTCATATTTAACAAACAGAACTCAATGTGTTGATGTTGATGGATCTAAGTCAGAGGATATGGCAGTCAAAATAGGAGTACCCCAAGGGTCTATACTAGGTCCCTTTTTATTTTTGACTTATATTAATGATTTACCTTACATGCTGAATGATCTAACTAATACGGTTTTATTTGCGGATGACACGTCTCTCTTATTTAAAGTGCCAAGAAATGATCAGTCAGCTGACATATTTATTAATTCTGTTTTACAGAAAACATTGCATTGGTTTTCAACAAATAATTTACTTTTAAATCCAAAAAAGACCAAATGTATTCGTTTTTCAAGTTGGGGTCCTCGCTCAACACCTAAATCTCACCTTAAGTTAATATTAGGTGATCATGTTTTGGAGTTTTCAGAAAACACTCTCTTTCTTGGATTAACTATTGATTCCAAATTACAATGGGGTTCGCATTTGGCTTCCTTAAGTAGTAGGTTGTGCTCTGCTGCCTATGCTGTTAGAAAAATTAGGCAAATCACTGACGTAGACACAGCTAAACTAGTATATTATAGCTATTTCCATAGCTTAATGTCTTATGGTATCTTGCTGTGGGGAAGAGCCGCAAACGTAGACAGCATATTTGTTCTGCAAAAACGAGCAGTCCGAGCAATTTATAATTTAAAACCACGAACATCCTTAAGAGACTTATTCAGAGAAGTCAACATAATAACACTGCCATCACTGTTTATTTATGAAGTGATTATGTACGCAAGAAAGCACTTTGAAAGCATGCCGAAAAATTATGATTTACATTCCTTCAATACTAGAAATAAGGGAAAGCTGGCTGTGTCTCGGATACGCCTTGCAAAATTTAGGAAGTCATTTATTGGACAAGCCGTGCATTTTTACAATAAAATTCCTAGTCCAATAACTGATCTTCCTAATCATAAATTTAAGAAAATAGTTAAGGATACATTGACGCACAAATCTTTCTATAAGGTGTCAGATTATATAACAGATAAGGATGTTTGGAAAAATTGTAATAGTATTTAATGTATTTAATATAACTGTAATAATAAGTGTATATTGTATTGACGGACATAAGTGTATCTTAGTATACCTACATGAGAATAAATGAATTGAATTGAATTGAATTGAATTTGTCAAGGATAGCAGTGGCGTGGCGTAAGATATCCTTGGGCAAGCCCATACAGATTTAGTGTAGGTACCGTACATTTTCCTTAAGAGCTGTAGAATATGATTAAAATGCCCGATATTAGGCAAGCCGGTGGGAATCGAGTTCTGTGGGCGCCACGTCACTGAAGGATGGCATGGTTTTGGATTCATAAACAATGGATAGCCTACAGTAAGGTAAAGAACTCTTCTTTTCTAATAAGAGCCTCGATCCTCCCTTAGTGTATTTACGTCTGATGGTGATGATATTGCATTAAGGCTGCGTTTCCCCCAGAGCTGGGGGAAGCGAGGTAGCGGAGCGGTGTGCGAGGAAAAAATCCTCCAATGCCGGGCCGCGCTGAGCGAGAAGCGAGGCGAATCCACCTCCCACACCGCTTTACCAACGTTTCGTAAAGTGTTTGTATTAATCGCACAATGAAATCAATTTTTATTTCGCATCATAGAAGATGCGTCTTCGAAAGATTCCATTCAATCTGAACCTTTAAAACTACCCATGCCCTACCTGCCTGTAAAGTACAGCGTATACTACAGGCAGATAGGGTAGAGGTAGTTTTAAAGAGTTCGAATTTGATGGAATTTTTAAAAGACGCACTTGCCCCTGTTGACGCAATTACCTCGGTGGACCTTACCCGCTAGCCGCTCATGCCTCGCGCTCGCCACACTAAGGCGTTAATCGCGAACTTATGACGTGTCCCATCAGACGTGAGCGTAACGTTTCGTAACCTTACGTAACGTGTTTGGATTAACCGCACAATGGAACCAATTTTTATTTACGGTACTTTTAATGACTTTCGCTTGTACCGTCGGACCGTGACCAGTGCATTTGAAGATATAAATATACACATTAAAGTGAAAAGCGACTGCAAAGCTAGGTTTTAATTTGCACCGTTTAAGTATTTATGGCGAGGTTACTTTATGGGAAGCGTATTTGTTTTGCACATATTTTCTTTAGTTTGATAAAAGGTACCTATTTACTTATTTATGCATCATCATAATTTCAACTTGAAGATGACCACTGCGTAGACTTACGCATAGGGTTGCCAGATTGTATTACCGTATTATCGGGAACAGGAAACAATGTCGGGATTTTGAGACTTTGGTCGGGAGATGCCCCGCGCGCTCTACGCGCGAGCTTTTTTTTAGCCTGAAATAGCAGAAATTTTCGCTGGCAGGACCACCTTGAGTGGATAGGACTAAGTTTTAAAATAAAGTCGTTTGTCGGGAGATTTTCTTCTTTGTCGGGAGTCGGGGGGACATAAAAAAAATCGGGAGAATCCTGCCAATTCCCATCCATCTGGCAACCCTACTTCCGCAACGAACGAATGTCCCAATCCCAATCAAATACTGTGGTACAGTCACCGACATTAATCTCCCTCCCTATCTCCTCTCCTATACCTCCCCCGTTTCATCATATTGTTATATTATGCGAGTGGCTCCACCTACACGTTGCCTAGTTTGTAATGCAAGTATGCGTTCGTTTTTGTCACTCATTTATTCAAAGATTATGTTGAAGAAATTCCTCATTGCGAAATACGCTTTAGTATACCTATTCTTTTTCTGCGCAAATGTACATATTTTAAATTCCGCTTTCTGGCTAGAGGCGAACGTGAAATTGTGTATGTACACACCCCAGATATCCAGAGACTTCCATTAAACTTTATTACGATTACAACGATCCTCAGGTTTGAAAGACTAGGTCCACGAGAATATTGGCGCTAGTGGGAATAGAAGTTCCATACCTAATTGTCTGAGTAACGACGCAGAACGTTTCCGAGATGTTTATCAAAACCTTCATACGTATCCTTCACGTAGCTTGGGTTTATAAGGCTCGTAAACTCTGGTAATCGCCGGGACGTCAAAAGGTCGCTGTAAATTAGCTTTTAACTGGCTTATGCGAAGTCTTTATGTGGCATTAAGTGCAAGCTATGCTTCACTTGAGCAAGTACTTTATAAAACTTGAAACAGTTGTAAACAAACTTCTCCTTGTTTCAGAAAGAGAAGTTTGTTTTACTAGACTCACCAGGATCTTTTAAAAGTCATCAGACATAGTAATTCTCATAAGATTCATTAAAATATTTTTACTAAAAAAAAACCCGACCGCGATAAAATAAATAAATAAATAAATAAATATTAGGGGACAATCTTACACAAATCGAACTAGCCCCATAGTAAGCTCAATAAGGCTTGTGTTATGGATACTAGACGACGATATATTTAATAGATACAAATACTTAAATACATAGAAAACATCCATGACTCAGGAACAAATATTCGTGCTCATCACACAAATAAATGCCCTTACCGGGATTCTAACCCAGGACCTCGTGCTTGGTAGGCAGGGTCGCTACCAACTAAGCTAAAGCGGTCGTCAATACAACTTGCACTTGCTTGGCGGGCGATGCACTTTAAAAGTGCATAAAACCCGCCATTTTGTTTATTTTCACGAACTTCAGTGTCACTCGCGCCATCAATACGAATCTAATGATGTATCATTTATCAAAATCGGTTGTACCTACCCTTGAGTAGTTACGAGCGGACATAGGAACGGGCATACATACATACATACAGGTCAAACACATAACCCTCCTTTGGGCTTCGCCGCAGTCAGGTAAAAATAAACTTTTAATGAAAAGTGCTAACAAAACATATTAGCCTAATTTCAACTCGACTAGCGTTTGTTATCAGATAGCTCCAGTCGCTACACCCCGACATATACGTATGTATGTATATCGAGTCTAGTACCTAGATCGATTTTTGTAAGATTGTCCCAAAAAAATCAGAAAAGCCGGAAAGTCCCGCTCAAATCGCGACTTTTGGCGACACTAGTTGCTAGCCAAATTCCGAGGCCCCATCATCAGATCAGCTCGATAGTAGTTAGTTAATGGTACCTATAATTTTGAGAACAAATAGCTCCATTATGTGAAACTGTAACTCTGAAAAGATTTATACATTCCGTCTAACCTGTTCTAGAGCAAATAAAACATGCAACACTACACCGGTGCCATGGACAAGCCCGTTCATGTGCATTAGTGGTGCCAACTAGAGCGTTGCAACTTGCACGCGGGGCATTGTAACTGCATTCAGATTCATCTCTTTATTAACGCCATTATTACTGCACACGCTACATAATCCTTTTTAGAACGGTAAAAAGTATTCTGAGCTATTATTTTCCTACAAAACACGACCATTTAAGGACAGCAGAAAGACTTAATAGCCGCCATTTTCTTTAAAACATGTGCTATGTTGAACAATTATGGCAATGTTCTTCTTTGTAGATTAATTTTATTAGAAAAAAGATGATTAAGTGTTGATGAAGCGGAAGATTTCTTTGGAGGAATGTCCGTGAATGCTCTGATAATCTCGATGTTAATCTTTGTATTAGTATGTACCGTAAAGCGTCTTAAAGAGTTTTTTAATCGCGAAGAATCCGCATGTTGAACAAAATAGCGTACCTTGAATAAGTGTTATTTCAGCAAAGCACAGAAGAACAATCAAATAAAAATTATGTATTTTAGTCAATTTACTATATCGTTTTTTACAAGTTGGTTTTTAACCGGCTCCTGGACTTAACCGTTGCCACAAATTGGCGGTTAACCGGTTTGCAATCCCTAGTTGGGGCTTGTGGCGTTCCCTGTAATCGAACCAGGTCGAGCCGCGGACCACCTCGAAAGTTTCGCTGATTGCTCAAAGTGAGCAACGGACCAGCGGGAGAGGTTGAAGCGGATCAACCTGTCCTTATGTAGAGTGTGTAAATCGAACTAATGGGTAAAGAAACTGTAACTGACAGAGCTCGATGGATTGCAGGGTTGAATTGGCATTGGGCAGCTTGTACAATAAATTTTGTTTCTGATGTATGTAAATCGATTCTACTATTTGTGACAAACAAACATTATACCTATAACTATTAGACTTGGATTATTATAACAGCCATCAATTGCAATCAAAAGTAGCCGACCGCACCGAGCGTTGAAAACGCCCCGTACAAAACGGACGCCAACGGTGACGTCATCGTACTAACATAAGTCGGTATGAAAAAAATTGCATTTTCTCATTTTGAGCACGAGAAAATGCGTTTGAGTGCTTAGTCGTCATACATTTCTTTTTCCAGTATTATTTAAGCATTCCGAAATGAACTTTAATTTTTCTTTAAGACGATAAAAAATATCAGAAACATTTCAAACTTTAGGTTCTCATAATTTGTTTATTTATTGTGTGTTATGATAATTTAGTATTTTCCAATCCATGTTTATATTATGTTGTAAAATTTAACATTAGTTAGTCCACATCCCCATTTATTACAATCCTGTTTGATGTGGAATGTTTTGGTTGCAGGATGGCACGACGCCCCTGATCCTGTCGGCCGCGATGGGGCACACGGAGTGCGTCCGGGAGCTGCTGGCCCAAGGCGCGGACCCGGCCTGCAGTCGCACGGTATTATGCTTCCCTCTACTACCTATACAATATCTGGCGACACCGCCACCTAGTGACATACGCTGGAAGCAGTGGACAATATTAACATCAACTATGGATAGATGGCGCTCACATCAACGTCCATACAAAGAGCGTCATCATACGGTTCTACAACGCGCTATAGAAGTTTCTTAACTCACTTCCTATATATGTCACTTCCAACCATCTTCCTTTGGACGGGGTGGTCCGGCTAGCGACCTGGTTCGACCCCAGGGAACGCTACGGCCGACCACCCGGTCCGACAATCGCCAAGCCCATATGGGTTGCGAATTTATCTGTTTCAAAAAAATCTTCCTTCGGGCTTCGGTCCTCAGGCACAACACCCCGTCTGGAGAGAGAGATCTCTCTATTGTTCTCTCTTCCAATTAACAGTAGTGCACTAAGTGTGGGACGGGAAGCCCGCCCCGAGGCCTCCAGTCAAGTCTAACGGGCCTCTACAGCTATGGCAGCCTAATGCACCTCCCTCCTCGAAAAAAAAAACAAATATTTAAAAAAAAACCCGACCGCGGTGGACTTTGAAACTGCATAAAATCCGCCATTTTGTTTATTTTAACGAACTTCATACCCAGTGAGACTCGCACCATCAAGACGAATCTAATGATGTTTATATAATTTATCAAAATCGAATGTGCCGTTGAGTAGTTACGAGCGGATATAGGAACGGACATACATACTTACATACAGGTCAAACACATAACCCTCCTTTGGGCTTCGCCGCAGTCGGGTAAAAAGTGGACTGTGAACCTCATAAACTACTATACCGCCCGGGCCTCCAACTGACTTAGTCTGCCACTGCAAACATGCAAGTTATAGGTACTCGTACCAGCGCTGAAATAAAGTTTAATCTGTAACGTATGCCAGCGCCGCCTGTCATAAAAAGCCGCCTCGCCTGCCTTTCTGCCGGACTAGCTGCCGCTGTCCGCCGGGCTCTGCCAATGCCCAGCCGAGCTCTGCCGAAGCTCCGCCGAATGCGGCCGCATTCCGCCGGGCATGCCAGCCCCGCCAATCAGCCAGACATTAGTCCCCAAAACCTCTATGGTGTTTTCCCACATATTGTTATTGTGGCAACACAAGAGTGAAAATGACAACTGCCAACGAGACGCGATGCGATGGCGCGAAACGAATTACCTATAAAGTTTGGATTGTCGAAATAATTGCTGTCTAGAAGAATAAACCATTGAAAACTAGAAAAAAATTGGTTTCTCTTTACGCCCCTCGTTTTACTCAGAACTGGGATAAAGAAAGAAAAAAAAACAATTGAAACGCAGTAACCTCGACCGCGCTGGTCAATGTGTACGGCCTCCTGGTTAAAAGGCGATAGGAGACGACGCAAAACAGAAAGACTAAAAAGAGTGCTCATATCTACTTGAAACGAAGTTACTACCTACGGGATTCGTTGTCGAATGAGATACAGAAAGACGGAAATGACATAAATGAAGAAGCTCTTGAGTGTCGAATCAAAAGACCGAATGCATCACTGATTCCTGAATTTGACCATGAGGCAGAAGATTTATACGGTCAACTCATCATCGTCGTAGTGTTTTCCTGTTTCGTTGGTGCGTTATGTCTATTACATTGGAGCAACTGCCATCTGACCTCTGTAACCTGACTGCAGGGAACCCAGACAAACGGTATACAATGAAGAAAATGTATCAGCTTAGCACAAGACAGGAACAAGAAAAAGGGTTTTGGTCCTTGGGCAATTTCTGATGGCAAGCCTGCAAATTCCCTCACATGCCGCCATCGCCATGAGTTACAGGATGTTGCATACTATTTGCCTGTCACAGTCACCTGAGCCGAGGAACAAAACATGGAAGTCAGTCACATCAGTATGGAGAATGTTGTAAGCCAGCCTAGGCCGGTCCTAGCCATAGCCAGATGCGCCTCTACTTGCCAGCCACATGTCAGGTCAGTAGTAAGCCAGCCAGCCACTTCTGTATCTGCTAATAAACTTTACAGCCTTCCTAACAATTATACAATCAATTGCATTGCCTTGCTAAATAAATAAAAGGTATTTAAATGAAAACAGCCATAATTATTGCATTGATTTAATATTTTGAAAGAATGATTGCTTGCAGAAACTTTAAAACGCCTTAGAAGTATAGACTTAATGAATAAAAATTGTACATTCAGCAGCTAGTGAGTCACCAGCACTTGAATTTTATTAATTACCGATGATGCCAATATTATTCAGATTTCTCCAACAATCAGATTTGTAACTGAATTTTTAGAAACAATCCAGATGCTGCATCCAGAAAACCATAAGTACTTCATTTCACTCTGCTTATCTTAGCCAGTTAGCACAGCCATATCATAAAATAATTATATGTTTGCACATGAATACACCCATAAATCTGTTCTTATAGCTGCAAAATGTCGCTTTATATGCCTTGGCCTACTCTTTACTCGGCTGGGTACTAACTATTACTTATTAAATCAGTCTAATGTCAGCCTCATCCAATGTTTAGTAGCTGTGTGGTAATGTTGTCTGACTTTTAAGTTAAGGTCTTGCTTCCCATATTTATGATCTTGATCACTATATCAAACCTACTTCGTCAATCCCCCGTCCTTAGTTTTGCCAAGTATCCTGTCTCGTTATACTGCTGCTACAGTGTGATCTTCTTATGCTGTTCTGTGACAAGTTTTATGTTTGGTATCCGATCAGCTAGGGTAATGTCAAGTCAGAGTCATTTCTATAACACTGTGCACCACTCTTAAAATTTGCTGAATACGAGGATAAGGCGTCCTATTCTCATATGAATGGATTGGAATCAAGTATAGTGATTATATTCTCTTTGTTATTAAACAAGATGGTTGATTCCCAGGCAAGCAAACAAAAAAAAAGATATCTAAACACAGCCTCAACAAACAGTACTGTTTAAATATCAATGGTGTTGTGTTGTCTATAATATGCCTGCCATTGACGTTTATTCCGTACTGGTAATACTGAATTAGATGCGGTACTGCCTAAGTCGGAAAACAGAATTGTAATTAAATAGGGAAAGTGCTTGTTTCTGTACAAAATAATCCATCACAACTATTTAGTAAGGCCATACAATTTCTCTTAATGATATATATCCTATGTTCGTTTAGTGATATTTTTATCCTCGGTTTTGTACACCTGGTAACATCCAAGAGATACGATACGTCAACGTCAGTTTATCCGTCAGTCGGACATTAGCCGTGTTATCTTTGTAAAAAAGATAAAGAACAAAAAAGAAAATCGTTTAGTAAGTTAACGCGCCCTTTACAAACAGTTTATGGAAGTTTGGAGGAATTGCATAGCTGGCTATGTCCTAAAGTAAATACGAATCTGCTCTGCTATCGCCTGCTTAATTCTCTGATCACCGGCATGAGTCGTAAAAGGAAAACGAACTGCAGAAAGCAGACGGTAATATACAATTTCTTTTAATTAGAGACTTGCTGTTTTAGGCCCTTTGCATAGGTTACGTATACCAATATTACAAAACAACGCGGGCGGAGCCGCGGGAAAATGCTAGTCCACTGTAGATCTTTACTCTTCATGCAACTGTAGCAAAACCATTGTCCTTGGAATCAATTGATGAAACCTTTGATTTCTGACAGATGCTTTCATAAAATATAACCTTGAGGAATATATTACACATGCTCATACCCTAATTCAAAACTCAGTTGATACAGAAAATCTGAATCATCTTGAGGTAGTCAATTGGATGATTTTTAAAAGAAAGGTTTAACTCATTGCCAGCCCAGCCTATTTAGATTTTGAGAATAATGCATTGATTAACAGCAGATTATATGATAAAATTTAGAATGTATTTAGTATTTATTTATTGCATAAACCAATACATAAGGACTTAAACCTAGGTACAGTATAGGTACACTGGTAGGGTGTAGCAAATTACATGTTTATGAATTACTTATTTTAGGTACTAAAATTAATTTAGAATGTTTGTTGGCTAGCAGTACTTAATATAATATAAAATAATATAATATAAATATTAGGGGACAATCTTACACAAATCGAACTAGCCCCATAGTAAGCTCAATAAAGCTTGTGTTATGGATACTTACTTGTTACTAGTACTTAGATTGCACGAATAGAAAAACGTGCAAAAGCATAATGATAAGAATTTATTATTTTCTCTCCGAACCATCTTTCGGTCTCACTGAGAGTTGCAATCAACTGGATTATCCCTCCACCTGACACGGCCAAGGCCCATGTACCGTCCCCTGTCAGGACTGCAAGCATTCTTCATAATGTCAGGATTCCTTATTAGAATGCTCTTTATAGTGTACTTACCTTTAGCTTAGAGTATGATAATGCTTTCCGCAAGCTGGTCCCATAATGTGCTCATAATGTTAATGTTATTTTTAATTTTTATAGTTATAATTAATTCAAGTATTAGGCAAATTATTCCGTGTATTATGGACAACATAGAATATAATAGGTGGACTTAAAGCATTTTCTACCAGTCAACCTGTAACACCGGTGTGTATATGGTATGTTCAGTGAATAAGTTGCATTCATACAAATTTGAGTTTTCACATGACACAATATTAAGAGCCATTATGTTAGGCTAAATAAGGCATGTTAGGCATAAAAATAAAATCATAAAGCTAATTGAGTACAGAATTTATGGTGAATGCTCCATGAACTTTACTCTTGCCTCTTTATTTTGATTAACTTCACAGGCAATTACAAATACTGAATAATGCTTACACGGTTGGCAGGATCAGTTAGCATAAGATATAACTCCTATGCCTGACTGCGCCACAGGGTCAGATGACCTACTTGAGATTGAAGACTTGTTTGTTTTATTTAAAAAAAAAAAACTTTTATTAACTTGCAATGATTGTTAGTATGTTTGAGAAAATTTTGCAAGCTGAATTAGGACACCTTTTTGACTTTTGATTGAGCTTAAATTTGGTATACATTGCAATGCAATATTATGGTACAATGCAGCTGATCTGATGATAAAGTCGGAAGGTGGCTATAGGATTATCTAAACTACACAAAATAGACCCATAGTGTTTGAGCTCACTTAACTGGTTTTGACTTGCAGTTTGAGACTATTCAGAAAAAGTACAGTTGACCACATAAATGCTAATCGATTTGTTTGTTCCCATTGCGGGAGCAATTGTTGCAGGATGGCCGATTGTAACGTATGCCAGCGCCGCCTGTCATAAAAAGCCGCCTCGCCTGCCTTTCTGCCGGACTAGCTGCCGCTGTCCGCCGGGCTCTGCCAATGCCCAGCCGAGCTCTGCCGAAGCTCCGCCGAATGCGGCCGCATTCCGCCGGGCATGCCAGCCCCGCCAATCAGCCAGACATTAGTCCCCAAAACCTCTATGGTGTTTTCCCACATATTGTTATTGTGGCAACACAAGAGTGAAAATGACAACTGCCAACGAGACGCGATGCGATGGCGCGAAACGAATTACCTATAAAGTTTGGATTGTCGAAATAATTGCTGTCTAGAAGAATAAACCATTGAAAACTAGAAAAAAATTGGTTTCTCTTTACGCCCCTCGTTTTAAATCTTATAATCGGAAAGCTGAGTTTGCACTTCAATTGTATGTATTAACCGAACTGAGATCTCCTTTTTGAACCGGGCCCTACAAAAGGAGGAAGTTCTCTAATTGGTTATATTTTTTTAATTTTTGTTACCTTAAACTAGGGTTTAATTTTTTTAAGTAAAAGGGTTTACCGATTTTTTCCAAATCCAGTTCTGATGATGGGATCTATGAGGAATCGAGGGATCTCCTCGATTATTTTACAATTTTATAGTATCTCATGAATTTGAGAGTGCCATTTGGTTACTTTTTTGGAACAGTTAATTGAAGTCAGATAAAAATCATTTATGCCACACCTGGCCATAAAGTGTAGCTGTAGACATAAAATTATGTACACAACGTGGAAGGTCACATCACAGCCTTTCTTTGTATTACCACCCTAGTAATGTACTATTTACGTGTTCTACTCGTCGCTAGATGGCGCTAGTAGTATAGTATAAAGTGTCGTTGTCAGACAGGAACTAGCGCGTTGTTCTTCGCGGCGCAGGGCGGGTTCCTCGACATCGCGCGGCTGCTGCTCGACGCGGGCGCCGGCATCGACGCGCCCAGCACGGTCAGTACGACTAGTACGAGTAGACTCGCATTTTCTAATACCACTTTTTTTTGGCACAAACCGGCAGGATGTGGAGTGAACTCCACAAAATAAATAATAGTAATTACCCTGACTGTCTGTCCTGGACCGGTCATGGGAGTTTCTCGGCATGACGTCGCCCCTACCTGGTTCCACCGGAAGACCAGCGCTGGCTCTAAGGTCGGCATTTTCCTGAGGTGAGACCGTTTTGTGGCAGCGCATTTTAAGTTTAATTTATAATATTTTTTTGTTGTTTTTATCTTGTGCTGTCATGAATAAATGTATTTTCTTTTCTTTCTTTCTTTCTTTGAACTCCCTTCTGAGGTGTTCCCAGCGCGCTATGACATGGGGTTCTTCAAGAAACAAGTAAACAGGGCTCTCAAAGATCGGCAACGTATAGGTAACACCTCTGGTGTTGCAGATATCCATAGGCGAGGTTGACTGGCTATGCTCGTTTGCCAATTATTACATAAAAAATACCATTCAACAACCACCGGTTCAGTACCAGCTTTTGTAAATAGGCTATGCAAACGAAAATCTTGGTGCTCAAGTCTGTAGGAATCAGATTCAATTTCTGATGTGACGTCGGGATGTTTCCGTGGGATTGTTACGTATATTAGGGCGCGGCCCCATGTCGACGGCACGGCGCCGTCCGCCGTGGAACGGCACGGCGCCGTCACCGTGCGACGGTACGGCGTCGTGCCGTCGGACGGCGCCGTGGACGGCGCCGTGAACGGTGCCGTGGACGGTGTGACGGCGACGTGAACGGTGCCGTGAACGGTGTGACGGCGCCGTCCACGGTGCCGTGAACGGCACACCGCACCGGTGGACGGCGCACGGCTCGGTAGTTTTGTTTTAGGCGAATCTCACACTGCGGCGAATCTAGAATCATCAATTTGTATAGAAAAATCGCGGGGTATGGCACACTGAGAATGAGTGAGGTCGCGGCGACTTTTTAACCGGCTTTCAAAAGAAGGACGTTTTTTTTGTGTGTTTGTTCACCGATTGCCTACTCGAAGACGGCTGAACCAATTATAAATTCTTTTTTTGTTTGAAAGAATGATGTTTGAATATTGTAGAGGTGGTCCCATTGCAACCAAATCAGGACTTGATGATGGGATGTTGGAGGAATTGAGGGAACTCTTCAAATATTATAGGCACGGGTAGGGGTCGGGTTGCATAAAGTTTAAAGTCATATTTTTGATACGCATACGAGGATTCGTCATACTCATCATTACGTATAACTGTAAATAGTCATACATTTATGCGCATAACGATTTTAATCATAATGTTTATGGACATACTGTGTAATGGGCATATAGTTGATATGCATACATTTATTCAAGCATACTTTATAATGGGCATACATGGATTGCTCATACAACACTTTAACCATACTAAGTAAATGCATAAAATGCTAAACGCATAAATAGGTTGCTCATACAACACTTTAACCATACTAAGTAAATGCATAAATTGCTAAACGCATAAGCCTAATTTTAAAAGTTTTTTTAAAAGTTCTCTTTTATGTTGCGTCACAGTTCTAACCTAATATACTTTTCTGGCAGCGATTCGGTTATGTGTGAGATAACAGTTCTAACCTAACCTAACCTACTTTTCTGGCAGCGATGCGGTTATGTGTGAGATAACAGTTCTAACCTAACCTAACCTACTTTTCTGGCAGCGATTTGGTTCTGTGTGAGGTCACAGTTCTAACCTAACCTAACCTAACCTACTTTTCTGGCAGCGATTTGGTTTTGTGTGAGATAACAGTTCTAACCTAACCTAACCTACTTTTCTGGCAACGATTTGGGTCTGTCTGAGGTCACTAATATTGTGTAATTAGTAGAAATTAAAAATACTTCAATAAAATAAATCGTTTCTTTTTTGAAGAACCATCGCAAGTCCAAATTTATGCAATACGATTGTTATAATCATCAATATTATGGCTTGATTAATGTATGAAATTTACAATAATTACTAAAAGCACTTATAATCATCAATGTTATGGCTTAATAAATGTATGAAATTTACAATTATTGCAAAAACGACTTATAATCATCAATATTATGACTAAATAAATGTATGACAATTTACATTATGGTTAAACCAATTATGACTCCGTATAATTATGACACGGAACAATTATGCCATAGGACAATTTATGCCAAAAAAGAAATATGAACATCAACTTTATGCTTAAACTGTTATGACAATTAATATTATGACAATAGTTGTTATGCAACCAGACTGCCCCCCTATAGGCACACATATAGCGATTTTGGTATTGGTTATAGTTTCTCGTGCATTTCTTATTACAAATGAATTTCTAGTGTTAACCGACTTCAAAACAAAGAGAACATTCTATGTAGGTTTGCTCCCCGATTACTTGAAGATGGCTAAGCCGATATGGAAAATTCTTTTTTATTTGAAAGGGTATATATACCTCTGAGGTAGTCCCCTTGCAAACAAATCAGGATCTGATGATGGAATCTTGGAAAATCGAGAAAAATATAGCGATTTGGGTATTTTTCATAGTGAATTGTACATTTCTTATCGAATCTTTTCATTTGAAGTCCGTTATAAACAGACTTCCACACAAGAAGGACGGTTTTCATTTTTTACCCTATTACTCGAAGACAGCTGGACCAATTTGGAAAATTATTTTTTTGTTTGAAACGGATTTGTCCTCCAGAGTGGTCTAATCAAACCGAGATCTGATGATGGGATCTTGGAGAAATCGAGGGAACTCTTCGAATATTATAGGCATATACATATACGGCGATTTGGGAATTGTTCATATTCACTCGTGCATCTCGTATCAAAATAGGTTCACTGAAAGTCGGTTATTTTAATTTTTTTAATTTTGTGATTATATCATCATCATTCGGTTTAATTCGCAATGTCAATGTGTACTTTCATCAAAATGGGTTCAGTAGTTTTTGAGATAGAGTTATGTGTGTATCAGTCACTAGGAAAACTTGTACCTACTTAACAGCGTAATTCGATCACTACTGAAATTAAGAAAATCAAGAAATAAAAAAAATACTTAAAAATTAAACCGACTTCAAAAAGGGAAGAAATAAAAGTTTTATGAACACTATTTTTTTGAAGTCGGTGTTAGCCTTAATATTTGGAAGTACCTACGCTACGAGACGCTCAAATACTATATTACATACATAGACCAGTAAAGTAAGCAGTGGCTCGGCTTCGCTTCGGCCGACAATTACATATGATCGGTGGCTTTCTTTATTTACTGGCCAAGGTTTACATACAATTTTTCTGTTCGACGGAGTCGGAAAGCGGCCGGAAGACAGAAAAAATTGCTGGCATAAAACTTTCCTTTTATTTGAAGACGGTTTAATTTTTATAATAACTTTAATTAAAGAAAAAAAATTATTACTCGTCGGTTTTTTACCCAAATCCCATTCTCAAAATCATTTTTTATTGTAAAAATTATGAAAGGATACGATTTCAATCAAAAAATTATACACTTACAAAAATAAGTCCCTATTTCTATGGAGAGTCGATTTTCGATCCACAGTGTAGCGGGAAGAGTGCAGTGTGCGGTGCGCCGCACACGGTACCGTGTGCCGTACACGACACCGTCCACGACGCCGTCACACCGTTCACGGCACCGTTCACGGCGCCGTCACACCGTCCACGGCACCGTTCACGGCGCCGTCACACCGTCCACGGCACCGTTCACGGCGCCGTTGACGGCGCCGTCCGACGGCACGACGCCGTACCGTCGCACGGTGACGGCGTCGTGCCGTTCCACGGTGGACGGCGCCGTGCCGTCGACAGGGGGCCGCGCCCTTATTGTGGAACTTTCTAGAAATTTCCGAGAACTCTCCCAGGTTTTTCGGAAACTTTCCGCAAGTTACACATTTGCAGGTTCACAGACGCTTTATAGTTGACGTGACGTGTTGCAGGATGGAGGGACGCCTCTGTTTGTGGCGTGCCAATGCGGGCATCTGCCCGTCGTCGACGAGCTTATCATGAGGGGCGCCAACGTTAACTCCTGCATGAAGGTAACAAACACCGTCTCTTAGAGTCATATTTATCGATGTCATACTTTTTTGACTCAAGATTTTCCGAATCCAGTAGGGTACACTCACTTAATTCGTCTGTAAGATAGTTAGACATCAATTTATTTTATATGAAAGAAACATGATGATCCTTGTGATGTTCATGTGCAATACAAGTTCTCATAGATGGCGTTTAGGTTAAATCCTATTAAACCAGAATGATACAGAAGTCAAAGTAGATGGCACTTGCTGGGTGCTCCGGTGGACGAGTGGTTGTCATTTAATTTTTCTATGTAGTTTGATTTCTTGTATGTACATATGTATCAATTTAGTTGCCGCAATTTATACAAATAGACACTGACTTTTCAGGACAAAGCGACGCCCCTTTTCATAGCGGCGCAAAACGGTCACGAGGAGGTGTGTCGCGCGCTGCTGATGGCGGGCGCGGCGGTGGACCTGGCGCGCGCCGACCGCGCCACGCCGCTGTGGATCGCGGCGCAGTGCGGACACGACCACGTCGCCAGGACGCTGCTGGCCGGCGGCGCCAGGGTCGACCAGGTTCGACAGGTGAGCGCTGACCGCCACAAGCTGCGCCCGAGTTTTTTTTTATACCAACACGAGCTGCGAGTGTCGCGCGCTCGGTACTCGTGGCTAGTCTCGTGCGTACACTCTGCCACAGTCGCCGGCCTCCACGTCCCACATAGGCCAATAGTGACTGGGTACGGTGGCGGCGTCTCTCGGGCTAACTGAGCCACTCGTGGTCGCGTTTAGTGGCCGCGACTAGTAGCTGTAATGTGTGGGCAACACGATCTGCTGCCGTGACCAGGATTTTCAGTTGCACACATCGCACAAATCCGTAAGCACGTAGAAAGTAATCAACTGTTTCTGGACTAAAGTACACCGTCCTTCAGATCCGTATTAGAAATATTATAACTAAAGGGTATAAATTAGAATCATTGCGACTAGAAAATAGATTGGTGCCGTGACCAGGACTTAAAATTTTATGTGATACTCCCATTGCGACTCAGCGTTCTTGACTTCTTGTATGTTATTATATGATCTCAAATTGTGTTATTTTCAATTTCAGGATGGTGCGACGCCGTTGTTCAAAGCGGCGCACAAAGGACACGCCGCAGTCGTCGTGGAACTGCTCAAGTATAGGCCCAACCTTGGCTTACTACCCGTGAGTATTTCACACGTTGAATTAATTAATTTACTGCGTATTTGGTTATTCATTGTACACTTTTTTGTGAGCAATACTTGATATGAGTGTTCAAGAATAGGTACATAGAAGGTTATACTCGTAGATTACACGATTATCGCCTTTGTCTTCGGCTTGCGTAAAAGTTATTTTCACTGTACTCTTAATATGCTTCCATTTTAAATATGATCCCTTTCAAAAGTATGATTTTTTTTCCAAACCACCTGGAAAGTATATCACCATATTATATTAGAATAAATAGCGTGCACAGTTTATGGACAATCTGGTAAAGCGCGTATTTCACGGTGATGTCTAATGACCTCAACATAAATACACTGGACTATACGGTCGACAATGAGGGCGTTTTGAAATCATAAATCCACCAGTAGGCAGCACGGGCGAATTCTAGTTGACAGTAGATGCCGAAATCTTGTGGTGGAATAAGTGGATGACACCTGCTGTCAAAAAGATCTTTCTTCACCGTGCTGCTAGCCGGTGGAATTGTGTCGTGACTTCTAATCATCTTCATTACCTATTTCCCTCGGCCTTAATGCACTATTTTATCTATTGGTTTTGGTTTCAGAACGGGCAATCGGCCCTCCACGGCGCCGCCATGTTCGGGCAGCTGTCCTGCGTGAAGCTACTCGCGCGGCCCAGCGACCCGCGCCTGCGCAACGCGGCCGGACTCACGCCGCTACAAGCAGCTTTAGCTGCGAGGAAAAACGACGTCGCCGCCTACTTGAGGAGGCTCGAGACGTAGCGAAGCGTTATGGAGAGAGGCGGTAACGACCGCGAGTAATGTAAACGCACTTCATTTATATAATCTAGTATGATACAGTGACAGCCACGAAGATAGACCCGAAATAGTTCACGAAGGCGGTCAAAAGTTATCCTCAAACATACATCGTATAAATTTACATATATCGCATACGCATACATAAACCGCGTCCAACGACATCTGTTTTAGTTTTGTAGTTTAGGTCTTTCTTGTCGGGCGCTACACCTACCCCTGACGACCTTAACAGTTTGAGAAAACTGAACAGAGTTTAAGAGGACACCGTACTGCAATTGTTACAGTCAACATCATAAATATCTATACGGATAAAGTCGACGTACGATATTTTCTACAATGAAAATTATGTCAGGGGGGTTTTTGTCGCCTTAGTAAAGTATATTTTTATGATATTGATTGTATGACGAATGTTTGCGCATCTTCGTCATCACATTAAGCTCAGCCGGAGGATTCTTTTAAGACAAGACTCAAGAAGAAGACTGCACGTGACACAAACTATTGTCCGCTCTTTACCAGCTAAACTCTGTTCTATTCCTTTACTAATATTCCTTAACTCAGTATTGAATACACTTGCATCAAACTTCGTATCTTTGTATCAGTACTGACATACGAGGTTTGTAGTGTCATTTTTTACGACTTTTAGCTGTCACGAAACAATACGTAGGTGTCATAGGTTTACCCTTTACAGTTGCCCACGGAATGTCCACGGAGAGAAATAACATAACGAATATAAATGTCCACGCACATCAAAGCTCAAGAAGGTACCGTTAGGCGACTTCCTAATTCAGTAGACCAGCGGTTGGCAACCTTTTAGCAACCAAGGGCCTTTTAGTAGCTAACGAAATTGACGCGGGACGCACTTTGTTAATAATTTGTTATTTTATACAATTCTGAATATAGCTACCTCTAGATACAAAATATTCTCAATTCATTTATTGCATTATTATTTATGTAAATAGCCAGGGAGGCTCGGGGGCCGCAGGTTGCCGACCGCTGCAGTAGACCTACAGAATGAAAGGTTGAATAAAACGAAAGGATCTGTTATAAAATCTCATATATTCTTAACGCATAGCTACAAAATATAACTATTTTGTATATGTATACACATCGCCCTGCGTACATATAAGGATACATTTCCTAACGTCCTTATTTGTAGACAGTGGCAGCCGTAGCATAGTCACCCAAAGATCAGAATAGGGCGTACAATTTTACATTTACCTAGATCTTGAAGGAATCGCCACAAAATATAGCCGTCGACAGTAAACATTTCGAAGAAAAAATATATAACGCAAAATCAAACTTAGGTATATTTGAAAAAATAAAGATAGGTAGTTTGAACTAAATATTTAAAACTGAGATGAAAATGGTTGTAACTGTTCTTATGGGTCTTTATTGTCTCCCATAATTTATAACCTTTTGAACGCTCAAGGGCGAAGGAATACGCAGTGCCGCTGACGCCACAGGGGTAAAATAAAGATGGGTAAAGAAATAATGCCAACATAAAAATTTTCATTAAAAAAAATAAAAAAAAGTTGACGGCTGTGGCCGTCTGTGCCGGTCAAAGGGTTCAAAGTCATACTTACTGTATTGTTAGTCATAATTATCGAAAGTTATACATTTTCTTTCCGTTAAGTTTTCAGAATTGTTATAAAACTAACCTAACCTATTGTTTTCTATAAGCTAACGTTTTAAAATATCCTAAAAATATTACCGTTTTAGAGAAACAAATACTTTATGACTTTCGATAATTATGACTAACAATACAGTATGACTTATAACTTTATGGGAAACAAGGGGTCCTTGTTCATATAATCCATGAATATTTTTAGAAAAAAAAATTATTTTGAGCCCAAGCATACAAAAGTTTCAATTAAAAAAAGAAACTGCGCCAAAAAGTATAACCACTCTGCGTTTTGCAGTAAATTGTACTCGTATTTAAATGTTTGACAAGTGTAACACGATTGTTAACCTTTAATTTTCTAAATAAATAATAAAAAGGGCTAATATTGTACTTCCTATTCTAATCCCTGGTCATATCGGTAAGCTTTACGCCTGCCTTACGCATACATATACCTCACACTAATACTAACGTAGATCTGTTAATAGTTCACTATATTACAGTTAATTAATCACTTGTCGACAAATATATGTGACATATGAAAATACATAATAAGAATTGTCATATATCTGGCACTTATTTCACAAATGTGACAAGCGATAGGTGACATTGACAATTTCAACCCTGGGCTTCTTGGCTTCGGGCTTTGATCACGTACTTTATATGAAATTGTCGTTGTCACCTGTCACTCATCTAATCAACAATCACTTGTCACATTCGTGTAATAGGCTCCTTGTCCATTAGAATTTTCATATATAAATTGTCGAACGTTATAATACTAAAGGCTGCGTGATAAAGTCCAATAAGTATCAAAAATCGTAAAATATACCTTGTTTTTTTTAGAAAGAATTTTGGACTAGTTGGATTTATCTCGCAGCTCTTTTAAGTAAATATGTAAAGTACAGTTATCTCATTATACAGAGCTTATTACGTCAATTTAGACAGTATAAACGCATTTAAAACTAAGAACATGTTTGTATACAAACTAATCCTTTTAAATTGCGAAAATCATACATCCCTGTCAATATCTAAATTTGTTCCCTTGGTCTGGACAATATTCAAAATATTTTCTTTTTAAACGAAGTTTTATGTTAAGATTCTTTAGCAACTCCTTATGATTCGAGTTCAATTGGTGCTTTTTTTTAGTTATAAGTACAAACATACAGAAAAGTACACTTCACTTATACTAGTCAAACAGAAAACGGCTCTTTTTAAATATCTCGAGGAACTTTTATGTAATATTTATAAATCAATTCAATATAAAAGAAATAACAGAAATTAAAATGAATGGATTCAAAGTCTCACTTTCATTTTTTATTATTGCTATTTTTAAAAGGGAAGTTTCTAATTATTTTGTATATGGATACGAGATATCTTGTCACTTTTCATTTGTATCTTATGTTTTTGTCCGTATTGCTTGAAAACGATTTTAATAAAATAGTACATTACTACAGAGTCCGGGAAGTGAGGGGTTGCCGGCCGAGTACATATAGATGGCCGAGCGAAAGCGAAGCCTTATAGTTACGAGGCTGGCAACCCCATTGCACGCCGAGGTATGTATAGTGCTTTTCTCAAATATGCAATGAAATAAATTAAAAACACTCCAAAAATCAAACTTTATTTTCTAGACTAAAAGTAAAGTAGACACAAAATTGAATTACAGAATGAAAAAAAATCAATTTCCTTTCCAAAAACTATTTCAGTAGGTATATTTTTACCGCGAATGTTTAGATGAAATATTTTAAATGTGTATTCTTGTAATTAAGTTTGCAATTTAAAATTATTGGAAATTGTTTATAATGTGTGATTTGTTATTGTCATGTCGATTTTATATAAATAAAACGGCAAAATATAGCAAACACCGTGTATTGTTTTTTTAATGGCTGAACGCCGGGATGCTGTGTCACAAATAAATGTAGAATGGAAATTAAAAAAAAAAAACACTGCAGGCCTAGGCCGGCAATTTTGTATGAAATTCCATTAAATGCCAAGCGTCAAGCTGCACCGGAAACGAGGTACTTTGCGGCCTATTATAAGGCATGTAATGTCAACATTTCATTGCATGTTTGAGAAAAGTGTGTTATTAGGTAAACAGTACCGCTTATATTAGGCAGTTGTCGACAAAGTCCAAGCAATAGACTACTAATTAAGATGTAATTAAATCATCCTTCGTATAGGGCATGCAATACCGGTTTTACTTGTATGGACCAATACCGAAAAACCGGTTTTTCGGTATTGGCCCATACAAGTAAAACCGGTATTGCATGCCCTAGTCGTATTGACAAGCGACAAAGCAGTACATTTTGCCTAAAAACGTTACAAATATTATATATAGCGTTTACTTATAATCAGGCATCGGAAATTCCGATGCTTATATACCTAAACTTTGGCGTCGGTGTCGGTGTTCATTAGTGCGGAGGCGGACTCAATTTAATTTTATTATTAAATTTCCCGGAATTTCTACATTAACTTATTGTTATGTAACTGTAATATACGCATACTAGCTATTTGAGTATTTAAATAAACTCCTTATTTGAAGTTATTTTCCATTTACTCGTTCTTTGAAGTCGGATTAAAATAGCCAAAACTTATCACACATATTTGCGAGGGACTACATTATCGTGACGTTTTCTACAATCGCGGAACCCCGGAATCTACATTATTAAAATCAAAATTAAAAAGCCGTTCATATTTGCTTAACTTTTTACGAGATTTTGCCAACTTTAGGTATAAAAGTGTCTGAATTTCCGATGCCTGGTTATAATGTTATAAATACTGTT
Organism: Eudemis profundana; assembly: GCA_947034925.1. NCBI lineage: Eukaryota > Metazoa > Arthropoda > Insecta > Lepidoptera > Tortricidae > Eudemis > Eudemis profundana. The sequence goes on from OX344802.1 coordinate 25,017,686, forward strand.
TTTTTATTATTACACCACCAGTGTCAACATTATCATTTATAACGGCATTCATATAGTTGTAGGGTTGTAAATAATTTTAAAACGCGTAATCGCTCAATGTAATTAAGTGTTGTATCGTAAGTATTTAATCTACATTCGTTGATAAACATGCACGAATATACAAAAAAAAAATACATAAAAACTAAATTAGCACGAATTAATTATTTTAAAATCAAAGAGAAAAGAAATAGATAATTGTTTTGAATCACTGCATTAATTAATACTCTCAATGCAATATAAGGTCTGAATCATTAAAATTATTCCACTTTATTTGTATATAGCCACATCAGTCATCACATTGTGATCTCTTGATGAGAATCTCATTGTAAAACGAATATAACGTGTCAAACATAATATGCCAGATATACACTGATTTAAATTACGTTACATACAGATGAGTAAATCTCAAAGATGACGCAACTTAGAAATATACATATTATACATAATGGTTCTCCTGGTTTTGGCGTCAAAAAAAGTTATGCCAAATAGGGAGAACTCATTAACGCAACTAGGGTGGTAACACAAAGAAAGACCGAGATCGCAGATGTTTGCCGCCCGCGCTGCAGGCGAGGGACGTAAATATGCGATTGAGGGCTTTGTTTATTACCTCCCGTGTTGTGTACATCATTTTATATTTATTTCTCATATAAATAATAAGCTACGAAAAATGGCAGACAGTTTTATATCGGAAAAATGTGCTAGAGTGATTCCCTTCCATTGTTCAAAATTTTGAGCTTCTGAAAGAATTTTATTTTATGTAGAATGCATTTGTCACTTTTACGAAATAGATGTTTTAAAGGTGTTTAGTTGAAACAGGACTGAACGTAGGTAAGGTTGAATAGTTGTTAAATTTTTATTTATGTTACGGTTATAATATAGTTGTTTTTCATATTAAATGTGTTTTTATTTAAAACCCTTTATATTTTATAAATAGGATAATTTACTCTAAAATCCTGAATCCACTGTTACCGCCATCTCTCGGTTGTCTAGCACAACTCGCCGTGACTTCACTTGTCGTGTGACAGAGAATGCCTTGTCACTGTCACACTGTGTTGAGTGGAAAGAGATAGGTATGTATTTGTCGCGCGTTTGTCCGAATACTAATTATACGTCTTTTGTTCGCTATTTCTCTCACTATTTGAATTATTATAGTCGAAAGTCAATATAGTATTGATGTTTTAAAATTGATAAATGATATTTGTGTAAATACGCTTAAAAAATATTGTTGAGTAATTTCGTTGCTTTTGGCTTTCCCGTTACACATGATGACAGTATTGTTACATAATTAAAAAATAAGTAAACAAGGCTAGATCAGACCTTAGCCAGCATAGCTTGTGCGGCGTCCACGAGCATCCCCCCGCTGGGCCGGCGTTGGGGCTGCGTCTCGGTGCACGCGTGGAAGATGCCCAGCGGCTCCGCGTACACTGACACAAGGATGTTAGCGGGGATGGCGGGACGAGTGCCTGTCAACAAATTAAAAGTGGGTGAACACAAAAAGATCGCAGATGGGCAAGGAGTCATCCCAGGCCCGCGCCGACCCCCGGCAGCGCCTGTGTGCAAACCTATGAAAAACCTCTTTATTGTCGTCGTGTTTCGAATTCCGGCGCCCTATTGCCTTAGCGCCTGCGTGCGTTGCACACTTCGCACACAGGGGCGGCGCGGCCCTGAGTCATCCATATAGTACGTAACACCCATAGAGGGGGGTCTAGCCAAATGTGACAGCCTACACAAGGTCAAATATGTTAGGGAAAAGTGTGACATGGGGGAGGGGTCTAGCCAAATGTGACAGCCTATACTAAAAAGGTCAAATATGTTAGGAAAACGTGTGACATGGGGGAGGGGTCTAGCCAAATGTGACAGCCTATACTAACAAGATCAAATATGTTAGGGAAAAGTGTGACATGGGGGAGGGGTCTAGCCAAATGTGACAGCCTATACTAACAAGGTCAAATATGTTAGGGAATAGTGTGACATGGGGAAGGGGTCTAGCCAAATGTGACAGCCTATACTAACAATGTCAAATATGTTAGGAAAACGTGTGACATGGGGGAGGGGTCTAGCCAAATGTGATAGCCTATACTAACAAGGTCAAATATGTTAGGAAAACGTGTGACATGGGGGAGGGGTCTAGCCAAATGTGACAGCCTATACAAGTTTAAATGAATAAGGAGATCCGCTAATATTTTATCTATGCTTCTAAAAAGTTTCTGCATTTTCATCATATAAATGAATAGTTTGTAGCACAACAGAAAGGACAGTTGAAACGCTTCTGGGCCTTACCCAGATGTGCCACAGTGCCATGTACCCAAAAATGTTGCCATTTTATGCGGTTTTAATCATTATAAATATAATTTCGGTACTAGTAGCTAATAATATAACTTTGCAGAGCGGAACATGGCAACACCTCCGTCATGGCAAACGTCACATTTTCATAGAAATTTGACTTTTAAACGGAGGTGTTGCCATGTTCCGCTTTGCAAAGTTATCGTAGTCGCACTCTAATTTATTTTCCATGACAATAATTGAACATCACGGATGAAAGTCACAGCTTTTATACGAATGGTTTTATTGAGTTAATTGAAAAACGAGGTATGCCTTAGGTGCACGGATGTTAGGGAATGCAACTCGGGTATTTACTGTGTGAAAAAAACCTGGTTTCGGTTAAATCTCAATTTTTTTCCGTACTAAAAATAACCGATTGCAATCCCTAGATGAAGTAGGACATAACTCGACTAGTCAGTGTTATAGGGAACGTGCAGGAGCTGTAGGAGGCAGCACAAAATCGACAAAAGTGTAGGAAGAAAAATTACTGCGGTTAATATACTGTGTGTGTGTATTCCTCTTGGCTATAAATGCAACTCACCATATCTTTCGAAAAACCTGTCTTCACCTTCGCTCACCGCCGACTGATCCAAATCCATACTGTCATCCATCGTGTCATCCTGCCAATAAAGATAAGTGTTTCACAAAAGCAGGATTATACAGAAGATATTACTTTTCGCTTACTATTAAGGTATTAAGTAAAGAGTAGGTAAGCGAAAAGTTAGTAAGTTTTAAGGTCATTCGAGTCGCTTTTCAATACAAACATAAAGAGCTTATTGCTTGCTTCATGTTTGAAATAGCTTGATACAATTTATTTGAGCGAAACGACATAAGAATTCTGAAAGCCAAAAAAATATAAAGACGCTTGAAAGGCTGTTTGCTCTAAGCGCCTAAAGGACTCATTCACCTATAGATTCAAAATTAAAAAAATTCAAAATGCTATATTACTTTACATAGATGGCGCTAACCTGAAATACCCAATTGCAGGTTAATTGTTTTTTGAGACTAAGTAGTGATTAAAAAAAATTAAGCAAATGGCAATGACATTTACCATAGAGTGCGGAGGCGTGAGGGCCATCATTTCCCATATTGTGAGTCCCAGCGGCCAGATATCCGTCTTGCTGGAGACCTCTCCTCCGTGGATCACCTCCGGGGCACTCCACGCCTCTGTACCTAGAGATTTGCAATAATTCACATTATTTGGAGTCATCGCTTGGACTGATCCTCCATGAAGAACATTGATGAATGATGACCATCATTCATCACCAGTGTTCGGATTAGGTAGTGCCATTTCGGGTGAATGACCTTAAACATTGAACATAAATAACATGGATAAGACTTGGGATTCCGGGACTCGAAAATTTTTACAGTCAATATTATTGACATAATATTTACTGTGCAAAATTTAAGGAAGACGCAAAATAAACTATTCGTATGAAATCCCGAGGTTAAAAGGTACATCCATATTAAGCTTAGTGTACGGCCTGAATGGGTCCGTCCACTCAGGCCGTAGACTTACGCACCGAATTTCCCCGAAATGGCACTACCTAATCCAACCACTGTTCATCGCCCACGAGGGGGGATTTTTCGGGTACGTCAGATAATAAGGTTTAAATATAAATCAATCAATTTTCGAGTTGTCAGAATAAGGTATTTGTACCTAGTATTTATTAGTTACCTGGTGTTTGTACTATGCGTTTTCGAGTATGTTAGTAAATAATACTTTATGCCACACCTGGCCATAACCACATGGCGCTTTCTGGCCATGTGTAGACATAAAATGATGTTCACAACACAGGAGAAAGAAAGCCCTCGATCGCATATTTACGTCCCTCGCTTGCAGCTTGGGCCGCAAACATCTGCGATCTTTCTTTGTTTTACCAGCCTAATTGTGTAATGTACTATTATGTTACGTACGAGGTTAATGGCGAGCGCAGTATAGGATCAGCCCACAGTCGAAGGACACACAAGCTCGTGAGAGTAGCCGGGAGTTGGTCTATGCCATCAAATATCACCATATCCAACAGTGAAAGTCCATGACTATTACCAAGGACCATTAAAACAAGAGGACTGTCATTCTCCATACAAAAAGCTGTTCCCCGAATTTACAACGCCATCTATGTATACGAGGGTGGTATGATAAGTAATGAGCCTTGAATCAATGCGGTATGGCTGAATATTAAAAATGTCATTACCTACAGCCGCCATCGTGGACGCGGGAAAATTGACAGTTTCAAATGATTCCGTCAATTAATTCATGAATTATAGCTTTTTAAACAGTATAAGTGGCATTTTTTGTGTAAAATGGAAAAAGAACAATATCGATCAGTGATTCGCTTTCTGTTTTTGAAGGGTAAAACGCGTGATGAAATAAAAAATGAGTTAGATAGCGTGTATGGCGATGTTTCACCTACGATTGCCACATTTAAGCGGTGGTATAACGAGTTCAGAAATGGAAGAACATCTGTGTGTGATGAGGCCCGCCCAGGACGTCCAATTGAAGTTACCACGGAGGAAACCATCAATAAAGTCCGTGATATGTTGATGAACGATCGAAGACTGAAGTTGAGGGAGGTAGCTGAGGTATGTGGCTTATCACTGGAGCGTGTACAAAATATCGTTCATAAACATTTGGGCATGAGGAAGTTATCGGCCCGATGGGTACCGCGTTTGCTAACTGAAGAAAACAAGCAGAATCGTGTGGCTACTTCCAAAGATTGTTTGGCACTATTAAAACGTAATCCGAAGGACTTCTTTATGCGTTACGTTACCGTGGACGAAACGTGGATCCACCACTATACTTCCGAAACAAAACAACAATCGAAGCAATGGACTTGTCCCGGCGAAAGTGCTCCAAAGAAAGCAAAAACGGTTCCGTCGGCCGGGAAGGTGATGGCGACCGTTTTTTTGGATTCCCAAGGAATTATCCACATAGACTATTTAGCGAAGGGAAAAACGATCACAGGGCAATATTACTCTGATTTATTGTCTCGATTTGATGAAGAATTAAAGAAAAAACGGCCCCGTTTAGCCCGCAATAAAGTGCTGTTTCACCAGGATAATGCTCCGGCCCATTCATCTCACATCGTCAAGGCCAAACTGGATCAATTGGGTTACAAAATACTGCTGCACGCTCCTTATTCCCCGGATTTGGCTCTGTGTGAACTCTTCCTGTTCCCAAACATGAAATCTTGGCTCGGAGGCAAACGCTTCATGTCAAATGAAGAGGTCATAGAGGCCACGGATGAGTATTTTGCAGAGTTTCCGAAGACATATTTTTTGGAGGGCTTAAAGAAGTTGGAGACGCGTTGGGAAAAGTGCAAAAACTTGAAAGGGGACTACGTTGAAAAATAAAAATTAAAAAAATAATAAAAAATAAATGTTCATGGGTATGCTCACTACTTATCATACCACCCTCGTAAGCTTGGTAAAATAATTATATTATTTACAATTATTCAACTTTGCAAACGTGACACAGTATTCAAATGTTAGAGTTTATTTATTATTAGCTGTTTACGAACTAATTGCTACTAAACTATGTTTCTTTATTCAATTATAACATCGTTAAATGTTTAGTTTTTTAGCGCCATCTAGTTATTGCCCGGAAATCCCCTAGCGGTCGGGTTACAATGCAAAGTATGGAGAATGACAGTCCTCTTGTTTTAATGGTCCTTGCTAATACATAGATCAACGTACCAAAATAAACCGCCTTCTCAGCCTTTTCCCGGTCAACCACACCGTTCTCATCCAACGGTAACGTGACCCCGAAGTCACAAAGTTTGCACACAACAAAGTCGCCGTTGACCAGGATGTTGTACGACTTCATGTCGCCGTGTAGAATCTGCATTTTTGTGTGTAGGTAGTCCAAGGCGCTGCCAATGTCTAGCACTACCTGGAAATTCAAAAATGCAAGTCATTATCAGTGGTTGGCACTATATGGAACGTGCACGAACTATAGGTGGTAGCACTAAACGACAAGAGACACGGGCGGACAATAAAGGAAACTATCACCCCTGTCAAATCAAGCTGTCAATGTCAAATATAGTAAGTCGTAGCTACACTGACGTTAATCGTCCTTCATCGCGATAAATTAACAGCGTTTTCGTCAATGTGCCCCCAGCATAAGGGTACATGATTTAAATTGGCGGCACAAGTTGGCAGCACCTTCGTCGTGCACGTTCCCTATCGGTGCAAAACTTCAACAAAACTTGCCAAGCGGACATAATAGTGCTTACAGCCATGAAAATATTAATATCTTAATACTCAAGTATTCTAAATCCGAGATTTCGATATCGAGTTAAATGTAACACTGATCTGCCAATAATATTCTTATTTCCTTGGTTGTAAGTTCTCCTTTATGTCAGCTCTACAAGTTTTGTTAAAGTTTTGCACGGATGGCCACTATACTCTGTACTTTTAGGTATTTAAAAAAAAGTATTGTACTTTTAAACAAAAAAACCACGTGACTCGGATCGTTCAGCCAATGGTATTGTGACACAGATACAAAACCTTGCTTTGATTGGCTGAACAACCCGAGTCGCGTGGTTTTTTTGTTTACCTTTTTTTAAATACCTAAACGTACAGAGTATAAACGTGACCATAGCATTATATCAGAGTGCCCGCATATTAAAATGAATTTAATCAACTAACCTAGCTACTTAAGTATTTACTAACAATATATGAATCTCTGTTGTCCTGAATAAATATTGAATTTGAATACTGGGCCACAACACCCAGTGTGCGCCGGTGTTATAGTCAACTGAACAAAAAACTTACCATACAAAAGGCCGCTTAATCTGTACCCGTCAACATTAGAGCAAAACAGATGGCAAAACTTGTGGGGAAGCAATTAACTTACTAAAAATAGTATTCCATAGAGTTCACCACAGAAATATATTGAGACAGGAGGAAATAGTTAGTCAATTTGTATGGGAACCAAGTGTGTAACTTTTTCGCTTGGCGTTTGACACCAAATGTGTAATTTAGTGATGGGAAACATAACTTTTCCATTTGGTGGTACCTATTTAAACAATGAATTATACCATCATAATAATATTGACAGAAACTGAAGTGTGTGTAAAGAAGGTTATTGCCACTTCTCAAGCATGCGAGGTACAGTCAAGGAATTTAATTTCCTACCCGTTTCATTGAAATGTTGTTGAGCATTCACGATGCATTAAGGTCGAAATTTCTATTTCAGTAATAGTATTTAAATGTCAATACGTATTATTTGTCACTTCACATTACACATAACCTCTTTGCGAAATCATTTGCTCATCGAATACGTGTCAGTTGATATCAGTATCAATCGAGAAAATTTTAAAATAATTCCGAGTCCAGACTCCGGAAAGTCTATAATCTAAATTTCGTTATCTGCGTTCCTTTCATTCGAATATTGCAAGAGCGAGAAAGATGGACTTTCTTCGAATTTCGATTCCGCGGTCGTCGTCCTTTTTTGGTAGTGCCTTGACGTTCCAAATTTCAGTTCACCATGTCAACGTTGTTAATCTGTTACCTAGTTACTGACACAAAACAATGCGTGTGATTTGTCAAAGTAACGTCGTACTCTTGCTAGCTCTTATGATGACAGTATGCTATACGATATTGGACCTTAAGTGGGTTGGAAATTAAATTCCTTGACTGTACATACACTTTTTCCCTCGGGCTCGATATATTTCTTTGCAGTTCACAATAAAATCCAGTATGATTAGGAAAGTAAATCAAAAAAAATATATAATGTTGATAATAACATTTCTGCAAAATTACCTTTAACATCTGCTTGGGACTAAACGGCTCCGCTTCGTCATCAATCCTGTTCTCAATCATGTCTCCTAGTGATAAATCACATGCCTCCATCCCCAAGTACAATATCTTGTCCTTGCTGAACGCCCGGAACCCAACTATGTTCGGGTGTGACATGCGCTTCAACAGGTCTGCTTCGGCCTGGAGTCGCTCCGAGTAAACCTTGCATGGTTTGACCCTTTTATTGATCATTTTGAGAGCCCATGGGGACCGAATCTGACCTGCTCTCGGGGAACGGATCAGCTGCAACACGTTGACGCCTAGAAATAGATAAGTAACACTAACTTAATTCAGGGTCTGTTGTTTAGGTCCGGTTTGTTGAACAAGCAATAGTAAGTAAATGATTTTATTTCGAACGCAACGATTGCATTTACGGTTAGTAAACAACAAACTTAAACAACTCAAAACTAGTACTTTCTCGCGGCTTAGTTTTATTTTAATCGTGTTTGTTTGTTTTTTGTTTCAAGTACTAGGTATTCACCCGGCTTGTTACTTATCTGCATTAATTATCTTGAAAAATTTGCTGCTTACCAGTGCCATATCCAAGACGATTTAAATACGGAGATGCCGGAATGGTAATCTTTTCATTTAAATCCGAAGTTTTAGCCTTCACTGGTGTTTTGAATTCACTCATTGTTGTCGAAACACTAATGATTTATTAAATGTGAATTTTTCATAAAACAACAAGTTGTAAACAACAACCGACAAACCGTTAATGACTAACGTTCGTCCAGTCCATTTAAATTTGATTTGAACTTTGAAGGATGACTGACGTCACTGACGTTCCTAAAAATGTTGCTAGTGTAATAAATAGATGTTTGCGTTTAGATATTGTAGAACATCATTATGAGTGGAATGATTTTTGTTACACACACAAAGAAGTGTAAAAGTGGATTTAGACCAAACGAATTCTAACACATTCTAACCCCACTCTACCAAATTCTGTACACACAAAGAATTTGGTAGAAGAAAGTTATCTTAAAATATAAAATTGAATATAAATAAAAAATAAAATAAATAAATATCCGGGGGCAATCTTACACAAATCGAGCTAGTCCCAAATTAAGCAATACTTGTACTATGGGTACTAGACGACGATTTACATAGGTACTTATATAGATAAATACATAGGTACTCAAATAAATAGAAAACATCCACGACTCAGAAAAAACAATGAGAATATTGATTCATGCAGCAAAAATAACAATATAATTTAAAAAAATTAACAGACTTTATAAACTACTGAATCGATTTTGATGAAACTCACAGTTCCCTAAGTTGGACTAATATCTAGTCTAACTAAAAAGTATTTTTCCAATTCGACTTATAGTTTTGGAGATTTGCGCGGACAAACATACATAATTTATGTGCGTATAAAACGAATCGAGTTGAAAACCTCCTTTTTTCGAAGTCGGTTAATCAATGATCTAATAATGTCATATATGTAATTCTTTATACTGTTCTCCGTATAAAGAAATAAATACAGTAATTTTGAAAACGGCGCCTACACGAGAATCCTCATCATTTTCTAGTCAAGCTAGTTTGTAGTATTTATTTGATTTTATTTTGACGATCTTTTTGTGAATTAAATGTAGTTTTAATTTCTAAAACATAATGTAATTTTCAATAAGAATTAAAGGAACATACCTGTCTCATGCCTAGCCTAGGAATCAAATTAAATGTCCAAACAGTCAAGTTTTGAGCGATATACTGACGTACATGGGATCGAAAATAAAATTACTAACAAACTGTCTAAAGAACCTTTATTATACATATTATTACATTTATTTTTATTACTTAGTATTATACTGGGTGTTGCCTGTAACAGGACCAAATAATTAAAAATTAGATTCTACTCATCAAACAACTACAAACCTAAAAAACATCGCAATACATTGCGATTTCGAATAAACTATAAAGTGTACTAAAAATGAAAACATAAGTTATTTTTAAAAGTCGCTGAACAAATATTGTTCAGTTTATTTGCCCCCATTTTGCTTCCAGTACAGGCAACACCAACAATCATTCCTTATCTAACAAGGCCATAAAATTCCCAAAAATAAATCATTCCTTATCATATATTTAACTAGTCAATGGTCATAAGCTCAGCCGGAGTGGCGCTAAGCGCGCGGACGACGCGCGGCGCACGCGCAGTCGAGTTGCGTAGCACCGGCGCAGGCGCCACCGCAGACACCAGAAGTGACGGGGGTGGGGGCATTAAGGGTAATGGCCGGGATGGACTCTGTGAGGGGGATGGTGACCCCGGCTGGGATGGGACTGTTGAGGTTAGGGGAATTGCGACGGATGATACTAGAGGCGGTTGAGCTAGTGATGTTCGAGCCGGGGTGGGTTCTGGACTCGGTGAAGGTGAGGGGGATGGTGACGGTGACCCCGGCTGGGATGGGACTGTCGAGGTTAGGGGAATTGCGACGGATGGGACTAGAGGTAATGTTCGAGGAGCCGGGGTGGGTTCTGGTGATAAATACTTCGTGAAAGGTGATACGGGACGCGCGGGCCGCCGGCGGCGCACCCTGCGACGGCGTTTCTTAGGGGCATCCACATTATCTGTTCCGTCCTGTTCCCCTGTAACTTGCTGCAGCAGCGCAAGAGCGCGGCGTTTGACTTGAAGCAAACTGTCTTCTCCATGGGCAACGGGCGCTTGTGGCGGGGACTCTTGTTGTTTGAGAGTGTTGTTAGTGAGGGAAGTAGGTTGCACAAATACAGGCGACAGTGACCGTGGTGGGGAGGCTTGGGTCTCTGCAGGCCGCTTTCTTACATTCCCAATGACAGCGGTTTCTGTTGGTGGGGCTTCTTCAGAGTCGTCATGGAAGCTGAACGGACGCTGCCATTCGTGTTCCACACGCGCCACACTGCAAATAACATGTTCCGATTAAGTTTCAATTACAGAAAACTCTTTTTAACAGAGTTTTATTATTTAGTTCCCTTTCCCTGCATTTCATAATAATCCAGGCTCTCAATTTGTTTTTTATTTATACACAATAAGTTTTACAGCATATATTTCATTATCACTATGATAAAATTAGGTTGTATCACCAATTTAGGTACTAACCGTAACGTGTCCGTGTTACACAGTAGCCGCAGCGGCTCAGCAGGCGGCAACATCTCCTCATTAGCGAGCATCAGGAACTCCCCTCGCAAGAGCGCCGCGCGGCGCACCTTGCCCGCAAGCCAGCGCATGCGCCGCGAGCGCCGGCGGCCCACCCACACGCGGCAGCGGGCGTCTGCGCCCACGTATGCGGACAGGTCCACGCTCAGCGCGAACCCGCGGGAGTCATCTGACTCCTCATCCACTGTGTCAAAATACAAACCTTTTTTAAAGAGCTTTTAATTTAAAAAGAAACTTAAGAAGATTTGAAATATTTTCCATCAAGATTGTATGATATTTTTAATCAATCCAATTATTTATATCGATGTATTGTCTTATTATTTTGGTTATTTTATTGTTAATATTAATTCTGTATATCATTAAGCTTTAATTTGTTAAATTTTATTAGTTTAATTTGAATTCAATTGAATTTATTTTTTACTGAATTTTTGTGATATAACTATTTACTAACAATATCTATAAGCAGTCAATTTAACTAACAGCAATGGATCTTGTTATCTGAGAAATAAATGATTTGTATTTGTATTTTGTATAAAAGTATTGATACGATTTTCACTGACCAGATTGCGCCGGAGCAAGCCGCAGCTCCAAACTAAATTACAATTCTGTCCTTCAGAAGTATAACACTGTAAGTAAGTATGGTAAACAATAGGACTTAGTGTTATGCTTTTCAGGTACGGATTGGATGGAATAATTGGTATCAGCGTAACTCGTCCCATTCGTTTTTCGTTCAATTCGTATTTCGTCTCATTCTTTATTCGTCACACATTCTTTATGTATAAAGAATAGGTTCAATAAAGAATGTGTGACAAATATGGAATGAGTAGAGATGTGCCGTTCCCACCGCGGGAATATTCCCCATACAAGTGGGGAATATTCCCGGGAATGACACATCTCTAGGAATGAGACGAAATACGAATAATTTTGTTGAAATTATGCTTTTCCCATTCAAGCAGAATCCGAAACATACAAGTAATTTATTACAATAACACAATTATACCAATATACTAAGTGATAATCAAAGTAAAACCAATGTGAACGTAATATTTATTACCACCTAGGAGATATAAGAACAGCATCTTCTGAGCTGTTGATTGATGGGACTGAAATGTTGGAGGAACGTGATGGATTAACTGACCATCCTATGAAATAATTGGATATCCGCGAATAAAACTTTTATTTTTTTTATTTTGCTTATTATAAGTAGGAAGAAAGTTACAATACTAACCTGTCGTGTCGGCGCCGCCGTTTTGGCGCACCACACTCGGCTCCGGCATGGGTGATTTATTAGCTTTGTTATTGCTATAGTTCTAAAGCAGTTACATATATTATATTTAATTTTATGGATAATTTGCTACGCAAATTACTTGAATTTTCTCAGTGCAACCGGCCTTGCTCGCGTTCCTAGCCTTCTGTCACTGTCAATAGTGTCAATGTCATTTTGATTTTGATGATACGCAGTGGTTCTTGACGTTGTTGGCGGAATCATCGATAGTATCGATGGAGCTATAACACAAGAATTGAATTGAAATTGCAGTGGTTCGAAACCCACAAAATCATCCCTAAGTAAATTTTATCCTAGTTCAGAAATTATTGGTCATCATGTAATCATGTACACGATCTTTACTAAGTGTAATATATCCAATAGTTTTTTGCGGCAGTACACACTTAACGAGGCATGCATGTCATACTCTTCTTATTACGTAAATAAGAAAAGGATGCCATGCCTAGCATTGATTCACGTCGAGTGTGTACTAGAGGTTTTTTTTAACTTACCATAAACTACAGCTAAATGTAGGGCAACTAGAGCTTAATATCGACCGTTGGACGATAATTTTGTATTTCAGAAAAATTACTTACTTTGGTTATGGTCAATTTCGTGTCGTAGTTCGTTGTCAAACAGAAGTAACTTAATCGACATTATCGTGTATTTATTAAAAAATACGAGAAAGGGAATCAACGTTGCATCCCAATTCATTGTTTACATACAGCAACGGAACTGGAATTATTGATTTGGTTGTAGAGCAGTGCAAAGACAGTTGTCGTTTGTAGCATGATGGCGGGCGGATTGTAGTGTTGGTGCAGGTCTCGGGCTCGGCATGTGGAACAGCGAGAACGTGTCGCCGCAGCGCGGGCGCGCGGCGCTGCGGGAGCTGCGGCGGCTGGCGGCGCGGCCGCCGCCGGGCACCAAGCTTCTGCTGAGAGATGACGACCTCACTGACATCGTTGCACTCATCGAAGGCCCAGGTACGCGCCTATGCATCACATTTAGACGATATTGTACATATGAATCAACCTACTACATACTTCATTGAATACCAAAGCACAACCTACACATGACACCCTAAACCTGAAGATTGCACTTTGAAGAATTTGTTGTGGATTGGATACTTTTTATCAGTAACTACATCCTTTCGCACACTTCCTATTTAAGTCTTGTAAAGGTTAACACCTGCCCAGTGTCATGTCAAACTGATATGCAGTTATATTGCACTACATTGTGCTTTTATTATCAGTTGCATACATATGGTGTGGCTTTCAAAATACTTTAAAGTAATGTATGTAGGGCGAATGTAAACACTTTCATGGGGTCTATGCTGACTTATATGCTTTGGGTAATTAATACCGGTAGCGTTTCATTAAGTATGTTAATGTACTTATCTCTGTGTCTAAAGTAAGTTTGAACAGAAACATTAGCTTATGGCACTTTATGATTTGCATCATAGAATAAATAGATATAATATTGTTTTGCTCAATGCGGTCAAGGTAAATTTCCAGAAACAAAAAACCAAAGATGAGAGAAGATTTAAGATGTCATGGGCCTTAAAATCCTGAAATGTTAAGATGAATCCTGCAGGACCAATAGATGCTTTGGTCTTAATCATAATTTATAGGCCTGCTGATTTATTGAATAATGGTTTGTGTGTGTGCAGCGGAGACACCGTACTCGGGCGGCGTGTTCCGCGTGCGACTGGCGCTGGGGCGCGAGTTCCCGGCGGCGCCGCCGCGCGCCTACTTCCTCACGCGCATCTTCCACCCCAACGTGGGCCGCACTGGCGAGGTGAGCTAAAGAAATACCCACCCTTTTTACACTGCTGTTGTGTTAAAATGTGTTTCAGTAGGGAATTTTTGTGAATAAAGGAAGGAAGGAGGTGTGACGCTTTGCTCTAAGCTCGAAGAACCAATGCCCAATGTAAATGTATGTCTTCACCCGGAGACCGTAAATCTGGAGAAATACTGCGGTTCGGCCTTCACGAGACTGAATACCCCGTTAACACTATCGGAAGTATCAACTTCAGTCGTTCAACCGGTATTTAGTCCCTGACAGACCCTTATTGCCTTTATCGAGAGTGAGATTCAGATTCAGCAGTGGGCAACTCGAGGTGGAAACGAACACTGGGACAAGCTGTACGGATGACATTGTACATTCCAGGTGTGCGTGAACACATTGAAGCGGGACTGGAAGCCGGAGCTGGGGCTGGAGCACGCACTGGTGGCGCTGCGCTGCCTGCTCATCGCGCCCAACCCTGACTCTGCCCTGAATGCCGACGCGGCCCACATGCTGCACAAACACTACGACGAGTATTTCACACGCGCCAAGCTGCTCACAGACATACACGCGCGGCCCCGGCGCCAGGACACACAGGTATAGTCAAAGTCAAATAATAAAAGGAAAGGAAGGAGGAGGTAGGAAGGAGGTTTGGTAGAAAATATTTTATTTGCTAGAACACAGTAAAAAATACTTCCAATGTGCTCAGCCTGCAAGCAGACTGTTCTTATTCCTATTCATATTCTCATTCCAAAATAATTAATATTACGCGAAGACAATACAAGACAAAGAAAATATAATTAAAAAATCATAAAACAATAATAAAATTGAGATGTCGGTTACGTTCCAAATAATTCGTAACTATAGAAGCACCTGTCTAGGAGCCAGGTGTCTAATTTGTGCTTGAACTGGTTTCCTCGGAGCACTTTAATGTCATCAGGAATATTTTTTTTATATCAGATAGAAATGCAGTCGTGCTGCAGATCGATCTGACGCTCGCGAGGCCATTGTGGGCTGCTGTGGGCGGTGGCGATAAAAACGGATGTCCGCTTGTGTGGACTCTGCTCGCCACCGCTACACGCTGGCGTTCGGACCTTAATCGCTATTAGAGCCTCCTCTTAACTCACTATTATAGGTATTATAGGCTAATTTTCGCATTTTTGTATAAATACGTTTATTATACAGGATAACGCCACGAATATCGTAGGCGATTTTGACGAAGCGCCCACCTCGGCGTCGGATACCCAGCCGGCGGGGAGCGCCGACGACCCTGCGGCCAGTCGGGACCCACCCGCGACTCACCACGGCGACCCACCCGCGACCCCCAGCGGTGACCCACCTGCGACCCACAGCGGGGACCCATCCGCGACCCACAGTGGTGACCCGCCGGCGGCCCGTGACGGGACGAGTGGGGAGGGAGGCGAGGGTCCCCGGGTGAAGCGCGAGCGGCGGCGCGACGCTAAGCCTGCGCCTGCGCGCGACAAGCGCCGCGTGCTCAAGCGGTTATGAACGCGCCCCGCCCCCCCTATTGTCCACTACCAAATATTATGACATTGGAATTACATTATATTTAATAAAGTACCTAATTGCGATTACTATGTTGGTGTGTCATTCATTATTAATTTCCTAAATAGAGTAACTCTGCCGTCATACGGAGAATGGGTGCATCTGACATTTTGTTTTACAATTGAGTTACATATATATTTAGATTCGTTTCTTTTTACTTCAAAATATATATGTAAATATAATTAATATATGTGTACGAGTACATCGCACACGCGTCATAGCCCCATCAGCATTATTTTATATAACTTAGGTAATAAGTTCAGTTTTAAGTTCGTAGTCGATAAGTGTGCACAAATATATCAATAAATCAAGTTTACACTAAAAAACCGTGTTTCCTGTTCAAACCAAGCAACAATCTATCAAGCAATGTACTAGCAGGCAAGTGCTCGTACAATATGTAATATATAATGTCGAAAATAAATGTCAGATGCGCACTTTCACCGTGTGACGGCAGAACTATCAGCCACGGACGTCCACTGCTGGACATAGGCCTCCCTCATAGATGGCCATCAGAATGCGGGCCTGTACAGACCGCGTCCACCGACTCGCTACTCCGACGAGATCGTCTGTCTGTCATCTAAAAAGAGTATAATGCTTTAGTTATTATAATGGATGACACAGTAATGTGTTTCCATTGATTTCTGACCTGTGGCCTGTTTCAAGAAGCTATAAGCACGGTAGTTGCTCTTTCTAACAAAACTGACGTTCGGGTCCGACCATCGGACGGAACGCACTGCATCCGACCGTCTGTAACGCGTGCGCTATCTGGTCGCTGGCTAAGCCCCTTCGGAGGCAAAATTCGATACTAGTGGCCGAGATTAAGGCCGTAGTTGAAACGCAAACCCACAAACGTCAAAAGACTTGACTCCTGTGACTCTTCATGGGATCCCTATTTTTTTATATTGCAATAAAATATTTGAAACGATATCGGCTATATTATATTTCACAGAATGGCGGTAAAATGCACATTTTCGAAGCTAGTGCGAAATGGAAGATCATAATAGGGTACTTGCCTGTAGTCAATATAAATTACTTCACGCTAGCCTTGAAATCTGCTTTCAAAAATTTGCAAAAATCAACTATAATTCACCTATTTAACGTTTTAAACGATTTTTAAAAGACCAAAAGCTATAAATGAGGAGATGATTTGATGTTTGAGCACAATGACGTCATTATGATTTTTCTCATAGAAACTTCATACTATCCGAGCGTTTTGACAATTCATAAAAAGTAACTGATTTGATCTGTTAAGGTGGATTCAGACCAAACGAATTCTAACAGATTCTAACCCCACTCTACCAAATTCTTTGTGTGTACACAAAGAATTTGGTAGAGTGGGGTTAGAATGTGTTAGAATTCGTTTGGTCTAAATCCACCTTCAGGAAAGTACCCTATTGCTTTTCATCAGTTTTTTTCCTACTCGCCGCTAGATGTCACTAGTGCATTCATTGCACTAAGTTTTAACTATCTATCCTACGATAGATGGCGCTAGCTCACACACCTCGAGAACAACAGTTTTATCAAAGTATAAAGATGAACGAGTAGTGTAACTTCGCCGGTTTAGAAGCGCGTGACATGTACCTATTTGTATTTACACAGACGCGCGATAGGCCGATAGCACTTGCAGGAATAAATTATTTTATTTTATATTGTATTGTATATAAACAGACAGTATTTTATTGTTCAAAAAATTATTATAAAAGTCGTTTGTTGATAAAGCTTGTAAAATAATAAAGCGAAGTATGTCAACAGTATTTTATTGTCAAAATAAATCTTATATAAAAGTATAAACCACAAAAATATTTACAGCGTTTTAAGGCTATGTCGGCTAGTAACCGATTGTGATGACTCACTGCCTTCCAATACCGTCATTTTTTTGTATGAATAGTACCGGTATATCGGTATTGCTCTTCCTAAAATATACCAGTATCAGAAGCTCTATGTCTCCCTCTTTCTGAGATTTGTGTTCTCTGTATAATCTAAGGCAAAGACATTAAAATAAATAGCCGGACGTAGCCTAGTAGATAACTGAAGCACTTCTAGTAAGCCGTTTACTTAACGCTGTTGATGTATGTCATGTATGTAGGGTTGCCAGATTGAATGACCCTATTATCGGGAGAAAAAAAACTATAGACGCGAGCTTTTTTTTAGCCTGAAAGAGCAGAAATTTTTGCTGGCCGGACCACCTTGAGTGGATCGGACTAAGTTTTAAAAATGAAGTCGTTTGTCGGGAGATTTTCTTCTTTGTCGGAAGTCGGGAGGACATACAAAAATATCGGGAGAATCCCGCCAAATCCCGATCATCTGGTAACCCTACTTGTATGTGTGCTGTTTGTAGTAGACCACTACTCGTAGTACTCGTACATCGTTCGATGTGTGCGTGCTCGTAAGTACAAAGCGTCCGGCGTACTAGAGGTGCATCAGTTATTTGTTAGTAAGGCTGCGTCCGGCTATTTATTTTAAGGTCATAGATCCAAGGTAATTTTTTATTTTACCTAGTATTGACAGCTGTCAAATCAACGTCAGGATAATCCAGATGAAGGGTATAAGGAAAGAACTTGTCTAGTCACCTAAGTAATTTTTTGAGTTATAGCGGTTTGAAAGTTAGTCATCGGGAACAATTACTATGGTGACCATCTCTTTAAAAGTCATAAAAATACATATTAATTTAAGATATTCGCCTGTAATCAAGTGGTAAGTTATAGTTCATTGCGAGCTCTACAGTTTGGGATTAAAATCTCATTTCCAAAAAAAGGTGACTAGACATGTTCTTTCCGTGTACCCTTCAGATAATAAAAAGTATAAAAACTATAGTGTAGTACTAACTGAGCATTTTTAAATTCATTTTTTGAAGTTTTCTGCGTTTTTTTGATATTTCTATTTAGAATTACCCGCCCTTTCCATTCCAATAGAAGAAAATAACTGGCCAAGAGCATGTCGGACCATGCCCAGTGTAGGGTTCCATAGCCGTAACTATAAGGTAAAAAATACGATGTAAAAAAAGTACAACAACAAAAGAGCGTATCTTCATAGCAATTACGTCCTTTTGTTGAGAAGCGCAGTTTATCGGCAATAACTCAAAAACGGTTAATCCGATCTTGTTGAAAATAATTTTCGTTGAAAGTATTAAATGAGCGTTATCTTTTTAATTTTTTTTTATATTTTTCGGACACACGGTTTAGAAGATAGAGGGGGGGGGACACAATTTTCACCACTTTCGGAGCGATTATTTCCAAAGGTATTCACTTAATCAAAAACATTACTTAAGAACCTTAAAATGTTTTCAAAAGAGCTGTCGAACTATGTACCACACGTTGACATTTTGTGAAAAAAATTTTTTTTAGCTTCTGTTACATGTATGGAGTGCCCCCCCTAGATTTTATTATTTTTATTATTTAACTACCAAACTTAGTTGCGGCATCTACAAGACATCTATATTCCAAATTTCATCAGTATAGGTCTTGTAGTTTTTGAGTAAAATGCCTGTGACATACGGACGGACGGACGGACGGACGGACGGACGGACATGACGAAACTATAAGGGTTCCTTTTTAGCCATTTTGGCTACGGAACCCTAAAAAGTGTCCCAAATTTTCCATACATTAATGAAACTTTCCTTTGTGTTACCGTAATACAAAGTATATATAAAAATGAGTAACACAGTAGGAAAAAATAGTTGGGACAATTTGTTGTCCCATTGGGATTGTAAAAGCCCGTAATTCAAAGTAGAATAGTACATTACACAACTAGGGTGGTAAAACAAAGAAAGGCCGTGATCGTAGATGTTTGCGGCCCGAGCTGCAAGCGAGGGACGTAAACATGCGATCGAGGGCTTTCTTTATTACCTCCCGTGTCTGTACATCACTTCATGTCTAAACTAGGCCAGAAAGCGTTTTTTCCGTACGCGTAGTGTGCGGTAAAAGCCTATTTATGGCCTAGTGTAGATAAATAACATAAAATTGGCAGAAAATTGCACAATAAAAAAAATGCATTTTTTAGAAGTGCTCAACTAAACTTTATGTTCGGTCTCGCGTGGCCTGGTATGGCCTCACGTGGCCTCGCGTGGTCTGCTATAGGACTCGTCAGCAGTTGGTCTTGTCGTTGAGCGGCAAGTCTTCGAGCGGGACGGGCGCGGGCGCGGGGACGGCTCTGGAGCGCGCGTGGGCCTCCGGGGCGAGCACCCAGCGGTGCAGCAACGTGCACAGCGCTGCACCGAGCAACGGCCCTACCCAGTACACCTGAAATAAAACAATAATAGAGTAGGTGCTATATGAAAGAGACATGATGTTTCATTTACATACATAGATACAAGAAATCAAAGTACTTATATAGAAAAATTAAATGTCACACCGGGCCAGTCCGGGAATCGAACCCGGTACCTCTGGATTTCCGGCCCAGCGACTTAACCACTTGTGCACCGGAGCACCCAGCAAGCGCCCTCAATTCTACGATCTACTTTGACTTTTGTATCATTCTGGTTTAACAGGTTTTTAACTTGAAAACACAAAAATGTAACATAAAAATGTGGTGTAATTTACTCGCATTAAAAACCAATAAAGAAACATTATGTTTCTTTCATAAATAGTATGATGTTTCTTTATTAGTTTTTAATGCGGGTAAATTACGCCACATTTTAAGTTACATACATAGATACAAGAAATCAAAGTACACAGAAAAATAAAATGCCACTCAAGTATGTCCAGACTGGGAATCGAACCCGGTACCTCTGGGTTTCCGGCACAGCGTCTTCGCCACTTCGACCACCGGAGCACCCAGCAAGTGCCCTCAATTTTGCCGTCTACTTTGACTTCCACCAACCACATCTCTGGACCATAGGTGAGTGCCATTTAATTTTTTTGTGTACTTTGCTTGTATCTATCTCTGTAATAACAGAGAGTGGAAACACCACAATCTTTTTATTACGAATGTAAATACAAAGATTAAATACATAGAAAAAACAGGAATAAAGATAGGGATTGTTAGTAACGCTGTTACAAATACATGGAAGATTTCGACGGGTCTACTAGTACCCAGTTGGTGTAGCGGATAGCACGTCGTCCCGGTAAGTGAGAGATGCGGGTTCGAATCCCGCCTTGATTACAGTGGGTTATGTTTAAATTTATCTACGTATTCAATTTTTCTGTCTACAATCGTAATAATAGGGTATTTTCCAAGAATTAAAATAAATTAATTTAGGTACGCTCACGATCAAATTATGATTCCTAAACTGGTCGAAAAAAAAATTGTTACGAGTAGGTACATTCAATTTTGTGAAGGTAGTTACACCGTAGTTAGTCCGGTTAATGCCGGTGAACTACACTTTAAGTTTAGGTCCCTTGCGTGCTGCTGTTTGACGACATAACTAGGAGTGCTATCTGTGGCTAGCTGGCATAGTCAATGAGGGTATTTAGAAATCAGAAATCCACCAGCTGGCAGCAGGGTGGCGAAAGGTCTATTTATTTGGCAGTAGATGTGATCGGGTGGTGTGATTGGTGGATCTTGACGCCTACTGTCAAAAAGACCTTTCGCCACCCTGCTGCCACCTGGTGGGCTTATGATTTCTAAACACCCTCATTTAACAAAAGTTCCATAAAATAAAGACTAAAAAAAATCTTTGTTACTGACCCAGTGGCTCTTCCACGTGCCCGTCAGCAGCGCGGGGCCAAAGCTGCGCGCCGGGTTTAGACTGGCTCCCGTCATCTCGCCCTGGAACGCGAACAGATAAAAACAAGGGCCCATTTAGACGAGGCGAGAACTCGTATGCGAGTTTCATTACATTGCGGGCTAGAGAGATACCACGAGTTCAATCAATCGATCAAACGCCGAAATGAAATGAAACTCGCATATCAATTCTCGCTCTGTCTAAATGGAGCTTAAAAGTCAGAAATATCTGGGAGGTAACAAGCTATTGATAAAAATACTAAACAACCCGACTGCTCTGCAAAAAGTAAATACTTATAAATATATTTTCATACTCTCCTTTTAAAGCCATTTATACTGATACCCCACTCACTCGAGGCGAGGGTCTTGAATTGAAAACGTACATACCTACAGGTCAAACACAAACCTCATTTGGGCTTCGCTGCAGTCGGGTAAAAATTGTGCGATTTACATTTTCAAAGTTGAAAGTAAAATAATTTTCTTAGAGATGTACTCGTATATTGTCTCTAAGCGCCAAAAAACATAATTAGGTACATACATAAACTAAGTTTACGAGAGGTGTAGGTCTCGGAACATTTTAGAACTTCATACAAGAACCCAACCCCAACCCAAAACTTAGACGTGATTTAACTGTGAAGACAACGCCAAACTTTGAATGGGTTCTTGTCATTATGCGTCTCGTCCACAACGCGTAAGCTAAGAAAGCCGGCAGCCCCGTCAACTGCTGTGCTCCTAGCTACAAAAGTGATCAATACTGACCCCAGCACAGACGAGGCCGGCGATACCGAGGCCGAACTTGATCGAGTTGGTGTCGCTGTGCGGCTGCGTCCACAACGCGCAAGCCAGCAACGCGAGGAGCCCCGTCAGCCCCGCCTCCACCCCCACCGCCGCCAACTCGCTCATGCCGTAGGCTGGCAGCGTCACGCCCATGGTCAATGCCATGCGTCTGACGCTCTCCGACGTTAGCGCCTGCAACGCTGCGAAGCCGAGCGTCGCGCCGACGACTTGCGCGATGACGTACGCCGCCGCTAAAGCTATCGGCGTTCGGCCGAGGATCGTGGACGCCAGCGTGATGGCCGGGTTCATGTGCGCGCCTGATATTTCGCCGAACACCTGGAATTTAAAGAAAAAGGTTGAGAGAAGCTTTATTGACTGCGAGAGTAGGCCTGTACCGTGCCCAGTAGTGGGACCTTTTGAAGCAAGTCCGGTGAGTTTAGCTTCTGTAATTTAGATGATCCTTTGGCCATCCTCCATTATCAGATCACCTCCACTGCATTGTCACATTTTGAATAATTCCGTGCAAAATTTCATGCTTTTAAGCCGGGGCACGTGCCCCGGGCAGTTTCAGGGGGCACCAAATTCATAATACTTTTGTGAGATTTTTGAAATAAATCTATCTCGGCCCCGGGGAGGCGGGGCGCCACATCCTTTGGGCTCCAGCAATCTTCATCAGATCATCAATCCTTTTAGGGGGTTCAAATCCTCCCTTAGGACTCGATTACCAGTTTGACATGCAATACTAGCAGTGGCGTGGCGTAAAAGACAACCCTTGACTCCTTGAACAACTTGCACTCCTTGAACTCCTTGGACAACCCGGTGCAGATTTGGTGTACCTACATTTTCCTTAAGAGCTGTAGAATAAGGTGCTCAAATGCTTGATAGCAGGCAAGCCGGTTTTTTTTTGGAAACTGACAAACTCGCAACCCTCATGGGTTTAGCGATTGTCGGACCGGGTGGTCGGCCGTGGCGTTCTCTGGGGTCGAACCAGGTCGCTAGCCGGACCACCCTGAGAGGGTCGGACTGGGTGGGTGCCGGGGGCGCCTGGGGTCGAACCAGGTCACCTTGTCCAGGCAAGCCGGTAGGAATCGAATTCTTTGGACGCCACGCTACTGTGGTCCATACAAGTAATACGACTGCATGCCCTAATGATCTGTGAAATTCCTTGCGTGCTAGCATTTTCATCAGGTCCTATGACCCATCCCCCTATCTACGGGCTTGGTTACCTGTACAAGGACCACAACGACGAAGCCGAAGGCGATGGCGGGGCTGGACAGCACGGGCGGCACGAGCTGCTCCTCGCCGCCCACCAGCCTGGCGGACGGCAGGCATGAAGCCACGCCCAATAGGATCAGCAGCGCCGTGGCCACTAGTTCGCCCAGCACTGCCCGCCAGTGGGCGCGCAGCGCCCCGCTCACTCCTCGGCTTTCATCTGAAAGACGATAATTATTCTCAATCATGAATGCAAGGATTGAAACCGGTAACGAAATTACCGGTACCTATACTTTCAACTAACACAGTTTATAGTTACATATATATAGTTTTAGTTACGTAGCGCTTCCAATATCGGTTTTTTTAAAATGGGAAATACCTACACGTCTGAAAATAAAAAGTAATCCAGCTAACCGCGTTAGACCTGTAAAACTATTTAAATTTGTTACAGTATCTATGCTTTTGGAATCGGTGGAATACCGGTAACCGAAATAAAGGTAGCCTCGATTAGTTCCTGTGTGTTTTACGTACCTATTTTTTTTACATTATTGTTTGTTTTAGGTTTATTATTGAATGTCATCATCCTGGCCATAAGAATAAAACAGAATCACAGTATAATAGCAGTAAGTTTACCTACAAAGGGTAAATCGCTGGCTTGACACGCACACGCAGGCAGTGTACGGACGCACTACAAGCAAAGTTTTAAGAATGCGTAAGAATGCTCCAGTATGGATCGCACTCACACAGACGTGTTATTGCGTGTCTGTGGGAATATGTATCGCGTGCTCCTAAACGGCCGAAGTTGGACTACTTGTTCGTCTTTATGAGGAAACAGTAAGGCCGAGAGAATTGAAAATTAGGTATTTGTAAAATGTGTCGCTGTCCCGCACTGCCCGCCTCTCCGGCGCAGAGCGCGATAGAGACAACTGCAGCTTGGACCGAAAATACCTTTTAAAATTTCATGAAAACAATGTTTCGTAGTCCCCTGATTTCTTCCCCAAAACTTAACCTATTTAACTATTTTTTTCATTAAACATTAAAGAAAGGCTTTGGCCGTGTTCCTATGTTTTCCTTTTTTTTTATAAACTTGTCAAATTTGATTTCTGCATGTGTGAACACAGCGGAAAATCTGGCATTTTTTTTAGGTTTTTGAAGGTTAATATCTCTTTTGAGAATCAATTTATCGTAAAAAGGAAAACATAGGAACATATCAATAGTAGCCATAGATTTGTAGACAAAAAACTATTGCTCTACTGGCATTATCCAGGGAGGAAACAGGGGACTACGTTTGTATGGAAAAACTGCCCTCCTATTTCCTATTATGGGTACTTTGAAAGAATGGCATTTTAGGTTACTTGTAGAACTTGGCAGGTTCAACACAGTGACACAGTTACCAAAAATATAATTCTAAGTAGGTGGGAATTATCAGTGTAATTATAGCACACGTTAATTCTGTTTATGCATTGGCTTATGGCTATGATTACTAAGTGTTCTTATAATGTATGCGTACTTATAGGAATTTTATTTACTCTGAATAATTGATTCGGCTTCGCGTCGTAAAGTCAGTAACTTTTCAAGCATGAGAAATGAAAACAAATCGACGCGAACGTTCGTTAGGCGTAGGTATTTGTGATGCGGCGTCGCTGAAGAAAGAAAGAAAATAAATAAATAATAGTACATTACTACAGAGGCCGGGAAGTGAGCGGTTGCCGGCCGAGTACATATAGATGGCCGAGCGAATGCGAGGCCAGATGGTTACGAGGCTGGCAACCCCATTTCACGCCGAAATTAAAAACACTTTAAAAAATCAACCTTTATTTTCTAGACACACTAAAAGTAAAGGCCTTTTTTCGCAATTGTATTACAATTGCGAATCGGACTCGCCCACCGAGGGTTCCGTAGAAATACTTTAAATAAAGACTATATTTTTACCCGACTGCGGCGAAGCCCAAAGGAGCGTTATGTGTTTGACCTGTATGTATGTATGTCCGTTTCTGTGTCCGCTCGTAACTACTCAACGGCACATCCGATTTTGATAAATGATACATCATTAGATTCGTCTTGATGGTGCGAGTGTCACTGGGTATGAAGTTCGTTAAAATAAAATAAACAAAGTGCACCGCGATCGGGTTTTTTTAAGTAAAAATGTGGTTATTTTATGATTGATTACAAATGTATACATAGTTTTCAGGTTTATCCCTAATTGTAATATAAGACGGTATTACTTGCCAAATTTCATAGTTCTAGGTCAACGGGAAGAACTCTATAAATTTTGTTTTCCTTGAGAGACTCGAAATGTACGATTATTGCGGCATAAACGGCCACATCTTTTTTTACGTTAACCTAGAATTTTGTTTTTTTTGACAGCTAAAAGGGACCATATACCTGAGTATATGGTTTTATTTTCAACTCAATACCTCCCCGCGTTCACGAGATAAACGGTCTTGACAGACGGACAACAAAGTAGTCTTATAAGGGTTCTCTAAACCCTAATAAGTACTATTTTTTCTTTCTCTAGCTACATGCCCGCATCTTTATTTTTTAGTTCATAGTTATTGTACTTACTATGAACTTATTATTAATTTGGTATTTTATGATGAATGATTTTATTTTTATACTTATTATGAGATTGACCTGCAAAGTTATTTTACCAATAAATATGAATATGAATATGAATATGAACATCGTGTGATTGTGTCGCTAAAGAAAGGATAGTAAAGGGTAAGAAAATAAATTAATGTAATCTGTAAATCTACGTTCATTAAGTGTATCGTGTCGTTTGTTTGTGATGTGGGTGTAGGGTTGCCAGATTGAGGTATTTCATTTCCGGGACAATCCGAAGGTTACGAATTCGATCGGTAGGTAGAGGTAGCCTCTCTTTCTAAGAAAACTGACGTTTGGATCCGACTACCGGACGGAACGCACCGGATCCGACCGTCTCACCATAGCATAACGTGTGCTCTTTCTGGTCACTGACTAAGCCACTCCGTGGGGGCAAAATTTGGTACTAGCACAGATTAGATAATATAAACAGATTTCAGTGTCGCGCGTTTCCATACAAACACAAGAATTCCCACGCTCGTGTCGAAGCCTATTGTTTTGAAGCGAGCGTGGGAATTCCCACCGCCACAGCCACAGCACGGAAACTTCGCACAGTACAATACGTTCTCGCATAGTTTTCGCTAGCGGCGTTCGGCCGGCATCAACGGCGTTTGCGTACTGTCACGATAATTATATTGTGAAACTGTGACGTTTTGGTTGCCGGCGACCGGATCGGCTACGCCCACCGCGCGGGAGGCCGAAATCGAGTGAAGTGCACCTGGTACTAGTAGCTACTCCTGGCGAAACCTACGTACTTGGCTTGTCTATTTTTACAAGCTAGACATTAAATTGCAACTAGGGATGTCACGATACACAGTTTTGCCGATACGATACCGATACCGATATATAGTAGTTAATATCGGCGATACCGATACCGATACCGATATCTTAGCTAAATAATGAAGTATGAATTTCAGATATTTTTATGTCCTTATTATAACTAATGGCAATGACTACTGGTTATATTTACCAGAGAGTCAACCTTGAAAGTGTAAAGTAAAAATAATAAATTGTCAACTCAAAATTCTTTTTTTTTATTAAGAACCAAAGATTTAATTAACATAGTAATTATCATTGCACAAGGTAATAGAAAAGACCAATACATAAATTAAGTCAGAAATTGAAATGACTTTTTGCAGTTTTTTTTTCATACAGCAAATTCTTCAAATATCGGTTGTATAATATCGGCGATACCGATATATCGGTATCGGTATCGTTACATCCCTAATTGCAACGTATATTTGTTCAACTGAAGTCCTGCAAGTTAAATTAGCCCTAGGTACAAAAAACCGAGTGAATACGAACGCGGGCGTACCGTACTAATCATAACATAATAAAAAATAAAAACCGGTCAAGTGCGAGTCGTGCTCGCGCACCGAGGGTTCCGTACAAACTTATAAGTAGATACATGAATAGTTCAAGAAAAACTGTATGGCGATTAGTTTAGTAGGAGCAAATAGGTAAGTATGTGTTACGATTTTTGTAAATTTCTCAAAAACGGTGCAAGTTAGGAAAACCGTATATTTTTTCTGTAATATTTAGGATGACATTAATAATTGGTAATTATTTTTCTGTTCAGTAACTTCGGAGATAGTAGGGGGAATGGTATTTTTTTAACGTTTTTCGTCATAAATCAATGTTTTAATCTACAAATCAAGCCCTTTCATTTGATATCCCACTCGATATAATAACTCTACTTTTGATTTTCGACATCCCCTTTCGGTCACCTTTAAAAAAAAAGTAAAAAAGGCATAAGATTTTTTTTCCGTCCAATAGGCTCGGGTTAGTGGTTTTTAACACTATTCCAAATTTCAAGTCGATAGCATCAATAGATCCTGAGATATCTTTCTGTGACGGACGGACAGACAGACAGACAGATATGGTGCGACATAAGGGTTCCTTTTTTCCATTTTGGTACGGAACCCTAAAAAAAACAGTAGTAGGTATTCGAAATCCGGGACTATAAAGTGTATAATCCCTGGACACGGGACAAGAACGGTAATTCCGGTACAATCCCGGATTTCCCGGACATCTGGCAACCCTATGTGGGTGTGTCGCTTTACTTTTTATAAGTTATATAAATTGGGATGGTTCCAGTTTCAGAATGTAAACTCGTTGAACGATATAAACTAATTCGTTTTATATTTGATGATGACTACCTAGTCGCTGCATTTAACATGATCAATAGCAGAGTTTTTAAAACCGGTATTTGTTTATTATCAAAAAGTTTGATAGAGTGCGAGTACGATATCTTTGCAGAGCGGAACATGGCAACACCTCCATTTAAAAGTCACGTTTTATTTATAGAATTTCGCTTTTAAACGGTGTTGCCATGAATAAATAAAATAAAATAATTTATTTCTGCAAGTAGGCACAAGGGCTCTTTTACATGTCTCATTCTATTATTTTCTCTTCTTTTCTTTTGGCGCTTCGGGTATTGACAATCCTAATTAATAAGATAAAGTAAAAAAAAACATTTTTGGATATAGCTACGAAGTACAAGATGAAGATTTGAAATGATAATTAGGGTTGTCACTTAAAGCGATAAAATTTTAACAGCTTCATTTAGTGGTCATAAAATTAGAATTAAGTAGCAATAAAAATGTATTGTTTATCCTCACAGCTAGTTTAGAATTGCCACTGAGACTACTGAGAGTGATGTTTGGATAAAATATTAACATTTACGTAAAGTACATTGTATTTTGTAAATAAATACCTTTTAAACATTAGCTTATGAAGGTCGAGCATGCTGCCATCTACGGTTTACAAATACATGATATGAGCATATGAGTTGTTTTCAAGCAAAAGTACCAAGGGCCGGTTTTTGGGTTCCGGAAAAACGGAACCCTTATACCTACTGCAGTCGTAGTCTAAAAGGCGACTTTTTACTATTAACTTCCATAGCAAAAAGTCGCCTTCTAGACTAGGACGGCAGTATAGTATAGAATCACTTTGTTGTCCGTCTGTTTGTCTGTCAAGACACTATATCTCGGGAACGCGTGGAGGTATTGAGTTGAAAATAAAGACGCTATACGGGCAGTAAAGGAAAGTTATCAGGCCTGAAAAAACTGGTCATTACAGTAAGTTAAGGCTACACTAACGTTAATCGTCCTTCATCAATAATAACGGCGTTTCCCGGTAATGTGGCTCCAGCATGATAAAGTACAAGGTTCGGATTGGTGGCACCAGTTGGCAGCACCTCCGTTGTACACGCTCCCTATAGGTACAGTCGCCATCAGATAAATCGATACACTTCAAGGTGATCATAAATATCTGAACATGCACACTAACGCGCTAGTCCGATACTATCGTGGTAGGCCGGGTAAGGTGACCTGGTTCGACTCCAGGCACCCCCGGTACTAACCCAGCCCGACCTGCGTGTCGACTGTGTGTGGCACACAGTCGAACACCCAAGGGTGGTCTGGCTAGCGACCTGGTTCGACCCCAGGGAACGCCACGGCCAACCACCCGGTCCAACTATCGCTACGCCCAGGAGGGGTTGCGAGTTAGTCAGTGTCAAAAAAAAAAAACACGAAAGCGTTGACAATAGCGTCGTGTTCAGATGTTTGTGGCCGCCTTGTTTGCTCCGATGTATCTGATGGCGACTGTACAGATAAGTAATCAGAAATTAGAAGCTAGTATAAAATTATGTCTTTACATGTGTCACTATTATTATTGTTGTTTAACTTTGTTTAGAACCTAACTTAACCAATGTTAAAGTACTTTGTCTTTTATATAAAATTTATAGTCTGTAAACCTTAGGTAAGCCTTAGTTATTATTATTAAGATATTGCAATGCCTGAAAAGGGCCCATGTAAAGGACATAAACAATTGTAACAGCTTATTTTAAACACCATGGTGCAATAAATAAATAAAATGAAATGAAATGAAATCAACGGATATCATCATCTCGGCCTTTCTTTGTTTTACCACCCTAGTTGTGTAATGTACTATTACAACACGTCATAACAAGAACGTCATGTTATGTTAACGACCTGTCGTAGGTTATTTTTAGTGTTGGAATCAGAAATAATTCGTAAAACAACACGAAGATTGTGCAGACACGCCGCGAGCGACGGAATGATTTTAATTTGGATTCGTTCCAAAAATATTATTACTCTGGCCACACCCCTGATAGTTTAACAGTTTTTTGGATTGTTGATCGTTTTTGTATCATCTAGAAAGTAGTGGGAACGGAATTGCGTCAGTGGTAGTCATTAAATTGAAATTAACTGCATCCTAACTACTAGAAAGAAACCTCTTAGATTATTATAACTAGGTACAGGTCATTTTACTTTTATTAAAAGGTCACAAGTTAGCTTTGTACCTTCACAGACGTTCTAAAAGTTTCATTTCCGCTAATGAAAGAAGGCAAAGACCCGAGGCGTTTTCATCAGAAAAATCGAATATCCGGAGATTTCGAAAGACCACTATCATGTCATGATG
Source organism: Eudemis profundana (assembly GCA_947034925.1). Taxonomy (NCBI): domain Eukaryota; kingdom Metazoa; phylum Arthropoda; class Insecta; order Lepidoptera; family Tortricidae; genus Eudemis; species Eudemis profundana. The sequence continues at coordinate 25,048,288 of OX344802.1, forward strand.
GCTGAACTCTAAAGGTGGTTTTCCACCGGCAGGGCGAGACGAGACGAGGATTGGATTAAAATTTGTATGAAGTTTTCAATCCTCTCCTCGCGCATCGCATCTCGTGCATCGCGCAACTTGATACAAATTTCAATTCAATCCTCGTCTCGTCTCGCCCTGCCAGTGAAAAACCACATTAAGAACATCTTGATGTGTGGTACCTAACACCTGGACGGTATAACCACTAGCCCATCACTGCCTACAAGGGAATGAAATACAGGTGACAAAGAGCCACCATCAGGTATCGGGCGAGGTACTGAAATAGTTCTGAGCAGTGTTAAATTTCAATAAAATCTTTATCATCATATCTAGCAGTAGCGTAGAGTCCAAAGAACTATTCCTACCGGCTTGCCCAATATCAGGCATTTGAACCTCTTAAGGAAAATCTATGCCAAATCTGCACCGGCTTGCCCAAGGATATCTTTTACGCCACGCCACTGATATCTAGTATGATATGACCAATAAATAATATCTGAACATCCAGGTGGTCGTAATTTTATGAGCTGATTTTCAATACATTGTACGTCCGATGAGTGTTTGGCGCCTGCCTTTCATGGTCTTGTAGGTAGTAATGACCGGTGACCATACCGTCGAGTGAGCAATGTTGACTAAAAAGTTTCGAAACAGTTCTAGTAGCAAACACAATTTATTTGTTCAAGAACTTCAGAGGTTGATAAAGAGCGAATTGTAAACATGGTCGATAACCTTCGATACCAGAAGGAGATAAAATAAGAATACACGGTCCAGTCTGAAATTTAGCTTTCGGCGGTGTACGTCAGATTCCGTTTTCGTCAGATTCCATGGAGGTCAGATTTTGATTTCGTGAGGTGCCACATATGTCTGATTCCGATTTCAACAGATTCCTAATAGGTCAGATTGCATTTTCGTCAGATTCCTTTCCTAGTAGGTCAGATTCCATTTTCGCCAGATTCCTAGTAGGTCAGATTCCGAGGCGGTCAGTTTCCTAGTAGGTCAGATTTCGAATACGTCAGTTTCCTATTTCGTCAGATTCCGAGCAGGTCAGTTTCCTATTTGGTCAGTTTTTATTTCGTCAGATTTAAATATCTGCGCAGGGCAGTACGTAGTGCGGCGTTGTCAGTAATATCTGTCCCAGAAGGCACACCCCGAGCTGCCCCTTTCGCTTAGAGGGCGCTTGGGTACTGATTGCACACGGGCCCTACATGGGCTAGAGCCTCTGCCAGGGGCGTATTTTGAAATTTAGTTCCCCGGGCCTATTTAAAGTTTGCCGCCCTACAGACAGGGTGCCTCGTGCTGTTTGAGGTACCTGTCTGTAGCCACTCCTAGGTGGCTTGCGGTGCCCTTCGTGGCCCGTGTCCGCCGCCCCTCGTGACCTGCCGCCCCGGGCCATGGCCCTCTTGGCTCTAGGGTAAATACGCCCTTGGTCTTTGCTCCTATCGGTATCTCGCCGACTGAAGGACGAAATCTTTGATTGATTGTACGGTCATGATCATGAGTCATGATAAAGCTGATGATGATGATTGCGTAGGTACGCGGCCTCGTCATGCCAGTCGTGGTCGCGCTCCGAATCGATCGCAAATCGATGCTTCGATAATCGATATTACGCAAATAAGATTAATTATTCATGCGACGTTGGGCGTTTCGCGTCGCGTGGGAGCCGGCCTCTTAAATATTAAACAACTATTTTAAAACAGTTTCCGATAAGGAGGTAACTAGTAACAGGACTCTGGTATCTGTCAATATTATCTAAATGATTGTTGAATCACGTGCGTAGCAGAAGTAAACACGCAGTGAACTGTAAAAGTTTTAGAGTAAAAATGTGGGTGCATGCTTCCAAAAATACGGCGACCTATTAATACCGTGAATGTTTTGTTAGGTAGCTCTGAGAAGGTTGAATGCACTGAATAGTGTGCATTTATGCGTTCAGTGAGTTCACAAGTGCACATGTTTTAATTAACATTATTTTCAGGTCTAAGGCATTTGTTTCACCACCGGTGGTGAAACAAACAACTTTACTCGCTTACTCGCCGGCGAATAAGCGAGTAAAATAACCACATTTTTATTTAATAAAAAAAAAACCCGACCGCGGTGCACTTTGAAACTGGATGAAATCCGCCAACTTCCCAGTGACACTCCCACCATCACGACGAATCTAAAGATGTATCATTTATCAAAATCGGATGTGCCGTTGAGTAGTTACGAGCAAACATAGGAACGGACATACATACATACATACAGGTCAAACACATAACCCTCCTTTGGGCTTCGCCGCAGTCGCGTAATTAGGCAAATTGCATTAGATCGTGGTTCTGGAAAAGTCGATCGATCACACTGTACCTCTACTCGTCGGCCCGCAATGAATTACTCGCCCAATTTTACTCGCTTACTCGCTAGCGGTGGGACAAATGCCTAATGCCAACAATGAATGGAGGTGACAAACGGTCTCTTTAACCGTACCTTAATACAAATACCTTTTCTTAATACAAATTGAGTGGTAATTGAACGGGCCCCGAAAAATTACTTAGGGTCTTATCACACTGGCGAGTTGCGGTCGGGTTAGATTACAAGCGAAGTTCCATACAAATGTCGACTGGTTTTGTATGGAAACTAGCCCGCAGCTCGCCCGCAAATCGCAAGGCCCTTAAACGCATTTTAGCCGGCCTAGCACAGCTGGGCGTGACTTCACTTGTAACACTTCATAGTTGATCTGTCCGTTTCACACTTTATTGAATAGATGGATAGGTAATATTTGTCGCGTGTTACAGTTTACAGTTATGCTAGAAGTTCTGAATGAGTGGCGTTAGGCATCGGTGACAGTTAAAGGCTTTTGTCCAGACGACAACTAGGTAGTTACTACTATTAAAGAACCTCTTCTTGTAATAGTAGTAAAGAATAGAATCAGACATGTAAAAGAACTTAAGAGACACAAGTTAAGAAAAGTGGTATATTTTTGTAAAATATAGTAGAGTCGAAAAAAGGTTTTATTAAAAATATACATATGGCAACATGGGGAAACTACAGCAAGAGGAATTTTTAATCTTGGTACTTGGCAATTATTTTTCCCTTTATTACAAAATGTGTCTACATACCTACTGAAATAAATATCCAGGTCAGTATTGCTCACATCGATCTGGTTCCAACCAAACTAAGTAATTTGTTCCAGGTTCTTGGATAATTTCTATGTATTTAAGTATTATTTAAATATGTACATGTATTCAAACATTGCTTAGTTTGGTAGGGACTAGACAGATTTGTGCAAGACTGTCCTGTATATTTATTTCAGTAGGTATGTAGACACATTATATACTTATTAAACGGGAAGATATTTGCCTAGTATCAAGACTAATTAATCCCCTTTCTTGTGAAGTTGCCATATGATTATTTTAAATAAAACCTTCTTTCGACCTCTGCAAACTTAGCGTCCAACTATAGTATCTTGTCTAAGTATTAGAGAAACATTAAGATACCTAATTCACGAAATCCAAAAAATAGTTAATAGCAACCGGTTTGAGATTAGTATGTAAATGAGACATTAACATTTGACAGCAGGATGCTCCCAAGTAACGCCATATAGTGCCTTATTAGCATATACATAATATATAATATAATGAATTGATGGAGGTGCGGCGGCAAAAACGCCGAAAAACTAAAAACACACAAATAGGGAACGTGCACGAACTAAACGCAGCACTAAACGACAAAAGAGACACGGGCGGACAATAAAGGAAACTATCGCACCTGTTAAATCAAGCTGTCAATGTCAATGATAATATGTAAGTGTCAATGTCAAATATAGTAAGTCGTAGCTACCTACACTGACGTTAATCGTCCTTCATCGCGATAAATTACGGCGTTTCCGTCAATGTGGCCCCATCATCATCATGAGAGGGTACTTGATTTACATTGACAGCACCAGTTGGTAGCATCTTCGTCGTGCACATTACCTACTTATACAGGGGCCTCGGCTCCGAATACATGTTCAATGTTCATGCCATTCGGCGTCGAGGTCTTTGGCCCGTAGGGTCCCAGCGCACGCATGTTCTTCAAAGGCGTATCCAAAAGGCTGGTCGACTGCACTGGTGACCGAAGGGCTGGCAGCTTTCTCGTACAGCGAATAGGCATCGCTACACAGCGAGGAAACGCTGCCAGCATATTCGGCACCATGCCAAGGGGGCCCAATTTTTTTGATATTTTCTAATACACTTTAGCCTTAGTTTTTAAGGTTTAATTTAATTTCCAGTTAATTTTAGTTTACAAGTAGATTTTAGATTGACAAATGCAACGTAATTAATTTAATTTCCTACAATAAAATTACATATTAATTGATTGTTTTTTCAATATATGCCGCAGGTCAAATAATATAATTCACTTAGAATCATTATTGCATTGTCAATACATCTATGTGAATATTATGTATGTACATAAGAATATCATGAATATTAAGAAGAACTGTGACATAGGTACATAATATGGAACATACTACATACTAGGAATAATCTCGCAGTGCCCACCACTCGGCTCCATAAAATAAAAACGTCATTCATGGGTAAGATTTTATAATAAGCTACCAAGGAATATAACTGAATTATCTATTAACAAATTCAAGAATTATGTAAAGCGTAAACTCATGTCTAAGGCTTATTACAGCACACAAGACTACATGAATGATGAAACACCGTGGGATTAACTGCGACTGGAATTATATATATTTTAAAACAATGTTTAATTACTTAGTTGTGTTTTTTCCTGTTTTTGTACTTGCCAATTGTTTTGACACTTAGAGACCATTTACATATCTAAGAAAAAATGTTTTTAATTTTTTTTTAAGTTTTATCATGTGATAATTAATGGAGTTTCCAGTAAATAATAAATAAATAAATATTAGGGGACAATCTTACACAAATCGAACCAGGCCCATAGTAAGCTCAATAAGGCTTGTGTTATGGATACTAGACGACGATATATTTAATAGATACTAATACTTAAATACATAGAAAACTTCCATGACTCAGGAACAAATATTCGTGCTCATCACACAAATAAATGCCCTTACCGGGATTCGAACCCAGGACCTCCTGCTTCGCAGGCAGGGTCTCTACCAACTAAGCTAAAGCAGTCGTCAAAATGTGACCCCAGCATGATAGAGTACAAGATTGAGATTGGCGGCACCAGTCGGCAGCACCTTCGTTGTGCACGTTCCGTATAGAATTTTTACTGACATACACCTTAGCTACATAAATTGTCAAGCTCTATTGATGTTAAATCGTTTGAATTTGCCGCTATATTTTTTAAAAATGTCACTTTCCTGTTTATTTAAAATTATCTGTCCTGGTGAATGCCGTCCGCCTCAGGATTTTTTTTAGATGTTTTAATAGTTATTCGGGGCAGAGACAAACCCAAAAAATCAAAGATCATAAAAATCGGTCCACCCGTTCTCGAGTTATAAATGGTGTAACTAACCCGACTGTGTTTTATGTAAGTACCTATATAATTTGTATGTACGTACAAAAAAATAAGTCAATCCGTGTTTGCGCGAAAAAAAGGACAAACCAATAGATAGTATACATAATTTGTGTGCGGACAATACCAGGATCGTAGTAGGTATTGTCCATTCTAAAAATACCACTTTGGAATAGGGCTTTCAATCCCGCAGTCTATCTTTAATCTCGGTACCTGCGGGATCCCGCATAGAAATTAGTGTCTAAAGTGTCGTCAGCTAAACTACTACGAATTTTAGACGCAATATAGCCAGCCGCCGAAAAAGCGGTGAGACGTTTAGCATGTGCCTTTATGCAGTCCCGCAAATCCCGCGGGATCCCGCGCTCGTAATCCCGCTATGAGCGGGACTGAAAAAAGGTGCGGGATCCCGGAATACCGAGATCTCGGAATACCGGGATTGGAAGCACTACTTTGTGAAATAAATAGTTGGAGTATAGGTACCACGCTCGCACATGCAGGAAAATCGGTTTATAGATTAACTGATTTCTTTTTAAATAAAGTATTTTTACCAATAATTTTACCCTATTGGTTACTCGTACCAGGGGTTCCCAAACTATTTAATATTGCGGCTCCTTTCATTTTTTGCGACGTCTTTAGAAAAGATTTATGGGTGAATCAACTTTTTTTTGCTTTATGCAAAGATTGCCCTTTCTCCTTATTTGGTGAACAAATAAGGAGAGAGTGTTGCATGTTTTAACATGATTTAAATGGAACAAGACCTTACATCTAGAGATAGATTAGGTAAAAATAAAACCCGTTTTTAACAAATAAATAGTGTGACCCAGCGGACGAAGGACGAACCCTTATTTTCATACAAAAGTGGGCGACAGCTATGTCCGCTGGATCACTGCTTGCTTATAAACAAGTTATAATAAACAAATTATAATAAAAAATATTTGCATTACGTAGCTTTATTATCTGTCTTTTAAATGAGCATACACTTTATTCAAAAAATATCTGAATACAGATTTCCTTTCAATTATAGTCGGAGAAGGTGAAATTTTGTTGACAAAGAAAAGTTGATTCACCCATTTGCGTTTAGGTTTAATTTACCTTACGGCAGCCTAAAGCTTTACCTTCCGCAACGTCTGGGCGCAACACACAGTTTGGGAACTCCTGTTAACTTTTGTGTAATCACATATTTAATACCTGAAAGCTGAAATAAAAGTCTGTATTCACTCCAATTAATCAAAAATCTGACTTAAGCTTCGTAAACACAGTCCCACAAGCGTTTCCTTCTTTAGGTTATTCTTCGAAAACATAATTCCTCTGTTCACACATGTTGGTGAATACCCAAAACAATTTCCTTCACTTGAATGGCATTTTTGGTTGTCGAGGTCGGCCATTCTCCAGAAATATGTCTGCGTCTAATTCACGCGTCTCCATACATTTAGTATGAAAACAGCGACGCGGTAATTAGGTGACCGCAGACATTTCTGGAGAATGGCCGATTTATGACCTCGACTGTACCTAGAACCTGTCATTCTACAAAGTAATAAAAAATGCCATTCTAGTCTATCTTTTAAACTTTTGTAGTTAGAGGAACGTCGTAATAAAAGTTTATTAAACTCATCGGATTAAATCGCGTAAATTATTTTTCATCACACTTGCTCGAAAATGGTGTCATTACACGTAGGTTTTGCGGGCCGTAAATGACCTATTACGCCCTAGGGCGTAATGGTTTTCTTTTTAAATTTGAAACGCTGGTTCTGTTTTACTCTTATTTGTCATGTTCAAAGAAAACGCCAACTTACTTTTTTAACTTTTATTACTGAAATATTTATTTAAAGAGAACTGTTATTGCAAATACATGTAAACACATATTTCTGTAACATTAATTAAATGTTTAAATAGTGTATTTCAGTATTTTGCAAATATAAAATCAACCATTTTAAGTCTTTACCGCTATGGTTTCCGAACGTGACTTGTCGTCTCGATATATGTCACTAATGTCACTGTCAGTTTTACAATTTTATTTAGGTTAAGTAAGGTTATTTTAATCAGATTTCCTCACAAGTGCGATGAAAAACATTGTGTGTGCCACGGGCGGTAAGGGAATTACAAACTCGTGTTATTAAAGCCCTCGGCTTCGCCTCGGCCTTGTAACAAACACTCGTTTGTAATTCCTTACTTACCGCCCTTGATACACAATGTACTATTCCATCCCGACTTTTCGTAACCCTTCACAGATTTCGTCTCCTCGCTACCACGATCTTTGTAAAGGGTTAAGAAATATTGGAATGTAATAGTACATTGTGTATCAAGGGCGGTAAGTAAGGAATTACAAACGAGTGTTTGTTACAAGGCCGAGGCAAAGCCGAGGGCTTTAATAACACGAGTTTGTAATTCCTTTACCGCCCGTGGCACACACAATGTTTTTCATCACACTTGTGAGGAAATCTGATTAAAATAACCTTACTTAACCTAAATAAAATTGTAAAACTGACAGTGACATTATCCATAGACAATGCGAATGTCAACTCACGTTCGGAAACCATAGCGGTAAAAACTTAAAAAGTGTGTTTTTATTTTTGCAAAATACTGAAATGCACTATTTAAACATTTAATTAATGTTACAGAAATATGTGTTTACATGTATTTGCAATAACAGTTCTCTTTAAATAAATATTTCAGTAATAAAAGTTTAAAAAGTACGTTGGCGTTTCCATTGAACATGACAAATAAGAGTAAAACAGAACCAGCGTTTCAAATTTAAAAAGAAAACCATTACGCCCTAGGGCGTAATAGGGCATTTACGGCCCGCAAAACCTACGTGTAATGACACCATTTTCGAGCAAGTGTGATGAAAAATAAGTAATATACCTACGCAATTTAATCTGTTTAAATTGTTTTATTACGCCGCTCCTCTGGATACAAACATAGATGACACACTACTTGTTTTTACAGAAAAAAATTGACAGTTAATTAATCGACGCGTAATCCGTTTAAATAAACAATGCGTGATAACGGCGGCAACTGAAAACGTGATCGAAGAATGACCCTTTAGGTGTCTAATTTTATGTAAATCGCGATACGCAATTATTATTGATGTATTCTGGCGAACTGTGCGCGGGCGGCCTGTACTGTACTGACCGTGACGCGGCATGGTGCGTGTGGCGCGGTCGGGCTGCGGCGGCGGACTGAACCGGCGCCGGCGCAGGATTCGAGGCGCGCGCGCAGCCCCGCTTCTTAAAGTCCTGACCTGACAGACCTGATGATGCCCGCCTAAGCCAGGAGCACAATACAGGGTGTCCCAAGAAGTAGTGATATGCTGAAGCTGAGAGGTAGAGGATCTAGAGGGCTATCTGAATCACCCCCATGTATGTTCCGCGATTTTTCGTATTTTCGGAGTTATGACACCATAAATAAAAATCTCATCGTACTCGGCGATAGGTGAAAAATTAAAAAAAAAACTCATAACTCCGAAAATACGAAAAATCGCGTAACATACATGGGGGTGATTCAGATAGGGCATGCAATACCGGTTTTACTTGTCTGGGCCAAATACCGAAAAACCGTTTTTTCGGTATTGGCCCATAAAAGTAAAACCGGTATTGCATGCCCTATTCAGATAGCCCTCTAGGTCCTCTACCTCCCAGCTTCAGTATATCACTACTTCTTGGGACACCCTGTATAATGTAATGGCAGTGTAATAGTTAAGTTGGAGATGGGTTTTATGGGGGTTCGAAGTAATAGTCTTTCATGATGATACTTGTTGTATTGAGTATAAGACAAGACTAAGACGAAGACCAATGACAAAGACGTGTCTTAAAGCTAGTTAAATCTATTTATAATATATTAATGCTTACTTGCTATAACCCAAATCCGTGCGTCACATGTCGTAAACAGTAACGAAGAGTTACTGTTAATTCATCATATTACATCTCCCCCGAAAGTTCACTCTTCACCCCCTCATGCAACAAAAAAAAATGTGACGAACGCAGTTGAGTTTTACATTTTTGTTTCTTATTTGTAACATTTAAACTAACACTTTATTTTATAAAATGAACTAAAACATTTAAACATATTATAATAACTGAAATTACATAAATTACACCATTTAGTTAATACATAAGTTTATCAAAATTACTGTCCATATCGGTCAAGAAGGTGTTAAAATTTAATTCAAAATAACTTTTATTTAGACATAATCGTACACATTAGTAAACATTTCCTAGGTATCGGTACATTTACCAAATGATAAAGTATCTAATGCCATCGGAGTCCTTAGCTCCTAATAAAAAAAAACAAATGGGAATAGTTTCCCAAGGGTATGGTCACCCTTCAATCCTCTCAAAAACACAAATGGGAATGGTTACCCAAGGGCATGGTCACCCTTAATTACCGGCATATCAGGCCTAACTCTCGGTTGCCTGTACTTAGAGTCACAAATACATTAAGACGTTATAAGTCTCCAACGGTTTTCACGGAGGGCACGGTAGTCCAAAACACCATGAGCAAACACGAAGGACTAGTGCTCCAACTTCCCTGACACAAAAATCAAAATAATTATGTACCGTACCTGGACATTAAACCTTCTGTATATTCATTATTCAAGTTATATTGTTACTTAGACAATTTAAGGAGTTGATGCTATCCCGAACTCTCGGTTGATCAGACCTAGAAATGTGGGTATATCTCGTAATAAACTCTTTGAAATATAAAAAAAATCTGGAGAAATATTATTACTAGAATGCAAAATCAAATACATATTTTCGGTAAGTAGGTCATACTAAAATCTCATTATAATTGACATAATGCCGACGCTATGCGCGGGCGCGATGAGCGGCGCACGGGCGCAATGACCGCCGCGTGCTGACCGAGCAGAATATTGCTCTACATACTGTATCATATTGCGAAATACCTATATCTTTATACAAATAAAAAAAATACTTTAAATTCCTGTAGAATCGTAATGGTCAAAACAACGATTCAAATTTTTACGTAAAAAGAAACGAACTGATTAATTTTGCTAAGCACATCTTTTTATAAAATGCAATAATAAACTAGATTTTAATTGTATTTAGTTTCTGAAATATTAGTTTATTTAAACCAATATCTACTATTTATTAACTTAATGTACCTACCTTAATTATCGCGAAACTAAATAACATACTGTATCAGTAGTTAACACACATAGGTAAATAAACTATTTAAAAAAAATTTAATCTTATGAGAACCCTAATCATATTACTTCACAATATTATTTTAAAAACTTACATTAGTTATAGTCAATGTACCAGTAGGTAAGTGGATCAATCTGACGCTGCGCTAGGTAGCCTCGGGGCGGACCGCGGGTCACGTTGGCGGGCACGACGCTCGATGATGCTGCTGATGCTCGATGACGGGCCGGGCTAACCCTGGACTCCCTCGAACATGGGCCGGGATTTCTCTGGACACCTCTTGAAGTGGGCCGGGATAACCCTGGACACCTCTTGAATTGCGAGCCGGGATAACCCTGGACAACGCTCTTCTTTTCTTGAAAATATGTCTTTAAATTTTCATAATAATTTTTCAGTTTTCGGTTTGATCTTCTTTCTTCAATTCCTCAGAATATTTTTTTTTTTGCAATGGTGTTCTAGGCTTCAATCTTCTTTCTTCTAGAGGTACAGTCTTCAATATGTTCTTCAAATATTTTTCTTCATAGCGCAGCTTGATTCTGTAACTTATTCTTTCTTCATTTTCCTTGGTTCGCTGGCAGGGTCGCCATGTAATAGTTAAGTTGGAGATGGGTTTTATGGGGGTTCGAAGTAATAGTCTTTCATGATGATACTTGTTGTATTGAGTATAAGACAAGACTAAGACGAAGACCAATGACAAAGACGTGTCTTAAAGCTAGTTAAATCTATTTATAATATATTAATGCTTACTTGCTATAACCCAAATCCGTGCGTCACATGTCGTAAACAGTAACGAAGAGTTACTGTTAATTCATCATATTACAGCAGTATTTTTTCTTCCTACAAATGGTACATCGCGCGCTTGAATGTGTGCGCGCCGTGTACGTCAAGGGCAAAGATAAATATCCACACAAAGTTCCAAAATATGTATACATAAACCTTACAGCTATAATAATAAGACCTGTATACATATTTTTGAAACTCTGTGGTGTATACATATTGGTGCCCTTGACTGTACGAACGCACTACGAGTACTAGGAAAGTTTTAAAAATGCGTAAGAATGCTCCAGTATGGATCGCACTCACACAGACGTGCTATCGCGCGTCTGTGTGTACGTACTCGCGTGTCGCGCGCTCGAAGTTGGACTACTTGTTCGTCTTTCTTCTTTGTCATGACAGTGCCATAGCAGCCACCAACCGCCATCACAGTACATACCACTAAAGAAATAAAAATAATTTGCATAAGTAGCTAAATAGCGTCCTGAGTGTATGCTGCACAAAACCCATAGATGCTGCCGACGAACGCGACGCCGGGCTGGACGCTCGCCACTCAGGCCTTCAAGAGCTGAACCGCCAGGACTTCATGAGCCCCGGAGGCTGGTGCGCCGGCCCGGAGCCCTGAGCCCTAAGTGCCTTATGACACTCGCAATTTGCGTCTTTCGGAAAGACACGGACTGCACATTTAAACTTTATTGTAAGAACATTTTCTTTTCTAAACAATAAGTTTCATGTTGCAAGAATGTTCTTAGAACATTCTCGAGAATGTTTCCACCTTTAAGGAATGTTCTGCAACTTGTACATTGCTCTTTCCACGATACACTGTAGTCTGTACTTTTATGTAGGTATTTAAGTTCGGCGTTCAGCCAGTGGTATTGTGCCACAGATACAAAACTAGGGATGTAACGATACATAGTTTTGCCGATACGATACCGATACCGATATATTGTTGTAGTCGGCGATACCTACCGATACCGATATCTTAGCTAAATAATTAAGTATGAAGTTCAGATATTTGTATGTCCTTATTATACCTGAAACTTGGCTATATTTAACAGAGAGTCAACCTTGAAAGTGTAAAGTAAAAATAAATAGATTGTCAACTCAAAATTCAAATTATATAAATAATTATAAAATTATTTTTTAAAAAGAACCAAAGATTTAATTAACATAGTAATTGACATTGCACAAGGTAATAGACCAATACATAAAATAAGTCAGTAATTGAAATTACTTTTTGCAGGTTTTTTTTCATACAGCAAATTCTTTTCGCGTTCTTCAAATATCGATATTATCGCCGATACCGATATATCGGCGATACCGATATATCGGTATCGGTATCGTTACATCCCTATACAAAACGTTACTTTGATTGGCTGACGACCCGAGTCACGTGTTTTTTTTGTTTACCTTTTTTTAAATACCTAAAAGTACAGGGTATATGATTACCTATCTACGTAAACACGGACGTCTGAAGAAGATCCTGGTGGTATCTATATCGGAACATGATTGTGGGCAATAAGTAAATAACTTATCGGTAACGCGAATAGCTTCCGTTGGATTGGCATTATCATTACAGATTTACGATAGTATTATTGAACAATATTTATCACGAACTTCAAAAAAGGAGGAGGTTCTTAGTTCGTCGGAATCTTTTTAGGGTTCCGTACCAAAATGGGAAAAAAGGAACCCTTATGATGTGATTCTGTCTGTCTGTCTGTCTGTCCGTCTGTCACAGCAAGATATCTCAGGATCTACTGATGCTATCTTTCTGCATTTGATAGCTGGTTTATTGTAAATAACTTGCAATTAAATGCAAAAAAAACCAACCTTATCCTGTTCAAGACTAGCTATAAGAATATAGAGACACATAGACTTCCTTTTAAAGATGGCATCTTACAGTCTACAGAGGTAGTTAGGTTTTTAGGGGTTTATATCGAGGGTTTCAGGCCAAAGGGGCGTATACGCAAAGCAAAACACTTGCTTATACGCCCCTTTAGCATGAAGCCCTCGATATACTTAGACTGCAATTTAAATTGGAAAAAGAAATTGGAGTCAATAAAAAGTTCTATCAGCTCCGCATCTTACGCTTTGAGAACCTTAAGAGATGTTATTAGTCTACACATTGGCATAACTAAGACTGCTGAATGAAACCAACTTTAACAATATATATATTATTCAATACTAGCTCTACCTAATAAAAAAATTGAGATAGAGTGCTAACTATCTCTATTTTTACCCGACTGCGGCGAAGCCCAAAGGAGGGTTATGAGTTTGACCTGTATGTATGTATGTCCGTTCCTGTGTCCGCTCGTAACTACTCAACGGCACATCCGATTTTGATAAATGATACATCATTAGATTCGTCTTGATGGTGCGAGTGTCACTGGTTATGAAGTTCGTTAAAATAAACAAAGTGCACCGCTGTCGGGTTTTTTTTAGTAAAAATGTGGTTATTGTCACCATAGCTTTGTTGTACTCTGCTTATAAAGTTTACTACATAAACGATCAATATCTGAACAGAATGAGTAATAACTAAATAATAAATAACAACAACAATACGTACCCTTGGTCAAATAACGACGTATCTGCAAAATGACAACTTTTCAGGATCTGTGTGTATCATGTAGTACGTTTGATTTGTATGACTTTAGAGCAATAAAAAAACTTTTAACGTAAAGTCACATGCGTCGTTATTTGACCAAGGGTACGAATACATTATCCTAAACTAAAATAATTGTACTAAATCTAAGACAAACGCTAAAACTAAGTACCTATTAAATATTTATTGTACGAGTATGTTCTTTCTTACTGTGTTTGGCCATCGAGCTGCCCAGAGCTGCCGGTCTGTCTCCTGCCTCCTTGCAGGTTTCCATTGGCCAAAATTCCTTCTGCACTGCCTTTTATTATCTCCCGTGATCACAATAAACCAATAATATCCAGCGGCTGAAATGCTTATACGATAAGTAAATAAACTTAAACCACTAATTTATAGAACACAATTACGATAAACGATATGATTCAGCTGAATACGATCAAAATACTGATAAATATGGTGGGTTAGTTTGTAATTGTTATCGAAAAATATTGATAAAATAATTTGTTAGGTCAGATACGATAAAAGCGTGGGTGTGTGCGATAATAAATCATAAGTGTCAATCCAGGACCAGATCTATTTGCATGTCAAATTTCATCTCAATCCATCCAGTTATTCGCTGGGTGCGAAGTATCTATAAGGCGGGGGAACCACGAAACGATCGCAGCGCGTGTCATGGCCAAAAAAGGAACTTTCGGCAGACCAGCTGTCACTTTTTACTAGCGAAATTTACGTTTTTAGTTGGCAAAGTGCCTTGCAGCAAAAGCCACAAAACACAAAAAAAAAGTCCGCCGTATTTGTAGCCGCTAGTTGGCGCTGTCATCGCGCACCCAGCGAATAGCTCCGTTATTTAGTAATAAACAATATCTTCACAAACTTGTATATTTTTTTATACTAGCATTTACTTGCGGCTTCCCCTGCGTTATTCCCGTTATTATCCCAAGGGAACCCTTAATCGGGATATAAAGTATCCTATGTTTCAATCCAGGACTTGGTCTACTTGTATACCAAATTTCAGCTCAATCCATTCAGTTGTTGCTGCGTTATTTAGTAACACACATCCAAACATCTTCACAAACTTTCACTTTTATAATATGCATTAGTGGGATTCCTAAAATGATGCCAACAGATGCACAACTATCGTTACATACCTATCTACAAAATATACTTTGGGGACTATTAATTCCAGGTCATTGTTCAAAATTTACGTAACAATCATAAACACAGAAAATAAATGTTTATTATGTACAAGTACATTTCACCGTTGGGGCACAACCAACATGTGTGTACACAAGTGGCTCACAATTTACATATAGGCACAATGAACCATTCCCCATGTATTTTGTTGTTTGAAACAAAAAGTCTTAGTGATATAAATATTGTGAAAGTAACGATAACGTTCTGTAAGATGTAAGAAACCCTGAATACGAAAAAAAGTCTGAAACAAGATCCTTGTGTTAAATTACACCATGCTCCATCGAAATATAATGTACTTAAGTAAGAATAACGCCGATCAAAAATGATGTTGCAAGCTATGCCACTGCATTCTACTTATCTCACACTAAAATATAGGTATTTACATATGTATATGTTCCACTTTGTATTTGCGTTTCACTATAAATTTCAGCACATTACTTCGGTGTAAAATTTGTTAGAAAATAACTGGTTCGCCTCTGGCAGAGCCAAGTGCTCATAAATGTAGCATTGTAGTGAAATGCATTTAAATTACCCCGCACGAAGCTAGAAATATCTACTGGGACCTCGTTTCATATTGCATAAGTGATGTCACAATTTGGTGAATGAAATCAAATCATTTATTTTTGCAAGTAGGCCCCAAGGGCTCTTTTACACATGCGTCTGTTGGCGATTCGGTACATGACCTTCTGGTGAGATGAAGCGCCGGAAGAAACTCACCAGTTTCTAAAACATTAAGCATTACAATCAATGTGTCAATTTTACATGAAGTGATCTTTTGCACGGTATTAATCGCAGTATTTTTTCTTCCTACAAAAAGTACATCTTTGTGCAAAGGATGTTATTCAGCACAAATAAATCGACTTCGGAGTAAACTCGTTTGACCGTGTCGTCGCTCCGATATGGCTTGTTATCACCTCACCTCGGCTCCTTTCGCTACGGTGTCCCTTCTCACGGTATAGCAGATGAAATACTTTTTTTTAATGTTATAGGTAAGTGGCAAACGTGCGGAAGAGCTGCCTGATGGAGAGCAGTCAACGTCGCCCATGGATATCTGCAACACCAGAGGTACCTATACGTTGCCGACCTTTGAGAGCCCTGTTTACTCGTTTCTTGATGTACCCCGTCATAGAGCGCTGGGAACACCCCAGGGAGTTAATTCCACATCCTGCCGGTTCTTGGCAAAAAGACCGTGATGCCCGCTTGTTCTTGGGATGCCAAGCATCTAAAAAGTGTGGAAGAACCTTATTCCTGAGGCGGGAAGTACGGATACTCTGTTCTGGATCCATGGAAGATCAGCGTCGTGACACTCACGAGCGTCGCAACATATTGTCATTACTTAAAAAAACACGTATCTAATACTGACTCCAGGTAAAAGGCAGTAAGTGTATACGAAGTTCGTATGTAACTTTTGACGTTTTTCTCTACCACGTTTTTAGATACGAGCTATTTTCAAAGTAGTGACAATGCTGAGTGGGTTCAATGATAGGTTAAGTGTGCCTTTCATTTGATTTGACGACCGCTTTAGCTTAGTTGGTAGTGACCCTGCCTACGAAGCGAGAGGTCCTGGGTTCGAATCCCGGTAAGGGCATTTATTTGTGTGATGAGCACGAATATTTGTTCCTGAGTCATGGATGTTTTCTATGTATTTAAGTATTTGCATGTATTTAAATATATCGTCGTCTAGTATCCATAACACAAGCTTTATTGAGCTTACTATGGGGCTAGTTCGATTTGTGTAAGATTGTCCCCTAATATTTATTTATTATTTTGATTTGATATTATATTGATTTATTTTATTAGATTGTCGAAAGGGTCGCGATGCGTTGGCTTCGGCCCCGCGCACGCCTCCCAATGGTCTGTTGGCTGTGCTCGGTCCCCAAATCCCAGCGTCGGTGTAAACCTGATAAGATTACGCGGCACGTTACATAACAGAGAGTATTGTGGTGTCCGGCCGCATCCGGCAGTGCTGATAATACGTGACCTCACGTTCGCTCCTGTTGTCGATGAACTGGCGTACACTGCCGTCCTAATTCAAAAGGACGCATCTCAGTTTCATCAGTTTTGAGAAACAAGCAATTTTAGTTTTGGAATTTGCATAATTTTGGTGATGTGCCCAATTTTCTTCATGACTTTTAGGAAAATTTTATAAAATCAGTTTTCTTTCATTTGTGCGCAACATAGCAAAAAAGTCCACTATATCGGTCAACTTCGCGATCGGTCAAGTTCGCGATCAGTCCACTTCTCAAATGGTCCATTTCGCAACCAAACGCACCACAACATTCCCGATAGAACGACGAATGGCTCCACTTTTAGCTTTACCTAGTAAACCTCAAAACCATCGAATTTGGGCTCATTTTGCGAGAGTTCGTTATGGCGAGTACCCTTTTGGGCTTACTAAAGAGGATTTAGTAGCGAGATGCCTTATACTATCGGCCTTAAGGTCACAGCATTAGAGCCACCCGGCACCCGAACCGCACCACCTCACCTCAAGCGGTTAGTATTTTTTAAATGAATTTGTATGGACCTGAGCTCACTAGATCAACCTCGTAGCATCACCGGATCGCCTCGCTCGCGACGTGTCCGCGTGGTCTACGAGTGGAACACTCGATGATAGTTCGCTGCTTGAATGCTTGCCACGCGTGAACCGCGCGATGAATTGACCGATCGCGAAGTTGACCGATATAGTGGACTTTTTGCTATGTTGACCGACTGCGTACAAATGAAAATTTTCTGAAATGACAATTATGTCATAAGGGCCTTATCACACTTACGATTTGCGGGCCAGCTGCGGGCGAGTTAGAAGCGAAGTTCCATACAAATGTCGCTAGCAGCGAACACGCCGCGAGTTCGCCGCGACTGGTTTTGTATGGAAACTCGCCCGCAGCTCGCTCGCAAACCCCAAGTGTGATAAGGCTCTAAGAGTGTATAGATATTTTTGTCGCCTTAATAACGTATATATATTTATGGTGTTGACGATACCCATTGTGATTTTTAAACGGATCCTTAGGTTACTTTTGCTCGCTTCTCGCTCTCTAGCAGAACATATTTAAGTTAGTGGGGTATTATTCGAAATTTCAAACTTAAG
Organism: Eudemis profundana; assembly: GCA_947034925.1. Classification (NCBI taxonomy): domain Eukaryota; kingdom Metazoa; phylum Arthropoda; class Insecta; order Lepidoptera; family Tortricidae; genus Eudemis; species Eudemis profundana. The sequence continues at coordinate 25,066,580 of OX344802.1, forward strand.
AAATTTTTATCTTCAGAGAACTAGAACTGCCAATTGAGCTTATTAGAGGTATATTTAGAAACCATTATAAGGTAACGTAATCGACACATTCATCAAGTACACAGTGTAGAAGACTTACTAATCATGTAGCTAGATTGATTTTTAAACGGTGAATTGAAACCACGTTTTCCGATAAAGCTGTTTAACATGGAAGACTAGTGGTAATCATAATTAATGCAAATTAAGATAAATCAAATGAAAACAGAAGATAATAAATATTAGTAAGTATATTAAGGTGAAAATAATTGTTATTCATGTATAGACTTTGAGGAAATATATCGATTAACGATTTAAAGTTCTGGAATGTCAAGATGGCATGTCGGCTATCGATCCATCTAGTTGTTCTAGTTAAAGCCAATAAGCGGACATCCTGTCGAGCTCATTACACGTAATCCCTCGCCGCAAATACCTAATGTCTTATAGGTAACAGGAATGACTCCCAATCACCAATCCTTGAACAACATGTCGAGGAAAACCTTTGTACGGAAGCATTGATTAAATTGCAAATTCTATAAAAATGTGCCTGACCTCTCGACTCCCTGCAAATGATAACAAATGACGGTTGCTTTGGCGCCACAAATCCTTTTCATATTCTGAAGGACTGGCATAAAAAAGTATATTTTTTACCCTACTGTGCCACGCAAACGAGGGTAATGTGTTTATCAGTCTATACATAATTATGTATGTGTGTTTGTTCCTTGGTGGGACAATATATTTAACGCGTGGGCTAATTATGACGTTTTTTACGTCAATCAATTCGTCGTAATCGTCTGGATGTCACTTAAGATATGACAGTAATCATTATCATCAATCATCATAATAATATTTTTAGGCATTGGCTGTCGGTGCATCTGAACCACAGAACTAGATATAAGTTTTTATATTTCTGTGATATTTTTACCTATCCATATGAGGTGGAATCAGACGGATTATTTTTTTGTTAATTCTCGGTTTCATTCTGCACCTTTCACTCAAAGTAACACATCTGAAGTTGAACACGAAGTAAAAACAAATTGTGAAAGAAATATGAACGTTCACTCGAGTGACTATTTATTCGAGTGAACCGTCTGATTGCACCTTAACGGCTTTTCATTGCCCGTAACCTTACCACAGTAAAATTTTCAAAAAATATTTGGTTTCGTTATAACGATCATAGTTATACAATACACAGTAGGTGGAAATTTCAATGAGTCACTATTAGGATTCGTAAGCCAGCTCTGTGACAGACGAGAGGACCAAAACAGAGTAAACACCGGAATTACGCGAAGTACCTATGTTATTACCTAACAGTTCATGGACAATTTAAACAAAAACTCAAAAAACCCGACTGCATAACCAAATTAGTACTTTTGAGAGAAATTTCGCTGTGATGAAACCGTGAAAAAGGGCTTGCAAATGCTAATAACGAGTAAGTATTCTCATTTAAAATATTGTCGTAATGCAGTCAAAATGTAATGAACAATAGGCCTCAGTTGGTATTGTTCGTTTGATATCTAATTATAATGAGTCCTTGAGCGACCTTATTGAGGAAAATTTGTACCGACATATTTTAGGAACCAAACAGAGTCATGGTTTTCATATCAGTAAATATTGCAGTATATTTTTTGGACAATTGATAACCGTTATAACCGTTTCGTCTCTGTAATTATAGCACTACTGTGGGGCGACTAAGGCATGCAGAACCGGGAAATATCAGTAAGGGAGTACTGGTAATTCCCGGTTCTCTGGTTATCCACGCCCTAGGTGCGGTGCGCCGCTTTGTCGCGCTAGAGAAAGGGGAAGGAGGTAAGACGATGAAATGAAATTTGTTAGTTGCTCTATCTTTGATGTTAGTTATTCTTTCTAATTTGCTCAAAGGTTATGTATACTGTAGTTAGTTGTAATGACTGTTAGCTTAATAGTCTATTTCTCGACGTGAAACATAAGTTTCCCATTTTGTATTTCGACGTTTGGAGGTCCTTTACACCTCCAAAACATAATGTTTTGACAACGGAGACTCCTTACATCTCCATTAATTTTAGTCTATGTTTGCCTATTTTCTATATTTTTTATCGTGTTTTGACGCTAGAGACCCTTTACATCTCTAAAAATGTAGTTTAAAGTTTTGTAATGTAATGGATCCGGAGATTATATACGTCTCTCGGTAAAAGGTAAAAAAAAACTGTGTCCAGTTATTTGCTTGTTGCATTTTATAAATGTCATCTTATGTAATAATGTCACAATTGTTGTAATGTTGTTCTTAAAAGAGAAACTGGTGAGTTTCTTCAGGCGCTTCTTCTCATCAGAAGGGCATCTACCGAAGCGCCAAAAGAAAAGAATCAGACATGTAAAAGAGCCCTTGAGGCCTACTTACAGAAATAAATGAGTTTGAGTTTGAAATGAGTTTGAGTTTGGTTAGCTGGAAGAGATCCCTTATAGGGGTAAGATAAGCGTACGGCCTTCTGATGGTCAGCAGTCACCAGAGTCATGAACGCTTGTAACACCAGGGACAACAGCCAGGCCACGACATTGCACGACCAGCGGCAGCGGCGGCCATAGGAGAGCGGGAGACCTCGCGCTCCCATAGGGCTGGTCGCGCAATGTCGTGGCCAGGCGGCACAGACTACCTCCACTAGACGGAGCATGTTGGGCGGCGCGCGCTCACATCAGATATGGTCAATTGTATAGCATTACGACATTACGCGGCCGGCCGCTCGTTCAGTTGCGACCATGTTTCTGACTTGTGTGTGCACCAAACGTGAAATAAATATTTCTGTTCAATTCGACGACAATCTTGAAACATAAAATGATAATAAAGATGTCAAACACGCCTTGTAGCCGTTGTACTAGTAATATCTACCGATATTTAATCGCCCATATGCGTGGTAAGCTCGTGTCGTATGGCATGCTCCGTCTAGTGGAGGTGGTCTGTGCCAGGCGGTTACGTGCGTGTTGCTCCTTTAAAGACCTATTCAGTGACATTCCCTTAATCATGAGTAGTATTCGCGAACGCTGCGGCGACGGAACGCCGAATGCTCCCTAAACATGTCGAGTGAGTGAGACTCTTTTGTACAACGTGAGTGATCCGTTCCTTGGCGTAGCGTCCTGGTTCGATCCCAAGCGCTTTGGCTCCTACGTAGTCCGACCCTCTCAATGTGGACCGGGACAGGCGCCCCCGGCCCCCACCTAGCCCGATCCACTCAAGGTGGTCCGGCCAGCGACCTGGTTCGACCCCAGGTAGCGCCACGGCCCCCACCAGGTCCGATTTTACTTTAGACAGGCTTCAAAAAAGAGAGTGACCCGTTTTTAGTTCAATATGTTTGAGTCTCATGGTGGTTTTCTATTCAGTCCCGTCTTGAACTCCTTAATCTTCTTTAGCTGTCTTAGATATAAATGTATTTTTGTGGCGAGAAAGGATGTCATCACGTGGATCTGTGTGCGCAGGCGCCGACCGCTCCGATAGCGGAGACAGGACAATGCGCACAGGCAAACAGTACGAACAATAGTTTAAAGCATGATTTACCGTCGTCGAGATAATTTTTGTGTGTATTAAGTTGTTTGATGTATGTTTGGTCAGGTGTGATTGTTAGTTCTTTACTTTAGTTCCACGCTTATGAATTCGTTAGCTATTATAATTAGTAAGTAAGATGCTTTAGAAAAATTAAAGACTGTGACCAAAGTATAAAGACGGATAAGTAGGTAGTCCAACTTCAGTAGTACAAGTTTAGGAGCGCGTGATAGCGCGCCTGTGTGAGTGCGATCCGTACTGGAGCATTCTTACCCATTCTTAAAACTTCGCTTGTAGTGCATTCGTTCACGGCGCGCACACATACAAGCACGCGGAGTACCTTTTGTAGGAACAAAAATTACTACTATTATACTCGTACTACGCTATGACGAGAAGTAGGTATTGATGGGGAACGTGCACAACGAAAGTGCTGCCAACTGGTGACGCCAATCTGAATCTTGTACTCTATCATGCTGGAGCCATATTAACGGGAAACGCTGTTATTATGGACGATTAAAGTTAGTGTGGCCACAACTTACTGTACTAGACATACATTGACATTTATAATCAGTATTATTTTCAGGCCTGATAAGTTTCCTACTGTCCGCCTAGCTAATGTCTGTTTTGTCGATTTCGTGCTGCTACCTAAAGTTCCTACACTTGATACAAGGATGTATCAGCCAACTGATAGCATATGATGCAGGCGAGGGTTATATATTGGGATCTGGGGCCTTTTATTACCGTCCGTAGTGTGTACACAATTTTACATCTACCCTTGGCCAGGGGCAGTAGCGGCGTTAGGGTGGTCTGGCTAGCGACCTGGTTCGACCCCAGGGAACGCCACGGCCAACCACCCGGCCCGACAATCGCTACGCCCAGGATGGGTTGCGAGTTTGTCAGTTCCAGAAAAAAAAAAGGCGTTAGGGTAGGCGCTTAAAATGCGTGCTAGGGTGCAAATGCGTCTTTTAAAGTTGCCATTAAATCCGAACTCTTCAAAAACTACTCTTACCCTACCTGCCTGTAAAGTACAGCGTATCGGTACTACAGGCAGGTAGGGTAGGGGTACTTTTAAAGAGCTCAGATTTAATGGAATCTTTAAAAGACTCATTTGCCTACATAGACGCAACTACCCCATGACCTTATAGACGAGATTGTCGATGAATTGTGAAGTTTCCTACTGTTTACGATAGCTAGCGATAGACAATAACAAAACATTATGTAGATTAGATACAAGTATGCCAACTAGACTAATAGGAATAGATAAATTACTCGGACTTTATGACTTATTTGTTTTCGCAATTAGATATGTCTAACATTTTCCTGCGGCTTCGCCCGCGTTGATCCCGTTATTGTCCCAAGGGAACTCTTTACCGGGGTATAAAGTATCCTATGTTTCAATCCAGGACTTGGTCTACTTACATGCTAAATTTCAGCTTGATCCATCCAGTTGCTACCCCGTTATTAGGTAACAAACATCCAAACATCTTCACAAACTTTCATATATTTTATAATATTAGTGGGATTTCATTAGTACCAAGTAAGCTAATGATCTGCAATTAGTTCTCGATAAGTAATGGTAGTTTTTGTTACTGTCCCAGCGGAAATGGCTATCGATTCGATTTGCACACCTCGTTATGCATTGTTAAGCTCTTTTAGCGAGTAATGGGCCTTTAATGGGTTATCTTATCGCTAATCTGCCGCTTTATTCATGTGTGACGATTATTGGGATGTTTATCTAAATTTGACTAATGTTTCTATCATCTACGGGCAGGATTTTTCTTTAGTGCCGCCCTGGGAAACAGACGCTAAAAAGACGTGGCGGCGACCCACTTTGCACGCCGTTAACTTCAGTTTCCTTCAATATGATTATCAGATTTGAAGATCTGATAAAAATGGTATAATTAATTGTTCAAATACCAATAAATGAAATGGAAAATTTATGTTTTCCATCACTAAATTACACTTTTGGCGTCAAACGCCAAGCGAAAAACGTTACACGCTTGACGAACTACTTTCTATCACAATATATTTCTGTACTAGAGACCTTGTGCTTTTGCTCTGCGCTAACTTTACTACCCTAAGGTTGTCTGGAAGAGATCACTTATTAGCGATAATATCGCCTTTTGTATACATTTTAATATGCTGTGTTAGATTTAAGTTTTAGTAGAGGTGAAATAAATTCTTTTTTTGCTTAAAAATTATCGTATGTTTAGAGAAACAGATGAAAATTTTTTTTTTCCAGTTTACGTTTTATTACTTACTAGCATTTACCCGCGGCTCCGCCCGCGTTGTTCCCGTTATTGTCCCAAGGGAACTATTTACCGGGATATAAAGTATCCTATGTTTCAATCTAGGACTTGGTCTACTTGCATGCAAAATTTCAGCTCAATCCACCCAGTCGTTACCCCGTTATTTAGTAACAAACATCCAAATATCCAAACATCTAAACATCCAAACATCTTCACAAACTTTGGCTTTTATAATATTAGTGGGTTTTTGATTTTGACAGCAGTTATTTTTGTAGAAATACTTAATCTATAAACGACTTTATGATTTGTAAAGACTTGTTTACCTCGTTTTTTTTTGAGGCGTTAGAGTACTATTATTATCAAATATTGGAGACATATGCTTGTGAGTCGCTCGCATGTGTGGATTAGACAATGATAGCCGTTTTTTGTCAAAGTGAAATCGGTTGAAACCGGTTAGAAGTGGGATTAACTGTGACCCATGTGCCCCGCGATAGCAAGGACAGCGAATGTTAAAAATACAGAATTTGTAATGGGATCGATATTATATTTCTTAAAACATAACACTCCTTTTTGGGCAGTCGTGTAAAAAGGGAGACAAGCCACTTTAACACAAGATACCCAGATAAGCTGGTGCTACCGATAATGCGTAGATACAACTATGAAAAGCCGTAACTGTCACGCCATGTGTGTAATAGTACATTATGATACGAGTGGGTATGTTACTATGCTATGTTGGACATTGTCATTACAGTCGGGGCTGTTCTGTTTTTGTATTTACTTTGTGGGTTATCTAACAACACCTTGTAGCGCACGGCGCACGCCCATGTACACAGTGCACGGTGTCGGCACTGCTATAATAACCGCGCGCCAAGCGCCACTGCGTGCTCTAATTGGTCAATTGGCGTTAATTACAGCACTAGTGCGGTAATGTAAAGTAAAAAGCTGCGTTCCGCGCGTAAGAACCATGACATAAGAGCTACTTTATTAGCAAGTGTGTTGAAAAAATCACCTATTTTTGGCATAATTTTATTCGTCCGAATGTTCTATTTGCCCGAATACTATTTACGCATAATTGTTATTTTACAGATAATATTGACTTTTCAGAATAACTATATAAGAAGGGTTCCCTCTATGTGGCATAACATTTATTGTCCGAAACTGTTTTAGCATAACAGATGTGGCATAATCGGTTTTCGCCGAATGGTAATGTGGCAGAAACCGTATTAAGCATAATTAGTTACATCCCGAATATGTAGTTGTCTGAAATTAAGTTCGCATACTATTATTATGACCGATTATTTTTACGCATAATTCTATTGTGCAGAATTTTATTCGGCATATTATCGATTGTCCGAGATTGATAGGGTAGGTTTAGGAGAGGTAAGTTGTTATAATAATCAAGTGATATAATTCCATTGGACATCTTGTTCATTCAGTATAACGATGAACTAATAACATTTAACATCTAGCAATTCTAACCTAACTTAGTAGGTTAGGCTAGAACTTTGATCCCTCACAAATCTCATAATAAAGAACTGTTGCTAAAAACGTTAGGTTAGATTTAGAACTGTGTCCTTACAAAATAAACAATTGATAGAAAAGGGGCTTAGATTAGGTTAAAACATTTAAGCAATTAGAGTTTTGCACGAGTTCATAGCTATGGAAAGGCCAAAAAAGGGGGGATGGGGGGCGAAGCACCCTACAAGGGGGGCTCGGGGGGCGAAGCCCCCCGCAAGAAAAAAAAGACTACACAGAAAAAGTAGGTTAGGTTAGGTTTGAACTGCGTCCCCCAACAAAAACGAACTGCTGGCAGAAAAAGTAGGTTAGGTTAAGTTAGGTATAGGTTAGGTTTGAACTGCATCCCCTAACAAAAACGAACTGCTGTCAGAAAAAGTAGGTTAGGTTAAGTTAGTTTTGCACGAGTTCATAGATATGGAAAGGCCAAAAAAGGGGGGACGGGGGCGAAGCTCCGCACAAGGAGGGCTCGGGGGGCGAAGCCCCCCGCAAGAAAAAAAAGATTAGACAGAAAAAGTAGGTTAGGTTAGGTTTGAACTGCGTCCCCCAACAAAAACGAACTGCTGGCAGAAAAAGTAGGTTAGGTTTAGGTTAAGTTAGGTATAGGTTAGGTTTGAACTGCATGGGGGCTCCTGTCGCAGGCCGAAGCCGGACAGGGGCTGCGAGGCAACACCGTTGCCTCTATAAAAATAGCAGCCCAGTCTTCTCTCCCGTTAACCCGACTTCAATGGCAGGGTGGCCAATGAGGAATGCCGCGATGATCGGGATTGGGGCAGAGGATTGGAACACTGCTAGACAGAAAATTCCGATACTGTATAAAAATTTCGGACCCGTAGCCCTGACTTCGGTTAGGAACGGGGGCTCCTGTTGCAGGCCGACGCCGGACAGGGGCTGCGAGGCAACACCGTTGCCTCTATAAAACAGCGGCCCAGTCCTTTGTCCCGTAAACCCGACTTCATGGCAGGGTGGGCAATGAGGAATGCCGCGATGATCGGGACTGGGGCAAAGGATTGGAACACTGCTGCCCGTAGACTCGGCCGCAGTTAGCAGCGAGGGCTGACTCTGGCTGGGGATGCGATGACGAGGGACAGGAAATCCCGATCCTGTATAAAATTTCGGAACCGTAGCCTCGACCATGGACCTCGACATGGTTGAGAGTGGGGGCGTCACTCAGGCCGGCTGCCGAGTGATCGCTGCGAGGGAGGAAACCTCTATAAAAAGTTACAACGGGGACCTGAGAGACTGAATTCGGTGGTCTTCACTCTCTCCCGGTGTGGAGGTCCTCGATACAGGAGGTTCCGACCCTGTCCAAATAACTCGGACCCGTAACCCTTACTTTGGTTAGGAACGGGGGCTTCTGTCGCAGGCCGACGCCGGACAGGGGCTGCGAGGCAACACCGTTGCCTCTATAAAAATAGCGGCCCAGTCCTCTGTCCCGTTAACCCGACTTCAATGGCAGGGTGGCCAATGAGGAATGCCGCGATGATCGGGATTGGGGCAGAGGATTGGAACACTGCTGAACAGGAAATTCCGATACTGTATAAAATTCGGACCCGTAGCCTCGACCATGATCTCGGCATGGTTGGGAGCGGGGACGTCACTGTCAGGCCGGCGCCGGGTGATGTCGCGAGGGAGGAAACCTCTGATAAAAAGTTACAATTGGGGACCTGAGAGAGTGAACTATGGGGCACTCACTGCTCTCCCGGTGTGGAGGTCTCCAGGTGAGGATCCGACGTGAGCTATTTACCGGCTCACGTTTTGAGGGACGGCTTCGGCCGGGCGGCAGGTGGGGTTCGCGGTAGCCTAGTCCCGTGGCCTTGCCATAGTGCCGTTGAGGGTAAACCGTGGGGTTTTAGTCGGTAGTTGGGACCTTTCCCAGAGCCCGGGATTCCGGTCATTCAATGACTTTACCTGTTGCCCCAGCAGGCGGGATGCGTAAATGCATTTCCCCACGTAAAAAAAAAAAAAAAAAAAAGGTTTGAACTGCATCCACTAACAAAAACGAACTGCTGGCAGAAAAAGTAGGTTAGGTTAAGTTAGTTTTGCACGAGTTCATAGATATGGAAAGGCCAAAAAAGGGGGGACGGGGGCGACGCTGCCCACATGGGGGGCTCGGGGGGCAAAGCCCCCCGCAAGAAAAAAAAGATTAGACAGAAAAAGTAGGTTAGGTTAGGTTTGAACTGCGTCCCCCAACAAAAACGAACTGCTGGCAGAAAAAGTAGGTTAGGTTAAGTTAGGTATAGGTTAGGTTTGAACTGCATCACCAAACAAAAACGAACTGCTGGAAGAAAAAGTAGGTTAGGTTACAAAACCATATATTGTCGTCGACAATACAGTTAAAAGTTATATTATGACAAAACATCTTTCTGCCACGATAGCATTCGGTGTTATAATTTTATAATCATTTAATTTATGTATAAATATGATTCGGAACATGAAAAGTAGGACCAAATAATATTCGGACTAACGTAATTCTGGGTAATAAAATTATGCGAATATAGATTCTGCGATAACAGTTTATGCACAAAGGCTAATATGGCTATATACATTATGCCACAAAGAATTATTACTTACAAAATTATGCCACAACAGGGTGAACCATATAAGAAACCTAACCTAACCTAATATGTTCTAAATGGCTGATGTAAAAGATTTTGCAAAATATTTTACGTTAAAGCTAGAGAAAAATTATGCGAAATAAAATTCGGGCTAAACAATACATTCGGACAAATAAAATTATGCCAAATAAAGGGCACCCATCTCGAGTATCTCATGAACCGAGATAGCTAGACAGTTGAAATTTTCACAGATGATGTATTTTCTGTTGCCGCTATAACAACAAATACTAAAAACAGAACATAAGGATATTGTAAAAAGTTAAAATTCTCCCGATAAGACCTGGGAACTTTAAGCGTAAAGTGACCCGTTTCTTCATCATAAGGCCAACCATGAAAATACTCTGAAAAACAGAATAAAATACATGTTTAATAATATTATTTCAATTTATTGTATTTACCGCCTTTCTATCTAGCGCCTTTCGAAGATTTACGAGCAAAAGCCTCCTTTCGAGAATTAATAGCAATTTTATTATAGGTAATGGTACGGAACCCTTCGTGCGTGAGTCCGACTCGCACTTGGCCGGTTTTTATCTATTGTATAGTGACATCAGGACCTCTAGCACAACTGTGATACGTGACTCTTCGTCGCGCGACAAATGCTACCTATCTCTTTCCACTCAATGTGTGACAGTGACAGGTAATGGCCAGTTCACATTATTCCAGTCCAGTGATCCAGCGGGCTAATCCAGTCCAGTTGTGGACTGGAGCATATCGTTTATATTATTCCAGTCTTTTAAGAGTTGTTAAAGACTGTTACCAAAAACAACCACACGCGTATTCACTATATCACGTTCAATCCAGCACTGGATTGGGTGAGCTGGAATGAAAAGTTGACGGTCTCTCCAGTCACTGGACTGGAATGCTCACTGGAATGGATACATTCCAGTGCATTCCAGTGTCGGTTCACATTATTCCAGTAGCATTCCAGCACTGGATTAGATTGCTGGACTGGAATGCTACTGGAATAATGTGAACTGGCCATAATCTGTCGCGCGAGAAACGAAGTCGCGGCTAGTTATGCTAGACGTACAGGTTCATACATTTTGTCCTTGAGTGGCTATCATAAAGTCGGCGGGGGCCGGTCCTATTCCTATCACATTAATATTCTTCATTAGCGCTGTAGGTTGGAAGTGATTGACTTGCTGATCATATTTAAATGAGAGGGCTCGCTGCGACACACGCACGACACAACAAACTAGGTATAGTGCCCGGCACGAAAGTAGATCTAAAGTGCGTAATAGGCTAGACGACTAAAAAAAATGTTCAGTCCGTCAGTTAGATTATTGAAAAATATTGTACACATATTTTTTCTTATGTTTAACAAACAAACAATGACGAGGATAGAGTGCTTAGAAGTTTCGAGTGACGTCACTCCTTGGTACAAATTTCACCTAGGAGTGACGTCACAAGTCCTCACTTTTGTTTGATGATCTATAACTTTATCGATTTTTAATATTTTGATAAAAAAAAAATACATGTCCGATATTTTTACATAATCTAACTGACGGACTAAATAGAATTGTACATTTTTAACCCAGTCGACATCCCTATTCCACGACAGAGAGTATTATACAGTATGTAATGTAAACTTACGAAAACCATTTATTTAAATCCGGGCATGTCTGGGCGATAAATAAGATTGTGGTATATATATTATTGAAATACTTACTGGACAGCCGCATTTGTATACCTCATTTCAATGGCATATAAGTAGCATAACTGCATAAGGTTTACGAAGTGTCTTCGATGGTACTCACAGACAATGAATTCCGGTCACTTTCTATGAACAATTACATAGAAAAAAACCCGAATTCATTGTCCGTGAGTGTATTTTATAAAGTTATAACGGGTGAATACAAAATATGAGAACTTAATGTGTGCCCAAAATAGAAATGTCACCAACCGGTTCCAAAAAGCAGTCGTCAGTCAATATTGTTGATAGATAAACACCTCAGAACCATTTAGTTATGTGTGCCGTCTATGCAACAAGCTCTTTTGACGTTATTCACTCTAAGTTGCTCATCAAGTTGGACATGCTTACATAACGCGCGTTGGGCGGCTACTTAGATAACCCGCCGATAAACTCGAATTCACTGTAAATAGAAATTACTTAATTTTAATGTGCTTTATTATTGCGCCGCTGATAGCGAGTGCTGTATTGTGGTTTAATTTAGTTATTTGCGTTAGATAAAACAAATAATATTATTCGTTGGATACAGTTAGTCCCTCTAATAAAGGGGTGTCTAACTTGATTTAAACGGCCATTCTCACGAAGTATGTCTGCGGTCACCTAATTACCGCGACGCTGTTTTCATACTAAATGTATGGAGACGTGGTAATTAGACGCAGTCATACTTCGTGAGAATGGCCGTAAAGACCTACTGTAGCATAATCGCTACAGGTTTTGTGTCGTTAGTTCGTTTGTTCGCTAGTGTTGGCTAACTTGTACGGTCGCGGCTTCTCTTGGTCGGCCACGTGGTCATAAATGGCGGTGTCTGTATAGCGATGCGTAATCTGTCAAATACATGCTCTATAAAATCGGTTGTACTCTCGCCGAGATTGGATTACGTCCTTACTTCACTTCAAGTTTTTGGCGTGCTGGTGGGTTTCGGTTATGTTTTTTTCAAATTGTGGATTCCAGATTCGTCGAGTTTGAAATTTGATTGTGTGGACAAACGCTGGTGTTTTTTTCATTCTCAATCTGACTTTCACGTGGAAAGCACATTACTTTCTTTGCAATTTTTTGCAGTTTGCATATTGTGTTCTAGCCCGTGCGGTGGTGATATTTTTGCTGTTCTCAAAGTAACGGTGAATAATAATTGTGATCGTGACGAGTTCACGCTGCATGAGCGTGGACCTGTTTAGTGTTGTTCGTCCAAGACGTGCGGTCTTGTGCGTGGTCTATGAACCCTCAACGGCGCCGTAGTAGCGCTGACCTTGCGTGGTCTGTTTAAAAAGAAGCCGGTCATTCTTCGTGCTCCGGGTATGTACCGTCGTTGTGGTTTCGCTAGTAGTGTCGCGGGCTGCCGTTTACGTATAGATTTTTTCATTTTTTCGTATTCTTTTCAGCTCCAACGTGACGCTCCGTTCTTCCTGAGTGTAAGACGTGCGTAGGCGGTATTCGCGAGCGGCCATCTCGGCGTGGCGGTTGCCTACGGTTCGATGGTGAATGCTGCCGCGGACTTATATGAACGAGTGCTATTGGATGCGAACCTAGAGGACGGTGGCGTGGCAACATAGGAATAACTAAAGTCGCCGTCAATAGAATTTGCTAACTTTGTAAATAAACCGCCATATTGAAATTGTCTCTGAATGATGAATTTACTAGTGATGGGGAAGACTCTTACTTTACTCTTTTATGTCAAAACATATGGACTATTAAAGTAGCGAACACAAGATACAGGTATTTTTAATTTGCTTAATCAGAAGACGAATCGTTACTTGAAAATGATGTATCCACCAGTATTTATCACAAAGGGTGCCGTTATTTCATCCGTAGCTCTATCGATGATGCCGTCTAAATATTTCATTTTATTTTCTTAGGTACAGAGCGTAAGTTAGGTAGTGTGTAGCAGCTTTACAATATCACCAACTTTAGTCACAACGCTATCATCATAGACAATTTTAGAATTTAAAAGAAACAAAAACGTCATTCCATTATGACATAATAACCTATGTATAAAACCATTTTAAAATTTTAATAAAATATCCAAGATTCAATTATTTATTGTATGGTTTTGTATTTTATGGCAACGACCGTTTAAATAGTGTATGGTTTCAGTGGTGTTTGATGAGGTGTTGTGCAAATTCAAGGAGAAACAGTGACAAAACAAAGTTACGCCTTTTGTTTACATAGTTAGCAAAATCTATTGACGGCGACTTTACGTCAAGGAATTATTAGTATAAGCATTTAGCCAGGTACCCTGCAGTATTTAGTGACATACGCGTGCTTGTGATCGCCTTTGGACGCTCTGTTATACGTCCGGCGCGGCCAGTCAATTTATTTCAAAAAGCCGTTCTCAAAATTCAGAAAGGCTCTTACCCGCCAGTGTACTATATAATTTTTCGGTCATTTTAATTTCTCTTTGCGATTCATCTAAATTCGGAAAGGCTTCTACCCGCCAGCGTAGTATTTGATTTTCCGGACCTTTTCTTTCCCTTTGCGACACCCTAGGGTTTCATCAATTCATTCATCCTCCCATTTCATCACCACTTTCCGCCCTAGGTACCGTCAGTGCCTCACGCGTACGTTCGATCTTGGACTCGCTCGGACGACCAGCCCCGATGCTCGGTTCCAACATCGATCGTACTCGCTACGCTTTTTTTCTTTAACTACTTTGACTTGGTACTTGCCTTCTGCTAAAATTGCTACTACGGATCGTCATACCGCGTCTCAGTTCGTGAGTCGAATAAAACTATAGTGTTCACGTTTCTAATTATTTAATGGTTACCAACTACCGGTCCAAAGCCGATTTGTTTTGCCGATTTGAGTTAAATAAAACTGTTTGTGGTCCTAATAATTTTATTGTCATCGGATATATAATTTGCCTGGTGCCTTATTAACTTACCCTGCGATTTCTTGCCTTGTGTTGTAAAATGGTTGTTTTCAGGAATAAATAAACAAATTATACGTGTTGTTGTGTGTGATTTATTTTTAGTTAATTCACTACAATAAATGGCGCCCGATACAAAATGGTAAGTTGAACCCTGGTTTACTTTTCATATTTAATGTGTGAAATTATTTTATTCGCTACTTCAAACATTTTTTTTTTCAATTTTTTTGCTTTGTTCGGGGAAGGTGACCGCTTTCCGGTCCTGTATTACTAATATTTCTTTGATTATAGCCTTCCGGTGTTCCTGAATACTCGTTCGTGTTGCACGAGTCATACGGTGTTGCACAGCGTGACATTGAACCCCACTTCGGACGCGGAACTTGGATCTTGTTGGACGTCAGCCTCAGATCGCTTCGACGTGACAGCTCTGAAGTTATTTGAAACTCTGTGATTTGTTACCTGTTAAACAGAAATATTTTTAATCGGCATCCTGTTTCATTCTATCCCCAAACGTATCCCGAGTTATTTATTTAGTAGTTTGCAAACCCTTTAAACTTGCACCCGTAGACGTTAGGGCAATTTCACGGTAAGTCGTTTAGAGAACAATTTATCACTTTTATTGTACTATATTTCTTTTCGGTGTTTGTTCGCAGGCGTATATTATTACATATATTATCACATATAATATTGTATATTGTCGCTGACGTTCCAGTGTCAATATTACTTAACACGCCCGTTGCCAAGCGACGCATCGCCCGTGTCACGTTCGTATAGTGTAGGTTAGTTTTGTCAGGCTTAATAACCGACGCCGTAGCGTAGCGGTGTGGGCGTTGGGTCTGCGAGCTTGAGATTGCTGGATCGATCCTCAGCGTGGGTCTTCTTTTTGCTTTTTTTTCCGACGGTTATTTCTAGTTTAAGCCTCGCGGAATCTTATCCCGGTGTCGGCAGTGTTTTATTCCCAGGGTTTTCCGTTTTTTTTGCCTCTTGAGAATAAAATCGAGATTCCATTCAAATTAAATTTTCAATAGTGATAGATTAAATTAAAAACCGATTGGTCGCGTCTAGTAATCTAAATTAAACCAAACTGAACAATCCTGCTAAACTGCTAAAATTAGTACTGCTAAATTACCAAACTAAATAAGTAATTATTAATCATTTGTTAACCAATTGGTTAATTAATTAATTTTTCGTTTAATTAATTAATCAATATCAATTAATGATCCGGTTACTACTTTAATTAAAGTAAATTAAATTAATCGGTTAGGGTTGTCAACCACGTTCAAATTAAATTAGTTCGGATTGCTAATTTAATTAAATATCTCCAAACAAGTTATTTTAGATTTTCTTCATAAATTAGATTCAACAAGCCGGGTTTAATTAACTGAATTGAATTGAATTGAATTAAATTAAAATTTGACTTCGATTTAATTGCGTTTATTTGGGATTATCTAATATTTTCAAATAAGACTTCATAAATTAAATTGAATTAAACGTTGCGTTGTTGCGAATCGTTTAGCTATTTTGAATTAAATCAATTCGATAGGGTTGGCAAGTTGGACTTCAATTAAATTGAGTTTATTTTGGATCAATTTAATATTTTCAAACAAGACTTCATAAATTAAATTAACGGAGCTTGAATAGCTGTGGCTAATATTAGGGGTGGCAATCGAGTTTGGATTAAATTAGTTTTGATTGTGAACTGAATTTAAGTTTTTTAAATACGACTTCTTAAATTAAATCGGTTTAACCAAGTTTAATTTGAATGAATATCTAACCGGCATCTACAACTTTAATTTTTTTGGATGTTCGCATTTACTTCTAACTTTAATTTTTTGGATGTTTACGTTGACTTCTAACTTTAAATTTTTTTTGGAAGTTCGTGTTGACGTCTAGTACTTCGTTGAGCCTCTAGCTACCTGTTTCTTTGCTTTAGTTTGGTGCTTCTATTTGTGTCATCGTTTTGGTAACTTAGCAGCTATGTCGGGTTCGGGCGACGAAGGCTCTATCCACTTGACGCCGCGCCATCCAGAACGGAATGCACACCCGCCCCGTGTCCTCGGTTTAGCTGATGATATGGATGAAGAGTTTTATGACACCGAACCTCGGCACCGCGCTACACCGACGGGTTATGCGGGTCGTCCTGCTTTGAAGAGCGAATCCCTTTCAAAGTGGAACTTGGTCTTCTCCGGCGACACGTGCGTTCGCGAATTTTTCTTTCGCATTGAGGAAGAGGGCATAGCGCGCGACGTCTCACCTCCTTATATCGTGAGGCGGTTCCATGAATTGTTGACCGGCAGCGCGTTGAAATATTTTAGGGCGATTAGGTATCCTGGTTTATCCTTCAATGAACTCAAGGCTGGTTTTTTCAAGACTTTTGACGTTGCTGACTATGACTTCAAGGTTGAGAGCCAACTGCGGGCGCTTTCACAGAAGGCTAACCAGTCAGTGGTTGACTTCGTCATCCAGGCCCGCGATTTGAATGCGAAGCTTCGTTCTCCGGTGTCCGAAGACAGTCTCTTCAACATTATTAAATATGGGATGAACCCCAAGTATCACCCTTGTCTCGCGACGAATATCGTTAAGGATGTCGATGGTCTCCTGGAGGTCGCAAAGAACTTTGAAGCTTTCCAGGGTCTGCGTCCGGCGCGTTTGACCGTGGCTCCCATCCAGTCATCGAGCCGGGATGATGAGGGCATGATCGTGTGTCTGAAGTGTGAAGCGAAGGGGCATAGTTATCGTGAATGTCCCAGGTTTACCGGTGCCATCTGTTTCAAGTGTAAGCGGGCAGGTGCAATCACGCGCGACTGCCAGTATTGCAACCCTGGATTGTCAAAAAACTAGTTGGTGGCGCACTGAGAGGTCCGACGGTGTCACCGGTTGTTTTGAATAAGTCGCCGGATAATAGGCTGTTTATTGAAGTTTACATTTCAGGTGTCACTGTCAAATCCCTTTTGGATTCCGGTGCGCAGGCATCTCTTATTGACGTCTCGCTTCTGTCAGAATTAGGTCTCTCTTATTGCAAGGAGATCCAGCCGTCGGTGGTGTCGGCGGACGATTCTCCGATTGTTATCTTAGGGGGGGTGGATATTCCTATTTCTTTTAATGGCTTCCATGCTATTCATTCGTGTCTTGTAGGTTGTGACTTGCCTACCCGGTTTATTTTGGGCATTGAATTTTGGAACGACTTCGGACTTACCGACATTTTGAAACGCGCGTTTGCTGCGGGTCAGCCCGGGAAGCTCCTTATACCTGATCCGTTGTCCCCGAAGGTGGAGTCTTCAATGGTGGGCGAGGTTCGATACGTTCATCCGCGCACGGAACTTACACCTAGTCAAGAGTCCCAGCTCCAGACCGTGATTAGTGAGTTTGAGGAAATATCTTCGGATAAGGCTGGCTTGGGTTGCACGACTTGGCTTTCTCATAAGATCGAGACTGTCGGTTCCCCGATTAGGCAACGGTACTACCCACTCTCGCCTGTCAAGTTGAAGATTCTCAACGAGGAGATTGACAAGATGCTCGAAGCTGGCGTTATTCGGCCTTCGCGTTCTCCTTGGGCTTCACCGGTGGTTATGGTCACTAAGAAGGATGGTTCAGTCAGGTTCTGCGTTGACAGTCGGAAGTTAAATAGCGTCACCGTCCGTGATTCGTATCCGCTTCCTCGTATCCAGGACATTTTAGATAACTTGCGTGGTGCGAAATACTTAACGTCGCTCGATTTTAGGAGTGCCTTTTGGCAGATCCCATTGGCGGACAAGGCCAGCTGTGAGAAGACTGCTTTCATTGCACCCCAGCGTGGATTGTTTGAGTTTGTACGTCTACCTTTTGGATTGACCAATGCAGCGTCGGAGATGCAGAGGCTTACCGACATGATCGTCAATTACGAAGTAACTCCTGAATCGGACGATTTTATTTTCGGCTACGTCGACGATTTGATTTTGGTCTCTAGGGATTTCGATAGTCACCTTCGGCTCATCCGGAAGGTTCGGGATAGGCTAAAGGAAGCAGGGCTTACTGTGAATTTAAAAAAGTGCGAGTTCTGCAAGTCTGAGTTGAAGTATCTGGGCTATATCGTGAATGAGCGTGGTCTTCAGACTGATCCCAAGAAGCTCGAGGCCATCAAGGACTACCCGGCTCCTACTAACGCGAAGTCGCTGCGGGCCTTTATCGGCATGTGTTCGTATTATCGGCGGTTTGTTGAAAACTTTTCTTCTATTATTGCACCCCTTACTGCATTGTTAGGTAAGAGGAAAGGCCGGGATCCCATCGATTGGAACGACGGGGCAGCCGCCGCCTTTTCCAGATTGAAAGACGCTTTGTTGAATTCACCGTTGATCGAGTGCCCGGATTTCACTAAGCCGTTTATTCTTCAATGCGACGCTAGTCAAGTTGGTCTTGGTTCGGTGTTGGTACAAGAATTTGATGGCGTTGAGCACCCCATTGCTTTTTATTCTCGTTTATTCACTAAGGCTGAACGCAGCTACGGCACGACGGAGCATGAATTACTCGCGGTTCTCGAATCCATCAAGCATTTTCGGGGGTATCTCGATGGTATGAAGTTTAAGATAGTCACCGACCACATCGCTCTCAAGTGGCTAACTACACTCGACAACCCCTCTGGTCGGTTGGCGCGTTGGGCTACCGTAATTTCTCAGTTCAATTTCGAAATCGAGCATAGGAAGGGCGTTTTAAACGTCGTCCCCGACGCCTTGTCTCGCGCTCAAGTTGGTTTGATTTCGTTCCGGCGTGGTGCGCAACCTAGCGGCGATCCTTGGTATGAGCGTGTGTTCCAGGGCGTAGGCGAAGCCCCCCAGATGTTCACAGCATATGCGGTACGTGAGGGCGTTCTTATGCGTAGGATGGCGGTTGAGAATCCCTTGGCTCCTAGTCCGTGGCGGATAGTCCTGCCGATTTCAAAGAGGAACGAGGCGATCGCTGAGATTCATAATGGCTTTCCAAATGTGCATCCAGGGGTTATGAAAACTTACTTGAAGGCCAGGGATCTTTACTATTGGCCCTATATGTACCGGGATATCACCAGGCAGCTAGCGGGTTGTCAAGTCTGCAAGGCTTACAAGATCGCGAATTCACAGCCGCGTGGTGAGCGCTTGTATCCTCGCCCGGTCACAGCGCCGATGGATCTTCTCTCGATCGATCTTATAGGCCCACTCCCGGTGGCTGCCCACGGCGTTCGTTATATCTTGACGATGGTCGACGTGTTCACTAAGTTTGTGTGGCTTGTCGCGCTGAAGAGGGTTAATTCCGCGTCCATCACAGCTGCGTTGGAGGCTGAGATCTTCTTGCGTTTTGGAACTCCTTCCCATATTTCGTGCGACAATGCTACGGTTTTCCGCAGTGCTCCATTCGTTGATTTCTTAGCGACATACGGCATTCCTAGACCGTTGTATACTCCTTATTATTCTCCGCAAGCGAATGTGGTGGAGAGGTACAATCAAGTCGTGCTTACTACCTTGAGCATCTTGGTGGCTGGTGACCAGCGCAGGTGGCCCCCTCATCTTCCTCGGGTGGCTCTGTATTTGAATTCTTGCGTAAATTTGGCAACTTCTTTCACCCCGAATTTCCTGATGTTCGGCAGGGAGGTGTTGGTTGATCGGCGGCGCGACGTTGACCAGGCTGAGGTCCAAGAGGTGGGTCTCAGTCGGGCCGAGCGCGCTGAGAACCTTCTCGCCTTGCAGGACGTGTATGCGAGGGTTTCGGATTCCTTGGTGTTGGCTTTTCACCGGAACGCCAGGAAATTCAACTTGAACCGGAGGTCAGTTAGGCTCGTCGTCGGTCAGATTGTTTGGCGCAGGAACTTTCAGCGTGGCACGACCGACGCGCTTAGAGGTGGCAAGTTTGCTGCGCGCTTTGTCCAGTGTCGCGTGGTTAGGCGTATTTCCTCGCAGGTGTATGAGTTGGTCGACGTGGAGACCCAGGTGGTCGGCACTTATCACATTAAGGACATCCTTAAATGATCGCTCCGACCCGGTTTTTTTGCTTTTCGACAGTCTCCTCCAAATTCAAAAAGGCGCGATTGCCCGCCCGTTCTTTTTCGACGTTTTTGTGGCTTCGTTTTTCCTTTCGTCTTCGCCCCCCAGCGGCCTCGGCACAGTGGGGCGTGTCGTTGCCGTTTGGGGTGGTTGGGGGTTTGTGTATTCTAGGTTCGTTCGGTAGGTCGTTGATTCTAGGTGTTATCTGGTGTTGTGCCTCTTCCTTCCGCCGGCGGCCCATTGAGCCGGGCTGTCGCGCGTGTGGGTGGTTGTCTTGTGAGGTACTCCTTGGCGCGGCTTTGGTTGTGTTTGACATTGCAGATTTGCTGGACAGGTTCCTTCCAATTTCGTTACGTTTCGTTCAGTGTCGTTACGTTTTCCTATCGACGTGATTCTAGGTGTTATCTGGTGTTGTGCCTCTTCCTTCCGCCGGCGGCCCATTGGGCCGGGCTGTCGCGCGTGTGGGTGTTTGTCTTGTGAGGTGCTCCTCGGCGCGGCTTTGGTTGAGACTGACATTGCAGATTTGCTGGACAGGTTCCTTCCAGTTTCGTTACGTTTCGTTCAGTGTCGTTACGTTTTTCGTTCCATTTCGTTTTCCGCTTTTCCTGTTGTCTTCTTTTCATGAAGACGCGTCAATGCTACGTGTCATCTCATGCTGCTGGGGGTCCGTTTTGAATGTAGGGGTTTGTCGCGTTGCTAACCAACAACCCAACCGTAGCTCGCTTATCGTTAGGTTAGGTTAGTTAGTGTTTTTTCTAGATTGTCGTTAGGATAGGTTTGATGGCGTTGTACGTCTAATATAATAGTGTTAAGGTTTGTCCGGACGAGGCTTTGTCCCAGCTATATGCTGGCGCGCGTTTTAACGCGATAGGATTGACGCATGTTGTCGCCGTCTGAAGCTTCGTGCTTGTCGGTCGATTTTCGTACCGCCCCGTCGGGGATCGGGTATTTTCCTGGACAACGACATCTTGATGGACCGATGTAGGCCGTATAGCCATATGGGCTAAAAACTCCGGATTCGTATCATGATTTTGGACCAACGGTTCCAACCGTGTTCGCTTGGGACGACAGGTTCCTTTGCGCCTTAGGTTTAGTTCAGCGGTTAGGTTAGGTTATCGCCTTCCATAGGGCTGTAGGTTTAAGTTAGCGGTTAGCTTTGTGGTCATTCTTGGGATATTGCCCTTATAATTGTTGCCTTCGGTTGTTTTCGGCTAATAACCCGCGTCGGTTTATTAGTCGATTATCGTCGTAGGTGTTTGTGCTAGGGTCTTATTGAGCTGTTGGTTGAGGCGTTGGGTTAGCGATGCCTTAAGTAGTTGTGGTGGACGATGGAGTTTCCTAAGTAATAGGGTTGCGTAGAATTGTTTACTGGCTCGATTACGGAACTCCTTGTCAGCTGGTTGGTTTGTGGGGGTTGACTTCTCGGTTTTTCTCTTCTCTTGTTTGTTTGTTTTATTTGGGGGATATCTGTAGCATAATCGCTACAGGTTTTGTGTCGTTAGTTCGTTTGTTCGCTAGTGTTGGCTAACTTGTACGGTCGCGGCTTCTCTTGGTCGGCCACGTGGTCATAAATGGCGGTGTCTGTATAGCGATGCGTAATCTGTCAAATACATGCTCTATAAAATCGGTTGTACTCTCGCCGAGATTGGATTACGTCCTTACTTCACTTCAAGTTTTTGGCGTGCTGGTGGGTTTCGGTTATGTTTTTTTCAAATTGTGGATTCCAGATTCGTCGAGTTTGAAATTTGATTGTGTGGACAAACGCTGGTGTTTTTTTCATTCTCAATCTGACTTTCACGTGGAAAGCACATTACTTTCTTTGCAATTTTTTGCAGTTTGCATATTGTGTTCTAGCCCGTGCGGTGGTGATATTTTTGCTGTTCTCAAAGTAACGGTGAATAATAATTGTGATCGTGACGAGTTCACGCTGCATGAGCGTGGACCTGTTTAGTGTTGTTCGTCCAAGACGTGCGGTCTTGTGCGTGGTCTATGAACCCTCAACGGCGCCGTAGTAGCGCTGACCTTGCGTGGTCTGTTTAAAAAGAAGCCGGTCATTCTTCGTGCTCCGGGTATGTACCGTCGTTGTGGTTTCGCTAGTAGTGTCGCGGGCTGCCGTTTACGTATAGATTTTTTCATTTTTTCGTATTCTTTTCAGCTCCAACGTGACGCTCCGTTCTTCCTGAGTGTAAGACGTGCGTAGGCGGTATTCGCGAGCGGCCATCTCGGCGTGGCGGTTGCCTACGGTTCGATGGTGAATGCTGCCGCGGACTTATATGAACGAGTGCTATTGGATGCGAACCTAGAGGACGGTGGCGTGGCAACATAGGAATAACTACGTCAAGGAATTATTAGTATAAGCATTTAGCCAGGTACCCTGCAGTATTTAGTGACATACGCGTGCTTGTGATCGCCTTTGGACGCTCTGTTATACGTCCGGCGCGGCCAGTCAATTTATTTCAAAAAGCCGTTCTCAAAATTCAGAAAGGCTCTTACCCGCCAGTGTACTATATAATTTTTCGGTCATTTTAATTTCTCTTTGCGATTCATCTAAATTCGGAAAGGCTTCTACCCGCCAGCGTAGTATTTGATTTTCCGGACCTTTTCTTTCCCTTTGCGACACCCTAGGGTTTCATCAATTCATTCATCCTCCCATTTCATCACCACTTTCCGCCCTAGGTACCGTCAGTGCCTCACGCGTACGTTCGATCTTGGACTCGCTCGGACGACCAGCCCCGATGCTCGGTTCCAACATCGATCGTACTCGCTACGCTTTTTTTCTTTAACTACTTTGACTTGGTACTTGCCTTCTGCTAAAATTGCTACTACGGATCGTCATACCGCGTCTCAGTTCGTGAGTCGAATAAAACTATAGTGTTCACGTTTCTAATTATTTAATGGTTACCAACTACCGGTCCAAAGCCGATTTGTTTTGCCGATTTGAGTTAAATAAAACTGTTTGTGGTCCTAATAATTTTATTGTCATCGGATATATAATTTGCCTGGTGCCTTATTAACTTACCCTGCGATTTCTTGCCTTGTGTTGTAAAATGGTTGTTTTCAGGAATAAATAAACAAATTATACGTGTTGTTGTGTGTGATTTATTTTTAGTTAATTCACTACACTACCTACTGTTAAGGTCTCTATCCAATACACCGTATCGTATCATACCATACCAGGCCCCTATTTCACCACGCCGACAGGTGCGACAATTGTCACAAAAAAGTGACAATTGTCAAGAAATTGTTGATTGTGATTATTGTCGTTTCACAAGTTATGACATTTTACAAGAGATATTTCACCACGCCACCCAGGGGCAGCCTCGACTGTAATGACCAACATAGCTCACTCGTATCCTAATGTAAGTAGTAATGTTTTGAATATGATTATTGTACGATGATATGTCGTCTGCTGCTGCGGTTTGCGGTCAGCTGCGAAATGGGACCTTAAAGGTGGTTTTCCACCGGCAGGGCAACGCGGATTGACTTGAAATTTGTAGTAGTATTCCAATCGCTAGGAGAGGATTGAAAATTTCATACAAATTTCAATTCAATCCGCGTTGCGTCTCGTCTCGCCCTGCCGGTGGAAAACCACCTTAAGGCTGCGTTTCCACCAGAGCTGTGTGAGGTGGTAGGTAGAAAAAAATCTACCAACATTGGGCCGCGTTGAGCGAGGCTGGGCACGTTGATTGGTGGATTTTCCTTGTATGGGCTGCCATCCGTCCGGGTTTCCCCGGATTTGTCCTAGTTTAGAGGGCGTCCGGGGAGCGTCCGGGAATCGTCCGGGGAGGATTTCATTTGAAGTCCGGGTTTTTAACATTTTCTAGTAGCAGTGTGAATTAAGTCATTGAAAAAATTCGATACATTCGATTGGATGTTTTTGCCTAACATTGATAAATAGTACTGAATGGAATACTGTTGAAAAAATTATTCTTTATTTAAAAGAAAAATATATTATTATTGACGTCAATTTAATTTCCAAGAATACAGCTGCACCGATTTTTAGAAATTCCTTTTAAAAAGGGAAGATATTTTAAAAGCTATAGGAAAGAGTGACAAATACCCACAAAAAACCTGAAAAGTAAAAAATAACAGGTTAAAAACTATAAATATCTGTATATGTATATATGAATCGTTGGTTATCCATTTCTTTGGGGTGATTAACATATTATTTTTTGGTTTTTAGTTTATGTTTTTGGAAGTCGGTTTTTATTTTTTGTTTTAAAAATGTACTTAATTTTTTAATTTTTAGTGGTAATTAATATTGTTTTGACCAAATAGACTTAAGTCTATTTAGTTAAAAGAAAAATGTTTGAAATCGGTCTAGCCGTTTTCAAGTAATCAGGGAACAAACCTACATAAAAATAGCTCTTTGTTTTGAAGTCGGTTAACACTAAAAACTTGTTGCTAATAAGAAATGGACGAGAAACTAAGAAAAATACCAAAATCGCCATATGTGTGCCTATGATATTTGAAGAGTTCCCTCGATTTCTCCAAGATCCCATAATTAGATCCTGATTTGGTTGCAATGGGACCACCTCGGAGGTATACCCTTTAAAACAAAAAAAGAATTTTCTAAATAGGTTCAGCCATCTTCAAGTAATCGGGGAAGAAACCTAGATACAAATGTACCCTTTATTTTGAAGTCGGTTAACACTAAAAACTCGTTGCTAATAAGAAATGGACGAGAAATTACGAAAAATACCGAAATCGCTATATGTGTGCCTATAATATTTGAAGAGTTCCCTCGATTTCTCCAAGATTCCATCATCAGATCCTGATTTGGTTACAATGGGACCACCTCGGAAGTCTACCCTTTCAAACAAAAAAAGAATTTTCCAAATCGGTCCAGCCGTCTTCAAGTAATCGGTGAACAAACACACAAAAAAAAAACGCTACGCTTGCTAACTGATAGGAGAATTAATCTACGCTACGCTACGCTTGCTAACTGATAGGAGAATTAATCTACGTCTGAGGTGGCGAATGGTGAAGTGCTACGTTCTACCAATTTTAATGTAAGTACGGTTCCGAAAGCTGGACTCTTAAGCAGAATCTGATAGAAAAATTAAAAGCATTTGAAATGTGGATTTATCGTAGAATGCTCAAAATTAAATGGACAGATAAAATATCCAACGAAAAAGTAATGCAATTAATGAAGAAAGATTTGGAAGTCGTAGTAACTATTAAAAGGAGAAAAGCATCATATTTCGGACATATACATACTGTCCCAAAACTCAACGATAAGCCGGCACCAGAGGATGGAGCTACTTATGATTAGTCGAGAAAAAATAAGGAAAAAAATATATATCTCAATTATTTTTTTTCGACTAATCATAAGTAGCTCCATCCTCTGGTGCCGGCTTATCGTTGAGTTTTGGGACACGTTGTATATAGAAATACAAAATACGACTTGTTAAAACTAATAATTGAGTGTAAAATAGAAGGGAAACGAGGCCGGGGCAGAAGAAGAACATCATGGACCAAGAATGTCAAGGAGTGGTTGGAGGCTGAGAGCACGGAAAAACTAATTCGCATTACTGAAGATAGATCGACATATGGACAAATGGTCGCCGACCTCCGGGATGGAGATGGCACTTGAAGAAGAAGAATTAAAAGATACTATTAATTGTAAAATACGAGTCATTTAGAAAAATAAAAAGAAGACTGACGACTTATGGAGTCTCTCTTATAACGCTAAGATCTCTTTTTTGCCAAATGGTTAAGTGATATTTATGTTCAAAATATGACCGTTGATCTCTACTAAGATTTTTTTTCCCCAAATGAGTAGATTTTATGTTAAATTTATTTTAAGAAATAGATAATTAAAGACTCAATCTCTACAATTTGAAGTTCCTGTTGTGTTGCTTAACTTTTAAGAAGACTATATTTAGTTTAAGTTTCTAAAAAAATATTTTATGTTCAAAATATGGCTGTTGATGAAAACTTTAAGAAGATTATCTAACACTGAATACTGAAATTGTAATTTATAAGTTGTAACTTTAAGTTTTTTATTTTTAATAACAGACTATGTTTTTTGTTCAACTAAAAAATAATACTTTAAGATTGTTAAAAGTACACTACTATTTTGAAAAGGTTTCTGAAAAATGCAAGAAGATTCTGTTTTTCACTGACTTCTAAGAAAGATGACTAGATTTACTTAAAAGTTTGTTTGAAAATGAATAAATAATTGTTTACGACTATTTTAACAGTTTTTATTAAACTGACTCAATTACAAAAAAAATGTTGACGTGTCCGGGTTTCAAGCTCGAAAATCCGGGGAAATTACGCTTTTTGTCCTAGTTTCCAAAATTTGGAGATGGCAGAGAGAGTAGGGCTACTTGTATACTGCTCTGCTACCTCGCACATCACAGAGAGTCACTGTAGGGCATTTCTCCAAAAATATGTCTGCGGTCACCTCATTCATCTGGCCCTTTTTCATACTAAATGTATAGAGACAGATGAATGAGTCGCAGACATATTTCTGGAGAAATGCCCTGTAGTGTTAAAAGGTGTGCATTACATAGTTAAATCAAGGACCATTAAAACAAGAGGACTGTCATTCTCCATACAAAAAGCTGTTCCCCGATATTTCAACGCCATCTACGTCTAAGCTTGGTATGTATAAGAATTATATTATTTACAATTATTCAACTTTGCAAGCGTGACACACTATTTAAATGTTAGAATTTATTTATTAATAGCTGCTTACGAACTAATTGTTATTGTACTATGTTACTTTGTTCAATTATAACATCGTTAAATGTTTAGTTTTTTAGCGCCATCTAGTTTTTGCCTGGAAATCCCCTTGCGGTCAGGGTACGATCCAAGGTATGGAGAACGACAGTCCTCGTTTTAATGGTTCTTGGCATTACATAGTTAAATTAACGTAAGAATCAGGTTGTCGAATGAACTCCCTACTTTAAGAAACTTGAAGAAATAGAAACGTTGCGGATTGCTTGTCTCTTATTGATGATTAATATCGTCACTACTTACTTTGAAAAAAATCGTATCTAAAAACGTCGTAGAGAAAAACGTCAAAAGTTACATACGAACGTCATATTCACTGACTGCGTTTTTACCTGGAGTCAGTGTCAGATACGTGTTTTTAGGGTTCCGTAGCCAAAATGGCAAAAGCGGAACCCTTATAGTTTCGTCATGTCCGTCCGTCTGTCTGTCTGTCTGTCTGTCTGTCTGTCCGTATGTCACAGGCATTTTACTCAGAAACTACATGATGGATATTGATGAAATTTGGAATATAGGACAACGAAGGCTTATATGAGCCGCTTAAAAAGGCTTTTATGAGCCGCTACTTAGTTTGGTATATAAATAATTAAAATAAATATTTTTAGGGGGGGCACTCCATACATGGTAAAGACAGTAAAAAAAATTTTTTTCAGCAAATATCAACGTGTGGTACATAGTTCGACAGCTCTTTAAAAAGCACTATAAGGTTCCTAAGTAATGTTTTTGATTAAGTGAATGTATTTGGAATTAATCGCTCCGAAAGTTATGTAAATTGTGTCCCCCCCCTCTATTTTCTAAACCGTGCGTCCGAAAAATATGAAAAAAATCACGAAGGTAACACTTAATTAATACTTTCAACGAAAATTATTTTCAACAAGATCGAATGTACCGTTTTTGAGTTATTGCCGATAAACTGCGCTTCTCAACAAAAGGACGTAATTGCTATGAAGATACGCTCTTTTGTTGTTGTATTTTTTTTACATCGTATTTTTTACCTTATAGTTACGGCTATGGAACCCTACACTGAGCATGGTCCGACATGCTCTTGGCCAGTTTTTTTTAAGTAATGACGATATGTAGCTTAATATGTATTATGTAAGTGAACATCATGATAGATGCAATAATAATTGTCGGAGCGAGAAAAGCGAATGCCGCGCGATAACCCCTCGATAACCCGACGCATCACTGCCCGAAATAACCCCCCATCTTATCACTTACGACAATACATTTACGATCACTTAATATTATCGTTAATTACACAGCAGAAAACAACGATAAAACAAGCCACGCAACGCACATCATCGGCCCAGAGTCACTTATGATCTGCTATTGTATACAAAATTAGTTTCATAAAAAAAGTAATTAAAAAAATTTAAACCGACTTCAATAAAGGAAGATGTTTTATGTCAACTATTCGGTCGGTGCCAGTCTCGTACCGTTATTCCAAATATTAAGGCTCCGGCGGTGGGACCAGCGCCTAAGTGTGCCAGGGTAACAGGAATAAAAATGATCTGGTTATATAAAATTGAGTAACTTGTAATGTGATACAAAATTTTCGTAAATAGGTAACTCCTTAGTGTATAAATCACTTCTTCGCCTGTCAATCACACCGAACGAAACCTTTACACCATAGAAATATATCGAGATACTGAGAAGGAAATGGTTCGTCGCTTTGTATGGTAACCAAGCGTGTAACGTTTCTCAAGTGACGTTTGACGCCAGAAGTGTAATTTAGTAATGGAAAACATAAATTTTCCATTTCATTTGGTGGTATTTGAACAATTAAATATACCATTATTATCAGATTTTCGAATCTACGACGGCAACTGAAGTTGACGGCGTGTAAAATAGGTCGCCACCACTTCTTTTTAGCACGTGAGATATATTTCTGTGCTTTACACGGTTTTTTTTTTAAATTGCTCTGTTGTAGCCCCTTTGTCAAGCTATAACAGAACTGTCCTTGGCTTTATAGGGGGCTAGGCTCTTCTCACACCGAGTAGTGTATCTTCTTAGCTTCCCGCTCGGCCCTCGCGGGGTCGAGCGAGACCCTTGACCGGGGGCGCGGGAGCGCCGCGGCGCCCACAGCCGGCGCGTCGGGCGCCGCGCGCGCCGCCACGGGCGCCCCCGCTGCCGGCGCCCACACGCTGCGGTACAGAAGGGTGCAGACTAGGGAACCAGATAGCGGGCCCGCCCAGTATATCTGCAAAAATAACAATATTTATTTATTTATTTATTTTATTCAGGAGAACCAACAGCTATTACAATACAAGTAGAAACTTCAGTAGAAATACAGAGCCAATTACAGGAACTCACATGTAGATTTAAAGTAAGAAACATAAACTTAAGCAATACGCACATCTTACAACCTGCAGCGCACACATGCAGGAGACAACATTTTTACAAGAACCAAACTTTTAACGTTAAACATTCAATAAACAAGTGAAATAAGTAAATATGTACTACCCGCTATAAAACAGCAATAGGATGCGTGTCAACAATAGCACTTACAAAAGACTAAATAGTAATTAACCTTTAACAGTATAATGCAAAACCGATAAGAAAATGAAGAAGTGCATTAATGGTTGCTCAATCAAAACACATTTTAGATAATTTTCGCCTCACAGAAGAAATTACGCAATTAAATATGTCAATATCGAGCTCTTTCGTTAAATTATTTAGTTTTCGACTTGCGCGGTTAAGGAAACTGTTCTGTCTATATTTGGATAATATGTCGGGGATTCAACGAAACGTGTGTCTGTGCTTGGTCTTTGGCGGGTTGTTATTAAATTCTATTATGACAGAAGTCAAGTTGAGAATAAATACGCAAGCAGCCCAGTGACACGGATATTTCTGGTATTCGATGGCTGACTTTGGACCGCATGGTGGCCAGACGCGAGTACAGAACTCTCTGCGTTTCGTAATCCGTTTACATCCTGCGAGTGCTAGATTATTTCTTATGTTTGATTCTTGAAATTGATTAAAGAACAATTGTGTGATACATCTGCGTGTTTATTTTTGAGAAATACGAACGAATATCAAGATGGCTGTGTAATGTGTATAACGAAACAGACTCAGAGCCATCCACCTCGGCCGTATATTCTGCAAATATGTTGAGTTTTCGGGCAAAAAAACCGTAGTTTGTAGTTTTATCCTTATTGAGAAACGGTAGCCTTACTGAAAAAACTTTGACTTCTCTTGGATTTTCTCAGCGACTCTTAAGCGGTATTTAAGTATTGCTTACCCAATGGTGGTCCCAGGTGGAGCTCCACAGCGCAGGCGCTAGGCTGCGTGCAGGATTCATGCTGGCTCCTGTCAGCGATCCCTGGAAGAACATCAAACAATGTGAGCACAATGCAACACCTGCTATGGCCACCAAGATAATCGAATGATACAGCCACACTTACTTACAATCGAGCAATTGCTTCTAAACGTGCAATGTTACGCATAGTCAAAGTGTAAGTGTACGACCTGAGTGAACGCTCTTGTCGGGGCGGGCAGCGGGGCGGGGCGTGCGGCGTTCGTGTTAAACATAAACAAATGTATGTGAGCGTCCTGAGTGCACGCTGCACAAAACCCATACACGCTGCCCGCCCCGCCGGACAAGACGCTGGACGCTCGCCACTCAGGCCTCACACTAAGGCCCATATGCATTTGTTTATGTTTAACATGAACGCCGCACGCCCCGCCCCGCTGCACCCCTCGCTCGAGTGTCCACTCAGGCCCTACACTTCCACTAAAAAGAGGTCCCGAATTGTTCAACACGGCGATCTTGTATGCTTATCAGTGGCGTGGCGTCCAAAGAACTCGATTCCTACCGGCTTGCCTAATATCAGGCATTTGACCACCTTATTCTACAGCTCTTAAGAAAAATGTACGCCAAATCTACACCGGCTTGCCCAAGGATATCTTTTACGTCACGCCACTGGTGCTTATCGAGCTCGTCCCACCCGCGTCTCAGCCTGCGGCCCTCGCATTACTACTCTATTGTCTACAGTATCTGCCGGCTGTATGTTTGTCTTCTACTTGTACGCACCGCGATGGTGGAGAGGCCGGCGACGTTGAGGCCGATGCGTAGAGGCCACGAGTCCGCTAACAGACGGTTGCGCGCGTCCCACGACGCCATGTTGGCCAGAGCCAGTAGCCCGCCCAGCACTGCTTCTATGCTCACAGCCTGAAACAGACAAATTTTAGTGTTATGCCACAGTAGGGGAGACGAGGGGTTTTGAAACAAAGGTGAGTTGAAACAAGGTCAATTTTGCGGAATCTGTAACCGTTATCGAGCTGGCAATAACTCTGCTTAGCTGTGTCACTGTGTCCTAACACCCGCGTGCCCACAAGCATGCGTCCTTTAATTAATTTTTAATCAAATCCTTTAAATTACATCATTTTTTTCTAATATAAAACCCTAGTTCTTCAAAATCAAGAACTGTTTCAACTTTCCTCACCCACAGTTGAAACGGAATGACTTGTCAGGTTTAAATTAATTTTTCGCACACGCCGCCGTACTTGGGCGTTTTTTGTTGATGTTATATAAAAGTCGAAGAAATGAGCTATCGATTAGTCCTAATTTCATACGATTCTAGTGATCTTTGAACAAAATGTTAGTTCCGCTACTAGCCACTAGGTGCTAGTATCTGCTATCCATCACTAGATGTCGCTAACGTTAGGAGCGGTGCATGGTTTTACTGTTTCATCAGCAAGAATATACGATGAACCGGGCATGCAAAAATATCTGATGCCACACCACTCTATTACCATAGAAATAAGGTCGTGTCATATATTATGCGTAATGTGTATTTTTGGTGTGCAATAAAGTATACTTGTATTGTATTGTATGCGTATCGAGTTTCAGCATATATTAGTAGTACCTTTTCAAACCAGGTCGTATCGTATATGGTATCAGTAGGATTTAGGAACGAAAAACATCGTGAAGAAACTTGGTTCCCAGTATTACTTGTATGAGCCAATACCGGGATCCCGGTATTAGCCATATTTAAAATACTGCTATTACATGCCCTAGTTTCCTCAAGATGTTTTTCCTTCACCGAAAAGCTAATTATAATATATGAATGTATATATAAGTTTAACCTTATACAGCGGTAAGCCGTCCATTGGCAGAGTGAGGCAGGCGACGGCGGCCGACGGCCCAGCCACTGGCGCCAGTAGCTCGAGCAAGCCGCCGCCGGCCACTGCGCCCAGTAGTTGCGCGAGTAGCATGCCCGTGCCGCGGCCCGGCGCGACTCGACGAGCGAGTACTGCCGCCAGCAGGACTGTCGGGTTCAGCATCGCGCCAGATATGTGGTCGAAGCACTGACAGACATACATCATATTATAAGAAAATATGTATGTAAATGCCGCTCATTTTTGCCACGAACTGGCGGGATGTCGAATGAACTTCCTCCTGAGGTGTTTCCGGAGTGCTTCAAGAAACGAGTAAACAGGGCTCTCAAAGATCGGCAATATAGGCAACATATCTGGTGTTGCAGATATTCATCGGCGTCGATGACTGCTTTCCATCAGGCAGCTCGTCTGCTCGTATTACGTAAAAAACACCGTACAGTCAGATAAATAGAGAGATATGCATCTTGTCATACATGTGTATGAAAGGGTTTTTCTCCTTTCCTACTGATTTGGGAAAATAACCAATGTCGTGTAAAGATTTCACACGAGAGGAATGTGTTTCTGTAAAGAAATTTCGATTAGTATGAAGGAGGATCCCCTGGTTCCAAAATGTCGATTTAAGTCGTAAATATGTTGTAACTGCTCACAGACGCGAACTGGTCATGTGCCTCTCAATAAGTTTCGTTATCTGATGAGAATTATTGATTCGCCTAATTGTGACATCTGTGGCACTGTAGAAGATGTGCAACACTTGTTGATGGAGTGCAGACGGAATCGCGCCCAGAGGGAGGCGCTGATGACGGCAGCCAACCTAAACCCATATGATACCGGAGCTTTTGTGCACATTCTTGCAGACCCAACGTCAGACTATGCACGTATGGTGTACAGGTTGGCTGACGTTGTCTAGTTTTATGATGTAATAGAAGGTAAGTCTAGGTAGTTAGTAGTTTAACAAATATGTAGTACTGGTTGTTTTGTGATGATATGTTTGTCTTTATAGGGCCGATAATGTACTAGTGTATAAAGGTCCTTAACACAATAAATAAAAAAAAAATAAGGAGGAGTTTTGTATGTGTAGCTAACTGTACGCACTTGCACTAGCAGGGCCACGGCGAGGCCGGAGGCGGCGGCGCGCTCGGGCGGCGCGGCGCCGGCGCAGGCCGGGAGACAGCTCAGCAGCACCAGCAGCGCCGTGCCCGAGGCCTCGGCGAGCAGGACCCCGCGCGTCTCGTAGTCGAGGCCGCAGCTCCATCGGGACTCTGCCAATAGCTCATTCATTATATTTATACTCTGTACTTTTAAGGTATTTAAAAAATGGTAAACAAAAAAACCACGTGACTAGGGTCGTTCAGCCAGTGTTATTGTGCCACAGATACAAAACATAACTTTGATTGGCTGAACGACCCGATCCACGTAGTTTTTTGTTTACCTTTGTTTAAGTACCTAAAAGTACAGACTATAGAGTTAACTTTTTATATAACTGTAACCTCTAGCACAACTGTGACACGCGACTCTTTGTCGCGCGACAGATATTGCCTATCTCTTTCCACTCAATATCGTGTGACAATGTGTTGTACTCACTGCGACGTCGGGACGACAATTCTTGTGATGACACCGACATATCTGCCACTTGAAGCCACAGCCCGGAATCAAGCTGTGATCCGGTGCGCCTGTAGCCCTTTCTTTAAAACCGTTGACAAGTCACAGCCCGCCACGCTTGTAGCGACGACGCCCCAACCCAACCCTATTGTTTACACTGTTCATGGTACAGGAAAACGAGGTATGTTCTCCCTAAGACAGCTCAAGACGCTTGCGACGTTATGCTTGGACAGCATTACGTTAAGCTATATGCCCTAAGTTGCCATTTTGTGTACTTATATTATAGTTTTCTTTACACCCAAATAAACATCAAAAACGTTACATGTAAAAAGATGCAAGTCTCGCAACGCAGTTCTTCTACAACAAAGATTTCAGATGTAATGTTAAACCAAGTCAGTACCGGGGGGTGCACGCAAAGCTCGATTTCCATCGACTTGCCTATTATTTACCTGTGGAGGATTCTTTATTTGAAAACTAACTATAAAGTGTTCCTCCACTGCGACACCTCCGGATAAATTCGCGGGCCGGTGATGTATGTCATAAGTTCTAAAATTACTGAAGTTCTTAATCAATGGCAACATTATCGTGACGTAGGTAACGACGGCTGATCTCAGGAGAACATACCTACCTGGTTTTTTATTCCATGCACCGTTAACAGTGGTAGGAAGCCCTTAGTCTCAGCCTTAACCTGCACTGCACTAGCGACATTCGCCTCCTAAATGTGACAGGTGTACGTATGAGATCCGTTATCGCGCATTTATGATCTGTTTGTCTGCGCGCGCGCCGAGGACGCGCCGCGACGATATAGCTCTATTAGGCGAAGAACACACTGAAATCGCCCGTCGCCGCGATTTTTCCGTGTAGCTGCGCATAGTAGTTGCGAGTCGCCGCGATTTACGCGCCAGTGTGCGCCACCCCGCGATTTTTCTATACAAATCGATGATTCTACATACAAAGTTGAAAATCGCTGAGTCGCGTGTCGCCGCGATTTTCGCTGCAGTGTGAGATCCGCCTTATAGAGTGTTATTATATTAGGCCGCGTTTCCACAAGAGCGGCAAATAAGCATACGGTCTGCTCATGTTAACAGGGCTCGAAACCGGTATTTTGCAAAAACCCCGAAATAGCCCAATATTTTGAATTATTTTATGCTTTTTATGTAGAGCTCAGTAATGTATTTAAGTCATGATTTCGTATTATTAGATTGTCTGGTTAAAAAACCAAAGAACGATAAGAACGGAAAGAATACCGGTATTTTTGTATGGAGCCAATACCGGTTTCCGAGCCCTGGATGTTGAGCAGTCACTGTAACCCCAGTATAATATAATAGCCGTATTTTTCTTTCCACAAAAGGTACATCGCGCGCTTGAATGTGTGAGCGCCGTGTACGAACGCACTACAAGCAAAGAATAAGAATACTTAAGAATGCTCCAGTATGGATCGCACTGGATGTGAATACGTGTCGCAAGCTCCTAAACGGCCGAAGTTAGTTTTTTTAAACATAATAGGGTATTTGACAACATTCAAAATAAATTCATTAACTCTAACCAGCAAATTACGCTTCCAAAACAGCCCGGATAAAATCATTCAAACTTATTTTCGTGCCATCAACGATTTTACAATGACGAAAACTAAAAATAAGGCACCATTTTGAGCATGACGTCACAAGATAATACTTCATACTAAACTGCATACTTTCCGAGCGTTTTGACACTTCATAAAAAGAAGCTGATTTGAACTGTCATCAAGTAGCCTACCTATTGATGCCGTGGAAGAAAACGATGAACCTCTTCTATTTATAATGGACTCGAATTCCCTTAAGATCAACGTGATGTTTGTCGAAACCAGCGTTAGGATCACGTCCGTGTAATCGAGTCCTTACTATCATCGTTTGTCGCGGAATGGCACGAAAACACTAATTTTCGCACTCTGTTTAAGGCGACTAGATTCCCAGTGAGCTCATTATGGATGACTGCATGACTGTTTCATATGTATCTGAATCTATCGATATAATAACGAGAAATACGACGATATGTACGTGTGTCCTACCTACTTTCATGTTACATCTCGCGTCGTAACGGACCAAGGTGTCCGTCAAGATAGCGTACACCGTAAAGATATTCAGAATCTGAAGCAGCCAATAAATAGTACCCAAATAGTACCGACGAAATACCTAGGTGAAAAAAATAGTACCCTTGAACTTTTCGAAATATAAGGCCTGTTCACGGTGTACGCTACCGGGCGTCAAGCTGGCGTACACCGTTTGTATCTTTGGAACGGCTTTGTTTTTGGAAACGCTTTATATCTCAAAAAATAGTACCCAAATAGTACCTTAGGGCCCTAAAATTTCTTTTCTCTAGCTATCGTAGAAGCCGAGATATTCCATGACTTAACGGTGTACAAAATTTCACACCGTCAAGCTGGCGTACCCGGGAATTTCGTATAGAAAGAACTCACTATATCTCGGCTTCTACGATAGCTAGAGAAATGAAATTGTAGGGCCCTAGGGTACTATTTGGGTACTATTTTTTGAGATATAAAGCGTCACCAAAAACAAAGGCGTTCCAGAGATACAAACGGTGTACGCCAGCTTGACGCCCGGTAGCGTACACCGTGAACAGGCCTTATATTTCAGAAAGTTCAAGGGTACTATTTTTTTCACCTAGGTATTTCGTCGGTACTATTTGGGTACTATTTATTGGCTGCTTCAGATTCTGAATATCTTTACGGTGTACGCTATCTTGACGGAC
Organism: Eudemis profundana; assembly: GCA_947034925.1. Lineage (NCBI taxonomy): Eukaryota > Metazoa > Arthropoda > Insecta > Lepidoptera > Tortricidae > Eudemis > Eudemis profundana. The sequence continues at coordinate 25,103,237 of OX344802.1, forward strand.
ACCGGACCAAGGTATCGGCAAGATTTATTCTTCTTTTTAGTCTTTTTTACAAGCTTTTATTTAGTTTCAACTGTCCCGGTGTTTGTGTGTCTGTGATTAAATCTTGCAAGTTAAATTTTACCCACTTACCGGTTTCAGAATGAGATGAAATTTTGCAAGAACATGTAAATCGATCAGATGACAATGCAATTTTATTATGACATTAAAGCTGATCTGATGATGGAGCCAGATGGTAGCCATAGGATCATTTAAATTACACAAGATAAACTCACCGTGTTTGGGCTCATTTGATTAGTTTTGATATGCGGTTGGCGATTATACAAAAAAGTACAGTCGGCAATGAATGCTTGTCTCAAGAAACCATATTGGCAGAAACTTATTTTTAGTTTGTGTTTTTGCATCTGGAAGAGATCGCTCTTTAGTGATGGCGGTATTATCACTAAAGAGCGATCTCTTCCAGATGCAAAAACACTTTTCTTTACCACTATTTTTATATAAGTTTGCACTGTAATTTTCTTTTGTTGTGCAATAAAGGATCGTGATTGAACGCAAAACTTACAAACAAATGTGTCCATTGTTGGGAATAGTTGGCGATATTAAATATATCGTCGTCTAGTATCCATAACACAAGCCTTATTGAGCTTACTATGGGGCTAGTTCGATTTGTGTAAGATTGTCCCCTAATATTTATTATTTATTAATAGTGCCGCCAATACGGATCGTGTACTCTGTCATGCTGGGATAGGCTACTTGATGACAGTTCAAATCAGCTTCTTTTTATGAAGTGTCAAAACGCTCCGAAAGTATGCAGTTTAGTATGAAGTACTATCTTGTGAAGTCATGCTCAACATGGTGCCTTATATTTAGTTTTCGTCATTGTAAAATCGTTGATGGCACGAAAATAAGTTTGAATGATTTTATCCGGGCTGTTTTAGAAGCGTAATTTGCTGGTTAAAGACACTCTACATAAGGACAGGTTGATCCGCTTCAACCTTCCCGCTGGTCCGTTGCTCACGTTGAGCAATCAGCGTAACTTCAAGGTGGTCCGGGCGAAGCGACCTGGTTCGATCCCAGGGAACACCACGGCCCACACCTGGTCCGATTAATGCAACAGTCGTAAGAATTGCAAGTTTGTCAGTTTCCAAAAAAAGGTCGTAAATTTGAATAAGTTTCATTTTGAGACAAGCTGGTTAGATCAATCAGAAACCGGAAGGTGGCTCAATTTTATAATAAAGATTAGATTACAGGCAGACAGACATCAGGATAGTTTACTATAGTACATTGTGTATCAAGGGCGGTAAGTAAGGAATTACAAACGAGTGTTTGTTTTGTTACAAGGCCGAGGCGAAGCCGAGGGCTTTAACAACACGAGTTTGTAATTCCTTACTTACCGCCCGTGGCACACACAATGTTTTTCATCACACTTGTGAGGAAATCTGATTAAAATAACCTTACTTAACCTAAATAAAATTGTAAAACTGACAGTGACATTAGTGACATATATCAAGACGACAAGTCACGTTCGGAAACCATAGCGGTAAAGACTTAAAATGGTTGATTTTATATTTGCAAAATACTGAAATACACTATTTAAACATTTAATTAATGTTACAGAAATATGTGTTTACATGTATTTGCAATAACAGTTCTCTTTAAATAAATATTTCAGTAATAAAAGTTAAAAAAGTAAGTTGGCGTTTCCTTTGACACAAACAAATAAGAGTAAAACAGAACCAGCGTTTCAAATTTAAAAAGAAAACCATTACGCCCTAGGGCGTAATAGGTCATTTACGGCCCGCAAAACCTACGTGTAATGACACCATTTTCGAGCAAGTGTGATGAAAAATATTTTATTAGTGTGCCCATATCACTGCACAAATAGTAAATGCTGGGGAGACGACAGTAGTCAAGTACAAGTAGTTTATCTTGGCGAGTAAACATGGCGTAGCCTTGCGCAAGCACTTCGCTAGATAAACGTCTGTAATGTCAACATTTTAATTCATGAAATCATCGGCTTTCCTTATAAAGTGGCAAAATTAATTGTCAAGTAAATTAAGTACCTACCTACTTATTTGCATTGACTGCTTTTTGTTTGACTTCTGTGTAGGTAAGTAGGTAGGTACGTACATTGTGTGCAATAATGTAAAGGATTAAATCGCGTAGGTAAGTCTGTTCAATTGTGTTAATCAAGTCTATGTATCTTTGTTTTATGTATATATCTATACACCGTGGGCCCGTTTAACCCGACCAACTTTAACCATAGATTCTAACAACTATTAGAAGTAAAAAAAGTTATGTGTCGTATAGTCGATTAACGCTTACTTTCCGAGATATTCATAATTTTTAAAATAAAAACTCCCAAGTGTGTAACAAGCCCTAATAAATGTGACTAAGATACTTTTACTGATTTTTTAAAATCCTTTAACTAAACATCAATTAACCTTCGCAGTATTAAGGTGGGTTTAGACCAAACGAATTCTAACCCCACTCTACCAAATTCTATGTGTGTACACAAACCCACCTTTAGATGGTAAGCGATTACAAAGCCAAAATATTGACCTTTCGTTTCCATTTCAGCTTTTTTTTCCTTTTTAATAACTTTTCCTCCAGTAAGGACATGTTTATAACGAGGGACTGAATTTATTGATTTGTTTTGTTCCATAAGACTATTAATGTAAAATGACAAAATTCGACCTATGTTGATATAACGTTATTTACTTGTAATACCATCAGGAATACGTGGTTAAAGTTGGTCGGGTTGTACGGGCCCACGGTGTTATACATAAAACAAACTAGGTTAGTTAAGGTCAACTAAGGTAATGGCGTCTATGGGGAGGGGGGCAAATGCGTCTTTAAAGGATTTAATTAAAGAGTTCAGATTAATTGGAATCTTTAAAAGACTAATTTGCCCTCATAGACGCAATTAAAAGCCCGTTTCGTGATTATAGAATTGTAATTACATCTATTGGCTGCAGCGTGGGCGGTTGCAGCGCAGCATCCAGCTGCTGGCGACGTTGTTGTAAACGAGCTGCCAGGTACCGCGAGACGTCCTCGGTGCTCCAGGGTTGCGCGTAGATGACAAAGGTAAAGTACTATACAGGGTGTTCCATAACTGACACGTCACAGTGACACTGGAGGTAGACCAGGTCAAGAGGTACCAAACCAACTTAACATGACCCCAGTAAAAGTGGCACGGTTTTCGAGTTATTGTCGAATTAAAGTTTTTCATTAATTTTGACCGTTTTTAACATTATTAGTGCCAGTGTGCACTCGGAAAGGTGTCAAGGTTAGTATTTTTTATGTGTACGGTAACATGAATTGTTAATTAAAGTTACAGAATTGGTATTTTATCCAAAAACTAAGTAAAATTGAAAAAAAAAAATAGTTTGATCTTGAATTAATTCACAGCGAAACATTAATTTCGAGTTTAAACACCAGTAATAAAAAAAAAATTACGGCCGGCGGGTCACGTTAAGTTGGTTTGGTACCTCTTGACCTGGTCTACCTCCAGTGTCACTGTGACGTGTCAGTTATGGGACACCCTGTATATACGAAATAAAATACCGTTTCGTGATTATAAAATGTGTAATTAGATCTAGAAAATGACAAATGATACTGTTAAACGATCATGATTACAAGCGAGCCAGATGTGGCTGCAGCGTGGGCGGCTGCAGCGCCGCATCGAGCTGCTGGCGCCGTTGCTGCAGGCGCGCGGCCAGGTAGCGCGAGACGCCCTCGGTGCTCCAGGGTTGGGAGTAGAACTCTGCGCGACGTTCCTCTTCGGGGTTGCCGCCGCCGCCGTTCATTGTCTGCAACAGATATTGCTCAGTTAGATCCTGCACGGTTAATAGGGAATATGCATGATATTTTTTATTTACTTTAATAAAACCTCATTCATATAAAAAACAGTAGGAAAAAATATTTTATGCCACACCTGGCCATAAAGTGGCTTTTTCCGCACGCTGCGCGTACGGAAAAAGCCGCTTTCTGGCCAAGCCTAGACATAAAATGATGTACACAACACGGGAGGTAATAAAGAAAGCCCTCGATCGCATATTTACGTCCCTCGCTCGCAGCTCGGGCCGCAAACTTCTGCGATCTCGGCCTTTTTTTGTATTACCACCCTAGTTACGTAATGTACTATTTCGAATAACTATAAAAATAACCAAGACATAACACAACAAAGATTTATCTCTATCTCTTTCTCGCAAAACAACATATAGTATGGAGATTGTATGGCGGCCGTGTACTATGACGTCATAGTCCATATCGGATCTCTCTCTCTCTCTCTAATCGCTGTCTGATTAGTGCTTTAAAATATTTATATCTTCCGTATTTCTCGGTCGATTTCAATTTTATTTTGACTGTATGTCATCTTTTTTACGGTATTTACAAATTTTGTTAAGAAATTTGTTGAAAAAAATCATGCATATTCCCTATTCAAGATGGCCGGACACTCGTGCGCCACACACCATGTAACGGCTAGTGATATACCTGACGAATATTCGTATTCGCGAATATTCGCAAGATTTTTAATATTCGTATTCGTTGCGAATGTATTGCGAATATTTTTGTGCATTTCAGATCCTAAAATTAATGGAAAAGAAAAATATATGTACGGCCAAGTTCGAGTCGGATTTCGAAACTATCAATGAGTAATTAAAAACTCTGTTAGATAAATACCGAAATAAAATGAAAATAATATATTTATTTTTAACCACCGGTTCCAAGTTTTCTCTCGCATGCATAATCATTATCTTTAGCTAACGATTTTTTCTAAAAACTTCATTACTCATTTTATTGCAGAACTGAATTAAATTTAAGTTAATATTAATTGAAGTGTCCGTCGAGATAGCGTACACCGTAAAGATATTCAGAATCTGATACAGCCAATAAATAGTACCCAAATAGTACCGACGAAATACCTAGGTGAAAAAAATAGTACGAAACGCTTTATATCTCAAAAAATAGTACCCAAATATCCCCCTAGCCCTAGGCCCTAAAATTTCATTTCTCTAGCTATCGTAGAAGACGAGATATTCAATGACTTAACGGTGTACAAAATTTCACACTGTCAAGCTGGCGTACCCGGGAATGTCTTATAGAAAGAGCTCACTATATCTCGGCTTCTACGATAGCTAGAGAAATGAGATTGTAGGGCCCTAGGGTACTATTTGGGTACTATTTTTTGAGATATAAAGCGTTTCCAAAAACAAAGCCGTTCCAGAGATACAAGCGGTGTACGCCAGCTTGACGCCGGTAGCGTACACCGTGAACAGGCCTTATATTTCTAAAAGTTTAAGGGTACTATTTTTTCACCTAGGTATTTCGTCGGTAGGTACTATTTGGGTACTATTTATTGGCTGCATCAGATTCTGAATATCTTTACGGTGTACGCTATCTTGATGGACACTAATTGAAAACTAAGTAATGAATTTTCAGTTATTAATTTTTTTATTACTAATATTATAAAATTGTATAACCAATATTTGTATTCGCGAATGTCAACGTCGATTATTCCTATTCGCGTTCGCAAATGTTCAAAAACCGATATTCGTTACATCCCTAGTAACGGCCAATAATCCGGAATTAATCCACATATAGTAGAATGCGTATTCCACGGAAACGTAAGCGTCACTATTTTTTGTGCCTATGAATCTAGTATCCCACTTCTAATAAATAGTCTGATATCCCATTAAAATCAGCAGGGATTTCGACAAAAATATGTCAACAGAACTAAGGTGATTTAAATTTATGACCAGTGATCGGAATAGGTAAAGTATATTTACCTAAACTTCGAAGAACATAATCCGAAAATATTACTATAGGCTAGATTATAATAATTATTATTTAAATAAAATTGTTTACTAACCAATATAAATCGTGTAACCTACTAACAAAAATATGGATTCAAAATCTGAAATAAACATTATTCATTCATAATCGAAAAGTGGAAACTCCCTTACGACCAAATTTTTTTCCGGGACTTAAGTCCCGGAAACATACTAAAAATGTATATTATTGGTATTCTTTCGCACATTTCTCGAACATTCTCAGTATAGCTGTCTGAGCTGTCTCTTTCACTCCTTCGAGAAATTTCGCCATAACTATACTGAAGTGTAGTTCAAAGGCCCATAAGGGGTCCTGAAAACGCCTGAAAACAGATTTTCAAGGTTATTGCACCATCTTATAGAGGGTGTCCTGAAACGGACTGAAAACATGTTTCAGGCGCCTGAAAACAACGACACTTCAGTATATGGCGAAATTTTTCGAAGGAGTGAAAGAGACAGCACTATTAGAAAGAGACAGCTCAGACAGCTATACTGAGAATGTTCGAGAAATGTGCGAAAGAATACCAATAATATACATTTTTAGTAAGATTCTGGGATTTAAGTCCCGGAAAAAAATTTGGTCGTAAGTGAGTCTCCACTTTTCGACTATGGTCTTCGAAGTTCAGGTAAATATACTCTACCTATTCCGATCACTGTTTATGACCCTAAAAAGTAGATGTATTGATGGAATGGTCCTGTCAGTGATGTGTGTGGGTACCTTGAGGTCCCGGGACTGGGACACGAGCCACTTGTGCACGAACTGCTGCGGGTCCTTGCTGAACGACAGGAAGAACTCGCGGTGCGTCTTCAGCTGGTTGATGGTGTCCACCTGCAATGTGCAATTAAATAAAATAACACTACATCACATAACTAGGGTGGTAATACAAAGAAAGGCCGAGATCGCACAAGTTTGCGGCCCGAGCTGCAAACGAGGGACGTAAATATGCGATCGAGGGCTTTCTTTATTACCTCCCGTGTTGTGTACATCGTTTTATGTCTACACTTGACCAGAAAGCGGCTTTTTCCGTACGCGCAGCGTGCGGAAAAAGTCACTTTATGGCCAGGTGTGGCATAAAATACTTTATTTCTGCAAGTAGGCCCTCAAGGGCTCTTTTACAAGTCTGAGCTAAATATGTATTATTTCTTTTCTTTTGGCGCTTCGGGTAGTGAAAAGAAGCGGCAGAAGAAACTCACCAGTTTCTTTTAAAAAATGTTTAAATGTAACAACAGGTATGACATTATTACATTCGATTCCATTAATACGTTACAATAAACTTAAAACTACATTTTCAGAGATGTAAAAGGTCTCCAGGCGTCAAAACAAGACAATTAAAATAATAGAAAATAAATTTATAATAAAAATTCATGGAGATGTAAAGAGTCTCCGTTGTCAAAATATTAAGTTTTGGAGGTGTAAAGGACGAATACCAGTGGTGTGGGTCAAAATCCACTACATTACTTACCGAGGGCGGTAAAACAAACAATGTCTCAGATCGCAGGTGTTTGACTAAGCGATCTGAGGCTTTAGGCCCAAGCCAGGAAGTGGAACTTAACTAACACTTTATGGCCAGGTGTGACGTAATAGTATATTACACAACTAGGGTGGTAATATAAAGAAAGGCAGAGTTCGCACGTGTTTGCGGACCGAGCCGCAGGCGAGGGACGTAAATATGCGATCGAGGGCTTTCTTTATTACTTCCCGTGTTGTGTACATCATTTTATGTCTACAATTGGCGGCTTCGCCCGCGTTAATCCCGCTACTGTCCCAAGGGAACTCTTTACCGGGATATAAAGTATCCTATGTTTCAATCCAAGACTTGTGATTCACTTGCATACCAAATTTCAGCTCAATCCATTCAGTTGTTGCTGCGTTATTTAGTAACACACATCCAAACACCTTCACAAACTTTTACTTTTATAATATTAGTTTGATGTGATTAAGGCGAGGTGAGACCAGAATCGGGCACGGAAGCCTAGTTTCCAAATCATTTTTAGAGCACTTATTTGACTCTTAGGTCACTGTAAAACATATATAATAATATTCAGAACTGTATCTAGGGCTTCCTCTCACTTAGAACACGATAGCGAACACTTCGCTCGATAGAAAAGTAGCGCGAAAACACTATAAAATAAAGTATTTTTTTCATTTTGCTCATCACCAGTTACCTTTTCTGACAAAATCAATACCTGACAATCATGATTTCACAGTCATGCAGGGCATCCTCTCATGTTTGGGTTGATAACGTATACTTTTATGTTAGAAATCGAAGATAATCTGCAATAATCTGCATTCCGCCCGACCCTAGTTTGTATGTGAAATGCGAGCCAGGTCCTACCGCGCCTTAAGGACCATTAAAACATGAGGACTGTTGTTATTCTCCATACAAAAAATTGTTCCCCGATATTTATAACGCCATGTATGTATAAGCTTGGTATAAGAATTAATATATTATTTACAATTATTCAACCTTCCAAGCGTGACACAGAATTTAAATGTTAGAATTTATTTATTATTAGCTGTTTACGAACTAATTGTTACTGTACTACGTTTCTTTGTTCAATTATAACATCGTTAAATGTTTAGTTTTTTAGCGCCATCTAGTTTTTGCCTGGATATCCCCTTGCGGTCGGGGCACGATCCAAAGTATGGAGAATGACAGTCCTCTTGTTTTAATGGTCCTTGATGTGATGTTTATTTTAGTGGCAGTAATGCTAGAGTTACTGCTGGGCATTTTTCCAGAAATATGTCTGCGACTCATTCATCTGTCTCCATACATTTAGTATGAAAAAGGGCCCGATGAATGAGGTGACCGCAGACATATTTCTGGAGAAATGCCCTGCTGCGGTAAAGCACGTACGGTCTCGTGTATTTTGGAGTCGAGCCCCTGGATCTCCTGTTGGTTGGCCGTGCTCAGCAGGAAGTTGTTCATCTGCGTCTTCAGTGTGTCATCCACCTGGCAACACACACAAAACGGTTACTACCATACTACAAGCCAATGCGGTTTGTTTGCAGAAACAGGGTTTGGAAGGCATGCAATACCGGTTTTACTTGTATGGGCCAATACCGAAAAACCGGAATTAAAACCGGTATTGCAGGTCCTGGACTTAGGCCCACAAACCATGCATTAAAGTAGACCCAACAAATGCTTATACTTCGCGTACCAGGTATCAGCGTAATTCGTCCCATTCGTTTTTTGTTCAATTCGTATTTCGTCTCATTCCATATTCGTCACACATTCTTTATTGAGACTATTCTTCATACATAAAGAATGTGTGACGAATATAGAATGAGACGAAATACGAATGGGGATGACGACTGGGTTAAAACTATACAATTCTATTTAGTCCGTCAGTTAGATTATGGAAAAATATGGGACACGTATTTTTTGGTTTATCAAAATATTCAATATCGACAAAGTTATAGTTCATCAAACTTCTGGAGTGGGGGCTTGTGACGTCACTCCTAGGTGAAAATTGTACCTAGGAGTGACGTCACTCGAAACTTCTAAGCACTCTATCTTCGTCATTTTTTGTTTGTCAAACAAAAGAAAAAATACGTGTACAATATTTTTTAACAATCTAACTGACGGACTAAACAGTTTTTTTTAGTCGTCTAGCCCAGCGGTCGGCAACCTTTTAGCAGCCAAGGGCCACATAGTAGCTAATGAAATTGACGCGGGCCGCACTTTGTTAATAATTTATGATTTTATACAATGCTGAATATAGCGACCTTTACATACAAAATAGCCAGGGAGGCTCGCGGGCCGCAAATGAGCTGTTCGCGGGCCGCATGTGGCCTTCGACCCCGATGACGTGGGTGATGACGATGGGGTCGGGGGCGTGTAGGAGCGCCGCTAGTCGCCCCGGCACCTACCTCCACGTCGATATCGTAGCAGGCGGTCTGCTTGGCGTCATGCGGGGCTTCGACCCCGATGACGTGGGTGATGACGATGGGGTCGGGGGCGTGTAGGAGCGCCGCTAGTCGCCCCGGCACCTACCTCCACGTCGATATCGTAGCAGGCGGTCTGCTTGGCGTCATGCGGGGCTTCGACCCCGATGACGTGGTTGATGACGATGGGGTCGGGGGCGTGTAGGAGCGCCGCTAGTCGCCCCGGCACCTACCTCCACGTCGATATCGTAGCAGGCGGTCTGCTTGGCGTCATGCGGGGCTTCGACCCCGATGACGTGGTTGATGACGATGGGGTCGGGGGCGTGTAGGAGCGCCGCTAGTCGCCCCGGCACCTACCTCCACGTCGATATCGTAGCAGGCGGTCTGCTTGGCGTCATGCGGGGCTTCGACCCCGATGACGTGGGTGATGACGATGGGGTCGGGGGCGTGTAGGAGCGCCGCTAGTCGCCCCGGCACCTACCTCCACGTCGATATCGTAGCAGGCGGTCTGCTTGGCGTCATGCGGGGCTTCGACCCCGATGACGTGGTTGATGACGATGGGGTCGGGGGCGTGTAGGAGCGCCGCTAGTCGCCCCGGCACCTACCTCCACGTCGATATCGTAGCAGGCGGTCTGCTTGGCGTCATGCGGGGCTTCGACCCCGATGACGTGGTTGATGACGATGGGGTCGGGGGCGTGTAGGAGCGCCGCTAGTCGCCCCGGCACCTACCTCCACGTCGATATCGTAGCAGGCGGTCTGCTTGGCGTCATGCGGGGCTTCGACCCCGATGACGTGGTTGATGACGATGGGGTCGGGGGCGTGTAGGAGCGCCGCTAGTCGCCCCGGCACCTACCTCCACGTCGATATCGTAGCAGGCGGTCTGCTTGGCGTCATGCGGGGCTTCGACCCCGATGACGTGGGTGATGACGATGGGGTCGGGGGCGTGTAGGAGCGCCGCTAGTCGCCCCGGCACCTACCTCCACGTCGATATCGTAGCAGGCGGTCTGCTTGGCGTCATGCGGGGCTTCGACCCCGATGACGTGGTTGATGACGATGGGGTCGGGGGCGTGTAGGAGCGCCGCTAGTCGCCGCGGCACCTACCTCCACGTCGATATCGTAGCAGGCGGTCTGCTTGGCGTCATGCGGGGCTTCGACCCCGATGACGTGGTTGATGACGATGGGGTCGGGGGCGTGTAGGAGCGCCGCTAGTCGCCCCGGCACCTACCTCCACGTCGATATCGTAGCAGGTAGGGAATGCAGCCATAACCGAAAACCGAGTATCGGTTTTTCCACGGTTAAACTCGAATTCGAATCGAATACTCGAATAATAACCGAGTATTTTTTACAGTAAGCAAAGTATTGAATAATGATAGGTTAACGTGGTTTTTATGATTTTTCATCACACTTGCTCGAAAATGGTGTTGTTACACGTAGGTTTTGCTGGCCGTATATGACCTATTACGCCCTAGGGCGTAATGTTTTTTTTTTAATTTGAATAAGTTTCAGTATTTTGAAAATGACACTCAAATACACTATTTAAACATTTATTTAATGTTACAGAAATATGTGTTTACATGGACTTATTTGCATTAACATTTCTCTTTAAATAAACATTACAGAGATTAAAGTTAAAAAAGTAAGTTGGCGTTTCCTTTGAACATGACAAATAAGAGTAAAACAGAACCAGCGTATTGAAATTAAAAAAAATTACACCCTCGGGCGTAATAGGTCATTTACGGCCCGCAGAGCTTGCGTGTAATAACACCATTTTCGAGCAAGTGCGATGAAAAATAACATCGAGTTACCTGAGTACCTGACGTACCTGGATTAGGGTAGGTAAAGGGATGAGCTGTATTGGCAAGATAAGAGTTATCTCGCGGTCTCTTTTGGTTTTGTGACCTTTTCTAGATAAGGACATACTCATTAAATTACTTATTTAGTATTAACATTAATAGTACATTGTGTTTCTAGGGCGTTAAGTACGGAATTACAAACGAGTGTTTGTTATAAGCCCGAGGTGAAGCCGAAGGCTTTAATAACACGAATTTTTAATTCCTTTACTTTGTCGACCGCTTTAGCTTAGTTGGTAGTGACACTGCCTACGAAGCAGGAGGTCCTGGGTTCGAATCCCGGTAAGGGCATTTATTTGTGTGATGAGCACGAATATTTGTTCCTGAGTCATGGATGTTTTCTATGTATTTAAGTATTTGTATCTATTAAATATATCGTCGTCTAGTATCCATAACACAAGCCTTATTGAGCTTACTATGGGGCTAGTTCGATTTGTGTAAGATTGTCCCCTAATATTTATTTATTTATTTATTTATTTACCGCCCGTGGCACACACAATGTTTTTCATCACACTTGCTCGAAAATGGTGTCATTACACGTAGGTTCTGCGGGCCATAAATGACCTATGGCGCCCTAGGGCGTAATGGTTTTTTTTTTAAATTTGAAACGCTGGTTCTGTTTTACTCTTATTTGTCATGTTCAAAGGAAACGCCAACGTACTTTTTTAACTTTTATCACTGAAATATTTATTTTAAGATAGCTGTTATTGCAAATACATGTAAACACATATTTCGGTAACATTAATTAAATGTTTAAATATTGTATTTCAGTATTTTCTCTGTGTTCACAATGTTTTTCATCACACTTGTGAGGAAATCTAATTAAAATAACCTTACTTAACCTAAATAAAATTGTAAAACTGACAGTGACATTAGTGACATATCCATAGACAATGCGAAAGTCAAGACACGTTCGGAACCCATAACGGTAAAGACCTAAAGCGGTTGATTTTATATTTGCAAAATACTGAAATACACTATTTAAACATTCAATTAATGTAACAGAAATATGTGTTTATCTGTATTTGCAATAACAGTTCTCTTTAAATAAATATTTCAGTGATAAAAGTTAAAACAGTAAATTGGCATTTCCTTTGAACACGACAAATAAGAGTAAAACTAAACCATCGTTTCAAATTTAAAAAGAAAACCATTACGCCCTAGGGCGTAATAGGTCATTTACGGCCCGCAGAACCTACGTGTAATGACACCATTTTCGAGCAAGTGTGATGAAATGTACTATTACATCACACTTGTGAGGAAATCTTAATTAAACAACCTTACTAATCGACCCAGTATGACCAGAAAATATTAAAAGAGAAATTGACATTAGTGACATAAGTCCATAGACAATGCGAATGTCAAGTCACGTTCGGAAACCATAGCGGTAAAGACCTAAAACGATTTTATATTTGCAAAATACTGAAATACACTATTTAAACATTTAATTAATATTACCGAAATATGTGTTTACATGTATTTGCAATAACAGCTATCTTAAAATAAATATTTCAGTGATAAAAGTTAAAAAAGTAAGTTTGCGTTTCCTTTGAACATGACAAATAAGAGTAAAACAGAACCAGCGTTTCAAATTTAAAGAAAAAAATCATTACGCCCTAGGGCGCCATAGGTCATTTCACCATTTTCGAGCAAGTGTGATGAAAAATCATAAAAACCACGTTAACCTATCATTATTCAATACTTTGCTTACTGTAAAAAATACTCGGTTATTAACCGATGTAGTGAATAAACTAAAAATAAATCACACACAATAACACGTATAATTTTGTTTATTTTCCTGAAAATAATCTAGTAGGAGTACAGAGTTCGTAATGGCACAGTTATTTACCTAAGGAATAAGTAAACAAGTTACAGAGAGCGTTATTAAGGCACAAGACCAACTTCATGCAAGTATTATTGATAAAATTGTCATATAACCAGAAACCATTAAATTACTAGAAACACGAACACTTTCGTGTTATTTAACTGGAACGCGGTAGGACGATTAGTAGTAGTAATATTAGCAAAAGGCAAATACCAAGTCAAGTAGTCTAAAAATAAAGGCGTAGCGGGTACGATCGGTGTTGGGACAAAGCTTCGGGAACAAGTCGTCCGAGCGAACCCAAGATCGAACGTACGCGTGGAATACTGACGGTACCTAGGGCTGAAAGTGGTGAAGTAATGAGAGGATGGATGATTTTGATGAAAACCCTAGGGTGTGGCAAAGAGAAATTAAAATGACCGAAAAATTGAATACTACATTGGCGGGTAAGAGCCTTTCTGAATTTTGAGATATCGCAAAGAGAAATAAATTGCCTGGCCGCGCCGGACGTATAACAGAGCGTCCAAAGGCGATCACAAGCACGCGAATGTCACTAAATACTACCAGGTACCTGGCTAAACGCTAACACTATTATTCCTTGTCGTTATTAAAACTTTGTCGCCGTCGTCCTTTAGATTCGCATCCTGCAGCGCTCGTTCATTTGGTTCCGCAGTAGCGTCCAACACCGGACCGTCAACACCAGCCGTGAAAGCCGCTCGCGAATACCGCCAGCGATACGTCGTTCTCCAGGTCAGATTGGAGCCTCGGGTTGGAGCTAAAAAATAACGAGACACAATAAACACTCCATTCCCCACGACTATTCGAAATGCTACGCACACTGAACGGATACATACCCGGAACATTTGAGAGATGACCAGCTTCAGTTAAACAGACCACACCGGGTCGCTAAAGCGCCGTAGGAGGTTCACACACCACCCACAAGGCTGTCTCGACCTCTAGCACACGGAACAACACTGGACCGCGCTACGCACATGAAACGCGAACTTGTCACGATCACAATTACAATGAAACACAGTTGTTTAGAAACTTTAAATAGCAATAATCTAAGCACACCAACGGGCTAGAAAAACAAGCAAAACTGCAAAAACATGCTAGACCACGTAACGTGCTTTTCAAATGAAAGCCAGATTGAGAATGAAAAAAAGCCCCAGCGTTTGTTCTCACACCCAAATTTCAAACTCGACGAATCTGGAATCCACAATTTGAAAAAGCAAAACCGAAACCCACCAGCACGCCAAAAAACTTGAAGTGAAGTAAGGACGTAATCCAATCTCGGCGAGAGTACAACCGATTTTATAGAGCACGTATTTGACAGATTACGCATCGCTATACAGTCACCGCCATTTATGACCACGTGGCCGACCAAGAGAGTCCGCGACCTTACAAGTTAGCCAACACTAGCGAACAAACGAACTAGCGACACAAAACCTGTAGCGATAATGCTACACCGAGTAATATTCGAGTTTCAAATCGGTTAAAACCGGACGGTTAAAACCGATACTCGGTTTTTTCACTATTCGGTTGCATTCCCTAGTAGCAGGCGGTCTGCTTGGCGTCATGCGGGGCTTCGACCCCGATGACGTGGTTGATGACGATGGGGTCGGGGGCGTGTAGGAGCGCCGCTAGTCACCCCGGCACCTACCTCCACGTCGATATCGTAGCAGGCGGTCTGCTTGGCGTCATGCGGGGCTTCGACCCCGATGACGTGGTTGATGACGATGGGGTCGGGGGCGTGTAGGAGCGCCGCTAGTCGCCCCGGCACCTACCTCCACGTCGATATCGTAGCAGGCGGTCTGCTTGGCGTCATGCGGGGCTTCGACCCCGATGACGTGGTTGATGACGATGGGGTCGGGGGCGTGTAGGAGCGCCGCTAGTCGCCCCGGCACCTACCTCCACGTCGATATCGTAGCAGGCGGTCTGCTTGGCGTCATGCGGGGCTTCGACCCCGATGACGTGGTTGATGACGATGGGGTCGGGGGCGTGTAGGAGCGCCGCTAGTCGCCCCGGCACCTACCTCCACGTCGATATCGTAGCAGGCGGTCTGCTTGGCGTCATGCGGGGCTTCGACCCCGATGACGTGGTTGATGACGATGGGGTCGGGGGCGTGTAGGAGCGCCGCTAGTCGCCCCGGCACCTACCTCCACGTCGATATCGTAGCAGGCGGTCTGCTTGGCGTCATGCGGGGCTTCGACCCCGATGACGTGGTTGATGACGATGGGGTCGGGGGCGTGTAGGAGCGCCGCTAGTCGCCCCGGCACCTACCTCCACGTCGATATCGTAGCAGGCGGTCTGCTTGGCGTCATGCGGGGCTTCGACCCCGATGACGTGGGTGATGACGATGGGGTCGGGGGCGTGTAGGAGCGCCGCTAGTCGCCCCGGCACCTACCTCCACGTCGATATCGTAGCAGGCGGTCTGCTTGGCGTCATGCGGGGCTTCGACCCCGATGACGTGGTTGATGACGATGGGGTCGGGGGCGTGTAGGAGCGCCGCTAGTCGCCCCGGCACCTACCTCCACGTCGATATCGTAGCAGGCGGTCTGCTTGGCGTCATGCGGGGCTTCGACCCCGATGACGTGGTTGATGACGATGGGGTCGGGGGCGTGTAGGAGCGCCGCTAGTCGCCCCGGCACCTACCTCCACGTCGATATCGTAGCAGGCGGTCTGCTTGGCGTCATGCGGGGCTTCGACCCCGATGACGTGGGTGATGACGATGGGGTCGGGGGCGTGTAGGAGCGCCGCTAGTCGCCCCGGCACCTACCTCCACGTCGATATCGTAGCAGGCGGTCTGCTTGGCGTCATGCGGGGCTTCGACCCCGATGACGTGGTTGATGACGATGGGGTCGGGGGCGTGTAGGAGCGCCGCTAGTCGCCCCGGCACCTACCTCCACGTCGATATCGTAGCAGGCGGTCTGCTTGGCGTCATGCGGGGCTTCGACCCCGATGACGTGGTTGATGACGATGGGGTCGGGGGCGTGTAGGAGCGCCGCTAGTCGCCCCGGCACCTACCTCCACGTCGATATCGTAGCAGGCGGTCTGCTTGGCGTCATGCGGGGCTTCGACCCCGATGACGTGGTTGATGACGATGGGGTCGGGGGCGTGTAGGAGCGCCGCTAGTCGCCCCGGCACCTACCTCCACGTCGATATCGTAGCAGGCGGTCTGCTTGGCGTCATGCGGGGCTTCGACCCCGATGACGTGGTTGATGACGATGGGGTCGGGGGCGTGTAGGAGCGCCGCTAGTCGCCCCGGCACCTACCTCCACGTCGATATCGTAGCAGGCGGTCTGCTTGGCGTCATGCGGGGCTTCGACCCCGATGACGTGGTTGATGACGATGGGGTCGGGGGCGTGTAGGAGCGCCGCTAGTCGCCCCGGCACCTACCTCCACGTCGATATCGTAGCAGGCGGTCTGCTTGGCGTCATGCGGGGCTTCGACCCCGATGACGTGGTTGATGACGATGGGGTCGGGGGCGTGTAGGAGCGCCGCTAGTCGCCCCGGCACCTACCTCCACGTCGATATCGTAGCAGGCGGTCTGCTTGGCGTCATGCGGGGCTTCGACCCCGATGACGTGGTTGATGACGATGGGGTCGGGGGCGTGTAGGAGCGCCGCTAGTCGCCCCGGCACCTCGGCAAGCTTCATGCGCGCGCAGCCGAAGATCTGCTCGAGGTATTTGTCGCACACCACCCATTCACGCTCGTGAGGATCCTGGGGACAACATTTGGTAATTTTAAGGTGATTCGAGTCGGCAGGATTTCTAAACCGGGGGTAGTCTGTGCGGAAAGAGAATAGGCGTAGCGAAAAACGGAACTAACCTAACCAGTATGGCAAATACGGTAGAAAAGCATTACATTACAGCGCCCTCAAATCTAAATCCTATTCTCTTTCCGCACAGACTCTAGGGACCCAGAAAGCAAATCTCCATACAAACTTTGTAGCCAAGTCGGCACGGGTTCAGATCATCACAGAGAACTGAAATTTTATATACCATAATATTTTAGTAGTTGGGCGAATATTCAGCGTTTTTACGGCGTTTTATTTTCGTCATTATTGTCTCAGTAAATATTGTCCAATAAAACGATGCCTAGAGTTAACTTTTTATGAAACCAAGAAACAGTCCCGAGCTAAAGTCTAGTTTTATCAAAATTGTCACGATTTGTCCTTTCCTTATAGTAAATAATCGTCGGACAATAATGATTGTCAAACCGCGCGGTTAAAACGCTCGGAGAATCGCCCAGTTACAACTTTTTGTATTACAAAAAAATTAATAAAAAAAATCTTGCCCATACAGCAATAGTACATTGTGTATCAAGGGCGGTAAGTAAGGAATTACAAACGAGTGTTTGTTACAAGGCCGAGGCGAAGCCGAGGGCTTTAATAACACGAGTTTGTAATTCCTTTACCGCCCGTGGCACACACAATGTTTTTCATCACACTTGTGAGGAAATCTAATTAAAATTAACCTTACTTAACCTAAATAAAATTGTAAAACTGACAGTGACATTAGTGACATATCCATAGACAATGCGCAACGTTCGGAAACCATAGCGGTACAGACCTAAAACGGTTGATTTTATAATGGCAAAATACTGAAATACACTATTGAAACATTTAATTAATGTTATAGAAATATGTGTTTACATGTATTTGCAATACCAGTTCTCTTTAAATAAATATTTCAGTAATAAAAGTTAAAAAAGTAAGTTGGCGTTTTCTTTGAACATGACAAATAAGAGTAAAACAGAACCAGCGTTTCAAATTTAAAAAGAAAACCATTACGCCCTAGGGCGTAATAGCTCATTTACGGCCCGCAAAACCTACGTGTAATGCACCATTTTCGAGCAAGTGTGATGAAAAAATATTTTTTACTTATTTTGTAATGCATACCATAGTCCTCAAATATTTTTAAACTACTCAAATATACTGGTATATAAGATTTCAGCTCTCTGTGATGATGGGAACACGTGCCGACTCGGCTTCAAAGTTTGTATGGAGATTTGCTTTCTGGGACACCCTACTGCACGTTCCCTATAACGCTCGTGTCCAAAATACCGCATTCCCGGACTACCAGATTTTTCAAAAAACCAGATGCTCTATTTATAAGATTCCTGTCTTACCACATTCCCGTTACACTAGATTATAAAAGTCACTCAAGGATCTAAATCACTTTGTTGGGTGTGTTATTTTGGGAATCTGGTGTTTTGAGAATCCGGTATTTTTAAAATCTGGTATTTTAGGAATGCGGTATTTTGGGAATGAGCGCCCTATAATATTAGTAGGATGACAGACCTGCAGACGGTGGGTCTTGACATATTGCCACAGCGCGTTGACGATGACGGGCCGGGTCTGCGTGTGGACACCGAGCAGGCGGGCCAGGCGGCCGTCCAGCTTGAACTGCAGCGGCTGGTAGTCCAGCAGTAACAGGATGGTGCAGCGGACGTTCTTGTAGCCTGGACGTTTCACCTGAAACGTCAAACATAAATCAATAAATAAATCATCATCATCAGCTTTATTATCTTAGCCAAATAGTTGCCTTCGCTCCAGGTGACCTTACCTACTTCTATTAAGGGCATTTCTCCAGAAATATGTCTGCGGTCACCTCATTCATCTGGCCCTTTTTCATACTAAATGTTTGGAGACAGATGAATGAGTCGTAGACATATTTCTGGAGAAATGCCCTTAAGTATGTACGTACATAGAGATGTGCCGTTCCCGGGAATATTCCCCACTTGTATAGAGAATATTCCCGCGGTGGGAATATTCCCCATACAAATGGGGAATATTCCCGGAAATGGCACATCTCTATTACTACAGTTCTTCGGTGTTTCTTGCGTCTTCTCCGCTACCCAAAAGTTGTTTGGAAGAGAGCGAGTTAGCGATAAGACCGGCTTTGTCCACTATTAGGCCCCATTTAGACGGGGGAGAACTGGTATTATATTTCATTTCATTGCAGCGATTAATCGATCACCTGTACTCATCGTACATAGGTAACCCGCAATGTAATCAAACTCGCATACGTTCTCGCCCTGTCTACATGGGGCCTTAGTTTTTTTATAGGGATATCTGTGAAAAAAAAATCTGCCCTCCGGCCGGAAAGCGTCACCTTGCCGGCCGCTGCGCTCAAAGCTTTCTGGCTTTATCGAACAGAAAAGTAGTATACGAACCTTGGCTAGTAAATAAGAAAGCCTCAGATCACATGTAATATTCGGCCGAGGCGAAGCCGACAAACAGACATTTCTTACTTTACTGGCCATGGTATGTAATGTACTATAGGTGTGCCTTAAAAAGTATTGTATTGTACGGTTGTTCATTCACCTGGAAGCCGTCGGTCTCCTGCGTGGTGAGGGTGCGGTGCCACTCCACGAGATGGTTGTCCGGCCCGTACAGCTCCTTGTCCAGCTCTATCACCAGCGACTTGAAGAACGATGAGAACTTGCGTTTCACCTGACAACACAATGGTACATTTTTAATACTTGAACAATTATTTGGTCAACATTCTGTGTAAGTCTGTGAACTGTGAACTGACCTGCGGCACCTTGCCGGGGTCTCCCTTGGCGTCGTCCAGCAGGCGCCCCTCCACGCGGAGCTCCCACGACGCCACAGCGTTGTCCCCTTGTCCTGGAATCACGGACACACATATTTTTTTATTATTTTTATTTTATTCTATTTTGTAACCCTGTGCTTTGTCTTATTTTGCACAATAAAGAGTTTACATACATACACACATACACTCTTGCGATTTGCGAGCGAGCTGCGCGCGAGTTAGAAGCGAAGTTCCATACAAATGTCGCTCGCGGCGAACTCGCTGCGAGTTCGCTGCGACTGGTTTTGAATGGTATGTATGTATATATTGAAGCCGTTAAATGGCTGACAGATCTTAATTTGGATTTATTTATCTATGAATGTAAACACTTTATTGCACATAAAATCATATTGAAGCAGTACAAAAATCAATGGTTATGTACAAAGGCGAGCTTATCCCTGTAAGGAATCTCTTCCAGCTAGCATTTGAGCAAATGAGAAAGAATAACTAATACCTCAGGAGATAGACAAAATGACACACAACTAATTCATAATATTAATGTATTTAACCTGTTTTAATTATGTACTTATATGCCATGCCGGGACAGAGGAAGAACATCATGGACCAAGAATGTTAAGGACTGGTTGGAGGCTAAGAGCACGGAAAAACTAATTCGCATGACTGAATAGATCGACATATGGACAAATGGTCGCCGACCTCAGGGATGGAGATGGCACTTGAAGAAGATGCCATACGATTAAATAAATACCCGGATAGAATGTGTTGGAGATGAAGATCCTCAGCTTCCGCTTCTGCTTCATGGGCCGCTTGAGGGCCTCCTGTATGTCGAGGCGCTTGCGCAGGATGGTGGCGTCCAGCTTCCGCTCGAAGGCCAGCAGGTCCATGTAGGCCTGGGACTCGGGCACCAGGTCTCGCACCTTCTGCGGGAGGATCTTGTCTGCGAGCCGCTTCTTGCGCTTGCCGCCTGGACCGTAGTCACTGTCGATGTGAGTATATGTCGTTATTAGTGTAAAATTATAAAATTGTGTTTATTATTAATGTATAGGGGCATTCCAATGTCGACTTGGTCAAGGACATGACGGCTATGGTAGGAAGTCTTAGAATACAGTATCAATTCAAAAGCCAAGTTATAATATATTTTTACTTTGTTAGAAGTATGAAAAGAATGGCGTCAGGTGTCTAATGGTGAATGTGTTTAAATTATATTTTGTCACCATATGTAAGTTGGTATACGGTAACGACAAATCAATGTAAAAACTAGACTGAGTCACGCCGTGATGCTTGATGTCATCTGTCATCGGCACCAGTTCGCTCCTTCCTCATTTAGTAAGCGGGCCCGTATTTAGAGATCCAAGGCACTTGGTATTGAGAAGGCAAGTCATGCTTTTGGGCTTATATAAAAGCCACACCGCTGGTGCCCCTATAGGCTGGCCCTAGGCCAGGGCCTAACAGACCTAGGTGAAAATCCCGCACTAATAGTATGATGGACTCACTTGTTGTACATATTGGGTGGCTTGTGCTGCGGTGGCATCGGACTGCGGTTATCCGGGGGCCGCTTAGCTCCAGGCGGCGCGGGCCCCGGTGCGGGGCGCAGCGCACCCGGCGCGGGCGGCGCGGCGCCGTGTGGGGCCCCGGCGTGCGGAGGCCCCCCGTGCGGGGCCCCGCCGTGAGGAGGCCCGCCGTGCGGCGCACCGCCGTATGGGGCACCGGGCCGCGCGCCGGCGCCACCGCCGGAGACGGGCGGGGGGGTGAAGCCGCTGCGTTGCTGGAACGTTAATGAGGAAGTGAAGATTATATGCCAAATAACCAAGTACAAAAACTGTTATTGAATACCATAGATAGAAGTGATAAGGGGTCCACATATTACATGCATCTTCTTCGAATGAAAGGAATCTGCGAGATTTAATGTCTATGAGACGTATAGAACCACAATTAGTACGAGATTTTCAAGTGTTTGCATGAAAATTTAATAAAAGTCTTATTTAATCCGATTCCGCGGAATCCGCTCCGCCAGCGAAACGCGATTTATGATTCGTGTCTTAGACCTTCACCAAGGTTTTCTCTATCTTATGCCGTCTGTTCCTGTCTTTTGCTTTTCTGAAGGCAGCGCTGATAGGAAGACTAGTTGTAGTTTTCACTTGGTCCATGCCTTGAGTGGGAGATCATCCGCATGGTCCTTTCGCTTCATTTTCCTATCACGTATTAAGTATGTGACAGTAATCAACAATTTTTTTTTTGAGACGGCCACATCTAATAAAAAATTGCAATCACGAGTTCTGACTTAATTCATTGCAAAAATGCTATAATGATAAGAAATGATTTTTATTTTTTTCTCAATTTTCCCATGGTTTACAAGAATGCGACTTATACCACTGAGTAGCAGATACATTTACCTACATACCTAGCCCTATTTCGTTTGTGTACGCCGTGGGTCATATGTCCGAACAAAATGCCCAATGACCTTCATTAACTCTAACCATCAAATACATTTCCAAATCAATTTAACTAATTTTCATGCCATGCCACCAACGATTTTAAAAGACAAAAACTAAAAATAAGGCACCATGTTCAGCATGATGTCACCATTCAGTATTTCATACTAATTTCTGAGCGTTCTAAAGCTTTATCAAATAGCCTATTGTTTTTTTTTTTTTTTTTTTTTTTTTTTTTTTATGAAATAGGGGGCAAACGAGCAGACGGGTCGCCTGATGGTAAGCAATCACCGTCGCCCATAGACACCTGCAACACCAAAAGAGTCACAGGTGCGTTGCCGGCCTTTCAGGTGGGAGTACGCTCTTTTCTTGAAGGTTTGAAGGTCGAATCGGTCCGGAAACACTGCAGGCGACAATTTATTCCACAGTTCAGTCGTGCGAGGCAGGAAGTTTCTAGCAAAACGCACAGTTGTGGACTGCCAACCATCTAAGTGGTGAGGATGGTAATATTGTCGCGTAGAACGATGGCGGAAAGATGCAGCAGGGATTAATCCGAACAATTCCACCAAGCTTCTTAGAGGCTAATTTAGCCTTACCCTACTGCTTCAGCGTTCATCATCATGCAAATATTCTAATGTTAACACATTGAATGCCATCGGGCAGACTCTGAACATTTATGTTCCGAGTCTGTGTCCGATGGCATTCAATGTGTTAACCAGGGTGAGTGAGTCTGTGCATATGAAACTAGTCCTTCTATTTAAGGTAATCATTGTTGATCATTAATGTTTTTTTTCTTTTCCATGTTTATCAATGATCAGTCATTGAGTGGCAGATGATATTTAGGCATAGGAGCCAGCGCTCTTGCTATCCTTTATAGAACATCCTTCCTTTTAAACCACTTTTCAGTAAAATAATGGAGACTCTGGAAGTAGTCAATTTATTTTCAATTTATTTTCTATTTTTTATTTGTCTTGTTTGGACGCATAGAGAGACCCTTTACGTCTCTATAAATGTAGTTTTTAAGGTAATGTAATGTATATTAAATTATTAAAAGAGAAACTGGTGAGTTTCTTCCGGCGCTTCTTCTCACCAGAAGGTCATTACCCGAAGCGCCAAAAAGAAAAGAAGACAAAGAATGTAAGACATGTAAAAGAGCCCTTGAGGGCCTACTTACAGAAATAAATTATTTTATTTTATTTATTTTTTATTGTAGTGTGGCCAGAGGGTTAGGATGAAGTGACATGCGTTCAGCATATTTCTTCCTGTTTTTTTATGTATTTATGAAATCTGTGCAACTTAAATTACTTTCAAGGTACAAAGGATATGTTTATCTCTACTTAACCGTTTTACCTCTCCTTGTAGACAAGGCAAAGGCTGAGTAGTAACGATTTTCCGTCACTCTGTATCAGTAATTTCATTAACTTACCGGGAAGTTAGGTCCTGGATAGGGGCGCGGAGGCATGGAGTTTGGAGGCGGCGCTGGGCCGGCATACCGCGCCTGCGGCGGCAACGCGGCGCCTGCAGGCCCGCCGGGACCCGGCCCGGGGCCCGGGGGCCCTCCTGGCCCTCCGGGACCACCGGGACCAGGAGGCCCGCCAGGAGGAAACCGCTGCGCCATATTACACTATGTACGTGACACAAACGACAAACTTCACTTTTGACTCTACTCCATTACACATTCAAAGGCGAGCACTATACTTCTACGTGAATATAAATAAGTAGTTTTCCTAAACGATTGATTCCTAGTTAATCTTAAACATAAAACACTTAATTCCACAAGTTAATGCTTAAATATAATCAAATAAAAACTTGACGATTTTGACGTATTGCCTTTCCATTTGTTTGATTTAACTTTTTTTTTAAAGCGACGCCATGAAAGTAATGTTGCCAGCATTGAAGTGCTACGGGTACGTTCAGAAATAATTTTACTGTCTTAAGTATTACAATATTAAGTAAAATAGAGACAGACTGAGATAAATTAACACTTATCAAATCGATAATACATTATGATTACTTATTCCATTTTATGTCTTCACTTCCGCTAAAATTACTCGAAGATATGAAAATCTGAAGAGTAGCTTTTCACTTTCGTTCTATAAAACATTGTTTTTGAACATATCCTCATATCAATGGACAAAAAAAAAACATTGTGTAATAAATAAAGTAAGAATTAAAAAAAGGATGAAACTGTAAAAATTCAAATAAAGATACATTTTAGTAATCAACGTGTTCAAAATAAATATAAATATATAATATAAAGTTCTAAAACAATCAATAACTAACCGAGGCCAAGATCATTTTTAATAGTGGCAATACAAATCATGCGCGCGTAAAGTTAAAGAAACGAAAACTTGATTGCTTAATTTTCAATAATTTTCATGTTTATGCTAAATCCGGTTAGTTGCGCCGGTTACCTAGTTCTGTGGACTTCTATAGATTGTACGGTAGTAAATAAACAGAAGTTCGTGTTGAGCGGGAATAGTGCATGACTCGGTATCAAAACAGGACCGGAGACGAATTCGTGCTTAAGGCCGTCTCTTCTCTTATCACCTTCATTATTTCAACTCGTAAACGTCCGCTGCTGAACATAGGTCTCCCCCAATATCTACAAAGAACGCTCGAACGCTTTTAGCCTCCATCGACTTCTGACGGTCCAACGGCCATTAGTTAAGTTAGGTTTAGTTACATTATTACTTTAACTGCTAACAAGTTAGTTCTGGCATCTATGTCGGTCATCCTAGTTCTTTGTATCTTAATTATAAAAAAAAAGTTTGTGTGATTTGAATTATTTGATGATTAGCGTTAGTTCATTTATTTTGATTACTGGAAATACCCTATTTTTACCCGACTGCGGCGAAGCCCAAAGGAGGGTTATGTGTTTAACCTGTATGTATGTATGTCCGTTCCTATGTCCGCTCATAACTACTCAACGGCACAACCGATTTTGATAAATGATACATCATTAGACTCGTCTTGATGGCGCGAGTGTCACTGGGTATGAAGTTTGTTAAAATAAACAAAATTGCGGATTTTATGCACTTTTAAAGTGCACCGCGGTCGGGTTTTTTTTTAGTAAAAAAGTAACTAAATAGTTATGATAAAAGAAGCGCTGTGTTGACGTTACTGGTCCAAGCACGGAACAAGTAGGTAATAGTACTAAGTGCAGACTGCAGAAGTTTCCCTTTCTAACAAAACTGACGTTTGCATCCGACCACCGGACGGAACGCACCGCATTCGATCGTCTCTCTCTATCGCATAACTGTTTTTGTGAGCGTTACTGAATACACGGTCTTTCTTCCTTCCAATCCCCATGACGTCGTCCTGGTCTGGTTCCACCGGAAGACCAGCGCTCTTAAGCCGGCATTTTGCCAAGGTGGAACCGTTAGCAGGGCCGTATTTGAAGGAGGGCAGGCGGACCTCTGTGAACTTAGCCTACAACCTTGATTTTTTTTTATCGTCTATTTTTTTTCGGATACTATTTCGTTTGTAGTTGATTGTAGTAAAACAATTTTTGTTTGTAGTTGCCTGAAAAAAAAATAAAAAACCTGAAAAAAAGTCAGCCTGCACATTGGTCAAATCTAACTTTTAAAGATTGATTCCGGTTCAGAATCGTTTGTAGTTGATTGTAGTACCTTTATTTTCGTTTGTAGTTAAGAAATAACGACCAAAAAAAAAAAACAAAAATTCAAGTACTACTCGTCCCACCCAGCGCGCGTTTATGTCTTTTCGCTCTACAAGTATCTTAGCCTTAGTAGTACCAAACATGGCTTAATTATCACATGTATTCCATATTGATTGTAAAAACCTGCTCAAAACTCATCCTGAAAGATGAATTTATGTTAATTTTCGCATGTCATAACGGAATAAGAAAAAAAAAACGCAACAATAAAATAAAGCTAAACATTTAGTTCACAAGCGCGTTGAAGTCTTTCAGTAAAAACCAACGGTATAATAGAGAACTGGCACCTAAATTGCACATGGTAGCTCTATTTCGTCTATAGTTGTACAAAAACACTCTACTAACAACTGAGCTACTCGTACCTGGGGTTCGTTTGAAGTCTCTATTTCGTTACTAATGAAACGAAATCCCACCTACTCGACGCTGATAGCCCCCCAATCGTTTGTAGTAAAGTCGAATATCAAATTCGAGATCAAAAATGTAAACAAATAACTGTCAATGTCAAAGTGACAAAATGCAACAAAATACAATTATACATGGAAAGAAATTTAAAAATGTATCATTGACTCGCGAATATTTGATAATAATATTAAAAATAAACTGATGTTTTAATTACATACCAAATGTTTAAAATTTCTTATCATTACCAGTAATATAAATTTAAACTCCATATAATTTACTTAAACACCACAAATACGATACACAACTGGATCCATACAAATGTTAGTACATACTTACACATCTACGTTAGACTAAAAAACTAGGAAGTGTTAGTAGTAAAAATATAAAAATGTATTAAATGGCTATATAACTAAGTAACATATTTTTAAGTATCCATACAACAGTGTTTACCTGTAAATATTTTATTTTTTATAATTATTTCAATGATTTTAGACTTACCACCACTAGCGTTTATTTTTTTAATGGTGGCAACCTACTTGTTTACATTTTTGATCTCGAATTCGATATCCTACGTTTAATCCTTCTCGTTTGTAGTTGCTGAAAAACGCTCGACAAACATCTAGGCTACACCAGGCTCGTTTGTAGTTGCTCGTTTACGTTTAAAGTTAAGTAAAATCCGACCTGCTTGAAACATAAGGCCTCCAAGTCGTTTGTAGTTGTAAAAAAAACATTTGATACACACGCTACCTCGGCCTCGTTTGTAGTTGCTGTGCTTCGTTTTAAGTTCAACGAAATTCCACTTATACGCCGCAGATAGCTCCCAAATCGTTTGTAGTTGATCCTTTTCGTTTGTAGTTGATGACAATCGCTTGACAAACATCTAGGCTGTCTCAGGATTGTTTGTAGTTGATTCTTTTCGTTTGTAGTTGATTAAAATCGCTTAACAAACATCTAGGCTGCCTCGGGCTCGTTTGTAGTAGCTCTTTTTCAATTGTTCTTAAGTAAAATCAGATCTGCTCGACACATAAGGCTTCCAATTCATTTGTAGTTGATCCTTTTTATTTGTAGTAGATCCTTTTCGTTTGTAGTTGATAAAAATCGCTCAACAAACATTTAAGCCGCCTCACGATCGTATGTAGTTGCTCCTTTTCGTTTGTAGTTGATCTTTTTCGTTTGTAATTCAGCGAAATCCTACCTACTTGCTGTAAATAGCTTCCGATTCGTTTGTAGTTGCTCCTTTTCGTTTGTAGTTGATCCTTTTCGTTTGTAATTGAGCGAAATCTCACCTACTTGCCGTAAAT
Source organism: Eudemis profundana (assembly GCA_947034925.1). NCBI lineage: Eukaryota > Metazoa > Arthropoda > Insecta > Lepidoptera > Tortricidae > Eudemis > Eudemis profundana. The sequence goes on from OX344802.1 coordinate 25,131,003, forward strand.
AGCTTCCGATTCGTTTGTAGTTGATCCTTTTCGTTTGTAGTTGCTAAACATCGCTTGACAAACATCTAGGCTGCCTCAGGATCGTTTGTAGTTGCTCCTTTTCGTTTGTAGTTGATCTTTTTCGTTTGTAGTTCAGCGAAATCCTACCTACTTATCGTAAATAGCTTCCGATTCGTTTGTAGTTGCTCCTTTTCCTTTGTAGTTGCTCCTTTTCGTTTGTAGTTGATGAAAATCGCTTGACAAACATCTAGGCTACCTCAGGATCGTTTGTAGTTGCTCCTTTTCGTTTGTAGTTGATCCTTTTCGTTTGTAATTCAGCGAAATCCCACATACTTGCCGTAAATAGCTTCCGATTCGTTTGTAGTTGATCCTTTTCGTTTTTAGTTGATAAAAATCCATTGACAAACATCTGGACTGCCTCAGGATCATTTGTAGTTGCTCTTTTTCGTTTGTAGTAGATTTTTTTCGTTTGTAGTTGATGAAAATCGCTTGACAAACATCTAGGCTGCCTCAGGATCGTTTGTAGTTGATACTTTTCGTTTGTAGGTGATTAAAATCCCTTGACAAACATCTGGACTGCCTCAGGATCATTTGTAGTTGTTCCTTTTCGTTTGTAGTTGATCTTTTTCGTTCAAAGTAGATTCTTTTCGTTTGTAGTTGATGAAAATCGCTTGACAAACATCTAGGCTACCTCAGGATCGTTTGTAGTTGCTCTTTTTCGTTTGTAATTGATCCTTTTCGTTTGTAATTCAGTGAAATCCCACGTACTTGCCGTAAATAGCTTCCGATTCGTTTGTAGTTGATCTTTTTCGTTTGTAGTTGATAAACATCCCTTGACAAACATCTGAACTACCTCAGGATCATTTGTAGTTGTTCCTTTTCGTTTGTAGTTGATCTTTTTCGTTTGTAGTAGAATCTTTTCGTTTGTAGTAGATGAAAATCGCTTGACAAACATCTAGGCTGCCTCAAGATCGTTTGTAGTTGTTCCTTTTCGTTTGTAGTAGATTTTTTTCGTTTGTAGTTGATGAAAATCGCTTGACAAACATCTAGGCTGCCTCAGGATCGTTTGTAGTTGATCCTTTTCGTTTGTAGTTGATTAAAATCCCTTGACAAACATCTAGGCTGCCTTAGGATCGTTTGTAGTTGCTCCTTTTCGTTTGTAGTTGATCCTTTTCGTTTGTAATTCAGCGAAAGCCCATCTACTTGTCGTAAATAGCTTCCGATTCGTTTGTAGTTGATTCTTTTCGTTTTTAGTTAAGGGAAATCCCACTTACTTGCCGTAAATAGCTTCCGATTCGTTTGTAGTTGATCTTTTTCGTTTGTAGTTGATAAACATCCCTTGACAAACATCTGGACTACCTCAGGATCATTTGTAGTTGTTCCTTTTCGTTTGTAGTTGATCTTTTTCGTTTGTAGTAGAATCTTTTCGTTTGTAGTAGATGAAAATCGCTTGACAAACATCTAGGCTGCCTCAAGATCGTTTGTAGTTGTTCCTTTTCGTTTGTAGTAGATTTTTTTCGTTTGTAGTTGATGAAAATCGCTTGACAAACATCTAGGCTGCCTCAGGATCGTTTGTAGTTGCTCCTTTTCGTTTGTAGTTGATCTTTTTCGTTTGTAGTTGATAAACATCCCTTGACAAACATCTGAACTACCTCAGGATCATTTGTAGTTGTTCCTTTTCGTTTGTAGTTGATCTTTTTCGTTTGTAGTAGAATCTTTTCGTTTGTAGTAGATGAAAATCGCTTGACAAACATCTAGGCTGCCTCAAGATCGTTTGTAGTTGTTCCTTTTCGTTTGTAGTAGATTTTTTTCGTTTGTAGTTGATGAAAATCGCTTGACAAACATCTAGGCTGCCTCAGGATCGTTTGTAGTTGATCCTTTTCGTTTGTAGTTGATTAAAATCCCTTGACAAACATCTAGGCTGCCTTAGGATCGTTTGTAGTTGCTCCTTTTCGTTTGTAGTTGATCCTTTTCGTTTGTAATTCAGCGAAAGCCCATCTACTTGTCGTAAATAGCTTCCGATTCGTTTGTAGTTGATTCTTTTCGTTTTTAGTTAAGGGAAATCCCACTTACTTGCCGTAAATAGCTTCCGATTCGTTTGTAGTTGATCTTTTTCGTTTGTAGTTGATAAACATCCCTTGACAAACATCTGGACTACCTGAGGATCATTTGTAGTTGTTCCTTTTCGTTTGTAGTTGATCTTTTTCGTTTGTAGTAGAATCTTTTCGTTTGTAGTAGATGAAAATCGCTTGACAAACATCTAGGCTGCCTCAAGATCGTTTGTAGTTGTTCCTTTTCGTTTGTAGTAGATTTTTTTCGTTTGTAGTTGATGAAAATCGCTTGACAAACATCTAGGCTGCCTCAGGATCGTTTGTAGTTGCTCCTTTTCGTTTGTAGTTGATCTTTTTCGTTTGTAGTTGATAAACATCCCTTGACAAACATCTGGACTACCTCAGGATCATTTGTAGTTGTTCCTTTTCGTTTGTAGTTGATCTTTTTCGTTTGTAGTAGAATCTTTTCGTTTGTAGTAGATGAAAATCGCTTGACAAACATCTAGGCTGCCTCAAGATCGTTTGTAGTTGTTCCTTTTCGTTTGTAGTTGATGAAAATCGCTTGACAAACATCTAGGCTCTCTCAGGATCATTTGTAGTTTTTCCTTTTCGTTTGTAGTTGATCTTTTTCGTTTGAAGTAGAATATTTTCGTTTGTTGTTGATGAAAATCGCTTGACAAACATCTAGGCTGCCTTAAGATCGTTTGTAGTTGCTCCTTTTCGTTTGTAGTAGATTCTTTTTGTTTGTAGTTGATCCTTTTCGTTTGTAGTTGATTAAAATCCCTTGACAAACATCTGGACTGCCTCAGGGTCATTTGTAGTTATTCCATTTCGTTTGTAGTTGATATTTTTCGTTTGTAGTAGAATCTTTTCGTTTGTAGTTGATGAAAATCGCTTGACAATTATCTAGGCTGCCTCAAGATCGTTTGTAGTTGCTCCTTTTCGTTTGTAGTAGATTTTTTTCGTTTGCAGTTGATGAAAATCGCTTGACAAACATCTAAACTGCCTCAGAAATTACGTCGAAATTTCCAATATTTACTTATTTATATATCTACTTTTATTAGCTATCAATTCGTGATTTCATGTTCACAACTATATTGGTAGCATTACCGGTGTTAATTTAGCAATATTTAATAGTTAACGTACTTCAAAATGATTACAAGTAAAGGCTAGGCACACACAGGTATCATCTGTCACGGTGGCAGTCAAATTTCTCGGTTTTTCTCATTATAACGACTTCTAATTGCTTTTCTCGTTGTTATTGTCACTGTTATTGTTACAAAATATCACTCGTGCGTACCTAGCCTAAATAAATTTTAATGAGTGACGTTTGGCAAATCAATGACAATATGTTTTTTTTTGTTACCGGTTCGTTACAACTACCTTATTACATACTTTGACTCAATCCCACATTGACTTAGTTCCAAAATGCCAAAAAGCTCAAATAGAATTCTTTCCAATATAATAATAGTACATTGTGTATCTAGGGCGGTAAGTAAGGAATTACAAACGAATGTTTGTTATAAGCCCGAGGAAAAACCGCGGACTTTAATAACACGAGTTGGTAATTCCTTTACCGCCCGTGACACACACAATGTTTTTCATCACACTTGTGAGGAAATCTTAATAATATGTATAACCTTACTAATCGACCCAGTATGACAAGAAAATATTAACACAGAAAGTGACATTAGTGACATCCTCCCTCATCCATAGACAATGCGAATGTCAAGTCACGTTCGGAAACCATAGCAGTAAAGACCTAAAACGGCCATTTTAGTTGATTTTATATTTGCAAAATACTGAAATACACTATTTAAACATTTAATTAATGTTACCGAAATATATGTTTACATTTATTTGCAACAACAGTTATCTTTAAAGAAATATTTCAGTTATAAAAGTTAAAAAAGTAAGTTGGCGCTTCATTTGAACATGACAAATAAGAGTAAAACAGAACCAGCGTTTTAAATTAAAAAAAAAAATCATTACGCCCTAGGGCGTAATAGGTCATTTACAGCCCGCAGAACCTACGTGTACACATTTTTACATCCGAAAAAGTTGGTCAAAAGAACAATTCCTTCGAATACCGAATTGTTATTAAGACTAACGAAAATAATTAGTTCTAGATAATATTTATGACAAGAATAGTAACAAGCTTACAAGACGAAACTGAATGAAACCAATAAATTGATAATTAATTTAATGACTCACATGAAAATCACACAATTGACACAATCACATGAAACAGTAATTTCGAAATTTAGACATTTACATACATAGATATTGAATTTTTAGGTATTTTAAGCGTTTAACGTGTAACTTCTGACAGTTTTGTATCAAGTCATCAGTAATGTTAGTTTCAGACATTTTGTGACATCGTGATAATTAGTAAATTCACGATAAAGACAATTTGAATTATAGTTATATCACGAGTCTTGTATTTTAAGAAGTAGGTGTAAGTCATTTCAAGTTTTAGACATTTTGAAACTAGTCTGTTTTGACATTGCGACGTAATAGGATCCAGCGATTTTCAGCAACTACAAACAAAAATAATCTACTACAAACGAAAAGAATCAACTACAAACGAATCAGAAGCTATTTACGGCAAGTAGGTGAGATTCCGCTCAGCTACAAACGAAAAAGATTAACTACAATCGAAACGGAGCAACTACAAATGAAAAGGAGCAACTACAAACGATTCTGAGGCAGCGTAGATGTTTGTCAAGCGATTTTCATCAATTACAAACGAAAAAGATAAACTACAAACGAAAAGGAACAACTAAAAATGATCCTGAGGCAGTCCAGATGTTTGTCAAGGGATTTTAATCAACTACAAACGAAAAGGAGCTACTACAAACGATCCTGAGGAAGCCTAGATGTTTGTCAAGCGATTTTTTTCAACTACAAACGAAAAAAATCTACTACAAACGAAAAGGAGCAACTACAAACGATCTTGAGGCAGCCTAGTTGTTTGTCAAGCGATTTTCATCAACTACAAACGAAAAAGATCAACTACAAACGAAAAGGAACAACTACAAATGATCCTGAGGCAGTCCAGATGTTTGTCAAGCGATTTTCATCAACTAAAAACGAAAAAAATCTACTACAAACGAAAAGGAGCAACTACAAACGATCTTGAGGCAGCCTAGTTGTTTGTCAAGGGATTTTTATCAACTACAAACGAAAAAAATCTACTACAAACGAAAAGGAGCAACTACAAATGATCTTGAGGCAGCCTAGATGTTTGTCAAGCGATTTTCATCAACTACAAACGAAAAGATTCTACTACAAACGAAAAAGATCAACTACAAACGAAAAAGAACAACTAAAAATGATCCTCAGGCAGTCCAGATGTTTGTCAAGGGATTTTAATCATCTACAAATGAAAAGGAGCAACTACAAACGATCCTGAGGGAGCCTAGATGTTTGTTAAGCGATTTTCATCAACTACAAACGAAAAAGATCAACTACAAACGAAAAGGAACAACTACAAATGATCCTGAGGCAGTCCAGATGTTTGTCAAGGGATTTTTATCAACTACAAACGAAAAGGATCAACTACAAACGAATCGGAAGCTATTTACGGCAAGTGGGATTTCCCTGAACTAAAAACGAAAAGAATCAACTTCAAACGAATCGGAAGCTATTTACGACAAGTAGGTGAGATTTCGCTCAACTACAAACGAAAAGGATCAACTACAAACGAAAAGGAGCAACTACAAACGATCCTGAGGCAGCCTAGATGTTTGTCAAGCGATTTTTAGCAACTACAAACGAAAAGGATCAACTACAAACGAATCGGAAGCTATTTACGGCAATTAGGTGAGATTTCGCTCAACTACAAATGAAAAGGATCAACTACAAACGAAAAGGAGCAACTACAAACGATCCTGAGGCAGCCTAGATGTTTGTCAAGCGATTTTCATCAACTACAAACGAAAAGAATCTACTACAAACGAAAAGGATCAACTACTAACGAATCGGAAGCTATTTATTTACGGCAAGTAGGTGAGATTTCGCTCAACTACAAACGAATCGGAAGCTATTTACGGTAAGTAGGTAGGATTTCGCTGAACTACAAACGAAAAAGATCAACTACAAACGAAAAGGAGCAACTACAAACGATCCTGAGGCAGCCTAGATGTTTGTCAAGCGATGTTTAGCAACTACAAACGAATCGGAAGCTATTTACCTATTTACGGCAAGTAGGTGAGATTTTGCTCAACTACAAACGAAAAGGATCAACTACAAACGAAAAGGAGCAACTACAAACGAATCTGAAGCTATTTACGGCAAGTAGGTAGGATTTCGCTGAATTACAAACGAAAAAGATCAACTACAAACGAAAAGGAGCAACTGCATACGATCGTGAGGCGGCTTAAATGTTTGTTGAGCGATTTTTATCAACTACAAACGAAAAAGATCTACTGCAAATAAAAAGGATCAACTACAAATGAATTGGAAGCCTTATGTGTCGAGCAGATCTTATTTTACTTAAGAACAATTGAAAAAGAGCTACTACAAACGAGCCCGAGGCAGCCTAGATGTTTGTCAAGCGATTTTAATCAACTACAAACGAAAAGAATCAACTACAAACAATCCTGAGACAGCCTAGATGTTTGTCAAGCGATTGTCATCAACTACAAACGAAAAGGATCAACTACAAACGATTTGGGAGCTATCTGCGGCGTATAAGTGGAATTTCGTTGAACTTCAAACGAACCACAGCAACTACAAACGAGCCCGAGGTAGCGTGTGTTTCAAATGTTTTTTTTACAACTACAAACGACTTGAAGGCCTTATGTGTCAAGCAGGTCAGATTTTACTTAACTTTAAACGTAAACGAGCAACTACAAACGAGCCTGGTGTAGCCTAGATGTTTGTCGAACGTTTTTCAGCAACTACAAACGAGAAGGATCTACTACAAACGATTGGGGGGCTATCGGCGTCGAGTAGGTGGGATTTCGTTTCATTACAAAACCCCAGGTACGAGTAGCTCAGTTGTTAGTAGAGTGTTTTTGTACAACTATAGACGAAATAGAGCTACCATATGCAATTTAGGTGCCAGTTCTCTATTATACCGTTGGTTTTTACTGAAAGACTTCAACGCGCTTGTGACCTAAATGTTTAGCTTTATTTTATTGTTGCGTTTTTTTTTCTTATTCCGTTATGACATGCCAAAATGAACATAAAGTCATCTTTCAGGATGAGTTTTGAGCAGGTTTTTACAATCAATATGGAATACATGTGATAATTAAGCCATGTTTGGTACTACTAAGGCTAAGATACTTGTAGAGCGAAAAGACATAAACGCGCGCTGGGTGGGACGAGTAGTACTTGAATTTTTGTTTTGTTTTTTTTGGTCGTTATTTCTTAACTACAAACGATAATAAAGGTACTACAATCAACTACAAACGATTCTGAACCGGAATCAACCTTTAAAAGTTAGATTTGACCAATGTGCAGGCTGACTTTTTTTCAGGTTTTTTAATTTTTTTTTCAGGCAACTACAAACAGCAACACAGTTAACTATACACTTCAAAAATGGGAAATACTGCAAGAAAGAGAATCACACTTGAAGGCGTCGTGTTATGCATGTGTGCGTGTGTTTATGAGTATAAATTGGCTATTATTCAAAAGAGTTTTGAAACAATATTTTTTCTTTTATGGCTGATCCAACGTCATTATTGATATTAATGCCATATTATTGAATTCGTGGAAAATAATGAATGAATAATAAATATAAATTACATTATATTGGTGCATCATATCAAAAATATGAAGCACCAATAAAAGCATTAGCAATACAATTAGTTTATTTCATCCCAACGTTCGTCTGAAAGCTAAATCATAATTTTGACAAATTCACCTGTCTTGTTGAAATAAAACCTTTATTTACAGTATGGAAAAAAAAACTTTGCCCAGACAACTACAATGACAAAGCTCAGAGGCACATTACACATACGCAAACGTTATTTGATTTGAAGTTGACATAATACGAATATATATATATCTCTTTCAATCGTTATCATTTTCTCTCTGCTCTGTCTTTAATGGGCAGTTAAGTGTGTTGCTGTTTGTACAAACAAAAATTGTTTTACTACAATTAACTACAAACGAAATAGTATCCGAAAAAAAATAGACGATAAAAAAAAATCAAGGTTGTAGGCTAAGTTCACAGAGGTGGCAGGCGGGGCTACCGCCCCGGGCCTCCACAGTAACAGTACTTCCCTAATAAGTATGGGGCCTCCACTAGTCCGTTAGGGGCCTTTACGCCTTCGTTGCCCCAGGGCCTTTACACCTCCAAATCCAGCCTTAGGCGCATCAGTACGTCTAGCATAACTGGCCGCGACTTCGTACCTCGCGCGACATGAGCATCACCTGTCACTGTCACACTATATTGAGTGGAAAGAGATAGGTAGGATTTGTCGCGCGACAAAGAGTCGCGTGTCACAGTTGTGCTAGAGGTAACAGATCTTAGGCAGCCTAATGAGGGCTACCGTGAATGAATTTCGCCGCTAGAGGCGCTAGTGTAGCGTGTGGTCTCCGAAATGTCAAATGTCACTGTTTGTGGGGGGCTACGCGGGTTTATTTGGTACTAGTATTTACCCGTAGCTTCGACTGCGTTCCCGTATTCCCGTTAATATCCCAAGTGAACTCTTTACCGGGATATAAATTATCCGGTATCAATCCAGAACTTTGTCTATTTGCATGCCAAATTTACGCCTGCGTTATTCCCGTTAACACGTTCGCGGACAGTAAGTCACACCTGTTTGACACAAACATTTTGTATGGAATTTTTGGAACTGTTACAGCAGGTTCGTCACAGTTGTGCCATTGTGTACTGTTTATATGTGACAGTGAATGCTATGTAAGTCGAATGCTATACCAGCGACGTCAAATATGATACTTTGTTATACCACGTTATGTGACAGCAAATGTTGTAGCATATAACTGCTATAGCAGTTCTGTCACATGGTTTAGTTAGCTTGTGATATATTATGACAAAGAATGCTATAAGTTGCCTGCTATAGCAGCTCCGTCTGATTTGTTGTACTATAGTATGTAACAATGTGACACGGATGCTATATTTTATCACATTTTTTTTCATGTTTTAATCAAAAAATATGTTATTTTTAAAAATATGTCATCATAATATCGGGATTGGTGATGACGACGGTTGAGACGCTCTAAAATCCACCCAGTCTCTTCCCATGGAGTATCATTTATGGATGGAATTGGACCTATCAAGCTTGATAGGTGAAGCTGCTCGTTCGCTTTGTACTGATTGCGGCGACAATGCTGACAGGTTTGGAGATGAAGGCAAAAAGTCGCTTGGTGGCAAATCAACTGGCACAGCTAAGTGAAAGTCAGGATCGGCTTGTGGCGCAGTAGCTGGCTCAATTGGTGGCAAAAGGGAAGGCTTCGTTTGCGGCGAAAAAGTTGGCGCATTTTGTGCTGAATTAACTTGCTCGCTTCGAGGTGAAGAGGGTGATGATAAGGCTGATTCGTTTCGCAGCACATAAACGGGCTCTCGTCACGACGAGGAATGTCTAAAGGCGAAGTAAATCTAAACCAAATTGTAAACACTTTTATTACACAGTGCTAAGCAACCCATACACCCATTACAATGCAACTGTAGAACAGAGAACGAACAATATTATAATTCAAAGATTATCACCTAAAATGATTATTACTGTATTAGTTTATCAAAAAATAGGTATCATCATTCATGCCTGCGTTTTAAATCCTTGCCACCATTAACACTAGTTATAGGTCAATAAACAGTTAGTAAATAAGCCTAGTCATTGCAACACATCATATTATGCTAGAAAACCATACAATAAATGTTACTTATGATGATGGAAATAATGCTTCGAAAAGGCTCCGTAGCTCGAAATTCACCAACATCACCATATACTACTCAGCGGCGCACTCGCCGGTTGATCAAGCAAACTTTCATACAACCGCGACTGCTATAGCATCTGTGTGCATGAGAGGGGGGTACGATAGCCGGCAATACATGTTCAGCTTGTTTGTGTGCGAAAAGCATGTAATATGACAGTAAGCGCATCTGGACTACAGAAAAAGTGACAGTAAAGATAGATCTACTAGTATTTACTATGGCAAATCGCATTCTTTAGCATTTGCGCTCAGGAAAGAACCTTAAATCAAGACTGCTATAGAATGCGTGTCACAAAAGTTACTCAAAATTCGAATGCTATAGAATGTCTGTCCGCGAACGTGTTAATATCTCAAGGGAACTCTTTACTGGGATATAAAGTATCCTGTTTCAATCCAGGACTTTCTCTATTTGCATGCCAAATTTCGTATTAAGTTATTATCTCGTTATTTAGTAAAAATCATCCAAATAAAATATCCAAACATCCAAATATCCAACCATCTAAAGATCTTCACAAACTTTCGCATTTATAATATTAGTACGATTAGAATAATGCTATCAGTAATTTGCAATGTCTGAGATTATTTATAGCAAATATGAGTTACGGGTCAACGAATGTCAGTGGTTTGACACAGTTTCATCTTTCGGAAACTTATGTCTTCTTTTTTTTCCGAACTAAACGCAAAGCTCCAGCATGCTCGATATTTTTATAGTAGGTACGATTTTAAGGCATTAAATAAGATTGGAATATAAACTTCGTTTTCACACCCGTAATAACAAGCTGGCAGCTATTACTTCAGGACCCTACATTGGCGTATCTAGTTATTTTCAGGGGGGCCTGATTTCTGATATGCCATTATTTAGGTGTCCATCGTAGAATTCCGAAGGTGACCCTACATACTGGGATGGGCACGGCTTACCAGGCTCCCTACCCCTATGGGACCCTACTCGACAGTGGCGCCAACTGGTGAGCACAGAAACGGTAGCCCTCAATTTTTAACCGACTTCCAAAAAAAGGACGGTTCTCAATTCGTCTGTATGTTGTTTTTTTTTGTGTGTTTGTTCACCGATTACTTGAAGACGGCTGGACCGATTTGAAAAATTCTTTTTTTGTTTGAAAGGGTAGACTTCCGAGGTAGTTCCATTGCAACCAAATCAGGATCTGATGATGGAATCTTGGAGAAATCGAGGGAACTCTTCAAATATCATAGGCACACATAAAGCGATTTTGGTATTTTTCTTAGTTTCTCGTGCATTTCTTATTAGAAATAAGTTTCTAGTCTTAACCGACTTCAAAACAATGAGCAATTTTTTAATATGTTTATCATCCTAATCCTATCCCAAAGAAATAGATAATCAACAATTCATATGTACATATACATTCATAGTTTTTAACCTGTTGTTTTTGAAGTCAGTGCCAGCTAAGGAGCTCAACACAGCCAGCTTTGCGTGGCAGGAACCAACTTCAAAAATAAAAGGTTAAAAACTATAAATATCTGTATATGTACATATGAATCGTTGATTATCCATTTCTTTGGGGTAATAAACATATTATTTTTTGGTTTTAGTTTAAGTTTTTGGAAGTCGGTTTTATTTAAATATGTTTGAGTCTCACGGTGGTTTTCTAAGTGAAATGTATTTCCTTCCTTCCTTTTTCCTTCAATCCGAGGATAAGTTTGTCGTAACGGTTGCTCAAACAGCGCATGCGCGGGGCCAGTGTCAACTCGGGCGCAGAGGTCGCAAGCCACGCATATCCGCTGCACCACAAATAACATCCCTATTCCTATTTCAATAGAGTTTAGAATCGTATGGGCCAAATCGGTATTTCGGTACGGTAAAAATCTTAAATTCAAAGTAGTAGTTAAGGAATTCATAAAATTCGTTAGTTAGAAATTATCGATACTTCTGTGTGAATGAGCGGTAGAGTGGGACGCAACGGTAAAACATGCACAGTCTCAACCTATTTGAATCCTCCACGGCCGGCGCGGACAGTAGAACTCTTTCACTGAGTCTAGGAGTGGCTCACTCCGCGATTTCGCCGCGCGGCCACTAGTTCCAAATTTCGCCCCTTCGGCACTGTATACGGTAGTTTTTCTTCCTACAAAAGGTGCATCGGGAGCGCGCATGTGTGCGCGCCGTGTACGGACGCACCTCAGGCAAGGATTTGAGCATGCGCGAGCATGCCACAGTATGGCGTTCACTCACACAGACGCGCGTCGTGCGTCTGTGTAAATACGTGTCGCGCGCTCCTAAACGGCCGAAGTCGTACTACTTGGTTGTCTTTATACTTTGCCTTCGGAGTCGATCTTAGCCAGCGGCCAGAGAGAGCACGCGTTGCGTTAGCGAGAGGCGGTCGGATCCGGTGCGTTCCGTCCGGTGGTCGGACTCGAATGTCAGTTTTGTTAGAAAGAGACACTTCTGTAGGGAACGTGCACGAACCATAGGTGGCAGCACTTAACGACAAGAGAGACACGGGCGGACAATAGAGGAAACTATCACCCCTGTCAAATCAAGCTGTCAATGTCAATGACAATATGTACGTGTCAATGTCAAATATGGCAAGTCGTAGCTACACTGACGTTAATCGTCCTTCATCGCGAGAAATTAACGGCGTTTTCATCAATGTGGCTCCAGCATGAGAGGGTACGTGATTTAGTTTGGCGACATCATTTGGTAGCACCTTCGTCATGCACGTTCCCTGAGAAATTTAGCTGGGCCAACATGGGCTGGTGTGAAGCTTCGAGGGATATGAAGGGGAGAAAATCGTTGAGTTCAATGGATAATGATTTCTCCGAGATGGGTGTACCTACCGATATTTCTGACAAATAAGAAGCAAACGGAGGTTTATTGAACAGACTATATATTAATCGTCACCATTACCTCATATAAACAGCCTATATCAGTCCACTGCTGGACATAGGTCTGTCCCATAGCACGCCACTGAGCTCGATCTTCAGCTCTCCTCCTGCAGTCACCACCTTGCCTTCGAATATCATCACTATCACTGCACCTTGTTACAGGGCGTCCTACACTACGTTTTCCGATTCGCGGTCTCCACTCAGCTCGTTTGCCCCAGTGGTCGTCGGCTCTACGACAGACCTGCCACTTCAGGTTGCTGATTCGCACCATTACATCTCACGAGTACAATCAGGATTCTTTTTACCCATCAATCATTTGGGCGAATCCAAAAGTTCCTAAGCATAGAGACGTTGGCTCTCCGTGTTTGTTCTACCGTATGTACGGCGGGGAGTGTTCTGAGGAACTTTTTGGGCTCGTGCCTCCGTCACACTTCTATCACCGTACCTCCCGCCTCAGGAATAAGGTTCATCCACACTTTTTAGATGCTTGGCATCTCAAGAACATGCGGGTATCACTCTCTTTTTTGCCAAGAACTGGCAGGATGTGGAATGAACTCCCACCTGAGGTGTTTCCAGCGCGCTATGACATGGGGTACTTCAAGAAACGAGTAAACAGGGCTCTCAAAGATCCGCAACGTATAGGTAACACCCCTGGTGTTGCAGATATCCATGGGTGACGTTGACTGCTTTCCATCAGGCGTCTGCTCGTTGCCACTTATAAATAAAAAAAAAGCATTTTGTTGTTACAGTCAAGGGCAAAGATAAATATCCACATAAAGTTCCAAAATATGCAAACATAAACCTTACTGCTATAATAATAAGAACTGTAGTCTTTGCATCTAGCAGGGGCTATCTCTGTGTGCGTCCCATGTCGGAAGGGCCTCTACGCGTTGGCTTCGGCTCCGCGCACGCCTCCTAAAAGGTCCGGGACACCATTGTGCCGTAAATGAGTAAGACCTGTATACATATTTTTGAAACTATGTAGTGTATACATATTATGCCCTTGACTGTAACAGACATCTAAACTATACAACTTTCACGACAGATTTTATGACTGTATGCTTTTCTTTCCGGTTTAAAATTTATTGTCATCGTTTGTAATATTACTCCTATACATAATACATGGAAAGCTTGTACCTAACAGTAAATTACTGCCACTTCCTTTATTAGGCGTTGTATAATCTAATTAAATTACACTCTCTGAACAACATTCTTAAAACTTAGTCATATTTCTTTATTTTATCAAATATCTCGGCGAGCCCATTGGTTAGGCTAGATTTAGGCTAGGTTAATCCTAGTTTAGTACTTAGAATCTTGTATTAGTACTTATTTAGCTAGGATAAATTATCCGTGTAAAATTATAAAATTAGTATGTATTTAAATTAAAGTTATAAAAAATCATGTCTAATATACAGATCGAGAGCTTTGGAGATAGTAGTTTATGCAACTGATAGGTAGGTACATAATGTTAAAACACGAGTGTGGTTTTCATAATAAGATCACACGAGTGTTTTAAGTATTTTAGGAGCCCGTAAATCTAAGTAGAAATAACATAAAATTGCCAGAAAATCGCGCAATAAAAAGGTATATTTAGGGTTCCGTACACTCAAAAGGAAAAAACTGTACCCTTATAAGATCATTTTGTTGTTCGTCTATCTGTCCGTCTGTCAAGACCCGTTATCTCGGGAACGCGTGTCGGTATCGAAATGAAATTGAAATACTCAAGTCTCCGGTCCCTTGAAGCTGTAAAAAAATAAAATTTAGATTAACGTAAAAAAAGATAAAGCCGTTTATGCCGCAAAATTCACACATTACATAACTAGGGTGGTAATACAAAGGAAGGCCGAGATCGCAGAAGTTTGCGGCCCGAGCTGAAAGCGAGGGACGTAAATATGCGATCGAGGGCTTTCTTTATTACCTCCCGTGTTGTGTACATCATTTTATGTCTACACTTGGCCAGAAAGCGGCTTTTTCCGTACGCGCAGCGTGCGGAAAAAGTAACTTTATGGCCAGGTGTGGCATAAAACCTATATTTCGACACCCTCAAGGAAACCAACATTTATAGGGTACTTCCCGTTGACCTAGAACTATGAAATTTAACAAGTAATACCCTTTTATAGTACACGTTTCTCTTCTATTATAAGTTTGAGTATGGGGAAAATAGAAGGGAAACGGGGAAGGGTAAGAAGGAGGATGAACTGGCTCGATAACATCAAAAAATGGACTGACATCAAGAACGCAGCCACACTCGCAAGATTGGCCAAGAACAGAGAGGACTTTGCAAAGGTGGTCGCCGACACCCGTTAGGGTATGGCAGAAGAAGAAGATACTACACGAACCTATAGGTATATACGTACCAGGGGCGTGGCGTCCAAAGAACTCGATTCCTACCGGCTTGCCCAATATCAGGAATTTGAGCACCTTATTCTACAGCTCTTAAAGGAAATGTATGTCAAATCTGCACCGGCTTGCCCAAGGATATCTTTTACGCCACGCCACTGATACGTACCTATACGGGGGCCTCCGGAGGCTGCCTCCGTCGGTCTTCGTTCGTGTTGGCGGTAACTTGTGTGAGTAGTTAAATATCTATCTTCTTTAAGATCCTCACAAAACTATCTTTTGGCCCAAGTTATTTCCTCTTCCAAATTTTATAGCGATTCTTTTATCTTTCAAGCTATCCGAATGTGGAATACCCTACCGCAAGAATTAAGGCGTGCAAAATCCCTTCCCATTTTCAAGACTCTACTCAAGCAGCACTACCTATCACTCCCTTAAAGTTAAGTCGATTTGTTGGTGTCGTTTATTTCAATGAATGCATTTATTTATTGTTTGTTTATATGTAGATGTATGTATATGTCGGATACACGCGTGACTGACTGTCAGGTCAGGATGGGTTAGCTGCAGAATCCTGGCCGTTGAGGTATGTTGGTTAAAGAAGTGGATTCATGTCAGATCAAATCATTTATTCGTCTGATTCTTTTGGCCGCTTCGGTAAATGACATTCTGGTGAGAAGAAGGGCCGAAGAAACTCACCAGGTTCTCTTTTCAATCATCAGGCATTACAATAGTTGTTACAATATTATGGCGTAGATACTCAAGAGAGCAAATAGACAATTACGTTACACAATATGATTCTTTTCACTATTAATCGACAGAATTACAATTATCAAGTAGCAACTTTAACTACTGGCAGACGAACTGACAGAATCGTAAGACAAGTGTTGTCGCCACGACAGTCAGAAAGAGAATCGACACTCTTGCCCAACGAATCCGTCTACGTGCACCGCAACCGGTCGTTACGTCACACGGCGTTCGCGCCATTTTAAATCTACTTAGTACTACAGTAGTCAATTGACAGTCTTGGATTTCTTGAACTATCGCTGCTGTCCACGACACGGCCATCCTGCATAGCACACGTCCTCGTGTGTCTCTCCTGAAACAAGCAAAAAACAACACAGTACGCCATTCGGTCATTCCTGACAATAATCACCAGAGTGACAAAAAAAATAAAAACCGACAAAATAATTTTATTTTCATTTCTCCGTAATAGTTCTTTACGCTACAACTAAACACATAGCAAAGGTGACTATGAAAATAAAGTGGAATTTGTGGTTTATTATTTCTCAATATTTACAGTGGTACAAATCAACTTTTAACCAATTACCAATTGAATCATTACTTGGATATTTACGTGCACACATATGGTCTTGGACTTATGTAACAACAGCAATGATTAGCTAAGTAAGAGACTGGCAACCTGTTCGTGGCCTAATGGCAATTAAGCCCACACAGCAAGTCACATGCTTGCTATTACGCGCATCCACCAAATGGATCGCCGTGCATCCCCCTGGACTACACTACGGTCTGCAGTAGACCCGACCTCCACTAGGGCTAGCCGCGCACCGCGCATCCACGGACTACTCAGAGCAGATACCGACTTCTAACGGACTACGGCTACGATCTAACCTCTAGTATAGTCGACCAACCGAACCAAGAACCATCCCTCACTAAGCAACTAATAAAAAATCATAAAACAATATTATTGTTTCAATTACCATCCCGATTTTCCTTTTCTACAGTAATGTCAATTGGTATTTGGCTTTCAGGCATTTTTCGCAGCCTATCGTGTGCGTACTTATAGGTGTATCTAGAGTTTAGTACTTTCAAAACAAAACACCACTTTGTGATATCAAATGGACCTTTGAATTTGGGGCGAACTTTATTTAGTTCCTTTCTTGTTTACTAAATCAAAATAAAATTCAAAGCTAGAGTTCAAGTACCCATTACAACCAAACATTTTTCAAAAACTAAAATTTCAAGGTAAGTACCGCTTTTGTCCGGCAATTTCTGTAGTGTTACAACCATCCTTGTGGTTACTCGGCATAAAACCAACTCCGTAGTCCTATGCGATACATCCGATCACCACTGAGATCATTATGACTCCAAAGGACATTTATCTTGATTACCAAATTTAAAAATCACACAAACTTTACTATACGGAAACTTCCAAATCACTTAAATTAACGGGTATTTGTCTCTCGACCATTTTTAGCACATCGCAATATTTTCAATCACTAGAACCCATAGAACCGCGCCTTTTCTCACATCAGTAAACTTTACATTACTTCCAAACATGAATGCGTAACTAGGAATTTGTAAAAACATTAAATTTAAAGGTAGTTGAAAACAACGGTTGACAACATTTATTTTCCTCTCAAGAAACGTAGTAGCGTTGATTCGATTTTATAACGGAGAAAACTATATCCGAAACAGCTCGAACAGTTACAATATTGTAATACGAACAATTGTCGGGTAGAATGTAAAAATAAGTGACTGTCATAACTACTTCGTAAACTTCGTTTTTACTGTTAACTTTTTCATTGTTAATCTTAAATGGCAAACTAAAGTTTTTCTGACAATTTAAAAGTAAAGTTTCGCTTTGTGAGAAAATACTCGGGCCAAGAATCGTTATAAAATGAGTACGACTCACCAGATCACATTAGATTTCCACAAACTCGCGAATCTTGCAGGTGTTGGTGCCTGTTGTTGACTAACGCCCCTGGAGCACCGTTGCCGCCCATGTCACCTTGTAGTGGCGCATCCGTAGCTGGACTAGCTGGTAGTGTGTGGTGATGTAGTCCAAAACAACGAATCTTCTTTTGCTCGCGGCAGCAGATCAAATGATGATATTTTTTGTGTCTTCAAACCGTACTTCTTGAAGGATTCTTCATTGTCTTCGACTATATCTCACGGTGTTGACTGTTGTGCAGTGTAAGTGCCTCTTTTATTTTCGGATATCACAATTAATAGTGTTGCGGTCAAAGTTTCTTCAGAGACTGTATTTAAACAAAACCGGCAGTGTTGGATATTCTGAATACATTAACGTAGGCTGTGCTGTAGTTGCTGGTCTTGCTTTGAAGGTAAGAAATTGTCTTCTTTTCTAGTAAACCATTTTTGTTTTGTCACAATGATTCTACACGCAGTAAATGCATCCGTTCGGTTGATTATCATTGACTCACATGTCCACTGTTGAGATCCAAGCATTTGCAAAGCATGTCTAATTCGCTAGGCACAAAATCTCATAATTGCCTTTCACTGGATATTGACGAAGATGTGGAATGCCTCAAACACTGGAAATCATCCTGTGGGCGCTGATTACATCCCACGCCTGATGTCGGATACACGCGTGACTGACTGTCAGGTCAGGATGGGTTAGCTGCAGAATCCTGGCCGTTGAGGTATGTTGGTTAAAGAAGTGGATTCATGTCAGATCAAATCATTTATTCGTCTGATTCTTTTGGCCGCTTCGGTAAATGACATTCTGGTGAGAAGAAGGGCCGAAGAAACTCACCAGGTTCTCTTTTCAATCATCAGGCATTACAATAGTTGTTACAATATTATGGCGTAGATACTCAAGAGAGCAAATAGACAATTACGTTACACAATATGATTCTTTTCACTATTAATCGACAGAATTACAATTATCAAGTAGCAACTTTAACTACTGGCAGACGAACTGACAGAATCGTAAGACAAGTGTTGTCGCCACGACAGTCAGAAAGAGAATCGACACTCTTGCCCAACGAATCCGTCTACGTGCACCGCAACCGGTCGTTACGTCACACGGCGTTCGCGCCATTTTAAATCTACTTAGTACTACAGTAGTCAATTGACAGTCTTGGATTTCTTGAACTATCGCTGCTGTCCCCGACATATATATATATATATATATGTATATATGTGTGTGTGTGTATTTATTTACTTGTATTTGTCCTGTTTTTGATAATAATCTGTTTTCATTTCCTTGTGCACTACCTACTCACATCTGATTTTGTTTTGCGCCCACTCTACTACCCTAAGGTTGTCTGGAAGAAATCGCTTATTAGCGATAAGACCGCCTGTTGTTTACCATTTATGCTGTTTTAGATTTAAGTTTTTGTAATCTTTTGTTTTGGTGCACAATAAAGAATATTGTATTGTATTGTATTGTAGTTACGGCTGCACATAACAAAAAGCACACATCAATACCTTTAGACTCAAAGGGCGTAAACGCCGTAGGTGCTAATGGCGTTTACGCCCTTTGAGTCTAAAGGTATCGACATGTGAGTGTCACCAACGAAGTTGCCAAGCTATAGGTACCTGTTTGTCTTTATACTTTGACATTCATCATCATCATCAGCCTGCGGCAGTCCACTGTTGGACGGAGGCCTTGACATTGTCGTGGCAATATTGACGGCAACATCAATAAGTAACCAGACGCCGTTAAAACCATCGAGTGTGTACTAATGGCGATCGGCATTATATCTAATGAAGGTGTCATTTGTTAACGAGTTGCCAATAGACAAGCCATTAGCGCTAAGGCATCCTGTTAGGTAAAACGATTGCGTAATACGGGAGGAGTGCAACGCAATATATTATACTTAGGCACAGTATAAGTAATAGTTCCGTACAGAAGTTTCTCTTTCTAACGAAGCTGACGTTCGGGTCCGGCCGCCGGACGGAACGCACCGGATCGGACCGTCTCTCTCTATCGCATAACGCGTGCTCTTTCTGGTCGCGGGCTGGGTCGCGGGGCTTCAGGGCCGCGCCGTGAATTAGGCTGCGTTTTCACCAGGGATGAGCGAGGATGCTTAGCGAGGGATGTGTTTGTCATGAACCAATAGAAACAGCTCAGCGGAGCGAGGATAGTTAACGGTAAAGACAAACACATCCCTCGCTACACATCCTCGCACATGCCTGGTGGAAACGCAGCCTTAGGGCCTGGTTTTGAGACTAGAAGACATCAACGGGTTTTTATTTTTACCCGACTGCGGCGAAGCCCAAAGGAGGGTTATGTGTTTGACCCGTATGTATGTATGCATGTATGTCCGTTCCTGTGTCCGGTCGTAACTACTCAACGGCACATCCGATTTTGATAAATGATACATCATTAGATTCGTCTTGATGGTGCGAGTGTCACTGGGTATGAAGTTCATTAAAATAAACAAAATTGCGGATTTAATGCAGTTTCAAAGTGCACCGCGGTCGGGTTTTTTTTTAGTAACAATGTGGTTATTACAATACAATACTCTTTATAATTGCACAACAAAAAGTGACAAAGATGCTTAAATAAACAGGATACTTATTAGAGACGTATGGCAACAGGCAATCTTATCGCTAATGAGGCGATCTCTCCCAGACAAACTTTGGGCAGCGGACATACTACTGGGGCTTTACATGCTGTGCCTATCAGTGGCGTGGCGTAAAAGATATCCTTGGGCAAGCCGGTGCAGATTTGGCGTACATTTTCCTTAAGAGCTGTAGAATAAGGTGGTCAAATGCCTGATATTAGGCAAGCCGGTAGGAATCGGGTTCTTTGGACGCCACGCCACTGGTGCCTATAATATTTGAGGGGTTCCCTCAAGTCATATGAAAGAACTCCGTAGTTTATGAACCGATTAAAATAATAAATAATTGAAAGAGATTCTTTTTAGGGTTCCGTACCTCAAAAGGAAATAACTGGCCAAGAGCATGTCGGACCATGCTCAGTGTAGGGTTCCATAGCCGTAACTATAAGGTAAAAAATACGATGTAAAAAAGTACAACAACAAAAGAGCGTATCTTCATAGCAATTACGTCCTTTTGTTGAGAAGCGCAGTTTATCGGCAATAACTCAAAAACGGTTAATCCGATCTTGTTGAAAATAATTTTCGTTGAATGTATTAATTAAGCGTTATCTTTGTAATTTTTTTTATATTTTTCGGACGCACGGTTTAGAAGATAGAGGGGGGGGGGGAGGGACACAATTTTCACAACTTTCGGAGCGATTATTTCCAAAGGTATTCACTTAATCAAAAACATTACTTAAAAACCTTAAAATGTTTTTGGAAGAGCTGTCAATCTATGTACCACACGTTGATATTTTGTAAAAAAAAAAATTTTTAGGTTCTTTAACATGTATGGAGTGCCCACCCTAAAAATATTTATTTTAGTTATTTAACTACCAAACTAAGTAGCGGCTTATACAAGACACCTATATTCCAAATTTCATCAATATCCATTGTGTAGTTTTTGAGTAAAATGCCTGTGACATACGGACGGACGGACGGACGGACATGACGAAACTATAAGGGTTCCGTATTTGCCATTTTGGCTACGGAACCCTAAAAACTGAACCTTCATAGGACCAGTTTGTTGTCCGTCTGTCGGTTTGTCTGTCAAGACCCGTTATCTCGACAACGCGTGGAGGTATCGAATTGAAATTACAACCATATACTTAGGTGTACAGTCCCTTGAAGCTGTGAAAAAATCAAACTTCTAAGTTAACGTAAAAAAAGGTATGGCCGTTTATGCCGCAAAAAATGTAGGTACATTTCGACTCTCTCAGGGAAACTAAAATTTATAGGGTACTTTCCGTTGACCTAGAACTATGAAATTTGGCAAGTAATACCGTCGTATACTACAAGTATAGAGAAAAGTTTGAAAACTATACATTTTTAATTAAATCATAAAAAACTATAGTCTTTACGAGTATTTAAACTACGGAACCCTCGATGGGCGAGTCCGACTCGCACTTGTCCGCTTTTTAGATTAGTTATTATGATTTCAACCGTATTAGCCACGTCTTTAATGCTACAGTTAAAGTACCGCGTAATAAACGTGATTTTATTAGAGACAGTTTTGAAAAGGCCTCTTCTGAGGGAAAATGGTTCAAATACCTGACCGTGGACAGGCTAAAAACTAAACCCAAAGTGACCCGAAGGTTGTCTGAAGGAGATCAGTATCGCGAAGTCACCGCCTATTGTCTGCAGTTTTTCAGATAGTAAAATATAATGTACATATTAGGTATGTAAGTATCTTTACTTATGGTATCTCTTTTAATGTTATCTGAAATATTAAACATCCAAAGCATCGAAACTCGGAAATAGCATTTTGAGTTCCAGCCGATACAGTTGCTTTTATGAAAATAAACACATGTCTTCCTAAATGGATGCCTAGATATTTCACTTATCGTTTGTTGTCACACAAATTGCTTGATAATTATCGATACCAAACGACGTTATAAGACGATAGTAAAAATCGGGTCTATTTTTATAATTCATAATTATTGATATTTTCTATGATGTCTTTTAACATTTGAAAATCCTCCGAGCCGTCAGGATTTTTAGTCATAAAGTTACGTAGAGAGAAGTATTGATAAAAGGATATAATAATAACATGGAGCGGACCCACGCTTTGCTGTACCTAGTTAGGTAGAAATCCCAAGATCAAAAATGCAGACGTTGGCAAGTCAGAAATGATGATTTTCCAGACGAACAGAAATATGCTTTGGTGAGCTCTTCTTATAACGAGGAAGTTAAATGAGGGATAATGTGGTCTTAAAACAGAGTAAAAGGGGGAAGAGGGGAGACAAGCTTCTTGACTACACAAAGTCGGGGCTCCTTATCACCCATAAGGATGTTTTTAAGTGAGATAATGCGTGCTCAAATGAGAGCTAATGGGGGAGAGGGGAGGGAAGTTCCTTGACTACACAAATCAAAGTCGTGACTCCTTATCACCCATAAGTATGTCAAAGGTCCCCAGGCTTATCAGATGCAGCGGAGGGCGCGCCACGTGGCCTGCAGCGGGGGCGTGGGGCGTGGGGCGGCCGACCCGCCTCCGGCCTCCGGCCGCCAGTCGACTCCGCGCCGCGCTCGGCGCCCCACGCGTGTGCACACTCAGGAGTGGCGGTTCGCATCTTACCGGGCAGCATTAGAGTCGTTTCGTTATTTTCTAATACTGTCAGGTAAAGATGTCGTCCGAGCTCCACGTTCAACGGGAGACCGCGTGGTCGACGCTGCTGCAGCTGTTACGTCACTGTCACGTGGTGCGCCGGCGCTTGCCATCGGATTAGCATACGCCAGCCACATCACACCCGCACTCGTTACTTGGTAAAATCTGTGTATTTGAAATTGTGTAAAACCCAGTTCCGCAAACGTCCGTTAGCGATACCACTTTAACCATCATAAAAAGTGCCATCGTGACACAGGATCCTAATTAATTTGCACCCCAATAATGCTCAGCGTATTCTGTAAAAAAAATCTATAAAAAAAGTTAAGTTTGTCAGTCTGTCCGGTCGTACCGGGTCCGGCGCGTGCGTCCCGGGCCGCCATACGCTTGGCTGCGCGCGCGCACTTAACGCCACTAATTAACATTCCTTTGCACGCCCGTCCCAATAGTCACCAAGACATGGTCCCTAGACATATCATTGTTGTGACACACTATTTGTAAA
Source organism: Eudemis profundana (assembly GCA_947034925.1). NCBI lineage: Eukaryota > Metazoa > Arthropoda > Insecta > Lepidoptera > Tortricidae > Eudemis > Eudemis profundana. The sequence continues at coordinate 25,154,568 of OX344802.1, forward strand.
CGGTCGAGAATTGTCGCTAATTTAATCATGTACGGATATGTCAGCTGGCCGGGGTCGACAAACTTGTAAACTTGGCTGGTGGCGAATTGACGGGCTGCCAAGTTCGACTGCAGCGAGACTCGCCCACCAGCCGTTCCGATCCGACTATTCTCTTCACATCCACTCAACGATGATTTCACCTTTCAAAACATGTAACGAGTCCTATTTAACCCTCTCAAACGTGTCCTCAAAAGCAGCCAGTTCGATTTTACCCCCCGAAACATGTGCGGAGTCCGATTTTACTCTTCTAAACATTCAACAAGTTCCAGCGAGCACGCCGTTGGCCGTTGCCCGTGTCACTCGCAGCACCAATAGAGTTTTACTACATCTCAAGATTTGTAATGATAATTCAGATCTTTTGGTCCTACGACAGGATTGTGGCCGGATATTCAAAATATTCGGTAATTTTCTGAACGAAATGCCTCGGCAGATCTCTTCTTTTATTATAGGAAATTTGCTTTTAGAACGTCTGTGAAAGTACAAAACTGACTCGTGACCAAATCTCAGGACTATCTATGATAATAGGGCATTTTCTCCGGACTTTTGATTTTTATCTGGTAACCCTTAGCGCTTACTGGCTACTTCGCTTGTCGCACGGCAGCGACCTGTCACTTTCACACTATATTGAAAGGAAAGGAATAGTGAGTGTCGCACGACCCAGCTATGCTAGGTGGTCGCGTCTCGCCACATTATGCAGGAGCGGGTGGAAAGTTTCGTCTCCGAATATTAAGATGTGGGCCAAGGCCCAACAGCCGCATTCAGATGCAACCTCGATTCTGCGTTTTTTAATTGCTTATTACGACTTCCGCTTCTGGTGAAACACGCTGAATAAGTTAGAAATCTCATTTGAATTGGTTACATCCTACTTTTGGAAACTTTCTTATCAGATATCGCTTGTGCTGAGGGTCCGCCGCTATCGTTGGGGTTATCAGCCCCAATATTTGCGGAGTGTCCGTCCGGCCGCTGCCTACATTTCGAGGTCCGTGGTGAAAGCAGCGGTAAATTAATCGTTCAGGTGGATACCGCTTTCGAATTGAATTTTTATTGGCAGCGCGGCGGGACCGGTTCTTAATTTCCTCGGCGAGTTTGGGAGTCGTTGACCGGCGCTCCCGGTGACGTCACGCGTCCCCGGGGTCGCTAATCAGCCATAATGTTATTAATAAGCGGGGGCGCGGGCGGCTCGCCCTCCATAAACAGAGTTTATGGCCCATCGTGAGCATGCGACACGCAAACCCCTCCGACATTGATGGTTGTCGAGCGCTTCAGCGGACGAATCTACTGTCTTACACCAACTTGGTCAATCTTGATAAAGAACTTGTAATTACTATGAACAAATATTATTGCTTTAGAAATATTATTCCAATGATCCATTGATCGTTACGTGACATTGTGAGAGTACTATGACAGAATAGCTGCGTGCATTAGCACCTTGCGACTAATTTGTGGCATGTTAAAGGAAATTTGATGGTGACATGATCGACCCATTAAATAGTCTGACTATTATTGCTAATGTCGACGTCTATTTATAACCAGCGAGGGGTTTTCGTGGCTTATTGCTTTTGCTAGTGGATCGACTTCAACATAGATATTTGCTGTTCCCCATTATTGTCATTTTGGCGATCATGCGGAGCAGCGATTAGTGATGTTGCCTGCTAAGATCCCGAGCGCTGACTCGGATCGAATCAATTTAGTATTACAGACTTTTCTGGTTAGTTTCGGGTACTAGCTTCAGGAATGTTGTCTTTGGGGACAAATAACTTATGTAGTTGTCAGGTGGTAGTCACGTGTCTCTCAAAAACGTGGACTGATCGACGCGGTTTCTCTCTTTCCATAGCATCGTTTCTTGCTAAGCTATTTGATTCGTGTCTGATCACGAACTTGTTTATAATTTAGGAGTAAACCAAAAATCAATATGATCGCCATGCGAGCATCGTGGCCAGCCGTTATCTGGTGCGCGGGCGCCGCGGGCGACGGGGTGACGGGGGGAGGGGCGTTATCTGGCGACCCGCGACCCGGAGCTGGCGATACCCCCTCCCGGCCCCGCGACCCCTCGACCTTTGCGACAGTTCTAACGTCCCTTCGTCAGATCGGTTACGTGATCCACCCCTGATCGACCTTTCGTCATCATGTTAACCAGGAGACGTGCTCTGTCCCTTTCCCTACAGCCTTCAAAAACAGACGGTTGTACGCTTTTTGCTTCCGTCGACTTCTGGTGAATTGCTGTTGTCATGTTTAATGTTTTTAAAAGAGAAACTGATGAGTTTCTTGCATTGCGGCGTTTATCACCAGAAGTCATATTTTTCGAAGCGCTGCGAATTAGGCCCGTAAAAGAGCCCGTAAGGCCTATTTACAAATAAATAAATGAATCGAATTACCTATTCTTCTTTTTTTCTCTACCTAGGTATATCTAGTCCTATTAGACTCATAAAATAAGAGTAACTACATATCTGTGTTGCGTGGGACTACGATTACTTTGCAGAACGAAACATGGCAACACCTCCGATTAAAAGTCAAATTTCTATGAATATGTGACTTTTAAATGGAGGTGTTGCCATGTTTCGCTCTGCAAAGTTATCATAGTCACACTCTATATAGGTGACAAATGTCAGCATACGTGATGACAAAAAATGACGATGGATAAAATAGATCAGAGAGCAAATAGAGGGTGGTGGTCCCAGTTCGAAAGTTAAGTTTTCCATCGCCCTTTTCCTCTTATAACAATCTCAATTTTGCATAACGTAGAGAAAAGGTTCTTTAACTTTTTTTGGTCACGGACCACACACATTATTTCGAAAACCTTACGGACCCTTTCCGGATACAATCAGAGAAAAAGAAAATCAAGGGCACATGAAAGTTTATGTTGTACGCGTAGCCACGGACTCCCGGCTCTCGTATCACGGACCCCTAAGGGGTCCATGGACCACAGTTTAAGAAACCCTGGCCTAGAGGGAAGACGTGGAAGTACAGTGTACGATATTAAACTTAGCATTTGAATTTGAAATCTAGTCCTCTGTTATCTACATGATGCCGTTTTATTCAATGCATGTATACGAGTAGTACTCGTCGAGTAGGTACCTATTGCAGAGGCCCAAGCTGGTCCAGTGGTTACTGTCTGATTACACAGAAGTTACTGCCACATGCAGGTTATATCTATAGGTTGATGTAGTCTGTCTACCTACTTCGATTAATTGATGGTCTCTTGAGGCGTTTCTTCTTTTCAGATATGAAATTTTCCTAAGCGCTAGTAAATCTTATAAACTTACCCTAGTGGCCTATTTGTAGAATCAACATGTTGAATTTCAATTGTATCTCCGTTGGAAAGGGTGCTTTCAGTATGATCGCCTTGAACGGTCAGCAAAGTCTCTAGTGACCATCATCATCAGCCCGTTGAAGGCCACTGCTGGACATAGGCCTCTCCCAAGGTAGGCCACAGAGCCCAGGGCAGCAGGGGGGCAGAGGTGAAGGGAATACACAGAAATATATCGAGATACAAGGATATAAATAGTTCATCGATGTTTGACGTCAAGAGTGTAATTTAGTGATAGAAAACATAGTTTTTTTCATTTTATTGTTAGTGGTATTTGAACAATTACTTAATTTTACCATTGTTATCAGATTTTTCAAATGATAATGTTGATGGCGACGAAAGCAGGTCCCCGGCCCCTCTTTTTAGCACGCGAGGCTTAGTAAGAATGATCTAAGGTGTCAGAATGTTTGTTGGTTCTCTTAGAAACATTCGGACACCTTAGAGAATTATAACTACACATACACTCTTTCATTTTTGGCTTAGCCAGGGTAAAAAAAAATGGTCCCCTTCAGTCCGATACCACGTGTTCACTCCCCGCTATCTCCTTGGCCTGGCTTGGAGTTTAGCGATAGCACTATCGGCGTGGTGACCGACGCCGGCGCAGGCGGTGTGTGCGTGCCGTATTCCTCACTTACAAGTCTTTCTATATGACAGAGTTTTTGCTTCGGAAATCTTGCTTAGTGCGTTCGATAATCTCAAACCCTATGGTTTTATTATTGAAATATGGTTATATTATCGATGATTCGCCCTGGCGTTTCTTCCCCTGGCATTAAAAAATGCACGGACTTATACATTGTGTGCCAATGCCAACATAAATTTACCTAAGAACTAGATGCGCGCGTGAACTTTTTAAATTTTTCATACAAACTTTTATTTAAACGTGTTGGCTGTTTAAGGGTTGAATTTCGAAAAATCCTTTCGTAGTGAACCTTTTTGTTCCCTAAAAACATGTTTTAAATTTCATCTCGCTATCTAAAGTGGTTATACGCTGTATATTATCATTCAGTAACTTAATTACGAAACTGTTTTATTGTACTGTACCTACAGAAGAATATTTTTACTTCAGAACTGGTTTGACACTGCCAAGAAGGATCTGGCTTGTATATGGCACGTGGGTCTTCTGACACAGTGTCAGCAGTCATCTCGGACGCATCGTCATGTGAAACACTATTCTTCGTGGCCATACATTCTGCTTCTACTTGTGTCAACTTGTAGTTCACTTAATCTCATAAGGCTACGCGAAATTCACTACCATTTAGGTATCAACACGTGTACGTACGGTGTACAGATACCTGGACTATTTGATAAATAAAAATGTTATGCAACATAAAAATAAAATAAATAAAATAATTTATTTCTGTAAGTAGGCTCAAGGGCTCTTTTACATGTCTCAACTCTAATTCTTTTCTTTTGGCGCTTCGGGTAATTGACCTTCTGGTGAGAAGAAGCGCCGGAAGAAACTCACCAGTTTCTCTTTTCGACCAACGAGTATTACAACAATATGTCGTTAATATATGATTTCATTAATACATTACATCAAACTTAAAACTACATTTATAGAGGTCTCTCTACGCGTCCTTCATTGATAAAGACATACCTAAACATAACCTCCGTACGAGAACCTCTACCCGAGGCAATACATACATTACACAACTAGGGTGGTAATACAAAGAAAGGCCGAGATCGCAGACGTTTGCGACCCGAGCTGCAAGCGAGGGACGTAAATATGCGATCGAGGGCTTTCTTACCTCCCGTGTTGTGTACATCATTTTGTGTCTACACTAAACTTGGCCCGAAAGCGGTTTTTTACGTAAGCGTAGCGCGCGGTAAATGCCACTTGGCCCGGTGTGGCATAAAAGGAATTTATGATTTTAGCTTCCTATGTATGCTTGTATTTCTTGGAATCGGCTGAACCAGCTGTAAACTGTAGCCTAACATCAAGCTTCAGGCTCGCCCGCCTCGCCCCTCGCCCCGCGCCACGCGTCTGCAAAAGACATCAACGGAGACTCGCGTAACCTTGCAGTACGGATACTCTCGTGAGCTTGCGATTCTTACACGCATCTTGTAATGCCCGTTGCAATAATGCTCGTTAAACCCAAGGGACCGTAAACGGCTATTTTGTCTATGATGCTTCATAGAGAAAAATAGCCTTTTAAAAAAGACCAACTTGTCATAGTAACTCGTTGATATTTCTCTTATTTAGGGCTAATTATTACACAATTTCGACTGAATTCTATTAGAGTCTAATACAGTCGAAAATCTCATTTATTATTTTGTATGGAGTAATATTGTGGGGGTCGATTTCAGAGCGTTTCGAACGCGGCGGCTGTTTTCATTCGTGTTTTAGCAGAAATAGCAGCAAGCAGTGGGGATCACAGTTAATTATTATAAGCGATAGACGGTACTGAGGCTACGCATGATTTAATCAGAAGTTGTCGTCACTCGATAGTCCTTCGCGGTAAAAATTGAGGGACACTTGATGAGAAAAAAACGCCGGAAATATGCCTGAAATCGACCACACGGTGGGTATTGGTCAAAATTCAAGCTGAAATCGGGTTTTCCCACTTAGGTACCCATATTCCGACACGTATAATAATGCTTAATATTAGCTTTGTTAGTTCCTTCATTTCAAACAAATAGATCCTTCAATCAGCTCGCTGAAATTATCAATACTTTTGACATGATCAGGATTTTCACATTTGAATTTTTTTTAATAAATTTGTTAGTGTGAATACTCAGAACTATATTTTTTTTATAAGATACCATATAATTATAATAAATCTTATACAATACTATGCTATGAGTAACCTGAAACTAAAACCTGCAATAAATTTTCAATTTTCACCCCCTTCCCGTGACCCGATGGACGTGAAATTTGATACGCTTATGTAGACCATGTCAATAAAATAATGTTTTAACAAAACTGATGAGTCATTATTGATAAGGACGTGTGTGTAACTGGGTTCGTTCTAGAAATTCTTTTGGTTGTACATTTGCCAAATGTTTTTGTTTTAGCGAGATGCACGCTTTAACAAAAAACATAAGACTGTGTGTTTTTATTCAAACTTTCACGATGCACTCATTATTTATTACGTTATGTAAAACTTAAGGGTCTTTGTACTACGCTACAATCCAATTAATCATAGCTGTCCTATTAAGAACTTAATATGCACTGTTTTGTCGAGAACTATCTATTCCAGTAGGGTTATGATGCTACGCTTTGTCGCGCGATAAATAAATGATAAAGCATCCGTCACTCTCACACATTAGTCAGAACGTGACGGACGATTTATCGTTTATTTATCGCGTGACAAAGCGTAGCATCATACGCCTACAGGTGCAAAGTTGTCGTTTGCCGCATTACCATGTTAGATTAATTTATTGAATATACTATTCAATTTTTTTTTTTATTTTGTTATTCACTTAAGCCATTTTAGGTTTAGTTTTGTGTTAGGCACTATTTAGGCCAGCTGAAGAGAATTGAACCGTACATAAATAAACATACGTAAAGTAGGGATGTAACGATACCGCTACCGATATATCGGTATCGCCGATTATATACAACCGATATTTGAAGAGCGCGAAAAGAATTTGCTGTATGAAAAAAAATCTGCAAAAGGTAATTTAACAAACTTAGTTTATGTATTGGTTAATTACCTTGTGCAATGATAATTACTATGTTAAATTAAATCTTTGGTTCTTAATAAAAAAAATTGAGTTGACAATTTATTTATTTTTACCCGACTGCGGCGAAGCCCAAAGGAGGGTTATGTGTTTGACCTGTATGTATGTATGTCCGTTCCTGTGTCCGCTCGTAACTACTCAACGGCACATCCGATTTTGATAAATGATACATCATTAGATTCGTCTTGATGGTGCGAGTGTCACTGGGTAATAATGATACCTACATCATTAGATTCGTCTTGATGGTGCGAGTGTCACTGGGTATCAAGTTCGTTAAAATAAACAAAATGGCAGTTTCAAAGTGCACCGCGGTCAGGTTATTTTTAGTAAAAATGTGGTTATTACTTTACACTTTCAAGGTTGACTCTCTGTTAAATATAGCCAAGTTTTAGGTATAATAAGGACATACAAATATCTGAAGTTCATACTTAATTATTTAGCTAAGATATCGGTATCGGTACCGTCGATTATTTACTACAATATATCCGCAAAACTATGTATCGTTACATCCCTAACGTAAAGTAGCATACGTCTTGGAAGACAATAACTCATATTTATACCAAGTTTCTCTATTTTTGCAACGGTGTTACGTTGCAACAGGTGAAGGTTTCCAATATCTTTGTATTTGTTTGACATGTGGTATTCAACTATTCATGCACAATTCATGTGTATTTGGTGAGAAATTTTTGGCACTTTTTTGAACGAGCCTATGTCTGGTTGCGTAATAAGCCATAACACACTGTTAACTGAACATTTGTAAAGGAATGTCAACTTTATTGCAACGTGTTAAAGTATGGGTGGTCAGTTAACACTGGCTTCGTTTGTGGGATATTCTTCAGAAATATGTCTGCGGTCACCTTATTCCTCTGGCCCTTTTTCATAGTAAATGTATGGAGAGTTGGAGACAGAGGAATAAGTCGCAGACATATTTCTGAAGAATAACCCTTGTACCCAATTAAGAAATTGTTAACGTGCAGTTAAATTTTGTTTATTTGGTTGCGCACTTTTTCAATGCTTAAAATTTAAAAAAAGGTAACAAAAAGTACAAATCTTAACATTTTGCTAATACTGTAGACTTAGTATAAGTTGGGTAGTTTTTTAATGCCATACATTTTCAGGATTTCTGAAAATTTCATCGCGCAGAGCCCATTAGGTTAGGTTTGTTTTATATGATAAAATCAAAGAATTTACATAAAAACTAATTATGTCAAATGACACATTATGAAAAACTTAACATACGAGTAGTATAAAAATGTACATTCAACCTAATGGACACTTATTGAGCATTTTGTTAAAATTTGCACTTGTTTTCAGAATGTTTTTGGAAATGTTTGAGAATATTGTCAACTTTTAGTGACTGTTATTCAACTTACGTAATTATATATTGCTATTATGTTATTAGAGCTTACTTGTGGAGTAAAAATTTATTTTATTCGTTTTCTTTTTTTGAAAGAACAACGGTTAATTTTGCAATGACTGTACAAGTTAAAATGGCCAGTTCACATTATTCCAGTCCAGTGATCCAGCGGGCTAATCCAGTCCAGTTGTGGACTGGAGCATATCGTTTACATTATTCCAGTCTTTTAAGAGTTGTTAAAGACTGTTACCAAAAACAACCACGCGAATTCACTATATAACGTTCAATCCAGCACTGGATTGACAGTTTACACTATTCCAGTGGCGCTGGATTGGGTGAGCTGGAATGAAAAGTTGACGGTCTCTCCAGTCACTGGACTGGAATGCTCACTGGAATGGGTACATTCCAGTGCATTCCAGTGCGGTTCACATTATTCCAGTAGCATTCCAGCACTGGATTGGATTGCTGGACTGGAATGCTACTGGAATAATGTGAACTGGCCATAAACGCATTTGCAAATAAGCTTTAGGCAGATTTCTTTATGTGATAAGGTAAGTCCTAGTGGATGACACACTAATGCCTAGTTATATTAAAATTTTTGTTTTTTTTTAATCGGCGTCTTTAAATTTTTTATGCCACACCTGGCCATAAAGTGGCTTTTTCCGCATGCTGCGCGTACGGAAAAAGCCGCTTTCTGGCCAAGTGTAGACATAAAATGATGTACGAGTACACAACACGGGAGGTAATAAAGAAAGCCCTCGATCGCATATTTACGTCCCTCGCTTCCAGCTCGGGCCGCAAACATCTGCGATCTCGGCCTTTCTTTGTATTACCACCCTAGTTATGTAATGTACTAAGTTATGTACTATAATTTTGTTCCATATGGAACATGGACTTAACGTAAAATGACAAAATTCGACCTATGTAGATTTAATTTTATTTACTTGTGCGGATTAGTGGTTAAAGTTTGTTGGGTTACTCTTACACGTGCCGACCGTGTATAAGGCGCCATTCAGACGGGGCGAGAACTCGTATGCGAGTTTGATTACATTGCGGGCTACCTAGGTACGATGAGTACAGTTAATCGATTAATCGCCGCAATGAAATGAAAATCGCATATGAGTTCTCGCCCCGTCTAAATGGCGCCTTAATCTAGTGGTAGAGGAGAAAATTATACAACGAAGGTAATGCCAAGGACCATTAAAACAAGAGGACTGTCATTCTCCATACTTTGGATCGTACCCCGACCGCAAGGGGATATCCAGTCAAAAACTAGATGGCGATGTTATAATTGAACAAAGAAACATAGTACAGTAACAATTAGTTCGTAAACAGCTAATAATAAATAAATTCTAACATTTAAATACTGTGTCACGCTTGCAAAGTTGAATAATTGTAAATAATATAATTATTATACCAAGATTATACATAGATGGCGTTGTAAATATCGGGGAACAGCTTCTTGTATGGAGAATGACAGTCCTCGTGTTTTAATGCTCCTTGGTAATGCCTAACCTTAAAATAAGACTGTGATGTGTGCGCAGCTGTCTGATGACGCCTGCGCAGCGCGCCCATTCTGCTGATCAAACAGTCCTGAACGAACACCTTGAGAACGCGGCGCCATTGTAACCCTGTAATATAGCTTCATAAAAATATTTCAGCTATGAATTGTTCTAATTTTTGGTCTTAAAATGCTTGAAAATCCAAGTTAAGTATGTTACAGAGGCAGTTTTTGGGAAATTATAACTTTATACTGTTTTTACCCAAACATCGTCCTTATTAAAATATTAATTCTGAAAAATCGTCTGTATAGGTGAAAAACTTAACTAAAGCACCTATTGCATGTAATAGTAACCTGTCTGTATATACAGTTTGACGTTCCATTTTTGAAAAAGGACACATACATACTGGGCGTCTTAAAACTATGCGACATGAAGGGAAAGTACCTCAAATAATATATTGGAGATAGGATATTTTGCTGAAAATATTTGAGGCACTATTTCCTTTATGTGGCATAGTTTTGGGAAACCCGGTATATGTTCCATATAAATTCCGTACATTACTACATGCAACAGATGCTTTAGTTAAGGCTTTTACCTATAGCGTGGGGAAGTGCTAGTGCACCCGTCCTTGCCAGGATTAAGTATGGGCAATCCTAGCGCATTGCCTCCGAAAGCCATCATAGAAATAGGATGAGGATAGCGCGTTAAAAACTAGAAAGTTTGCCTTAAATAAATTTAAATGATGGTTGATTATCACTAAAATTGTACATACCATCTGTATGTCGTATTCCGTGACCTTATCGTGAGAAGCATGGTGGCGCCATGACACGAGATACGTCAAGGATGGGTGTCGAGTTATACACGTAGCTGGCAACAGTCTAGCCACGCAACCTTTGCCCACAGTAAGCTGACTTTTCATTTTTAGGGTTCCGTACGCAAAGAGTGCCACGGGGACTATTTACAGATAATTGGCTTGTATCCTGATTTTTGTTATACACGGTGGAATTTTAGTGGTTGTTTTCCGTTTAAGGGCATGTTCAGTATCATGTTCTGATTAGGAAAAAGAAAAAAAAACATTTTTTTGACGTAAAAAAAAATGGTCTTGTATGGAGGGTCGGCTAATTTGAACGACCTGCTCCATAGAATATATATTTTTTTCGCGTTAAAAAAAAATCTTCCACTTTTTCCTAATCAGAACACGATACTGAACATGCCTAAAAACGGAAAACAACCACTAAAATTTCACCGTGTATAATCCGTCAATTAGATTATCAAAAAATATTGGACACGTATTTTTTCTTTTGTGAATGAAGCCAAAAATAATGAAGATATAGCCCGTTAAATCCGCGTGACGTCACGAGGTGGCTCGATTTACCACGTGGTAGCGTCCCGAACCCCCGCTACCGAAATTGAATTCTCTTTATCTTGGTAATTTTTTTCTGAGTCAATCAATCCCCTGGCTTATTCCCTATTTGGGGTCAGCCTTCTGATACTATTACGCCATTCTAGGCGATTTTGTGCCATTTCTGGCGTTAGGCTCATTGCCAGTAGGTCATTCTGGATGGTTCGTCTCCAGGTAGTCGGCGGGCGGCCTCTTACTCTTTTACTCTTCTATGGCTAAAACGCGTCGGGTCGTGTGGTCTTCGTTTCTGCGCATTACATGTCCATATCATCGCAGGCGGTTTTCCTGCATCTTATGCTGTATTTCGGCTACTTTAAAGCACCCCCGGATCAGCTTATTGGGGACTTTATCCAGTCTCGTGACACCACCCGCCCATCGCAGTATCTTCATCTTCGTGACATGCATTTTTTGTTCTTCGCATTTTCTGGTTCCCCAGCACTCGGATGCATATAGAATTGCGGGTCTGACGGCTTGTTTATATACAGTGCCCTTGGTCTTAATAGTAATTTTTTGTCTGAGTGACAAAAGAAAAAATAGGTATTCAATATCTAAATTACGGATTTATTAAAAATATGTTTTTTTACCCAGGAAACGAGCCTGTTGTTTGACTCGCTATTGCCCAATAGTTGTCACACTGCTGACACTTCAATCGCTAAAATAAATAAATCTAATGACTTAGTATTCAACATGGGAGCTACTGGGACACTGTCAAAGACTCGGACGTGTATCTATTTTTGTTTCCAACATATTCTTTCCCTTTATGAGTGCCTGGCGTTGTAGCGACAAACGTTTCATAAAATATTATTTTACACCTTTTTTAAAGAGTAAAATTGACATCATCATTTTAACCCTGACAGATGGTTTCTGCCTTCATTAACTTCCGGCGACCTTAACCAGGTCGCCAGAGCATCTGGCCGACCCTCGCTGCGTCTTCTGGTTCGTGGTTTTGCATGATTTTTGTAAAGTCATCATGTACCTATTACGTTTGTTTAATTTAATAGCAATGCCAAGAAAAAAAAACGATTTCCGAGAAAAAAACGATAAAATGAAACACTCGATTTATTTGTTGGCGCTTCAAAACTTCCCTATAACATCCAAACGAACAGTTTCAAAATACGTTTGAATTATGCAATTCGTAACGTGTTTTTTACCAGTTCAATGCCAAAGCCAAGAGGCGTCGGTGCCGAGCCGTTTTATTCATTCATTTTATTTTCCAAACGTCGCACACAGCCGTGTGGACATGTGTGCGGATAGTCAACGAAACCGGCCGCGAGCGCATTAACATTTTATAATAACCGACTAATATAAAAATAGTGTTATGTTCGCATTAATTCCAGCAAGACGAGCTCGAGTCCACAGCTGAGACCCATAAGGGCATATCGACCCAATCGTCGGGTGTGCTTGGGACCTTTCTGCCATAGGGCCTTGGAGACATGGTTCGTGGCGTTTTCGGTGTTGGTCGCCGTCGAGCGCTTTACTGTAATAGTTCAGGTTGCCGACTCGTCGCACCTGCTTGGGACCCGTCCAGCCTTACAAATACCGACCATATTAGCTATACACCGGTGACGTTCAACGCAAGCGCATAACTATAGTTTTCTGGCGATCAGTTTGGTAAATTCACGGGGAATTAAGCTACGAATCTATTCTATCTTCTATAAACCTACCTAGAAGTGGAAATGACATAGTAATTTTGAATTTTAGATAAATTTCAGTTTGGGATTCACTTTTCTGGACATTGTCCTGGAGGTTACGGGGATTCGAATGACTGACATTACCCCAACTAAGTACGATTCGATCTCCTTTAAGATGCCCTGTGACTTGAGATCATCTTGTCTATTTAGGCGTGAAGTCAGTTATACTTTAGTTATGTCCTAATGCAGTTAAGAAGTTTAAACTATGGGGTTGTCACGGGTATACTGTCAGAAGAATCCGTGAACCTTCTAGACCCTGGTCCGGTAAGTTACCTATAACTTAGCTAGGTCTTTCTCTCTCTCTAGTTTCCTTATGATTATGACCCCTCTCTCTCGTCTATCTATACGACATCCCTCCATTCTAGCCAGTGTATATATCAGTGGCTGACTGACTATGCTACCGTGCGCACCACAACCACGTGGGAATAAGAGTTTACTGTGAATCCACTCTCCTCACAACATTTTACGGCTAGAAAGCACCTCACAAGCTGCGTTACCCTTTATTTGACAAAAAATACAAAAGTTCTATAGTTAGTCTTGCTGCGATTACCTCTTAGGACGCCAAGAACACTTAAAAGTGTCGTTTACTATCGTACCTATTACGCCAACACCATCTAAAGGTGTCACGGTGCGGAGCGATATAGACCTACATGCACCAACATAAAGTTCGGTTTTGACACTGTTAAGACATGGCGTCTGATGTGCTGTGTGTTGTCAGATTAAGGGTAACACAATAATCGAATCCGTGAAATGGAAACCGGGACACCTGGCGCCGGATCGTAACGCGGTCGAGTGTCGCTCAGGAGATTAGCGCATTATTTTTAGCGTTACATTGTTATTGTCTGCGTGTGCGCCGTGTTCACATGTCCCCCGCGCATGTGTGCTATAAATACTTGCGCGACGTCGCCGCTGCGTGCGCGGGCGCTGCGGCTGCCCGGTCCGGCCACATTCCGCTGCCTTTGCTAATGAAAGCAGGTATCTTGAACGTCTCACAAGGTAGACGTCGAGTGCTTAACACTGTCCCAGTATTGGTCTGAATGTTAAATCATTAGCAGTAGAGACCACAGACTGTCCATTGGGCATTGTGTCAAACTCTAGGTCGTTTACTTCATTACCAAAAAGATTGTCTAAGTCTCCTTGATACATCAAACGTAACCCCTCAGAACGACTATTTCTAAAAGGATTCCCTTCTTCGCAAGTACCTTTTAACGGAGTGATTATGGTCGTCAGCCGTTGGTGGTACGCTTTACATCACGTTGCCATTGTCAGAGAGCGACTTTCCTGGTGCAAGAAGATTCGAAATATATCTGTGTTGAACTTCAAAACAATAAGCCAGCGTTGTTCTATCACACCAGCCGATTGTCGCGCGACTGCTGTGCGATTTTTTTTGTCTGTGTCCCGTTTGGTCAAAAATTGGCCAGTTTGGGCATCGAGAGTTCCTTTCTCCTTCGGAGAGAGGCACAGTGACTGCTGTGCGATTTGGCTCAGTGCTGTTATAAAGTCACACGCACGACGTGCTGTGGCTGCGGTGGTTATTTTTGTATGGTACCCTATCACATGGCTGGGACCCCACGTGATAGGGTACCATACAAAAATAACCACCGCTGTCTGAGGCTTCCAGGTTTGGGTTTACGTGGGCAGGTTTTCTGCAAATTGTCATGTTATATTGCGCCAAGCTTGAGAAGGGTTGGTCTCAAAGACACAGAATACGTAATAGAACTACATACAGAAGTCCTCTCTAACAAAACTGACGTTCGGTTCCGACCACCCGACGGAACGCACCGGATCCGACCATCTCTCTATCGCATAACGCGTGCTCTTTCTGGTTGCTGGCTAAGCTCCTCCGCGGGGGCAAAGGCGTTGGTACTATAGTTTGGCAACTTCGTTGGTGACACTCACATCTATGCTTTTTGTTATGTGCAGCCGTAACTACTTACACAAGTTACCGCCAACACGAACGGCTGACTGTGGACTGTGGACGCTGCCTCCGTCGGTCGCCGTTCGTGTTGGCGGTAACTTGTGTAAGTAGTTACGGCTGCAAATAACAAAAAGCACACATGTGAGTGTCACTAACGATGTTGCCTAGATATAGTAGCACGCGAAAACGCGGCCTGAGCCGCTCCTGCGAAAGAGTCCTTACTGTTTGATAACCATATCAAGAACCCACCCGACATGCACTTGACATGCCTTGTACGCGCCGCGCAGTCTCATTTGTTTATGACGTCACGTCACGAACCCCACCTTACGTTGCTACGTCATCTGTGCTCGTAACTTCTTAGAAACGGAATATCATTTTCGTTTTGTTTGTGTTTAAATTGTGTTTAACACTCGACAGACCGTCCGCCCAATTCTTTACATGTTTTGTTATACGACATACGTCATGTCACTGGCACCACAAAACAGACTTAAGTCCATATTAATGCATACTATCCTAGGATATAAGTGTTTGGCAGTTAGCATAATTTGTTTGATAAAAAAAACTTAGGTGAGCTTGGCTTTCATAGTTTTATCGCGTAATCGGATAAGGTAAGAAGACTTTCTTGGTCGTAGGCGTCGTAGCTTCTGTCTGTTTTTGAAAATGAGTATCATATATTATATTTGTATACAAAACATAATTATCATGTGACCTTATTTGCAGTTCATTTATAATTTATCTGTAGCTCAACTAATGTAGACGCAATATTTTTTTAATATTGATTTAAACTTTCACGATTTTCACTCATTATTATAACAAAACGGGACTTAATCGCGTAAAAACATGATATTACCTCGACGTTTCGGACGTGCCGTGACGTCCATGGTCGCGAAGGGACTGGCGAGGCGGGTGTCAACATCTTCTAGCCGCGCGGGTTTTCCGAACTACCCGCACTTGGTCTTGATTAATACTTTGCATATTAGGGTTGTCACTCGGCCGACACACTACACTAACAACATCAGGCGATTTGCCGGAAGACACTTGATGATATTGACACATGCTGATGACTGGATTCCACGACGAAGAAAGCTTAAACCCATCTTCCCGATTGAAATTGCGGTGTTTTTTGATTTCAACCGCTTCACGGACAATTCTACTATAGTAATTGCGTTCTGTAGACAGGATCTTGGTATTATGAAACTCCATCCAGTGGTTTGATCCAGACTCCAACACATGCTTCGCTATAGCCGATTTGTCTACTTGGAGTTTTCTGGGTTTGGCGTTCATGCCTTATGTGAAGGGGATAACGGATAAAGTCGGTGCAGTACTAGAAAGGTACTCGATTAAAACTGTGTACAAACCGTTATCCAAGGTCACGAGGCATGTAAGATCACCCAAGGATGTTATTCCTTTACAATCGCCGGGTGTTTACAGGGTTGGTTGCAGTTGCGGGAGTTCTTATATTGGGCAGACCAAGCGCACCATAGCGGAAAGGGTCAAAGAACACATCGCGGCTGTTAGAAAACTCCAAGTAGACAAATCGGCTATAGCGAAGCATGTGTTGGAGTCTGGATCAAACCACTGGATGGAGTTTCATAATATCAAGATCCTGTCTACAGAACGCAATTACTATAGTAGAATTGTCCGTGAAGCGGTTGAAATCAAAAAACACCGCAATTTCAATCGGGAAGATGGGTTTAAGCTTTCTTCGTCGTGGAATCCAGTCATCAGCATGTGTCAATATCATCAAGTGTCTTCCGGCAAATCGCCTGATGTTGTTAGTGTAGTGTGTCGGCCGAGTGACAACCCTAATATGCAAAGTATTAATCAAGACCAAGTGCGGGTAGTTCGGAAAACCCGCGCGGCTAGAAGATGTTGACACCCGCCTCGCCAGTCCCTTCGCGACCATGGACGTCACGGCACGTCCGAAACGTCGAGGTAATATCATGTTTTTACGCGATTAAGTCCCGTTTTGTTATAATAATGCAATATTTTTTTTTTTAAGATTTTATACAAATAAAAAGGCATTTATTTTTAAAAACGCTCATTTACGAATTTAGAAGCTCAATTAAATATTTTCCCTTACGAAGAAGGATTTGTCAAACGAAGATATTACAGCCATCATCGATGATACGGAGGACAGAGATCACGGCCATGAGTTGGTGGTATTTTGACAGAACAACGACAGTACACCTTAACACAGACTGTTGAGAAATCTTTCGAGGTTTTTCTGTACTTTTACATCATATACAGAGTGTTAGGTAATGAATGGATAACCTGTGAACTGGAAATAGAGGATCAAATAAAGCTAATATAGGTTTAGTAAAAGTGTCACCTTTTTTTTAATATTTTCACTTATGTAATTTTTCTCAAAATGAATCGTCTCAAAGATGATTAACTAGCGTACAATTTCGTACATTTCCTGTATATATTTACTGATTCATAAGAAAGTCGAAAACTCGACGGCAACATAGTAAAATAGATAGCGCCCGCCAGAAAGTATCCTTCCTAGCGGTGACAAATTAATCGTTGTTTTCTCGTAAGTGCGTGGAGTACAGTTTTCTTTAATTAGCGTACAATTTAGTACATTTTCGTAAAATTTTTTGATGCTATATTGAATTTGGTAGGATACCATGTCACCGCCTGAAACGAACAAGCGCGTAGTTGAATAACCAAGCACGACTCGCGATCGGCGGCTACTCATCCCGCCTGTCCCACTGGTCCGTAATATTGTGATTATTAATTAAATTATACTAATAAATATCATCATCATCATCATTTCAGCCAGATGACGTCCACTGCTGGACATAGGCCTCCCTGATAGATTTCCACTTAATTCGGTTGGAAGCAAGCTGCATCCACCGTGAGCCAGCAGCCTTAACCAGATCATCTGTCCATCTTGTTGGTGGACGTCCGACGCTGCGCTTGCCGATTCGTGGTCTCCATTCGAGAACCTTTTGGCCCCAACGGCCATCTGTTCTACGTGCTATATGCCCTGCCCATTGCCACTTCTACAAGCTTATCCGTTTGGCTATGTCGGTGACCCTCGTTCTTCTACGTATCTCGTCATTTCTGATTCGGTCCCGCAAAGAAACCCCTAATAAATATGCTGTAATGCAATATGTAGTTGTCTGTACGAGTATTATAAAATTAACTGAACAAAATCGGACTGAAGCATCGACAGTCTTTGAAAACCCGTCCCGAAAGTACCGGGACGCCCCGGTTCTATTATCGGCCAGTACCGAAAATCCCGGTTCTCCAGAACGCTACTGCGTATTCTAGCGCAGAGTTACCAGCAGCTGTTTCGCACCGTGGCCGGTTTCCCCGCCGCCTGCGACGCGCGCGCAATTAAACGGCTTATTTATGCCCTGCGCCGGCGCAGCATGTATCTAACATGTGTATGTGTGCGTGCCTGTATCACTACATCCTCTCCCTCGTGAGATAATTTAAAGGTTTGATGATGATACCGATTTACAGCTTGACTAGAAATACGGAATACTCTAAAAAATTGAGAGATCCTTAAATAAACAAGATAGTAAAATGTAATGAAATAAATACACGATGACATCTAATCGGTAATCAGGTGCCAGCTTTTCTAACTCAGTAATTGATAGCGGTCACGTTGATGTCGTAATTAGTTACATCTAAACATTTTTTTTTCTATGATAATTTTTATTTCGAAATCAGTTTTATCCTAAATTCCTTGTCACCCTACTAATATGTATCTGTGAGAATACAATATCTTTAAAAAATTAATGGCAATGATAATTTATGAGTAATGTCACTGTCATGTATGTAAACAAAGTCATAGAAGTCGCAAATCTTGAATGGGAAAAGTCAATTAGTAATTAAAAAAACATGCCTCGACCATATCTGTGCTCAAATATCGAGCGTTACAATATTGTAGGTACGTTTATCAATACAAACCAAACAGCTCAAGATTAACTCAAGAATGATTCCACAAAATTCATCCAAACGTACCATTGACAAAAGGACGCTCTTCTATCAACTCTAGATCGTTTTCGGGTCATTTTCTATGAAAAATTATATATAAGGTGCTCGCGAGGAAACCGCATAATTTTGCCAGCGTATTCCTGATCATGTTTAGAAAAGAAAATGTCGTATAAAGTAAGGTGAATACAGATTAGTTTTCGAGTTTTTAATTATTTTAGATTCGTAACATCTCTAGTGTAATTCAACTTTATAATTGCGATGTTGCGAGACCGACACACTACGGAAATTGTTGTTTAATGTGTAATGTCATGTGTCCAATTTTTCACTTTGACATTTGAAGCTAATCAATAAAGTTCCCCATTAATTTATATGAAAATATCACTCATTTAATACAATCATGCCAGCTCATCCTAACGCATTGTGTTACTGGTGAACCAATAAAAATTTATTAAATTTTTATGAAAAGCAAAAAAAAATAAAAATCATATTTCGACTTCTGTTCATATAATGTTATTTAATCATTACGACCTCAACTATATGCTGGTAAATTTATGCGGGTTCCTCGCGAACACCCTGTATAGGAAATGAACCGAATTCATTGTCCGTGAGTGTAGTGCAAGAAAAAGTGGTACATAGAATAAAGTACTATTATTTTTAATGCCTATTTTATAGGTAATTTGCAGCAGGACTATAGTAACTAATAATTGGCCGAAAATGTGTTTTATTCAGCACTAAATGTGTAAGTAGGCATTACTAAGAACATTAACGTGACATTGATAGACATAAAGTTGTTAAAAGTGTAATAAATTAGTTCCATTTGAATTCCGCAATATGGCCGTTACTTCATATGTTCTTAGTCAGGCTTTAAACAGTTTAAACCTGAATATCGTATTGTAACGGCACCAACTTTTATAATCGCGTGGGTGCATGTAGATGCTTGTAGTGTCTGACCGAAACTAGTTTTCACGGCTAAAACCGAAACCGAATTTCGGCTTTGATATAAGGTCATGTTATCGCGGGAAGAAAAAATGTCAATCATAATCAATCAGTCTTCATTTCTAAATAAAGTTATTAATCATTTAGTCTCTGATATTTGAAGAAATCATTAATATTTGTAGGAGAACGAGGGTCACCGACATAGCCAAACGGATAAGCTTGTTGAAGTGGCAATGGGCAGGGCATATAGCACGTAGAACAGATGGCCGTTGGGGCCGAAAGGTTCTCGAATGGAGACCACTAATCGGCAAGCACAGCATCGGACGTCCACCAACAAGATGGACAGATGATCTGGTTAAGGCTGCTGGCTCATGATGGATGCAGGTTGCTTCCAGCCGAACTAATTGGAAATCTATCAGGGAGGCCCATGTCCAGCAGTGGACGTAATGAAATGATGAATGGTGGAATGATGATGATTAATATTATAATTATAATTTCTTATTTCAAATAAATTATCGGTACGTTTTGAAATAAAGACTGATCGATCGAAGCGCGAAACCCCTCAAATTCAGTTTCAGTTTGGGCCGTACCGAAACTAAGCCGAAACCCGTTTTTTAGCCGAAACTAGGCCGAAACCGAAATCGACAGTTTGGTCGGACTCTAGATGCTGGCTCTCACTGGGTGCTTGGTTGGTTTCATTTGATATGAAAGTAGATCTAGCTTTGTAAAATTAAAGTTTATTTCCCTTTCTTGAGAAATTATGGATTCCCTATACGAACTAGTATATCATACCACATCATCCTATCTGTCTGTCCTGGACCCGTCATGTGATTATCTCGTCATGACGTCGCCCTGTCTGGTCCCACCGGAAGACCAGCGCTGGCTCTTGGATCGGCATTTTGCTGAGGCCCTTTTGTGACAGCATTCAACTTTTACTTCATTTTGTTTTTCTTATTGCTATATTTGTATTTTGTGCTGTTATGAATAAATGTATTTTCTTTTCTTTCTTTCTTTCTTTCAAACTCTCACCCGCGTTCTCGACCTTTTGGGGTAAAATACTATCATAATCCTTCCCAGGAAGTTAACCTATCTCAATACCAAATTTCATCTAAATCGCTTCAGCGGCTTAAGCGTGAAAAGGGAAAATGGCAGACGGACCGACTTAAATTATTTTCACATTTATAATATTAGTTTTTTTTTTTATGAAATAGGGGGCAAACGAGCAGACGGGTCGCCTGATGGTAAGCAATCACCGTCGCCCATAGACACCTGCAACACCAAAAGAGTTACAGGTGCGTTGCCGGCCTTTCAGGTGGGAGTACGCTCTTTTCTTGAAGGTTTGAAGGTCGAATTTGGATTTGGATAGTGTGTATACAGGGTGCCTCTAACAATGGGGCTATTATGAAAGGGTTGTTTCTACTCCTTAATCTGAGCTACTTTCATTCTGCAACATTTTAAAAATACGCCAAATTCTAATTTAATTTTTTTAATAAACAACTGGATAATTATTTATTTTTAAATATAAGAGTTACACAAACAGGGAATGCAATTTTTTTTTTATACAAACATACGAAAAGTGAGATTTCACTGGTTTCAGAATTGAACTATGAAGATGAATGTTATTTGAAGATATTGCAAAACAAACTTATCTCAGCTTAGCGACAATAATCGAACTTTACCCTGCTGTTGGTAGTGACCCTGCCTACAAAGCACGAGGTCCTGGGTGGGTTCGAATCCCGGTAAGGGCATTTATTTGTGTGATGAGCACGAATATTTGTTCCTGAGTCATGGATGTTTTCTATGTATTTAAGTATTTGTATCTATTAAATATATCGTCGTCTAGTATCCATAACACAAGCCTTATTGAGCTTACTATGGGGCTAGTTCGATTTGTGTAAAATTGTCCCCTAATATTTATTTATTATTTATTTATTTACATTTAAAACCCCATTTTTAGAGCCAGCTTGTATAAGGTAGCCACCTTATACAGGCTCGCTCTAAAAATGGGGCTTCAAGTGCGAGTCGGACTCGCGCACCGAGGGTTCCACACACACTCATAAGTAGATTCATGAATAGTTCAAGAAAACCTGTAAGGTGATTAGTTTAATAGGAGCAAATAAGTATGTGTTACGATTTTTGCAAATTTCTAAAAAACGGTGCAAGTCAGGAAAACCGTTATATTTTTCCTGTAATATTTAGGATGACAATTGGTAATTATTACAGATTTTTCTGTTCAGTAACTTCGGAGATAATAGGGGGGTATGGTATTTTTTTTAACGTTTTTCGTCATAATTCAAAATTTACTTATTTAAGAAAAAAATAAAAACGGTGTTTTAATCTACAAATCAAGTCCTTTCATTTGATACCCAATTCGATATAATAGCCCTACTTTCAATTTTCAAAATCCCATTTAAAAAAAAAGGAAAAAAGGTACAATTTTTTTTTTATGTCTAATAAGCTCGGGTTAGTTACTACTATGGCATTTCTCCAGAAATATGTCTGCGACTCATTCATCTGTCTCCATACATTTAGTATGAAAAAGGGCCAGATGAATGAGGTGACCGCAGACATATTTCTGGAGAAATGCCCACTAACACTATTCCAAATTTCGAATCGATAGAAGCTACAGTTCCTGAGATATCTGCCTGTGACCATACTTACTTGATGGTCGCAATCGCGTGTTCGACGATGCCTAAAAATCGTCTGTCACTACGATACTACACCACAAGGATATCCTTATCAGGTCATGTTGTTTGAGTTTAGCTTGGCCGAGAGCTACGTCTGGTTGAGGCTGTTGCTCTAAGGGGTTACTTAATAAAGTTCTCACAAGACTCGATTATTAACCAAATAATTTATCTAGGGCACGGTCGCATTTTTCCGCGACTGCAGCGGTGTCGACTACAAACGTCGTTCGAAGTTCGTCTAGTGCCGTCTCTCCCGTTCTCATTAGCGATCTTAAGAGTTGATTTTATTCCAACTCGGATAACTCGAATTGACTCGGCCGCTAACTCGAATCGAAATTCGAGTTATCTCGACTCGCATCAACCGGATGGGATCCACTTCACGGCAGCAGCCAAACGGATCGGCGAGTCGAGACGAGTTCAGCGTATTCGTAACAAAATGAATATTGTCGAGTTGAGTTTCGAGTTGGCAAATCGCTAACTCGCGTGCACTCGCATAACTTCGCATTCGTTATCAGGTCCGTACCAATTCTAACTAGAGTTAGGAATGCGAGTTGATTCGAGTTGCGAATGAACTCGATTCGAATCACCTCGTTTAGAGTCTGATTCGAGTTATTCGACTCGCCCATCGCTAGTTCTCATCTTATAGAACATTTGAGTAAGCGAGACAGCTACGAATTTCGAACGAAGCGTTGTGGAGTATTAGGCCCTGATCGCCAGTTGTGCACACAACGTCTCAAGACTGCTCTGATCAAACACAATTCAACATACATTTACTTTTACTGGTCGGAAGCTTGGTTTGGCCACAGCGATTTGGGTCGGTTACGAAATCTTCCAAATTGGCCGGTTTTGGAAGAAAACTTGCATGGAATCTATGTGAGGCTAGAAGAAAATAGACATAGAGGAGAGTATTCACTGTACTAGTGAAGACCCGTAAGACATGTGGCGACGCTCCTGTCATCTGTCAATTCTGACATGTTCTACATCGCGCTATCGAAGTTTTCTAAGTCGGTTGCATAAATACCGGTCCCCAGGCATGAAACCCGCCTGGAGAGAGATCTCTCTATTGTCCTCTCTTCCCACAGACATTTCGTAAGGATAGGAGATTGCGTACTCAACAGCTTGACAACTCAAAGGAGGAGGTTCAAAGAACTTAGCAACGTCGTATAATTCAGAAAAACAAACGTCCACTTTAAATAACTGGTTGTGTTAGTATTTATTATTCTGCCACTGCGACAGGGTACTATGTCGCGAAATTTTTCAAGCTGACTCAAAACTTGAACCCCGTCCGTAAAGCGCCGTCACAATTACTTGGGTCGAATTTCAATCTATTTCCGACGGCTGCCGATAAAACTCCATTTTTTCAAAGCGGCGATTGTCACCGCATTCCTCAAAGGCAGATAAGCGCCGGCGATAGCGGTTTAGACCGCTCATAAACACATTGTCATTCACAACGCACCGCGAGGTTACGACGCCACGCGGTCGGCACGCAAATAGACAAGTATTGGCCAGGCCGACATGTCGTTTTACTTTCTTTGCCCAGAAGCAGAGAATAAGTAATAGTCTCTCTAAAAACACTGTCGGTCGGGTTTGATCATCGGACGGAACGTACCGGCTGGATCCGATCCGACTAGAGTCTGTGCGGAAAGAGAATAGGCATGGCGAAAAACGGAACTAACCTAACCAGTATGGCAAACACGGTAGAAAAGCATTACAGCGCCCCCAAATCTAAATCTTATTCTCTTTCCGCATACACTCTAGGGTTTAGGGGCATATATCGGGGGCTGGGTCAAAACCTATAAGTATCTATGAAGATTTATCGATACTTATTGGATTTGAGCTCTCAATCCTTGATATGTCCAAAGGTTAGAAAGTCCCGATGTCATAAAGTCCATTGCCTAGGTACTGATGCGGTTTTGCAATACCGGATCATTCACAATACTGATTCAGTCCATTGAGATTCAGTATTGGACACCGGAATTCCGGTTTCGGTATCAGTATTGGGGATATTTGAAAGGTAAACGATTTTATGGAATCATTTTATTTTATGCAAAAAAAATATTTTGTGGGATATCATCTTAATTGCCTTTTCTAAGATCACTTGTATCAAAGTCAAAGTACTTTATTCTCCAATTTAGGCATATTAATATGCACCTATGAATGTTAAGATTTATAAATTTTTTTACAGTAAACTTTTGGTATTAAGTATGCAAAATCACAGTAATAATCAGCCTTAAGGTCTAGTATAAGTATAAAATTAACAAATCAAAACACAATCAATGCTAGCCGATCGCCAATTTCGATACAATTCATAATAAAATTAGGATGATTAGCGCGACCGTAAGTCATAATAAAATAATATATAACATGTATAAAGACGTTTTACTAAATATTAGCAACTGTTAATTTTGTCCAATATAATGGAGAAAATACAATTTTACTTACATAATGAGGATGCCAAAAGGTAAAACCGGAATTCCGGTATTGGTCCTTTTCAATACCGGTATTATAATACCGAAAAAATAAGACGGAATTCCGGGATTCCGGCATTGCTGCCCTAAACACAGCAGTGAAACGAAAGCCTTACGTTATCTATAGTGTAAGTGATCGCGTTGTCATGGCAACAGTTGGTGCTGCGACCCCGCTAAGTGGCGAGTGATGGGCCGCTAATGGGCCCACGTGTCGGGAGCTGGACCAACGGTCGAGAGGGCAGGTGAGGTAGGGAAGCGAGGGAAGGGAGGGAAAGGTCAGGCGCACACCTGCGCTACGGCTCAGCTGATAGTGACGTTACCATGACGCATTGTTTCGCCAATTGGCTTTAAATAAGGTAAAAGTAAATTCGCTTGACTTATTTCCGTGGTGCAGTATCAGACCTTTATCTTATTACTAGCGTTTGCCCGCGATTTCCTCTGCTTAGAATTAGGTTCTATACCTCTTACTTAAGAACCGCCATACAAACTTCCACCCCCTTTCTACCCCCTTAAGGGATGATTTCCGGGAAAAAATATCCTGGGTCCTGCTTAGGGTCAAACTTTCTCTGTCCGTACCAAATTTCACTTAGCGGTTTGAGCATGACAAGGTAAGACTTTAATTGCAATTAAAGTCTGGTCAGTCTATCACATGGGACTTTCCACGAGGACACAGTAGTAGTAGCAGTAATTTTTCTACCTACAAAAGGTATGTACAACGCACTACAAGCAAAGTTTTACGAATGCGTAAGAATAGGCTACTTGATGACAGTTCAAATCAGCTTCTTTTTATGAAGTGTCAAAACGCTCCGAAAGTATGCAGTTTAGTATGAAATACTATCTTGTGACGTCATGCTCAACATGGTGCCTTATTTTTAGTTTTCGTCAATGTAAAATCGTTGATGGCACGAAAATAAGTTTGAATGATTTTATCCGGGCTGTTTTGGAAGCGTAATTTGCTGGTTAGAGTTAATGAATTTATTTTGATTGTTGTCAAATACCCTATTCCCCAGTAAGGATCGCACTGACTGCGCTTCAATTTTGAATACGTATCGCATGCTCCTAAACAGACGAAGTTTGACTAGATCATCAATCTTAGGCTCAATTTTTACATATTGTATTTATGTATATTACTACGAAATTTCAAGCCAGCACGTTGTACAAGAGACGAGACATCCACTTGACAGAGCTGCTAGGCGTAGTCGCCGAGCAGCGTTCGTGAATAACTACATCATGATTAAGAGGAAACAGGAGGGCAGTTTTTCCATACAAACGTAGTCCCCTGTTTCCTCCCTGGATAATGCCAGTAGAGCAATAATTTTTTGTCCAAAAATCTATGGCTACTATTGCTATGTTCCTATGTTTTCCTTTTTACGATAAATTGATTCTCAAAAGAGATATTAACCTTCAAAAACCTAAAAAAAATGCCAGATTTTCCGCTGTGTTCACACATCCAGAAAACAAATTTGACTAGATTATTAAAAAAAAGGAAAACATAGGAACACGGCCAAAGCCTTTCTTTAATGTTTAATGAAAAAATTAGTTAAATAGGTTAAGTTTTGGGGAAGAAATCAGGGGACTACGAAACGTTGTTTTCATGAAATTTTAAAAGGTATTTTCGGTCCAAGCTGCAGTTGTCTCTATCGCGCTCTGCGGGGGAGAGGCGGGCAGTGCGGGACAGCGACACATTTTACAAATACCTAATTTTCAATTCTCTCGACCTTACTGTTTCCTCTTAAGGGAATACCGAATGCTCCCGAAACATGTCGAGTGGATGACTCGTCTTTTGTACAACGTGAGTGATCCGTTTTTAATTCAATATATCGATACCTTTAGACTCAAAGGGCGTAAACGCCGCAGGTTCTAATGGCGTTTACGCCCTTTGAGTCTAAAGGTATCGATATTAGTCTCACGGTAGTTTTCTAATTAAGCCTATGTAGTAACAATGTTAAAACCAGCACCCTATCTGTCATATCGGGCATTAGCCGTATCGCGGGAATCAATTATATTCCGATTCGGCTTATCGGCGATAACGATTTTAGGACTGGCTGGGCCAATTCCAAACGCCAGCTTATGCGCTTAAGTGGGTTTGTGTTACGCGGGCGCAACACGAAGCGGCAGGCATCCGCGAAACGATGTTATAAAAGCAAAAATGTTACGTTGCTACGGAAACTGCAGTTATTGTAGTTTCTTCTCTTGTGCCTTCTGTAATGTCTCTGCAATGTTTTCTGAAGCTGGTGGATTTCAGATGTGTGATAGTGCCCTTGTGGCATATTTGTAGAATTATAGTTTTAAATTTTATCATTCCAACTCGATCCAACGCCAGGCAGTTCGTATTGTCGACGATCCCGTACTAACATACGGTTTGGAGCCTTAGGAGAGACGTTGGCTCTCTGTGTTTGTTCTACCGTATGTACAACGGGGAGTGTTCTGAGGAACTTTTCGGGCTCGTGCCTACGTCACACTTCTATCACCATACTTCTCGCCTCAGGAATAAGGTTCATCCACACTTCTTAGACGCTTGGCATCCCAAGAACAAGCGGGCATCACGATCTTTTTTGCCAAGAACCGGCAGGTTGTGGAATGAACTCCCACCTGAGGTGTTCCCAGCGCGCTATGAAATGGGGTACTTCAAGAAACGAGTAAACAGGGCTCTCAAAGATCAGCAATGTATAGGTAACACCTCTGGTGTTGCAGACATCCATGGGCGACGTTGACTTCTTTCCATCAGGCAGCCCGTCTGCTCGTTTGTCACTTATAAAAAAAATATATATATCATGAACATGGTGGCCTCTTGGTAATCCAGTCTTGGATGTAGGCCTCTTCCCTTTTCCATTCCTAGCGATCTTGCGCCCAATTCGTCCAGTTCCGTCTTCCGTGTCGTCGAATGTCGTCCGCCCAGCGCTGCGGTGGTCTGCCTGTCCTCCTGCCGTTCTGGGTCTGGGTTTGATAAATTTACTGGCAGATATATTTATGATATATATCTTCGACGACGACGCGTGCAACCTATCGTCGGCTAAAGTCGAAAACCTCTTAACTTCTATTGTTTCTCATATAAAGTTACGAGATTTGCGACTTTAAACGACCCGATGAATGAATGAATGAATGAATGAAGATGAAGATTTATTTTACAAGAACATTTATGGCACATGAGATCTTGTATAGTAGACATTTTTAATCCGTAATATATTCAGCCATTATAGGCATGTGAAAATTGTCTCAGGTATGTTATCTACATTGAATAAGTCTAACATGTATTATTACCACGGAGAACTATAATGATTATTAAATTAAAGTTTCGTTAGAACGTCGCCCAGACTGCAGGATTTTTAATGCCTTTATCTTGACAGCCTTGTGTCCGTTTTCAAAACTACACGAATCATTCGGGCCGTTATTATCCTCAATTTTCTTACGGTAAATGTACAAACACAGTCTTTCTACGATTTTCGACATATATGTAAGGGCGCGGACCAAAGTCCACGTCGCCGTGCCGTGGACATGGGTCCGCGCCCGCCCTAAGGATAGATAGAACAGATCGTTGATGACGCAATCATGGGAGCGGGTCACAGAATGGGCTAGATCTGCACATTTAAGTGGGCTCCTAACTGGGGCGAGGATCAAGGGCGCTCGCGCAGCGTCCACGCGGGTCGCTGACCCCGCGCGATAAATTTTATACACACACGTTTCCAAGCAAAATACCACTTTGCCGCTGGCAACAAGGACACATCTGGGGACATGGCAGTGCCTCCGCCAAGTCGAAACAAAGCCACGGCCGTAGCATCTTTTTCTCGAAGCCACTCAGGCCATTTGCAACCTCCTGTAATTTTGTGCTGGCTGAAGCTAGAACCCTGAACCTTTTCAGGTATATATAGGGCATAATATTACGTACATATACATATTCTTAATAACATTCAATTTGAACTTGTAGTTTAAGAACTATTGCACGTCAAAGTTCCTTAGTTTTGTCACTGACTTACTCACTCACTCACTGATCATTATAATTCTAAGGTACTTCTGCCAGACCCACAAGCTCTAAATTTTAAACATAATTAGTTTGTAGCCCCCGGTACTGACTTGGTTTAAAATTACATCTCAAAACATTGTTTGTTGTCTCTACAACCTTCCTCGAGAACTGCGTTGCGAGACTTGCATCTTTTTACATGTAATGTTTTTGATGGGTTAACAGGTTACTGGTATAAAGACGCAGGCAAACGTCGACTTAATTGACAAGGCGATTGGTGCCTTTTGCTTGGGACATATGTACAGGTACCGTTACAGAGCAGGTTCCCAGACTGGACCGAGCTCCCAACTTCTTCGAAGCTCGTTGTCTCGCTCGCACTTTAGTATAAACTGTTTGAGCAACTGGGAGGGCACGAGTCGAATTTCGTATAAGAACTTGGATGTATAGGACCATATTCTGACCATACGCGTTTGGGGTGATCCATTAATCTCGTGATATTTGTCGGTAAATTTTTGGCCCCCCCTTGGTCACAGTATAATAGTAGTAATTTTTCTTCCTACATAAGGTACATCGCGCGCTTGTGTGCACACCGTGCACTAACCTACTACAAGCTAAGTTTTAAGGATGCGTAAGAATGCTCTAGTAGGGATCGCACTCACACAGACGTGTTATCGCGCCTCGATCGACTTCCGGCGACCTTATCCAGGTGTTCCGGGCGCCTTCCGTTTAAGTTTTTTGAGGTGGGTGTTTCACATATTTAAATACTATGGTTGATTCAGATTCAGATCCAGATCCATCCACTAAGGCACAACTTCCGGTTGCCCAAAATGGCCTCTCGTAGACCAAACGGGACGGGACACTGACAAATAAAAAAAAATCGGACAAGTGCGAGTCGGACTAGCCCACCGAGAGAGAGTTCCGTACAAATTTGTCTTTTTAGGGTTCCGTAGCCAAAATGGCTAAAAAGGAACCCTTATAGTTTCGTCATGTCCGTCCGTCCGTCCGTCCGTCCGTCCGTCCGTCCGTATGTCACAGGCATTTTACTCAAAAACTACAAGACGTATACATGATGAAATTTGGAATATAGATGTCTTGTAGATGCTGCTACTAACTTTGGTAGTTAAATAATAAAAATAAAAAAATCTAGGGTGGGCACTCCATACATGTAACAAGCTCCGAAAGTTGCATAAATTGTGCCCCCCCCCCCCTTTAACTTTTAAACCGTAAATCCAAAAAATATGAAAAAAATCAGGAAGGTAACGCTTAATAAATACATTCAACGAAAACTATTTTGAATAGTAAGGAATAAACCGTTTTGAAGTTATTGCCGAAAAACGAAACCAAACCAAAAAGTTTTAAGTGCCATTGATTTACACGGCATTTAAAACCTTTTGCCAGTTGTTTATTTTTAGCTTTATTTATATCTGTAGCACATTTCCTTATAGATACGGCTATGGAACCCTACACTGAGCATGGCCTGACATGCTCTTGACCAGTTTTTAGTTTCACGTTAACTTAGTACCTACCCAGTTAAATTTTTTCACAGCTTCAAAAAACCGTGCATCTAGAGTATATGGTTTAAATTTCATCTCGGTACCTCCACTTGTTCCCGAGATAAAGGGTCTTGACAGACGGACAGACAGAGGGACGGACGGACGGTCAGACGGACATCAAAGTGATCCTATCAGGTACGGAACTCTAAAAACCATTACTTAACATCTATTGAATCCGTGGGATTGGTCCTGCTAATGTCTCCCGAATAGTGTGTGTGCGGAAAGTGAATAGGCGTGGTGAAAAACGGAACTAACCTAACCAGTATGGCAAATACGGTAGAAAAGCATTACAGCGCCCTCAAATCTAAATCACATTCTCTTTCCGCACAGACTCTAACTTATAAATAGGCCCCATTTAAGGTGATTTTCCACCGGCAGGGCGAGACGAGACGCGACGCGGATTGAGTTGAAATTTGTATGGGAAAATTTCATTCCTCCGAAGATGCGCTACGAGAGGATTGAAGCCTACAAATTTCAATTCAATCCGCGTCGCGTCTCGTCTCGCCCTGCCGGTGGAAAACACCTTTAGACGGGGCGAGAACTCGTATGCGATTTTCATTTCATTGCGGCGATTAATCGATCAACTGTACTCATCGTACCTGGGTAGCCCGCAATGTAATCAAACTCGCATACGAGTTCTCGCCTCGCCTAAATGGGGCCATACAGCTTATTTGCTACCTGTGTTAGGCTTGATCGCTTCGATCCGAATCGCTGTAGGCGAAACAAGTTGGCAGTCCGTTAAACCAGCTCCTGTATCAACCCCATATCTGCTTTGATTGCTACCTAGAGCTCTGTCATACAGTTCGACCGTATACCAACTATCCTATCTTATTAATATTATCATTCAACTGTAGGTTCAATTGGCGTAATAATAGATTACATACAGAGGCCAGTAAAGTAAGAAATATCTCAGAAAACATGTGATCAGTATATTATTTTTCTGTTTGACGGAGCCAGAAAGCGGCATCAGCAAAGGTGACGCTTTCCGGCCGGAGGGCAGAAAAAGACATTGCTTTGCCTGTCCCTAACCACAGAATAAGTAATAGTAATAGTACATACCAGTAGCGTGGCGTCCAAAGAACTCGATTCCTACCGGCTTGCCTAATATCAGGTATTTGAGCATCTTATTCTACAGCTCTTAAGGAAAATGTACGCCAAGTCTGCACCGGCTTGCCCAAGGATATCTTTTACGCCACGTCACTGAAATAGATTCAAATTCAAATTCAAATATTTATTGCATATCACAGTTGGAACAATGGTGGAACAGTAAGTATAAGTACGTGTGACGCCCTGCAAGGGCACAGCAAATCGAGAGGGCAATAGATAGAAGTTTCTCGACCGTGGGTTCAATTGGGGTTAAAGCAGAAGTGGCTGACTCCGCGATTTCGCCGCGCGGCTACTAGGACCAAATTTTACCCCTCCTGAGGGGCTTAGCCGGCGACCAGAAAGAGCACGCGTTATGCGAAAGAGAGAGATCAGATGCGGTGTTCCGTCCGGTGGTTGGAGCCGAACGTAATTTTTGTTAGAAAAAGAGACTTCTGTAGTTGAAATGAAAATACATTTATTGACACAACATGACACGGTAACATATTTAGTAGGTAACAGAGTAGAACTAGAGGGTTTTGACTTAAAACTAAATATCCTAAGTTAACATAAACAGAAGGTAGCAGCATGTTGGTCAAAGGCAACAAATTCAGCATGTGCGTAAGCCCAGCGCTGATTTTCAGTTTGGCCCCTTTATGAGGGTCGGTCGTAACATTTATGAATAGTGCACGCGCTGTGCATTGCTTAAACTACAGAAATATACTAATATAATATATGAAGAAATATAACTTATGTTATGTATGATGTATATGATGTTATTTTGTACTGAGATGAATGATTATTTTGGATTATATAGGAATTATAGGCATTATGCTGTATTATGTGATGGACTTTGTTAAGTAAATAAGTAAGAGTAATAAAAAGAAACATAATAACTAAATATATATACTAAAAAAAACCCGACCGCGGTGCACTTTGAAACTGCATAAAATCCGCCATTTTGTTTATTTTAACGAACTTCATACCCAGTGACACTCGCACCATCAAGACGAATCTAATGATGTATCATTTATCAAAATCGGATGTGCCGTTGAGTAGTTACGAGCGGACACAGGAACGGACATACATACATACAGGTCAAACACATAACCCTCCTTTGGGCTTCGCCGCAGTCGGGTAAAAAGAGACTTCTGTAGTACAGTCGCCATCAGATATATCTGAGCTGTCAGTGTACTCATAAATATCTGAACACGGCTCTATTTTCATAGCATTAGAGCCGTGTTCAGATATTCATGAGGCTCAGATATATCTGATGGCGACTGTACTATTACTTATTCTGTGTATTTGTCTAGTCCAACCACGTTAAAATGTTTTTTTTTTGTACTTGAACGGGTGCTAGCTCAAGGAGCTGTCACAACTATCGGACTTCGTGGCGGTAGGCTGCCTCAGCAAAACCTCAGCACCACGGGTGTGTGAGACAGTGGCGTGGAGTGACGGGCACAGACCACAGTGAATGTACCTAGTCTGTTGAGATTGCGGTTTATCTTGTAGGTTGTTGTCCTAACTGAAGATGCAAGTGTAGTCGAGAGGAGACAATATTTGTGTGGCCGACCCCGCCGGTTAAGAGGAAACAGGAGGGCAGTTTTTCCATACAAACGTAGTCCCCTGTTTCCTCCCTGGATAATGCCAGTAGAGCAATAATTTTTTGTCCAAAAATCTATGGCTACTATTGATATGTTCCTATTTTTTCCTTTTTACGATAAATTGATTCTCAAAAGAAATATTAATTAACCTTCAAAAACCTTAAAAAAAATGCCAGATTTCCCGCTGTGTTCACACATCCAGAAAACAAATTTGACTAGATTATTAAAAAAAAGGAAAACATAGGAACATGGCCAAAGCCTTTCTTTAATGTTTAATGAAAAAATTAGTTAAATAGGTTAAGTTTTGGGGAGGAAATCAGGGGACTACGAAACGTTGTTTTCATGAAATTTTAAAAGGTATTTTCGGTCCAAGCTGCAGTTGTCTCTATCGCGCTCTGCGGGGGAGAGGCGGGCAGTGCGGGACAGCGACACATTTTACAAATACCTTATTTTCAATTCTTTCGACCTTACTGTTTCCTCTTAAAGCGTCGAGTTGAAGTCCCGCGGCGTGCGCGGGCGCCGGCAGGTGCCCACAGCCGGTTCCATCGGTGTCAGCCTCGTAACGAACCTGTCCGCGCCGGGAAACTAGTCGCTTTAACCCGACTCATATCATAACTTTTTAATTCGTCCTTGATACCTACTCTTTCCTATTACCCTTCGAATTATAGTAAATCAGCAATAGAGTCACAGAATAAGTATTAATTAGTATTACGAATTGAAGTTATCTTTGTGACAAAACTAGGAATGTGAAAAAATAATCGATTATTTAAAATAAAAAAAGATTTTATTAATCGATTTCTATATTGAAAAAAAAAACGATTAATAAAAAAATAGTTTTACAAATACCTACACCTACAAATCCTACAGTGAAATGTGACGCCTTCGCCATCTGTCCTTAAGAAGGATTACTACAAAGCTAACTAAATAAGTACACAGCAGCTGCGATTTTGAATACCAAAGGAGTTTTAATTCACCTATGAAAAATAATCGATTTTTACTAAATCGATTATTTTTCATACAAATATCGATTATTTAATAATCGATTTTAATGTTAGGAAAAATAATCGATTATTTGATAATCGATTTTTCTGTTGTAAAGTCGCATCCCTTAACAAAACTGACACATCACCCAGAGACCCCCTCTAGCTTTGTATCGTTACCCTCACAAAAACAGGTAATACAGACAAGTATATCACTCCGACCTCGCTCGGGCCCAGCTAAGTTTCTTGCCGGAGTCTTCTTAGCTGGGCTAGGTTTTAGCGAACCGGCAACTAAAACTCCCATTAGTTCGATACACAAGTTCACATAACGACAGGATGACCCGAGTCATCCTTCCCGCTGGAGGCTCACTCTGAGCAATCAGCGCAAAGTCAAGGTGGCCCTGGCCAAACGACCTGGTTCGACTCCAGGCGTTCAGCCCCCACCTAGCCCGATCATATCGAGGTGGACCGGGACTAAGTGACGTGGTTCGACCCCAGGCACTCCCGGCTCCCACCTAGTCCGACCAACTCAGGGTGATTCGTCCTAAAAAAAAAAGCCAAGTATATGAAAGTACTCAAAGAAAAACGACTTAATATGAGTGTTACCCCTGAGAAAAGGGGTAATTACCCGCGGCTACGCCACTGTCTACGTTGGGACTAACAATAATACAGTTCGTGTTACTAACCTTGCTTTACAATTTTACATGCAAAAAACGATGACCGCGCACCTAGCAGTATTATGCATTCAATTCAAGGCTAGCAATACGATACCTCGCATTTCATAGTAGCAATATTGTCGGTAAGTATCGCTAGTAATTTATATTGCAGATTCTTGATACTATACCTAGATAGTTATAACTGCGACACGTTTACCTTCTATTGGCAAATTCCTGACCAATGTTTTTACTAAAGTAGTGTAATGTTTACTAAAATTGTGTGGTTAATAATGGCGAAATTAATGAAACACAAAAATAAAGAATTATACTATACTAGCGACCCGCCCCGGCTTCGCACGGGTGCAATGCTGATACTGAATGCATGTAATATAAACCTTCCTCTTGAATCACTTTATCTATTTAAAAAAAAACCGCATTATAATCCGTTGCGTAGTTTTAAAGATTTACGCATACATAGGGACAGACAGACAGCGGGAAGCGACTTTGTTTTATACTATGCAGTGACTGGATTAAAACTGAAATAAATCCCTAAAAATCTAAATTTAAAACAGATTTAAAAAATCCATATACATGTAAAATACCCCCCTAAAAAAATTCTACATCGATTTCATCTTCAGAATGGATTTTGAGGAAAATGGGTCAATAGGGTAGGAACCCTTTTAATAAAAAAAAATACCAATTTGTCCATAAACGACAGAGTTTTGGGGCAAACATAAAAAATACGAGCCAAATTGCATCATCATTCAAACTAGAAATAATTTTCCAAATCCGTTCAACCATATCCGCAGCATACTTATAGCGAAACATCCATAATAACCACATTTTTACTAAAAAAACCCAACCGCGGTGCACTTTGAAACTGCATACAATCCGCCATTTTGTTTATTTTAACGAACTTCATACCCAGTGACACTCGCACCATCAAGACGAATCTAATCATGTATCATTTATCAAAATCGGATGTGCCGTTGAGTAGTTACGAGTGTAGTATTTTGGTGGAGAACTATTTCTTTAGCCTGACTAACTTGCAATGGACTGGATGTAGCAAAAATCGGACTAGGTGGGGGCCATGGCGTTTCCTGGGGCCGAACCAGGTCGCTGGCCGGACCACCTTGAGTGGATCGGACTAGGTGCGGGCCGGGGGCGCCTGGGATCGAACCAGGTCGCTAGTCCCGGTCCACCTTGAGAGGGTCGGACTGGGTGGGGGCCAAAGCGCCTGGGACGAACCAGGACCTAGGATCGAACCAGGATGGTAAACTATTAGTGTACTTGTGGCGTCACTGCCACCTAGCAACACTTGTTGGAAGAAGAGGACAGTTACAGCAATTCCACGATAGATGGCGCTTACATTAACGCCAATACAAACGGCACAATTTCCATACTGTTCTGCATCACACTATCGAAGTGTTTATAACGCTAACACTACATATACCACTTCCAACCAACTTCCTTCGGACTTCGGTCCCCAGGCACAACACCTCCCTGGAGAGAGATCTCTCTATTCTCCTCTCTTCCACATACTGTACATAGCTTAAAGGTGTATTAATAGCGTTTGTACTCGTATTGTGTAATGCAGAAGCGAGCAGCGCATAATTATCGCATGTCATAGACCAGTGTTGCTGGGCAGTGTAAAGCAGAGTCCACACTTGTGATATTTTGTGTGGCAGCACTAACGGCCTCCTGATGCCAGTAGCGGTAAGAAGTGCTCAATAATGAACACTTAATAGGGAATATGCATGAATTTTTTTAAACAGATTTCTTAACATAATTTGAAAATAACGTAAAAAAGATGACATACAGTCAAAATAAAATTGAAATCAACCGAGAATTACGGAAGATATAAACCTTTTAAAGCAGTAATCAGACAGCGATTAGAGAGAGAGATCCGACATGGACTATGACGTCATAGTACACGGCCGCCATACAATCTCCATACTATATTCTGTTTTGCGAGAAAGAGATGGAGATAAATCTTTGTTGTGTTATATCTTGGTTATTTATATAGTTATTCGAAAAATATTTTTTGCCTACTGTGTTTTATATGAATGAGGTTTTATTAAAGTAAATAAAAAATATCATGCATATTCCCTATTAAGAAGTCCTTGGTAAAATATGTACACTAACATAGTTATAAGCAAATACTACCAAACTGTGGATCTTGTTGTCTGATCCAATAAATGATTATTATATTTACTGTATCATCTTTCTCCGCCGCATGTTAGCAACTTGTTTGTCTGAGATATGGACTTATTGTACAGTTGCGGTTTCAGGACTTTCGTCTGCGACTCCTTTTCTCCCGACCGGGTTAAGAGGGAGAGTCATTAAGTTAAACCTAATAAAAAGACTATAATCAAGCGCTACTAAGTTCAATCGTAATTCAGATTTTTTTAGTTCCTAGCGTCTTTGTGTGTTACTCGAAAAAACCTCCTCTTTTTAGTAAGGTCAGTTATGAATAAAACTTAAGTAAATAAAAATTAAATAAACCCCCAATGCATTAAATTCAAAATCAAATATCTTATGAACGGCTAAACCAATTTTTATTAAATATAAAAACATTGATTTTGCCTTTGAAAGTTATCGACTTTTGGTTAAAGTGTCCATACAAAATTTTGTACAAACTTTTTGAAAAATGCTCTTAAAAATCTCAAAGGATACGAGTTCTGTGTACGCCGCCTTAGGCGGATCTCACACTGCACCGCGAATCGCGGCGACACGCGACTCAGCGATTTTCAACTTTGTATGTAGAATCATCGTTTTGTATAGAAAAATCGCGAGGTATCGCACGCTGGCGCGTAAATCGCGGCGACTCCCAGCGACTCGCTGCGAGTCGCCGCGAATCGCAGCTACACGGAAAAAATCGCGGCGAGAATCGCTCGTTAAAGCGAGTCGCGCCTGCGATGTCGCCGGCAATTCGCGTCGTCAAGTCGCGACTCGCGTCGTTTCATTTCATCGCGACGCGGCGACGGGCGATTTCAGTGTGTTCTTCGCCTTATAGATGCGAGCGGTACGACCGGACCCACAGGCCGCCGCAACAGGTTACCGTCTGGGGGAGACTGTGGGGGGCTAGGGGGGAAGGGAGGGGGCGCAAAATCGGCAATTAACTACTTTCACTGCACCGGCCAGTTGCAACCGTGCATCCCGGTTAAGCTAACTTTGCACTTCGTTTGTACGTAACGTGGTGGACGCAGGTGCAAACTTAGCTCAAACGGGTTGTCAGAATTTGCCTCAAATCAAAACCTAATTCGTCACGGTTTTTTTACGATTAAGGTAATTAGTGAAATGGCTAGTCCTGTATGTAATAGAGCTAGTCGAGGTGATTGCTGCCGATAGCACATTATAAATAATAAATAAATAAATAAAATAAATAAATATTAGGGGACAATCTTACACAAATCGAACTAGCCCCATAGTAAGCTCAATAAGGCTTGTGTTATGGATACTAGACGACGATATATTTAATACATACAAATACTTAAATACATAGAAAACATCCATGACTCAGGAACAAATATTCGTGCTCATCGCACAAATAAATGCCCTTACCGGGATTCGAACCCAGGACCTCTTGCTTCGTAGGCAGGGTCAGTACCAACTAAGCTAAAGCGGTCGTCAATTATAACAGTATTTTTTTTACAAAAGGTATCACACGCTTGAATGTGTGCACGCCGAGTACGAATGCACTACAAGTAAAGAAATAAGAATGCTCCAGTATGGATCGCACTCAACATACGTGCTATCGCGTCGAGTCACGTCGTAAGTCGGACTACTTGTTCGTCTTTACACTTTGCCGATAGTAGTGGATTTTGCCGTGCTTTATATGGTTAGGCTTGCACCACAAGATCAGTGGTGTCAACTAGATCAGTGGTGTCCGGGACCTTTGGGGGGCGTGCGCGGAGCCGAAGACAACGCGTAGAGGTCCTTTCGACAATTTAGTGAAAGGCAAAGTGTACACCCGCGGATGCTGTCTCTGTCCGTGTCGAGGGACGCACACAGAGACTGCCCCCGCCAGATGCAAGGATGTTGATTGATGGAATCTAACTCTATTGAGCTGGAAATATGGATTAATAAGTATTAATGGCTAATAAGGCTATGGATTGAGACATGACGGCGCCTGTCAGGAAAAGTGTCTCATGGTTTTCTTGGCACTCACAGACCAGTGCGGGGGCCTACAGGGTGTCGAGAGGTGTTTTTTTTAATCTTTATTTTTAGGGAGCTTTTGTCAGACTGACTATGCCAGCTCCGTTAAGCCTCTACCGTACAATCTTCAACGCAAAAATACCATAAAAAATTTACATAAATACCTAAAAATAAACAAAAAGGTTACCCAATTCGTACACTATGCTTTAAAAAAAGAAGTTTATAAATATGCACAACGGGGCTTTAATATTGTAAACTGCTGGCTTCAACATCACCTACTAACACTAAATTTAGACAAAACAAATTACATAAGATTTTCCATGCGCAAATCTTATAATTTGGCTCCAAGTAACCCAAAGCTCTATAAACATAACTGCAAAGACCTCACTAATAACCACAGTAATTGCACAGACATAGCTGCTACGACTAAAATAAAATATTTAGGAATTATAATTGATGAGTCACTCTCATTTAAACATCACGTAGAGGCTTTATGTAATAGAGTACGTAAGTCAATATTTGTTTTTAGTTAATATTTCGGTCGGACTCTACATAAGGTACTAAACACTTCTTTGCGGACTGAGCTTGTTTTTTTTCAGACGTGTAGTTAATGACTCGTTTATCAAGCTACTCTACAGCGCAGATACAGTTACAAATCGCCGATAGACGCATAGATGGCGGTGTGTAGACACAGCTTAAAGACCTACAGTTGACCAATGCCCTTACAATTTTGGGTAATTCGGCCGTCAATCTTGCTAATATAATTTGACCCATAAAATAGTCATAACAGTTTCTAATCGGGGGTAAAAATATATTGGACCGCTTGTCGTTTTAGCAACGTCCTATGTTTTGTCATTTTGTTCCTGTTGTCATTTTGGGGAGTTTAGAGCAAATGTAAATTGTGACCTTAATTTTGCAACTTCACAGCCTTCTGGCAGGTATTTAGCAAAGCTCTGGCAACCTTGCTTCGAGTTTCCTAATATAAAATCTATAGATTAAACCATAGATTAAACCCAAAACCCCTTGAGGCGATCAGATATTTTTCCAGGATTATTTGCCAGTTTACGGTCCTCCCCTGGGCAAACGCAACCGCTCCGAGGTGCCAGACGTTGAGATTTGTGACAGGAAGTAGGCCAAAATAATGGAGAAACGAAGCATTTTCATGAGAAAATCAGATGAACATTTCGCCCGTGCCTCCTGAACCGGGGTTAGGACTTAGGAGCGAGATTTTACCCTACAGGCAAGGTGACATAGCGCGTACAGGGTGGTGTTCAGGCTGCCGCGATACTGCAGCGCCTCGGGCATGTTCGCCGAGGGGCGGGTTGATGGCTTCCACGCGATTATCAGAAAGCGATGCAGTTCATTGCTAAACCGCTGGCGCGCCAGCTCGAACACCATCATGAGCACGTTAGCTGACCGGTGGGATTCGCCGTGGCTAAAACACTGGGTTCAGCTGCACGCCCCACCATAAATTTTTAGTTCTAAGTATAATGTGTTTTCTGTCTTTGTAATGTCATACTACTTGTGCAAGACTGCACATCCTTTTTTGTAAGTTTTTATTGTCTGTGTTTTTATACCTTTTTCTTTATGTTTTTGACTTATACTATTTATGACATTACACTTTTGTTTTACGAAGAGAACCAGTGCATTTTTCTTTAGTAGTGTATACTACTAACAATAGAAGCATAAGTATTATTTGTAAACTACTAACACAATATGGATCTTGTCCGAAATAAATGATGATGATGATGATGATAGCCGCTTTTGTTTTGACCGTAAGTACCTACGCTTTCTTTATGCATGCTCTGAATGCTATGTCCCGAATCGCTAAGCAAAGGTAGTGCATTATATCTTATATAATTTCATACAAGAATGTTTCTTCAAGTCGCGTGGCTCCACTGCCGTGTAGTTGGGCCATTTTTTTTAAAGTTGTACACTAACTTTTTTTTAGATCGGAGAAATATTACATCATTTCTACTCTCGGAATCACGCGTACTGTCGACTCTGATAGAAGAAAAAAAGTGTCCCTATTTTTTTACCTATTCTGTTACTTTTCCATACACTCTTGTATGGCACATTTTTTCTTTTATCAGAGATGATAGTACGTGTGATTCTGAGAAATATGATGTAAAATTTCTCAGATATAAAAAAAATTAGTGTACAACTTAAAAAAAAATGGTCCACTTACGCCTAGTTGGGTCTTACCAAGGACCATTAAAACCAGAGGACTGTTATTCTCTATACAAAAAGCTGTTCCCCGATATTTACAACGCCATCTTGTATAAGCTTTTCAACTTTGCAAGCGTGACACAGTATTTAAATGTTAGAATCTATTTATTATTACCTCATAGTAATAAAACCGAAGACAATATTATTATTAGCTGTTTACAAACTAATTGTTACTATACTATGTTTCTTTATTCAATTACATCGTTAAATGTTTAGTTTTTTAGCGCCATCTAGTTTTTGTCTGGATATCCCCTTGCGGTCGGGTTACGATCCAAAGTATGGAGAATGACAGTCCTCTTGTTTTAATGGTCCTTGGTCTTACCTTACCTTATAACGTCTCCGTCGACGCACTGTATGCTTCTTACACTGCGGCGTATGTCCATAAATTATGTAAATAAATGAGACCGGCGCAGATATCGGCGCCGGCGCCGCCGCACTTGTTCTGTACGGTTGCGGTAAGTTTGCACTTGGTGTCTACCACACGCCATACAAATTAGGTGCATTCTTAATTTAACCGATTACTACCGCATTTTATAATGGCCTCACATTACTTGAAATGCAAATAAATGAGCAAATCCCCTGTACTTAGTTGATAATGCAACAGCTTTATGATTGTTTTTTTCACACTTTTAGGGCGGAGGCATTTTCACTACACATACACATTTTAACAAAAATAGGAATTGCGTTCAGTACTTAGTATAGTTATTTGGCAACCCATAGCAAAAAACAGACTTGATAAATACTTGATATTTTAGTCATGACACTCAAAACACCGATTCAGGGTACTTGGCACGAATCGTCTATATCTCGAAAACTAAGAGATTGTTACTGAGGTCAAATTTACTAAATCTGGTGTCTTATGAGCTTGTCTATCAGCCCTTTTCGTATGTACGTTGGTTTTAGGGACACCCTGTATAGCGTGTTTCCAAATTAGATGCCAAAACTAAGAGACGTTAACTTACATCATAGTAATTAAGAAAACTTTTTATATGAAATTTTTGTTTTCATTTTCTGAACAAAATAATTAAGTACATTAAAATTCTGCCCGAACATACTCGTAATCATCATTTAGTAAGAATATAATTTCAAAAGAATAAGGATGAGGATAGGAGGAGGAATCAGGGGTCGGATACCGGTATTTTCTTCATACTAAAATACCGGTATTATACATTATTGAGCTCTACATAACAAGCATAAAATAATTCAAAATGTTGGGCTATTTCGGAGTTTTTGCAAAATACTGGTCCCAAGCCCAGAGAGGAATAGAAATAAGTTCGCCTGTGTACATATACCTTTATTTTGCAACCCTGTACTGTACTTTGTCTTATTTTGTGCAATAAAGTACATACATACAAAAGAAGGCGTTTTACACCAGCACAACACATTACTTAGGGGTACGTATCATAATATATACAGTCATTATATATAAGTTCAAAACACATATGTTCAAAATATATAAAATCAAAATGAATAATGTTTGAAAATCATAACAGGTAAAATCCATAATGTACGTTGTCCATAATGGTCGAAATATATACTGACGAAATGCATATGTTTACAACTCATAAGCTCAAAATAAATAAAGTCTAATGATATAATGTTTATAAGGAATAATGGTCGAAATCCAGAACTTTTACAATTGTAC
Source organism: Eudemis profundana (assembly GCA_947034925.1). Lineage (NCBI taxonomy): Eukaryota > Metazoa > Arthropoda > Insecta > Lepidoptera > Tortricidae > Eudemis > Eudemis profundana. The sequence continues at coordinate 25,197,373 of OX344802.1, forward strand.
AAATTTTGACTATAAATAGCCGTGTACTAGAAAAATTAAGTATTTATTCCTTAAATAATTATAATAATACCATATTTACATTAATCTAATACAATAAAATGAAATTGTTATATAGCTAAGTATAATAATTACAAATATAATACAATAAATGAAAAATAAAATAAAAATCAATTAATACTTCCTTAAATTTCATAATACATTTTAAACATATTAACACTATTTTACCTGCTAAAAATATAAACAAAACACTGTTTCTAATAATGTCTGTAGTACGCGTGGCTATACCGCATCCATCCATGTTGCCTTCTTCGAAACTCGTGAACACCCATTTGAACTTGTTTGTTATCTACGCTGCGATGCATTGAAATTATACGGTCAAAGTAATGTCGTTCTCTAAACCACTGTTATGATAACTGCAAATTTCTACCCACTTTTCAATGTAACTAGAGTAACTACACAAAAGAATAATACGTAATGTTAATAGAATTATGTGCTGCACGCTAGTCTTAAATTTGTTTTTATATAACTTATCTCATATAAGTGAATTTTGTAAATTCTTTATGAGAAATAAATTTCTTAAACCACAAATACTTGTTCTTTTCAATTAAGTTGCGACGTTTTATGGTTGCAAGTGATCCTAACACGCTCCTCCTCGCTTCGCTCGTCGTCGCACCTAACCGGGTGCTCAGACCACATTTTAAAAAATTCAAGATTCTGAGTTATGTGAAAGTTTAAAATATTTGAGTTTTTGAGTCATTTGAACCCAAAAGTTAGGTGTGACGACGAGCGAAGCGAGGAGGAGTATGTTAGGATCACTTGTTACCAACACACGCCACAGTTAAATTACATTATATGTGGGCTCCATGTAAATTTGATTATTCATTATGAAAACTGTCCTTGCAGATGACATAAATTAAGAAAAATAATGATTTTTGGTTTTAATTTCATACTGTACATAAAAATACAAACAAGGTAGGTATTTATTTTATTTATTTATTTAAACTTTATTGTACAAGAGAAAACTTATCTTACAAAATGCGAACTTAATGCCATAGGGCATTCTCTACCAGTTAACCTTAGGGCAAATCAGATAGCTTGTGGGCGATGCAACTAACGTAATTAAATTAAAATTAAAATTCAACTACATTACAAATAGTAGCAAGTAAGATTTATTTCGCTGTTACAACAATAGTTAAATATGTATAAACTTAAAGGCTCGGAGGTGACGCTATAATTAACTTGTATACCTGTGTTGCTTTTGTTCCAAAGCCCATTATATATTTTGACCATTATGCATTTCAAGCTTAGGAGTTGTGACCATTGTGAAATTCAACCGGTATATATTTTGACCATTATATATTATGACCATTATGAATTTAGAACTTATGAGTTTCGAACTTATATCAAACAACTTTATACATTTAGACCCATTATATATTTTGAATTTCTACATTTCGACTTTATTCTTTTGAACCGTATATATTTTGACTTTATATATTTTGATACGTACCCTTACTTAGTCAGTAGGTAATCAAAACTCTCACTTCAATCAATCCACGCCAACTGACACGCACGCACTAATTACATGGATATTGGTCGTGATTAGGGATGTAACGAATAACGATGCATAATTTTGCCGATACGATACCGATTATCGTAGTAAATAATCGGCGATACCGATACCGCTATTCATGGCTAAATAATGAAGTATGCACACATAAAACTTGACTATATTTAACAGAGACTCAACCATGAGAGTGTAAAATAAAAATAAATAAATTGTCACATCAAAATTCAAAGAAAATATTTAAAATTAATCACAGAGATAACTAAGAAAGTAATTATCTTTACACAAAGTACTAAACCGATAAACAAATTCAGTCTGTAATTAAAATTACTTTAAAGCAAAGTCTTTTCCCGGGCTTTTTGAACATCAGTTGTATTATAATCGGCGATACCGATATATCGGCCTGCCGGTTATATCTGTCGATATATCGGAATCAGAATCATTACACCCATTTGTGATACAAGAAACTTCAAGATTGTACACTTTTAATTGATAAAATGCTACTGTTAGTAGACTTATATTTAATTACGTTTAGAAGATTGTAATGCCGATATATATGTCATAAGCATTAGGCATTTCATCAGTTGCCAAAACGATAAGCGTGCTATCGCTGCTCCGATTCCTCGGGTCCAGCATTAAGACATATATTCGTATTTATACTTGTAGTAGGTATACTTATCTTGTTTACTAACCCTTTTGATACACTGCCACCTAATGGGCCTTTTACGCAATAGTTTATTTACTACATGTACTTAAAACTATAGTAAGTTCGCTGATACATTAAAAACGTCTTGAATAGAACATGCCACCTAGCTATTTATTTTCGACTGAAATGACTCGAGAAAAGGGCCCGGTGGTGCTAATTGGAAAGCCGCCCGTGTTAGCCCGGAGAACCGTGGACCGCGGGCTCGAGTTCCGTTCTAGCTATTTAATTTTTAGGTTTCCGTACCCAAACGGTGCTAACGGAACCTATTACTAAGACTCTGTTGTCCGTCTGTCCGTCTGCATGAAGAAAATTTGCCTGCCACTGTCCTAAGATATCCTAATTTTATCTGCCAAGAACCTAGTCTAGTGCAAAACAAAGGCACGGCCGTACCATCCTTCTCTCGAAGCCATTCAGGCCATTTTCAACCTCCTGTAATTTTGTGCTGGCTAAAGCTAGAACCCTGAGTTTTCAGGGATAAATAATATGACCAAGGACCATTAAAACATGAGGACTGTCATTCTCCATACAAAAAGCTGTTCCCCGATATTTACAGCGCCATCTATGTATAGGCTTGGTACAAGAATTATATTATTTACAATTATTCAACTTTGCAAGCGTGACACAGTATTTAAATGTTAGAATTTATTTATTCTTAGCTGTTTACGAACTTATTGTTACTGTACTAAGTTTTTTTGTTCAATTATAACATCGTTAAATGTTTAGTTTTTTAGCGCCATCAAGTTTTTGCCTGGATATCCCCTTGCGGTCGGGGTACGATCCAAAGTATGGAGAATGACAGTCCTCTTGTTTTAATGGTCCTTGTTATGACTTAGATATATTCTCAATTAGCAGTTACCCGCGGCTTTGCCCGCGTTGTTCCCTCCTCGTCGGGGGGCGGCGCGTAGCGCGGTAGCGCCCGGCGCACCGTGCGCCCGCGCAGCGTACCTCGGGACAGATTGTTGACACCGATTTGAATACAATCGCCCTTTCAAATTTAATTACGTTGAATTATGTATTAATCGCGGATCAAATTCCTAACCAGTGGATTCCGTGTTCTGTATTATTTTAAAACCGATTTAAACAATCGATTTAAAAAAAAATGTAGGCATACTTTATTTCTTTGTGTGTTTGTTTACGCAAATAAACCCCGAGGAACTGAGTAACCGTTCAATATGACCAATTGACGATGCTTGAGGTTATTTTGCGGTATTTCTCTGAAGTGGTATAAGACGACTAAATTGTTCTAATAAATAATACAACGGACATTGAATACCTATGCAATTATATACATGTAGGCGATAGTTGTCAAAGGAAAAATATTGTTTATCAGTTCTCCGTTCACTAAACATACCATGAAATAAATGAAAAATAGGATATCCCAATAGAAAGTTCCCTTTGGGATAGCAACTGGAATAACGCAGGCGAAACCACGAAACGATGTTGCCGCGAAACCACGAAATGAGTGAATGCTAGTATTTTATATAACAACTGTCAAATCAATGCCCGATTACTTAATTTCTCTAATTACGGAGAATAATTTTAGCGAAAATTACGATACCATCTCGTGTAACCTAGGCCACAGTATAACAGCAGTAATTTTTCTTTCTACAAAAGTTACATCGCGCGCTTGAATGTGTGCTCACCGTGTACGAACGCACTACAAGCAAAGTTCTAAGAATGCGCAAAAATGCTCCAGTATGGATCGCACACAGACGTGTCATCACGCGTCTGTGTGAATACGTGTCGCGCGCTCCTAAACGGCCGAAGTTGAACTACTTGATCATTTTTGGGCATTTCTCCAGAAATATGTCTGCGGTCACCTCATTCATCTGGCCCCTTTTCATACTAAATGTATGGAGACAGATGAATGAGTCGCAGACATATTTCTGGAGAAATGCCCCTTTATACTTTACCTTACCTAGGGATTATAATCAGAGATCGGACAAATTTGCGTCATCGCTCGTAAATACTGATTATTTTCTTTAATAAATGTACATTGTAAACAAACCTGTGTATTTTTTGAGTATCAAAATTAAATCTCAGGTAAGAAATTAATTAAATGATTAATTATTTGATTATATTTTTGAGTCCTGTCCACATTTTTTAGGAGCGATGACGGAAATTTGTCCGATCTCTGAATAGAATCCAAAACACGCTATGAATGCTTCAGTCGATATCCAGTCGAAAGTGCATCATATACGTCAGTACCGGCGAAGTGACCGTTCGGTGACCATTACCGCGATATCATCCAAAATGGCGCGCAACTGGGTCGAGGGCCGGGACGAGTGCCACTGACATGTAGTGTCATGTGTCATGTCATATTTGCGGAATGTTCCAATTATAGCGTGCAGTGTCATTTATTGTGTCGAATGATAGTTTGTGAAGATGTTTGGAAGTTTGGATGTTTGTTACCAGGTTCAATCAACTTTTTCTTGTTTATTACTTTGTTTCGTTATCCAAGAGACAATATGTCTGAGTTTCTTAAAAAACGATTATAATTAAGTTTAAAAATTATCTAAAATACCTATGTTCGATTTCGCACAATTGCAGAAGGGCGTTTCAAGTCAAATCAAAGAAATAGAGCCTTGTGGAGAAAAAACATATTATTTTTGGAGCACCCTACCGCCTATTTTGCGTGACACACGAAACAGAGCCACTTTCCCGTTTATAATATTAGTTCGGAAGTTTGGATGTGTAAACCGTTTCATTTCCACGATATCCATAGCCGCTCGAGCCGCGCGCGCGCCGAAGAGAGAACGCTCGCGTGCATCGAGTGCACTTTTTCTGCGGGGCTATTTTTAGCCGGCCACCGAAGCGGAGTCGCCTCACCACGTGGGCTAAATCCCGGAGTATGCACCTCGTGTGCAGGCCACGTCTTAGGTAGCAGGTGCAACTGTAGCTCAACCGGGCGATTGATGATTGTGGTCTAGGTCAGTGGTACCCAATCTTTTTCAGCCCGTGGCGCACTTACAAGTTTAGTCACAGAAATATATCGAGGTAGAAGGCAAAAGTGTATGTACCTCGCGTGCTAAAAAGAAGCGGCAGCGACCTACTTTGCACGCCGTTAATTTTAGTTGTCGTCAATATTATTATCAGATTGGAAAATCTGATGCAAAAGGATGTAGTATAATTTAATTGTTCAAATACCACCAAATTAAATGAAAAATTTATGTTTTCCATCACTAAATTACACTTTTCACGACAAACGTCTAGCGAAAAACGTTACATGCTGGTTCCTATGCAAATCGACGAAGCATTTATTTCTATCTCGATATATTTCTGTGAGTTTAGTACTTCGTCACGGCGCCCGACCCTAGTTCGCTCAAAATAAAGTCGCCGTCAATAGAATTTGCTAACTTTGTAAATAAACCGCCATATTGAAATTGTCTCTGAATGATGAATTTACTAGTGATGGGGAAGACTCTTACTTTACTCTTTTATGTCAAAACATATGGACTATTAAAGTATCGAACGCAAGAAACAGGTATTTTTAATTTGCTTAGTCAGAAGACGAATCGTTACTTGAAGATTATGTATCCACCAGTATTTATCACAAAAGGTGCCGTTATTTCATCCGTAGCTCTATCGATGATGCCGTCTAAATATTTCATTTTATTTTCTTAGGTACAGAGCGTAAGTTAGGTAGTGTGTAGCAGCTTTACAATATCACCAACTTTAATCACAACGCTATCATCATAGACAATTGTGGAATTTAAAAGAAACCAAAACGTCATTCCATTATGTCATAATAACGTATGTATAATTAAATTTTAAACTTTTAATGAAATATCCAAGATTCAATTATTTATTGTATGGTTTTGTATTTTACGGCAACGACCGTTTAAATAGTGTATGGTTTCAGTGGTGTTTGATGACGTGGTGTGAAAATTCAAGGAGACTTTAGATATAGTTGCTTTATTATAAGTACTCGCGAATATTTGTGGTTTTAAATAATGATAGAGGATCGACTCACGGCGCACCAGGGCGCCGCGGCGCACACTTTGAGAGCCCCTGGTCTAGGTTAATAAAGTCAATAGAGCGCAGAGCTGTTTGTTACTAAATAACGTGGTAACTGAATGGATGATACAAATTGAACGGAGTAGGTGGCAGTAGTGGCTCACTCTGCGATGTCGCCGCGTGGCCACTAGTACCAAATTGCGGCCTTCCGGAGGAGATTAACGAGGCGCGGGATAACAACTGGATTGAGCTGAAATTTGGCGTACAAGTAGACCAAGTCCTGGATTGAAACATAGGATACATTATATCCCGGTAAAGAGTTCCTTTGGGACAATAACGGGAACAACGCGGGCGAAGCCGCGGGAAAATGCTAGTAATTAATAATTGCTGTAGCTGTAAGGCCTTGGTGTGGGACGCGACATGGGTCGACACATTCGCCCAGTCCCGCATACAGGCAACTCGCGCTCAGGCCGGCGCTGCGGCTGATCAGGCCCAAATTCTCAAGCGCCGCAAGTACTCTTGTTTATTAGATAACTATGAATTGGCGGCGCTTGCAGTGGAAACTCTGGGGCCTTGGTCAGCCGACATGAAATCATTCATGAGGACCCTGTCATCCCGGCTGGTCCGCGCCTCGGGAGACCCCAGGGCTGGCGCCTATCTGTCCCAGCGGATCGCTATCGCGGTCCAACGAGGAAACGCTGCCAGCGTCATGGGGTCGATGCCGCAGGCAGACCTTTTAGAAGGAGTTTTCTTTTTATAGTTTTATTTTATTTACTTTTAGCTTTAATTTTAATTGCCTAGAATAGTTTTGTAATGTATTAAATAGTGTATTTTAGTTTTAATTTTAAATTTACTTCCTGTAAACACATATTTAGGTAACATTAATTAAATCTTTAGCCATAATTGCTTTAGTGTGCTCAATATCTTCAATATAATCAGACGTTGGGTTGGAACTTGCTATGGAATCTCTTTTCTCGTGAGATTTAAATGTCCGTGTTGGAAATTGATTTCATTAAGTCCGCTAATTAGCATAGTGGTACCGACCTGTTTGTTGTGCAAACCAGGGGGGCTTGATTTATGGTTATGTTAACGTATGTATGTTTGGTACGTTAGTGTGGACTGATTTAGATAAATAGCCAAAAAAACATTATGTTTTTCTCTTCAATCATTTATTTTGGACACGGTTCATGTTGTGTTAGTAAATTACAAATAGTTCTTAAGTTTCTATTAATGGTCGCATAAAGTTCTGAATAGTCTTAGGTTACAAGATAAGTAATATGAAATTATTGCATACCGTTTTGATCTTTAATTAATTTTAGATATTATCTGCAAAAATAGCACTAAAAATAATAGCAATTTCGGGTTAAGAGCAAACTCGTAAAAACTCATGAAAAAAAACGACGTTAACGGAGTGAAGTATTGCAAAAATCACCATTTTTACCCGACTGCGGCGAAGCCCAAAGTATAGTATGTATGTATGTATGTCCGTTCCTATGTCCGCTCGTAACTACTCAACGGCACAACCGATTTTGATAAATGATACATCATTGGTTTCGTCTTGATGGCGCGAGTGTCACGGGTATGAAGTTCGTTAAAATAAACAAAATGGTGGATTTATGCACTTTTAAAATTGGCCCGCGGTCGGGGTTTTTTTAGTAAAATTATTTTTGGATTATAATATTTTATGACGGGTTAGCGGATATTGCTAATGCAACCAGGTATTGTGAAGAATAGTATATTATGTAAATGAAACAAGTGACAAATAAAAACACCTATTTCTACTATTTAAATTACGGTGACCCGAAACTTTTGCTCTTGAGTGTATTAATGACCCGTATTGAAGTCGGTTTTTTCCAAATTTTTAAATTTTGTATTAATTGAAGTATTCGATCCGCGGTCACGACGGCTAGTAGGCGAGGTGGAGAAAGCGGCGCGTCGGGTTTTGGGGCGACCGGTTCGATGCCGGCCCCGGCCCGCCGTGACGTCACGACCGCGACTGCAGTTCGAGACGAGCTCATATGAACTGATACATTTGATGCATGCTTTTGATGAAATAAAATAATAGAAAATAGATAGATAAGTAAAATTGGTTACGTAGCAAAATATCTAACATCAAATGTCATAAGCTCGATACACATATGTCTAGAATGTCGAAATCCTAAAACTGACACTATAATGAAACTTTTTCTTCTGTCTATTCTTATACGGAAGATACTGAAATGAAATGAAATAATTTATTTCTGCAAGTAGGCCTCAAGGGCTCTTTCACATGTCTGATTCTTTTGGCGCTTCGGCAGATGACATTCTGGTGAGAAGAAGCGCCGGTTTCTCTTTTAAAAAACATTACAATCATTGTGACAATATTACTGAACTATCATTAAATACATGGTTTACAGAAAACGAACTTACAAAAATGTAAAAAAAAAAACGGTGACTTACATAATATAGTCTTCTACATCCCAGTTATTTCCTTATTACTGTAGGAGTCGAAGATCTTGTTAAGATTTCATTATACGAGCCTAAACTTAAGAACTACGACAAGAGGTATAAATGAATTTAAACCATACGAGTACACCCGTTGGAATGGTGCTGACTGCTGAAGATAACAGGAAAAAAATATGTTTTTTTATGTACCTAATAAGTGGCAAACGAGCACATAGCCACCTGGTGGAAAGCAGTCATTACTGCTCATGGATATCTCCAACACCAGAGGAGTTAGTAATAAAACAACTTAAACGGATTAAATCGCGTATATTACTACATTTTAAGTCCCGACATTTCGTAACCCTTTTCAGCGTTCGTGGTCGCGGGTCTACCCGCGACCACGAACGCTGAAAAGGTTTTATTATTATACCGCTTTTATTACTATGAGTGATAATCGCGGAAACCGAAGACAATATTACCAGAGGAGTTGTCTATACGTTACGTGACCTTTGAGTGCTCTGTTAACACGCTTCTTGAAGTACTCAATGTCATAGCACTCTCTACTGTACTACACTGCTCTAACACTGTACTGTATGCTCTCACACCTTATGGCTACCGATGCTAAGCTTCCAAAACACAGTATTTTAACATCTCCATTAATTTTACGGTTACATAGCAAAATATCTAAACACACATGTTATACGGTCGGTTTGCATACGATCGAAAAATACATAAAGTCAATTTGCAGAACGTACGAATTCATAACAACATTTATCATAAGTTTAAAATATATATGATCTAAATTCATTACGTTTATAATCTATAGTGCTGAATATGTATACGGTTCAAAATACATAAAGCCAAATTATATATTATCTACAAAATTCAAACGCTGGGTCTCCTCCGAATCGTTTTTGTGGTTAACCATGTAAAATAATTGCTACTTCTAGTAAGAAATTACTTATATGCGGCGACTTCAATGTAAATATTTTGGAAAATTCAACATTAAGTGTCAGATTGTTGAATCTTTTCAAATCTTGTAATCTCAAACACATATTTATGGAGCCAACAAGAGTGACTGCTACTAGCGCCACCTGTATTGATAACATTTTCACTGATATTCTTCCTAATACCAAAAGTGTAATCAGCAAGTTAGAATCAGATCATTTAGGTCAATTAATTGTATTTGAGTCATTAAGGAATAATATCTTGAGAAAACAAATTACTTTTGTACCAGTAACTACGGACCGTGTGGAACGAATGAAACATAGTCTGGTTCAGGCGCTACCCTTTTTATCTTCCGAAACGACTCCTAGCGACATGTACAATTCATTCTTTCACACCTTTATGGAACATTATAACGCAATATTTACCTCTAAATTGGTCGTGGTTAGTGGTGCACCAGTTTTTAGTGAGTGGGCTACTGTGGACTTACATAAACGTAGACAGGAATTGTATGCCTTGTATGAGGAACGGCGGTTCAATACGAGTGATGAATTTAAAGAGCATGTGAAACAATATTCGAAGAAATTTAAGATTGATTGTCATATAGCTAAGCGTAATTACTTAAGCCAGAAAATAAGAAATAGTTCTGATATTATTAAAACAACCTGGAAAGTAATTAATGTGGAGACTGGTCGATCGAAGCACACAGTAAACGATCTTAAACTAAAAATTGATGGCAAAATTGTAGATTCCAATTTAGAAGTAGCAACAGAATTTGAAAAGTTTTTTACCGAGATACCAGTATCCACAACTAAGCATTTAAATTCATCACCTTCGGCTGCCGTTACACTGTTAAAAGATAACGCCCCAGAATGTAGTAAAGACTTTCATTTTGAACATGTTAGTACCTCAGATGTAGTAAAGGCGTTTAAATCAATTAATGTCAAAAAAACTAGTGACCTTTGGGGAGTTTCTGTCCATGCTGTTAAATCCCTAATAGAAATCATAGCGCCTGACTTGGTAGTCGTGTTTAATAACTGTGTTGATTGCGGTGAGTTTCCTGATCTAATGAAATATAGTAAAATAACACCTTTATTCAAATCAGGTAGCACTACTGACCCTACTAACTTTAGACCAATATCTGTGCTACCAACTTTTAGTAAAATTTTTGAGAAATTAGTTTTGTTCCAATTAATGAAACATTTTAATACGAATAACTTAATGCATAATAAGCAATTTGGTTTTACTCGGGGTCACTCGACAACCGACGCTGGTGTCGAGCTAATTAAACATATTTTCGATGCCTGGGAGGAGTTATGTGATGCTTTAGGTATCTTCTGTGATTTATCCAAGGCATTTGACTGCGTACGTCATGAAACATTGATCAGGAAGCTGCACTACTATGGAGTTAGAGAATCGGCACTGAATTTATTTAAGTCGTACTTACAAGGTAGAATACAAAGGGTTGACGTGAATGGGAGCTCCTCGATATTGGGACCATTCCTGTTCCTTATTTACATAAATGACTTGCCATATCTCGTTAACACCCACCATGATATAGTATTGTTTGCAGACGACACCTCACTTATCTTCAAAGTCAAGCGACAGCAGCAAGCTTACAGTGATGTAAACAATGTTATATCTAAAGTAGTGAATTGGTTCAATATTAACAATTTACTGTTAAATGAAAGAAAGACTAAATGTATAAACTTTGTCACGCGTAACGTAAATCGCGAGCAAGCAAGTGTCATTGTGAAGGATGAGGAATTGGAACTAGTTGATAATACAGTCTTTCTTGGTATAACATTAGATTCTAAACTCCAGTGGGGTCCCCATATTGGTAATCTCTCGAATAGACTAAGTTCTGCAGGTTTTGCAGTCAACAAGATCCGACAATTAACAGACATAAAAACAGCTCGATTAGTATATTTTAGTTACTTCCACAGTATTATGTCGTATGGTATTCTGCTGTGGGGCAGTGCTAGTGCTTCAGAGCTTAGTACTATATTTGTTCTGCAGAAGAGGGCTATTCGAGCGATATATAAAATGAATTATCGAGACTCACTTAGAGATAAGTTTAAGGACATTAATGTAATGACATTGCATTGTCAATACATCTCTGAGAATATTATGTATGTACATAAGAATATCATGAATTTTAAGAAGAACTGCGACATACATAATATTAATACTAGGAATAACCATAAGCTCGCAGTGCCCACCACTCGGCTCCATAAAATAAAAACATCATTCATGGGTAATTGTGTAAGGTTTTGTAATAAGCTGCCAGGGAATATAACTGAATTATCTATTAACAAATTCAAGAATTGTGTAAAGCGTAAACTCATGTCTAAGGCTTATTACAGCACACAAGACTACATGAATGATGAAACACCGTGGGATTAACTGCGACTGAAATAGATATATTTTAAAACAATGTTTGATTTTGTCTTTTTCTGTTTTTGTACTTGCCAATTGTTTTGACACTTAGAGACCATTTACATCTCTAAGAAAAACTGTTGTTTTTTTTAGTTAGTTACATCATGTGAGTCACAGATTTTTTTACATTTCTGTAAGATATTTAGTAAATAAGTATTCTCAATTTGTATTTTGACGTTTGGAGATCCTTTACACCTCCAAAACATAATATTTTGACAACGGAGACTCTTTACATCTCCATTAATTTTAGTATCAATTTATTTTTTATTTGTCTTGTATGGACGCATAGAGAGACCCTTTACATCTCTATAAGTGTAGTTTTGAGTTAATGTAATGTATTAATGAAATCTCATGTATGAAAAGAGAAACTGGTGAGTTTCTTCCGGCGCTTCTTCTCACCAGAAGGTCATTACCCGAAGCGCCAAAAGAAAAGAAAAGGAAAAAAAAAGATAAAAGAATGTAAGAAAGACATGTAAAAGAGCCCTTGAGGGCCTAGGTACTTACAGAAATAAGTTATTTTATTTATTTTTATTATTTATAAATATCTGATACAAGAGACATTTCATCTTAGTCCTCAGGTAGCGACGCATAAGCAGGCTCTTATTGTTGCGACTGGTGTCTATGGGCGATTAGGCGGCGATCACGAGCATTTACTATCAGATAGGTTGTCTATTCGTTTGTCTTGGTATCTTTAAAAAATATGATACCTAAGTTCTCCAATTATTTTGTCGATTCGATTTTCTACATTCTAGACATATACGTATCAATTTTATAAGAAATAATCATATTCCTTCATTTTGTACTTCGACATTATAATCTTTCGACCAATCGTGTTGTATGTATTTCGAACGTTATAGACAACGAACATTATTCATTTATAATATTTAGATTACTGACATTCTGGACATATGTGTATCGAGCTTATGACATATAGATGTGTTATGTTAGATATTTTAATAAGAATAAGAAACATTTATTGCCACACTGAACACAGAACTGCTCTGGGTAGCATCAAAATAGGTAACTATTAATTAAACTTAACTTATTACTACTTATATATAAATATGCGCAATACTTTATAAATGTTTGAGTACCTAAATGAAAAACTACACATCAGTGAGGAAAAAAAAACATAAATTTTGAAATTTACAATCGCATTTAGCACTGAAAATGACCAATAATAAATTACTAATTAGCATCGTAAATTATTTTGCTACGTAACCAGCCCGTACCTAGTCCGATCCACTCAGGGTGGTCCGGCCAGCAACCTGGTTCGACCCCAGGGAATGCCACGGCCCCCACCGGGTCCGATTTTTGGTTAGTCAGACTTCAAAAAAAAGCTACGTAACCAAATAAATTGCACTTTTTTTTAGGAACTGACAAACTCGCAACCCATACATGGGCGTAGCGATTGTCGGACCGGGTAGTCGGCCGTGGCGTTCCCTGGGGTCGAACCAGGTCGCTAGCCAGATCACCCTGAGTTTGGTCGGACTGGGTGGGTGCCGGGGGTGCCTGGGGTCGAAACAGGTCACCTAGTCCCGGTCCACCTCGATAGAATCGGGCTAGGTGGGGGCCTGAACGCCTGGAGTCGAACCAGGTCGTTTGGCCATAAATTGCACTGACATTTGACTGGTTACACTGAACCCGAGTTGTTTAATTGCTCCAGAAATAGCCATTTTAGTGCACTAATTACATACTTGTTTTATTTAACGACGGGTGGTGAAAGTACCCGTTTGGCATCTTTTGCCGGTATAAAAGGTTTTATGGTCCCACCTGATGTTTGATAATCAGCTGTAGCATTTCACAATGAACTAGAATCCCAAGCACAGTATAATAGCAGTAACTTTTTTTCTTACAAAAGGTATCGCGGGGCTTGTATGGAGCGCGTCGTAATCGAACGGTTTCGGACCGTTCTGTCCGTTTCCTAAAACATCCGTTCCCAAAACATCTGTAGGCTTATGATGCTACGTTTTGTAACGCGATAAATAAGTGATAAAGCATCCGTCACTCTCTCACACTATTTGTTAGAACGTAACGGATGCTTTATCATTTATTTATCGCGTGACCGATATAAGTGTTTCCCAAAATGTGCTTCTCCTAAAATATACGTTTGGCTTGATATCCGTTTCCCAAAAAGATCTAATCCCGAAAAGACCGTTCCCATGAAAAAAATACGTGTCTGTCATTTTAGACTACTCTTTGACATTCATAAATCAAAATAAATTAAATCGAAGCTGGACAGTTGGGTAACTTTTCTTGTTAGATAAATTAGTGTTCAGTTGATACGACGATACATGACATAGACGATATCTGTAATCGGGAGATTTGGGAGTTAATCGGACGATAAGATACCGCCGCCATTGATACTTGGGTGTATAGGTAAAACTGACGTATTGCTGGCAAAAGTCTAGTGCGGGGTTAACGTTTAGGATACAGCTGAAAGGCCACAATAGAACACAATTAAAGGAAAAGGATCACACGATACTAATTTAAGTACCTACCTAAGAAATATACAAAAACAAAAAAAAAACCTAATTAAGAGTTAATTGATAGTTAAATATTGATTCATAATCAGGAGATTTTTTTTTCCCAATTTCGTGGTTGTCCCTAGGGTTTGCAATTCGAATATTCGAAATATTCGAATATTCGCCGGAAATAATATTCGAGTATTAAAGTATTCATTATTCGAATAAAACGAATATTTCGAATACTAAAAATGATGTATGAATTCATTAATTTTTCTTTGATAATCACCAGGGTTCATTATTTTTTACATAAAGATTAAGCCCACCTGATTAGTTAGACAATAAAACAATATTTTCCTGAAGTATTAAGTAGGATCAATTACGAACCGTTAGCAGTTCGTGGCGTAGAATTCGAAAGAGGCCTCAGGGAAAAGCTACTAAACCAACAAACTAGGGTTCTGTACCGCTACAACAAGTGCAGTTGCTCCTGGTATCCATGGAGCAGACCCACGGCCCAGCACCAGGAACATACAAAGGTGCAGAAAGTGCAGTCTTAGCTCAAGCAATTATTAAAATTACATTTTTATGTGCTTAATTTAATTACTATTTGCTGGATTTCGTAGTTTTGTCATTCATTTTAACACGGAGGTGTCCACTGCTGAATATAATCATCGCCTAAAGACTTTAACAATCAAACGGACGACGTTTATTGACCCCATCAACTGCTGGTGATCCTAACCTGGACGTCATCTTGTGAGCACGCTGCAGTTTCCGGTTCATGATCTTCATTCGAGAACCTTTAGGTCCCATCGCGCATCGGTTTATCGAATTGTTTCTGATCCGTCGTATTCCTGTTTCGTCGGATTCCCGTTTCGTCGAATTCCTGATTCGTCGTATTCTTGTTTCGTCGGAGTTATCTATATTTAATGAAATTTGTCATGCACTGTACACACCAGTATTTACTAGAAAGAAAGATGAATGTTTTTGGGAAGAGCTATGTGCGACGCAGTTTATTATATTGAAAATCCGACGAATCAGGAATCCGACGAAACAGGAATTCGACGAAATAGGAATACGATGAATCAGGAACAATTCGGTTTATCGAGTAATCTAGCTCGAAAAACCGGTGGCTTATGCCAAGGCAATTGGCACTTCAACTTTTTAACTCTGACCGCTTATCGCTCACCTTAGTTCTTTTACAGATTTCTGATTTGACTACTTAAAAGGACTCCGATTAAGATTATAGTTCTCTCCATCCATAGCACGTTGAGCGACTCTGAGGCAGTTCATTATGCTCATAGTGAGAGACTACGATTCTACTTCGTATACTTACACACACTGAACAAAGATCTGTCACGACGCAAAGATCATTTTCAGTTTTCTAAACACGCGGCGTCTCATTTTCACGGTGTCATCCGGAATTCCGGAATATCTCGAGACCAGCTATCCTCTCTCTCTGAGATTCATCATAGGTAACTTGCTAGTTTATTGTGATACTATTTACGTGATTTCAAACGCTCGAAATAAGTTTTTTGGTTGATATTCGAAAATATTCGAATTATTCGAATATTCGAATATCGGAAATCTAAGTATTCGTATTATTCGAATACTAAAATTCGACAAAAAATTGCCAACCCAAGCTGTCCCCATAAGTGAAAGTTGCTCAGTGTGACCCTCCCCAGTACCCCGTTCACTCCTACTACATTACCCCAAAAACAGCCTGTAGAACGTATATTTTAATGAGGACTCTTTGTAAGTTGAATTATTGGTTTGAATACCGTTAGAGGGTCGCTGGAAGTCGTTGGAGGAAAAAACGTGCAATTGTCGGGGAAGTCTTTCGGGGAGGCATATGTTCGTGTAGACATCTCCGACATGAAAGGATGATAGGCAAATCGGTGGGAAGCTCGCTTTCAATAGTTAAAGAGCGCCTGAACAAATGTCAAAAGCCCCAGAATCGACATTCGGCGGTGACCGCGGGAGTGTCGCGGTGTCACTTCGCTAATTAACTGCGGGCGCGGCCAGGGCGCGCCAGGGGGAGGGGCAAGCCAGGGGAGGCGAGCTCTCCATTACACACTGTTTATCGTGACAATTATATCGCGCAGGGGTGACAACTCACTGTTGCGACTTGAACTTCATGACTTTCTCCATCCTCTTGCCGGTAAATCGGCAGATATACTTCAAAATTAAAATGATTCTTGAAACTACGGAGACTATGGAGGTTGGGACTTTATTTGTATGTAGCATGCTTGTGACAGGAGACCACAATATATACAAACGATCATTACAACAAACAAACGATGAAAAAAAAACGACTTGGAGCGTGTCTCCATGACAACTGAAATTTTAAGACAATAGAAAATCACAGGCATGAATTTAACTACTTTTTAATTTTTTTCCCCGCCCCATCTCTCAATCTGAAAATTTGCGAATTTGGCGGGAAAACACCAATGTCGCTGTGTTTTTGACACTATTTAGTGACAATTAATAGGAGGGTTCCCGGTGAAACTAAAATCAGTTGGCAAGTTGAACTTGAAGCTAGGAAATGCTAATGCGACCTTGATGGAGGCCGTTGATACTAGAATTCCGATTAACATTTTGAATGGCTGGCGCAGGCCGGGCAGGTGCGCGCGCGCATACTTGCCTCCGAGCAGGGACCGGAAAACAGCTTCGTTCGCTTAAGCTCTTCCTAGGGCTTAAGCCGTCTGATTGTTAATCGTTTGTTTCGGTTAACAACTGATTGAATTAACTCATAAACAGGTTAAGCCGGTGACCGAGTTAAGCGTAGCCGACCAAACATGTTTTAAAACAGGTTATTTTTTAAGAGGTTCTGAAGTTGTTTTGAAGGGGTTATTAACAGGTTAAAAAGGGGTTTTTGAAGCAGTTGTTATTTTGTTTAGTGTGTGTTCCCGGTATAAGACACGTTTCGCTTAGCTGTGCATTGTCCACGAAGAGAACTATGAAATTGTCGGTGGAATATCGGTTTGGTTTAGTGATCCGAAGGACTCGAGCCTTTTAGTCCGAAATGTTTAGCCTCGCAGCCCTTTTTTAGAGCTGGGCTGATAGAAAAGGCTTAGTAGAGTTCGTGAATTTAATAAGGCTCGAGTCTTAAAAAAGGCTCAAATATTATAGGCACACTATAGCGATTTAGGTATTTTTCATAGTTTCTCGAGCATTTCTTATCAGAAATGAGTTTCTAGAGTTAACCAACTTCAAAACAAAGAGAAAACTTTATGTAGGTTTGTTCTTCGATTACTTACTTTATACAAGCTATCCCCTGAATAAATGATTTAAGTACTTACTTGAAGACGGCTAGACCGATTTAGAAAATTCTTTTTTTGTTTGAAAGGGTCAGAGGTGGTCCCATTGCAACCAAATCAGGATCTGATGATGGAATCTTGGAGAAATCGAAGGAACTCTTCAAATATTATAGGCACACATGTAGCGATTTTGGTATTTTTCATAGTTTCTCGAGCATTTCTTATTAGAAATTAGTTTCTACAGTTAACCGATTTCAAAACAAAGAGAAAATTTTATGTAGGTTTGTTCTTCGATTACTTGAAGACGGCTAGACCGATTAAGAAAATTCTTTTTTTGTTTGAAAGGGTAAACGTCAGAGGTAGTTCCATTGCAACCAAATCACGAGCTGATGATGGGATCTTACAGTTATTAGGGGAACTTTTAATAGTATATTACATAACTAGGGCTTTCTTTATTACCTCCCGTGTTGTGTACATCATTTTATGTCTACACTTGGCCAGAAAGCGACTTTTTCCGAACGCGTAGCGTGCGGAAAAAGCCACTGGCCAGGTGTGGCATAAAATATTATAGGCACTCATACGGCGATTTTGTTATAGAGTCTCGGCATTTATTATCGAAATTAGTATATAATAAAAACCGGTTGTTTTAATTTTGTGGTTAATTATTAAGTCTATTAAGAGCTGAAGCCTTTTATATCCTCGAACCTTTTTAAAGACCTAAGGCCTTATTAATTCTTAACATTTATGAATGTAGTCGCAGTCTGGGCCTGCGCACGATGGGAATATTGGGAATCTCAACTAATTGGTTGTCAATTAATTCATAAATAATGCGAAAGTAATTCTGTCTGGCTGTGTATCTGTCTGCCTGTTTGTTTCCTTTTCACGTTTAAATCGTGTA
The DNA here is from genome assembly GCA_947034925.1 of Eudemis profundana. NCBI lineage: Eukaryota > Metazoa > Arthropoda > Insecta > Lepidoptera > Tortricidae > Eudemis > Eudemis profundana. The sequence goes on from OX344802.1 coordinate 25,216,031, forward strand.
ACCTACTAACAAAAATATGGATTCAAATCTGAAATAAACATTATTCATTCATTCATTCATTCAAATCGCGGGACCGATTGTGATGATTTTGATGAAATGTTTTATGCAATGAACCCCCGGTCGGTCAGTTATATCTTCATTATCATTATTTTTTATTTTCATTCAACATCATCATCATCATTTTTATTCTCATTTATAATCATCACCATCGTTTTCGTTCTCATTCATCATCATCATCATTATTAGTCTCATTAATCATCATCATTATCATTTTTATTCACATTGATTATCATCATCATCATCATCATCATCATCATCATCATCATCATCATCATTTTTATTCTGATTAATAATTATCATCAACATTTTTATTCTCATTAATCATCATCATCGTCATTTTAAGTCTCATTTATCATCATCATCATAATCATCATTTTTATAATCATGAATCATCATCATGATTATCATAATTATAATTATTCTCATTGATCATCATCATCATCATACTTATTCTCATTCATCATCATCATCATAATCATCATCATCATGTTTATAATCATGCATCATCATCATGACTATCATAATTATTTTCAATCTCATTGATCATCATCATCATCATCATCATCATCATCATCATCATCATTATCAATTTTATTCTCATTGATCATTCTCACCATCGTTTTCATTCTCATTCATGGGTTAGTTAGGGTCATAAGGACTAGGTTGTAGAATGACCATGTCGGCAAAACGTCGTAGTTGTATAATACCTTAGTAAACACAATTAGTAGAGTTAGTTAGCCGCATCATTGTGCGCATCGGGTTACAATCATTAAATTTTTACCACAGGTAGAGTGTACCGCGGTGACTATTTTTCGATGTGGAGGGAAGTCAGATTCGTCCCCTGTGCGCGGGGAGAACGGGATAAATGGGCCAAATACACCTCTTTCATTTTTTTTTTCACTGATCAGTTAAGGCTACTAGGGCTTGTGTGGTATCGTTTTCGTGTAAAACAAATCCCATCAAAAACATTCTGTAAAAAAACTAGCCAAGTCTCGATGGAGTTGCTTGTTTATCTCTAAAAAGTAATGAAATCTAGACAAAGTCGTGCCAAAGTCAGTACCGGGGGGGTATCAACAGAACTCGATTTCCACCGACTTGCCTATTATTTAACCATGGAGGAACACATTTTATAGATCTAATCGCATAGCGCCGCAATAATATTGGAGCAACGTTAATAATAGCGTAAGCGCCGACCGTCATAAGGTACCTTTTGATTTGGATCGTCACATTTTATGGAGCCGCGTGGTGGGCACTGCGAGCTTATGTTTATTTCTAGTATTAATATTATGTATGTCACAGTTCTTCTTAAAATTCATGATATTCTTACCTATGTACATACATAATATTGTCATAGATGTATTGATTGACAATGCAATGCGTTACATTAATGTCCTTAAACTTATCTCTAAGTGAGTCTCGATAATTCATCTTATATATCGCTCGCTCGAATAGCCCTCTTCTGCAGAACAAATATAGTATTAAGCTCTGAAGCACTAGCACTGCCCCACAGTAGAATTCCATACGACATAATACAAAGGACTATTTACATGGTTATACATATAAATATGAACCAAATAAGGCTTAAAAGATACATTTAAACCCACCCACTAACGTATAAAGAATGTTCTACGGCCAAGTCACACAACATTAACTATAATAATAAAGAAAGCGCAGTAAGAAACCTTAGATTTGGCACAATTTCATTACTTTTAGGGTTCCGTACCAAAATGGTAAAAAAGGAACCCTTATGGTGCGACTCTGTCTGTCTGTCTGTATGTCTGTCCGTCTGTCACAGCAAGATATCTCAGGATCTACTGATCCTATCGACTTGAAATTTGCAATAGTGTTAAAAGTCGCAAACTCGACCCTATTGCATAGAAAAAAAATCTTATACCTTTTTTACTTTTTTTAAAGGGGTCCGAAATGGGATGTGGAAAAACAAAAGTAGAGCTATTATATCGAATGGGATATCCAATGAAAGGGCTTAATTTGTAAATTCCAAAACTATTTTTAATTCTTTTTTTAATTTTTTACTTTTTGATTTATGACCAAAAACGTTCAAAAAAATACCATTCCCCCCCTATTATCTTCGAAGTTACTGAACAGAAAAATCTGTAATAATTACCAATTATTAATATCATCCTAAAGATTACAGGAAAAATAAAACGGTTTTCCTAAATTGCATCGTTTTTTAGAAATTTTCAAAAATCGTACACATACTTATTTGCTCCTACTAAGCTAACCGCCATACAGTTTTTCTTGAACTATTCACGTATCTACTTACGAATTTGTACGGAATCCTCGGTGCGCGAGTCCGACTCGCACTTGACCGGTTTTTTTAGAGATAAACAAGCAGCTCCATCGAGACTTGGCTAGTTTTTTACAGAATGTTTTTGTTGGGATCTCTTTTACACGAAAACGATACCACACAAGCACTAGTAGCCTAAAGTGATTCGTGAAAAAAAAAAACGAAAAAATGGTGTACTTGGTCACATTCACCCCGCTCTCTCCACGCACAGAGAACGAATCTGACTTCCCTCCATATCGAAAAATAATCACCGAAAAACACTCTATCTGTAGTAGAAATTTCATGGTTGTAATCTCATGCGCACAATTATGTGACTTAGTAACTCTACTACCGGTAGCTTAAGCCCCGTCTCTCTGCTGACGGCACCCTAGGTTAGGTTTTTTTATGGTGTGTTATTGTCAAAATATTATTTATTTTTATTGTTAAAGATTATTTACATGGTAACACATGAAAATTTTTACCTTATAGGACCCCAGAAAACAATTTGATGTAATATTGTGTACCGAGGGCCCAACATGTATATATATTTTTTTTAAATAGATTAACTGTGCTATTTTTTAAAATGGTAAATGTCAAAAAATTCAAACAAATATTATTATCTGAATTAAAAAAAATGTTGTGGTTTTTACTTTTTCGACGATTTTCAGCTATTTTTATATGAAACTATACCTAAATAATGTAAAAAATGAATTTCTGATATCTGGAGGCACGGCAGTGCCCCCGCCAAGTCGAGCAAAACAAAGGCACGGCCGTACCATCCTTTTCTCGAAGCCATTCAGGCCATTTTCAGCCTCCCGTAATATTGTACTGGCTAAAGCTAGAACCCTGAAATTTCAGGGATATACACACAATATAGGCACAATAAGACTTATATATATTCTCAATATCATTCAATTTGATCGTGTAGTTTAAGAACATGTCAAATTTCCTTAGTTTTGTCACTGATTCATTCACTGACTGACTGATGATCATCATAATTCTAAGATACTTCTAGCAGACCTACAAGCTCCAAATTTTACATATAGTTAGTTTTTAGCCTATCAAGTCCTTAAAAACCTAAATATGTTGTAATCTCAGTCACAACTGCACATATAAGTTTGTAATCCTATACAAATACATGCGATTACAAAGTTAGTTTTGCAGTTCAAATTGAAAAGAATGGATTGGAATGTAATTATTAAAGGAAGACCACTTACAAAAAGAAATGAGATCCCATCAAAAACATTACATAACATGTAAAAATATGCAAGTCTCGCAACGCAGTTCTCCTACAAGGAGAGAGGAACACATTTTATAGATCTAATAATAGGCAAGTCGGTGGAAATCGAGTTCTGTTGATATCCCCCCGGTACTGACTTGGTTTAACTTTATATGTATCTCAAAACTTTTTTGTTGTAGGAGAACTGCGTTGCGAGACTTGCATCTTTTTACATGTAATGTTTTTGATGGGATTTGTTTTACACGAAAACGATACCACATAAGCCCTAGTAGCCTTAATTGATCAGTGGAAAAAAATGAAAAAGAGGTGTATTTGGCCCATTTACCCCGCTCTCCCCGCGCACAGGGGACGAATCTGACTTTCTCCACATCGAAAAATAATCACCGCGGTACACTCTATCTGTAAAAAAATTTCATGCTTGCAACCCGATGCGCACAATGATTAAGACTTTTGCCTTACATAAAACATACTATAGCTTGGCAACTTCGTTGGTGACACTCACCTGTGTGCTTTTTGCTCTCTGTAGCCGTAACTACTGATACAAGTTACCGCCACCACGAACGGCGACCGACCGAGCCTGCCTCCGGAGGCCTCCATTCGTGTTGGCGGTAACTTGTGTAAGTAGTTACGGCTACACAGAGCAAAAAGCACACAGGTGAGTGTCACCAACGAAGTTGCCAAGCTATACTTACCAAAGTATAATGTTAAACCGTAGTTTGTAATACATAGAGGTACTATCTAAGCTTATCCCTTAATTCTTAGCAATCCTTAATGTTTTAGAAAAAAGTAATTTTAAATGGTATTCGTGTTGTTGATTTCTATGGAAGAAACAAAAAACCTTTAATATTTTCCGTGGATTTATCCCAGTAAAATAACGAATAAATCATTCATCAATTCAAGTGGTCGAATAATTTATTCGCGAATATCCGCGAATAAAAGTCATATCATAAATTATATCACAATAAATACTACGTACATGCAGCACAATAAATTCTTATACTTTTTTCGCACAATTTCTAACTTCACTGTCCGCTGTTTGCAATGGAAGTGACGAAATTCATAAGTAAAAAAACAATTGCAATAAATGTATGTTCAGACACTTCAGGCGATTATAAAATCTATAATTTAAACTGTTAGGTGCAAATTTGTTTGACGCAAAAATGGTGTCGATGTTAACAAAAGATTTACATCTGTGCCGTTTCTCGGCAGCGATTGTCGGACGCCAAAGAAAAATGAGCTGTATTGTATTGTATCTGTATAAAACTAAAGAACAAATTAGTTTGAATTCAATGCCCACAAAAAACAACCCTGGAAGTTGTTATTAATGTTGTGAGTTATTAACTCGAGTTATTTCACAGAGCGTATTAGCTCCTCCATTCAAAATGAAACTAACTACTATGACGGTTAAGATCAATTTCGTTTGCGCTACGTCCGGAACCGGTTCCCAGTAACAACCTTACGGGAGTTATTATTGGGTGTTTTGTGTTAACCGAATTACTTCTTAACTGTGTAAGTTATTAAGCCGGTGATACTCTTAACAGAATAAGACGGTTTCTCAAAACCAACGCGTTAAAAACCCGAGTTAAAACCTCGATAACGGTAAGAGGTTCCGGTCCCTGCCTCCGAGTCGCTCGGTGATAAACTACTTGACATGCGGGGCCATGTTGGCCAAATAAATAAATTAGCTCGAGGTTTGAACTATGGCTCACTTCACAGAAATATATAGATATATGGAAATAGTTCGACGATTTGTATGGGAACGTGTAACGTTTGACGCCAAAAGTGTAATTTAGTGATGGAAAAACGTAGATTTTCCATTTCATTTGGTGATATTACAACAATTAATCATACCATTATTATCAGATTTTCAAATCTGATAATTATATTGACGGAAACTGAAGTTGACGGTGTGCAAAGTCGGTTGTCGCCACTTCTTTTTAGTACGCGAGGAACATACACTTTTTCCTTCTACCTCGAATCCTCACTGCTGCTCTGTGAATTTCCAGCTTATGCATACAAGTGTTAAGATGCAAAAACAAGCGGGCATCACGCTCATTTTTGCCACGTGCTGACTGGATGTGGAATGAACTCCCCTCCTGAGGTGTTTCCGGAGCGCTATGACGAGGAGTCCTTTAAGAAGCGAGTAAACAGGGCTCTCAAAGATCGGCAAGGTATTAACACCTCTGGTGTTGCTGATTGCATCATGGCCGACGATGACTGTTTGCCATCATGCTCGTCAGCTCGTTTGCCCCTTATTACATAAAAAAATAAGGTGACACGATCCTAGTGACACGCTAATACCCAATAATCGACATCCTGTTGTCACCTGGCGACTACTGCGACAGTGTCGAGCACTCGGATGTCTCCCAGTGGCAGTACCCAGGTGGTGTAGCGGTTAGCACGTTGTCCTGATAAGAGAGGAGACGCGGGTTCATATCCCGCCTTGGCTACAGTGGGTTACGTTTGATTTTTTCTATGTATTTAATCTTTGTATCAATCGAAATATTACTGCTGTTATACTGTGGCGTCGTGAAGGCAGCCCTGGCGCGCCCGCCTATCATTCACGAACCGCCCCGCGCCCCGCAAGTCCTAATTAATATCATGCCGAGCCCTAGATCCAGCACGGAATGGGCCACTCGATACACAGCGGTTTTTAATTTCTTTATTATTAAGTCACCCTTTATCAAGTACCCCGCTGATTGCAATGATCACACCCAAGGGTTGGCGCAATCGAGATTCCAAGTTGCCAGTTGTTTATTAAAATAAAGAAAGAAAATCACATATAATAGGGCAAGAAATAATGGAGCATTTCATGAAAACATCTAATTTTTGTCCCTAACGAAACGCTATGGTAGCTACCCTAATAAAACTTATTAGCTTCTAAGAAACACTACCCATTTCAAAGCCAAGTTATAATATTACTATACCGATAAACAGCTTCCTAATTTTACATGTCAAAAGTATTAAAATAGTACATTACACAACTAGGGTGGTAATACAAAGAAAGGCCGAGATCGCAGAAGTTTGGGGCCCGAGCTGCAAGCGAGGGACGTAAATATGCGATAGAGGGCTTTCTTTATTACCTCCCGTATTGTGTACATCATTTTATGTCTACACTTGGCCAGAAAGAGGCTTTTTCGGTACGCGCAGCGTGCGGAAAAAGCCACTTTATGGCCAGGTATGGCATAAAGGTAGTTTCCCTTACAAAACGTGTTCGCGGATAGCACCAATTCAAATATGATAAGGTAAACGTCCGAGAGCTCGACACTGACCCGGTAGTCGCCATCTTGAACGTTAAGTCATTAGCAATAGAGTTGACAGGGTGTCGACTATTGGGCATTAGCGTGTCGAGCACTAGGAAGTTTACCTTACAAAGGAAAGACAAATTTAAATATCACTTTTTTCTAAGCCTGACTAACTTGCAAGTCTTACTGACTGTTGCAGAAATAGGACCAGGTGGGGGCCTTCCCTGGGGTCGAACCAGGTCGCTTGGCTGGGCCACTTTTTTTTTTTTTTTTTTTTTTTATAACCTTGTTGGGCTGTAGGGCTCCTGAATGGGCCCTCCAACAGCTAATACATCGTTGCACGGGGGAGAGAAGCTCCCACGCGTGCGGATAAAGCAAATTTATATAATACAACAACTTATAACTATTTGTGTACAGTGTAGGTGTAATTTAACCTAGGTAATATTATATGGTGTAAGTATGTATGTATATAGTGTAAATCCTAATTTCAAATGTGTAGTCACTGTCAGGGGGGGCGTCCGCGCCTCCGCGAGCACCTTCAGAGGGTCAGACTATATGGGGGCCGGGGGCGCCTGGGATCGAACCAGGTCGCTAGTCCCGGTCCGCCTTGAGAGGGACGGACTAGGTGGAGTTAAATGACACTAATACAATTCATCGCATGCAGCACAGAGGAACCATTTCCTCCTGCCACCAAGTCCAGTTATTTTCTTCAGTTGAAAGGGATAATTTTCTGAATACTGATTATTGTGTTGTGTTTCTTGTGTGTGTGTGAAATGAGGCTCCATATTTATCTCCTTGGATTCCAGCAGATTCGCTACTTCCCGCGTCTGAATATGCCGTTGGGCGAGGTACGAATAGCTTTACCAATAGCAAACGTCACAAATAAGTGATCTAATTTAATTTTATAACTCGCCATGACGTCGCCCCTGTCTGGTTCCACCGGAAGACCAGCGCCGGTTCTAAAGTTGGCATTATGCTCAGGTGGGACCTTTTTGAGGCAGCGAGATTTCTTTTTTTCTTTTCTAGTTACTGTCTACTTTTTGTGCTGTCATAAATAATAGTACATTACACAACTAGGGTGGTAAAACAAAGAAAGGCCAAGATCACAGATGCGGCCCGAGCTGCAAGCAAGGGACGTAAATATGCGATTGAGGGCTTTCTTTATTACCTACCTCCCGTGTTGTGTACATCATTTTATGTCTACACTTGTCCTGAAAGCGGCTTTTCCGTACGCGTAGCGTGCGGTAAAAGCCACTTTACGGCTAGGTGTGGCATAAATGTATTTTCTTTCTTTCTAATCTAAAATCCAAGCATAGGATAGGTATTAGGTACGGAAGTTCTTAATATGTGTTCGTGAGTTCAAGGACATTCTAGAATCCTGCGCTTGCGCAACGTATCGTAGCCTAAATCTCGCGTCGCCTACATCTGTGACTTGGTAGACGCGAGGATGGCTTCAACATGTCCGCGCACATGTGCCCACGAACATTTGTTTCGTAACGTCCACTAATTACATTGCTTGTATGATATAGGTAGGTATAATTTTGTAAAACAGGCATTTGGAGATGTAGACGATGTGACGATGGCTGTTTTGCGAAGAAGTCTTTTTGCTAAAGAAAGTAATTATCTTTATACAAAGTAATAAACCGATACACAAATTCAGTCAGTAATTAAAATTACTTTAATCAGATTTTTGTTCAGGAAGCAAAGTCTTTTCGCGCGCTTTACGAATATCGGTTGTATACAGAGTGAAATTTTATTGACCGGCCAAATTTTTCCTACGCATTAGGTGTCAATAAAATATGCCATTTCTAAAGAAAAAATGTAGGTAACATTTTCACCACAAAATGTGCTGTCCGAGAAAATAATTAGTAACGTGAGGATTACGCGTATCGACGCGTAAGTTGTGTCGGCGACTCTACGCGGGAGCGGGGTAGCGGTCGCGGGGAAGGGACCGTCAGCGTCTCTCGCGCAGTGCGCTACCTCGGTATCCACAAACGTATATTTTTTTAGGATATCTTTCAGCTGCTGTTTCTCAATATTTTAGTACTGAAAGATACTGACTGAAAAAACACGTATCTTCTATTTTTCGCTTGTATAATCGGCGTTACCGATATATCGGTATGGGAATCATTACATCCCTAGTTCATACCATGTCACCATCTCTGACGACGTCGCCATTTCCTTACTGTTTAACTATAACCTATATTTAAGCGACTTAATTCCACGTACAATCAGTTATTTGGGTTATTCTTCAGAAATATGTCTGCGGTCACCTTATTCCTCTGGCCCTTTTTCATACTAAATGTATGGAGACAAAGGAATAGGTCGCAGACATATTTCTGAAGAATAACCCATTTGAAACGAAATTAATTTCCATAGTCCTACTTTGACATGCGTTACAAAGTTCCAGAATTCCGATAAGCGGTGCCAGTTGACCTGTGTTCTGTCGTCGGTTCCTTGCTCCAATTATCGGCTGGTGCGCGTGAGTGCGATAAGGGGTCGCGCGATAACCCTGCACCACTAGCCAGCCCAAAAGCAACCTTAAGTCTTAGTGTTAAGGTTGGGATTGGGGTGGTGCTGGTCGGTATCACAGTTGACAAGTGCACATCGCGTCTTGGGCCCGGTTTAATTATAGCTGCTGATAGCGTATTGACACGTTGATATTTAGGTGGCGCTAGTATAGTTTAAAACTCTACAGTTAGCCAACGTGACATAACCGGTTTTGATAGTAAGTGCGCTATTACGCGTATCCTGAAAATATGTCCATTGCACCTGCGGGCTTAGCCCCCTGGTTGAAAAGATGTAGGTATGGATGGCTGGAAATAATTCCACGTACCCCTACCAGGGGGGCACTTGATATGGATGGTTGGAAATAATTCCACGGGCCTCTACCAGGGGGGGCACTTTATATGGATGGTTGGAAATAATTCCACGGGCCCCTACCAGGGGGGGCACTTGATATGGATGGTTGGAAATAATTCCACGGGCCCTTACCAGGGGGGGCACTTTATATGGATGGTTGGAAATAATTCCACGGGCCCCTACCAGGGGGGCACTTTATATGGATGGTTGGAAATAATTCCACGTGCCCCTACCAGGGGGGCACTTTATATGGATGGTTGGAAATAATCCAAGAGTCCCTACCGCAGTGGATTTTAGTAGGGATATGTGGATAATATCCCTACCGGTGAGGAAGAAAGGAAAAATATTCCTCAAAGGCATCTGACGAAAACGGAATCTGACCTATAAGGCATCTGACGAAAACGGAATCTGACCTACAAGGGCATCTGACGAAAACGGAATCTGACGTACACCTCCGAAAGCATACCAGGGGGGATGTCGTGGTAGGGACAGATGGAATAGGGGGGCAGGACTGGGCCACTCTGCGATTTCGCGGCACGGCTACTTGTGCCAAATTTTGCCCCGACGGGGGATTTAGCTAGCGATCAGAAAGAGCACGCGTTATGAGATAGAGAGAGACGGACGGATTTGTTGAGTTCCGTTCGGTGGTCGGACCCGAACGTCAGTTTTGCTAGAAAGAGAGACGTCTGTCGTAGTACTATTACTTATTCTTACCTCGAAGCCTTACGATTGCTCTATAAGGAACGTGCACGACGAAGGTGCCGCCAATCTAAATCATATACCCTCTCATGCTGGGGCCACATTGATGAAAACGCCGTTAATAACGTTAATTTATTTGAAGGTCGATTAACGTCAGTGTAGCTACGACTTACCATATTTGACATTGACACCTTCATATTATCATTGACATTGACAGCTTGATTTGACAGGGGCGATAGTTTCCTCTATTGTCCGCCCGTGTCTCTTTTGTTGTTTAGTGCCGCCACCTATAGTTCGTGCACGTTCGTGCACGTTGGTGCACTAAATGACTATGTTCAGTCAACTGTATGTTCCTTAGAGTGTGGCAGTACTATTTAACACTAGCATTTACTCGCGGCTTGTCCCGCGTTGCGCCCGTTACTGTCCTTAGGGAATTATTTACCGGGATATAAAGTATCCTGTTTCAATCCAGGATCTGGCCTACTTGCATGCCGAATTTCAGCTCAATCCATCAAGTCGTTACCCCGATATTTAGTAACAAACATCCAAATATCTTCACAAACTTTCGTATTTATAATACAGCCGACTTCAAATTGGTAATACAAAACACTTGATTATGGCTCAGTTAATGCCATCTAGTGTAACAACCCCTATGTTAAAACTTGCTGTATTTAATTATTGCTAATTTTCTAACAAAACAAATAATTAAAGTCCTAAAGTGTGTGTTGACGACGCTACTGGCTACTCGCTCGCTCGCTCGGTTCGCTCGCTCGCTCCCGGCTCGCTCACGAGAGTGAGAGAGTGGGGGAGAGAGAGAGAGAGCTATGTTAGTTTTCGCGTCGTCAGAGCATTCACAACTCCGAAGCTCAGTATGCAGGGTTCGTTGGAGTTTTCGAATAACACGATGTTCGGGTTCGACGTGGCGATTTATTCTTCGTTATTAAAACTGCCGCTGACAATACTCGGGCAGAGTGATGTCACTGACTCTTGACAAAAAACTGGGCGAAGGCGTAGAGGAACTTGGGTTCGGCTCGGTTCGGTTCGGTTCGGGATCTGTTCGGCTCTTCCTTGTGCCCAGGCTGACGGTTCGAGGTGAAGTGAGCTAGTGCGCATGCCGTTACTTTTTTTTTTTTTTTTTTTTTTTTTTTTTTTTTTTTTTTTTTTTTTTTTTAAACCTGACAAACTCACAACCCACTGTCGGGCATTGTGATTGTCGGGCCGGGTGGTTGGCCGTTGCGGTCACTGGGCTCGAACCAGTTCGCTTGGCCAGACCACCCAAGGGCGTCCGACCGTGTGCCTTACACACGGCCGACACGCACATCGGACTGGGTATGTGCCGGGGGGTGCCTGGAGTCGAACCAGGTCACCGGTCCCGGCTTACCACGATAGGTGTCGGGCTAGGTGGGGGCCTGCTCGCCTGGGGTCAGGCATGCCGTTACCGGCGGGGTTCGGTATTTATACTTGTCAGCCCGGGGGAAGGGGCAGCGCGGGGTCGGGGGCAGCCGGTCTCATTTTGTACCTGACCGGCCTGCCATTTTATGGGTGTTACCCAAGTTCCTTCACGCTTACAAAATTAACACGGTTTAATATTTACACTTAAACTAACACGGTTCTGAGTTACATGGATCAAATACTATGGGTCTAAATATCTATTTTCATATTAACTAACGCGGCTCTTAACACAATCGAAATAACGTAGTTCTAAACATCTATCTACAACTTAATTAACAAGGTTCTTTATATTTACTTATTTACAAATCAACACGGTTCCTAACATCTGTTACGACTGAAATCAACACGGTTCTTAGTATCTACAGGGTCCTAGGCACATTATTTGGAGGTTCGGGGTAAATAATTTGTATTCCCACCCAACTTAATTTGCTACTATTAAAATCTTTATTTCTTATATCTATACATCCTATATTTAATGTTCTTCGGCGTGGCTGTCCGCAACAGTGTGGTTACACTCCATTAAATACCTAAGTGTCATACCTGTCACTCGTATTTTCTTTGACAACTGACAATTACTAATCAAAACACGTTTTCTTCATAAATATTGCGGCATGTGACGGATAACCAAAGAGGAAAGTGTTCATTTGAAAATCTTTAAACCTCTTTGTTTATTATTATGGCAGGATAACCATGTTAAGCCAACAAAAATGGGATAAATTAATAATTAAAAAAAACATACTTCTGATTATTTTAAAAGTATGAGACTTAATTGAAGGGCTAAGTTTAGGGGATATGTATGTAAAACATTCATTTTGTATTACCAATTCGAAGTCACCCGGTATTAGTGGGATAAGTGTGATCTTGGTTGAAGATTTGGCACGAATTCATTCTCGACATCCATTCCCTCACTTGGACTTGGTACTTATATCTTAAAACTTTCAAAATGGTTCCTCGCATTTGATCTAGTCAGGTCATTGTGCTGATGTTAGTTAGCTCTCAAAATAGGGCGACATTAATTAAAAATAAAAAGATGTACGTTACGAATGGAGACGGAGACGCGTAGAAGGAAAACCGGCTTAGCCTATTTTATACCTTGAAAAATTCCTTGGAACAGTTGGAACACAAGCAGTTGTTGGATCCCACTTAATTAGGTCAGAACGGTCTAGAACTGATTGTGATCCAAGGCATAAAATAGGCTGAACCGGTTTGCAATAGCTGGTTGCGTACTTATAACAGCATATAGGAACATTTTATTGTGTATCAGCGTTAGCGGAGTTACAAACAACAATCAGTATATGAATTCAAATTCAAATTCAAATTCAAAGTGTTTATTTGTTAAACATAGGTAGGTACTGCATGAATACAGAGATGTTCAAGTAGTGATTGTTTTCACTATGTTTTGCCGATTGGCGTACAAAAACAATTTCTTAAAAATAGACCTATTACTTAAACTCTAATAAAACAAATAATCACGAAAATTTAATATATAATATGAAATAAAAATAATCAAAATAATAATGTAACAATATAAATTAACTAGGAATAATTAAATATCATTCAAATCATCATTTAAATAATCTAAAACTGAATAATAACACTTAGACGTAAGTATACTAAATAATTTGCGTTTCAAAAGTGACAACGGTAATAATTTAATTTGCTTCGGTAATTTATTGAAAATTCTTATCGCTAAAGAATATACACTTTTACTCATTAGAGCAGTTCTAGCTGGGACTGTGCACAGATCCTCCCCATGTCTCTGTTCCAGACGCTTGCTGCTAAAACTGTTTTTTTTGTATAATGCTGGATTATTTTTGACAAATATTATTATTTCCAAAATGTAGAGAGAAGGCACTGTTAAGATTTTCAGATCTCTAAAATGTGAAACACAACTGTCCGTTTGTTGAAGGCCACGCATTGCTCTGATACACCTTTTTTGAGCTTTGAACACCGCTTCCTTATTTAATGAATTGCCCCAAAAAATTATGCCGTAACGCAAAGTCGATGCTACAAATCCATGGTATGCGGTTAATACAGCGTCGGGACTCGCTTGCTTTGCAAGTTTAAACAGAGCATAGGCATACTGGTTCAGTTTTTTACACACTTGGTCAGTATGTGAGTTCCATGACAGATGGTTATCTACATGCACTCCTAAAAACTTAGTAGAGGAAATTGATTCAATAATCTTCCCTTGATAATTACAGGAGATTGGCACAGGCAATTTACGTTGATAAAAGTGCATGATTTTAGTTTTGTCAAGATTAATTAATAGATTATTCATATTTAGCCATTCTATTATGTCCCTTACAGTATTATTAATTTCTATTTCATAATTGTTAACATCATTACATTTAATAATAACAGTGCTGTCATCAGCAAATAATACCATCGGATATTTGACGTGCCGAGGAAGGTCATTGATGTAAAGTAAAAATAGGAGAGGTCCGAGAACGCTTCCTTGCGGCACGCCATGCATGATTTGCCTCTTTTGAGACCGGTACGTCTTAACTTGAATGAAGTTATGAATGAACGCTCGGAGCCTGCTTGAAAAAAAAAGACGTACGACTGAAGACTCGTATACGAGTCTTCAGTCGTACGTCTTTTTTTTTCATGTCGCCCTATTTTGAGAGATGCCTCTTGGTAGGTAAACATGTGTGTCGTTCTTGAGCACTTTACTACTTAACAATTAACTCCTAGCAATAATCGGCAACTAAAAGTAGTCGGCAACTAACGCTCAATGGTCAAGGTTTTTAGGGTTCCGTAGCCAAAATGGCTAAAAAGGAACCCTTACAGTAGCAGTATAACCTTTAACTTTTAAACCGTAAATCTAAAGAATATGAAAAAAAATAATCAGATACCCTTAATAAATACATTCAACGAAAATTATTTTGAATAGTAACGAATAAGTTTTAGCCGAAAAACTTCTTAACCAAAAGGTTTTAAGTGCCATTGATTTACACGGCATTTAAGACCTTTTGCCAGTGGTTTATTACGACGTTTTTTTGTACGGTGGTACCGGAACCCTTCGTATGTGAGTCCGACTCGCACTTGGCCGGTTATTTCTCTGATTTGAGACAGTCGTGTTTTTTAAACCTTACTGTTAAGTTCAAAACTGTGGTGGTGTAAAATTGTAATTGCATGCTGGGGCCACCTTAACGGGAAAAGACAAAATATATTAAGTTATAAAATAAAACACATTTCAACCGCTACTGATGCCGTGGGCGTAAATGGGTGAATCAACTTTTTTTTAATTTATGCAAAGATTGCCCTTTCTCCTTATTTGTTCACCTTTTGCATGTTTTAACATTATTTAAATGGAAGAAGACTTAACATCTAGAGATAGATTAGGTAAAAATAAAAATCGTTTTTAACAAATAAATAGTTCACACTATTTAGCGGACGAACCCTTATTTTCATACAAAAGTGGGGGACAGCTACGTCCGCTGGGTCACTGCTTATAAACAAGTTACGTATAATAAACAAATTATAATAATAAAGTATTACGTTACATTACGTAGCTTTATTATGTCTTTTAAATGAGCATACACTTTATTCAAAAAATATCCGAATAAAGATTTCCTTTCAATTTTAGTCGAAGGTGAAATTTTGTTGACAAAGAAAATTTGATTCATCCAAATGATGACCTTCTTTTCCCTATGGAAAATCGACCGACTCGAATCACCTTAATTTGAAACATTCCAACGAACTGAGTATTTTCCTCTTTTTATGAAGTCAGTTAAAAAAGTCACATGTGAACGTGAGTACTTCTCTGCACGTATGTAGCGCGGCTATCGGGAATATTTGCAGCGCGCGCGCCGATAAGCGGACCACTTCCCACATCCTCCCGACATCGGTATGCGGTACCACGTGTTAGTACCACTTTGTTGAACAGCTAAATTATAACTCTAATGACGGCTTCTCCGCTTTTATTTGGCATAATTTTATTTGTCCTAATATTTTGTTTGCCGAATATTCTTCCCGTATTAGTTTACGAAAGATTTTGCGAAATATCTTAGTTTAAGCTAGAGGAAAATTATAGGCATAAAAAAAGATTATGACGAGCTCGGGATCTCGTTTATTTGAAATCAGTTAAAAATGTTGCCAAAACTTTTGCCAAATATAGAGAACCCGGTTTCACCAAAGTTAACATGCAGAGACGAATAGAGGACGATAGATAGGGTTTTTTTAAGTAACTAACTTGACAAATCTTGATTACAAGTACCGATCAAAAACATTACACGCAAAAAGATGCAAGTCTCGACACGCAGTGCTTCTACAACGAAAAAGTTTTGAGATAAATATAATGTAAAACCAAGTCAGTACCGGGGTCCACAGAACTCGATTTCCACCGACTTGCCTATTGTTTGAAGTAATTGACCAAAGTTATGGCGGCTTACTCTTCCATCGTGGTAATGATCGCGAAACAATGATGACGTTGAACCACGCGGTTAAAACCAGTATCGGGGGTAGAGATGTGCCGTTCCCGGGAATATTCCCGAGAACGGCACATCTCTAATCGGGGGGTTCCACCGACTTGCCTATTTTTTAACCGCGGAGGATTATTTATTTAAGATATCTAAAATGTCCACGGTTAAATAATAGGCAAGTCGGTGGAAATCGAGGTACTGACTAAAATAACCGACTTGGTTTGTCATTACCAGTACATCTCAAAACTTTTTTGTTGTAGAAGAACTGCGTTGCGAGACTTGCATATTTTTACATGTAATGTTTTTGATGGGATCTCATTTCTTTTTGTGGTCTTCATTTATTTATGACATTCCAATCCATTCTATTTCCCATTTGAACTACAAAAGTAACTTTGTAATCGCATGTAGGTATAGGATTACTTATGCGAACTTACTTATGCGGTTCGTATATTTTTGAAAGGTGACTGAAATTGCAATATTTTTAGGTTTTGTATGACTTAAAGCTTAAAACTGATTGTTTCAAATTTGGAGCTTGTGGGTCTGCTAGAAGTACCTTAGAATTATGATGATCCGTCAGTGAGTCAGTGATAAAACTAATGAATTTTAAGGAATTTAAACTAAGAAAAGTTTTGTGAAAACACGCACGCAACTTGCTCGCAAATCGCCGCCCTAAAGTTAACGGGGAATGTTCTGAGGCACTTTTTGGGCTCGTGCCTCCGTCGCACTTCTATCACCGTACCTCCCGCCTCAGGAATAAGGTTCTTCCACACTTTTTAGATGCTTGGCATCCCAAGAACAAGCGGGCATCACGCTCTTTTTTGCCAAGAACTGGCAGGATGTGGAATGAACTCCCCACCTGAGGTGTTCCCAACGCGCTATGACATGGGGTACTTCAAGAAACGAGTCAACAGGGCTCTCAAAGATCGGCAACGTATAGGTAACACCTCTGGTGTTGCAGATATCCATGGGCGACGTTGACTGCTTTTCATCAGGCAGCTCGTCTGCTCGTTTGCCACCTATAAGATAAAAAAAAACTACCCGTGTATCCGCTGACTTTTCCTAACAAAATCTTCCTCTCCATTCTCCTCCCTTAGGGAACGTAATTTCCTTTCTCAGTCTCACTACCTTCCCCCTCCCCTCCCCTCCTTTGGACTCGTACTCGTACCCTGTGGTAAAAATAGCACCGTCATCCCACTGTCGAGAGCAATTACTTTCACCCTCATTTGCATTTAATAGTGATGGGGTTGGTGACGTTTCCATTTTACAGAGAGACCCGCCACTCACTGTCACTAATGTGTGTCAAGCCGTCAACATATTGTCTAGGGTGTGACAATTTTGTATGAGTATGTTAAATACCGATTTCTTTTACTTATATGCGACTAACGTTTACGTGTGACTTCGTAGGCGTAGAATTACTTATTTTATAACTGTTCTTTTCTTATCTTGGTAATACTCGTACTCCTTTCGGATACATTTCGACCCAATGTGATCATTTGTGTATTTACTTGATAAATTATTGATTCCCCATATAAAACCCCCGCTTGCGGAAAATCCCACTTTCCTGGCCTAGGCCTGACGTAAAATTTTGTACTTATCACGGGCGGTAATAAAGAAAGCCTCAGATCGCATATTTATCGCCCTTGCCTTCGGCTCGGGTGTCAAATACCTGTGATCTGAGACATTCTTTGTTTTACCGCCCTAGGTAACTAATGTACTATTATTACACGCCAGAAATGAACTTACAGTTGTGGTGAATAATGTTTGACCGTCGTATTTTGTCGAAAATTTCGTTTTCATTTTGCTCTCTTAATTAGCTTCTGTTGCGAAACGTTTAAAAATTATTTCAATTTTTAACCCTTGTTCTTAGCTAACAATAATATTTTAATTCAATCTATTTTATTAATTCATTTAAAAATCAAATTATCTTTTTTATTGTAAATTATTCTATTGCATATTTTTTAAATAAAAAATTCAACTAATGTATTACATTTATAGTAAATGTCGAGTCACAGTAGGTATGTCATTTTAGCCTTGGCAACATTTAGTAGTCAAAACGGTCGTTTTTAAAAATACCTATCTGAATTGTCATTCATTATTCACGGCAACGGCTCGAACTTAACTTTTCTGTACACTTTCTATTTTGGAATTATACCAGTTAAAATTACAGTCCACATTTCATTCCACCACCATCGAAGATCCAGTTCCTGTATTACTCAAGGGAGTAGCGGATTTATACAGCTTCAGTTTTCATTTTGACATTTGACACGGAGTAATGAAGTTTCATATTAATGAACATAAACATGTCAATCGTTTAATACGGTTATTGATTAACTGTCCGCGTCCTGTCGTATTCCGAGTTTAGCGATAGCAAAACCATTACCCATTTGTAAAAAGTATATACGAGTAATATTATAAAAGTATAAAAATATTAAAAACTAAATACCATTAAACAACCCATAAAATGTATGGTTACTTTTGTTATGCAACCGTTACGATTAACGTAAGTTTTAACATAGTTGCAGAACAAAGTTCTTGATATCCCCAAACAACGTAGGTATGTCTCGTGACATCACGTTACAATGGGCCGTATGAACCGTTTCGGCACATTTTTGGGATAGTCTAAAAATGTGATTTTAACATTGTAGTATCTCGCGGAGTGTTAAACACTCCGCGAGATAAATCACAGAAAAAAATGTCAAATGACCAATTGGCAAGTAGATAAGAATCATACAAAAAGT
Source organism: Eudemis profundana (assembly GCA_947034925.1). Classification (NCBI taxonomy): domain Eukaryota; kingdom Metazoa; phylum Arthropoda; class Insecta; order Lepidoptera; family Tortricidae; genus Eudemis; species Eudemis profundana. Next base: position 25,235,041 of record OX344802.1, read on the forward strand.
CGTATCGAAAACCTTCCCTTTTTGAGGTCAATAAAAAGCAAGTCACTCTGATTTCATCGAATCACCGCGTGGCGTTAATAGAGTCAAATTCATGCAAGCCGACGGCCACGAGGTCAATGCCGACACCGAGAGGACCCGCACGTTTACAATGACACTCTTCATCATTCACAGCCGAAGGACAAAGCTGCACGTACGAGTTGGGTTATTCTTCAGAAATATGTCTGCGACTCATTCCTCTGTCTCCATAAATTTTGTATGAAAAAGGGCCAGAGGAATGAGGTGACCGCAGAAATATTTCTGAAGAATAACCCTAATCCTCCCTAAAAAACGCCACCACGACCGGTCCTGGGTGATTCTCGCTCGCGTTTTAACTGACTAAAATAACCGACTTGGTTTAACATTACATCTCAAAACTTTTTTGTTGTAAGTAGCAGAACTGCATTGCGAGCATCTTTTTACATGTAATATTTTTGATGGAATAGAGGTGACAGCAAGGTGTAAGTAAACTAATAGGCATGCATTAGGGAGCACCTATCTTAAAAAAAAAAACATTTTTATTTAATTACAATTTTGCAGACCCTTATAATTTTAACAACAAAGCCTATACCGTAAAACGGGGTGAGTTGGCTCGAAATCGAAGTTCAAACCTGGATAAAAGTTTATTTTTATATGTGGCATATTGATTTATATACAAAAAAAGTGTTCCGGGGGTATGAATTTTAGTTTGTCAATGATAGTTTGTTGCTCCATTGCATAGTTTCAACGAAAAATTCATAATAGTAGGCAAAGCCAGCTCACCCCGTAGTTGGGGTTATAAGGCCTAGCAATGGGGTGAGATGGAAAAATTGCTAGGGTTGACACTTTCGGATCAAGACAATAGCTCGACTTGTCAAGAGAATTGTTTATTAATGTAGCAAAATTATGTTTTATTTATGCTCCTACTTAAACCGGTTTAATGTTTTCTGTAAGTAGTGACCCTTATTTTTATGACGTATAAATAGTTTTTTAGATCAATTTATAAAAATACATTTTGATCTATATGGAATTAGTAAGATGAATCCCATCAAAAATATTTATATGAAATTAATGAAATCATGCACACTATGACACGTCGACGTGTTTATTTAATTTGCAATTTATTTAATTCCTCCGCTACTTCAATATTTTTATTTATTAATATTTACCATTTTATCATAATGTAAGACACTTTTGACTACTTATGTAAATCGACAACCCTGAACTACGAACACCAACTCCCCCCTCTATCAAACCGGTACAACCCGTTCGTAACACCAACTCTCCCCATTCATGACCCAACTGTCCCCGTTGTCGAGCCAACTAACCCCTCAGTACAACCCTGCTCTCCCCATAAAAATCCTCAGATGCGGTTGGATCGTTTTCTATGTTAAAATCTTTATAAATAAAGAAAATATAACTTAAGTTTTTCTGTTTCCAATAAGCCATGTAAGTATATTTTTGTATGTGATCCGCCATAAGGTACCTTTTCTACTAAACTTTGAACCTAATTTTTATATAGAAAAAATTAACGTACAGCAGTGAAACCAAGCTACAAATACACGTCTATTCCTATATTTTACAATTTTGCATAAAAGAAAAAAATGATGATTTTGAAGGATTTCACAAAACCGTTCATATCTCCGTAACTAGAAACCCTCATAAGGTACCTTTTCACGTAGGACGTCACATATAAGGTCCTAATTTATTAGTTGCAGATATTTTAACACATTATACTTTACATTAAAATAATTAACTTTAAATAGAAATTAAGAAATCTTTTCATATAACTTTTTTGATTTCATTTACCTAACAAAAAAATAATTATAATTTCGTCTAATAAAAATCACCATGTGCATTATCACATGTCACAATAACACTATCTGTCATGTCAACAATTGTTTGTCGTAAATGTCGTAACGGTTCGGCGGGAAAACTGCAAATGTCATTAGGATGGGATTTATCGACGTGAAGTGGCCAGTTACACTTAAGTGGTACGTAAAAGAGCTACTAGAATCTGTTCAATGAGTTTTCATTTAGTAATCACATTAACAGGGTGTTATTACGTAGCAAATTTGTTTTTCCTTTTTCTCCAAAAAAACATCGTAAAAGCTATAATGTTCATGCTTTAATATACTCCAGAGACCGAGTACTATCAGCTGTAAAAATATCTGCAACTAATAAATTAGGACCTTATATAAACGATATCCGAAAGGTGGATGAACACTTACTTCGGTAAACATCACTTAAAAACAAAGTTAAATTCAACTAAAAATCCGCCGATTTCGAGCATCAACTTTGACAGTGAATTTGTGTTTCAAAATTGTATGATTTGGCAGCTTAGTGTTGCGAAAAGAAGAAAAAATATATCTAAAAATATAATCAAATTACTTTGAGAGCAACCCAAGCCCAAAAATTAAAGTAGCTACTCAAAAATGAAATTCTGGATTCGCAATCCAACTCCCCCCGCGAAACCTACTCACCCCATTTTACGGTACTCTGTATTTGCTATATTAAAAAAGGTATGTTTGATATGTCGATGATAGAAGCAGTGCGGCAGTGTGCGGCCAGCAGTGTGGTATTATGAAGGTGGACCAGGAAATAATAAGAGGAATAACTTTGATAACTCCTGTTTAATTCAAGTGCTCGGTAATAGAGCTACAATAAGACTAGAACATCTCTTCTTAAACTAGTGCGAGACAGACTAAATTCGAATATATTTGAATACTCGATAGTTCCAAAAGCTGCCAGTCTGTCACGCAGGCGGTTTGTATAGGTACAAACCTCACAGTATCGTGTGGATCAACTAATTACATTAGCGACATAATGAGCCCTATGTAAATAGGCCGAGCTGGACGGACCCTAAATAATAACGTCGGCCATCATGGCCCGCCCGCACGCGACTGAGACAAGGCTCGGAACGGGCGACTGTCCATCAATTACTACATCTTTAAAAAAAATCGGACACGTGGGCCAAAATTCCTTTTAAGGCCTAAAATGGAGATGAAAACTTAAAGACACTTTTACAAAATTGCAAATGTCTCGTAATCTTTTTAGTGTAGTTTTTAACCAGGCCTCAACGTGTATTATGAATTATCTCGATATTCTGGGCCAGTGGCGTAGCGACATAAAACGGCGCCCAGGGCACTTATCCCTTTGTTTCTTAGAGACATACTATATTTTCATTTCGTCGTTTGCGAATTTAGATTGATGGTATTTTTTGTATAGGTATAGGGGCACGTGCCCTGCCTGCACCACCCTCGCTACGCCACTGTTCTGGGCTTTTTATGACAAAAAAGTCTCATTGCGTACTCAATTTACCACTGCGTTACCAGTCCCCATGTCGCCTCCAATTTAGTGTCCACTGCGTTACCAAAAAAAATATTTTTATATTTATAGCCCACATATTTCGACGAAAGATTTCATTCGAGTGAATTATAAAATAATGTTTTTTTGAGAACATACTAAAGAGTAAGAAATTATGCGTTAAAATGTAAAAGGGACGTTTTAATAGGCATAATAAAGAATTTCGGCCCACGTGTCTTTGCACGACTGCCCAAAAAAGGAGTTTTATGTTTTCATTTCTTTTATTATATTAATTAAAACAAAAAATGATGAAGATATAGCCCGTTGAAGCTCCGCGTTATGTCACGACTGCTGTGCTGTTCTACACTTTTTACCTCGTAGTGACGCCACGAGCCCTCGTTCTTGAACTTTGACATGCTCTATCTTTGTTATTTTTTGTTTGATCGAAAAAAAGAACAAATATGTTTGCTTTACAATTTGATAATCGACCAGACGGCTCGGGGGGCACGCCCAAGTCGAGCATTAATTATACAAAAACTATCCAGTAGGCTTATAATGCAACGCTTTGTCACGCGATAAATAAATGATAAAGCATCCGTCAGGTTCTGACAATTAGTGTGTGAGAGTGACAGATGCTTTATCATTTATTTATCGCGTGACAAAGCGTAGCATCATAAGCCTACAGGAAACATCCCCATCGGGTAGGTACAGCAGTTTAAACCACGTTCTAAGCAGCATACGGAATTGGTGCGTCTTGGGAGAGGCCGACGTCCAGCAGTAGACTGCCGCAAGCTGATGATGATGATGAGTCGCAGTAAACACAATCTTCACAAACTTTCGCATTGTATACTTGTAATATTAAGTAGGTAATGATAGGATAGGATTCTATTAAAAAAAAGACTTCCAGAATTGTTTTTTGTTTTCAAAATCCATGAGGAGTTGAGGGAGCTTTGCTAGTGTCGTAAACGGAATGTTTGAAATTGGTATTTTTTTAAAGTTACCTACTATACTTATCTCTCAGTTATTTTCCTATAGAATCGAGCGACCCGTTTGACAACGATAACCCCTTGCTATAAATAAGACATAATTAAACTTGAATGACTATTTACCAGTGCTTATCGAGGTTTTCAACACTGATGAAATCTTAGAAATTCGTCGCCAATTTTGCCCTCAGTATAATTTGACTTGTACTTTTACAACCTGCAAAATAAAATGTGCGGGAAAATTTAATGAGCTGCCTGTGCGTTACCATGCGGTGTTAGCATAAATATTCCCAAATAATCCCCGATACCACGAACTTTCGGCGATTTGTTTATAGACTATTAAAACAGGACATTGGCAATTGAAATGTCGTCTAATGTTATATGTAACAGTTGTTAATATGTATTAGCAGCGATTTCCATAAGGCGGCCGTGACCTCATGCACAGCCGTTTTTCAGTTGTTTTCTGGCCGTTTTTCAACTGTTTTGTTCCAGTTTAGGCACACTCCTTTTTTAAAGTTCCGTACCCAATAGGTCGCAACGGAACCCTATTACTAAACCTCCACGGTAAGTTCATCTATCCGTCTGTCACAAGAACCATAATAGATTTTTTCTACTCCTGTACTGTTATCTGTCTTTTACTTGGTCACGAACACTAATATAAGAACATACATAATATGAATTCAGAGAAGTCTATACTCTATTCCCCATAACAGCACTAGTGTCGTTATAGTCACTTTACGTTATTGCTAGCAGCCACAGACTTCTAAATCTAGGTTAAACTTAGGTCAAGGCTTAAGCGCTCAATTTTAACTTTACGGTAAAAATGCACAACTACCAACTTAACAAACAATTAAATTCCTACGGTTTTTAAGAAAAACAAAACTTTCCGAACTAAATTCATTGATGCCAACATAAAAAAAGTATTTCTAATTTAAGTATATTTTAAATAAAAAAAAAAAGTTTACCATAGACACATACTGTCAGTCAAACGTCATATTTGCCTTGTTTCTAGGTTATGATTAATTTTGTATTCTATAATTTAAAACATAGTCGTAGAAAAAGTATTGTATGCAACGTTGTATAATTAAGTCAAAAAACGCTCATTGCGTCTCTATTTGCGATACTCGCCGCTTTCGCGGCTCGTATCGCAACTCACGCAATTCGCATTTTTTGAACCCACTTATACAACTGTTGCATAACATACTAGAAATTTTAAATGTTCATAGAATGTGCATTTCTATTGCCGCTATAACAACAAATAATAAAAACAAAATAAAATGTAAAAAAAAGGGGGTCCCCATACAACAAACGTGTTTCTGTCGGTCAGTCACAGTGCTCTATCTTTTGAAACGTAATAGATAAAGAATTTTCACAGAATATGTGTTTTTGATGCGATAAAGTCTTATTCATCATAAAGTATTATATCCTCGTAGGGAGTTCTCTTGAGATAATAAGAATAACGCAGGCGAAACCGCGGACAAATGCTAGCAATTTTATTGTCGCTCGCCATTTTGCGGAATTATCGATAACCCGGCCGAATGAAGTTCAATCGTGCTATCAAACTCTTATTTTTTAAACCTATTTTCCTTACTGAATTCTGGTTATTGTCGTAGGTATGGCCTTGGACAAGATTTTTTGTGTTCTTAGGCACAGAAATATACGAGGTAGAAGGAAAAAGTGTAATTTTCATTTTGCTCTTATTTACACACATATACACATATCATAAAGAGTGTGGCGATATTTTTCCCAAAAAATTTTTTCCGTCTAGTAATCTTTCCATTCGCAAAATTTACCGTTTTTAATTTTTGCATGCGCTTAATTTGCTAAAGATTATTTTGCCAATATCGATATTTCCTTCAAGCGATTATTCCATTCGCATATTTTACCTATCTTTTATTTTAACAATAGCTTAGTTTGTTTCGATAATTTTTCTATTTCTGTTATTTTCTTTATGCCACACCTGGGCATAAAGTGGTTTGCTAACTTTTTTTTTGTTTTCTAGTTGCCACTTTTGGAGGGCTACCCCCAAAAGTGGCCCCCATGATTAAAACTCATACATTTGCGTGACATGTCCGTGTTTGGGTCATTAACCTTAATAAATATGCACCAAATTTTAACTCAATCGGTCCAGTACTCTCGGAGCAAATTGACTGTAATAGACAGACAGATACACTTTTGAGGTACCCTAAAAATTGAAAAAATATGCAAACAGAAAGAGGACGCAAGGAAAAAACAGAATGGGTATATTAACTATGCAAATAAATACAGATTGGAAAATTCTGAGAATGTAATTATTTCGAATAAGAAAAAAAAATACCGGAAAATATGCTACAGAAAAAGTCAAGAATGGTCAATTTTGTGAATGGAAAGATTACTAGATGGAAACATTTTTTTTGGGAAAAATATCGCCACACTCCTTATTTGTACATATTCACAAATAAGAAATTTGGTGAAACAAATTGCTTGATAATAACATCGAATTCTTCGGCATGAAAATAAGTCCAACTCAGGTGTTGATGCCAGGAGCGCATTGAGCCGTGAAAGGGCGCGGGGCAGCGACGAGTACTCATTATGTAATCCAGATACATACTCTAAATAAATGATTGTTCAGTCGCTTCACTCGTTCTCCAGTATCGCTTAATAATAAAATAAATAATGAACATAACAAGTAGCCAGGATCATTCACCAGCAACTTGCTCTTCGATATGGTCTCGTGGGGTCTGAGGTGCCGTACTATAAGTACGCACCGATGCCGGTTCTCGAAAATGGTCCTGCCACGTTCGATCGGATCGATCTATCATCATGGACAGGACTATTATAGCCAATAAGCCTGATATCGTGTTAATAGATCGATCCAAGCGCCGGGCAGTGCTCGTCGACATCACCATCCCCCATGACGAGAACCTCGTGAAGGCCGAGAAGGACAATATCGGCAAGTACCTTGACTTGGCCCACGGGGTCACCTGCATGTGGGATGTTGATTCGACGATCATTGTCCCGTTAGTCGTTTCGGTGAACGGGCTTATCGTGAAGAGTCTCGATTATCATTTTAAGAGACTCTCGCTTGATGGCTGGATCAAGGGTCAGATACAGAAGGCGGTACTTCTGGACAGTTGGACACGGCGTGCATTGTCAGGAGGTTCCTCTCTCTGCGGCCCTAATCACCGGTAGCTTGGGCCCGCCCCGCTGCCGGTGCTAGGTCAGGTTTTTATAATGTTTATGTTTTGTATATGCATCTTGTATATAGCCCGCAAGGTGGTCGGATGGCCTGGTAAGGGTTGCTTCTATCCGGCCCAAGTGGAAGTCTATTGAGGAGACCTGTGTCCAGCAGTGGACGTCCTATGGCTGAAATGATGATGATATATTATGTACATATTGTAAAAAACCTAACTTCAGAAAATAAAGATATGTATATCGACTAATTGAACATCTTAAACGACATGGTTGAACTGCAACAGTATGACGGTGTAGTTGAGGACGATAGCGAGCGCGTCGACAAGCAGCGGCGCCTGCGCCGGCAGCGCGCGCAGCAGCCGCACGCGCACCGGCGCCGTGCAAGCCACTCGCAATACCGCTCGAACTGCGCGCGCGCACCCAGCTGCCTCGTCGCCTGGAACTGGAAAACTTTGAAGTTACTTGCATGGAATAAGCACCCCAGGTATGTTCTTGCTTTATAGTTTTGTAGAAACTAATTTAAAGGTAAGTAGGTAGCAGTGGCGTGGCGTAAAAGATATCCTCGGGCAAGCCGGTGCAGATTTGGCGTACATTTTCCTTAAGAGCTGTAGAGTAAGGTGCTCGAATGCCTGATATTAGGCAAGCCGGTAGGAATCGAGTTCTTTGGACACGCTACTGCTGCGTTAGCAGCTTGATAACGTCACAAGATGGCTCACTCGACAGCAGTAGCTGCAGCAGCCGGGCGAGGTTGGCCTCCAGTGCGTCGGCCTCGCAGCGTGCGCGCTGCCCCGAGGCCAGGATTAACAGCTTGATGACCAGGTATAGTGTCAACGTCAGTACAAATCCCCAGACGCCCACGTCCCAAAGAAACTCCTGAAAGTCATAAAAGGGATTACTTTTGGACGCCTAAATACCCTTTATGCCACACCTGGCCATAGAGTGGCTTTTTCCGCACGCTGCGCGTACGGAAAAAAACCGCTTTCTGGCCAAGTGTAGACATAAAATGATGTACTTACACAACACGGGAGGTAATAAAGAAAACCCTCGATTGCACATTTACGTCCCTCGCTTGCAGCTCGGGCCGCAAACATCTGCGATCTCGGCCTTTCTTTGTATTACCACCCTAGTTGTGTAATGTAATAGTACGTCTCTAAAAAAAATGTTTTAAGTTTATTATGGTTCAAAACATACCGTCATATGACAAACGGATGGGCCAACAAATGGACACTGGAGATTTAGAATTAGGGTCCCGTTGGACACTGAACCCTAAGAAGCATGGATATATGGACCTTACAATAGGCTACTTGACACGTTTCTGAAAAGTAACTCAGATTGTTTAATGATGTCTATTGAGCACTCAGAAAGCGGTTATTTTTAATTCTTTTGTGTATTTTTTCTGAAAAAAGCAAATAAAAATGCACTTTTAAAATTAGGCGCCAAAACGCTTTCTCGGACAATATGGCGTCTATGACGTAACACGATAGTAAACCGACAAACGTCAACGAGGATCGCATAACGTTCTGAATGACAGAATTACGAACGAATAGGATTGACACATGCTGTCGATGCCGTTTACAATGATGTGACGTCATCGGCCAATCCAAACCGTTTTCGATAAAATGGCGACAGATAAAAAATAATCAATTTTCATCCGGGTTTTATAAATAAATTACCCATTTATTTTTAGTAATATTCGCGTAAATTGGTTTTAATACTTATAATTAATACATATATCCATAATTCTTCCATTATTTTTCACACTGTCAAGTAGCCTATAGTCGTGTCATAGATTGTGTATTAAAGGACAGAATTAGACTGAACCCTAAATGGCTTAGCAATTAAAGTCCGTGACCGTACCTATGTTTGACAAATAAATGATATCTCTCTCTCTCTCTCTATACTACGAGCCACTAAGAGCAGTATATTGTTTCTCTTACCCGGTTAATGAAATAATTGACGATTTGATAGAAGAGACCGATGTAAGCAAATATGGCCGAATATGACGACAACGCAATCTGTGGAAAGATGTTTAAAATATTAAGTAACTTAGAAGTTTTCTTAATTCATAAACACTGTTTTTTTTGAGACAAGGTTTTATTTCCGACTGCACTTTATTCACAACTAATGAAATTTACCCAAACACGGTATATTTATCTTAGGTCAGCTTCATGTCATATTAATATTGCAGTGTCATCGGATTTACATATCTCTGCGAATCAGCCCAATCGGAATCCGGGAAGTGGGTCAAAGGAGAACCGGCAAAAATGTATGGAGGCTGGTCCAAGAACCAATAGCGGAGTGACATATATCATTAGAAAGGTGTTTCAATATGCTACAATAGTTACTATGGGAGCTTATTTCAAATTACTGTGTGAAAGAAGTTATGGCAATATAAAAAAACTTATTTTTATAGACGATTTTAAGCAATAAAAATGAATTATTTCGTATTCCATGACGTTACAGTCCACGTGTCAGGCCTCCCCGGCCCCTCAGGCTCCTCCAGCCCCTCCGGCTCCCCAGGTTGCCGCTAGCATGACACCGAAGGCACCCCCCGCACCGTTGACGGGACTTGAGCTGGAGGCCAGCAAGGCGAAAGTCCTAAAGGCCCGAAGCAAACACGCCACTAAGGCTATAAGCGGAACCAGTTCGACGATGAGAAAGTCTCTGCGCCTTATGATCCGGGGAATTCCGAAGGAGTTCGCCGAATCAGAGGTCAAGGAGGACCTGGTTGGTTAGACAGGGGATAGCAGTTCGCGAAGTTCACCGCTGCTATCGCAAAAACGATGGCAAAAAGTTCGATATTGTCCTCGCTAAAATCGACTCGATTCACCCGTCAGCCCACACGATTTGGAAGTTGAAGGAGATCTGCTTGCTGACGGGTTTCCTGGTTGAAAAACCGCGTCGCCTAGAATACACTAGGCAGTGTCACAACTGCCAGTATTACGGTCAAACCCAAACGGGCTGTTTCCTGCGCCCTTGTTGCGAGAAATGCACGGGCGACCACTTGACCCGCGATTGCAAAAAGTCGAAAGATGTGCCGCCATCTTGCGTGGTTTGCGGTCTTACTGGCCACACTGCCAACTGGCAGGGTTGCCTTAAGGCCCCAAAGCAGATTGCTAAGACTAAGGAGGCGCAGCCTGGAGCTCTTGACAACCGCAACAAAGGCCGAGTGGTCCCCGAGCGCAATTCGCGCAACTTCCCGGCAATTGCATCAGCCCCGCAAAAGGGGAAATACCTGCCACCGTCTGCGGCGGGCGCTTCCCCTGCTCCCGTGTCTTCCACGCCCTCCGCGCAATCTGCGCGCCCGGCGTCCTCAACGCCCTCAAGGCAAGTGCGTTCGTATAGTGAACGCCTTGCTGCTCTTAACGGAGCTCTTGCTACCATGCCACGCTCATCATGCGTGAAGTAGGACAGTTAGTCGCTTCTCAGAGCGGTTTGATCTCTAACTAATATGGATAGTACTAGTCTCAAGATCAAACCACGCTCGCTTATCTTAGGCTTTTGGAACGACAATGGCCTACGAGGCGAAAAGGAAGAGTTAGTCGAGTTCATTAGGGAACACGCGGTCGATATTCTATTGGTCCAAGAGACCTTTTACAAACCGTTACACAGAATTTTCCGAATCCCGGGCTACGAAATGGTTAGTAACGATAGGGTAGATAGGCTCGCGGAAGGAACTGCGATTTTCTTCCGCCGTAGCTTCCACCGTGATCAGGTCACCACGCGGTAACGATCGCGTCAGTATATTTGCCCCCAGCTAACACACTCTTACGCAGATGGCTGCAGGAGGCGATCGCAAGGTGGGCACCGGCGTTTTTACCCGTACCCGTACCGACTTCTTTTCCTGTCCCCGTCAGCGTCGCTGCACGCAGAGCGTGGGCGAGACTTACGGGGACCCGAACGGCAGCGAGAGCGGGCCTCAGTAGAGGCCGGGGTGGCTGAGACGGACGCGGCCGCCTTTACGGGGACTGGCGGCTTCTTAAATGAATCCGCGGCAGGAGGGGCGGGGTGGGCGGGGGTTGTCTTAGTGGCGTGTTTGCTTCGGGCCTTTCGGGCTTTCGCCTTGCTGGCCTGCAGCTCAAGTCCCGTCAACGGTGCGGGGGGTGCCTTAAGGGCCTTTGGTGCCCTGCTAGCGGCAGCCTGGGGGCCGGAGGGGCCGGGGGAGCCTGAGCGGCCGGGGAGGCCTGACAGGTGGACTGTAACGTCAAGGAATACGAAATAATTCATTTTTATTGCTTAAAATCGTCTATCAAAATAAGTTTTTTATATCGCCATAACTTTTTTCACACAGTGATTTGAAATGAGCTCCCATAGTAACTATTGTAGTATATTGAATCACCTTTCTAATGATATATGTCACGTCGCTATTGGTTCTTAGGACCGTTTTGTCCGGTCCTCCTTTGACTCGCAAGAATTGATTACAGACACAAGGGACAGGTGAAACTAAATAAAAGCTTGTAAAAACAACTGAGATGACATGCACAGCTACATTCTAATACAAATATATTGCTGAATAGGAACTATATTCCGACAAAATTTGCCCGCGTGGGACAGGCACAACTAATTAATATATAAATTTCGTGTAGGGTTTCAGGCCCCCACCTAGTCCGACCTCGATATGGTCGGACTAGGTGGGGGCCTGAACGCCTGGAGTCGAACCAGGTCGTTTGGACGTGCTTCGTGTAAACAACTGTGTAAAGAAGTGCGAGTCCAGCAACTCGAACCAGTACCAGCGCGAGCCACCTAAACAAAACACGCCGTTACTTGCATCGTCTGTGCACACGCAAGTAACTGGTGCATCACGCTCGCGCTTGCAGGTCACTGCGACAGGGTTCTACGGTGGTACGTGAATATCTTTCTCTTACTGTACAACCAGTGAGCGTACATCTTCCAGCCCAGCTGGCACAACTGGCAGCGACTTCGCTGGTCGTGCGAAAGAGCATGCCCTGTCACTGTCACACTATATTGAGTGGAAAATGACAGGTCGGTAGGTCTACTAGCGTTTCAAGCGCTCTCACTTTCCTGGTAGAATTATGAAGTATTTCCCCGTAGACTTGGATTACTATTTTAGGCTATTTTGTAGAATACCAGTACCTGTAGAAAATAACAGAAAATGGTAATCCGAGCCTACAGGAAAATAGTCAAAAATTCTACCGGGAAACTGAGAGCGGTTGTAACGCTATTAGAATTGCCCACGTAGTATTTGTCACGCGGTAAAGAGTCCCGTGTCACAGCACAGTTGTCCTATACTGGCGTCCTAATTAAAAAGGACGCATCTCAAAATAATCATTTTTTTTGCATTCTTGTATATAAAATATATCAATGCATCATATGACATTTCCAAAAAGAAAGCTTAGTTCATAAAAAAATTCTAAAAGTCATTAAGAGAATTTAGCACACCTCCAAAATCATGCCATTTCCACAACTAAAATTGATTGTTTCCCAAAACCTATATAAAACTGAGATGCGGGCTATTCAGCGTTTTTACGGCGTTTTATTTTCGTCATTATTGTCTCAGTAAATATTGTTTAAAAAAACGATGCCTAGAGGTAACTTTTTATGAAACTTAAAAACAGTCCCGAGTTTAAGTCTAGTTTTATCAAAATTGTCACGATTTGTCCTTTCGTTATAGTAGATAATCGGCGGACAACAATGATTGTCAAACCGCGCGGTCAAAACGCTCGGAGAATCGCCATGCGTAGGGCCTCCAATCCCGCAGCCTATCTTTAATAATAAAATAAAATAAAAAATAAAAGAAAATTTATTTACCAGCACAATAAAATTAAATCTCGGTACTTGCGGGATTGCACATTTTCGATCCCGCGGGATCCCGGTATTTACGGGATCCCGCATAGAACTTAATGTAATCAATTATAAGGTAAACGAAACAACGAAATAATCGACGTATTTAAACTTTTATAAGAGTTTACCTTTTAAACATTAAATATTACACATAAAAAAATTACATTGCACTTCTATTAGTTCTATTGAGACCAAAATTAAAATCGACCTCTGTTAAACAAACTCTAAGGAGCTCAATTATAATTTAAGGCAAATTATTAAAATATTAAATTTATCTATGGATGTAAACACTTTATTACACATAAATTCAAATAGAAACAATACAAAAAATAATGGATCTGTACAAAGGCGAACTTATCCCTATAAGAGATCTCTTCCAGTTAACCTTTGAGTTGAGCAAACGCGAAAGAATAACTAGCATCAAAGAAGATAGACTAACTATCATACTAACTTACTTACACAAAGAAAAGGCCAAGTTTTATTATTATTTATTATTTGCTTGTATCAATATTGTGTTGAAAATGTTTGTTCCGCAGTCCCGCAAATCCCGCGGGATCCCGAGTTCGTAATCCCGCTATGAGCGGGACTGAAAAAAGGCGCGGGATCCCGGAATACCGAGATCTCGGAATACCGGGATTAAAGCCCTACCCATGCGTCCTTTTGAATTAGGACGGCAGTATAAGTACAGGTTAACATGCACAAAACCTGACGGATTTCGAATTCACCTGTGCACCAAAACAGTCTTGCAGGCGGTCACAGGAGGCTGACAGGAGACGACAAATGCTACCCCACTTCTGTATATCCTCTCGGACACTTTCCATTAGTCCAGCGCTCTCTTCCACACCGCACTCTACTCTACGGGTTGTTACTCCACTGCTCTCTACTTCACAGTGCTCTACTCCACAGCGCTCTACTCCATCGTGTCTACTTAACCTCTTCACCGTTCCCGACACATCTTTGTTCAAATACCTCGACCGAGCGACGATTATTTCACTCATCTCAAAAAACACAAGGCTCTCAAGAAAGTATCGGCAATCTAAAACCACTTCCATTACGAAAAACATCAAACTCAATTTGTTTTCTATATAACTCCAGGAATCACGTATGTAAAGTGATGTCAACGCGATTATTGCCGCGGCAAACAGAGCCAAGTCGATAAAGAATCTCTTGAATTGCTTCGAGATTATCACTTTATACAAGATGTCGTTTTCACATAATTTATGAATCGCATTGATGTTAAACACCAATTGTTTGTAGTATTCGTTGACAAAGTAACTAAATACGGTGACAGACAGGCTGTTTGCTAATTGGAACGTTATATAGCTAACATTGACAACAGCCTTCATCAATTCTTTTGTCGTCGCATAATCTCGGAGATACTTCTGCATAAAATACGCGTAATATAACATTAACACACCACATTCTAAGATAACTCGCAAGTTCACTAAATATTTAATTCTTTGGCTTAAATATGAATAATTACGATATACCCCAAACACATTTTCAAGTAAAATGAGTGTTTTGAGCAAGTATCGGTGAGACATCGCTGACACGAAGGTGGCGACTGATTGTAATGGTGTTAGTGCAGAGCGTACACACTGTTATGACAAAAAGCTTTTTGTAAATTAATGATAAATTATGAAAAGGACAATAACTGACACTTAAAGAATCGGCTAAGTGTGGGTTTAATTAGAGAGGGACTTAATTTTTAGGGTTCCGTACACAAAGGGTGCCAATTAACGGAACCCTATTACTACGCGTAAGTTTTAATCTTGGAAACTTGGCCGATCCCCTTGTTTTAGCATAATTTCAAAAGTATTAAAAAGGTACTGTCGCTTACGTTTCTTAAACTTTTTTTGGTCACGGACCCCCTACATTATTTCGAAAACCTTACGGACCCTTTCCGAATATAATCAGAGAAAAAGAAAAGGGCTCATGAAATTTTGTGTCGTATGCATAGCCACGGACCCCCGGCTCTCGCCTCACGGACCCCTAAGGGGTCCATGGACTACAGTTTAAGAAACCCTGCTCTATTGGTTGCTCTGAAAATCAGCGCTAGGGCATTTCTCCAGAAATATGTCTGCGGTCACCTCATTCATCTAGGAATGGAGAAGATGAATGAGTCGCAGACATATTTCTGGAGAAATGTCCGCCACCGACTCCAGTCGATTGGGTCGTTCTAATTGTAATTTAAACAGTTGGCAGTGACCTGCAACGCGACTAGCAAGTATGACATGTGGGACGTCCCATCGCGTGTGCCAATACTGACCCACCCTGTCGGGGCAATGACCCCGGTAAATATGATATATGTACGTATGTCACCCCTAGACACCGCGTTCATTTTGTCTGTTTGCCGGTCCCATCACTTTACCTAAAGTTATGGGCAGTTCTGCGTATCAAACGCTCTTAATTTCTTGGTGGCACTATTATCATTTCCCTTTCAAAACAAAATTTAAGCAAATTTAATACCGTTTAAGTATTTATGGGGGGTTTTTTTTATGTTTTTTTTTTGAAGCCTGATTAACTTGCAACCCTAGTAGGGGGTAGCACTAATATGACCGGGTGGACGGCCGTGGCGTTCCCTGGGATCGAACCAGGTCGCTAGCCGGACCACCCCGAGTGGTTCGGATTGCGTGGGTGCCGGGGGCGCCTGGGGTCGAACCAGGTCGCCTTGTCCCGGTCCACCTCGATAGGGTCGGACTAGGTGGGGGCCTGAACGCCTGGAGTCGAACCAGGTCGTCCGGCCAGGGCCACCTTGACTTTTCACTGATTGCTCAAAGTGAGCAGCGGACCAGCGGGAAGGATGAAGCGGATCAACCTGTCCTTATGTGAACGTGTGTATCGAACTAATGGGAGGCTTTGGGGGTAATACTTTGACCATTATTAACTACATATATGAATGACTGTACCTCAGCTCCCAATTAAGTTGGCCCTTGAAGGGGCTCAACTCAGCTTGAAACAGCTCTCACTCAACCGAGTGGCCCAAGTATAAAGATAACAAGTAGTCCAACTTCGGCCGCTTAGGACCGCGCGAGACGTATTCACACAAGACGTGCGATAGCCCGTCTGCGATCCATGCTGGAGCGTTCTTACGCATTCTTAGAACCCCACCTAGCCCGATCATATCGAGGTGGACCGGGACTAAGTGACCTGGTTCGACCCCAGGCACTCCCGGCTCCCACCCAGTCCGACCAACTCAGGGTGGTCTGGCTAGCGACCTGGTTCGACCCCAGGGAACGCCACGGCCAACCACCCGGTCCGACAATCGCTACGCCCAGGATGGGTTGCGAGTTCGTCAGTTTCAAAAAAAAAAAAGCATTCTTAGAACTTTGCTTGTAGTGCCTTCGTACACGGCGCACACACATTCAAGCACACGCACACACATAAGTATAGCACCGAGCAGCGAACGTTGGCAATTATATTATCAAAACATGCATTATCAATTCTAATGACCGCCCGGGTGTCATGGCGTCTATTTTTAAACCAGCGTTGACGGCTGCCACTCCACAGTATAATAGCAGTAATTTTTCTTCCATACATAAGGTACATCGTGCGCTTGAATGTGTGCGACTTCGTTTATCACCTGTTTATATCATTTTTCGCCTTATAAGTAGGTAGTCTGTTTATTTTTCATTGTTAGGTTGCGGGCGCCTTTGGGTGCCTGTCATTTTTCAAATTTTTCTCACCATTCATTTCTCTTCGTACTCATTTCGTTTCATTTCATCTCATATTCGTTCGCCTCATACTAGCTTTAAGTGTAAATATGTTTTGATTTTTTATTATTTTGTATATTTGTATATTATTTTGTATATAATTTTCCGGTGCGGTCCTTCGGGCCGCACTGCGATGTTAGCCAATGTAAAAAGGCCCAATTAAGCTCTGGGCCTGTACATAAAGTTAGGCGCAGACAATGACAATGTATGTGTGCGTACCGTGAACGAACGCACTACAAGTAAAAATTTAGGAATGCTTAACATGCTCGGATACAGGTATTTTCTCCATATCTTTGGTGTATTATTTCATTTTTTTATCGGACAATCTAATAATACGAAGTCATTACTTAAATACGTTATTGAGCCCTACATAAAAACTTTTTTTTAATAGCCTGCTTGTGTGTCACACTGCTGGGCAAAGGCCTCCCCTTTTTTCAGCCACTGGTCTCGGTTTAATGCATGCTCCTGCCACCCAACTTGAAATGAGTCCAGGTCATCCCGCCATCTCCTTTTCGGTCTGCCAGACCAGACGGAAGCCCAAAAGTCCAAACTCAAGATTTGCCAGCCATGGAGCGTAGTATACTCGGAGTTTGCAGAAGCGATCGTATCAGAAACACCGAACTGCGCTCTAAAACAGGCATTGCAGATGTAGGTGTCAACACCGCCAAGCTCAAATGGGCCTGGGCTGGACACGTCTGCAGGATGCATCCCGAACGATGGGCCAATATAGCCACCAAATGGATTCCGCGAGATGGCTACAGGAGCAGAGGCAGACATAAAAACTTAAAAAGCATAAAATAATTCAAAATATTAGGCTATTTCGGGGTTTTGGAAAACACCGGTTCCGAGCCCTGTTGAGTAAGAATGCTCCAGTATGGATCGCACTCACACAGACGCGCGATCGCCTGTGTGTATACGTGTCGGCCGAAGTTGGACTTGAGCGTCTTTATACTTTGTATAAGTTCCTACACGTCCCTCCGAATACCTGTCTGAGATATTCACAATGCTGCCCTTAACTTCTGTTAATCAAGAGTAAAAAAGCAGGAAGCTCGCAAATATCAAGAATTTATAGCGTTATTGAGCGTGCTATTACACGCAAGTATCAATACGTTGCTTGTATCGTGCCACACGCAATGCAACTCATGATGAGGGTAAAATACCTAAGCATGTAAAAAAGAATATCTATAGAATAAATATTTACCTATATAGATCAAGTGTGACTATTTCGCGGCTAGATTACAGATGTGTAAGTTGCGGAAAGTTCCCAAAAAGTTGGAAAAATTCTCGGAAATTTCTACAAGAAATATAGGAAATTTAAATAAAAACAAAATAAGTTACGGAAAGTTTCAATTCCCATACAAAATTATGAGAATTTTCCGAAATTCTCCTATGTGAAAAATTACGCAATTTTGGAAAATTTCCTTTCCAAAAAATGTTTCAAAACACATTTTTAACTCGAACATTTAGATGAAATATCTTAAATGTGTATTCGTGTAGAGTTAAGTTTGCAATTTAAAATTATTGAAAATTGTTTATATAATGTAATGTGTTATTTGTTATGTCCATGTCAATTTTATATAAATAAAACTGCAAAAAATAGCAAACATCGTTTATTGTTTTATGCCACACCTGGCCATAAAGTGATTTTTCCGCACGCTGCGCGAGCGGAAAAAGCCGCTTTCTGGCCAAGTGTAGACATAAAATGATGTACACAACACGGGAGGTAATAAAGAAAGCCCTCGATCGCATATTTACGTCCCTCGCTGGCAGCTCGGGCCGCAAACTTCTGCGATCTCGACCTTTCTTTGTATTACCACCCTAGTTGTGTAATGTACTATTTTTAATGGCTGAGCGCCGTGATGCTGTGTCACAAATAATTGCATGCCTAGGCCGGCAATGTTGTATGAAATCCCATTAAATGCCAAGCGTCAAGCCGCACCGGAAACGAGGTAGGTACTTTGCGACCTATTATAAGGCACGTAATGTCAACATTTCATTGCATGTTTGAGAAAAGTATATTTGTATTTACGTTCTGCCTGACCTCATGTAGTGGCAGGTGGTATTTTTAATAATTGTTGTGTAGGGCAGTAAAACTCGTGTATTTGAATTGTAGATGAAACGTTGCCATCTAAGGGCGCGAGTAATAAACCAGGCGTTCGTCCGACCGCGCCACGCCACGCAAATTTATTGCGGGGAGTACGTAGGGTTGCCAGATTGAATTACCGTATATCGGGAGCAGGAAACAATATGTCCGGAATATTTTGTTAGATTAGAAGAGAAAAATTGAAAAATTATATGTCTCAGGCAGGATCCGAACCTGCATCTCCTCGGCTATCCGGGCCAACAGGCGCCTTAACCAACTAGGCTACCGAAACCCTGTCCAAGTCATCGAATCTTTCAACCAGTCCCTTCATTTGTGACGTCATTCTGGGTGACGTATGTAGCACCATCTACCATTGAGTCCTTACAACCCATATGTATGGCACTGTGGTCCCAACTCGTATTGAGAAATCCACAGTAACGATGTACTACACCCCAAACACAGTTTTCCTGCCCGAGACATATAATTTTTCAATTTTTCTCTTCTAATAAAATATTTAGAATTCGTTAGCAGTCGTTAATGCTATAATAAAAAATCAATATGTCGGGATTTTGAGACTTTGGTCGGGAGATGCCCCGCGCGCTCGAGGCGCGAGCTTTGTTTTTTTTTTAGCCTGAAACAGCGAAAATTATCGCTGGCCGGACCACCTGAGTGGATCGGACTATTTAAAAAGAAGTCGTTTGTCGGGAGATTTTCTTCTTTGTCGGGAGTCGGGAGGACATACAAAAAATCTGGAGAATCCCGCCATCTGGCAACCCTAGGAGTACGCGCCGCTTGCTATTCAAAACCGAGTGATACCTAATTAAAAAAATAAAAGATCACCTGGAACCCTCTTACAATAGTACATTACACAACTAGGGTGGTAAAATAAAGACCGAGATCGCAGATGTTTGCGACCCGAGCTGCAGGCGAGAGTCGTAAATATGCGATCGAGGGTTTTCTTTATTACCTGTCGTGTTGTATCATGTAGCTATGCTCGGGGTTTCTCTTCGAGATCGAATCAGGAACGAGGAGATCCGTAGAAGAACTATGGTTACCGATATAGCTCAACGCATTGCAAACCTTAAGTGGCAATGGGCAGGGCACATTGCTC
This sequence comes from Eudemis profundana, assembly GCA_947034925.1. Lineage (NCBI taxonomy): Eukaryota > Metazoa > Arthropoda > Insecta > Lepidoptera > Tortricidae > Eudemis > Eudemis profundana. The sequence goes on from OX344802.1 coordinate 25,255,228, forward strand.
GCAGAACTGATGGCCGTTGGGGTGGTAAGGTTCTCGAGTGGCGACCACGTACCGGAAGACGAAGTGTTGGCAGGCCTCCCACAAGGTGGACCGACGATCTGGTGAAAACCGCGGGAAGCCGCTGGATAATAGCAGCACGAAGCCGACAATCGTGGAGATCCTTGGGGAAGGCCTATGTCCAGCAGTGGACGTCTTTTGGCTGAAAATGATGATGATGATGATGTGTACATTATTTTATGTCAGTTTGTAGATTAAAACACTGTTTTCGTTTTATTTCTTAAATAAGTAGTTTTTGATTTGTGACGAAAAACGTTAGAAAAAAAACCATTCCCCCTATTATCTTCGAAGTTACTAAACAAAAAAATCTGTAATAATTACCAATTATTACTGTCATCCTAAATATTACAGGAAAAATATAACGGTTTTCCTAACTTGCACCGTTTTTGAGAAATTTGCAAAAATCGTAATCACATACTTATCTGCTCCTACTAAATTAATCGCCATCGCCATACAGTTTTTTTTAACTTATCATGTATCATGCTTATGAGTTTATACGAAACCCTCGGTGCGCGAGTCCAACTCGCACTTGATCGGTTTTTTCTTCCTACAAAAGGTACATCGTGCGCTTGAATGTGTGCGCGCCGTGTACGAACGCACTGCAGGCAAAGTTTTAAGAATGCGTAACAATGCTCCAGTATGGATCGCACTTACACAGCCGTGCTATCATGCGTCTGTGTGAATACGTGTGGCGCATCGCGCGCTCCTTAACGGCCGAAGTTGGACTACATGTTCGTCTTTATATTTTGCCAGCGCTTAGGGCTGGGGACTAGGGTTTACTCCTGAGAAATACCGGAACCGAATGTACCGGGATTTCCCGGCATTTTGAGCCGAGCAAAGAACCGGGACGTGAAATTAAAAGTCCCGGCTTTTCGGGACTTTCGGTAATAAATGTGCTTTTAATGCAATGTGTAGTTGTCTTTATTATAAAACTAACTGAATATCATCGGACAGAACTACTTCAGTCCGATGATATTCAGTTAGTCGAGAGTCTTTAAAAACTCGTTCCGAAAGTACAATACAATACAATACCTACTCTTTATTGCACACCAAAAAATAACAGAGATCCTGAAATAAACAGGATACTAAAAACTAATGGCAGACAACAGACGATCTTATCGCTAGGAAGCGATCTCGCGCAGACAACCTTTGTGTAGCGGTGATGACGCAAGAAACGATAGGAAAGTAGGTGGTGCAAAACCGAAAGTACCGGGACATCCCGGTTCTATTATAGGCCAGCACCGAAAATCCCGGTTCTCTACGGTACCGGTACTGCGTGCCCTACTGGGGACATCGAGGGACCGTCGAACCACGGTATACGGTAGTTTTTCTCCCTACAAAAAGGACATCGGGAGCGCGCATGTGTGCGCGCCGTGTACGGACGCACCACAGGCAAGGATTTGAGCATGCGCGAGCATGCCACAGTATGGCGTTCAATCACACAGACGCGCGTCGTGCGTCTGTGTAAATACGTGTCGCGCGCTCTTAAACGGCCGAAGTCGTACTACTTGGTTGTCTTTATACTTTGGTCGAGCGATATTCGTGTGACGGGCGGGCGCGGGGCGCAGCGAGGGCGCGGCGCCGGGCGCGCCGCCACCTGTGGCGCACCTGTGGCGCTTATCCGGGGCGCTCGGTCCGCCGTGGAGACTATCGTCCACAGAAATATACTGAGAAAGAAGGAATTAGTGAATTAGTTCGTCGATTTGTATGGGAACTACGCGTGTTATGTTTTTTATGCCACACCTGGCCATAAGGGCCGACACAGACGGACAGCATTTGAACTGCAACCCAGCTGCAAAATGGCAGTTCAAGTGCAGTTCTGCTGCAGTTGGTGTAACTGCATCCAAACTGCAAACCGACTGTGCAGTCCGCTTGCATTTGCCGTGCAGTCCTGTCAACTGCACACCGACTGCAAGCTGGCTGCACCGTCGTAATGCAGTGGTATTGCAGTTGAAGCAACTGCAATACGACTGCAATAGAACGGCTCATAATGTTTGCAGTGTTTATGATCCGCTCCGCCAGTTACTCGTAGAAGTGAATAGAGTTCACACGTATTTCAGTATGAGATTTGACGAAATATAATTGCTGCTTCTTTTGCTTCGACGTCGAAATCGTCGAACTCGTAAAGTGAATAGATAACCGGGGTTATGCAAGAGGCGGCATTGCAGTTATAATGCAGTTCTGCTGCAGTCGTTCCAACTGCAATGTAACTGCATTACGACCGTGCAGCCAGCTTGCAGTCGGTGTGCGGTTGACAGGACTGCACGGCAAATGCAAGCGGACTGCACAGTCGGTTTGCAGTTTGGATGCAGTTACACCAACTGCAGCAGAACTGCACTTGAACTGCCATTTTGCAGCTGGGTTGCAGTTCAAATGCTGTCCGTCTGTCTCGGCCCTAAAGTGGCTTTTTCCGCACGCTACGCGTTCGGAAAAAGCCGCTTTCTGGCCAAGTGTAGACATAAAATGATGTACACAACACGGGAGGTAATAAAGAAAGCCCTCGATCGCATATTTACGTCCCTCGCTTGCAGCTCGGGCCGCAAAAATCTGCGATCTCGTCCTTTCTTCATATTACCACCCTAGTTGTGTAATATACTATTGTGTTGTTCAAGTGTTTTTTTTAATTTTTTAGTCGACTCAGTTTATGATAATTTTTCAAAATGGCGGGATCATGGGGGTTTACCCAGATGGTTTATAGTCTAGTCAACATTGGAACCCGCCGATCTAGAATGCTCCGTGGTCAGTCCGTGGTATTGTGTTAGTTGATTAGTGGGTGGGATGTGCGTGCGGGCTGGCCGTTTGCCCCGACGCAGAATAATAAGGTTTTATTAACCATTTCATTTTATAACTGGCATTTTGTTAATATGTAGTAGGGATGTAACGATACACAGTTTTGCCGATACGATACCGATACCGATATATAGTAGTTAATATCGGCGATACCGATACCGATACCGATATCTTAGCTTAATAATGAAGTATGAACTTCAGATATTTTTATGTCCTTATTATAACTAATGGCAATGACTACTGGCTATATTTACCAAAGAGTCAACCTTGAAAGTGTAAAGTAAAAATAATAAATTGTCAACTCAAAATTCATTTTTTTTTATTAAGAACCAAAGATTTAATTAACATATTGCACAAGGTAATAGAATAGACCAGTACATAAATTAAGTCAGAAGTTGAAATTATTTTATGCAGATTTTTTTCATACAGCAGATTCTTCAAATATCGGTTGTATAATATCGGCGATACCGATATATCGGTATCGGTATCGGTATCGTTACATCCCTAATATGTAGTATACCTATTTAATCTCATTGGTACGGACACAGTATAATCGCAGTATTTTTTCGTCCTACAAATGGTACATCGCGCGCTTGAATGTGTGCGCGCCGTGTACGAACGCACTACAAGCAAAGTTTTAAGAATGCGTAAGAATGGTCCAGTATATGGATCGCACTCAAACAGACGTGCTATCGCGTGTCTTTGAGAATACGTGTCGCGTAGTCTAAAAGGCGACTTTTTACTATGAACTTCCATAGCAAAAAGTCGCCTTTTAGACTAGGACGGCAAAATTTGCAGTGGGCTAGCGTGGGGATTACCTACAGCCCATAGAGTTGCCAGATGGCCGGGATTTGGCGGGATACTCCCGATTTTTTGTATTTTCTCCCGACTCCCGACAAAGAAGAAAATCTCCCGACAAACGACTTCATTTTAAAACTAAGTCCGATCCAATCAAAGTGGTCCAGCCGAGCGAAAATTTCTGCTCTGAAAAAAAAAGCGGGGCATCTCCCGACCAAAGTCTCAAAATCCCGACATATTATTTTTTTCTCCCGATAATCATTATGTCTGGTCATTCAATCTGGCAACCCTAAGCCAGTATTCTTCCTGCCTATTCTTACCAGCTATGAGAGTAGGCTTGTGCTCAGCAGTGGGACGTATACAGCCTGATGATGATCTATTTTATCTCCACTCAATGTTCACTTAATCGCAAAGGGATACAAGAAAAGCTTGTCTGTGAAGGATCGCTATCATAACGATTAGATCTACAAAATAAGGTCTGGAACGTAAAATAACCACAGCGGGTCTTTTTTTTTGAAGACTGACTAACTCGCGACCCTTTTATTTATACAACTAGGGTGGCAAACAAGTCACCGCAGCCTATGTACGCTTGCAATACCAGGGGCATTACGTGCGCGTTGCCGGCCCTTTAAGAACCTATTCACTCCCCTCTTGAAGAACTCCATACTGTAACCTTCCGGGAAAACCGCGGCAGGGAGCTCATTCCACATTCGGGCCCTTATGGGCCGTCGTGTTCCCTGGGGTCGAATCGTCGAAGTGCGTCGAGGTGCGGTCGAAGCGGGTCTAAATTATATTTTAGCGACCAAATTAACGGTGAACTTGTGAATTGCCCCACGATTTATAAACAGCTAATGCATTCAGCATTGATTTGAGGCGGCATGGTGCGGGCTTATTATACTGTCAAATTGGGCGCTTGCGTCAAACACCGGTGCGGCTTGGTCAGTTAGGTTCAGCGAGAGTAGTCATTTTCCAAGGAAAGAACATAATTTATTAAATCGACGCTTAAGAATCAATACCGTCTAACTACCATTTCTGACATTTTTCACCTTTTAATGCAGTTAGATTCAGAAAAAAAAAATGAATATCATGCCATAATCGTCTAAAAAAATGTATTTTTGTTACTTAAACAATACTGGTTCTTAAGCTTCGAATAGTACATTACTGCAGAGGCTGGGAAGTAAGGGGTAGCCGGCCGAGTAAATATAGATGGCCGAGCGAAAGCGAGGCCAGATAGTTACGAGGCTGGCAACCCCATTTCACGTCAAGGTATGTATAGTGCTTTTCTCAAATATTCAATGAAAAACACTCTAAAAATCAAACTTCATTTTCTATAAGTAAAAGTAGACAAAAAACAGAATTACTGAATGAAAAATATCCAATTTCCTTTCCAAAAATTGTTTCAGTACCTATACATTTTTACCGCGAATATTTAGATGAAATATTTGAAATGTGTATTCTTGTAGTTAAGTTTGCATTTAAAAATTATTGGAAATTGTTAATAATGTGTTATTTGTAATGTTCATACCGACTTTATATAAATAAAACTGCAAAATATAGCAAATATCGTTTGTTGAACATGATCGCAATAAATAAATATGAATATGAATATTAATATTGTTTTTTTAATGGCTGAACGCCGTGATGCTGTGTCACAGACAAATGTGGAATGGAAATAAAAAAACACACACACATTGCAAGCCTAGGCTAATTCTATTAAATGCTAAGCGTCAAGCCGCACCGGAAACGAGGTACTTTGCGGCCTATTATAAGGCACGTAACGTCAACATTTCATTGCAGGTTTGATAAAAACAATTAAAAGGTACACAACAGACAGTCTTATTGCACACCTATAGACATGCCGATAAAAATACGCATTGGTAACTTTTTTTTTACAATGAAATGTAGCATTAATCAACATATCCGCGGTCAGCGCTGCGCATTTGAAAGTCAATCGGCGCGTGCGCCTGCGCCGCTTTTACGCTGCGTGCGGTTAGGGTTGCCAGATGGTCGGGAATTGGCGGGATTCTCCCGATTTTATGTATGTCCCCCCGACTCCCGACAAAGAAGGAAATCTCCTGACAAACGACTTCATTTTAAAACTTAGTCCGATCCACTCAAGGTGGTCCGGCCAGCGAAAATTTTTGCTCTTTCAGGCTATCGGCGCGGGGCATCTCCCGACCAAAGTCTCAAAATCCCGACATATTGTTTCCTGTTCCCGATAATAGGGTAATTCAATCTGGCAACCCTACGTGCGGTGCATCGCGAGCCGCGACAGACACCATGCGACGAGTATGTATAATTAACCTTGAAAAACGTACCTAAATGTAAGAATCACGGAAAGAACAACACAACTAAAGACTCAAAAAGTAGGTGTCCCTTTAGAGGTAGACGTAGTTCCAAATCTTCAAATAACCACATTTTTATTAAAAAAAAACCCGACCTTGGTGCACTTTGAAACTGCATAAAATCCGCCATTTTGCTTATTTTAACGAACTTCATATCCAGTGACACTCGCACCATCAAGACGAATCTAATGAAGTAATGATGTATCATTTATAAAAATCAGATGTGCCGTCGAGTAGTTACGAGCGGACATAGGAACAGACATACATACATACATACTTACAGGTCAAACACATAACCCTCCTTTGGGCTTCGCCGCAGTCGGGATAATACAAGTAAAAAAAAATTTTTTGACTTGTATTTTTCAAAATTCATACCTTGGCTTCGTATGCATTTAGATATAAACTCATGAATTTTCTAATTTATTAAAAGTTTGTCCCGTAGTCCCTCAAATTCCGCGGGAAAAAAGGTGCGGGATCCCGGAACGCCGAGATCTCAGAATACCGGGATTGGAAGCCCTATCACGGACCCCTAAGGAGTCCATGGACCACAGTTCAAGAAACCCTGTTCTAAGGTTACATCCTTAAGAATATCTCCTAAAAGTACCCGCGAGTGGTATGGAAGTTACGCAAGTACAGGTGTATCGGTGTACAATCGAACCAACTGAATCATGACCCACTTGCCTGATAATTCGTGTGAAACTTTCAAACTTGTAAGATCTATCGCGTATAATGCACTTACGACGTTTTAGGTACTAATAAAATTACGTCAAAACAGGTCGCAGACCTATGCAATTTTAACCTTTGTTATCATTGCCATAAAACCACATTTCACACATATACAGTCATTGTTTGAATTTCGAGCTAGTTCTCGCTTATTTAACCTAAACTTTATGGAAAAAATAAATTTAAAAAATGGGGTGTTCTACAAGTGTGTCATATTATGTCAAGTTGTCAGTCAATGTGAAAAAATAGAAATTAAATGCTTAATAATTTTTAATAATGGCTAATTTAGAAGAACAAAGAGCTCGGATTGTAGTCTTATGTGAGGAAGGCTATGGCATACGGGAAATATCACGCGAATTGAATATTTCTCGGAATACAGTGAGGACCTGGATCAGACGGCACGCCGAAGAGGGCATCCTCGAGGACAGACGACGCCATAACCACGGCGTTCGCCGACTCACGAACGAACAAAGAGTGGACATGCAACACCATTACGAAGAACATCCTTTTACTCCCACCCGATATTTTGCGGCACAACATGACGTCTGTCTACAAACTATTAGAAATTATTTGCACGGCACTGGACTGCATTACAGACATTATGCTGAGAAAGTAGCCTTAACGGATGATCATAAAACAGCGAGAAGGAATTTTGCAAACGCTTATTTAGACTACGACTGGACTAACACTATATTTACAGACGAAAAAACATTTCGATCTTCTCAACACGGTCGCTTAACTTTGTGGCGTTACGATAACACCCGGTACACAGAAGATCACGTCGTGCCTAATCAGTTATCCGGTCGAATTTCAGCGAATATGTGGGCGTGGATGGGTATCGGAGGAGTAGGTGAGCTTGTCCATATTTCTTCTCGGCAAAACGCAATGAAGTATGTCGATCTATTAGAAGAATCTATGTTACCGACACAGTGCGAACAGTTTACCCGCGTGAAGATGTGCCAGTATTTTCCTACGTTCATGACAACTGTGCAGTGCATACTGCCAGGGTAGTCTCAAATTGGTTTGATCTGCATAATGATGAAGTTACTTTGATTCCATGGCCGAGTAGATCCCCAGACCTCAACCCAATAGAAAATTTGTGGGGTTTGATGGTCCAAATGTGGGATAACAGAAACGAGAGAACAAAGGAAGCAATTGAGCAACATTGTAACGAAATTTGGGATTACTTGAGAGACAGCGACATTTGCAGTCGTCTAATAGGGTCAATGCGTGACCGATTACAAGCCGTTATCGATAACCATGGTGCACACACTAGGTTTTAGATACTGAATTTTATAATTTAAATTAGATCTGTTAAAGATTAAATAAAGTTTTTTTTCATTTCACAAATTTTATTACTCTTTTTACTTATATAGCTTGAAAGACCAACAATGGCAAGTTTCTGTCCTTAAAATAGTTATAGGAATGACGTGATTGAAACCTGTAATCTAAAGTTTATGCTGGCACTTCACTTGGCCGTATTTGCCCAAACATGACTGCATTATTTTTGATTTTATATTCTAGAAAAATAAATGCGACTAATAGTTGAGAAAATTTAATACGGCCAAGTGAAGTGGCACCATTACGTTCGTAGAAAACTTCCTATACTTACCTACGTAATACAGATAAAGACAGTAACATCATCTCTTCTTTTTCATATACGAGCTTAGTCGATATTGTCCGATTTATTTAACAGTGCACTCAGTAAATGTCAGTGTCTAATCAAATGATAACAAGTTCGTTACCAAGGAAATAATTCTTCAAGCGAATTTCGACCTACTTGCATTTAAGGGGTTTAGCAAAATAAGCTTATGGTGGGTCATGATTCAGTTGGTTCGATTGTACCAACCGTGACACACATCCTCTTGTTTGGCCAAGTGCCCCCATCCCCCCCCTGCCACCACCGTGATGTATCGACGGCAAACATGGGGTCGCGCGACGTGCGCAAACGTCGTAAAACTATTTACATACAATAATGACCTTTTTGTTTTTATTCATTAGGTTTTTGGTGTTAGGTGTTTGCTAATATGTGTTAGTTAATGAGATACTTAAGAAATATTGTCTTCGGTTTCCGCGATTATCATTCATAATAAAACAACTTAAACGGATTAAATCGCGTATATTACTACATTTTCAGTCCCGACGTTTCCCGATTTATGATTTTCTCAGTCTACCCGCGACCACGAACGCTGAAAAGGGTTACAAAACGTCGGGACTTAAAAAGTAGTAATATACGCGATTTAATCCGTTTAAGTTGTTTTATTACTCTGAGGTACTTAAGGTTACTTTTTAGGGTTTCGGACCTAAATGGTAAAAAAGAAACCCTTATGGTGCGACTCTCTGTCTCTCTGCCCGTCTGCCTGTCCGTCTGTCACAGCTAGATATCTCAGGAACTACTGCTACTATCGATTTGAAATTTGGAATAGTGATAAAAATCGCAAACGATCGGAGTTTCCTCGAGTTACAGAGGTGTATATATATATATACAGGGTGGAAAAAATCTATGGGCCCTGGAGAGGAACTACCTTAAATCCTTTAGTTAGCTCATTCTACTGAAAGAAAACATTCCTTTATTTTTAAAAAGAAACAAAAGATGTCTATTTCGTCGTGTCTTGAAGACTACTAAAACGAAACCAAACCAAATATGTACTAGTACTAAATTTTGTCCCACCGGAGGGACTTAACCAGCGACTGGAGAGAGCACGCGCTATGTGGTAGAGAGAGACGATCGGATGCGGTGCGTTCCGTCCGGTGGTCGGACAGTTTTGTTAGAAAGAGAAACTTGTGTCCGTAGGACTATTACTTATTCTGTGATACTAGTAGAAAATTCCATATTTTCCAATTTTTTGGTATATTGACTTTGTAAAGGTGATCGTAAGTGGACGCCTAGTTCCATAACGATAAATAACCACATTTTTACTAAAAAAAACCCGACCGCGGTGCACTTTGAAACTGCATAAAATCCGCCATTTTGTTTATTTTAACGAACTTCATACCCAGTGACACTCGCACCATCAAGACGAATATAATGATGTATCATTTATCAAAATCGGATGTGCCGTTGAGTAGTTACGAGCGGACACAGGAACGGACATACATACATACAGGTCAAACACATAACCCTCCTTTGGGCTTCGCCGCAGTCCGGTAAATAGATATGGCGGAATAAATTAATACAAAAGAGATCAGAAATATTTCTGCTTTGCTGCCGTAACCTTTATTCGACATTGCCTTCCTGAACTAAAAGGCATCGCTTATCTGTTGTGATACATAATATTTCAGCAAGCAATCACATCACTATTACTTACCACATACTTTTATACGTCGTATCGTGACAAAATAATAACGTTACATCAGCCAAAAATGATAAAGTCGCAGAGAGGGTGCTAGTTATTAGTTATTACTTACGATCTAGTATTAGATCGTTTTTGAGGTTGGTTATGAAATGCAGGCAGTTGTAGATTAAAAACGATGAAATATGAAGTTGAAAAAGGAATGTCAGTCTTCTTTGGAAATGTAAGGAAATGGGCTGGTCTCTGCGAATTTATCGTGTAACGGGTAATGTTTGTAATAACATGATCCCATCAAAAACCTTACATGTAAAAAGACGCAAGTATCGCAACGCAGTTCTCCTACAACAAAAAAGTTTTGAGACGTAATGTTAAACTAAGTCAGTACTGCATATCCTTGCAAAATTTCAGCTCAATCGGAAACCGGGAAGTGGGTCTAACTTGCAAGATTTGATTAAGTACAGACAGACACCGGGGCAGGTGAAACTAAATAAAAGCTTGTAAAATACAAAATGAGGATGAAGGTAGTATGTAAATGTCATAATGTCAAACGATATACAATAGAAGTCATCATCATCATCATCAGCCCGTTGCAGTCCACTAGTTCTCTCTCAAGTAGTATGTCCGCATAGGCCTTTCCCAAAGTACGCCACATAGCCGGGTCTACTGCTTTATGCATACAGTCGCTGCCGGCCCCCATATGCAAGTCATATATAATAAAATAGAAGTAACAAGTAATACTGTACGTACGTACGTGGAGATACGTAGAAGAACGAGGGTCATCGGCATAGCCAAACGGATAAGCTTGTTGAAGTGGCAATGGGCAGGGCATATAGCACGTAGAACAGATGGTCGTTGGGGCCGAAAGGTTCTCGAATGGAGACCACGAATCGGCAAGCGCAGCGTCGGATGTCCACCAACAAGATGGACTGATGATCTGGTTAAGGCTGCTGGCTCACGGTGGATGCAGGTTGCTTCCAACCGAACTAATTGGAAATCTATGAGGGAGGCTTATGTCCAGCAGTGGACGTCCAAAGGCTGAAATGATGATGATGAACAAGTAATAATCAAATCATGTCTTCCAACAATGATCATAATAAAGAAATTAGCATTCATTAAAGGATAGTAATTTATTTGAAGTATGTATATATCATCCTCAAACTACACAATGAGGGCGCCCTCCGGCCGTCATGCGTGGATCACCCGTCGCACCAAATTAGTGGCATAATTTACTTTAAACGCAACTTTTAATTACTACATAAATACAACCACAATGGATCCTAACAGAACGAGTTTCTATGCGTAATGGCATTATTATTAAGCAGATGATACAAAAAAACGGACCACGTGCTCGCTCGAATCTAGGAGTGTATTAAGTGTAACAATATGAGTTGAACTTCATCAGAAACTAGGCTGTCCCAGCGAGCTTCATTCCAACTTGGAATTTTTCATTTTTAGATGTTTGTTCTGTTATTCGGGGCAGAGACAAACCCAAAAAATATAAGATCATAAAAAACGGTTCATCATCATCCGCATCATAACTACTTTCATAAGAATAAGAACTTATTTAATCAAGTAGGATTCACAGGAACTACTTTTGCATCGTCATTGGCTACATTTTACTGCAAAAAATCGATAGCAGACAAACAGACAGAGTCGCACCATAAGGGTCCTTTTTTACCATTTTGGTACGGAACCCTAAAAATTGTAGGTATATTCAAAGTTCAAATAAGTAATCAATGAAGTCGGTTAAAAACACATTATAGCAGTTTAACAAGTTTATAGTTCAAAGAGGATTTATAGATGAAAGTGAATGGGATGGCCCCAGGCTCGCTCAGACCAGGTTGAGGACTTCATACAAAAGTCGAGGGTCGAAAGATCTTGGGTATCGATGTCTTGGATAAAATCGCTTACAGTAAGTACCTACAAAATTATCAATTGTCTGGTGTTAGACTTCGCGGAACGAAAAGGTCACTTGTCAACTGTGTCAAGGACATATATAGTCAAAAAGTGACGAATCTTTTCATTCTGCAACTGTACATTTGAGGGTAAAAACATAATTTATTACTTAGGGTACTTTAGAAGAATCGACACGTCCACAAACGTTGCTTAGGCTCGACAGATAACTCAAGCGGAGGACGTTCTTCAGATAACACGGACGGCGCTGGGTCACAGAGCATAGTTTATCATTCCCCACCCACCAACCCAAACTTAACTTTATTACTAGTGATTTAAGATTGTTTTTGGTTTGTCAAGGGTGAGGGTTAGGAGTTATCGGCGCCGGTCGTTATTTTTCGATCTGTGATTGTGTACAAACACGTTGTTTGCGCCGCTGGCACGATAACGCGATGCGTGGCGATATGGGGCGATAGTCCTGTTGGTGATAAGCTTCGTTATGCCGAGTGGTTGGTAAATCTTCGACAAGCGTCAGGTCTCGGGACCGAGGTCAGAGAACCTTTTTCACTTAAGGTGGACCGAGTTGCTTGGCTTTATACAAGCGAACAGATGTTTTTTTTCGTCTTTTATGTTATAAGTGGCAAACGAGCAGACGAGCTGCCTGATGGGAAGCAGTCAACGACGCCCATGGATAGGGCTCGTCCAGAAATCACGTGATCATCTATCTCAGAAAAATATCACGAATGATCAATCACCGCCATAATTACAATCACCAAATATCACCAGGGGGGGGGGGGGGGGGGGAGGTAAAAATAGGCCATATTTGATCACATGATTTCTGGACGAGCCCATATCTGCAACACCAGGTTAAGAATTTGAGTCGTAAAAGTCATAATGAAGGTGCAGTTGACCGTTATGGTCGGAGCCCTCATTATTAGCATCTTTCGAAACTAAACCTTTTATTATTTATTACTTTTTAGGGTTCCGTAACAAAATGGTAAAAAAGGAACCCTTATGGTGCGGGTGCGACTCTGTATGTCTGTCTGTCCGTCTGTCACAGCAAGATATCTCAGGATCTACTGATGCTATCGACTTGAAATTTGGAATAGTGTTAAAAACCACTAATCCGAGCCTATGGGACAGAAAAAAATCTTATACCTGTTTTACTTTTTTTTTAAAGGGGACTGAAATGGGATGTCGACAATCAAAAGTTGAGCTAATATATCGAGTGGGATATCAAATGAAAGGGCTTAATATGTAGATTACAAAACCATTTTTATTTTTTTTTCTTAGGCATGTGTTTTAGATTTAAGATAAAAAACGTTGAAAAAAATACCATTCCCCCCCTATTATCTCCGAAGTTACTCAACAGAAAAATCTGTAATAATTACCAATTATTAATATTATCCTAAATATTACAGGAAAAATAAAACGGTTTTCCTAACTTACAGCATTTTTTAGAAATTCGCATAAATCGTAAGACAACCTTATTTGCTCCTACTAAACTAACCGCGGCATATGTCGATATATGGGGACAACAGTTTTACAAGAGCAAAGTTAAGTTTGTGCCACCATACAGTTTTTCTTGAATTATTCACGTATCTATTGTCGATTTTGTACGGAACCCTCGGTGCGCGAGTCCGACTCGCACTTGACCGGTTTTTATTTTATTGTAACTATATCGTGCGGAAAGTTGTATACATCCCATCAAAAACATTGCGTGTAACAGATGCATGTCTCGCAACGCGGTTCTTCAACAACAAAAAAGATTTGAGACGTAATGTTAGACCAAGTCAGTACCGGGGGAGGGGGTGTCCACAGAACTCGATTAAACTCCGGTTAATGATAGGCAAGTTGGTGGAATTGTGGTCCACCAACTTGCCTATTATTTTCCCGTGGAGGATTCTTTATTTAAGAACTATAAAATGTGTTTCTACCCGGTTAAATAATAGGTAAGTCGGTGGAAATCGTTTTGTGGACACCTCCCCGATTTAGGTCCTTTCCATCGTGTGGCTTCTATGGGCTGGACACATCTCACGATACACACACAAAAGATGGACCATAGAAGCCATAGAAGCCCTTACGGCCATGCCTTTGTTTTACTCGACTTGACGGGGGCACTACCGTGCCCCCAGATTTTGCGCAATACTGCTTTTTCGGTAGTTAATGATGAATAACTATAATTATAATGATTGATTAGTTGAACCAGCCTCAATTCCCGATAACAGTAACTTGGTTCAGATCACATGAGCCGTCCATATCTGAAGAGTTATATGAACTTATGATTTTCTTTGGTTATATGATGTTTCAGATCTGAACATGACGTGACGTCTTATCGAAGAGGTCAGGTCAGTATGAAGACAGATTTATACAATCTCTGTCCCAGTTGAGAAGCTTGGGGTGACTTAATTAAGTGCTTATCAATACAGCTACTATGTATGTAAGTACTTTAGTTGGCTCGGGCGGTAAAGTATAAAGGTGGTTTTCCACTGGCAGGGCGAGACGAGACGCGATGCGGATTGAATTGAAATTCGTAGGCAAATTTTCAATCTTCTCCTATAGCTTCGTTGGTGACACTCACATGTGTGCTTTTTGTTATGTGCAGGCGTAACTACTTACACAAGTTACCGCCAACACGAACGACGACCGACGGAGGCAGCCTCCGCAGTCTGGCACCAGTTGGCAGCACCTTCCTTGTGCAGTATGCACGTTTATATAGTGTCGATCTAATAGGGTATCTTTTAGGGTAATCAAAATTAAACAGTTTATCATTAATGCTATCACTGTTACATACAAACATGTGCTCGAACTGGTTTTAAGTATACTACTAGTGCCCTCTAGGGAACTTTTATTCTACTACAAAAGCGGACGGCGACAAAGTAACGTGACGTGAACGCGTCTTGCTAGCAGAAAACGTAGTTAGTGTTCAGTTAGTTTACAATGTTTCCAATAGATGGAGTCAAAATCAATTAAACAATAAAATAATTTTGGACTCAATTTGTCTATACTAACAAGTAGTACAAACGAAGACACAGTTACCTAAGTGACCATCAGTAGACCTTAATACATTGTAATAAGGGTGACAAGTGGTCAGTTAGCAGTGTCTTCGACTGTACCTAGTGAATGATAATTTTAGAAACAGCGATAAATATGTGCAATTTGTTATAGAATAGTACATTACACAACTAGGGTGGTAAAACAAAGAAAGGCCGAGATCGCAGATGTTTGCGGCCCGAGCTGCAAGCGAGGGACGTAAATATGCGATCGAGGGCTTTATCTATTACCTCCCGTGTTGTAATAATAATAGCGGTCTATGTGCGCGAAAACCTAGCGTCGTTTAATACTAATGCGATGATGCACAATCACAATACGCGAAATGCAGGGAAGCTTGCTAGTATCAGCCGTAGGCTCACCAAGTCGTCCAAGCTGAGTCATGTGATGGGACCCACGGTTTATAATAAACTGCCAACATGTATAACGGAGGCCCAAAGCTTAAGCAGCTTTAAGCATCGCTTAAAAAGCTGGCTTGTTGAGCGCTCGTTCTATTGCTGTGATGAATTTATAACATGGAAGGAATAAATTGTAAGACTATTGCTTTTTACATTTTAAATTGTATTATTATTTTTTATGTTGTAACTACTATTGTACCTATCTTACTTCTTACTTACGAAGTAATATTGTGACGTGCTTAATTAATTGGATTGATTATTATTTCTATTTAATGTGTATAATTTAATGTATAAATTTAAAAAAAAATCACCACTAACTAATGTATGTCTAATGTACATTGTACCACCTACCTGACATGTAAAATAGTTTTACAAATAAATGATTATGATTATGATTATGATTTGTATACATCATTTTATGTCTAGACTTGGCTAGAAAGCGGTTTTTTCCGTACGCGTAGCGTGCTGAAAAAGCCACCATGACCAGGCTGTCTAGCATAACTGGTTGCGACTGCGCTTGTCGCGCGACAGAGCATCACCTGTCACTGTTACACTACATTGGGTGGAAAGAGGGAGGTAGTCGCGCGACAAAGAGTCGCGTGTCACAGATGTGCTACTAGAGTAGCCAGTGTAGCATGAAAACATTTTTTGACAAAAACTTATTATTAAAAGGTTCCTTATGATTGGTCTACGTTGTTTTTAAGGAAACCCTATAGGAAACATGCAGAAACTATAGGTGGCTGCACTAAATCGACAAAACAGACACTATGCAGACAGTAAACAGGCCTGGAAAAATGTCATACTGGTTATAAATGTCAATGTCAAGTATAGTATAAGTAGAAATTCTTTTTCTAGAGCGAATTCACTTAGCTTTGTACCTGACGAACAATACTCATTATCTGCATTGTTAACTGTGGCCACAACTTCGACTTCGAGATGTAAGGCATTATGTGCACATAATTTTTACACTAAATTAGTCTTTAAGTCGAGCAAAATAAGGTTTACTCTTAAACAAAGAGAACACAGATGTTGGTCACTTCGTAAGTGAAAGAGCAGTGAAGTACGTATCGATGCTTAGAAAGACGAACGATGTATTCTCTTTGTTTAAGTGTAAACCTTAATTCGTTTGACTTAAAGACTAATTTAGTGTAAAAGCTATTTGCACTTATAATGCCTTACATTTCGAAGTGGTAGTGGTTGTACAGGAGCGCGCGACACGTATTTACACAGACGCACGACGCGCGTCTATGTGAGTGAACGCCATACTGTGGCATGCTCAAATCCTTGCCTGTGGTGCGTCCGTACACGACGCGCACACATGCGCGCTCCTGATGTAAGTACCTTTTGTAAAGTCTGTTTTTTATTTCCGAAGACAAATATGACAGCTACTAATGTCAAACGTAAAAATAATGTGGCCGGCTTTTAAGAAACAGTGCTGTCCTTTGTTTCGGTTCGTGGTGTAATTATTAATAACCGATATATTAAAAATTACTATTAACGTTAAAACATATGTTTTTGGGTACTTATCAAACATTAATTACACATAATAACTACATTGTATTTAACCTTTAACCTACTATTGGATAATTAGTGCCTACGTATGTGATTCCGTTGCGTGAAATTATAACGCAGAGAAATAAAGCGGGTTTGGCGTAATTTCAGCTTTGTAAGATAAGTAATGAGTTTCGAATCAAATAAAATGTACCTTTAAATGTTAGAAATATGGTGTATTTACAAATATTCTATATCTCCAAAAGGGTGGCATTTTTACCTAAAGTATTGTATTGTCTTGGAACTTCGCGGATTATGCACTCATTGTGTTACAGACACTTTAATATCAATAAACATAAGTACCTACCTACATTTTTGTCGGTAAGTACCGGTTGTATCACATCACTATTTATGAGTTGTAAAAAACAGGCAACACATGAAATGTCATTTTTGTCCTCGGAAATAAAAAACAGACTATAGGAAAAAAAACTACCGTATACCGTGACTTCGTTGTGGACGTTCCCTATACAGGGTGGCCCAAACCTTGAAGTCATAAATTTTTTTTTAGATTCCTCACGTCGTGGGCTATCAGAATATACCCCATGTATGTCAGCCGATTTTTTGTAGTTATCGAGTTATTAATTTTTTAAAGTTTTTTTTTTCAATAATTCTTCGGGTGTGCACTTCAAGTCATGTAACTTTTTTTTGGTAGGTTATTTTTGCGTGTTTTTTTTGTGATATTATCCTTATACTTAATTGTACTTCATCCCATAAAATATTCAGCTTCCTAACTTTTAGTAAAGTTACACAAAACAACATCAAAAGTGAAAGTTTTGTGTTCAAGTAAGTCGCAGTTAAATTTTCGCACTAGATTTAAAATTTAAAAAAACGGGTTTCAATGGATTTATTTAATTTTAAAATAGTTTTTAATATCACAATTAATAACTCGAAAACTACAAAAAATCGGCTAACATACATGGGGTACATTCTGATAGCCCACGATGTGAGGAATCTAAAAAAAAATTTATGACTTCAAGGTTTGGGCCACCCTGTATATCACTATTAGTCGCCAATTTGCTTTCTAGGGTAATGTACGAGGCTTCCTATGTTGTTTGCTCATACAGTGAGAACGTAATTGTAACAAATTGCCATAGGTGAAAATGGATAAGTGGAAAGCCTACGTGAGTGGTGAGCAGATTTATTGGTGTCAGTAACCCGATGTAACTCGTGAAAATGCGCCGGTAGTGTACTATTTTAAGTGGAGTCCCCACAGAAATACACTCAAGAGCAAAAGTTTCAGGTCATCGTAATTTAAATAATAGAAATAGCTGTTTTTCAATATTTGACACTAGTTTCATTTACATAATATACTTTTCATCACACTTGCTCGAAAATGGTGTCATTACACGTAGGTTCTGCGGGCCGTAAATGGCCTATAACGCCCTAGGGCGTAATGGTTTTCTTTTTAAATTTGAAACGCTGGTTCTGTTTTACTCTTATTTGTTATGTTCAAAGGAACGCCAACTTACTTTTTTAACTTTTATTACTGAAATATTTATTTAAAGATAACTGTAATTGCAAATACATATAAACACATATTTCGGTAACATTAATTAAATGTTTAAATAATGCATTTCTTTATTTTGCAAATATAAAATCAACTAAAATGGCCGTTACCGCTATGGTTTCCGAACGTGACTTGACGTTCGCATTGTCTATGGACATATGTGACAAATGTCACTGTCTGTTTTAATATTTTTCATCACACTTACTCGAAAATGGTGTCATTACACGTAGGTTCCGCGGGCCGTAAATGGCATATTACGCCCTAGGGCGTAGTGGTTTTCTTTTTAAATTTGAAACGCTGGTTCTGTTTTACTCTTATTTGTCAAGTTCAAAGAAAACGCCAACTTACTTTTTTAACTTTTATCACTGAAATATTTATTTAAAGATAACTGTTATTGCAAATACATGTAAACACTTATTTCGGTAACATTAATTAAATGTTTAAATAATGTATTTCTTTATTTTGCACATACAAAATCAACTAAAATGGCCGTTACCGCTATGGTTTCCAAACGTGACTTGACTTTGTCTACGACTTTGACATATGTCACTGTCTGTTTTAATATTTTCTTGTCATTCTGGGTGGATTAGTAAGGTTATTTTTATATTTTTTATTTAAGATTTCCTCACAAGTGTGATGAAAAACATTGTGTGTGCCACGGGCGGTAAAGGAATTACAAACTCGTGTTATTAAAGCCCTTGGCTTCGCCGCGGGCTTGTAACAAACACTCGTTTGCAATTCCTTTGTTACCGCCCTAGATACACAATGTACTATTCTTGTCATACTGGGTCGAAAAGTAAGGTTATTTTATTAAGATTTCCTCACAAGTGTGATGAAAAACTTTGTGTGTGCCACGGGCGGTAAAGGAATTACAAACGAGTGTTATTAATGCCCTCGGTTTCACCTCGGGCTTATAACAAACACTCGTTTGTAATTCCTTACTTACCGCCCTAGATACACAATGTACTATTATGGCCAGGTGTAGACATAAAATAATGTACACAACACGGGAGGTAATAAAGAAAGCCCTCGATCGCATATTTACGTCACTCGCTTGCAGCTCGGGCCGCAAACTTCTGCGATCTTGGCCTTTCTTTGTATTACCACCCTAGTTGTGTAATGTACTATTATAGCACACCAGAAAAAGACATACATTACATAATTAAAATAAATTAAAAAGGTACGCAATAGGCGGTCTTATTGTTAAAAAGCTCTGTCTTAATCTCGACTGAAATAAGTGGAAAACCTTACCTATGTGAGTGGTACTAAGCAGATTTATTGAAGTCAATAACCCGGCGTAAGCCGTGAAAATGGGCCGTTAGCGCGTAATATTTTAAGTGGGGGCTGTTCGCGGAGGTGCCTCCGCGCGGGACTTTTGGAAACTCCCGTCTGGCGGAGAACCGCTGTTTCATACAAATACGCTACGGTGTTATGAAGGTGAATCAACTTTTAGACCCACACCTTCGACGTCTATGGCGTAGCATTGAAGAAACCCGGAAATTATTTTTTTTTCCTAAACAGCTCCTTTTTTTTCGGAAAAAAAACAACGAAAATTTCCGTTGTTATCCGAAAAGTATGGCGTTTGACTTATATTTTCGCATCCCATTAACTTGCCGGCTTTGCCGACCGTGTTTGTATGCGATGTTTTTTCGCGTTTGCTTTAAGGCGTCCGACATTAGATTTTATTTATTATCTTTAATATAATACGATACATGTATAATTTTTATTATAGCTTGGCACCGACGGAGGCAGCCTCCGCAGGCAGCCGTTCGTATTGGCAGTAACTTGTGTAAGTAGTTAAGGCTGCACATAACAAAAAGTACACATGTGAGTGTCACCAACGAAGTTGCGAAGCTATAATTACTAGGGTTTTTTTAACCCGGGTTCTGAGTCAAAATACCCGGGTTTTACCCGATTCTAAATAAAGTAGGTTACCTGTGTTTTCGGGTTGCATTGGTTGGACAGGTTGCAGTCAAAGGTTCCTCTAGCTCATCAGCCATTTTTTTGTCAGAAACTTTTTGTTTTCAACTATCAAATTTAAAGATTTTCAGTACGTTTGTATGGACAGCCGAATAATGCTGAAAGAGTGAAATGAGATCACTCTCGCTTTCAGATCGCGCCGCGGTTTTATCGAGTTGCCGAACTCCGAGCTGACTGTACTCCGGAACTTTCGCTTTTACGGATAGCTAGTTTTATAACTTTTATATAAAGGGTACAGAGGTCAAGGTGATTTAGATATCGTATATAGAAACTGGTGAGTTTCTTCCGGCGCTTCTTCTCACCAGAAGGTCATTATACGAAGCGCCAAAAGAAAAGAAGAGAAAACAATATAATGAGACATGTAAAAGAGCCCTTGAGGGCATACTTGCAGAAATAAATTATTTTATTTTTATTTTGAAACATAATAAGTATGGAAGCGTAACTGACGCTCAGAATAGGACCCACGAAATACGTACCTAAGGGCCGGAGCTAGTACTTAGTCTCGAAGAAAAAACTATAGCATCAAATGAATTACTCACGTCAGTAGGTTTGTAACCAATCACAATCTTTTGTCTTTTAAACGATATGCCACCCTTTTTGAATTTCCGTCTTCTCAAACTTAATATTAATATGTGTCATAAATTACTTTAGACTCAAACATAGTAAACCTAAAGTTTTATGCATATAGATTAGTAGTATTTTTACCCGATATAATACTTAAATAAATAAATATTAGGGGACAATCTTACACAAATCGAGCTAGACCCATAGTAAGCTCAATAAGGCTTGTGTTATGGATACTAGACGACGATATATTTAATAGATACAAATACTTAAATACATAGAAAACATCCATGACTCAGGAACAAATATTCGTGCTCATCACACAAATACATGCCTTTACCGGGATTCGAACCCAGGACCTGGCAGGGTCACTACCAACTAAGCTAAAGCGGTCGTCAATACGTACTTACCTCTCTTATCTTTGCTTTTTCTGTCGCTCGTCACACTTTGTAAATAGTCCCGAATTTACGAAGGACTTCGAGTGTAGTAAAACAATCGGGGGCCCGACAGGCCCTCGGCTCGAGGGCCCTACTGGTAATTGCCTGTATTGGCCAACCTCTCAATTTGCCGAATAGTTGTGCTAGCCCCACTTTAAGTAGGGGTCGCGCGGGTGCTTTTGGTCTAAAGGTTAAACTACATTAAATATGAATACAAATAATAAGTTTGCCAATAATTCACGAGCACTTAATGTTATGCTGATAACAAATTCTACTACCTTTTAATGCAAAACATTGAGGATGGAATCTAATTGAAGAGCACATGTCTCTTTCTTCTATAGCGCTTTATCCCTTTTCTTTAGGAGTACCTACTTACCCTTTGACTATTATGATCTCCAGATCTGACAGATCTGGTTATTACCATGAAGCCACTGCAAGCCATTGATACCAAAAAATCTAATATTTACACAACCCCACGAGACCAAAATAGAACTTTAATATTAAACCTACCTTTAGGCTGCGTTTCTATGAGAGCTGTGCGAGGTAATCCACCAATCACCGTGTAACTTTCCTCCTATTTAACCGTGGAGGACATTTTATATTCCTTAAATAAAGGATCCTCCACGGGTAATTGATAGACAAGTCGGTGGAAATCGACTTCTGTTGACACCCCCACTACCCCCAGTTACTGACTTGGTTTCGCTGACGTTACATTTCAATACTTTTTTGTTGTATTGTAGGAGAACTGCGTTGCGAGACTTGTATCTTTTTACATGTAATGTTTTCGATGGGATTCTTTTATTCAGAGCAGAAAAAATCAAAAATCATAAAAATCGATCCACCATTTCTCGATTTATAAATGGTGTAACTAACCCGGTTTTGTTTTATAGATATAAGATGTTATTTTGGGGGCTTAAGTATGTCTTTTTGCCTTCATAGACAAAGTTGCCATCATGTAGTAAGTAACTTCGTTCGAAGCGTAGCTAAGTTGCGTCCGCCGCGCCAGGGGAGTCCCATGCTAAGCTCCCGGGCCTTAGTTTAGCTGACAGGAGCTGGCAGTGAAAATTACACCTAATTTAATTTCCGATATATAAATAAAAAACCTTAACAATAGGGACCGTGCACGACGAAGGTGCTGCCAACTGGTGACGCCAATCTAAAGGTTCTGCCTTATATTTGACATTGACAGTGCTGCCACCTATAGTTCGTGCACGGTCCATATAGTGCTGCTGAGACGTGCATTTTAATAAGGTTTTCCGTCATTATGTGCACACAAGCGTGCAATTAAAGTTGTGACGTAGCGGGTCAGCTACTCCTACAATCCTTCGCTCCAGACGGGACCTGAAGGGTTTCCTAGATTAGATTACATTAGCTTTTATGCCTGTTTATTGACAATAAAGCGTCCACAGCTGTGGCCTGCCGCTGCGGCTTGGTGCTGCTCGTTACAAAGTATTTATCACTCGACAAACCGTAGAATCACAAGCCTGGGACGTCCAAAAATGGTTGTAATAGTACATTGTGTATCTAGGGCGGTAGTAAGGAATTACAAACGAGTGTTTGTTATAAGCCCGAGGTGAAACCGAGGGCTTTAATAACACGAGTTTGTAATTCCTTTACCGCTCGTGGCACACACAATGTTTTTCATCGCACTTGTGAGGAAATCTTAATATTCTTAATAATATAACCTTACTAATATGACAAGAAAATATTCAAACAGACAGTGACATTAGTGACATTTGCCCAAGACAATGCCAATGTCAAGTCATGTTCGGAAACCATAGCGGTAAAGACCTAAAACGGCCATTTTAATTGATTTCATATTTGCAAAATACTGAAATACACTATTTAAACATTTAATTAATGTTACCGAAATATCGATACCTTTAGACTCAAAGGGCGTAAGCTCCATTAGAACCTACGGCGTTTACGTCCTTTGAGTCTAAAGGTATCGATATGTGTTTACATATATTTGCAATAACAGTTATCTTTAAATAAACATTTCAGTGATAAAAGTTAAAAAAGTAAATTGGCGTTTCCTTTGAACATGACAAATAAAATTAAAACAGAACCAGCGTTTCAAATTTAAAAACAAAAACCATAGGTCATTTACGGCCCGCAAAACCTTTTTCGAGCAAGTGTGATGAAAAATACTTTTAAATCATTGACGCAAAATAATAGTTACGATTTTTTTATCTTATTTGTGGAGTTCCAGTTTCGCTATAAAATGTCGTGTTATCAAAGTATAATAGCAGTAATTTTACTTCCTGCAAAAAGCACATCGCAACGCTTGTATGGTGTGCCGTGTGTGCGCGGGTTTACTATTGGATCGCATAAATTTAAAAGGCATAATTCATCATTTGGCATAATGCTTTTTTTTCTGAACACGTAAACTTTTCAGGATTATTATAACGCAAACCTAACCTAACCTATTTAACAGGATGAGGCCTTAAAGAGTCCTGAAAATTCTACAGTTTAAGAAAAAAATGCATTATGCCGAATGATGAATTATGCCAAATGATGAATTATGCCTTTTAAATTTATGCGATCCAATAGGATCCCGTATGCGCGCCGTGCACGAACGCACTGTAAGCAAAGTTTTAAGAATGCGTAAGAATGCTCCAGTACGAATCGCACTCTCTACGCCTCGATCATGAATAAGTACGTCGCGTCGCGCGGTCCTAAACGGCCGAAGTGTGACTATTTGTCTGTCTTTACACTTAGGTGTGCGATATAGCTCAACGAATTGAAAACCTTAAGAGGAAACAGGAGGGCAGTTTTTCCATACAAACGTAGTCCCCTGTTTCCTCCCTGGACAATGCCAGTAGAGCAATTATTTTTTGGCCAAAAATCTATGGCTACTATTGATATGTTCCTGTGTTTTCCTTTTTACGATAAATTGATTCTCAAGAGAGATATTAACCTTCAAAAACCTAAAAAAAATGCCAGATTTTCCGCTGTGTTCACACATCCAGAAAACAAATTTGACTAGATTATAAAAAAAAAAGGAAAGCATAGGAACACGGCCAAAGCCTTTCTTTAATGTTTAATGAAAAAATTAGTTAAATAGGTTAAGTTTTGGGGAAGAAATCAGGGGACTACGAAACGTTGTTTTCATGAAATTATAAAAGGTATTTTCGGTCCAAGCTGCAGTTGTCTCTATCGCGCTCTGCGGGTGAGAGGCGGGCAGTGCGGGATAGCGACACATTTTACAAATACCTAATTTTCAATTCTCTCGACCTTACTGTTTCCTCTTAAGTGGCAATGGGCAGGGCATAAGCTCACAGAACTGATGGCCGCTGGGGTGGTAAGGTTCTCGAGTGGCGACCATGTGTGATGTGGAGAGTGAAAGATGTAGTTTAGGTTGAGTATAAGGTTTATTATGGATCCTGTTACATTGGATTACATCGTTTATATAAAGGAGGAGAGATGCAAGTGTGTGTGATAGATACTAAATTAATACTGATATATTTATTATGAAAATAATCAATTGTTAAGGTGTTTTACAATATTAAGAGAATGTTTTGATCATTTAATCCGTAACGGCCCAGAATGACGTTTCTTGTCTAAGGTTGCCGCGAGTGGATCAGTTTAAGTCGTGTTATTACAATTTATTGTTATTATCAGAAAATAAACATACAAATAATTGTATAAATAATGTTAATAATATTACATTAGGATAGTTACAAATGTTCGCCTTATTTGTTAAATATTTGAATATAAGTACTGATTTGATTACTTGGTACCAAATGGTTGGCTTGTCCTCTCGTCGTTGATTGGTCAGTGAATCCTATTGGTGTTTAAACCTGATTGGTTGATTCCAAAGTTGGATCACGGTGGGTTTTTATGCTATAAAATGCTTGTTCAAAGCATAATGTGACACATTTTTGTGGAGTCAGTCAAGCTGAGAGGTGCTGAGCCGAAAGTTAAGTACCTTATTTTTAATAATTACTATTTGTTATAATTAGACTGTTTAATGGTTGAATTACTATCTAGTTAATTTAAATTATACACTTGTGTGTGTATTAATTAGTAAATATACGTATTTTAATGTGTGTCTTGGACAATAATATCTAAAAAGTATTAAAACTATTGTTAACAGTTTCTTATGTTTTATTCCTCATAAAATACCTTACTTAGATACAAATCTAGCTGTAAACATAATTCAAAACCACTTTCATAGCTTTACCTTAATTATGCATCACCTTATAAATAAATTCTAATATCAGAAGTGAGGATATTATCCAGCAACACAATTCTTATTATTTTTGTAAATGGTTTCAGATGGATATTGCTGCTTTGCAAGAGCTTCTTAAAGCAATCAAGGATGCTGTCTCTGGTGCTCGCCGAAAAGACGATGACATCGCTCTGCTAACGTTTGATCCGGCTACAAGTGACTGCGGCGCCGAGTCCTGGTGCATCAAGATAGAAGCTCTCTCCAAGGAATTCGGCTGGAGTGGCGTCGCGGCCGTTGCGAAGGCAGGTAAGGCCCTTAAGGGGTCTGCTTTAGTATGGTATGAATCATGGGACCCTACAGAGGGCCGTTCTTGGACAAATTTTCGTACGGAATTGACCGATTTATATCCGGAAAAGAAAAATCTTTCTGAAAAACTTCAGAAAGCTGTGCTGTATTCATCCGAAGCTGCTGACTCCTACTGTGAATACGCTAGGGAAAAAATTCGACTTTTCAAAAGTACTAAGATTTCTTTCACCGAGGCGCAGCTAATAGAGCTGGTGTGTGGTGGTATAATAGATGTAAATGTTCGTATGGCATCTTTTAACAATAATGTCAAGACAACCTCCGAACTTATTGCCCTGTTTTCGTCCTACACAAAAGCGAAAAAACGCCCTTTAGAGCAAAGTGGGAAGGATTCCAAGGATTCCGGTCTTAACGCTTCTAAGCGCCCTAAACTAGATAATCGATCAAATGACGTCGTGAAGTGTTACTCTTGTGGTAAACAGGGTCATACCAAGACGCAATGTTTTAAAAAAGAAGTTCCCAAAACCGGCCAAGAGTCACAAGAACAAAAAACTAGCGAATTTCACAAAAGATATTGCTCTTTTTGTAAAAAACCAGGCCATACCGATTCAATTTGCAGGTATAAACCAAAAACAAGTAATGAAAATAATGCTTCGACAGTTAAGGAGGTAAATTTTTTAGACAATCGGAATTCAAACTAACTGAAGTAACTATTCTTGATGTAAAAATTAATTCACTTATTGATACTGGAGCAAATTGTAGTATAATCAAGGAATCTATAGCAAAGCGTCTTGGGTGCCCCTTATTACCATGCTATTTTAGTCTCTGTGGAATAGGTGAGGGTAGTTTAGATGTTTTTGCAAAGATAACGGTACCTGTAAGATTAGATGATTTATGTATTGAACTTGATATTTATGTTGTTAATGATAATGGTTTCCGTTACGATCTCCTTATAGGAAGAAACGCTGTACAGTTTCCTGATATAGAAATTGTTACAGATGCATTAGGTTCTCGCCTGGTACGAAAATCACTGCCCACAACTCTGAACCCAGAGGTTAATTGTTTTAATGACGTTGATAACTTACAACAGTTACAGGAACTTTCAGTTTCTTTAGCACATCTAGATAATGACTTGCAAGATAAGATAAAGGCAATATTTCAAAAACATCCATCTGTGTTCGATGTTGTAGGCAATGTAAAAACAGGAGAGCTAAATATCAAGCTTAAGAATAATGACATTGTTTATTATAGACCATATCGATTGGCCCCAATAGAGAGGGAAAAGGTTAAAGAACTTATCACCTTTTGCAAGTCCCATGATTTTAGTAAAAAAAAGTGATGGGACTGACAGAATGTGTATAGACTATAGAGCATTGAATAAGCTGATAGAAAGAGACCGATATCCTCTCCCTCTCATTGAGGACCAAATCGATAAACTCGGACATGCTAAGTACTTCATATCGATTGATATGAAAAATGGCTTTTACCAAATTCCTGTTTCTCAGAACTCCACAAAATACACCGCTTTTATAACACCAGATGGACACTATGAATTCCTGAAAATGCCCTTTGGAATCTGTAATGGACCATCGGTGTTCCAAAGAGCAATTTCTTCAGCAGTACAGCATCTAAAATTCTTACTAGTATACATGGACGATATTTTGATCCCTTTTGAAACCATCGATCAAGGATTAAAATATTTAGAGCAAACAGTTTCGGCACTCAGTTCCTCGGGTTTTACAATAAACCTCAAAAAATGCAAATTTTTTGTCGAAAGCATTGAATATTTAGGTAGACATATATCTCAGGATGGTGTTAGACCCAGTGAGACTAAAGTTAAGGCTTTAGCCAGCTCCCCTGTTCCTAAGAATGTCAAACAAGTCCGACAATTTATGGGTCTCGCCAGTTATTTTAGGAAGTTTATCCCTGATTTTGCTTCACGAACTGCCTGTATTTCAAAATTAACGAAAAACAATCAAAAATGGGAGTGGGGTCCAACTCAGGTTGCCGCTAGGAAGTATGTGATAGATCATCTCATCTCTCAACCGTTATTGACAATTTTCGACCCAAGTCTACCAACAGAGCTACATACTGATGCCAGTTCAACAGGTTATGGTGCAATTCTCTTGCAGAAGGTCGATAATGTGAATAAAGTCGTTGCAGATTACAGCAAAAGAACTAGCCCAGCAGAGTCTAGGTACTGTTCGTATGACCTAGAAACTTTGGCAATTTACAACGCTTTGAAACATTTTCGTGTCTATCTCCTTGGTATCGACTTTAAAATAGTCACAGATTGTAACGCTGTAAAATCAACCATGACCAAAAGAGATTTGTCACCAAGGGTGGCCCGCTGGTGGACTTTGTTGCAGGACTTTAAATTCGATATAGTTTACAAAAAGGGTAAATTTATTAGCCATGTAGATTTCCTTAGCCGCAACCCCGTTGAGTCCCCACGTCCGAAAAGGAGTCTTTCATTACCTGAAGTAAATCTCATTGAAATTGATAACAATGTTTCACGGTCTTGGCTAAAACGTGCTCAGGATAATGATTTGGAAACACAAACCTTAATGACACAGTTAGCGTCAGGTGACTTGGATCAAAATCGCTATATAATTAAAAATAACTTATTATGCTATAATACAGAGCCTGGCGCGGACCCTAGGTTGTTCGTACCAAAAGGTTATAGGTTGAGCCTTTTAAGACTTTTCCACGATGAAAACTGTCATGTGGGATTCGACAAAGTATTGCACAAAATTAGACAATATTTCTGGTTTCCTGGTATGTCAGCTTTTATCAAAAAATACATTTATCATTGTTTAATTTGTACTCAGAGAAAAGGGCACTCTGGTCCTAAACAAGGCTATTTAAATCCCATTGATAAAACTGCAATCCCATTCCATACCATACATTTGGATTGCACTGGTCCATTCAGGACAACTAATGAAGGTTACAAACATGTTTTGTTGATAGTGGATGGGTTCACTAAATTTTGTTTACTGAAGCCACTTAAAACTTTAAATACTCAGGAATTAATTCCAATTATAAGAGAAACCATCACATTATTTGGTACACCTTCATTAGTTATTACTGACAGAGGCACAAATTTCACTTCTCAACAAATCCAGTCCCTGTTTAGAGAGTTAAATATCGAACACCACATGATAGCAACCGGCACACCTCGTAGTAATGGGCAAGTAGAGAGATACGTAGCGACTATGACTAACATGTTAAATACAATGTGTAATGAATTGTCTGATTGGCCGAACGATCTGTGGAAAGTACAGCAAACCATAAATAACACGGTTCAGAAATCCACCGGCTTTACTCCGTTACGATTATTAATAGGAGTAGAAGGAAATATACCGTGTGTTCAAGTTCGACTAAATGATGTCCTTAATGAAGATGATCAGCCGCTTATTGATGTACAAGCTGATCGTGCACTAGCCAAACAACGGTTAATACAAATTTCAGAAAGGTTTAAACAACGTTTTGATTCAAGCAGACGAAATAACAGGAGTTATAATGTAGGAGATTTAGTTTACGTAAATCAAGACCATCGACGTAATAATAAGTTAGAACAAAAGTTTAAGGGACCGTATGAAATATCCACAATTCTTCCCAATGACCGTTTTGCCCTGAGAGGTATAGGAAATCTGAGAAACATAGTTATTGCTAAAGAAAAATTAAGATTTTGGCCCGGAGAGTGGGTGGAAGAAAATATTGCCGTTGAAGATGCCATTAATCAATAAAAACCCATATGTAAATAGTGTCATTTTGTCTTATTCGACTGTTGATTCTGTTGATGATTCTGATTTATTTATAACATTCTGTACAGTATAATTGTTTATCACCTGTAATAAAAAAATATATATTTATAAAATGAGAACATGTAATGTTTATGACGCTGGTCGGCCTCATATTTGGTACTAATCGGTCTCACTGGCAGCGGGTGAATGTGATTGGTATGTCTATGTATGATTTGGCAATTGGACGAATAATACCCTTTATAAATCTACTTGGTATTCGCTGGTCGGCCAGATGCTTGATGCCAATTGTCCTCACTAGCAGCGGGTGAATGTGATTGGCACGTCTATGTATTTGGCAAATACCCACTAAATAACTATATTAGATGATTATCATGGAAAGTACAAATTACTACTAAGCATTATACTGAAATTAAAAAAGAAATATATTTTATTATTATGTTAAATGAAACTACTTTACATAATTATAGTGATCATAAGTAGTTAATTGTTCTATTTTTTTTTTTTTTGTTGTACTTCGAGGACGAAGTACCGTCAGTCTGGCCGTGATAGATACTAAATTAATACTGATATATTTATTATGAAAATAATCAATTGTTAAGGTGTTTTACAATATTAAGAGAATGTTTTGATCATTTAATCCGTAACGGCCCAGAATGACGTTTCTTGTCTAAGGTTGCCGCGAGTGGATCAGTTTAAGTCGTGTTATTACAATTTATTGTTATTATCAGAAAATAAACATACAAATAATTGTATAAATAATGTTAATAATATTACATTAGGATAATTACAAATGTTCGCCTTATTTGTTAAATATTTGAATATAAGTACTGATTTGATTACTTGGTACCAAATGGTTGGCTTGTCCTCTCGTCGTTGATTGGTCAGTGAATCCTATTGGTGTTTAAACCTGATTGGTTGATTCCAAAGTTGGATCACGGTGGGTTTTTATGCTATAAAATGCTTGTTCAAAGCATAATGTGACACATTTTTGTGGAGTCAGTCAAGCTGAGAGGTGCTGAGCCGAAAGTTAAGTACCTTATTTTTAATAATTACTATTTGTTATAATTAGACTGTTTAATGGTTGAATTACTATCTAGTTAATTTAAATTATACACTTGTGTGTGTATTAATTAGTAAATATACGTATTTTAATGTGTGTCTTGGACAATAATATCTAAAAAGTATTAAAACTATTGTTAACAGTTTCTTATGTTTTATTCCTCATAAAATACCTTACTTAGATACAAATCTAGCTGTAAACATAATTCAAAACCACTTTCATAGCTTTACCTTAATTATGCATCACCTTATAAATAAATTCTAATATGTGCGTGTTACGCTACACACTACACATGTACCGGAAGACGAAGTGCTGGCAGGCCTCCCACAAGGTGGACCGACGATCTGGTGAAACCCGCGGGAAGCCGCTGGATAATAGCAGCACAAAGCCGACGTGGAGATCCTTGGGGAAGGCCTATGTGCAGCAGTGGACGTCTTATGGCTGAAATGATGCTGCTGATGATGACGATGATACTTAGGTGTTATATGCGCGGCTCTCGATCTACGCGAGGGTTGTTAAGTACCCGCAACTTTTCTAAACGCGGCCTGGAACTTGCTCCGCCGAGTTACTTCTATTCGAAGGGCTTATGCTTTCACTATTAGAGGTATAACTAAGTATTTGATTATGTACATAAAAATATCAAGGTGATTCGAGTCGGGAGTAAAATCGACTTTAACAATATCGAAGGTTGAAATGTGTGTTATGGTTAGCGCCATCTATAGTCTGTACTTTTAATGGTATTGTGCCACAGATACATAACGTTGCTTTGATTGGCTGAACGACCCGAGTCACGTGGTTTTTTTGTTTACCTTTTTTTAAATACCTAAAAGTACAGATCCGTATCATTCTAAATTGTATATTAAGGACAGGAATATTTATTTACAAGAAAATTAGAAATCAGAGGCTTTTATTTACTATTTATTACTTATTTTTAACAATAAGCTCCTGTTATATTTTAAAAAGAATGTTCAATGTACAAACACAACCTTTCTCCCCAGTAGCAAGCTGACGTCATCACGACGTCCCACGACGTCCATTACGTCATTATGACGTATGAGTGACGTCGCTTATACGTCGCTGACGTCAGTTTGCTACCTGGGCTACTACCTACTTTATTCTAAACTAGCTGTTCTGGCGAACGTCGTTCCGCCTCAGATTTTTTTATTTTTAGATATTTAATAGTTATTCTGTTATTCGGGCCAGAGACAAACCCAACAAATCAAAGATCATAAAAATCGGCCCACCCGTTATGTATATAGAAAGATATAATAATATTATTTAATTTATCAGACATCAAGATCCACAATTTGTTAGTATTTGCCTATAACTATGTTAGTTTACATATTTTACCAATGACAATGTGTTCTTAATTAAGTGTTGCATTATTGAGCACTCACTTCTTACCGCTACTGTCAGTGCTGTGAGGCTGTTAGTGCTGCCACGTATTCTGAATAACAATGAAGCCATCTTTTTACGTAAGACGGCCGTGAAACTGTCCACTCGCGGCTCAGCAAACATGTATATGTATAGATGTTTAGACTTATAGCACTCTCCAGTTTTTTTATCTGTAATGTACGTTATATGTCTAGATATCAGTGGCGCGGCGTCCAAAGAACTCGATTCCTACCGGCTTGCCTAATATCAGGCATTTGAGCACCGTACCCTACAGCTCTTAAGGAAAATGTACGCAAAATCTGCACCGGCTTGCCCAAGGATATCTTTTACGCCACGCCACTGCTAGATATATTAATATACTTGTGTGGCATACCTTGCATAATCACGAGCATAATTATAATGATGTTGATAAAGAAAACACCTCAAAGAATTCTGTTAATTATGGTGTGCTCACAGAAAAGCAATATTTTCTTCAATTTCAAACAATAACTTGGTAATTTATTCGTAAGTACTCATGTACTTTATTTTAATTAAGAAGCAACGAAAATGTCCGTACAAACTCGTCAGTAGTAGATACGTGGATAATAAAAGATAAAAAACTGTATGGTGGGACAAACTTAACTTTGCTCTTGAAAAACTGTTGTCCCCGTACATCGACATATGTCGCGGTTAGTTTAGTAGGAGCAAATAAGTTTGTCTTATAATTTTTGCGAGTTTCTAAAAAACACTACAACGATCAATCAATGATGATGATGACTATAGATTTTTCTCTTTAGTAACTTTGGAGATAATAGGGAGAAAGGTATGTTTTTTAATTTTTTTTCTTAAATCAAAATCAATATGTCTAAGAAAATAAATAAATATGGTTTTGGAATCCACACATTAAGCCCTTTCATTTGATATCCCATTCGATATAATAGCTCTACTTTTGATTTTCGACAAATCATTTCGGTCCCCTTTAAAAAAAAGTAATAAATTATTTGATGAACTAATTGCACCGTTATCAATTTATGTAGCTTAATGGAATAATTCAAGAGTAAACCGTTATTACCTAGACATTAAACTGTTGTATTTCTAAGTATTGTATTTTGGCTGAGCTAACAATAAGTAATATATTACCGACAGTCGTCAGTTCTCTAGTCGCAAAAACAAATAGAAATGTAGAAAAAATACTTCATAATATAAGCAAGGGAAAATTCTTTGAAAACAAAAGTAAATGTTGCGTTTGAATACATTTATTATACATCCAGATTGTAATTTCAAGGAAAATAAAATTACGCGGCAGTAACAGCATTATCTGACAGTGGAATTAAGAACTTCGTAGTGGACGCTGTATGCCGTTTTTGTTCCATTATGCGGAAAAATCCCGCGAAGCGAAATAATAGTATTTTATGCAACAGTTGTATAAGTGGGTTAGAGAGCATAGACTTCTCTGAACTCATATTATGTATGTTCTTATATTAGTGTTCGTGACCAAGTAAAAGGCAGATAACAGTACAGGAGTAGAAAAAATGATAAATACAATAAGATAAGAACGTTATCTATCACTTTTAAACTCTAATACCTCTTAATAACGTCGAAAAGTGGTAGACATTTTTCTATGTATGTTAGTGGTAGACAATATTTACTGTACACACCACGGGCTAAGAGTAAATCCATTATTACACATTCAACTATTTTATTTTTATGTAATTTATGGTTATTATGGCTAAGTCCAGGAAAATACTATCCTCCCAGGTGAAACCATGGAAAAATTAAGTAAAAAAGGTATTTATGGCCTGAAGGTCTGTATTCACAGCACATGGTTAAACTGCAACAGTATCAGGGTGTAGTTGGTGGTGACCGCCAGGGCGGCCATCAGCAGCGACATCTGCAGCGGCCGCATGGGCAGCCGCACGCGCACCGGAAATAACTAGCTTATGCCCTATAAATTGGACATTGTGATCAATATTTAGATATAAAATAATTTAGAAATTAATATATTGTTATGTTCAGAACTGTATTTGCTTGTAGATGTACCTACTTAAAGAAAATAAAAGATATGACTTTGACTTATTCATGCGTATTTCAAGCACCGGCACGCGTCAAAAACGTAACACGGTGTGCACAGCATGCGTTAAAAATGTGACGCCTAAGGCACGTCACTGCATCTACGGTGCGTCATCATCTTTTGGGCAGCGGTTTGGTCGCAACTTTATGCAGTGAGAAACTGAAATGCAGCGTTCCTTTAATGCAGCGCCTCTCCAGAAACTAAAGTTAAATCAATGACAGATGGTAATCAAATACACTCAGGAATTGATAAACATGACATTCCTTTGTAGACTACACACTCTGCGAGGTATAAATTATTTGATGAACTAATTGCACCTGTCCTAGATAACTTCCAAGTTATCTCGTTATCAACTTCATAGCGGCCGAAATACATAATTTATGAGAGGAAAGATTGATCGTTCTTATTGCTATCGTAAAAATGAGGAAGTCATCTAATATATCGTTTCTGGCCAATAAAACTTAGAGATTGTGCCTTTGCGTGTATAAATTTAGCTACAAGTAGAAAATACTGGGTATAGGAACGTGTAGGAACTATAGGTGCCAGTACTAAATCAACAAAAGAGACACTATGTGGTCAGTAAATTTATTTTCTATTATTTTGTCTTGTTTTGACGCTTAGAGACCCTTTACATCTCTAAAAATGTAGTTTTAAGTTTAATGTAATATATTAATGAAATCTCATGTATTAAGGTCATATTGTTGTGAAACTTAATGTTTTTGCAAATTGACACACTACAAACCGGCATTTCGAAAAAAATCTGGAGCTCTCGCGTAAACAACCGTCGCCGCGCGAATGAGTCAGCGCTAAGGGGCGGTGTCCGGTTGTATGCTCAATTTGAACATTTCGAGACGACACGCGCCACGCCCCCTTGCCATATCTCCTTAGTTCTATGATCTGAGCATTTATTACTCGAATTACCACTGCGTTACCAGTCACCGTGTCGCCTCTAATGTAGTGTCCACTGCGTTAGCAAAAAAATGTTTTTTATACATATTCATAGCCTACACAAATTTCGACAAAAGTGCTTCAGGGTAAGCGTATGCTATATTGAATTACAAAATAATATGTTTTTTTACATATTATATTAACGGGTAAAAAGTTATGCGTTAAAAAAAAGGACGGGCTATAAACGGGACGTTTGATTAACCAAACGCTCGGCTCAACGTCCACACCATTCGATTATTCGACGCGAAATCACAGATTAGAGAATATAAACAGATATTTCAGTGTCGCGCGTTTCCATACAAAAAACAAGAATTCCCACGCTCATATAGTGTAAGTCTATTATTTTGAAGCGAGCGTGGGAATTCCCACCGCCAGCTACAGCACGGAAACTTCGCATAGTACAATACGTTCTCGCGTAGTTTTCGCTAGCGGCGTTCGGCCGGCATCAACGGCGTTTGCGTACAGTCACGATAATTATATTGTGAAACTGTGACGTTTTGGTTGCCGGCGACCGGATCGGCTATGCCCACCGCGCGGGAGGTGCTCCTGACAATATCTACCAATGATTTAAAACACCAAGCCAATGTCAAATGAAGGCCTGAATGTGCTGCAGTCGATTCATGACGTACACGCGCATTATCAAATTGTTGTTTACTCCCGCATTGTTTCCCAAAGCTCATAATTTATGTATGCTCACGGTTTGTTTGTGACCTGGTTCGACTCCAGACGTTCAGGCCCCCACCTAGTCCGACCCTATCGAGGTGGACCGGGACAAGGTGACCTGGTTCGATCCCAGGCGCCCCCGGCATCCACCCAGTGCGACTCCTCGGGGTGGTCCGGCTAGTGACCTTGGTTCGACCTCAGGGAACGCCACGGTCGACCACCCGGTCCGACAATCGCCACGCCCAATAGGGCTGCGAGTTTTCAGCTTATAAAAAAAAAGGTTTGTTTGTGTCCACTTTTGTAACAACGCGTGCTATAGGGACGAGATAAGGCAGCATACTGAGGTTGTTAAATCAATCGCTGAAGTGAGGCATAAATATGCAAAAATTGGTTAAACGTCACTGTCAATTTTTTTTGATAACTGACTAGCTTGTTTATAAATTGTAAACGGGTGACTTTCATTAAGGTTTAGCGTTTGTGTAATATGCTCGAATAGTCTTTAACTAGTTTACTCTGTTAGCTAGTACCACCTAATCAAAATGATAGAAGCAAAACAACCGGTAATCACAATAGCGCTCTGATTGGCTGACAAGCGTACAGCCGAAAAGAGATTTGTAAGCGGATAAAAATGTCCACAAATTGTAATTTTGTCCGCGTCGCCAAAATATATCTTTCAATTTAACACAATTCTCCTTTCAATTCAATATCGCTAGCAAAGTGGTCAGTAAATCATTTTGCAACATGGGATGGTAAATTGGGTCCGAACTGCAGTCGATGTTTGGAATTGGAAATCCATTTCGATGTCTGACTGACTGACACACCAATTCTGTATGCTCTGGAAATCTTTTTGAGCTATTTCATTTGCATTTGCGGACGTGCCCCGTAATAACAGAGATGTGTGAACTGTTGAAAACTAGTTTACATTTTAAGTTAAAATTTGGGCTCGTGTTGTTTTCTGGCCTAATAGAATCAGGACACGTGCGACGCGATGAATTTGCTGACAAATTAGTTTTGTAGTGTTAGTTAATATTTTAGGATATAAAACCAGGCACTATGCATGTTAACACATTATAATAATTTTCTTTGACAAAAGACTTCATATAGCTAGTAAATTATAATACATCTAAAACGAGCTTAGCTTTTCCTGAAAATATTGAATCGTTATGGCGCCCAACCAGGGGCCGTATGTAACTGAAGCCGTCGGTTGTATGATAAGCATCATTCGAATCTGTGTTTTACTTATAATGTCAGATTTGAATTGCATTGGATTAATCTGAATCGTCATATATCGCTGTGGCGCCCAACATGGGACCTAATGTAAAGGAAAGTCTTTACTTTATCATCACATGACGTGAGCACCACTACAGTACTTCAAGATGACCCTTGGAGTGGACCAAAAAAAACTTTTTTATTTTCCTTTCTTCACAATGCTCTCCTAATTAGATTCGACTTTAAAGACGCTTCTGTAAAATTTGACAATATATAAAGATTGCTCAGATTCGCTTGAAAATGTATGGAATTAATTTTGGTAGTTGCCGATTGCCTGCTTACAATGATTAAATTTCAAAATTATCGTGAGTACAATCTAGCCTGTTACTTTATATCACATTCGTTATTATTATTCGCGTAGGTGTCGCTAGGAACATGTATTTTAAAATTGTTTTTCATAAAATCTTGAAATTTGAGTGACCCCAAAATATTATTATATATCGCTCAAATTTTGCAAAAGGGCGTTTTAAGTCTTGTCAAACGAATAGAACCTTGTGGAGAAATAGTTTTTGTACCACCTTAATGTACCCCTAATTATAATGTGTGTGTATCAGTTTGGGATTTTCCTCTGTTACGTAACAAATCACTGGCGCCCAACATGGGGCCGTGTGTAATGAAAACCCTTGACTGTAAATGCCGTGTGCAAAGCACCGCTACAGTCAGTTAAGATGTCTTTTTGCTCGAATGTGTATGAATCAGCTCGCGATTATGCACTGTAACGGAACGAATCACTGGCACCCAGCGTGGGGCCAACTGCAACCATGTTACTGCATTCTCTCTCTTCCTGGCTATTATCCCATATGGTGGTGGGGTCAGCTTTCCAAACTTATCTCCCCCACTTCGCTCTGTCTCCGACATCGTCCGAGGATACCTGACACTCACTCATGTCCTTGAGCACTACATCTTTCCACCTTTTTTTGGTGTTTTTTTGGGTCTGCCACTGGATCTTCGACCGAAAATGGAAAGTTGTTGTGCCAAATTTCCTACGTAGGTGTTCTCTTTACATGGCCGTACCATCGTAGGCCGCTCCCATCACCACACCATGCTACTACCATGTTACTGCATTATCCCTTCAAGTGGCAGTCGACCGTTTCCCGCCAATTGTCATTTACCGTCAAGTGGCGCGGCCATTTTGCGCGAATTACCCTCAAGTGGCAGGGGCCTCCATGGGTGGTCACCGCGAATTCGATTAATGTTAGAAAAATTACCATTATTCAAAAAAACATTATGAAAGGCTATATTACTATGTTGTATCGTTGGATTAAGCATAAAATTGCCTATCTAATTATATAATAATGAAAGCCGTACCTTATATGTCGAATTTGCTACTTGTGATCAAATCTCGGAAAATTACATTTTTTCCTTTTTCTTCTATATAAATAATTATAAATATGAAATAAAACAGTTAAATGTAGAAAATACCATTTATTTACAAAAAAATACATTTACTATCCCTCTCCATAGAATATTTTTATATTTTTAGACTACGAGGTCTTCAAAAACGAGTCTAAAATCGGCGGTCGAAGAAAATTGGGTTCGCAAATTTGAATTTTTAGACAAACTTATTAGGAAGTGTTGTCGCGTCTGTTATTGTATGCTATCCTTATCTATTCACGAATCCATCTTGCAAGAAAGAGCAAGACAGGTGTAGATTAAACAGCTCATTTCATAGGTAAATAGTAAACAATACCAATCGACGGGTCACCGTCCCGTGCCACTCAACGGATTTTGACAATCGACGGGAGCCCGTCGAACGCCACTCAACGAAAATAAGCAATATGACAGCTGCCACTCGAAGGGTTATGTAATGTTATTACATAAAAAATAAATGTTATGACTACAAGTGTATTAAACTAATGTAATTACTATAGATGATAAAAATATTAATTTACAATACAACTTAGCAGTAAGACTTAATATATAATATATATATAAATCATTTATTTCAAGACAACATGGGTCCACATTTTAGATACACTTACACAAAATTCACATATAATAATAAAGGCAATAAAAGTCATAACATTACAAAATCCACAAAATAATACAAAGAAATAAAAATTAAAAAATTACAAAATGTCACCAGAAAAATCTTGTTAGGGACCCCGTACGTGAACACTTATGCAGTGGTTCACGTAAGGGCAGTCCAATCGTCCAGCAATCATGGACAGGACGATGTTGCCGCTGGCGCGCACTCTGCAGAGCAAGGCCGCGCACCGCTTGCGCAGAGTAGCGAAGAAGCAATCGGTGCGCGCCTCCGCGAACATGCCCGAAGCACTGCAGAAGCGGGGCAGCCGCAACAGCACCCTGAACGCGTTGTTGTATTGCACGCGTAGGGCATTAAACGTTTTTCGAGTATAATGCGCCCACAGGTTGCTGGTATAAAATGAGGTACAATACGCCTTGAAAAGGGTGACTTTTACCTGAGGTGTACAGCGTGCAAACCTGTGAGCAATCATATTCGCTCGCGCCGCCAATGCCCTACGCTCGCGCTCCATGTCTGCATCGTCTTTGAGGTCTTCAGTTATCAGGTGACCCAGGTACTTGAATTGTTTTACCCTCAGGAGAGGAGTACCATACAAGTATAGTGGAGGAACATCGTCTATCTGATACCTGAGTTTCTCCTTGAAGACCATTGTCTCGCTCTTACGCACATTATAGATGAGACCATGTTTAGCAGCATATTTCTCACACTTGCTTAACAGTTTCCTGAGACCACAGATCGAGGCGCTGAGCAGGACCATCGTCGTCGTCCGCGTAACTGATGTTGTTGACGCATACATCATCCACATGACACCCGACATGGCAACTGCTCAACGCCACTATCAGCTCGTTGATGTACAGATTGAAGAGCGAAGGCGAGGTCAACCCGCCCTGCCTCACCCCGCATTCCAATCTATACGTTTCGGAAAGTGTATTAGCCCATCGCACGTTGTTTTCTTGATTTGCGTACCAAAACTGGAAGATCTTGATTATATCTGTGGGCAAACCAATGTTCTTTAGCTTCTCCCACAGGATGTCGTAACAAACCAGGTCAAAAGCTTTTGACAAATCAAGAAAACAAGCATGGACGGGCGTGTTTCTTTTCGTATAATATTTAATAGTATGCTTAAGGCTGAGGATAGCCGATTCTGTGGACAACCGAGGCCGAAATCCGAACTGATTATCATGCAGAGCTAAGTATTTGTCTAATCGTCCGTTAAGCATACTATCAAATATTTTAGCTATGATCGTAGCTAACGAAATCGGCCTATAATTACATTTGTCGGCACTGTCCCCAGTTTTGTTTTTGACTATAGGTACTACTACAGTTTTAAGCATGTCACTAGGTAGGTGCGCGTGCGACACGCACAATGAGTAGAACATAGCTAGAACTCTGTTCAAGTGAGGCCCCGCGTGCTGTAAATGTTCGACACTGAGGCTGTCGTGGCCGGGCAACTTTGCTTTAGTCATATTTTTGATAGTACGTGCGACCTCTATCGCTGTGAAATTAGTAATAACTTCCCCCAGACTAGTTTCAGTATCGAACACTGACCGCGAAGGACCTAAGGGTGATTTTACAAAGAAATGGTCTCTAAACGAGTTTGCTATATCCTTAGGGTCAGATAATCCCCCCACACTCACAGGGATGCCGGGCTTAGCGTTTAATTTAGTCATGCTTAGAGTGGTGCGACGCTAACCTATCCATTTTTATCTGATCTTGGTGGTTTTGACACCACCTAAGACGAGACTTGAACTTCCTTCTAGTTTCCTTCATTTGGTCGTAAATAGGTCCGTGGGTTGGCTCACCACACGTTGTCCATATCTGAAATTTAAGCCTGGCGTCCCTATGAGCGCCGCTTACGTGTTTATTCCAACCCATGATCCGTTTTCTTTGATTTCCTCTTGGAACAATACAATGCTTATGGGATATTTCGGCCGCACGACTTAGCGAGTCAACAATATCCATATACATGTTATCTATGATCAACTTATGCATTTGGATATTACAGTAGTGATCCCCGCAAGACTGAAATTCTTCGGGAAAGTCGATATGTTTTAAGCTCTCCTGACATTGCAGCTGAAAAAGTGCGATTTGCTCAGGATTTTTCTGACCCCATACAATTTTATTGCCTACATGTGTATTTTGACCAGGTAATAATTTAGCTTGTAAAGCATGGAAATTGCAATCTATAACAAGGGGAAAGTGATCAGACCACACAACGTCCTGTTTA
Organism: Eudemis profundana; assembly: GCA_947034925.1. Taxonomy (NCBI): domain Eukaryota; kingdom Metazoa; phylum Arthropoda; class Insecta; order Lepidoptera; family Tortricidae; genus Eudemis; species Eudemis profundana. Next base: position 25,296,458 of record OX344802.1, read on the forward strand.
ATACAAATATTGTTTACACAATTACTAGCCGACGACGAGACTAGACAGTGATCTAGCCACCTTTTTGACCCATGCGCCTCACTTATGAACGTGTAAGTATTGGAGTCCAGGCTAATGAACTCAGTTAGTCTAAATGCAGGTTAATGAACTCAGTTAGTCTAAAAACTTATAAATCACTTACAAAAGATAAGGGTTAAGTTTGAAAAGGTCTAATAAATATAACTTTGTTATTATCATAACCCTGTTAGCGAAGTAGAAACTTGTGCTGCCTATTTATTTAGATAAGACCAAGTTTTTCGTTAAACACGACTACTCCGCTGCCACGAACCGAGGAAAATATAATTATAATTGAGTGAAAACGTTCCACTTTGTTAGACAGAGAATCTACCAAAAATGTGGTGTTATTAACATTTTGTTAAAAATCAAAATTGTACATTGGAATGGAATTGGATGATTCAATTTCGCTGTTTTTTTTTCGTCATTGGGGTTCCAGTCATAATTTCATCATTTTAACTTAGATATGGCTACTGCTTCGAGCCACTTTAACTTGCAAAATCTGTCAGCTGTCCCAGTTCTTCCACTGATTCATTTTCATTTGATTTGTTCATTTCTTATTCGATAACATAAAGACTCTCCGAGCATACCTTACTCCATAGCACGTTGAGCGACTGGGAGCCAGTTCATAATGCCTATTTGGGTTCCAGTACTCTGGCACAATTGTACCACGGTAGACGGTAGTTTTTGTTCCGATAAAAGGTACATCGGGAGCGCGCATGTGTGCGCGCCGTGTGCGCGCCGTGTACGGACGCACCACAGACAAGCATCGGCGCGTGCTTAGTCAGGGCTGAGCTCTCGACACAAGCGGTCGAACGTTCAAAATGTCTGAGGACGAAGCAAAGTATAGAAGACGTATATACTGCAGTGTGTTCGGATGTTTGAAGAATAATGCGCAAAATCCAGAATTGTCATATTTCTGCATTCCTAAGGATCCCGAAAGGTGTGTATTTTATTAGTACCTATATAAATGTTATATTTTAAGTCGTTTATAGAATGTTTGATAGTTTTGTGATCAAACTACTTATACCAATTAAATAGAGTAGATAATTATTTTCTTTGACAGAGATGAGTAAAATTAACAGATTTTTTAAACGTGTACTAATTAAATAGTAGTTGATTCTATTGATACATAAAATGCCTTAAACACGAGAGTGGTTTTATGAAACAAGCCGAAATATCCTTGCGTTACTTACATGTACACATACCAATACTAATTTATTTAAACTATTATACTTAATAACATTAACATCAGATGTGTGCGATCAGATACTTTCATATTGAAATAAGTAACTTTTACTAGGTTGACCTCGAACGATTGTTCGTTCGATCGAGGTCAACCTAATAAAAGTTACGTTCGTAGTAAGTAGGTATTTTACAGAACCGACGAGCGGCAGCCCTGTGCCTTAGGCACGCTCTGGTGTCGCGCGCTCCTAAACGGCGAAGACGAACTACTTGGTTGTCTTTATACTTTGATTGTACCGCGCGATGCATTCAATAAGTGCAAAAGTGACAAGTCATGCTTTGTCGAGAAATAAACGAACCGCTTGTATAATGGGCTGTGTTCTGAGGAATTGTTCGACAGGATGCCTACGGCCACCTTCTACCACCGCACCGCTCGCCATCGGCAGGGTTCATTCACACACGTTGGAACCAAAATGGTCGCGCACCGTGCGGTTCCAAAGAAATTTCCTACCGCGCACAATCCGAATTGTATGGAGTTCATCAAGAGGGGAGTGAATAGGTTTTTAAAGGGTCGGCAACGCCCACTTAATGCCCCTGGTGTTGCATGCGTATAGGCTGCGGCGGCTGCTTACCATCAAGCGGGCCGTATGCTTGTTTGCCACCCTAGTTGTATAAAAAAAAACGAAAATACGGCTAGTTGTGCAAGCCCAACACGTTTGACCTGGAATTTTGTTCATAAGTTCCAAAAAACTCTTGGTTCCTGGCTTCAAACCTACAATTTTCGTTTGAAACTTATCATAACTTCCTTCATTATACCTACATTAAAATGTTTCCGCATGGATTGAAATAAAATGAGTCCTTCAGTTACTAAGCTTACATACACATATACTTTCTTAAATATTTCCAACTCCGTTAATAACGCACGCGGAAGACATCATAAGCCTAATCCCATTGAAGCCCGAACTTTTGATGTCTGTCATTTAATTTCAGCGCATATTTCTTGCTTTGTATGTTTATCAATTGGCATTGTGAAGTCGGAAACGTGGGAGTCCCAATTGTTTTGTTCTCGGAATTCAATAAGAGATTCGTGTTCGTATTTAACGTATTCTAAACTGGAAGTAATGAAAACTTTCATTATTGGGAATCCAGAATTGATATATATAGAATAGATATATCCCATCTACATGGTGGCCAAATAACAGGTATACACTTTACATATGTAGATACAAGAAATCAAAGTACATAGAAAAATTAAATGGTACTCAACTGTGGTCCAGACCGGGAATCGAACCCGGTACCTCTGGATTTCCGGCCCAGCGCCTTAACCACTTGCCTGGGCCGGAAATCCAAAGGGACCTGGTTCGATTCCCGGTCTGGACAACAGGTGGGTACCGTTTAATTTTTTTATGTAGGTACTCTGATTTCTTGTATCTACATAATATTGTACTTAATTTAAAATGTGGTGCAATTTACCCGCATTAAAAACAAATAAACAAACATCATGTTTCTTTCATATGAGGTATACAGGGTGTCCCATAACTGACACGTCACAGTGACATGTATTTTTTTCAGTTTTACTTAGTTTTTGGATAAAATACCATTTCTGTAACCTTAGTTGACAATTCATGTTACCGTACACAATGTTTTTTGTTAGTTAAGTTTAAAATTGGTATTCGTTGAGTTTTAGTTTTTAAGAATTGGTAGTAGTAAGTAATGTGTTAAGTTAAGTTATTTTAGATTTAAACTTTTGTAATCTTTTGTTTTAATGTGCGAATTATTCATTAAATTTTCTACCGTACACATAAAAAAAACTAACCTAGACACCTTTCCGAGTGCACACTGGCACTAATAATGTTAAAAACGGTCAAAATTCATGAACAACTTTAATTCGACAATAACTCAAAAACCGTGCCACTTTTACTGGGGTCATGTTAAGTTGATTTGGTACCTCTTGACCTGGTCTACCTCCAGTGTCACTGTGACGTGTCAGTTATGGGACACCCTGTATACACTTTGTGTTTGAAATTTTATTTTATGAAATAAAAAATATTAAGTATTTTTTGTTAAATGTATAGTATTTAGGGCCGGCAATTAAATATGGAAAATAATGTCAGACAAATGCCCACCTCTAGCAATATGTGATGTGGACCCTTTCCATCGCGTTTTTCGTCACATTTTATTTATTTATTTAAACTTTATTGCACAAAAGAAAACTTATCGTACAAAAGGCGAACTTAATGCCATAAGGCATTCTCTACCAGTTAACCTTAGGGCAAAGCAGATAACTTGTCACACATTTCCTGCGTTATCTCAGTAACTGTGTCTCGGATATTTTGTTTTAACTGTTGAAGGTTCATTGGCCTGTTAGCATAGACACGTCCCTTTAGATAGCTCAACAGAAAAAAGCCAAGAGCTGTTAAATCAGGGGATCAATAACACCGTTTCTTGAAATTAATCGACCGAGAATCGTTCTTTTTACCCGACTGCGGCGAAGCCCAAAGGAAGGTTATGTGTTTGACCTGTATGTATGTATGTATGTATGTATGTATGTATGTATGTATGTATGTATGTAGTATGTATGTATGTATGTATGTATGTCCGTTCCTATGTCCAGTCGTAACTACTGAATGGCAAAACCGATTTTGATAAATGATACATCATTAGATTCGTCTTGATGGCGCGAGTGTCACTAAATATGAAGTTCGTTAAAATAAACAAAATGGCGCCAACTGCACATTTCTTTATCACACGGTAAGAGGTCTTCCATATTTCCTCACTTTTTTGTTGGGAGCAGAATTGCTTCCAGCTGGCGGTGATGGTGGCTTCAATTTTGGCCTTGTATGCGTCCCTGGCTTCGGCGTACTCCTGGTACACGTAGGGTTTCCTCGCGGGGTTTGCCGTAGCTATACGTCTTCTAAGGGTTTTCACCCTCTGTTTTGCGTCGTCGAGCTCCTCGGTCCACCACTCTGTTTTGGATTTATTTCTTGATTTTACTGATGGCATGGACAGGTTAGATGCGTTTTGTATGGCCTCTACTAGGCCCTCGGTTGCCCTGTCGAGGTCCTGGTTGTTTGTTATGTTCTCTACCGCTGCCGCGGTTAGCTGCTTCTCCTCTAGTTGGGTTTTTAGGGCCTCGGCAAATCTTCGCCAGTCCGCCTTAGACGTGTTAAAGCGTCTTGTGGTAGCCGTCGGCACCGGGCATTTGCTTTGGTGCATCTGTATATTAAAGAGAATTCTCCTATGATCGGTGAGTCCGGTATCGTCAGCCTTCACGTGCCAATTTAGTGTTCTTCCCAGCCATTTGTCGGAGCAGAGGGTGATGTCCACAATACTGCTGTATAGACGTCCACCCCTGTGAGTGTAAAAAGTGGGGGTTGCGCCTCTGTTGAGGACGTTTAGGTCACATTCCGCGCAGAGGTCACCGATTGCGGATCCACGGTCATCCTCCGAGTCGCAGCCCCACCAGTGGCTAGAGGCGTTGACATCTCCCCCCATCATGACTCCGTTTTCCCCTGCAGCTTGGACTACGTTTTTTATGATGTTGAGGTATGGGTCGATGGGTTGGTCCCCCTCCAGGTACATACTGGCCATGCAGATTTTTTCGTCACCTAGTTGAATCGTTGCTACCGCGATATTTTTATTGAGGTGAGTGGGGTCGACGAAGACGGTGACCGCGGGGTCCAAGATCAGAATAGCCGCCTTAACCGGTCCTATAATTCATAATTCATAATTCATAATTTTATTGCATAATAATCATGTGGTACAGGTAAGGTATTACATTAAGGTTGTTTCACACATGAACCCTGTTAGGGCACAGCAAGTATTAAATTTCTTAAATCTACAACTAGAAGGTACAGTCACATACATAAATTAAAACAATCGGATTTTGCAACTTATGTTCAAGGCATAAGATTAGAAACTATTAGGTAACTATACTTTTTATGTTTAAAATTATTAGTATTTATTTATTTATTTATTTTTATTGTTCTCATTATTCATATAAATAAATATACATATTTTTATTATTATTATTAATTTAATACGATTGTTATGTTACTAAAATTAACACTATAAATATTTATTTAAATCATAATTTTATGTCATTTTATTTGGGCAGAGATTTATCATTCAGGTACTCGTCTATAGAGTAATAACATTTTTTGAGCAGCAAATTTTTTAGTTCCCTTTTAAATACTCGGTCTTCGATTTCATTACTTATTTTTTCTGGTAGCTTGTTCGCTACAAGTATGCATCGGTAGTATGGGCCTTTTTTGTACATTCCTAGTTTTGAGGCGGGTAATTGTATTTGAGTTTTGTCATGTTTCCTTCGTTGCGAATTTACAATTTTTTTGGTGAAGAGATGAGAATTGTTCCTAACAAATAGTGCCGCTTCCAAAATGTATATAGAGGGCAACGTAAGAATACTTAGTTTAGCAAAGTGCGGTCGACAACTATTTGGTATCTGCGTGTTGGTAAGTATGCGAATACATTTTTTCTGCATCACAAATAATTGATGGACATCTGTGCTGGCCCCCCACAAAATCACACCGTACTGGAGCCTTGCATGTGCGAATGCGTAATATGCTGACAGGGCGGTTTCCAGATTAGTGTTAGCTTTAAGCACACTTAACGCGTATATGAAGCTCGATAATTTTGATTTTATATTTTGTATATGTGATTTCCAGTTTAAACTTGTATCTATTTTTATTCCTAATAATTTAAATTCTTTTACTTCCTCAATTGATTCATTTTTTATTTGTAGTGACATTAGCAGTGGTTTTTTTTGAATAGGTTTAAATTGCATTATTTTTGTTTTTTTAAGGTTTATTTCAAGATTGTGTTCTAAGAGCCATTCTGTTATGGTTTCCGTAATTTGTGGGAGGCGATCGTTGCACTCGGCACTATCCGCGCAATTTATCAGCAACGATACGTCATCCGCAAACATTACACATTTGTGTTCTATAATTTTTGGCAAATCGTTTATGTATGCAAGAAATAGCACGCATCCTATCACGCTGCCTTGTGGGATTGAGCAGGTAGTGGTCCGCATTGGTGAGGTTATCGCCTTAACTATACCCGTGTTTTTATAGAACCAGTCAATTTGTACACACTGCTGGCGGTTTTGTAAATATGACTTTATCCAGTTATAGGCGTTTCCGCGGATGCCCATGCCATATAGTTTCTGAAGTAGGATGCTATGGGAAACTCGATCGTAGGCTTTGGACATATCTAGCAATAGTCCTACAGCGTATTGCTTAGAGTTTAGGCGATAGAGTATTTCCTGGATATAATTATAGATTGCAAGAATCGTTGAGTGTTTTTTCCTGAAGCCGAATTGATTTTTATCTAGGATCTGGTATTTTTCAAAGAAGTGATATATTCGTTTGGTCATGGCTTTTTCGAATAGTTTAGAGAAAGTAGATAAAAGTGCAATAGGTCTGAATTGGCTTGGATCGTTTTCTTTACCTCCTGGTTTCAAGATTGGTTTAATTTTAGAAACTTTCAACAGGTCCGGAAATACGCCTTCGCAAAAAGATTGGTTTATTAGTAATGTAAGAGGGGTCACCAATTCAGTAGTGCATAACTTAATCAGTGACCCAGTCATTTCGAACATTCGAGGTCGCAAAAAATCGCACAACGCTAAATATATTGGGATGTTGTTAGGATACATATAAGTAGTTTAAACTCGATTTTGCAGTTTCGAAAAAGTTGTGCTAAATTTATGGTGCTCGAAAAACACCGAAATTTTCGGTCATTTTTCAGATTTTGGTCTGTACCTTCTAAAAACCGGATTTTTTGATAAAATTGTCTATGACACTATTAAAGAAGATAAAATTCCCTACAATATGAGTGTAACATCAACTCTGCATGTTCAGAAAATGTTGAGATATAGCACTTCAAAAAATTGCAAATTTTCCTTAAAAGTTCGAAATTGCACTTTCAGCTACCTCTCAAGCTGAATAGCAGCTGAAATACTGATCTTACAATGACAATTAGATGTATGAAATTATAGAGCAATTATTGAGCTTTATTTTAAGTATAATTTGAACCCTCTACTAGCGATAATTCTCTTGTTATCGAAAAAACCAAATCATTAGAGAACTCAGATTTCTCAGGAAAGAGTGCTCCTAAAGCAAATTGTTAGTATATTGCGCAGTTATTCATAGGAAGTTTTAAAAATGACTTTATATTTCTAAACATCATTCATTTAAAAAGTTCTGAGAGGCCATGCTGATCGCGTACATCGCACATTATGTAAATGACAAAAGCATCGTCACATTTACATACGTGCGTAAATTCGAGAGTGTTGAATACTTTATTATTTATTTATACTGTGATATGTGCAACCATCATATGCCCGCTAAATTAGTCTTAAATACACATTATATGATCTTGGTCATAAAATGTGAAAATCAACGTGTACAGGACACCACGTAAATTCGTATTTATTGTAATAAGTTACAACTTAGAAGTGAGTATGTAGTTCCTATTGGAACATTCCATGAAAACATATTTTTTTGTCGCTTACGTAATGCTATGGTAGCAAACCCTAATATTCTTTTAGTTACTACTAAGAAACACTACCAATCTTAAAGCCAAGTCTTGATATTACCATACCGATATTCAGATTTTAATTTTACCTGTAAAAAGTATTAAAAAGGTAGTGTCCCTGACGTAACGTTTCCGTGGAATGCTCCTACGGTGTTTGAGATAACACCTTTTTGAGCCGAGGAAAACTTTGACTCGGCTTCCCGTTTCTTAACTATTACCCCACTCATAAGGATCTCATGTGGGGCTCCTTGTCCAGCCAAATTTATATGATGGACTTTGGCACTGTTAGAAGATCGTACACGTATTTTGTAACATTAGGTTGGTCATCTTGCCTACGTTATGCATATTGTTAGCTTATCTAGCATATAATTTACGTATTACACACAACTGTTGGCTACATCCTACCCATCACGATTCAGCATAGGCATACGATACGGCCCCTACTCCTTTTTCCTGCCATGCGACCAGTAATTAGGAGCTTCTCCAGACTATCCGGACCTGACCTGACCAGATGCCCGAAGAAGCTTTGGACACGTTGTGTACAGATTGTGGAGTCTCGTTTTGATGTTGAGCTCGTCGAGAATAGACTCATTAGACGAGTACATAGTAGAAGACAAGCTAATATTAGTAAAAATCCATACAAACTTACTTATAATATTATCTCGTACTTTGTTATGCAATAAGCCCCTGCTTGACTACTTAGCCATGAACATGATTTTGACGACACTTTTCTAGGTGTAATTCAGAAGAATACGACCATTTAGCCAATTGCGTAAAAGCAAGCCTAATATTATAAGTACCTACTTACACAAAATAGGAGCATAATTAGACGCGAAAAACTAGTAGGTGTAAACGTATAACCACGTATAACTACACAAACCTACCGGTTGCGTGACGTTTCGTTGACAAACGTTGAATCTAATGTTTTTTGTCATCGAAGATAACTTTTTGCCGGATTCCGTAAAATGTCAGCGATTCAAGAGTAACTACATAGCCACTCTTTAGTGTAAGTTATTGCGCTAAATATTAATTTACATTGCGTCCTGTAATTCTATCACTGGAGCCGAGAACTCGCCATCACTTTACGTTGATTTTCACATTTTATGACTAAGATCTTACGATGTGTATCTAAGACTAATTTAGCGGGCATATGATGGTTACGCATATCACAGTATAAATAAATAATAAAGTATTTAACACACTCGAATTTACGCACGTATGTAAAAGTAAATGTGACGATGCTTTTATCATTTACATAATGTGCGATGTACGCGATCATCATGGTCTCTCAGAACTTTTTAAATGAATGATGTTTAGAAATATAAAGTCATTTTTAAAACTTCCTATGAATAACTGCGCAATTTACTAACAATTTGCTTTAGGAGCACTCTTTCCTGAGAAATCTGAGTTCTCTAATGATTTGGTTTTTTTCCGATAACAAGAGAATTATCGCAAGTACAGGGTTCAAATTATACTTAAAATAAAGCTCAATAATTGCTCTATAACTTCATACATCTAATTGTCATTGTAAGATCAGTATTTCAGCTGCTATTCAGCTTGAGAGGTAGCTGAAAGTGCAATTTCGAACTTTTAAGGAAAATTTGCAATTTTTTGAAGTGCTATATCTCAACATTTTCTGAACATGCAGAGTTGATGTTACACTCATATTGTAGGGAATTTTATCTTCTTTAATAGTGTCATGGACAATTTTATCCAAAAATCCGGTTTTTAGAAGGTACAGACCAAAATCTGAAAAATGACCGAAAATTTCGGTGTTTTGCGACCACCATACATTTAGCACAACTTTTTCGAAACTGCAAAATCGAGTTTACACTACTTATATGTATCCTAACAACATCCCAACATATTCAACGTTGTGCAATTATTTGCGACCTCACCCAGATTTTTATGTTCGCCACGACGGGGGTACAGTACCGACGGAGTATCATCTAATCCAGAGCTAGTTCTATTTTTCATTTCTCGAATTAGAGTAATAATTTCACGCTCGGTTACTTCGCTAATTACTATTGTGTTTAATGTGGGTAAGACGACGGGGCGGCCGGCCGCCTGCGCCGGCGCGCTCGGGTTTGCGCTGCTATCTGTTATTGATGACTCACCTACCGATGCAAAGTATTCGTTGAGAGTCTTTGCTATTTGCTTGGGCGTTTCTACAACTCGATCCCCGATTTTTATATTCAAGTTTTTATGTTTGGAAATTTTATTTTGGGATGTAGTGTTTTTAACGATATTCCACATGGTTTTAACTTTATTATTTGATTTTTTCATTTGTTTTATAAAATTTAACTTTTTAGATGAGTGCACGCATTTTTTTAATATTCTCTCGTATTTCCTATAATAAGCTATGAATCCTTTATTTTTTGTGTGATTTCTAGCAATTCTAAGAAACCTTTTATTTTTACACGCTATTTTTAACCCGACCGTCAACCATGGCATTTTTTTTGTTTTTATTTTTTATTTTTATACGTTTCTGAGGTATATATTTATTGAGTAGTTCTTGTATTTTATAATGAAAGTTGTTGTAGTTTTGGTTTACAGTATTACTCGGTAATATTACGTAATCCCAAATGACGTTACTTAGTCCTTCTTTAAAATTTTGCATATTTTTTGTACTAAAAATTCGTTTATAAGTATAGTGTAATTTGGTTACTTCCTGTAAGTTTTGTGTTTGGTAACTATATATTATGCTTTTATGGTCAGAGATACCATTTTCTTCGACCTGCACTAAATGGTCCGTTTTATTCGTGAATACGAGGTCTATGCAAGTGGATGACATGTCCTTCACTCGGGTCGCTTTTGTAACAATTTGTTTTAAATTTGATTCTAGCATATTGTTTAAAAGCTTTTCCGAAGATGTTGAGTTTATCAAAGTATTTATATTAAAATCTCCCCCAATTATTATACGCATTTTTTGTTTAAATTTAAGTTTTAGTAATATATTACTTAATACAGAAAAGAAGCTATCAATGTCCCTGTCGGCTCTATATACATTAACTATAAACATATTATATTGCGGGATTTCAACCGCACAACATTCAACAATATATTCGATGGATAATTCTGCGATGTCTGTCCGTTCAATATAATCGATGCCATCCTGTAGCAGAATCGCCACTCCACCGCCGGGTCGCTCGCGTCGATAATATGCCGCTGCAAATTCGTAACCCTCGATCTGGATTACATCCTTTTGTTGCTCCGATATCCAAGTTTCAGTTAAACATAGTACTTGATAGTCTTTTTTAGTTAGATAGGATTCTAGTATGTGTGTTTTGTTTTTTAGACTCTGCATATTTTGAAGTAGAATATTAATTGTGTTGTTATTTTGAGGTGCGAAAAAGCGTCGTTGGTGAAGTATTACGATTAGAGCTGAAGTTCGGCGAAGGCTGTTCAGGTGCCGATGGCGCTGCGTCACAGGTTTGCGTCTCTGTTGTTTGTGTCCCTGCCGATGTTATGGAACTAGAGTTTGGATCGGGCATTTGTTGCTGTTGCGTCTGACGTTGTTGGCTTTGATATTCTCGCCCTTCGATAAATAATCTATTGTGTCTTATCACTGCGTATTTACCACATTTACGCGCTTCTAACATTACTTCTCTTAACGTTTTCCGTTCCTCTAGGGCCTTGTTATCTAAGTATGCAGAGACAGTAATGCCGGTGTTTTTGAAGCATAAAGCGTTATCTAGTATGTATTTCGCCATCCTTTTACTCAAGAACTCGATAATTAGGGGTCGTCGAGGGCCTCGTTTTCCAATTCGGGTCACATCCTCAATATATGTGTTAACATTTACACCTAGGATATCATAAAATATATTAACGATTCGGTCATATAAATCGTCCTGCGTTTCGTGGTGGTACTCACTCAGTCCATATAGTACAATTTTTTTATTGTTATTTTGTACATTATCCGGTGTCTCCTTTGCTAGGCTAGATAGCCGGCTCTCAAGGTTTCTAAGCTCAGACTTTAAGATAGAGTTTTCAGCTTCGAGTGATTGAATTTGTTTACTGATGCCCTCGATTTTTGTTGTACATTTTTGTTGTTCAGACAACACTTGAGTATAGTTTTGGGTGATCTCTTTAGTAAATTGGCTAAAAGCTAGGCCTATTTGTGTTTGTATTGTATTGTTCATATTGTTAATTAAAAATGTATTATTTGCCGCTAGTAACGCATTGATGCTTGATAACGTAATTTCTTCGCTATTCGAGGCGTTATGTATTTGCGTTTTATGTAACGTATCGCCCGCTGGTTCCCCTTCATAGGACAGTAGGTCGTCTACAGACATTGTGGTTTCATTCAGCAAGGACGAGTTGTGTCTAGAAGGGATGTGCGATCGCGCAGGCGTGTCGTCATTTTTGCGTCTGCGCGTTATGTTCATACAAATCGGGCAGGTCCAAATGCGTTTTATTTCATAATTTTTTGCCATATATTCCGCTGTTGTGATGTTTAGGCACTTGTAGTGATAAAAGCCATAGCAAGCTATACAAGTTAGTTCTTCCATGCGATCAATTGCAGTGTTGCATGCTTTGCAATTCATTTTAGCAATTTGTTTGGTGGGCGTAGCGTAATGACAATAAGATAATGACTCACTAGGCAGGTACTGCAGTTCGGCCTCAGCGCCGCTTCTTATGTTTAGCGATATCGGCCGATCGGTGACGAAGATGCGCGAAGTTCACGGGTCACTGAACTTTGACCACTGCCGGCCGTTGGCCGTTTAGTTAACGATATTCTTTTTTAACTTAACACTGTAATTTCTCGTTAGGTATTTGAAATATCAAAAAACCGTTTTCACTGGCGGATAGATTTTTTCCTACAGAAGATTTTGGTATCACTCACTAGTTGGTTATCGCGGGTTTTGTATTTATTTTAGTTTAATTTAACAGGAGAAGTAACAAAGTGATGTTGTTGCGGTCGCAGTCGCGTACCCTCCTTCCCCGTTCATCTGCTGGACCAGTCTATGGCTGGAAGTCATGTAGCCTTTTGCCCCCACATAAGGTTCCTGGAGGAGGGCCACCGTGGCTCCGGATTCCTCCGCTTCCTTTATAAGTTCCTTAGTGGCCGCGAATCCTCTGCCCAAATTGACCTGGACTACGCTCATCTTTTTGTGTTCTGCCCCCGGCTGTCTTGGGGTGTCTTTGGGGTCTGTGGGGGTGCCCTCAGCAGTATTTCACTTGTGACCTTGTTAGACGGTCCCATTTTTGCCATTCTGGGCATTCGTGGCTATACGCCGCGTGTTCAGCCTCTTCCTTTGACTTCCCTAGCCTAAGGCAGTTTGTGCACTGGGGCGGGGACCTCCTTGCTGGGTACTCTCTCGTGTCGTGAGGGCCTCCACAATAGCCGCAGGTTGTCGAGTGGGTGCAATCCTTTGCGAAGTGACCAAATCTGAGGCAGGCGAAACACTGGATCAGCGGCGTTTGGTCGTAGGCTGGGATAACCTGGTATCCCAGCCTGACCTTCTGGTCTTTTGCCGCTGACCATATGCCCGCTTCTACCTCCAGGATTACGTTGGTCACTTCGGGTACTCGACCCCTGGTCCTACGAAGGACTTTGATCCCGGTTTCAGGGTCCTCCAGTCCGCGGAAAATGGCAGCATTCTGTTTTAGAAGCGCTCGGGGGATGTCAGCGTCAGTGAGATCCCTCGCTACTCCCACAAGTCTCAATTGTGGTTTCCTGAGGGATCTCGTCGCCACCGACAGGCCCGGGCACTTCTCCGCAATCGCTGCGCGGAGGAGTTCCCTCTCCCCTTCCGTGGCTACACCTATTGCTGCCTTTTGCCTTCGGAGGCCCCTGATATAAAAGAGCCCTTGAGGGCCTACTTACAGAAATAAATTATTTTATTTTTTATTTTTTATTTTATTTTATAGTTAACTCCCACCCCCAGCTCCGCCACGTCCACCCTCTCCTTCACCATAGACACAATAGTCGCACTTGTATGGCGCGGGTCTATTGATTCTATGGTGAGGGGATACTGTGGCTGCGGAATCGGTTTGGGGTTGTTTCTCGTCTGGTCTTGGTAGGGCTCCCTGTATGTGTTGGTTTCTGTGGCCTGTGTGGTTTTCCGGCTTTTCTTTCTCTTAGACGTTACACTTATCCACTCTCCCTCTGCAGGGGCTCCGGGGTGCTGGTCTTGGCGATGGCCTCCGACCTCCGACAGCTCTTCGAGGAGGGTGGCGGCCATTGGTTGCATGGCCGCGGTGGCCATTATCTCCTCCCTAACCTCCGTGAGGCCGTCCATCATCGTCTTGCGAAGTTTTTTGGTCTCGGTCCTCAGAGTCTCCTCTACCCTCCCCACGAGTTCAGGGCCGTCCCGTTCGGGACCCCTGTGAGTTTGGAGAGTCGAGGATAGTCCCCTGAGGTCCTCCTCTACTCCCCGGAGCCTGCTTAACATTTCAGCGTCTCTCGCCACCATTTCCCTTCCTGAGCTTTCCAGGCCGGCCAGCTGCGCTCCGATGGTCGAGTTCGCGTCGCTTCCCTTTTGGAACGCATCGAGGAGCTTCCTCACCTCGACCATCAGCTCGCCGCTGGCTAGCCTGTCTGCCTCCCCAAAAGATCCGGCAATCTTTTTGGACAGTTCTTTTAAGGTCTCCTCGATATTTACCAGTTGCACGGATTTCGTCTCTTTGTTTGTCCTGGTGTGGGGAGCGTCAGTTCCTCTATTGATTTTAGTTTTAACCTGCTCCAATTGGTCGCCGATGTCTGTGGTCATAATTCGGCGGTGGGTCGCCAATTCCTTCCTTATTTCCTCGAGTATTTCTCTGTTTGCTGCGGTTTCTTTTTTCGTGTTTTCCGCAACGACCTGGAGGGCCCTGGTGTGGAAGCGCTCCATGTTTGTGGCCCTTTTTTCCTGTTGTAATCTCTCCCTGTTAAGTTCTATGAGGTGGCGGGTTCGGGAGTCCGCCAGCCTCAGGACCATTTCATAGAGAGCATGGAGCGCCTCCACTACCGTCTCCTTGACTGTCCTCTTCAGGTTGCCAGAGCCCTCCAGTGCCTCCTTGGCCATTTGTAGTGCGTGGTTTGCCTTTTGGGGCAGCTCGCTGAGGAGTCCCCCTCCCCCGCTCGTATACATTGAGCGGTCCTCGAGGGTGCCAGAGAGAGCCACCGCCTCTGAGGCCTCCGAGGCCGTCTCCCAGTCCGGTTGGTCTAACTGGTCTTCTGCCGCCTTCGTCCGCTCTGCCATCTCCACCGCGGTGGCCTCCCTGATCTGGGTTCTTATCCGTAGCAGAGTGGACTCGGACCGGGTGGCAGAAGTCTCCCTCTGTCGGGGGGCCTCCGTTCTCGACGGTGTGGAGATGGCCGAGGGTAGGGCGGGGGCCGTTTGAGCCCCTGAGCGCCCCTGGGTGGAGCAGAAAAACGGATCCTGTGTTTCGGGGCGCAGGCCAGCTTCCTCGTCCTGCGGCGACTGTGGCAGGTCCTCGAAGGTGAACTCTTCCATAGGCGGAGGAGAGTCGTTCATGGGCGTCTCAAGTTCTGTAGGGTCGCTTTGGGGCTGTAGAATTCCTTGGCCTGTCACTCCGGATGGGGATGGGGAGGGCCTCGTTTGCGTTGCGGGTGAGGGTTTTGGATTGGGGTGGGTTGACTTGGGGATTTTGACTGCCAGGGGCGGCTTCCCTATTGGTTTGCTCGCTGCCCTGACTCGCGTGCCCTTCTCCTTTTGGCTTGGCGGCGGCATATTGTAATCTTGTGTCTATAGCTTATTACTAAACAATTTGAGAGAATATTTTAACAATTTAAATTATAATTAGAGCAAATTATGGGGTGAAAAACCTGGGTGATGTTGCTGTGTCGTGTGGCTGGCTCGAGACCAGCGGCCGCCCCGCCGCTGCGTAGGTGTGCTCGGTGACGGTGGTGGTGCGCCGCGGTCCGGAATGGTTCGCCTGCCGCTACGGTCACTGACGGTCACTGTGCTTGCCGGTATTATTCTAGTGTGTTTTTGCGTCGCGTGCGTTCCGAAAGTCTTTGTCACCGTTTGTTGTACACTTGTTTCCTCCCTTATCTTTTTCACTGCTCAAAATTTTTTAATATGCGCGCTAGTGGTGCACGTGTGAGCACTGATCCTTGGTGACGCTGGTTAGGCGGAGCGGCCTGAGAGTGGCTCGCTCTACGCCTAGCACGCTGGAAGCTCGTCGGAGTGCCGCCAGGTGTTGTGGCTCTTGGTGGGGCGCCGGTGAGACGCCGGTGAGACGCCGAGGAGACGGCGAGCTGACTGCAAGCTGGCGACGCCGGTGAGACGGCGTGTGTAGAAAATGGCGTTGCGCCGATGAGACGCCGGTGAGACGCCGGCGAGACGCGGACGAGACGCCTCTCACTCTCACGACTCACGAGACGCGAGTGAGGTGACGCGCTCTCAGAGTCTCGATAGCGCGCGGGTGAGACTCTGGCGAGACTCCGGCGAGAGTGACGCGATAATGATGCGAAACTGACGGAGCTCCGTGAGACTCAACTGGCTCGCTCGACGTCAGAGTCGCAACTTTCCCCATTAAATATATGGTTTAAATTTCAATTCGATACCTCCACGCGTTCCTGAGATAAAGGGTCTTGACAGATGGACAGACGGACTATCAAAGTGATCTTATAAGGGTTCCGTTTTTTCCTTTTGAGGTTTTCGGAACGCTAAAAATTAGTTTTATTAGCTAGTTATTATAGTACATTACATAACTAGGGTGGTAATACAAAGAAAGCCCGATATCGCAGATTTTTGCGGCCCGAGCTGCAAGCGAGGGACGTAAATATGCGATCGAGGGCTTTCTTTATTACCTCCCGTGTTGTGTACATCACTTTATGTCTACACTTGGCCAGAAAGCGATTTTTTCCGTACGCGCAGCGTGCGGAAAAAGCCACTTGATGGCCAGGTATGGCATAAAATAAGATAAAGATTTTTTCAAGACCTCCTCTGTGTGTTTGTCCAATTGTGCATTTTAAATGAGAGACCATCTAAAAATTGGACGTAGTTATGCAATAACGTTCCATTCCACATGCAAAATTTGTTGGATTATGGACTTTGTTTTTAAAGACAGAAGGTTGATACTTTGTTTTGTGGGTTGAAACGTTATTGCATAACTACGTCCTATTGCATGTTGCTCATTCTATTTTTAATACAGAACCACATCACCTCACCTTTTTTTTTTTTTTTTTTTTTTTTTTTGTCGCTGTGGGAAATGCTTTACGCATACCCCCCGGGCTGGGTAGGCCATTGGTGGGGGGTTATGTGGGACTCCCTCCTCTCACGCCCCTCTGCTCGTCAGAGGGGGGGAGGAGTATACCCACTAAAACCCACAGCGGCGTTTCTCCTCGTTGCCGTTTGTGGGGTGCTTAGGGATCGAAACATTCACCAGAGCACCCCCGGCTGCCCCGGCCTGTTTATCGCCGGGGCCCCGCGCCAGTGGAGGGGAGAGTCAGAAACGCTTGACTCTCCCCCCAGACGTGTAGGGCGTGCAATGCGGGTTCCCCAACCCGCTGCCCTACTGAGGGGGGTCAGACTGCGGCCTGCACATACTGCAGTCGCCGTCTCCCCCTCCGCCTGCGCCGGAGCGGGTGCGCATCCACACTGTCCTCGCGCTCCCGCTCCGTGGCCTCCTTTTGCGAAATGACACTCTCGCAAAAGGAGGCCACTGCCTCCCAGTTCCTCTCGCTGCTCAACATTAATTCTATAATGTTCTGCAGCGAGAGGTTATCGGTATTGAGCACCGTTAACAGCTCATTCCGCTCATTGCCCCATTGGGGGCACTCCTCCACCGTATGTCGCGCGTCGTCCATTTGGGACGCGCAGTACCAGCATTGGGGGCTCTCTTCCCTGCCTATCTTATGCAGGTAGTGGCCGAAGCACCCATGCCCGGTCACCACCTGCGTTACCCTGTAGGTCAGGGCCCCATGCCTCCTATCTAGCCACTGGTCGAGTGACGGGAGGATGGCCCCTACGGTGCGAGCACCGTAGGGGGCACCCTCCAATTCTGTCTTCCAGCGCTCCCTCATTCGTTCCGTCGCCAGACGGCGCGCCCTCTCCACCTCCTCCGGGGGCGGGTAGACTCCCCGGGCCCTTGCCTCAATCCGCTCCTGGTATCGCTCTGCCAGCACCTGGGCGTCTAGTTCCCAGGGCGGGGTGCCCGCGAGGAGGCAAGCCGCCGCATGGGACCCGGTGGAGTATCCCCGGATTGCTCTCAGAGCAATCGTCCTCTGCGGACGTCTTAGTGCGGCCTTATTCTTGGCCGACAACCTATTCGCCCAGATTGGGGCCCCGTATAGCGCCATGGACCGAAGGACTCCAGCAAATAGCCGCCGGCAGGGAGCCTTCGGCCCTCCCACGTTAGGCAGCAGCCGGCCCAGGGCTGCTGCGGCGCCCACAAGACGCGGGGCCAACCTTTGAAAGTGGGTTTCAAACGACCATTTGCGGTCCAGAACAAGACCAAGATACTTAAGGTCGGGCTTGATCTGGACCGCTTCCCCCCCTACCGTAATAGCCTGGCCCGGGCGCAACCTCCAGCCACGGCCTCCAATGGTGAGCGCCTCCGTTTTGGGGAGCGACACTCTGAGCCCGAGGAGCTGTATGCGACCAACTGTGAGATCGGTCGCAACTGCGGCTCTCCTGAGCACCTCCTCGAGCTCCTTCCCGCGCGCGGCTACGAGAGTGTCATCTGCGTAGCAGATCGTTATTGTGCGCGGGAGTAGTGCTCCCCTTATCGCCCAGTCGTAGCCGATGTTCCACAGGAGCGGTCCCAGGACGGACCCCTGTGGAACACCGCACGACATGCGCCGTGACCGCCTTTCCCCCCCCACTTCGTAGAGCACTACCCTGCCGGATAAGTAGTGCTCTACGACCCTCCTTAAGTAGGGTGGCACTCCGTGATAGCGGAGTGCCTCCCCAATCACCCCGTAGGGTAGACTCCCGAAGGCGTTGGCTATGTCTAGGGACACTGCGACAACGCCCTCGCCCCTGCGAACCGCGTCAGCCCTGAAGTCCCCCAGGGCACTGACCGCGTCCATCGTGGAGCGTCCCATCCGGAACCCGAACTGGTGCTCACTCAGATTCGGGCCCGTATCGTCCAAGTGCCGGACGATACGGGAGGCCAGGATCCTCTCATAGAGCTTCCCGGCCTCGTCCAGCAGTACGATGGGACGGTATCCAGACGGAGAGTCAGCAGGACGCGACTCTTTCCGCAGCAACACGAGTCTACCCTCCTTCCATAGACCTGGAAAGACCCCCTCCTTCAAACAGTCATCCAGGAGTTCCCGAAGGCGGAGACCGAGGTGCCTCAACGCCAGCGGGAGGATCTTTCCAGGCACCCCATCCGGCCCTGGGGCCTTGCTCGGTGCGCGCAGACGGCTCACTGCCACTTCAAACTCCGCGTCCGAGATCGGCGGCGGCTCCAGAAGAGGAGCCTCCTCAGCCGGGACCACCATCGCAGGAGGGACGAAGTCCTGCGCCTGCGGGAAGAGACCCTCTATTACCCTGTTGAGGAGTTCCGGCTCAAGGGAGTCCATGGGGGGGGCGTGTTTCAACTTGTCTCTGACAAGCTTGTACGGCCGCCCCCACGGGTCTCTGTCTAGAGTGGCCAGGAACTCCTCTCGCGCCTCGTCCTTTCGCCGCGCTATCGCTACGGTTAGGGCCTCTTTGGCTTCCCGTAGGGCCTCGTGCAGAGCCTCCTCCTCCTCGGGCGTGTGCCGCCTGCGCCGGCAGTGCGTATAGGCCCGACGGGCCGCGTTACAGGTGGTGCGGAGGGCCGCAATCTCCGCACACCACCAGTAAACCGCCTTTTTGGCCAGCAGTCGCTTTGTGCGGGGCATTGACGCATCACAGATGGCAGTGAGCGCTGCCCGGAAGCGGACTGCCCGCCCTTCCACCCCTAGGGTGATTGGCGGGGGAGCACACCATGCCTCCACCATGGCTGCCTCCTCCGCCATCTCCCGGTCCAATCCCGCGAGGGACCACCTCGGGAAGGTACTTCCCGCTCTTCCACTGGGAGCGGTCTGCTGACCCGGTGGGGAGACCCTGAGCCGAATGTACCGGTGATCGGATAGGGTCTCCACGTCTTCTAGGACGCGCCAATCCAAGACGCGTGCGGCTATTGCAGGGGTCGCAAAGGAGACGTCCACTATGGATCCTCCCTGCCGCCGCACGCAAGTGTTGGCCACGCCCCGGTTTAGCACCACCAGGTCCAATGTCGTCGCCCAGTTCCCCAAGGTGGTCCCTCGAGGGTCTGTGTTGGGGCAACCCCACGCTGTGCTTTTAGCGTTGAGGTCTCCCAACAACACCACCTGAGCCGGTGCAGCACGCCGCACTACCCCCTCCAGGCCCTGGAGAAACTGCTCGAAGGCCCTTAGCGGCCGGTTGGGGGAGAAGTAGACCGCAATGATCACAGCGGTCCCCCATTTGGCCGCCACAAAGCCCGGTCCCTTCGCCGTCTCCACCAGGGGCGGGAACTCTCCCATTGGCGGCGTCACCATCGCGACGCTGCCGTCCGCAGCCCCTACCCAGTTGGGGCGTGGCAGGACAACGTATGGCTCTGCCACTACAGCCAGGCTAATACCCCACTCCGCCATTACCTGCATGAGCAGGTCTTGGGCTCGGGCGCAGTGGTTGATATTGCACTGCACGACCTCTAGATCTTTGTGAGGTTGTGCTGGCATTAGATGTCCATACGTTGTCCCTCGTCATTGGCTTGCGCCGTTCGAACGGTCCCCTGCGTCTTATGGGGGATCTCGACTCCTCTCGTGGTCACATCACCTCACCTAACCTAACCTTTTTTTTTTTTTTTTTTTTTTTTTTTTTTCTCGCTGGGAAAATGCGTTTACCCCCCTCGGAGTCCGAGGGGGCACATACCCCCCGGGGTTGGAGAAGGCCCACGGTGGGGGGTTATGTGGGGCTCACTCCCACCCTGCTCCTGCTAGCCAGGAGGGGGGGGGAGCATACCCACTAAAAACCCAGCGGCGTTACCCTCTCTGTCTGTGTTGGTGTTGGTGGGACGCCACGGGGATTACAAGTATTACTACCGTGACGTCCACAGACTGTCCCGGATTTACACCGGGCGCATCCTCGCGCCAAAGGAGTGCAGGATTGGCAACGCCTCAACCCTTCCCTTAGACTTGTTGGGCCCTATTGTGGATCCCCAGTCCACGGCCCTACTCGGGGAGTTCGCGGTTAGCGTATTGTAACCGCCTTCTCCCCACTCGTCTGCGCCGGAGCGGGTGCGCATCAGCCCTTTCTTCGCGCTCCCGCTCCGCTGCCTCTTTCTGCGACAGGACGGCTTCGCAGAATCTAGTCCCGGCCTCCCACAGTCTCTCGCTGGATAACATGCCGGAAATCACCCTGTGCAGCGAGAGATCGTCCGTCCCTAAGACCGCTGTGAGTTCTTGGCGCTCACCGGCCCAGCTGATGCAGTCTGCCAGTGTATGCTGGGCCGTGTCGTCCTCGTCGCCACAATGGTGACAGGCTGGTGTTGGCTCCCGTCCTATTTGGTGCAGGTAATGTCCGAAGCAGCCATGCCCGGTCATCACCTGCACCAACCTATATGTTAGGCTGCCCGTCTTGCGGTCCAGCCAAGCCTCCAAGGATGGGAGAAGTGCCCCTGTGGTTCGGGTGCCATACGGGGACTCCTCCAAGATCTCTTTCCAGCGGTCTCGCTCCCGCCGGACCGCCATACGGCACCTCGCGGCTACCTCTTCTCTGGCCAGATGCACGTCAATCATGGCCTCCGCCCGCTGCTCATACCGTTCTGCCATCAGCCTAGCGTCCAGCTCCCACGGCAGGGTACCGGCCAGAGCGCAAGCCGCCGCAAAGCTCACCGTTCGGAAGCATCTGGCCATCCTTTGGGCTATCACCCTCTGCGGTCTCCGGAGGAGGGCCTTCGTCCTCTCGGTCAGCCTTCCTGCCCATATCGGCGCACCGTACAGTGCCATGCTCCTCACCACATTGGCGAAGAGGCGCCGGCATGGGGCTTTTGGGCCACCTACATTTGGTAGGAGGCGGCCCAGCGCGGCCGCGGTGCCGACGAGTCGTGGAGTCATTTGTGAGAAATGCTCTTTGAAATCCCATCTCCGGTCCAGAATCAGGCCCAGGTATTTAATATGGGCCTTGACTTGGACCGTCTCACCTCCCACGGGGATGGTCTCATCGGCCCGCAGCCGCCAGCCCCTCCCTCCAAAGACCACCGCGTCTGTTTTTGCGAGCGCAACTTTGAGGCCTAGGAGACCGATCCTCCCGACTGTCAGTTCCGTGGCGACCGCCGCCCTTCTTAGGGTTTCCTCATACTGTCTCCCCCTCACGGCCACCATTGTATCGTCAGCATAACAGATGGTTACCGTGCGGGGGAGCTGTACACCTCGGATCGCCCAATCGAAGCCGATGTTCCAGAGCAGGGGCCCTAGTACCGACCCCTGTGGAACACCGCACTCCATCTTCCGCTCAAGGCGACCATTCGCTCCTTCGTAGAGCACTACCCTTTCTGAAAGGTAGTGCCCCACGATTGCCTTCAGGTAGGAGGGCACCCGGTGGTAGCGAAGGGCTTCCTTAATTACCTCGTAGGGGAGAGAGCCAAAAGCGTTGGCAATATCCAGTGACACTGCCACGGTCCCCTCACCATTCTCCCTGGCTAGGTCACTGAACCTTTTCAGTGCGCCCACTGCATCGATCGTTGACCGCCCCGCGCGGAACCCGAACTGCATCTCGCTCAGATTCGGGCCGTCGTCCTCCAGATGTTTCGTGATGCGCCCAGCAATCACCCGCTCGAACATTTTGCCTGTTTCGTCCAGGAGGACGATGGGGCGGTATCCTGAAGGGGAGTCAGCTGGACGACCCTCCTTCCGCAGCAGGCACAACCTCCCCTCTTTCCAGCATTTTGGAAATGTTCCCTCTTTGAGGCAGTCGTCAAAGATGCCCCGCAGTCTGAGCCCCAGGTGTTTCATTGCCATGGGTATGACTTTCCCTGGCACCCCATCAGGGCCCGGGGCCTTCCTGCAGGCTTTGAGGCGTGCGACTGCCCCAAGGATCTCCACATCAGTCATCACGTCCGGGATTTCAGCCGCTTCCTCAGGGTCCTCTGTCGGCACTGTCATCACAGGGGGCGCAAAGGGCGGTGCCGCCGGGAAAAGACCCTCCACTATCCTCGCGAGAAGCTCTGGTTCCAAGGAATCCATGGGGGGAGCATGCTTCAGCTTGTTCTTCACAATTTTGTACGGTCGCCCCCACGGATCCCTATCCAGTGTGCAGATGAACTCCTCGCGAGCCTCGTCCTTCTGTTGGGCGATCGCTGCGTTGAGGGCTCCCTTTGCTGCGGTTAGTGCGACCAGCAGCTCATCTTCCTCCTCTCTGGTGTGTCGCCGGCGCCTGCATCGGGTGTATGCCCGCCTGGCAGCATTCGCAGCTACACGGAGGGCGGCTATCTCTTCCGTCCACCAATAGACCTGACGCTTGCCGGGCACTTTCTTCCATCTCTTCATTGCGGCGTCGCATATTCGTGTAAGCGACGCTCGGAAATAAACTGCCCTTTCCTCAGTGCCCAGATGATCCGGCAAGGCCGCACACCAGGTCTCTATTATAGCCGCCTCCTCCGCCACTTCGCTATCGAGACTGGCTAGCGACCACCTTGGGAAGCTCTTCTCCGCCCGGCTCCTGACAGGCAGTGGGGCCGCCAGCGTCGGGGAGACCCTCATACGGATGTAGACGTGATCGGAGAGGGTCTCCACTTCCTCCATGACGCGCCAGTCACCGATTCTGTCGGCGACAACAGGGGTCGCCAGCGTGACGTCAACGATGGATCCTCCCTGCCATCGCACACAGGTGTTGGCGCTTCCACGGTTGACGATGCTCAGCCCCGTCACCACCGCCCAGTCCCTGAGTGTTGCGCCCCTCACGTCAGTAACGGGGGAGCCCCAAGCCGCGCTCTTGGCATTGAGGTCCCCCATCAGAAGCACCGGCTTTGGTGCAACCCTTCTTAGTACCCTTGCTAGGTTATCCAGGTGCCCCTCGAAGGCTCTGAGCGGCCGGTTCGGAGAGAAGTATGTCCCCACTATTACAATATTCAGCCAGTTGGCCGCTACGTAGCCCGGCCCTTTGTCCAGTTCTACCAGGGGAGGGAAGTCGCCGATAGCCGGAGCAATTATGGCCACGCTCCCATCGGATGCGCTTGCCCAGTTGGGCCGAGGTTGGACACAATACGGCTCAGCAACCACCGCTACGCTTACACCCCACTCCGCCATGACCTGCATTACGAGGTCTTGGGCGCGGATGGAGTGGTTTGCATTTGTTTGCAAGATCTCGTGTTGGCGTAGTGACATTATTGGTCCATTGTTTGTCCCTCTTCAGCCTGGTTGGCATGTCCTTGGCTGCGCCCTAGGGTCCCCACGGGGTTTTGCCTTCCTCTTGTCCTTGGGGGGTTGCAAGCCTGGCCCCCCATAACGTGCCCGGCTGGTCTTTTGGCGTGATGGCACACCGCACAGAAGGGTGTGTCCGTACAGGACGACGCCTTGTGCCCCGGCTTACTGCACCTATAGCACAGTTGTCCCCTCTCCGTTTCAGATGGGCACGTTGCCCTGGTGTGCCCTGTCCCCATACATTTATAGCACCGGAACGGTGCCCGGTCCAGGGCTTGGACTAGTGCACTGGACCATCCCACGCTTAGCCTCCCGCCTTCGCATACCTTTTTCGCCGCCACCACGGGGCACTTCACCAAAGTTGACCCCGATCCATCGTATGCAGTACGCAGTGAGCCAACCTTTACTTCCTCTGCTCCGCAGCCACCCTTTGCTGCGATTGCCGCCGCCAGGGCTTCTCGGGTCACCGATTCCATCAAGCCCGAGACCCTAAGGCCACCAAATTTTACGGGCATATAAACCCGGGCGTCCTCACCGACGATGGCCTGTAACTTTTCGCGCAGACGATCGGCTGCCCTGCCATTGTCTGTATTGGGGACTTCAATAATTCGGGCCCCATTGGCAGTCTTTCTTACCCTCACGTGCTCCAGCCCCACTTCCGCTAGGCTGAACGAAGTTGTAGCCTTCGTGAGAATGGAGGCGTATGAGGCCTCCGAATCCGGCTTGAGGGCCAGTACTACGGCAGCAGAGGGAGGGACCACTAGCCCGTGGCTGCGTGGTTTCGGCTTAGGTTTGGGCGCCTGCTGAGATGTTGCTGCTGGCGCTGAGTTCGTCTTCTTGGCCTTGTTTTTGGCCTTCCTGCCTACGACCTGACTCCATGTGCCCTCCCCTTGTAGCTCCGCTTGCACCTGCGTCGTAGGTTGCGACACTTGTGGTAACGGTGCGATATTTGGTCGCTGCAGTTGTCGGGGTGCTGGGACAGGGCGGGCAGGTTGACCAGACTTGGCAGACTGCTGTGGGGTTGACTCCTTGGAGGCCTTCTTCTTCCGCTTTGTTTTAGGCGCCTTGGAAGCAGCAGACTTCGCTGGTGGCGCAGGCTCCAAGGTCGTCCCTGACGCTGCTGGCCGCTGGCTCACCGGTGGTTCTGCCGGGTGGGCAGCAGTTTCGGGCGCTTTCCGGTGCGCTGCCAGTGGAGGGCGAAGGGTCGGCTCAGGGGGGAGACGTTGCCTAATATCTTCGAGACGAACGTTCATCATCTCTCCGATGCTCACAGAGATGTCCCTCCTCAGCTCCTCTCTCATCTCCGAGACCACACTTTTGATGAGTGCTGGGAGCTGCTCAGCCATTGCTTCCGACTGCGATTCTCTGCGGCTCTCTGAGAGGAAGGCCGTCTTTAGCGCCCTGGTCTCAGCCTGCGCTATCGCGAGCTGCTCCCTCATGAGCTTATTGTCTGCCCTGAGAGCGCGTATCTCCTCATTTACTGTTCTGCCCTCAAGGCAGTCCATAGCCGAAATGATGACTCGGCAGGCCCTGTTCATGCGCCCCCAGACTTGGCCGCTAATGTGACCCGACTTCTTAGCCTCCTCCAGGACCGAGAGGGCTGCTTTCCGCGTTGTCTCGATATAGCAGTCCTCTCCGTCCCAGGGGTTCGGGCTGAGGTCTCTCGATTGAGGCAGCTTCTCTGCCTCCTTGTCTTCCACATTCTTCGACTTCGGCGTACCGCTCGTACCGGGACTGTGGCCGGAGGCCGTGCCGGTTTCCCCCTCTAGGCCATCGAGGCGGGCCCTGATTTTCTCCCTCGCCCCGGCGATGTCGCTGAGCAAACTCTTGGCGCCTATCAGTCTCCCTCTCCGCGACGAGTTCACCTTCGCCTTAGGCTCGAGTTCGGCGTCACCCGTGTGGTGCCTTTTCGTTTTTCTTGTTGGCGGCTCTAGATTAGCCGCCATTCCCTCATCTGGACCGAGTCCCGGATCCCGTAACGATGGCAGTTCTGCGCTGTCTGGCCCTTCCAGACGATGAAGCAGCACAGTGGGCTGCATCTGCGCATATGTTGCCTTGCCCTCTTTGATGCGGCGCTCTTCGCCACAAACCTCATTGTCCTTACATACTAAACCCTCCCCTTCCCCGTTTTTGTTTTGCTCCGTTTTTATTCCCACGAGTATGGGGGAAAGACGGTCACTCCGGGCGGTGCCCCCTGCACCCGGAGAACCCTAATACCGCTGGGAGGGCGGGCGGTCTCCCAGGGTTGGCCGCTAGCGGCTGAGTTAACCTACTCAGCCACTCCTCAGGGTGTCGGTCGGGGAACTGCGTTGCGCGCGGAGGTCTGGTGTCTCCCCCCCCGCAGCCGCCATTTGGAGGTCGAAAGCTCCCCGGACATGCCGCGGGTGTGTGTGATAACCGATGTGTGAGCCTCCTACCCCGCTAACACCGCCAACCCGCCAAGAGATGGATCTGCGTTTGGATTTCTCAGAAATCCAATGCACAATCCTTCCAGGCAGGTAGGCAGTGTCAGGGAAGCAAAGGGCTCCTTGACCAGAGAATCACACACACCTATGACACGCCAGGGGTCCTTTCGGCCACCTCCGGTACCCGCGGGGGGAGAAACCCCAGAGGTCCGAGCGCAAAACAGTGCCCCGATCGACACCTCAGGAGAACCTCGACGCCACGCACCACAGCGCCGGGGTTTAGGGATTTTTTAGAGAGGTTTACTCCTCGCGGCCCGGCCGGTTAAGGCAAGGCCCTCGGCCCTTAGAAAGGGTTACGAGCGGCGGTGACATGGGCAGCAGCATGCTCCCCGTGTCTGTCCGATGGCAGTGCGAGTGCACACCGGACCCGTCCCATGGCTCATCCACTGCGCCGTCTGCTATTCAGACGGACGCGCGGAGAACCCTCGCGAGGTAAGCCACCTCTATCCCTCCACCTTTGCTCTTCCACGGCGCCCTCTGCTGATCAGAGGGACGCGCGGAGAGCCCCTCGCGGGCCGAAGCCCCCCTATTCCCCCCCCGGTGTTTGGTTCGCGGGACCAAGTCCTACCCCGGCTCGACGACGGCCGGGGCATTCCCCTATCCACCACCTGGGGACGCGCCACGTCGGGGTACACCTCCCCGCCCACTCGGACAACCGAGCAGGTCCGTGGAACCTTTTTTTTTTTTTTTTTTTTTTGTCGCTGTGGGAAATGCTTTACGCATACCCCCCGGGCTGGGTAGGCCATTGGTGGGGGGTTATGTGGGACTCCCTCCTCTCACGCCCCTCTGCTCGTCAGAGGGGGGGAGGAGTATACCCACTAAAACCCACAGCGGCGTTTCTCCTCGTTGCCGTTTGTGGGGTGCTTAGGGATCAAAACATTCACCAGAGCACCCCCGGCTGCCCCGGCCTGTTTATCGCCGGGGCCCCGCGCCAGTGGAGGGGAGAGTCAGAAACGCTTGACTCTCCCCCCAGACGTGTAGGGCGTGCAATGCGGGTTCCCCAACCCGCTGCCCTACTGAGGGGGGTCAGACTGCGGCCTGCACATACTGCAGTCGCCGTCTCCCCCTCCGCCTGCGCCGGAGCGGGTGCGCATCCACACTGTCCTCGCGCTCCCGCTCCGTGGCCTCCTTTTGCGAAATGACTGTCTCGCAAAAGGAGGCCACTACCTCCCAATTTCTTTCGCTGCCCAACATTAGCGCTATAATGTTGTGCAGCGAGAGGTTATCGGTATTGAGCACCGTTAAGAGCTCATTCCGCTCATTGCCCCATTGTGGGCACTCCTCCACCGTATGTCGCGCGTCGTCCTTTTGGGACGCGCAGTACCAACATTGGGGGCCCTCTTCCCTGCCTATCTTATGCAGGTAGTGGCCGAAGCACCCATGCCCGGTCACCACCTGCGTTACCCTGTAGGTCAGGGCCCCATGCCTCCTCTCGAGCCATTGGTCGAGTGACGGGAGGATGGCCTCTACAGTGCGAACTCCGTAGCGGGCACCCTCCAAGTCTCTCTTCCAGCGCTCTCTCAACCTCTCTGCCGCCAGCCGGCGCGCCCTCTCCACCTCCTCCGGGGGTGGGTAGACTCCCCGGGCCCTTGCCTCAGGTCCGTGGAACCTAACCTAACCTAACCTAACCTAACATCCCTCGTTCCCCACGTGTGACACTAGCAGCATTATCATATTTCGAATCAGATCGGAATAGCCTCTCCCAAGCCCGGGAGATTATCAAATAAGACGTCGACTCGGGGCAATTTGATTTGTTTTGCCGGGCCGCGATATTGAGGGCTCGAATGACACACAAAAACTTGCTCTGCATACGTTTTTATGGAATCGCATGGAGCTATCGTCGACATGAAGCATCCGTGAGTGGCATTAATACTTTTTGATCAACGATTATTGACACAGAGAACTATATTGAAAAATTAAACGTACAGTCACGAGCTTTCATTTGGGACCCATTTCCATTAAATGTTCTTAGAACATTAATAATTCATAATGCAACAAGGTCGAAACTTTAGTTCGATAGTGTTGAATGTCAAGTCACGTCTAGTTAAGACATTATAATGTCTTACCGAATCGACCCTTGAAATGATAACTTCTTTGCAAAAAGCTATCACTACGGTTTACTAATTACGATAATATGTCGTGTCGACAGTTTAATGTGCCATTTTCACAAAATAGATTGGTTTGCTAGCTCCTAGAACAATGCTCTAGTGTGGCACGTCACAAGCAGTGCTCATACAAACACGAAACAAGTTTGTTTGCGCCCCGAGGGCCTTCTCGTTTGACTCTGAAGTTGCTTGAGCGCAACAGTTGTCGGCTAATTGTTTCCAGGCTATACATGCTTGTTTACACAACTAGGGTGGTAAAACAAAGATAGGCCGAGATCGCAGACGTTTGAGGCCCGAGCTGCAAGCGAGGGACGTAAATATGCGATCGAGGGCTTTCTCTATTACCACCCGTGTTGTGTACATAATTTTATGTCTACACTTGGCCAGAAAGCGGCTTTTTCCGTACACGCAGCGTGCGGAAAAAGCCACTTTATGGCCAGGTGTGGCATAATAGTACATTATACAACTAGGGTGGTAATACAAAGAAAGGCCGAGATCGCAGATGTTTGCGGCCCGAGCTGCAAGCGAGGGACGTAAATATGCTATCGAGGGCTTTCTTTATTACCTCCCGTGTTGTGTACATAATTTTATGTCTACACTTGGCCAGAAAGCGGCTTTTGCCGCACACGCAGCGTGCGGTAAAAGCTACTTTATGGCCAGGTGTGGCATAAAATGTGTTTTATTTCTTTCTTATTGTTGTGTATGTATGAACGGGTAGGTTAAGAACTGTCAGCTGTCATGTGTCAGTCGCGAAATATATGTTGCATCATTCCAAGTGTTGTGTTTTATTGCGCATACAAATCATTGGCGACGAGGATGGGATTACTTGTAGTAACACGGCCAAAAATACGTAACAATCGCATTAAGTAGTAAACAGTGTTATAAACAGTTAAAAATGTCTATTGGCAAGATTAAAGAATTTGACTTAGTTAACGGGAACTGGTTATCGTATTGTGATCGTTTAAAAATGTACTTTACTGCCAATGACATTAAACCGGAATTACATCTACCGACTTTGATCTCGTTAGTGGGTGATCAGACTTATGAACTTATAGTGAATCTTACGAGTCCGAAGAATGTGTCTACATGTACGTTCAACGATGTTGTTAAGATTGTCGGTGATCATCTACAGCCGACGCCGTCGATAATGGCGGAACGATATAAGTTTCGTCAGCGTCGTCAGCTGGCCGGCGAGAATGTTGCGCGGTATGTTGCGGAGTTGAAACGGCTGTCTCGTCACTGTGACTTCGGAGCGACACTTGAGGAAAATTTGCGCGACCAACTGGTTTGCGGGATTACGAGTGAAGTCATCCGGCAAAGGCTTTTTGCGGAGCAGAGACTCACTTATACGCGGGCCTTGACCCTCGCGACAGCATTGGAAACCGCAGAAAAAGATGCCGCATCGGTCGAAGGTGGAGCCCGCGAGCGCGACCAACTACAGGGCCAAGAGGGGCTTAACGCTTTGTACGGTGGATCGGGTTGGCGCGGCACCGGACAGTGTGCTGCTTGTGGTGGCCGCGACCATGTCACTAGTGGTTGTAAGTTTACAACTTATCAGTGCAGTGAGTGTAGGGTTGTGGGTCACTTGCGAAGAGCGTGTCCTCGACTAAGGATGGCTGGTGAGGCGTCGAGAGGCGCTGGTGGGGCCAGCAGCCGCGGTAGCGCGCGCTCTGGACACCGGGGTCGAGGGCGGCGCCGGGGGCAGTCTACTCATTATGTCACGGATACGCCTGCCTTGTGTGTCAATGCAGAGGATGAGGAGAAGGACGTGTCTTCGGAGGAGGAGCCAGTTTACCAAATGTCTTTGAGGAATTATCCGGCGGTGAGCATTCTTATCAGTATTGATAACAGAGAACTGCCTATGGAAGTGGATACGGGCAGTGCCTGCTCCTGTATTAGTAGTGCGACTTATAAAAAACTTTTTAAGCATTTACCGTTGCAAAGTTGTGCAGTCACTCTGAGATTTTATGATGGAAGTGTAGTGAAACCTGTAGGTACCTTGCATACCGTGGGAGAGCCAAGCTTCGGCACGAATGGGCCGGCTCGACCGGAGAGATACCACGGCCTCACAGAAAACTGGCGTGAAGTAATATTTGCGTTTCGCCAAGTGAGTGAGGGTACCGGAGGCCCAACCCTCCCCCCCCCCCCCCCCCAATGATAGCGCAGTTCACTAATAGCATACCCCAGGAGGGTACCAGCTGCGTTAGCGCTGGAGAATCCCTCACTGGACTTCCACGCTCAGGTAGAATCACTCCTGAGCGTGGAGGTCCAGGCTGCCCCTCGTACTCTGGGGGGGGCAAAACCGCGCTCTACCAGCCAACATCTGCTCGGGGCAAGAGCAAAGTAGCCTCGCTGGCCGTGGACTTCTGCAACATCAGGGGTTTACACTCCAATCTTAATGCTGTTCACTATCACCTCGAGACAGCAAAGCCGGCCTTGCTCTTTTTGACCGAGACGCAGATATCGTCTCCGGCGGACACTTCCTACCTCTGTCGTCCTGGGTATGCACTGGAACACTCCTTTGTGCCTAAGGCCGGGGTGTGCGTGTACGTAAGAGATGACATCAGCTCTCGCCGCCTCAGCAATCTTGAAGGTAGGGACCTCTCCACCTTATGGCTACGTGTGGACAGCGACGACCATCCTCGCGTCTATGCGTGCCTGTATAGGTCCCATAGCGGTGATGCTGAAACCGACCGACTCATCGAGCAAATTCAGATAGCTGCAGACTCCGTGCAACAGCAGATCCCATCCGTGGAGATCGTGATACTAGGCGATTTTAATGCCCATCATGTTGAATGGCTCGGCTCTAGTAAGACCGATCATGCGGGGAGATCTGTGTACGGTTTTGCTCTGGCATATGGCTTATCCCAATTGGTTACTGAGCCCACGCGAATCCCCGATGTGGAGAGCCAGGAGTCTTCTCTGTTGGACCTTCTGCTGACTTCTCAACCGGCTGGCTACAAAACTTCCGTTATTGCCCCACTCGGTTCCTCGGATCACTGCCTGGTCCGGAGTACGGTGCCACTCACGTGCCCGCTGCGTCGGCGAGCTGCTGGTAGCCGCCGTGTGTGGCACTACAAGTCAGCAGATTGGGATGGGATGCGATCTTTCTTTGCATCCTATCCTTGGAGGCAGGTTTGCTTCACGCTGGATGATCCCAACGTTGCTGCTGACTCTATTGCTGACGTGGTACTCCAGGGAATGGAACTTTTCATTCCGTCCTCTGCAGTCCCCGTTGGTGGCAAATTCCAACCTTGGTTTGGTCGTAACTGCAAAAGGGCGTCCCGCCGAAAGCAGGAATGTTACCAAGCCTGGATAAATGCAGCAACAGTACGGGATGAAAAGACCAGCGCGTTGAAAAAGGAGTTTAATTTTGCCTCCAAGTCCTTCAAAAGGGATATTGCCAGGGCGAAATCTTTGCACATTGGTAGAATTGGCGAGAAACTAGAGCGCCTTCCTTCGGGAACTCGTGCGTTCTGGTCTCTTGCCAAAGCTATCCAGGGAAATTTCTGCAAGCCGTCTTTTCCACCTCTACAAATGGGAAATGATTCGTTGGCCCATGACGCTAAGGAAAAAGCCGATCTTTTGGGCAAACTCTTTGCGTCCAACTCGACTCTGGATGACGGGGGACACGTGCCGCCAACCATACCGCGGTGCGGAAACTATATGCCGGATGTCCGGTTCCACCAAAGTTCAGTGCGTAAAGCACTTCTTTCCCTCGACATTCACAAGTCGTGTGGGCCCGATGGAATCTCTCCTATTGTGTTGAAGATGTGCGCTCCAGAGTTGGCACCGGTTTTAACGCGTCTTTTTCGGCTCTCTTACTCATCTGGCGTAGTCCCGATCTCATGGAAGTCAGCTTTGGTGCACCCGATCCCTAAAAAAGGCGACCGCTCAAACCCAACCAACTACAGGCCGATAGCTATAACCTCTCTGTTCTCGAAGATAATGGAGTCCATTATCAACTGCCAGCTCCTTCGGTACCTAGAGGATCACCAGCTGCTTAGTGACCACCAATACGGTTTCCGTAAAGGCCGCTCAGCTGGTGATCTTCTGGTCTACCTAACACATCGTTGGGCACAGGCGATCGAGACTAAGGGTGAAGCATTGGCCGTTAGTTTGGACATGGCGAAGGCCTTTGATCGGGTTTGGCACAAAGCACTTCTTTCGAAGCTTCCATCTTATGGGCTTCCCGAGAAGTTATGCGAATGGGTCAGTAGCTTTCTAGCAGGCAGATGCATAAAGGTCGTAGTTGACGGTGAGTGCTCTGAATCCATGACTGTGAATGCTGGTGTCCCGCAAGGCTGTGTGCTATCGCCTACGTTGTTCCTTCTGCATATCAACGACATGCTGCAAATCTGTGGCATTCACTGTTATGCAGATGATAGCACGGGTGATGCCTCCTACACCGGCCGCGCCAATATTTCTCGGGATAGCGTCATCGAGAGCCGTAACAGACTTGTGTCTGAAATTGAAACTTCCCTAAAAGAAGTTTCAGAATGGGGTCGACTTAATCTAGTCCGTTTCAACCCTACGAAGACACAGGTTTGCGCCTTCACCGCCAAAAAGCTCGCGTTTGTCGCATCACCTCGTTTTGAGAGCATCCCCCTTACTGCCACAGCCACTATCGGAATTCTTGGCGTCGACATATCGAGTGAAGTCCAGTTCCGCGGCCATTTAGAGGGTAAGGCTAAATTAGCCTCTAAGAAGCTTGGTGTGCTCAATAGATCGAGACAGTATTTCACTCCGGCCCACCGCCTTCAGCTGTATAAGGCGCAGGTCCGTCCACATATGGAATACTGTTCTCATCTGTGGGCTGGGGCCCCCCAGTACCAGCTTCTCCCTCTAGACCGCATTCAACGGAGAGCGACTCGTATCGTCGGCTGCCAAGTTATTTCAGATCGGCTCGACTCCTTGGCACTGCGTAGAGATGTAGCCTCGCTCTGCATCTTCTATCGTCTATATAACGGGGAATGCTCCGAGGAATTGTTCGGATTAATCCCTGCTGCATCTTTCCGCCATCGTTCTACGCGACAATATTACCATCCTCACCACTTAGATGGTTGGCAGTCCACAACTGTGCGTTTTGCTAGAAACTTCCTGCCTCGCACGACTGAACTGTGGAATAAATTGTCGCCTGCAGTGTTTCCGGACCGATTCGACCTTCAAACCTTCAAGAAAAGAGCGTACTCCCACCTGAAAGGCCGGCAACGTACCTGTGACTCTTTTGGTGTTGCAGGTGTCTATGGGCGACGGTGATTGCTTACCATCAGGCGACCCGTCTGCTCGTTTGCCCCCTATTTCATAAAAAAAAAAAAAAAAAAAATACTAACGTTAAATATAAAAATATTGAAAAGGTATTAGACTTGTATGTTATTGAAGGAGGCACTACCTCATTGTTGGGCCGTAAATGGTTAGCAGAATTGTCAATAAAATTACCTATTTTCCAGACTAACAATGTGAGTGTAGGGAACAGTATTGGTAATTCCAATGGCTCAGATATTGATTCGGATGTGTGTGCGCTTGTTGACAGATATTCTAGTTTGTTCGACGGAGCGCTGGGCCGGTACACGGGGGGTCGAGCGACGTTGCATGTGCGCGACGACACCGTGCCTGTGTATTGCCGGGCGCGCCCGCTGCCCTACTCGCTGCGACACCAGGTAGATGCTGAACTGGACAGCATGCTACAGACCGGTATTATTGAACCAGTTGAATTTTCAGAATGGGCCACACCTCTGGTCCCTGTAACTAAGGCTAACGGGAAATTAAGAATATGCGCAGATTTTAAAATCACTCTAAACCCCGCCTTATTAGTGGATAGGTACCCATTGCCAAAGGTCGAAGACCTTTTTGCGAGCTTGAGTGGAGGCGAACATTTTACGAAAATAGACCTGTCCTCCGCTTATAATCAGATAGAGTTAGATGATGCTTCAAAGGCTTATACAGTTATTAGCACTCATCGTGGTCTTTTCAGATACAATCGGTTAGTTTTTGGCTTATCATCGAGCCCGGGTATTTTCCAAAGGATCATGATCAATGTAATGAGGGACATTCCCAATGTATCTGTATTCTGCGATGATCTGTTGGTAACTGGGAAGGACCGGAAGTCCCATTTGGCGTCGTTATCGGCGGTGTTTGAGACTTTAAAGGCTAATGGGCTAAAACTAAACAAAACTAAGTGTGTGTTTTTTGCCAATTCTGTATCCTACTTAGGTCATATTGTGGATAAGAGCGGTATTCACACAGATCCTGAAAAGATCAGAGCGATCCGAGAGATACCAGAACCCAAAAATTTGTCGGAGTTACGTTCTTTCCTAGGTCTCGTGAATTTTTACGGCAGATTTGTAAGGAATTTAAGTTCCCTTTTATCACCTTTGCATAACTTATTAAAAAAGGGAACAGCATGGGAGTGGTCGCATAGATGTAGAACAATTTTTAACGAGGTAAAATCGTTGTTAACGGGGGCGGAGGTATTGAAGCATTATGATCAAAAGGATCAACTGATTTTAACATGCGATGCCTCTTCAGTCGGGATTGGTTGTGTGTTGTCTCAGCCAGAGAGCGACGGCGGTGTAGGGCGTGCGGTTAGGGAACGTCCTATCGCGTACTCATCCCGTTCGCTGACGCCAGCCGAGCGGCATTATAGTCAAATACAGCGCGAAGCGCTTGCCATAATTTTTGCGGTAAAAAAACATCATCAATACCTGTATGGTAGGCGCTTCCTGCTGCGCACTGATCATAAGCCGCTGGTCTCCATTTTTGGTCCAAAGGTTGGTGTGCCTTCTATGGCCGCTAGTAGATTGCAAAGATGGGCAATAATTTTATCGGCGTATGACTACGATATAGAGTACGTTCGTACGGATAGCAATGGGGCAGATGGGTTGTCGCGGTTACCCCTACCATTTCCCAAAGTTTCCGCTCCTGAGCAAACTTACCTGCATTTTGCTCGCGATGCGTTTCTATTAGATTATAATATTCTTAAGCGGGAGACTATTAATGACCCTATGTTAGGCAGAGTCGTCGGGTTTGTTCAGGACGGCTGGCCTGTCGATAATGATATGCGTCAGTTTCAACCTTTTTTTAATAGGAAAGCTGAAATTTACTTGGAGCTAGGGTGTCTAATGTGGGGGCACCGGGTGATAGTCCCAGAGAAGTGTAGAGACCGTGTTTTAAAGGAATTACACGAAACCCATATGGGTATGGTAAAGATGAAGAGTCTGGCCCGCAGTTATGTCTGGTGGCCTGGCATTGATGAGGCTATAGAAAATGTATGTCGTGTGTGTATGACGTGCGCCGCTCACGCTGCAGCGCCGCCAGCTCATGCGCTGCGTCCTTGGCCACACTGTGTTAAGCCTTGGTGTCGATTGCATGTCGATTTTTTGGGTCCAATCGCGGGGTTGAAGTTTTTAGTGGTAGTGGACTCAACATCAAAATGGATAGAAGTGTTTAGGATGAAAACAACGACGGCCACTGACGTTATTACGAAGTTCCGCCATCTTTTTTCTCAGTTTGGTTTGCCTAGGCAAATTGTTTCTGATAATGGACCACCGTTCACTAGTGACACGTTCAAGTCCTTTTTAAACACAAATCACATCGAACAATGCTTGACGGCTCCTTACCATCCGTCCTCCAATGGGGCGGCAGAGGGCGCTGTTCGTCTTTGCAAAACGGTAATTAAAAAAGCCTTAACCGACGGTATTGACGTGGACACGGCCCTGGATCGGTTCCTGCTATTATATAGAACAACGGAGCACGCTAGCACAGGGGAGAGCCCCGCCAGGGTTTTACAGGGGAGGTCGTTAAGGACGCGCTTGGATGCGATTAAACCAGATAGGGCGAAACGTGTGGAACAGAAACAACTGGCGCAAGTTATAGCGGCAGGAGGAAGTAACCGTGGTTTTGAGTCGGGGGATGAGGTGTACATTAGAGATTACAGCCGGGCTCGTACGTCGGACTGGACACCTGGCCGGGTCGTTCAACGAGTGGGCTCGACTAACTACAGAGTCAGAGATAGTGTTGGTAATGAGGGTCACCGTCACATAGATCAATTAAAGCGGAAGTCTAGGGCATCCTTGGTAGTTCCCGTAACAACTGGTTCAGTAGTTCCGAGTGATCGGGCCGTGGTGGCCGGCAGTATATCAGGCACGGTCGTCAGTGAGGGGTTAGAACAGACTGGGTCATCTGTTGGCAATGGCATAACGATGCATGAGCTTCCAGCTTCCGTTGAACCTGCTGCTTTGGGTCTTCCAGCACCATCACTCCCGGACGATCCCGAAGCTCCAGATTCTTCAGCGACATCTGCTGTGGATCGCTCACCACCATCGTTATGTCAAAATCGACCCAAGCGTAATAGACAGTGTGTGAAACGTTTTGGGTTCGATATTGATTAATGTTTTCTTTTGTATATCACATCTCAATTGTTACATGTATGTACCTATTTAGTTAAGCTTGAAATGTATTAAGACAGTCATAGCGTAAGTGCTAGTTAAGTGGTGAGGTGTTGTGTATGTATGAACGGGTAGGTTAAGAACTGTCAGCTGTCATGTGTCAGTCGCGAAATATATGTTGCATCATTCCAAGTGTTGTGTTTTATTGCGCATACAAATCACTTATAACATATTTCATACGTTGTAGTTATCTCAGTGGTTTGGACAAACTGTTATACTGTGAAATTTAATAAAAAAAAAAAACATTTTTTTGTTTGTACCGGCATCACGCAAAAACTATCATGTACCGATTTTCATTAATTTATATATTTCGTGAACAGGGTGTAATCGTTAAATCGTTATTTCGTTAACATAACAAATATCAGAAAACGTTAAACTGATATCGAAAGTACGGTACCCTTTAGTGTTTAGAAAAATCAACCAGGTGTGAACACTTGTTTCTGTTTGTTCTCCAATAAATAAAATAAAATAATAAATAAATGAGTAAAATCACATCAATAACTTGTTTTAATAAAACCAGAAATATTTCAATTACGGTAGGAAAATTACAGCTTCAATGAACGCCGTACTTATGTATGGGAGCGTTTAAACTTAATATTTTTAATATTACTACATTTATTGAAATAACCACATTTTTACTAAAAAAACCCGACCGCGGTGCACTTTGAAACTGCATAAAATCCGCAATTTTGTTTATTTTAACGCACTTCATACCCAGTGACACTCGCACCATCAAGACGAATCCAATGATGTTTCATTTATCAAAATCGGATATGCCGTTGAGTAGTTACGAGCGGACACAGGAACGGACATACATACATACAGGTCAAACACATAACCCTCCTTTGGGCTTCGCCGCAGTCGGGTAAAAAGTTATTAAGTAATGTAAATGAAATGAAATGAAATGAAATGAAATGAAATAATTTATTTCTGTAAGTAGGCCTCAAGGGCTCTTTCACATGTCTGATTCTTTCTTTTGGCGCTTCGGCAAATGACATTCTGGTGAGAAGAAGCGCCGGAAGAAACTCACCAGTTTCTCTTTTAAAATAACCATTGAGCATTACAATAATTGTGAAAATGCAATTTCAATAAGTGTATTACTTACTAATCAAACAAGTGCTTAACTAATAGCTATACATTTCAATAAACATAAAACTAAATTTTTTAGAGATGTAAAGGGTCTCTAGGGGTCAAAACAAGATAAATTAAAAAGAAATATGGGAAATAGAGAGACATACACTAAAATTAATGGAGATGTAAGGGGTCTCCGTCGTCAAAACATGTTTAGGAGGTGTAAAGGATCTCCAAACGTCAAAATACAAAATGGGAAACGAGAAATAAACTACTAAACTATCATTAAATTTACATGCTTTACAAAAAAACAAACTTACAGAAATTAAAAAAATCTGTGACTCGCATAATATAACTTAAAAACTAAAATTAAAACATTTTTTCTTAGAGATGTATGTGGTCTCTAAGCGTCCAAACATTGGCAAGTACAAAGAAGAATTTTAATATAGCATAATCTACATTCCTCAGAGATGTATATGGTCTCTAAGATTCAAAGTTAAATTATGTATAAAAACGGACTCTATGCGTTCAAGCTATAAGAAAAAAAACGTTAACTTCAATTGAGAACAAGATGTAGTCTCTCACGTCAGTTCTATTAAACACTAGTATATCATTATCTAACACATTCAACATAGCCCATGCAAGCGTGAACAGACCGGACCCCACAAACGGCACCCGTTCACGAGCATGACGCGTATCTCAGCCATCGCCTCCCTCAACCATATTTTAGGGAAGGTTGCGACCCGATCAACGACGCCACCGTAAGCAAAGCCCCTTAAGCGAGCATGACATGCTCAAGCTGCCGGACATTGAAACTAAAATAATTTGTCCGGTGAGAAACGACAAAATGTGCTCTCATGTTACATGGAAGATGGGGCTATTAAGATTTAAAATGAATATTTCCTACAATATTTAGACTGCTTAATCACTTAAAGGCATTCTTATCATCTAGAAAGTCATTGACAGTGTAATACGCCTTGCTCAGCAAGTGTCGCTTAACATGCGATTTAAATTTGCTAGGAGGTAAATCCACTACATCGGAGGGCATTTTATTATAAAAGCGTATACAGTTCCCCACGAATGACGTACTAACCTTACGGAGACGATGGGCTTGCACAACCAATTTGTTTTTATTTCTTGTGTTGAAGTTGTGAACATCACTATTGAGCTTGAATTCATGGAGATTTTTTCTTACATACATTATGTTCTCGAGGATATATTGAGATGCTACGGTAAGAATATTGATCTCCTTGAATTTTTCTCTCAATGACACACGAGCTCCTATTTCATAAATAGATCGTACGGCTCTTTTTTGCAGTACAAAGATGGTTTGTATGTCTGCCGCTCTTCCCCACAATAGAATACCATAGGACATAACACTATGGAAATAGCTGTAGTACACAAGCCTGGCCGTCTCAACGTTGGTTAACTGTCTAATTCGCCTTACTGCATAGGCAGCGGAGCTAAGTTTACCCGCGAGAGTGCTTATATGAGCATTCCATTGCAGTTTAGAGTCTAAAGTGACACCCAGAAATACTGTTCGGTCTTCAAATTCTAGTTCCTCGCCCTTTAGTTTTACTTTAGCATTGTTGATCTGCTTCACGTTGGGTAATGTGAATCTGATACACTTGGTTTTCTTGGCATTGAGGAGCAGGTTATTTGCAGTAAACCAGTCCACAATAGTGGACAGAGCATCGTTAATGACATCGTAGTTATCATGTTTTCTCTCCACCTTGAAGAGAAGAGAAGTATCGTCTGCAAATAACACTATATCATGTTGACCTTGCACAAGATTTGGTAAATCATTAATGTATACCAGAAACAGGAATGGACCCAGAATAGAACCTTGAGGTACTCCAATGGCAACTGTTGAGCCTG
The DNA here is from genome assembly GCA_947034925.1 of Eudemis profundana. Taxonomy (NCBI): domain Eukaryota; kingdom Metazoa; phylum Arthropoda; class Insecta; order Lepidoptera; family Tortricidae; genus Eudemis; species Eudemis profundana. The sequence goes on from OX344802.1 coordinate 25,336,527, forward strand.
CCGATTCAGTCCCGTTAATGACGACTCGCTGCGTTCTGCCCGAAAGGTAAGATGATACAAGGTTAAGGGCTTCGTCTTTTATTCCGTAGTGACTTAGCTTTCTTATTAAATTTTCGTGACTAACGCAATCAAATGCCTTTGATAGGTCGCAAAAAACTCCAATAGCATCTTGAGCCTTTTCCCAGGCATCGTAAATATGTTTAATTAGTACCGCACCGGCATCCGTAGTGGAGCGACTTTTGGTAAATCCAAATTGATTGCTATTAAGTAGCTTATTTTGATTGAAATGAGACATAAGCTGATTGAGGATAAGTTTTTCGAACACTTTGCTTAATGCCGGTAGTATTGAAATCGGTCTGAAATTTGTGGGGTCTGATTTCGTTCCTGATTTAAATAAGGGAATGATTTTGCTATGCTTCATTAAATCAGGAAATACTCCAGCATCAACACATTTGTTAAAAATATCAGCTAAATACGGTGCCACGGGCTCTATAATTGAATGCAACACTTTGACAGAAAGGCCCCAAAGATCTTCAGTCTTTTTCAAGTTCAGAGACTTAAATGTTTTTATTACCCTATTAGGAGTAACGTGAGCAAATTTAAAGCCTTCCGTGCATTCTGCTACGTTCATTTTCAATAATGCTTCAGCGACATCTGGCGACGAATTTAAAGACTTTGTTGTCTCTATAGGTATATTGGAGAAAAACCGCTCAAAATGATCTGCCACTTCCACGTCTGCATTCACCGAAGCATCATTAATTCGTAGGCTGTATTGATGATCTTTGACCCGGGTTTTCCCAGTTTCATCGCTAATTATCTTCCACACAGTTTTAATCTTATTATTAGAGTTCTTGATCTTTTTCGATAAGTAATCAGCTTTAGCGCTGGCACACATTAGCTTAAAAGACTTGGAAAAATTCTTTACATGCTCCAGAAATTCCGGTCTTTTATCAACTGTCCTCAAATCATACAGGTCGTAGAGTTGACGTCTCTTCTCGTGAATATCTGGTGTAGCCCAGTCACTGAATTTAGGTTTAACCTTGCCTTGAATTTTCTTCATACCGAAACAGGCGTCGAATTCTTTCTTAATGCAGTTAAACAGCGAGGAACACATACTGTTAGCATCATCGTGAGTAAATGAAAGATAACATAGTTGTTTCCATATATTTTGATTAAATAAATCTAAGCGTTTTTCCGATATAGGTCTGCACAGAGCGTCTTGTGGAGTCACAACCGTTTTTCCACTGAAGGAGGCTTGTTGTCCACAGTGGTCAGAGCTTAAGTTGTTAATAATAGATTTCTTAATCGCATCCATGTTACTAAATATGTTATCTATACACGTGGCGCTGGTAGCTGTAATTCGAGTAGGCTCACAAAACAGGTTCACCAGGTTAAAGGATTTAAAAGTGTTCAGTAAACTCACAGTCACTGAGGACTTTTCAAGCAAATTTACATTAAAGTCACCACACACAATCACACACTTTTTACTTCTAAAAATGTTACTGAGCACTTCATCCATAACTGACTCGAATAAACTATAGTCCGCCGATGGGGGTCTGTATACACATATGATTATAAATTGTTCCAATTCAATACACGAAAGTTCTATTTGGCGCTCAATGGACATGTTTACGATATCCTTGCGTTCTTTACATTTCAAATTACGCTTCAACATAATTAAAGAACCGCCGCGATTATATGACTTTCTAGAGAACGAACTCGCTATAGTATGATTGTTAAAATTAAACATAAATTCGTGACCTTTAAGCCAGTGTTCAGTTATACACAGAATATGTATATCTTTACAGTCTATAAACAAACTGATCTCATGTTCCTTACTTGTGAAACCTTGTATATTTTGGTGAACTACATTTATTGCATCATTATAACTTATACTAGTGTTACAGTCGTCAATGAGCTCAGAGCCGGTGGGTGCACGCGTTGTCGAAGAGGTTAGTTTAAATCACCCGCCGGCTCCGGCATAGAACTCGCGCCGCTTAACGCAGAATCCTCCTTAACACTATCATACGCCATGTTAGTCATGACGGGGTCTACAATATTATATGCTAATAGTTTAGCACAGTCGCGTAAGTACCTACCCGGGAGGTGGGTACGTCTGCGGGTCAGGACGAAGCGCTTAATAAATTTATTCGTATCGAAATACAAAATCGTACTATTATACAACGACAACTTATACAATAATGAATTGAAATAATCAATTTTTTTTGTCACTTTTTCTGACATTTTTTCCGAGAAAGGCAACGCACTAATAATTATTCTACCAATGCCTTCCTCGGCGAGGCGGGTGAGGGTCTCCGACAAGGTAATAATATCTCGCTTGGTGAAATCGAGACTATTTCCCAACAGAATGACCAGCGTAGTATCGCGGTCGAACCTATCGGAGGAGACGCAAGAGACCAGATGATCGACGGAGGCGCCCGGTAGACAGTTGTTGGTAACTTTCTGCCTCAGATGTTTGGCCATCAATACGCCGAGCCCGACGCCCACCCCGTCGGTGTACAAGATCGTCCTCCGCGGAGTCGCGGGCGCGGCGGCGACGCTCGGGGCGCGCGCCGAACACGGCGCGGCCGGAGCGGCCGGGCCCGCGCCCGGGCAATCCAACGGCGCGAGGTGAGGTGCGGGCGGGGGCGGCGGGGGCGGCGCGGGCACTGGAGTCGACGTGCGCACGGGTGTGTGCGGCGTGCGGGACGCGCGGGGCACGCGGGGCGTGCGGGGCGTGCCGGGCGTGCGCAGCGCGGCGGCGGCGCGGCGCAGTGCGAGTGCCGGCGAGGCTGGCCTGCTGGAGCAGGCGGCGCCACTGTCACCCGACCCGGCTTTGCTTATAAAAGAGTCAATACCCGCAGCTTTGCCATTGCCGAGGTCGATCAAATTATTAATAAAGCCTATATACTCTTGCATTTCCTTACACGATAGTTCATATTTGTTGGTTATGTCTCGGAGTGATAATTCTAATCTCTTAAGTTCTTGATCGGCAAGCTCCAACTGGTTTTGACACTTCAGGAGATCTTTAGTCAATGCTATGTTACTGATTTTAAGTGGAACCGATTTGAAAAATAACCTGTGGCGTTTCTGTAAGAGTTTTGACTTTGAAATAAACTTTTTCAACTTAAGATATTTTTTTATCTTGTTAGAACCCCTCACTGATATATTTCTATAACAATGTTTAGGCATATATACAGAATCTGTCAGATCTATTGTTTCAATTATAGGAGGACTTACAATACTATCATGCAAAAAGTCCATATTCTCACAACTGTTGAAGCTGTTTAGTTCTGCATATATACTTAGGTTATTCTCCGCTGGCTTGGGACACTGTTTGCAGATGACATTTTCCCTTAACTGCGTTTCCTCGAGCTGCTGTTCTAGGTCTCGGATGCGTTGCAGGGCCTGCTCGTGGATCTCTTGACACTGGAGGTATTGGTCAACAGATGTTTGGAGTTCATTCCGTTCAGCGACCACATCTTCATACTCGATGTCCTGCTCAGCGAGCTGGCGTTTAAGAGTAGTGTTCATTCGTACAACACGTTCTATTTCCTCTTCACTTTCTTCTCGCTCCTGCACAAGCTTGTCATTTAGCTCCTTGGTTGCTTTCAACTCGAGCTGTGTTTGCCGGAGTTTGGTAGCCAGGACATCCATGCGTGTAGTTGGCTTGGTGATCTGAGCTGAAAACATTGTGGTGGGGTATAGTATCTGACTAGATATTGAATTACAAGAAGCCTGAATTAAAGTATATGTTTACTAGTACACTCAGTATACCAAAATATTAACTTTTAATGGTGTTCAGTACAATTTTAAGAAAGTAATAAAGTACTTAATGCTATGTAACCTGTTTTACTAAGGTTATATTAGTTTAACACACCTGTATAAGTCAGGTTACTTATGATTAGAGATACTTTCTGAACTCGGAAACATACATACATACTATGCATTAACTATGGTCTTTTTAATAGATATCTGATCAAATAACCTACTTTAACCTAATTAAAAGTTATAAAATATGAAAAACAATACTTCCCCGGTTTAATTTCGATGATTAAACAGCACAGGCAGAAAAATATTCAAATGCTGGAACGTTATCCAGTCGTTGACAGTTGCTCGTTTCTTTGTCGGTTTTAAGCAGCCAATATCTTGTTTCGTAGGTAACTAAAACTCTTGACTACATTTACACTGGTTGTTTATAAAGTAATGTTCACTTTTATAGCTATAATCGCTAGTTTCAGGATTAATACTTAATTTAAATATTATTCTAAAATACGGTCTATAATTTGACGTTTCGTCCGGCTGGGGTTGCCAGCTCCTTGTGTGTTTACATGTGATTTTATTAATTGGGTAACGTACTTTCTAGGGATGTAACGATACCGATACCGATACCTATATATCGGCCGATAAATCGGTATCGCCGATGTATCGGTATCGCCGATTATATACAACCGATATTTGAAGCGCGCGAAAGAATTAGTTGTATGAAGAAAATCTGCAAAAAGTAATTTCAATTACTGACTTAATTTATATATTGGTCTATTACCTTGTGCAAGAGTCAACCATGAGACTCTCTGTTAAATATAGCCAAGTTTTAGGTATAATAAGGGCGGGGTGCTAGACAGGAAACCTCCCAGAGTGTCTGGATTCTTCTCATTCCTCTTGATTCGGTTGATCCGCAGGAAAGGGAAGCGTCTTGGCCGGTGCACCCCGGGAGCAACGGCAAGTGATTTCTTAGGGGCCCCTAATTGATCACTTGCCGATGCTGCGAATGAGCCTGTCAGGGGGGGGGGGGGGTTGGGGGGTCCCGCACCGGGTTTCCTCTGTTAGAGGACTCTCCAGGTGCGGCACGCGAGGGCGGAGCGTCGGGCACGGGCAGCATCCCTCCGACGTCTCCTTTTGGGGGGCACTGCGGGCAGGCACCAGACGGGTGACCTGTGCCGCTGCGTGGTGGCGGTGGACTAGTCCTCTGCGTCCCGAGAGCTCAGCCTTGCAGGCTGCCGCTACCTCATGTGCTGAGGGCGGGAGGCGGAGGACTGGCCCACCGCGGTCCGTAAGGACAGGCGGGAGTGTCTGCGGGGTAGGGGCGTTTGTCCTCCCGTAGACGGCTGCGGGGCAGGGGCGTTTGTCCTCCCGTGGCGGTGAGGGAGTGACTGACACCGGATAAACATGCGGACCCTGTGTGTCTGGTGTTGGTTCCTGGCTTCCCTGGGGGACGGCCCGGTTGGCCGGAGGGAAGCAGGTGGGGAAGGCACACTGGCCATGCTACAGTGTGCCTTTTACGGAGAGGGTCCGCCCTAGGGCGGAAGTGCTGGTGATGTCGTGGTGGCTTGATAGCGATCCCACGGCATCACCGTGAAGGCACAGGTTGGTAGCATCCCTGGGTTTTAGTGGGTAGGCCAATCCCTTCAGGAGCGGAGAGCCCCACATAACCAATACGTAACATCTGGCTGTCACCCCCGATGGCCTTAGGTTACGTAGTGGTATGCAGTTTTATGCATTTCCCGGGGTCAAAAAAAAAAAAAAAGGTACAATAAGGGCATACAAATAATAAATCTGAAGTTCATACTTCATTAGTTAGCTAAGATATCGGTATCGTATCGGCAAAATTATGTATCGTTACATCCCTAGTACTTTCGATATCAGTTTAAATGTTTCTGATATCTGTTATTGTTATATTTACGGAATAATCGCCAGGCTAACCTTACAACACGTGACAACCTGTAAAAGTCAATTATGACGCCGGTTCATTTATAGGGTAATTTTTACTTAATTATCGCGAAGCAAAAAGGAATATTTGACTTATTCACGTGCGCAAACGAAGTTGCTAGCATTCTCTAGTAATTAAAACAAAATTTAAAATAACTTCTTTTCTATTAAAAAATGCAAAAGTTATTTTAAAAATATCCAAACCAAACTAAACAGTCTGACCTCACGTGATCACACTCCTATTTTGATGTTTTGAAACTTGAAATGAAGAAATCAGAATCGGAAAAAAAATATTTGTCAGAATACAGTTTAAAAGGTTTTAAGTATAAAATGGCCTTGTATTCCACATGCAAGCACGTGTACAAATATTTGATTATTGATGCTAGATTTATAGATGTTATTGAATTAAAATAATAATATATACGTAATCGATCATTATGTCAGTAGATTTTTATAATTTAAATATTCCCCCACACTGTAAAAACATTTATCCATCAGCCATTTCGTCAACTTATGTCTAAATATATTCCCTGATAATGTCCGTAAATCGGAAGCAAGATTCCTTCCAAACCGGTTGTTTCTTGTTAATAAAATTCTAGAAAACATCGGTACGTTTCCATTTAAACCTCGCCCACCTGTGAAAACTTCCAAGTTTGGTTAGCGCTCCACTCCACTTTATCAGAGAAAATAGTATAGATATCTGCGATTCTCGATGAAAACGGAATTTGAATCGTTTGTTTCTCTAGTCCAGCGGTCGGCAACCTTTTAGCAGCCATGGGCCACATAATCGTAGCTAAGATTTGTTAGACAGCTTTCGCGAAATCGTTTTTCCGTGCAGTAAGTTTCAGCAGTCGCGTTTTTCCGCGATTTCTTTTTTTCAACTAGTAAAATTTCTTGGTCCTACTTTTATGTAGTAGCGTAAATTTTTAATCGTTTTTGTCCTCGATAGGAGGGTTTTTAATAGCAAATTTTCTCAAAATCATTTTTTTATAGTCAGACATATTCGAATTCATATATTTTCACAGGCGTATTTATTTCTAAATGCATAATTCCTTAATAACATTTTTATGCCGGAATATTTCTCCTTACTTTTGCTAGATATTTAATTTTTTTACTGAAAGCAAATTTTAAATACCTATAATACGTGAATCGGATTTCTTTGCTGAACGTAACAATTAATAACTTAATTTTTAGGGTTCCGTACCAAATATGGTGAAAAAGGAACCCTTATGGTGCGACTCTGTCTGTCTGTCCGTCTGTCACAGCCAGATATCTCAGGAACTACTGCTGCTAACGATATGAAATTTGGAATAGTTTTAAAAGTCGCTAACCCGACCCTATCTGATATAAAAAAAAATCTTGTACCTTTTTTACTTTTTTTTAAAGGGGGCCGAAATGGTAGGTCGAAAATTTAATGTTGTGCTATTGTATCCAATGGGGTATCAAATAAAAGGGCTTAATTTGTAAATTCCAAAGCCTTTTTTATTTTTTTTGTTTATCATGTACTTTTTGGTTTAGTTATGACCAAACACGTTAAAAAAATATAACCCCCCCCCCCCCTATTATCTTCGAAGTTACTAAACAGAAAAATCTGTAATTACCAATAATTAATATGATCCTAAATATTACAGGAAAAATATAACGGTTTTCCTAAATTGCACCGTTTTTTAGAAATTTGCAAAAATCGTAACACATACTTATTTGCTCCTACTAAGCCAACCGCCATACAGTTTTTCTTGAACTATTCACGTATCTACTTACGAGTTTGTACGGAACCCTCGGTGCGCGAGTCCAAGTCGCACTTGACCGGTTTTTTATTTTATTAAAACAATCGTATTTGAAGAAATGTGTAGTTTTCGTGAAGCATCAAATCGTTCTTTCATACATAAACCCTATCTGGCAGATAATCTGGGGGGCACTTGCTTAAGTAGGTAGGAAGATACAAGATAAATAATATGATTATGAGATATAAATAATATCAAGACAAATTATTTACATGAACGTTTTCAAAAGAAAAACTATTCTATTAAGAAACATAGAGAGTTCTAAAAACTTCTACTGTGTAATTTAAAGATTTGAAATAACACGATTGTGAAAACCTCCTATCGAGGACGAAAACGATTAAAAATTTACGCTACTACATAAAAGTAAGACCAAGAAATTTTACTAGTTGAAAAAAAGAAATCGCGGAAAAACGCGACTGCTGAAACTCACTGCACGGAAAAACGATTTCGCGAAAGCTGTCTAACAAATCGTACGCAATTGACGCGGGCCGCACTTTGTTAATAATTTGTGATTTTATGCGATTCTGAATACAACAACCTTAACATACAAAATAGCCAGGGAGGCTCGCGGGCCGCAAGTGAGCAGTTCGCGGGCCGCGGGTTGCCGACCGCTGCTCTAGTCAAAAGAATAGGCTAGTTTCCTAACAGAGAATTTTCTTTTGTTCTAGGCATTGAAATGCGCAATTAGGGGGCTGAGATTATATCATGAGGCTGAAAAAATCATACATAAATAACTTTTTAGAAAATATAATATGTTAAGATTACTCAACATTGTCCAACATTGAATAATTCAGTTAACTTAATAGACGGTGAGCATACTCAACACTGCGAATTTTATAGTAATTGAACTTCATATAAAATATTACTTTATTTTAAATAATATTATTACATTAACGTAGTAAATAGAGTAAAACTAATTTCTATGTTTTCTTTATCGGTAGTAACTCAGAAGGGTTGCAGTCAATATTATGGATGTGTATTGTGACTAACTGTAAATACGTAAATATCACAAAATACGGTTATATATTCCCATCATCATTTCCCGTTTATGCAATTTATTAAACATTCATTTACCAAACGTTATTTTGCAAATAGCCGTGAATAACAAATGAATAGTTTAATAATGATTTCTAGTATGAGGTTTTGTCAAATGAATAATTTGTGTAATGAACTATGTGTAAAACGTAATTTTGCGAATCGACTAATTTGTCATTGGTTAATTTGCCAAACGTTATATGTGAAATGAATATTTGTGAAACGTTTTCTGTGAAATAATTAAATACCGTTTGGAAGGACGCGTGCCTTTCAAGTAATACCACAGAATAAGTAATAGTAGTTCATACAGAAGTCGCACTGTCTAACAAAACCCACGTTTGAATCACAAAAATGCGCCGAATCTTACCTTCTCGCTCTAACTCATAACGCGCGCTCTTTCTGGTCGCCACGCCCACCGCTACGGTTGACGACAAAAATAAAATTATTATTATAACTTGAATTTCCTAGTGATTTAGAGGTAGTTAATAGTATATTACACAACTAGGATAGTAATACAAAGAAAGGCCGAGATCGCAGAAGTCTGCGGCCCGAGCTGCAAGCGAAGGACGTAAATATGCGATCGAGGGCTTTCTTTATTACCTCCCGTGTTGTGTACATAATTGTAAAAAAAAGCCACATTATGGCCAGGTGTGGCATAAAAAAGTATTTACGTGACGTTATATAACTGTTTTGATACACGTCGTCATACATACATACATTCATACATGCATACAGGTCAAACACATAACCCTCCTTTGAGCTTCGCCGCAGTCGGGTAAAATACATACATACATACCGGTCAAACACATAACCCTCCTTTGGGCTTCATAGGTTTCGCACACAGGCGCTGCCGGGTGTCGGTGCAGCCCTGGGCTTGCCTAATGCATTAGGCAAGCCCTGGGCTTGCCTAATGCATTAGGCAAGGAATAATAATAATTACCGCGAAACAAAATCGCGGAGTGAGACACACCTGGTAATACGTAACGCTCATGTACAGTATGTACTATCCATGCGTATAGAGCACCGGTTTCGATGACGATGACGATGACGACAGGAGATGGGAATGTGGACGAGTTGGGATTGATATGTGGACGAGTTGGGATTGATATGTGGACGAGTCGGGATTGATATGTGGACGAGTTGGGATTGATATGTGGACGAGCTGGGATTGATATGTGGACGAGTTGGGATTGATATGTGGACGAGTTGGGAATGTGGAAGAGATGAGAATGTGGACGAGTAGGGAATGTGGACAAAGTGAACCTGAGGGCGTTTACGGTGCGTCAAAGCCTTTTGAACAGCGGCTTGGTCACAATTTTAGTGTCTAAAATAAGCAGAGCTTGTTTCATCATGATAAGGTAATGAATTATGCATGGCAATACAAAGTAGGCCAAATCTCAGTCTTGCAAAAAGCCTGGGAATAATAAACATCTGTGAGTGATCTTAGCCAATTATTAAGCAGGTTGGACGACAGAATAATGTTTTTAATTAAAATCCTGAGCTTTTCTTAAGGAGAGCGCGTACGGACTACGTGACTCGTGGTAGACGTAGGGATATGAATTCGTTCGCATGGTTATTTAAGGGTCAATTGCAGAAAAAATGTACCTTTTACTTTTTTTGTCTGATCATGGTGTGTCTTATACCATTTTACTCAGAATCATGAGCACTTTTCATTCATGAAATAAAAAAGAAGTTGTCCTAAATATCCCAACTTTTCCGTACAAATTTTGGATCTCAGTTTCGTTACGCCCGAACTAAATATAGGGTAAAATCGTAACGAAACTGATAAAAAAATCTCAGTTTCGTTACGATTTTCCCCTATATTTAGTTTGGGCGTAACGAAACTGAGATTCAAAATTTGTATGGAAAAGTTGGGACAACTTTTTACGTAAAAACATTTTTTCTGCGATTGACCCTTAACGGACTTTCAAAAGAACGACGGTTCGCAATCCGTCTGTATGTTTTTTTTGTGTGTTTGTTACGCGATTACTCGAAGACGGCTGAAGCGATTTGGAAAATTATTTTTTGTTTGAAAGGGTATACCTCCGAGGTGGTCCCATTGCAACCATATCAAGATCTGATGGGATCTTGGAGAAATCAAAGGAACTCTTCAAATATTATAGGTATATATTTACGTTACACGTTTTGGAGTATTGTTAATAGTCACCCGTGCTTATCAAAATAGGTTATTGAAACTCGGTTGTTTACAAAAAAAGAGGTCTTAATATTAATGTTTCTACATAATCTTCTTTTAAAGACGAGACTTAATGTTTTTTGGACTGGACTGATGTGGTCTCAAAGCGTTCAACTGATGTGTATTTAAAAGTGTTATGTTATGTCACTCACCACTCCAAAGTGTATGTTTAAACAACGCGGAAACACGAGCAAACAACGAGATAATTTTAAAATTAAATTTCATTGCTTTTTGGATTTGGATGTATTTTCAAAGACATAATTTCTCTGGCCACAAATATTTAAAAGATTCCTGATCACTAGGCTGGTATTCGTTAGTTACTTGGTAGAACTTGACAGATTCTACATTGTAACCAAAAGTGCCAATTCTAGTAAGGCAGAATCTTCTCAGTATTCGCCAATATGTCATGACAGCGAAATGACGTTTTTGAAAATACACTCACTTCTCAAAACTCGGCGGTTTCAATTTTGTATTAAGTTAGGCGCATAAGCGACCGAATTCGCGTCCCACGCAGTCGCGCCAATGTACAACCATCTAAATTGCCTTATTAATTTCTTTCCCTGCTCACAAGTCAGCCGAGACACAAAGGAGTTATTGTTTCTGAGGGAAATTGCTCGCCGTATCATTCAAGAATGGCTGTTGACCTGGAACGCAGGGCTTTTTATTCAGGATTCGCTGTAGCATTCATTTTTAATTTACGAGCAAATGCCAGATTTTGGAGGTCTTGGGTAATTTTTTTTTCGTACTTACTGTGTAACTTTTTGCTGTCATAAATAATAATACATTATACACCGCGGGTAATAAGAAGGGAATTACTAACGAGAGTCTATTAGGAGCCCGACGCCGTAGGCGGAGGGCTTTCAATAACTCGAGTTTGTCTCGACCTTACTGCCCGTGATACACACAATGTACAATTTTTTTAGATTTACCTTCCGTGGGTTATAAAAATCTATAACTCCCACGGTAGGAAAAACTGTATGAATATCTATAACTCCCGAGGGAGTTATGAGTTTAGTTTTAAAATACAGGGTGACCCATTTAGATCGGTCAGTAGGGGAAAGTCTGAAACTATAAGACATACGATACGAAGATCTGTTCTTAGGAACCATGTCATCGATCCATGTTCTTCCGTCCTGAAGATTCTGAGCGGCTTTTTTTCAGTCTCTTTAAAGAGTTTAATCCATTAATTTGCAAACCAATTTGGGTGGTTTGCCATTCGTTTTTCATAAGATGCGAGTTTGTTGTCTATTTCTCGCTTGACAGTTGGTAAATATAAATCGACAAGCGTATATTTTAGCGTCGAACGAGTTTCGGGAAATATTTATTTACCGATAATATCTTGTTCGGAAACTCCAAAGCGTCCTTTCCAGCCTCAGAACCCCGCTGCGCCTATAAGAAATCGTTGGCAAAACTATTTGCTAGGTAATTGGATTTTTTGATTAGGCGTTCATGGTTTGAGATTAAAACTCGGACCTTTAGATATGTCAATACTACTACATTTATAGTGTATACCTGTATGTATAAAGTTTTACCTTAGCCCAGTACTTTTAGATTAGTGTGCGGTTCTATATAGTCTCCCATAATTTTTTAAAGTCATACTGTATTGTAATAAGACAACTTAAACGGAGTAAATCGCGTATATTACTACATTTTCTAATTTTAAGTCCCGACTGGGCAAAGGCCACCCCCTAAACATCAAGTCATCCCAATTCGAACTCTGGCCAATTATTAAGACGCAGGTGATCCCGTCATCTCTTTCAGGATCGTCGTTCGTCCGGAATCCACTCTGTGGCTATCTGAGGAGCGCATGATATATACAGGATGAAATTTTATTGATCGTTCAAATTTGTGGTAACACCACACCTGGCCATAAAAACTTTCTGGCCAAGTGTAGACATAAAATGATGTACACGACACAGGAAGTAATAAAGAAAGCCCTCGATCGCATATTTACGTCTCTCGCTTACAGCTCTGGCCGCAAACATCTGCGATCTCGGCCTTTCTTTATTTTACCACCCTAGTTGTGTAATGATTAACTGCAACTGGAAATAACTACATTTTAATATAATGTCTCTTTTGTTGATTTTTTTCTGTTTTTGAACTTGTTAACTGTTTTGACACTTAGAGACCATATACATCTCTAAGAAAAAACTGTATTCATTTTATTTTAATTTAGTTTTTAAGTTATATCGTGTGAGTTGCAGAATATTTTCATTTCTGTAATATATTTAGTATAAACATTCCTATTTTATATTTTGACGTTTGGACGTCCTTTACACCTCCAAAACTTAATATTTTGACAACGGAGACTCTTTACATCTCCATGAATTTTTATTATCAATTTATTTCTATTATTTTAATTGTCTTGTTTTGACGCCTAGAGACCTTTTACATCTCTGAAAATGTAGTTATAAGTTTATTATAACGTATTAATGAAATAGAATGTAATAATGTCATACCTGTTTTTAAAAAAGAGAAACTGGTGAGTTTCTTCCGGCGCTTCTTCTCACCAGAAGGTCACTACCCGAAGCGCCAAAAGAAAAGAAATGAAATAATACATACATATTTAGACTCAGACTTGTAAAAGAGCCCTTGAGGGCCTACTTGCAAAAATAAACTATTTTATTTTATTTTATTTTATTTTGTACTATTTTAATACTGTTAACAGACGGCACTAATTCCCTAAGGAATACTCTGAGATAACACTCCAATCATGTAGCTAGCCCCTGAGGCTATGTGATGAATATGGAGGCTCTAACAAATGGCCCGGCGACGTCGGTCCGACGCCTCGGCAGCCGACGTGTGGACGACGTGTGACTAAATGACAGACAGACATGTCAAGCCGCTTTTTTACCGCAAGAAAGATTTTCATCAAATTTCGCTTATGGGCCCTAGTTCCAATAGCTCGATTTATTAATACGGTGTTTAGAACAACACATTACATTATAAGGGCTTTTTTATTTAAAGTGCGTTCTTAACTGACAGTTAGCAGGTCGTCACAGAACTGACGATTAATGCCAAACTCATTTCGTCACGGACTGACAGGTTAGATGGTATTTGAACATAGCTTAAGTTTCGCCTAACCGTAGATTTTAAAATAAAAATGCCCATAAAATACATTACAAAAACTAAGTAGATAATGTAAGACAATGACATATCTTCCTTCGGACTTTGGTCCCCAGGCACAACACCCGCCTGGAGAGAGATCTCTCTATTGTCCTCTCTTCCACACGTCTTTCAACTGATGATGAGATGCGACTCTAAATACTGCCCCCTATACTTAATTACTTATGTTTTCCACAAAATCAAGCCAAACACGACAACATAGGTTCATTCGTTCAAAAGAGATTGGTTCTACAAACGAAAAGCATACCAAGTGAAAGGCAAGTGGTCAAAAAATGAAGAAGGTTATTCTAAAAAGTTTGAAAAACTTTTTGTTCAGAACTCTCCGACAGCGCTTTGTGAAGTCGCTGTTGCCACTCGACCCCGCTAAGAATAACCCCGCCACTATTCCGAATGCTTCAAATGTTATTACTTATTTTTGTTTCAAATTTAATGATTTTGATTACCTGAAGCATGAATCAGGCCAAGAATAAGCACACTTTTATACTGCTTATGGGGTTAGAATATAATAGAACAATACTTTTATATCGTCATCACTATCACAAGTAATAGTCAGGTGATAATATTGCCAGAGTATAAAGACAACCAAGTTGTACGACTTAGGGTCGATTCGACCAAACGAGAGTAAATTTTATTCTTTGAATAAATCCATAGTTAATCGCGAGTAAATCAATTTTACGTTTTACCAAATAATAATTCAAGAATAATGAGTTTATTCGAGTACAGCTTTTATACCGCCGTTTTACACGGTTTACGGCTTATTCGAGCACTATTCCAAAATGGTGTCTCATCTTGCCTTTATCTGTATGTCACTGTCACTTGTGTTGTGGTTGGTTTTAGATTTCATAGTTACGCCATCCGTTTTTTTATTTTCAATTATATTAAAATATTGTTCTATTAGGTTTAAGAGAAGCTCTTTTTCAGACGGCAGCTCATTAGCACTGCGTTTACGCTTATCGTCACTCATTTTACTTTAAATTGCAATTTTATAGCTAGCTGACTAGTATAGATCTAGATAATGTAAAATGCCGCCAACAAATGTTTTTAAAACTATTTTGACATCAGTCAGTGTCTGATTTCAAATGTTTAATGCTACAAAATTGAGTTGACAGGATTTCAGCCTTAGCGTCGTCCTGTAGCGAGACGTTATTCTTTTGCCGGGTAATACAGTCGTTCATCATTCGTTCATGATTCATTCAATTATCTGCGTTTAGTAATTCTAAGTATAGCTATACTTTAGATTGCGTGGTAAAACGTGTACTGGATTATTCGGGATTAAAATTGTGGAATAGACATTTTCCTGGTATAGTTACTCGCGTATTAATACGAGTTTGGTTGAATCGACCCTTAGGCCGTTTAAGAGTGTGCAGGATTCGGTGGTTTCTCAGGGTCCATTCAATAAAGTCGTTTATTTTATAATTAAAAATGTGGTTTATTTCCGTTAAGATTTGAAAATACAAAATTGAGCAGTATGTGTCGTGTAATGGACGATCGGATCGCGAATAGAAACCGAAGATTTTTATGTAGACTGGGGCGGTCGGAGTTGTACGGTGCTCGACACTAGATGTCGCTAGGAGATGCGTGAACAAGGAGCGCGCGACACGTATTTACACAGACGCACGATCGCACGTCTGTGTGAGTGCACTCCATACTGTGGAAGGGGCGCGCAGGGGCAAATGCTTGCCTGTGGTGCGTCCGTACACGGCGCGCACACAAATGGGCGCTCCCAATGTACCTTTTGTTGGAAGAAAAACTGGTATTGCGTTATATGTGTACAATGACCATGATGTACCATCTTGGCATACGAACATTTTTGTTTATAATTAAAACTAACCTAGTCGACTCTACTGGACATTTAATAAATTTTTTATATATATTTTTAAATGGGAGTACAACAATTTAAAGTTGGGCTATTATATCAAGGGTATCAAATGGAAGGGCTTAATTTGTAGATTCCAAAACCATTTTAATTTATTATTTTAATCACGTACTTTTTGATTTAGGACGAATTCAAAATACTACCGTTCCCCCTATTATGTTCGAAGTTACTTAACAGAAAAACCTGTAATAATTATCAATTATTAATATCATCCTACAAATTATACGAAAATATAACGGTTTTCCTAACTTGCATCGTTTTTTTTCGAAATGCGCAGTAATCGTAACACACACTTATTTGCTGCATCAACTAAAATAACCGCGACCTAAGCCATGTACAAATCAGGGTTTTTCAACAGCATACACTTTATCTTGACCTATTCACGTATCTATTTACGAGTTTGTACGGAACCCTCGGTGCGCAAGTCTGACTCGCACTTGTCCGGTTTTATTTAGGTATGTGGGCATTTTTATTTTAAAATCTACGGTTAGGCGAAACTTAAGCTATGTTCAAATACCGTCTAACCTGTCAGTCAGAGATATACCAAAACCACCCAAGTTTATGGCAACGGACAATGAAATTTGAGTTCTGTAAAACGAGAATAAAGTTTAAATTCCTTTACAAGCGTTTGAAGAGTCAGGCGTTTTTGCAACGCATTCAAACAGTCGCGGTAGCAGACGTAAACACGACGCGGCAGTAAATCACGGAGACTGTTAAACAACGATTTGTTTTGCATAATTTCGATGGAATTCGTGTCAAACATAGCCGTACCAGCACCGGTAGATGATAGCCGCGAGTCCGTGACATATGACGCACGCGACGGGACCAATGAGAACGTGCATGTGATAAGGGATCCCTTTTGCTTTGTTGCATTTTACTGTGTAATTTGTGGACTTTCTCATTACACACGGCGGCATTTTTTTTTGCGAAATCTGCAGATGTCTACATCTGACAATCTCGTGCGTCTTGTTGCCTTACCCGAGAGCGACTAAGCGGGGCTACGCTAATCAGCGTACATATACTGCTTCACTTTTGGAGTCCTTGTATCCTATCTACCCATAAAATATGGGTCGATTTACACGGGTTTCTCGTAGTTTTCCGCATCTTAACTATGAAGATATCTGTAAACTCGAAGCCTCTAACAGCGATAGTTGCAACATTGCAATGCTTATGATTCTGTCAATCTGGAAAATGACAATATGAAGCTGTCGAGTTTGTTGAAGTTGCCGTTGAGACAGATTCTTGAAGAAGTATGCGTCCGCTTGTAGATTGCATTTCTCGCGCAGTCACATAATACAGTTTTCTGACTACAGAAATATATCGAGGTAGAACGAAAAGGATTTACTGGCCTCGGTATGTAATGTACTATATTATGGCTGAACGCCGTGGTGGTGTGTTACAATACAAATAAATGTGGAATGGAAAATTTTAAATAAAAACATCGCCTGCAATTTTGTATGAAATTCCATCAAAGGCCTCTCGTCTAGCCACACCGAAAACGGGCCAATATTCAGCGTTTTTACGGCGTTTTATTTTCGTCATTATTATCTCAGTAAATATTGTTAAAAAAAAACGATGCCTAGAGTTAACCTTTTATGAAACCGAAAAACAGTCCCGAGGTTAAGTCGAGTTTTATCAAAATTGTCACGATTTGTCCTTTCGTTATAGTAAATAATCGTCGGACAATAATGATTGTCAAACCGCGCGGTCAAAACGCTCGGAGAATCGCCCAAACGTGGTACTTCGTCGCCTATTATAAGGAAAGTAATGTAATGTAAATATTTCATTGCATGATTGAGAAAAACACATTTAAAACATTACTGATGCCGTGGAAGCAATCGATGACCCTCTTTTTGTCTGTATGTAAAACCGGCCGACTTAAATCACCTTATAGCAAATCAACGAGGTTAAATATAAAGAAATCAAATACCACAAATATTCGTAATATTTTCCATATCTCCCGAATCGTTTTTCTATTTCCAACATGGAGTGGCATTAGCGAGTCGTAAGCCTGCTTAGTCCCGCTTACGGACTTACGGCCGATAAGCGCTCTATTCCACGCAGCTTACGAGGCCTCTCACGCCCCCACTAGTGAACTGGCAAATGTTATTGGAGTAAGCGTGGAGTTACGTCGTGTTGAAAGCGAGGTGGGAAAGCACCGCGATTAGGGACTTACCTATTCCGGGGCTCAGTCGCGTAACTTTGGCTTAGTTTTGTAATATACAGCCAAGTTAATAAGCATGCGCGCATAATGACTTGTAAATGTATAGCGTTATAGTTTGGTTTGTTTCGCTATTAACTCCACAGAAGGTTGTAGGCGTCTGAAGGAAACACGTAGACAGTAGAATTTACAATTAATATAATAGAAACGAAAGATAAACGATACAAAAGTGATAAGATCGAAAAAGGAAGCGATACAATTATTAAAATGAAGTTCGCGTATGAAATGGCGCGGCGGCGCTGAGACAAAGTGGTACGTGCGTGCTCCAAGATAGTCTGAGTCGCTCTGTCGGCGCGGCGCGGCGGCCCGCGTCATGCGCCTGCGCGCCTCGCCCCGTCCGACCGGTTTCTTCAAGTCGGCGCACACTGCATCGATCGGGCGCGTACACCGCGCACGAATTATTTATTCATTTTCATAGTGTGCGCCCATACTACTCCCCTGCCGAGACCGGTGCTACGGTCGACAGTGATAATAGTCAGGGAAGTTGACTCGTCGTCCGCTGCGCGTAAACCTTGGCTGGCTCGTTGGTGCTGGTGGTGCTGGTGGTGGCACCCTGGGTGGTGCTGGAGGTGCCTCCTCGCTGACGGAGAAGGCCGGCTTGAGCCGGTCGATGGACACGGTGATGACCTTGCCGTGTACCTCGATGTCGAAGGTTTTGTCCGCCCGGGTGATGACCTTGTACGGGCCGGAGTAGGGGGGCTCGAGCGACCTGCGAGCCTGTCCTTTTCGCAGAAAGACGTGGGTTGCGGTGGCGAGTTTCCTGGGGACAAAGACAGTTTTGGTATTGTGCCACTTTGGTTGACACGGCGATAACTTGACCATCTGGGTACGTAGCCGTGACGCGTAATCTGTAACGTCATCTGATGTTGCGTTATCTCTAGGGCTTACGAACTCGCCCGGCAACCGTAGTGCTTCGCCATATACCAACTCGGCTGCTGTTGCCTTAATGTCCTCCTTCCAGGCTGTTCGTATACCTAATAGTACCATGGGTAGCGTCTCTGACCAACTGCTGTTGTTGTGGCACATGATGGCTGCCTTCAGCTGTCGGTGTAGCCTCTCTATCATGCCGTTGGCGGCTGGGTGGTAGGCAGTGGTTGTGTGATGTTTGGTACCCATAATGTCTGCGATGCTTTTGAACAGTCTGGACTCGAACTGTGTTCCGCGATCTGTTGTCACGTGTTCTGGACAACCAAACCTGGAGATCCAGCCGGATACGAATGCCATTGCACAGGATTCAGCGCTGATGTCTGCTAGGGGGTATGCCTCAGGCCAACGAGTAAATCTGTCGATTGCTGTGAGACAATACCTGTGTCCGTGCGAGTGGGGTAATGGCCCGATCAAATCTATGTGGACATGCTGGAATCTTGATGATGGTGTGGTGATGGATGACAGTGGAGCTGATGTGTGACGTGTGATTTTGCTGCTCTGACACTGGTTGCATTCTTTAGCCCATCGGCGGCAATCCTTGCGTATGCCTGACCATACAAAACGTTGCGTGACCAACCTGACTGTTGCAGATGCACCTGGATGGCTGAGGTTGTGAAGTGCCTCGAATACCTGTCGGCGGAAGTTGCTGGTCACGTACGGCCTTTGTGTTCCAGTTGATGTGTCGCAATATAGTTGCTGGTTACTACCTGGGATTCTGACCTTTTCCAGTTTCAAGTTAGTACCCTTCTGTAGTAGTTCCAGTAGCTCGTTGTCGCCTTGTTGATCACGCGCAAGGGCTGGGTAGTTGACGGGAGACACTATCTCTTCCACGCGAGACATGGTGTCAGCCACGACGTTCTCTTGCCCTGGAACATATTTGATGTCGGTTGTAAATTGCGCAATAAAATCGAGATATCTGTATTGCCGTGGTGAACATTTATCTCGAGGGGTGCTGTAGGCGTGCGTGAGGGGTTTGTGGTCGGTGTGTACTGTAAAGTGTCTCGCCTCTACCATATAGCGAAAGTACTTAATGGCTTCGTAAACAGCCAAAAGTTCTCGATCGTAAGGGCTATATTTGGACTGGGATGAGCTGAGCTTACGAGAGAAAAATGCCAAGGGTTGCCACGAATCATTTTTACGCTGTTGCAGTACAGCACCGATTCCGGTGTTTGATGCGTCTGTGTAAATTGACAGTTCGGCGTCCATATCGGGATGAGCGAGTAATGTGGCTTTAGAAAGACTTGCCTTACATTCTTCGAAGTCCTTCAGCTGTTCTGGTGATAGTGTGACTGGTTGTGTACCTCTCATCTTGGGACCACACAGTAGAGCATTGAGTGAGGCCTGGATCTGGGCAGCACCTGGTATAAAACGGCGATAAAAATTTGACATACCCAGAAACCGGCGCAGTTCCCTTACTGTTTTAGGAGCTGGAAATTCCATAATTGCTTGCACCTTCTCTGGTATAGGCTGAATTCCAGCTGAAGAGACCTTGTAACCCAGGAACGTGACTTCTGTTTGCCCAAAAACGCATTTAGAAGGGTTTACCAGCACTCCAAACTCACTGAGACGCTTGAATACTGTTTCCAGGTGTTCCAGGTGTTCGTCATCTGTGCGCGAAAATACGAGTATGTCGTCTACGTAACCAAAGCAGAAGTCTAAACCTTTTAGCACCTCGTCTATGAACCGCTGGAACGTCTGTCCAGCATTACGCAGTCCGAAGGCCATAAAAGGGAACTCGAAGAGACCGAATGGAGTGGTAATAGCAGTCTTCGGAACGTCATCTCCGAAGACAGGGATCTGATTGTAGGCCTTGATGAGATCGATCTTAGAATAGACCTGGGTACCTGCCAGCTGGTACGAAAAGTCCTGAATGTGTCGCAGTGGGTAGCAGTCTGGAATCGTTCTCGCATTCAGAGCTCTGTAGTCGCCGCATGGCCTCCATCCAGCGTCCTTCTTTTGTGCCAGGTGAAGAGCAGAAGACCATGGGCTTTCGGACCTACGAGCAGTACCGCACTGGAGCATTGCTTCGAACTCCTTTTTGGCTATCTGTAGGCGATCTGGTGCCAAACGACGAGGGCGGCTGGTTACAGGTGGTCCAGGTGTTGTCCTGATGTGATGGACAGTTGTGTGCTTAGGCTGGCCAGGCTTACCTGCAGGTCTAGTGATGTCTGGGTATCGCTTCAGGGTGTCGTGGTACCTGCTATCACCTGATACAGCTTTGACTGATGATATGGTTTCGGTTGATTTGATGTGTGGCACCTGGACGGAGAGGGCAGTGAGACCATCGATGAGTCGACGACGTCTGCAATCTACCAAGAGGTTGTAGAAGCTCAGGAAGTCTACGCCTACTATGGGTTTCGTTACGTCAGCTATGACGAAGTTCCAGGAGTACGCGCGACGGAGTCCTAAGTTCAGTTCCAGGTGTATTGTTCCATAAGTAGGAATTACCGAGCCATTTGCAGCACACAGCTCGTAGTCTGATTTTATCCGGCGTTCTCTAATGGCTGACCTTGGGTAAACGCACAGGTCTGATCCCGTATCTACCAGAAACTGTACCTTGGAATGCAGGTCGGTGATGAAGAGGCGGCCAGATGATTGGGGACAGTCGTTTACCGCCATTAGCGACTGCCGTTGGTGTTTTCCAGCTTGTAGGTGCAGGGAGTTTCGCATTTCTTTGCCTTCGCGCCAAAATTATTATGATACCAGCAATAGTTCGGGTTCTCCTTGCCTGAGCGGGAGCGGGAACGTGAGTGACTGCGGTACTTTCCACGCTGCTTGCTGCGTGAGCGACTATGCTGCCTCGAACGGCCTGCCATTAATGATGCCACCTGCTTGGTCAGTTCTGCTACTTGCCTTTCTAGTGCGCTGCTTCCTTGCGTCGCGCTTGTACCGTGCGACGTCATCCGACAGCTGGTAGCCGCGACGTGCGATGCTGGAGCCAGCGGAGACACGACCTCGTGCACTCTGTCCGCCAATTTTGCTAACACGTCCAACGGGGATTCCTCCTGACAAGCAAGTATGGTTTGTATATTAGTTGGAAGCCTGCTAATCCACATAGTGCGGATAAAATCGTTAGGATCGTTGGTGGTACCAGCTTGCGATTGCATATGACGCAATAATTGTGAAGGCTTCCTATCGCCAAGCTCCTCGTGCATAAATAGCTGCTTTAGCCTTTGGTCACGTGACTGTGACAAGCGATTAATTAGCTGGGTTTTAAGCTTGAGGTATTTATCTGTAGCGGGTGGCGAAATAATAATATCTTTTACCTCAGCGGCTATGTTATAATCGAGCTGAGAAACTACGTGGTGAAATTTAGTAGCGTCGGCAGTAATATTAGAAATGCAGAACTGACCTTCTAATTGGGCAAACCATAATGCAGCATCCTCCGGCCAAAATGGCGGTATCTTCACGCCAACACGAAAAACGGTTTTTGCATCGTCATCCGCGGCCGTTGTGCGCAGCTGTGACGGCGCGGATCCACCTTGCTCGCTGTCGTTAGGCATCCTTCTTTGTTCTTTGTACGCGCGGGTCACCAGTATAGCGTTATAGTTTGGTTTGTTTCGCTATTAACTCCACAGAAGGTTGTAGGCGTCTGAAGGAAACACGTAGACAGTAGAATTTACAATTAATATAATAGAAACGAAAGATAAACGATACAAAAGTGATAAGATCGAAAAAGGAAGCGATACAATTATTAAAATGAAGTTCGCGTATGAAATGGCGCGGCGGCGCTGAGACAAAGTGGTACGTGCGTGCTCCAAGATAGTCTGAGTCGCTCTGTCGGCGCGGCGCGGCGGCCCGCGTCATGCGCCTGCGCGCCTCGCCCCGTCCGACCGGTTTCTTCAAGTCGGCGCACACTGCATCGATCGGGCGCGTACACCGCGCACGAATTATTTATTCATTTTCATAGTGTGCGCCCATAAATGTTTTATTGAAAGTGAAAATTAAAACTAACTTCATTTAAAATATAACCGACTTCTCGCATTGAAACTAAGATACTAGCGAATTTTCGAGATAATTGTTATAGGGTGTAATCGTTAAGTGTAGCCATGCGATTATTACGTAAATGTAACAGATATCAGAAAACGCTAAACTCATATCGAAAGTACATTACCCAATGAGTAAAATCACATCAATAACTTTATTTTAATAAAACCAGCAATATCCCAATTACGGTAGGGAAATTACAGCCTCAAGGAACGTTGTACTAAATGTATGGGAGCGTTTAAACTTAATATTTTTAATATTACTACTATTATTTAAGAAAAGTTATTAATGTGATTTTACTCATTGGGTAACGTACTTCCGATATCAGTTTAAAGTTTTCTGATATCAGTTATATTTACGTAATAATCGCCTGGCTACACTTAACGATTACACCCTGTATATAATTGTTCATAGAAAATTATCCATAATGAATTCATAGTCCGTGAGTGTATTATGAGGTTTACGGTGATTTTTATTTTGTAGTTTTTTTTTATTTGTTGCGTCTACTTTCATAAAAAAAGTATTTTCAAATTGGTTCATCTAAAACGACGCAGTTGTGAGGTTATATTTTACGGCCACATGTTTAGCTATTTCAGTATTTTCATCGTAACACGTATTTGCGCCAAATCGAGCAAAACAAAGGCACCGCCGTACCATTTTTTCCTCGAAGCCATTCAGGCCATTTTCAACTTCCTGTAGTTTTGTGCTGGCTAAAGCTCGAACCCTGAATTTTCAGGGATATATAGGGCTTAATATGACTTAGATATATTTTTCATATCAATCGATTTGAACCTGTCGTTTTAGTTCCTTAGTTTTGTCACTGACTTACCCACTGCTGATGGTCATCATAATTCTAAGGTACTTCTAGCAGACGCACATAAGCACAAAATTTCAAACGTAATTAGTTGTTAGCCTATCAAGTACCGTGGATGATTCTTTATTTGAAATAGTACCTAGGGAGGTAAAACAAAGAATGTCTCAGATCGCAGGTATTTGACGCCCGAGCCGAAGGCAAGGACGATCAATATGCGATCTGAGGCTTTCTTTATTACCTCCCGTGGTAAGTAATCTTACGTCTCTCCCAGGTCAGGAAGTGGGATTTTCCTCTTAATTTCCTCGTAATTACCTCCTTATGGCCAGTACCTCTAGCACAACTGTGACGCGCGACTCTTTGTCGCGCGACAAATGCTACCTATCTCTTTCAATTCAATATAGTGTGACAGTGACAGGTCATGCTCTGTCGCGCGAGAAACGAAGTCGCGCCCAGTTGTGCTAGCAGTACAGGTGTGACGTAAACTATAAAATGTTATCTAAATGTTAACTCGGTTAATTATTAATTTTGTAGTTATTAAGTATACCCAACCGTTCCCACCCACCTTCATACCATTACAGAGCACTCTACTTCAGAACTGAAACCTTTAAAACGTACATTATAAAATGTTACTATTAACTTAACTCCATCCGTTGCAGGAACCTTGATTAAAGCTCCCAGCGGGGTTTAGTGAAGCATTAAAAATCTTATTATGCAATAACGCGGGTAGTGGGTGCATTTTGCATCTAGATGCAAGAAAGAAAAACAAGTAAGTAACGTAAGTAAACGTCTTTGCTTTTTAGCCCGCTACGGTTTTAAATGTGAATGTACTTTTCACTCCTGCTTTTTAAAAAACCGGTCAAGTGCGAGTCGGACTCGCGCACCGAGTGTTCCGTACAAACTCGTAAGATAGGCGAATAGTGCAAGAAAAACTGTATGGCGGGATAGACTTAACTTTGCTACAGAAAAACTACATCGACATAGGTCGCGGTTAGTTTAGTAGAGTGCGATCACGCTAAGTTTGCAGAGGTCGAAAAAAGGTTTTATTAAAAAATATTTATGGCAACATGGGGAAACCACACTCTAAAAAAAAAATTTGTTGCTCCTAACAAGATCAAGTTACTAGTTATAATCAAGCATCATGGTTCCATATGAGCCCAATAAGATGTTAGATGCACCAACTAAGATGATATTGATTGTTTATCATAGTTCAAGTTCAACGAGTTCTGATTTGATTAAACAAACATAGATGTATAAGGTAATTAATTAAACATGATCGAATCATACAAAGAAGATAATAATGATAGAAACAAGGAATATAATTATTTGTTAAAATTATCATGATTCTAGATTATTGTTTTAATCACTAATGAACTTGCTGTTTCAATTAATCAGCTTTCGTTGACATGTTTAATAATCTTGTTTGTTTTATTTAATTAACACCAACTGAGCGAAAATCTCTCTTAGTTGGCTCAGATTTTTTAGAGTGCACAGCAAGAGTATTATTTAATCTTTATAGTTGGCAATAATTCTTCCTTTTATTAAAGACTGTCCTGAATATTTATATTAGTAGGTATGTAGACACATTATATATGTACGTATTAAACGGAAAGATATTTGCCAAGTGCACGGATCCCGCAAATATCGGGATCCCGCGGGATCGAAAATGTGCAATCCCGCAGGTACCGAGATTAAAGATAGGCTGCGGGATTGGAAGCCCTCTCAGTCGCCGTCCCACGCTGCGCTTACTTACACGTGGTGGCCACTCCGGGACTTTATTGCCCCAACGGCTACCTCCGGGCTGTATGACCTGCCCACTGCTACTTCAACCGAAGGAACCAAAATTAAATGTTATTAAATAACTCCCTCGTGCCCGATATACCGCGTTCCCAGTACCTGTATTAAAATTCCAGATTCTCGATCTAACAAATTCCGCGTGTATCCAATTATCGAAATAAAATAATACGGTGTACAAAATCATTCGGTTACGCGTCGGTTCTCCAGATCCTTTACCTGTACGCACCAGGTACAATAGGGATCTGGAATGAACTTCCTGCTAAGATTTTCTCACTGCGCTACAATATGGAATTTAAAAAATAACTGGCCAAGAGCATGTCGGACCATGCTCAGTGTAGGGTTCAATAGCCGTAACTATAAGGTAATAAATACGATGTAAAAAAAGTATATCAACAAAAGAACGTATCTTTATAGCAATTACGTCCTTTTGTTGAGAAACGCAGTTTATCGGCAATAACTCAAAACCGGTTAATCCGATCTTGTTGAAAATAATTTTCTTTGAAAGTATTAATTAAGCGTTACCGTAAGGTCGGGTTACTTTGGCCAAATATAGGGTAACTTTGCCCACCTTACAAATTACATATCTCAGATCTATAAAGTCTGATAATAAACATAAAAACATGAACGGTCAGCTAAAACCAACCACATGGCAATGTGCCGTAACTTAAATGCAATAATAAAACCTGAATTGAGTTAATCCCTATTGGTCAAAGTTACCCCCCAGGGCGAAAGTAACCCGACCTTACGGTATCTTTGTAATTTTTTTTTATATTTTTCGGACACACGGTTTAGAAGATAGAGGGGGGGACACAATTTTCACAACTTTCGGAGGGATTATTTCCAAAGGTATTCACTTAATCAAAAACATTACAAGAACCTTAAAATGTTTTTGAAAGAACTGTCGAACTATGGACCACACGTTGATATTTTCTGAAAAAATTTTTTTTTACTTCTGTAACATGTATGGAGTGCTCCCCTAAAAATATTCATTTTAGTTGTTGAACTACCAAACTAAGTAGCGGCTCATACAAGACACCTATATTCCAAATTTCATCAATATCCATCGTGTACTTTTTGAGTAAAATGCCTGTGACATACGGACGGACATGATGAAACTGTAAGTTTTTGCCATTTTGGCTACGGAATCCTAAAAAGTTGTAATGAAATTTCTTCGAGACTGGCAACGCATTGGTAGTGCATCTAGTGTTGCAAATGTCTATAGGCGGTGACCATTTTCCATCAGGTGGGCCGTCTGCCTGTTTGCCAGTCGGCAATAGAAAAAGGCATCCCTAGTGGAATCTAAGACTTCGCTCCGTTCGATGAATAAAGAAATTTATTCAAACGACTAAAAATGCTTATTCCGCGATTCAGTGAAAGCAGGCGGTTATTTAGCATTCAAAGCTGAGCTCGCTTCAGGATCGACACCCGGCCGGGAGACAAATGTCGCTCGACATTGCAGGGTTGAACACTACCGTAAATCGGCCCTTCTTTGCTCCTACAGGAATAACTTTGCTCTATACTCGAAAACATATTTAACGGGTTGTTATTTGTTTCTATTACGGGTCCCATTTTATGAGCAAATTTGGTCTAACTTTGCTCCAAGAAATATTTAGTATTTAGGAGAAATTTAGAATTTATTGTTTCTATATATTTGACGGAATAGATAGTGGCGTATTTTTCAATTTATAACGCGTTAGAAAATACATTTTTTATATATAAGACAAGTATGTCTTAAAATTAAAATTTGACAGATTTGTTTCGAATTTTCTAATCTTGGAGCAAAGTAGGAATGTTTTACGGTACCCACCACAATATGGGTCTATTTCAGGTGTTTTTCTGGCTTTTGTTTTTCATTAGTGTCACTCGAATTTTACCGCGGAGGACTGTCGAGTGACGACAACTTTTGATTAAATCATGTGTAGCCTCGGTACCGTCTATCGTTTATAGTAAAAGTCAACTGTGATCCACCGCTTGCTGCTATATTTGCTGGAACACGAATGAAAAAAACCGCCGCTGTCGGAACGCTCTCTGAAATCGACCCATAAAGTTGAGAAAATATCATAGGCTTCGTTATTTTTATAAGGTACATTTTTTATCAATAAAGGAATGTTTATCCGAGTAAAATATCTTAAGTTAAGGATTTTTCTCAAACATGGCATGAAATGTTGACATTACGTGCCTAAAAATAGGCCGCAAAGTACCTCGTTTCCGGTGCGGCTTGACACTTGGAACGTAATGGAATTTCATACTTACATTGCCGGCCTAGGCCGGCAATGTATTTTTTTTTAATTTCCATTTCACATTTATTTGGGCTACAGCATCACGGCATTCAGCCATTAAAAAAACAAAAAACGACGTTTGCTATATTTTGCAGTTTTATTTATTTGAATTCAATTTTAAATTGCAATTGTAACTACACGAATACACATTTAAAATATTTCATCTAAATATTCGCGGTAAAAATGTGAACTGAAACAGCTTTTGCATTGTCTATGGATATAATTGTCACTTTCTGACAGAAAGTTTGTGTGGTTTGTGTTATAAAATATTAAGTAAGGTTATTATAGTAAGTTTATTTATTTCATTGCATATTTGAGAAAAGCACTATACATACCTCGGCGGGAAATGGGGTTGCCAGCCTCGTAAATATGTACTCGGCCGGCAACCCCTCACTTCCCGGCCTCTGCAGTAAAATAAATAAAATAAAATAATTTATTTCTGTAAGTAGGCCCTCAAGGGCTCTTTTACATGTCTTACATTCTTTGTCTTCTTTTCTTTTTGGCGTTAATGTACTATAATGCTTCATTATTTTTTTCCACGTTGTATCTGATCTGATGTGTATGTCACACCAGATTGAGTAAACGACGGTTTGAGTGTAGTTAATGACCTGTTTAGCGACTAGTAGTGTAGTGACTCTGCCTACAAAGCTGACGGTCCTGGGTTCGAATCCCGATAAGAGCAAATATTATTTGTGTGATGATATTTGTTTCTGAGTCTTGGATGTTTTTTGTGCATTTAAGTATTTGTATTTATTAAATATATATCGTCGTCTAGTATGCATAAAACAAGCATTATTGAGCTTACTATGGGACTAGTTCGATTTCTGTAATATTGTCCCCTAATATTTATTTATTTATTTAGACATTACAAAACCATACGCAGACAGCCGGCACTGCCAAAAAAGCGATGCCTTCTAGAAGGTTTTCAAAGTAGTTACCTTTTCATAGTAGACTAAGACTAGCCCTTGCTTCCTTATTGCATGCAGAAACGGTGTATTTAATACTATTGCTATATCATTTAAATAAAAGCCCTAACAATCGGCAGCCCTATTTATTCAGAGGCGAATCGCTCGTAATGAGCGCGCGGAGATTATCATTAGCCCCGTATTTACACATGCACACCCGCTGCCGTCCACACCGCGTTATCTCCTTGATTTAAGGTCCAATTCACGTCACACCAACTGTAGATCCAAATCTGCTTAAATTTGTACGTGCCAACCACTGAAACCAACAACAAAAGAATTTCAACCGTATGTTACAGGCTTCAAAGTTGAGTTTTCGTCGCAGATAGGCAGGGTTGTCGCTTTCGTTATCGTATCAATTGTGAGTTTCGCGATCGCGGGGCGTTCCGGAGAAATGATGCGTAAAAAGGCTTTATTTTGTTTTTTTTTTTAATCGGGTCATGAGGGTAAGGAAATGGCTTAAGTGAGCGCGAAGGAGATTATTTGTCTGAAATTTACCTACTGAAACGCTTAAATACAGTTTGATTCTGTGGGTCTTTGTCGCACGATAAATAAATGTTAAAGCATCCGTCACTCTCACACACTATTGGTCAGAAAGTGCGGTATGCTTTATCATTTATTTGTCACGCGACAAAACGTAGCATCATAAGCCTACTGGAATGCATGGACCACAGTTAGCCGCCTTCCTAATGATAAGGATATTAAAACAATACCAAAAATAAATTGCACATACAAAAGGAGAAACACAAAATGAGGATAAGATTGTATATGTCACAATGACAACAGATAATCAGGTAGAGACCTGGCGGAATTATTTTATATTTAGAAGTAGGTTAGAGTTATTGCTAGTATGTACTATAGTCTTATAAATAATTATAAAAATATGGATTTATTTTGTGATACTTAATAAACAGTAATAATCAAATCGTGTCTCCCAATAAGGATCGTCATTACAATTTATAATAATACTAGCGACCCGCCCCGGCTTCGCACGGTGTTTCTCTATTATATTATGCATGTATTATACATATAAACCTTCCTCCTCAATCACTCTATCTATTAAAAAAAACTGCATCAAAATCCGTTGCGTATTTTTAAAGATTTAAGCATATATAGGGACATAGGGACAGAGAAAGCGAGTTTGTTTTATACTATGTAGTGATGATGATGATAGTGATAAGCATAAAAATAATCAAGACAATGCCAAAAAAATTAAATCCATGTACTCGTTTATTGAGTATAGAGAGAATTATCCAACAAAAGTTTTTCAGTTGACGCTTAAATGTTTCATGGGTCGATTGCAGAAAAAATGTACCTTTTACTTTTTTTGTCAGATCATCGTGTGCCTTATACCATTTTATTCAGAATCATGAGCACCTTTCATATATGAAATAAAGAAAAGTTGTTCTAAATATCACATCTTTTCCGTACAAATTTTGAATCTCAGTTTTGTTACGCCCGAACTAAATATAGGGGAAAATCGTAACGAAACTGATAAAAAAAATCTCAGTTGGGACAACTTTTTACGTAAAAGGTAATTTTTTCTGCAATTGACCCTCATATTCAAGAAACCTTGTAAGGAGATTCAAGTCAAACATGGTTTTTGCCAATTATCATTACTACCTAATTAATCCTCTTGCTGTGATTATTGCCATACGAGTATGTATTTTTTTAATGAAACCTTGTTTTGACGTTACTGCTTGGAGAGACTGTATGATCCTCATGATCCAAGTTGAATAATATAATGAAAGCTATAGAGATGGCACACACGTCTAGACGCCTGGCCTCATACGATATTCAATTAAACTCACTTGTTTACCGTTCGTGTTGTTAGTTTAAACACTGGATTAATTCACATTCGTTGTCAATCATGTGCCCAATATAAGTTGGCCTAACTCTCATTACATATCAATAAATAAACAATATAAATAAATATCGGGGACAATCTTATAAAAATCGAGCTAGTCCCAAACTAAGCAATGCTTGTAACTTATGGGTACTAGACGACGATATACATACGTATGTAGGATAAATACATACTTAAATAGATAGAAAACATCCAACACTCAAGAACAAATACTCGCGCTCATCACACAAATATTTGCCCTTACCAGGATTAGAACCCGGGACCTCTAGGTTCGTAGGCGGTGTCACTTCCACTAAGCTAAACGTGTGTTACATAATTTTATGCCACACCTGGCCATAAAGTGGCTTTTACCGCACGCTACGCTTACGAAAGCCGCTTCGTGGCCAAGTGTAAAGCCCTTGATCGCATATTTACGTCCCTCGCTTGCAGCTCAGGCCGCAAATGTCTGCGATCTCGGCCTTTCTTTGTTTTACCACCCTAGTTGTGTAATGTACTATTAACGATCATATTTGTCCACACCTCTTCGTTTCACCAGAAGTGGCCCACGGCCCGCGTTATGCGATAGAGAGAGACGGTCGGATGCGGTGCGTCCCGTCCGGCGCTCGGACCCGAATGTCAGTTTTGTTTGAAAGATAAACTTCTGTTCCTAGTAGTCGCCGGGCAGCGTTCGCCAATACTACTCATGATTAAGGGAATGCCGAATGCTCCCGAAACATGTCGAGCGAATGTCTCGTCTTTTGTATAAAGTGAGTGATCCGTTTTTATTTCAATATGTTTCAGTCTCGCGGTGGTTTTCTAAGTAAAATTCTGTAAGCACTATTACTTTCCCTCAAGGTGGTCCGGGCCAAGCAACCTGGTTCGATCCCAGGGAACGCCACGGCACCCACCTCCGATTTTTAGAATAGTTAGTAAGACTTGTAAGTTTGTCAGTTGCAAAAAAAGTACTATTACTTATTCAGTGTCATGGGCTAGCTTACAAATGTTACAATAGACACTATACTGGCGGCGAAGTCATGAAACACCTACTGTGTAAACTTTAAATTAATAGGTATTGTTTATTTAAATAATAGGCACGCCTATTTGTTGTGTTTATTGTAAGTGAAACTGATAATAATATGTTTCATTAGCAATCGTTTGCAAGTATTAGCTAATCATAACCATGCGAATTAACTGCATAATTAAATTTCCTAAATGCCGCACTTTAAATGTAATAGCTGTACTACGTAATTGTCGTTATTCATATCGCTAATGCACTTGGTACAAGGCATGTCGTGGTACGGGGGTAAAAAGTTGAGACAACCAATCACAAAATTACTGTCGTTAACATTACGTTCATGTATCGATACCTCCTACGTATACTGGGCCAACTGACTTTTTTACGATTTTCGTTTTTTTGCATATTTGGGATCAAAATACTGATATCTACATGCTATAAAAATTTCGTGAAGAAATTACTGCTAGTTTTCGAAATAAAATGACGTATAGTGAGCCAACTAACACCTTTTTTTAAATTAGGACGTCGTATACTGAGCCAAGTCGCTTGGTCCACTATACGCGGTAGACTTTTCGGGGAAGGTCGGCGCGCGCGTGGTGCAAGTGACAGTTGGCTCAGTATGCTCGCTCGTCGTCGTTGCGGGCGGACGTTGGTCCACTATGCGCGAACGACAGTCGATGCGGCATACGTCTTTTCTACCTACTACGTATAAAAATTGGCTCTTTTGATAATGATTTATTTATTATATTGTTACGTGATTGGTTATTATGTCAAATTAAAAATAATTTCACACAAAATACATCAAAATGAAGCAGCGGAGGGAAAGAAATCTGTTTTTGCCAATTGTAAAGTATTTAATATACTACAAGTGTGTAATGTAATGTCTTTGCTCGAAAATGTAATCTATAATAACTATCAACGTTCCAAGTATAGTAAGAATTATCTAAGGTGTCCGAATGTTTGTCCATTCTCTTTAGGAATATTCGGACACCTTAGATAATTCTTACTATATACGAGTATAATGTTAGAATAGGAAAAAACCAGAACCCAGTCATCACTACTGTAGCAGGACTGAGAATAAAGCAAGCTATCAATAATTAAAATAAATAAAAAGTAAAGAATATTTCCAGCGCCAGACATCTGCCAAAAATGCCAGATAGCGGAACTGTAGGTTTTGGTAATTTTAATCATAATTGAGGTTTTCAGTTACACACACATACCACACCACAGTTTCCTGCAATTAAACCATGAAAAACTGTTGCGAGGTTTTTATTAGTAGTAATAATAAGTTTTATAAGTTAGAATTTAACCAAAGATACGTTTATGTGCATATATATGATATACTTAAATAATAACAAGGGTGTCGCCGACCTGGCAGAAGTTGTTTACCCCTGTTAACTATGCAGTCATCAGCGGAGTCCCACGCCAACTGTATCCAGGTTTAAGCCGCTCAGCGGCTTCCAGCTCCGACGGTCCCAGTTGTGGTAGTTGTCCGGAGTGGAATGGAGTCAATGCACCGTTACAGATTTAGAAAAGCGTGCAGCTTGTAAGGTTAAACAACCGCAAAGGGTTAATTTAAGAGCAGGGAAAAGGTATCCGGCAAAGCGGCATAAAGAAAGTTATTAAACATTAAGGCATGATACCTTTAAAAATTAAGGGGAAGAACACTATAAATTGTGACCTAATTGGGCATGGCCATAGCTGGGTTACCAAATCCGAGTGACACGGTATGTAAAAAGTCATAGGAGAGAAAAGAGAAACAGAGAAAGTGCCATCAAGTGCATATAGCGGGCAAAACGTAAAACAAGGTGCCGCACGCACAAAAATGGTCGCAAAAGTTGGTAAAAACGGACCCAAAATGTGATTAAGCGTAGTTAAACGTAATTCAAACATGCGCCTTATAGCCTCCAACAAGAGACAAGATTCGTGTTAACCTCAACACAATAAAGCAACGTAGCATGGAATTTTAAAGTTAAATTTTCTTAATTACTCACGCCCGTTGTAAAGATGAGTTTAGGAGTCCATCTCGGTTGAATGTCGTCGCATTCTCATGACAATAAAAGAAGAACCCTGAAACAATTCAGAGACGGAATGACGCAATATGTCGTGACAAGAGGAATTTGTCCAACTGGAAAGAATTTATCAAAAAATACTTACCGAAACGCGGGTGAAACGCGACGGCTTAGTTGCAGATGGCCGCCAAATTGACGTCTCGTTAGCACTTCATTTTATAACGAATGTAATACCGAAAGTCCGAAGAGACGAGTCCACCATCCAGAAAACAAGAAGCCAAGCCTCTGCTGAGACGCTCTGGCAACTAACCAACCATCGGTTTTGCCAAACTGGTGGACATAACATACAAAATAAGCTTAGCAGTGTACTGGTTCATAATAAATTGATTCAGGCGTATACTGGTACAAGTGACAAATCAGACGAAAACTAACTGATAAAATCCATTCGAGCACGAGCTTTGAGTTTGTTTAGATATTTAATGGTACATCACACATAAAAGGCATACATAAGTGGCAAGTATAATAAAAATATAGCCATATTCATCTAATTATAGTTTACGACGTATACTGGATCAACTGGTAGTTGGCTCAGTTTATCAAAAACTAGAACTCGTAAATTTCACGTATACTGGGCTAAGTGCCGGTTTTTCAAAAACTACTATTAATTACGAAAAAGTAAATATGTAGATTTAAGCAAAATGTGTTTGTTCATTTCGCATAATTGAAAATTTCATGAAATTATTTCAACATATGAGTTAGTTATGGAACTTTGTACCTTTGAAGAGCCCTCCTGTAAAATCGTGATTTTGCACTTAGCTCAGTATACGTAGGAGGTATCGGTATCTAGTTTTTAACACAACTTACAGAGTTTTTTCTAAACTTTGACATGACAATTTCAAAAGTATTGACGTTGGCTTGTCATATTAATAAACGATTTATATGCAAAACTTATTTGTTCGTTTAAATGGCTAATGATACTACTTCGCTCTGTCTCCGACATCGTTCTCGGATACATGACACTCAGACTAGGGTTGCCAGGTGAGTCGCGAAAAAATACCGGACAACCCCAAAAAGGGGGGAAAAATACGTTTTTTTTTATACTAATACATTGTTCTATCCGGTATGACCATTTATTTTTTACCGGACAGGCCTCGAAAATAACGGACTGTACGCTTAAATACCGGACATCTGGCAACCTTAACTCAGACATGTTCTTTTAGCACTACATCTTTCCACATTTTTTTGAGAGTAATGGAGAGTTGTTGTGCCAAATTTCCTAGATATAGTGGTCTTCTCCATACATGGCAGCCTACTCTCTTGTCGCGGACGCCCAGGCTTCCATTTAAGCTTTATTTTTTCGCTAAGTCATCAATACATCTTGTTAATAATAACGCTGTATTGCCTTAACAATCCACTGAGAGACTTCTATTTTTATACGTACTATTCCCACACATTAGCAATACCTCTGTCGTATCATTTGGTTAACATATTCACCGCCTTGAACTCTATTGCGCGTTGAAATCACAAGTTTGTTTTTGCACGTCGCTCTGAAATAACATCCCGCTTCTGAGACCTGAGAGCACTTTAGTTCACAGCGTGAAGACAGTCTATCTGAAGTGTAGTGTATGTCCTGTAGTTGTATTTACTATCTAAATGGGTAAATATGAGGAACTGTTACTCTCTAAGCTGCTCGGTGACCCTTTAGTTTTGGAAATAGGTATACTTATTGTCGATTTGATTGCAAAAATTAAAAACAAATGTATAATTCCTGCAATTAAACGATCAAAGGGCATGATGAAAATAAATGAAGCTCAAACGTTAACAGTTTACAGTTGCTTTGGCTTGTACACTTTATTCAGTCACTTAGTGTCTTATGTTTTCGTGTGACTATACACCTTTGCGTGAATGTCGGTAGCGGAACTCAAACGTTAATTAAACTAATTTTACATTAACGTTGTGGACTAATACCTTTCCTCATTTATGTAAAAGGGGTATAAATTACTAAAGGACCGAGGCGGTCGGTTGAAACTAATCTTCTGACCCTGGTTGACTCCATTTCAGAACATTTAGATAACGGTATACAGGTCGACGTGTTGTACTTAGACTTTCAAAAAGCATTTGATCGCGTTGACAATGATTTGCTACTGAGAAAACTATGTAATATTGGTTTTACACCTAAGCTGATACGTATGTTTGCCAGTTACCTTCGCGACAGGCAGCAATATGTACAGCACGGATGCTATGTATCTAAACCTTACCATACCCGTTCTGGAGTCAGCCAGGGTTCGATCCTTGGCCCAATGTTGTTCGGCATTTTAATAAATGACTTGGCCTTGGTTCCAAAGTGCGCTAAGTGCTTGCTATACGCCGACGACCTGAAGGTTATTTATGGTATACAGCAACCAGCAGATAGTGAATCTCTTCAAAGGGACATCGACCTGGTATTCCAATGGAGTGTTGATAACAGGCTGCTCTTCAATTCTAAAAAGTGCTCTATAATGACTTTTAGTCGCTCCAAAACTCCCTTGATTGCAAATTATCGGTTAGGCAATGAGCTTATAGAGCGGGTCAATTCAATCAAAGATCTTGGTGTCATTTTCGATCCAAATCTCAACTTCCACGAGCATATAAAAGCGCTAGCTGTGGAATGCTATCGACGATTGGGATTTGTTATCCGTAATAGCCGCGATTTTTTTAACCTTCAAGCTATTAAGATTGTTTACTATGCTCTAGTCCGGAGCAAACTTGAGGCTGCCTCTATGATATGGAGCCCCTACGAGACCTCTTATATCTTACTGTTGGAGAAAATCCAGAAAGCGTTTCTTAGATTTTATTATAAAAAAGCATATGGATATTATCCATTCCTGTACCCTTCCAAATTTCTTCTTGGCACCCTGGGGCTTAACTCCCTAGAAGTAAGGCGTAATTTTGGAGTTTTGTCTTTTGCGAGCAGGATATTAAGAGGAGATTCGGACTGCCTCGATTTAGTGTGCCAACTTGTCCGCTTAAAGGTTCCCTTCCTTTCCAAACCTAAGATGAATCTCCGCCCGCGCCATTGCCACCTGCTTGCAGTGCCAACAACGCGTACAGTGTCGCGTTGGAATTCTCCGCTTATCCGTGCTCTGCAACACCTTAACGCGCTTCTTGCGTCGGCACCAGAATGCGATATTTTTGCATGTAGATGGGCGACAGTTTGTAGAGAATGTCTGAGGTTCTGTGAGGCGATGGATACGCGTCAATCGACCATAATATGTTAATTTGTGTAGCTATAAGATTGGACTTTTTGTAATTTTTGTTGCTATTTGTATTTCGTTGTTTTTTTTTTTTTCTCTAACTACACATGATTTCCACAGTGTCTTAGTTTTAACTGTAATGCTGTGTTTAATATTGAATAAATGAAATGAAATGAAATGAAAGGACGAGTTAATAATTATAATTCGTCTTGAAAAACACAGGTTTGTTCCAATTTAAAGGCTTTTACACACTGCCTATAGAAGCCACACGAGTGCTCAAAACAATATCTATGAATAAACAAGGTATGTACAATAATTCAGCAGATTTGCGACTGTGGCTTTATGAAATAGTTTGTAATTAAGAAATGTATGATATAAATGTCTCTTATGCCACACCTACGCTACGCGTGCGGAAAAAGCCACTTTCTGGCCAAGTGTAGACATAAAATGATGTACACGACACGGGAGGTAACAAAGAAAGCCCTCGATCGCATCGCATATTTACGTCCCTCGCTTGCAGCTCGGGCCGTAAACACCTGCGATCTCGGCCTTTCTTTGTTTTACCACCCTAGTTGTGTAATGTACTATTAACAACAAATACATCGCAAATGATCTTCTGGAAACTCGTTCATTCTAATATCAACAAAGTCTACGTTGCGCCTTCCAATTTGTGGTCTCCATTCAATTTTTATTACGCTCCATTGCCAATCGGTTCTTCAAGCCTAAGGCCATTTGCGCTTAATAAGGCAAACGTCCGAGTGCTCGTCACTGTACCAGTAGTCGCCATCTTGAATCTTATGTCATTAACTCAGGTGACAGCTGGGTGACGGTGCCACCGCCTACGAAGCTAGAGGTCCCGGGTTCAAATCCTGGTAAAGTCAAATATTTGTGTGATGAGCACGGGTTTTTGTCCCTGAGTCATGTTTTCTATCTATTTAAGTATTTATTTATCTATATACGTATGTATATCGTCGCCTAGTACCCATAGTACAAGCATTGCTTAGTTTAGGACTAGATCGATTTGTGTAAGATTCCCCCCCCCCCCCCCCCCCCCCCGATATTTATTTATTATTATTATTTATTATCACTAGAGACTTTGCCAGACTTAATTTACTTTGCCAATCTTGTCCTAATATAGCATCTAAGAAAGAAGCGCGACACACACACACGCACACACGCACGCACACACACACGCACACACACACACACATACACACACACACCCACTTCTAAGTTAAATTGTAAGCAACATCACGTAGAAGAGCTGTGTTCTCTTAGCCAAGTATCAAGTATACTTGAAAACAGACCCCTCTCCCTTCTTACATCGGTTTCCTCATTACTGAGGAACACACTTTTCGGACCAGTTTATTTCGTATGAAAGCAGGCACCGGCAGCGATAATGTAACCTTATTTTAGTTACTGAATAAATGATTTTTGATTTATGACTGATTTTGAGAAACATTTTGTTGTGATTAACTTCTAATAAAGTCTACAGGCTGCAAGTCGCAATGCGTTAACCAAAAATGCGCCGTCTATATCCGTAGTGTGTAGACGCTCTTAGATGACCGCCGTCAACATTTTATTGAAGCTTCCGTGCCTTTGAAGGAACCTTTTACGTCAATTTACCTTAATCAATGGGCCCAGGTGGGCTGCCTCTCCTCGTGTGTGTTTTGTGTGTGTATTCGTGGCAGTAGATACACACACACGATCGCAATATTAGCACCTACAGTTGGCCAACGAATAAATACCTCGTTTTATATTAGACTACCATTTACCCGCAGCTTCGCCCGCCTTATTCCCGTTAATATCCCAAGGGAAGACTAGCGAAATATAAAGTATCCTATGTTTCAATCTAGGACTTGGTCTATTTGCATACCAAAAGTCATCTCAATCCTACCATTAAGTTATTATCCGGTTATTTAGTAACAAACATCCAAACATCTTCACAAACTTTCGCATTTATAATGTTAGTAGGATAAGAAAAAACCGGTCATTTGCGAGTCGGACTCGCGCACCGCGGGTTCCGTACAACGTGAATACTTGAAGAAAAACTGTATGACAAGATAAACTTAACTTTGCTGCTGAAAACTGTTGTCCTCATACATCGACATAGTAGGTCACGATTAGTTAGTAGCAGCAAATAATTTTTCTCAAACATGCAATGAAATGTTGACATTACGTGCCTTATAATAGACCGCAAAGTACCTCGTTTCCGGTGCGGCTTGACACTTGGCATTTAATTGAATTTCATACAACATTGCCGGCCTAGGCCTGCAATGTATTTTTTTTTTATTTCCATTCCACATTTATGTATTTGTGACACGGCATCACGGCGTTCAGCCATAAAAAAATAAATAAACGATGTTTGCTGTATTTTTCAGTTTTATTTATATAAAATCTACATGAAGATAAGATAACACATACGAGTAACATTATAAACAATTTCCAATAATTTAAATTGCAAACTTAATTGCAAGTACACATTTAAAATATTACATATTAATATTCGAAGTAAACATGTATACTGAAAAAATGTTCATTCTGTATTTTTTTTTCTGTATTACTTTTAGTGTCTCTAGAAAATAAAGTTTGATTTGTTGAGTGTTTTTAATATATTTCATTGCATATTTGAGAAAAGCACTATGCATACTTCGGCGTGTAATGGGGTTCCCAGCCTTGTAACTATCTTCATCTGGCCTCGCTTAAGCTCGGCCATCTATATGCACTCGGCCGGCAACCCCTTACTTGCCGGCCTCTGTAGTAATATTCTATATTTGTTACTGAATGAAGCTAAACAAAGGAACGTAAAATGACTCTCCAGGTACTGAAAACATCGATCATCATTTCGATGACTATGGAAATGTAAAGCATAACGTTCCTCGTAAAATGAAATTAAATGAAAATGCCGGCTATTTAATAAGAAAGTCGTAAACCCGTCCTGGTACCTAATTCAGAAAAACGTTGTCAGTCTCGTGGCTAATATTGTAGGTAGTAGGCTGCTATAGCCGGTCGCTTTGTACTTACGTTACAAGCAGTACGCACACATCAACCAGCGTGGTACAGTCAAGGGCGCCAATATGTATACAACAGAAAGTTTCAAAAATATGTATAGTCTTATTATTATGGCATGTATGTGTATTACATTAATATGGTATAGATATTTTGAAACGTTGTGTGGATATTTATCTTTGCCGTTGACATACACAGAAATATATAGAAGGAAATAGTTTGTCGATCTGTATGAGAACCAAGCGTGTAACATTTTTCGCTTGGCGTTTGACGTCAAAAATGTAATTTAGTGATGGAAAACATACATTTTCCAATTCATTTGGTGGTATTTGAACAATGAATTATACCATTACTCTCAAATTTGGAAATCTGATAATAATATGGACAGCAACTGAAGTTAACGGCGTGCTAAAATTTTTAGCACGCGAGGTGCATACCTACACTTTTTCCTTCTACTTATGTTCTAATTATGTGTTTTTCTGCTGATGACATAGTTTAGATACCTACTTTTAATCATATTCTTACGTTGTATCATATATAAATAACAAAGACATTTTAGTTCTCAATAGTGCTACTAAATCCCGGCGTCGACGTAGTTAAACGCGCAACTTGCTCGTAAACCGACGGAAGGTACGAACTACCGTCAAAAAATGATCAATCCAAAACCGGCGCAAGATTGAGTAAGTTTTTATGGGCACGTAATTCTACAGGCTCCATATTCTTCCAAAACCTCCTATATTACTTTATACTGTCATCCAAAAAACAGCCTTAACAACAAACGCGTAAGGTCCAAATTAAAAGGAATGTGATCATCTAGTAACGCATATTAGAATGTTATCTAGAAAATTCGGCGTTATATCGGAGTAATTTTAGCAATGTTTTATTTCACTCGATTCTATCATCGCAAATTCAACCGTAGCCTGTAAGTAGTAAAGTTTATTTTAAAATAAATGAGATCAATGGAATACGTATTGGGATTTTTTTGGGGCAATCGGGTACTCTTTACGAGATAATGCGCCGTAAACCTAACTTGTTCTTTGGAGAAATTGTCCTGAATGGTTATTCATAATTCTGCCGTCAATCGTCCTTAACGTAATTTGAACTATGAACTAGTAATAACAGTTTCTGGAAGGAGGACAATAGAGAGATCTCTCTCCAGGCGGGTGTTGTGCCTGGGGACCGAAATCCGAAGGAAGTTGGTTGAAAGCGGTATAATGTACTTAGTGTTAGCGTTATAAACAATTCTACACCGTGGGCCCGTATAACCCGACCAACTTTAACCATAGATTCTAACAACTATTAGAAGTAAAAAAAGTTATGTGACGTGTAGTCGATTAACGCTTACTTTCCGAGATATTCATAATTTTTAAAATAAAAACTCCCAAGTGTGTAACAAGCCCTAATAAATGTGACTAAGATACTTTTACTGATTTTTTAAAATCCTTTAACTAAACAGCAAGTAACCTTCGCAGTATTAGATGGTAAGCGATTACAAAGCCAAAATATTGACCTTTCGTTCCCATTTTAGCTTTTTGTCCTTTTTAATAACTTTTCCTCCAGTAAGGACATGTTTATAACGAGGGACTGAATTTATTCATTTGTTTTGTTCCATAAGACCATTAATGTAAAATGACAAAATTCGACCTATGTTGATGTAACGTTATTTACTTGTAATACCATCAGGAATACGTGGTTAATGTATCCATTATAGTTTTCGAGAAAATGTGATAAAACCGATAAAAGGGACACATTTCACTACGAGGGGGGGTGTTGCGTCAGGTGGAGAGGGGGGGAGAGTTGTGAGTTTTGAACACCACACCCAAAGGTATCATGCCACACAAGTTTGAAAACTTTATTAATTTGTTTGTCTGAAAAACACATAATTACCACACTATAAAGTTGGTCGGGTTGCACGGGCCCACGGTGTATAGTGCGATGCAGAACAGTATGGGAATTGTGCCGTTTGTATGGGCGTTGACGTTAGCGCCATCTGTAGTGGAATTGCTGTAACTGTCTTCTTCTTTCAAAGAGTGTCGCTAGATGGCAGTGTCGCCACAAGTTCGTAATCAGAGATACTAGAGATATGGTACTAGTCTAAGCGGGAGTGGCTCTCTCCGCGATTTCGCCGCGCGGCTACTGATTCCAAATTCTGCCCCTGCGGAGGGGCTTAGCCAGCGACCAGAAAGAGCACTCGTTATGCGATAGAGAGAGACGGTCGGATCCGGTGCGTTCCGTCCGGTGGTCTGATCGTCATTTTGAGAAGAAATTTGATGACACCCTTTTTTAATCCCATAATATCTTAAAAGGAAGTTTATTCCAGATCCGTATAATAAAGGATTTATAATATGGGTGTTTATTAAAATAATAATGATAACTCCGCGAGACAAAAGGAGACTAGGCGTGTGCTGCGACAGCGCAGCGCTGGTTTTCAGTCAAGCCCTTTTCTTATTCTGGATCACATTTTCACTGTTCACGTGTCAAGTTATTTTTAGGACGCGATTGACGGTATGGTTGTGAATTACTCTACTGTAACGATCCAGGAACAATATTAATAGGGCTGAAATGTATATACGTCAAAAACGTAGAATGTCGAATACGTGACCGGTTTGGCATTAATTTCTGCTGGTTAAGCGATTTATTTTTTTACGATTAAGGTCTCTGCCCACTACACCGTATCATACCATGACCGTTCTATGAACGTATCAGACACGGTATGACAAATTCCGGTCGGTGACGAAACGTGCTAGTGGGCATACTCTCATACTTTTTAATACAAAGAATATTTATTTTGCCTGACACTTTCATAGTACGGTCATGGTATGATACGGTGTAATGGGAATAATTTAGCTTGACTTCAAAGAAGAAAAAATAACAATGGAAGAGAACGGATTGAATCGCGTATATTACTACATTTTAAGTTCCGACCTTTCGTAAGCCTTTTCAGCGTTCGTGGTCGCGGGTAGACTAAGAAAATCATAAATTTCCTCTGTCGAAATTACTGTTGTGCAAACCTACCCAGTTTAAAAAATACAAATTCAAAATTAGTGTTGCCAGATG
The DNA here is from genome assembly GCA_947034925.1 of Eudemis profundana. Lineage (NCBI taxonomy): Eukaryota > Metazoa > Arthropoda > Insecta > Lepidoptera > Tortricidae > Eudemis > Eudemis profundana. Next base: position 25,379,407 of record OX344802.1, read on the forward strand.
GGCCTTATGTGTAAAGATGTATACACACATGCCAGAAGGGCTTAAAAACCTAATCTTAGAAATAACTAGCGGCGCTTCCAAAAGGCATACTTGATAAATATCCTTGGCGTCTTCTTTCTTATCAAATTTAAGTTGTTTTATTACTATGAGTGATAATCGCGGAAACTGAAGACAATATAATGGAAGAGAAGTATACTCAGAGTTTCTCTGTGAGACCGAATCAGGAATGAGGAGGTCCATAGATGAACTGGACTGCGTTATGGAATAAGCGATCAAGCGACGTTCGGTTGAAACCGAGAAAATGAGCTCGAAAGATTTCAAATTTGAATTGGTCGCTGTAGCTGCATTTTTTAAGTAAAAACTTCAATTTTAACAGTAAACCTGTAAAAGTGTTTCTAGTTGTATACAAGAGAAAAAAAATCACTGTATTTGTTAAAATGTTGAAGTTATTGGCGTTTTTCCGCTTAATTCGTTATTGCACTAAATCTACGATGAAGGGAATTTATTACGCAGTAACGTACTATGCGACATATTTGTCGCTTGATTCTTTAATGCAATTTGTTTCTGGTAAAATCAATAATGGAATAAGATTAAGTTCAGACATTTTAATATATATATTTGAATGTAAATGAGTCAAATATTGTAGATAATAATTGTATTTATTGCAAAAAAAGGGTCAATTACAATGTTACGTACAACAAAAAAAAATGTACTAACTCGAACAGTATTAACTGTTTTAAACAGTACCTATACCAAATATTTTAGATACCACTACATAGTATAAAACAAAGTCACTTTCTCTGTCCCTATGTCCCTATGTATGCTTAAATCTTTTAAACTACGCAACGGATTTTGATGCGGTTTTTTTTAATAGATAGAGTGATTGAAGACGAAGATTTAGATGTATAATACATGCATAATATAATAGAGAAACACCGTGCGAAGCCGGGGCGGGTCGCTAGTTATTTATGAACAGTAAAAAAATCCTTTAAAAATAAAGTCGTTATTATGGCTTAAAGATATAAAATACTAAGCTGTTTATTCTTTCAATGTCAAAATCTAAGGATCCATTAAAACCATCAACATCTTCTTCTAAATAACGAGACCCAATTAAATTTTGGTAAAAGCATCTGGCATCAGAAGGAATGAGGTGCAGGAGCGATTGTATATCATTCAGTTTCGGTTGTGCAATAGGTTTCCCTTGTGGCCAAAGTTGTTCATACAGACTGGATAACTTTAATGTGGCACAATTTTGACCTCTTTTGGGTCTTTTAGTAAGATCAACTTCTTGAAGGTGACCCCCGTGATTGGTTGAAAGAAATATCCGACCAGGTTTATCCTTAAAAATGCATATTTCTTTAGTTTTAAGCCAGCTCACAGAATTTCCGTCAACGTCTTTTTTTAGGGTTCCGTACCAAAATGGTAAAAAAGGAACCCTTATGGTGCGACTCTGTCTGTCTGTCTGTCTGTCTGTCTGTCTGTCTGTCTGTCCGTCTGTCACAGCAAGATATCTCAGGATCTACTGATGCTATCGACTTGAAATTTGGAATAGTGTTAAGAACTGCTAACCCGAGCTTATAGGATGTAAAAAAATTCTTGTAACTTTTTTACTTTTTTTTTAAAGGGGTCCGTAATGAGACTTTGCAAATTGAAAGTAGGGCTATTATATCGAGTGAGGTATCAAATGAAAGGGCTTTATTTGTAGATTAAAACAGTATTTTTGTATTTTTTTTTAAATAAGTAGTTTTTGATTTATGGCGAAAAACGTTAAAAAAAATACCGTTCCCCCCTATTATCTTCGAAGTTACTGAACAAAAAAATCTGTAATAATTACCAATTATTAATGTCATCTTATATATTACAGGAAAAATATAACGATTTTCCTAACTTGCACTGTTTTTGAGAAATTTGCAAAAATTTTAACACATACTTATTTGCTCCTACTAAACTAATCGCCATATAGTTTTTCTTGAACTATTCATGTATCTACTTATGAGTTTGTACGGAACCCTCGGTGCGCGAGTCCGACTCGCACTTGGCCGGTTTTTTCTGTTTACTATTTTCGTCATCATTTTAGAAACACCCACAAAGTCATTTTTGTTCATATTCGTAGCTGTCAACTTATTTCTTTTGCGATAACTGGTCATCACATCCATGTAATCTTGGGGAGTATAAAGTCGTGTATGAGTCTTCAAAGATGATTCGATATCACTGAACTCGCTATCGTTTTCTAAGAAACTGTGACCGGGAACCATAAACCGTAGTGTGATTTTCTCTAAGTTTTCATTTTCTTCCAGTACTGCAAACAGTAATAATGTTACTTTGATCACCTTCACCACACGAATCTGACCAAAGAATTAGTTCTTTGACTTTAGAATCTAGATTCAAGGATACATGTTTGCGTAAAGAGGAACCCACTTCCTGTGCTCCTCTGCCCGCAGTACCTTCTAGGGTAGGTACGAGTAAGTAAGTATTTATATATGTAGATAGTTATGTAGGTACCTCATCATGCAGCTCGATGTATTTATTTTGTGCCCCGTTTGAGACGTCAACCGAAGTAGTATCCTTAAAAATAAAACTTCATTACTATTAGATAACAACAGTATTTTCTATATAAATACCTATTTACTTAGTAGGTTAAAAAGAAAAAGTAGTATCAAATGATTCATGTTAGATTCTATGCCTATAGAACATATAAAGCTATGGTTCAATTAAATACATATGTAATTAACTTTCACTGATGCTATTTTCATTTTATGATTTGTATGAATAAAGTAGAAAATAAAATAAAAATAAATAAATAAATAAATAGTAGGGGACAATCTTACACAAATCGAACTAGCCCCATAGTAAGCTCAATAAGGCTTGTGTTATGGATACTAGACGACGATATATTTAATAGATACAAATACTTAAATACATAGAAAACATCCATGACTCAGGAACAAATATTCGTGCTCATCACACAAATAAATGCCCTTGCCGGGATTCGAACCCAGGACCTCTTGCTTCGTAGGCAGGGTCACTACCAACTAAAGCTAAAGCGGTCGTCAAAAAATGTTTTCATGCGGTTGCTTTGATGTGAGAAATAGTAGGTACTTACCTGCAAGGAAGTTGACGTCGAGACATTGTTAGATAATGTAGAAATCAAACGGTAACCCCGCGAATTTCTGTTAAATTTGTCCATTTCCAACACTTTTTAATGATTATCACTCAAAAATGTGACAATATGTAGGTAAACATATCCTTTCGTCGTCACGTCAGACTCGCTAATGAGTAATGGAGACAAATAATAAATAATGCAATATCGAATCAAACGCCAGAAATTGGCGCTTAGTTCTCAATCAAGCGAAAGATCGGTGATTTGAGATATGTAAAAACGAATTAAACGCCACATATGGCGGTTAAATCGTTATTGCGTTTTTAAATAAATAAAACTTAACGAATTAACGACACATTTAGGCGTTTAATTCGTTTTTGCAATTTAAAATATATGTTTATACATTTTGTAAAAGTAACTTTGGCGCTTAGTTCTCTTTTACTTAACGAGTTTGTGCACAGGCCCATACATATTTTGATGTGTCGCTTGATTCTACCCCTTATAATTAGGCTTAGATATGATTTTTGAACACAGAAATTGTTGAGTACGTAGATTATCAAACCTAGAATCGACCTGCATTCATAACTTTTTTTTTTCGATTTTGTCGCTTAGTTCGTTATTCCATAACGCAGTTACTGAAGTAACCGAGATAGCTCGAAGAACTGCGAAACCAAAGTGCAACGGCCTAGACACATTGCTCGAAAAACAGACGGCCGCTGGATCGACAACTTCTTGAATGGCGATGACGCATAAAAACAGAAAAGAACCACTTTGATTCCTCCTACGAGGATTGTTTCTGAATAGGTCTGATAAAGTTATCCTAAGTAGGTTTCACTTAATTTATGCCACACCTGGCCATAAAGTGGCTTTTTCCGCACGCTGCGCGTACGGAAAAAGCCGCTTTCTGGCCAAGTGTAGACATAAAATGATGGACACAACACGGGAGGTAATAAAGAAAGCCCTCGATCGCATATTTGTATTACCACCCTAGTTGTGTAATGTACTATTGTGACATCAAAAGTAACCATATTTTTTTATAAATACCACAACTTAATAGGTTACTAGACTCATATCAAATTTGGTGCAATAAATGATTACTTTCTGTAGTATTTTTTTAAGAAATCAATACTTTTCGATTACGGTTTATTAAAAGTGTTTGTGTGTGTGTTACATATTTTTAATTGATAATTTGTCATATTTTTATTTTATTTTGAACTCTGAAAACAGTGTCGGCCACGATGTGATGTCACAGGATCGTAATCGAACTTCATGTCGAATCTTATACGAGTGAAACTCGCCATGTAGCTTTGCTTTGCTGTGACATTGACATAAGTGACTTGGTGGTTTTTGAGGTTGTGATCGTAATCGTTTCGTTTTGATTGATTGATTACTATTAGCATTCCCCATGAACGCTGGATAAATGTCAAATGTTTGTTTTCGGTTTGAATGACGTCACACCACAGATAATCTAAAGATTAACATAGCTAGCATCGTTTTCGCCCCGTTACGAAAGTTTAAATTTTAAATTATAATTTTTCGGTTTTCTAGGTCGTAAAAAAAATAGAGCATTATTTTTTTCCGTTAATCAGATACTAATCAATAATAAGACAAACTTTAAAAATGGATCAAGTAGTCTATTTGAACCAGTGTAGTTATCACGTTAATATGAGCCCACTTGGGCCCCTTATGTTTCGTATTACAATCCAAGGGAATACTTCCCTAACCCGTAACGGCCCGAGCTGCGGCCAACTAGATAGCATTAACTTTTACGGCCCCCATAAAAGTTCCTTTAATGCTGAAATTTATATTCACTATACGTGCTAAGTAATCGGACTACTGCCCGGTACGGTTACTTTATAAAAGTATCTGTCAAAAAATATTTCTATGCCACACCTGATAAAACGCACGCTGCGCGTAAGGAAAAAGCCGCTTTCTGGCCAAGTGTAGACATAAAATGATGTACACAGCCCTCGATCGCATATTTACTTCCCTCGCTTTCAGCTCGGGCCGCAAACTTCTGCGATCTCGGCCTTTCTTTGTATTACAACCCTAGTTATGTAATGTACTATTACGTCACACCTGGCCATAAAGTGGCAATAACCGCCCACTACGCCTGCGGAAAATCCAACTGCATGGCCTAGGGGAGACGTATTTTTTTGTTCTTACCACGGGCGGTAATAAAGAAAGCCTTGCCTTCGGCTCGGGCGTCAAATATCTGTGATCTGAGGCATTCTTTGTTTTACCGCCCTAGGTATTTAATTATTGCTAAAACACTAACAAACGGAATTCATCGGCCCCAGCGTCTTTGTACAGCTAACAGTACCCTCAAATTGCAGCAAACCGTAAATGGGTGAATCAACTTTTCTTTGCTTTATGCAAAGCTCTTTCTCCTTATTTGATCACCTTTTGCATGTTTTAACATGATTTAAATCGAATAAGATCTTACATCTAAAGATAGATAAGGTAAAAATAAAACTCGTTTTTAACAAATAAATAGGGTGACCCAGTGGACGAACCCTTATTTTCATACAAAAGTGGGGGACAGCTATGTCCGCTGGGTCAGTGCTTATAAACAAGTTATAATAAACAAATTATAATAAAAAATATTTGCATTACGTAGCTTTATTATCTGTCTTTTAAATGAGCATACACTTTATTCAAAAAACACCCGAATAAAGATTTCCTTTCAATTTTAGTCGAAGGTGAAATTTTGTTGACAAAGAAAAGTTTATTCACAAAAATGTATTCCTCCAGACCTTTAAACGTTTTCTTTATTTCTTCGCCAAGTCAATTATCTATTAACGCCCTCAAACCCAACAAACCAATTTCGTGAGAAACACTCACAAATAATCCACGCACTATTTACACAAGATCTTATCAACTAAAGAACAACTTCCCGACCAAACAGTAATTTTCTAGATCGTTCCATTTGTAGCCGACATCAAATAAATGCAAAGTTCATAGCCACTTCACACCCACCTCCAAAACGTCCGAAGTAGGTATATTTAGTTAGAGACTTGTTATTTTTTTTGATAAGGTGTTTACAAATAGAGGTTTATAGTCCCCGTATATCAGGTGTACGGAAGGCAACGATTTTTACCACTATTTGTTTGGTTTGTGTATTGGTATAAAGAGATGCTGTGGTGTAGGGTGTTCGAGGTCGGATTTACCGTGGTTTTTCAAAGGAGTTGTTGCAAATCACTTGTAAGGCTGTGTATGTTATGATCCTTTTTTCGCCATGTTACAAGCAATTTATTGACTAGAAATGTTAGTTATTTATTTATCGTATGGCATAGTAATGTCCCTGGAAGTAATATGAAAGTATTAGTATCATTAAGATTAAGATTTAAAACTTTGCCCGTTTCAGATAGGCCAGTTTACTGTCGGTTTTTTTAAGCCTGACTAACTTGCAAGCCTTATTGACTGTAGAAAAAATCACCGGACTAGGTGGGGGCCGTGGCGTTCCCTGGGGTCGAACCAGGTCGCTAATACCGATATCAAACGAGGGAATGCAGTGAGGTTGGATGCGATACCAGACGCGCCTTTTCGCCCAAAAGGCTCAGCTCAACCATCACTCACATGACGACCGCTTTAGCTTAGTTGGTAGTGACCCTGCCTACGAAGCAAGAGGTCCTGGGTTCGAATCCCGGTAAGGGCATTTATTTGTGTGATGAGCACGAATATTTGTTCCTGAGTCATGGATGTTTTCTATGTATTTAAGTATTTGTATGTATTAAATACAGGGTGTCCCTAAAACCAACTTTTATACGATCAGGGCTGATAGACCAGCTCATAAGAACCTAGATTAAGCAAATTTGACCTTAGTAAAAATCTCTTAGTTTTCGAGATATTGACGTTTTTGTAAAACTCGTGCTAAGTGATACCCTGACTCGGTGTTTTGAGTGTCATTGCTAAAATATCAAGTATTTTACAAATCTGTTTTTTGTTATGTGTGGCCAAATAACTATGCTATTGAACGTATTTTCTATTTTTGCTAATTTATTCATGCTGTGGACACAGTACAATAACAAAAAAAAAATATTCGATTTTTTTCAAATTTCACCTCTGACTTCGAACTAGCATGGTGAAAAAAAAATGTACTAACATAACCAGGCACTCAACGTAAAAAAATTGCGCATTTATTGTAGTTTCTAAAATGGTATAAAATTTACTAAACACTAATAATTTTTGAAATAATGATATTTTGTTACAAAATTAACTGTCTGCCGCCTTCATCTCATACGATCCGGTTGAACTAAGTTTGCACCTGGCGTGCTTGACATCACATACAAATTAGGTGCAAACTTCATGTAATCGTCAATATCTCGAAAACTAAGAAATTTTTATGAGGTCGATTTTACTCAGTCTCGTTTTTTATGAGCTGGTTTATCAGCCCTGTTCGCCATTTTGTAAAAGTCGCGAATTTTGATAGCCTGGATCAGTCTTTCGAATGTCATGACTTCAAATTTCAGTATTTTCTTATTCTTCGTATTAAGAAAATACTGAAATTTGAAGTCATGACTTTCGAAAGACTGATCCAGGCTATCAAAATTCGCGACTTTTACAAAATGGCGAACAGGGCTGATAAACCAGCTCATAAAAAACGAGACTGAGTAAAATCGACCTCATAAAAATTTCTTAGTTTTCGAGATATTGACGATTACATGAAGTTTGCACCTAATTTGTATGTGATGTCAAGCACGCCAGGTGCAAACTTAGTTCAACCGGATCGTATGAGATGAAGGCGGCAGACAGTTAATTTTGTAACAAAATATCATTATTTCAAAAATTATTAGTGTTTAGTAAATTTTATACCATTTTAGAAACTACAATAAATGCGCAATTTTTTTACGTTGAGTGCCTGGTTATGTTAGTACATTTTTTTTTCACCATGCTAGTTCGAAGTCAGAGGTGAAATTTGAAAAAAATCGAATATTTTTTTTTTGTTATTGTACTGTGTCCACAGCATGAATAAATTAGCAAAAATAGAAAATACGTTCAATAGCATAGTTATTTGGCCACACATAGCAAAAAACAGATTTGTAAAATACTTGATTATTTAGCAATGACACTCAAAACACCGAGTCAGGGTATCACTTAGCACGAGTTTTACAAAAACGTCAATATCTCGAAAACTAAGAGATTTTTACTGAGGTCAAATTTGCTTAATCTAGGTTCTTATGAGCTGGTCTATCAGCCCTGATCGTATAAAAGTTGGTTTTAGGGACACCCTGTATATCGTCGTCTAGTATCCATAACACAAGCCTTATTGAGCTTACTATGGGGCTAGTTCGATTTGTGTAAGATTGTCCCCTAATATTTATTTATTTATTTACTGACTCCAATTCCTTGTCCAGCAAAATCCCACATTTTTCTGACATGCAAAAGATTGACAAATCAATTTAAGTTACCGGTTCGTTAGAATCAAACTACACAATTGGCTATTTGACATTTTTTTTTGTTATATGTTATAGAAAGACCTCTCAATAATATAAATATTAGTGAAAAATCCACCTCAATATCATAAAAACTCACCGAGATTCTACAATGTTAAAATATCATGTTCAAACTTTCCCAAAAACGTGACGAAACGCTCCATACTGAAACCCATTGTAACGTGACGTCACGAGACATACGTTGTTTGGGTAAATAAAGAACTTTGTTCTGCAACTATGTTAAAACTTGCGTTTATTGTTACGGTTTTATAACAAAATATACCATACATTTTATGGATAATAGTATTAATAGTTTTTAATATTTTTATACTTTCCATCCTATGCCAAAAGCACATTTCCCGGACAAGGGCTTCAAAAACATATGAAAATCTGTTTATGTCATGTGCATTTAACATTGTAAGCTCTTGAAGTGCATTCCACGTCTCGTATGTTTCCGTTTCCGCGTACGTTTGAGCAATATAAATTTAAAGCACACAAAGGCTTATTGCTTTGCTACGGCGTAGCCTCGTAGCAGTTGTAGCACTTGTGGCGCGTAGCACTCGGAGTTAGTGATGGGCGATGAAGGAAAAAATATTTACTTGTTTAAACTTTATTGCACAATACAAGAAAGTGCAAATGGCAGACTTAATGCCGTAAGGCATTCTCTACGAGTCAACCATTAGGGTAAACAGAGACATCATAGGTGTGGGATTTTAATTTATTTAAGGTTAAAAATAATAAACTACCTACATACAGTAGATATATATATATATATATATATGTATATATATATATACACATAAAATAAATATTTATCATGTTTCTTAAATGATAAATTAGTGTGTGGGGTATGCGCTAGGAGCGAACAAGGGTAACGATGACATATCGACCTTTATCGTATATTTTTATTCTTTAAGGCAATTCGAGTTGATCGCCTTTCCATAGAGACCAAAAGAGGGTCATTGTTTGCTTTAACGACATCAATTAGGTTTGAAATGTGTTTTATTTTATAGTTTTACACATTTTATTTCCGCGAAATGACACGAGAACTCTCAAAAAACCAAAAAAATATATAATTTTCGCAAAAGACGTTTAGTTTCAAATGATGCTGATAGTGTAAACCTTACATGCCCAATCCTGTTTTTTTGAGACTTCTCATGTCTTTTTGCGCCAACAAAAATATCAAGCTATAATACAAATGTTTATATCCTTAAAACTATCATGTAACAATATTTAATTCTAAAGCTACATTGAGCAGTATTGACACATAAAAATTAGTAAAAGTTTTATTGAAATGTAATTATAAAATAATTTATTGTAAAATAGCTCTTTTCAGTAAGTAGTAAAGTTAGCTATTTCTTAAAATTATTAAATGGTACTTTGACACAATCTGGTACGTTATTATATAATCTGATTGATAAATGTTGAATACACACAGACGTGTGCGGTCCCATTCTTTGGAATATTACCTCAAATTCAGTTTTCTTAACATAAAACTTTTGCAACGTCCCCATCTCTAGTTCCGCTAGTAGCGAGCCACTCGTAAATAGAGTCAAACTTTTAAATGGAAACCACTAAAACTGCATGAATGTCGTACCGTCTGGAACTGACCACTCCTTGTCAATGCACTTTCAACTTTGTCACACAAGACTTAGGATTTAAATTAATTGAATCAGTATAAGGGGTCTATGGTTAGTGCAAATTGTATCTTATATTAATAGTGATATGGTTGCATTTAGTTTGTAGGGGTATGGTTTAGTTTAGTGGATCACGTAAGGGTGATAACATTGTCTGGGTTTGTTAGGACAAGGATGCAGCTTGCACGACGTACTGTGACCGGATGAATTTTTCATACTTTGTATCGAACGACGTCATTATTTGTTACGTTCGTTTAAATGTACCTTATGGATATTGTCGCTTGCGTACTTCTATCTTGATGTACTATAGTAACGGAGTCAGATACGACGCAAGCGACAATATCCATAAGGTAACTTTAACCGCGGAACGTCACATTTTTATGTCTGATATTCGAAATAGCATTCAATAAGGTGTTATTGATTTTTGATATGAGTTTTCGAATCACTTGACTAATAATATTGAATTAGAATCGTAAAAAAATGCCAGCATAGAAATGCTGTTGTCTACATTCTACCCTTTCTAATCTTTGCAAAGATTCAGCTATTCACTTTAATTCTCTGCAAAAACAATGTATATAGGTTACCCGCCTGTGACGTCTGTCCCAAGTTCACCCATTTGAAAGTATTTGCAGCATATAATAGCAGTAATTTTATTTCCTACAAAAGGTACATCGCGCGCTTGAATGTGTCCGTGTACGAACGCACTACAAGGAAATAAATAAGAATGCGTGAGAATGCTCCAGTATGGATTGCACTCACACAGACGTGCTATCGCGCGTATAGACGCGGCGCGAAAATAAAAGCATTATAGTAATAAAACAACTTAAACGGATTAAATCGCGTATATTACTACATTTTAAGTCCCGACGTTTCGTAACCCTTTTCAGCGTTCGTGGTCGCGGGTAGACTACCCGAACGTTGAAAAGGGAAACGCTGAAAAGGGGGGACTTAAAGTGTAGTAATATACGCGATTTAATCCGTTTAAGTTGTTTTATTACTATGAGTGATAATCGCGGAAACCGAAGACAATATTAAATAAAAGAATTACTAGAAATCGAAAAACGTGCTAGGGTCTCCTGGTGGTGGCGACTTTACTTAATCCGACACCGAAACCTATTTTGTTATAATTGTCAGTCACCCAGTGACTGTTGTATCACGACGCAAACCGGCTGCTCTACAACTCTGTATAAATACCATCGAAATATAAAAAGTATGGAAGCGTAACTGTCGATCAAAATCGGCCCCACGAAATACGTACCAAAGGGGTGGGGCTAGTACTTGTCTTGAAGAAAACACTATAGCATCAAATGAATTTCTCACGTCTGTAGGCTTGTAAATTGTAACCAATCACAATTTTTGCCTTTTAAACGATATGCAACCTTTTTGAAATTGCGTCTTCTCAAACTTAATGATCTAATTATTAACAAAAATTTAAAACAATAAATAATAACAAATCAGCATTGCACGTGAACAAGTAATAACATTTTTCTACTCGTCGACTTTAATCTTTCCATTAGGATCCCATAGACTAAACTATAAATGCTAACTTTTCAATGTTATTTAGTCCATGACACTCTCTACTCAACTATAATATTTATTATAATATGCTTTAGACAACTATAATAATTTTGAAAATAGAACTTTCAAATTTAAAAAAGTGTATCCTTGTGTAAAAACCTCCTTTTAATGCAAATTCGATGATTAAATGCGTTTCAGAACGTAACACCTGTCAAATTTGCCTCTACTTAAACACGCTCCTGCCACGCGATTGGTGCAATTAGTCCTGTAATGAGCCAATCACAAACCGCTTTACAACCAATGCTGCCGCTCAATTGTTTTCGGCCTTTAAATAAAACTTTGAATGAATAGTTTTAGTGGAAGTACGGTGATTGTGATAGTTTATTTGACTTACAATACAAATAAAAATGAGCGACAAGGTGAGTTGACTCATAGAAAAAGTATTGTATACAATAGTTACATAATTAGCTCTTAAAGTTCTCGTACCTTACATAGGCCACTCGGCAAGCCTCGTGGCCTAAACACGGTACTCGACTTTAAGAGCCTTCATTATGTTACGATTGTATAAAATACTATTAGTATTCGGGGGCCTAAATATATCGGTGCTCTCGTCGATATCTTCGTTCTCTATATGATTCCTGCGCCGTCTTCACATTCGAGGCTTTTAATTGTTTCTGGTGCCTCTTAGCCTAATCGACACGGCTCTTATTAATGAGATTTGCACTTTTACTTTTAACCAGCAACTCTCAAACTTAATACTTGTCATAAAAGACTTTAGATTAGACTCAAACATATAACCTTAACATTAAGTTGGTTATCAGCCCCACTGATACATAAGACGTATTGATTTTAAAAAGTGGGCGTTATGGGACGTTATCTGCTCGAACAAAATTTTCTTAATAGTACATTACACAACTAGGGTGGTAATATAAAGAGAGGCCGAGATCGCAGATGTTTGCGGCCCGAGCTGCAGGCGAAGGACGTAAATATGCGATCGAGGGCTTTCTTTATTACCTCCCGTGTGATGTACATAATTTTATGTCTACACTTGGCCAGAAAGCGGCTTTTTCCGTACGCGCAGCGTGCGCCGCAGCTCAGCGCTCTCAACGTGCTCAACCAAAATCTATATTGATGACTATATTCCACAAAAAAACATATCATCGGGACTGTGTCAGATATTGCGCTCCACTGATCGCGTACGTGAAGAATTAAAAGGCAATTCACAGCTGCAGCAACTAGCGTTATGTCGATATAACCTCTTTTATTTTGGGTTTTTATAATACGTTTGTACGTTAAGTCGTTTTTGCATAATGTGTGTATCGTAGCAATATCGGTAACAAACATAGAGTATCGATTTGAGTAAAAACATCCTAACAGGATCACTACTAAGTTGTTCAGCACCACGAGAAACATATAGAAGAAGCTGAATATTAATACAATCAAACTATCAGATGGTGCAAAGTTACGAATACTTAACTGAACAATGAATGTATAGAACGTTAATATGAATGTGCATTCAACAAAAACTCGAAATATCACTAAATATTTCACGTTGTCTTTGAGTGTCGAATAGTTTCGATATACGCCAAAAACATTTTCAATTAAATTAAGTATTTTTATTGCTTTTAATTCCGTCATATTTTATGTGTTCTCTGAGATATAATGCCACTAGCACACTGAAGTATAATTTTGTTAATTTCATTACTCTAAGTGTGTCCATTAAAATTCTCTTTACAAATTAGAAACACATAGTCAAAATATGGATTGACGCATAAATGTTAGCTTATTATGTTCACCATATACACATGTACAGTTGGATTCACTTAAATATTAGATGGTATTTAAATAGATTTTATTGTTCTTAAATGTCGCGTATGAATGTGAATGATGCGGCAGCAATAGCGCGGTCGAGTGCCGACTGAATAAAAATGGTAGCACTAATATTATATTAGAATTGTATTTTATGTACGTTAAGTATTTGAGGAGTACATTACGTCAGTTTACCACCGTGCCAGAATGCCCCGCAAGTTTCTTGGTCAGAGGCAAATATAATACTATTACGTAAGTACCCAGGGCTCCGAAAAAGTATTAGTACTTCAAAATAACAATAATGCAAAGTAACTAAAACGAAATTAAAATTAAATATACTATAAACTAAAATAAATCTAAAAATGGCCCCTGCGGCATGGTACCGAAGATGCTGGCAGCATTTCTTCGCTGGATTGTGAGGCCGATGCGTTGAGCAAGGAAGCTACCAGCTCTTCGGTCCCTCGTGGTTTCTGTGAGTCTCTTCGACAACTGTCTAACCATCTGCCCTAAACATCTGGCCGTCTCTCTCTATCGCGGATTTTCTTTTTTGCCGATCGTGGTGTGCAGGAAAATGCCACTCAAACCTAGAGTACTAGGTGGGTTAGTGGCTATAGTGGGTTAGTGGCATTTTCCTGCACGTCTATCACTATCTAAGCGCCGTGAGGTAAAATTACCTACGCGCCACGGGCAATGTCAAAAATGGATGGATGGATGGATTTCTGAAGAATATTTAAAAGCAGTTCTAAACGACATGGTTGAACTGCAGCAGTATGACGGTGTAGTTGAGGACTATGGCGAGCACGTCGACGAGCAGCGGCGCCTGCGCCGGCAGCGCGCGCAGCAGCCGCACGTGCACCGGCGCCGTAAGAGCCACGCGTGACACCGCACGAGCTGCGCGCGCGCTCTCAGCTGCCTCGTCACCTGGAATTAAAAGAAATTGTGAAATTACCTTTTTTATGCTTACACAAATGCTATAGCTGCTCTTGGAGCTATCGCAATTTTCGGACTACGTGGCGATAAGTAGGCCTCAGCAAATATCAGCACCACGGGCGTGTAACTGTGAAGTCACTAGATGCCTGCAAGTTCTTTCGTGAGTTGAGAGTTGGCGGTGTCCATATGATTTTTTTCTTAAAACAATGATAATGACCGACCGACCTAATGCCATAAGATAGTTTAGTATCCCGTAAACAATACACAGTTCACAGTTCAGGTATACGTTTTGCTGTATAATATTCGACCATATCAAAGATCGTGGGTGTACGTTCGGGTGAACAGTCTTTCACTCGACAGCAGTAGCCGGCGAGTGAGGTAGGCCTCGAGAGGCCATCTTGTGCGCCGGCCAGAAGGTATCAGTAGCTTGATGAAGTTGTATGTCACAAAATGGCTCACTATCCAGCAGTAGCAGGTGCAGGCGGGCGAGGTTAGAGTCGAGAGCGTCGGCCTCGGCCCCGATGCCAGGATCAGCAGCTTGATGGCCAGGTACATTGCCAGAGTTAGCCCGGAGCCCCAAATACCCACCTCCCACAGAAACTCCTGAAAGTGATTCGCGAGTAAAATTTTATGTTTGCTCAGGCGCTTTCTTTAGAGCCACCATACACAAGCGTCTTACGAGTTTCGTAATCTTGTGAGTATCCGGGCGGCGTCGACGCGACGACGCCGCGACGCCAGTGCTCTTACATATAAACACGTTACGATATCGCGTCGTGCTACGACACGGCATTGTTTCAGGATACGACGTCGTGGAAAACATTCAATCAAAAAACAACTTTATGTCAGCTAAACAGCAGATGAACCATGATCCGCATTTACAAAACGGTTATTCGTTCAATCTTGATTTATGGAAGCGAGGCTTGGACGCTGACGCTTATCACTCCGACCTTGCTCGGGCTCAGCTAAGTTTCTTGTCAGAGTCTTCTTAGCTGGGCTAGGTTTAGCGAACCGGCAACTAAAACTCCCATTAGTTCGATACACACGTTCACATAAGGACAGGTTGATCCGCTTCATCCTTCCCGCTGATCCGCTGCTCACTCTGAGCAATCGTGAAAAGTCAAGGTGGCCCTGGCCAACGACCTGGTTCGACCCCAGGCGTTCAGGCCCCCACCTAGTCCGATACTATCGTGGTAGGCCGGGCAAGGTGACCTGGTTCGACTCCAGGCACCCCCGGTACTCACCCAGCCCGATCTGTGGTCTGGCTAGCGACCTGGTTCGACCCCAGGGAACGCCACGGCCAACCACCCGGTCCGACAATCGCTATGCCCGGGAATGGGTTGCGAGTTTGTTGTTGCTGACGCTTAAGGAAGAGAATAAGCTCTTGGTTACGGAGAGAAGAATTTTTCGGAAGATTTTGGGGCCGATCTCAGACAATGGTATCTGGAGGCGAAGAAAGAATGCCGATATAGAAAATAACAGACTGAGCTGGCTGGGCCACGTGGAAAGGATGGGTGAGGATCGAGCTGTGAAGAGAGTGTATACCGGACGGCCACGGGGTCAGCGTCCAGTCGAACGACCTCGATACTGTTGGAGTGACCAAGTCATGAAGGACTTGACTGAACTTCAGCGACCGGGATGGCGGTAGGACGCTCAGGACAGAAGAAAATGGCGCTCTCTGGTGTCGGAGGTCAAGATCCACTTCGGGTCGTTGAGTCAGCGTAGTTACTACTACGCTGACTCAACGACCCGAAGTGGATCTTGACTACTGCTGTAGTAGCAGTAGTTTGTCAGTGTAGAAAGGTTAAAAATTAAAATATATTTTCCACGACACGACGTCGTATCGGGAAACGATGCCGTGTTGTAGCATGACGCGATATCGTAACATGTTTATGTGTTAGAGCCCTCATGCGCAGTTTGTCGACCGACGTTAGTGTGTGGTGGCTCTTAATGTTATCAAATGCTACGGAATAAACTATTCCTGGAATTAATTGGATTATTTTTGTTTGAATTTATATATTGCATCATGTAGTATATAATATATTATAGATTTTACTAATAAAAGTAAATGGACAGTGTTGAAGATAAATTATAAACTGTAACGAAATAGCCTATTGAGTTTTGGTCTGTTTATTTGCGCATCATGATAAAACAACCGCACCGATTTCATTAACATTTCAAGTACTGACCGATTATGACCCCGGTTAAAATAAAATCGTATAAACTACGAACAATTATGATATTATCATTCTCACCCGGGTAATGAAGTAATTCACCGTTTGATAAAAGAGCCCGACGTAAATAAACATGGCCGTGTATAATGACAGCGCAATCTGTGGACAAAATGTAAAGTAAATTATAAACTCTATAGTGCCCCGAGTTACGGAAAAAAAGTTCACATCCGGATACCAGCACCAAATTTTAGTATGTTGTTAGGCATGGTCTCTGGACCCCAAAACTGCCGGGAGACAGTCTCTGAAAGGTCAAGGTCACCGAATATTACGTCATTCATCTAGCCGCTCCCGCGTTCTTAAGAATGTTTAATTGTGACAAAACTACACATCTCACAGCCACATGAGAGATATCAAATGAAAGGTAATCGGTTCGGTTCAGTGTACTATAAATGAATTTCACATTTGAATTTGATAAATGTTATACTTTAGGAATTATTCACATAATAATTTCAATGTCAAAAAAAATAATACGTAAATTTAGGTTTTACAGCAAAACTAAGAACACTAAGTTATGCAAATGTACTACAAAAACAAAAACAATTTATTAAGCTTCATAACATAGTTAAAGTCTTGATAATCTGTCAATAAATAAAGAAGCTATAGCTCAAAAACCTAGAGCGCGCGATATACTCCCGTAGTGCACCGAGTTATGGAAAAAAAAAATTACTTCCAGATACCAGCACCAAATTTCAGTATGATATTAGGCATGTACTCTGAACTCTAAAACTGCCGGGAGACAGTCTCTGAAAGGTCAAGGTCACTTAATATGACGTCATTCATCTAGCCGCTCCCGTGTTTAATTGTGACAAAACTAATCATCTTACATCCACATAAGAGATATTAAATAGAAGGTAATTAGACGTACTATAAATAACTTCTACATTTGATTTTAATAAATGTTATACTTTAGGAATTATTCACACAAGAATTTCAATATCAAAAGAAAAATACGGAAATTTAGGTTTTACAGCAAAACTAAAAACATTAAGTTATACAAATGTACGACAAAAATATAAACAATTTACTAAGCTTCATAACTTAGTTTAAATCTTGAAAATCTGTCAATAAATATAGAAGCTATAGTTCAAAAACCTTGAGCGCGCGATATACTCCCTTGAAATTATTGTGGGAATAATTCCTAAAGTATAACATTTATTAAATTTAAATGTTTAGGTCATTTATAGTACATTTAATTACCTTTCATTTGATATCTCTTATGTGAATGTGAGATGTGTAGTTTTGTCACAATTATACATTCTTAAGATACGGGAGCGGCTAGATGAATGACGTAATATTCGGTGACCTTGACCTTTCAGAGACTGTCTCCCGGCAGTTTTGGGGTCCAGAAATCATGCCTAACAACATAGTAAAATATGGTGCTGGTATCCGAATGTGAACTTTTCCCATAAAAGCATGTCCGTAACTCGGCGCACTACTATACTTTATACTATCAATTCGAAAGGAACTCTGACCGTCTGTTAACTTTTCATGCGTGAACTGCTGGAATGATTGTGGTGAAATTTGGTATGCAAATTGTGAATCGACCTGTAAACAACGGTATAAAGAAGTTTGTGGGCCTTTGGAACGACTCAAGCATGTTCCAGCCAGCACGCAAATAACCAAAGTGATCGCCGTTACTTGCACCGTATGTACATACAAACACACGCGAGTGACTGGTGCCTTACGCTGGAGCAAAGCTCGCGCTGGTACCTCTCGCCATTATTTTCTCCAGCCAGCCACATGCACTGTGTATACAAGCACTATGAATGAGCATACATTTCCAGTCAAAGTAACATGCACAAATGGACGGTTTTCGTGTTTACCTGTGCTCCGAAACAGTCTTGCAGGCGCTCACATGTGGCCGCCAGGTGACGAATAATGTTACCCCACTTCTGTATATTCTCTTGGACTCCCGGTACTCCACCGCTCTCTACTCCACCACTTTGTGCTCCACAGTTCTCTACTCCACCGCCCTCTATTCCACCGATCTCTACTCCACCGCCCTCTACTCCACCACTTTCTACTCCACCGCGTTCTTGTTTATCGCGCCTACTTAACCTCCTCACTGTCCCCGACACGGCTTCGTTCAAATATCGCAAACAAGCGACGATTATTTCACTCATCTCATAGAATACGAGGCTCTCGAGATAATAACGGCAGTCTAGAATAACTGCCGCTACTAGCAGTATTAAACTTGTTGCGTTTCCTTTATAACTCCAAGAATCGCGAATGTAAAACAACGTCAACGCAATCATCACAGCAGCTAACAGACTCAAGTCGATATAAAATCGTTTGTATTGCTTCGAGGTTATCACGTCATACAAGGTATCATTTTCACATAATTTCTGAATAGCTTCGATGTTAAACACTAGATTTCTATAATGTTTGGAAACAAAGCAACTAAATGTGGTAGCTGCCAGGCTGTTAGCTATTTGAAACGTAACATAGCCGCACTTGAGAGCAGCCTTCATCAATTCCTTGTTCGTCGCGTAGTCGTGGAGGAACATATTCATAGAATGCACGTAATACAATGTCAACGCACAGACATCAAAAGCAACTCGCAAGTTTACCAAATACTTTACTCTTTGGCTTAAATATGAATAGTTGCGGTATACGCCAAAGACGTTTTCAAGTAATAGGAGTGTTTTGAGCAAGTTTTGTTGAGACATCGCTAACACGGAAAGTCTGTCGCCGACTGATTAATAGATGTTCGTTCAGAGCTAACATGGTTATGATAAAAGGCTTTTTGTTAATAACTGATAAATTATTTAAAAAATAATTTGCGTCAACAACGGACGCGACAAGAATCGGCTAAGCATGAGTCGGACTTAATTTTGGAAACATGTTAGGGAAGTCTCGAAGGAATATCCGTTGGTTGGTTTTTACTTTAATTAGTCCATTTTTGTGTGCCACGGGCAAGGGCCTCCTTGTCCCTCACTCCTCTCTATCAAGTCGCCAGTCCCAGTCCCCTTCTCGGGTTGGCTTAACCTAGAACAAACCCGTGGAACAAAGTCCTGCTTCAATAAAAAGCTAAAGCAATATTCAATAAAAAACAGAATAGCTTTTTTTACGTAATAAGGGCAAAAAAAGACGTAGCACGGCCCAACTCCTGCGGTCGATATACGCCGATGGCGCGGCGACGACGTATTTTTTGATCTTATTGCGTTGACATAAAGCTCTTAATGACCAGCTTAAGCTGAATCCTTAAGATAATATTGTAATTATGATTCACATTTGGTTGTGAAGTGCTTACAGTCCGCAACACAGCGACGTCAGCAACTATGGCATGGTTGAACTGCAGCAGTATGACGGCATAAGGGGACCCAATTTACATCTTTCGGGCACCTAGTCAACCTCTCCTGCAAGCGTTATGCTCTGCCGACCAACGAACGAGGCTCTGATGACCCACCCGCCAACACGCACTGGACCAGTGCGGCGGGTCATGGTCCATTGCTCCTCATGAAATGAACACAACAAAAACCTGTCCCCAAGTGCTCGGCGACACTGGGGGTGAGGCTGGTGACAGTAGGCCAAAAGCCCCCAGGTTTATGCGCCGACCTCGTCACATCCAGATGAGGAAGTAGAGTCTATGTAGGTACGAGGACATTAGAAGAGCCATAAATACTTCTAAAACTCACTTCAATATTGTTATGGGGGATTTCAATGCGAAGCTGGGCAAGAGAAGCGATGATGAGTTGAAAGTGGAAAACTTTAATTATGGGCAGCGGAACCCCAGGGGAAAGAGGCTGGCCGACTTTCTGGAGAAAGAATGACTCTTTATGATAAATTATTTCTTTCAAAAGCCGCCGCACAGGAAATGGAACTGGATGAACCCCGACGGCTCCACGAGAAACGAGATAGACTTCATCTTGACCGACAAGAAACGGATATTCAAGGACGTCTCTGTGATTCACAGGGTGAAAACCGGTAGTGATCACCGAATAGTGAGTGAGAGGCACATTGAATATGAACGTTAAACTTGAACGGTCCCGTTTGATGAAGTCCACGCTCCGACCTACTCGCGCTCAGAACGAAGACCCCGAGTCCAAATCGCTTTGATTTTCTGGAAAATCTCGCATTAGTGGACGAGATAAATAATCGGTTTGTAGAAACTGTCCATACGGTTGGGTCTCAGTTTTTTAAGAACGGTTACTTCATAAAGAGTAACTGGAATGATCTGTCAGGAAAGCACCCTATTCCGAATCCACAAAGTAATGCCAATCACATCACACTAATATTATAAATGTGCAAGTTTGTGAAGATGTTTGGACGTTTAGATGTTTGGAGGTTTGGATGTTTAGATGTTTGGATATTTGTTACTAAATAACGAGGTAACAACACGGGCAAAGCCGCGGGTAAATGCTAAAATCAAATAATAATTGAACGTATTGTATGAGTAGGCGCCTGAGGGAAGCAACAGGGGACCCTCGCGCAGACTCGCCATAGCGATACAGCGCGGGAATGCAGCCTGCGTGATGGGCACTATGCCCAGGGGGCCGAACCTCAACTTATAATATTTTTTCTTTTAGTTTTATTTTAGTTTATTAATTTTAGTTTTATTTTAGTTTAGTTTATGAAATATAGTTTCATTTTTAAATGTATTCCTTTTTGTATGTTTCCACAATAAATATTTCAATTGTATGGTCTAGCGGACTCCAACGACCAGCCTTAATCGGGCGCTGTTGTTTAGTCGGTTCAAGTGACACCTCCAAGAAGACTCAATTAACGACCACCCTATCTTCCGCTAACCCCCTCGCCTCGCAGGCTCAGCCGATCGAATTAGGGGCATCGGGAGTCAAACATTCAAACTTCCTGACTGAAGCGAGTTCGTGAATGGATTAAAAGATTGGATTACGATATTTAACTGAGGGTGTCTGATTATACATTTAGACACCTACAAATAAATTCTAGCAAGCAGTTTTACATTTAAGTTCGTTGTTAAACCACTAAAATAATAGTACATTGTGCACCGAGGGTAGTAAGAAGGGAATTACTAACGAGAGTCTGTTAGGAGCCCGACGCCGTAGGCGGAGGGCTTTTAATGACTCGAGTTGGTAATCCCTTTACTGCCCGTGATACACACAATGTTTTTCATCACATTTGCGAGGAAAAAAAAATAAAACATAAAAATCAAATAAACTAAACGCACCCGCTAAGAGACAACTGCAACTGTCAAGTTTTTCAATATATGTAGTCTTCCACAGATAATGCTAAGAACTGCGTTTAGTTTTTAAACTTGACAGGCAATGCCGCCAGATTGTACCGATTTTCATAATAAAATTTTAAAGTAAATTAATTTAATTGCATTAAAATAATTGCAAAAATTACTGAAATAATAGTAAAATATAGGTACCATATAATTTTTATATACACTAAAATTGTTTTTTAGCCAAGTTTTGAAGATGTGAAATAAGCCTTGGCTGATTTGAAACCTCCTTAGTCTGAAATGACGTACGGGTAGGTCCTATATTTTAAAACTAAACTCATAACTCCCACGGGAGTTATAGATTTTCATACAGTTTTTCCTCCCGTGGGAGTTATAGATTTTTATAACCCACGGGAGGTAAATCGGCTCGAGCTGGTCTATAAGCCCGCGTGTTATAACAAGTAACACCCTTTACGAGCAAGTGTGATGAAAAAAAAATATTGTAGCATTAGCGACTGCCAACTAATCGTATATGATGTTACATACGTCGCCCAGGATGACGTCACGAAGAAGAAGACTGGTTGAACATTTGGATGACTTGGGCAACGTTTCGGTGGCGTAGTTGTTAGTGCGCCTGTGTTGGCCCGGATAGCCGTAGGAGATGCAGGTTCGAATCCTGACCAACACATATAATTTTTCAATTTTTCTCTTCTAATAAAATATTGACTAAAATAATTAATACCAAATTAGAAATTCGAAATAACCGACTTCTAACTAATCTTAACGTCTTCATTATTTCAACCTAGAGAGGTCCACTTCCACTGCTGAACTCCATCTCCTCTCATCTCATGAGATCTGCCTCAAAGACTTCCTTAAAGACAAGTCGCATGCTTATTGCCTCCATCAGCGGTGTGCACTGCATCATCATCATCATCATTCGCTTCCTCTTGTCCCATTCATTTGGGGTCGGCGCAGAATGTCTTCTTCCATACCTCTTTATCACCCGTCATCTCAGCGTTTACATATTTCAAATCCTAAAACAAAGATTCCCTCCTTTTTACCCGACTACGCGAACGATCGCATATATATCGCCCTTGCCTTCGGCTCGGGCGTCAAATACCTGCGATCTGAGACATTTTTTGTGTTACTGCCCTAGATAAGTAATGTACTATTAATTCAAAATTTAATCCACAAAAACAGCCATGCTCAAATGGCCAAGGCTGTAGGTGTATCTTAACTTCCCGAAAAAACTTACTAACATAAACGTACTAACTTCGGGGTCTTGTCACGTCTGAAGCCTGTCGCTGGGGCAAGTCGCAAGTCGTCATTAAAGATGTTTATTTATGTTTATTTAGTTACCAGGGACGTGCCGTGTACGAGTTTCTTCACTGCCGATTTACGAGTCATCTATATATACATAGACTCTTCATTATAAGTTAAGAAATTTGTTTTTTCCAAATTCAGATCCTAAGGGGTTTGAATAGGGATTGAAAGGTGTATTAAGAACATATGACTGAAAGTAGGAGATCTGAGACTTTAAACATAATATTATACTCTTCACGCAAAATAGGCGCATGTTTCCCGTCGAGTTGCGGAAAATAAGCCCGCGTTAACATATAACCTATGTATAATAATAATATAATTCTTCGATAAAAGAAACGTGAATTCACCGTTTTTTGAAATTCATCTCCAGGGGGACTAAAAGAAGTTGCTTCTTGGGGGGACTGCTTCGCGCACGGCCAATTTTCTGTGGATTAGGTAATGTATAAAGCGGTACTACATTAGCTTTCTGTAAAATATGCGCACGGGCCAAGTGGGGAACGAAATAGATAAAAATCTCGGCAATGTCAATGTCAATGGAAACAGCGACCACTAAAGTGATTAGTCGATCCCTAGACGTCTCCTCTCCGCTCCGCTTGTCTCCGCCTCAGTGGAGCTGCAGCCTTAAAAATAAATAAGGTTGCTTCCCAATGAGGATGACGACTGGGTTATAAATATATTATTCTATTTAGTACGTCAGTTAGATTATGATAAAATATGGGACACGTATTTTTTGTTTTATCAAATTATTAAAAATCGACAAAGGTGTAGACCATCAAACTTCCGGAGTGGGGGCTTGTGATGTCACTCGAAACTTCTAAGCACTGTATCCTCGTCATGTTTTGTTTGCCAAACAAAATAAAACACGTGTACAATATGTTTTTATAATCTAACTGACGGACTAACTGACGGACTAAACAGTTTTTTTAGCCGTTTAGCCTATTCCCAACAACGACGAACCGTAGTACTTTAGACTAAAATCTTTCCAACAATGCAAGGAAGCAGCGGACCGTATCGAGTTCCCTTGAGTTTTACAAATGGCGGCAGTTTTTCTCTCGATTCTCGCTAGCCTTGTTTTGGTAATGAGCACCGAAGATCGACGTCCTAACCTCTGGAAGATGCAGCATCCATCAAACGCCGAGAAAATGTTTAATTATGTTACTGTTGCTGTGGTTGTAGAAGTAAAGGTGGGTCATTTTTACTAAAACTGTTTTAAGAAACAGTTTCTCTACGAAAAACGAACGAACAGTTTTTCCTTGACCGAAAAACTATTTTTGAAAAAAACTATGGTCATTACACAGCGACGGAACCAACCCGTACACAACACAGAACTACACGAACGCAAGCGCAGAAACACACTAGTCGCAACAGAAAAATCGTTTCTTAAAATAAAACAAAAACGCAAACTTCTCAGCGACGTACGCGACTAACGCAACGCGACGACACAGCACACAACGAACAAACTTCCATAGAACGTTTCGTTTTCACAAACGGTTGCAACTGCTTAAAATATAGTTTCGAACGTAACTCATACAACGTACAAACCAGTTTTTTTTTATGAAACCCCTATTCGAAACTGTTTTTTAAACCGAACGAACAGTTTCGTTTCGTTTCTCAAAAAATTACCACATGGTAATATTGAGCCACTAGCCACTATTCTTAATTTTATGCCACACCTGGCCATAAAGTAGCTCTTTCCGCACGCTAAGCGTACGGAAAATGCGGCTTTCTAGCCAAGTGTAGACATAATAAATGATGTACACAACACGGGAGGAAATAAATAAAGCCCTCGATAGCATATTTACGTCCCTCGCTTGCAGCTCGGGTCGCACACAACTGCGATCTCGGCCTTTCTTTGTTTTACCACCCTAGTTGTGTAATGTACTATAACCTGTTTGTTATTTCAAAACGAGCAGGTGAATAAGCAAGCACCTTTCAGCAGTCAAATACTTTATGCAAGCACCCTACGGCATTTGTTTAACGAACTGTTGAATATTGTCACAATATTCCGTTATATGCTGAATGTCCACAAACGCTTTGCTAGGTAGCGAAGCGGTGCGCGAGAAAATAAAACCGGTCAAGTGTGAGTCGGACTCGCGCACCGAGGGTTCTGTACAAACTCGTCAGTAGATACGTGAATAATTCAAGATAAACTGTATGGTGGGACAAACTTAACTTTGCTCTTGAAAAACTATTGTCCCCAATATGGAAACGCGCGCGAGTGAAATATCTGGTTATGTTCTCTAATCTGTGGTTTAGGATACATGGGCATTTGTCCAGAAATATGTCTGCGACTCATTCATCTGTCTCCATACATTTAGTATGAAAAAGGGCCAGATGAATGAGGTGACCGCAGACATATTTCTGGAGAAATGCCCGCAAAGACGATACAATGAGCCTCCCGATTATACAAATTTTGTATCTAATCTACGATCTGGCAGTCATAATCGGTATTTGTAGATTTTACGCGCATTGCTCCGCTATACTCGTGGACATTCAGCTTCAAACACGAACCTATTATTTTATATTATATTCAAAGGGCTTTGATTGAAATTATACTGAATAGGAAATTATGAATACCGATGGGGATTGATGATTGTGATCTCGAATTAATATTTATGTGACAAGAGGCTAAATCAGACGATGAATAGGAGCATTCAAGTTCATGTTATTGTGCAGTTCATGTTGTGTTATGACGACTGGGTTAAAAATATATCCTTCTGTTTAGTCCGTCAGTTAGATTATGGAAAAATATGAAGGAAACGGCCCACCAAATAAAAAAAATGGTATACAAAATTTTACGTGAGGAATGTATAATAGTACATTGTGTATCAAGGGCGGTAAGTAAGGAATTACAAACGAGTGTTTGTTACAAGGCCGAGGCGAAGCCGAGGGCTTTAATAACACGAGTTTGTAATTCCTTTACCGCCCGTGGCACACACAATGTTTTTCATCACACTTGTGAGGAAATCTGATTAAAATAACCTTACTTAACCTAAATAAAATTGTAAAACTGACAGTGACATTAGTGACATGTATCAAGACGACAAGTCACGTTCGGAAACCATAGCGGTAAAGACTTAAAATGGTTGATATTATTTTTGCAAAATACTGAAATGCACTATTTAAACATTTAATTAATGTTACAGAAATATGTGTTTACATGTATTTGCAATAACAGTTCTCTTTAAATAAATATTTCAGTAATAAAAGTTAAAAAAGTATGTTAGCGTTTCCTTTGAACATGACAAATAAGAGTAAAACAGAACCAGCGTTTCAAATTTAAAAAGAAAACCATTACACCCTAGGGCGTAATAGGTCATTTACGGCCCGCAAAACCTACGTGTAACGACACCATTTTCGAGCAAGTGTGATGAAAAATGATATTATAGAATTCTTCTTCGAAATCCTCGTCAGTACACAACAGGACATGACATTTTATTTGGTTTGTGATAGACTAACACATATGAAATAATCCCTTATCTTACCACTCCTTTTATTAATTTTAAATTAACTGCCGTGAATGATAATAATGTTTATATAATAAAACTCGATATATTGATAAAAGACACGTTTGTAAACCTAGCTAAATTGCGATAGTCTTTTGTTTTTCCGTGAAAATTCCCGACCTCTGATAATAAGGTATGTCGGTTTTAGCATCAGTATGTATAAGAGATAATATTAAAAATGAACACTAATGTCTTTCAAAGTCAAAGTACTTTATTCTTCAATTTAGGCATATTAAAATTCACCTATTTATGTCAACATTTAACACCGTTTCCAGTGTAACCTCTGCCCCGAGAAGAACCGGCTAAGAAACTCGGCGAGGTATATTTTTTTCATAACAATTACAATATTAACTTATATCATAACTTAATGACTACTACGCAGTTTTTTTGCGCAGTAGTTGCACTTTAGTTTAAAAATTTATGATTACTCATGCAGGACGTTATCATTTCCAAATATTCTTGTCCATGACATAGTCTTTTATTTTACAGTATGCCCGAGCAATTTGTTTTTTTTACAACAGATCTAAGCGCTTTAATTGATTTTGGAATTTTACTATAGAATTTAACACAATTTCCCAGGAATGAGTTTTTCGTTTTTGCCAGTCTGTAAAATTTAAAAAAGTTAGAACAAGGAAAATGACGGAAGAATAACGTCATCAATAGAACAAAAGAGAAACACGACAGTGAATGATGTAATTTTGTTTTTAATTTTTATAGAACTTGTCACTAAAGAAAAACACAATTTACGTACCGGCTGTACCGATTAGGAAAAATGTTCCATTCTTGGTTGTACTTTGTATCATGCGTGATAATTGACCAGTAATAATTAAACAAATTTTAAAATTAAGAAATCACCGATTTTAATATAATCTATTCTATCTAATCATATCTATATTTTAATCTAAGTAATGCAAGAGTTACTACAAAAATTACCAATTCGATGTAAGTATGCCCATAATAAAATAAATAGATTTATTCAGGTGTGAATTTAATTTCAGTAGTAAGTTGGATTACGCTGTTAAGCCAACGACACGTTTGCCTAGCGAGTAGTAACTGATATACGTATAACTCGCTTTATCTACCTAAGGCGCCACTTTGTATAATTCCATTGTATATGGCTGGTAAGCATCCAGCCTCAGATACAACACTATCTGAACTAGAATGCAATACCCGGTAAAATATGAATAAAATATGAAAACCCGACTCTAAATAAAGTCAGTTACCCGGGTTTTCGGGTACACGAGTTGCATTACCTACAATAAACTTGCCGGTATTTATTTATTTAAATATTATTGCCGGCAGTGTTAAGTAAGATAAGCAAGCGTGTGATGTTTTTTCGCGTTGGCCTTAAGGCGGCCGACGTTAAATTTTATTTATTATCTTTAAAATAAATCGATACATGCATAATTTTTATTAATTACTAAGTTTTTTAACCCGGGTTCTGAGTCAAAATACGTGGGTTTTACCCGACTCAAAATAAAGTTGGTTACCCGGGTACATTCCCTAATCTGAACCTGATAGTGGATCTCATTCGAACTAAGTAAGAAGGAAGTTAGATTATAACTCAAAGTATGAGTAATGGCGGCAAGTTGCGTGACAAAGGGTATTATTTAGCGAAAAACATGTTTTCGCCCGTTCACGGCCCATAGCCGATGATGGCCTAACAATGCGGCCGCGGGTCCGCGCCTACCGCAGGCTTAGGCAGCGAAAAACATGTTTTCAACACTGCTACAGGGAATTTTTGATCAACATACTCATCTTTTGCTCTGTATTTTACAAGTACATCGGCCATTCTCACGAAGTATGTCTGCGGTCACCGCGACGCTGTTTTCATACTAAATGTATGGAGACGCGGTATCGCAGTCACATTCTACTTCGTGAGAATGGCCGATATCTTCACTTAGTTGACAAAGAATTATTTAAATCATCCTTTTTTATGTCATGGAAAAGGCAAACGAGCACTCAGGTCACCTGGTGGCAAGTGACTTCTGAGGCCCATGGACATTTGCAATCTTAATATTACAAACGTGTTGCCAGCCCTAATGGACTAAGATAGAATGCCTCTATGCTAGTAATTTCACCTGCTGTCTTACCCCCACACGGCAGGAGTGAGTAAGATGGCGGTAGCGATCCGGGCGGACCCTGCACAAGGTCCTACCTCCTGGCAGTATCCTAAAATTATTACATTTACTACACGCAGGACAGGATTTGTGAACTTGAGGCACAGTATATTAGCAGATTTTTTTCTTACTACAAAAGAAACATCACGCATATGTGTGCACGCCGTGAACCAACGTACTATACCTACGCAAAGTTTTAAGAATACTCCAGTAAGAATTGCACTGTCTACGCCTCGTCCTTGAATACGTCGCCTACTGACTGCAATACGGCCACATCTAAAAAAAAAAAATTTTTTTTGTCGGGTAATAGAATGATGAAAAAAAAAATGATTTTTTTTTTGAGATGTGGCTGTATTGCAGTGAGTTGGCGACGTATCGCGCGCTCCTAACCTAAGCGGCCGAAGTAAGAGTACTTGTCTGTATTTTTACTTTGGCACCGAAGTGCGGTCAGTGCGGACCCGCAGTAGAACGACGCAGTGTCGTTAGCTGCGGTAAGAGGCGTCTGAGCCCAATGTCCCGGACATTAGTGTTACTGGTGCGGTTGCGTCTAACGCGGTTATTCTGCGCTTATGCTTCAAGGACAGGATTTGTGAACTTGAAGACCGTGGGGAAATAGAGCGTCGTGAGGTTTGCAAATAATATGGGTTAT
This sequence comes from Eudemis profundana, assembly GCA_947034925.1. Taxonomy (NCBI): domain Eukaryota; kingdom Metazoa; phylum Arthropoda; class Insecta; order Lepidoptera; family Tortricidae; genus Eudemis; species Eudemis profundana. Next base: position 25,408,811 of record OX344802.1, read on the forward strand.
TTTAAAATGCAGCGGCGACTTTTGTAAAAGCAGTTTTGCTTTTATATAATCCATTTTTCCTTTGCTAAACTACTTAGGTTGATTTTGCAGCTGATTATCAAATTGCAACCAGTTAATGAAGTATAAAGACTATAAGACTGGTTATAACCATATTAAATCTTTTAAAGTAGCCCAATTTTTTCCTAAAGTCACCCATAGTTATCTTTGCCCTTGACTATATGTAGCACATTAGTAAAAAGTTTCACCTGGCTCAGTGTCGCGAGTTAAGCCGTGAGTGGGCAAATTGGACGTGTAGCGGACCCTCGTCAGGAGCTGAACCCGCGCCCTCTCGGGACTAGGGACGTGTGCGGTGTGAGACCCTTCAGGTTGTTCTCAAATAGGCTCTGTGAGCTGCAGGCTTCGTGACCTGTTCCGTGATCGTTTTACCTTGAGACGGCCACTGCTGAACATATATCTCCCCCAAACTTCACTTCTCTATCACCGTACTTCCCGCCTCAGGAATACGGTTCATCCACACTTTTTAGATGCTTGGCATCCCAAGAACAAGCAGCCATCACGCTTTTTGCCAAGAACCGGCAGGATGTGGAATGAACTCCCACCTGAGGTGTTCTCAGCGCGCTATGACATGGGGTACTCCAAGAAACGAGTAAACAGGGCTCTTAAAGATCGGCAACGTATAGGTAACACTCTGGTATTGCAGATATCTATGGGCGACGTTGACTGCTTTCCATCAGGCCGTCTGCTCGTTTGCCACTTATAACATAAAAAATATATACAAACTGTCGCACCCTTCTGTCGTCCATCGACTTCATGCGACCTCCACCAGGTCATCAGATCATCTTGTTTGGGGCTAACCTGCGCTGCGTCGTCCGATTCGTGGTATCATCGTCATGGGTTTGTGTCCTAAATTTTGTTTTTGATGTAAATGGATTCTACTATTTATTATTAGGAACAAATATATACCTATAACTTCTACACTTGGATTGCTATAACAGCCACAAATTGCAATCGAAAGTAACCGACCGCACCGAGCGTTGAAAACGGCTCATACAAAACGGACGCTCCCTGTGAGATCATCTCTCATGAAAAAAATAGCATTTTGCCATTTTGAACACAAAAAAGTGCGTTTAAGCACTACACGCGTTGTCATAAATTTATTTTTTCAGTGTTATTTAAGCATTCCGAAATTGACTTTAATTTTTCTGACGATAAAAAATATCGATTTTTTTAACGTTGTGGTCTCATAACTTTATATTTTTATACATTTTTTTTATTTCTTCTGTGTTATGATAATTTAGTATTTTTCAATCCATGTGACTATATTATGTTGTAAAATTCAACATTAGTCAACATCCCCATTATTGTAATATGCGAAGATGAGGTTTGTTTGAATAAGTTGCACATCTCTAACCCGCAAAAGTGCTACGTAATACAGGTCACTAAGTTTCCGGAGAGCGACCATCTAACTCAGGCCTCTCAGTTGCAAGGGAATGGTAGCCCTCCGGGGTCTACAGTCTTGGACTTGGACGCGTTCAGGTGCGAAGCATTTAGGCAGCTAGATAAGGGTATGACAATGGATAGATCATCTGCTAATTGTTTTATAAGGGCTTCTAATGTTTTAATTCGGGTGCTCTTTTCAGTTATTTATACCAACTCGTGACTTCAAAATAGCAAATCTATTACTCTGTTTGTGGTTTTTTTGTCGCGGCATATGTTTTTTTGCTTTATTTCTATAAGTTCAAAATAAACCGGCCGAATGGGTATTTGCTCAAAGACACTTATTAAAATGTTATATTAGAATAAAATAATTTCAGAGACTAAAATCCAGTGATGGGATCATTGTGTTTCAAAAATAGTTTCGTTTTAATATTAAATTTGTTCTAAATTTGAAATTTTTTATCAACATTTGGCCGTCGCATATTAGGTGCGACTGAATATTTTGCAACTAATATTACCTACATTACTCTCTCTGTATTAGGGAGGTCAAAGAAAAAATCATCACTCAAACTTGAAGGTTTTTTGAGTAAAAAAATATATATATGTTCTTAGCGACACCTAAGCAAACAATATTGACAAATAGTAAAGTAACAGACTAGATTGTGGTCGCGATCATTTTGATTGACCATTGTAAGCAGGTGTTCAGCGGCTACCCAAACTAATTCCATTGAATTATTTGATAAACTGAGCGACCTTTAGGTATTGTTATATTTCGCTCAATTTTTGCTGAGGGACGTTTAAAGGTTTCGTAGTGCATCGGGGAAGTTTGCAAAGGCGCGGGTAGACTGCATCTACGCCAAGGACCTTAAAATAAATAGCCGGACGGAGCATCGCCAACAGATAACTGAAGCATGTCTAATCCGCCAGCTACCTATGTGTGCATGCTGCTCGCAATAGGAAAAAACTAGTTGATGTGTGCGTGCGGCTCGTAAGTACAAGCAGCCGGCGTATTAGAAATGGCTTCAGTTCTCTGTTGGCGAGCCGCAGTCCGGCTATTTCTTTTAGGGCCGATACAGACGGACTGCATGCCAGCTGCAATTTGTATGAGAACCGCATCACAACTGCGCAGTCGGCGTGCAGTTGTGATGCAGTTCCCATACAAATCGCAGCTGGCATGCAGTCCGTCTGTATCGGCCCTTAAGGTCCTTGATTAACGCCATGCGCAAGCGATCCACATCCCTGGTGCGCAGAGTGCGGGCCAGCCCCAACAGCATTCTGAAAATGATTGTAAACAGGGTTGATTTCCTTTACGTGACTCATTGTTGCATGACTCATGTACACAGAAACAAAGAAAATGCAAAGCACATAATTATGTAACTACTAATACTAGAATAAGTCTCAAATTGTTACTAATTAACACACTGATCCTTGTTGGTCGAAAATAAAACTATTATATTCTAAAGTCGAATCGAAGTAGAGAAAATAAAACAAAACAGTATTTTTTTGGACCACCCTATTCTGTATATTAAAATACAAACTCGGTAGCGGGTAAAGTATTAATGAATACGAGTATGTAGAACAACTTTCCTGAGCGTCTGCAACTTTGGTGACAGTTCGGAGTCGACATTGTGTTGCTTGGTAATTAGTACGCGTTTCCCACTTTTTGTTCCATTTCTAGACATATCTTTACAATCGTCCTATCTTACTTAACGTTGACATTGGAATATAAACCCTAGAGTATTGATGTTAGGCTTTGAAATCGAGCAAGCGTACAAAAATGCGTCAGAATTTGAAAAAGTTATGCACCGTTTTATTCCGCGTTACGATGGGTAATAATTGCAAGCTCGAATTTAAAGATTCTGCTACCGAAATACAAACTCTATGTCAAAGGAATAAGGTTCCATTTATAAGCTGTAATAAAGCCAAATAGGAGTATTTTGTAGAAATTTTTTTAGCTAGCATTCCGGTCACGGAATCATTCAGAGATTTTTAACATTTTTGACGAAAAATACGTTGATACGTGTATGAAATTTAAAAGGCCTGTTTTGAAATGTGTTTTTGTTTTTTTTTCGTATCCAGGAAAACGTGAAGTAATTTATTTTCGATTAAAGGACTGCGTTATTACGCATACCTAAAGAGTTAGTCTTGGAATACTAATTTTGTTACATGGCTTCTGTAACCTCACCACAAAACCACAGGATGAGTTGAGATGAAATATAAAAACAGTACAGAGTAGGTAAAACTAAATTATGTATAAACCAACATAAAACAAAGTTTCTTTCATAGAATAGAATTTATTATTTGTAAATCACAGGTAATACAAATACAGGGCTTATGTTAAAGATAAAGAGCTCTGTGTTTTGCCTAACGGCGTACAAATTTGTTAAAGCTAAATTAGCAAAATTTAAATGATCATATTATTTTTATTTGTATTAAATGATTGTTATTATTATTTAATTTTTAATTAATTACCTACAGTTACATAAAGTCGGGTTAGTGACACCATTTAAAACTCAAGAACGTGTGGACCGTTCGATCTTTGATTTTTTGGGTTTGTCTCTGACACGAATAACAGAATAACTATATTAAGACATCTAAAAAAAATTGGTACGAATAGGTAAATAATTGAATAACTAAATATATTTACTAAGAAAAACCCGACCGCGGTGTACTTTAAAAGTAGATAAAATCCGCCATTTTGTTTATTTTAACGAACTTCATACCCAGTGACACTCGCGCCATCAAAACGAATCTAATTATGTATCATTTATCAAAATCGGTTATGCCGTTGAGTAGTTACGAGTGGACATAGGAACAGACCTACATATATACTACGGGTCAAACACATAGCCCTCCTTTGAGCTTCGCCGTAGTCGGGTAAAAAACTTAACTAAAGGACTTGTTGCATGTAGTAGCGCACGGAATTTATATGGAACGTATGTTCTTTTTCTAAGATGAAACGTCATACTGTTTATACAAACAGGTTACTAGGTACTACACGCAACAAGTTGGTTAAGTTTTTTTACTTATAATGCTCCTGTGTGGGCCTGGAGAGCCGTTGGGGATGCAGGTTCGAATTGTGCCAAAGGCATAATTTTTTTTTTTGTCGTCTAATAAAATATTCACTTATACTGGTATTGCTATGCAACTAAAGAAGATATAAAGCATTATTTTTTTTATATTCAGTTTAACACAATATTTATAATAACCGATTTTGATTAATAGCTGTCTATTTAGCATCAACTTTTATTCCACAAACATCTACATTTATACATATTATTCGGTTTTGGGTCTATTACTCAGGAACCTGATTTCCAATTTCTTCATCTCCGTGTTTGAAATACTTTTCCACGTTTTTCTAGGTGACTCGAATAGTCCGGTTTCCCACACAAACGAAAATACACTTTATGCCACACCTGGCTATAAAGTGGCTTTTTCCGCACGCCGCGCGTACGGAAAAAGCCGCTTTCTGGCCAAGTGTAGAAATAAAATGATGTACACAACACGGGAGGTAATAAAGAAAGCCCTCGATCGCATATTTATGTCGCCGCAAACTTCTGCAATCTCGGCCTTTCTTTGTATTACCACCCTAGTTGTGTAATGTACTATAATAATTTACTTCTGCGATATTATTCCGGTTGATAGATACATAGATAATTTATTTCATGGGAAAATAGCAGTACAAAGTTACAAGCATTCACGTCATAATCGTCAAAATACAAAATGAGAATATAAAAGTAAAAAACCCGTTTAAAAATGACTTAATTTCAAAATATAAATTAACAAATAATAATCAAATCCTGTCTCCCAATAAGGATCGTCATAACAATTTGTAATAATATAACAATAAATAATAATAGGAACAACCAAAAATAAAACAAGAAAATATACCATAAACAAATACAACTTATTAAATATTGTCTGCACAATAACAAGGAAAGTCTCAAAAATACAATAAAATATACATTTCGATAAATTAAAAGTTTAGTTTCAATTGAAACTAATTAATAGCGCTGACGGATTAACGACTATTTGCATGTTTATGTGTTTTTTTTAACTCATGTTATTTTCCGCAGACAAGTATCAAGCCATAAAATGAAACAAATGTCAACCAAAGGACCATGCGTCAAAAGTACCAAAAACCGAGAGAGCTGAGAGTTGTGTCATTACATAGGTCTTTACATGTACTTCATTTCATTATATGGGCCCGCTGCGTGCACCCTCGTCAGCTAGCGGCGTACTGTTGTAGGGCCTACAACAGTACTCCGCTAGCTGTAATGTAGCTACAATGTAGGCGTTTCTCATAGAAACTAAAATATGAATATCTCAGTTTTGCAATGGAATTGAACTTGGTGCCCATATAATGAAATGAAGTACATGTAAAGACCTTTTTAATGACACAACTCTCAGCTCTGTTGGTTTTTGGTCCACTTCCCATACAAAGTTGCCCATGGTCCTTTGTCGTCGCAAAATTTTAATTATCATGAAATTTTTGCGGTTGATTGTTAACCCCCTTTTCGTTTGTAAGGCAAACCGGGCCAATCATCCTAATGGGTTTTCAAGTAAAACATTTCAGCGAGGAGTTTCACAAGCTCTAACTTGTTTAGGGTTCAACGGGGTACTTTATTCGTTTCACTGAAAGCATTTGGCCTGTCCGTTGCACCGTTAAGTGGAGAATAGTTTTAGTTTTCGCTAGCTAAAAACTAATTTAGTTTAACAACGCTTAAACACTGTAACGTTGTACAAACAGCAACACAGTTAACTATACACTTCAAAAATGGGAAATACTGCAAGAAAAAGAATCACACTTGAAGGCGTCGTGTTATGCACGTGTGCGTGTGTTTATGCGTGGGTAAGGCCGTAAAAAAGGGATGATTTCGTGACTTGTAAGCGTCCGGCATTGTTTTTACGAAAAGTAATTACAAAATTTTACTTTTTTATTTTTCCGTGCAAAATACAAAACTTTTTCTACTAGTTCTAGTCCACTAACAAATGTAAATCTCTGTGTTTGTATTCCAATTTTTTTTTCTTCTATGCAATTACATCGATTTCCATACAAATAAAAATGTCCCAAAAATGTTCCTGAAAGATTGTAATTATCGTTTTTTAGTTTTGTGATATTATACTGATATGTTGGAGTTTTTTTTATAACTGTCATATATTAATGCAACGTTTTTCGAGCTTTAACATTAGCATTGCCCATTTAAAATAATAATTTACGTGTAACATAAGACAAGTCAACATATTGAAGCTTTTAAGTTACTTAATTTAAGTAACCGTTCTGTCTTGCTATTTTAGCAGTTGATTTGCGGAATTTGATTTCATTATAACGGCAACACTATTTATTCTTTAGTCTTGGTATACCTCTCACTGGTCGGCCATTTTGTGGGTAGTTCAGTGCGTCGATTCAACTTGTGCCGAGGATTTTTTATGGAATTTAAAAGTTACGAGTGAATTTCATGGCAAATTTGTTCTGTTTTGTATTACGTAATACATTATTAATATAATCTTCATATTAGTTTATAGCTAGGTGTCGTGTTCGAGTTAATATGTTTGTTATTGTTCTATATAATGCAAATGAAAGTGAATAGAGGTTAACTTTTATGTTAAATTTAAGTTACTTATGTTACCATTTTAATTTATTTTTAAGTTACGTAACATAAAAGTAAAGTAAAGCTTTGTTCACGCTTTCTTTTCAGTTACAAGTTCTTGCAGTCGGGTTTTTGAGTTTAAAATATTTGGTTTGTTTTAATTTTTATACCCAACTGCGCAACACAAAGAAGAGTAACGTGTTTTTTATTTTATTTTACATAATTACAATGATTATAACAAGTAATCCGGGGAAAAATTATGATTTAATTTTATTTGTGAAGACAGCTTTTGTGTGGCTATCAGCCTTTAATTACTTATTCATCTTTGTTCAAAAATGTACCAAAGTATATAAGGTCCTAATTTATTAGTTGCAGATATTTTAACACATTATACTTTACATTAAAATAATTAACTTTAAATAGAAATTCAGAAATCTTTTCATATAACTTTTCTGATTTCATTTACCTAACAATAAAATTTATTATAATTTCGTCTAAATAAATCATCATGTGCATTATCACATGTCACAATAACACTATCTGTCATATCAACAATTTGTTGTCGTAAATGTCGTAACGGTTCGGCGGGAAAATTGCAAATGTCTTTTAATTTATCTACGTGAAGTGGCCAGTTACACTTAAGTGGTACGTAAAAGAGCTACTAGAATCTTTTCAATGAGTTTTCATTTAGTAATCACATTAACAGGGTGTTATTACGTAGCAAATTTGTTTTTCCTTTTTCTCCAAAAAAACATCGTAAAAGCTATAATGTTTCATGCTTTAATATACTCCAGAGACCGAGTACTATCAGCTGTAAAAATATCTGCAACTAATAAATTAGGACCTTATATACCTATTTGATCTCTTAAATAAACACTTAGTACAAAAAGTGTTTGTATTGTAGACATTGTGAATATCCCTTTAGAATACTTTTATGTAACTTTTAAGTTACTCAGTAACATATATTTTTAGTTACTTTTATGTTACATAAGCCCAATTTTTCAGCCTTACCCGCCGTATAAATTGGCTATTATTCAAAAGAGTTTTGAAACAATAATTTTTTCTTTTATGGCTGATCCAACGTCATTATTGACATTAATGCCATATTATTGAATTCGTGGAAAATAATGAATGAATAATAAATATAAATTACATTATATTGGTGCATCATATCAAAAATATGAAGCACCAATAAAAGCATTAGCAATATAATTAGTTTATTTCATCCCAACGTTCGTCTCAAAGCTAAATCATAATTTTGACAAATTCACCTGTCTTGTTGAAATAAAACCTTTATTTACAGTATGAAAAAAAAACTTTACCCAAACAACTACAATGACAAAGCTCAAAGGCACATTACACATACGCAAACGTTATTTGATTTGAAGTTGACATAATTTTATTTTTATTTAATCGTATGGCACATCGTAAGAACAGATCGAATACAAATTATAAATTAACATTAAGATCTATTAGCCACTTAATGGCTTCGTCACTGAGAGAGATCAGGTCTTCAGGAGGGCCACCGGTATAGCGCGTTATGGGGCAGTCGTGGATGATGTGCTGGATGGACTGCTCTTCGGCTCCGCAGGCACAGGCCGGAGACTCCACCCAACCGCAGCGATGTTTGTAAAGAGCACAGCGGCCGTGACCAGTGCGAAGTCTGTTTAAATTGCACCAGTCACGCCTAGGAAGGTCAGACCCTTTTATTGCGGAGCCCGGGATAATCTCGCAGCCCAGTTTTCCTTCCATAGCCGAGTTCCATATCTGCAACCATTCCTGTTTGAGGTTGAAACGCTCATCAAGCAGTTTTGAGGCGATGGTGTACGATGCGTTCCTTGACTTCAGGCGGTGTCTGGTGGGCTCAAAAAACTCCGAGTTGATGGGGAGGCTTGGGATCTTTTGGATTTTTAGAGCTTCCTTTAGTAAGGCTTCTTTTCTCCTCAGTTCGGGAGGGGGGATCCGGCAAAGCACTGGTAGCCAGTGGCAGGGAGTTGATTGGAGGGTTCCAGAGATAATCCGCATGGCCTTGTTTAGCTCGACGTCAACTCTAGTGGTATGTGCACTACCTAACCAGACTGGGGCGCAGTATTCGGCCGTGGAGTACACCAATGATAGCGTGGACGTGCGCAGTACTTCGGAACTAGCTCCCCAAGTAGTTCCGCTTAGTTTTTGTACGATGTTATTCCGGGTCTGGAGTTTGCGTGCTGTGCTGGTTAGGTGCTGATTGAAGGTCAAAGACCGATCGAGCGTGACACCGAGGTATTTTGGTGTAAAGTTGTGCTTTAGGGTGGATCCGTTGAGACTGACCTTGAGCTCCGGATTGGCTAATTGATTACTCAAGTGGAAGCAGCAGGTCTCTGTTTTGCTCGTACTAGGAGTAAGTCGCCACGTTCGGAAGTACTTGGCTAACGTTTCCATGTCGTCGGATAAAGTGATTTCCAGGTTTGTGAAGTCTTTGCTCTGTGTAACGAGGCAGATGTCGTCGGCGTATATGAATTTTCTAGCCGTGGTGTTGGGCAGATCGTGGATGTAGAGGTTGAATAGGATGGGTGCCAGTACAGAACCCTGGGGCAGGCCGTTGCTCAATCTTCGGACTCCACTAACCTCGGAACCTAGGTGCACCATGAACCTACGCTGGGTGAGCATGTTGGATACTAGGTTTGCAATGGCCAGGCAAGAGACCACTGAGAGTAGTTTGAAGATTAGACCTTTTCTCCAGACGGTGTCGTAGGCTGCAGTGAGATCGATAAATACCGCCCCAGATTTTAAGCCTATTTGGTAGCCAGTCTCTAGGTGTGTGGTTAGAGACAGAACTTGGTCTGTGCAGTTTCGTCCAGGTCTGAAGCCCGCTTGTTCTACCGGAACCACCTGGTCTATGAGGGGGGTTATTCGTTTGTAAAGTACCTTTTCCAGCAGTTTATAACAGTTACTCAGCAGGGCAATTGGGCGGTAGCTGCTAGGATCGTCATCTTTTTTACCCGGTTTCAGGAGCGCGACAACCTTGGATTCCTTGAAGGCCCTAGGGAGTTTGTTGGACTTGAGGACGTCGGACAGGAAAAGAGACAACCATTTAATAGCGTTAGGGCCTAGTCTGAGCAAGAATTCGTTATAAATCCCATCTGCTCCGGCCGCTTTGCCAGTTTGTAAGCCTTTAATAGCGACAAGGACTTCATCGGTAGAGAAAGGTCTTGCTAGCTCCTGGTCCTGGATAAGGTTTGATTTAAGAGAAGAAGTTGACATAATACAAATATATATATATATCTCTTTCAATCGTTATAATTTTCTCTCTGCTCTGTCTTTAATGGGCAGTTAAGTGTGTTGCTGTTTGTACGGAATGATGTCACTATGTAGGGAGAGACTATACAGGAATCCCAAAACTATGCGACTTGAAGGGAAACTGACCTCAAATATTGTAGATAGGATATTTTGCTGAAAGGAGATTTTATTTTATTTATGAAATTCAGTAATACTTACTGCATTCAAAGATTTTCTAAAAAATAATTGCTTCGTCTCGGAACCGAACCAACTCAAATGTCAAAAAAACACCCCGTATTTTTATGATGCCAATCGTTAGAATGAAAAAAAAAAATTCTCTTAAGCGAAGTATCTCAAAAAAGGAATAGCGTAAAAAGCGCACACTTTTTTCGCATTTGAGTTGGTTCGATTCCCAGACGAAGCATGTAATTTTGAGAAAATCTTTGAATGCAGTGTTACTCACTTTTAAAAATAAAATAAAGTCTCCTTTCAACACAATATCCCATCTACAACATTTGAGATACTTTCCTTTCATGTCGCATAGTCTTGTGGCATCCTGTATAAGTACGCAAACACTTTGTTGTACAAAATAAGACAACGTACAATAAAAGGTTACGAAGTGATGGTATTACAAAGATAAACCCCTTACCACTACGCCTAACCTCTACCTCTTTAAGGGATATCTTCCAGGTAACCTTTTTTATGGCCAGGGCCAACATTTATACCACACGAGAGGGCAATATTGCTCTCACTCCGACCTTGCTCGGGCTCAGCTAAGTTTCTTGCCGGAGTCTTCTTAGCTGGGCTAGGTTTAGCGAACCGGCAACTAAAACTCCCATTCGTTCGATACACACGTTCACATAAGGACAGGTTGATTCACTTCATCCTTCCCGCTGGTCCACTGCTCACTTTGAGCAATCAGCGAACAGGTGGTGACTAATAAAAACAATAGTACATTACACAACTAGGGTGGTAATACAAAGAAAGGCCGAGATCGCAGAAGTTTGCGGCCCGAGCTGCAAGCGAGGGACGTAAATATGCAATCGAGGGCTTTCTTTATTACCTCCCGTTTTGTGTACATCATTTTACGTCTACACTTGGCCAGAAAGCGGCTTCTTCCGTACGCGCAGCGTGCGGAAAAAGCTACTTTATGGTCAGGTGTGGTATAAACGAGTTTTTGGCATTTTTCACTCTTGTTCATAGAACGTGGATTTTTAATGCCGCTATAGTAACAAATAATAATAAAAACTAAATAAAGTTAAAGATAAAAGGGGTAGTGTTCGTCGGTGGAACGGAACCCTTCCTGTGCGGATGCGACTAGCACTTGGCCTGTTTTTTGATTATTTTTGCTTACGGGATCACATATTCACGTGTCGCGCCGTGCGCAGAGCATTATTAGCTCTCACGCAGAGCACGTAAGTGATTGCCTGACGGGAATTATTCGCGAGTAATTTCCGTCGATTAGAGCGATTGGCCTCGATTCAACACGTCGTTAATATAATAAATAAATAATAAATAAATATTAGGGGACAGGGGGTCTTACACAAATCGAACTAGCCCCATAGTAAGCTCAATAAGGCTTGTGTTATGGATACTAGACGACGATATATTTAATACATACAAATACTTAAATACATAGAAAACATCCATGACTCAGGAACAAATATTCGTGCTCATCACACAAATAAATGCCCTTACCGGGATTCGAACCCAGGACCTCTTGCTTCGTAGGCAGGGTCACTACCAACTAAGCTAAAGCGGTCGTCGCGACCATTCAATAGCGAATATGAAAGAAAGAAAGAAGAAAGAAAAAAAATACATTTATTTAATAAAATAATAATATGCGACCGATCAATAGCGAATTGTCACAAAAGGCACATTAAGGGCTACCGATTTTGTGCTTACCAGTTGGCGCCACTGTCGTGTAGGGTCCTGAAGTACAGCTGTACAGTTTTTTATTACGGGTATGAAAACGAAGTTTAAATTTCAATCGTATTTAATGCCTTAAAACCGTACCATAAAAATATCGAGCATGCCGCAGTATTGCGTTTAGTTCGGAAAAAGAGGACATAAGTTTCTAAATGATGAAACTGTCTCAAAGCAAATTCGTTGACACGTAACTCATATTTGCCATAAATAATCTCAGATATTGCAAAATATTGTTACCATTATTCTAATAACAAATAAACCCGCGTAGCCCCCACAAACAGTGACATTTAACATATCGGAGACCTCACGGTACACTAGCGCCTCTAGCGGCAAAATTTATTCACGGTAGCCCTCATTGAACTCTACAGGGTGATTTCTGGGTCATGGAGCAAGAAAATAAGGCATACTACAATATTCAAAGATGAACCTAATGATGTTAATTATTAATTTCTTATCACCAATATTTGTAATTATTTTTCAGATTATAAGTAGAAAAAAAAACATTTTTGCGTAAAATTTGGTCACCCTACTCAATGTGACGTCTTGTCGCTTCCCATACTACGTATGTCAAAAGTCATCGGGTGATCATGATTTACTTAGTTTAAGATTTATTTTACTTGAAAATAAGAAAATTATAATTAACGCTGTCTTGATCAAATGCTATCATAAGATAATATTGACCAGTTATAGAGTCAGAAAAACTGGTCCGGAATCACGACCCAGATATCACCCTGTATAAACGGTCACATTGCATATTTCACGGTATGAGTACATTAGGAACATGGTGTGCGTCTGCTTTTCACATAATTGTTAGCTTTATTTAAAAACACATCTGATATGTTGAAATGAGCAATTCTCATACTAATTTTTTTTTATTCCGGAGGCGAACTATTGATTTAGCTGGGTCTCATCTCTGGGAATACACGTGTTTTCATGTTTTTTACTCCGAACAAAGAGCCAGAGCAACCTTCAAATCAATTAAGTTTTCGGCAGTAAAGAACAGATTCCAATTTCATCGGCTGACATGTTCAAGAAACAACAATGGAATGTGCTGAAAATGGATCTAACCTATAGTTAGTTTCACGAGAATTGAGGTGAACGATTACACACACAGCTACAAGAAGTACTCATTGCAAAAATAGTGAATGAATGAAATGAATGAGTAAATAAACACAGTGTTGTTGTGTGCGTGGCCTCAACTCTCGTGAAACTACCTATACACTGCCGAAAGCCTAATTAAGACATTGTCATTTAGAAACTTAATTTACCTTTATGCCACACCTGCCCAAAAAGCGGCTTTTTCCGTACGCGCAGCCATAAATTGATGTACACAACACGGGAGGTAATAAAGAAAGCCCTCGATCGTATATTTACGTCCCTCGGTTGCAGCTCGGGCCGCAAACTTCTGCGATCTCGGCCTTTCTTTGTATTACCACCCTAGTTATGTAATGTATTATTTTTTATTGTGAAGTTAAAAAGGACAAAACCCGTAGCAAAGAATAAGTATTAGTACTCCCATAGACAGGATTTCCGCCGATGTTCATAATTTACAACGATCGGAATGCCGCCAATCAGTCCTAGCTCTCAGGGCTGTTGAAAGGGAGCAATTATTCAGCCCAGTGACAACACACTCGGCACTACGGATAGCAGAAGAGTCTGCCTAACGACGAACTTCCCTCATCCTTTTTAGGGTTTCGTACCAAAATGGTAAAAAGAACCCTTATTGTGCGACCCTGTCTGTCCGTCTGTCACAGTCAGATATCTCAGGAACTACTGCAGCTATCGATTTGTAATTTGGAGCAGTTTTAAAATCCAACCAGAGTGTACTAAATACAAAAAGAAATGAGATCCCATAAAAAATATAATCTCGCAACACAGTTTCTACAGCAAAAAATCCTTGAGGAGTAATGTTAAAGCACGTCAGTACCAGGGGTGTGTTAACTGAGTTCGATTTCCATCGACTTGCCTATTATTTAACCGTGGAGGAACACATTTTATAGTTCTCAAATAAAGAATCCTCCACGGGTAAACAATAGGCAAGTCGATGGAAATCGAGTTCTGTTGACTTGACACCCCCTCGGTAATGACTTGGTTTAAACATCTCAACACTTTTTTGCTGTAGGAGAACTGCGTTGCGAGACTTGCATCTTTTTACATGTAATGTTTTTGATGGGATCATTTATTTACCGGTCGAGAAAGCGTCATAAGACTACAGAAAAAAAATTAAACAGCCATGCCTTATCATTTTAATCGTTTCATTAATGATTGACTTGTGTACTATTATTTAAAAAAAATATTACCTTGACTGGCAAATGAGTTCAGTTCAGTTCAGTTCATTTATTCAGTAACAATATACATTGTGTTCGAATTTAATACACAGGTCCACGAAAAATAAAATTGCATTAATAACCAACAAAAACACACAGTCAATAACATCAAGCGAATACTATACTACATTAAATAATTTAAAGCCAACAAATATCTAATCCTAATAATCATGTCAACAAATTACATAAAATTTAATAACATCAAAATAATTAATAATAACGATAATTAAAACCAATAAATATTCTAATCCTAATAATCTTTTAAATCAAAATATAGTAAGTTATATGTCCTCGAGATTATTTTACTACTAAATTTCCTAAGAATTCTTCTATGGAATAAGACGGCTTTTCAGTCAGCAACTTTTTCAGTCTCAGAAATAAACATTTTTTTATTTAAATATCGTCTGGCAAGACGGTTCCGTAGCTATTTGTTTCTTTATTGCTTACAAAATTAATACCATTTAGAAAAAAAGGATGAGGGAGAGTCGACGTTAGGTCGTACGTTAGACTAAGAACCAGCTAATCTTGCACCGATTGTGCTCTGTAACTTTACTGTAAAGAAGGCCGTAACCGCCCCGCTATACGGCTAACTTACGATCTTTTTGTCGTAGTAAACGCCAACTAGCAGCGATCTATTCAGCTTGCGCGTGTTCGTTTTATTGGATGTTACTGCCGGCTTATTCAGGACATTCTAGTTGGAGAACATTTTAGAGGAACTGATGCATCTTCGTTTCATCAGCGGACATCCAGGCGTGGAGAGTGACTTCATCCTCTAGTCAATATTCCATTTATTCGCACGAAGCGATTTGCTTCAACGTTTTAATGCGTACCGCCAAGGAATGGAACTCGCTCCCAGCATCCGTATTTCCTGATAAATACAATTTGGGACTCTTCAAGACACGAGTAAATAGGCATCTACTGAACCAGCGAGCTACATTTTCAACCTCGTAGTCGCTTACGATCGCAGGTCAGTTTTTTCTATAAAAATAAATAAATAAAAAAACGTGTCTCGTAGGATTGCACGTACAACCTTCGTTTTCATTATTTGTTCCTTGTACAGGCAACACGTTGTATAAGTATAAACAAAACACAATTATGTCTTGAGTTATGCGTTAAAGCTCTAGTGGAAATGGGCAGCTCTTGTAGCGAGCTTACAGACCAGAGATGGACCGTAAAAATTAACAACCCTATGGCGAGGCCCACCAGGCAAAATAAATAGAGGAAGACCACGAACACAATGGGAAGATGAAATAAAAAGAGCCGCCGGTCCAAATTGGACCCAAATGGCACAAAAAATAAAATACTAGAAATTACGATACGTTTATACCTACAATTTATGTTTCTGTTTAGTCCATTGGTTGACCCCCAAACCCTATTGGGTCTTAAAGCCCGCAGCTTAATCCATCAGAATACGCGCCGGCGCGAACGTGAATTAATTAAATCTGGAACAAGTCGCCCTGATTTATTAGGGTTCCGCAACCGAGGCGGTCTTACAAATTCATAAACAACTTCCTTTGGATTTTACTTAAGTGGTAGTAGTGTAAAATACTGGTAGTGTAATTGGTTGAGATACTTAAAATGCCTAAGTCATTTGATACACGGGTCTATATCGGGATCCCTAAATTTTTTTAACCTATTTTTGCATTCCCAAATACTGTTTGTCGTAATGATCATTTGTCCTAACACTCACATGCTCTAATATTTGAACCCCTCACATCATTTCTGCCAGCACTTCGTTTTTGTTGGGGGACGCAGTTTCAAACCTAACCTAAACCTAACTCAACCTAACCTACTTTTTCTGTCTGCTTTTTTCCATGCGGGGGGCTTCGCCCTCCGAGCCCCCCTCGTGGGGGGCTTCGCCCCCCCGTCCCCCCCTTTTAAGCCTTTTCGTAGCCAAGAACTCGTGCATAACTCTAGTTGCTTAGGACAAACGATGTTAGGGATCGCGAGGAATATGCAAAATAACATTAGGAATATTAATAGTTATGGCAAAAAAGTTTCGGAAAACAGAGTATTATGGCAAAAATAACATTATGGAAAAACCTTATTATGACAACTGATCGTTAGGCCAAATACCCATTAGGACAAAACAGTTAGTGCAAGTGATTTTAGGACAAACGATGTTAGGGATCTCGAGGGACACCCTTGATACACGCATTGGTTTAGGCCAGGGGCACAATATAATAGCAGTAATTATTATTCCTACAAAAGGTACATAGCGCGCTTGTATGTGTGCGCGCCTTAAACGAACGCATGACAAGCAAACATTTAAGAATGCGTAAGATTGCTGCAGCATGGATCGCATCACGCAGACGTGCAATCGCGCGTCTGTGTGAATACGTGTCGCGTGCTCCTAATGGGCCGAAGCTGGACTACTTGGCCGTCTTTATACTTTGCCTGGGGTCGGCAACAGTGGCTCGCGAGTCACATGCGGCGCTGTGAAGGGTCAGTTACGGCACTACAAAATCCCCTAAAAAAACTGTATGGCGGTTAGTTTAGTAGGAGGAAATAAGTAGGTATGTGTTACGATTTATGCAAATTGCTAAACAATGGTGCAATTTAGGAAAACCGTTATACTTTTCCTGTTATATTAAGGATGACATTAATTACAAGATAAAGATAAAGATAAAGATAAATTTATTTTGTTAAACATAGGTACATTACAGAGATGGAAGGATAAGTGGTATGTCTCACTATGCTTTACCCGCAGGTGTACAAAATTGGCATGAATGGTGTTGTAGGTACCTACATACGGTGGTTACAACACAATACATTATGAATTTACTAAGGGTTGAAAAAATTACATAAGAAGTTATTCAATTAAATACCACAATCACATTTATATTACATTAATTATATCTATTTTTAATGTCAAGTTATTTTACATACTCTAATTATTCTTATTATTATATAAACATGTCATAGAAGATCTGATTAATACTAGTGATAAATAGAATCCGTCTCACTGCTTGATAATTGTATCATTCAGATAGTCTTTGACTGAATAGTAGCATTTACTTAATAATAGTTCTGTAAGTTTACGTTTAAACATAGGCATTTCTAAACATTTAATGTCACTGGGTAGTTTATTATAAATTATAGGTGCCATAGCGATAAAATTTTTCCTAAAAGTAGCTGTTTTGTTAACTTGTGTGTGTAAATTATGTTGGTATTGCATCCTGATGGGCCTTATTCGATGCTGGCTGAATTTTTTGAATCGATGTGGGTTGGATTTAACAAACATTGATATTTCTAAAATATAAAGTGATGGTAAAGTTAATATTTTTAAAGATTTAAAAGTAGGAACGCAGCTTTCCCTTGCATTCATGCCACACATAGCACGAATGCACCGTTTTTGGGATCGAAATACCATTTCCTTATCAGTACCGTTCCCCCAGAAAGTAATACCGTATCTAAGTTTAGATGCTACGAGCCCATGGTAAGCAGTCAACAAAGCTTCGCGATTTACAACCCTAGATAAGATGCGAAGAGCATAGGCTGACTTATTAATAATGTTACACATTTGTTTGCTTTGAGTCTTCCAATTTAAGTTACTATCAATATTGATACCTAAGAATTTTGTATCCTCAACTTCCGTTATTTGTGTTCCATTATAGTGTATGTTCATTTTATTAGAGTTACACTTATGACGGAAATGCATTATGTATGTTTTATCCAGGTTTACTTTTAGATTGTTCTTATTCAACCATGATATTATTTCGTTTAAAACTACATTAATGTCATTTTCGTATGTGGTCATGTCAGTATCGTGACGCTGAATGATAGCTGTGCTATCATCTGCGAATAAGACCATTGGATGGTGAACCTCATTTGGCAGGTCGTTTATGTATACTAAAAATAGGAGTGGTCCAAGTACACTGCCTTGTGGTACACCATATTTCATTTCTCTTTCGCAAGATATGTATGTCTGTTCACGTTTACTTTTTAGGCAGATTCTTGATATTTCCGTAAATTGCTTTCGTTTACTCAAGTAAGATTGGATTAGGTTAAGGACATTTCCCCTTATCCCGTAGGCGTAGAGCTTGTGCAATAGTATTTTATGGTCCACATAATCGAAAGCTTTTGTCATATCGGTGTATATAGCACAAACAGGTGTTTTATTATCGATACTCTGAGCTATAACTTGAAGTAGATCAGCTATTGCCATATTTATACTTTTATTCTTCCTGAAACCTTTTTGCTCGTCACATAGTATGTTGTATTTATCGAAGAAATTGTACAAACGCGTGTAAATGACCTTTTCAAATACTTTAGAAAATATGGGAATGAGAGCGATCGGTCTATAATTTTTCATATTTTCTTTGTCATCTTTTTTGAAAAGGGGCTTTATAATAGTACGCTTTAAACTTTCCGGGTAGATACCAGTGTTTAAAGATAGGTTGATTATGTAAGCCAGAGGACTAGCTATAACGGCACGTACAAATTTAATAACTTTTGTGGTAATGTTATCATATCCAAAGCTTTCTGTGTTCTTGAGATTTGTGATATGTTTTTCAATTTCAACTGAAGATGTTGGATAGAGGAACAATGAGTTTGGGTTCATTTGAATTTTGTCTGAATATGCCGTACTGTTTGACGACGTATTTATGTGGTCTATGTAATAATTATTAAAAGCGTCAGCGATATCTTTTGGGTTTGTAAGCAGTTTATCTTGCTCTGTTTTTATTTTAAGTATAGGTTCTTTGTGGTATATCATATTTGTGCTATTGATAATTTGCCACGTAGCTTTAGTTTTATTTTCGGCAGTATTAATTTTATAGTTATTTTGAGCTTTTTGAGTAAGTTGTATGATCTTTTTATATATTTTAGAATATTGATTTAATTTAGCTTTGTTTTCTGATGTTGGTGCTGTTCTATACCGCCAAAGTAGATGACGCTGGTTTTTGCTACATTTTTTTATTCCTCTTGATAGCCAATTTACTTTTCTAATTGCCTTTACACGAGTTGTAATACGTGGAAAGCACAAATCGTACAGCATAATGAAGATTTCAAGAAAAGCATCATAAGCTGTGTTTGGGTCTTCTGCTTTGTAAATATCGGAGAAGGAGAGACTTTCCAAGTGCGACTTAAATTTGTCTAGATTCTCCTTACTATAGTCTCGTTTTGTTTTGTTCCAGGAGTTAATTACGCAAGTTTTTTTAACTGGAACTATCAATACTTGAGCGGTGTGGTCCGATAGTCCGAAATCAAATATTTCGGCCTTACAGCCTTTGTTTATATTGTGTGCAAAATTATCTATACATGTTTGACTTGCAGGTCTGGTAGCAGTTTTAATTTCTAATTTAAGATTGTAGCTTAAAAGGAAGTTTTTAAATTCTTTTGCTAATGTATTATGTTTTAACATATCGATGTTGAAGTCTCCATTTATAATTAACTTTTTGTGTGGTAGCCTGCTAATCTTTTTTAAGATAGTATCTAGTTTTTCATAGAACGTATCGATATGTTGCGCATTGGGGGGTCTATATATACACACAATAATGACTTGTAAATGTATTAATTCTATTGCACAACATTCAATGATTCCAGACACAGAACATCGTGTAATTTCGGGAAGCTCTACATAATTATGGATGTTTTTTACTAATATACAAGCACCACCTCGTTTTATGTTTTGTCTGGAGTAGATGCTAGCGATCTTAAAGTTAGGAATAGATATTAGATTTTCATACCCTGCCATTACAAAATGCTCCGTAATACATAATACGTCCACATTAATTTCTTTCAATTTAAGGTCATTTATTTTAACAGTTAAGAGATCAGTTTTGTTTAGAAGTCCCGCAATATTCTGGTGCATCACATAAATATGTTTATTGACGAAAAAACTCTAATTCAGTCTGTGTGCTTGTTTCAGTCTTTTTTGTTTCAGAAGGGAAGTGGCTGACCCTAGTTTCCTTAGGCTGTTCTATATCATATTGGACCATTTCCTCAATTGGAAGGCAGTTTTGATCAATTATGAATGAAATCGTCTTACTGATTCCCTTAAAAATTTGTTTGATGCCTCTATTGTTGATGACTCCTAACACTCTATGAAACATTTTGTCGTCAAATGTCAGCTCCATGTTTGAATCTACCAGGTAAGAGTACTCATATATCAGGTTATCCAGATAGAGTAGATTATTGAAAGTTTCAACCCTCGAATTAAACATTGTACCTATATTCATACATTTATAGGTCGGTAAACATATAATAAAATTAGTATGTTGAAGTGTTGATAGCCTCTCTCTTATTATATTTACTAAATTACAATAATTTTTAGTTTCCATGAAATCATCATCACCAATCAAGATAATACAGTAGTCAGATTTCGTGAAATGTTTTGTCTTTAAATCAATATCATGAAAAAGTTGTGTAATTCCTGCATTCGGGGCTAAATAGTGGCATATCTGAAAATTGTCAGTAAATGTACTTAGCGCTATGTGAAGAACTTTATTTCTTTTGTTGCTACTTATGATGCATATTTTGTCGGTAAGTTTCTCGTTTTTATCTTGGGTTAAGCTTGAGGGTAAAGTCTGTGCTGTTTGTTTTCTTCCTGTAGAGACGGGCTTTGAACCGGAAGACCCGGCATTTTTTGTCAACTGTATATTCGTAGAGCGTTGTAATTTTTGTGTAAGTATCTCTATTTGTTTTACCAGATCCTCGATCTCGTTGGCTGCATCTTTTAATTGCTGTTCCAGGAGCATTATTTGTCGCTGCAAACAAAGTATATTTGCATTTTCCTCTAGATTTTCGGATGGAAAGGTTGCTACTGTTGAGATGGGGGCAGATGAAGATGGTACCGAGATAGGTGTTGAAGATCCAACAGGAAGCATCAGTGAGTATCTTTTCTGAGCTTTTGTATTTTTACATTTTATCCTCTCTGTTGTTGATGAGTAACATAGAGATTGTAGAGTTTTTTTTTCTAGATTTAGTTTTTGTATTTGACTTTTCAGATCGTTATTTTCTAGGATTACATTTTCTAATTCATTTTGAGTAGTATCCAATGCCAATGTAAGTTGGTTAATGGTTTCTTTCATTTCTTGCATAATATTGGATTCATAATATGTCCCATCAGCACTTTTTGATAGTAGGGTTGATCGTAGGGTTGATCGTAATAGAGTAGGCGAAGAAAGTCGGTCGTCAAAACTATTTTCACTGAGTAAACTCGAATGGTGAGCGGTCATAGTAGGAGAGTTTTGCGTATTATTTTGTGGTGTATTAGCCAGTGTCGTCTGAAGATTTTCTAGATTGTGATTTGGGCTTGATCTCCCCACTCCAGTTTGTTTTGGTGGATTATTGTCCTTTGGTGGTAGTGGTCTTTTTCTTAAATTGATCTTTGTTTGTCTGTCTGGTGTTGTGACGGCGGTTTGGATGTCAGGACATAATTTACATTTCCATTTTTTCCTTGATTCCGCGCTTTTTAAGTTATGCAGTTTCTCTGAAACGCCGGCGCAGTCGAACTCGTAATGATGTTTACATATTATGCATGTTATTGTATTCTTTTTATCAATTGGGGCTTTGCACTTAAAACATATAACTGGTGCCGCCACCTTCCGGCCCTTGGCGGTAGCTTTATTAGCTGCAGCAGACATGATTTATTTTTCGACCGCAAAGGTATGTAGTATTTTAGGTCACCAATAGATGTCGTTAGTGAAGCTTGAATATCGATTATGCTCGAATGTAATTATGAAATGCGGCAACACTGGTAGTATTGTTATGTTGTACTCCTGTGTAGTTGTAAGTGCTGTCAGTTAAGTGTCCAATCAGCTGTTCAATGGACTGTTGTTATTTATGAAATCAAGTATCGTTGGCGTTTGAATACAACTTTAAAGGTGAAAATTGAAGTTTAACGGTTAGATTATATTCTCACCAGAGTGATATTTTGTCCAGTGTCCTCTTCAATTTGCTGTTTTCAACTTAAATCTTGCCGTAAGTTTTGTAGGTTAGTTTCTTCATACCACTCAAAGATGATTTCAACTAGATTCACTATTTTTTTAGAATTAAAATGTAGTAGGTCTCTGTAAATAGTACTTTCATTGGCTAGGGTTGCCAGTCTCTGACAAATTTTAAAAAATAAATATGGTAATTATTACAAATTTTTCTGTTCAGTAACTTCGAAGATAATATGAAATGGTATTTTTTTGAACATTTTTGGTCATAAATCAAAAACTACACGATAAACAAAAAAAAATATCTAAAATATAAGCCCTTTCATTTGATACCCCACTTACAATAGCACAGCTTTAAATTTTCGACCTCCCTTTAAAAAAAGTCAAAAAGGTACAAGATTTTTTTATGGCAAATAGAGTCGGGTTAGCGATCTTTAAAACTATTCCAAATTTCATAGCGACAGCGATAGCAGCCTCCTGAGATAACTGGCTGTGACAAACGGACAGACAGACAGATAGGGTCGCACCATAAGGGTTCCTTTTTTACCCGACTGCGGCAAAGCCCAAAGGAGGGTTATGTGTTTGACCTGTATGTATGTATGTCCGTTCCTGTGTCCGCTCGTAACTACTCAACGGCACATCCGATTTTGATAAATGATACATCATTAGATTTGTCTTGATGGTGCAAGTGTCACTGGGTATGAAGTTAGTTAAAATAAACAAAATGGCGGATTTTATGCAGTTTCAAAGTGCACCGCGGTCGGGTTTTTTTTAGTTTAAATGTGGTTATTAACATTTTGGTACGGAACCCTAAAAATAGGTTACACGGGAGTGCTCGGGTGCGCCCCCCGCCACGGAACTCATAAATCCGGCTAGGCCTGTTAAGTGTTCCTATACCGACTGTTGAATACCGACTGAACGACTATTGGTATCATGCCGGGGTACCCGTCTGAGCAATCGCGTTGAGCCTCGTCGCCCCTCCCTCTCTTGTGTGCTCAACGCCTCCACGTCCTTGCAGCAGAACTGCTGGCTGGATGAGTCACCGGAACGGAACGGAACGGAACCCCAAAAATAGATATGCAGTGAAAAACCGGACACAGATAACTGCCGCTCTTTGAACTTCCGAAAAATCTATTAACAAACTTGCTGATCATAACATGTGTTTTGGCCGCACCTGACCATAAAGTGGCTTTTACCGCACGCTACACGTACGTAAAAAGCCGCTTTCTGGCCAAGTTTAGACATAAAATGATGTACACAACACGGGAGGTAATAAAGAAAGTTATCGATCACATATTTACGTCCCTCGCTTGCAGCTCGGGCCGCAAACATCTGCGATCTCGGCCTTTCTATGTTTTACCACCCTAGTTGTGTAATGTACTATAAGAAACTTGCTGTAGCCACAACACACTTAAATGAAGCTAGATCGCTCTAGCCGAGCGAGAGCAGCTCAGCGATGCATGAAACGCTCGCTGGCAATGCTCCCGCTGGCAACTTGATCTGTGTCGCTGTTAATCCCACAATGTGCTCTGTTTACTGAAATGTAACTGATCGTTAGGCCAAATACCCATTAGGACAAAACAGTTAGTGCAAGTGATTTTAGGACAAACGATGTTAGGGATCTCGAGGGACACCCTTGATACACGCATTGGTTTAGGCCAGGGGCACAATATAATAGCAGTAATTATTATTCCTACAAAAGGTACATAGCGCGCTTGTATTTGTGCGCGCCTTAAACGAACGCATGACAAGCAAACATTTAAGAATGCGTAAGATTGCTGCAGCATGGATCGCATCACGCAGACGTGCAATCGCGCGTCTGTGTGAATACGTGTCGCGTGCTCCTAATGGGCCGAAGCTGGACTACTTGGCCGTCTTTATACTTTGCCTGGGGTCGGCAACAGTGGCTCGCGAGTCACATGCGGCGCTGTGAAGGGTCAGTTACGGCACTACAAAATCCCCTAAAAAAACTGTATGGCGGTTAGTTTAGTAGGAGGAAATAAGTAGGTATGTGTTACGATTTATGCAAATTGCTAAACTATGGTGCAATTTAGGAAAACCGTTATACTTTTCCTGTTATATTTAGGATGACATTAATTACAAATTTTAAAAAATAAATATGGTAATTATTACAAATTTTTCTGTTCAGTAACTTCGAAGATAATATGAAATGGTATTTTTTTGAACATTTTTGGTCATAAATCAAAAACTACACGATAAACAAAAAAAAAATATCTAAAATATAAGCCCTTTCATTTGATACCCCACTTACAATAGCACAGCTTTAAATTTTCGACCTCCCTTTAAAAAAAGTCAAAAAGGTACAAGATTTTTTTATGGCAAATAGAGTCGGGTTAGCGATCTTTAAAACTATTCCAAATTTCATAGCGACAGCGATAGCAGCCTCCTGAGATAACTGGCTGTGACAAACGGACAGACAGACAGATAGGGTCGCACCATAAGGGTTCCTTTTTTACCCGACTGCGGCAAAGCCCAAAGGAGGGTTATGTGTTTGACCTGTATGTATGTATGTCCGTTCCTGTGTCCGCTCGTAACTACTCAACGGCACATCCGATTTTGATAAATGATACATCATTAGATTTGTCTTGATGATGCGAGTGTCACTGGGTATGAAGTTAGTTAAAATAAACAAAATGGCGGATTTTATGCAGTTTCAAAGTGCACCGCGGTCGGGTTTTTTTTAGTATAAATGTGGTTATTAACATTTTGGTACGGAACCCTAAAAATAGGTTACACGGGAGTGCTCGGGTGCGCCCCCCGCCACGGAACTCATAGATCCGGCCAGGGCCTGTTAAGTGTTCCTATACCGACTGTTGATTACCGACTGAACGACTATTGGTATCATGCCGGGGTACCCGCCTGAGCAATCGCGTTGAGCCTCGTCGCCCCTCCCTCTCTTGTGTGCTCAACGCCTCCACGTCCTTGCAGCAGAACTGCTGGCTGGATGAGTCACCGGAACGGAACGGAACCCCAAAAATAGGTATGCAGTGAAAAACCGGACACAGATAACTGCGGCTCTTTGGACTTCCGAAAAATATATTAACAAACTTGCTGATCATAACATGTGTTTTGGCCACACCTGACCATAAAGTGGCTTTTACCGCACGCTACACGTACGTAAAAAGCCGCTTTCTGGCCAAGTTTAGACATAAAAGTGATGTACACAACTAGGGTTGTAAAACATAGAAAGCTCTCGATCACATATTTACGTCCCTCGCTTGCAGCTCGGGCCGCAAACATCTGCGATCTCGGCCTTTCTATGTTTTACCACCCTAGTTGTGTAATGTACTGTAAGAAACTTGCTGTAGCCACAACACACTTAAATGAAGCTAGATCGCTCTAGCCGAGCGAGAGCAGCCCAGCGATGCATGAAACGCTCGCTGGCAATGCTCCCGCTGGCAACTTGATCTGTGTCGCTGTTAATCCCACAATGTGCTCTGTTTATTTTAATATACTATCTGTTTACAATCTCTGTGTAAGCACAGACACATATAAACAAAGCTAGACTGTTTTAAAAAGCGCGTCATGAAATGGTGGCTGCGTTGGCTGGCAGTGCTCCCGCTGGCAACCTACGCTATAACACTTAAGCCTAAGTTAGTAGTGTTTGTCTTATTATTGCATTTACTAATAAACTGTGTGTGACCACTTTTTAACAAAACAGTTCTAGCTGGGTGGACCTTCAGTGCGTAAATTGTTGGCAATGGTCCCGCTGGCAACATATTCTGTTATACACTTTTTTTTAGAGTTTTAACATTTTAGTTTGTGTGCACTTTTTTAACCACCTTCATAAAAAGGATGGGCCCCATCCAGTCCGATTCACTCAGGGTGGGCCGGCTAGGGACCTGGTTCGACCCCAAGGAACGCCACGGTTGACCACCCGGTCATACGATCGCTATGCCTAATAAGGGTTGCGAGTTAGTCTTCAGAAAAAAAAGGGATGGGGTCCTGTAGTCGGTTATTTTTTTAAGTTTATTAGCTCAGTATTACCTCGTTTATGAACAGATTTCTGATTTATTTAGAATGACTTCTGTTTCTAAATCTAGCTCTGATAATGAGATCCATGAGGAGTTGAGGCATCCTCTCAAATATTATACGCATAGTAATTTCTGAATTTCTATAGCATCTCGTAAATTTGCTATTGTCGAAGTTTCAATGTTTTAGGTTTAGCTTCTTAGTTGTACCTTAATTTTTAATAATGTCAATATTTAATTGCATGTTTGAGAAAATAATGTTTGCTTGTAGTTTATTCAGTGCTACGAGGCTCTATCTACGGCTATTGTGCTACGCGTCCCTGCGTAGCACACGGCTACGGCGTAGCACGATCATTTGGACTTTTTCTGGATATATTGCAGAGGCTGGCTGTCTCTACAATATATCCATCCCTACGCCTTACAATACCTACGATTACAATGATACAGGATGGAATGGAGCTAGGGACTTTCTTGCAAATGTGGCATTGTTTAGCCTACATACGTTATTTTCTCCAAAGACTATTTTAATATCTATCACCGTTTTCAAGTTACAGCGTGTTAAACTTTCGTGCAAAAAACTGCGTGTTTCTATTCAACTCTACTGAATAGTTATGCGCGGGCACGGATGGTAGCGTGTATTGTAAAACACGGCGGTACCCGCAGCGAAGCAGTAGGGTAGTACAAATATTAAAAAATATTGTTTTGATAGTTTTGTTTTTCTTCATTATTACTAGGGATGTAACGATACATAGTTTTGCCGATACGATACCGATACCGATATATTGTAGTCAATATCGGCGATACCGATACCGATATCTTAGCTAAATAATGAAGTATGAACTTCAGATATTTGTATGCCCTTATTATACCTAAAACTTGGCTATATTTAACAGAAAGTCAACCTTGAAAGTGTAAAGTAAAAATATTAGAAAAATATAGATTGTCAACTCATAATTCAAATTTATTTTTCAATAAGAACCAAAGATTTAACACACAATATTCAATATACCAATAACCAATACATAAAATAAGTTAGTAATTGAAATTACTTTTTGCAGATTTTTTTTCATACAGTAACTTCTTTTCGCGTTCTTCAAATATCGGTTGTATATTATCGGCGATACCGATATATCGGCGATATCGATATATCGGTATCGGTATCGTTACATCCCTAATTATTACAAACATTTACCTATTGCTGGTCGATTATACATCAAATATATGGCACTATATTTTCAAAATGCTTGTGGTACAGTCAGCTTCAAAAGTAGCTGGACACTTTAGTACTACGCCACGATACAAATGTGTTGAGCAACTTTTAAGGCCGACCGTACCATGCAGATGGCAGCCCATATGGCCCTTGACCGCGTTATAAAATAAATAAAAAAAATAAAAAATAAAATAAAATTTGTTTATTTCGGACATAATCCATATGTTATGTGGAGGGATATTACAGTTGGTCACGATCCTCAGTAATGAGGGAACGACATGCAAGAAGAAGTTTCAGGAAAGTCGATGGTACTGTTCCACCCGGTATGATTGCTATAAAGTTGTTTGTTGATACTACAAAAATATTCCTCCACAAATTGATAGTCGTTACTCCATTTGCATTTTTAGTTCTAGCGTAACAAAAATCGTTACTCCCTTTGCATTTTTAGTTCTAGTGTAACAAAAATCGTTACTCCCTTTGCATTTTTAGTTCTAGCGTAACAAAAATCGTTACTCCCTTTGCATTTTTAGTTCTAGTGTAACAAAAATCGTTACTCCCTTTGCATTTTTAGTTCTAGCGTAACAAAAATCGTTACTCCCGTTGCATTTTTAGTTCTAGCGTAACAAGTACAGAATAGTAGACTATTCTATAGATTAGAAGGCCGCGGTATATCTGGCAATGAACGCAAAAGGCTTACTTTTTAACCGCCTTCAAAAAAGGAGGTTATCAATTCGACCCGTATATTATGTTGTTGATGTTTTTATATATGTTACCCTGGACCAGCTTTTGAACGTGTTTGCCAAATTCCGTAAGTGTATGTATTTATTTTTCTTTACACTTTATTGCACAATACAGGAAAGTACAAACGGGGAACTTGATACCATAAGGTATTTCTATCAGTTAACCGCTGGGCCAGACAGAAATATTAAATTGGTGCATGAACATATCTAAAACCGCAAATTTGTTAACACAAATCATATATATACATAATACTGATATACTTACATAGTGTATATATGTATGTTTGACCGCGCATATCTCAAAAACTATAAATCGGATTGTCTTAATTCTTTTTTCGACGACCCCTTTAGCTTAGTTGGTAGTGACCCTGCCTACGAAGCAAGAGGTCCTGGGTTCGAATCCCGGTAAGGGCATTTATTTGTGTGATGAGCACGAATATTTGTTCCTGAGTCATGGATGTTTTCTATGTATTTAAGTATTTGTATCTATTAAATATATCGTCGTCTAGTATCCATAACACAAGCCTTATTGAGCTTACTATGGGGCTAGTTCGATTTGTGTAAGATTGTCCCCTAATATCTATTTATTTATTTATTTTTTAGTCAGATTAGGTATACTATAGTAAAACTTAGGGAACTGTGCAAGTTTCGTCAAATTCCTTGTATTCCCATTTTCAACTCATATAAAAACAACAGAAAATCCATAGCAATCCTTAATTTTCGGAATATCCTCATGTCCGCTTCCGCGTAAGTAATAAGCCCAATGTAACTTGGTACTTTAAGCGTATGATGCTACGCTTTGTCGCGCGATAAATAAATGATAAAGCAACCGTCACGTTCTAACAAATGGTGTGTGAGAGCAAGGACCATTAAAACATGAGGACAGTCCTCATTCTCCATACAAAAAGCTGTTCCCCGATATTTACAACGCCATCTATGTATAAGCTTGGTATAAGAATGATATTATTTACAATTATTCAACTTTGCAAGCGTGACACAGTATTTAAATGTTAGAATTTATTTATTATTAGCTGTTTACGAACTAATTCTTGCTGTACTATGTTTCTTTGTTCAATTATAACATCGTTAAATGTTAAGTTTTTTAGCGCCATCTAGTTTTTGCCTGGATATTCCCTTGCACGATCCAAAGTATGGAGAATGACAGTCCTCTTGTTTTAATGGTACTTGATGAGAGTAACGGATGCTTTATCACTTATTTATCGCGTGACAAAGCGTAGCATCATAAGCCTACTGTTCTATATACGCTATAATTAAGCACGTAGCATAACCCGTACAATTACTAGCTCGTCAATTATTCATCAATCACTGTCAACAACACGGTATTTGCTCCGGCTTCGGTTCGTGCCAGCCCACTAAACAATCCGGTTACTGAAGTTTTAAGGGGATGCGCTATGACTTACTTGGTACTTCAAGAAGCGAGTAAACAGGGCTCTCAAAGATCGGCACCGTATAGGTAACACCCTGGTGTTGCAGATATCCATGGGCGACGTTGACTGCTTTCCATCAGGCAGCTCGTCTGCTCGTTTGCCACGTATAACATAAAGAAAATATTGATAATTATTGTTAAAGAATAAGCATTTGATTTCAAACAGTTCAGACTAAATTGGGATCTTAAAATAGTTGGTTGAATCAGGCGTTACTCTGCGGTGAAACAAAAATATTGCTTCGCTAATCCGCGATATGATAACGTGTTAGCTAAGTCATGCATTCACATGCAAAATAAAAAATACTATTTATATATATATATTTTTTTTTAATTAATACAAGCAACAATTTTTATTAATACAAGCATCGATAACCAAATACAATATACTTTTTAAATTAAAAATCACTGTTTCCACAGATTCTGTAACAAGACCAATATTTTTTTAAATAAATAATTTTTGTACCTGTGGTTTTATTTCTCAATACAACGTTAAATCTACAGATCTTCGAATTTAGTTATAAATTATTGCTATGGATCTTTGCATAATTATAATTTTAAACGACATTTTGTTTATTCCGGAAAATTTTACGTAGTTAAGGACATTCAAGAAAATGTTTACCATACATTTTTATTTTGTTAAATTAAGCACTTTGTTAACCGCGTTATTTTTATTTTGGAAAACTTCACGTTATTTAATTAGCACAGTAATTTTTCTTCCGACGAAAGGTACATCGCGCGCTTGTATGTGTGCGCGCTGTGTACGAACGCACTACATGCAAAGATTTAAGAATTGTTTATTGTTTATTTATTTATGTTACACAGCATTACAGTCTTAAGAATAATACACCGTGGAACTACATACAGTAACAGTGGGTAACTAAACTTAACATTAACATGTAGGAATACTAGACTGCCTATTAACCATCGCCTCGCAACATCTCAAACACTCCCGACACCCAGCCACCCATCGCTACGCTAGTAGATCACACTCAGGTAGAATGCGTAAGAATGCTCCAGTATGGATCGCACTCACACAGGCGCGCTATCGTGCGTCTGTGTGAATACGTGTCGTGCGCTCCTAAACGGTCGATGTTGGACTAGTCGTCCGTCTTTATACTTTGTCATTAGCGTACTTTTTACTACCTATTTATGGAATCACATACTCTTTAGCTTGGCAACCTCGTTGGTGTCACTCATGTGTGCTTATGTGTGCGTAACTAACTACTTACACACGTTACTGCTAACACCGTCTCGCCCTCCGTCGGTCGCCGTTCGTATTGACGGTAACTTGTGTAAGTAGTTACGGCTGCATATAACAAAAAGGACACATGAGAGTGTCACCAACGAAGTTGCCAAGCTATAGCAGAGTAGTATTTCAGTTTTCTCCTGCCAACGAAAATTGTCGGTGTATTTTATTTAGAAAATGATTAAACTCTGGTCCTTAACAGAACAACAGCCGATTGATTAGAACAAACAATGGGCGAATCACAGTCTGTCGCCAATTTTAATTGGAATTAATTCAATCCGGAAACCCATTGACTAGGTACAGCTGTAAGAGGAAAAACTTAAATCAAAAGATTAAGGAACCCCAGACTAAAAATGTTATTAGGTTTATTTTATCCCGTTTTTTTCATTTTTATTTAAGTTTTATTTTAAACTAGCTGACCCGGCGAGCTTTTTTCCGCCTCAGAATTTTAAATTTTTTAGATGTTTTAATATTTACTTACTCTGTTATTGAGGGCAGAGACAAACCCAAAAAACTGGTCAAGCAAGAGCATGTCGGACCATGCTCAGTGTAGGGTTCCATAGCCGTATCTATAAGGAAATGTGCTACAGATAAAAATAAACAACTGGCAAAAGGTCTTAAATGCCGTGTGTTGGATAGTATTAGGAGAATTCTTCGATAGTCAGATTAGATCAGTGGACTTACTTGAAACAGTTTGGAGTGCAGGCCGTAGATTGGGGCGCCCCAGGAGCTGCTTCTTCACCATAGGTCGATTATTGCTGGATTTCCGCAAATGCGTTCGATGCTATTTTGTAACGTAGATTGGGTTTTGGGATTTTCGCAAGCGAGGCTCAAGCGAAGCATTGCGAGCTAGTTTTTTGGAGAACGTGTAGCGCCATTAGAAGGTGGTTAGAAAAGTCAATTGTGGCAGCACTGTCGCTGCGTTTTGTATTTGCTCGCGATTTGCGTTTCGTCCACGATATATCTGATATCGAAGGGAGTTTTAATATAATTTAATAATTATAAAATAAAGAAACACGTTGTGTTTTGTGCTAGACGAAAATACGGAACACCGTGTAAATTAATGGCACTTAAAACCTTTTGGTTGAGAAGTTTTTCGGCAATAAATTCAAAACAGTGTATTCGTTACTATTCAATATAAATTTTCGTTAAATGTATTTATTAGGCGTTACCTTCCTGATTTTTTTCATATTTTTTGGATTTACGGTTTAAAAGTTAAAGGGGGGGTGGGGCACAATTTATGCAACTTTCGGAGCGATTATTTCCGAAAGTCTTCACTTAATCAAAAAAAAAGTACATAAAAGCCTTATAATGTTTTTAAAAGAACTATCGAATTATGTACCTCACGTTGATGTTTGCTGAAAAAAATTTTTTTAGCTTCTGTTACATGTATGGAGTGCCCCCTCTAGATTTTTTTATTATTTAACTACCAAACTTAGTAGCGGCATCTATAAGACATCTTTATTCCAAATTTCATCAGTATAAGTCTTGTAGTTTTTGAGTAAAATGCCTGTGACATACGGATGGAGGGACGGACATGATGAAACTATAAGGGTTCCTTTTTAGCCATTTTAGCTACGGAACCCTAATAATCAAAGATCATAAAAATCCGTTCTCCAGTTATAAATGTTGCAACTAACCCAACTTTGTTTTACGTGGACATATCTAGATATAATTTGAGAGTTGAGTGCCATATCGGTACTCCAAAGAGTACATCTGATTGTACTTATGACAATGTCCGTGTGTACTATGGTATTACATTTAAGATATTTTCATTTCAAATTAAAATATCTCACAAACGTCTAGAAAATCTACTTTGAAGTAAAAAACGGCATCCACCTTTAAAAAATCGCTGTTAAAGCAAGTATATTAAAAATGTTTTTTTTTAGTTTGACGCGTTAAATTTACCCGATTTAGTCTTTCAAAATGAAAACACTGCACGAAAAGAGTGTTTTTGAACACATGTGCTGGTACTTGTACCGAAATATCGAAACTGCGCACTTTTAAAATAATGTGTTGGACACCCCTTACTGCTGGTGGGGTATCAAAATATCGTGTAATTGGGAAAACCGGACTCCCCGTCAGTGGGCCGCGAAATTGGACGCGTTCGGATAGCGCGGAATCCAACTGCATATCTACTAAGTCGTTTGTTCATTTAGAAAATGGGGAAGTCAACTTTCTTTGAAAGATTCTGTTTAGTTCGTTCGTTCGTGAAGTTGCCGTGACTTTGAAAGCTTTTTGTCATTTGGATAGTTCTAGCCTATAACTAGTTTGTTAGTTTTAAATGTCTCTCACTTTTTATAACAAGCTTGGTTATAACATTTAAAACTTATATTAGGTCGTCCTATGTGACCCTGAAGACCCGACGGCCAGAAGGAAAGACGAGGCAGAACTGGACATCCAGCTTCTGGCTCGGCTTCGTGCCGATAGACTTTCAGTCAGATACCGTCCCAACCTCAGGCGACGTGCTCCTCCCGCCAAAGGGCCCCTCACTACAAGAGGGCTCGACTAAATCGACAGACTGAAGCTGAGGCTGACAACATAGTCAGTAGGTTCAATCCCCTCATTCGTTTAACAGAATCCCATTGGTCTTAGATCTGCGTAGCTAGAACGTAATAAGTTTAGGTTACTCTCCTAGATTAATCCTCTGTTTAGTGTTTCAGGTCCAGCAGAGGAGCAGAAGATGCAGTCCGGCCTCGGCATCCCGGACGTCAGGCCAGCACCCCCCAGCCCCGGCCGTGAGCTCCCGTGGAGCTCCGGCCATATGATGTACAGCAACGGGGCATTTCTCCAGAAATATGTCTGCGGTCACCTCATTCATCTGGCCCTTTTTCATACTAAATGTATGGAGACAGATGAATGAGTCGCAGACATATTTCAGGAGAAATGCCCAACGGGCCGCTGTTGCAGTGCTCATGAAAACGACCTTGGAATCTATCCACAACCGTACTGAGGATGCTGTTCGGGCTACCCCGAATCCTTTGCGCGAGGGATGCAACCCTTTTACGTAGAATGGCGGCAAAGCCAGTGATAAATTATTATTATTTTCTACTCCTGTACTTTTATCTGTATTTTACTTGATCACGAACACTAATATAAGAACATACATAATATGAGTTCAGAGAAGTATATACTCTATTCCCCATAACAACACTAGTGTCGTTATAGTCACATTACGATACTGCTAGCAGCCACAGACTTCTGAATCTAGGTTAAACTTAGGTCAAGGATTAAGCGCTCAATTCGGATGTTGACTAATGTTGAATTTTACAATATAATATCGATACCTTTGGGTTCAATTGGCGTAAAGGACAAAACGCTGGTTTTGAGGAGAAGCAAAAAACCATTTTATTTTACAAAAAATGGCTATGGTTTTTTTGTTTCTCGACCTATACTTTCGAGATGTAAATGAAAAATATTTGAAATGCCCGTATCTTTAACCTGTGATGGTAGTTCTAGCTGTAAACAATGTATTATGGAAGTTAGATGTCCTTTACAACTGGTAAAAATGTTATCAATGTCATTTACACCCGTGACTTTTTTGGGCATTTGGAAATGATGGGGTTGTAAATGACAATCTCAGATGACTTTGTTCCAATTTTGGGGCGTAAAGTTAACAGCAATGTAATAAAAATTGACAGTTTTCAACTTAGTTTACCTTAAAGAGACTTGAAAAATGTATAAAAAGATGATGAATTCAGCTAGGCATAATAACTACTATTAACGACGGGATATTTACCATGTATGTTTGTTTTTGTGAGTTCCCGATATTTCGGCACTGTTGCAAGCGCCATTATCACGGAGTAACTGACATGCAGCGAGTTTTTAGTTGTAGTCTACCCACACACCATAGCGATCTACCCTCTTTCGGGTTCGCTTCGCGTTATTCATACTACTACCGTCCGCATTCTCACTTGGAACTCGATCACGTTCACGACACACAACACTTATAGTATCACTTCGCGTATTTACTCCTGAACATGTCTTTTTTCCCTTGGAGAACTTACGGATCACTGGATACCAGATGCTCGACAGTTGAAACACGTCTTCCCGGTTGAAATTTTTATACTTGAGGATTTCAATAGCTTCCTTAACCATTCTGGGTATATAGTGTTTTTCTGTCGAGCGAGAGGATCTATGGGTTGTGCAACTCAATCCAATCGTTTCCGCGTTCAGAAGATGTTCAGCGATTGCCGATTTCCGAGGTTCGTTGTTTTTAAACATTCGGATGTGCTCCTTTATACGGCATGAGATAGTGCGCTAATTCTGACCTATGTAAGAGCTACCACAGCTGCAGTCAATTTTGTAAATAGCTGGGCATTCAAGCGGAAAACGGTCCCTTGGCGTACGTAGATATTGTGCCAGTTTTCTGTGGGGAGTGAAGACAGTCTTCACCAAGAACTTCTTTAAAATATTGGCAACTTTATCTGTCACTCCCTTTACATTTATGGTAGGTACGCCGGTTGTCGTTCAACTTTATAGTCCAGGTGCTTAGGCAAAACGGTGCGTCTAGGTGGTATAATCCGCCCATTATAACCATTTCTCTGTAGAACGTTCTTTAAATGTGTCAATTCACTACCCAAATGATCCTCGTCACATAAATTGTATGCGCAGTCAGTAAGTGATGCTACTACAGAGTACAGTTGGCGAGGGTGGTGGGATCATTTGGGTAGTGAATTGACATTTTAACGCAGGGCAGCTTGTGGCGAGCTGTTGGGGAGTAGCGACCCCACGTACCCGAGTGCTCCTGGGGGTCCTTAGGTAGGGATCATGGGTAAGAGTGTAAGGACCTCCGCCTCTGGCTTGCCTTAACCGGCCGTCCAGAGTGGAGTCGCGAGAGCTATATGCTCCAGGCGTGGAAGTGTTAAAGGGCATAACGCCGCGAGTACCCTCGGAGAAAGCGCAGCACACCTCTCGACACCCTGCAGTCCTCGGCACCGGTGTTGCCCCTAGCTAGGCCATTGCTCATATGTCACTATTTATTTAACAGGGGCCCATCAGCGGAGGGCAAGTCACGGTCTGTCAGTGCCACGAAAGCCACGAGACACTTTTCCTGACAGGCGCCGTCATGTCTCAATCCATAACCCAGTATTTAGTCCATATTTCCACCGCCATAGCCCAGTAGAGTTAGATTCCATCAATCAACAATAGTCCTTGCATCTGGCGGGGGCTGTCTCTGCATGCGTCCCATGACACGGGCAGGGACAGCATCTGCTGGGTGTATACTTTGCCTTTCATTAAATTGTCGAAAAGGCCTCTACGCGTTGGCTGCGGCTCCGCGCACGCCTCCCAAAGGGCCGGGACACCATTGTCTCGTGTGCGTGAAAGACATACAAATAATTATTTATTTATTTCCGGCATCAAAAGCCCATAGATAAATACCTTACAAACTAACATACATATCACATTACAAAATAAACTTAACAACTTAATAATGTCCTACTAGTGTTTTACTCTCTTCCAATAGCACTAAATCATAATAATGGAAGTGACATAGTGGCTAATGATTATCGACATTAGGATGTCAATCATAAGGACGAGTACGTAGTGAGTAAAACACTGTTAATGTAAACAATAAGTAGAATAGTATGAAAAATAATGAATTCATCATCTTTTTCTACATTTTTATAGTCTCTTTAAGGTAAATTAAGTTGAACACTGTCAATTTTTATTACATAGCTCTTAACTTTACGCCCCGAAATTGGAACAAAGTCATCTGAGACCGTCATTTACAACCCCATCATTTCCAAATGTCTAAAAAAGTCACGGGTGTAAATGACATTGATAGCATTTTTACCAGTTGTAAAGGTCATCTAACTTCCATAATACATTGTTTACAGCTAGAACTGCCATCACAGGTTAAAGATACGGGCATTTCAAATATTTTTCATATACATGTCGAAAGTATAGGTCGAGAAACCAAAATACTGTAGCCATTTTTTGTAAAATAAAACTGTTTTTTTGCTTCTCCTCAAAACCAGCGTTTTGTCCTTTACGCTAATTGAACCCAATTAAAGGTATCGATAGTTTAGACCTTTACGATTACGTAAATTGCTTTTATTTCAGAATTTAGACACACATTTGTGGCAATAAATGCCAAAAATAAAGGCTAATCCCTATACAACCCTGCTCTTCTTTAAAAAATGTGCTATAATTAGATTTAAGGCAGGTCTTTACAGCCCTGTTCAATTTATCAAATTACGGTATGTAAACAAGTATAATAATTTGAAGGCAGGTCGTAAAGGACGTGTAAAAGAATACATGCCCTTTACAACCTCCTTTATTCTATCAAATAATGGTGTAATCATTTTTTAAGCAGGTCGTAAAGGACGTGTAAAATAATACCTGGCCTTTACAACCTTATTCGGTTTATCAAATTACGGTATTATAATTTAAAAGCAGGTCGTAAAGGACAAGTAAAAGAAAACATGTCCTTAACGCCCACCTCGACTATGCGCTTATGGAAAGTAATCATGAAAATGAAGGGCTTAAAGGACAACAAGAAAAAAATAGGTCATATACGACAGTATTCATATTTACCGGCGTACTTTACGATACACCTTTTAATTCGTATTTCATGACTTGACACTTACGTCCCTTAACCTGAGCTAGTTTTGCGAATACGATGAATAAAAACTGGGTCGTAAAGGCACTTTTTTTAAAGATATCGAAATTTTAACTACACAGAACGGTAGGGCTTGAAATTCTGAACAAAACTGTATATATAACTCATTTTCGCCAAAATGTCCTTTACGCCAATTGAACCCAAAGGTATCGATATAGTCACATGGATTGGAAAATACTAAATTATTATAACACAAAAGAAATAAACCAAAAATGTATAAAAAATATGAAGTTATGAGACCACAAAGTTTAAAAAAAACGTATCGTCTTAAAGAAAAATTAAAGTCAATTTCGGAATGCTTAAATAACACTGGAAAAATAAATGTATGACAACTATGTGCTTAAACGCACTTTTTCGTGCTCAAAGTGGCAAACTGCTATTTTTTTCATACAACTTAGTACAGCGATAGAAGCGATGGCTACTTTTGATTACAATTTGTGGCTGTTATACTTATACAAATGTATTAGGTGTCATATAGATATTTGTTCCTCACAAATAGTAGAATCGATTTACAACATAAAAAAAATATGTTTTTAATATCGTCACTGCGTTTCACTAGCGAGTATACTTCAGATTAAAAAAAGTTTACCATAGAAACATACCTACTGTCAGTCATTGTGCCATATTTACCTTGTTTGCGAGTTATGTTTAACTATGTATTTTATATTTTAAAACCTAGTCGTAGAAAAAGAATTGTATGCAACGTTGTATAATTAAGTCAAAAACACTCATGGCGTCTCTATTTGCGATACTCGCCGCCACGGCGGCTCGTATCGCAACTCGCGCCATTCGTATTTCTTGAGCCTACTTATACAACTGTTGCATAAAATACTATTTACATCATTAGATATATAACAGATAAACTTTACCCCCTTTAAGAAACTACCAGTAGTTCACAATAATAATACTAAATCCCACATAAATAAATCTAAATTCTCACATATAAGATAGACAAAGGATAGAATACTAAATCCCACATAAATCTTTTAATGCGTTGAGAGAGTTTCAATGAAGCATTCAAGTTAAATTTATAACGTTCGTGATAAACTTTAATTGCCAACATAAAAGTTGTCACAAAGTTGTCTGAGTGAAGCTGCAATTCCTTAATGGCTGCGTTTTTATGCCACTTCCATCTGAACGACTAAAGTTCCTCGTACTATGGACTCGTAATTTGTACGCAATATATGCAAAAAATTATTCTGTGATGCGAAAAGTTTCCCCATACTCAAAGAGGTATAAAATAGTACATTACACAACTAGGGTGGTAATACAAAGAAAGGCCGAGATCGCAGATGTTTGTGGCCCGAGCTGCAAGCGAGGGACGTAAATATGCGACCGAGGGCTTTCTTTATTACCTCCCGTGTTGTGTACATCATTTTATGTCTACACTTGGCCAGAAAGCGGCTTTTTCCCTACGCGCAGCTGCGGAAAATGCCACTTTATGGCCAGGTGTTGCATAAAGAGTTTTATTCGGTTTATATCGGGGTGTTTTATTATTTAAACAAATATCACGAATTAGTCGAATACTAAAAACTTTGATAACCGAGCACTAATAAGTTTCTACATCAGCATACTATACAGCCTTGACCAAAATTATTGTGCATGCCTGTTTATGTGAAATACTTTTAAATTATATATTATTTTGTTATATTAAAAATATACATATATGCAAAATTTAACAAAAATCTTATCAAATTATCTATTTAGATAAATAAACTAAACTGAAAAAACTCTTTCTTTCGAGCGAATAACTGTCAATTTATGTCAACGTTTTTTAGCTGCTATTAAAATATAAGCTTCCTTGAAGATTTTAAATTTTTTATTACAATAACAGAGAGGAATCTGGAGCAAATAATATCCGACTTTCTTCACAAGCTTTCACTTTTGGATAAGGTTTCCACTTCTTTGCTAGTAACACAGATTTTTTTACACATAAGTTAGGTGACACGAACCTAAAAGATGTAGACACGAATAGTTAATATACGTATTTTTATTCTCATTTTCATTAATTTGATAGTTCAGTCTATAACAGTAGGATCTGTGATCTGTGAAATCATCCGTCACGTTGTAAAGTGTAAATGCTTCAAAATTTATTTGTGATGCGATAAAGCTTACCATCATTGGCCAATTTATAATGCAAGAGTATGTAGTAACAGCAGCACTGTATTGCAGTTTCCGTAATACCAAATGAGGCGAGAATAATTGCGGCGCGACCTCGGCCCATAAATTTCAGATACAGCTGTTAAGCAGTCATCTGATGTATGGCGCGGCCGTGCGGAAATAATGAGGTGGCGAAACATCGTGTTTTGAAACATTGGTTAGTTTGCCACACAGAAGTAGAGATGCGCATTCGTACCTACCTATAGGGGAATAAGTTTCTGTCAAAAATGATATTTGAGACAAGATTTTATTGGGAACTGTACTTTTTTGTATAATCGCAAACTGCACGTCAAAACTAATCAAATGACACACCAAAACCACCAAACTAATCAAATGAGACACGGTAAATTTATCTTGTGTATCGGAGATCGAATGAAACGTCAAGCAACGTGTCATCTGTCAAAACATCGCTTGGGAATGGTTTCTGCTTGGTATTTGGCAGGTAGTTAGGTATTAAATGTTGTTAAAAGGAGTTTTGATTTAGCAATAGACTTTGCAGTGGGACTGGCCTGAATCCATGTCAGAACTTGTGGAGACAGTCAATATTCGAATGAGTGGCAGATTTGAACGAACGAAGACGAACAGTAAACATATGTGTTGTGTATCTGTCGCCGTCGACTAGCTTAATTATCTATTTGGTTAGCTGCCTAGCCTTTTCATTAAACGGCGCCATTTAGTTAAGTGCCTGGATGAACATCGGGCCGTCTAGCCCTTCTATAAAACGGCTAATTTTACGGAAATTCATACAAATTAGCGGCCTTTTAGTTTGAGGACGGCAGTTATAGTAACGTAAAAATGGTAAACTATGTGGAAATACTAAACTTTAATAGTCTTTATTCGTATCAAATTCAACTGTTTTCACTCGCATCTCTTTGAATACGTACAAAACCATCGATTCTTGCAGTGAGTTTCACCTAACGATGCCTTCACGAATAAAGAATTCTTCTCATCACATGCAAATGGCATTACCAGCGCTCTTTTCAACTTCATCCACATTCACAAACACCAAAGCAACTATTCTCTTTGTATCTATAATGTCGAGTGCAAGCTAGATCGACTGCAACACGTCTGCTCATTGTTGTTTCAAACTTTAATCAGCCTCAAAGCGTAAAATCAACGGGCGCATTGTCACACCGAAAGGAAGCACCAAGAATTCGAATGATACAATACTAGGAGATGAACCTTTTCGTTTAAAAATGTATTGTCTACTCATTTTAGTTTTACCGGTTGAAATGTACCTACTAAGGTGGGCAGAGCTCGCCAGTTCATTGTTGTTTCAAACTTTGATCATCCCCAAAGTGTAAAAACAACGGGATCTAAAGCGCGACACCAGCTCGGTATCGAAATGAAGCACCAAGAATTTGAATAATACCATACGCTTACATAAAACATAAGGTAAACGTCCTAGTGCTCGACATGCTAATGCCCAATATTCGACACCCTTCTGTCGCCTCTATTGCTAATGACTTAACATTCAAGATGGCGACTACTGTGACAGTGTCGAGCACTCGGACTCGGACGTCTACCTTACTAAGTAAAAGAAGGGATCTTCATCTGCGAAAGTGAAAATATTGTAACCCTAATTTTAGTTTCACCAGATAAAACTGTCTAAATTAAGCGAACGAATAAGGCCAGAATCAGAAGCAATAATGTAAAGAGAAGTAACTTATAACCATCTGGAGATATCTACTCCTAAGATGAAAATGGTTGAAATCGGTTCGGAACGAATAAGGCAAGCACCCGAAGCAATAATAAATAAAAAAATATAAATAAATATTAGTGGACAATCTTACACAAATCGAGCGAGTCCCATAGTAAACTCAATAAGGCTTGTGTTATGGATACTTGACGACGATATATTTAATAAATACAAATACTTAAATACATAGAAAACATCCAAGACTCAGAAACAAACATCATCACACAAATAATATTTGCTATTACTGAGATACAACGAAGTACCTATGTTAACACCATCTGGAGATATTTCTATGATGAAAATTGTTCAAATCGGTTTTTAGTTTCATCCTTATTTACAAAAAACCCGGTCAAGGGAGAGTCGGACTCGCGCACCGAGGGTTCCGTACAAACTCGTCAGTAAATACGTGAATAATTCAAGACAAACTGTATGGTGGGACAAACTTAACTTTGCTCTTGTAAAACTGTTATCCCCATACATCGACACATGCCGCGGTTAGTTTAGTAGGAGCAAATAAGGTTGTCTTACGATTTTTGCGAATTGCTAAAAAACACTGCAAGTTAGGAAAACCGTTTCATTTTTCCTGTAATATTTAGGATAATATTAATAATCGGTAATTATTATAGATTTTTCTGTTCAGTAACTTCGGAGATAATAGGGGGGGAATGGTATTTTTTTAACGTTTTTTGTCTTCAATCAAAAACTACATGTTTAAGAAAATAAATAAAAACGGTTTTCGAATCTACACATTAAGCCCTTTCATTTGATATCCCATTCGATATATTAGCTCAACTTTTGATTTACGACATCCCATTTCGGTACCCTTTAAAAAAAAGTAAAAAAGGTACCTATCACATTTTTTTCTGTCCCATAGGCTCGGATTGGCGGTTTTTAACTCTATTTCAAATTTCAAGTCGATAGCATCAGTA
Organism: Eudemis profundana; assembly: GCA_947034925.1. NCBI lineage: Eukaryota > Metazoa > Arthropoda > Insecta > Lepidoptera > Tortricidae > Eudemis > Eudemis profundana. The sequence goes on from OX344802.1 coordinate 25,451,287, forward strand.
GATCCTGAGATACCTTGCTGTGACAAACGGACAGACAGACAGAGTCGCACCATAAGGGTACCTTTTTTACGATTTTGGTACGGAACCCTAAAAAGACACAAGACCAGATAGAACTCGACTTGGCAGGGGCACTGCCGTGCCCCCAGATATTCTCTTTGTATCCAGAATGCCGAGTGCCGGCAAGCCAGATCGGCTGCAATGCGTAAGCTCATTGTTGTTTCAAACTTTAATCAGCGCGCCCCTCGCGAAGTGTAAAAACAAAGAGGACGTTGTTACACCGAATTGAAGGACCGAGAATTCAAATAAGACGGCATCTACGGCTGCGAAAATGAAAGTCTCGTAATCTTCAGCTTAGTTTTACCGGACCAAAAGTATCTTACTCATTACCATTCTGCGGCAGTCTACTGCTGGACGTAGGCCTCTGCCAAGAAGCGCCACTTTGCTCGATCGTCAGATATACGGTTACCCGTGGATGGCCCTTCGGGCTACCCACGCGAAAAAGGCAGTTTTGAAGGGCTCAACTAATAGCAGAGTCCAAAAACTAAGTATCTTTGGCAATGTCAATGTCAATCGTCAGATATACTCGTCCAGTTGCTGCTGGTCGCAAAAGAGCAGTTTAATTGCAGTTGTGGTGCAGTTCTATTGCAGTTGTACCGACTGCAAGAGAACTGAAATGCAACGGTGCAGCGAGTTTGCAGTCGTATAGCTGCAGGCCGACGCAAACGGACTGCGCAGATGGTTTGCTGTTTTGATGCAGTTATTCGGACTGTTGGCAAATGATAGCGCGCAACGGTATATCACAGGCGCGAAAAATGTATGTATTCACAGTTCACAGTATAAACATGTAACCAATAGTTTCTCCAAATCTCTTCTAAAGTAGAATACCGAATTGGAGATCAAAAATGTACACAAGTGGGTTGCCACCATAAAAAAAATAAACGCTATCAGTGGTAAGTCTAAAATTATTGAAAGAATTATAAAAAATAAAATATTCACAGGTAAACTGTTGTATGGGTATTTAAAAATATGTTACTTAGTTATATAGTGAATTAATATTTTATTATACCGTATTTGTGGTGTTTAAGTAAATTATATGGAGTTTAAATTTATACTACTAGAAATGGTAAGAAGTTTTTAACATTTGGTTAGTAATTAAAACAAACACCAGGTTATTTTTAATATTGCATATTATCAAATATTCGCCATAAAAATAATTAGTTTTAAATATTTCTTTCCATGTATAATTGTATTTCGTTGCATTTTGCTGTTAAGTTTTTGTTTCTGGTTGAGTTTTATATTTGTGCGTGTTGTTTAATGAGTATAATATTCGACTTTAACTATGATTACAGCTCGGTGTACCGTCCTCTAATAAAATCCCTGACAAACGTGCACCCTCCGCGGACCACATAAGGTCCAGTTTCTATTACCCCTAAATCCTCGCAACCAGAATCTACGAGGTTAAGTTTAGTGTCCTCTGTATTGTTGCCCGTATTTCACACTTGATGTATTTTGCTAAGAATCTGAATATGAATTTTCGTGCTTGCTTGGGAGATTAAGAGATTCGCAGAAGCTGAATTGGGTAGATAACTGCTTAATGCCCGCAAGGACTAAAATAATACGGTCCGTCGTCAAATGCTCGCTAACGTTTCAGACAGCTGTCATTTATATGGAAAACTGGGGTTGTGACCCTATATTTAGTAGGCCGTTTTAGAGGGCCCAGGGCACATGATTTTCATGAATACTAGCATTTACTCGCGGTTTCATCTGGTTTATTCTCTTTATAGTCCCAGAGGAACTCTTTACCGGGATATAAACATATACTGTTTTAAACCAGGATTTGGTTTACTTGCATGACACATTTTTATCTTAACCCATGCAATTATAACCGCTATTTAGTACTAAACATCCATAGATCTTCGCTAACGTTTCCCATCTGTACACGTTTTTTTTATATAAAAAAAAAATCGTAGAAATGCTGTTTGTACATTAAAGATATTTCAAGCAGCAACTCTGCGACTACTTTCAATGTTTATAAAAATATTTTTTATTGTCTGTTATCTTTTTGTCAGTTTCTTTGTTTGTACGCGCAACAAGAAAAAACTAACAAAGCGATTTGTACTTGTACGAAACTATACAGGTCGACTATTTAAAAACCCGGTTAACACATAGGATACTTTTTACCCGGCTACGGCGAAGCAAAAATTAGACATTTAACTTATTTCACCCCCATAAACTAAGTCGCGAGCATCCTGTAATTTGTAACTATCCGTAGTAATTTTAAGATCAACTTTCTCCTTTACGCGTTTTAATCTTTTGCGGTCTCTCAAAGGGCACTTGTTAGCGGATCATATAATATACTGAATTATGATATATTCTGGTGGATTATAACTCAATTCAGACTGTCATGCAGAGCTATTCGGCGAGATATTTTAATCAAAAGATCCGTGCATTGTACGCGGTCGGTCAGGCGCTCAGGCGCTGAGGGTACTGCAGTGTTTGCTGAATTCACGCTCTTTGTTAGAAATCACTTCAATTTTGACTAGAATTCACTCACGACATTGTTTGCCAGCTATTTCATACCCACCTTTTTAACCTCTTCTTGTTATCTTCACATTATCACATAACTCTAATATTAATAAGACCGCCTAAGTATTGTTTACCACTGTTTTTTTATATAAGTTTGCAATGTAATTTTCTTTTGGTGTGCAATAAAGTATGATTGTATTGTATTGTATATTATAAACCAGCTAACCCGGCGAACTTCGTTCCGCCTAAGTGTTTTTTAGAATTTTTAATATTTACTCTGTTATTCGGGGCGGAGACGAACTCAACACCCCAAAGATCATAAAAATCGGTCCACTCGTTCTTGATTAAGGCACAGCTTAGAGGGCTATCTGGTCTAATTCATCTCTATCTATATGGTGTTCAATATACAGACCGACACACTTTTTATATAATACACGAATTCAACCGCGGCTTCGCCCGAGTTATTCCCATTAATGTCCCAAGAGAGCTCTTTACCGGGATATAGAGTATCCTATGTTTCAATCCAGGACTTGGTCTACTTGCTTGCCACATCGTAAACCAGCTAGTTGTTATCCTGTTATTTACTAACAAACATCCAAACCTCCAGACATGTAAACATCCAAACATCTTCATAAACTGTCACATTTATAATATTAGTATAGGACTTATTACAGGACAAAGAAGTGGGAGCATGTTTTGTATAACATTTACTTGTATTTAGGAGAATTAATGCGATGTTTTTGGTTAGTGGTTGAATATAATACCCCCTTGACGATTCTTACAATAAATCTGTGAAGAACATAACAATGAGTACAGATGTAGTGCAAACTGATTTTCCATCGTACTTTATCGGAAAAATTCGTATTTATCGTGCTCTCTCAATCAGCTCCAGTACCCATCTTACAGCCGCCATTTTTTACTTTGACATTTGACACTAAACAATAAAGTTCCATATTAATGGATATGAAAACGTCACTCATTTAATACAATCATTGATTGACAGTTCGGGTGCCATCGTATTCCAATTGAGATCCGAGTTTTCCCGATGGAAAATCATTTTGCACTACATCTGTAACAAATAACGCATGAAATAATAGTAGATTGTGTCAAAAATGAATTCGGGTAATATTCTAGGAACAATTATAAAGAAAATGACCCGAATTCATTGTCCGTGAGTGTACATATTTACGGCGAAGGCGCACGTTGAATCCAAAGCGAAACGAAGGTTTCTATAATAGAATCCTGAGCATAGCGAGGGATGCGATGGGTGGATGGGCATCCAAATATGTTTACACACTTTCATATCCTATCCTATTAATATCGTAAATGTGAAAGTGTGTAAAGAATATTGGATTATAATAAACCTTTATTTTTCTTTGATAAGATAAACAATAATAACCACATTTTTACTAAAAAAAACCCGACCGCGGTGCACTTTGAAACTGCATAAAATCCGCCATTTTGTTTATTTTAACGAGCTTCATACCCAGTGACACTCGCACCATCAAGACGAATCTAATGATGTATCATTTATCAAAATCGGATGTGCCGTTGAGTAGTTACGAGCGGACACAGGAACGGACATACATACATACATACAGGTCAAACACATAACCCTCCTTTGGGCTTCGCCGCAGTCGGGTAAAAATTACAATATGACAGCAAATTATACAATATCTTTGGATGTTTGTACAACATATCTCAATAGGAGTAGGTTTTGTAAAAAAGGAACTTCTTGTTATTTACTAATCAAGAAGGGGAGACCGGGTATGGTTGTCTCACGGGTTGGTTGTCACAGCAGCCATTAAATAATACGAAACGAAGGAATAAGTGCATCGATTGGTGAAGTAGGGAAGGAGGTGAAGCTCTTGCGATCTTTTAACACCAAGCGATGCAATTATTCCTTCGTTCAACTTTGTTTTGAAACAATGTTAAAACTTGCATTTACCGTAACGGCTCCATAACACAATTTACCATACGTTATGGGTTATTTAATGGTACCTATTTTTCATATTTTTATACTTTTAAAATGGACTTCCCAACCCAATTTTGCAGACTCATAAAAAAGTTACACGTTAGGTATAGTTAGTTTCACGAGAGTTGAGGTGAATGATTACACACACAGCTACATGAAGTACTCATTGCAAAAAAGTGAATGAATGAAATGAATGAGTGAGTAAATAAACACAAGGCTATAGTTTAAACAAACTTTTTGGTCTATCTTGCAATTCACTGTTGAACCTGCTATCGATACGAAAAAAGAACAAAATCCCGTTGTCATTACATGACAGTGTTGTTGTGTGCGTAGCCTCAACTCTCGTGAAACTACCTATATCAAACTCAAAACTTCAACATATTTCTTTATTTTGCTTATTTTAACAAGATCTTATATAATTCTTACAAAATTCGCTTATTTACAGTCAAGTACCTAAGTGGGGTATCAAAACACTGTTTTTGTTTGTTTTTTAAATAATTAGTTTTTGATTTATGACAAAAAACATAAAAAAATACTCTTTTTTAAATGTTTTTCCTAGCTTGCACCATTTTTGAGAAATTTGCAAAATCCTAACACAAATATTATTTGCTCCTACTAAACTAATCGCCATACAGTTTTTCTTGAACTATTCATGTATCTACTTATGAGTTTCTACGGAACCCTCGGTGCGCGAGTCCGACTCGCATTAGACCAGTTTTTTTTATTTCACAAAGTTATTTCAACACTTTTAGCTTCTGTAGCTGATTGTACAAACTATAAGCCGGATAAAAAATGCAGCCGAGTGGAGTGCTTTCAGAAGTGCCAGCGGAGCTTTAAAGTTCGCGATAGCCACTGATATAATAACCATTTTTATCCATTGTGAGCGTCTCGGACTTAAACCAGCTATTACGAGCACAAAGAATGTCCAGTCGTGTGTGGTTGCGATATTAAACATTAAGATGGTATCAGGCGGAGTAATTTTGTCCATTTTTGTCGTTTCATATGCACCCGAAGTGACTGTAGCAGTAAGCTTATGATGCTACGCTTTGTCACGCGATAAATAAATGATAAAGCATCCGTCACGTTCTAACAAATAGTTTGTGAGAGTGACGGAGGCTTTATCACTTATTTATCGCGTGGCAAAACGTAGCATCATAAGCCTACAGGGCTCGGATACTGGTATTTTTTCCCTACAAAAATACTGGTATTTTTTCCGTTCTTTTGCTAATTATTTCATTTTTTATCGGACAATCTAATAATAAGAAGACATTAAATTGTCGAAAGGGCCTCTACGCGTTGGCTTCGGCTCCGCGCACGCCTCCCAAAGGGCCGGGACACTATTGTCTCGTGTACGGGAAAGACAAGAAGACATTACTTGAATACATAATACCGATACCGATTATTGTAGTAAATACTCGGCGATACCGATACTGCAAAGTACGTCGTTGTCACTTAGCACACGAGGTACGCTTTTTTCTTCTACCTCAATATATTTCGGTGGATTCAACCTTGAAAGTGTAATGTAAAAATAAATAAATTGTCAACTCAAAATTATATAAAATATATTTATCATGAAACAAACAGATAATTTACAAAGTAATTAAGATTGCACAAGCTAATAAACCGATACATAAATGAAGTCAGTAATCGAAATTACTTTTTGCAGATTTTTTCAGACAGCAAATTTATTTCGCGCAGTTCAAATATCGGTTGTATATAATCGGCGATACCGGTATAATCGGCGATACCGATATATCGGCCTGCCGTATATATCGGTAACTAATAATCAACGCCTGAAAATTTCATCAAAGACGCACTCGCGAGCAAAACTATGAACTTTCTTACTCTACAAACAATGAAAATTTTAATATATTCCCATAACTTGGCGCTAATCAGACGGGTCCCTCGACCATCGTTGGAAACTTCGTCTTTTATACAAAACGTCGTAACAGCCACATACTTTCCGCTAACATAAGCAATTTTAGTTAAGTTGGAAGTATTCTTTAGCAACTTAAATTATCAAGTTAGTTTATTCAGTATGGCGCCCTGCCGACTCATGAGCTCACTTCTCTGGAATTCGAAAGTATACTTGTAGAGTAATGGATGATACCTACTTCATAAATTATGATCTATGCAAGGACCTTAAAAATAAAGAAAGAAAATAGGTACATTTATTTATGACAGCAAAAAGTTGGGTGGATTTCAGAGCGTTTCAACCGCCGTCATCACCAATCCCGAAATTTCGACGGTTCACTTTGAGAATGTATCACATTATTTTGATAAAACCCGAAAATAGTACCAACTTTCTTCATGTTTTGATCAAATATTGTGTAATTTTTAAAAAATTTTTTTTTTCATAATATCGGGATTGGTGAAACGCTCTGAAATCCACCCAGTTACAAAACATGGGAGAAAAATTAAAAAAAACAAGAAAACACAAAAAAAAACCTCGCTGCCACAAAAAGGTCCCACCTCAGCATAATGCCAACTACAAAGCTGGCGCTGGTTTTCCGGTGGAACCAGACAGGGCGACGTCACGGCGAGTTTTTAGGGTTCCGTAGCCAAAATGGCAAAAACGGAACCCTTATAGTTTCGTCATGTCCGTCCGTCTGTCTTTCTGTCTGTCTGTCTGTCTGTCCGTATGTCACAGGCATTTTACTCAAAAACTACATGATGGATATTGATAAAATTTGGAATATAGGTGTCTCTTATGAGCCGCTACTTAGTTTGGTATATGAATAATTAAAATAAATATTTTTAGGGGGGGCACTCCATACATGTTAAAGACAGTAAAAATTTTTTTTTTCACCAAATATCAACGTGTGGTACATAGTTCGACAGCTCTTTAAAAAACACTATAATGTTCCTATAAGTAATGTTTTTGATTAAGTGAATGTATTTGGAAATAATCGCTCCAAAAGTTGTGTAAATTGTGTCCCCCCCCCCCTCTATTTTCTAATCCGTGCGTCCGAAAAATATGAAAAAAATCACGAAGGTAAGGCTTAATTAATACTTTCAACGAAAATTATTTTCAACAAGATCGAATGTACCGTTTTTGAGTTATTGCCGATAAACTGCGCTTCTCAACAAAAGGACGTAATTGCTATGAAGATACGCTCTTTTGTTGTTGTACTTTTTTTACATCGTATTTTTTACCTTATAGTTACGGCTATGGAACCCTACACTGAGCATGGTCCGACATGCTCTTGGCCAGTTATTTGGTTTTATCGGTTCACCCTACTTAAAGTGAACGCTTCCATTAGGAACAGACAGAGTCACCAGTAGTGCCAACCAACCAACTGACGTTGGAAACGTCAAAAACATAACGTCAACAATGCATGCCCGTCTCATTTACTACTTACATACACCATAATAAATAGCCGGACGGAGCCTCGTTAACAAAGAACTGAAGCATGTCTAATAAGTCGGCTACCTATGTGTGTGTGCTACTCGCAATAGGAATAAACCAGTTGATGTGTGCGTGCGGCTCGTAAGTACAAGCAGCCGGCTTATTAAAAATGGCTTCAGATCAATTGTTGTTGGTGAAGCTCCGTCCGGCTATTTATTTTAAGGTACTTGGCTCTATGAATAACTAATAAAATGTTTGAATACTTAATTTAATTACGGGCGTATTTGGCTTGATTCTACACAGATTACGTATTTAAAACTGTTCTCAAAATCTCCAATGAACGAATATTTAATGTAACATTCGGTTATTCTTGGCAATTTTTAGTAATAGACAATATTTTCGCCGAAAACCGGTATTTTTAGGGTTCCGGAACTCAAAAGGAAATCAAAGGAACCCTTATAAGATCACTTTGTTGTCCGTCTGTCCGTCCGTCCGTCTGTCAAGACCCTTTATCTCGGGAACGCGTGGAGATATCGAGTTAATATTAAGACCATATTCTCAGGTCTATAGCCCCTTGAAGCCATGAATAATTTATCAAACTTCTAAGTTAACTTAAAGAAAAGATATGACCGTTTATGCCACAAAAAACGTACATTTCGACTCTCTCAAAAAAAAAAATATAGAGTACTTTCCGTTGATCTAGAACTATAAAATTTAGCAAGTAATACCGTCTTATGCTACAAGTATAGGGAAAAATCTGAAAACTATACATTTGTAATTAAATATTTTTTATATATAGTCTTTATTTAAAGTATTTGTACGGAACCCTCGGTGGGCGAGTCCGACTCGCACTTGTCCAATTTTTTTCTTACAAACCAATATAGAAGTTACTTTTGCGAGTAAAAAATAGCAGTCTTCAGTAAAAACAGGAGGGTAGAGAAGTGTTCACAAGGACGACTAAAGGAGAATCATATTCTAAACAAAAGCACTTTAATAAACACCAAATTGCGCAGTTAAAATAAATATCAGTAAATAAAAGCGAGATTGTATTGCTTCGCGATGAAATGAGGAACAAATGGGCGTTACTCCAGGTGCAAAAAGATAGGACCATATTTTTTACAGCCAGTATTAAAAGTTTATGGCATCGGGCGCGGAACAGTTAATTTTCGTTTACTTACGGTGGAAACTCACCGACTTTCAAATTATGTGGGTTTTAGATGTTTCAGATAGCTCAAGAGAGACGGGGTGACATTGACAACGAGTTAGGTCGTCAGCATCACTGAGTCAGTTGAAGAAAAAATGTACCTTTTACTTTTTTTGTCTGGTCATGGTGTGTCTTATACCATTATACTCAGAATCGTGAGCACTTTTCATTTGTGAAATAAAAAAAATGCGAAATAGTTATTTGATCCGAGTCAGTCGTTCAAAAAAGTTTGATATTGACGTCTTCAATTGTTCAATTCCTTCTGTGAGGCGTAAATAGGCGAAAAGTAGCTTCGATTGATATTATTCTGTTTTAAGTACTAGGTTACTATAATTGTTACTACCAACTAGTTTTTTTTTTCAGTTAACGACATTTGCAGGTGGTAGTTTGCTCGAGAGTGAAGTGTGTCTAAGATCGCAAGTAGGTACTATTAATCTTATGTTTATTACAAATTCAGTTCAAAGTTATATACTTTCTTTTTATAGTTTAATCGTAAATACTAGTCAGTTTTTCACTAGTATAATCAAACTAGCATAAAGGCACTTGTTTACTTTTTTATGTATTTGCATGTGTCATAAAAAAATACCTTTGCTTGGACTTATGCACATAAACCTTAGTGGTATATCGATATATGTGAGTAATAGCTTGGAGATGTTTTCACTCGATACCTGGGTTACTAATATAGATTTAACAAAGTGCTTAATAACAGATGTTGATAAAATTGACAAGGCGAAGCGTAGGTATAACGGTTCCCAACTACAGTCAATATGTATCAATATGCTCAAAGAAATATATTGCGGTCATTATAAAATCTTTACGGATGGGTCAAAAACAAGTATCGGAAGCGGGGCAGCTTTTTTTGATTGGCAGACCGGGGAGGCAATACAATTGCATATACAGGATAATATATCAATAATGACGATTGAAATGATTGCAATTGCAGAAGCACTCTCATATATTGATACTATTAACTACAGTCAGTTTGTTATTTTAACAGACTCCAGAAGTACCCTACAACATTTAATTCGTTGTACCTACGTGTTCAGGGGCATTCCATTGGCTTATACAATCATTCGACTCCTGTTGAAATTGTTTGCAAGTAATAAAAATGTGATAATTCAATGGATTCCTTCACATTCCGGTATTACGGGGAACGAGGAAGTAGACCGACTGGCGAGGGAAGCCGCCGTCACTGGCGATTTGTTCAAGTGTAAGCCATGGTTTACCGACGTTTTGTTTAGGGTTAAAAACATGTGTTTTGAGAGTTGGTCAGAATACTTTGATGAAAGGTCGCGCACCAAAGGTATATGGTATAAAACAATCCAACCAACACTTCCTCGGGCTCCGTGGTTCAGTGTATGTCAGTTTTGTAGGCAAGACTTGATTATCGCTCTTCGACTTCGCTCTGGCCACATCCCATTGAATAGCTTTGCATTTATGATGCGAAAAGTTGAGTCTCCCAATTGCACCGAATGTGGAGTAGTGGAAGATGTGTACCACGTGACAATGGAGTGTGGCCGGGGCGAAGCGCAGCGACGCCTACTCAACTTAAAATCATTTGATATAGGTAAGATAAATAGTATTCTAGCAGTTCCGACCTCTAACGAGGCGAAACTGTTATACGAGCTTGTTAAATATATTATTAATTTAAGGGATGTGTAGTGTAAGAGAGCCACGATGAGGGTGGCATATGTAAAACCCTCTTTAAATAAATAAAGAGAAAAAAAAAAAAAAATGTATTTGCATGTGTCGTGAGTAACGTTTGTGCGTAACATTTAACTAAATGTTAAATATTACTATGATACTATAAGTGAGATCCTGTAATTGGCTCTTTATCACCAGTTAAGTCATTATTAATATAGTTTAAGCTGTTGGTTCTCCATGTAAATAAAATAAATAAATAAAAAGCTGTCCAAAATTTCCGTGCAAATTTTGAATCTCAGTTTCGTTACGCCCAAACTAAATATAGGGGAAAATAGTAACGAAACTGATAAACATTTTATTACACCATGATCAGACAAAAAAAGTAAAAGGTACATTTTTTCTGCAATTGACCTCACTATGTCGAGTCAGCACAATCTTGCCCACGACACTACAGCCACACTTGCTTTATTCTATTTGTGTAAGTGAAACAATTAATTTTGTTAGTTTGTCTATCTTTTTCGATGTTGGTTGTTCTTTCTCATTTGCTCAAGGATTAGCTGGAAATCATCACTTACAGAGATAAGTTCGCCTTTGTACATAACCATTGATTTTTGTACTGCTTCCTTCTGTATGATTTTATGTGCAATAAAGTGTTTACATACATACATATATACACAGTAACTAGTTCTCGATGAGTATGATAAAATAAAACTATTAAAAACTAAATGTAGAATGAAACAATTACGTAACCTCTCGTATCAACCTAGGTATGTTTTCCCTAGTTATGTAAATGTATATGGGAGCAAATTAATTTAGATAAAGTGATTTTATAGTCGTTGATTTTACGAGTATACCAAATAAGAGGATAGGTACCTATTTAATCGCGACCGGCAACGCATTGCCAATGCATCTAGTGTTGTAGTTGTCGGTAGCAGTGAGAGCATGCATACCGGTTTAAAAAAAACGATTTTTTTATGAAATACAATACAATCATACTTTAAAATAAAATAAATAGGGGGCAAACGAGCACACGGGTCGCCTGATGGTAAGCAATCACCGTCGCCGTTGCGTTGCCGGCCTTTCAGGTCCGGAAAAACTGCAGGCGACAATTTATTCCACATTTCAGTCGTTCGAGGCAGGAAGATTCTAGAAATCCAATCGAATCGAATCGATTATTTAATTCCGGTTTTATTTGAAAGGATTATTATCCGGTTTTTCGGTATTGGCCCATACCAGTAATCCCGGTATTGCATGCCCTAGAAGTGACCACTTTTCATCAGGTGGGTCGTCTGCCTGTTTGCCAGTCTAAGGCAGTCAAAGGCAAAAAATGAATTACACAATTCCTAGGAAAACTTTAGTTTTTATGATAATGATGAAGCGACCTCGGATGATCCAAGCCATCTATCGAATATAAATTATTACGGGCCGTAAACCTGCCGCGGAGCAGCGACAAAACGATCACCTTCTATCGCAGCCTTCTTTACAGCCCGCCTTTACTGGCCTCGTAAAACTAAAGCTACAGCTGGTACAGGGACAGAAGGCAGAGTCCTTGTAGATTACATCAAAATAAGATTAAAAAATTGTACAAGTAACGCCGTCAGCGTAATAGACACAATTTATTCACCCAGGAAATTAAATTAAAAATGTTAAAAACGCACGACTAAAAGAAAACATAGACATCAAAAAGTAACATGTCGTACCCTTGGTAAAATAAAGCCGTATGTGACTTTACGTTTTAAGTGCTTTTATTACGCGAATGTTACACAAATCGTACCCTTGGTAAATTAAGTCGCATCTGCAAAATGATGACTTTTTAGAGGAAGCGTTTAAATATTACATACCTACTGAATTTATTGCTTTGACATTGTATTACCTAGGATGACTTAGATCATAATATACAACATATACTTAGATTAGATATTAGTTATTTTCCAATTGACATTTTGATTTTATTTTTTTATTGTAATTTATTTTGTAATTATTTCATTTTACTTTGACGATCTTTTTGTGAATTCATTTTAGTTTTAATATCTAAAACACTATGTAATTTCCAACAAGAAATAAATGAATCTAATCTAATCTAATCTATTTTGGTTTCGTATAATTTTTTTAATAAATTTGCGTAATAATAAGCATTTAAAACGTAAAGTCACATACGGCTTTATTTTACCAAGGGTACGATGTACTTACCTTCTGTTTTAGTATTACATGAAATAGGTATATGTTATCTTTTAGTCGGGGATTTTCTCAATCTTTAATTTAAGTTTAATTTCACGCTTTTTAAATATTATTTATGTAAAAAAATAGAAAATAATTCATTTTTGTCCCAAAAATGCCTTACATCATTTTGGAAAAGAGCTGATACCTACTCTTCAAACTGCTGCATCGATTTTTACCATACAAAAACCACCGCAAGGATACCTACTTTCACGTAAAAAAACCGCAACGTAATCGGTCCATCCGTTCGAGAGACACAGGTCCCACAGACAGACACACCGACAGACAGACAGACATTGGCGTCAAACTTATAACACCCCTAATTTTTGCGGAAGCACGAACGCTTGTCAAATCCTTGTTTCGACAAATGCTTGTTTCGTCAAATGCTTATTTCGTTAAAAGCTAGTTTTGTCTAATCCTCCGTTCGTCAATCCCTTGTATTGTCCAGTCCTTGAATCGTAATAAATTTGTTCTGTTATACTTTTTTTGTCTAATTCTAGTTACGTGCAATCTTTATTTAGTCGGGTCCTTGTCTCGTCAAACCATTGTCTCGTCTAATGCTTGGTGAGTCTAAGTCAGGTTTCGTATCGATCGTGTTTTATCAATTTTACGTGTACATGTACAACCAAAAGTTTTATAATTAATTTATTTTATAATTCTTACATATTTTTAAGAGTTAAGGATTTAGTAGTCAATACAATTATTAATTATGGGTTACTAAGTAGGTAAGGTATTTAGAAATAGTGTTATTCTTTGTCTTTAAAATTAATAAATAAATAATAATAATATTCGAATAACTCGAATCAGACTCTCAATGCGTTGATTCGAATCGAGTTCATTCGAAACTCGAATCAACTCGCACGTCTAGCTAAAATGGATACTGACCGGATAACGAATGCGAGTGCACGCGATTCGCCAACGCGAAACTCAACTCGACGAATATTCATTTTGTTACGAATACGCTGACCTCGACTCGACTCGCCGATCCGTTTGGCTGCTGCCATGAAGCGGGTCCCATCCGGTTGATGCGAGTCGAGTCAACTCGAGTTCCGATTCGAGTTAGCGGCCGAATCAACTCGAGTTATCCGATTTTGAATAAAATCAACTCGTAACAAATTGGTTATTCCATAGAAGTGGCACTGGCAAACAAAAATAGGTTTATTATTTGCTTCCAACACAGCAATCGTGATTAAAAATGTGTTTCTTTTTAAAGCTTGATACATTTTGTGGGCGCAAAATCCACCTTCACGAGGTCATCTGTCCACCGAGACTGGCCGTCCCACGCTGCGCTAACCTATGCGTGGTCGCCACTCCAGGGTTTTACTGCCTCATTGGTTATCCGTTTTCCGGGCCATATGGCCCACACTGCCACTTCAGGGTTATTCTTCAGAAATATGTCTGCGACTTATTCCTCTGTCTCCATACATTTAGTATGAAAAAGGGCCAGAGGAATAAGGTGACCGCAGACATATTTCTGAAGAATAAACCTTCAACCGTGCAATCCTGCGAGCTATGACCGTTACCTACTTCGGTTATTTTGCGGAAGGTTGACATTATGATAATTTATCTGGGTCTTATTTCGGGGTCGAAGAGTGGACTTGTTGATTCGGAATTTAGGCTCCAAGATACAAGGTGATGGGTCTGCTGTATCCTGTGCAGCGCTGTAGGCGTATCAATGAAAATTTAACGGTCTTCGAATAAAGACGCTAATCTGAGATCCGGACTCGGAGCATGTTCTGTCAAGTCGTTATCTCTGCTTAGGGTAAAACGATTCACTGAATTCACAGTTCAATTCACATACTAAAATGCGTCGACTTATATAATTATTTTTATAATAAGTTATTAAATTATACCTTATTTTTTATTCATATACCGTAAACTCGGGTTTCTTTGGTCCAAAGCACTCAACTATGGCTCAAACTATGAAGTATCCCCATGTGCACATGTTGCGCCAATTTTGGCTTTAATCGTTTGAATCACCAGCAATAATTGAATATAATACTACATCTGATACCGACGCTTACCTAGCTCATGGTATCACGGTATTTGGTTCGATTTATTTGATTATTTACTAAAGGCTCTTCAATTATAAACATCTAGTAGTTGAGTTCGTAGTTGACGTATACAGGGTGGAAAAAATCTATGCGCCCTGGAGGGGAACTACCTTAAATCCTTTTATTACTTATTTTACCATCAATTCCAATACAAATACCAAGAAAATTAAAAAAATCTATGAATGCGGTTTTGTTTCTGTTTAAAAATAAAGGAATGTTCCCTTTCAGTAAAATGAGCTAACTAAAGGATTTAAAGTAGTTCTCCTCCAAGCAAGGTCCATAGGTTTTTTCCAACCTGTAGGTATATATGTACTGGAGCATTCTTACGCATTCTTATATCTTTGCTTGTAGTGCGTTTTTTCACGGCGCGCACACGCGCGCGATGTACCTTTTGTAGGAAGATAAATGACTGCTATCATACTGTGCTTGAGGCGTTGCGCCGCTGCATGTTTTATCTACCAGCCATGGGACGTCCACTACGATGAGCGAATATCGAATACCGACCAGTCGATAGAAAATAATTCTGCCGTCATAACGCAAAAGGGCACTACTAACATTTTTTTTCGACACTAAGATGTTTACATTTTCGGGATCAGTAAATTTCGCTGATTCTGAATATATACATAACTCAGTGTCAAAAAAAAAATGTTAGTTGTGCCCTTTTGAGTTATGGCGGCAGAATTGGCGAAATGAAATGTGCGTCTGTTTATTTGCAGGCCACACACAGTATCCTAAAGAAACTGCTAACAATAAAATATCAACGAAACAATATCAACACCTGAACCCTAGAGAAAATAACCTGTATATTAGTGTTATAGTTCACTTAAAGCCAGGTTAATCGATAAAACTTGACACAATATATACGGTTTGTTCTCCGTTACACGGAAGTTACATCAGGATCTGGAATTCAATGGAAGACTCAATTAGAGTTAGTTCCAAATATCCCAGTTTCTAACCAAAATTAACAAGCGTACACAAGTTTAGTTTACGATACCGACTTCCTACTGTGGTCAATGATGCAGCAATCGCCTTTATTCCTATTCATTTAAGGTTCATAATCACTCCACCATTCATCCAGTTTCAGAGATATCACTTTCACTAACAGCTATCTCGTCATTCGCTGTTACTGCTGTTAATTTAGAGTTTAAAATCGCTTGAACGGCCAAACATATAACGTTTGTTTGTGGTATAGGTAGCATGAAAGGACATCGTAAACAATGGGTTTGCTTCCGCGGTACAAGTTTGTCTGCGAGTATTCACTAATTTCGCTTTGTAACGGTTGCTAGCTTTGTTCGTTTGAGATCGCCAGATTATACTGAAACTAAGATTTTACACCAGACTATTTATTATTCATGAAATAATTATAGCCAAGCGCGAGTTTGGATTCGAAAAAATATCGTTCCGTGCAAACCAGTAAAAGTAATAGCAGTAATTTTTCAGCCTACAAATGGTACCTACGCTTGAGTGTGTGCGCACCGTGTACGTATGTATATATGTGTGTGTTAACAGCGTATTTCAATTACCACAAATCAAGAAAATAAAAAAATTAATAAAAAAAATTAAAGCGACTTTCAATGACAATAGTTCATAGTTATTTATTACTTCAACAATATACATTGCGTTTGAAATATACACAATGAGATTACAATTTATCAATTACAATAGTTGTATAAGACTTTTTTCTTCCTAAAAAAATGAAAAACAAAATGAAGTCGCTTTAATTTTTATAAATTATTATTTTTAATACCATAAAACAGGTCGTCTTAAAGCTAAAGAGTATCTTCTAGTATCTTCCAGATAATTGGTGTGAGGATTAATTGTGACTTCTCAGCAACACACGGGCGTTAAATAAAATAAAATAATAGAAAGATAGCTCAAAATATCGCAACCTAAATTGTGCTTCACTCACACCTCCGAAAATAATCTACAAATCTGCCATCTCTTTCATACCCATACGAAAACACGTGTATATAAACAGGACAGAGATACTGTAGCCTTGAAATAAGATGGATAGATCATAAAAGGAGATTCAGACAAAGAGTTGTCTTTTATTAGTCGTAAAAATGATGGACAATGGAACCGTTGCTGAGGCACATTATACATGAATTAGGCACTCGAATATAGCGGAACGACATTTTTTAAGTATACGGTAGTAAAAGCTTAGTGGCAGCCGAATTGTAATAATTCTCCGGGTAGCAAAATTCGTCCAGTTCAGATGTTTCATCATCATCATCATCAGCCTGCGGCAGTCCACTGCTGGACGTAGGCCTCTCCCAAGACGCGCCACTTTGCTCGATCATCAGCTATACTCATCCAGTTGCTGCTAGCCGCCCTGCTGTGTCACACTACGAAATCCTCCACAAAACTAAGCCGAGTTTGTTCAAACGCGTCGAAACACGATCAAATGGCGCGTCAAACACAACAAAAATATGAAATTTCATCAAACGGGTATATGTTTGACAAACCGTTCAAACCACCTTTGTAAACGATCAAAATGGTTTGAAACAAACCAAAATCTACGTGTTCGAGTCAAACCGTTTGACCGTCTCGGGAGCGCTTTATGGTACGGTTGGCAACCCTACTTAGAAGTGAAGTTCCATACAAACATATGTCGCTCGCGGTTTGGTATGGAAACTCGCCCGCAGCTCGTCCGTAAATCACAAGGTGTGAAAAGACTCTTACCCACGGCTTCACCCGCGTTATTCATGTTAATATCCCAAGGGAACTCTTTACCGGTATGTAAAATATCGTTTGTTTCAATCCAGGACTTGGTCTATTTGCATGCCAAATTACATCCCAATCCATTAAGTTGTTACCCCGTTATTTAATAACAAACATCCAAAAATTTCACCAACTTTCGCATTTATAATATTAGTAGTATTACTAGCGTAGTTTGATAGGTATACTAACCAAAAAGAATTAGCAAGTCCATTTACATTATCATAACACTTGCAAGACATTGCGTACCTACTCTTAAGAACCCAACTTT
This sequence comes from Eudemis profundana, assembly GCA_947034925.1. NCBI lineage: Eukaryota > Metazoa > Arthropoda > Insecta > Lepidoptera > Tortricidae > Eudemis > Eudemis profundana. The sequence goes on from OX344802.1 coordinate 25,469,245, forward strand.
TAATGGACTCCACTAAGTAGGATCGGATACCGGGGCTTAAGCCGTAAGTCCCCCTGAAGGGACGATTTCGCGTTCTATTTGGTCTCTATGTTATTCCATTGAAATGAGAACAAGAAGGAAATAGTACATTACACAACTAGGGTGGTAATACAAAGAAAGGCCGAGATCGCAGATGTTTGCGGCCCGAGCTGCAAGCGAGGGACGTAAATATGCGATCGAGGGCTCCCATGTTGTGCTCCCGTGTTGTGTACCTACATCATTTTATGTCTATACTTTTATGGCCAGGTGTGGCATAAACAACATATTTCAACTATTGCCGACGCAACGTACACACTCAAACTTCTTTGCTACAGAATATACTTATGTGTTGCATTGAAATAATTTTTGTTTTTTTTTGGGATTATATCAATAACCTTACCTAATTAAGCTTTCAAATATACCATCTAAGGCAAAATCACTGTACTGACATCAGCATTCGGAATTATAAAATTTTGGAATTGTGATGCTTTCGAAATAATATTTTTTGAGTGCCAGCTAGCGATGTTACGAGTTGATCTATTTCCAACTCGGATAACTCGAGTTGACTCGGCCGCTAACTCGAATCGAAACTCGAGTTGATTTGATTCGCATCTACCGGATGGAATCCGCTTCGCGGCAGCAGCCAAACGGATCGGCGAATCGAGTCGAGTTCAGCGTATTCGAAACAAAATGAATATTCGTCGAGTTGAGTTTCGAGTTAGCGAATCGCTGATTCGCGTGCACTCGCATGACTCCCATTCGTTATCCGGTCCGTATCAATGCTAGGTATGCGAGTTGATTCGAGTTGCGAATGAACTCGATTCGAATCAACATCGTTTAGAGTCTGATTCGAGTTATTTGATGTTCAATGAAGAGCAGCGCGCAGGTTTCTCAGGTCACACTGAAACAAAGCTATAAATCCTTGTATATCGTGTGTTGTTGGCCCATGTGGCCTATTTGTACAATAACGCTATTACTCAAGGCTAGTGAGTTGTCGAAGTAATCCCCAAGGTCCCATTTCAAGATTATGCGCATCTTAAAATGTTCCAATTGTCGTTTACGTGTGGCAAAATCAATTTGACACTCATCAGGCCGCAAAGTACCTCGTTTCCGGAGCGGCTAGACGAGAGGCCCTTAATGGAATTTCATACAAAATTGCAGGCCTGTAAGATGTTTTTTTTAATTTCCATTCCACACACAGCATCACGGCGCGGCATTCCTCACAAGAGGGGCTCGGGGACGAAGCCCCGCGCATGGAAAAAGTGAACAAAACAAACTCCTTTTTTAGGTTAGGTTTGTTAGTCAGCTTGTGTCCCTCAGAGCAGAAATAGAAGCCCCACGCAGCGGAGCTTCGTCGACCTGCCGGCAGGAGGTCATAGTTGCCCTACTAAACGAACGGCCTAAGCATTGGCCAGCCATATCGTTAATTTATACATTGACGCATTGGCTAAATTTCATCCAGGGAGTTAACTAAATGGCGCCATTTAGTGAAAAGGCTAGGCAGTTAACCAAATGGCTAAACCAGTTGGCTTCGAAATTTAGGTAACATAAAAATGTGGTGTATTTATTTAAACCAACCAAAAAGTATGTATGGACATCATCAATAGTATTTTAATTTTGAGCATTTTCTTTATTGAATGTCAACCTAAAACCGGCACTATAAAGTATCTTTTTATACGAAACAGACTGTAGTGTGCGCATCGCTGCGCTTTAAGCGCGTACTGTCAGCTAGTTTATAGGGATAAACTAGCTGACAGGTTTGAGTTGACGGAAACGTCGAGTGGTTAACTTGGGTGTGGTCTACATGAGGCTGGCAATATTATGATTAGGTTGGTAGACTGGCAAAATCAGGTTAGCCAACCGTTGTATTCTTGGCGCTACCTGTGCTCCGGCACATTTGATTGACCACGATAGAGTACGGACGTTAGCCTCGTGCAGAATACGCCACGTTTCCTGAAGGTTTATCCTGTTGAGTTATTTCGGTTGTAGATTCAATTCATTTACATCGCTTGATCGTGAAGTGCTTTTGATTAACTTCAATTTGTAATCGATCAAATACATCCTTAAGTGTCTGCATCAAGTTTTATTTCAACCAATCGTTATGGATGATCCTTCCAGTAGTGATTTGCCTGAGGGCACCACATCATATACTACACAACTCAGTTTTGTAAACAATGTTAGATGTAGCTTTTTGCCTTATGATGGCAATAAATTAGGGATCAGATTGATTGTAAGTTCTGAATTATTCTACTGAGGACCTTGGACCGTTGTTTAACGGAAGCGCACCATAATCAAATCCTCTCAAATTGGAATTATATTTCGTTCAAATTAATTACAAGCCTTCCGAGATTTTAAAGCAACGAATTCAATGAATTTGCTTAATTTCTCGTCACAAGCTGTAAATAACAGATAATTCACTTTTGATAATTATTTTACAATGGGTATTAATTTGTTAACGCGGTAAAATTAATGTAGGAGGCGTGATATAATCACATGACGTGTCATTGTCTTGTCAGCTTACTTACTGTTCAATTCCAATTAATTATATTTAATGTTGTACAGAATATATCGGTTAAGTGATTTATTTAACTAAGAAGAAAATGCAACATTACAGGATAATCCTACGTCAATTTCTTACAGCTAAGTTTTAGGTCAATGTTGGAAATACATTAAATTCAAACCAACATTGCCGAGATTGGCGGGTTGGCATTATTCTTGCCAAATTTCATAATTCTAGGTCAACGGAAAGTACCTTTTGAATTTTGGTTTCCTTGAGAGTGTCGAAATTTACGTTTTTTGGCATAAAAGGCCGTATCATTTTTCCCCGCTTTTCGCAGCTTTGAGGAATTTTGCATGACGGATAACGACAAATTTTTCTAATACTTAAAAAAAAAAAATGAAAAATAGTGGCGTTGCTGTTCTATGTGCTGCGTCTTTAAGACCGGAGTTCGGCCAGATATCGCGAACAATTTTGCGGGGCACGAATATCCAGTTTCCATGACAAACAAACAGAAATGCTGGCGAGTCAAATCGTTTCTTACTTCGCAAAATACATTTCAGAAATTAAACCTATAAGACTACAGTTTGAACTTGGAACTTTTCATGCCGCGACTCGATCGAGTGTTTCGAGAACGATATGAACTAATCTTTTTAGGGTTCCGTAGCGAAAATGGCTAAAAAGGAACCCTTATAGTTTCGTCATGTCCGTCCGTCCGTCCGTATGTCACAGGCATTTTACTCAAAAATTACAAGACGTATACTGATGAAATTTGGAATATAGATGTCTTGTAGATGCCGCTACTAAGTTTGGTAATTAAATAATAAAAATAAAAAAATCTAGGGGGGCGCTCCATACATGTGACAGAAGCTAAAAAAATTTTTTTTCAGCAATTATCAACGTGAGGTACATAATTCGATAGTTCTTTTAAAAACATTATCAGGCTTTTGTGTACTTTTTTTTGATTAAGTGAATACTTTCGAAAATAATCGCTCCGAAAGTTGCATAAATTGTGTCCCCCCCCCTTTAACTTTTAAACCGTAAATCCAAAAAATATGAAAAAAGTCAGGAAAGTAACGCTTAATAAATACAGTCAACGAAAATTATTTTGAATAGTAACGAATAAACCGTTTTGAAGTTATTGCCGAAAAACTTCTCAACCAAAAGGTTTTAAGTGCCATTGATTTACACGGCATTTAAGACCTTTTGCCAGTTGTTTATTACAACGTTTTTTGTACGATGGTACGGAACCCTTCGTATGCGAGTCCGACTCGCACTTGGCCGGTTTTTTTATACTAAATCAAACGTGCGATATCGAATTATAAGCCTCCTGGGACCTGACGTACAAAATCTTGCACATAATGATGTTTACCTGTCAGACCAAAATTGTATAATGAAATTGAGTGGTTAAGAGGCGAAAATAAATGTAGTAAGAATGTAGTCATGAACAACTTAAAATGTAATTTTTGAAAAAATACCCTAGGACATGTTTTCCAAGAATATTCTTGCTTCATGATCTATTTTTGGATAACTTGAAAAAAAACCAGTTTATAAAAAAACCTTTTATTATTACATCATTAACATTCACAATAATGTACGTTCATATTTATATTAATTCAGTAACGTTCAATATAGCTTATGAATATAGGATTACACAATTGGATTAGAATAAAATCCCACTAATATTATAAATGCGAAAGTTTGTGAAGATGTTTGGATGTTTGGATATTTGGATTTTTGGATGTTTGTTACCTTATAACGGGGTAACAACTGGATGGATCAAGCTGAAATTTGGCATGCAAGTAGACCAAGTCCTGGATTGAAGCATAGGATACATTATATCCAGGTAAAGAGTTCCTTTGGGACAATAACGGGAACAACGCGGGCGAAGCCGCGGGAAAATGCTAGTAATAAATAAATATACAAAAAAAAAAAAATAATTGCTCATATCACATATTATTTTCATCATGAGGTCTCTGGGACTGACAGCAAATATTTATTAAGTACATAAAATTGTACAATTGGTCTTAATCTCTAAGATTTTTATAAAACGCTGAGACCCAGACGGGTTGGTTACGTTTACCCGACTACAGCGAAATAAAAAAAGATGATAACTTATTTCATTATTTCATGCTAGAGCGAGACAACCTTGACATATCCTCTAGTCATCTCTCTAGTTAAAGAAAATTCAGAAAATACTTCGAAAGCTTCGCAATACTTCAAAGCTACCCAATAAAGACGTAGACTGCATAAAAATTAATGACGAATATGATCAAAGGGAAAAAGAGGGATGTAACATAAAAAATGTATGAAACGCGTCTTAGGCCTGCTTGCAAATAATGTGAATTTGAGTGATTCCTTCTAAATAATGATCACATTTGAAAATTAGAACGAGGAAATACTTTTGAATAAATGATGGTTTTTTTTTTATTTATTTAATAATAAATCAGTCTTAATTAACATTACAAAACATCTTAGCTTACAAAGCTACAATTACTAAAAACCGATTACTTTTTATATTTAATTTTTTTGTTGAAAAATTAACAACTTCTGTGACCATCATGTGCATTAAAAACTTATACATTACTAGCATTTTCCCGCGGCTTCGCCCGCGTTGTTCCCGTTATTGTCCCAAAGGAACTCTTTACCGAGATATAATGTATCCTATGTTTCAATCCAGGACTTGGTCTACTTGCATGCCAAATTTCAGCTTGATCCATCCAGTTGTTACCTCGTTATAAGGTAACAAACATCCAAACATCCAAATATCCAAACATCTTCACAAACTTTCGCATTTATAATATTAGTGGGATATTTAAATACCCATTAAACTTCGACTTAGAGGGATGTTGTAAATACAGTATTTATTTTAAAACAAAACGTATAAAGTAGCACCCTAGGTGGTAAAGTAAAGACAATTGTTTTTAAATAAGTTAGCATAGTAATGTTCTTTTATTGTGCAATAAATTATTATTGTATTGCAAGAAATGACCTAGAGTGCAAGTGTTTCTGGCCCAAAAACTGTTCAGTAAGGCTTATGATGCTACGTTTTGTCACGCGATAAATAAATGATAAAGCGTCCGTCACGTTCTAACAGATACTGTGTGAGAGTGACGGATGCTTTATCACTTATTTATCGCGTGACAAAACGTAGCATCAGGACATCGACACATCCGTAGTTTTGTATGTACAGTCGAGTTCATCATTATCTGAGCAAAGATTGGACCGAAAACATCTGAACAAAACCCTATTGTAGTAGCATAAGAACTATATCAGATATGTTTGATCCGTTTTTTGCTCAGATAATGATGAACTCGACTTTACACATAGTAATAAAACAACTTAAACGGATTAAATCTCGTATATTACTACATTTTAAGTCCCGACGTTTCGTAACCCTCTACACAGTCACGGTACACGGTAGTTTTTGTTCCGACAAAAGGTACATGGGGAGCGCGCATGTGTGCGCGCCGTGTACGGACGCACCACAGGCAAGCATTGCCGGCTGCGCGATTCAGGGCTGAGCCATCTCTGCGAGCGGTCGAACACACAAAATGTCTGAGCACAAAGTGAAGTAGCGAAGTCGTGTATACCTAGTGCAGTGTGTTCGGATGTTTGAGGAATAGTGTTTTAAGTGTATTCATTAATTTTACTAACAGTTAAATGAAGTTTCATTTATTACCACCTAGCATAAACGACGTTTTTCTAAGTAAATGAGTATCCAAAATAAAAACTTTTAGGTACTAGTAATTCGGACTATACAAAGCTTTTACAAATGATGTACCTATACTTTATCTACTTACCTACTAGTATTTACTTTCAAAATGTCGAGACACAACTATATTTACTATTATTTTATATAGTCACATACTTACTTACTAAAATTGTATTATAAATAATAGCATTGAATTTGCACTGAGCTCCTGGTCTATTGGAGTTCTTCGTAAGTTGCCGCGTGAGACATATGCCGCCGTCACGTGGCACGCACAAAGGATGCCGCTGAACGATTGTTCGTTCGAGGTCAACCTAATAAAAGTTACGTCGTGGTAAGTAGATATTTTACAGAACCGACGGGCGGCAGCCCTGGGCCTGTGTGCACCCTACGCCGAAGACGCCTAAACGGCGAAGACGAACTACTTGGTTGTCTTTATACTTTGACACAGTTTTACGTATTCACCTTGACAGAGAGCGTGGTATGCAATCTGTAGATATGGGATACTGTAGCTCCCCGCTACCTTAATCTGTCCACGGCTTACGAGGACATCTGTCCACCGAGTCTGGGGCCGTCCCACACTGCGCTTACCTATGCGTGGTCGCTACTCCAGGACTTTATTGCCCCAATGGCCTGCCCACTGCCACTTCAACTGTGCAATGCCTTCGGCCTCCGTTGGACTTACTGCGGATATGATTCGACTTGCAGAGAAGCTTGTCAGTCTTCGGGCTCGCTAAAATTGGACTGATATCGTCTTGCATAAGATGACCTGGGGCGCTTCTTCCCCTTAGCCTCTTTTGTAATTGCTGCGGTATATTGAATGCTTGCAAAAATGAAACCAAAGAGAAGATCGTGGAATTTGCTCCACCAACAAGGGCGCAGCTCTTAAATGATGATCAACCCCTTATGCTCTTTTCGAACTGATGGACTCGCCCGCAACTTTGTCCGAGGTTAAATAAGTTGGATGATTTAAGTATTTTGTGTGAAAAGTGTTAAGCGGGGTCATGATCTGCCTGCTTATCAAATTTCATGGAAATCTATCTGGTATAGTTTTGGTGCAATGCGCAATGGCGAACAACATGAAATTTCTACGATTTTATTATAAGTTTAGAATTAGATAAAGTTTGGCATGGCTGTAATCGAAAAGCGCCCGATTGGTTCTGACCGCGTAAAATATCTTTCCAGAAGTTCGTTACAAGTTTCCCAAACTAATTCTTATTAGGGGAGGTCAAAATGGAGTATTTTAGGGAATTTATGAGGAATTCTGTGAATTATAACGGCCACGAACCGATTAGGTACTTCCACGAGACCGCGAAGGTACAATTTCCGAAGACTGGACCGAAATTTTTGCAAATTTAAGTAATTTTAGGGTGGATTTTCGCCATACAAATTTGTATGCCATACATTTAATTTAGCATACAAATGTCGCGGACGAAAATCCACCCTTTAAAGGTTTGTTATTATATTTTTTTACTGTGTTTTATTTTAATAATGTTGTAGTTTTCAATTGTACTGATATTATTTTAACAGGGCAACACTAGCTGTCAACGAATAAGCAGCTGATTCCGTTTTGTCCCTCGTATTTATTACAAATTTAATAATTTTTCGTGTAATATTAAGCCCATTAGGTGTGAAATAAGTAATTTATTTTAATTGTTTACATATACATAATAAGTGAAGTGATTTAGTGATGTTTACAAGTGCCTTGTAATATCTCGAATTTGTAACCGTTATAGGTTATCAATTCGAAATCTGTGTTCATCTTACGATCTTATCTGCTGGTTTTTACTTACTAGTCAATACCAATTGTGTTGTAATAAAGAGTAAATTGTTGTAAAAATTTAGAACACAGTATAGGCACAGTGAAACGTCAAGATTTCATGTAAGTAAGTACTAAACATCGCCAAGCTTTAGTGAGCAATTCCTTGTTTGTACTTATTAAAGAATCATAACATTAATAATGCTTACTCGCAGAGCAGCCGCTGCAGCTCGCCAGCAAGAGGTTGATAAGCTAAAACTTACCCTACTTGAGTTAAAAACATCCAAGGAGTTGTGTGCACAGTTGCTTGGTGAGAGAGAGGACAGTGAGAAGGAGCTTCTAGAAGTACTTGTTAGCAATGATAAGTTAAAAAAGGAATTATGTTCTTTAGAAAGTGATTATAATGTTGTAAATTCTGAGCGGGCCCGGCTACAGGAGACGGTGGACAGGTTTACTGAGTGTGCTGCAGAGTATGAGCGGGCCCTGAAGGATATCGACTCACTGGAGAGAGCACTGCATGATGCTCATGAGCAAATCTACGAGCTACAGGAGGCCCAGGACAACGCTACAGCGGTGCACACTCAGAGCTTATTCGAGGAACTAGTCGGGCCCGACCCCAAGTTGGTTACCGCTGCAATTAAAAACCCTGTAGTTACTATAGACTTAACTAATGAATCTACCACATTAATAAAGTGCAGCGGTAAAAAACTAAAGAAATATGTTAAACTGAACAGAATCATTAAAAAAACGCAAAAGTTATCAAAACATAATAAATTGTTTTTTAGGAAATTGAGATTTAGTAAAATTAATGTAAATATGGTAGATGAATTGGAACTGTGTTCTGCTCAGTTACAACATAGTCAGTCAAAATATGAAACTGACACACAGGTTTTACAATTAAAAATTCAGAGTTTGGAGGATTCAATAAAATCATTACATGAAATGAATGAGAGTTCAAAAAACATTATTACTGAATATTCATTAGCCATGGATGATTTGATATCACAAATTAAACATAATTCAGAGCGGTTTGAGTCACTGACAAATGGCCAGTCATGTGTATGTCAACAAGTGAGTGGTCGTTTGTCTGCTGGTGTACCTAGCCCGGACCTGTGTGGCAGTTTACCTCCTCAACAACAAATAAATAATTGCTCCGTCCTCTCTACACAAATAAGCACACCTAAACCTAATGTTATTATGTACTGTGATGAGATTGGAAGTAATATGGGCAATTACTTGAACTTCTATTTAAAGGGACTTAGCGCAATCAGCAATTGTCTGCCTTATAGTAGCCTTGATAATTTCTCTAAACAAATTTTGAATGATAATAATATTCATTCTAAGACAACACTGCTTATTCTTATAGGCAACCGGGGCAATGCGAACAAAAATAATTTAATTAAATTCCTAGAAAAGTTAAACAGTCTTACAGTGAAAGAAATTATTATGTTCACATTCCCTTATTGTAATCAAGTGCCAAAAACAGAAAATGATGCTAGATATAACTTAAATATATATTTGTATAATTTTTGTACATATAGTAGTAAGTTTACCATAATAGACACAAACAAATATGTTAGTAAAGTATTTTTGACTAAAGGTAAGTTTTACCTTTCTAATTATTATAAAAGACAAATAGCTTTGTCGCTATCATATTTATTCGACATTTCTGCCAAGAATTTGGCAGGTTCTGCTTCTATTGAGCAGTCCAGTAGTTTGAACTTGGAGTTGGTTCCAGTTTTAACCAACAATTTAAATTAAATCTTAAGACAAAGGAGGACTCTGTCTCTGGCAATTTAGTTCTAAATAAATCTATTGAAAAATGCTGCAAACATAAAAATCATATCCACCTGGTTCATCAAAACATTCAGTGCATTAGAGGAAAAGACTTGCAAATTGAACTTTTTTTGAACGATTATAATATAGATATTCTATGTATAACCGAACATTGGTTAGAAAATAATGAACTAATGCCTCAATTTAAGATTCACCAGGTGGGTAGTTCGTTCACCAGACTAAGTTCCATACATGGTGGGTCATTAATCATATTAAATAGACAATTAAAATTTAAGGAACGCAAGGATATTGTATCCTTGTCTGTTGAACGGACCATAGAACTAAGTGCCGTAGAATTAGATCAATTTATTGTTGTTTGTGTCTATAGGCCGCCATTAAGTGATTTCGAACTTTTTGAAAACGTAATGGAATCTGTGCTTCATAAAATAATTGCTACTTCTAGTAAGAAATTACTTATATGCGGCGACTTCAATGTAAATATTTTGGAAAATTCAACATTAAGTGTCAGACTGTTGAATCTTTTCAAATCGTGTAATCTCAAACACATATTTATGGAGCCAACAAGAGTGACTGCTACTAGCGCCACCTGTATTGATAACATTTTCACTGATATTCTTCCTAATACCAAACGTATAATCAGCAATTTGGAATCAGATCATTTAGGTCAATTAATTGTATTTGAGTCATTAAGGAATAATATCTTGAGAAAACAAATTACTTTTGTACCAGTAACTACGGACCGTGTCGAACGAATGAAACATAGTCTAGTTCAGGCGCTACCCTTTTTATCTTCCGACACGACTCCTAGCGACATGTACAATTCATTCTTTCACACCTTTATGGAACATTATAACGCAATATTTACTTCTAAATCGGTCGTGGTTAGTGGTGCACCAGTTTTTAGTGAGTGGGCTACTGTGGACTTACATAAACGTAGACAGGAATTGTATGCCTTGTATGAAGAACGGCGGTTCAATACGAGTGATGAATTTAAAGAGCATGTGAAACAATATTCGAAGAAATTTAAGATAGATTGTCATTTAGCTAAGCGTAATTACTTAAGCCAGAAAATAAGAAATAGTTCTGATATTATTAAAACAACCTGGAAAGTAATTAATGTGGAGACTGGTCGATCGAAGCACTCAGTAAACGATCTTAAACTAAAAATTGATGGCAAAATTGTAGATTCCAATTTAGAAGTAGCAACAGAATTTGAAAAGTTTTTTACCGAGATACCAGTATCCACAACTAAGCATTTAAATTCATCACCTTCGGCTGCCGTTACACTGTTAAAAGATAACGCCCCAGAATGTAGTAAAGACTTTCATTTTGAACATGTTAGTACTTCAGATGTAGTAAAGGCGTTTAAATCAATTAATGTCAAAAAAACTAGTGACCTTTGGGGAGTCTCTGTCCATGCTGTTAAATCCCTAATAGAAATCATAGCGCCTGACTTGGTAGTCGTGTTTAATAACTGTGTTGATTGCGGTGAGTTTCCTGATCTAATGAAATATAGTAAAATAACACCTTTATTCAAAACAGGTAGCACTACTGACCCCACTAACTTTAGACCAATATCTGTGCTACCAACTTTTAGTAAAATTTTTGAGAAATTAGTTTTGTCCCAATTAATGAAACATTTTAATACAAATAACTTAATGCATAATAAGCAATTTGGTTTTACTCGGGGTCGCTCGACAACCGACGCTGGTGTCGAGCTAATTAAACATATTTTCGATGCCTGGGAGGAGTCATGTGATGCTTTAGGTATTTTCTGTGATTTATCCAAGGCATTTGACTGCGTATGTCATGAAACATTGATCGGGAAGCTGCACTACTATGGAGTCAGAGAATCGGCACTGAATTTATTTAAGTCATACTTACAAGGTAGAATTCAAAGGGTTGACGTGAATGGACAGCACTCACCGGGGTCATTGGTCTCGATGGGTGTACCGCAGGGATCAATATTGGGACCATTCCTGTTCCTTATTTACATAAATGACTTGCCATACCTCGTTAAGACCCACCATGATATAGTATTGTTTGCAGACGACACCTCACTTATCTTCAAAGTCAAGCGACAGCAGCAAGCTTACAATGATGTAAACAATGCTATATCTAAAGTAGTGAATTGGTTCAATGTTAACAATTTACTGTTAAATGAAAGAAAGACTAAATGTATAAACTTTGTCACGCGTAACGTAAATCGCGAGCAAGCAAGTGTCATTGTGAAGGATGAGGAATTGGAACTAGTTGATAGTACAGTCTTTCTTGGTATAACATTGGATTCTAAACTCCAGTGGGGTCCCCATATTGGTAATCTCTCGAATAGACTAAGTTCTGCAGCGTTTGCAGTCAACAAGATCCGACAATTAACAGACATAAAAACAGCTCGATTAGTATATTTTAGTTACTTCCACAGTATTATGTCGTATGGTATTCTGCTGTGGGGCAGTGCTAGTGCTTCAGAGCTTAATACTATATTTGTTCTGCAGAAGAGGGCTATTCGAGCGATATATAAGATGAATTATCGAGACTCACTTAGAGATAAGTTTAAGGAAATTAATGTAATGACATTGCATTGTCAATACATCTATGAGAATATTATGTATGTACATAAAAATATCATGAATTTTAAGAAGAACTGTGACATACATAATATTAATACTAGGAATAAACATAAGCTCGCAGTGCCCACCACTCGGCTCCATAAAATAAAAACATCATTCATGGGTAATTGTGTAAGGTTTTATAATAAGCTGCCAAGGAATATAACTGAATTATCTATTAACAAATTTAAGAATTGTGTAAAGCGTAAACTCATGTCTAAGGCTTATTACAGCACACAAGACTACATGAATGATGAAACACCGTGGGATTAACTGCGACTGGAAATAGATATATTTTAAAAACAATGTTTGATTAGTTGTCTTTTTCTGTTTTTGTACTTGCCAATTGTTTTGACACTTAGAGACCATTTACATCTCTAAGAAAAAATGGACTTAATTTAGTAAATAAGTATTTTCAATTTGTATTTTGACGTTTGGAGATCCTTTACACCTCCAAAACATAATATTTTGACAACGGAGACTCTTTACATCTCCATTAATTCTAGTATCAATTTATTTTCTATTTTTTTATTTGTATTGTTTGGACGCATAGAGAGACCCTTTACATCTCTATAAATGTAGTTTTTAAGGTAATGTAATGTATATTAAATTATTAAAAGAGAAACTGGTGAGTTTCTTCCGGCGCTTCTTCTCACCAGAAGGTCATTACCCGAAGCGCCAAAAAGAAAAGAAGACAAAGAATGTAAGACATGTAAAAGAGCCCTTGAGGGCCTACTTACAGAAATAAATTATTTTATTTTTTATTTTTTATTTTTAACTTATTTTTTACTAACATAGATTATAAGCGTTTGTATCTAACACTATGGACATATTCTGAGATAAATAAATGAATGAATGAATGTATAAGTGGCAAACGAGTAGACGAGGTGTAGTTGTGAACTACCTATAAAAGGTGTTCCACCACGGTAATTGGAATACGCGGTAATTGAAAAATTGGAATATTTTTAGGTTTTATATGACTTGATAATTATTGTTGAAGGTGCAAATAAATAAATAAATTGATAGGCTAAAAACGAATTATGTTTAACATTTGGAGCTTGTGGGTCTGCTGGAAGTATTTTAGAATTATGATGATCAGTGAGTGAGTGAGTGAGTCAGTGACAAATGTGGTGACAAAACCAAGGAACTTTGACGTGCAATAGTTCTTAAACTACAAGTTCACATTGAAACTTACTGAGAATATGTCTGAGCCATATAATGCCCTATATATACCTGAAAATTCAAGGTTCTAGGTTTAGCCAGCACAAAATAACAGAAGGTTGAATGGCTTCGAAAAAAGGACTGTCCGGCTGTGCCTTTGCTTTGCTCGACTCGGCGAGGGCACTGCCGTACACCCAGATGTATTTGATTTTATTTGTGAAATATTTTCCACACTGTGAATACTGCCTTAGCGTACTTAATTTGAAGTAACCATTGAGCGTATCGTATTCGTACTTTACAGTAAAAAAAACAAACTATAGTTATTAACAGCTAGCATCATTTCCTTTAGTAGCATAATTTCCGTTTATAAATATTTCCGTTCCGATTCCTTTATCACGGCGATCGACGAACAAAGCAATGGTTAACACAATATTTGTGAGATAATGAAAAACCCTCCCATTCGCATCCATCCCAATTATTTTCACAACCTCGAATCACAGTAATTACTTGAACTAAAATTCGACTTTACTTCTTAATATTAAAGCTCAAACTGGCAGTCGACATCAAAACATGATACAGCCTTCTGCGACCGTTGGTAATCTCCCTTTGTGTGCTATTTTCATTGCGTTTGATCGTATTATTAAACTTAATTACTTCAATGTGCTGAATATTCAGTCGGCTTTGCTTCTTCATTTCCTTCCTTTTATATAATGTTTAATTAAGCGGTTTTCTCGGGTATTTGTAAGGCTTATAAGATACAGTCCTGGTCGACACAAACACGTTTTTTTGTATAACAACCCCATTTTCTGTTTCGTTTTATTTTGTTTTTATTATTTATTGTTTTAGGGGCAATAGTAACACATATTCTGTGAAAACTTCAAGTCGCTACCTATTACGGTTCAATAGCTAGAGCCCTGTGACTCACGGACAGACGCACAGACCGACGGATAGACAGTTAGGTAGGGAACCCTAAAAAGCAGTTAATTTCGTAGTTCAATCTTCGCACTCTGTTACAACCAGCCCCATTCCCAATATATCTATCTATCAGCCACGGACATCCACTGCTGGACATAGGCCTCCCCCATAGATCGCCACAAATGGTTCTGAGCAGACCGCATCCACCGGCTCCCTGCTACTTTCACGAGGTCGTCTGTTCACCGAGTCTCGCCAACCGCCTGCCCAGTGCAGCGATCAGCCCCCCCCCCCCCCCCCCCCCCCCTCACATGACAGACACGATAATAAAACGGCCCCCATTAACAATATTCGTTCACAAATGGGTCATAAATCCAGCGTTTAAACTGCCTCACTTCTGTGGACACATTTCCGTCGAAATTGTTGATTGATTTTAATGGGATATCAGACCATTTATTAGAAGTCTCGGATCACTGCCAAATAAGTAGATTAAAACGTCACAACAATTTGCAGTGATCTCGAGAAATGTCCACAGATATGAGGCGGTTTAAGCGGTCGATTTTTGACCCAAATACTTCAATTCCAAAACCAAACATACCAAGTCTGTTCCAATTAAATGCATTTCCATTAGAACGTGCACCTCGTAACGAACTTGCTGCCCCGGTATCAAATAACGCGATGGTTGCAGATAATGAGACCGAAGCTATTATATTACTGTTCGCGAAATAAGCACACAGCTGTTTGTGTCGCGGAAATGTAGGAATTATTTCTTTCACTTTGGCCCACTAAGAATTCCTGCCTGCCTTTTTTTCACCATTACTAGATCTATTAGCAGTAGTAACCAATATTTATTCACTGGAAATATTTTAATTCTTTAGAATTTTCAATGTGGACATCACCGTCTTACCAATGCACTGAGGACATTTATTTCGTCAATTAATATTTATATATTAGACATTATAATTAATTAATAATTTAATCAACTAACCTAGCTACTTAAGTATCTAGTAACAATATATGGATCTCTGTTGTCTTGAATAAATAATTTTGAATTTGAATGCATTGAAAATGTCAATGTGGTTGATAAGTGACCATTGACCAGGTGGTGTAGCGGTTTGGCCTTGGCAACAAAATGTCACGTTTGATTATTATGTGTTTGGTTATACTATCAATAATTGTCATATAATAACGATGACAAGTGGGTTAAACATATTATCATTCTATTTAGTCCGTCAGTTAGATTATGGAAAATTTTGGGACACGTACTTTTTGGTTTATCAATTATAAAAAATCGATAAAGGTTTAGATCATCAAACTTCCGAAGTGGGGGCTTATGATGTCACTCCTAGGTGAAAATTGTACCAAAGAGTGACGTTAGTCGAAACTTCTAAGCACTGTATCCTCGTCATTTTTTGTTTATCAAACAAAAGAAACAATACGAAATAATCTAACTTACGGACTAAACATTTTTTTAGTCATCTAGCCTATTGTGAAGGACCTAATTTTAAGCTTCCTGTAAGATGGGGCTACTAAGAGGCCTATACCTACTCAACAACAACAACAGCAACAACAGCATTCTCAACATGACGGCAAACAACTTTGAATGTCCAATAACAGCAGGGCTAATCTAATTTAGAGATTAAGTTTCAGGTAAATTATTCTATTATAATTGTGTTCGTTATGTAACATTAGCTATAAGTTTTGAATGTTATCTAAAAATAATGGATCTTAACTATCTGCAATAAATGATTTTGAATTTATATACACCATGGGCCCTGTTACAAGATCCAAAAATTAAAACGTAGATTCTACTCCTCAAACTAAACAACATTTGTTCAGCGACATTTAAAAATAACTTGTGTCTTAATTTTTAGTACACTTTGAAATTAATTTGAAGGCACAATATATTCCGTTTTTTTTTGTGTTTGTAGCGTGATAAGCGACGTCAATTAGACTGATGTTGACGTTTATTGAAAATATTATTTGATTAGTATGGAAATGAGAAAATCTTATTCTACATATTTTTTAAAAGTGTTTGAACAAAAGTTAAATTGTTTGAGGAGTACAATCTACGTTTTAATTTTTGGATCGGATAGGCGTTTGTGTTAAAGACCAAGAATGTAGTATCCGCTGCAACATGCAGAGGGGTGGTCTATGAAGCTACTCGGGCCCGTACGTGCCCCAATATCAGACGCGACGAGCACGATATGATTGTTACCCTCAGGGCTGACACTAGCCGCGTGGACTAGGGTGGTCCAAAAAAGTTCTGTTTCGATTTTTGGTACCCCCCCCTCCCAGAAATCTCTTCTACTTATCATTGCAAAAGAACATTAAAATAGAAACATGGTTAAAATTAAATATACTAAAAACTAAATTAAAATTAAATAAGCTAAAACTAAAATAGATCTAAAAATGCCCTGCGGCATGGTGCCGAAGATGCTGGCAGCACTTTCTCGCTGGATTGTAAGGCTGATGCGTTGAGCGAGGAAGGTGCCAGCTTTTCGGTCCCTTCCTCGTGGTTTCCCTGAGTCTCTTTGCGTTTGTTTCTAATAACTACTCATTTAAATAATTAATGGAAAATTACAACTCGCTAGCTAAAACGCACCCGGTGCTCAACGAGTCTTTAAGTTTTTACTATTGCGATATTAGCATAGCAGATATGGCAGATTATCCGCCAGTTGATTTGTATATCTTTATTATTTTAAGTACTGAAAATGAGATATATTAAGTCAAACAAGTATACAAGGAATCAGATGGCGCCTCTATACCGCTGTGATATGTGAATAGCGGTAACTTACGGTAAAGCAAAAAAAAAAGCTTTTAAGAGTGATATGTGAAATATTTATGGTTTTTCATTAATATTAATCCTTAAAAATAGTTATTAGTAATGAAAATGAAAAAAAAAAATGTTGAAAATTAAAAGTAGAGCTGAAAATTAAGTGGGGTCTCAAATGAAAATTCTTGATTTGTAGATTCGAAACCTGTTTTTATTTTTTTTATTTAACATGTCGTTTTTGATTTAAGATAAAAAGCGTTCAAATAAATACTGTGGACGACAGCCAGCAACACACCCGACACAACTTAGTAATTAAGAAAATCATGTTTCGTAAGTTAGGTTAAAACTGTAATTAGGTAGGTAATTTTAAGTTTTATGGCCATAAAAGAGCCATCGGCCATAACAAGAGCCGTTAGGAACCGAACCTTCATTTAGATACCTAAAGATTGACATCCTACAATCTTAACCTGAGCGCCTCATGCCTACATAACAATATAGCTATACAATCACATAGCCTACGCTGTACGGCTGTATGGATGTATAACTATTTCACGCACACAAATGCGTGTCGAGCGCCAGACGTTAATTTCATACCATATAAGGGCATGAGAAGATGCGCGTCGAATATCAAAGACATTTGATACCATATATGGCAAGTAAAGACGCGCTAAACGCGTTTATTACCAAATATAGGCATGAGACGACGCGTGACGATCGCTAGAGCTGTTCATACCAAATAAGGCGTGTGAAAATCACTATAAAATAAGGAGCGAACAATAGATCCTTGTCAGTACCATTTCGGAACTCGAGCAAGTCAGTTTGGAACTATTTTTCTTAATTCAAGGCGCGTGTTAATAGTAGTTTTAAATAGTGTTTAATGTTCGTTATAAGTTTGTGTTTAAGTTTTGATTGTTGAACTTTTAATTAAACTCGTTTGATCACATATTTTACCCGGCTTTTTTATCCAACGAACCGATCCGTGAGCTATAGTCCAAGAACCTGCGACTACCAACTGAGCTGTCGTTGCGACTGTTGGCGGCAACGTCAACAGAGCTGGTCCTTCGAGCCGGATCTCCGGCACCCGATCCGGATAAAATCCGGGTGAAATCCGGAAAAAAGCTGACATCAACATGGTGCTGACCAGGAGCCAGACGAACCTACGCGATGATCGGGAACGAGCTTTGGCGCTTCTCACAGAAGAGGAGGCGATACAGGAGGAGGCCCGGAGACGCGAGATGCCTACGAACCGAACCGAACCACCGACCCAGGCATCTGCGGCCCGGACACCACTGAGCGTGGCGCTGTCGGCGCAGCAACTGTGGGAATTCCGTCAAGAACCCGGAACATCGCAACCGCGTATCGATTTTCGCGATCTACCCGTTTCGCCATCGATGGGTGCGTCAGAATGGGGCGAAAAAATCGACGAGCATCTTCGCGTGCATCAACGACGCGATACGAACCTACTCGGTGCGCGTACGGAATCGGGTGAGCCCGCGACCCGCGAGTCGCAGGCCCCGCGCGCGCCGCGAACCGCGCTCCGCCCGCAGGCGGAGGTACGTTTTAATGAACCGGTGCATAAGGCGCCTTCGGTTATTTCACAGGCCAGTAGTGTGACCGAGGCGCGCAAGAGGGAGGCAGAGGCGCAAGCAGCGGAGAAAATATTCGAGCTTCGGCGTCGCGAGCGGCTGCTAGAAGAGGAAATTATAAAGAAGCGACTCGCTGCGGACCTGCAACACATTGAAAATGAAGGCAGCCGAGCGGGCGACAGAGCGGCGTCTATAAGCGAATCGGTACGGCGCGTAGATGAGTGGCTACAACAAGGGGTAAGCAAAAATAATATTAATATATCAGTGCCCACGGAAACTCATACGCCGAGGAGGCAGCCTACGGCCACGTCCGAACATTCCGAGACTCCTAGATCGCGCAGTCGTTCGGCGGATCGTGGAAAGGCAATAGAAAAGTTAGCCGACCATCTACAAAACATGTGGAGACCGCCACCGCGCCAGGTATTTGAATTACCGCATTTCGCAGGTGACCCACAAGAGTGGTTCACATTTGTAAGTAGCTTTGAACAGTCGACCGCTCGATACAAATTTACAGACTTCGAGAACGTGTCTCGCTTGAGAACGGCGCTTAAAGGTGAGGCCCGCGCATGTGTACAACACATGCTTGCTTCATGTACAAAGCCCGATTTAATTATGCGCATGTTGAAGAAAAACTTCGGCCGCACAGATCTTTTAATTGACAGAGCCCTGGAAGAATTAAAAAGACTGCCTCCCCTCGGACCAAGCGCCAACGAACTAAACACATTTGCAATAAAAGTAATGAATGTAGTTTCAACTTTAATGGACCTAGACCGTAAAAATTATGCAGATAACCCCCTGCTTATCCGCGAAATTACAGATCGCCTGAGCCCTCATTTACGGTCCCGCTGGTGTTCGTACGCTCGCGAGAACGAACATAAAGGTGAGTGTGAAATAGCGATGATAGCTGCCTTTCTATTGGACGAAAGTGACAACGAATTAAAATTCTCACACTCTCGAGCGCCTGCGAAGAAACCGGGGGCAACAGTTTTTCAGTACTCAGGGCGGACCGAACGAGCAAACCCTAACAAGACAGCGAGCGGACCGCGACGAACACAGGCGTCCACGAGCAAAATACATACATACATCACGAGCCGAACCGATGTATGTTTGTGTTGCGGTGGATCTCATAAGACAACAGAATGTCGTAAGTTATTAGCTCTATCAGTGAGTGATAGATGGTCTTGGGCACGCGACAATCGCGTATGTTTTAAATGTATGGAGCAGCGACACCGACGGGAGATGTGCAGAGCAAAAGGATGCAGTGTCGACGGATGTCCACACACCCACCATCGCGTGTTACATGATGTAACCACGAAAACCCGAGTACCGAACCCGCAGGTAACGAGTATTGCACCTGACCAAAATGTTGCCGCAATCGTGACACCGCCGGCGAATCGAGCAATGGCGCAGGCGCATACAAGTGCTTACACGGACCGAACGTCTGACCGATCGGAACGAGTTTCCGACGAAACAGAGCCGCAGTTTACAACTACAACGTCAGATATGAACGTAAGGAACTCGTCAGTATTACTTAAAGTAATACCGATATATATAAAAGGTCCATTAGGAGAAGTAGCGACGTTCGCAATGGCTGACGACGGATCAACGCTGAGTTTGATCGATGAGGAACTCGCGAACGAAATTGGAGCCGACGGGAGCGCGTCGAACATGACCATACAAGGTTTGGGGTCCATGGTGATCAACCGGCCGAGTAAGAGCGTTACGGTAAGTGTGCGGGGACGCGACGGAAGCGCCGCACACACTATGAACTTAAAGACCGTAAGGAACTTAGGTCTACGAGAGCAACGCTTCGCCCGGAAAAACATAGATCGTTTTCCACACTTAGCAGGATTGGACGCCGCGTGCTACAGCAACGCCGTGCCGCGCGTGCTGATTGGCGCGGACCACTGGGAACTAACTATCCCTTTAGAGACACGTATCGGCCAACAAAATGAACCCGCTGCCGTTAGATGTAAGCTCGGTTGGACATTGTACGGGAAGACGCCGCGTTTCGCGAACAACAACGCAAATGTCGTCCTGCATTGTTACAACGACAAGGAACGAGAGTTGAACTATCAACTCAAACAATATTTCGATATTGATTCGATCGGGATCAAGCCGATCGACAAGGTACGTCCGCAAGATCAACGAGCCGTGGACATATTCAACAAAACAGTAAGGAAAATAGAAGGAACCCGTTACGAAGTAGGTCAACTATGGAGAGAGGACGAGCCGACACTGCCACCCAGCTTTGCTATGGCAATGTCACGACTGCGTGGCATAGAGCGAAAAATGGACCGTGACCCGAACTTCGCCGCGCAGTATATTGAACAAGTAAATAACCTTTTAACGAAAGGTTATGCAGAAAAGGTAGATGAGGTACCAATGTCAAATAAACAGTTTTATTTACCTCATTTTGGTGTAACTAACCCACAGAAACCTGGTCGCGTCCGGCTCGTTTATGACGCAGCTCAGATTGTACAAAAATACTGCTTGAATGATTTTTTATTAGAAGGACCTGACCTATTGACCTCTCTATTAGGTATTTTGCTGCGTTTTCGTGAAGGTGCGTATGCAGTAATGGCAGATCTGCAGGAAATGTTCTTGCAAATACGTATACGCGAAGAGGACCAAGCCGCTCAATTATTTCTCTGGAGAGAAATGGACCGGAGCAACCCGCCGCAAGTATATAAAATGAAAAGTATGATTTTTGGAGCCGCTAGCTCACCGTTTCTAGCACACAGCGTTAGGAACAAGAACGCACAGGACAATGCAGCGGAGTTCCCGGACGCAGTATACGATATACAAAACAACCATTATATGGACGACTTCGTAGCGAGCTATACATCGGAACGTAAATTGGTAAATACAGCCCTACAGGTCGACGCGAGCCACAAACTAGGAGGGTTTGTTCTACGCGGGTGGTCATCTAACTCGGCGGACTTGATGAAACGGATCCCGGTTGAGCTGCATGCTAAGGCCCCGCCACAGTTAGGCGACCGAACCCAAAAGGTACTAGGTATGTACTGGAACGCCGAGTCCGATCAAATAGGTTTCAATACATCACTATTGCGAGTCCCGGCGGCAGTACGCGAGTTGCAGCGGGGGCCGACGAAGCGCGAGGCCCTCAGCGCGGTTATGAGTGTATATGACCCCTTGGGGTTATTGTCGCATTACACCATAACCGCCAAAATACAATTACAACGCATATGGGCGTTGAAGCTCGGCTGGGATGAAAAATTACCAGACAACGAAGCAGAGGCGTTTGCACAATGGCTGGAATCAATGAGCAGCGTGACGGCCCTGCGACTTCCGCGGCAATGCATCGATGTAAGAAAAATCACTCGCTTGCAAATACACATATTTGTAGATGCGAGCGCGCAAGCATTCGCGGCGGCCGCCTACTGGAGGGCGGAGACTACGGACGGCGACGTACAGGTGGGTCTTGCAATCGCAAAGGCAAAGGTCGCCCCCGTGCGGGCTATCAGTATCCCGCGATTGGAATTACAGTCGGCGCTAGTCGGAACGCGTCTACTGAAGACACTACAGAACGAGCAGCGATGGAAAGCGGAGGACGTGTACATATGGACCGACAGTCGTACTGTACTACATTGGGTGCGAAACGACGCAAAACGTTACAGTACGTACGTGTCACACCGGCTAGGCGAGATAGCCGAAAGTACGAGACCCGAGCAATGGCGGTGGGTACCCACGCGACTGAACCCGGCGGATGACGCGACACGCGGTGACCCACGAAAGAAAATAGACGGTAATGATCGATGGTATGTTGGACCAGAGTTTTTAAGGCGGCCGTCGCATGAGTGGCCGAAGGAACCTGAGTGTGTTGACCCGTTGGAACCAGCAGAAATTGAACAATGTCACACAATAAGAAAGATTGACCCGCCGCTGCCCCGAATCGAAAGATTTTCGAACTATGATCGTTTGATACGCGCTACAGGACGAGCGCTACAATTTATTGAAATGGTAAAAGAAAAGGTGAGAGTCCCGTTACAGATACGACACTTGAACGCAGCGGAGCACCTATGGCTTCAATGGGCGCAGCGGCGGGACTTTGCAGATGAGCTGAGAGCGTTGACGAAAGGCGAACGTTTAACTAAACGTAGCCGAATTTTTGATTTAGATCCGCAGATTGGAGGGGATGGGGTTATGAGAATGCGTGGCCGGATTGATGCCGCGCCTTCTCTCACATTGAATAAACGGCCGGCTATTTTAGACGGCCATAATCCTTTTGTGAAATTAATTATTTTGCGCGCCCATAAGCGGGCGCACCATGTTAATAATGAAAAAGTTGTTAATGATCTCAGACAGGAATACTGGATACTGCGACTACGGCCGGCAGTGCGGGGCGTTGCGCGGGCATGCGGCCTGTGCGCACTGCGCCGAGCGGCGCCTAAGACGCCGCCACTGGGTGACCTGCCGCCGGCCCGCCTGGAGCCGTTCACGCGGCCTTTCACCAACTGCGCCGTGGACCTATTCGGGCCCATGATGGTCGCCATTGGACGGCGCCACGAGAAGCGCTGGGTAGCGCTTTTTACCTGCCTGACGACCCGAGCCGTGCACCTCGAGTTAGTGCACTCGCTGTCGACGAGCTCCGCGATCATGGCGTTGCGGCGGATGGCGTCGCGACGCGGATATCCCTCTACTATGTGGAGCGATAATGGAACAAATCTGAGGGGAGCGGATGCTGAGCTGCGGGCTGCCTATCAAGACTGGTTGCCTGCCCTACAAGACCATGGACTACTACACAAGATGTCATGGAAATTCATCACTCCCGGGGCGCCAAACCAAGGCGGCGCCTGGGAAAGGATGGTCCGTACAATTAAAGCGGCACTATCAATCACCCTCACTTCACGCACACCGAAAGAAGAGGTGTTGTTGACGCTACTCGCCGAAGCCGAACATACCGTCAATTCCCGACCACTCACCCATGTGTCGGTCGACCCGAACGATGAAGAAGCACTCACGCCGAACCACTTCCTGTTGGGAAGCTCCACGGGGGCCCCCACTACCGGCCCCAGTGACGAATCCGACAAACGAACCTGGCGCGCCGCTCAAGCACTCGCCGATCATTTCTGGACCCGCTGGGTCCGGGAATATTTACCGCTGCTCGCCCCGCGCCGATCTTCCGCGGCCGGCGGGCGGCCGATCGCCGTCGGCGACTGTGTCGTCATCGCCGACCCGAACCTGCCTCGCAATGTCTGGCCTAAAGGCATTGTCGAGGCCGTACATCCTGGCCCGGACAACCACATACGCAACGTCGACGTGAGAACCCGCGGCGGAGTCTTCAGGCGAACTGTGAACCGGCTGGCTGTGCTCCCGACTACACCGGAGGTCGCCGCGACGCAGCGACCGGGGGGAGTGTGGACGACAGCCAGCAACACACCCGACACAACTTAGTAATTAAGAAAATCATGTTTCGTAAGTTAGGTTAAAACTGTAATTAGGTAGGTAATTTTAAGTTTTATGGCCATAAAAGAGCCATCGGCCATAACAAGAGCCGTTAGGAACCGAACCTTCATTTAGATACCTAAAGATTGACATCCTACAATCTTAACCTGAGCGCCTCATGCCTACATAACAATATAGCTATACAATCACATAGCCTACGCTGTACGGCTGTATGGATGTATAACTATTTCACGCACACAAATGCGTGTCGAGCGCCAGACGTTAATTTCATACCATATAAGGGCATGAGAAGATGCGCGTCGAATATCAAAGACATTTGATACCATATATGGCAAGTAAAGACGCGCTAAACGCGTTTATTACCAAATATAGGCATGAGACGACGCGTGACGATCGCTAGAGCTGTTCATACCAAATAAGGCGTGTGAAAATCACTATAAAATAAGGAGCGAACAATAGATCCTTGTCAGTACCATTTCGGAACTCGAGCAAGTCAGTTTGGAACTATTTTTCTTAATTCAAGGCGCGTGTTAATAGTAGTTTTAAATAGTGTTTAATGTTCGTTATAAGTTTGTGTTTAAGTTTTGATTGTTGAACTTTTAATTAAACTCGTTTGATCACATATTTTACCCGGCTTTTTTATCCAACGAACCGATCCGTGAGCTATAGTCCAAGAACCTGCGACTACCAACTGAGCTGTCGTTGCGACTGTTGGCGGCAACGTCAACAAATACCATTCCGCCCCTATTATTTCCGGAGTTACTGGGCAGAAAAATGTGTGATAATTACCGATTATTAATATCATCCTGAGTATTACAGGAAAAGGTATCGATTTTCCTACCTTACATTGTTTTTTAGAAATTCACAAAAATCGTTACTAAACCACTACCTATGTCGATGTATCCCCATACATCAACATCAACATACAACAGTTATCCAACAACGAAGTTAAGTTTATCTCTCAATGCAGTTTATCTTGACTATTTTTTTTTACATTTAATTTATTTTTTATTTTATTTTATAAGGCCAAGTAATAAAATATAATACCAGTGGGTATTTTAAAAACTAATAACTTGTTGGTTAATTACATACTACATTTCGTGTAGCAATACATACAGGGTGATTGGAAATTCGACCTATCCCTTGAAAGGGGTTATTTTAGAGCTTATTTGCAATGATTTAAGTCCAATCAACCGGGGGTCAAAATTCAATGGTTATCAAGTTATTTGACTTTTAACTTATTTTTTTTAAATCCCGCCTTTCGATCTAAAACTGCTTATTGTGAAAAAACTACTTAAATTAGTAATGAAAAAGAGCCATCATCTAATAGCCAATAAATAGTTGATTACGAAAAATCCAAAAAACGTGCCAAAACCTTTGAAAATGTTACCAATAAAAGAATTTAAAGTCAAAAGTTTTTGGATTTTGTTCAAAATTTTGTAATTCTTTGAGGCATTACTTAAAAAAAAATTACGACACTTCGCGTAAAAATTACTAAAATTAGTTCCTCAGTTCATAAGCTTTCTAAAAAAGTAGAATTGTTGACATTTTTTGCATAACTTTTTAAAATAACATTAATAATAAGAGAGGTGGTAGAGAATTTCGCCTAGCGTACCGGACCCTTAATCAGTTTGTTTGTGTCACTTTAGTTTCTCCGTGGGCTTTGTTTGTCTTCGGTTTCTTATTTTATCTCATCTTCTTAGGTTAGAAGTCACTAAAAGTAACCTTCCGTGATATTTCGGTTAGTAATTTATCTGTAAGTTCCCGGTTGCCTTAAGTTTGCACCTGGTTTCCTTCGTGTAACTTACAAATTAGGTGCAAACTTAACGCAACCGGGAACTGATTGATAAATTACTTATTGAAATATCACCGAAGGCAACTTTTAGTGATTCCAATCCTAAGAAGATGAAATAAAATAAAAAACCGAAGACAAACAAAACCCACGGATAAACTAAAGTGACACAAACAAACTGATTAAGGGTGCGGTACGCTAGGTGATATTCCCTACCCCCTCTCTTATTATTAATGTTATTTTAAAAAGTTATGCAAAAAATGTCAACAATTCTACCTTTTTAGAAAGCTTATGAACTGAGGAACTAATTTTAGTAATTTTTACGCGAAGTGTCGTAATTTTTTTTTAAGTAATGCCTCAAAGAATTACAAAATTTTGAACAAAATCCAAAAACTTTTGACTTTAAATTCTTTTATTGGTAACATTTTCAAAGGTTTTGGCATGTTTTTTGGATGTTTCGTAATCAACCATTTATTGGCTATTAGATGATGGCTCTTTTTCATTACTAATTTAAGTAGTTTTTTCACAATAAACAGTTTTAGATCGAAAGGCGGGTTTTAAAAAAAATAAGTTAAAAGTCAAATAACTTGATAACCATTGAGTTTTGACCCCCGGTTGATTGGACTTAAATCATTGCAAATAAGCTCTAGAATAACCCCTTTCAAGGAATAGGTCGAATTTCCAATCACCCTGTATGTTACAATAATAATTATATATTTTTATTTTAAACTGTACGGTTATAGCTTGGCAACTTCGTTGGTGACACTCACATGTGTGCTTTTTAGGGTTCCGTAGCCAAAATGGCAAAAACGGAACCCTTATAGTTTCGTCATGTCCGTCCGTCTGTCTGTCTGTATGTCTGTCTGTCTGTCTGTCTGTCTGTCCGTATGTCACAGGCATTTTACTCAGAAACTACATGATGGATATTGATGAAATTTGGAATATAGGTGTGTTTTATGAGCCGCTACTTAGTTTAGTATATAAATAATTAAAATAAATATTTTTAGGGGGGGCACTCCATACATGTTAAAGACAGTAAAAAAAAAATTTTTCAGCAAATATCAACGTGTGGTACATAGTTCGACAGCTCTTTAAAAAACACTATAAGGTTTCTAAGTAATATTTTTGATTAAGTGAATGTATTTGGAAATAATCGCTCCGAAAGTTGTGTAAATTGTGTCCCCCCCCCTCTATTTTCTAAACCGTGCGTCCGAAAAATATGAAAAAAATTACGAAGGTAACGCTTAACTAATACTTTTAACGAAAATTATTTTCAACAAGATCGAATGTACCGTTTTTGAGTTATTGCCGATAAACTGCGCTTCTCAACAAAAGGACGTAATTGCTATGAAGATACGCTCTTTTGTTGTTGTACTTTTTTACATCGTATTTTTTACCTTATTGTTACGTCTATGGAACCCTACACTGAGCATGGTCCGACATGCTCTTGGCCAGTTATTGTTATGTGCAGTCGCAACTACTTACACAAGTTACCGTCAACACGGACGGCTGCCTGCGGAGGCTGCCCCCGTTGGTCGCCGTTCATGTTGGCGGTAACTTGTGTAAGTAGTTACGGCTGCACATAACAAAAAGCACACATGTGAGTGTCACCAACGAAGTTGCCAAGCTATAGGCGACACCATGTTTAAATACCGTCTTGCCTCTGAGTTCGTGACACTAATCGTCAGTTTTAAGACGTCATGTTAACTACTGGTTAAGAGGACGTTTTAAATAAAAAAGCTCATCCACGTTAATATTTAGTAGCAACCCTGGTGACTCGTTTGTTGCACTGGCTGAGTGCACGGGGGCTGTGACGACTGGACGTGAGAATATGACGAATCGGGCTTACGGCTAGAAGGGATTTGCTACCGAATCCAATAATTTTTCTATAAAGAAATAACCAATTGCAGAGTTCCCTCAATCTTACATCTTATAATCTCTCTAGTCATGATTTTTATTTACGGAAGACGTTTTTCTGAAACTAAGCCTTTAAGGTGTGCGTTTCACTCTGTAGAACAACATTTATTATATTTTTAACGTATATAACGATCAAATTATATACTACTCAAGTGATATAACAACTTTTCATAGAATTGACATTTGAAATATTATTTATTTATTAGAAAGACATTTAGTAAAATATAATTTATTATAACGGACATTTGATAGAATGGACAATTGATATAATACTATTTTCTTAGAATAATTAAATTATATAAGAACAAAATGTGTAACTCATACAATTAGAAATAATAGTAGGCGAACATAACAATATGCATTGAGTAGGTATAATATATAAACTAATAACGTTTAGCAGTTACGAATTGCTGCAAATCAAAAAAAGGGGGACGGGGGGCAAAGCCCCACAGGAGGGGGGACGGGGAGTGAAGCCCCCCAGGAGGGGGGCTCGGCTGGTGAAGCCCTTCGGAATAAAGAAAAACCCCTAAACCACCATTACTTCAATATGGATATAGGTTCGTTAGTCACCTTGTGTTCCTCAGAGTGGAAATAGAAGCCGCGCGTAGCGGGGCTTCGTCGACTTGCTTACAGGACTCTGCACAAGGTATTTTTGCTGTTTCTTATGAAAGGCTGAAGTTGTTTTTTATGATCAGTTTAAGGAATAAAACATGTACATTTTATCAATTTGAACAAAATGTATAACTCATACAATTAGAAATAATACAAGGCGGATTAGCCTTTGGACATAATAATATGAATTGAGTAGGTATAATATATAAAATAATAACGTTTAGCAGTTACGAATTGCTGCAAATCAAAAAAGGGGGGACGGGGGGGCGAAGCCCCGCAGGAGGGGGGCACGGGGGGCGAAGCCCTCCGGAATAAAAAAAAAACCCTAAACCACTATTACTTCAATATGGATATAGGTTCGTTAGTCATCTTGTGTTCCTCAGAGTGGAAATAGAAGCCGCGCGTAGCACAAGGTATTTTTGCTTTTTCTTATGAAAGGCTGAAGTTCAACGAATACGTCAGTACACATTGCTAATTTATTCTGACAAGCACGTTTCGAATAAAATATTGTTCTAAAAAATGATGAGTATACTATTTATGCATTATGTTAAAATATTAATATAATAAATGATCATTATATGAATCGTGGTTCTACTAAAGGTAAATATGTTAACTGTTATTCTATCAAAAGTTCATTCTACCTCTTGATCATTTCTACGCATCGAAATTATGTGATATGTTGTTCTATATTGTTACGTTATCGTACAAAGCCCATAATTTTGATACAGATACAGATACAGATTCTTTATTGGTAAAGGCAAATGTTTTTACAAGTCACATTATTACATTTCATTAATTAAATTACTTACATATACAATTAGAATTAAATTGTAACATTGTGGTATTTACATTAATTACATCTCATTTGGTGTCATAATTTATAAAATTAACGAATTAATAATATTAGATGGTTATACCTACGTATGGTTTTACTTATTTTCTTACAATGAATTCCTCAATACTGTAGCATGCCAGGTCAACTAGAACTTTTTTAAGCCTTTTAATAAATATTGCATCGCTAGGAGAATCTTTTATTTCACTTGGAAGAGTGTTATATATTTTAACGCCAATGACACCGAGTGACCGTCGAGCCTTAGCGAGTCGACGGTGCGGGACGAGCAGTAGGTGTTGTCCGCGGGTGTTTCTACCGTGACTTTGCCCTCGAGTCATATATTGGTCCAGGTTGGATCTAACGAACTTACAAGCCTCAAGTATGAACACACAAGGTAAAGTGAGTATTTTGTGTTCTTTAAATAATTCTTGTGCCGGATGATCGTGCGGTTTCTTTGAAATAATTCGCAGAGCGCGTTTTTGCATTTTAAAAGGTCTATCGCGGTTCGCTGATGTGCCCCAGAGGTCAATACCTTGGATTAAAATGGAGTGAAGGTAGCCGTAATATGCCGCTTTAACATTTTCAACTGTCAGTGTAGGAGCCAGCCTAGACAGGGCAAAACACGCCGAAGATAACTTATCACACGTTACGTCGACGTGTGGAGACCATGTCAGGCCCGAGTCTATGGTAAAACCCAGGTATTTGACTTGTTCAACTTGTGGAAGGTCTATATTGTCAATTGAAATATTGAATTGATATCTGGTAGTTTTACGAAGTTGAAAATGCATAATGCTTGTCTTATCGATATTTAAGAGCATACCGTTTGTTGAGAACCATTGAGAAATTTTATGCATTGTCTGAGTTGCTTTTACTCTCAGTTTCTCAAAGTTCTCAGCATGTACAATAATGCTTGTATCGTCGGCAAACATTACGAATTCGGAGTCTAAGCATGCGGCTGTGATGTCATTTACAAGAATCAAAAACAGGTTATTTCCCATAATCGATCCCTGGGGGACACCGCAGCTGCCTAAAGGTTCAAGGTTCGATTTTTTGTCAAGCACATAGGTACACTGTTTGCGGTTGCACAAAAAAGAGGCAATTGAACTGTGAAGATCACCTTGAATACCGTACCGCGCGAGTTTTTTGAGAAGCAACGCGTGATCGACCATTTCGAAGGCGCGCGACAAATCGCAGAATATAGCTGCGACCTGCCGCCCGCCCTCGAGGTGGCCTAGCACCCGCTCGACGACATCGCGCGCTGCGGCGACTGTGGAGCGACCTGGCTGATAGGCGTATTGTTGCTTGTTTAGCAGGTTATTATCAACAAAATACTGCATCAGTCTCGAACTTAATAAACGCTCAAAAACCTTTGATATTATAGGTATTAATGAAATGGGCCTGTAACATTTTGGAAGATGCATTTCCCCTTTTCCTTTGTAGATGGGTTGTACTTTAATTAATTTTAATGAGTCAGGGTAAACACCGGCGGAAATACACTCGTTAAGTAGAAAAAGGAATATTGAAATTACAACCGGAGGTAAGTAGTCCAGGATGTGGGTCGACATGTCGTTTATGTCCTTTGAGCTCTTACGCTTAATGTTTTGACATGCTTTTATAATTTCCTCTAGTTTGAACTGATGGAAATAATAAGTCGGCGTCACTACTAAGGCACTACGTAAATACTGATCGAGATATGCAAGTGCATCATTAGCGCACGGGCGAGCGTTGCTATTGTTCGCGTGTATGTAGTAGTGGTTCAGCTGGTCGGCGGCGGCCGCCGCGCGCGCGGCCTCGCAGTCGCCGACCGAGCCTCGTACCAGCGCGTTGATGGCGCCGCTCTTGCTATTGCTGCATTTGCATGTCTCAGATGAAATGACAGCCCACATGCTGCGACACATATTGCTACTGTTGTGTATTTTGTTATTTATGTAGTCACCACGCGCATTTTTTAGTATGACCCAGTATTTAGACTCGAGCCGAATTAAGGACGAATGTAACTCAGTGTCATTAGGCTGTTTAGATAGCCTAAGTTTCATTACGCGTATCTCGTGACGTAATTTGCGTATGGGAAAGTTGACCCAGGCATTAGCGGTTGCCTTTAATGGCTGTTTCTTCAAAGGGAAGTATACATCATAAAAATGTTTTATTACATTTAAAACGGCGCTCGTCCGTGTGTCGGGACAATTACTTTTTAACAAAATACTATCCCAGTCATATGAATCCAGACATAGCATAAAGTTTTGGATATTATTATTTGAGAATAACCTTTTGTGAATATGAGTAACAGTGGAAGTATTATCCCGTATATTCAAAGTAACACTAACGCTAAGGTGATCGGATAGGTTCAATTCGATGCAACATACATTCTTTGTCTCTTGTTTAGGTACATTTGTGTATAAGTGATCTAGGCATGTCTTTGACAGGTCAGTTATTCTTGTTGGTACCTTTACAAGTTGTTGGAACCCATGTTGCCTAATAATATTGTTTAAATATCTAGTATTGGAACAATTTGCCATTATATCTATATTAATATCGCCTAAAATTATGACTTTATAGTTCTGTACGGAATGCATGTCTAGTAATTCATTTAATTTAGAAAAATATAAGGATACGTCACCATTTGGGGGTCGGTAAACACATATAACGATTAAGTCCAATCCAATACACTCGATGGCACAGGCTTCAAAGTGATCTTCAATAGATAATGATGTAATCTCCTTGCGTTCCATTGTCACGATATCGGACCTGGCGTAGATACAGGCTCCCCCGCCCGGCCTCAGCTGCCTGGAGAACTGGGCGCGCAAGCTGTAGTCCATTATGTTGACCATAGCTATGTTTGTAGAAGAAAGCCAGTGCTCCGTTAGGCATAGTATATTTACGATTGGAAGTTGTAGTTGTAATTCACTTTCAAGTTTATATGTTTTGTTTTGAAGTCTATTTATATTCTGATGCAATATTTTTATATTCGAGGTTGGCGTTTCTTCAGGTACTTTTATCTTAGGGATATTTTGGTGGCACACTGTTAGAAGGTCAGTCGCGGTCTGCGGGGGCCGTGTGTGGCGCTGCGCGCTCCCGCCGGTGCCGGCCGGGCTCCGGCGCGGCGCGGCGGTTCCTGGCGGGCGCGCCTCCGCGCCCGGCGCCTCCACGAAACCACTCGCTGACCTCAGTACCAGGCGGCCAGTTTTCAGGCGACATAAAAAATTCAAATTTACTTACAGGAACTGTGATTGCGAATGAGGCGTAATACTCATGTCTTAATTTAAGTTTTTGTACGTTATAGTGGTCGCATGGTTTCTTTTTCTCCATGTAAGACTTAATTGATTCGGCTTCCGTATTAAATTTAAAAAAGCAAGCATGTATTTTCTTTGGTCGTTCAGTCGTCTGTAGTATATCGTCCGCGGGTCCTGTTCCGGTCACGGTAATGCGGGAAAGAGGCGGCGCTCGGTGGTAGTTCCGCTTCTTGTAGGAGACAACTTCCCACTGGGGTTCCGCTTCGTTGTCCCCGAGTTCCTCGACACTTTCGGGTTGAACGGTCCCGGTTTGCACGATCTCCGAGCGGGTCGCCGGCATCGGTGATGGGAGTGCGGTTTTTGTTGCATCATCCTGAGAGGTCTCGTCTTTTTTATTCAGAATCCTTTTGCTTCTGACGGGATTTGGGGGGGCAGATCCAGTAGGGGTCTTGACTTCAGTGGTTTCTGAATGAGGGTTTGGTGTTTTTTTGATCACCTCAGTCGTGGCGGTTGGCCGTAAACTATTGACCGTGTGAGTCACGGGATTTTTTTTCGGAGCGGTCGCGTCGCCTGATGCGTTCGGGTCAGAATTGCGTGGCGTGTTGCGCGAGCGGTTGTCGTTGGATCGTCCATTGCACTGTGAACACGTACTATTCCGTTCCAGGTTTGTAACTTTTGCTTCTAACTTCTTTAGTTCAGCGAGAACACACTGTATTTTGGATTCCATAGGGGCTAGGTGCTTTTGTAACACTTTTTCTAAACTGTCTATAGTAGATTTGGCCATAATTATAGCACTTTTCGAATAAAGTTAACGGAGACGACACGACCGGCGCGGAGTTCGCGCTACCCACGACAATTTTACTATTTCTAAAAAAAAATTATCTCAACGAAATGTTCAATTATGGCAAATGATATTAGACGAACAAAGGTGAAACATTTAAAACATTGATTAAATGTTGCGAGTCACGTCAGTCACGGGAACAACGATCTCATTGAATATTTGAATACTTTACAGTTTTCTCAAAAAAAGCCTTTTCATACTCGAGATGAGTTAATACGTCAAGGAGAAAAAAATGTCGAAAATGTGATTATTTCACTTTCCAGACATCTGACTTAGAGAAGAATGTTTAATAACGCCGTAAAATACGCCAGTCTAATATTGACTTATTCGGGGCATTCAGAATTTTAACTATTATTATTTTTTATCAGTATTAACAAAACTGATATTTTTTCAGCTTTATACTTTTTTTAATTTCAGTTTTGTCATGATGATATTTATTGGGAGACTTAATTTGATTTTCACGTGTTGTATTGCTAAGATTAAATTTCATGATCGGCATTGTATCCTTTTTTATCATTATATTTTGTTTCCCTTTTGTGCAAATAAACTATCGGAGCGAGATGCGTTTCTTCATTCATTTGCTTCTAAAAAAGTTAATAGTTATATTATGCAGATGGCTTTCTTTTCACTCAAATGAAGCTAGAGGTCCCGGGTTCAAATCCTGGTATGGGCATATATATTGTGTGATGAACACGAATATTTGTTCCTGACTCATGAACATTTTCTATCCATTTATGTATACACCGTGGGCCCGTATAACCCGACCAACTTTAACCATAGATTCTAACAACTATTAGAAGTAAAAAAAGTTATGTGACGTATAGTCGATTAATGCTTACTTTCCGAGATATTCATAATTTTTAAAATAAAAACTCCCAAGTGTGTAACAAGCCCTAATAAATGTGACTAAGATACTTTTAC
Organism: Eudemis profundana; assembly: GCA_947034925.1. NCBI lineage: Eukaryota > Metazoa > Arthropoda > Insecta > Lepidoptera > Tortricidae > Eudemis > Eudemis profundana. Next base: position 25,503,647 of record OX344802.1, read on the forward strand.
TGATTTTTTAAAATCCTTTAACTAAACAGCAATTAACCTTCGCAGTATTAGATGGTAAGCGATTATAAAGCCAAAATATTGACCTTTTGTTTCTTTTTAGCTTTTTTTTTCCCTTTTTAATAACTTTTCCTCCAGTAAGGACATGTTTATAACGAGGGACTGAATTAATTGATTTGTTTTGTTCCATAAGACTATTAATGTAAAATGACAAAATTCGACCTATGTTGATATAACGTTATTTACTTGTAATACCATCAGGAATACGTCGTTAAAGTTGGTCGGGTTGTACGGGCCCACGGTGTATATTTGTCTATATAAGTATGTATATTTTTGTCTAGTACCCATATCCATAGTACAAGCATTGCTATGTGCGGGACTAGGTTGACTCATGAAACCTTGTCCCCAATATTTATTTTTATTTTATTTAAATAAATAAATAGGTATAACATAAACGAATGATTGCGCTGGCCAGTAATATTTTTTTTTATCACACTTGCTCGAAAATGGTGTTGTTAAACGTAGGTTCTGCGGGCCGTAAATGACCTATTACGTCCTTTTTTAAAATTTGAATACGCTGGTTCTGCTTTACTCATATTTGTCATGATCAAAGGAAAAGCCACATGTTTCGGTAACATTAATTAAATAGTGTATTTTGCAAATATAAAATTAACTAAACTGGCCGTTTCAGGTCTTTACCGCTATGGTTTCCGAACGTGACTTCACATTCACATTATCTATGGATATAATGTCACTTTCTACTTTTATCCTACTGGGTGGATTAGTAAGGTTTATACAGTGCGTTACCAGCAAGCAGGCTTTTTTTAAAGTAGGGTAAAGTAACGTTGTTTCTTAACCTAACCATGACCTTCATTTAATTCATCGACTAAAATTCCGATTTCATAAATTTTCTAACAAAATTTTAATTGCAAGCAATGTACAGCAAAGTACTAAATTGACAATTAGATGTAAATGCCAGCCCTTCATTCTATGTTTATAACGAAGACATCAAGATAAATGCCTGCATCTACCTATTTCAACAATTAGAGATACCAGGATTGCTACACTTAAGAAAACTACGGAAAAACAACACTAATAAAATAAAACTTAAAAAGCAATACGAGTACTAGACATTTGGACCTGTTTGAAGTGATCGAGAATCCTTTCTTCAAGTTGTACGTGCACAATTCCGTTTATAGGCCTTTCAGACTAACCAGATAGGACCATGCATTCTCTGGACCTCGCTGGACAGCCATTGTTATCAAACGAAGATTATGTGGATGCCGCTGATTTCGAAACCACTCTCGATAAAGTCTCAAGGCTTGAGGAACATTTCCACGTGTCGCACAAATCATGTCAGATAATTCACATGTGTCTTTAGCCATTTTAACGCAAAAAAATATCAGTTTTGCAAATAAATGTTTGTTTTGTAATTTGACAAGCCAATGTCAATACTTTTGTAATTGTCATGTCAAATTTTAGAAAAAACTCTTTAAGCTGTGTAAAAAACTCCATACATAAACGTAATGATAAGGACAGCATTAATTGTGGGATTGTTTTTCTCAACTTTTCACCTCCGTACCACGACATGCCTTGTACCAAGTGCATCAGCGATATGAATAACGATAATTACGTAGTACACCTACTACATTTAAAGTGCGGATTTAGGAAATTGAATTGTGCAGTTAATTCGCATAATTAGGATTTGCTAATACTTGCAAGCGATTGCTAATGAAGCATATTATTATCAGTTTTAATAAAAGCCCGCATACTGGTAACACACTGTAGATTTCCTCTCAAGTGTGATGAAAAACATTGTGTGTGCCACGGGCGGTAAAGAAATTATAAACGAGTGTTTGTTAGAAGCCCGAGGAGAAACCGAGGGCTTTAATAACACAAGTTACCGCCCTAGATACACAATATACTATTACCTCCTCCTGGGTGAATATAAATTAGATCGGGCACCTTCCGTCACGATAATGTTGCCATTGATAAAGAACATCATAAAAATTATTGATGGTTTTAATCGTGACATAACGATGCTTGACCGCGAGAAGAACATAGGTGGGTAGTTCTCTGCGACTAAACAGTCGCACCAATAGCATCATTACCATCGCCACGTTATGGATGAGCTCCCTATAAACTATGGAGTCGTTTTCCGTTATCTTGTAGAAGTCGCGTGCCTCTGCTATTTTTATCATAATGATCCTGAATGCTTTTATAAAACGGCTAATAATAGTGGCGATGGTAATGAAGCAAGCAAAACGGTATAAAATTGCAGAGAACTACCCAGGTACCTAGTTTTCCGGTACTATGGATACAATATCATAAGAAACCCCTCCGTTCAGCGGCCTAACTCGATTCCCAATGCCACCCCATAAGTTCCCTGTCAACGCGCCGTCACGCTACATTGAGAATCCACAAAAACTCCTCCATGACAAATGTGCCTCACACAATGCTGTGCCACGCAGTAAATGGGCATAACTACCTACAGTTCCCATGACGCATGCGTCGGTTTAACAGCTCTGTGGATCGGAGCCTCCATACCATCCATCATGTCATCGACAACAGTGCTGTAATGTCAGTATGCTTTTCTGGACAAAAAGATAACCTAGGGATGTACCGTTGGCGATATCTAGGAGTGCTATCTGAATATTGTTGCTATAGCTTGGCAACTTCGTTGGTGACACTCACCTGTGTGCTTTTTGTTCTGTGCAGCCGTAACTACTTACACAAGTTACCGACAACACGAACGGGGGCCTCCGGCAGCTGCCTCCGTCCGTCGCCGTTCGTGTTGGCGGTAACTTGTGTAAGTAGTTACGGCTGCACAGAACAAAAAGCACATAGGTGAGTGTCACGTCACCAACGAAGTTGCCAAGCTATAGCAACAGAAAAACTTTTCGGTGAGATTAGTAGTACCCAAGCCAACTACTTTTTTAAATTTTGGATGTCTTAATGTGGAACTGGGTGGATTTCACACCAGTGTGAGTGGATTGGGTCGGTTGACAGCAGTGAGAGGGTGGGATGCGAGCCCGCTTCACGAGCGCTGGAGGGGATATCATAAGCCTGTCATCGCGGGGCCGGGGTCGCCCGTGGTGTCTGTGGGCCCTTTAGCTTGATTATATTTGTTGTTTATGTTGTTTTTATTTTTGTCTTGTCTTACTGTGCTTAAACTCTATGGAACTTGTTCTGGATTAAATTACTTTCATTTATTTTTTTTCATTTTCATTTCGGGGCGTTTCAAACCGCCGTCATCACTAATCCCGAAATTTCGACGATTCACTTTAAGAATGTATCCCATTATTTTGATAAAATCCGAAAAAAGTACCTACTTTTTTCATGTTTTGATCAAATATTATGTAATTTTTAAAAATATATCATATCGGGATTGGTGATGAGGGGCGGTTGAAACGCTCTGAAATCCACCCAACTATGTTATTGTATTAAAAAAATCAGTAAGAAAAAAGTCAGGTATCTCTTTTCATTTTCATTGTTACCTAAAGTATGGTCATAATGATAGTGAAATAATATAAATGGATCACAAACGAAGTTCAGCGAGGTTTGTTGCAAAATAAAAAAAAATGGAGCCCCATTTTCTTTTTACTTATACAAGTATTTTCGAAGTAAGTATTGTACCATATTGCAGGTGTTTGTGGTTCGAACTGTAGGTGATGGCAATGAATATTGGACCTGGTCTGGGGCTTCCTTTATTGCCAAAATATATACAGGGTGTCCCTAAAACCAACTTTGATACGAAAAGGGCTGCTACACCAGCTCATAAGACACCAGATTTAGTAAATTTGACCTCAGTAAAAATCTCTTAGTTTTCGAGATATTGACATTTTTACAAAACTCTTGCTAAGTGATACCCTGACTCGGTTATTTGAGTGTCATGACTAAAATATCAAGTATTTTTCAAATCTGTTTTTAACCTACTGTACACTATTTTCTGCAAATAAATAACTTTGACTTTGACTTTGATATGGGTAGCCAAATAACTACCTATGCTATTGGATGTAATTCCTATTTCTGTTAATTTCTTTATGGTGTGGCCGCAGTAGGATATCAAAAGATAATTTTCAGATTTTTCCAAATTTCACGTCTGATTTCGAACGAGGGTGGTGAAAAAAAAATGTACCAACACAACCTGGCACATGACATAAAAAAATAGCGCATTTATTGTAGTTTCTAAAATGGTATAAAATTTACTAATACTGTAATAGTTTTTGAGATAATGATATTTTGTTATAAAAATAACTTGTACTGTAGTTACACTTCAACTTCAATTTCTCATACGATCCGGTTGAACTAAGTTTGCACCTGGCGTCCTAGACCTTACTTACAAATTAGGTGCAAACTTAACGTAATCATCCGTCAAAGTAGGTCCGTTAGCACCAAAAAAATCCATTAATCAATAAACTGTATTGAAAGGTTACTAACGAGAAGACGATCAAAGGGCTTTTTATTTGGAATGAAATAGTCAAACATTTAAGTAAATTTTTGGTCGATTGGTTGAGCGCCAAGTCAATGGAATAGTAACTTCAGTACAGGTTATTTTTGTAAAAAAATATCATTATCTCAAAAACTATTACAATATTATATGTGGCCACAGCATGAAGAAATTAACAGAAATAGGAATTACGTCTAATAGCATAGTTATTTGGCTACACATATCAAAAAACTAATTTGAAAAATACTTGATATTTTAGTCATCAACACCCAAATAACCGAATCAGGGTATCACTTAGCACGAGTTTTGCAAAAACGTCAATATCTCGAAAACTAAAAGATTTTTACTGAAATCAAATTTACTAAATCTGGTGTCTTATGAGCTGGTCTATCAGCCCTTTTCTTATCAAAGTTGGTTTTAGGGACACCCTGTATATGTATACATATTTTACGTCTGCCTTCGACCAGGAAGTGGAATTTCCTCTCCACGTAGCCGGCAGAAAAAGGCCACTGAGGGTGACGGAAGAAAAATTCAAGTAAGATGCTGCCATTTCTACTTCAGTAGGTACTTCGGTCGCGACTTCGCTCGGCCCGCGACAGAGCATGACCTGTCACTGTCACACTGTATTGAGTGGAAAGAGAAAGGTAGTATTCGTCACACGACAAAAAATCGCGTGTCACAGTTGTGCTAGAGGCAGAAATGTATCGACAACGTGCCTCGTGACTCGTGAGGAACCCGAAAGATTTTAACCACGCATTCCTGAGGTCATTAGGAGTAAAAATGTTAAACATATAACATAACACGGTAAAAAAATTATTTTTGTTAGTATGTATTTTTTTTGCCGAATTTTACATTAGGTTACCTATATGTATAACATTTTTTACTCCTAATGACCTCAGGAATGCGTGGTTAAAATTGTTCCTCACGAGGCACCTTGTATTGACAGCCATCGGCAGGAATGGCACATCATTGTTGACTTAACGTACGTGCCTTCCAAAGAATACGAAACAGAAGAAAAATAAATGGCTACTGTTCGTAAATCTACTGTTGGATGATAAGGCAGGGATGGGCTTTATTATTAGATTTGGTGGCAATATCTTTGAACCTGAAGGGTTGAGCGATTATGTCAGGAAGGTAAAGCATGGAGATTGCATTTTGAAACCCTGAATAACCAGTTTGTGCTTAATCTAATTTTGGCACAGTTTGATTCATGTTAAGTAAGATTCCCAAGTGGTTGAGTGTGTCAGTTTAGGAAATAAATGTATCCAATTTGTTTTGGGCTTACAAGGAGGAACTCGTGTTAGGGATCTGATCGCTATATGCGATTATAAGATACTCATACAGTGAACGTGAAATGGAAATTGGCAAATGAAGTACATTACATACTGAGGCCAGTAAAATAAGAAATGTCTCGGTTTCGCCTCGGTTGACAAATTACATGTGATCTGTCTGAGGCTTTCTTATTTACTGACTAATGTTTGTATACTATTTTTCTGTTCGACGGAGCCAGAAAGTGGCATCTTCTTATAGCGCAGCGGCCAGGAAGGTGGTGCTTTCCGGCTGGAGGGCAGAAAAAGTAGTTTTACGCCCAAAACGCCCTGTCAGCGTGAACGCGGTATTGTCTAACGTAGTTAAAAGGACAATAATTTGAGTACTAAAATGATACTTTAGACACTTGATTAAATAATTATTAAAAAAAACCCGACCGCGGTGAACTTTGAAACTGCATAAAATTCGCCATTTTGTTTATTTTAACAAGCTTCAACCCAGTGACACTCGCGCCATCAAGACGAATCCAATGATGTATCATTTATCAAAATCGGTTGTGCCGTTGTGTAGTTACGAGCGGACATAGGAACGCACATACAAACGTACAGGTCAAACACATTACCCTCGTTGGGGCTTCGCCGCAGTCGGGTAAAAATAAATAAGGACTGTTAATGGCCATACTAAAATATTCTATTAATATTTGCCACTAAATCTATGTAACAACGAAAAAGGCCTAAAACCATTACCTTTGGGTTCCGGATCACCTTTGGTCACCTTCGTCACATCGTGTTATGGTCCAATTATCATTCAATAATTCAGTATCCGCACCAGTTTGAGTACTGGTGAATTGCTCTTCACGTCTTTCTTTACACGATCTAAATGTCGCCTTGATAATAAACTAAGAGTTACGGTTACACGATAAATTCACAGAGATCGGCACAATTCCGTGCATTTTCTAAAGAAGACTGACAATTCATCCGTCAACGTCATATTTCCTCCTTTTAATCTAAAACTGCCTGCATTACTCAAAAAGGATCTCATACTAGATGGTTAGTAATAACTAGCGCCCTCTCTGCGACTTTATCCAAGCCAATAATCAGATATTTTTGGCTAGTGCAACGTTGTTATTTTATCACGATACGACATACTTATTTATATTTTTTCAAATCTACCTACAAGGTATGACACCGGGTATGTAACCTACCTATCAGGTATGACACCGGGTATGTAACCTGCTTATCAGGTATGTATACCGCACTATCGCTTCGACGCTTGTCTCGACTGGATGACTGATGTCGTCGTCAATAATCCGTTGCCTCTACTCAATTGCTTATCGACTTCAGGGAACAACATACAAAATACGTGACGGGTCTGAAGGCGTTCCGGATCACTCACTCTGTTAGCACTTCAGAAAACATGACAACTAAATCAAAGGTCATTAAAAACGTAAAAGCGCGAGAGCATTCGCGTGTTGTGAGCATTTGGCGTCGAATATTCGAGTGGTGTGGACATTCAGCCTGTTGCTATTGCTCGTTTACGAGAAATAATGATGTCAATGTTAAATTTCACGAACCATCGATAATCATACATGGATTATTTTAATATATTTTCTTACGGCATTGCTCGAAAAAATGGCAGTGTATATGGACGGTATCGGTCGGCACGGCGCTTTGTTGGACAGCGCACCAGCGAGCCAACAATGTTATCAAACACGACAGAAATAACATTGTTGTAGGCTTTACAAGAGCAATTGACCAATGAGAGCACTTCGTTTGTCTCGGTGATAAAATTATCGGCGGCAACAAGGCGGCAAGCGCCCCATCGACGACACCGCGCTGGTTGTTCAGCTCTACCGCGCGTCCGACACATACACATCAACATTTACGACGATTTGAGAGGTGCTTTTAGTTTTTAAGCTATTTTTTTATGCAATACCCTCCACAAAAATGTACTATACACATTTATTTATTTCAGGTTATAAGAACACCACATAGATACGCAATGTCAATTTATGTTTGTGTTTGTTTATCAGTAGCGTGGCGTCCATAGAACTCGATTCCTACCGGCTTGCCTAATATCAGGCATTTAGCAGCCTTATTCTACAGCTCTTAGGTAAAATGTACGCCTAATCTGCACCGGCTTGCCAAAGGATATATTTTACGCCACGCCACTGGTGTTTATCACTAATTATAGACAAAGATCGACTGCCATAATTACACAAGAAGTTAATAACAGGGCAAATTAAACGAAATCTTCTTTAAGGTAAATGATTTAAACACTTTAATTACATATGCAAAATTCTAAAGCAACCAAGGCATAAATTACATTTGTATGATTTCGCTAAAAGCTAAAGTTTCGACACATGATTAGATGAAGTAAATTAGAGTCAAACATGACGTTTTCAGTCTTTATAGCAACACTTCTAGGTAATGGCAGATAGAAAGATTTAATTTAATCAACTGTACTTGCAAAGTTTTCAGTGACTACTAAATTATGACTCGAAACGAGCGTCGCCACTGAGAGTATTTATTTTCCAAGCAGGGGATCAAACCACAGAATATATTGGGATGGAAGGAAAAAGTGTATGTACAGTCGCCATCAGATATATCTGAGCTGTCAGTGTACTCATAAATATCTGAACACGGCTCTATTTTCATAGCATTAGAGCCGTGTTCAGATATTTATGAGTACACTGACAGCTCGGATATATCTGATGGCGACTGTACCTCGCGTGCTAAAAAGAAGGGACGGTGACCTCCTTTGCTCGCTGTCAACTTCAGTTGCCGTCAATATTATTATCGCATTTGAAAATCTGATCCCATCAAAAATATTACATGTCATAGATGCAAGTCCCGCAACGCAGTTCTCCTACGACTAAAAAGTTTTGAGATGTAATGTTAAACCAAGTCAGTACCGGGGAGGTGTCCACAGAACTCGATTTCCACCGACTTGCCTATTATTTACCCGTGGAGGATTCTTTATTTGAAAACTACAAAATGTGTTCCTCCACGGTCCACGTTCCCTGACCAAATGCTATAGCATTTGTATTTGTCTAACAGGCATGACTTACTGTTAGCGAAAGTGTTAAATTATATTATGGCAAGCCAGAGAGGCCCTCCCGACAATCAACCCCGGATTGCCGCGGAAGCTACGCCAGTTAAAGAGGCCACAGCTCCGTCTTCTAACTGGAGCTATCACTGGACATGCCCTACTAAACAAACACTTGTTCACTCTAGGTGTTACTGACAGCCCTGCATGGAGGTGGAGGAAACAGCCGCCCACGTCATTCTCGAATGCCCGGGGGTGGCCAAGTACCCGGCACACTACCTCGGAACACCGAGGTCACTGCCAGAAGTCGTCAGCAACGTCATGGGTCTGCTAGGCTTTCTGGTAGAGTTGGGTTGGCAAGAGTAGTGCCATCAACCCATCACGCAAAATAGGCGCATGTTTGTCGTCGAGTTGCGGAAAACAAGCCCACGTAAACCTATATAAGTTATATTTATTTAGTTATCTTATTTCAATCCACCCATTGGTGTCGCGAACCCCTTTCGATGAAACCCCTTTCTTTTAAAAAGTGTTCTGACGAACTTTTTGGGCTCATGCCTCAGTCACACTTCTATCACCGTACCTCCCGCCTCAGGAATAAGGTTCATCCACACTTTTTAGATGCTTGGCATCCCAAGAACAAGCGGGCATCACGCTCTTTTTTACCAAGAACCGGCAGGATGTGGAATGAACTCCCACCTGAGGTGTTCCCAGCGCGCTATGACATGGGGTACTCCAAAAAACGAGTAAACAGGGCTCTCAAAGATCGGCAACGTATAACACCTCTGGTGTTGCAGATATCCATGGGCGATGTTGACTGCTTTCCATCAGGCAGCTCGTCTGCTCGTTTGCCACTTATGGGCATTTTTATTTAAAAATCTACAGTTAGGCGAAACTTAAGCTATGTTCAAATACCGTCTAACCTGTCAGTCCGTGACGAAATGTATGGAGTTTGACACTAATCGTCAGTTCTGTGACGACTGACTGACTAACTGTCAGTTAAGAACGCACTTTAAATAAAAAAGCCCTTATAACATAAAAAAAAATTAAATATTTTTTAAAACGTTTCTCCACAATTCAATGGCTATCCAGAGTCATACCGCAACCCTAGATCAATCTACCTTAATCTCTAGGTAATTATTTCATATTGTGATAAAACAACTTTAAGAGTGTAGCTCCATTGAGGCGGGGACGAGCGGAGCGCAGAGGAGATGTGTAGGATTGACCAATCACATTAGTTAAAATCCACATCTCGTCAATGGAAGCAGCGAACACTATAATGTGATTGGTCGATCACTACACATCTCCTCTCCGCTCCCCTCGTCTCCGCCTCAGTGCAGCCGCAGCCTAGCGGATTAAATCTCGTATATTACTTCATATTTACGTCCCGCCCGACGTTTCGTAACTCTTTGCAGAGTTAAAGTTGTTTTATTACAATAATTAATAATGGTTTCAAAAATATTAAGTTACTTTACGTTAGGCTTTAAAGGTAAGCAAAGTCATCATCATATTTTAGAGCTTGGCTCTTCTCCGTAGAGTAATTTCCAGGTTAATCGAAATACTAAAAATACTATACGATAAATATTTGTACGGAGAACGGAACAGGCGAAGTAAACAGCTGACTTAATAAATAAACTTTGAGATGCGTCCCGGTGAACGTCAGATTAGTATTTGCTCCTATGTGAGTTCAGCTTCAGATGCAGCCTATTTTAGTTAGGAAAATAATTTAGATTTTTATGATGTGTTTATATTTATTTTGTATTTGCAATCTCTATTTTACTTTTAATATATACGAGTACAATTTATGATAAGCACATCAGCCCTGAGGGGATCAAACATTATTAAATCCTGTAGAAAATAAGACTTCAAAGAACTCTGCTTGTATCTTCTATTCCCACGTCATAAGGATTAGTTTAAGGTTGATAATCTTTCTGATAACTCAATCCTGGATCAAACACTTACGAATTTTAACGTAAGGGCCTTATCACACTTTGGCGAGCCGCGGGCAAGTTTCCATACAAAACCAGTCGCGGTGAACTCGCGGGGCGAGCGACGTTTGTATGGAACTTTGCTTTTAACTCGCCCGCAGCAGGCATGTCTCACTCCGCTATTTTGTTTTGACGTAATTATTATTCTTCCTTGCCTAATGCATTAGGCAAGCTCAGGGCTGCGCCGATACCCGGCAGCGCGTGTGTGCGAAACCTATGAAGCCCAAAGGAGGGTTATATGTTTGACCTGTATGTAAGTATGTAATATGACGACGTGTATCAAAACAGTTATATAATCACGCAAATATTTTTTTAACTACCTCTAATTCACTAGGAAATTAAAGCTATAATAATAATTTTATTTTTGTCGACAACCCTAGCGGTGAGCGTGGTGACCAGAAAGAGCGCGCGTTATGAGTTAGAGCGAGAACGTATGAGTTAGGCGCTCGACTTGACTCGAACGTGGGTTTTGTTAGACAGTGCGACTTCTGTACGAAGTACTATTACTTATTCTGTGCCCGCAGCTCGCTGGCAAATCGCATGTGTGATAATACAATACGAGAAAAACAAGGTGCAGAAATTCAGCAAACGTATTTCGATGTCGAGTTTAGTATATTAAATAAAGTTTGACGCTTAATATTAATCTTGTGTACCTAGGTATGTCTAACGCAAAAAGTTAAAGTTTGGAACTAATTTCGGGCTGCTTGTGATGTTCATCAGCACATGAGTCTGCTTGAAAGTTGCGTTTACTATATTGTTTTTGACTTTGCTAGATTTATTACTTTTGAACACATGTTTCAATAGTTTTACACGTCTAACGCAATTATTATAAAGTTGGATAAATAAACCAATCACCCAACCATTTATATATATATATGTTTTTATGGGAATATTCCTAAATATATTATGGCACACCTGACCATAAAGTGACTTTTTCCGCAAGTGTAGACATAAAATGATGTACACAACACGGGAGGTAATAAAGAAAGCCCTCGATCGCATATTTACGTCCCTCGCTTGCAGCTCTGGCCGCAAACTTCTGCGATCTCGGTCTTTCTTTGTATTACCACCCTAGTCATCTAATGTACTATTATTGACTATTTATTAAGTGTCAAACATATAATAACATTCTAAGTATACAACTTACTCACTCGATAAACCTAACTTAACCTATTGGGACCTAAAATGATTTATACAAATGTCCCCTATGTCGCCTCTTGTGGGCAGGGTGCCCATAAGGCTGGCTGCGTTGCCTCGCTGGATGGCGATGCCTATCCGCTGAGCGATGCACGAGCCAGCCCTATCGTCACCGGCGGACCGGATAAGAAATAGCCTCAATTTAGATTAATAGACAACGACAGTCACGATATCCGCACATGGATCCGAATATTCCTTGGTTTCAGTTTCTGAATCACTCCTCTGCAATCCTTACCTCATAGCTGAGGATCGTGACTCCTTATGATTCCGTCAGTCAGCTGTCTGCATCGGTTAGGCTCAGTTGCTCGGTGGAGTGCGGTACTGACAGATATTTTGAGTTCCTCGTGTTTAGTCCGACGCGTGTAATAGACCGCAAAAACGCTTCATGTGAGAACACTCGCTAGTTGTCAAATTGACAGCCGTAAAAATAACCTCTCAAGCGGCGTGCGCTTTTTTGATCTCGAGAGAAAGATTAATCCCATCAAAAACATTACATGTAAAAAGATGCAAGTCTCGCAACGCAGTTCTCCTACAGCAAAAAAGTTTTGAGATGTAAAGTTAAACCAAGTCAGTACCGGGGGGGTGTCAAATCAACAGAACTCGATTTCCACCGACTTGCCTATTATCAGAAATATAAAATGTGTCCGTCCACGGTTAAATAATCTCGGTTCCTTCGAGACTTCCCTAACATGTTTCCAAAATTGCGCCCGACTCATGGTTAGCCGATTCTTGTCGCGTCCGTTGTTGACGTTAATTTAATTTATTCATAATTTATGAGTCATTAACAAAAAGCCTTTTTCATAACGATGTTAGCTCTGAACGAGCATCTATTGATCAGTCGGCGCCAGACGTCCGTGTTAGTGATGTCTCAACAAAACTTGCTCAAAATACTCCTATTACTTGAAAACGTGTTTGGCGTATACCGCAACTATTCATATTTAAGCCAAAGAGTAAAATATTTCGTAAACTTGCGAGTTGTTTTTGATGTCTGTGCGTTTACATTGTATTACGTGCATTATATGGATATGTTCCTCCACGACTACGCGACGAACAAGGAATTGATGAAGGCTGCTGTCAAATGTGGCTATGTTACGTTTCAAATAGTTAACAACCTGGCAGCTACCACATTTAGTTGCTTTGTTTCTAAACATTATAGAAATCTGGTGTTTAACATCGAAGCTATTCAGAAATTATGTGAAAATGATACCTTGTATGACGTGATAACCTCGAAGCAATACAAACGATTTTATATCGACTTGAGTCTGTTAGCTGCTGTGATGATTGCGTTGACGTTGTTTTACATTCGCGATTCTTGGACTTCAAGTGTAATACTGCTAGTAGCGGCAATTAGTCTAGACTGCCGTTATTATCTCGAGAGCATCGTATTCTATGAGATGAGTGAAATAATCGTCGCTCGTTTGCGATATTTGAACGAAGCCGTGTCGGGGACAGTAAGGAGGTTAAGTAGGCGCGATAAACAAGAACGCGGTGGAGTAGAGAGTGGTGGAGTAGAGGGCGGTGGAGAAGAGATCGGTGGAGTAGAGATCGGTGGAATGGAGGGCGGTGGAGTCGAGAACTGTGGAGCACAAAGTGGTGGAGTAGAGAGCGGTGGAGTACCGGGAGTCCAAGAGAATTTACAGAAGTGGGGTAACATTATTCGTCACCTGGCGGCCACATGTGAGCGCCTACAAGATTGTTTCGGAGCACAGGTGAACACAAAAACCGTCCATTTGTGCATGTTACTTTGACTGGAAAATGTATGCTCATAGTGCTTGTACACAGTGCATGTGGCTGGCTGGAGCAAGTAATGGCGAGAGGTACCAGCGCGAGCTTTGCTCCAGCGTAACGTACCAGTCACTCGCGTGTGTTTGTATGTACATACGGTGCAAGTAACGGCGATCACTTTGGTTATTTGCGTGCTGGCTGGAACATGCTCGAGTCGTTCCAAAGGCAAAGGCCCACAAACTTCTTTATACCGTTGTTTACAGGTCGATTCACAAGAGCTGGCACGAATGGATTGAAGAAGTGAACGATAAAGTTTATGTGTGCGTCACAAAATTATTGAATACAGGTTGATCTAGTAAGCGATAATCGTGTTTTTAGACTATCTCCTCTCATTTATAACCAAGCATCGGAAATTCGGATGCTTATATACCTAAACTTTGGCGTCAGTGTCGGTGTTGATTAGTGTGCGGACTCAATTTAATTTTATTATTAAATTTCCCGGAATTTCTACATTAACTAATTATTATTAAACTGTAGTAAACGCTTACTACCTATTTAAGTATTTAAATGAACTACTTATTTGATATTTTGCTGGATCTCAAACTATTTGCATACCAAATTTCACCACAATTGTTCCAGCAGTTTACACATGAAAAGTTAACAGACAGTCAGAGTTCCTTTCGAATTATAGTATGAATTATAGAGTTTATAATTTACTTTATATTTTGTCCACAGATTGCGCTGTCATTATACACGGCCATGTTAATTTACGTCAACCTCTTTTATCAAATGGTGAATTACTTCATTACCCGGGTGAGAATGATAAAATCATGATTGTTCGTAGTTTAAACGATTTTATTTTAACCGGGGTCATAATCGGTCAGGGTGGCTCTAAAGCTTGAAACCAGAAAGCGCCTGAGCCAACATAAAATTTTACTCGCGAATCACTTTCAGGAGTTTCTGTGGGAGGTGGGTATTTGGGGCTTCGGGCTAACTCTGGCAATGTACCTGGCCATCAAGCTGCTGATCCTGGCATCGGGGCAGCGCGCGCGCTGCGAGGCCGACGCTCTCGACTCTAACCTCGCCCGCCTGCACCTGCTACTGCTGGATAGTGAGCCATTTTGTGACATACAACTTCATCAAGCTACTGATACCTACTGGCCGGCGCACAAGACGGCCTCTCGAGGCCTACTTCACTCGCCGGCTACTGCTGTCGAGTGAAAGACTGTTCACCCGAACGTACAGCCACGATCTTTGATATGGTCGAATCTTATATATTAGCAAAACGTATACCTCAACTGTGAACTGTGTATTGTTAACGGGATACTAAACTCTCTTATGGCATTATGTCGGTCGGTCATTATCATTATTTCAAAAAAAATCTTAACAGCACGACTTCCTTGGCATATGGACACCGCCAACTCTCAAATCACGAACAAACTTGCAAGCTTCTAGTGATTTCACAGTTACACGCCCGAGGTGCTGATATTTGCTGAGGCCTGCTTATCGCCACGTAGTCCGATAGTTGCCATAACTCCAAGAGCAGCTATAGCATTTGTGTAAACATAAAAAAGGTAATTTCACAAGATTTTTTTAGTTCCAGGTGACGAGGCAGCTGAGAGCGCGCGCGCAGCTCGTGCGGTGTCACGCGTGGCTCTTACGGCGCCGGTGCGCGTGCGGCTGCTGCGCGCGCTGCCGGCGCAGGCGCCGCTGCTCGTCGACGTGCTCGCCATAGTCCTCAACTACACCGTCATACTGCTGCAGTTCAACCATGTCGTTTAGAACTGCTTTTAAATATTCTGTAGAAATCCATCCATCCATCCATTTTTGACATTGCCCGTGCCGCGTAGGTAATTTTACCTCACGGCGCTTAGATAATGCAGACGAAAATGCCACTAACCCACTATAGCCTAGCACTCTAGGTTCGAGTAGCATATTCCTGCACGCCACGATCGGCAACAAAGAAAACCCGCGATAGAGAGAGACGGACAGATGTTTAGGGCAGATGGTTAGACTGTTGTCGAAGAGACTCACAGAAACCACGGGGACCGAAGAGCTGGCAGCTTCCTTGCTCAACGCATCGGCCTCACAATCCAGCGAAGAAATGCTGCCAGGGCATTTCTCCAGAAATATGTCTGCGGTCACCTCATTCATCTGGCCCTTTTTTATACTAAATGTATGGAGACAGATGAATGAGTCGCAGATATATTTCTGGAGAAATGCCCGCCAGCACCTTCGGTACCATACCGCAGGGGTCATTTTATGTATATTTAATTTTAATTTCGTTCTAGTTACTTTGCATTGTTGTTATTTTGAAGTACTAATACTTTTTCGGAGCCCTGGGTACCTTCGTAATACTATTATATTTGCCTCTGGCCAAGAATTTGGCGGGGCATTCTGCCGACGAATGGAAGGGTAAATAACACAAAACGGTGGTAAACTGACGTAATGTACTCCTCAAATACTTAACGTAGGTACATAGAATGCAATTCTAATATAATATTAGTGCTACTATTTTTATTCAGTCGGTACTCGGCCCTGCTACCGCTGACACATCATTCATATTCATTCGCGACATTTAAGGGCAATAAAATCTATTTAAATACCATCTAATATTTAAGTAAATCCAACTGTACATAAAATGTGTATGTGGTGAACATAATAAGCTAGCATTTATGTGTCAATCAATATTTTGACTATGTGTTTCTAATTTGTAAAGAGGATTTTAATGGTTCACTTCCAGTAATGAAATTAACAAAGTTATATTTCAGTCTGCTAGTGGCAATATATTTGAGTAGAACACCTAAAAAATGCCGGAATTAAAAGCAATAAAAATACTTAATTTCATTGAAAACATTTTTTGCGTATATCGAAACTATTCAACACTCAAAGACAGCGTGAAATATTTAGTGGTATTTCGAGTTTTTGTTGAATGCACATTCATATTAACGTTCTATACATTTATTGTTCAGTTAAGTATTCGTAACTTCGCACCATCTGATAGTTTGATTGTATTAATATTCAGCTTCTGCTATATGTTTCTCGTGGTGCTGAACAACTTAGTAGTGATCCTGTTAGGATGTTTTTACTCAAATCGATACGCTATGTTTGTTTCCGATATGGCTACGATACACACATTATGCGAAAACGACTTAACGTACAAACGTATTATAAAAACCCAAAATAAAAGAGGTTATATCGACATGACGCTAGTTGCTGCAGCTGTGAATTGCCTTTTAATCCTTCACGTACGCGATCAGTGGAGCAGAATATCTAACACAGTCGCGATGATATGTTTTTTTGTCGAATATAGTCATCAATATAGATTTTGGCTTGAAAGTATTGTGTATTACGAATTGATTGACGTCATTGCTGCGTTGTTAAAGTATTTAAACGAATTGATATCAACGTCGGTGACCAAGTTGAGCGCGGTTGAGCACGTTGAGAGCGCTGAGCTGCGGCGCGCGCGCGGCGAGCTGGCGCGCTGCGCCGAGGTCAGCGCGCGGCTGGCCGCCGCCGCCGACAGACTGCAGGAATGTTTTGGAGCACAGGTATAGCGAAATCATCAGCTTTTAATCATTATTTACAATATCTATATGATTTAAAATACCTACCTACCCAGTTGTAAAATTAATTCACTGTCATCATTTCGCCCCAGAGGTTTCATCCAAAGACACAAGAAACGTTCGCAACACAGAAATATAGTGAGATAGCAGGAAGAAGTGTATACCTCGCGTGCTAACTAGAAGATGCGATGCCTTCTTTTCTCGCTGTCAACTTCAGTCCGTTCTGACAGATTTCCGCGTGCGGTGTCAGATTTGCAAAATCAAAATGCCTTGTTGCGCTATGATTAATTGTTAAAATACCGCCTAAAAAAGCCGAGCTGATAAAAAAATGCTTTCATCGGTTAGTACTCTTGGTCCTAAAGTATCCATAATTATTTATAAAATAATTTATTTTGTTGCTCCGTATAAATTTTCACCAAAACAGTAACAGGCGATTGTGTGTCGGATGCTAGTTATTCATTGCAGTTTTAATCTGACGCGCTATCCAAAAGTCGAAGTCAAGGTCGAAAAATGTTTCCCTTCTAAACACAGGAAGATTTCGTCGCCCCCATGCTAAACTTACAAATCTGCAATTTTGGTGAACTTGGATTTTAGACCTAAACCTACACCGATTTGTTCGATTCATTTTAGTAAAGTTGATTTTTGTGCAACTGCCAAGTTACGCCGATTCATCTTGTTGATCTGTATTATTTTTACATTTTCAAGATAAGATATGGTAAACTTATTTCTATTAATTTCTATTATGCATCGAAATTTATAATAGGAATAATTGGTAATAGAATCGGTTTGCCACGTGCTAATCGATGGCTTAGAATCGTCGCGCGGTTTTATATTTCCCATCTCTAAATAACGCTCTTGTCATCAAACGTCAACCGAAAATTCTTACATTCACCTCGATATGTTTCAGTAGGTCGCTCCCTTTTTGTCTCCATGGACTTCTGCCGACTCTATCTAGATTAATAGCCATCCTGTGTAAAATTAACAAAAAAAAACGATTTATTTTTACAGATTTCGCTGTCCCTGTATTCCATGATGCTCTTTTACGTGTTACTTTTATATCAAATCATCAATTACTTTGTTACTCAAGTAAGTTTTCAAAAAATGGTTAATTTTATATTGAAAAACTTTTGACACTTTGTTTTTCACACAGATTATAATCATGTTATTATAAATTATGATTTTTTCTCAGCTTCTTATTGATTTCAAGCCATATCGAGTGACATAGTGGAGAAATAAGCGAAATTAGTTGGACTAAATGCAAAATGTTTGAAAGCCGATTTTAGTGTATGAAGGCACTTCGTCATGTGTAAATAATTACAGGAACTACTATTTGAAGAAAGTTTGACGAGCTTCTTTCTGTCGCTGGCAGTGAACTTGGGCATGAAGGCCATGATCGTCGTAGGCGGACAGCGCGTGCAGAACCAAGCCGACACACTTGATACTAACCTTGCCAAACTACAGAACTTACTAGTGACAAGTAAGCTAATGCAATTTCATGCCACACCTGACCATAAAGTGGCTTTTTCTGCACGCTCGCGTACGGAAAAAGCCGCTTTCTGTCCAAGTGTAGACATAAAATTATGTACACCACACGGGAGGTAATAAAGAAAGCCCTCGATCGCATATTTACGTCCTTCGCTTGCAGCTCGGGCCGCAAACATCTGCGATCTCGGCCTTTCTTTATATTATCACCCTAGTTGTGTAATGTACTATTAAGAAAATTTAGTTCGAGCAGATTGTCGTCATTTCATTATTTGACTTACATTTTATACGGTTTCGCCCGTTTACTCCCATTGTTAGGGGACTCGTTACTAGGATAAAAAGTAATTGTAACCTACGATGTTACAATTTAGGACTTGTCCTACTTACATACAGGATGTCTATCCGTTTTACTGCGTTTAGTAACATACATTTAATCATCAAAATATCCAAACCCCTAAACATCTTCACAAACTTTCACATTTATTATATTAGCAGGATTAATTTGATATAAAATGCTTAATAGTTCCTACAATGAGTCATTATTGCGTTCTTCTAGTACCCAGTGTTGAGGCGGCGTCCTGTGCGCGAGCAACCGTGGCGGTGTCACGCGTGGTGCGCGCGGCGCCGGTGCGCGTGCGGCTGCTGCGCGCGCTGCCGGTGCGGGCGCCGCTGCTCGTCGAAATACTCGGCATAGTCGTCAATTACACTATCATATTGCTCCAGTTTAACCATGTCGTTTAAATATTTGTTATCAGGCGATATTAGAGAACAAGTGAAAGTAAATACTGATTTATTAAGCTATGCAATGCATATGAGTGTTCTTAGACCTCATAATACTTCACTACGTTATACTATCAACTAGGTACGAAGGTAATTCTATACATTGAAATTTGTACGTTGTTCAATTCATTTATAATGTTATTCATAATAATTCTATCAGTTGATACGTTTTTAAACAGTTCTTTCACATAATCGAAATCATTGGACAGTTTTTCTCGAGGACATGTTTGATTCGAATGAATATTTTTTGAAAAAAATTTAGAGGATTATTTAGGTGAGAACTATAAAATGTGTTCCTCTACGCTTAAATAATAGGCAAGTCGGTGGAAATCGAGTTCTGTGGACCCCCCTCCCTCCCCTCCCCCGGTACTAACTTCGTTTAACATTACATGTCATTTTTTGTTGTTGTAGAAGAACTGCGTTGCGAGACTTGCATCTTTTTACATGCAATATTTTTGATGGGATCTCATTTCTCTGTGTAACTACAAAAGTAATCGCCTGTATTTGTATATGATTACAAACTTACGTATGCGTTTTGTATTGATATTGCAATATTTTTAGGATTTGCGTGACTTGATAGGCTAAAAACTAACTATGTTTAAAATTTGGAGCTTATGGGTCTGCTAGAAGTACATTAGAATTTTGATGATCATCAGCAGATACTGAGTCAGTGACAAAACTAAGGAGCTTTGACGTGCAATAGTTCTAAAGCTACACGTTCAAATTGAATGTTATTGACAATATATTTAAGTCTTCTTATGCCCTATATATCTCTGAAAATTCAGCTTTAGCCAGCACAAAAATAAAAGAAGCTGAAAATGGCCTGAATGGCTTCGAGAAAAGGATGGTACCATCCTTTTCTCGAAGCCATTCAGGCTATGCAATGCATATGAGTGTTCTTAGACCTCATAATACTTCACTACGTTATACTATCAACTAGGTACGAAGGTAATTCTATACATTGAAATTTGTACGTTGTTCAATTCATTTATAATGTTATTCATAATAATTCTATCAGTTGATACGTTTTTAAACAGTTCTTTCACATAATCGAAATCATTGGACAGTTTTTCTCGAGGACATGTTTGATTCGAATGAATATTTTTTGAAAAAAATTTAGAGGATTATTTAGGTGAGAACTATAAAATGTGTTCCTCTACGCTTAAATAATAGGCAAGTCGGTGGAAATCGAGTTCTGTGGACCCCCCTCCCTCCCCTCCCCCGGTACTAACTTCGTTTAACATTACATGTCATTTTTTGTTGTTGTAGAAGAACTGCGTTGCGAGACTTGCATCTTTTTACATGCAATATTTTTGATGGGATCTCATTTCTCTGTGTAACTACAAAAGTAATCGCCTGTATTTGTATATGATTACAAACTTACGTATGCGTTTTGTATTGATATTGCAATATTTTTAGGATTTGCGTGACTTGATAGGCTAAAAACTAACTATGTTTAAAATTTGGAGCTTATGGGTCTGCTAGAAGTACATTAGAATTTTGATGATCATCAGCAGATACTGAGTCAGTGACAAAACTAAGGAGCTTTGACGTGCAATAGTTCTAAAGCTACACGTTCAAATTGAATGTTATTGACAATATATTTAAGTCTTCTTATGCCCTATATATCTCTGAAAATTCAGCTTTAGCCAGCACAAAAATAAAAGAAGCTGAAAATGGCCTGAATGGCTTCGAGAAAAGGATGGTACGGCCGTGCCTTTGTTATGCTCGACTTAGCAGATACAACAATGAACTATTCTTTGATTCATATTCTGTGAAACGAAATTCTGTGAAAATACTGTCTGCAAAACAAAGGGGACACAAGCCTCTTCACTCATTGCTGTGGTAGTTACAATCGCTATAAGCTATTTATTTTAAGTTCATAAGCCAGTTTGACGTTATTCTCTAATATTGTCTTCGGTTTCCGCGATTATCACTCATAGTAATAAAACAACTTAAACGGATTAAATCGCGTATATTACTACATTTTAAGTCCCGACGTTTCGTAACCCTTTTCAGCGTTCGTGGTCGCGGCCAGACTGAGAAAATCATAAATTTCCTCTAAAAATAATTTAATTTCGACAGGGGAAATTTATGATTTTCTCAGTCTACCCGCGACCACGAACGCTGAAAAGGGTTACGAAACGTCGGGACTTAAAATGTAGTAATATACGCGATTTAATCCGTTTAAGTTGTGTTATTCTCTAATTTCCGCAATGTTCGATATCACTATTTACTACAGTTATGCCTTAGAAAGCTTGACATACTACGTTTTGATGGATATAGTCGTCGCTGGCTGGCAATATTTGAGCATTTCTGTGCACACGGCTACTAAAAAACTAAGACACGAAGGCGATCAAATAGGCGACGAAAAGTTTTCATGACTTCGGGATATTTGGCGAAATGGGGCGGCCGTGAGCGAGCGTCTGACTATCGTGCTTCTGGCTTCACATAATTTACTGAGAAAGAACTGGGGACACGTCAGTACCCTGCCAAAACCAAACCAGCAGCAGGCATTACCACCCATATTCTTGAATAATATATTATTATGATGGGGGTTATTATAAGCCGAACAATAGGTATAAGACGCGAGATGTAATTTTGAGTTGTGCTTTGATACGTTCTTATTTCTATTCATTCCGATCTGTAACTATTTATATTGCTGCTTTTAGTGGATTACTTTACGTGTTGTTCGTCATTTGGTGTAAATATAATAGCCGAATCCTTGCAATAAAGTTGACATTCATTTACAAATGTACAGTTAACAGGATGTTCGATTATAAGTGTGGAAAATAAATAAAATACTTAAAATAAATAAATATTGGTGAAATCTGTTCTTTAGACTTTAAAGACCCCGTAAATTACCAGCAACTGTTTGAATAGACATCTAAAGCTTCCTAAAATATCGATAGTAGATCGGCGTAAGATGACCGATGCAGTAACACTTTTTAAAATTTGTAGGGCGGAGTATAACAGTAGTGAGCTACTACAGTTAGTACAATTCCGAGCGCCAGGTCGCCGCATCACGCGCTCCGTCGCCCTGTCCAGCAACTGTTTGAATATACATCTAGAGAACCTTCCTAAAAAAATGAAAATAATGTTCTTGTTCGTTACCTTGCACAGAGATAAGAAAAAAAGGTATGCGCTTAAACTTTATTAAGTAGAAGGGTCCATTTTTTGTCTGATCATGGTGTGTCTTATACCATTTTACTTAGAATCATGAGCACTTTTCATTTATGAAATAAAAAAAGTTGTCCTAAATATCCCAGCTTTTCCGTACAAATTTTGAATCTCAGTTTCGTTACGCCCGACCTAAATATAGGGCAAAATCGTAACGAAACTGATAAAAAAATCTCAGTTTTCCCCTATATTTTATTATGGGTGTAACGAAACTGAGATTCAAAATTTTTAGGGAAAAGTTGGGACAATTTTTTAAGTAAAATATACATTTTTTCTGCAATTGTCCGAGAAATTAATAGGATATGATAAATATAATGTTGGTTTAAAATTAGAAGTTTCATTTATGTCAAAAAGTTCTAACTCTGTGTCCCATTTTAATAAATATATTACATTAAGTACGTAACTACTGTACGAATATAAACACAGATTAAATTAACACATTTAATAAGATTCGGCTACTGAATTACATAAAATAATCATTGAATAAATAAATGTGTTTATTGCTTGAAGATTTTAATTCAATACATTGCATTTTAATACCAAAAATAACATAAAACAGTTATTGAAGTCTAAACTATCTTTAGAGACTTACACGTCTTATAAAGTAATAGTAACAATAATAGGGATGATGACTGGGTTAAAAATATGTAATTCTATTTAGTCCGTCAGTTAGATTATGGAAAAATATGGGACACGTATTTTTTGGTTTATCAAAATATTAAAAATCGACAAAGTTATAGATCATCAAACTTGTGGAGTGGGGGCTTGTGACGTCACTCTTGAGTAGGGGCAAGTGCTGTACGTGTGGACGGTTTTACCTGTGGACACTACTCATACAGAGAAAACGAATAACCATAGTCAAATACCAATCACTTATTTGAAAAGTATTTTTTTCATATGGCAACACTAGCTAATCGCCATCTTTACTGATTACAGAAACTGTGTGTTTTGAGGCTGCCGAAAGTTTTTGTGACAAAAAGTAATTTTTTACCTTCTTTTAAAGCATGTTTTATGTAAAATCTCTAAATGTTGCGGGTGTCTTTGCAATGGCATATTAATTTATATGATGTAAACGTTATTTCTACAAGATTTCGTTAATCGTAGGTAGCATTTATAGTGACCGGTATGAATTCAAAATAAAAACCGCCGAAATTGTACCTGTGGATACCTCCGTGAATGTACCTGTGGACTGTCCATAGGTACAGTTATACTGAATGTTCCTGTGGACAGTAAAATTAATATACAATATTTTTGTTTGTTTTAGTGCCTCGTAGTAAAGCTGGGAAAAATAGAGACAAGATATGCCTAGACACTCTGACTGCAGCTGTTTGGGAAGTAGAAAATGGAAGTTCAGTAAGGAAAGCCGCAGAGAAGTTTAAAATCCCAAAATCGACAATCTTTAAAAACATAAAATTAAATCACTGTCAAAATATTGGTGAAGAAGGCTTAGAACTCCTAAAAAATGATGTCAGGAGGATATTTAGCGATACTGAGGAGCAACAGATATATGATTACTTAAAAAAGCAGCATTACTACACACAGCATATTCTTCTGCTGACAATGGAGGCATTTTAAAATCCCATAATTATACTTGAGATTTTGCTAAGAATATTAGATTTCAAGAAGAAAAAAAGTAACTGTGATATGCAGAGCAACATATAATTACATGTTGTTTAATTGTATGTTGTTAATTACGTTATTCTAGAAGTTTATTCTGTTTAAAAGTATGTTGTTGATTAATGTCCGTAGGTACGTTACCGTCCATAGGTACGTTTTTGGAGTCCATAGGTACAGACAGTAGATGTACCTATGGACAAAATGAGTGTTTTTTTTAAAATGCTTCTATCCGCCATCTGCGGATAGCTAGCGTAGAAAACATATGTGGACTTTGAAGATTGTTTAATTGTGATTAAAACAAAATAAAGAATTCATTTATAATACGCGTAGTTTTTGTCTAACAACTGATTAAAAGTCAAATTCTGGAAAGTGTCCACAGGTTGAGCACTTGCCCCTACAATTTGTACTCAAGAGTGACGTCACTCGAAACTTCTAAGCACTCTATCCTCGTCAGTTTTTGTTTGTCAAACAAAACAAAAAATACGTGTACAATATTTTTTCATAATGTAACAGACGGACTAAACAGTTTTTTTTAGTCATCTAGCCTATTCGCTTAGTTATACACACTTGCAGAGTAAAGCGTTTGTTAGTGTTTTACCTCAAAAGCAAACTCGCCCTTTTTCTCGGTACAACAAAATCTGTATAGATTTAAAGCAATTTTTTGCGTGGCTTTTTACATTAGTAAAATTAATTCATTATAATATAATTAATTAATTTTATTTTCCGTGTTAGTAGTATTTTATTTTCCGTGTTAGTGGCATTTCGCCGCGATCGATGTTTGTTTGGGACTATTTAATTTGACACGTTATGCGTTTGTAGCTTTAGTTTCATGCCTTAAGGGCAATGAAACTCGTTAAAATATTATTTTTAATAAATAATAGACAATACTATCTCATTGCGAAATTTAAGCATTATTAAAAAAAGCTAACAAAGAATACTGCGACTAAAGTTATTGTCTATTAATAAAATAGACGATTGAGACACAAGGCGATAGTGAAATGCACGATCGAGGTGAAATGCGCCTAAATATACTAGCGGTCAAAAAAATAAACGACCAAGACACAACGCGAAAATTATATGCAATTGAGGTGAAATGCGATTAAGTGAAATGCTACAAAAAATGTTTGCTCTTGAGGTTAAACACTAACAAACCTGCCTTTAACCACTAAAAATAATAACTTACGGCCCTTTAGCTTTACTGTTTCTAAACTACTGAACTGGAAAAGGGCTAAGCTGGAAACACGCACTGTTCGTTCGACTTTCGTCTTCAGAAATCTGCGTAGGACAGCCCCAGACTCGGTGCACAGATGATCTTGTGAGGGTAGTGGCGAGTCGGTGGATGCACACTGCTTAGGACCGTAATCTACGGCGAGCTATGGGGGAAGCTTATGTCCAGCAGTAGGCGTCCGTGGCTGGTAGCAAACTATAAAGACAGACGTATTCAAGGTCGAGGCGCAGACAGTACGATCCGTATCCATTATACTGTGCTGATAGAGATAAACAATTCATAAACTAAGCTATATAATAATAATATATTAATAATATAAGCCTTTATTGCTGTTTTTCATTTTACAATGTTTAAAATAGCCTAATTACTAATTCTTAACTAAAATATACGTAATTTTTCAATTAATATCATCGGCAAACGGTTTTTACTCTCCAACAGCTTGTCCTCCGACAAAGGCCTCCTCCAAAGATCTCCAAGTTGTCCTGTCCTTTGCTGTACGAGTCCATAGCGAACCTGCTATCTTCTTAAAATCGTCCTCCCATCTCTTAAATTGTCTACCTCTATTTCTTTTTCCATCTCTTGGATACCATTCTGTTATCAATTTAGTCCATTTCTCTTGTTTTTCCCTTAACATATGTCCCGTCCATCGCCATTTTTGTTGCTTATAAATTGTATGTGCTTTTTTAAATTTTGTTTTATTTTTAATCACTTGTAGTTTTACTTTGTCTCGCCTTTTAATTCCTATTGTACTTCTTTCTATTCCGTTCTGACAGACCTTTATTTTATTTTCTAATTGCTCTGTAAGTGCCCATGTCTGGCAGCCGTATAACAAACACGGTAGGATGCACATGTTGTATAATTTCCTTTTTTCTTTCATAGGCATGTCTGGATTTTTCATTACTTCGCTTAGTGACCAGAATCGTTTCCAAGTATTTGCTGTTCTTCTTTCAATTTCTTTATGCATACAATCATCCGTAGATATTAGTTGCCCTAGATATATATATTCCTGTACACGTTCTATTTCTTCGCTGTTTACTTTTATGATCTCTGTCTGCTTGGAATTGGTCATTATTTTTGTTTTTGTTAAGTTCATTGATAGGCCGGACTTTGACTTTAGCACTTTCATCAGATAGGTGTTGCAACATTAGCTCTAGGGTTTTTGCTGCCTCTGAGAATATGATTAGGTCGTCTGCAAACCGTAGGTGACTCATCTTTTCACCGTTTATGTTCAGCCCAAAATCGTTCCAGTCTAGGTTCCTGAATATCATCTCTAGAACTGCTGAGAATAGTTTCGGTGAAATAGGATCCCCTTGGCATACTCCTCTTTTGATAGGGAATTCTTCGCCAATACGTTCTAATTTGATTTGTGCGGTGCTCCTCGTGTATACATTTGAGAGTAATCGTATATATTTTGTTTGTACCCCTTGACTTTCTAATGCGTCCCATATATACCTATGTTCTATCGTATCAAAAGCTTTGTTGAAATCGACGAACCCTATGTAGTAGATTTTATTGTATTCTTTGTATTTTTGTAGGATCTGTCTAAGGGTGTGAATGTGATCGATGGTTGAAAATTTGCTACGGAATCCGGCTTGTTCTTTCGGTTGGTTTTCTTCAAGAGTATTGGTAATTCTATTTAAAATTATTTTTGAAAAGACTTTGTAAACATTTGACATAAGTCTAATAGGCCTATAGTTTCCTATATCTCCTTTGGGTCCTTTTTTGTGTAGTAGTACTATTGTTGATTTTGTCCAATCCTCCGAAATTATTTCTGTGTTCAAAATTTCGTTAAATATCTCTGTAAGTTCTGGGGCAATCACTGAAGTTGTAGTTTTTAATAATTCATTTGTTATTAGATCTGTTCCAGGTGCTTTATCTAGTTTTTGTGTGTTGATGGCATTTGTTATCTCTTCCTTCATTATTTTGGGTATTACTTCGGTATCTAGATGTGTATCGCATACTTCTACATCTGTTTGTACATGCTGACTTTGGTACAACTTCCGATAATATTCTGTAGCAATTTTTAGTATCTCGATTCTATTACCTGTGGTTATATTCTCGTTTTTCTTCATATTCGGTATCCAGTCTTTTTTAGGATTTAGTATTTTCAGCGCCTTTTTTTTCCTCCTGTTTTTTCTATAAATTTTTTCAGAGTTGCAAATCTCTTAATTTTTCTTTCTTTTCTTAGTTGCTCATTAATCTTTTTGCTTAATTCTGCAATTTTTTGGCGATTATATTTATTTTTCTTTTGTCCTAGAAGTTCCTTGCGTTCTTGTAACAACTGTTTGCTTTTAAGTGTGGATTATTTCTTGCTAGATGTATTTATCTTCTTAGTTTCAATTTTTAGTTTGTTTATTAATCTGTCATATCGTTCTTGAATTGTTATACTTCCATTTGTCTCGTCGTTTAATGATATTTTAAGTTTATTGAGAAGTAAATCTTTGTTGCCTGTGCACTCAATAGCTGTATCTTTATCGTGAAATTTTCTTGTTTTCCTTGAACGTGTTCCTGATACTGTTGCTCGAACCATTCTGTGATCTGTGTTGAAATTAAATTTATTTATAACTGATATATCTTTGAAGACTTTTTTATTGTTTGACATAATGTAATGGATCTCATTTCTGTAGAGTCCATTGGGAGAGATCCATGTCCACTTTTTTGATGGTTTTTTTTTATAGAAGCTATTTAGGATACTCAGTTTGTTTTCCAAGGCAAAAGTTACCAATCGTGTTCCGTTTTTGCTTCTTTTGCCAAATCCGTGACTTCCTATAGCATATTCTTCTCCGGTTTTTTGTACGCCTTTTTGTCCGTTGAAATCGCCCATGACAATAACGTTTTTATGTGTGTTTTCCATAGCGGTTCGTAGTTCTTGGTAGAATTTTTCAATTATTGTTATGTCTTCTTTTCGGTCTGATTCCGTTGGCGAATATGCTTGGATGATGGACCATTGTTCCTCTTTTTCCCCATATAGAGGTAGCTTTATATTAAGTATCGCGATCCGTTCTGAGATTCCCCTAAGTTCTTCTACATTGTTGCTTAAATTTTTTCTGATCATGAATCCAATTCCATACATCCCGAGTGTCTGCCCTTTATAGTGTAGTATATAATTTCCATAGTCTTCTATGCCTTCGCCATATCTTCTCATTTCACTGATTCCAATGATATCCCACTTTATTTCTTTTAACGCTAATTCTAGTTCTTGAAGTTTCTCTAGAGTTCTTAGTGATCGGCAATTAATTGTTGCTATATGAATATCGTTATTTTCTTTATGTTTATATAGCTAAGCTATACGATGTGATTAAACTGTAGCAATATGATGGTGTAATTGAGGACGATGGCGAGAACATCGACGAGCAGCGGCGCTTGCACCGGCAGCGCGCGCAGCAGCCGCACGCGCACCGGCGCCACCTGCACGAGGCGCGACACCGCCGCGGCTGCACGCGCGCACGAGCCCGCCTCCTCACCGGGTACTAAAAATGCAGAAATGGTAATCGCATTGTACGAGACTTAAGACCAAGCTCGAGTTAGATCCCATTGGTTGCCATCTTGAATGTTATTCATTAGAGTCAGAGTGAACAACAGGGTGTCAACGATTGGGCATTAGCATGTCAAACACAAGCACCTTTCTTTACCTTAATTGAGCATTTTAGTTATTCGATTAATCAAGTAATAAAAAAAGACGACAGTCTGTATAATCTACATTTTCTTAAAACTGCATTTGCTTACTTGTCACTAGTAAGTTGTACAGTTTGGCCAGATTAGTATCGAGTGCGTCAGCCTGGTTCTGCACGTGCTGTCCGCCCACAATGATCGTGGTCTTCGCGCCCAGGTACAACGCCAGCGTTAGCAAGAAGCTTACCAAGCTCACGTCATAAAGTAATTCCTGTAAATATTTACACAGGTTTATCATTGAATTGCCGACTAACTTTTCATTGACAGAAAATGTTCTCTAAATTAATATAAAACGAATCTAACTTAATCTACATATACACAGGATATCTTTTTAAACAATGCTGAAAAGTTAACGGTTTAAGATAAAAAAGTTGTCGACGAAATTAATATTCGTAAATATTAACTATTCGGTGAAACGTTTGCTGACGAAACATGGGGCACCGCTTTACATAAGATACAGTGCCTTTAGACAGTAACATCGGCTTTCAAATTATTAGCATGCAGTCAAGTCATTGTGGTAGCTCGAAATAAATAAAAAAACCTGAAAAAGATCATACACGGAATGTGAAACATTAACTGATATTCATCTTAAAATATATTAATTAACTTTATTTTGGTAACTTACTTGAGTAACAAAGTAGCTGATGATTTGATATAAAAGTAACACGTAATATATCATAATAGAATACAGTGACAGCGAAATCTGTAAAAAAACAGAGTTTATTAATTAATTTGACACAATATGGTCGTCAAACCATTTTAGGGTCGTCGAATATCGATAGAGACAAAAAGTGTGCGACCGGTCTTTGTGGAAGGCTCTAGGGAGGAGCTATACTCAGCAGTGGATCTGGGGTATCTGGGTTTAAATGGCGGTGGTGAATTAATTGTACAGTTGCGTGCTTGTACAATCACAGAAACTGTAAATAATGTTTCAAAGCGATTAAAGTAATATTTACAAGAAAGCTAATTCGTATAATTTGTTATATTACAACGGATGATAATCGCGGAAACCAAAGAAAATGACAAAAATATCTGATTATTGGCTTGGATAAAGTCACAGAGAGGGCGCTAGTTATGACTGACCATTTAGTATTAGATCCATTTTGAGTAATGCAGGCAGTTTAGATTAAAAGGAGGAAATATGACGTTGACCGATGGATTGTCAGTCTTCTTTGGGAAATATAAGCGATTGAGCCTATTTCTGTAAATTTATTGTGTAACTTCGTTTATTACCAATGCGATATTTAGATTGTGTAAAGAAAGACATGAAGAGCGATACACCAGTACACAAACTGGTGCGGATACTGGGTCATTGGATAATTATTGGACCATACCACTAAGGTGACCTAAGGTGACCCGGAACCCAAAGGTAATGGTTTTAGGCCTTCCTCGTCATATCTATACCTGTGCTCCAAAACATTCCTGCAGTCTGTCGGCGGCGGCGGCCAGCCGCGCGCTGACCTCGGCGCAGCGCGCCAGCTCGCCGCGCGCGCGCCGCAGCTCAGCGCTCTCAACGTGCTCAACCGCGCTCAACTTCGTTACCAACGTTGATATTAAGTCGTTTAAATACTTCAATAACGCAGCGATAACTTCAATCAATTCGTAAAATATAATACTTTCAAACCAAAATCTGTATTCAGCAATATATACCCCTACAAAATATACTATCGTGATTGTGTCAGTTATTGTGCTCCACTCATCGTGTATATAAGCGATCAAAATGCTATTCACAAGTATAGAAAACAGCACGATGTCGATATAACACCTCCTATTTTGGGTTTTTATAATACGTTCGTACGTTAAGTCGTTTCTGCATAATGTGTGTATCGTAGCAATATCGCTAACAAACATAGCGTATCGATTTGAGTACAAACATCCTAACAGGAGCACTACTATGTTGTTCAGCGCCACGAGAAACTTATAGCAGAAGTCGAATATTAATACAATCAAACTATCAGATGGTGCAAAGTTACGAATACTTAACTGAACAATAAATGTATAGAACGTTAATATGAATGTGCATTCAACAAAAACTCGAAATACCACGAAATATTTCACGTTGTCTTTGAGTGTCGAATAGTTTCGATATACGCCAAAAATGTTTTCAACGAAATTAAGTATCTTTATTGCTTTCAATTCAGACATTTTTCGGAGGGTCTACTCAGATATAATGCCACTAGCACACTGAAGTATAATTTTGTTAATTTCATTACTGGAAGTGTGTTTCATTAAAATCCTCTTTACAAATTGAAACACGTAACAAAAATATTGATTAACGCATAAATGATTGACTCTTGTTATATGGTTCACAACTTACACCTTTTAATGTAGGTAAGGCTGGATATACTTAAACATTTGATGGAATTCAAATAGATTTTATTGCTCTTAAATGAGTCCCGGATGAATAGAAATGATGTGTCAGCGGCAGTTGGGTCGAGTGCCGACTGACGCTGTTCGCGTTTCAATAAAAATTATAGCACTAATATTATATGATTGTAATCGGATAATATAACTAGAAATAAATTATAGCTACTTACTAAACCAAACTTAAGTAAATTGATTGTATGAACCAATAATTGTAATGATTCTACATATGTACGTCAAATATTTGTGACCCAGATGACAGGCGAGGGTTATAAGGGTCTTCTCACACTGGCGATTTGCGAACTAGTTGCCAGCGTGATTTCATACGAAACTTGTTTTGCGTGCGATCTATTTCTGTATGAAAACACGCTCGCAACTCGTTTGCAAATCGCCAGTGTAGTAAGGCCCTAAATATGAAATCTGGGGCTTCCTTTATTACCAATCGTGGCGTGCAGGAAAATGCCACTACAGCCTGAAGTGACGAAAATGCCAATGCTGGTTATATTTATTTCTTAATATTTATGATTAGCAGGATTTGGAAATTCAGATGCCTTAAATTGGCAAAGTCTAGAAAAAATGTAGGCAAATATGGAACCCGCTTCTTGAAATTTTGATTTTAATAATGTAGATTCCGGAATTCCGCGATTGTAGAAAACGTCACGATAATGTAGTACCTCGCAAATATGTTTAGGTTTTGGGTACTTTTACCCAACTTCAAAAAACTAGCTATTTACTAACCAGGAATTTGTTAAGGATATGGTGCATGACGAGCGTATAGCCGTGTACCAAGAGAGAGGTTTTTGGATGAATCCAACAGTTAACCATTCCTATACAGGTTGTTCTTAGTCTAGCAATGTTGGTTAGTCATGTTTTAATTGTGGAAACTCCGGAAAATCAGAGAGAACAATGGATCCAAGATAGGTCGATGCGGCTTTTTTTTTCTCTTAGTCCATATAGAAAACTCAACTCAGATGGCAGAAATTTCCAGCAGCCTCATGTGCTGATGTACATTAGGGTGTTTCATTTTTCCAAACTTTTGATTTTCATTTCACTTCGCTCGATTTCTGAGTCTCGCTCATGTAAAAGCATAGACTTGGCGGGGCACTACCGTGCCCCCAGATTCCAAAATTCATCAAAATCGGTGTATATTTTAGAGCTTGCACACTTTTGAATTTTTAGCTCAATGTTTTCGATGCTCTGAAGATAAAAAAGATACTGTAAAATGTGGCATTGCTTGATAAATACAATGTAACTATTACCGTGATGGTATCATCACGGTAATAGTAAGACCTAAAACGGCCATTTTAGTTGATTTTATATTTGCAAAATACTGAAATACACTATTTAAACATTTAATTAATCTTACCGAAATATGTGTATTACATGTATTTGCAATAACAGTTATCTTTAAATAAATATTTCAGTGATAAAAGTTAAAAAAGTAAGTTGGCGTTTCCTTTGAACATGACAAATAAGAGTAAAACAGAACCAGCGTTTCAAATTTAAAAAGAAAATCATTACGCCCTAGGGCGTAATAGGTCATTTACGGCCCGCAGAAGTCGCAGAACCTACGTGTAATGACACCATTTTCGAGCAAGTGTGATGAAATAGTACATTGTGTATCAAGGGCGGTAAGTAAGGAATTACAAAGGAGTGTTTGTTACAAGGCCGAGGCGAAGCCGAGGGCTTTAATAACACGAGTTTGTAATTTCTTTACCGCCCGTGGCACACACAATGTTTTTCATCACACTTGTGAGGAAATCCGATTAAAATAACCTTACTTTAACCTAAATAAAATTTTAAAACTGACAGTGACATTAGTGACATATCCATAGACAATGCGAATGTCAAGTCACGTTCGGAAACCATAGCGGTAAAGACTTAAAATGGTTGATTTTATATTTGCAAAATACTGAAGTACACTATTTAATCATTTAATTAATGTTACAGAAATATGTGTTTACATGTATTTGCAATAACAGTTCTCTTTAAATAAATATTTCGGTTTACGCCCGATGAGTGGTAATCGCGTACTCACACACGCACACGGCTACAATTAATATACAATACACATACAGTTTTGCCGGGCCGGCACCGAGTGGGAAGCTTGCTACCCCGGCGACGGTGACGGTGCCGGCGGGACTCAACGGCGGGCTGGCCCCGGCACCGGTAAGTGAAAAAGCGAGCCATACATTTTCATATATTTTTGCTTCCCCGGCACCGGTACGGCGCCGGCGCCAGCGTCGTTGCCGGTGCCGGGCCGGCTCTCTAAAAAATCTGAGCCAACGAAGAGAGATTTTCTCTTTGTCGGCGTTAATTTAAATCAAACAAACAAGATATCGTCGCTGGAAAGCAATAATGCTGTAACCCTCAAAAAGTAAACTTTTCACTAGAGCCAAAAAACGTTTGCATTTTTTTAGAAAAATTCATAAATCTCAAACAAAAAGAGATTATTAAACCCCCTTTGGTAGACTCGTTGTAAAAAAATCGAAGTTTATAATCTTGGTGGTAAAATTACTATATACTTGTTTTTAATATGACTTTTGTCGTTTACAGCATTTCGATATTTCTAATCATGGCACGCAATAATGCTGTAACCTACAAAATTTTTGTATGGAAACAATATTTTTACCAAATCTCACAGTCGTTTTAAAATGCTGTAAGTCTAAAAAGTGGTTCTTAATACAATTTTTGGGCCATGAAAACTTAAATTGACAAGATTTTTGTACTGCAATGTTGCTGTAACTGAATGAATGGAAGGAAACAGGTATGAATGAAGCAGTGTAAGTGCGAATGGTAGTTTATGTTGATCCATTTTAAAATGTCAGTGGTAAATAATTGTTGATCTGTAGTAATAATATTTTCTGAACTACTTAATTAATATGCCACACATACATGTAGGGCCGGGATATTATGAAAGTAAACCAGGATTTGCACTTTACTGATTTATTGTAACTTTTCTCAAAAATAATTAATTACTAAACACGCGCGCACACCTATCGTCTCACTCGTCATCGTCTATCTCCCCTCTCACTCGCACATACATTCATCTCTTTCAGGCTTCAACTAACGTTCGGAAACTCGCTCAATCCCACATTCGGTCATCCTGCATTCAGTCTGTCCTCAGACTCAGTGAAGCTGAAAGCCTTATGTTGACAAAACTTAAGACTAGTAGCACTATATCTAATACAGTTCTTACAACGTTAACAATAATTATCAGCTATGTAATGTGGTATAGTTTACCAACATTTAAAAGAAATGAAGAAAAATCATGTTTCTTTCATATACTACATTCTTATGTTCTAATGAGCGAATGTCTGTGGACGGGTAGCAGCTCTAAGGTCTAGGGTATAAAATTGGTTCAGGGTCATGCCCTCTCGCACAGTTAAATAGGAAATTTACAGATTAATCACAGAATCAAATAAGTTCCACAAGTAATGCCAGTAGATGGCATTGCTAGATAGCTACTAATATATGGAGGTGTGACATCATACCTTTATAAGGACTGCTTACACAATATACTATAGTACGCTAACACATTATCACAACCATGGTCATGGAATGGCATCAATTTAAAGATATGTTAGTAGAGGATGGGTGACGTAATAGACAAACCGTGTTAATCAATCGCTGTCAATTCCATCAGCCACCGGCCAGGGCTTCATGGAGTCAGCCGCAGAGCTGGTCCTACGTGGCCCCTCCTGGCAGCTGTCTAGTTTCTCCACGTCGTATCGGTCGCAGCCCTTTACTGCCACGACCCGATAGGGACCTAAATATTTTGGTTTAAGTTTGGTACATACCCCGTACTGAGTTTTCCTTATTGCAACCACGTCGCCGACCGCGTATGTTTGGCTGGCTTTCCGTCGTTTGTTGTAGGATCTCGAGTTTTCGTCTTGCACCCTAAGGATAGATGCCTTGGCTTGGATGCGGAGTTCCTCTCTCTCCGTCATATAGTGGTCTGCTGCCTCTTGTTGCAGCAGGCTGGCGATTTCAATATCCTCTTTACATTTCATTGTAGTACCCATCAATAGCTCATAGGGTGTGGTGTCGATGCATCGCTGATAGGTGCTATTGAGAGACCTCTGGACTCTACTCACATGCCTGTACCACAGGGCTGGGGCCTCCAGGCACAACTTCGTTAACACAGCTATAATGGCTCTATGTAGCCTCTCTACTTGTCCATTGCCTCTGGGGATACCAGTGGTGATTTTCACGTGTAGTATTCCTTCGTCTTTGCAATATTCTTCAAATTCTCCACTGGTGAAGGCTGTCCCTCGGTCTGAAATAATCCTGTCAGGGTTCCCAAAGTGTTGCTGATGAATTTTCAGTTTTTCTATAACCTCTTTACTAGTGGTGCTTTTGGTGGGGAAAATCCAAGTAAACTTCGTGAACCCATCCACCAAAGTCAGTAGGTAATTATATTGTTTTTTTGTCTCTGTCATCGGGCCCAGATGATCGATATGGATAGTGTGCAGTGGAGCATCCTCTTTGCATATTGGATTTAGGTAGCCCTCTTGCTTACCTTCCTTCTTTGTCGCTAACAAGCATGGAATGCAGGCCAATATAAATCTGTCTATCTTTTTCTCCAGGTTAGGTATATAATAGTCCTTGCTTACTATTTGTATCATCTTCCTTTTCGAAAAATGGCCCTTATCATGAGCGCGTTTGATCACTTCAGTTTCTAACGCCTTTGGAATCACCAGGTGTCTCTCCGGACCCTTGTATAGTAGGCCGTCAACTAGAAAATAGTCCTCGAATGGGCGGTCCTTCACCACCTCCATAATGGCTTTTGTACCGTCATCTGTTTCTTGAGCATATTTTATGCTGTCATGCAAATCTGAAAGAATTACACCAACATAAGGGTGGCGGCTGAGGGCGTCGACGTGCCGCATCTGGCTGCCACTTCTGTGCTCCACTTCGAAATCATAATCCTGCAATAGGATTATCCATCTTGCCACCCGTGTTGACATAGCTAAGTCTCTTTTTCTCAATGTCATTTCAAATGCTTTGCAATCAGTCACGACTTTGAAGTGAATCCCGAACAGGTAGTGCCGGAACTTCTTTATACCCTCCACTACAGCAAGGGCTTCCAACTCGTAACTCGTGTATCGGCTTTGTGCTTCTGTCGTCTTACGGCTAAGATAATGTACAGGGTGCAGCTGTCCATCTTCAGGGCATAGCTGCATTAGAATAGCAGAGTATGCAATACACGAGGCATCTGTATGCAGCTCGGTCCTCTGTCGAGGGTTAAATATTTTCAAAACTGGATGAGATGCTAACTTTTCCCTCAGTGCATTAAAACTTCTTCGTTGTTCGTCGTTAAACTTGAATTTCTCGTCTTGCCTTAAAAGATCGGTCAACGGTTTCGCTATCAGTGCGAAATTTTGAATAAACTTGCGGAAATATGAGCATAATCCTACAAAACTATGCAACTGCTTCACATCTTTAGGTTCTGGGTATCGCAGGACAGCATTTGTCTTCTCTATGGAGGGCTTGACTTCTCCGTTCTCTATAATATGTCCCAGATATTCGACTCGTCTCACCATCAGCTGACTCTTCTTCCAGTTTATTTTCAGTCCATATTCTGAAGCGGTTTGCAGGACCTCGGCCAGCCTCTCCACTGCTTCTTGCTCATTTTCTGCTGGAATAAGTAAATCGTCAATGAATATTATGACAGCACCTTTAGCAATTAAATCCCTGAATATTATAGAAATAAACCGGGTGAAGACTTTCGGGCAGACAGAGATCCCGAAGGGCGCCCTTAAGAACTCGTACTGTTCCGTCATTGTCACAAACGAGGTGTACTTGATTGATTGCTCATGGACTTTCAAGTGAAAATACCCATTCTCTAAATCAAGAGCACTGAATATCTTTGCATTCTGACACTTGTCGATATGGCTGTCAATAATCGGCAATGGATATTGATCCTTCACCATTTTTTCATTAATTTTCCGGTAGTCCACACACACCCTTAAGCTCAAATCTTTTTTCCTCACCAGTACAATAGGGCTAGAATACTCTGAGGTACTTACCCGGATTATGCCGTCATCCAACCATTTCTTAATTTGCGCATCCACCTCCTGTTGCTCCTTTAAAGCGAGCCGTCGCGGCCGCTGCGCCACCGGAATGTCATCCTTCAGGTGAATTCGGAGCTGAATCGGCGCCTCCTTCTTTTTGTCCGGCACGTAGCTCTCCATCATACGCCTCACACGTACTTGCACTGCTGGGCTGACCTCACGACCTACAACATCGTAATCACACACAAAACACATAACATTACGGAACCATTCCTCGTCAGCTGGCAATAAAAACACCTTATT
This sequence comes from Eudemis profundana, assembly GCA_947034925.1. Classification (NCBI taxonomy): domain Eukaryota; kingdom Metazoa; phylum Arthropoda; class Insecta; order Lepidoptera; family Tortricidae; genus Eudemis; species Eudemis profundana. Next base: position 25,541,527 of record OX344802.1, read on the forward strand.
ATTTTCCATGACCATGACAGTGTGTTGTAACAAGTTTTGACCAATTATCATCGCGTACGGCATAACATTGTTAGGCACAATATAGAAACTAACGTCTTTAAAGGTTTGACCGTCAACCAACACTGTTGTGTTAAACAATCCGATAGCACGAACCTTCGTAGCACCGAGTCCAGTCATAACAATGTCCGCTTGCTCGCATTGAGGCGATCCTAAACTGCGATAACACTCTAACGAGATCAAACTAATATCAGAACCGGAATCTGTCAAAGCGTCTATGTGTTTCCCGCATATTTCCACTGATTTAATAGGTTTTTTCACAGTTTTCTGTTCGGATCCGACTTTGTTTACATTCCATACGCCATTTCCGCAACTGTCACTGTCATTCTCGCAAATCTCGCAGTCGACGCCGCCATCTTGCTCTTCGGTGCTGCCCTCTGCCTCGCTTGGTCGGGTGCGTTCCGTTTCACGGTTGCAACAATACGTCGTCACGACTTGTCTATTTGCACTTGCAGATTCCGAGGCGGCCCGCTGTCGGCTCATGTTGCCAACTTGCGGACGGAAATTACGTTGATGCGGGCTCACTGTCGCTTCACCTCGAACGCCACTTCCGCTCGGCCGCGTACCGCACTGCGAAGCCACGTGGCCAAACGAATTGCAGTTAAAACACTTCATCCCTTTGCTTTTATGTGGACACTCCATCGAAATATGCTTATTCTCACCACAATTATAGCATTTTCTAGCTTCCGGTTGACGCCTTGCTTGCATATTTGCTACGTTCTGCTGCCGCTGGACGATGTTCCGCTCAATTTCAGCTTTATTCTTCTCCTTGATTGCTTCGTATATCTTAAATTTCTCCTTCAATTCACCGTACGTCGTAACGCCATACAGCATCATCTTGTGCATCTCCTTATCAACAATACCATCGACTATGTATTTAATTGCGACATAATCAGCCATCTTGCCACGCCTGCCCAACTCCTTCATAGTGAGCATATAGTCCAGGCAGGTTTCGTCATGACGCTTCTTTCGAGCACTCATCATTTCATGGATTGTTTTGATGTCCACAGTGTCAGCGAACTCTTTACTGAGGGCAGTCTTCAGCTCGTCCCACGTTCTATGCGGCCGCTCGGCACGCAGCCACAAGGCCGCCGTACTCGTCAACGCCCGCCTTGCCACCAACAATTGCTGAAGTGGGGTCCATGAGAATATCTCCGCATGATCCTCAACGTCTTGAATCCATCGTGTTACAGGATAGGTCTTGTCACGGCCGCTGAAGGCTGGTACCAGTTCCGCCGTCATGTGCAACATGTTCCCGTGTGCGCTAGAAGTCGCAGGTTCAGCGAAGTCAACCTGTCTGCTATTTCGGCGATCGTCTTTTCCCATTTTCTGGACTCTGGGGTCGTCGTAAACGTCGTAAGCGTCGTTCGTCGTAGCGATAGGTGGCCGCCGCCGGCCGGTGGATAACCTCAAAACAGGTAACCTCACCACACGTCGTCACTTTTTCCTGGATCCCGGACGAGCCCCCAAATGTAGGGCCGGGATATTATGAAAGTAAACCAGGATTTGCACTTTACTGATTTATTGTAACTTTTCTCAAAAATAATTAATTACTAAACACGCGCGCACACCTATCGTCTCACTCGTCATCGTCTATCTCCCCTCTCACTCGCACATACATTCATCTCTTTCAGGCTTCAACTAACGTTCGGAAACTCGCTCAATCCCACATACATATCTTTAAGCTTAAAATGTTATGTATTGGCTATTAAAAAGTTATCATTGTATTGTTATATTTATGTTGTAGGACTGTTGCATCTACATGCAGCAGCACTATGTAATCGCCTAAACTAATTTTAATCATTTGGTTTGGACGATGATTGAGAACGGAAGTATGGTATTTATCAGGCTATAAGTACACAGTATTAAAAAAAACTTATTTTTTTACAAAATAAAGACGTATCAGGAACGCCTGGAGGAGCTTGTGCTTGATGAAAACACTAATGGTGGGAAACCCATTATATCCCTGAAATGTAAGCTCATGGAGATTTAGTGCATTCTACCCATTCTGACTTATGGCGCCCAGTTAAGGTCTAGGAGGACTTCAGAGGTAGAGGAAAGTATTAGAAGAGAGGCTCATGCAGAGCAGTGAGACACTAAATATACTAGTTAAAACAATCGTTGTTTTAAGGTTGACGTGTCATTATATTAAAAAAAAAATATTATTTATCTAATCGATAAATATATTTAATTCAATGCAAAAAATAATAAAGATTGTTTTACAGAACAGTTATGATACACGTATAGTTTACATGCATTAAAGTTTGAACGGAAAAATAATTAACGTGTTTTTCTTTTAAAGTAGGTTATGCTTATATTACCTCTATAATCTAAAGGGAGCTTTGCAAACATTTATATTTAATTTAAATCATGATTAAATCTTAAAAAAAAACGAAAACTAGCAAACTATAAATAAAAACGACCCTCAATACTATATACATACAAACTTACTATATATTTTAAAATGTATTTACTGTCATTATTCATTTATTACTGTATCTTTAAAATGCTGTACACCATAGTTTATTCACAACATCTCCCGACAAAATGCTGTAAATGACAAAAATTGGTCAAAAGTTGAAATTTACGGAAAGCAAAAATGCTGTACGTGATGACGGAGAACTAATTGCTAAAAACATTTTGCTGTAAACCACAACGCAGTTGAAAACACGGGATTTTATGCGGGTTACAGCGTTTCTTCATTCCGCGATTACAAAGGAGAACCGGCAAAAATGTATGGAGGCTGGTCCAAGAACCAATAGCGACGTGACATATATCATTAGAAAGGTGTTTCAATATGCTACAATAGTTACTATGGGAGCTCATTTCAAATCACTGTGTGAAAGAAGTTATGGCAATATAAAAAAACTTATTTTTATAGACGATTTTAAGCAATAAAAATGAATTATTTCGTATTTCATGACGTTACAGTCCACCTGTCAAGCCTCCCCGGCCCCACAGGCTCCTCCAGCCCCTCCGGCCCCCCTGCTGCCGCTAGCATGATACCGAAGGCACCCCACGCACCGTTGACGGGACTTGAGCTGGAGGCCAGCAAGGCGAAAGCCCTAAAGGCCCGAAGCAAACACGCCACTAAGGCTATAAGCGGAACCAGTTCGACGATGAGAAGTCTCTGCGCCTTATGATCCGGGGAATTCCGAAGGAGTTCGCCGATTCAGAGGTCAAGGAGGACCTGGTTGGTTAGACAGGGGATAGCAGTTCGCGAAGTTCACCGCTGCTATCGCAAAAACGATGGCAAAAAATTCCATATTGTCCTCGCCAAAATCGACTCGAATCACCCGTCAGCCCACACGATTTGGAAGTAGAAGAAGATCTGCTTGCTGACGGGTTTCCCGGTCGAAAAACTGCGTCGCCTAGAATACACTAGGCAGTGTCACAACTGCCAGTATTACGGTCACAGCCAAACGGGCTGTTTCCTGCGCCCTCGTTGCGTGAAATGCACGGGCGACCACTTGACCCGCGATTGCAAAAAGTCGAAAGATGTGCCGCCATCTTGCGTGGTTTGCGGTCTTACTGGCCACACTGCCAACTGGCAGGGTTGCCTTAAGGCCCCAAAGCAGATTGCTAAGACTAAGGAGGCACAGCCTGTACGTCTAGCATAACTGGCCGCGACTTCGTTTCTCGCGCGACAAAGCACCACCCGTCACTGTCACACTATATTGAGTGGAATGAGATAGGTAGCATTTGTCGCGCGACATAGAGTCGCGTGTCACAGTTGTGCTAGAGGTACTGGAGCTCTTGACAACCGCAACAAAGGCCGAGTGGTCCCCGAGCGCAATTCGCGCAACTTCCCGGCAATTGCATCAGCCCCGCAAAAGGGGAAATACCTGCCACCGTCTGCGGCGGGCGCTTCCCCTGCTCCCGTGTCTTCCACGCCCTCCGCGCAATCTGCGCGCCCGGCGCCCTCAACGCCCTCAAGGCAAGTGCGTTCGTATAGTGAACGCCTTGCTGCTCTTAACGGAGCTCTTGCTACCATGCCACGCTCATCATGCGTGAAGTAGGACAGTTAGTCGCTTCTCAGAGCGGTTTGATCTCTAACTAATATGGATAGTACTAGTCTCAAGATCAAACCACGCTCGCTTATCTTAGGCTTTTGGAACGACAATGACCTACGAGGCGAAAAGGAAGAGTTAGTCGAGTTCATTAGGGAACACGCGGTCGATATTCTATTGGTACAAGAGACCTTTTACAAACCGTTACACAGAATTTTCCGAATCCCGGGCTACGAAATGGTTAGTAACGATAGGGTAGATAGGCCCGCTGAAGGAACTGCGATTTTCTTCCGCCGTAGCTTCCACCATGATCGGGTCACCACCCGGTAACGATCGCGTCAGTATATTTGCCCCCAGCTAACACACTCTTACGCAGATGGCTGCAGGAGGCGATCGCAAGGTGGGCACCGGCGTTTTTACCCGTACCGGGGACCGACTCCTTTTCCTGTCCCCTTCCGCGTCGCTTTGCACGCAGAGCGTGGGCGAGACTTACGGGGACCCGAACGGCAGCGAGAGCGGGCCTCAGTAGAGGCCGGGGTGGCTGAGACGGACGCGGCCGCCTTTACGGGGACTGGCGGCTTCTTAAATGAATCCGCGGCCGGAGGGGCGGGGTGGGCGGGGGTTGCCTTAGTGGCGTGTTTGCTTCGGGCATTTCGGGCTTTCGCCTTGCTGGCCTGCAGCTCAAGTCCCGTCAACGGTGCGGGGGGTCCCTTAAGGGCCTTTGGTGCCCTGCTAGCGGCAGCCTGGGGGCCGGAGGGGCCGGGGGAGCCTGAGCGGCCGGGGACGCCTGACAGGTGGACTGTAACGTCAAGGAATACGAAATAATTCATTTTTATTGCTTAAAATCGTCTATGAAAATAAGTTTTTTATATCGCCATAACTTTTTTCACACAGTGATTTGAAATGAGCTCCCATAGTAACTATTGTAGTATATTGAATCACCTTTCTAATGATATATGTCACGTCGCTATTGGTTCTTAGGACCGTTTTGTCCGGTTCTCCTTTAGGTGAAAAAAAAAATATGCTGTATACATTTTATTTATCATCACAGACAAATAATAACTATACCAGTCGACGCAGAAAAAAAAACTGAATTAGAATATGCAAAAAAAGCATTTTCGATGGTGGTGCGGGTTACAGCATTATTGCTTTCCAGCGACGATATTAAACATACCAACGAAACCTGATTAATGAAAACAGCAAGTTCATTAGTGGTTAAAACAACAATCTAGAATCTTTATAATCTTAACAAATAAATATATTCCTTGTTTCTATCATTATTTTCTTCTTTGTATGATTCGATCATGTTTAATTAGTTACCTTATACATCAAAGTTTGTTGAATCAAATCAGAACATGGTTAATTGAACTATAATAAACAATCAATATCATCTTAGTTGATGCATCTAACGTCTTGTTAGGCTCGTATAGAATCAAGATGCTTGATTATAACTATCACAATCTTGTTACGAGCAACCTGGGAAAACGCCAAATGAACATCACAAGCCGTCCGAAATTAGTTCCCAACTTCAACTTATTGCGATAGATAGGTACATCAGATTAATATTAAGCGCCAAACTTTATTTAATTTACTAAACTCGACATCGAAATACGTTTGCTGAATTTCTGAACCTTGTTTTTCTCGCAGATTGTATTACGTTCAAATTCATAAGTGTGTGATCATGGATTTGGTTATCTGAAGGTTTATGTAGCTTAAAATAAACCTTATGGCATGGGAATAAAAGCTACAAGCAGCGACCTTTGAAGTATTTTTACCTTCTGTAAGGATTAATAGGATTTAATAATGTTTGATCCCCGCGGGGCAAATGCGCTTATAATAAATTGTATAATGTTATATGTATTGGAGGTGATATATGATAAGGGGTTCTTCTTGAAAAGTCCAATGTTGTTGTTGTCCAAAATTATGTGACCAATTAAGTATGAAGTAAGGATGATGACTGGGTTAAAAATATGTAATTCTATTTAGTCCGTCAGTTAGATTATGGAAAAATATGGGACACGTATTTTTTGGTTTATCAAAATATTAAAAATCGACAAAGTTATAGATCATCAAACTTCTGGAGTGGGGGCTTGTGACGTCACTCTTGAGTACAATTTGTACTCAAGAGTGACGTCACTCGAAACTTCTAAGCACTCTATCCTCGTCAGTTTTTGTTTGTCAAACAAAACAAAAAATACGTGTACAATATTTTTTCATAATGTAACAGACGGACTAAACAGTTTTTTTTAGTCATCTAGCCTATTCCATAGGACTAGTTTTTGAAACTTTTTCAAAATGGCGGAATCGTGGGGTTTGACAGATTCGCGAGGTCTGGACTCAGACCAGACAGACACTAAGTAGTAGGTACTAGGAATAAAAAAAAACTTGAAATCAAAGTGCAATGTAGGATTCCTTAGCAAGTAAATCTCTCGAATGATTCGTGGACAATGTTGCGAGCTCTAAGTTTTGTTCCCGTAAGTGTGTAGAGTAGATGTAAATGAATTCGACTGTACAAATTCTGCGCCCCTCTAGTACGTAAGTTAAATACTTCAGCATTGGCTCTGAATGTATTGAGATGCTGTTTTACAAATATAAAAGCTTCTTTAATATATAAGCATGGGGGAGGTTAAATGCGTAACTCTTTAAATAATGGCTTACGTGAGTCTCTATTTCCATCTCGACACAATGTTCTCATACATTTTTTCTAGGCCTGAAACGCTTGGTCTACACTACATCTATAAAGCTACCCCAGTACCCCTTTAATATGTATTCTTCTTAGATTTCTTGTAATGTAACATAAAAATGTGGTATAATTTACCCACATTAAAAAAAGAAACATTATGTTTCTTTCATATATTGACGACCGCTTTAGCTTAGTTGGTAGTGACCCTGCCTATGAAGCAAGAGGTCCTGGGTTCGAATCCCGGTAAGGGCATTTATTTGTGTGATGAGCACGAATATTTGTTCCTGAGTCATGGATGTTTTCTATGTATTTAAGGTTTTGTATGTATGTATCTATTAAATATATCATCGTCTAGTATCCATAACACAAGCCTTATTGAGATTACTATGGGACTAGTTCGATTTGTGTAAGATTGTCCCCTAATATTAAAAAAAAATATATATAAAATATTCTATAGTATCCATTAAGTTTGGGTTTGGGTAAACTATGTATGTCTTTCGACGCCGCCCGTTAGAGATGCGAATATTCGTCTGCTCGATGGCCGAGACGACGCCGCGACGGACGGACGGACAGCCGGCGTCTCACGGGTACACCGAGCAAATAAACCGCTTGGAGTATGGTCATACTTGTAGCGAGCCCTTACTCCTTACAGATAACCGTGGCTAGATAACTAGTGAACTGTGAAGATTTTTTTTCCTAGGAGATAACTAGTTATCTCCGAGGATTTTATATTCTTCGCAGATAACCTTTTTTTTTACAGTTTTCTGTGAGGAAAATCCAATCCTTGTAGATAACTGGTTACCTCCAAGGATTTTATATTCTTCGCAGATAAATATTATTTTTTTAAGTTTAGCTAGCTAGTTATCTCCGATGAATACAATTTCATCTCAGAAAACTTAAAAAAATAATATTTATCTGCGAAGAATATAAAATCCTCGGAGATAACTAGTTATCTCCTAGGAAAAAAAATCTTCACAGTTCACTAGTTATCTAGCCACGGTTATCTGTAAGGAGTAAGGGGTAGCGAGCCCTGAGGTTGAAGTATGTACAGTACAAGGTGCTTACAAATTAAATGATAATACTTTTAGAGCTGATAGTTCTCGTCCTGAAAAGTAGACTTAAGTATAAAACTAATTTAAATTATAAGTATGTTAGTTTTTTGTAGAAAATTAGGAATTAAACTGTGCTACGTTATAACACAAAATGGTGAGTGTCCTTTTTTCTGGAAGAGATCCCTTAAAGAGATGAGTTCACCTTTGTACACATACCTTTATTTTGCAACCCTGTATTATACTTTGTATTATTTTATGCAATAAAGTGTTTACATACTTACGTACGTTTTTAAAATGACGGCCAATGTTAGGAACTGATAAGACAAACTAATATAATGAAACTCAATCATATTCAATTAAGATACTTATTTCGATATTAATCCTGCGTCATAATTTTCCTATCTTAAAAAGAAAATGTCATTATTAAGTACGTAAGTATATAGTAAAAAATAAGGGAAGACCATTAACAAAAAGCAGTGAGATCCCATCAAAAACATTACATGTAAAAAGATGCAAGTCTCGCAACGCAGTTCTCCTACAACAAAAAGTTTTGAGATGTAATGTTAAACCAATTCAGTACCGGGGCCCGGTGTCGACAGAACTCGATTTCCACCGACTTGCCTATTGTTTAACCATGGAGGAACACGTCTTATAGTTCTCAAATAAAGAATCCGGAGGACAGTGGTTATTTTCGCCAATTTTTGGTCATGTAGACGTGTTGGCAACGCCCACACCATTTCCACTTTAATATTTATGCGTCTAAGGGCATCTATCTCATAAGCGTAAAGCTAATCGCTTACACTCGGGACTCGCGTGACAGCCGCCCGTCGACGCCGGCACAACACGGCCCACAAATCATCCACCTGTCAAACTAACCGGCACCGTTTATGGATTGACCTTTTTCTGTCAATCTCGAACACCAATCAATGGAGACGTTGACCGATTTGACCACGGCTATAATTCAGCCATCGCTGAAACTTTATAAGGTTAAGCGGAATACTTATTTACCGACGACCTTCTATCCAATCCAATTCAAATCTTAACTAAGTAATGCTAGTGGCTCTATGACGTAGATTCTGTGCGGAAAGAGAATAGGCGTGGCGAAAAACGGAACCAACCTAACCAGTATGGCATTTTTTTTGCAAATACGGTAGAAAAGCATTACAGCGCCCCCCCATTTAAATCCTATTCTCTTTCCGCACAGACTCTATAAACCCGCTGCTGTCTGTTTGTCTGTCCGTCTGTCACGGGGCTCTATCTTTTAAACCGTATTGGATACAAGTTTGAAATTTTCAGAGGGTATATATCTTTTTAAGATAAAAAGAAACAAAATAAAATCAAGAATTAAAGGGTGTCCTCGTACGTTAGAAACGTGATTTATTTGGTGATTTTTGCTTGATTTTAGTAATAGTAATAGGTAGACGCTTGACATATTCACAGAATGTATATTTCTATTACCGTTATAACAGGAAATATTAAAACTAAAATAAAGTTAAAAATACAAGAAACGTGTTTTTTTCATGCCTTTTTTGCTCGTCGGTGGTACGGAACCCTTCGTCTGCGAATCCGACACCCACATGACCGGTTATTTAGAAAAGTAATTGTATACGTAAATCAATGATATCTAATCTAGTTTGACTTGTCGTACTGTATACTTTCTACTGACTGTCAAATAATTGGATTCGCAGTTTATTGAATATCCAGGCTTTTAGTGCTTCGAGGAAAAATCTCCAAAATGAATGGAGCTGGCTGGAGGGCACTGTAGTTCCGCGAATCACAATTATTTTTCTAGAAGCCCTGCCGCGAATACTGCGAACTGAAGTTGCCAATTTTCGACCAATTTATTTTTAAATGGGTCGAGTCACTCAGTTGTTCATAAAAACGAAAAGTGGGGTAAGTAATTTATGGGGTAAGGCCAGTAAAGTAAGAAATGTCTTGCCCGGGCTACAAGAGGCTAGTTTTTCAAGCTAGGATAGCAAGCTAGTACTTCTGGCTTCGTGTAGACAAAACTGCCTTCATTTCTAAGCTAGTAAGCTAATTTACAAGCCAGGATAGATTTTAATAGGATGGAGTTCTATTTTTAGGCTAGTAGCGTCTGATTTTACTATCCTGGCTTGTTTACTAGCTTCATGTGGCCGGCGGGCGGCGAAGCTAGTTTGCAGTGGGCTAAGCAGGAACCACGCGTTTGGTTTGTTTTTCTACCGCGACGAGATTTTGAGATTTTAAGATGCCCAAACTACTTAAGTACGCAGATTAATTTAAAGTTTGTACAACTGTACCGTGACCATGAATGCGAAAAAAATCCACGGTCTTGTCCACACCCGTTTTTGTAATTCATCTTCTAGTTCGTCTAATGCGAATTGTCACAGTTTTCGAAGTAACTGTTTTAGTCTAATAGTGTTTTTTTTTCGCATGCAGTTTATTTTGGACGTGTGGTCACCTAATCACTCCAGTAAATACTAGCGTAAAATAATAGAGCCTTATCTAAACAGAACTAGCATGCTCCAAGCCAGGTCAGCAAGCCAGGACAGTTTAGTAGAGAACTAGCTTGCTATCCTAGCTTGAAATACTAGCCTCGTGTAGCCCGGGCATTAAGTCACAGCCCGCCGCCGCTTCGTTCCATTTTCTGTCCGCTTCTAGTTTATTTATTCTTGTTATGATCCTTCGTAACTTCCGCTAAGATGGGCAATTAAGCAGTGCTGATTCTTGGCCTATGAATTCCCTTCCGATCATTGCCTTGCCAGCTCATCAGCTCTTTTGTTGCCTATATTATATATAGTCGTTTTAATATTAGGACGTTTTGCATGCTTTGGCATTTTACAACTAAGACCTGGGCCCCATTTCACGAAGCTACAAGTTACAATACAAGTCTCAACTAGCAACATTGGCCAAATCAACCAATGGCGTTACTGGCTTTAATTCCTAGATGACCCGGGACTCATGCCACCGTGACCTCCATGTATTTTCTGAGCTTATTTAGCGCTTCTTTACACTCCTTGACCAGGGACGAGTTTATGGTTTGTTTGTAAAGTGCCTTTAGTGGCGTAACCCCGCCTTAACTTAATGGGCAGCCGACTAAGCCGCGTTAGCGATCTAGTTTAGATTTATTTAGTAACTCTCCACCGTGGTTGATTAATGCCCGTAATTGCGAACTTTGCTGGAATTTCCTGATATTACTGTAAGTTTTGTTACTACCTTTACTCTGGTCGGTCGGATCCGGTGCATTCCGTCTGGTGGTCGGATCTGAATGTCAAGTTTGTTAGAGAGACTTCTGTACCGTAAGGTTGGGGTAGTTTAACCCTTTAAGGTTAATTAATAAATTCTTATAAATGACACCATTGAGAGTTAGTAATAATAGTGGTACTCCTTAGATTAGATTACGAGTATTAGAAAAGGGTTCCTTCTATTTGGCATACGTTTTATTTGTCCGAAAGTATTGTTAGCCTGAACTTCGCATAATTTTGGGTTAGGCTCATAAGGACCAGGTTTCAGAATGACTCTGCAAGTAAAATGCCTTACCTGCATCGGGGCCTCGTTTCACGAAGCTACTAGTTACAATTTTACAAGTCTACACTTGCAACATTGGTCAAATACAGCAACGCCATTGGTTGATTTGGCCAATGTTGCTAGTTTAGACTTGTATTGTAACTTGTAGCTTCGTGAAATGGGGCCCAGGTCTTAGTTGTAAAATGCCAAAGCATGTAAAACGTCCTAATATTAAAACGACTTTGTATAATATTGGACTTAGTAGCAATACATCTTGTTTTCATAACGGCGAAATATACAAAACACCCTAAAAGCAATTTGAGAAAGTAGCAGAATACATGGATAGTAAAATGACAGGGTAACATAAGACCGAATATGTACAAAGTCTTAGTTGCAAAACGTCTAAAATGATGTAATGACAAGGAAATGTCAAATAGGAATTTATTAACAGTTATAACTTTGTCATTGTGAAACCACGACGTTTTGCTATCTTGACATAGTAGCTATTTAAACAAAATGCATAATGTGTCATTTTACCACTAAGTCATAATAAAACCTGGTCTTAAATCAATTAGTCATTATGCAACTACAGCATTTTGTTATAATGACGTTGTAACTATGACATATTGCTCACCAGGTCATTGTTTAAAACAGTCATTTTGTTTACTGAGACATGATGCAATTAGGACGTTTTGTTTACTTACTCTAGTCCTTGTGAGCCTAAGCCATAACTTTCTTCAGCTTTAACGGAAAATATTTTGTAAGATCTTTTATGTCAGTCACTTAGAATAGATTAGGTGAGGTCTAAAAAGCCATTGACTGTGTACCTATAAAATAACATTTATGTTTAATGAGTATTCAGACAAACAGAACATTCGGACCCATAAAGTTGTTCTAAAACAAGGGTATCCTTAAAAAACCACTTTCCGGGTAAATATTACTATTTCCTAACGGGCCTCTGCAGTGAAATATAACAAAAGGGCTGCCACAATAGATCAGCAATGGTCGAAGCGGCATATAAAAGGCCCGAAACTTACAACAATAATAATAATAAATATTACTATTACAGTGATTACATATGGATCCGAGACGTGGTGCTTCACTATAGGCCTTATGAATAAGCTCAGAGTCGCTCAACGGGCTATGGAAAGGTAGGGGAGACCGGGTATGGTTGTCTCACGGGTTGGTTGTCACAGCAGCCATTAAATAATACTAAACGAAGGAATAATTGCATCGCTCGGTGTTAAAAGATCGCAAGAGCTTCACCTCCTTCCCTACTTCACCAATCGATGCACTTATTCCTTCGTTTCGTATTATTTAATGGCTGCTGTGACAACCAACCCGTGAGACAACCATACCCGGTCTCCCCTATAGCTCGGGGTTTCTCTGCGGGATCGAATCAGAAATGAGGAGATATGTAGAAGAACGAGGGTCACCGACATAGCCAAACGGATAAGCTTGTTGAAGTGGCAATGGGCAGGGCATATAGCACGTAGAACAGATGGCCGTTGGGGCCGAAAGGTTCTCGAATGGAGACCACGAATCGGCAAGCGCAGCGTCGGACGTCCACCAACAAGATGGACAGATGATCTGGTTAAGGCTGCTGGCTCACGATGGATGCAGGTTGCTTCCAACCGAATTAAGTGGAAATCTATGAGGGAGGCCTATGTCCAGCAGTGGACGTCCTATGGCTGAAGTGATGATGATGATGATGATGATGATGATGATTACTATTAAATATTTATAAATATTAATATTGTTACGTCCGTGGGGTAGGTAACGTGATAGAAAATACACTAATTAACCACTAATTAAAAATGCAAACTTTATTACAGAATTACTAATTAACAAGTCTTACTTACTTATAAAATCACTGTACTAAATCACTTCACTATAACGCACTTATTAACTTTTCGCTTAGGTTCGCTTCGAGACTCGCACTGTATCGCCGTTAGTTCAAAACTGACTGGGGCGTCGGTGACGCGCGGCTTATATATCCGGAGACCCTTGCTCTCGAATGTTCCGGAGAAATCCTATCTGGAATGTTCGGTCCAAAGTCCAAGGGCGGTTGGTGACCCCTCGGTCAATAACGCATCGCGAGTGTTCTAGGCAATCCAGATGGTTCGATGTACGATTCGGCTGGAACATTCCCGACTATTGCTATCCCTTTCTAGTTCTGTCTCTTTCACACACTTCTCGAACCTTCTCAATATAGCTGTCTCTCTAATAGTGCTATCTCTTTCACTCCTTCGTGAAATTTCGCCATAGCCTCCTGACACCTGGCGTCCTTTACAAAGTGCTAAATAAACTGTACTCTAAAGTCCGAATATTTTTTAACTCCGTATGTCGATAATGAACGACGACCTACAGGTAGCCTCAATTCCCGAGTGTTTGTTTTTTCCCACTAAAAAGATATTGGACACGTGATTGCTCACAGCCAATGAAATTTAAGTAATGGCGATAGTTTGTTCTCGAAGTTTGATAGAGATATCCTACCTAGTGGCCGCCACTCTTGCGACTCGTGCTCAGGAGTATACAGCTATGGCGGCACGTGGTCGACGCAGTAAGTAAAACTTATATTTTTTTTGTTAAATTCGCTCGTTTTAACGTAGGTTTTTTATAGAATTGCAAATTAGTAAACATTCTTTCAAAATCACATACTTTTGTGTAGATATGAAGTACAGTAAAGTAAATAAACCGTCGTAAAAATATTAAACCTATACAAAGACCTGTCGTTCGTAGTGTATGTGTTTTTTTCATGAAAAACATTATAAAACTAAGTGTTGATTGCGTATTTTTTTACTTTTTATGATTATATTAAAAATATGATTATGTTTAGTACTTAATGTGTAACATTACATTAAATTTCATTAAAATTTTAAATAATTTGTTTAATTTATTCACGTAACCTACTATGCTTGAATGACCTAAAGTCCTTTATAAAAGACAAAAAATACCTAAACAGAAATATGTTCAATGTCTTTATCAAACAATATCAAAAAACATTTGTTTTAGTGAAAACTTGAGAAACACCTTAGTTTACGTTTTTTTCAACAGCCAAGGTCTCGGACTTTGCAACAGAAACAGTTTAATGCTTTGTAAAGTACATTCGGCTATAGTGGCAAGGAATTTCAGTTAAATGCTCGGTGTCAGGAGGATATACTGAAGTGTACTTCAAAGGCCCATAAGGGGTCCTGAAAACGCCTGAAAACGGGTTTTCAGGTTATTGCGCCATCTGATAGAGGGTGCCCTGAAACGGACTGAAAACATGTTTCAGGCGCCTGAAAACAACGGCAACTAGGGTGAATTTACAATCTTCTAGTATGTGAAAGAGCCACCTCTGAAACGGCCTGAAATCACTTTTCAGCCTGCTGAAAACGCTTCTAAAGCACGGAAAATCACGTTTAAAGTTTTGACCTATACCATCGGCGCAACACTACCCCCTCCTAAGACATGCTCGTCCCGAGCATCATTATTTCCGTGGTACCTCGCCAGTCGGTCAACGTGAACAATCTTCGATGGACTACGAGGGTTTCGCTGTATCCGATACGTGACGTCGTTGATCTTCGTGACTACCCTATATGGCCCTTCCCAGTTTGGGGACAGTTTTGGGGATTTTCCTTTCTTTCGCATCGGGTTATGTAGCCACACCCACGATCCTTCCTCGAACCCAATTTGGTTAGCCTTCCTGTCGTATCGAGTCTTCATTCTTGTGCTAGATTGAAGCCCGTGTTCACGAACAAGACTGTGAACGTCATCAATCCGATCCCTTAAATCACTCACATACTCGGTGATGGACCTCGGAGTATCAGGAGGACGTCCAGTTAGAAGGTCTGCTGGTAAACGAAGCTCTCTTCCAAAATTCGCATATGCTGGAGTAACTGCCGTACTTTCATGGGTTGCTGACCTATACGACATCAAAAAGAGAGGAATATGTCGGTCCCAATCCTTTTGGTGACTCTCAACAACCTTGGCCAGATGTCTCTCCAGAGTCTGATTGAATCTCTCCACCATTCCATCCGATTGTGGGTGATATGCCGTAGTCCTCGTCTTATGCATCCCCATGATTCGACAAGTCTCTTGAAAGACCGCAGATTCAAAGTTCCTGCCTTGATCACTGTGAATTTCCAGGGGTACTCCAAATCGACAGCAAACTTCATTCACTAACTTGTCCGCTATAGTGACTGCTTCCTGGTTAGGGATGGCAAACGCTTCAGGCCATTTGGTGAAGTAATCCATCACGACAAGAATGTACTTGTTTCCGGAGTCAGATGTCGGGAACGGGCCTGCGACGTCTAGCGCAATTCTTTCCCAAGGTGCTCCAACATTGTACAGTTTGAGCGCTCCTCTACTACGGGTGTGCGGTCCTTTAACTGCTGAACAGTTAACGCACTTCTTGCACCAGTTTTCGACATCTTCACGGCAGTGAATCCAATAAAACCGTTGTCGAATTTTCATTAAAGTCCTTTTCATTCCAAGGTGTCCACCAGAAGTACCGTCGTGGAAACTTTCCAAAACATCTTTCACTCTTTTCCTTGGAACGACCACTTGTAGATGAGCATCCTTCCCATTCGCCGATTCCCATTTCCTGCATAGTACGCCATTATGCATAACCAAGCTGTCCCATTGTGCCCAGTAGCTTTTCGTTACCGTACTCATCGGAGCTACTTCACACCACCTTGGTTTGGGTACTCCCTCATTAATCCAGTCAAAAATGGGTTTCACGTCAGGATCCTCTTGCTGTGCTAGTTGCATGACTTCATCACTCCACTCTTCGCTGACTGTGGCAGTTCTCAGCATCCTCAAACATTCCTTGCCCTCTTGTCTAAGACAATGTTTACAGTCGTCTGGACAAGGTCTTCGAGAAAGGGCGTCCGCGTTTCCATGTGATTTCCCACTACGGTGTTCGATGACGAAGTCATATTCCTGAAGTTGTTCAATCCAGCGTGCAACCTGACCCTCGGGATTTTTAAACTCCAACAACCACTTCAGAGCAGCATGATCAGTCCGGATACGGAACTTCCGCCCAAGCAGGTATTTACTGAAATGCTGTAACGTCCTGACAACTGCCAGCAGTTCCCTTCGAGTGACGCAGTAATTTCGTTCTGGCTTCGACAACGACTTGCTAAAGTAGGCGATTACAACTTCGTTGTCTCCCTTCTTCTGTGACAAGACTCCTCCAATACCAGTATTACTCGCGTCCGTGTCAACAATAAAATCTACTTCGGGATCTGGATACCCCAGTATTGGTGTTTCACAGAGTCTTTGCTTGAGGTCGTTGAAACTTGCCGTACACTGTTCCGTCCAATCAAACTGACGTTTTTCTTCCGTCAGTTCGTGCAATGGCTTTGCTATATCCGAGAAGTTCTTCACAAACCGCCTGTAGTATGAGCAAAGTCCTAAGAAGGCACGTACTGCAGTTTTGTCCTTCGGGATCGGCCAATCTTTCACGGCACTTATCTTCTCAGGATCTGTCTGGATACCATCCTTCGAAATCACATGTCCCAAGTAATTGACTTTTCGCTTGAAAAGCGAACATTTCTTTGGACTCAGTTTAAGGTTTGCCTCTCGTAACTTAGACAATACTTGCTCCAATTTGCTGAGGTGATCATCGAAGTCTCTACCAACGATGATAATGTCATCCAAATAGACCAAGCAAGTATCTCCCAGCAATCCAGCTAGTATTTGTTCCATCAATCTTTCAAATGTCGCTGGTGCATTGCATAATCCAAACGGCATAACATTAAACTGCCAGAGGCCCTTTCCGGTTGAGAAAGCCGTTTTCTCCTTATCTTTATCCTTGATTTCAACTTGCCAATAGCCACTTTTCAAATCCAACGTAGAAAACCATTTCATCCCATTCAAAGTGTCTAAGGTGTCGTCGATTCGAGGCAATGGATAGCTGTCTTTCTTAGTGGCATCATTCAGTCGGCGGTAGTCGACGCAGAATCTCATGGTCCCGTCCTTCTTCTTTACCAAAACTACGGGGGAACACCACGGGCTTGTTGAAGGTTCGATAACGCCACCCTTCTTCATTTCCTCGATCATGTCTTCTACTTCCTTCTCCCGAGCTACCGGAACTCGCCGAGGTCGCTGTCGGATAGGCATGACTTCACCAGTGTCTATCTCGTGCTGTACTACTCCAGTTCTTCCGATGTCACTGTCGTGCGCAGAGAAGACATTGCTGTATCGCAGCAGCAATTTACGCGCCCTAAAGAGCTCTTCCCTGGTGAGATCCTTTCTGGAGCCATCTAATAACCTTTCAATGTCCATTGGAGGCGCAGAATACCCAGGTTTCTCGCTCTCCGCAGAACCTTGACAGCTTCGTATCCAAGAGATTTCCTCGCATGATCCAACCAGAGCTCCTTTACTAAGGACGCACTCGGTGTCACTTAAATTAAGAACTCTCACGAAGGCTGTATGCGATGTTGTTACCACCGTGCGGGCTGTCATCCATGGTTTACCATCATTGACATTTTCCACAACAACACAACGATGACATCCTTGTCTTGTGCTGTACGGCAATCGCACTGGAACATGAACCTGTACCCTTGGTTGGAGGATAGTTCTTCGAGTACAGTAAATATTCCCATTTACTCCACCCTCCATAGGCACCTCATCAGGCCCAAATTTCAGTACTCCAACCTTCAAGTCAATTTTACAGCCATGGACTCTCATAAAATCCAGCCCAATGATGCAGTCGTCGACGATGTTAGCGACGATCACTTTATGCCAGTAGCTCTTATCACCAATTTTTAAAGTCACCTCTCGCTCCCCCTGGATGGGAATGTACTGGCCAGTAGCGGTTTGCAGCTGGAGATGCATCGGTCGGACTGGATGATCTCTGGTCAGGTGCTTCAGTAGCCGAGAACTGATCACCGTCCGAGAAGCTCCGGTGTCTATGGTAAGGTGACATGGTACTCCACCAATTTCTCCTTTGACGACCAGACTATTCCCGTCATTAGCCTGTGAGATCATAACTGGGACATTTCGACCACCAGCCAGCACTCGTCCCTTAGTCCTGGCTTTTACTCGTTTCCCTGCTGCGGCCCGGATGCCACAGCGCCTGTTGCCCTTGCCACTGGAGTCAGATCCCGTTCTCTCCTGCTCCTTTTCGGGCAACTAGTCTGTATGTGGCCACGTTCTCCACAATGGTAACATCGTGGCCCAAACTCACGACGGGGAGCAATCGGCTCCCTGACAGACACTTCACGTACCCTATAAGGCCTTGATGGGTCCTGGCGCACAGCTTTTACCTCTAGGGCGTGAGCTACCGCATCCTTCAGGCTCCCATGGTGCCCTAGTCGCACTGCAGCCCGTACTTCCAAGTCCCGTATTCCGTCAACGAAGGCCTGCACCAACGTGGTATCCACAAAGGAGGCGGATGTACGTTGGTATGCCTTTCTGACCAACTTCTCGATTTCTAGGGCCCACTGTTGCAAGGTCTCATTACGCCCCTGCGTCCTGTCCTTCAACTGAGCTCGGTAGACATGCTCTAGATGTTTGTCACCGTAACGAGCCTCCAACGCTTCTAGAAGCCGGTCGTAGGATTCCTCTTCTCCTAGCGCTTCTAGTATGGTGAGAGCCTCGTCACGTAGCGCCAAGGTCAGGGCTGTCCTGGCCTGCTCTTTACTCCAGCCGTTAGCCTTGGAGACAGACTCGAATTGCCGCTTATAAGCTGTCCACGACGATGTACCGTCAAAGGGAGGTACCTTGAATCTTCCACCTCCTGACACAGGTACATCGGCTGCAAAGGTACTTGTACCGCTGGCCACTTTTACTTCGAGTTTCTGGAGACGGTTCTTATAGGTCTCAACTTTTGCGTTAACGTCATGAAGACGAGTGTCAAATTTAATGTCCATGTCTGCCAGTTTCTCCTGGACCTCGCACATTTCTCGCTTCCATTCAGTCGCGGTCTCATGTACCTCTCGAAGCATTCTAGATTGTTCCTCGATTCGTTCTTCTTGTTTCCTGGACTGCTCTTCTTGCTTCTGGGTCTGTCCACGTAGTTCATCACTGAGCTCTTTCCGGAGAATTCGAGACTGTTCTCTTTGATCACGAAGCCCCTCCTGAATTTGTCGGGCTTGTTCTTTTAAGAGAACTAAGATGGCATTTACGTCCATCTCTTGCTTACATGAGGCTGGTGAGTCTGATGAGCCAGCGTCCGGCGCAGGGTCCTCACCTGCAGCAGCTTGGCTCCGGGTCTGCACTCCCTTCGGCTCGTTCTCACGTGGTGTAAACGGCATTTTCTATCCCACTTCTGACACCAAATGTTACGTCCGTGGGGTAGGTAACGTGATAGAAAATACACTAATTAACCACTAATTAAAAATGCAAACTTTATTACAGAATTACTAATTAACAAGTCTTACTTACTTATAAAATCACTGTACTAAATCACTTCACTATAACGCACTTATTAACTTTTCGCTTAGGTTCGCTTCGAGACTCGCACTGTATCGCCGTTAGTTCAAAACTGACTGGGGCGTCGGTGACGCGCGGCTTATATATCCGGAGACCCTTGCTCTCGAATGTTCCGGAGAAATCCTATCTGGAATGTTCGGTCCAAAGTCCAAGGGCGGTTGGTGACCCCTCGGTCAATAACGCATCGCGAGTGTTCTAGGCAATCCAGATGGTTCGATGTACGATTCGGCTGGAACATTCCCGACTATTGCTATCCCTTTCTAGTTCTGTCTCTTTCACACACTTCTCGAACCTTCTCAATATAGCTGTCTCTCTCTAATAGTGCTATCTCTTTCACTCCTTCGTGAAATTTCGCCATATACTGAAGTGTACTTCAAAGGCCCATAAGGGGTCCTGAAAACGCCTGAAAACGGGTTTTCAGGTTATTGCGCCATCTGATAGAGGGTGCCCTGAAACGGACTGAAAACATGTTTCAGGCGCCTGAAAACAACGGCAACTAGGGTGAATTTACAATCTTCTAGTATGTGAAAGAGCCACCTCTGAAACGGCCTGAAATCACTTTTCAGCCTGCTGAAAACGCTTCTAAAGCACGGAAAATCACGTTTAAAGTTTTGACCTATACCACCGGCGCAACAATATGAAATAAGCACCCGTTGCATACTAAGTATAACCTCGTCAACTCTTATAAATCGATCATACTTAATTTCATAAAGATATTTAATTTAAAGCGTAAACTTATTCGACATGTAAACTAATATTAGCATACAAATTGGATATATTAAAACTTTGTCAATCCAATTTCATTATTCCATATTAGCAAAATTTTGTGAAGTTCGTACCCGCGCTACGCAGCTCGGCCATAGTTTATTTATAACATACAGTAGGTCTTACTATCGTGAGGTTCATATTGGTTTGAATAAAAAAAAAGTTGAAATGTTATAGTAATAAAACAACTTAAACGGATTAAATCGCGTATAACTATTACTACATTTTTTCCGTCCCGACCTTTCGTTACCCTTTTCAGCGCTCATGGTCGCGGGTAGACGGAGAAAATCATACAATCCGTTATGCAAACCTACCCACGTTAAAAATGCAAGTTAAAAATTAGTGTTGCCAGAAGGGCTTAAATAACCTAATCTTAGGAATTAGCGGCACTTGCCTAATGCAAAAAGATAATAATTTCAAACAAAAGACTGTATTTATGTTATTTTTGGAAAAAACAAATGAAATGTAATGTTGTTTTATTAATTAATCGCTCTTGACTCCTCGTGTCGTATGTAATAAATATGTATTTTCTTTATTTTTTTCTTTCTTTCTAAATTTTAACTAGAGTCAAATTCGACCTGAACACCAAATTTTATGGAAGTCGGTCTCGTAGTTTTTGCGTGATGCGTGAGCAAAAAATTGATAAATAGACAAACAGTTTAATAATAGACCGGGCGATAGTGACGCAACATTTTCTGGTCATTTGTACCAGTATGGCGACCCTACAGGGGTCCAATCACGTAATGACGAAAGGGAACATGATGGTCATAGCGCTGGCACTGGCGGCCCAAATGTGTGGGCGGTAACCGAACGTGTCGGAAAAATAACGAAAGTAGATTCGTACCACAGAAATTCTTGTATTTTCCGACAGTCGATGAAAAATGAAGTAGGCCGTAGCGTAATGCCATATTTCTCCGATGTGGCTTCCAGCCCACCACCGATGAAAACACGTTAGTAATAGTACATTGTGTATCTAGGGCGGTAAGTAAGGAATTACAAACGAGTGTTTGTTATAAGCCCGAGGTGAAACCGAGGATTCCTTTACCGCCCGTGGCACACACAATGTTTTTCATCCCACTTGTGAGAAAATCTTAATAGTATAACCTTACTAATCGTCCCACTATGACAAGAAAATATTAAAACAGAAAGTGACATATGTCCATAGACAATGCGATTGTCAAGTCACGTTCGGAAATAGCGGTAAAGACCTAAAACGGCCATTTAAGTTGATTTTATATTTGCAAAATACTGAAATACACTATTTAAACATTTAATTAATGTTACCGAAATATGTGTTTACATGTATTTGCCATAACAGTTCTCTTTAAATAAATATTTCAATGATAAAAGTTAAAAAAGTAAGTTGGCATTTCCTTTGAATATGAGAAATAAGAGTAAAACAGAACCAGCGTTTCAAATTTAAAAAGACAACCACCTAGGGCGTGATAGGTCATTTACGGCCCGCAGAACCTACGTGTAATGACACCATTTCGAGCAAGTGTGATGAAAATAACATAAATTCAACCCACCACACGTTCCAACCAGGATGACGTCACAAATGAAGGAACTGGTTGAAAAATTGGAAGACTTCGGCAGTTTCTGTAGCGTAGTTGGTAACGCGCCTGTGTTTGGGCCGGATAGCCGAGGAGATGCAGGTTCGAATCCTGCCTGAGACATAATTTTAAAATGTTTGCTCTTCTAATAAAATATATACTTATCTTTCCTAACCCTAGAGTGTATATAAAAGCCTGGAGGCACCAAGTGAGCCGCAGCGGCTGAGGCTGGTCGTCGAAGGCGACCAAAAAGCCGAAGCTGCGGAGTTTCTTACGCCAGGGCGGAGGGGCTGCGCATCCCGCAGCGCCGGAGCAGACCGGTTCCACAAAGGTGTTCGCTTTTAGTGTTCATATAAGTAGGTTACGTAAACATCTAGCAGTAAAAAACAAGAGTAAATAAAAGCAAAACATATGTATTGTCATAAATAGTGCATATGTTAATATTATTTAAATACTTAATATAAACATGAGAATATGTAAGAGTACAGAAATATAATTCTCGAGAATATAATATTCCGGATTACAATCTTCGGGATAACGTTATATAACATTTATCACAGCCAATGTGGTAGCACCATTAGACTGCCTACGAGCTACGCGCTACGCCGCCAAGCCATTCACTGATACACCGACTTCGCCGAGCCGCTGAAACGCCAGTTCAGTTCAGTTCGCGCGCCGCGCTCTACGGGAGTGGACGGTTATCTCTCCTCCGGGGAAACTTTACTCGAGTCAGTGAGTCGTGAATATCGGTGGCTTTTTAAATTTTGGATTAATATTTGTATTGTGTGCATATGGTGAGGTAGCGAGTAGGATAGAAAGGAGATTAACGTAAGTAAAAAGTTTTTATAGTTTTGCGGTTTTTTCAGTCGCGATTTTTTTGCTTAATTTGTTACCTATAGTTCCAATTAGACTTTTGGTTTATTATTGGTATTGTGGCCGGTGAATAGGTAGCCAGTAGGATAAAGAGAAGATTAAAGTAAGTAAAAAGTTACTTACTTTTAGTTTTGTGTTAATTTATTGGTTGCGATTTTTTCAGCTGATTAGTTACTTTGAAATAATTTTAGGGGCGTTTAGTTGTAATAAAACGCGTTGTGTCTAATTGTTTGGAAACTTTCCTTTCTGACAAGTTTCTTGGTCAAAATTGTATCCTGAATATTGCCACCTCGTTTTTATGTTTCCAGTAATTTTTAACATACCGTTACGGATACGTACGGATTCACCCGGTCACGAATATGTTTTGGGACACACTTTAGACTGTTTTAACGTTCATACGATTTCCTTCGGCATAGAAATATGGGATTAATATCAACATATAACATTCCCTGTCTCCTGGGATATGTAAGTTATTGCCGTGAGCGTACCATTGTTCCCGGGTATCCCTAGGGAACTTTGCGTTTACCTGGAAATTGAAGTACGAGTTCCGGACGTTTGGGAATAATGTACATTCATTTAAATTGAGTAATGGTAATTAGTACCTTAGGAGAAACAAGTAAACAGGAAAACACATTAGTATCAGTTACGTTTAGAAAAAAGTAAGATAGAGCATATTACTAGAAATATATGTAAAAGGGAATTTCTTGCCTTTGTTGTACCTAAAAAAGAAATTGTATGTGTGGAGTTAAATTTCGTCGTTTAGGTTACGCACTTCAATGATTAAAATTAAATAAATACGTGACAAACAGTGCAAGCCTAGCAATAAGTAAAGATTTACTGTTTGTTACGTATTTTTTTACCCAAATGCGGCGAAGCCCAAAACGAGGGTTATGTGTTTAACCTGTATGTATGTATGTCCGTTCCTATGTCCGCTCGTAACTGCTCAACGACACACCCGATTTTGATTAATGATACATCATTCGATTCATCTTGATGGCGCGAGTGTCACTGGGTATGTCAAATTAAGGAAAAAAAAAAAGAAAATGGCCGATTCATGCACTTTAATGTGCGGAAGTATTGCACCGCAGTCGGCTTTTTTTTAGTGAAAATGTAGTTATTAATTTTACGCATTGATAATCATGTTTGAAAACATTTTGAATTTTCTTATGCCTCTTAAGGCAAGAAAGTCGAAGCATCTCGAATAGCATTAACTCGAAATTGTATTCAAAATTCAGCAAGAAAACGTGAAAAACCCCGTTCATAATATAATTAAGTTTTATAATGTAAAAGTTTGGTGCTCTGGTCGCTCAAATTTATCTACATTAACACCCTCGACCAAAAGAGCTTAAGTAGCGTCTAAAAACACCTTTGCGACGTACTTCGCTTGCAAAGACGTTTCCACTTGCCTCGCTTAATTGAAACAACTTTGCCTCACTAAATATCAGGTAGCTTCATTATCAGCCTATACAGTATGTAAACTTACGAAAACCATTTATTTAAATCCGGGCATGTCTAGGCAATAAATAAGATTGTGGTATACATATACATTATTGAAATACTAACACTTTTTTAAAATTTACGAGTACAATTGAAATACAAAAAATGAAATGTAATTAATTAATGATTCTATAACATTCTGTATTATTTGTTTACAATTGTAACATTTGTTTTCTGGTTGTCAAGTCAAATGACAAATGCAATGTCAGTTAAAATAAGGCTATGTGCACACGACGTAACTCAATGTTTACAATTATTATTATTATATATTTATGTCAATATCATTATCAGATTTGAATATCTGAAAATAATGGTATAGTTTATTGTTCAAACACACCGAATTAAATGGAAAATGTATGATTTCCATCATTAAATTCACTTTTGGCGTCAAACGCCAAGCGAAACACGCTACACACTTGGTTCCCATACAAATCGACGAACTATTTCCTTCTATCTCAAGGGCTCGAAACCGGTATTTTGCAAAAACCATATTTCGAATTATTTTATGCTTTTTATGTAGGGCTCAATAATGTATTTATAGTTCATACCGGATAAAAATAGACTCTAGAAGGACACAGAAGCAGGGATTCCAAACATTTTCTGTAAAGTTGTAATACTTGTAATAATATTATTTATTGTAAAATTGTAAGAAAGTTTGTAAACCATAAAGAAAACATTCACTTCTTCTTCGCGATGGTCGAGTGACAACGCACGCTAGAGCAAACGCCTCTTCCACTGCCCCACAGAATCTCTCATGTTGAATTGAACGTTACAAATAACTATTCACCAATTAGGTACTTAGCAGTAGCAAACTACATCTGAAACAGTATACCATTAAAACAACATACGAATTAGACATAACTACTTATTTGATAATGACAGCTCTCATCGAGCACAACTATCTCATATGTTGAATGTTGATTATCTCTGGCTCTTTGGGTATTTTAGAAGGATACTTTTTTATTTTCAGCCAACCAAAAAGTATGGACATCATTGATATTAAATGTTTGACCAACTCCTTTGAAATGTCATTTATTGAATGTCAACCTAAAACCGGCACTATAAATAACCTTTTTTTTCTTCTGTCTATTCCTATACGGAACAAACTGTAAGTAATAATAAAAAATGAAATAATAAACCAAAGAACGAAAAGAACGGAATAAATACCGGTATTTTTGTATGGAGAAAATACCGGTTTCCGAGCCCTGGTACGAGCTAAGGTTTAAGTTTTTTTTTTTTTTTTTTTTATGAAATAGGGGGCAAACGAGCAGACGGGTCGCCTGATGTTAAGCAATCACCGTCGCCCATAGACACCTGCAACACCAAAAGGTTTGAACTCACGACCTTAGTTTGAAAGGCGCACGTCCGCAGCACTCCGCTACAATCATGATAGAAACCTTCGTAAAATTTATAAAATTCGTTTATTTGTAGTCCTAATTGTGTTTTCTCATTAAAAGTTAACGTAGAAATAATTGAAAATATCTCGAAATATAACGAACAAGTAATTTCGATCCTCGTTAATTCCTGACAGGCAATTAGGCACATGTGAAATGAAATATGTTTAGCATTCATCAAAAACTTTGTATTTATACATAACGCATAACGCATGATTATGACATTGACAAAAAAATAAGGTTTTTCGGGTTACTCGTTTTCCACCGTGTATAATTATGATTAAGTTTAAATTTTGGCTCATAAGGTATATGACCCTACATCAATCCGATCTGCTATTGAGTGTCATACACGAGGCCATTAGTACTAACGAGGCTATTGAAACGCGTGATTGCCAGCTCTGTGGAGAAATTAGCTTTGATTGTAGAAATGTGGATGCAAACATAGCGACGCAGGAGTCAAGTTTTGATGACCCTATTCTATCCTTCTTAGGCACTGGTCTCACCGCCGGCGAATAAGTGAGTAAATTTGGGCGAGTAACAGTTCATTGCGGGCTGACCAGGCTCGGTGTGATCAATCGACCTTTCCAGATCCGCAATGTAATGCTACTCGCCCAACCTTACTCGTAACTCGCGGGTGGGACCAGTGCCTTACTAATATTACAATTCAGTCTACCATGGCTCCATAATATTGAAAAATTACCAAAAACGAATTGACTATAAAATCTATATAATTATCGAAGCCGGTCAGAACGATAATCGTTTGAGAAATGCGACATCTAGAGGACAACAGCAGAGAAGCATTTAGCCCTAGTTTTGATTTTGAGCCTGTTCACAAAGTTTCAAGAGAACCGGTTGAAAAAGGCGAAAAAATGCGAGTCAGACTCGACCACCGAGTTCCGTACAATTACTTTAAATAAAGTCTATATTTTTTTATGATTCAATTACAAATGTATACTTTTCAGATTTTTACCTATACTTGTAGTATAAGACCGCATTACTTGCCAAATTTCATAGTTTTAAGTCAACGGAAAGCACCTTATATAAATGATGGTTTACTTGAGAAAGTCGAAATGAACGTTCTTTGTGGCATAAACGGCCATATCTTTTTTTTTTACGTTACTTATCTTAGAAGTTTGATTTTCAATGGACCGTAGACATATGGTATGGTATATGGTTTTAATTTTAACTCGATACCTCCACGCGGTCCCTACATAAAGGTCGTCGGACGAACAAACGGACAACGAAGTGATTTTAATTATAAGGGTTCCAGTTTTTTTCTTTTGGGGTACGGAACCCTAAAAAGGCGAACAGCCGGACATCCGTCGCACAGACACTATTTTTGCCCAAGCCGAAATATCTCCGTTTCACTCGCTCGGTCAATTCCGATCTCCTTGAAATCTGGTGTATCGGTAGATTATGAAGCCGATTAACATATAGGATACTTTTTACCCGACTGCGGCGAAGCCCAAAGGAGGGTTATGTGTTTGACCTGTATGTATGTATGGCCGTTCCTGTGTCCGCTCGTAACTACTCAACGGCACATCCGATTTTGATAAATGATACATCATTAGATTCGTCTTGATGGTGCGACTGTCACTGGGTATGAAGTTCGTTAAAATAAACAAAATGGCGGATTTTATGCAGTTTCAAAGTGCACCGCGGTCGGGTTTTTTTTAAGTAAAAAAATGTGGTTATTACCCGATTAAACCGCGACAAAAGAGACCGCATTTTACTTATTTCCTTATTTATTTAAGAGTGATGCGTTTTTAATTCATTAAAAACTAAAAAATGTAAATATGACACGGATTAATGAAATGCTTATGTTTCGATAATGGATCGGTTGTGGTTCGGGCCGAATCACACCATCACAGTATATTATAAATGTGAAAGTTTATGAATATGTTTAGATGTTTGTTACTAAATGACGGGGTAACAACTGGATGGATTGAGCTGAAACTTGGCATGCAAGTAGACCAAGTCCTGTATTGAAACATAGGACTTCATATACCCGTAAATAGTTCCCTTGGGACAGTGATGGGAACAAGGCGGGCAAAGCCGCGCGTAAATGTATGTCCTTTACAATTTTCAAGCGTGATGTAAAGGGGTACCTATCTTTTTTATTCTTTAACTGATATGCAGTTGACTTTCAGTAGTGTCAGACCCACCCGAAGTCACAAACCCGCCAAGTCCGACCCTCTCAAGGTGGTCCGGGCCAAGAGACCTGGTTCAATCCCAGGCACCCCGGCCCCCACCTAGGCCGACCCTCTCAAGGTGGTCCGGGCCAGCGACCTGGTTAGATCCCAGGGAACGCCACGGCCCACACCTAGTTCGACCCTATCAAGCTGGTCCCGGTTAAACGACCTGGTTCGACCCCAGGGGACGCCACGGCCCCCACCGGGTCCGATTTTTGCAACAGTCAGTAAGACTTGCAAGTTTGTCAGCTTCAAAAAAAAATCATACAAAAGGCGAACATTTTTCTAATAAGAATTTGAAAATGCTTCAAAAAAAATAAAATTCAGTTATTGCGAGTATCATATGACTCGTAATAGGGATGACGACTGAGTTAAAACTATATAATTCTATTTAGTCCGTCAGTTAGATTATGGAAAAATATGGGACACGTATTTTTTGGTTTGTCAAAATATTAAAAATCGACAAAGTTATAGATCATCAAACTTCTGGAGTGGGGGCTTGTGACGTCACTCCTAGGTGAAAATTGTACCTAGAAGTGACGTCACTCGAAACTTCTAAGCACTCTATCTTCGTCATTTTTTGTTTGTCAAACAAATGAAAAAATACGTGTACAATATTTTCTAATAATCTAACTGACGGACTTAACAGTTTTTTTTAGTCGTCTCGCCCATTAGACACTTAAATACAATATAAGTACACACGTAAACATTAACATTACAATTACACTACAACATTAAGGCAACCAAAGCTTTTATTTTAGTTGTTGTTAAATTGCATTTGCATAAATAAAATAGTATGTATTAGCTCCCTCGGTATAGAATATAGGATATTTTTTACTTTATTTTTTTTATATCTGAATATATACTTTGAGATGATAATAAAAAAAACCTTGATTGATGAAGAGAATATTATAAAATTTTGCGGGTTTGTATGTTTTTATTGTTACAAATTAATATCTAATATAAACGTAATTTCACGAGAACAGGTATTTTCAGTACTTTTGGCGAAGGCTGTATTTGTAAAGAAATAAAGACGACCTACGTTCATAATGACCAAAAGTGCACTCCAAGGGAAACTGGAAAAGAAGGGTGATGATGATATAAAGATAAATGGAATACCTTGTATGCCGATGAAACAAACTTTCCCCGGAGACTTTTAATTATTTACAATACCTAAATAAAACGCCCCTTTTACATTTTAACGCAAAGTTCTTATTCGTGAGTAGAGACCGGATTTGAAGTAGCGATCTCAATATTAATATGGATATGACTGGTATAATTTATTATTTTTTCTACACACAAAAATAACGGAACACAGAACAAAAAAGTAAAAACCTTTTTGGAAGCTTTTGTAAATATTGGGCAAAAAATATATTGATACTAAATAAAAACATTGTTTGTTAATTTTTGAAACAGTTTATTTTTTTAAGTTCTTCTTCTTTAATATTTCTTCTGCACAATGCACAGTAAAAATTAAGACCTTATATAACCAACATGACATGTATTTAAAAAATTGCACTAGTCCTATCCATATTAATATTGAGATCGCTACTTCAAATCCGGTCTCTATTCGTGAGTATAATTTCCAAAAAAACATTATTTTATAAGCTTGCAGCAGCTTGAATAACAACTTTTATCGAAATGTGGGTTGTGAATACAAAAACGATTTTTTGGTAACGCAGTGGACTCTAAATTGGAGCCGACGTGGGGACTGGTACTTAACACAGTGGTAATTCGAGTATGGAATTGGACATTTTTGTTGAGACCAACGTAAAACTGCACTAAAAATATTACGAGACATCTGCAATGTTGTAAAAGTGTCTATAAACTTTCATCTCCATTTTAGGCACTAAAAATAAGTTTGGCCCTTTTAACAAAACTCCTTAAACTAGTAGGTAAAGTTTACACACGTGAATGCTACGCCAATTGTCACTGTTCTTAATTTAGCAGTGTAATCTTAATTCGTTAGCAGTCGTGTTCCCGAAGTACTTCCGATTTGTACTACACGGATAAATTAAAAACAGTGGCGCGTGGCGTAACATTCCCTTATGGTGACTGTATCATAAACACTTACAATTCGCTTGTTGACTCGATTTTTTTTCTGTCGTAAATCGATTCTACTATTTGTGAGGAACAAATACCTATGTGACACCTAATACATTTCTATAAGTATAACAGCCACAAATAGTAATCAAAAGTAGCAGATCGCACTGAGCATTGAAAACGCTCTATACAAAACGGGTCCTCCCTATGACGTCATCACTTCTATCGCTGTACTAAGTTGTATGAAATAAATAGCATTTTGCCATTTTGAGCACGTAAAATTGCGTTTAAGCACATAGTTGTCATACATTTATTTTTTCAGTGTTATTTAAGCATTCCGAAATTGACTTTAATTTTTCTTTAAGACGATAAAAAAAATATCGTTTTTTTTAAACTTTGTGGTCTCATAACTTTATATTTTTTATACATTTTTGGTTTATTTCTTTTGTGTTAAGCTGCGTACTGACCAACGTTACGAGGTGTAATGTAACATTCGCATCGAGCATGTTACGCATCGAGCAAGTTACGCAGTGTTCTAAAATCGGCGTAACATACTCGTTTAAACTCTGTGCTCCATATTCGCCCTACTCTCAGTCAAGATGTCCGACAACGAGGTTGTGTTAGGTTGGGATCTTTGATTCTACTATAGTACATTGTGCATTGTGCATTGGTAGTAAGAAGGGGATTACTAACGAGAGTCTATTTGGAGCCCGACGCCGTAGGCGGAGGGCTTTTAATGACTTGAGTTTGTAATCCCCTTACTGCCCGTAAATACCTACACACAATGTTTTTCATCACATTTGCGAGGGAAAAAAATTAGACAAAAATCAAATTATTTACAACTTTTTCAATATAGTCTTCCATAGATAATGCTAAGAACTGTGGTTAGTTTTCAAACTAGACAGGTAATACCGCCAGATTGTACCAATTTTCAAAATAAATTTTTCAATAAGTTTATTTAATTGCATTAAAATAATTAATAAAAATATTACTGAAATAATAGTACATTGTTGTAAAGGCCGGAAAGTAAGCATTAGATGGGCGAGTGAGTTTTTTCTTAAATAAGTAAATTTTGATTAATGACAAATATATGTTTATAAATGTAGTTAGATTATATCTGATACTTATGTATAATTGATGTATTAATGTTAGGTTTTTATGTGTAAGTATTCAAAACTTGTCCTATTTTCTTTGTGTAAGTAAATAATATAATAATAATATATAATAATATATTTTATTCCAAAAACATCTTTTACAAATTTTCTTAATTCTAGAACTCTACTCCCTAAATAGGCTAAAGCCTGTGCTATAGGATAAGCAGTGCTCCTCCCCCTTAACATAGTTGATGTTATGAACATAAGTTTGTTTAAAAACAGGAAATTATAACAATAAACTTAAACTTAAATACCTAAAAACTCTTAACTATGTGTGTGTGTGTGCGTGTGTGTGTGTGTGTGTGTGTGTGTGTGTGTGTGTGTATTGCTATACTCACATATTTTATGTCGTACATATAATGTGGACTTTGTAGCTACGTTTTTTTTTTTTTTTCACTTTTTTATTTTTATTTCTTGTTTTATCTTTACTTATTTCTATTATATTGTTACTACCAGAATAGCTTCAGTTTCATCATAATTTTTATTTAGCAACCATGTAGTGACGGCTTCTTTACAAGCAATTTTAGACATCGGATAAATGTGTAGTGTTTTATTTAGTTTGTTATATATGTAAGGCCCATTGAAATTTATAAATGATTTGATGAATTTAGTTTTGAAATTAGTATCTCTCATTCCTATATATTGAGGTCTACGAGTATTTTGTGAATTTTCTTCATTATAAATATGTTCGTTGTGAAATCTAAGTGTAGTGGAAAGGATAAAGAGTTGTCTGACAGTCAAAGTTTTTGTTTTTATGTATAAATTTTCGGTAGAGAAGGTAAAAGGCAAAAAATGCATGACCTTTAAGACTGCACGTTGCGCAATTTCTAAAGTGATCAATGAAGTTTTGGGTGCACCTCCCCAAGCCGTGATGCAATACGTAGTGATTGACTGGCAAAGCGCAAGGTATACACGTCTCAGAAGCAAGCTATCAGCAACGTGTCTTAAATTTTTAAATACATATATAAGTTTCCGGACTCGCTTACTAACTATATTAATATGTGACTTAAAATTCAAGAACGAGTCAATAGTTACACCAAGATATTTTATAGTTTCAGCTCTAACCAGCGGACAACATGTGTCACAATTTGTTCTCGATTCATCGCAGCTATGCACAGATAGCGTGAGAGTGTTAGAGGGTTGACCAGGAAGTCTGATTGAGTGAGTCAAGTACTTCGTTTTATCAACATTTAGCGTCAGTAAGTTCCCGGCCAGCCATGCAGTTACCTTATTTATTCCGCTCTGCGCTGAATCGAAGACATCTTCCCATGAGTTTCCAGAAAATATAAGCGCTGTGTCATCAGCATAGGACATGATAATACCATTTTGAATCCCTAGTTGACAAAGATCGTTGATATACACCAGGAACAGCGTTGGACCTAGTATACTGCCTTGTGGCACGCCATATTCAATAGGTAAATCAGAGCTCCTAACACCTCCCAGTGAAACACATTGACATCTGTTACTTAAATAGTCTTTGAGTATTGCAAATGCACTGTCTCTGACGCCGATTGCTTCTAGCTTTTTCAAAAGAATAGGTATGGAGACAGTGTCAAAAGCCTTGGCTAAGTCCAGGAACACTGAAAGACATTTCTTGCCATTGTCAAGGCTATTGGCTATATATTTAGTGAGTTCTAGAACTGCATCCTCCGTTGATTTTCCTGATCTGAAACCATATTGATTCGGTGCCAAAATACTATATTCCTCCAAATAGGACCTCAACCTCTTATTTATTATTCGTTCTAGGATCTTTGAAATTGCAGGCAGGATAGAAATAGGGCGATAGTTGCTGGGGATACTCTTATTACCCTTATTAAATGATTCAAGTTTGTTAGTTTGTCTATCTTCTGTGGTATTAGTTACTCTTTCTCATCTGCTCAAAGGTTAGCTGGAAGAGATCCCTTACAGGGATAAGCTCGCCTTTGTACATAACCATTGATTTTTGTACTGCTTCTATGTGATTTTATGTGCAATAAAGTGTTTACATACATACATAAAAACGTTAAAATAAATACCATTCCCCCCCTATTATCTTCGAAGTTACTGAACAGAAAAATCTGTAATAATTACCAATTATTAATGTCATCCTAAATATTACAGGAAAAATATAACGGTTTTTCTAACTTGCACCGTTTTTTAGGAATTTGCAAAAATCGTAACACATACTTATTTGCTCCTACTAAACTAACCACCTTATAGTTTTTCTTGAACTATTCATGAATCTACTTATGAGTTTGTACGGAACCCTCGGTGCCCGAATCCGACTCGCACTTTTTTTTTAATTTTGCTAATTACTAGTGCGACAGTGGCTGTATGAAGATGTGTAGAAGTCGCGTGACGTGCTGCGGCACAGTTCGCGATCTGATTGGTCTATTATAATGTCACTGAGGTATACGGCGTGCTCTCATTGGCTGTTATATACTGACCAACAATGTTATTTCTGTCGTGCCTGATTACATTGTTGGCTTGTCTCATACACTGTCCAAGAACCCACCGTTTTGCGGCCTGAATTCTGACCATCTATTGCTAGCTTCCCTAGCAGTCAGTGGCGTGAAAAATAAATTATTTGAAATATACCATATGAAGTTTTTATATACACTAAAATTGGTTTTGTAGCCAATTTTTGAAGATGGGAAATAAAATAAGCCTTGGCAAATTTGTAACCTCCTTAGTCTGAAATGACGTACGGGTAGGTTCTACATTTTAAAACTACTCTCATAACTCCCTCGGGAGTTATAGATTTTCATATAGTTTTTCCTCCCATGGGAGTTATAGATTTTTGTATCCCACGGGAGGTAAATCGGCTCGAGCTGGTCTATAAGCCCGCGTACACACTTT
This sequence comes from Eudemis profundana, assembly GCA_947034925.1. Taxonomy (NCBI): domain Eukaryota; kingdom Metazoa; phylum Arthropoda; class Insecta; order Lepidoptera; family Tortricidae; genus Eudemis; species Eudemis profundana. The sequence goes on from OX344802.1 coordinate 25,575,548, forward strand.
ACGAGCAAGTGTGATGAAAAATTATTGTTTAATACAAATTAAGAAGAAAAAACGTTATTGGATATCAAACTTATTTCAAAACACAGACGTATCTGGTGGGTGTCATTGATATATTAAAAAACCAAATGATTACTGCATGCGCTCGTGACGACTTGTTACAGCGTACTGACTGAACCGCGTAACACTCAAAGGATTCGCCAAAAAACCGACAGCCGGGTGGAGCACTCAAAGCGAGCAACGAGCGGCTCGTTGCTCGCTGATTTCCCCGTAACACTACGTACTGACTGCATAAATGCTCGCTGTGTAACATGTTACATTACACCTCGTAACGTTGGTCAGTACGCAGCTTTATGATAATTTAGTATTTTCCAATCCATGTGACTATATTATGTTGTAAAATTCAACAGTAGTCAACATTCGAATTGTCACTGTTCTTAATTTAGCAGTGTAATCATAATTCGTTAGCAGTCGTGTTCCCGAAGTACAGTCGCCATCAGATATATCTGAGCTGTCAGTGTACTCATAAATATCTGAACACGGCTCTAATGCTATGAAAATAGAGCCGTGTTCAGATATTTATGAGTAAACTGACAGCTCAGATATATCTGATGGTGACTGTACACCCGATTTGTACTACATGGATAAATTAAGAACAGTGGTCCGTGGCGTAACATTCCCTTATGGTGACTGTATCATAAACACTTACAATTTTTTTTTAAAAAGGGTTTATGATAATCATTATCACAGTAAGCGAAGGTAAACCTGCAGGTTAAAGCTTTTGCTTTAAGTATTATATTTCTTCACAGATTTCTGATCATTGCCTTTGAAGTAAAATTCTTCCGCAGGAAATTACTTTATTTTTGATCAAACGGTTGGCAGGTTTTTAATAAATTGCCTCTTAAATGGGAAAGAATTTTACTTTAATATTTTACAACTGTTCAAAAGAGAAAATCCGATGTCAAACTAAAAAAACCCGGGCAAGTATGAGTCGGACACACACCGAGGGTTCCGTAAAGATTTGTAAGTAGATACGTGAATAGTTCAAGAAAAACTGTATGGCGGTTTATTAAGTAGGAGCAAATAAGTTTGTGTTACGATTTTTGAAAATTTCTAAAAAACGGTGCAAGTTAGGAAAACTGTTATATTTTTCCTGTAATATTTAGGATGATATTAATAATATATAATTATTACAGATTTTTCTGTTTAGTAACTTCGAAGATAATAGGGGGAATGGTATTTTTTGAACGTGTTTCGTCCTAAATCAAAAAGTACATGATAAAGAAAATAAATAAAAATGATTTTCAAATCTACAAATTTAGGACCTTTCATTTAATACCCAACTTGATACAATAGCACAACTTAAAATTTTCGACCTCCCATTTTGGCCCCTTTAAAAAAAGTAAAAGATTTTTTTATGTCTAGTAGGCTCCCGAGCGTAGTGACTTTTAAAACTATTCCAAATTTAAATCGATAGCGGCAGTAGTTCCTAACACAGACTGTCACAGACAGACAGACGGACAGAGTCGCACCATAAGGGTTCCTTTTTTACCATTTTGGTACGGAAGCCTAAATTAATTTGATACGATTTTGAATCTTATTTTACAGTCAAGACGCGAAACGTATATACATTTCTAGACGTGACTGAACACGACAATGCCTGTGAGGAGATACAGCAATATTGAATTCTCCATATTTGCTCTTCGAATCATATCCCATAGAGCCTAAATAATCTATTGATTAAAGCACACATAATCCTACTGCAAAGCTTCTTTTTCAGAGCCTCGGTATAATTTGTAGACACCATTATGTGTCTACAAATTATATTTACCAATATATGCTCTTATGTTTAAGAATTTTATGATATGTATTTGTTTTGGAATGTATAATAATATGTTGATGATTTATTGGTTAGCTTGTGACGACGCAAAAGTGATTGAAAAATCCTACTTGAATAAATGATATTTTATCTTATCTTATCAGCTCGGCACTGAAACGGCTTAGCTTGAGCCGCTCAGAATTCTTTGTAAGAAACTCCATACTGTAACGTGTGTACGGCCTAAGTAGACGCTCTCGTCGGGGCGTGCAGCGGGGCGGGGCGTGCGGCGTTCATGCTAAACGTAAACAAAATGTATGTGAGCGTCCTGAGTGCACGCTGCACTAAATCCATACACGCTGCCCGCCACGCTGTGCGCCCGGCCGGACGCGACGCTGGACGCTCGACACTCAGGTGTCTGTGCAGTATATGGCCATGTACGTTAGTTTTCATACGTACCGGCGTAAGCTAACGTACATGGCCGTACACTTTGCCGCTGGGTACCCGGCGCCGGCTACTCGGCAACCGGGACGTGTGAAAAGGCACTTACACTTATCGGAACCGGCACGGCAACGTCTCACTACTCACGGTTACCGCGCTTGCGGCTCGCCGCTGTCTGAGAAATTCTGAGTTTCCTAATTAACTACAATACTAATATACTTTATTGAACACTAGATACGCTACAAAAGGTACATACCATAATAATAAAATTAAAACGACAGACTAAAGCCGGTCTAAAAAATCTTCCAGACTTCCTTTGCAACATTGATTCTGTGACCCAAAGCAAAAACAATCTCTTTTCAAGAAAACATCTCCTTAACAGGAAAATTATTTCCAGTTCACTCTCTATTTTGCGTCAATCCACGACAGTTGGTTATTTATTTTAGAGTACGATTTGAAAATAAAACTTAAAATATCTTTTGGCCGGGGCTCGCATGGAAACCTGAGCTTAGACATACTTAAAAGCAATTTCATATCGGCCATAAAGCGCACAGCGGTAAAACATCGCGCCTGCTTTTATTGCGTCGCGTTAAAAAACCATTTACAATGTATTACGACGCATAATAACTATTAATCTGGCTTGAATGCGCCTGCGTGCCTGCGTCTACTAAAGCCTAATATTGTTATCACAAGTATTACTCGTATCGTGGGTACTTTTACGTGACTCCTCGACCAGCGCTGCAGTGTTGATCAATTGTGGCACTTCACACCATTAACCTCCGTTCTCAAAGGGGGGCTGATGTGGCGACACTGCCACCTAGCGACACTAGTTGGAAAAAGAAGATAGTAACAGCAATTTAACGACAGATGGCGTTTATATCAACGCCCATACAAACGGCACAATTCCCATACCATTCTGCATCGCACTATAGACGTGTTTATAACGCTAACACTACATATACCACTTCCAACCAACTTCCTTTGGACTTCATTCCCCAGGCTGAAGAATCTCTCTTTTGTCCTCTCTTCCACACAGCCCTTAACATTAGCGTTTAGGGCAGAGGTCCATTGAGTATAGGAAATTAGAGGTTCTTTGGGCAGTGAATTGTTGTGAGTAAGTCGTCGTCTGTATTGCATACGTTTTGTATCAGAAAAATATACTGTGTCAACTGCTGGAAGCATTAAGATTTGTACTAGTCAAGATCACTCTTCTTGGTCGATTTGCACTGACGCACTGGCACATGGCCATAGCTCGCTGAGTGACCTTAAATTTGCGTACCAGCCCTACCGTGAGCGACCACGTTTCGGCTCCGTATGTCAAGACTGGTAGGACGCACTGACTCTTGTCTTCAGACATTGTGGAATCGACGACGAGAAGATTCGACGTAACACACACACACATTGTACATTCGAGTCGTGGTACATTTGGTATACTTCTCGTTAACTAGAAAAATAATTTTGTGTTGTGCATTTCGGTTTTGTTGGGGGATGTAGTTCAAACCTAATCTAACCTCCTTTTTTTGATAGTAGTTCGTTTTTACTAACCAGGACGCAGTTTACTAACCAAATCTTCTTTATCGGGTAAAAATGTGCTATGGGGACTCTTCTGTGTTGCTGGCGTAATCGGTGGCATTCGGCGCCGAAGGCGTAATCACTATCGGTGCGGTTATCAGGAAAACGTGCCCCGAAATTATATGTCGCCGGCACACATAGACGCCCATTTGCCAAAAATGTGTGTTCGAAATTCAATGGCATTGTGGTTGAATTTTAGTTGGTAAGAGAAATAAAAGTTATACTCGTGCTCACACAAATATTTGCCTGGATTTGAACCCGTCGCCGAAGCTAAACGTGTAATGGCGGCATTAAGACGAGCGCCGCATCCAAAAGGAGTCATCAAAACGGGCATGTCGCAGGCCGGCGCGGATTCACGTCGAAATTAACTTACAATGACAAACTTTTAATTCTGCCGCTTCATTTAACGCCACTTTTCATACTTCGTGCCGAAAGGTCCCATTCTGGCAGAAAAACATGGCGGTTACATCTGTCTGGAGAACCCGCTGCTGTCGTTTTAAAATCGCATTAGAGGCCCAATGGGCCAACGGCAATTAACCAAGTCGTTACAATCTCCCCAGTTTGCAATCTAATTTCAGTTAAGAACGTGACATTAGTAGAAGAACGTAACCGCCTATTGTCTCTATGGAGTTATCATACTTATGTCGTTTTTGCTGCGGGTGAGGTTTGTGGGCAATTGAACCCTCGTCGCAGCGCTAATTCTATTTCAAATGTATGCTGATGCTTCTATTAGGTATTAATTCTTGACATATACTAACTATTGTGACTGAGAAACTGCTTACAGTGTTGTCCTAAGTATTTAAGAAGCAGCCCTAGTTTTATATTATGTCAATAAATTCGACGCGCGATAGCACGTCTGAGAGCGCTCCATACTGGAGCATTCTTACGCACTCTTATTTCTTTGCTTGTAGTGCGTTCGTACACGGCGCGCACACATTCAAGCGCGCGATGTCGCTTTTGTAGGAAGAAAAATTACTGCTGTTATACTGTGTCTTGACTCCGATTCCTGTCGCTTTGGTTTTGGTGCCTGGAAAAAAAAGCATTATGACATGACTTTAATTAATAATTGTTTTAACCAATACGTTCGGGCTTTTAGATTATGAAACACAAAGATCTGACGCAGACGTAAAAGCAAGTTGTTTGTAGGTAAGTTACTCGTAAAATAAACAAAATTTTACACAAAAGCCAACACCGAAAAGGCGTCTCTGTTTGCAAATTCCTTGGGCCCAATAGATGTTTCCGAAGTAAACACCAAAATAGGTTTACGTTTTATTTCCGATTGATAGACTGGTCTGGCCTAAATCAACAGACGGAGCAATTTTTCGGTTTACTGGTTAAGAGGGCTTACACGTTTAATACTCTCATCGATAGGCCATTTTAAGTATGACAAAATCAAAGTTCTTTATTCTTCAATTTAGCCATATTAAACTACCTGTAAAGTAAATTTCATGAAAATCAGTCTCGTAGTTTTTGCGTAATGCGCGCCCAAACATAGTCTACTATTTGATTATAATATATTTAGATAAAGTAGATACATAGATTCAGACGAGGCTTGATCATTTTGACGTTTTCGCATCTTGCATCTTCAATATATATTGTTTAATATTTGTATGGTGTAGCGTTCAGTACTAAGGATATCAGGAATAAAGGAATGAAACACAGTTTGTACAGTAGGTACCCGGGCCGGTTGATTGACAGCGACCATCTTGCTCCACGTCTAGTCTGACACTGACACTAGGAACCAACCAACCGTCCGTATACATTTATTTATATATAATATATATATTACCAATCTGTCAATACACATTACGTAGACACCACATCTCTCCCTTTTTTTCAAGTGTTTATTTTACAGGCAGGTATTTATAATTAGGTTTATTATCACATTAATAGATTTTGTTTTATTTTGTTATTTACTGTACATATTGATGAATACGATACCGATTCTTACTAAGATAATTTATGTCGAGCTAATGGGGGTTTTAGTTGTCGGTTCGCTACCCCTAGCCCAGCTAAGAAGACTCCGACAAGAAACTTAGCTGAGCCCGACCATGGTCGGAGTGAATTTAATCCAGGATATTCGGATCCTGGGCAATCGGGTCGCGGGCCCTTATGTTATGGTGTCGCGAGGAGGTCGCCCTCGTCGGCGGGGTCTTGTATACTGTAGACTGCATGTTGTTACGTCACTTGTAATCTGACTCTGATCCATGCGTATTGTAAGTTTTAAATGTGGTGAATGTTCACTTATTAATCTTTTAATTCCATCTGATGCTATGTATTTTCCAAGTTATATCCATGTATTTCAGACAGAATAAAGTATTTATTGAAATTAATTTGTTTTTCTTAAATGTTAATATTCTTCCTGATTACTCTCAATACGATTCCCGTGCTTTCCTTCCTTCTTTTTCCTCAATTTTACTTCTCCAATTTGTGTGTCTTTATCTGGGACATGTAGTCCATATTCACTAATTTAGGTGATTTTACTTGCATGTAATTTTCCCCGGTGGGACAATCCATTTTGAACCGTCAATTAACACTTTGGAAAAGTTTCCTGATAAATTAATCACAATAACAACAAAACTATTGAAAATCTTTTGACTCAAAACATTATAGTGCTATAACGATATCATTAGACTATCTCACAAGGTATCAGACAGTGTCAGCATCGCGTTAAAACAAGAAAATGCTGCCAGCATCTATGGCACCATGCCACTAGGGCCCTTATTACATAGATATAATTTATTATCATTATTCTTTAAACTTAATTTCCGAATACAAGAAAGTACGCATTCTCCCCTAATCTACCCTTGGGATAAACAGAGATATTGTAGGTGCGACATTTAAATTTACCGCTTGTTCAAAATAATTAATCACTAATAAGTAATATAGCTTAATGTATTCTTAGCTTTATTGTTATTTATTCTTATTTTGTTATTGAATAGAAGTAACACAATATCGCAAGGTGCAATTATTGTTAACGAGTAACATAAATATCTAGGATAATATAACTAGATAGATAGTTCCAAGCTATGTGGCGCCATTTGGGCCGCTTTCTATATTACCAATTTAAGCTGATTTCCACTATGTCCTGGTAGGTGTAGACTGTTTGTATGGGAACAGTAGCGACCCCTATCGGAGCTTTTCCAAACTATCTACCTGGTTCATTAGCTTTACTGGTTAAGTCTGAAGATTGTTATGGTAGATCTTAATAGATGTCGCTCACACAGGGTCTATATAAACCTAAGCTGGTATATGACCAGCCTCTTCTACTATAAATCTGTTAGCACGTACGGTCATCAATAATAATTGTAAGCTCCTTCATTAAAATTAGTATATTGTCAAGTTTGCTTTTACTTTACTCGCCCAGCGGTCTCCATCCCAACAATTTTACATATCGTTCAGAAAACACTCTTTTTGTATATCGTTTACTCATTAATAATAGGTATGTTTATTTCCTGAGATTTCATGAAACAAAACATTTTCATGGTTTTCTGATATTAAAAATGTCTAAGACCTTAGACCACTTATTGAACTTACTTTGGTTCAAGGTCACCTAGCGTATATTAAATTATTCCCTATTATCATTTATCGTAACTGAAACTGAACAACCTCATATTGAATTATTTACTCTAGTTTTAGTATATATGTATATATATATATATATTTTTATTACTGATTATTTATGCTATCTTAAATAGTAGGTACATAAATAGCATTAGTAACAAGTGTATAGGTAAGTACTGTTTAGGTTGTCATTTCTTATCATAAAACTGCCTTTGAGCCAGGGACTGTTTTCGTTACGTTATAAGCGGTACGGTACCGCTATAGAATATCGGTACCGTAATGATATAAAGGTAGACTATATCGGTTGAAATAGTTTGTTCCTGTACCGCTTTATACTGCTACGTACCGCTAATGTTGAAAGCGGTACTTATACCTTTATTATTACGGTACCCAACCTATATTATTTCATGACATTCACACGACATTTTTCGCTCTCATATTTTACGATGTAGGTAGGTAGATACTTGCTTTGCTCGATCTTGATCCAAGCTCACGCTCTTGATAGCAAGCGGCGCGCGCGCGCGGCGATAAAATAAAGCCGTCAAATAAACAGTGAATAAGTAAAAAATGTGCCGAACTGAACAATATCTAACTAAGCGCTGATTGGTTGACGACGCTCGGCAGCACACACATAAATCTCAAACGGTACCTTTTTAAAACGGTTAAGGTACCGAAAGAAAATTACCGTACCGTTATTTCGATACCATATCATTTCGGCTGCGCTACCGAAATCATACCGAAATAAACGGTATGACGTCATACCGCTTTCAAACGCTACCTTCATTTTTCGGTTATGCAGTCCCTGCTTTGAGCTCTCGTTATTTCGGGGTAGGTTAAGAAAGACTAATTTTCCCTGTCTAGAATGCATCACTGCAAGTTGAATTACCCACAGGTCAGACTTTGTGCCTTGCCTTTTCTAAACCTCTTAACTCTTGAAACAACGAGTACGGACTTGTATCGCGTCGCGCCTAGCGCTTTCACTCATTGTGATATCAAGCTGTTACAGAAACAGATATGTTTTCTAGTTGTTTATGTAGGTATATTGCACTAATAATGCATCTTACATTGAAGGCTAATAAAGTTATAATGACTCGTATTTTAGCAATAATAATTATATCAATAAGCTACTGAACATTTCCAGTCAATTCTTTTAAGTTATTATATTTATAAGAACTGACTTATATGCTTTACTGATGAGCGCGGCCTGCCTGAGTAATGATTTAGTATTATTACATTTAAATTGATTTAAGCAGACTTTGACTAAATATAATAATCATAATACTATGTAGACAACACGTCATCGTAATATATGTCGTTTTTTTTTTAACTCACTTTTTAGGCAAATCTGGTTCATTTACGTTAATGTTTGAAATACTGCCATTAATTAGATTCCAGTGATTTTGTAAATCTTACAATAAATTCATCAATAAATCATAAATAATAATCGTGATAATCATCATCATCATCATCATCATCATCATCATCATCATCGTCATCATCGTCATCATCGTTATCATCGGCATCATCGTCATCTTCGTCATCATCATCATCGTCATCATAGCCCTCATCATCATCATCATCATCATCATCATCATCATCATCATCATCATCATCATCATCATCATCATCATCATCATCATCATCATCATCATCATCATCATCATCATCATCATGATCGTCATCGTCATCATCATCATCATCGTCATCATCATCTTCATCATCATCGTCATCATCATCATCAACGTCATCCACCTCATCCACGTCATCAACGTCATCAACGTCATCCACGTCATCTACGTCATCCACGTCATCTACGTCATCCACGTCATCCACGTCATCTACGTCATCCACGTCATCTACGTCATCCACGTCATCAACGTCATCCACGTCATCTACGTCATCCACGTCATCTACGTCATCCACGTCATCAACGTCATCCACGTCATCAACGTCATCCACGTCATCAACGTCATCCACGTCATCCACGTCATCCACGTCATCAACGTCATCCACGTCATCCACGTCATCAACGTCATCAACGTCATCCACGTCATCCACGTCATCAACGTCAAGGGCATAACCCTTTGTGGAGCCTCGCTCCTTTGTGGAGTCAAGCTCCTTTGTGCATTCACAACTTAATGTAGGGACACAAACCCTTTGTGGAGCCTAGCTCCTTTGTGGAGTCAAGCTCCTTTGTGGATTCACAACTTAATGTAGGGACACAAACCCTTTGTGGAGTCACGCTCCTTTGTGGAGTCAAGCTCCTTTGTGGATTCACAATTTAATGTAGGGACACAACCACTTCGTGGAGCCACGCTCCCCTTTTTTTTTTTTTTTTTTCATTGTTAATCTCAAATGTAAACCTTTAAAGTTTTTCTGACAATTCAAAACTATTATTTGTGACTATATTTCACGGTGTTGACTGTCTCGCAGTGCAAGTGCCTCTCTTATGTTCGGAGATCACAATTAATCTAAGACTTATGTACCAATACAGCAATGATTAGTTAAGTAAGAGACTGGCAACTTGTTCGTGGCCTATGGCAATTAAGCCTACACAGCAAGTCACATGCTTGCTATTACGCGCATCCAACAAATGGATCGCCGCGCATCCCCCTGGCCTACACTCCGGTCTGCGGTAGACCCGACCTCCACTGGGGCTAGCCGCGCACTGCGCGCTCACGGACTACTCAAGAGCAGACACCGACTTCTACCAAGCTACAGCTACGATCTAGCCTCTAGTATAGTCGACCAACCGAACCAAGCACCATCTCTAACTCAGCAACTGATAAAAATCATAAAACAATATTATTGTTTCAATTATCATCCCGATTTTCCTTTTCTACAGTAATGTCAATAGGTATTTGGCTTTCAGGCATTTTTCGCAGCCTATCGTGTGCGTACTTATAGGTGTATCTAGAGTTTAGTACTTTCAAAACAAAACACCACTTTGTGACATCAAATGGACCTTTGAATTTGGGGTGAACTTTATCTAAACGTTCCTTTCTCATTTTCTATATCAAAATAAAATTCACTAACTAGAGTTCAAGTACCCATTACAACCAAACATTTTTCAAAACTAAAATATCAAGGTAAGTACCTCTTTCGTCCGGCTATCACCGTAGTACTGGACATAAATCCAACCCGGTGATTCTATGCGATATACCCGATCACCACTGAGATCATAATGACTCCAAAGGACACTTTCTTGATTACCAAATTAAAAAATCAAACAAATTGTACTATACGGAGCGTTATTGTTATTTTATTGAATCGTAAACACAACCACAAACATGTTTAATGAAGTATCTGGTTATTGTTGTTATTATACGGAAACTTCCGAATTACTAAAATTAACGGATATTTGTCTCAAGACAATTTTTTTTAGCACATCGCGATATTTTCAATCACTAGAATTTATTAACAACCTCCAAATACCCAAACATCCAACCATCTTCACATACTGTACTTCTTCTATGTGAAAATAGAACGTCAAAATGTAACAGAGTCACGTATCTGTAAGAATAGGGTAATTTGATCTAATAAAAATAAATCATTCTAAAGTCGGGTTTTTCTCCCAAGGTTGCTAGTAAATAAATCTATATATTTATTTCCATCTCTTTAAATATCTTAAAATGTCAAAATCAATCATAATCTTTATTTGTTTAAAATAAGGAAATATGTTAGCACTTGTTGTTTTGACACCATAAAACTAGTTAAATTATCATTTACCCTCCATTTTTTCCAACGCTTGCTTGTGATTTTATTACAAAGACTTTATCTAACAATAAGTTAGCGCATAAACTTACGCGTCGCGGTTTGTCGAGTCTTTTACTTACTAAATACGAATGCATCAATCTCCTCTATGTAGGTACTTATCTTGAACAAAGCATTTAAATGTTTGTCGTTGGCATACGATGGTCTCATTTACTATTAGGTATAACCTATTGATCACTGATTTGTTTGCTATCATTTTTCTGCACGTAATTTACTCACAAATTCATCCTCGTCGCCATTGTAGCGTTCAGTACTAAGGATATCAGGAATAAAGGAATGAAACACAGTTTGTACAGTAGGTACCCGGGCCGGTTGATTGACAGCGACCATCTTGCTCCACGTCTAGTCTGACACTGACACTAGGAACCAACCAACCGTCCGTATACATTTATTTATATATAATATATATATTACCAATCTGTCAATACACATTACGTAGACACCACATATGGCAACTATCTTAGAATTAGAATTAGTTTCTCACTAGAGGTCCTTTCGATGCAAGTATGTCTACGGAAGCCGCGCGCGCCATCTAGCGTGGCCGTTTACATCAGTCAGTGCATGATAGACTGTCCTACGGTGTGCATGCTGTCTGCTTTTCGCCACCAAAAGACGCTCACTTTCACGAGGACTTTCCTTATATACTTTCTACCATTTGTGTGTGTGTGATTACGGTGTGTGGCAAAGCTAGTAAGACCTAGGCATAGCAGGAGCCCGGCGCTGGTGCTGTCAGTGCTGGAGTGGCTGCTTCATCTGAGTTCCAAAGGTGAGCGAACGATTCTTTCTCTTTGATTGTTGCCTTTGTTTTGGGTCTTACTTTCAACTTCATATTATTCTATACATAATTGTGGTTCATTCGACCGGATATATATATTAATTTGAACAAGAAAAATAGCTTGTGAAATACAGTGCATTTAGTACAAAATAGCATTCTTTCGTAGCCGTCTTTTACAAAGAATCAAGTGTTTTAACACTTCTATCTTTAGTACTGTAACATAGATATAAAGTTACGTTTTAATAATACAGTAAAAATATTAAACGTTAAAATTACATATTTGTCGAAATTGTAGTACGTATTATATTTTCATTCGCGGGTAGAAGTCGCCCGCTTCGCATTCCATAGTCTGTCGATGTTCGAGAAATAAGTTCTTTACGCGCTGTGCAATTCTTGTAACCACTTTCAATAGGGCGTAAGTGCGATACATTTTATAGTGTTCAACCTTAATACTGAGGAGTACAGTTCAGATTTCTATAGCACATTTATTTACGCTGTTAGTAGAAAAATAAAATTGATTTAAATTGTTGTAGATGATTCGTTTTTTTCGTCTATTTAGTGTGTTTATAAGCGTAAAACATGTCTGAAATTGATAAATCTAAGCGTGCGCTTGCGCTTAAACGTTTAAATGATGCATATGTTTGTGCAAAACGGTGTTTAACTAACCCCGAGTTAAAACCGCGTTTTAAGGTTCATGTAGACAGGTTGGAAGGTTTAGAAAAAATGTTTGATGAGAGTCATACAAAAATAGGCGCATCCATAACGGAGGCACAGGAACTCGCCGACTATGAGGAGACGAGACAAGGGTTTGACGAGACCGTCATTGATATTTTGGCGATTAGTTCTCAATTATTTCGCGACGAAATAAAATTGGTTTCTGACGGACATTCGGCGGCCTCGCGGGACTCGCGCGGCGGGTCCACGGGCAGCAACGTGCGCATGCCACGCCTTTCTATTCCTATTTTTGAAGGAGATTATAAATGTTGGGGAACGTTCTATGATTTGTACCGTACCTTGGTACACGAAAAAAGTGAAATTTCTAAAATTGAGAAATTTCAATACTTAGTCGCGTCTTTGAAAGGAGAACCGTTAAATTTAATAAAGGCTTTTCCTATTTCATCTGAAAACTATGATAGTGCGTATGAAACTTTAGTGAAGCGTTACCAAAACAAACGTCAGCTAGCCTTTCTAGCGTGGCATTCTATTACTACTGTAAAGTTACAAAATAACAATGCGCAAGCTTTTAGATCTTTGTTGGATACATTTCAAGAAAATTTAGCGATTTTAAAAACTTTAAATTTACCGACTGTTGAATGGGATTTCGTAATTTTTTATACATTGCTTTTGAAATTGGAACCTTCTGTTCGGAAAGAATTTGAAATGACGGTGACGTCGGAGGATATCCCGAGTTATCAATCATTAGAAGAGTTTGTAGAAAATTATTGCAAGGCTTTGGAGCACGCCGGAGCGAGTGTGGGTTCCGTTCCCGGTGGAAGCACCCGTCCGCCTGCCAACGCCACGCGTCACAACCACGCCGTGGCACCGTGGCAACGTTTCAAACAAACGACTTTAGTAGGGAATCAGCCGTCTCCTTCTCCTACTACCCCACCGCCCCCGCCTGGTCAATTCTGCGGTAAGAAACATTTTCTTGCGCACTGTCCGGAATTTCAAAACTTAACTGTTGATCAACGGTCACCCGTAGTGATGAATAAAAAACTGTGCTACAACTGTTTGCGCCCAGGCCATGCGGTGTCAAACTGTCCTTCCAAGAGTTCATGTCGGTCATGTGGTCACCGTCACCACTCCTTATTGCATGTCAACCGTAGTGTACAAAGTGAGAATAAACAACATCCTAGCAACCCCGGCACCACCTATAACGCTCTCGGTGTCCAGGGACTTTCTACTATCGCATCGTCGAATTCAACTGTCCTGCTGTCTACTGCTCGCGTAGATATTTTAGATAAATGGCGTGCCTTTCACGCCGTTCGAATTTTGCTCGACTCGGGTAGCCAGGCAAACTATATTACTCAGAGCCTAGCGCACCGACTAGGTTTAACTGTCTCGAGCACCGCCCCATCTGTTTTTGGTTTAGGCAACGCGTCTACGCATGTATTGGGTACCGTCCAATGCACTATCCGTCCTGAGAATCAACAGGGCAAAGAACTGTCTTTTGAAGCCATTGTCATATCGCGAATCTGTCACGACATGCCGTCAGTTACTGTGGAAACCAGTTTTTTGGAAAAATTAGGTTTCATCAAGCTCGCGGACCCTGATTTCTACTCTCCAGGGCCGATAGACATCCTTCTTGGTTCCGAACTGTGGAATGAAATCTTCCTGCAAGGTGTGATCCCTGGTGGGGATGAGCAACCTGTAGGGTTGAATACTGTCTTCGGTTGGGTCTTTTTGGGCCGCTCTCGTTGCCTTGAGAGCATCCCATCCCTATATTCCAATCTCTCGTCTGTCCAAACTCTCCACACATCAAACGCCGATTTAGATGACGACTTAAAACGGCTATGGGAGATCGAAGACGTTCGGCTCCCAGAGAAAATACTGTCGCCGGAGGATACAGCTTGTGAAGAGAGCTTCTCCTCGACCCATCAGCGCGACCCGGCATCGGGAAAATTTATTGTGGAACTGCCTTTCAGAAGTGCCGAGCCCGTGTACCGGAACATGCGTTCTATCGCTGTACGCCGTTTTATGAAATTAGAAGTACGTTTAACGAACGATGTCACTTTACGTACGGCCTATAATGACTTTATGCGAGACTACTTGGATAGTGGTCATATGTCAGAGGTGCCTTCTTCTGACACCAACTCTGACGATTCATATTACATACCCCACCACTGTGTGCAATCCCCTACGAGCGTGCCGTCGAAATTTCGTGTCGTTTTTGACGCTTCGGCTCGGGACGGGGAGGGGCTATCCTTAAATTATACACAGCTGACCGGACCGAAACTTCAAAAGGATATTTCAATTATCCTCATGCGCTTTCGTCTGCACACTGTGGTTTTCACGGCAGACATTCGGCAGATGTACCGAAATATCATCTTATCTGAGAGGCATCGAGACTTTCAGCGCATTGTGTGGCGCTTTCACCCTGACGACGAACTAAAAGACTACCGCCTAAATACTGTAACGTATGGGGTATCATCATCTCCGTTCTTGGCACTTCGTACAATTCAACAGCTGGCTGATACGGACGGTCAAGCCTTTCCTCTAGGGGCGAAAGCACTATCTACCGACACGTACGTTGATGACATTCCGACTGGTGCTGCGTCGATCAGTGAAGCGCTTGAATTGCAAGCCCAGCTGATTGATTTGCTGTCAAGGGGTGGCTTTGAGCTCCGAAAATGGTCAAGTAACCATCCCGATTTGCTGAGCCATTTGCCACCTGAGCATTGTGCGCCTAAAGCTGCTACGTCGTTCGATGCGGACTCTCAAGCTGTCGTAAAAGTACTTGGGTTGAACTGGGACTCCTCGTCTGACCAGCTCAAGTACAAGGTCAACCCGTCTCCAAATCAGTGCACGAAACGACAGATACTTTCAGAGCTTTCTCGTGTATTTGATCCATTAGGGCTGCTGTGCCCTGTTATCTTTCTGGCAAAATGTCTAATCCAACGTCTGTGGCTCTTGGGTTTAGACTGGGACCAGGAGCCCCCCGAAGAAATAATTGCTGTCTGGCGTCAATTTTCTACCCAACTGGGTAACTTATCAGGACCTGCCATACCACGACGGATCACCCACCCCCATGCGGTTGCTTATCACCTCCATGGGTTCGCCGACGCTTCTTTGTCTGGCTATGCTGCTGTCGTCTATCTGCAAGCCGAACTTGATGATGGGTCCTCTGTCACCCATTTGGTATGCGCAAAATCACGTGTGGCACCTACCAAGCGTATAAGTTTGCCTCGGTTGGAGCTTTGTGCAGCCGCACTACTTGCAGATTTGGTAGATTCGATTCTTCCTCATCTTTCTGAATTAATCAAAATCAAAAATGTCTATGCTTGGTCTGACTCGACGATAACCCTTTCTTGGATTGCGTCACATCCATCAAAATGGAAAATATTCGTTGGCAATCGTGTCGCAAAGATTCAGCGGAAGTTGCCATCCGCACAATGGAACTATATAAGCACCCATGATAATCCGGCCGATGCTGCCTCACGAGGTTTGCTTCCCGACGCTTTACTTGTTCACCCTCTCTGGTGGACAGGTCCGTCATTTCTGTCTCGCTCGTCCGAGCGTTGGCCGCAGTTACAAAATCCTCCTCTGTCAACTGACGCAAGTTTGGAATTGCGTCAAGAAGAGAAAAGGTCTGCTCTCGTTGTTGATAACGAGACTGACTCAATACAGCAGCTTTTACTCCGGTTTTCTTCTCTGAAGAAAATCCTGAGAGTAACTGCGACTGTGCTTAGATTCCTGAGTCTTTTGCGTAAGCAGAGAACATATTGTGATTCAATATGTGAACAAGAGCTCCATCAAGCACTACTTACTCTCGTAAAGTCGTGTCAGCAAGCTTGTTTTGAAAGGGAGATTCGTAATCTTAAAGAAAACAAGGCTTTAGCTAAGCCATTTAAAAAGTTATGTCCTTTCCTCTCAGATGACAATGTCCTGAGGGTTGGGGGGAGGCTTCGGCATTCTCATTTAGACTATGAAGCTAAACATCCTGCCATTTTGCCTTCTAATCATCGTCTCTCGTCGTTAATAATTGACGATGTCCATTCCAAATCGTTGCATTGTGGACCACAACTGGTTCAATTCCTGTTAGCTCAAAACTTTTGGATTCTCTCCGCTCGTCGTGCTATTGCAAAACGTCTCTCTCGTTGCATCCCGTGCTTTCGGGCTAAACCGGTGCCTTCACAACCCATCATGGGTGACCTTCCTAGCGTTAGGGTTACTGCTGTCAAAGCTTTTCAGCGCGTGGGTTGCGATTTCGCCGGACCCTTTCATGTTATTTTGGGCCGCCGTCGCCGTGGTGTGCGCCCCGAAAAGGTGTATCTCTGCCTTTTCGTTTGCCTGTCAAGCAAAGCGTTGCACCTCGAGATTGCTAATGATCTTTCCTCTGAATCTTTCATCGCCACCTTGCGCCGTTTTGTTGGCCGCAGAGGCTGGTGCTCTCTAATTCTCAGCGATTGTGGGACAAACTTCGTTGGTGCTAAAAACCAGCTATCAGATCTCATGAAAGGGGCTGCTGCCACTCAGGCGATTGAGTTTAAGACGGTGCCTCCGTCCTCCCCCCACTTTGGAGGGGTGTGGGAGGCCGGCGTTCGCTGTGTAAAGAGTCACCTAGCCAAGGTGGTCGGGACTCATCTCCTGACTTTGGAAGAGTTCCACACAGTGATAGTGCAAATAGAGGCCGTACTAAATTCTCGCCCTCTGTGTGCGGTCAGTAATGATCCAAATGACTTTTCCGTCCTAACACCAGGACATTTCTTGACCCTCTTTCCTTTAACTTATGTCCCAGACACTAACGATGATAAGGATAAACTTTCACTTTTGAATCAGTGGCAATTAGTACAGCGCTTGCACGCGGATTTCTGGAAACGGTGGCATCGTGATTATTTGAATACTCTAAATCAGAGGAACAAGTGGACTGACACCACTCGTGCTGTGAGTATTGGTGACCTTGTCCTCATCAAGGATGACAACCTTCGACCGTTACTGTGGTCGTTGGCACGCGTTGTTGACGTGCACCCCGGTCCTGACGGGGTCGTTCGTGTAGCAAGTCTCCGCACCGCAAATACCGATACCCGTGCAAGAGAATTGAAACGCCCGGTCGTCAAACTTTGCGTCCTTCCTGTCGGCGACAATTAATTCTTTCAAATTCTATTTTTTCGTGTTCTTTCTTTAAATATGTTCGTTTAACACCGTTTGGTAAAAACATTTCTTTCGCATCTTTAGCAACACAACCTTTTTTATATTGGTTTTATATTCTTCATTTTAACTGTCTTAATTAGGTATCAAGACTAACTATTAGTATTTTGTTAAAAGAATGCTATATTCTATTACATGTCACTGTCTATCTTTCAACTTTGTTTTCTGGAAATAACATTTCGCAGCGTGGGGCAGTATGTTTAATATTTGTATGGCAACTATCTTAGAATTAGAATTAGTTTCTCACTAGAGGTCCTTTCGATGCAAGTATGTCTACGGAAGCCGCGCGCGCCATCTAGCGTGGCCGTTTACATCAGTCAGTGCATGATAGACTGTCCTACGGTGTGCATGCTGTCTGCTTTTCGCCACCAAAAGACGCTCACTTTCACGAGGACTTTCCTTATATACTTTCTACCATTTGTGTGTGTGTGATTACGGTGTGTGGCAAAGCTAGTAAGACCTAGGCATAGCAGGAGCCCGGCGCTGGTGCTGTCAGTGCTGGAGTGGCTGCTTCATCTGAGTTCCAAAGGTGAGCGAACGATTCTTTCTCTTTGATTGTTGCCTTTGTTTTGGGTCTTACTTTCAACTTCATATTATTCTATACATATATTGAAATTATTTGTCATCTAAAAATGTTGCCTCGAACATAACTTTAAAGGCCTAGTTTCAGTAGTTTGGTGATTTTAGTCCGGTTCAAACAAATATACAGGGTGTCCCTAAAACCAACTTTGATACGATCAGGGCTGATAGACCAGCTCATAAGAACCTAGATTATGCAAATTTGACCTCAGTAAAAATCTCTTAGTTTTCGAGATATTGACGTTTTTGTAAAACTCGTGCTAAGTGATACCCTGACTCGGTGTTTTGAGTGTCATTGCTAAAATATCAAGTATTTTACAAATCTGTTTTTTGCTATGTGTTGCCAAATAACTATGCTATTGAACGTATTTTCTATTTTTGCTAATTTATTCATGCTGTGGACACAGTACAATAACAAAAAAAATTATTCGATTTTTTTCAAATTTCACCTCTGTCTTCGAACTAGCGTGGTGAAAAAAAAATGTACCAACATAACCTGGCACTCAACGTAAAAAAATTGCGCATTTATTGTAGTTTTTAAAACGGTATAAAATTTACTAAACACTGTAATAATTTTTGAAATAATGATATTTTGTTACAAAATTAACTGTCTGCCGCCGTCATCTCATACGATCCGGTTGAACTAAGTTTGCACCTGGCGTGCTTGACATCACATACAAATTAGGTGCAAACTTCACGTAATCGTCAATATCTCGAAAACTAAGAAATTTTTATGAGGTCGATTTTACTCATTCTCGTATTTTATGAGCTGGTTTATCAGCCCTGTTCACCATTTTGTAAAAGTCGCGAATTTTGATAGCCTGGATCAGTCTTTCGAATGTCATGACTTCAAATTTCAGTATTTTCTTAATCTGCTTTTTGTTAAACATTACTTAATAATTATGCTATCATACCTTTTCTGTTCGAAATTCAAATTCTGGTACGAAATTTAACCAATGGAATATTGTAGTATAAACTCCTTTTGAATTAAAATGCTATTATCTTAAAAACTACGGTGTCTAGTGTAAATTCTTACTATTTTAAACTACATTATTTTTTTTTATTTTAGCATGGTAAATTTGTTTTAAGTATTACGCGATTCAAATCCGAGGTCATATTTTGAATCACGTAAAATGTAATTTATTTTGATAAGGTATGATAGCATAATTATTAAGTAATATTTAAAACAAAAAGCAGATTAAGAAAATACTGAAATTTGAAGTCATGACATTCGAAAGACTGATCCAGGCTATCAAAATTAGCGACTTTTACAAAATGGCGAACAGGGCTGATAAATCAGCTCATAAAAAACGAGAATGAGTAAAATCGACCTCATAAAAATTTCTTAGTTTTCGAGATATTGACGATTACGTGAAGTTTGCACCTAATTTGTATGTGATGTCAAGCACACCAGGTGCAAACTTAGTTCAACCGGATCGTATGAGATGAAGGCGGCAGACAGTTAATTTTGTAACAAAATATCATTATTTCAAAAATTATTACAGTGTTTAGTAAATTTTATACCATTTTAGAAACTACAATAAATGCGCAATTTTTTTACGTTGAGTGCCAGGTTATGTTGGTTCATTTTTTTTTCACCACGCTAGTTCGAAGAGAGAGGTGAAATTTGAAAAAAATCGAATAATTTTTTTTTGTTATTGTACTGTGTCCACAGCATGAATAAATTAGCAAAAATAGAAAATACGTTCAATAGCATAGTTATTTGGCAACACATAGCAAAAAACAGATTTGTAAAATACTTGATATTTTAGCAATGACACTCAAAACACCGAGTCAGGGTATCACTTAGCACGAGTTTTACAAAAACGTCAATATCTCGAAAACTAAGAGATTTTTACTGAGGTCAAATTTGCATAATCTAGGTTCTTATGAGCTGGTCTATCAGCCCTGATCGTATCAAAGTTGGTTTTAGGGACACCCTGTATATGAACCGGACTCAAGCTGAGATATCGTTTTTACCCCATTGTATTCCACTAAACGCAATAAAAACAAATATGAGCCCCATCCCCGTTTAAAACTCACACACAACTATAATCCTTCAATCAGTTGATTGATCATTTCAAAACTTTCGTCATAGTCTTATTTGAAAACGTTTCGTCATTGTCATTGTCAAATAAACTTAGTTTTTGGGCGTGTTTTTTCGCTCACCCTTACAAATTTTCCAAGACCTCTTAAGAGGTTTATCTCTGTCTTTGGTGATTAGTTAGAAAGAAACAGAGAATTGAAACCTTTGACCCGTTGTAAGGTGCTTGGTAAATAGTATTTCTCGGAGAATATTGCGTTTAAGGGTTCTCTGCGAGCGAGGAGACGGTGTTATTGCAGCGGCGTGCCGAGAGCTTGGTTATTGAGTTATAAGTGTATCCCATCAAAAACATTACATGTAAAAAGATACAAGTCTCGCAACGCAGTTCTTCTATACCCAAAAAGTCCTAATTTACCCGTGGAGGATTCTTTATTTGAGACCTATAAAATGTGTTAATAGGCAAATCGGTAGAAATCGAGTTCTGTGGACTCCCCCGGTCCTGACTTGGTTATATCGATACCTTTAGACTCACGGGCGTAAACGCTGCAGGTTCTAATGGCGTTTACGCCCTTTAAGTCTAAAGGTATCGATATATGGGTCAACTGCAAGAAAAAAATTACCTTTTACTTTTTTGGAAAATCGTAACGAAACTGAGATTTTTTTCTCAGGTTCGTTACGATTTTCCCCTATATTGAGTTTGGGCGTAACGAAACTGAGAAATTCAAAATTTGTATGGAAAAGTTGGGCCATTTTTTACTTTTTTTAATTTCATAAATGAAAAGTGCTCATGATTCTGAGTAAAATGGTATAAGACACACCGTGATCAGACAAAAAAGTAAATAGTACATTACACAACTAGGGTGGTAATACAAAGAAAGGCCGAGATCGAAGATGTTTACGGTCCGAGCTGCAAGCTTGGGATATTAATATGCGATCGAGGGCTTTCTTCATTACCTCCCGTGTTGTGTACATCATTTTATGTCTACACTTGGCCAGAAAGCGGCTTTTTCCGTACGCGCAGCGTGCGGAAAAAGCCACTTTATGGCCAGGTGTGGCATAAAGGTTTTTTTTTTCTGCAAGCAACCCATATATAAACTGATAATGTTTAAAATTTGGAGCTTGTGGGTCTGCTAGAAGTACTTTAGAATAATGATAATCAGTTAGTGAGTGAGCTAGCGACAAAACTTTGACGTGCAATAGTTCATAAAGTACAAATTCAAATTGAATGTTATTGAGAATATATCGAAGTCGTATTATACCTACACTTTTTTCTTTTACCTCGATATATTTCTGTGACTAGGACCATTAGATCGTGTGACGTATGCCAGCGCCCTCCTGTCGTAAAAACTGTCTTGTTCGCCTTTCTGCCGGACTGCCGTCCGCCGGGCTCCGCTTATGCCCGCCGAGCTCATCCGAGCTCTGCCGAATGCCGCCGCATTCCGCCAAGGCTTGCCAGCCTCGCCAATCAGCCAGACATTAGCGACCTCTATGCTGTGTTTTCCCAAATTTTATTATTGTGCCAACGCGAAAACATGACAACTGACGACTACCGACCGACGCTTCGGCGCGAAAATAATTACCTATAAAGTTTGGATTGTCAGAATAATTCATGGCAGGAAGAATAAAACGTTGAAATGAATAATTAATTTGATTTCTCTTTCGCCCCTCGTTTTAAACGTGGATTTTTAGCCTTATTCTATCGCATAGTATAAGTGAACGAAGTAAGAGCTGAACAAATTGAATGGGTCCAATAAAATTAGTGTTAAGCCCTCTCGTTCATTCATTACCCCGTACTTTAGTTAATTGAATTGCCCTGTAATTTCCCATTCGCCGAAATTGGTGTTACATCTGCGAAATTAAAAATTATATAGGCTGTAAAAACAACATAAACATTGTGAAAACTTATTGCTATAGTGGTTGATTATTATCTCCATGCACAGATGCATTATATGGTCCAACGACTTCGTCCACGTTATTCCCCTTAATATCCCAAGGGAACTCTATACCGGGATACAAATTATCCTATGTTTCAATTCAGGACAAGGAATATGTGGATACTCAAAGTTGTTGTGGTTTATTATTGTTTCCATGCACAAATGTATGCTAACAATATAGTCGCATCAAACGCAAATAAACGTCTGATTGTGACTGATCGCAGTTTAGACTGAAAATTAAACTCGATAGCTCTATCTCACAGGGCACACTAGCCTTTTATTTCTTACAGATAAAACAAAGATATTACAATTTGTTGATAGTTGTAAGCTTAAACCTAAAAAAAGAAAATACTATTAAGGTTCCGTACCAAAATTGTAAAAAAGGAACCGTATGGTGCGACTCTGTCTGTCTGTCTGTCTGTCTGTCTGTCTGTCTGTCTGTCTGTCTGTCTGTCTGTCCGTATGTCACAGCAAGATATCTCAGAATCTACTGATGCTATCGACTTGAAATATGGAATAGTATTAAAAACCGCTAATCCGAGCCTATGAAACAGAAAAAAATTGTTATACCTTTTTTACTTTTCTTTAAAGGGGACCGAAATGGGGTGTTGAAAATCAAAAGTTGAGCTAATATATCGGAGTGGGATATCAAATAAAAGGGCTTAATTTGTAGATTCCAAAACCGTTTTAATTGTTATTTTTAGACATGTAGTTTTTGATTTAAGACAAAAAACGTTTAAAAAAATACCATTCTCCCCTATTGTCTCCGAAGTTACTGAACAGAAAAATTTGCAATAATTACCGATTATGAATATTATCCTAAATATTACAGGAACAATGAAACGGTTTTCCTAACTTGCAGCGTTTTTTAGAAATTCGCAAAAATCGTAAGACAACCTTATTTGCTCCTACTAAACTAACCGCGGCATATGTCGATGTATGGAGACAACAGTTTTACATGAGCAAAGTTAAGTTTGTCCCACCATACAGTTTTTCTTGAATTATTCACGTATCTACTGACGAGTTTGTACGGAACCCTCGGTGCGCGAGTCCGACTCGCACTTGACCGGTTTTTTTTTTACTGTGCTAACTTAAACTAGTATTAGTAGTAAGCTGTTCTGCAAGAACCCCCGGGCGGGTAAAGGCCTCCTCCAAAGATGACCATTCTTCTCTATCCTGTGCCACTTCCTTCCAAAGCGGGCCAGCTGTCCTCCTGATCTCGTCTTCCCAGCGTGTCAGGGGTCTTCCCCTACTCCGATTGCCTGGTGGGCCGCGCTATAGAGTCGTTCTTATAGACCATCTCTGGTCGGCGGTGGTAGCGGTTGATTTTTAAGCATGCTCGAAATAAGCATGCTTATTAGTGGCAATGACTAGACACACATGCCACTAATGAGCACGTGCTAATTAGTGGCATGCTTTAAGCAAGCAAATAAGCAAATGTGTCAGTACCTTTACTCCACAAAACTCATCCTTGTTTGCCCTTTTTTGTAAACAATTCTCTTATTTACTAACATGTTAATGGGTCCTAAAACTTGTTTGCGGAAACCGTAAACTTTTTAAGTGTTTTATTTTTGATATGAAGATTAAAAACAGTGAAGTCTGGATTAAAACCATTATTGATGTATTTGTAACATCATAACTAGTGACGTTTTTAGAATTGTTTTTATAAAACAAATCTCTTAGCATACGCGTACAATTATATTTGGAACACTCCAACTAACCTTGTCCAATACCTATTAATTAAAAAGCCCTAAACTTCGATTAACAAAATTAGTTCCAAAACTTTACGATGCCCACACCTCGACCAATCTCCGTGAAACATCCTATTACCGGGGGATTTACAAACTTCCATTACATACAAGTATCGAGAACAAATAAAACTTTTATTTCCAGTATTACATCTAACCAATACCCTCAAACCAATCCAACGGAGCGCGTCAACAATACCATCGTGTACAATTGAGAGGTCAACACATGCTGGACGATGGATAGCCAGGCTTCGTTGACACTTTTTGTGGTGGTGTGTCAACTGGTATGTGGGGCAATGTATGTTGGTCGGTCAACAGGTTGATTCGCGACAGTCTGTCGACCCGTAGCGTGACTGACTGCAATACCCGCTGCATTGTTCTGTTGGGACATTCCTAAGAAATAGAGTTATAGCGACCGAAATGCAAAATTCCTCGGTTATTACTGGTATATTGCGGTGTAGTTTATTCAATTCATTTCAATACGTTTATTTCGGAATTGATCCATAGTTGGTTAGTTACATTAAGACTTGTCACTAGGTTAGTACTGCACTACTTAATTATCTACGCACAAAACATGAAGTTTCTTCCAATGACTCACCGAGGGTTCCGTACAAATTTGTAGGTACTTATATTAAAATAGCTTGTAAATTTTCATCTATTAGAGTATTTTTTAAGGATTTAATAAAAAATGTACAGTTTTCAGATGTTTCTCTATACTTGTAGTATAAGACGGTATTACTTGCCAAATTTCATAGCTCTAGGTCAACGACAATGTGTGTTAAAATAAAATTTACGTTTTCTGCGTCATAAACGGCCGTGTCTTTTTTTTTTCGCGTTAACTTTGTTTTTTTTTTTCACAGCTTCAAGGGACCGTAGATTTGAGTATACGGTTTTAATTTCAACTGGTTACCTCCACGCGATCTCGAGAAAAGGGTCTTGACAGACAAACAGACAGACAGACAGACGGACGGACAGACGGACAACAACGTAATCTTATAAGGGTTCCGTTTTTTTCGTTTTGAGGTACGGAACCCTAAAAAGTATTTAAATTTTCTTGAGAAGTGGCAACAATAAAAAAGACAGTGTTTTCTGACATTGATCCCCTATAAGTAACAAACATCTAAGTTACCCTCTTGGAACTTGATACAAATGATCCGTTTCATTTAAATATTATTGGTATTTTTAGGCGATTTAAGGAACAAAGGATATTGCTATCGAGCTCTCGTCTCCGGGGCCCAATGTTAATTGGTAATACCTTTTGATCGGATTTCGTGCTATTTGATCAATCGAATTAGAGCAAAGCAATAAAAATATTTTATATAATTAACACGTTCGCGGACAGACATTCTATAGCATTCGAATTTTGAGTAACTTTTGTGACACGCATTCTATAGCAGTCTTGATTTAAGGTTCTTTCCTGAGCGCAAATGCTAAAGAATGCGATTTGCCATAGTAAATACTAGTAGATCTATCTTTACTGTCACTTTTTCTGTAGTCCAGATGCGCTTACTGTCATATTACATGCTTTTCGCACACAAACAAGCTGAACATGTATTGCCGGCTATCGTACCCCCCTCTCATGCACACAGATGCTATAGCAGTCGCGGTTGTATGAAAGTTTGCTTGATCAACCGGCGAGTGCGCCGCTGAGTAGTATATGGTGATGTTGGTGAATTTCGAGCTACGGAGCCTTTTCGAAGCATTATTTCCATCATCATAAGTAACATTTATTGTATGGTTTTCTAGCATAATATGATGTGTTGCAATGACTAGGCTTATTTACTAACTGTTTATTGACCTATAACTAGTGTTAATGGTGGCAAGGATTTAAAACGCAGGCATGAATGATGATACCTATTTTTTGATAAACTAATACAGTAATAATCATTTTAGGTGATAATCTTTGAATTATAATATTGTTCGTTCTCTGTTCTACAGTTGCATTGTAATGGGTGTATGGGTTGCTTAGCACTGTGTAATAAAAGTGTTTACAATTTGGTTTAGATTTACTTCGCCTTTAGACATTCCTCGTCGTGACGAGAGCCCGTTTATGTGCTGCGAAACGAATCAGCCTTATCATCACCCTCTTCACCTCGAAGCGAGCAAGTTAATTCAGCACAAAATGCGCCAACTTTTTCGCCGCAAACGAAGCCTTCCCTTTTGCCACCAATTGAGCCAGCTACTGCGCCACAAGCCGATCCTGACTTTCACTTAGCTGTGCCAGTTGATTTGCCACCAAGCGACTTTTTGCCTTCATCTCCAAACCTGTCAGCATTGTCGCCGCAATCAGTACAAAGCGAACGAGCAGCTTCACCTATCAAGCTTGATAGGTCCAATTCCATCCATAAATGATACTCCATGGGAAGAGACTGGGTGGATTTTAGAGCGTCTCAACCGTCGTCATCACCAATCCCGATATTATGATGACATATTTTTAAAAATAACATATTTTTTGATTAAAACATGAAAAAAAATGTGATAAAATATAGCATCCGTGTCACATTGTTACATACTATAGTACAACAAATCAGACGGAGCTGCTATAGCAGGCAACTTATAGCATTCTTTGTCATAATATATCACAAGCTAACTAAACCATGTGACAGAACTGCTATAGCAGTTATATGCTACAACATTTGCTGTCACATAACGTGGTATAACAAAGTATCATATTTGACGTCGCTGGTATAGCATTCGACTTACATAGCATTCACTGTCACATATAAACAGTACACAATGGCACAACTGTGACGAACCTGCTGTAACAGTTCCAAAAATTCCATACAAAATGTTTGTGTCAAACAGGTGTGACTTACTGTCCGCGAACGTGTTAACTATAACGTCAGCCGTAAATTAAATTATACCTGAAAAGCTAAGACTAAAGTGTATTACAAAATATCCAAAAAAATGGACCCCCTTGGCATAGTGCCGAATATGCCGGCAGCGTTGCATCGCTGTATAGCGATGCCTATTCGCTGTGCGAGGAAGTTGCAAGCTGTCAAATGCAATGTATGTAATTAATTTAATTTCATTAAAAGAAAAAATCAATGTAATGATGCACATACATATATAAACAAATACATAAACCTAAAAAAAAAAACGTCAGCCGTAAGTTCCCGGTCGCTACACGAAGAGAAAATCCTGCGTATTTACCAGAGAAAGACGTAAAATTATGTACACACCACGGTCGGTAATTAAAGAAAGTCCTATAGTCTGTGTCTGTACTTTTAGGTATTTAAAAAAAGGTAAACAAAAAAACTACTTGACTCGGGTCGTTCAGCCAATGAAACTAAATATGTTTCATATCGTCACTATTTTGAAAAAACTCGTATCTAAAAACTGCGTAGAGAAAAACGTCAAAGTTACATACAAACTTCCATTGACGTATAATAACATAGACGCACAGTTTCAAAGAAAAATGTCTATGAATCTGGCGCAAAATGACATTTGTAGTTACACTTAAATATACGCTAATAACGTTAATTTATAAGCTGTATCTATATGAAACTGTCATTCAAAAGATAACTTAGTTCCATGACTCCTATGTGTCAAATTTCCAAACGGACATTTGAAAACTTAAATTTATTGGCACCTATCAAAAAGTGAAACGTCAAAAGTGAGCAGCAAATAAATGGAGTCGCTTTTTGGTAAAATATTCACGAAGATAATTAAAAAACTATGAAATCACGATGAGTTCACTTGTAATTCTGCTTAATATTAATTCGCCCTTAACTAAGAAGTATGTCCCATTTTTCTTTCTTGTTTTTTTGCTGCTATTAACGCATTTTTTTACGCTACATTTAGCCATTTTTGACAACTGTCGCCGTCTATGGTTGAAACCAGACTAAGTCAAAATGAGCTAGCCAAGCCGATCGGCTAGCTCATTTGTGGGGCCATTTTTTCCGGCTGATTGTGTATCTAGGTATATCATACATCTATGCAAACTTCATATACACTTACTGCGTTTTTACCTGCAGCCAGTATCAAATACGAGCTTTTTTTTAAGTAGTTACGATATGTGTATAATATCATTGGCGGACCAACATGGTTTTTTTGTTTACCTTTTTTAAATACCTAAAAGTACAGACTATAAAGTCTGTGGTTTGGGAAACTAACACCTGAAATCTGGGTTATTCTTTATGTTACCGCCCTAGATGAAAAAGATAAACATATATTTTATGTACAGGGAAACGGATTATTTTAAAAATATAGTGTACCAAAAAAACATACCAATAAAACTTCCATTTTATTCTAGCAAATCATTTCGTAAAAACTTGCTGGCACTGGGTATGTCAAAACCGCTGACTCGATAAAAATCCACATCATTAGAAATGGAAACTTGGAAGCGACATCACTCACAGCCTCCGCCTCCTAACACGCGAGTAGGGGGAGGGGTGTTAGCCACCAAGGCATTGGACAAGTGTACCAACGAGTTTACCATACGCATATATACCGTGGGTACGAGTTACCCGACAAAATTTAACCACATATTCCTGATGGTATTACAAGTAAATAACGTTATATCAACATGGGTCGAATATTGTCATTTTAAATTTTACATCGGCAAATTTTACATCGACAACTATGGTCTCTTACAACTGTAAGTCGCTAAAAAGATCTGTGGCCTACGTACGAGAACTATGTAGGGACTCGGACATTATTGGGTTACAAGAATCGTGGCTTCTTAGTCACGACCTGGATTTCGTGCACAGCATTGACCCCGAATTTGCGAGTACTGCGACATCCTCTGTCGATACGTCGATCGGTGTTTTACGGGGTAGACCCTATGGAGGGCTCGCCATACTATGGAGAAAATCAAGATTTCCCGACGTCTCGATAGTTAAATGTGCGAATGACAGGATAAATGCAATTCGAATAACTCTTGATTCTCGCGCCATACTTATTTTGAATATGTATATGCCAACGGATCACCCTGACAATCTGGCAGAGTTTACCAGTTGCCTAGCGGCAGCAAGCGCGATAATCGAGGAGAGCGACGTACAGGTAGCATATATACTCGGAGATTTCAACGCACACCCGAGTGCGAGATTCGGTATGGAGCTGTCCAGCTTCTGTAAAGAGGTGGACTGGCTGTGTGCTGATATAGAAAAGCTCGGCTTGGACTCCGGATCATTTACTTTCGTGAGCGAAGCAAATCATGCGCACAGGTGGTTGGACCACTGTATCACCACTAAAGCTGCGTGGGACACAGTAACTTCGGTGGATATTATGTGTGATGTATCGTGGTCGGACCATTTTCCCCTACGCGTGGTTTGCAATCTTGAAATCGCAACTAAACACCATACCTCGAGCGGTGAACGGGGGCAAGAAGAGGTGCGCTGGGGGGTGAGAGACGAGAAACAAGTGAATGATTATATGGACTATTGTGGTAAATTTCTAGCGGACTTAAATGATTCTTTTATGTGTGATTTATGTGACAAAGACAACTGTGATAATAGACTTAGCTGTCCACTTTTAAATAGGCATTTTAACTATATCGATAATTTATATTCGAGTATTATTTCAGTTTTAGTAACAGCAGCTAAGAGAACTAAGAGATCTCATACTAGAATTAATAAGCAAAGACACGTTGTACCTGGTTGGAATTTTCATGTAAAAGAAAGCCACGGTATATACAGGATGTATTTTAATTGGTGGCTCGTTGCTGGCAAGCCATCCACAGGCACTGTATTCGAAAATATGAGATTAAGTCGTAGGATATTTAAAAATAAATTACGTTGGTGTCAAAAAAACGAAGATCAAATTAAATTTGACATTTTAGCAGTCGCGAGAAAAAACAAAAATTTTGTTAAATTTTGGAACGATGTTAAGAAATTTAATTGTAAGCAAGCGCTGCCTGTGAGTGTGGATGGTTTACAGCAGCCTGTGCAGATAGCCAACATCTTCGCTGAGAGGTTCAAAACATCCCCTCAACCCGTGCCGAAGT
This sequence comes from Eudemis profundana, assembly GCA_947034925.1. NCBI lineage: Eukaryota > Metazoa > Arthropoda > Insecta > Lepidoptera > Tortricidae > Eudemis > Eudemis profundana. The sequence goes on from OX344802.1 coordinate 25,605,607, forward strand.
GTGTGTCGGGAGAAGTCTCGCGTGGACCACCAGTTCCAATTCGTTTTACTCATAAAGAAGTTGCGAAAGTGGTCAAAAACATGAAACGCGGAAAATCGCCCGGACATGACAACTTAAGTCTTGAGCATATACTCTATGCGGGGGATAGAATTTACGAAAGGCTCTGTAATTTGTTTAATCTGTGCATGCGGTACTCTTATCTCCCATCTGAGATGATCCGAACTGTTGTCGTCCCGATTGTGAAAAATAGAACCGGTGATGTGTCATCTTCGGGTAATTATCGGCCAATATCATTAGGCACAGTAGTAGGTAAGATATTTGAGCGGTTGTTGCAGCCTGAACTCGTCAAATCCATTGCAATCGATGACGCGCAGTTTGGTTTCCGTCCCGGTCTCTCGACTGACTCGGCTATTCTCAGCCTCAAACACACCGTTAACTACTACTTGAGGAATAGCACTACAGTGTACGCATGTTTTTTGGACCTGAGCCGGGCATTTGACCTTGTGAATTATAATATTCTCTGGGGTAAAATGCGCGGTGCTAGGGTACCGGAGGAGCTGGTTAGCGTGTTCGAGCACTGGTACGGAAACCAAACCAACTGTGTAAGGTGGGGCGACACGACTTCTAATACCTATAGATTAGAATGCGGGGTGCGCCAAGGAGGGCTTACTTCTCCGGACCTCTTTAACCTTTACGTCAATGATTTGATGGCGAGGCTAAGGGACACCAAAATCGGCTGTCACATAGGCGATGTCTGTGTGAACAGTCTCAGCTATGCTGATGACATGGTGATCCTTAGCCCCTCCATCAAGGGCTTAAGAAAGCTGTTGTCAGTCTGTGAGAATTATGTGAATTCTCATGGGCTGATATATAATGTAGCCAAAACTGAAGTGATGGTGTTCAGGGCGGGAAGAGGTCCGGATAATGTGCCAGAGGTCAGGTTAAATGGTGAGATTGTGCGCGTAGTGAAGCAGTTCAAATATCTGGGTCACATTTTAACCGAAGACATGAGGGACGACAAAGATATGGAGCGAGAGAGAAGAGCGCTGGCGGTGAGAGGCAACATGGTAGCCCGTAGATTTGCCGGGTGTAGCAAGAGAGTCAAGTTGACGTTATTCAATGCCTACTGTCTCTCTTTTTACACCTGTCAACTGTGGGTGAGGTACAGCAGAAAATCGTACAGCGCCATCAGGGTGCAGTATAATGACATATTCCGTACGCTGATGCGGCTGCCGAGGTTCTGCAGTGCCTCCACTATGTTCGCTGAAGCTAGAGTTCCCGACTTTTTTGCTGTTGTGCGGGCGCGTATTGCTTCCTTCTGGGAGCGGTTGCGCTGCTCTCACAACAGCATCCTATCTGCGATATACCGCGACATGGATAGCCCTATTTTTAAATGCTGGCTGTCTGCACACCAGACTGAAAACCGCAAGTAAGTGGTTCACCTACTAGTTTACGACTATTGCAATCTACTTTTGTAATTGTAATATTAGGCTTAATTTTTCGTTGTATTTGTAATTTAATAATTTTGTTTTGTAATGTCTATGGGTGTCCTACCTGCACAATAAAACTTTTTTTTTTTTTTTTATTATTTTTATTTATTTACATTAATAGTCTTATAGAACCAAATAAATCAGTAAATTCAGCCCCTCGTTATAAACATGTCCTTACTGGAGGAAAAGTTATCAAAAAGAAAAAAAGCTAAAATGGAAATGAAAGGTAATTTTTTTGGCCTCGTAGTCGCTTACCATCAAATACTGCGAAGGTTAATTGCTGTTTAGTTAAAGGATTTTAAAAAATTAGTAAAACGATCTTAGTCACATTTATTAGGGCTTGTTAAACACTTAAGAGTTTTCATTTAAAAATAATGAATATCTCTGAAAGTAAGCGTTTTTCGACTATACATCATGTAACTTTTTTTACTCCTAATAGTTGTTAGAATCTCGGGTTACTCGTACCCACGGTGTAGATCATTTCGACGTTAAACATTTCCTTAATTTCCTATTTCGATATCGGCGGCATCTAAGAAGCGGGACAAGTATTCGATGCTTACCAATTATCTGGGGGCACGGTAGTGCCCCGCCAAGTCGAGCAATACAAAGGTCGTACCATCCTTTTCTCGAAGCCATTCAGGCTATTTTCAGCCTCCCGTAATTTTCTACTGGCTAAAGCAAGAACTCAGATTTTTTAGAGAGACTTAAATATATTTTCAATATCATTCAATTTGAACGTGTAGGTTAAAATCTTTTGAGGTGCATAGGTTCGCAAGTAGGGCATGGGAACGTTTTTACTTGTATGGGCCAAATACCGAAAAACCGGTTTTTCGGTATTGGCCCATACAAGTAAAACCGGTATTGCATACCCTATTCGCAAGTATTTATCTTTCGATAGGAGTATATCGACTGACCACTTCGAATGGCTTTACTAAAATCACACGAGTCCGCTGGACACTTCACACATCGCCGGGCTAATGGATTGGCTGATCAGTGACGACGACATGTGGAAAACTTGTGTTCAATCAAAATTTCACCAGTAATTACTATTGGGTCATTATTGAGATTGGGTTAATGGCTTTCAGGAATTTTGAGGGTAAATATGGGGGATATGTCTTATACACTGTGAAATCTGAGCAATAAACCGATACCACATTTTCAGTATCGGTAATTGTCAGCCATTTTGAGGTAATAGTGAACACGAACCGGCTGCGGTGTCTGCTTACCATCAGGTAGGCCGTACGCTTGTTTGCCACCCTAGTTGTATAAAAAAAAAACTTTATAATTAAAATTTTTGCATTAAATAAACTCCTCATTTGAGGGGTGTCTTTTCAAAAGGGCTTATTTTTCTATGACGTCCATATGGGAATAAGCCGCTCTGAAAAGACACTCCTCATTTAAATCATGGTTACCCTATTTTAAGAATCTAAACCTCTTTGGATTCGTGTTCAGAACTTCAAACTATTACAGTTTATGATACATTTTGATGCTGATTTCAATTTTGCCATCTACTTTGACTTCCGTATCAGCCTTGTATTGCTTTTCAACCTATACACCGTGGGCCTGGTAACGTGATCCAAAAATTAAAACGTAGATTCTACTCCTCTCGAGTTCTGTTGATACCCCCCCCCGGTACTGACTTTACATCTCAAAACTTTTTTGTTGTAGGAGAACTGCGTTGCGAGACTTGCATCTTTTTACATGTAATGTTTTTGATGGGATTATGTTTTCCATCACTAAATTACACTTTTGACGGTAAACGTCAAGCAAATAACGTTACACGCTTAGTTGCCATAAAAATCGACGAATTATTTCCTTCTCTTCTCTTCTCGATATAATATTTCTGTGTTTAGCCGTAGGGGGTGTAATAGACTTAGTGGCAGTTCTGGTCGTCAGTTCACTAACCCTAGCTCCACTAAGAAGGCTCCAATAAAAAACCTTGCTGAACCTGACGGAAGTCGGAGTGCCGCACGTGGCATATCATATTTAGATATATAAAACATCTGGGGGCGCGGCAGTGCCCCCGCCAAATCGAGTACTTTATGAGAAAACAACAGTATAAATTTGCTGTATAAAGTTACAAGTATTAACGGCATGATCGTCAAAATACAAAATGATGATAAAGACAATGAATATCACCATGGTAAAAAATAAAAAACAGAAGTAGCAAATAATAATCAAATCTCTATCTCCTAAAAAGGTTCGTCATCACACAATCCAAACACAAAAACAAAACTCTCAACAAAAAAAAGATTACTTACACGAGGCTCGATGTGAAGATCTCGAGCTAGAAATTCCTAACGATTAAAGTTCTTCATCTGAGCTGTACACTCCAGCGCTTAATAAACATTCTTTCAGCGCAACAAGAGTTTCAGAATAATGAAATTCGGAAGTATGCTTTTGCGATCCTGATGTCTCGGAGTTATGTAGTGTGCCTGAAGGCACGGTTTACGGTAGTTTTTCTTCCTATAAAAGGAACATCGGGAGCGCGCATGTGTGCGCGCCATGTACGGACGCACCACAAGCAGGGATTTGAGCATGCGCGAGCATGGCGCAGTATGGCGTCCACTCACACAGACGCGCGTCCTGCGTCTGTGTAAATACGAGTCGCGCGCTCCTAAACGGCTGAAGTCGTACTACTTGGTCGTCTTTATACTTTCTGGTACACTTACCGCTTATTTTGGTCCGTGACTTCTACGAAAACGAGCATAGCCGGGCAATGAGGGCTAGTTGTAGAAGTTATTAGTATTCATGTTAATGCGTCAGGCAAGTAATTGTTGGGCCAAAGTTCAAAAGCTCTCCGGCGCGGAAAACTTCCAGCTTTTAAAGAGGAAATTTCCAGAACTCGTCTAAGTGTAAAGTAACGAAAAGGAAACATACAAATAGCCTTTATTTATTAGGCTGATAGTTGGCTAGAAATATAAAATTGATGCCGAAACAGGTAATTTTAACAAATTGTTCTTTTTAGGGTTCCGTAGCCAAAATGGCAAAAACGGAACCCTTATAGTTTCGTCATGTCCGTCCGTCTGTCTGTCTGTCTGTCTGTCTGTCTGTCTGTCTGTCCGTATGTCACAGGCATTTTACTCAGAAAATACATGATGGATATTGATGAAATTTGGAATATAGGTGTGTTTTATGAGTCGCTACTTAGTTTAGTATATAAATAATTAAAATAAATATTTTTAGGGGGGGCACTCCATACATGTTAAAGACAGTAAAAAAAAATTTTTCAGCAAATATCAACGTGTGGTACATAGTTCGACAGCTCTTTAAAAAACACTATAAGGTTTCTAAGTAATATTTTTGATTAAGTGAATGTATTTGGAAATAATCGCTCGGAAAGTTGTGTAAATTGTGTCCCCCCCCCCCTCTATTTTCTAAACCGTGCGTCCGAAAAATATGAAAAAAATCACGAAGGTAACGCTTAACTAATACTTTTAACGAAAATTATTTTCAACAAGATCGAATGTACCGTTTTTGAGTTATTGCCGATAAACTGCGCTTCTCAACAAAAGGACATAATTGCTATGAAGATACGCTCTTTTGTTGTTGTACTTTTTTACCTTATAGTTACGGCTATGGAACCCTACACTGAGCATGGTCCGACATGCTCTTGGCCAGTTATTTGAAACTTCTTTCTTCTTAGGTAAGTATACATTTTTATTTGCTAAGTTGCGTGGTCTAAAAATGATTAAACCTACTGTTTTTTAGTCGAGTCGCAACGTTTAAAATTGTTGGACCTAATGTAATGTTTGATCCCAATGTTTTTTTTCCGGAAAGCGAATATTTTCGTTTATTTTTAGTATAGGTTAGGTTTGTGTTATAAAATTTCTGAAAGTCAACTTTTTCCATGTGAGAAATTTTCGACCAAACGATATGTAAGAAAAGGAAGGCCTACAACCATTACCTATGGGTTCCGGATCACCTTTGGTCACCTTAATGGTTATGTTCCACTAATTATCCAATAATCCAGTATCCGCACCAGTTTGAGTACCGGTGTATTGCTCTCCATGTCTTTCTTTACACAATCTAAATGTCGCGTTGATAATAAGTTAAAAGTTACAGTTACACGATAAATTCAATGAGATGGGCACAATCGCTTACATTTTCCAAAGAAGACTGACAATCCATCCGTCAACGTCATATTTCCTCCTTTTAATCTAAACTGCCTGCATTACTCAAAAGGATCTAATACTAGATGGTCAGTCATAACTAGCGCCCTCTCTGCGACTTTATCCAAGCCAATAATCAGATATTTTGGGCTAATGTAACGTTTGTTTTATCACGATACGACATGTATATCAACCGATTCATCATCTTCAATCATTTTATTTATCATTTGTAAGTCAAACGGATGTATTTTCTATATTCAATTAAAAACGGATCACTCACTTTGTACAAAAGACGAGACATCCACTCGACATGTTTCGGGAGCATTCGGCATTCCCTTTAACTAAGGACCATTAAAACAAGAGGACTGTCATTCTCCATACTTTGGATCGTGCCCCGACCGCAAGGGGATATCCAGGCAAAAACTAGATGGCGCTATAAAACTAAACATTTAACGATGTTATTATTGAACAAAGTAACATAGTATAGTCACAATTAGTTCGTAAACAGCTAATAATAAATAAATTCTAACATTTAAATAGTGTGTCACGCTTGCAAAGTTGAATAATTGTAAATAATATAATTCTTATACCAAGCTTATACATAGATGGCTTTTTGTATGGAGAATGACAGTCCTCTTGTTTTAATGGTCCTTGCTTTAACCATGTGTATTCGCGAACCCTGCCCGGCGACTACTACTTCGATAACTCAGGATATCTTTTCTGTTAATACTTATCTAAAACAACCAACAGAAAGGTAACTGCATTGCTGAGTGGAGACCATATCGGTTGAACAAACTCAATCTCATTTTTTCTGCAAGTGGCTACTTGCCCTTGAGGCCCCTCAAGGGCTGTTTTACATGTCTAATTCTTTTCTTTTAGCGCTTCGGTAGATGAACTTCTGGTGAGAAGAAGCGTCGGAAGAAACTCACCAGTTTCTCTTTTCAAAAACATTACAACAATTGTGACATGATTACATTTGTTTACATCTTTCTTTTTGTGAATTGCCACATATGTAACCGTAATGGTGTATTATTCGACAGACACCGACACCACTATCGACATTCAAAGAGGCATATATTCAGCAGTAGCGTGGCGTCCAAAGTACTCGATTCCTACCGGCTTGCCTAATATCAGGCATTTGAGCATCTTATTCTACAGCTCTTAAGGAAAATGTATGCCAAACCTGCACCGGCTTGCCCAAGCATAATTTTTTTACGCCACGCCACTGGTATTCACTATCTTATTTTTGCCTGTGCCCCATAGAATAAACCTACAGCAGGACTACTAGAGGTTCTGTGAGCTGTAAGACCTCGAAAATGAAAAAGTCGGCCAAGTGCGAGTCGGATTCGCACACGAAGGATTCCGTACCACCGACGAGCAAAGAGCCGCCAAAAAATCACGTTTCTTGTATTAACCCCCTTATTTATTGATTTTATGGCCTTGTTTCAGTAGTTCGGTGATTTTAGTCGGTTTATTTGTTTGAACCGGACTAAAATCACCGAACTACTGAAACTAGGCCGATTTTATTTATACTCGTAGGTACAATATACAAAAACGTCTCTACTTGCGATTTTTACAGGGTATCTATTAGTCCAAGAGATAGAGCCCTATGACAGACGGATAGACGGACAGACAGCAGAGGCTTAGTAATAGGGTTCCGTTGACACCCTTTGGATACAGAACCCTAAAAATGAAAAAAATGAAAACAAAAAGTGAATCGACAGAAACTTAAACCTCTTCAAAAAAAATTCACAAGATTCGATTGAGAAATGCGACCTGTAGGTAAACGTGAACAGCCGAAAGCAGTTTTACACAAACTGAAATGGAGACAATTCGCGCTCGGTTATCTAATAATTTACAAGCTGATGTTATGTCATGTTTCTAGTATTACACCTCCTTGTATAATATTAAACAATATAAATCATAAAGGTTGAACGAGAGTTCAACGAACCCGGCCCGTAGTTAAAAGGGTGTATCACCCTGAGACGTTCATGGCAGTTACGTTTTTGTTCAAGAAGAGTTTAGTCCAGTGCTGGCGTGGTGCCAACACTGGCAGCGTTACTCGCAAGCCCACTGGCTTATCTTCAATAACCAGACTCTGCCTAGATCTGTTCTAGTTCCAATTTAAACCAAGTAACAAACCGCAGAACAGCTCGGTTTGCCAACGATTTTATGCAAGAACGTTCAAAGTACGAAAACGCTCATAGATCGAAATTAATTATTTTTAGGGTTTCGTACCTCAAAAGGAAAAAAAATGAACCCTTATAGGATGACTTTATTGTTTGTCAAGACCCTTTATCTCAGGAACGCGTAGAGGTGTCGAATCGAAAATAAATACCATATAAGGTCAATGTGGCTAATTCCGTCTGGCGGGGCAATTCCGTACAGCGGTTTTTACGACTAAACTATCATTCTAACAAACTTCTAATTTCGTCAATTAGTGTGAAAAGTTTCGCTCTATTGTTTGCTCATACTATTGTTTGTTTGGCCGCAAAAACCGCTGTATGGAATTGCCCCACCAGACGGAATTAGCCACATTGACTTTACTCACGTCACTTGAAGCTGTGAAAAAATCAAACTCCCGAGTTAACGTAAATAAAGATGTGGCCGTTTATGCCGCAAAAAACGTATAGATATTTCGATACTCTCAAGGAATTCAAAATTTATAGGGTACTCCCCCTAGGGTACTCTACAGGGTGGATTCTAATCGGTAATCAGGAGTAGACAAATATTATTATCTAGCTAAAATCAAACTTAATTGGCGAGGTCTCACACAAATACCTCACTGCTTAATTAATTAAAGGTTAAAACATAATTTAAACAAATAACCACCGGATACATGGTCACCTACATTAATTATTGAAGTAAAATCACGTGATCACGATACGTCAAGTGCCATCGCTTTCGCGGAAAATTTGACAGATCTTAAGTAAATAAACTTTTCTGCGAGTATGAGTAGTTAGGGCGTGATAGATAACGAATTAAAATTGATAAAATTGCCGAAAATGAAAAGAATGCAATTCCGACGATTTAAGTAGCCGCCACACGAAGGACTGACTCACATGAAACCTTCTCGCTGCTTGCCTATTGCTCCTACGAGGATCCCGAGCAAAGTATCTTAAAATGCGTCATCCAGATCGTCAGGACGACCTCGAGGCCGGCCGGGTGCTTGAGCGTGGTTTGGCACTGTGAACTGTCCGAAGTCACAGAGGTTTTAGTTCATGCGGTTTATCAAACTGTGCGTGAGAATTGGTACGTTTGGATGAATTTCGTGGAATAATTCTTGAGTTTATCTTCAGCTGTTTGGTTTGTATTGATAAAGGTACCTACAATATTGTAACGCTCGATATTTTGAGCACAAATATGGTCGAGGCATGTTTTTTTCATTACTAATTTACTTTTCTCATTCAATATTTGCTACTTCTATGACTTTGTTTACATACATGACAGTGACAAGTTATTACTCATAAATCATCATTGTCATAAATTTTTTAAAGAGGTTGTAATCTCACAGATACAGATTAGTAGGGTGACAAGGAATTTAGGATAAAAATGATTTCGAAATAAAAATTATCACAGAAAAAAAAAATGTTTAGATGTAACTAATTACGACATCAACGTGACCGCTATCAATTACTGAGTTAGAAAAACTGGTACCTGATTATCGATTAGATGCCATCGTGTATAGGGGTAGGGGTCCGTTGACCTAGAACTATGAAATTTGGCATCTAATACCGTCTTATACTACACGTAGAGGGAAACGTCTGAAAAGTATACATTTGTAATTGAAAAACATAGTCTTTACTTTAATATATACCTAAAGGATATTGCCGACGCGTCTATGGGGCCTCGTACCAAATCAAAAGTCATTGTGTCAACACGAAACCAACTGTATCTTAAAGAACAAAAAACTGCCTTTCCTAATCACTAAATCCCATTAAAATTGTATTCGGGGATCCATAGGAAATTGAGATTGATTTCCAGATTTCGAAGTTAGTTTTTGCGTAGCAAATCGTCTAAGTATTTGTCAACCGGCCAAATACAAAATCACCTAATAACTTTAATTCCTGACGTTGTCGAGACTTCACTTAACTTAATCGTATGACATGTCATTTCGGATACCTGTGTTAGGTTTTTTTATTGTGCCTATTTAGATTGTTAAGACATTGTTATAAAAAAAAGTTCTTTGAAACTATTTTGATACATCGTGAGATAAAAAATATTATAACATTACATTTAAGCTCAATGTCTCGTATAGTGAAGTATCAGCGAAATATCATGAGTTATTTGTACCAAATAAAGAATTTAAAATGATTTACGTCCTTCGACGCAAAATTGTAAAAATACGTGTCTTATAAAGTACCTTATATTTAAACTTAGAATAAGACAGAATGTCGTGAATAGTTTTGTCTTTTACACTCATATGAGAAGTAGTCTTAAGAAAGAACGAGACAAACATGCTACTTTCCTGGGTACCTACCTACAGGACAGCTGGATTTAATTTATCCGAGTTACAATGCAGTTCGTATAAGAAAGAGCCGCGGAGTTTTATGGAATTAATATTTTTGTATACATTCGCGTAGACGGTGGTGCCACTGTCATAGGCCTTTTAGATTTCGACCGATTTTGTCTGTCAAATACAGTTTTAAGGAAATCATACATTTTTCATGGTGGCGGCGGAAATCGTACAACACAATTCTTTAATTGATCTCAGATTTCCCATTTTAAATTCAGTAATAAAAAAATCCCTCTGGTTTGAAAAATAAAACTAAATTTCTGGTATCGTTTTGGTTATGACACAATTTAATGACGATATTGGTACCAAAAGTCGGCAATCTCCTTTGTACGAAATCCTCGGTGGGCGAGCCCGAGTCTATTCAATGAGCATACGCACGTTGCTATAAAATACCCAAACCGCTATGGATATGCATATTTAATGAGATTCCCGTTATTTTCCAAGGATCTGGGGCTCCGGGATAAGGCTCCAGGTAATTCAGGTTATCATTGGCTAATTTCGTTTAAATACGTTAAAGCGTGATTTTTTATTAAAGCATTAACGACTGCCAACGAATTCTAAATATTTTATTAGAAGAGAAAAGTTGAAAAATTATATGTCTCGGGCAGGATTCGAACCTGCATCTCCTCGGCTATCCGGGCCAAACACAGGCGCCTTGCCAACTAGGCTACCGAAACTCTGCCCAAGTCATCGAATTCTTCAACCAGTCCCTTCATTTGTGACGTCATTCTGGGTGACGTATGTAGCACCATCTACCATTGAGTCCTGCCCGAGACATATAATTTTTCAACTTTTCTCTTCTAATAAAATATTTAGAATACGTTAAAGCGTGTTCGAGAAAAACATGATTTTGTTTGTCTCAAAACTTATGAACATACGAGGTAGAAGACAGTGACAAAAATAGAGACTAAAAATAACTACCTAAACTACTTAAAAATACACCCCCTCAAGTAGTTCTGCCTGCGGCATTGTACCCGGCGCTTTTTTTATAAGTATTGTTAATATTTTACCAAGAAAAGTTAACAAGTACGTCGCTTATTGTATTGGATATAGATATCCGAAAAAATATATTTTATTTGTTATTTACCCTCCTAGTTTTCTGTGGGCAAATTATTAGATCATTGTATGCCCCCAAGGGGTTTAATATAGAAAGGACGCAAATAAAATATATTTCGCCAGAAAACGTTACAACTACAAGGCGGTAGCATTCATAATTTCGCCGGGAATAATAATAATAATAATAATAATAATAGAGGCACGGCTCAAAATATGAAGGTACGCTCATCGCTTCGACTTTTTTCATGTAATACCCGGTAGAGATGTGCCATTCCCGGGAATATTCCCCGTTTGTATGGGGAATATTCCCACCGCGGGAATATTCCCCATACAAGTGGAGAATATTCCCGGGAATGGCACATCTCTAATACCCGGCGAACTTCGTTCCGCATCAGAATTTTTAATTTTTTTAGATATTTTAATAGTTATTCTCGTATTCGGGGCAAAGACAAACCTAATAAATATAAAAATCGGTCCACCCGTTCTCGAGTTACATGGCGTAACTAACCCAACTTTGTTTTATATATCTCACCGCCAACCAGTTTACTTAGCTATTTGGTTAGCTGCCTAGCCTTTTCATTAAACACACTCCTTATTTTAGGTTAGGTTTTTTAGTCAGCTTGTGTCCCTCAGAGTAGAAATAGAAGCCCCAAGAAGCGGGGCTTCGTCGACCTGCTGGGGGGTCATAGTTTAGTGAAAATTCTAGGCAGTTAACCAAATGGCTAACTAAACCAGTTGGTAGCGACGTATATATTGAAGTGGCAAACGAGCAGGCGAGCTGCCTGATGGAAAGCAGGTATCGTCGTCTATGGATATCTGCAACACCAGAGGTGTTACCTATACGTTGCCGATCTTTGAGGGCCCTGTTTACTCCCTTCATAGTACCTTAAGTACCCTTGTCATAGTGCTCCGGAAACACCTCAGGAGGGACTTCACGGACCACTGCAGTTTTTTCCAAAAACTTACAGGGGAGTGTTACAAATCCCACTAATATTATAAATGCGAAAGTTTGTGAGGATGTTTGGATGTTTAGATGTTTGGATGTTTAGATGTTTGGATGTTTAGATGTTTGGATGTTTGTTACCTAATAACGGGATAACAGCTGGATGGATCAAGCTGAAATTTGGCATGTAAGTAGATCAAGTCCTGGGTTGAAACATAGGATACTTTATATCTTTATATCCCGATAAGGAGTTCCTTTGGGACAATAACGGGAACAACGCGGGCGAAGCCGCGGGAAATGCTAGTAAGTAATAAAACGTATAAGTTTTTGTCCGCTTGTTTCTTTATGTGCGCCTCACACAAAAACTACTTGACCTATTTCCGTGAAATTCTAGGTATTAATAATATATACATTTTACTTATTTCACCTTCCTGAACAATGTTGCGAGCCACTAACTAGTGATTAAATATGACGAGGAAGGTCTAAAAACATTACCTTGGTCACCTTGGTTGTTGTGGTACAATCCAATATCCACACCAGTTTGATTACTGGTGTAATTACACTTGATGTGTTTCTTTACATAATCTAAATATCGCGTTACAGTCGAGTTCATCGTTATCTGAGCAAAGATTGGACCAAAAATAACTGAACAAGACCCTATTGCCAGAAGCATAAGAACTTTTTTTTTGCTCAGATAATGATGAACTCAACTGTACATGATACATTTACAGAGACCAGCACAATTAGTTACGTTTTCATAAGAAGATTAAAAAGTGGAAATAGAGGGATGGAATATCCCTCTATTTCCACTTTTTAATCTACAGTGGCCTGCATTTTACAACCGAACTCAAAAACTATCTAGTACTAGATGCTGAGTAATAACTAGCGCCCTCTCTGCGACCTTATCCAATAATCAGATATTTTTGACTAATGTACCGATACGATAAAAATAAACATTATGGCTATCAATCATTCGAGCGGCGACCCATAACCATTATGCAACGTTATTGAATGGAATGTATCTAAGATAACGTAATGGCTTCTCAAAGACGTGCGCTGCACGGGAGTTCGCTGGTAGCTAAGAATATAACTATACCTATGTTTAAACCAATAGTACATTGTGCACCGAGGGTAGTAAGACGGGGATTACTAACGAGAGTCTATTAGAAGCCCGACGCCGTAGGCGGAGGGCTTTTAATGACTCGAGTTTGTAATCTTCTTACTGCCCGTGATACACACAATGTTTTTCATCACATTTGCGAGGAAAAAAAAATAAAACATAAAAATGAAATAAACTAAACGCACCCGCTAAGAGACAACTTCAACTGTCAACTTTTTCAATATAGTCTTCCACAGATAACGAACTGAACTGCGTTTAGTTTTTAAACTTGACAGGCAATGTCGCCAGATTGTACCGATTTTCAAAATAAAATTTTAAACTAAATTAATTTAATTGCATTAAAATAATCGCAAAAACTACGGAAATAATAGTAAAATATACCATATAAGTTTTATTTTACACTAAAATTGGTTTTGTAGCCAAGTTTTGAAGATGTGAAATAGCCTTGGCTGATTCGAAACCTCCTTAGTCTGAAATGACGTACGACTTTTAAAACTAAACTCATAACTCCCGAGGGAGTTTATAGATTTTCATACAGTTTTTCCTCCCGTGGGAGTTATAGATATTTGTAACCCACGGGGGGTAAATCGGCTCGAGTTGGTCTATAAGCGCGCGTGTTATAACACCCTTTACGAGCAAGTGTGATAAAAATAATATTCTTCACATAATACCTATATCAAAACGTTTGTATACGCTGATAAAATCGTTAATATAGCACATTACTTACCTAGGGCGGTAAAACAAAGAATATCTCAGATCGCAGGGGTTTGACACCCGAGCCGAAGGCGAGGGTCATAAATATGCGATCTGGAGATTTATTTAATGTATAGTGCGGTAATGGCCACTTTGTGGCCAGATGTGACGTAAATATTATTATATGTCTAAATTGAATAACAATTCTTCACATAATATAATATTGTATACGCTGATAAAACCGATAAAAAATATATAAATATGTAGGTTTCTTTGTTCTGTCGACTTACCCTATATTTGTTTTACCGCAAAACAAATTCACGATTTGTTATGAAGATATACAATTTTAGATACAGTGCCTACAATGTGGAGTTCCCCTCAATTCATCATGGTCAGAACAGGGTTTCGAAAAAAAACTCGAGAAAGATCTGAAAATAAAACACTTTCAAACTGTTGCTACAATTAATAACTGGCCAAGAGCATGTTGGACCATGCTCAGTGTAGGGTTCCATAGCCGTAACTATAAGGGAAATAACTATAAGGTAAAAAATACGATGTAAAAAATTACAACAACAAAAGAGCGTATCTTCATAGCAATTACGTCCTTTTGTTGAGAAGCGCAGTTTATCGGCAATAACTCAAAAACGGTTAATCCGATCTTGTTGAAAATAATTTTCGTTGAAAGTATTAATTAAGCGTTATCTTTGCTATTTTTTTTGTATTTTTCGGACACACGGTTTAGAAGATAGAGGGGGGGGGGACACAATTTTCACAACTTTCGGAGCAATTATTTCCAAAGGTATTCACTTAATCAAAAACATTACTTCAGAACCTTAAAATGTTTTTGAAAGAGCTGTCGAACTATGTAGCACACGTTGATATTTTCTAAAAAAAAAATTTTTTAGGTTCTGTAACATGTATGGAGTGCCCCCCCTATAAATAATTATTTTAGTTATTTAACTACCAAACTAAGTAGCGGCTCATACAAGACACGTATATTCCAAATTTCAGCAATAGAGTCTGGCTAATGAAAGATGAGACTGACATTTATTCCAAACTTTTTAAATGGCGACATTATACAAACGTCAAATGTGTCAAACGTCATTAGATTTCTGAGGATAGTATGCTGTGGTGATTTTGATACTCAATATGCAACATAAGAAAGTAACAGTTTCCGAAAATACTTACTGAATTGTTTTTGCTTTTCTTTCCGTGGCTAATGTGGGGAGTAAATATATATCATAAATAAACACTAACACTCTAATAAAAGCTATGTACTTACCAATTTTCACTAAAATCGGAAGAATTAAAAAGGTGACAACAACTCAAAAATCGGCTCAAGTATCATTACCGTTTTTGTCACCCTATAAACAGTGTTGCAACCCGTTGTTTTTTTAAATTTGCCGCTATTTTTTAGTCTCATCTTTCATTAGCCAGACTCTATCCATCGTGTAGTTTTTGAGTAAAATGGCTGTGACATACGGACGGACGGACGGACGGACATGACGAAACTATAAGGGTTCCGTTTTTGCCATTTTGGCTACGGAACCCTAAAAATAGGTATATTCTTTTAAATCGGTTCGTAGTCAGTGGAGTTCTGAAAAAAAAAACCGTGGGAGTCAGACTCGCCCGTAGGGTTCCTCCGTACAATTCTTCCCGCCCGGGATATAGGCTAACCTTTTTTTTATACAACTAGGGTGGCAAACAAGCGTACGGCCTGCCTGATGGTAAGCAGTCACCGCAGCCTATGGACGCTTGCTTTTTTTTTAATTTTTCCCCCCAACGTGCTCATGTTTATAATTCATCGTCTATCAGAAAGCTGTGACAGACAGACAAACACGAGTGATCCTATAAGGGTTCCGTTTTTTGCTTCCGATGTACGGAACCATAAAAATATGTAGCGTTCCACGAAATAAATATTCAACTACAACAAAGGAAAATATATGATTCAGTGAAGTAATACTTTACGAGTGTCCCGTCTCGTGTTTCAGACGAATAAATTACATACTCGGGCTCGGATATTAAGCCATTCGAGAACTGGGACACTGTCCCTCTGGTAACTATTAAAATTAGCTCGTTTCGAACAGACGCGACCGTGCGAGCCACTTCATTATGCAATGTATACTTTAAGCAAGGACCTTCATAGTACATTACACAACTAGGGTGGTAAAACAAAGAGAGGCCGGGATCGCAGATGTTTGCGGTCCGAGCTGCAAGCGAGGGACGTAAATATGCGATCGAGGGCTTTCTTGATTCCCTCCCGTGTTGTGTACATAATGTTATGTCTATTGGCCAGAAAGCGGCTTTTCCGTACGCGTAGCGTGCGGTAAAAGCCACTTTATGGCCAGGTGTGGCATAAAATAAATAGCCGGACAGAGTCTCGCTAACAAAGTAATGAAGCAAAGTATAAAGACAAACAAGCAGTACGACTTCAGCCGTTTAGGAGCGCGCGAGTCGCGCGACACGTATTTACACAGACGCACGATCGCGCACTAGTGCACTCCATACTGCAGTGGTGCGCATTATTAAATCTTTGCTTGTAGTTGTAGTGCGTTCATACACGGCGCGCACACATTCAAGCGCACGATGTACCTTTTGGTCTGGTCGAAAAGTTCATGGTTATCGTGTCTTTTCTTGCAGCTCATGGCTTAATAGTTACTTGAGTTGAGAGCGAGTGACCGAATGAGTTGCAAGATATACTGAGTTGTTTGAATCGGAACTGAGCTACACCAACTGATATTAGCTCTTTTGAATCACTCACTCGTGACTACGTTGATGAGGTTTACGATATTATCGATGGTCGATTACCATGACACACTTGCTTATTAGTCATGTTGTGTGAGATATGGTTTCGAGTGAAAAACGAAGAAGAAATATACGAAATATTAGTTTTACTACTAGAGTCTGTGCGGAAAGAGCATAGGATTTAGATTGCGGGGCGCTGTAATGCTTTTCTACCGTATGTGCCGTATTTTCTGTTCTGTGGCCATACTAGTTAGGTTAGTTCCGTTTTTCGCCACGCCTATTCTCTTTCCGCCCAGACTCTATAAACAGGAATATGGTGACTTCCGGGCGCGAAGGAGTTTAACATATGTCATAGATTCAACTATTGAAGTTGGTATGTGATAAAGATGGAGTCTATAGTCTATCTCAGTCACATCTCAGTTGTTATGAAACTATGTCCTTTAGATATACCGGAATATTTTTACCACGAAGCTTTCAGCATAATCGCATTTGAAGAACATGAAAATACCTCGAAGTACTTAGATGGCATTCAACTTTCTAGCCAAAACACTCTTCAATAACCTAATGAGGTTGTAACTTTATTGAAATTTTATTTGAGCAAACAACTCTAGAGTCTGTTTACTTCGCACGATATACCTGTAAGGTTATTCACAATTTGACCGTCAACTTCGCACTTAATATAATTAGACCCTTAAAGTCAAAGCGGACCAACATATTTTGATACCCGTTTACAAACTGCTATTACCATTCCGAATTATGGTAGCCGAGCTATGGCACAGTATAATAGCAGTACAGTAATTTTTCTGCCTACAAAAGGTACATCGCGCGGCTTGTATGTGTGCGTGCCGTGTACGAACGCTCTACAAGCATAGTATTACGAATGCGCTCGCACCGTTTTCGCCTCGACCTCGCTCCTAAACGGCTGAAATTCACTACTTGTCTGTCTTTGTACTTTGGCTATGGTAGGACATGGTATTCAAGGTATGGCAGCCGAGTGATTCGGACATACGCCTAAGCGGAGGTCCTGGGATCGAATCTTGGCTCATATTAGAGTTTTTCGGAACTTATGTACGAAATATGATTTATGCCACACGCTGCGCGTACGAAAAAAGCCGCTTTCTGGCCAAGTGTAGACATAAAATTATGTACACAACACGGGAGGTAATGAAGAAAGCCCTCGATCGCATATTTACGTCCCTCGCTTGCAGCTCGGGCCGCAAACTTCTGCGATCTCGGCCTTTCTTTGTAATACCACCCTAGTTGTGTAATATACAGTCGAGTTCATCACTATTTGAGCAAAGATTGGACCAAAAATATCTGAACAAGAGCCTATTGTCAGAAGCATAAGAACTATTATCAGATATTTTTGATCCGTTCTTTGCTCAGATAATGATGAACTCGACTGTACTTTTTATATTTAGGTAACCAAAAAATCGAGAAGAAATACATCCGCGATGAAATTTAAAGGTGTATGTAAAGTACAAGCTTGGGGACTATAAAATAAAAAATAAAAAGTTTTTATTTCGACCAACGACAACGAGATCATAGACAATGAAAATTAAAAATTCAAAAATTAACCATTAAAAATTAATATTAATTGTTAGTAGCAATGGCCTATTCACTTTCATTTATGAGACTAGGGCTGTGCCTAGCAGTGGGGCGAATATGGCTGGCGATGATGTCGATTACTATTCACGAATTAAAACTAGGGACGAGCGTGTCGACGAATTTGAGAACAACCCTACTGATATATTCCGAATTGATATTCAATAGGGCAACGAAATCGGTTCGGAAAGTTTCGCTCGTTCAGGAGATGGATGACGGTTTGATTTAAAAAGTTTAACGTCAACAAGATTGCTTGACTTTTCCATTTGAATGTTAGATATAGCCCGAGACCTACACAGTTTTCTAGAAAGTTTGTCAAAATTGGCTCGGCATTTAAAAGTTTATGGACGACATTTGAATATCTATGTTATTTGACTCATTTTAGTACTTACATCAAAAATATAGCTTTACTAATACCCGACATGAGGATACCTCGTAGAGAGGCGAAACACGTGTCGAGTGGCGTATATTTTTGGTGGTGGTTTGAGATAAAAGATCAGATAAAAAGATAAAAGATCATTTATTTGCAGAAATGTACCTATTAGTTTATACAGTTGATATTGTTTTTTGAGTGCGTACATTTTGCTTAAAGAAGCATGCAAATTAACTTAATAAACTACAGTTAGTTAGGATCTAAATTGAACATTGTCAATTACTATATGTTAATTGTTATATTTATTTGCATTGTTATATTTATTTTTTATTTTGCATTTATTTTTGATTTTAGTACAACTACTGCGGTGTGTGTTTGTCTTTAGTTTTGTGAATATTTTTTGTATAGTAAATTATAATTTTGGTTATTGGTGTTGTTTTTCCAAACTTAATACAATATTAAAATGTAGGAGATATGCAGGTAATATAACTTAAAAAAGTAAATTAAAATTCAATGATTTTTTTCTTAGAGATGTATATGGCAATAGTTTTCACCCTACTATCATGTCTATTGCTAAATAACTCAACATTAAAGGCGACTAATGAAACTGAGTCCGGCATTCGGACGTCTAGCTTATTTATTTCACTTAAAATTTTAGGAGTCATGTTACGGTGATTATATAGGTTTTTTGTGAGAGATTTGGTGCTCAAACAAGCTCTATTGCGAAAATACGTCCAATTTTTCAGCAGTCTGCTAACGAAGACATAACTCTTAATTAAAAACGAGATCACGGAGCTTCTTGACGGAGGCAACGCGAAAAATGAGGCTGGCAGCTGAGTGGCTTGTAAGCGGTTTGATCCGGTAAAATCCGGTTCAACTCTGAAATCTAATTCAAGGCCAATGTGGGTTGCCGCTACAAAAATATGATTTTAAAATGGTATTAATCTAATTATGAAAAAACTACACTGATATAAATAATTTATCAGTCGTTTTAAACTTACGATTTAAATAAATAAGTCTTTGTTACTTATTAAGATAAATATAGGATACGCGATGTAATAATACATACACAGGTGATTTTTAGTAAAAAAACTATTATTGTACTTTTAATTCCTCAGATGTTTTTAACATTTGGTACGGTTTATTAAAACAAAAAGGCATGAGTTTAATGTAATGTTTTTGATGGGATTACAGTTGTCACAGTTCCTATTTAGTTAATTTGTATCTAAGTTATTATTTTTGTTATTATTCTTTATCTTGTCCTTTTGATGAATTGTCGTGTATATCAGATGTCAATACCGGTAGCATGTAATCCTATGTCATGTCAATGATGTAATAAATATACAGGGTGTAATCCTTAAGTGTAGCCAGACGATTATTCTGTAAATATGTATAACAGATATTAGATAACTTTAAACTGATATTTAAAGTACGTTACCCGATGCGTGAAATCACATTAATAATTTTTTTTTTAAATAAAAGACGTAATTTTAATAAAATATACGATTGAAACACAACGCGAGAGTGATATACACGATCGAAGTGAAATGCGACTAAACATATTAGCGGCCAAAAAATAAACGATTGAGACACAACGCGAAAATTAAATATGCGATCGAGGTGAAATGCGATAAGGTGAAACACTACAAGATTTTTTTGCTTTTGAGGTATAACACTAGCAAATCCTATAAACGTATTCCAAGATTTGACCGTACTGTAAAGGATGCTGTACATACACGAGGCAACTGAAACGATACGAACGAGCACAACATGTGCTGGAGCCGAGAGTGCTCGGTCGTTATGTAAAAGTAGTTAACTCACAGTTTTACTGTCAATACCGTCACAAATTTTGACCTAATATAATATCAGTACTAGTCAGAAAGTGAATGAACTAGGGACACGGATAAAATGTTTAAAGATTTGTATTGGATTTACAAGCTATATAGTGGGGACGATATTGACTATCAAGTTATGAATCAGTCTACTGAAAGGTTTTACGACTCAGTGCGCATTCAGGGAGCTTAAAGGACATATCCATTTGTATCTTTGAGCTAGATTCAGTAAATTTTAACAAAGGTCTCGCTCTCAACTTCATTTATCTGCTACAAAAACGCTTTGAAAATGAAAAGGTACGACAATCTCACAAGTCATTGTCTATTATAACAAAAGACGTACTTACAATAGGGATGTTGACTAATGTTGAATTTTACAATATAATATAGTCACATGGATTGGAAAATACTAAATTATCATAACACAAAAGAAATAAACAAAAAATATAAAGTTATGAGACCACACAGTTTAAAAAAACTATTTTTTTTATCGTCTTAAAGAAAAATTAAAGTCAATTTCTGTATGATTAAATAACACTGAACAAATAAATTTTTGACAAATATGTGCTTAAACGCACTTTTTCGTGTTTAAAATGGCAAAATGCTATTTTTTCATACAACTTACAAAGTACAGCGATGGAACCGATGACGTCATAAGTTCGTCCCGTTTTGTATAGAGCGTTTTCAATGCTCAGTGGGATCTGCTACTTTTGATTACAATTTGTGGCTGTTATATTTATACAAATGTATTAGGTGTCATATAAATTTCCGATGTGTTATAATTTGATTCGCGTAAATGTTACAGTAGTGTGTCTTATTTATTTGGATGAGTAGGGTTAATGTTTTTATGTGAAAGCTGAATCTATTTCACAGAGAATAATCAATTGTGACAGAGAAATTTCTTTGGAGCTGTCATGTTTATAGAATCCCTTTATAAGTCGTCCTTTTCAACGCCCCGTTAGTACGTATTCCGTGGAGCCGTCAGTTACGCTTCCGTAATATAAATAAATATAATATTTTGATGATTCGCAGTCTTACGGTTCGTCACAATGACTGCAACATAACTCACCGGGTTAATGGTTTGTTTGACAAACACCTGTATTGTTTGTTTATTTTGTTACAGATAACGCCCCCGTATCAACACCTTGCAGTCGAGGTAAGTGTCATGTTTCTACAACATTCGACCGCATGTTTATTGTCATCACTCTTGCTCGAAAATGGTGTCGTTACACGTAGGTTTTGCGGGCCGTAAATGACCTATTACGCCCTAGGGCGTAATGGTTTTCTTTTTAAATTTGAAACGCGGGTTCTGATTTACTCTTATTTGTCATGTTCAAAGAAAACGCCAACTTACTTTTTTAACTTTTATTACTGAAATATTTATTTAAAGAGAACTGTTATTGCAAATACGAGTACATGTAAACACATATCTTGTAACATTAATTAAATGTTTAAATAGTGTATTTCAGTATTTTGCAAATATAAAATCAACCATTTTAAGTCTTTACCGCTATGGTTTCCGAACGTGACTTGTCGTCTTGATATATGTCACTAATGTCACTGTCAGTTTTACAATTTTATTTAGGTTAAGTAAGGTTATTTTAACGAGATTTCCTCACAAGTGTGATGAAAAACATTGTGTTTGCCACGGGCGGTAAAGGAATTACAAACTCGTGTTGTTAAAGCCCTCGGCTTCGCCTCGGCCTTGTATTAAACACTCGTTTGTAATTCCTTACTCACCGCCCTTGATACACAATGTACTATTCTTCCCAAGCATTAACAAACAGGAAATATCCTCATCAAAGTGGAAGCAGAAAAATGAAATTTCGCAAAGTTTTGAGACTGTACAGCTTCACAAAGGTTTTAAAGCAATATTTTTGGTTTAATTAACATGGATTTCCGCAAAGTAACGCCTGATTCAATCAATTACTTGAATACAGTTAGCTTCGGTCTCCGCCCTTTATTGCCTCTGGCTGGCCCCATATAGCGCGACCTATTTGTAAATGGTCAGCCGAACCAAGCTATAGTGTAACTTAATGCAATGTGGGGCGGGGGCGTTTGCAAACGCTTTTACACTCTGACCACTTCTTTACTGTACACACCGCTGTTTTTTCATTTTAATTTAAAACCCGCGGTTCTTCTTGCATTAAGTAGTCTTGATAAACCCCAAGGATACTTGTTACGTGGTTATAATAGTAAATTACACAACTTGGGTGGTATTTACGTCCCTCGCTTGCAGCTCGGGCCGCAAACATTTGCGATCTCGGCCTTTCTTTATTATCTCCCGAGTTGTGTACATCATTTATGTCTACACTCGGCCAGAAAGCGGCGTGTTCCGTACTTGCGAGGTAGTGTGCGAGGAAAAAATCCACTTATCAACGTGCCTAGCCTCGCTCAGCGCGGACCGGGAATGGTGCTTTTTTCACAATTTTGGTGGAAACGCAGTCTAAACCACACTGCGGAGGCAAGGTTTATTTAGAGATATGCATGGTCACGCGCAGTTCGCACTAATGTGATAACAGCATAATAGTGGTTATCAGCCGCTCTGTCAATATTAGCTGCACCCACTGTTGTCAAACAGTTTAAGGCTACAGACTTTGTATCGGCCGATAATTTAATCGGGCCGGATCTAATCATACATGTTTCATACATATTCAATTCATACTGATTAAGTAAATCTCATTCAAGTCATAAATACAAAAAATAACAATAGATGAAATAAAATAGTACAGTTTAATACGGATCACCTAGGAGCCCCAGCAGGCTTAATCTTAAGCTCTTAGTTGTTACATAATTAAACTGTGCTATGACTTGAATGAGATTTCAAAATAAAGTTTCTTTTTATTTTATTTTATTAAATACAACTATGTGACGTTCTGCGGGTAAAGGTGCCTTATATTGTCGCTTGCGTCGTATCCGACTCCGTTACTCTAGGACACCAAGGTAGAAGGACGCAAGCGACAAGGACAAGTATTCAAATCTATCCAATGTGTTTACGGAGGCCACGCAAATAACAAACAAACCAATATTAATCAATTTCATTTCCTGCATTACGAGACATACTGAGTTTTGTGTTTATCCAAGTAATCATAAAACGGATGTAAACATAAAAATTGTATCAAAGAATCGTATGTGTGTTTGCTAGAGCTATTTTTAAATAGTGAACGGGAACTCCTATTCTGAGGTTATCTATATGTAAATATATCGGTTACCAGAAAGCCGATAAATTTTATTTTTCGGCTTCAAAAATGAGGATCTCAGTAAGTCGGTTTTTTGGGTTCCGCACCCAAAAGGTTCATCGCCCAGCCCAGTACGTTTCTTCCCGTACTGGGTAGGGTACGCAATACCGGTACCGTTCTGGAGAACCGGGATTCTCAGTACTAGCCGATAATTGAACCGGGACGTCCCGGTACTTTCGGGACGGGTTTTCAAAGACTCAGTCCGATGAGATTCAGTTAGTTTTATAATAAAGACAAGTACACATTGCATTAAAAGCGTATTTATTAACATAATTTAATTAATAATCACAATATTACGGACCAGTGGGGCAGGCGGGGTGAGTCGCCGCCGATCGCCACTACCACGGTCGCCACCCATGTCTGGTTAAAATTTAACTGCGCGCTTGTTCTAACTAAATTGTACTAAAATTATTCTAAAAACAAGATATGCCAATGAAAGTAGAAGACCAAAGTATTATTATGCGATATTACCATTATGCCAATACAAATTATGCCAATTCAATTATGTGAAACTAAAATAGGATAAAAAAATGGCGAAAGAAAGGTATCCCGTGATCAAGGCATAACTCTGGCAACGGGGAATGCTCCGAGGAATTGTTCGGATTAATCCCTGCTGCATCTTTCCGCCATCGTTCTACGCGACAATATTACCATCCTCACCACTTAGATGGTTGGCAGTCCACAACTGTGCGTTTTGCTAGAAACTTCCTGCCTCGCACGACTGAACTGTGGAATAAATTGTCGCCTGCAGTGTTTCCGGACCGATTCGACCTTCAAACCTTCAAGAAAAGAGCGTACTCCCACCTGAAAGGCCGGCAACGTACCTGTGACTCTTTTGGTGTTGCAGGTGTCTATGGGCGACGGTGATTGCTTACCATCAGGCGACCCGTCTGCTCGTTTGCCCCCTATTTCATA
The DNA here is from genome assembly GCA_947034925.1 of Eudemis profundana. Lineage (NCBI taxonomy): Eukaryota > Metazoa > Arthropoda > Insecta > Lepidoptera > Tortricidae > Eudemis > Eudemis profundana. Next base: position 25,630,246 of record OX344802.1, read on the forward strand.
AAAAAAAAAAAAAAAAAAACTAAAACTGACTAAGTATGGAAGACAATGGAGGTAAAAAGCGTGGGACCATTCGTTGTGTAAATAGGTTATCTTCATCAGTGGACGTCCCCAGTTTCAGTGTATTACCAGGAGTGGCTGTTCGCGATTTCGCCGTGCGACTACTAGTACTAAATTTTGCCTCTCTGAAGAGACTTAGCCAGCTCGATAGAGGGGTGGGATGCAGTGCGTTCCGTCCAGTGGTCGGACCCGAAAGTAAGTTTTGTTAGAAAGATAAACTTCTGTACGTAGTCATTATGATCATCATCATCAGCCTGTATCAGTCCACTGCTGGATATGCCTCTCCTATGGCACGCCACTGAACTCGATCTTCAGCTCTCCTCTTCCAGTCACCATCTACTTACTGCCCTTCGAATGTCGTCACTTCACATGTTACAGGGCGCCCTACACTACGTTTTCCGATTCGCGGTCTCCACTCTAGAGCTCGTTTGCTCCAGCGGTCGTCGGCTCTACGACAAATATGCGAGCTGGGCATAACTGCTGCCACTTCAGGTTCCTGATTCGCTGAGCTATGTACAATACAATACAATATTCTTTATTGTGCAGCAAAACAAAATATTACATCTTCTTATCGTTAGTAAGCGATTTCAGATCGGCTCGACTCCTTGGCACTGTGTAGAGATGTAGTCTCGCTCTGCATCTTCTACCGTCTATATAACGGGGAATGCTCAGAGGAATTGTTCGGATTAATCCCTACCGCATCTTTCCGCCATCGTCCTACGCTACAATATTTCCATCCTCACCACTTAGATGGTTGGCAGTCCACAACTGTGCGTTTTGCTAGAAACTTCCTGCCTCGCACGACTGAACTGTGAATAAATTGTCGCCTGCACTGTTTCCGGACCGATTCGACCTTCAAACCTTCAAGAAAAGAGCGTACTCCCACCTGAAAGGCCGGCAACGCACTTGTGACTCTTTTGGTGTTGCAGGTGATTGCTTACCATCAGGCGACCAGTCTGCTCGTTTGCACCTATTTCATAAAAAAAAAACTCTTCCAGACAACCTTAGGCCTTAACCTATGTAAGTAGTACCAAGTAGTACTGTTACTTATTCCATTGTATTAAGTTGATTGTGGGCTGATATTTCAAACAAACGTGCGCAGCGGAGCCTTAAGCGGAGTTTGCGATCATTATCGTGTTGGTTCCTGTCTGTTTGAGTAATAACTAAACCCACTTCCTAGGAACTCGCTGTGTCTACGTTATTGGCTAGCACTAGCTGCGTGATTTCGGAACGTAACAGTTTCGTATTGTTGTATCTACAGTATCTAAATTTAGATAATATTGGAAAATTAAATTAAGTAATTTCGACTAGTTGAGTTTTAGTAGGTAACAATAAAATCACAAAAGGGCAAGAGGGGGGGGGGGGGGGATAAGGGGATAATAATTAACACTTTAAGACAACGTTTAAAAATATACCAAGCGAGTGGATATCAATCCTAAGAAAAAACGTTTTATGTTACGTTTAAAATGAGTTTTAGTATAAATACACAACTATATAAAATAAAAATAACTATAGATGTAATAATCGATGAACTATTTGAAGGTTTTTTGAATTTGCCGTTTTTTTTTTCAGGTAGACTCTATGAAAGGTTTTGAGGATTACCCTCCGGAACAAATTAAAACTGAATGTAAATCTGAGTGACCCCACAATCGAGTTCAGCTATCGAGTGGAATTAGCTTCCTTATACAAGTTGGCCAAACTATCGGTAATCCCGCTCCTAAGACAATTACGGACCGGACTCTGATTAGAGCCAGAATGCTAATCGTCTCAGTGGACCGTTCAGGCTCATAACATTAGTGCCCTGACTGGTTCAGAGAATTGGCCAGATTCTTTGAGTTAGCCACTTCAAAATGATCTATTTTAACAAAAGTGTTCACAGTTTCATTCCCTCCTTTTAAGTTAAAAACTTATGTTAGGTGTTCGCTCTTTCATCCATTGTTTTTAAGAGCTAAAAATAAATTTAACAATGCAATTTATTGTACTTAAACATGCCACTTACATATGGAACGGAGGGGACCCACTATAGCAAATTTTGCCGATGCAAAACAGTTTGATATTTCAAGAAACAAGAGATTTTTTGGTGCAAAATTATGTGATTTTTTTCATACAACACTTTTTATTTAAAATTAAAAACAAACCATGTCCATAAAAGTGGAATCAAACGGTACAGTCGAGTTCATTTACATCTACACACTTACCGGAACAAAAATATCTGAACACGACCCTATTGTCAGGGGCATAAAAGCGTGTTCAGATATTTTTGTTCTCTTATAAGTATGTGTAGATGTAAATGAACTCGACGTTACACTCGAATGAATAGTTACTCGAGTGAACGTTTCATATTTCTTTCACAATTCGTTTCACCTCGTGTTCAGACGCGTCACTTTGAGTGAAAGATGCAGAATGAAACACAAAAATTAACAAAAAATGTACCGTCTGATTCCATCTTAACCACAGTATAATAGCAGTATTTTTTTTTCCTACAAAAGGTACATCGCGCGCTTGAATGTGTGCGCATCGTGTATTGCACTACAAGCAAAGAAATAAGAATGCGTAAGAATGCTCTAGTATGAATCGCACTCACACAGACGTGCTATCGCGCGCGTGTGAATACGTGTCGCGCGCTCCCAAAAGGGCCGAAGTTGGACTACTTGTTCGTCTTTATACTTTGATCTTAACATTCAGACAACTGGGCAGTTTTGCGAGAAGATTAAATAACAATTGACTTGCAGAAGTTTGGCTAACCCCATAACTACTTACTGATAAATAGTTGCGCGAGGCAGTTGTGCTGATGATAAGTATCCAAAGTAGCGAAACTTTCAACGTGAGAATTTCTCGGTAACTTCTGAGAATGTTCTCGCGAACGAGAATTTATCTCCTGACGCGTGATTATTTATTTATTTCGACAGGCAATTAGGTATACACGAGGGCTGATGAGGTACAGCGTGATCGATCGACGTTTCTAGATCCGCAACGTAATGCTACTCACCCAGTTTTAGTCGCTCACTCGCCGGCGGTGGAACAAGTACCTAAACAGTAGGATATTTCGAAATGATAACGTCCTGCATGAGTAATTATTAATTTTAACTTAAAGTGCACCTACTGTGCAAAAAAACTGTGCAGTTGTAATTAAGTTATGAAAAACTAGTCATAGCCGCAGAAGTTTTACACTGGAACCGTTGGTAAATCTTAACATTCATAGGTGCGTTTAATATGCCTAAATTAAAGAATAAAGTACTTTGACTTTGACTTTGAAACAACGCTCGTTTAGAGTGAACTTGAACGGAACACTTCAGCGAACGCTCGATTACTTAAACTCAATAACCAAGCCTAACAATCGCAACGCGACGACAGCAGATCTGATTTCCAGTTAAAGCCTCTCGAAATTTACAAAACGTCTGTTTAAAATTAACAAGACACCAAATTTCTAAGAAATTTCACCGCAGCAGTTTCTATGAACGATTGACACGGGCACTGACTTTACAATTATGAAGCCAAGCGCGTGTTCTGAATCAGGAATGAGGAAAAACGCGGAAGCAATTTATATAAGTCTTAAGGTAAACAAATTGATGAGGCTATGGGCTGGGAATACCGAATCGATAGGCTAAATCGAATCCTCAAATTCTTTGGGCACATCACCCGTAACGAGGACTCTGTGAAACGATTGGTGGTGCAAGGGAAAGTCAACAAAAGATCTCGTGGGCGCTCTCCAACACGGCGGACAGACCTTATCAAATCTATTGATACATTCCAGCGTAAGAGTGTACGACTAAGAAGAAGAGGGTATATCATGTAAATACTAGCGAAAACTACGAGGCAGCTGGCCTGGGTACGTAACGATGGCTATAACAATTTTTGGTATAATATTAGTCGCAATAACGCTCATTTGATATAATTATTGAATCATATAACAACACTTAATATATTTACATATGACATAATTATAATTTTTTATAATGATCATTTGATATAATAATATTTAATATAACATTCCTTAATTATTTCCTATAATGAACTTATGGTATAACGTTAATTTCATCTAAAATACAAGTGGCATAACCATAATCACAATAAGAACTGCAACCAGAAAATTAGGTTAGGTTTGAATTGCGTCCCCCAACAAAACCGAACTGCTATCAAAAAGTAGGTTAGGTTAGGCAAATAAAACACAATGTGGCATTACAATAAAAAAATATATACCTATTATACCTCTTGATAGTTATAAATTATAATTTGTATATAAAATGAGCCTTATACCATATAATGGTTATGAGAAATAAGCGTTATACGAAACGATAAATATACGAAATAAATATATTATATTTTAATATTATACGAAACGTTTATTATACACAATGAGTGATTATACCCTTTGAAATTATATCAAATGTTGTTATATCGAAAGAAATAATATTATTTATGTTTATATCGAACATTACACACCCGTTTCTTTCATATAACATTAAATATAAGCTTAAAAAAATGATGCTCATGTAAATTACGAGATTAATTTAAATTATTCATAAATAGGAATCATTGAAATTTATGAAGAGACGCCTGTGGCTCTTAAAGTCAGTTAAAATATAGACATGGATGATAGTCTGTCTCCGAGAGGAGTGACGTCGGGACGAGATAATATCATGGCTGTTGTAAACATGCCTATTCAAACGTGACGACAGATTTTATCTCAAATATTCTTTACCTTTTGTATTTAGTACTAAAGGATTCCCGCAGAGGAAACAGGAGGGCAGTTTTTCCATACAAACGTAGTCCCCTGTTTCCTCCCTGGATAATGCCAGTAGAGCAATCATTTTTTGTCCAAAAATCTATGGCTACTATTGATATGTTCCTATGTTTTCCTTTTTACGATAAATTGATTCTCAAAAGAGATATTAACCTTCAAAAACCTAAAAAAAATGCCAGATATTCCGCTGTGTTCACACATCCAGAAAACAAATTTGACTAGATTATTAAAAAAAACAAAAACATAGGAACACGTCCAAAGCCTTTCTTTAATGTTTAATGAAAAAATTAGTTAAATAGGTTAAGTTTTGGGGAAGAAATCAGGGGACTACGAAACGTTGTTTTCATGAAATTTTTAAAAAGTATTTTCGGTCCAAGCTGCAGTTGTCTCTATCGCGCTCTGCGGGGGAGAGGCGGGCAGTGCGGGACAGCGACACATTTTACAAATACCTAATTTTCAATTCTCTCGACCTTACTGTTTCCTCTCTGCGAGCAAATCGTGGCTCAAAAGACGCTGACGCGGCGTATACGCTGTGACGCGCCTCAGGCATCACGTTTTTAACGCACACCTTTCAAACCGATGCGATACTTGAAATATGTAGTGTACACTACTATCTCTGCGTATCTTGAGCACCGGGACTGACACGCGTAAAAAACGTAACTCCTGACCTTGAGGCGCCTACGTATTCATCGGGTTCATAAACTAGCTCAAATTTCATTGAAAGCAGTCCGGTAGTTTTTGTGTGATGCGTAAACGATCAGACGAATCGACTTAACAGAAAATAAACCTCCATATTTTAGTACCATTACTGAGTAAGGCTCCATTAGACTGCGTTTCCACCAGAGCTGTGCGAAGAAAAAATATACGTGGCGAGAACTCGTATGCTATTTTCATTTCATTGCGGCGATTAATCGATCAACTGTACTCATCGTACCTAGGTAGCTCGCAATGTAATCAAACGCATACGAGTTCTCGCTCCATCTAAGTGGGACCTAACACGAAGAGAAAATACACAGTTCTTAATATTTTCTCTGAAGATGTTTCTTCCTAATTCTTACAAACAGATGTTTATTCTTCATTAGTTACAAAGAAAGCATTCTGTAGATAAAAATGTGAATACATTTTATGCCACACCTGGCCATAAAGTGGCTTTTTCCGCACCCTGCGCGTACGGAGAAAGTTCCTTTCTGGCCAAGTGTATACATAAAATGATGTACAACTCGGGAGGTAATAAAGAAAGCCCTCGGTCGCCTATTTACGTCCCTCGCTTGTAGATCGGGCCGCAAACATCTGTGATCTCGGCCTTCCTTTGTTTTACCACCCTAGTTGTGTAATGTACTATAACTGCTGCATAGAAAAACAAACAATTACACACTTGCATTTAAAAAATGGGTAAGCGTCAGTATTTTTCCATTTCAAAATGAACGTGTCGGCATATTTACATTTTCTTCAAAGGTTTCCGTTACAATTTTACCTTTCTTAATTAGTACCTTTTCTCTCATCCTACGCTTATTTAGAGCTACTTTTATTACAAAACCTGGCGAAATCCTATTAGTATAAGTGCCGGTAAAATATTAGTTCCATGAACATTTTGTTCCGTAAATACCCAAACAAATTGGGGTTTATATTATCAGGAAAATTCTATTATTTCATTTAAATCTCCATAAACAAGCAGATGTAACTATATTCAATACATTAATTGCTCGAGTAATTTTACAGACTAAAAAAATAATATCCAAAGTAAGAATTAAAGCTTGGTCAGGTAAAAAAACCTAATTGATAAGTCTAAAAATGCGATAATTATAATTTCTCGGCTTAATTCAAACCAAGGACCATTAAAACAAGAGGACTGTCATTCTCCATACTTTAGATTGTACCCCGACCGCAAGGGGATATCCAGGCAAAAACTAGATGGCGCTAAAAAACTAAACATTTAACGATGTTATTATTGAACAAACAAACATAGTTCCGGAAATAATAGTTCGTAAACAGCTAATAATAAATAAATTCTAACATTTCAATACTGTTACATAATATATAGATACAAGAAATCAAAGTACATAGAAAAATTAAATGGCGCTCACCTGTGAAAAGACCGGGAATCGAACCCGGTACCTCTGGATTTCCGGCCCAGCGACTCAACCATTCGTCCACCGTTACACCCAGCAAACACCCTCAATTTTGCCATCTACTTTGACTTCCGTATCATCTATTTTAATAGGACTTTAACCTAAGTTTCTTCATTGGTTTTTTAATGCGGGTAAATTACATCACATTTCTATGTTACATATATAAAAAACCAATGAAGAAACAACATGTTTCTTTCATATAAAAGTATTATAAAAACAACGCCATCTCTCGCTCGATCGTCGCATCTGTAATAGGTTCGCATTGGGGTGAGACACCTGTGTAATATGGGTTCTCATAGATGGCGTTTAAGTTAAAGTTCTATTAAAATGTATGGAAAATGACAGTCCTCTTGTTTTAATGGTCCTTGATTCAAACCTAAGAGGTCATCCACAAAATACGTCACACGATTTTTCAGACTTTTAGACCCCCCGTCAGAAAGAGCACACGTTATGCGATAGAGATGGTCGGAGCCGGTGCGTTCCGTCCGGTGGTCGATACGAACGTCAGGTCTGTCAGAATGTAAGTACGTAGCACTTATTCCAGAGTCCTACCGAAATTTCGGTTCCGGCCTAGTTTCGGCAAAAAAACGGGTTTCGGCTTAATTTCGGTTCGGTTCGGTCCGAAATTGAATTTAAGGGGCTCCGCCGTGCGATCGAATAGTCTTTATTTCAGAAAGCGCAGATAATTTATTTGAAATAAGAAGTTATAATATGTTACAATAAATACTCTGAATAAAAAATGAAGACTGACTGGTTATGATTGTAATTTTTCCTCTTCCCACGAAAACATGCCCTTATATGGAAGTTTCGGTTCCAGTTTCGGCCGAAACTGAGATGAAAGCTGAAATTCGGTTTCGGTTTCCTCATTAATTTCATTCATTCACTTTTTTTGCAATGAGTACTTCGTGTAGCTGTGTGTGTAATCATTCACCTCAACTCTCCTGTCAACCCACCACGCGCTCGATACCCATCTAATCTGAATAGACCTTAAATCGATTTGCGTTTCCAACGACTAAGGCCTCTTAAGTTTGCAAACGAGACGTTTCTAGATTGGTATACACTTACTTGCCAGAATTTCATCTACCATAATAGTCAACTGTCATAATGTTCTCATAATTTCATCCGTAATACTCATTGTTTACTATATTAATCATATCCTAGAAACTTTGTTTCCCATAAATTCAATTTTTTTTTTATGAAATAGCGGGCAAACGAGCAGACGGGTCGCCTGATGGTAAGCAATCACCGTCGTCCATAGACACCTGCAATACCAAAAGAGTCACAGGTGCGTTGCCGGCCTTTCAGGTGGGAATACGCTCTTTTCTTGATTTTAATAATGTCCTTCATCATCATCGTATCCTGGCCGATTTTGACCACGGCGACTGGATATTAGCCGACGTTATGTGGCTAATTGAGAGCGCCGCTCATGAGCTCTCAGATGGCTGACATAGCCAATTTTCGCAACGAATGTGCGACCACACTCACTGCACGTCAGCACCCCAACGACAAAATCATCATTTAATAATGTAATTTGTCATCATCATTGTAATCCATAATTATCACATGCTATTATGCATGCATTTGCCATCCATGTAAATGGTGAATTTTAACACAATATAATGATAAAGGTAATAAATTATACCAAACAAGCAAGACTTTAGGAAGGAACCGACTTGGATAGAGGATACGAGTAGGCGTAGTCTTCGAGATTATTACTTTTATAAAAGAGCTTTAGTTTTAGAGAATCTTGCTTTTTTATGAAATAGGGGGCAAACGAGCAGACGGGTCGCCTGATGGTAAGCAATCACCATCGCCCATAGACACCTGCAACACCTAAAGAGTCACAAGTGCGTTGTCGGCCTTTCAGGTGGGAGTACGCTCTTTTCTTGAAGGTTTGAAGGTCGAAAACACTGCAGGCGACACTGGAGGAGTTGCTTGATTGCACGTTTGCCTGTTTACATGCATATTGCATACTACCTCGCATGCTTGCTATCTGAATTAAAGGATAGGATTATACCGACAAGTATTAGAAAATAACAATTTTTATCCATGATCGTATTTTTAAATATTCTATTAAATAATATGGAAAACAATACGTATGGCATTCGTATAATTATGGCATGTTATGTTTGGGTAAACAAGAGCAACAAAAGCTTTCGGCAGTGTACGTCAGATTCCGATTTTGTCAGATGATATGTAGGTCAGATTTCGTTTTCGGCAGATTCTATGGAGGTCAGATTCCGTTTTCGTCAGGTGCCACATATGTCTGATTCCGATTTCGACAGATTCCTAATAGGTCAGATAGCATTTTCGTCAGATTCCTAGTAGGTCAGATTCCACTTTCGCCAGATTCCTAGTAGGTCAGATTCCGAGGCGGTCAGTTTCCTAGTAGGTCAGATTGCGAATACGTCAGTTTTCTATTTCGTCAGATTCCGAGTAGGTCAGTTTCCTATCTGGTCAGTTTCTATTACGTCAGATTTAAATATCACTAGGATTATGGGGGTGCTGATTTGTGACGGGATGTGAAATGACGTCTGCCATCTTGTAGTTTGAAATGCACGCCATTTTTGATATCACCACATCCAAAACTCTAGTGATATTTAAATCTGAGGAAATAGGAAACTGACGTATTCGAAATCTGGCCTACGAGGAAACTGTCCAGCTAAGAATCTGACCTACTAGGAATCTGACGTACACTACCGAAAGCAAACAAGAGTATGTTATACATATTCGAGCAAATGAAATTTATAATTATATGAATTTCGGGTAAACACTAGACAACCTTCTAGAATCACCGTAGCTCGCCGGTCGCCTAGATACCCGCGCGACATTATTTTCGTGGAAAAGCAATTAGGCTGCTGAGCCAGTAATTAAAGGGATTTATGGCAAGACGGCGGGTGACGAGCAAAATTATCTCGCTGTTCGTTAATCGGGGGGACAACGTTCGTTATTTGGACTGAGATCTAATTCTACACCAATTAATTACAAACAGCTGCGTTGATTATGTTTTTGATGATTATCGACGAATTATAGACTCGTAATCAGATGAGATAAGATAAATATTTATAGTCAGAGCTAGGCACGAATGTTCTTACGCATTAATAGGTAGTTACAGATAAATCTTTAGTATTTTGCTATCCATAAAAACGTAACGCATTCATACTGTGGTTAGAAATTCAATATTATACACTAACTGGGCCGCTCCCTCAAGATGGTCTGATGACCTCGTTAGGTCGTCGGGAATCCATAGCGACAATTAAATCCCATCAAAAACATTACATGTAAAACCATTATAAAAAATAAAAAACACGACTGCCATGTATGAACGCGAGCTTAAAAGTTAACAAAAGTATATATTTTTATGATCTGCTTTTAAATTTCTTCATTTTGATACTCACTACTACATGGGTTGGAAGATTTTTCTTCCGAGCACACAATATGGTGAACAGAATCCGCCATATTATTTTTATGATGACGTCACATAGCCTATGACACTGGGGATAACTCGGGGATTCTAACGATACCCCACACGTCTAAATCGGTTCAGGGGTTTAGAGATTATCGTGGAATAAAGAAACCCACATACATACATAGATACCTATTATCAAACCGCGTTGAGAGAGGGATTCGAGTGTACCGTTAGCACAAGTGTACTTAATAAATGATTAAATATAATCATAAACCAATCTTTGATATCTTCATAAGTGCAGACCCTTATAGATAATAGAATTAATAGCTAAATATGATTTGCATATTTAAACTCTATTCTCGGTAAATATTGTCATTTGTTTAATAAAAAATAGTATTATCATATTTGACAAATCTGTCACCAGTCACATTATTTCGCTTTATCAAATTGCCGTAGCTTCTCAAAAATACGTTTGTTTACAATATGAATCGCAGTAAAGTATTAAACGGTCGATACCGAGAAATTGTCTACAATGTACTAACTCTATTTGATCTGAAGAACTATCTCTTAATGCTATCGGAAATCAATAAAAACACGCTGTATAATTTGATATTTTTTCCATACTTTAGAACTTCATTGTACCAAAATAACAATTTAATTTATCTGCATACTCTACCATTGACAATGTCATATCATGCATTAGTTCAAAAATGACATATGAGCTCAATCCCTTTCTAAACGCGGTTTGATAATACATGAACCCTGAAAACATAACTCTCGGGATATGCGAAAGTATATTTTACATGGGAAAAAGACGTTTATGAGTTACATGCACTCGCAAATTATTGTAGTAAATGAACGCCAGTGTCAAGGAGGAAGCATAAGGTAAATACTGGTGGCGTGTCACAAGCAATTTTTCACTTGTAGTGATAATTGACAAAGGACTACGATTGTGGCGGCTGCATGGCCTCATCAGCGGACAAGGTCGCTTGTGAAAGACAGTTTATCGATACTCATCATATTTTTTTTACGTAGCAGCTCCGTTTCAGCTTGGACAGAAATGCTTTTTGTATATCTGCTCAGTTAACAGCTCACAGCGCCACTATTATGGTTCCGTACCCAAAGAGTGCCAACGGAACCCTATTCTAAGCCTCCGCTGTCCGTCTGTCCGTCAGTTACAGAGCTCTATCGTTTGAACCGTAATAGGTAGAAACTTGAAATTTTCACATAATGTTTAGTACTTGTTATCTTAGCAGCAATAGAAATCTATTGCTGCTATAACAACAAGTACTAAAAACAAAACAAAATTAAAAATAAAAGGGGGTCCCCATACAAGAAAAAAACCTATCAAAAACATTACATGTAAAAAGATGCAAGTCTCGCAACGCAGTTCTTCTGCAACAAAAAAGTTTTGAGGTGTAATGTTAAACCAAGTTATAGCGGGAGGGGGGGGGGGGGGTCCACAGTGTGTGTTCCTCTACGGTTTTGTTGGACTTTTTGTTGTTTCGTTGTAGAAGAACTGCGTTGCGAGACTTACGTCTTTTTACATATAGAATTAGGATGGTCATCAGTGACAAAACTAAGGAACTTTGACGTGCAACACTTCTTAAACTACACGTTCAAATTGAATGTTATTGAGAATATATTTAGGTCATATTATGCCCTATATATTCCTGAAAATTTAGGGTTCTAGCTTGAATAACTTCGAGGAAAGGATGGTACGGCCCGGCCGCGCGTTTGTTTTGCTCGACTTAACGGGGGCACTGCTGTGCCCCCAGATAATGAAGCAAATCGTTTCGTGCGAATGAATGGAATGTCAACAAAACTCAATCACTTGATCAAAGATACATTAAAAATAAAGAAATTTTTATACATGTGCGTATTATGTTTGAGGAGTTCCCACAATAAAACTACTCAATGAACCCATATTTCAATAAAAAAAAATATAAAATAAAATATATTTTTGAAGTCAGCGCATTAATTATTTTGAACCGACATAACAAAAGTCGAGGGTTTCTAGTGGGCTGCATTTTGCCTAATGTTTTTTATAGGTATCTACCTCAGAACTCCATCGTTGATGTCTCCATGACATGAAAGACGGAGCTCTTTCATGTCGTCATGACATGAACGACCAAGTCGTGAGACTCGTGAGGTAACAAACACTAAGCAAAATAGAGCCGACTAGAAACCCTCGTCTTTTGTTAAGTCGGTTCAGAAACACAGAAACCTTGTCGCAAAGTGCCTTCGTCCTTCCACCTAAACCTATGACCTAAACCAAAACAGGAACGTCTAGGTACCGCATTTCAACCTATTTTCATATTCCAGGCTATCGATTTCCACAAAACACATCAGCATATCGTATGAATACAAATAGGCACTTCGGAATACGGGTTGACGATGAAATAGAAAATAAAATTAATGCTGAAACTAAGCAAAGGTACATTCTGCTTTACGGAGGACGTTGGGAGAGATGCGTAACAAAGTACAAATACAATACAATATTACTTTCTTGCATCAAAAGAACATTACAATTCAAACGTATAGGTATTAAGACAATGGTAAACAATTCGTGGTCTTATCGCTAAAGAGCAATCTCTTCCAGACAACCTTTGGGTAGCGGAGTCGATGCAAAACTAACGAGAGTAAATTAGTAATTGGTAAAGAAATAAACGCAAAAGACAAATAATGCACACAAACGTTTAATTAAAGGAAGTGATAAACATGAATTATTATATAAACTTACAGACACAATACATGTATAAATAACAACGAAGCATTTACATGTTGTCCTTAGCCTCTGGACAAACCTGAAAGGTACATGTTTAGGGTATTCGTAACTAATAAATAGACAAAGCATCATAGCAATTAGAGTATCATGGCAATACGTGCCAAATTTCTACTCTGCGAGTGTGCCAAAAGCAAGACCCGGTCGCAAAACATTCCACATTCAAACTACCCCATCACGAGAGTCGTGGACAGTCGTAAAGTAAATAAAGGTATTAGCCAATCCTCTCAAGTGCCTGCTCGCTGCATCCAGAGATTCAATTAGATCAGTCGCGCGGAAACGCGATATCAACCGCCGTCAGTTTATGACTCGCGCCGGGACACTTACAGTAATTTAGATGGGTCGATAGAGCACGGGCGGTAGCGGGAGCGATTTATAAAGATATTTACATAGTTTTCGTTTTGTGGTTACCTGCAGAGTTTCTATTAGTTTCGATTAAATACCAAATTTTAATTAAAATGAAAGGAAATTTCGATAGATGATTGGTATGCTTATTGCTTGTTTGTTCATGTTTCTATGTCCACCACATTGGGTTACAAAAATAGTATCATTATCATATAATGCTATTTGAAGGCGATCGTGTTCATTTCCATGTGTACTTTAGTTAAAAAAAATTGTCATCTCATCTCATCTCAACAGTTTCTTTATTTCCCATTTTATTGTTTACTTTTATAAGGTAAGCATTACATTCCTAGTAATAGGCTAGCTCACTTCTACTTATTACTTAAATTGAAGATAAAACAAAACACTAACCGAAAGCGCCATTTTTCTTCTTGTTCGTCGGTATCACTGTTGACCGAGTGGTCGTGTTCGTCATTTCAGGTGTTGATGGCACGCTTTATGATGCATCGCCACTCCTCTCTAAGGCTGCGTTTCCACCAGAGATGTGCGAGGCAGAGGAGCGGTGGGCGAGGAAAAAATCCACCAATGCCGGGCCGCGCTGAGCGAGGCTAGGCTGATTGGTGGATTTTTTTTATATTATATAATTAAACGCAGTGAATATGATTAAACGCAGTCTTAGAGCTGCTTTCCGGGTGCATTGGTGCAAAGGAACATCCTACCGTTATTTTTACGCGTATAAAATGTGCCCTATTCGCTTGTGGCTTATGAGTTAGACCCCATATTCCGAATCCGGGACATTAAGACGCACTCATTTGTGAAGAAGCAGATTGCTAGCTGCAATCCCGGCGTTCGGAGTTATGTGCGAATCAACTAGTATATCTTTTGATTGCTCTCATAATTGGATATAAGGCTAGTGGGTGTAAGGGACATAAACAGATATAGATGTTTTAGTGGCACGAATAAAATTGTCTTAGGGACTTCCCAACGAAATTTATCGATAAATTGTACTTTCTTACGAAATTTTAATTACAACTTAAATAAAAACTAATAATTACAGTACAAACAAATCCCATCAAAAACATTACATGTAAAAAGATGCAAGTCTCGCAACGCAGTTCTCCTACAACAAAAAAGTTTTGAGATGTAAAGTTAAACCAAGTCAGTACCGGGGGGGGTATCAACAGAACTCGATTTCCACCGACTTGCCTATTATTAGATCTGTAAAATGTGTTCCTCCACGATTATAATATAAAAAAGTAATAATTACAGTACAAACAAATAAAAGGCATGACTTAACATATTATACCGACTGAAAAAATTATAATTTACTCAATCAAAGTGTATTGATACTTCTTTAATAGATAACCATGCAAGTTACAAGTGTGTTAAATATTTAAATATGTATTTATAAATATTTAACACTGCAATTATTTTTTTAAATAAGTATCATGTCCATACTAAAATCTCCCGCGGTGTGTTGTACCGTCCGTGCCGATCATTCATCATTATACATATAACATGCATGGGTAGTGATGAGCATTTAGTTAATTTCTATTTTATCCGGTAAAATTAATATCTACTATGAAATGCCACTTCGAAATAAGTATTTGAAACAGTTATCGATAAAAATATCGCATGAAAATCCCCAGTTAATTGACATATTTGTCACAAACACTTCTGTGTCAGAACATAAAATGTGTTTTGGACTGATATGTGTACATTCTTTTGTAGTTTGCTGTAATAAAATTCTACATTAGGAAATATTGTAGGTTTTTGAGGCTGTTATAAAATAGTTAGTCAACAATTGGGTAAAACAGAGACTATAGTAATGTATTGTCCTTTCTTATTTGTTTTTTACAGGGGATGATATAAATTTAAAGCCTATATGTGACTACTGATAACTTGATGAGAAATACCAGGTGTTGCGTGTACTAGGAGCAGACAATTAAAACGTAGATTGTACTCGTCAAACTGTACAAATTTGTTCAGCGACATTTAAAAATAACTTATGTCTTAATTTTAAGTACACCTTAAAGTTTACTTGAAACCGCAATGTATTTATGTTTGTACTGTAGCGTGACAAGCGACAGCAATTAGACTGATGTTAACATACATTAAAAAAAATACTATTTAATTTGCGTGGGCTTGCATGGGCTATGTTGAATGTGTTAGATAATTATATACTACTGTTTAATAGAACTGACGTGAGAGACTACATCTTGTTCTCAATTGAATTTAACGTTTTATCTTATAGCTTGAACGCATAGAGTCCGTTTTTATAAATAATTCACATTAAACCTTAGAGACCATATACAACACTGAGGAATGTAGATTATATTATATTAAAAAATCTGTTTTGTACTTGCAAATGTCTTGACGCTTAGAGACCACATACATCTCTAAGAAAAAATGTTTTAACTTGAATTTTTAAGTTTTGTGAGTCACAGATTTTTTTTTTTTACATTTCTGTACGTTCGTTTTCTGTAAACCATGTAAATTTAATGATAGTTCTATAGTCTATTTCTCGTTTCCCATTTTTTATTTTGACGTTTGGAGATCCTTTACACCTCCAAAACATGTTTTGACAACAGAGGCCCCTTACATCTCCATTAATTTTAGTATATGCCTTTTTATTGTCTATTTTTCTTAGTAATTTATCTTGTTTTGACGCCTAGAGACCCTTTACATCTCTAAAATTGTAGTTTTATGTTTATTGAAATGTATTTAGTTAAGTACTAGTTGTTTGTGATATGCAATGTAATATTGTCACAGTTATTGTAATGTTTTTAAAAGAGAAACTGATGAGTTTCTTCCGGCGCTTCTTCTCACCAGAATGTCATCTGCCGAAGCGCCAAAAGAATCAGACATGTGAAAGAGCCCTTTGAGGCCTACTTGCAGAAATACATTATTTGATTTCATTTCATTATGAAAAAGAATAAATCTAAAGACTGAAAGAGTGAAGGAGAAAGAGTTGTTGAACGAAAGTTTTATTGTTTGATGAGTAGAATCTACGTTTTAATTGTTTGCTCCTGTTACAGGCAACACCCGGTATAAATAGCTGGCGTATTAATTAAGTTTGAACAAGCTGAGTTAATTACTTATTACTATTAATGAGTTGTAACTAAACATCAAAGAACATTTCAGTTGATTCGAGTAGTTCAGTTCTCCATACAAACGAAAAGAGGGTTGAAAATCCATTTCAACGATACTAAATTCGTTATTACGTAAAAATCTCCGACCTTTTAACTTCAATTTAGAATATCTCATAAACGGCTGAACCAATTTTGAGCACAAAACTACGGGATGCCGAAAACGGCCTGAATGGCTTTGAGAAAAGGATGGTACGGCCGTGCCTTTGTTTTGCCCGACTTGGTGGAGGCACTGTGGTGCCTTTAGATAATATTAAAATGGATTCTTAACTCTTTCCAATTGTATAGTGTACCGGTCAACTCAAATCACCTAACATCGGCAACTCGTAATGCCGCTAGTTGTGATTCAATAAGCCGCCACAATGAACAGCAAACTTTAATCCTCTTAGCACCTCAAACACGCCTTAATGAACTTATGTGATTAGCTGTGGGACGCCAAAATATACACACGCTGTTGGTACAATACCTAGCTTAGCTCCTTCGGTGATTACATGTTGGTTGTATGTGCCTAATGTATGACTTCACTCGAGCAGGTTTATGATTTGGGATTTCCCTGGTTTGATAATAATACATTATCCATATAAATTCACGCTCAGGGTTAGATTATTAATGAAATACAATTGTCTAATGCAGAAATTTTGTATGAAGTCGATTTTTGAGTTCTCAATATATCTTGTATTTCATTAATAATTTAACCCCGAGTGTAAATTGATGTTACAATATGTATTCTTATTAATCGCAGGAAATCCCGCGTTCAATAAAAATAAATAATTATTTTTGGTGGTTGTAACCACTCTTAGTTACGTCCTCCCGCGAAGTTTAGGTAAATAGGCACTACCTATTCCGAGCTCTGGTAATTAGATTGTTTCCCCAAACTCTTCAGGTCCACATAGCAAATTACAAGTTACCCTAGCCCAACTAAAAAATGTTTTTTGTAATCCGACTTATAGTTTTTGAGATAGGCGCGGACAAAGATAGGTACAAACATACATACACTTACGAAATTTGGCGCACACGTTCAGAAGCTGGTACAGAGTAACATATTTAAAAAGTGTGCATTTCTGACAGTATTACATACATCGATTGTATTGATAACCTTGTATTGATAAAAAGAGTTAAGGGGTCATCCAAAAAGTACGTCACACGTTAAGGGAGCGGAAGGGGGTCGACGAAGTGTGATACTGTGTGGCGAGGGGTCCTAAGTTTCGCAGGCGTCACACTTCAAAAGCATCTAAGTATTAAACTGCCAAATTTGGGCATGACGTTTAAAAATGTTTTTTGTCGAGTTCACACTCGCTCTATGATGTTGATGATATTAAAAAAAATATTTAAATCGTAATAAAACTAATTTCGGAACTGTTGTTTAAAATTAAAATGACTAGTTATAAATTTGCAATTTTATATACGTGACGTCACGTTGAAATTGAAGAGAAGAGGGAAAGGGTAAGACCTAGAAGAACATACATGGAGCAAATAAAAGAAAAAATAAATGTTTCATCGTATACGGAAGTGAAAGAAAAGGCAGAATGCAGATTAAGCTGGAAATTACTCCACGGATAAGAGCCAAGCTCTTACATATTATGATATGATGATGAAGTCACTTTGAGTTTAATGTAATGTGTTAATGAAATCTTATATTAACGCCATATTGTTTTAATACTTGTTGGTCGAAAAGAGAAACTGGTGAGTTTCTTCCGGCGCTTCTTCTCACCAGAAGGTCAATACCCGAAGCGCCAAAAGAAAAGAAAAGATGAGACATGTAAAAGAGCCCTTGAGGGCCTACTTGCAGAAATAAATTATTTTATTTTTATTTTATTTTAGGGAGGGAGGCCTCACAAATGTGACCAACTCTGGCAAGGACAAGGGAGGGGTCAAAAAATCACGAAATTAGTGTGACGTACTTTATGGATGGCCCCTAACTGCGATAGTGGGGCGGCACGTGCCGTCCACGTCAGGGGCCGGATTACCGCTCGGGGCGCCGTGTCTCATACATAAACGTTCGCCTGTTTGTCCATTCGGGAATAACATTCGGCGTGTCGACACTACAAACTACTTGTAAATAGTTTTTTTAACACAAAAATGAAGTTCTTTAGTCAGTTGTATTTTTTGAATGTTTGGTAGGGATCGTCCTAATACAACGCTACTACGCGATTATTGCAAGTTCGCGCGAATTTTACTCATCATCATGCGCAGTGGCAAAACCTTCGCAGGAAGTTCATTCCAGATCCCTATTGTAAGCGCCAGAAACGTTCTGTATTGTATTTGACACGTATATGTCGTCCAATCGTATTCTAGACCATTATTACATAAATTCCCGTGTTACAAAGCTTGCAGACCGTCAATATTGAAAGCGGGGGAATGTTCCGTGTTCCTCCAATTTCCTGGCCTTTGTTGGACACTCCAGCGCGGTGCTCTGTTAATAGTATATTATTTGTGTCTTTACTATTTACTACCATTTGAGACAGCTAGCCACATTATACGGACATGTCATGCGGTGGAGATCCACCTAGATTAGACATGAGCAAAATATGTCACTGGAAAAAGAGATAACTAATGTATCTTTCGGTTACTAGCAAGGACCTTAAAATAAATAGCCGGACGGAGCGTCGCTAACAAAGAACTGAAGCATCAATAGTCCGCTAACTTAACGCTGGTTGGTCAGGTCAATGTGTGCGCGCTGCGGGTAGTAGGAAAAAACTAGTTGATGTGTGCGTGCGGGCTCGTAAGTACAAGCAGCCGGCCGACTAAAAATGCTTCAGTTCTCTGTTGGCGACGCTCCGTCCGGCTATTTATTTTAAGGTCCTTGGTTACTGGGACATGCATTACTCTTTTGCATCTTTTTATCCGTTTTGCATGTTAGTCGCGATTATAGAAATATATAGGAAATACTTTGTCGATTTCCATGGGAACCAAACCAAGCGTAACGTTTTTCGCTTGGCGTTTGACGGTAAAAGTGTAATTTAGTGATGGAAAACATAAATCCTCTATTTTATTTGGTGGTTCTCCAACAATTAACTTTACCATTATTATCGGATTTTCAAATCTGATAATAATATTGACGGCAACTGAAGTTAATGGCATGCAAAGTAGGTCGCCGCCACTTCTTTTTAGCACGCGAGGTACATACACCTCGTGTACCTCACTTCAGGGATTTAAAGATATTGACGTTACCATGTCTTTACATGTTTGAGATTGCTGTCCTTATTAAAATGAACCCGATTTTATTCAAAAAAGTGTCTGAGATGGTCCCTAGAAGTACCAGGCATAGACAGAACCTTTACACTGCCATCGCAAGGACAGCACTGATGCGAAAAAGCGTATTACATCTAGCTAGTAAGATTTATAATAAGTTACCCACTAGTTTAAAAGAATTGCCGACATGTGAATTTAAAAATAAGTTATCATCATTATTAATTACTAAGTGTTTTTATTCAATTGCAGATTTCATGGCAGACTAATTGTAATATTATATTGAGATTGTGTATTTATTTAATTTAATGTTTATTATCCTGTTTGCAAAACTTGACTTATGATTTATAATATTATCTTCGGTTTCGCCATTATGATTTATCTTATTCTATAAGTTGTCTAATGATTTATGTACTTCTTATCCCCTATGCAGTCATAATTTTGTACGCCAACCGGCAAAACATAGTGCTACTACATAATCTGTATTTCACCACTGTATTTACCAGTCTTACCTATGTGTAACAAAATAAAACACTTTGACTTTGACACTTTTTCCTTCTGTGGTCGAGACCACAGGAATGTCGAGGGCTGCTGAGCGGGGCTGGTGAGCGTCGAGACGCTCAATAAATCTGTCAAGCCATTCGATGATAAGGGTTAGTACCGAATCGTCCAGGTAGCAAAATGTCCAATGACGCAAAAATACTAAAAAGCGAAATGTCAATGGTCCACTTAGCATTTTGCCCTATTAACATAACGTCCATAACACAGAACATCAAAATAGCAATTCGTCGGTGTAGCATAATGTTCAAAGTACATAATGTCAAGAAAGCTAATACCACGAATAGCACATTGTCAAATCTTATCGAAAGCAGCTAGCCCAAGTAGGATAGTGACCAAAAAGCAAAACGTTTTATTATAATTAATCTCTTTACATCGTAACATACGTAACTTTATACGTTTTGATATTTAGGTGTTCAGCTTTGTGGTCGACATTAGGTAATTTGCCTTTTGGACGTTTTAAATATTTGACATTTTACGTACTTAGACGTGTTGTTATCTAGCCGTGTCGCTTTATGGACTATATGCTAATTGTGTATCTTCTCAAAATCTCTCTTCACAAAATGGTCAATTTACATAATCGACTTTTCGCTTTGTGGTCAATTTGCGCCAATGGACATTTTGCCACGTAGACGATTCGGTACTTAACCGATGATAACAAAAACCCACGACTTCTGCTTGAAAGGTGCATCTCCGAACCATGGCATTGTTCATCAATTTGCCGAGAGTATAATGTTTGAAATAACTAGATGTTTGGGTGTGAATGCGCACCAACTTTTGCACGAAATCGCAACCGCACTACGTTAAAGTTCTTTGCTAGTTGCAAATCGGTGTTTGAGTTAAGTTTTGCGACCACGATCTTTCAAGTTTTGATGAACACTAACTTAAGATGCCTGATATTATAAAGATAAAGGAATAGAACCATCTCATCGGTGAAGTAGGTACATCAAATGTTGAACTTTTGAACAATACTGCTAGTCTTGCGGCGTTTTGTAACTCTTGTTCAGATACTTCATAAACTTTGACGTTGGAATGTATTAACTTTGAGGGATAAAATACTTCGTTTTATTAGAATTTTTGATCCATTAAACCTTCTCACTAGTATCCTACACTAATATTATAAATGTGAAAGTTTGTGAAGATGTTTGTTACTAAAGAACGGGATAACAACTCGATGGCCCGAGATTGAAACATAGGATACTTTATATCCCGGTGAATAGGTCCCTTGGGACATTAACGGGAACAACGCGGGCAAAGCCGCGGGTAAATGCTTGTTTTAAATATGAAGAACTGTAAACTCAGGTTTCTATGGTTTCTATTCCAGTGCTCACAACGGCCATTCTCACGAAGTATGACTGCGTCTAATTACCGCGTCTCCATACATTTAGTATGAAAACAGCGTCGCGGTAATTAGGTGACCGCAGACATACTTCGTGAGAATAGCCGACAACTACTGCGCAAACTTTTATGCACTCTCGTGTTGCACACTATTTTGAACTATATAGTTATACAAGGTGTTTGGTCCATCGTTTGCCAAATTGAAATGGCGGATAGGTGGGATTATTTTCTATTCCTCTACGCTCTCTAAAAAAAATGTTGGCCCACGTGTATTTTTTTTTGCTTACTTTTGTTGTTTTTAAAGAATTTCCGCTGACGCGATTAAATTTGAATTAAAAAAAAGTAAGTGGAAAAGAGATGAAATGTTTATTGCTTCGTGATGTGTAACGTTTTACGGTTGTCTCAGAGTTAAAATTACTGACATGTTACTGCTAGTTTTTTTTTTATTGACCCTCAAATGTTTTACAACATGTAAAAATTTAGTCAAATATCAATTTTGATTTGCAATAAAAAAAAACTAAATGAGACCACGTTCTTAAAATTGTTTTAAAAAAATTTGTGCTCTATCCTCTTTCTAATGATGTACAATAATCCCAAAGAACCTTTCATAAACTTAATTTTTCCCCTATGTTTTGTAGCGGACGCAACAGGCAAATTAACGATGCCCAAACATTGAAGCTATATCTTCTTTGGAATTTCCTTTGTCTTTTCGCGGGTTTTCATTTTTCGGTGACCAGGTTTGCAGGTTCTGAAGATGTAAAACTTATCTTTCGTAAATTTGGACTTGGAGTTGAAGGTCAACTTTCACAAACTTGAGCGAAATCGATTATGCATGACAAGAAAATGTTCTTGATAACAACACGTGCGAAGAGGTAAAGACTGCTATCTGCTGCATTTATTGTCCTGTGTATGAGCAGGACAATAAGTGCAGCTGTCTCTCTCTTTCATGGGTTATGGGTTAAACGTCAACCCAGGCGAGCCGTGGGGCCGGTGCTGGGATCAGATTCGACTTTAGTCGTCATTTGACTATCTCTGGTTGGTAACGGGTTCTAGCTTTAGCCAGCACAAAATTACAGGAGGTTCGAAATGGCCTGAATGGCTTCGAGAAAAGGATAGTACGGCCGTGCCTTTGTCTTGCTTGGCTTGGCGGGGGCTCTACCGTGCCCTCAGATTACTAACCCTCACCGTTTAAAAACGAAAAATACGAAGATTCTAATAAAGCTCACAACTGGAAAGTGTGATTGATCCCTATAACTCACCTACTATTAAGCTGCTAAGCAGTCAACAAAGAACGGAACACTGTACCTTTATAGGAACCTATATAGGTTACTGATTAAGATACGCAATTTAACGGCAGGGCAGAAACAATGCATCACAGGGACGTGGATCCATCAAGTTGACGTATCGGCTTTGCCTGGCTTCCAACATGAATATACATGAAGTGGAGAGACCAGGGATACAATAATACATTACTACAGAGGCCGAGAAGTCAGGGGTTGCCGCTAAAGTACATGTAGATGGCCGAGCGAACGCGAGGCTGGATAGTTACGAGGCTGGCAATCCCATTTCACGCCAAGGTGTGTATAGTGCTTTTCTCAAATATGCAATGAAATAGATTAAAAACACTCCAAAAAATCTAACTTTATTTTCTAGATCCACTAAAAGTAATGCAGACAAAAAATAGAATGACAAAATGAAACATTTCAATTTCCTTTCCAAAAACTGTTTCAGTATACGTTTTTACCGCGAATATTTAGATGAAATATTTTAAATGGTATTTTTGTAGTTAAGTTTGCAATTTTAAATTATTAGAATTTGTTTATAGTTAATGTGTTATTTGTTATGTTCGTGTCGATTTTATATAAATAAAACTGCAAAATATAGCAAACATAGTTTATTGTTTTTTCAATGGCTGAAAGTCTCCTCTCCGCTCCGCACGTCTCCGCCTCAGTGGAGCCGCAGCCTAACGATGTGCTACATATGATACATACGAGCCGAATTAGTCGTAAAGTCGGGCTTTTAATTAGCTGCAGTAAACTCAATTTACAAGCGCACATCCGAGTTGATTACTGTCTTACTTACACGTGTCCTCGTATCGTATACACTTTTATGGAATGATTTGATCTATCTATTTATCAGCCATGAAGACAGGTCTGTGCAGACCCTAGGTAACCAGAGCCACCGCTACTCTCGAGGTCGTCTGTGCACTGAATCTGACTAAACTCCGAATTTTAATTCAAGACTAATGTGGGTTGCCAACTTGCCACTACAAAAACATAATTGTACAATGGTATTTATCTAATTATGAAAAAACTTCACTGATATAATTAATTTATCAGTAGTTTTAAACTTACGATTTAAATAAACAGGTATCTGTTACTTATTTACATAAATATAAGATGCCCTAATTAATATAAATACACAGGTGCTTTTTGGTAGAAAAACTGTTATTATAATTATTTGTAAAACTTCATATGTTACTAACATTTGGTGCGGATTATTAAAATAAAGTCCCAGCCAGATGCAAGGACTGTTGTTGATTGATGGAATCTAACTCTACTGGGCTATGGAGGTGAAAATAATATGGAATATATACTGGGCTATAGATTGAGACATTACGACACCTGTCAGGAAAAGTGTCTCATGGCTTTCATGGCACTGACAGACCATAACTTGCCCTCCGCTGATGGGCCCCAGTTACATTGCGACATTATGAAATGGCCTAGGGGCAACACCGGTGCCGAGAGCTGCAGGGTATCGAGAAGTGTGCTGCGCTTTCTGCGGTATTCGCGGCGTTATGTCCTTTAACACTTCCACGCCTGGAGCATTTAGCTCTCGCGACTTCACTCTGGACGGCCAGTTAAGGCAAGCCAGAGGCGGAGGTTATTATTATTATTCTTTGTGTATTCGTGCTGTTATTTCTTACCGTAATAAATTCAAGTTCAAAAACATTTATTACCAATAACATATTAAGTACTTAACAAAACGGTAGAACGGTAGAGAGGGCGCTGCCTCTTATGGGATGCAACGTGTGTAAGCACTTTTGCTGCTACCCATATGAGGCAAACCATGAGGACGGCGGGCTCTGCGGCGGAGAGTGCCGCTAAATTAAAACACGCCAAATACTTTGCCTTGGAGACAGCGTATGATTTTGTTCCGGTCGCCGTGGAGACGGCTGGCCCCTGGGGTGAAGAGGCGCTCAGGCTCTTTAAGGAGATTGGTCGGCGTCTGCGGGAGAAGGGCAATGATCCTCGTTCTGGGTCCTGGTTGGTCCAACAAGTCTCTGTTGCCATTCAGCGGGGCAATGCTGCCAGCATAATGGGGACTTTTGGATCGGGCTTGATGCAGAGTGGGGGTTTATTAGGTTAATTTTTATTTATTTTTTGCATAGTGGGGTTTTTTTTTTTAAATTGCTATTTTTAAGATTGACGATGCTTGTTGCGGATAAACATTTGGTTTGCATGCGTTATTAAGTAAGTTTGACGAAGCATGTAGCGGATGATTTTCATGTCTTTCTGTTTTTTTTTCTCCTGGAATAGATAAATAATTTAAATTCTCTACTCTAAAAAAAAAAAAAAAAAGCATGTGCTAGGCTGAAGCCCAGCGCTGATTTTCAGTAAGACTACGTGTGATTCAAATGTTCACAAGCTTATCATCTCGGCCTAGTTTCAGTAGTTCGGTGATTTTAGTCCGGTTCATATATATTTGTTTGAACAGGACTAAAATCACCGAACTACTGAAACTAGACCATCATCTCATAGTAAGTATAATTCTTCTGTCATCATCGGCTTGCAGTCCACTGCTGGTCGTAGGGTAATTCTTCTGTAGAGACGGCCAGCCAGGTCTTTACATTACTCTCTGTCGTCGAATTATCCTATTTATAAGTATCATCAGCAGCGAAACGTGCCCGGGCCTCGTTCGCAGGTGACTGTACCGACATTGCCCGGATAATGATCGCCGCGCCGCTAAATCACCGGAATAGGCGCCACGAGGCAATCGGAGCTCGTTACGGGATGAGAAAGAAATGCTTTTCCTTCACTCTTTCATACATTTTTTGTTTATCGCAGATTATTGCTTTTATATTTCTGTAGGTCTAATAATAACCACATTTTTACTAAAAAAAACCCGACCGCGGTGCACTTTGAAACTGCATAAAATCCGCCATTTTGTTTATTTTAACGAACTTCATACCCAGTGACACTCGCACCATCAAGACGAATCTAATGATGTATCATTTATCAAAATCGGATGTGCCGTTGAGTAGTTACGAGCGGACACAGGAACGGACATACATACATACAGGTCAAACACATAACCCTCCTTTGGGCTTCGCCGCAGTCGGGTAAAAAGGGGTACATACAAGTCACACATAAACCAGGGGGAAAAGGTTACAAATATAAATTGTGAGACTTGGTTCTTTTGCTCTAAGCTTTTGTCACTTTTACCGTTTTTCAATCAGACTTAGACACTCAGATTTCTTTGAATCAGCGACTAAAACTCCCGTTATGTCGAAATGGCATATAAAAGGTTAAAACAGTATTTTTTTATGTAGAAAACTGTACATCTTAAATGGTACCAATTATTTAATATAATTACTTCTAATTTTTTTATGATCTTTTGTTTTGTTACATATATAAAATGGTGGTGTAAATTGCCCATATTAAAAACCAATGAAGAGACAAAAATGTTTCCTTCATATATATATAAACAGTGATCGTTATCAACGTGCACTTTTCGTAGCACAGAGTATGGTTGGCAGAAAAAACAAATACATTTGAATATTCACTTTTGTTCTTAAATATAAAATAAATACTTCTACCTCTAGATTTAAAACCTCTTTGCGGTATAAAACCTTTTCCGTCCTAATATATTTTTAAAACAATTTACGTCAAATGACATTAAATGTCACAATAATACAACTATCGTTGAAAATGTAATTAGTTTATTTTAATTTAAATATTCCAATACACTTCGTGTCTAGAGTTGATATTCAAGTACCTATTTCAAGCGGAGGCCTAATAAAAATTGCGTGCAATATTTTAGAGACTTAAATTACCTTCCTGTGACTTCTGTTAACGTAGAAAGGTCATTTAGCTATTTAAAATGGATTTTTTCCAATTGACGTGAACGACTGACACCCAACTCTGTAGAACAAATTTTAGTCGTTTATTCAGTATAGTTTGGATAGGTGATTATAAATATGTATACAGGGTGAAATTTAATTCACTGGCCAAATTGAAACACCCGAAAGAACTCGAAAAAATATTAAACACATGTTTTTTGTTTTAATACCGCTCAGTACATTTTTTTTGAAAAAAATCATCATCAAGTTGTCCTTAAAATCTCGTACGTTATGGTGAACCGTCAAACTACCCACTACACCCGCTTTCCTTATCAGTTAAGGTCATTGACAACCCGCCCCTCCCACAGCTTGCAATCATGCCACCATATTATGAACCCTATTGCAGCGAGATAAGACGCTTACCTACATAAGTTGCTAATTTTTCCTTCATACTTTAACGGGCTTAGGACCGTCAAAATGCAAAGGCATTTTTTAAATCTAAAATGATAAATCTGACTAATAGATAATTAACAAAAGGTCCGTGGTTTAAAACAATGAGTAAATTTTAAGTCGGGAATCTTTGCATTCAGGCGTATTTAAAAAATTGAATCAACTTATGTACATTTGATTAAAAATCGACACAAACTATTTACATAATCACCCTCGGTACTTACTGAAGCAAGTATTAGTTATACTGCAATAGATGTTCAAACTGTAATCCACGCACCTCCAAACAAAGTTCGGCACGCTTATGCACATTGTTTTTTAATTTGCGAAGCACTACAACGTTGTTACGCACTTCGACGAGATGGTACATTTGGATTCAATCCTTGCCTCCGAAGGCGCGGAACTGATTCCAACTGGTATAATCTTTGTGCACCACGTAAACATTCACCACTTAATAAATAACACCGCACCATTTCGTAATATTCCCGGTTCGAATACATTTTTTAAATCTTAGTACGCGCGCGACTATTATTTTACGGTTGGCGAGTGACGAGTGACTAATCATTTGCTATGTTTACCTCTAGCATGGTTTAAGACTACCCTCGTTTATAAGATTGATAAAATTGCCTACCATAGCAATAGTGTTGTGCTATAGTGGACCCTATTGCTACGATATAAGGTTTAGTGTAGGTTAGATAAGGGTTTTGTTGATGTTGTTATTGAAACATACTACTAGGTATGTTTACATTTGTAGTAATAGGGTGACCACGACTCGTGGAAAATATAAAAAAATTGAAAAATGAAAATTGAAAAATAAAAATTCTTTTTTTTTCGCTAAATAGATTCCTTAAGTGTAACCTAGTGTCAGGAAAAAATTTGGCCAGTGATTTTAATTTCACCCTGTATAAATCTCATAACTTGTAAAATATATAATATTTGAAATTCCTACTTGTGTATTTGTTTTTTTGTCAACCATACTTTGCTACCAAAACAGCACGTTGAGTACGATCATTGTATATAAAGTATATTTTGTTTTGGTCCGCAATTAACATTGATCGTTTAGTGTCTTAGATTCAATCTGTCGTCGGTTCCATTTATTTAATATGCTGTACTTATTACTTCTAATTTTTTTAGGATCTTTTGTTTTGGTCCGCAATTAAGAATTATCGTTTAGTGTCTTAGATTCAATGTGTCGTCACGTCATTTGTGGGCTCTCCACAATTCCGCCACGCGGCTACTATACCAAATTGTGCCCGCGACCAGAAACGCGCGTCACATACACTTTTTCCTTCTACCTAAATACATTTATGGGAAAGTTTGCCGAGTATAGGAATAATACTCCACAGCTATTTACACTATATATGTCGCAGCCAACTGGTTTAATTAGCCATTTGGTTAACTCCCTAGCATTTTCACTGAATAATGACCCGCCAGCACGTCGACGAAGGCTTCTATTTCTGCTCTGAGGGACACAACCTGACTAACAAACCTAACATAAAATATGGAGTGTGCTTAATGAAAAGGCTAGGCAGCTAACCAAATAGCTGATTAAGCAAGTTAGCGGCGACATATACATAACAATTATAATTATTTACACATGAAGCTAAAACAACGTGACATTAGTTCAAAAATTAACATAGGAAGGCTTTTAAACAAGTACGCATGCGCGACGTTACTTAACCATAAACTAAATAATTATTTACAAGTTTATATACAAAAAGGTTGTCGGCACATGTTTCTGTGGCTTACATAGTTCAACAGAACCATTTACATTGTCGGCATACGTTGTCACATACACACTAACATACTGCTGTTTTATAGAGCAATCACCGTGTAAACACGAGTAATTTGCATAAAATTAATCCTTTATGACGAAGCAGCATTAAACCGATCGGCGGGCGTTGGCGCTTGAATCTTTTACGACTTTCTACGACGTAATACGACTTTGAAGTCTAAGATACGGCCTTATATCGACCTTCCCTCATCGTTATTCTTAATGAAACCAATTTTGTATACAACTTGATAAACACGGTAGTGCTAGGGTTGCCATCTCATACATTAGCAATGCTAAATTTTATTGCATCATATTTAACTTCATTTGTTTGATAGTTATCTAGTCGTTTTTTATAACAAAATAATTTTAATCGATAGTAAAGGCCTAAATAAAGCGACATACATGGTATATACACCTACTTTTTTCGTAAAACAAATATTGTAAATCAGGTTTACAAATTGCCTCTCATAATTGTAGCAACCCTAAAGCTGCCCAATTTTTCGCAGTCAACCCTTATGACATCGTGTTTGTTATAAGGTGACTGATCTTTCGAATTTGTTGGATTATTTAAAAAAATGGAGAAGCGCCAGTTTACACAGCTCGGCATAAGGAAAGAAAGAAAATGACAGCACAAAAACGTAGACAGTAAGTAAGTAGATAACAAAACACTTAGAAATCTCGCTGCCACAAAAAGGTCCCACCTCAGCATAATGCCAACGCTAAAGCCGGCGCTGGCTTTCCGGTGGAACCAGGAAGGAGCGGCGTCACGGCCAGTTACCTATTCGCTTCGTGACAGCCTTGTGCATAGTTAATTTTACCTCATATTGCAATAGTACATTACACAACTAGGGTGGTAATACAAAGAAAGGCCGAGATCGCAGATGTTTGCGGCCCGAGCTGCAAGCCGAGGGCTTTCTTTATTACCTCCCGTGTTGTGTACATCATTTTATGTCTACACTTGACCAGAAAGCGGCGGTGTGGCATAAACAGAATTTCTTTTATTTAAAAAAAGGATGAGGGAAGGTCGTCGTTACGTGGTCTTTTCTACTAGTACAGTAGGCAAAAAAGTAGTCTGGCACTTTTCGACTTTATTACTTTGTATTAGAGTTCAAAAGTGGTAGACCAGTTGGCTGTACGACGTCAAACGACGTCGAGCGTTGTCAGAAAATAATAGGAAAGAAAATGACATTTGTTTATTATCATTTGAGTGTTTTTTGCGCTAAAATTAGGCCGGAGTTCCGGGGTGAATGGGTTTTTTATGCGATCATTAGTTTTTGTGCGTCTTTTATTGTAAATAAAATTGGTAAAAAAGAAACGGGAAATGGGATAATGATAATAATGATAATAATGGTTGGACGTCATCGTTTTCATCAAATTCTCACTTGAAAAGTAATTTATAACACAATTTCATCTTATTATCAATTCTACTAATAGTACTTATAATATAAACTAGCTATCCCGGCGAACTTTATTCTGCCTCAGATTGATTTTTTGTAAATGTTTCAATAGTAATTCTGTTGTTCAGGCAGTGGCGTAGCGACGCAAAACGGCGCCCAGCTGAAGCAAAAATGCTTTCGTATGTCGGTCTGTCCAGTGGATGTCCCGCTGTTCTCTTCTACAAGTTGCATTTCTCAAACGATGCTCGTGACATTTTGTGATGGCTACGAGCTCCGAGAGTCTTGGCTTTAAATAAGCTTAGCCTAAAAGGCTTTTAACCCTTTAGGCGTTGCAATTCGAGGCGAGCCTCTTTAAAATAGGCTAAAAGGCTCGAGTCCTTTGGATCACTACATTCATATAACAAACAGTAGAACAAAGATATAAGAAAGAAAATATATAAGACAACAAGGATTTATCTCTATCTCTTTCTAGCAAAACAGAATATAGTATGGAGATTGTATGGCGGCCGTGTACTATGGCGTCATAGTCCATATCGGATCTCTCTGTCTAGTCGTTGTCTGATTAGTGCTTTAAAATGTGTATAACTTCCGTATTTCTCGGTCGATTTTAATTTTATTTTGACTTTATGTCATCTTTTTAGCGGTATTTTAATAATTTGTTAAGAAATGTGTTAACATGAAATCATGCATATTCCCTATTGTAACATGATGAAATGAAATGGAAATGACCCTTTATTTACTTGAGACATGACGACATGACAATAGTTCATCATCATCATAAATTTAAGAGACTTTTGTCGGTGGAGCCATTCCGTTCTCTTTTCTGCTACCATCTTGAGCTCCTGATACGACGTCACATTGATTTTCACTTTAGCTTGATCCATAAACGCACCGCCTCGATCTTTCTTTGCCTCTTTTTCCTTCTATTTTGCCTTCAATTATAGTTTTTATAAAGTTGTCATGTCGTATCAGGTGCCCCATTATTTCCTCTTATATTCTCAATATTCTTCAGTAACATTCTCATTTCGCCTATTAGATGCAGCACATCATCATTCGTTTTCTTTTCCCTCCAGCTAATACAAAGTTAGATGGTATAAATTTTACAATAAGGTAATAGTTTGTCCGCCGACTTAAGAGCAAAGAGTGATAAAAATGAGCTAATTAGTTATCTATTATAGAACGAGTGTAAGTGATTTCTAACGTATACAAAAAGCTAACGTAATAGTTAGTACTAAGGTACAATGTCAAATGACAGCGAATTGCAAATGCAATAAAAAACATTGGCAACAATCGAGAATTTTCAACTAGTACCTATTCCGTTGAATCTGGTTTAGTAGTTTATGTTTAAAATATTTTACTAACTTATTACAGTTTTGACAACCCTATGCAGGTGTGAAGAAATATTTTGTATTTGAAACATAAAAAGCATTTTGAATTTTAAGAGACAGTGTTTAGGTCGAATATCACTACTTCGTATTAGGACTTGTCACCTTTCGAACTAATAATGCTATTGTAACAAGTTTTATGGCTTTTTACTCTAACGCCGCCGGATAAACTATACGCATATCTCGCCAAACAATTTGGCATTCGCATGCCAAATTGTTTGGCATGCGAATCCATTCATTGTCTATTTTCGATCAACTAAATCGAAAATTATAAGAAATTAACATTCGCATGTTAATTTCTTATAATTTTCGATTTAGTTGATCGAAAATGGAACGAGGTAACAGTATCGAATAACCTTCCGCTTGTTGTAGCAAATAAATTATTCAGTGAAGGTAAATGAATTAATCAACTGACAATACGCAATTAGTGAGCCGATATGGTAATGTTTGCAATGTTTGACTAATGCGATGAAACATTTACGTAATAGTCATTTTACCTTGTTTTATTGCTATACTAGTACCAGCATAACTCGTGACAAGCCAATATGCTAGATGACTAAAAAAAACTGTTTAGTCCGTCTGTTACATTATGAAAAAATATTGTACACGTATTTTTTGTTTTGTTTGACAAACAAAAACTGACGAGGATAGAGTGCTTAGATTTTAGAAGTTTCGAGTGACGTCACTCTTGAGTACAAATTGTATTCAAGAGTGACGTCACAAGCCCCCACTCCAGAAGTTTGATGATCTATAACTTTGTCGATTTTTAATTTTTTGATAAACCAAAAAATACGTGTCCCATATTTTTCCATAATCTAACTGACGGATTAATAGAATTACATATTTTTAACCCAGTCATCATCCCTATTTTGCGAACTGTGTAAAAATTTGTAGTATAGGTATATAGGGAACAAAAGAGAATATAACCACTACGCTTTAAAAGGCGGAATTCCCATACTAGCGATCGGAATCAGTTTGCATGGCAATACCAACAAGTATGCCAAAGAACTGTCAAAGAACAATAGTACCAACATAACAGACTAAAATATTGTAGTGTGCTGTACGCTAGCGTTTTTTATCGATATCGATAAAATGGAGAGGATTGAAATATAGGCTCATGCCAACGATTTGTTGTAATCGAAATTAAGTTAGAATTGAGTCTACATTAAGTGGTATGTTGTACAGTGGATATTTCTTTAAATGCTAATACATGGTTGGACTTAGATGTTGATCCAAAATAAAATAACTTTTTCTGTTGATTTACTTAATTATTTATTGTTATATGATTTTGCGATACCATGTTGATGAGATCTTTTAATAATCACAAAAATAAATATAAAAACACATAGGGTCATTTTCAATATTTATATGTAGACTCTACATTTATTTATTTATTAATACATGTTAACATGACATTACAGTAAAAAAACCAATGCGTCATGAAACGTAGAAATAAAATGTCTATTTAGGCGACGAAACGGCGTGGCCCCGTTGCATCGTCGTCTCCGGTGTAGGATTCGGCAGGTTGCCCCGGAACCGTCGAAACACGACACCCTTCGGCCAGAAGTCAGCACTTGCGATGGTTTCTTGCAGCGATATATGGTTTCTTGCTTGATATATGTATACTACACATATGTCTCTAATTTGTAATGAGTTAGGACTTACATCTAAATATTACGGTACTTGAAATAGCATAAGATACTTTTTCATCACACTTGTTCGAAAATGGTGTCATTACACGTAGGTTTTGCGGGCCGTAAATGACCTATTACGCCCTAGGGCGTAATGGTTTTCTTTTTAAATTTGAAACGCTGGTTCTGTTTTACTCTTATTTGTCATGTTCAAAGAAAAACGCCAACTTACTTTTTAAACTTTTATTACTGAAATATTTATTTAAAGAGAACTGTTATTGCAAATACATGTAAACACATATTTCTGTAACATTAATTAAATGTTTAAATATAGTATTTCAGTATTTTGCAAATATAAAATCAACCATTTTAAGTCTTTACCGCTATGGTTTACGAACGTGACTTGACGTTCGCATTGTCTATGGAATATGTCACTAATGTCACTGTCAGTTTTACAATTTTATTTAGGTTAAGTAAGGTTATTTTAATCAGATTTCCTCACAAGTGTGATGAAAAACATTGTGTGTGCCACGGGCGGTAAAGGAATTACAAACTCGTGTTATTAAAGCCCTCGGCTTCGCCTCGGCCTTGTAACAAACACTCGTTTGTAATTCCCTACTTACCGCCCTTGATACACAATGTACTATTATGCCACACCTGGCCATAAAGTGGCGACGCGTACGGAAAAAGCCGCTTTCTGGCCAACTATCGGCATAAAATGACGTACACAACACGGGAGGTAATAAAGAAAGCCCTCGATCGCATATTTACGTCCCTCGCTTGCAGCTCGGGCCGCAAACATCTGCGATCTCAGCCTTTCTATATTTTACCACCCTAGTTTTCTAATGTACTAATATTTATTTACCAAGTTAGGTGAATGTAATGTAAAAGGCTGCAGACAAATTGTGGTCAATACCGCCCGGGGCGCCATTATAGTTCCATACCTGAGAAGCAAATTACTGTAAGTAAGTATGGAAAACAATAGGACTTACAGTGTTATGGTTCTCAGGTATGAAGTTTTAACCCACTGCACTCGTGTTTATGTTACGCCCGCTTTATTATTATGTGTGCCTTCTATCCTCGCCACGTTTAGATTTGCGATGAGAAAATAGAACAATAAACACAATTACTTGACAACTTTAAGAAGGATAGGGGAACTCAAGGCTGGCGATAAAAGAATATACGGTAAACTCAGGAAAATTGTCACCCACCCCCATCATCATCGTCCAACCGATTTCGGTTATGGCGACTGCTATCAACTCCGAGTTATTGCCGTCGCTGGTGAGCATTTACGTGACTGATGTACCCAATCTTCGCCGCAAAAGTTCGCGTGCACTGGGGACATGTGAGCACACCATTGACGTAATTATACGCAATGTTCGCCCGTGGTCGTGCCTTCTGCATGGATTCAGGAAAATTGTAGATTGTGTTACAAGGGAGCAAAAATAACGCCTAAGGCGGCTTTAAATAAATATATTCCTACAAAACTAAAATTATATAAAAGAAACATGATGTTTTTATTTAACATTAACATTCACAGTAATATCATCATCATCAGCCTGCGGCAGGACGTAGGCCTCACCCAAGACGCGCCACTTTGGTCGACCATCAGCTATACTCATCCAGTTGCTGCTAGCCGCCCTGCGCAGATCGTCGCTCCATCTAGCCGGGGGGCGTCCCACACTGCGTTCACCTGTACGTGTACGCGGTCTCCACTGCAGTACTCTCTTGCTCCAGCGATTGTCAGTTCTGCGGCAGATGTGGCCAGCCCACTGCCATTTCAGCTTGCTTGCTCGAGTAACTATGTCGGTAACATTGGTTCTCTAACGGATTACTTCGTTACGGATTCTATCCTTCAGAGAGACTCCAAGCATAGCCCTCTTCATAGCTCGCTGAGAAACTTTTAGCTTGTGGATCAGCTACGTCAGTGTCCACGTTTCGGCGCCATCGGTAATCATAGGTAAGACGCATGAATAAAGACTTTTTCTCAATCATGCAATGAAATATTGAAATTTTTTACGTGCCTTATAATAGGCCGTAAAGTACCTTGTTTCTGGTGCGGCTTGACACTTGGCATTTAATGGGGTTTCATACAACATTGCCGGCCTAGACCTGCAATGTGTTTTTTTTTTTAATTTCCATATAAAATTGACATGAACATGATTAACATAATAAATTTAATCAACATATATGTATAGTAAAAATGTGTACTGAAACAGTTTTTGGAAAGGAAATTGAAAATTTTTCATTCTTTAGATTTATTTATTTTCTACGTTGCTTTTAGTGTCTCTAGAAAATAAAGTTAGATTTTCTGGAGTGTTTTTAATTTATTTCATTGCATATTGCATGTTCCTCGAACAAAGCGCACTGGTTTTCTTTTGAGTTTTCAACTTCACGGACTGTGATCCGTCTCGTTGATGGTCTTGTGGAAATATAATAAATAAATGATCGCCCTAAACTTACCCCCTTAGGCCTTTGGTCGTGGTCTTCTTTTCGTTTTCCTTTTATATTGAATATATTATTCGCCCGCACGCGAACTTTTTCGATGACAAATCCGAAGTGACATATCTCTTCTTTTTTCCGTACTCTCATCCATAGCGCACAGAGACCGCAAAGAGACCGTATATGCCAATCCCACCCCAAGGCGAAATACATATAATAATAATGACTGAAATAAAATAAACATTCCCCCGCCCGAGAAAGGCCGTAGCCTTTATCAATAAATAAACCGCAATATTAAAACACTGATTCCGAAAATTTACAACTAAAGTAAGAAACTGTTTGTTATCAACTTAATCATCCAGGGGGAGTCTACATATTTTAACAACAGGCCGCATGAGAGTGCCCGACGTGGTTGTAAGTTGCACAACCCGAACAATACCGTCTTTGCCAGGTAACAATCCCGCTATTCTGCCTAATCTCCACTTCAAGGGAGGTAAATTTTCCTCTTTTATTAGGACAAGATCACCCAACTTTGGTGGATCCGTTGGAGATGTCCATTTCCTACGCATTTGGAGAAAGTGGAGATACTGGTCACTCCATTTTCTCCAAAAATGTTGAGATATAGCCTGAACTAAGTTAAACCGCTTTAACCGCGAACTTGGAACGTCCTCATAATTATATTCCGGAACGGAAAGTAAAGGTCTACCTATGAGCAGATGAGCAGGTGTAAGCACCTCTATTTCTTGAGGGTCCTGCGTCAAAGGACATAATGGACGACAGTTAAGCACCGCTTCTACTTTGGTAAAAACCGTTACCAATTCATCGAATGTCAAAACCTGATCACCTATTACCCGCCGCAATAAGGTCTTAGCAGATTTTACTGTTGCCTCAAACAGACCACCAAAATGTGGAGCTGCCGGGGAATTAAACCGCCATGTAATAGACTGTTTGGCTGCGCCATCACTAAGTCTCTGCTGGGCTTCCTGAGAAGCTAAGTATTTATATACCTCATCCAAATATCTATTTGCGCCCACATAATTAGTTCCGCAATCTGAACGTATCACACTCGGAATGCCGCGTCGAGATGTGAAGCGCGTCAGTGCCGCAAGAAAACCTTCAGTCGAAAGGTCTGTGACGCACTCCAAATGAACCCCTTTAGAGGCAGAGCAAATGAAAACACAAAGGTATGCCTTCAATATCTTTGCATTCCGCAAACGAGAATGTTTTATCATAAAAGGACCCGCAAAATCAGTTTGCACGGTGTGGAACACACCAGTCGCGTTAACCCGATCCCAGGGCAACGCTGCCATCAATGGCGCCGTAGGCCTAGCCTTCGTCCTAAAACATTTCATACACTTAAAGATACGGGTACGAATCACTTGCGCAGCAGAAAGAATCCAAAATTGCCGCTGTAATACTGCCATCAAAACTGTAGCGCCCGCATGGCAATGCATTACATGAAAGTGATCCACGATCAAAACTGTGAGCGCATGTGACTTCGGCAATATCACTGGATGTTTCCGCTCAAAAGCGAAGCTGGAATGTTCCAAACGGCCTCCAACGCGCAGTAGGCCACCATCCCCAATAAAAGGCCTAAGCCGACGTAACCGTGTGGAACACTGCTTATTTTGCATAAGACAATGAATGTCATCAGCGAACACCGCTTCCTGCACCAATTTAATCAACCGCTGCAAAGCAAACTGTCGCTCTGCTACTGTTAACGCCCCTACAAGTTTCTGAGAAGAAGATTTTGCATTGTTGACAAACCGAAAAGAATATGCTACGACCGCCAGTAACATATTCAAACTGCTAAACCGAGTAAATATATTATCCTTGTCAACAATCCCCACCAGAGCATTTACTTTCCCTTTCCGCAATCCAGGCAATGGATCTTCCGCTTTATCCATTATATTCTTGGGCCAGGTGTCCGCATCACCTGTCAACCAATCAGGTCCCCACCAGAGAGGGTGTTCGAGTAATACCGATGCGCGACAACCGCGACTTGCAACATCGGCAGGATTCATTTCAGAAGGTAAATGTCTCCAAGTTATATCTAGACCGCAATTGATAATCTGGGAAACCCGATTACCCTCAAATGTCTGCAACAAATGGGGCGAAACCCGCAACCATGAAAGAATTATGGTGCTGTCGGACCATCCAACGATACTCTCTATCGTCGTATCATCACTGATAGCAGCGACGACGTACTTGAGAAGGCGAACCAACAATGCAGCACCGCTGAGCTCCAATTTAGGTATGGTTAGTTTCGACTTTATTGGCGCCACCCGAGACTTGGCCATCATCAAACTAACCTTGACCTTCCCGTCTTGTCCTACTGTCCTCAGATAAACCGCTGCGCCGTACCCGAGCTCTGACGCATCTGAGAACCCGTGTAGAGAACAAGACTTAACGCCCGACAACACAAAGCGCTCCAATCGAAGACGGGATATTAAAGGCAGATCCTTTAGGATGCCTTGCCATTCTGAAATCACGTCTGCAGGAGCTTCCGCATCCCAAGATAAATTTCTTAACCAGAGCTGCTGCATAAGCACTTTGCCTTGAAAGACTATTGGACAGATCCACCCTAAAGGATCAAAAGTCCTAGCTAGGGATTGCAGCCAGACTCGAAAACCGAAAAACGAGTACTTTTCGATTAAACTCGAAAACCGAGTTCGGTTTCGATTTTTACTCGAAACTGTCTGAAGTAGTTTTAATTTTTTTTTGTGTAATGATAATGATTAAATTAGTTTGTAAACTCGGGATTAAGTAGGGTAGTAGGGTAGTTTTTAGGGTTCCGTACCAAAATGGTAAAAAAGGAACCCTTATGGTGTGACTCCATCTGTCTGTCACAGCAAGATATCTCAGGATCTACTAATGCTATCGACTTGAAATTTGGAATAGTGTTAAAAATCGCTAACCCGAGGCTATTGGACGGTAAAAAAATCTTATACCTTTTTCCTTTTTTTTTTAAAGGGGACCGAAATGGGACTTTGAAAATTGAAAGTAGGGCTATTATATTGAACGGGGTATCAAATGAAAGGGCTTGATTTGTAGATTAAAACACCGTGTTTATTTTTTTTTCTTAAATAAGTAGTATTTGATTTATAATGCCAAACGTTAAAAAAATACCATTCCCCCCCTATTATCTTTGAAGTTACTGAACAGAAAAATCTGTAATAATTACCAATTGTTAATGTCGTCCTAAATATTACAGGAAAAATCATAACGGTTTTCCTAAGTTGCACCGTTTTTTAGAAATTCGCAAAAATCGTAACACATACTTATTTGCCCCTACTAAACTAATCGCCATACAGTTTTTCTTGAACTATCTATGTAGCTACTTGAGTTTGTACGGAACCCTCGGTACGCGAGTCCGACTCGCACTTGACCGGTTTTTAATCTATCCATCAGAAACCGTCAAATTGTGAACGACCTTGCACTTACCGACAAAGAGTTTACAATCTGTCGGATTTCCTAGAGGATATGGCACCATAGACCACATACACAGTGAGGCAGATAATACAGAAGACTGAGGAGTAAAATCAGCCCCTGTGCTTAGCATTTGTGGACTATGAGAAAGCTTTTGATTCTGTCTGGTTCTGGAATCCTTGCAACGTTGCCAAATAGACTGGCGATACATCCAAGTGCTGAGATGTCTCTACGCCGTCCAAGTACAGAACCAGCAGACTAAGCCCATTCTCCTGCAGCGGAGTGTGAGACAAGGGGATGTCATTTCCCCCAAATTGTTCACGAATGCACTGGAGGATGTGTTTATGACGCTAGCTTGGGAGGGTCGTGGCATTAATATAAACGACGAGTACATTTCACACTTGCGATTTGCAGACGATACCGTCATTTTGGCTTGAACTTTGCAGGATTTAGAATACATGCTGAACGGTCTAGCTGCTTTTTCTCAACACGCCGGTCTTAGGATGAACTTGGGCGAAACCAAGGTTATGTTCAACGTTATTGTTTTACCGAAACTGACTGCAGTGCAGGACGCCCTTCTCGAAGTTGTTCAGGAGTACGTTTACCTCGGGCAAGTTCTGCAGTTAGGTAAAAATAACTTTGTAAAAGAGGTTAATAGAAGAATACAGCTGGGTTGGGCTGCGTATGGGAAATTACGTCGAGTCTTCTCGTCGTCCATTCCACAATGTCTGAAGACAAGGGTTTTCGATCAGTGCATCCTACCTACCAGTCTTGACATACGGAGCCGAAACGTTGTCGCTCACGGGAAGGCTGAGTACCTACGTAAATTTAAGGTCACTCAGCAAGCTATGGAAAGGGCCATGTTGGGAGCATTTCAGAAGGATCGTATCCGTAATGATGTGATCCGACAGAGAACTAAAATCGTCGACATAGCCCAAAGGATTAGCAAGCTGAAGTGGCAGTGGGCTGGCCATATCTGCCGCAGAACCAACAAGCGCTGAAGCAAGCGTGTTCTCGAGTGGATACTACGGATCGGCAAACGTAGTGTGGGGCGCCCTCAGACAAGATGGAGTGATGATCTTCGCAAGATGGCTGGCAGAGGTTGGATGCCAGTGGCCGCGGATCGTGCTCGATGGCATGACATGGGAGAGGCCTATGTCGAGCAGTCGACTAATACGGGTTGATGATGATGATGGTGGTGCGTATACACAACGTATTTCTGTCATTTTGCTTTTCTGTCGTTTCGCGTGTGTGTCATTTTGCGTAGTCAGAATATGTCTTTATCGAATTAAAGGCATTTTTTATGCAGTAGTCAGTTATTACGTCGATTACTTACGTGTTACGAAACTTAAAAACCTATTTTTAAGGTTTACTTAAGTAAAAATATAAAAATCCGTAATATTATAAGGACGCAAAAAAACTCGAAAAACCGCGGTTATTAACCGAGTTCTATTTCGATTAAAACTCGATCGAGTTACTCGGTTAACCGAGTTTCGAGTAACTCGTTTGCAATCCCTACCTAGCCAATATCGACAATATTAACCGCTTAGTACATCCACTAGTATCATCCAGCTTTGTTCGATATGAGAAGCAATCGCTGTTGGAGTCCCATTGAATGCCTAGGATTTTAAAGAAGCTAGGCCCGTCCGCATCATCAAATATTTTCTTAGGCTTTTCCAAGTGCTCTTCCGCTACGTCCCGTAAAACCTCCTTGCTGTTAGAAGTCCACTTACTTAGCTCGAAACCGCCAGAGCGTAGTAGGTCCGTCAACTCCTGCTTCAATCTAGACACGTTTTCTATGGTGTCTGCTCCACCCAAAATGTCGTCCATGTATACAGACGAACGAAGAAGCCGCGCCGCCGCAGGAAATTTTTCTTCTTCGTCATCTGCCAACTGCCTCAGCGCCCGAATCGCGAGGTATGGCCTAGACTTCATGCCATACGTTACCGTATTGAGCTGGAAGATCTGCAAGGGTAAGTCTGGAGATTCCCTCCAGAAGATGCGCTGGAACCGCCGGTCTTCTTCCGCAATCAAAATCTGCCTGAACATCATTCTGATGTCTGTTGTAAAAACATAAGGGTTTAACCGAAATCTGCATATTATTTCCGCAATGTCCCGCTGTAACTTCGGGCCGGCGTGCAGACAGTCATTCAGAGCCACTCCATTGCTTGAAGCACAGCTAGCATCAAAAACCACACGAATTTTGTCGGAACCCGATTTAAATATACCGTGATGTGGTATCAGATAACTTCCGCTTGTATAATCTTGTGGGTCTCCATCACAGAGAGACATGTGCCCTGTCTCTAAATATTCCCGCATAAACCCTACATATTTCGCACGAAATATTTCGTTCGTGGATAGCTTCCTTTCCATTGCCAAGAACCGCTTCATGGCAATTGGCACCGAGTTTCCGAGATCAGGGGCGTCCGATAAAAAAGGTAACCGCGCCTGGTATCTGCCGCCTTCAACCCTTTGATGATTATTTTTAAAAATCATTTCGCATTCCAAATCCTTCGGGCTCTCAATTTTTTCCGGAATATCCTCCACTTCCCAGAATCGCTCCAAAATCTGGTCTGTAGTCGTGTCACAGAAGAAGGTTTGAGAGAAATAAGTCGCCTGAGGATATGGGTTGTATGCCGCAAAGGTGACCGGACCTGTCAACACGTGACCGAACACAGTATTCATAGCCCGAGGTAAGTGATCATTGAGCTTCAGGCATCCGCCGCCGAGCACAATGTCACAAAGTAAATCCGCACCGATTAAAATGTCAATCTCCCGACTAACGTAGAACTGTTCGTCCGCGAGATACAGTCCTCGATAATTATCCGCTAACTGAGCCGGAAGTGAAAATCCAGGTAGGTTGTTTGTGATTTTGCTCAAAACAGTAGCTGTTGTCACAAGCGTAGGCCTCTCCGATAGCCTTGGTGTGAGAGTCAAATTAACAGCCCCTCTGCAACCGCTCACAGGGGCACCACTCAGACCCGTGACTGAGACCATGTTGGATTTAAACCGCTTCAAACCCAACCTCTGCACGCATGCTTCTGACACAAAGGTGCTCTGACTACCACCGTCAAGCAAAGCCCTTGCCTCCTGGTAACAGCCGCTACTGTCGAGTACCCGTACGACTGCCGTTGCAAGTAGCACCGTCCGCTGGTACATACTCGGCTCGTTGACGTGTGACGCCAACAGTCCAGTGATTCCAGGGGCCGCACTTCCCGGGAGTTCGCTACCTAAAGGCGCGCTCACGTTTGGAGCATTTGCCGAGGGCGTTGTGGGGTTGTACAACCGCCCATTCGTTGATACATTGTTTGACATCAAACGTTGTTCCGGCACTGCAGTTGGAAGATCAAAGTGCAATAAGTAATGATGCTTAGGCGAATTGCATTTATAGCAATTCACATTGTAGTTACATTGGTCAATATTGTGACCATTTAAACATCGGAAACACAATCTCAGCGATACCACCTGACGTTTCCTAGCTGTAGGTTTCATTGCCAAGAACTTCTCACACTTGGCGATGAAGTGTCCGCTTTTCCCGCATAATCTGCATGAAGTTGATCCCGCATTCTGGAAGACCGCGTGAGTCTTTACCGCTAGACTCTGTCCACCTCCACTACGTCTAGCCGCGGATGACGCACCGGGCTGTGGCTCCGCGCTAGATTCCAAAATCC
Source organism: Eudemis profundana (assembly GCA_947034925.1). Classification (NCBI taxonomy): domain Eukaryota; kingdom Metazoa; phylum Arthropoda; class Insecta; order Lepidoptera; family Tortricidae; genus Eudemis; species Eudemis profundana. Next base: position 25,673,184 of record OX344802.1, read on the forward strand.
GTATTTCAGTTTCCAAAAACTTTAATAGATCTGAGAATGTAGGCAACTCCTTGTCAGCATGCTTGTCTTCAAAGTGCTTCTTTAAGTTACTGTCTAACTTTTGGAAGTTAATATAAAACAACAAATAACACCACGATTCTACAGGGAAATTCATCTTTTCCAGTGCCTTTGTGTTTTCCAGTAGGGTATTTAAAAACGTTTTCAAACTATTTAACCCTCTACTGTGCACATGAGGTGTATTTAACAGGTTGTATAACAACCGGTCCGCCAATAATCTTTTATTGTTATACCGCGCATTTAACAAGTCCATTGCTACCGAATAATTATCTCCAGTGACTGACAGATGCTGGATTAAGGTTTTCGGTTCACCTAACAATGACCCCGCTAAGTAATACATCTTTTCAGTATCCGATAAAGATGTGTCATTTAGCACCAGAGACCGAAACAATTCCATGAAGGAAGCAAACTCTTCCATCCTTCCTGAAAAGGTAGGAATTTGCAAGCGTGGCAAGACCGCTCGATTGCCCGCGCTCCTGGCATTGTTATTACCGCAAACACTACCAGTTTCCGAATTTGAACTCGCCAGTCCCACATGACGTTGCTTTATAAAATAATATTTTTTATTGTACGTCTCGTACATCCGTTTGTGATCGTCTAGATCGAAGTTCTCGATCTCCTTGGCCGAAAGTTGAAGTTCGTAATGCATTTCCGTAAATGCCTCAAACACCTTTTCCAAATCTTGGAACCGCACCATAAAATCGCATTCCTGTTCTGAAGACAGATCCGCATTACGAGCTAAACCTTCCAAAAAATCAATATTTTGGATAGCCGTGAAATATTTCATTTGAGACAACTGTAACCGCCTAGCTGCCGTCATTGTTTTGTTTGACTGCAAAAATTGCAGAATCCAAATCAAAAATATCAAACAAAACCCTAGCAATAAACACCACAACATGAAAATTATAGATTCCTAATACGCATTGCTCGTAGTTCACTGCGCCGCATAAATAACAATAAACCGCACTATTCTTTAAATAAAAAAAGTATTTCCCGCTATACTATTGTATATTTGTAAATTTTCCGCAAAATTTATTTAAAAAAAAAAAAAAAAAAAAATATGTTAAATATCTAAATAAACCATAAATTTCCAGTAATTAATATTCCGCACCGCTTACACAAGAAATAAAACCCCTATAAAAATACAAAAAGACCACTCGTGACCGGTCACGAACCCACGACCTCAAACTCAGTAGTGTAGGTACTGTACAACTACGCCACGTATACAGGTAACAAGCGTGACGAAATACCGCTATGTACTAACCCGCAATCTGGTTACCTAGCAACAAACAGTTCCATTCAAAATGTCAATAAAATATGCAAATTGCCGAATTGAAATAACATTTACCGATGAATCAATTGCCTTGAATGACCCGGATATTATGCCAACAAATAGCAACCGCGATTAATAAAATTATATTAGCGTAATTTTGAAACTAAAAAAAAACGATATTTTCCCCAAAGTAAAATTTTGAACAAACACTAAATTTCGACCGCTCGAAAAGTGTTGGAATGATAGGATCAGAGTACCGTGGAGTTGAAAACGTATGAGTCCGAAAGTAAATCCGATTCGAAGACGACCAAATGTTCCTCGAACAAAGCGCACTGGTTTTCTTTTGAGTTTTCAACTTCACGGACTGTGATCCGTCTCGTTGATGGTCTTGTGGAAATATAATAAATAAATGATCGCCCTAAACTTACCCCCTTAGGCCTTTGGTCGTGGTCTTCTTTTCGTTTTCCTTTTATATTGAATATATTATTCGCCCGCACGCGAACTTTTTCGATGACAAATCCGAAGTGACATATCTCTTCTTTTTTCCGTACTCTCATCCATAGCGCACAGAGACCGCAAAGAGACCGTATATGCCAATCCCACCCCAAGGCGAAATACATATAATAATAATGACTGAAATAAAATAAACAGCTCTATACATACCTCGACGTGGAAAGGGGTTGCCAGCCTCGTAACTATCTGGCCTCGCTTTCGCTCGACTATCTATATGTACTAGGCCGGCAAACCCTTACTTCCCGGCCTCTGCAGTAATGAGTCATATTTTATATACAAACATTGCGTTAGACTGACAGATATTTAAATTATTCTCATAATTCTACTGTGGAGATGGCCAGGTCTCTACAGTACTATTTTTTACGGAAAGTAAATTTTTGGTCAGCCGTTATTAAAATTGATCCGCAAAAAAAAATAAGCAGTTAAATCATTTGGGCAGCATACAAAGATTTGGCTGGCAATAAATAAAATCGGGCGGCAACTCTTGTTCAGCAAACAGTTTAAAAACGGTTAACATTTTAACCAATATTAATCTGCTTTTTTATCATTTGGCTGCCTAATAAACAGTCGAGCTGCAAAATAATTACTTGGGTAGCAAGATTTTACAATTGGTCAGCAGAGAGTTTAATTGAGATATACAGGGTGTCACTATGATATATACTGGGTGTCACTGTGATATATACAGGGTGTCACTGTGTTATATACAGGGTGTCACTGTGATAGATACAGGATGTCACTGTGATATATACAGGGTGTCACTGTGTTATATACAGGGTGTCACTGTAATGTATACAGGGTGTCACTGTGATAGATACAGGATGTCACTGTGATATAAACAGGGTGTCACTGTGTTATATGTATACAGGGTGTCACTGTAATGTATACAGGATGTTACTGTGATATATACAGAATGTCATTGTGATATATACAGGGTGCCATTGTGTTATATACAGGGTGTCACTGTGATAGATACAGGATGTCACTGTCAGCAGAGAAAACATGTCTGTAAGCAGTTTAATTGAAATATACAGGGTGTCACTGTGATATATACTGGGTGTCACTGTGATATATACAGGGTGTCACTATGTTATATACAGGGTGTCACTGTGATATATACAGGATATCACTGTGATATATACAGGGTGTCACTGTGTTATATACAGGGTGTCACTGTAATGTATACAGGGTGTCACTCTAAAAACGAAACAGCTCCCAAAAATAGGTAGGTTAGGGTTATTTTTTTTTGATGACCTTAAAACGAAACGGCTCCCAAAAATAGGTAGGTTAGGGTTATTTTTTTTTAATGACCCTAAAAACGAAACGGCTCCCAAAATAGGTAGGTTAGGGTTATTTTCTTTTTGATGACCCTAAAAACGAAACGGCTCTCAAAAATAGGTAGGTTAGGGTTATTTTTTTTGCTTACCCTAAAAACGAAACGATACACGTTGTGAATAAATAATATAACTTGTAAACATTAAGAGATGTATAAAAAATCGAAATACCAATTTTATATGAGCCCATCACAGTGACACCCTGTATACATTACAGTGACACCCTGTATATAACACAGTGACACTATGTATATATCACAGTGACACTCTGTATATATCACAGTGACATCCTGTCTTGTATCTATCACAGTGACACCCTGTATATATCACAGTATCACTCTGTATCTATCAGTGACACCCAGTATATATCACAGTTACATCCTGTATCTATCACAGTTACACCCTGTATATAACACAGTGACACCCTGTATATATTACAGTGACACCCTGTATATATCACAGTGACACCTGCTACTTGACAGCTGACAATTACCGAATGACAAAATGCGCACACGATTGGCGGCAGAATAGTTGCGCCCAGTTAGGTTTTATTGCCCCCTTTTTTTGATGAACAAAATGAAATATTTTGCTTACCTACTGATTGCTTACCAAAATTTGATTTACCGTAGATCGCTTAATGCAGCTCAAGTATTTAATTTGCTGACCAAAATAATTTAGAGCAGATCAGTATATCATAAATTGCAGCCTGATTTATAAATGTTTGCTTACCATAAGTTGCTTACCAACTAGCTATTTTGGCTGACCAAATACATATTTCTGCTGACCAAAATATGAATATTTTGCTGATCGATTAAATGATACCCATTTTTTACACAGTAATATAACTGTTACGAACAAATAACTGAGCACAGTTACTTATTCATCTACAAAGGCCGTTGTTACTTAGACCGAAGGCAATCGGTTGTATATTATGTAAATTCCGATACCGTCCCAAACGACATCCTCGTCAAACAGAGCCTTGCATGATTGGGCCACGGACAAAATATACACATAACATCAGCACAATATAAACATTGGCCGCCGTATGTTGAGTCACCTCTTTATTTATAGCGGAGCTGGCATTTTATCATTGGGCGACGGTTGCATAATAAAAAGCGAATCATTCACATTATTCGCACACAAGCAACAAACAAACAACATTAATATCCAGCCAAACTTATTAAAAGTGGATATTCCACCCATCAACAACATTATCAACTTATCAATACCAATACGCCAAGAAGAGCTATCAACACCAAATATCACGAAGGAGTTGGAGAAACAATTTATGGATACCGGAAGACAAGTAGAAGAAATGAAGGCCGGTGCAAGTGGCGGTTTATTGGCAGATCGTATATCACAGCATGATGTACACCAGTATGTCGTTATATACATTTTACTGGTCACAGCCTTACTAGTATTCGCTATCTACGCATGGAGGAGATTACGCCCTCGTTGCTCAGTACCAATACACTCTTCGCCCCCGAGCGACCGATCTGCGGGTATCAGCGTTAAATACGTATCCAGAAAGGAGACCCCGCAGAACCTGAGGAGTCAAAGGATGGCTAAAAAGATACAGCCGTCAACTAGCGCCGCAGTTCACACGCCTAGAGTTCAAGGACGCGATAAGGCTACGTCACCTATCGTCGGCGGACGCATCGCGCAGGAATAAATGACAGTGTTGTGTGGCATAAATATTTTATAAGTTTATTTCAGTTTAACTTTTTTGTATGATTAATAAAGTTTTTTTTATTTTTCTTCTCGTGGCCGGGAGCATGTACGAGCTGTACAAGGCTTACATTTCGCCCGTCAGCATTTACGCCACGTAGCGCATAATTCGTAGTTTTAAGTTAGTGCATATCCGACCGCCGCGGAGTGTATTCATTAAGCTCATACATTTGTATCATTTTATTACGTCATCAATAAATCATTATTTCGGATAATCTTCCGTTTTATCATTATCTACTATCAAGTCAAGTATGTGCGGGACTGGCCCGTACATCTTAAAATTTAAACTTTAAATTGAACGACAATTCTACGCCCCGCTTTACCCGAAGCGCCAAATGAAAGAAAAATAGAATCAGTCATGTAAAAGAGAAATATATAAATATATTTTTTACGTTAGTAGGTCACGGCTTGGTTAAATTATCAATCCTTCGCTTTAGAATTTTGTTCTTAATTACTTTTGTGTTGATATAATCATAATGACAATGTAGTGCCAGCAAGATTGTCTCAAAAATTACATTTAATGTAATATTTTCCAACATTTACATCTACCTAACATTTCGAAATTTACATAATATATAATATTTTTGTTACAGGTACGTACGTCCAAATCAAATGAGGCAAACATTTCGCATTGTAAGTAACGAACCTGCCAAATCGAACGCGTGTCCGAAAAAAACAAAACAGTGTATGTACAGTCCTCATCAGATACGTCTGAGCAAACAAGGCGCTCACAAACATCTGAACACGACTCTATTGTCAAGGCGTTAGAGTGCATGTTCAAATATTTATGATCACCCTGTAGTGTATAGATGTATCTGATGGCGACTGTACTAGGTTAATGATAATGATGGATTTGTGGAATCAGATGATTTGTGTGGATAGGCGAGATCTCTCTCCAGGTTGTGTCTGCGGACCGAAGTCCAATGAGAGAGAGAAGTTGTATGTATTTATGCAACAGGCTGAGAAACCTTCGATAGCGAGATGTAGAATATGCCAGAGTTGACAGATGACAGGAGTGGCGCCTCGGATTCATGAAACAAGCAAATGGATCATACAGATTTTTAGTATCAGTTAGTGTTCGCATTTTTCCTGTGGACATCCCCGAAATTAAGGGCTTTAATAGTCTAATTTTCGTCCTGGATCCTTGTGGGTATGTAGGTACATATCGATACTTTAGACTCAAAGGGCGTAAATGCCGTAGGTTCTAATGGTGTTTACACCTTTTAAGTCTAAAGTAAATAATACTTATATCAATACCTTTCGATATAAGTATTATTTAGTTATTTAAGTTAAAAACATAATGATATCTACCCACGCTATTAGCTATTGCATTGTCCACGGGAAAGACGCTAATTTTCTGGAATCTGTATGGTATGACCCAAATAGCTGTCAAGTTAATATACTGAATGTTAGAACTGTTATCAGTAGGTAAGAAAGAATGGCGGAAGAGGAGAAAGCTTTTTATCAGCGACCTGTTTCCGCGCCGTGATTCAGTAACCTTGTTTCCTTGTATCCGTTGTTATGTTCTTCTACAATTAATGTCATCGGGGCTCGCGGATTTATGGGAGAATAATATTTATGATTGATCATAGTTTGATAACGTAGTGTGTTTACTAACTTTCATCTTACGTCTTCGTAGTAAAGTACAGGCTGGGCAAATAACGAGTATACACATTGTTTTTGAAATTGTATTCTATGAAATATAAAAAATATTAAGTTTTTTTGTTAAACATAGTATTCATGGCCGGCAATTAAATATAGAAAATAATGCCAGGCAAATGTCCACCTCTAGCAATATGGCAAATGTGAACCCCTTTCATCGCGTTTTTCATCACATTTTCACACATTTCCTGCGTTATCTCAGTGAGTGTGTCTCGGATATTTTGTTTTAATTATTGAAGGTAGTTGAAGGTTCATTGGCCTGTTAGCATAGACACGCCCCTTTAGATCGCCCAACAGAAAAGAGTCAGGATGTGTTAAATCAGGGGATCTTGGAGGTCAATCAATGTCACCGTTTCTTGAAATTAATCGTCCGGGAAACGTTCTTTTTAATGTTTCTATTGTGACTCGTCCCGTGACACGTGGCCCCGTCTTGCTGTTGTAATACGCTCCATAGTAAATTTGCCGTATCTACACAAAGTAATTTTCATGCAACAACTGTCATATTTGAAAAAATAAGTTGTATACCTCCAAGTTGCCCAACCTGTACACCGTGAAATTTTAGTGGTTGTTTTATGTTTAAGGGCATGTTCAGTATCGTGTTCTGATTAGAAAAAAGTGGAAGAAATTTTTAACGCGAAAAAAAAATATTTTCTATGTAGCAGGTCGTTCAAATTAGCCGACTCTCCATACAAAAGACAATTTTTTTTTACGTTAAAAATTTTTTTTCTTCTTTTACCTAATCAGAACACGAATCTTAACATGCCCTTGAACGGAAAACAACCACTAAAATTTCACGGTGTATAAGGAAAGGAAAGTAGGCACACTCCGGCCCTTTAGGACCGCGCGATACGTACTCAAGGTCGACGCGTAGGGCTGCCGTCCGTCGGTTTTTTCGCATCCGAACACACTGCAGTATACCGTAAAGCGGGGTAAATTGGTCCAATCTTCACTTTCAACTGGAATTTTAACCTTCTTCCGTAATGCATAGAGTAAATGGGCATAAAAATGGGTCCCCATACAATAAACGTGTTTTTGGGCGTCTTTTTGCTCGACAGTGGTACGGAACCCTTCGTGTGTGAATCCGACTCGCACTTAGCCTTTTTTATTTTTGTGTATTGTCTCATAGCTGTAATTATGTCGTACCCTTGGTAAACTAAGGCCGTATGTGACTTTACGTCCAAAGTGCTTTTATTACGCGAATGTTACACAAATGCTGTAAACTATACAAAACAAACAGATTTTTTTTCTAACTTTATTAGTTACTTAAATAAACAAAGCGAAAACAGACGTATGTGATTAAGCGAACATAAAACAAAGCCGTATCTACACATGCGTCGTTGTTTCCCGATGTTACTGGAGCGCACACGCACTGTGAAGTTAGTTGCGTGAGTGTTACCGGCTGGAGAGCATGTGTCGCGCTCGCACGTCGCACCAAAATTGGAAAAAATGGATACAGTGTGCAATAAGGACGCATATGAACATACGTTTGCTATAGCTTGGTGCAATATAGCCGTAAGTACACATGCTGCCCACTATTTCCGAAAATAATTGAATAATTAAAATGAACTTCTGTTTATTAAATAGAGTACGTTTTTGTAAGAACACTGGTAAAGTTTTATAAACCTAACATGAAGAATATCAAAGTTATCCAGAAATATTCATTGACAGAATCTTTAAACGCTCCCCCTGAAAAGTCGTAATTTTGCAGATACGGCTTTATTTTACCAAGGGTACGGTGTTATCCGAATAAATACTCTCTATTCTTTAGTTTGATGATGATGAATGCGCCATGTCATTAGTGTGGCAAGCATACGAGTAAGACATGCAACAGCCGGTATCATCGCATTAGCGGCTGGTTTACAAGCTCTTAGGGAAGTATTAGAGAATACAGCCGCGCGGGACGGCTGCGTCACTCGCCTCACGGATAGTTGGACCAAAGTTTAAAGACGAACAAGTAGTCCAACTTTTAGGAGCGCGCGACACGTATTCACACAGACGCGCGATAGCACATCTGTGCGAGTGCGATCCATGCTGGAGAATTCTTATTTCTTTGCTTGTAGTGCGTGCGTACACGGCGCGCACGCATACAAGCGCGCGATGTACCTTTTGTAGGAAGAAAAATTACTGCTGTTATACTGTAGTTGGGCTAAGCGGTCAGCGAGGAAAATAACCACCAATTTTTCTGTTCTGTGGGTGGAACGAAGTTCACCGGGACAGCTAGTTTATACAGGGTGACTTCGAATTGGTAATACAAAATGAATGTTTTACATACATATCCCCTAAACTTAGCCCCTCAATTAAGTCTCATACTTTTAAAATAATCAGAAGTATGTTTTTTTTTAATTATTTATTTATCCCATTTTAGTTGGCTTAACATGGTTATCCTGCCATAATAATAAACTAAGAGGTTTAAAGATTTTCAAATGAACACTTTCCTCTTGGTTATCCGTCACATGCCGCAATATTTATGAAGAAAACGTGTTTTGATTAGTAATTGTCAGTTGTCAAAGAAAATACGAGTGACATGTATGACACTTAGGTATTTAATGGAGTGTAACCACACTTTAGGCCTTTAATTATTTCTTTTGTTAGAAAATTAGCAATAATTAAATACAGCAAATTTTAACATAGGGGTTAATGTGTTACACTACATGGCGTTAAATTTGAAGTCGCCCTGTATAATATTAGTAGGACGTATACTACAGAATGAAGCAGCTGCGTGCCGTGTGCTATGTGCAGTAGATGTCGCTATGTAATCATGTGCGCTTATACTGCCTTATACTACCATCGTTGGAAGACCGCTACAATTTTTTATCATACTAGCCATTTCCCCGCAGCTTCGCCCGCGTTGTTCTCGTTACTATCCCTAGGGAAATCTTTGTTGGGATGGAAAGAATCGGTTTCAATCCTGGAATTTAGCATAGGTAATAGTGCTATGTACAGAGGTTTCTCTTTTTAACGATATTGACGATCGGGTCCGACCACTTAACTAAGTGCACCGGATCCGACCGTCTCTCTCTATCGCATAACGCGAGCTCTTTCTGATCGCTGGCCTGAGGGTCTTAACCCTCCGGAGGGACAACATTTGTACTAGTACTAGTAGCCGCGAGGCAAAAGTGAGACACCCCTGACTTTGCCCTGCTCAATCCGTTCAATTACCACGACTTAATACCCTAGCATACGTTCTACATATAATAAGATCGTAGAAATGTAATATTTGTTGGTTAGCGCATCATGACATTCCCATAAAATTTGTTGTACACGTAGATTATGATACCGGTTAACACATAGGATACTTTTATGCGACTTATTTCACCGAACGATGTTGCGGGCGGGTCCTATAATCCTACTAATATTATAACACGTTTCCGGCGGTAACGGCTATCACCGTAAAGTGTGAACCGCGCTATATGACGGTACGGCTAACGCAGTATTTATTCGCGACTGCCTATGAGTCACTACGGTGCTTGCCGAGCAAAACCCATTATTACGGAGCAAATTTTTACTGTCTTGTGGGGCACAACAACGATGACACTACCGTAGGAAACAGAGTGTATTTTCAAACTCGAGTTTGACTCTGACTCACACAGATGCAACGCAGGAATACGGCGCTTGCCGCTGTCGTTCTATAAGATCATAGGTATTGTAAATTTAATTGTAAGGCGAAATTTTATTGTCATTCTAGTACATTCGGTAATTTGGGTAACGCCGGTGAGCGTGATAAATGTGAAAGTTTGTAAAGATTATTGGAAGTTTCGGGGTTTGGATGGTTGTTACTAAATAACGAAGTATCAATTAGGAGTGGGATAAAATTTAGCATGCAAGTAGACAAAGTCCTGGATTGAAACATAGCATACCTTATATCCCGGCAAAGAGCTCCCTTGGGACATTAACGGGAATAACGCTGGCGAAGCTGCGGGTGAATGCTAGTTTATAATATTAAACCAAGGACCTTAAAATAAACAGCCGGATGGAGCCTCGCTAGCAAAGAACTGAAGCATTACTAGCACAAAATAAGTAATAGTACTTTGTACAGAAGTCGCACTGTCTAACAAGTCCCACATTCGAGTCACAAAAATGCACCGAATCCTGCCTTCTCGCTCTAACTCATAACGCGCGCTCTTTCTAGTCGCTAGTTAAAATAAATATTTGCGTGACGTTATATACGAGTAACTGTTTTAATACACGTCGTCATATATACTTACATACATACAGGTCAAACACATAATCCTCCTTTGGGCTTCGCCGCAGTCGGGTAACATACATACTTACATACATACATACATTCATACATACATACATACATACATACATACATACATACATACATACATACATACATACATACATACATACATACATACATACATACCGGTCAAACACATAACCCTCCTTTGGGCTTCATAGGTTTCGCACACAGGCGCTGCCGAGTGTCGGCGCAGCCCTGGGATTGCCTAATATATTAGGCAAGGAATAATAATAATTACCGCGAAACAAAATCGCGGAGTCAGACACGCCTGTTACTAGTCCGCCGGCTGTCAATGTGTGCGTGCTGCTCGCAGGAGAAAAAACTAGTTGATGTGTGCGTGCGGCTTGTAAGTACAAGCAGCCGGCTTACTAGAAATAGCTTCAGTTCTCTGTTGGCCAGGCTCCGTGCGGCTATTTATTTTAAGGTCCTTGTATTAAACACACAAAAACAGTTAAGTACATTGTTCCTGAATAAATGCCCATGACTTCGACCAAGCGGTGTCACCCCCACTTGAAGGGGGGGCACTCGTGAGGGGCGAGTAATCGCGCCGGGCAAACACTCCATTCGTTTAATTAAAACCATCGGCCTGATGACGCTCCATTATCCTTTCCAGAACTGATGTTTTGTTGTAATCTCTTTTAATAGCTGACTCCATGAAGCGGAGCTCTATGACTACGGGTGTTTTAAGTAAAGTATGCATGATTACTTAAGGGCGGCTGATGAGTGCAAATATCGTCATAATAATGTTAAACGATATCCTTAATACTAGGGCTCCCGCTACACGTGCTACACGCCGAAACGGATACCCGTGTTCTTAAGACCGGCGGTACTAAGAACCCGGATTACACAAACCCGCCGGGTACCGAAAACGTTTCTCAGAAACGTTTCCGGTACCCGTACCCGTTCTACGTGTCGGCGGGTACACGTGTATTTAAAACCGGCCCGAACGGGTACGAACGAACCGAAACAGTCGGAGTCAAGGCACACAATATCTACTATTTAATGCTGACTTCAGATGAACTCTTTTGGCGTACGAATGTTTAATAATAGTTTGTAACCGTGTTGAAAAATCATATTTAGCCAACTACTTAAAATATGTTTTTTATATAAATCGAAGTAGGCATCGTTATTCTACATTGTCTGCTGTATTTTATTCTAAATCTGCTCGTACTTAGTTTAGAAACTTTATTCTGATGTGTTAGGTTTTGATTTAATAAAATTAAAACCTATTGCGTCTTATCTAAGTCAATTAATTAAAAACAACATTTTATTTATAATGGCATATCAGATATGTGACGAATATGGTTTGCAGATATACTAAAATATCAATTAAAAATAACAGTTTAGAATATAATTATGAATTACTTCGCAAAAACAACAAACATCTGCCAATGGCGCAAAAAAGATAAACATAAGCGCCATTATCATGTGATTATTCATAACTGAATTTCACCCGAGAACCACAAAAGTCCATGTTACCTTAGTTAACTTGCGATAAGATTGCTTATTTCTTTAAGATAAATCCTAAAATTGGTAATCATTCAAGTTTACTTGAGTGACTTTCACAATAGAATTAAGGTAATAAACTTGAACGCCGAACGCCTTTTTGTCTGACGAAACGAAGCGAACAACGAAGCAGGTTCCCAAACCATCATCACAAGTACGACTACCAATTATAAGCTTTATGTCGTAGCAATAAGGTTAAAACTTATGCACCAAAAATTTCAACAAACCCCGGCAAAATCTTAAAAGATTAGATAAGTAAATGTTTTCTATTGATTTGGAGCCGCATCGCACTAACAACTAGTTTACTATGAAAAAAGGCAGAGCAAAAACAATTAGAATGAACAAGAAATGGGTAAGATTTTGGAAATAAGGTACCTAGTCTAGTTGTTTTTTAGTACCTATGATTCCAGTTCCAGAGTAATACAGTTTCGTTGCAAGTTATTTTAAAATCGTTTTTTTTTGTTGTGTTTGGTTTTGTTGTTATATACTGTTAATGCGATAGATTGTTATTAAATGTTAAAAAAATAGAAGAAATTGGGTGTGGAATTTTGCCACAAGAGTCGATGACAAAGCTTATTGCTCATTGTTCAATTATCGCACAAACAACGAGATTTCTTGTAATATTAATCAGGACTACTATATACGTTACTAATACATTTATTAACAATTCACCATAAGTCAACAAACCCGACGACCACCGAGTAAGTACAATTATTTAACTATTTTATTTATGTAAAAAAATATATAAACGTAACTCTATTTTGTATAAATAAATAAACCAGCCAGTGCGAGTCGGATTCACGCACGAAGGGTTTCCGTACCATTTCTGTATCTGTTGTTATAGATGCTACAGAAATACATAATCTGTGAAAATTTTAACTGTCTAGCTATCACGGTTCATGAGATACAGCCTAGGGACAGACAGATAGACAGACAGTGGACTCTTAATAATAGGGTCTCGTTTTTACCCTAAAAAGTGCTAGTATTTGAACTTCGAAGTCTTATATAAAAATGTCTACTCGTATTCTATGCAAAAACTACCTGCTCTTAAAAGGCCGAACCCTTAGCCCAATAGACTGTTTATTGACTTTCGGCTTTACATATTATACACCACGGAATAAGATATGCTCGAAACTTATACGTATTGTGTCTATTAATTTGTAGCTCGAACCACGATTTGTACCTTCGCTACTCGTTAAGGACGGATCCGGAGACACGGGTAGATAAGATCCGTTTCTTCGGGTACCCGTGTACCCGTGGAAACGGATCTTAATTACACGTTTCCTAATTACCCGTGCGGAACGGGCCAGAAAACCGTGTCCGTGTTACTCAGAAACGGGTAATAGAAACGTTTACACGAAACCCGGACACGAGCGCGAGCCCTACTTAATACCTGCCACAATCGATTCAAAAAGTGAGGCTATAATTGCAACAGGGACGTAAATATGCGATCGAGGGCTTTCTTTATTACCTCCCGTGTTGTGTACATCATTTTATGTCTACACTTGGCCAGAAAGCGGATTTTTCCGTACGCGCAGCGTGCGGAAAAAGTCACTTTATGGCCAGGTGTGGCCATAAATAATCATATTTCTTTCGATATTAGATACCGTAAACTCAGGTTTCTTTGGTCCAATGCACTCAACTATGGTCCAAATTTTGGAGAATCCCCTTGTGTATGTCGCAGCCAACTGGTTTAATTAGCCATTTGGTTAACTGCCCAGCTTTTTCACTAAACGGCGCCATTTAGTTAACTGCCTGGATGAAATTTCGCCAATGCGTCAATGTATCAATTAACGATATGGCTGGCCAATGCTTAGGCCGTCCGTTTAGTAGAGCAATAGGGAATATGCATGATATTTTTTATTTACTTTAATAAAAGCTCATTCATTTAAAAAACAGTAGGACAAAAATATTTTTCGAATAACTATAAAAATAACCAAGATATAACACAACAAAGATTTATCTCTATCTCTTTCTCGCAAAACAGAATATAGTATGGCGGCCGTGTACTATGACGTCATAGCCCATATCGGATTTTTCTCTCTAATCGCTGTCTGATTAGTGCTTTAAAATGTTTATATCTTCCGCATTTCTCGGTCAATTTCAATTTTATTTTATTTATTATTATTTATTTATAAAAATACATAACAGGCTTACGGTTTTTGACTGTATTTCATATTTTTTACGGTATTTTCATATTGTATTAAGAAATCTGTTAAAAAAAATTCATGCATATTCCCTATTATGAGAAGGTTGAGGTTTTCTTTCTAAACAACTATGACTCACAAGCAGATCGACGAAGCCCCGCTGCGCGGGGCTTTTATTCCTGCGCTGAGGGACACCAGCTGACTAATAGTATAGTGTATTTCATACAGTAAAGTAAGAAATGTCTGATTTGAGGCTTTCTTATTTACTGGCCAAGGTTTGTATACTACTTTTCTGTTCCACAGTACCAGAAAGCGGCAACGTCGCAAGTTGATGCTTTCCAGCCGAAGCGGAGGACAGAAAATGCGCCTTAAAACTATACTATTACATACTATTTAACATTACTATAGTATTGCTTACTAGCTGTTACTAAATTCCGTGCGTCACATGACGCATACAGTAACGTAGAGTTACTGTGAAATCCTCACATTAAACTGTAGGTGAAGTGTGTTTACATTACATAAGGGGCCACTTTTCAGACTTTTAGAGCGTTCCCTCCTATCACCACCTACGCCAAACAGTCCATCCGTTTAATTAAAACCATCGCCTTGATGACGCCTCATTATCCTTTCCGAAAGAGACGTTTTGTTTATAATTATAATCTCTTTTAATAGCGAATCCCTAGGTGAAGTCTGTTTAGCAACATTATATTTTATGCCACACGAATTTCAGACTTTTAAAAATCAATGAAATGAGCACAAACCGTGGCATCCTTGGTAAAGTCACGAATCTACCACTTTAAGAGGAAACAGGAGGACAGTTTTTCCTTACAAACGTAGACCTCTGTTTCCTCCCTGGATAATGCCAGTAGAGCAATAATTTTTTGTCCAATAATCTATGGCTACTATTGATATGTTCCTATGTTTTCCTTTTTACGATAAATTGATTCTCAAAAGAGATATTAACCTTCAAAAACCTAAAAAAAATGCCAGATTTTCCGCTGTGTTCACACATCCAGAAAACAAATTTGACTAGATTATTAAAAAAAAGGAAAACATAGGAACACGGCCAAAGCCTTTCTTTAATGTTTAATGAAAAAAATAGTTAAATAGTTTTGGGGAAGAAATCAGGGGACTACGAAACGTTGTTTTCATGAAATTTTAAAAGGTATTTTCGGTCCAAGCTGCAGTTGTCTCTAACGCGCTCTGCGCGGGAGAGGCGGGCAGTGCGGGGCAGCGACACATTTTACAAATACCTAATTTTCAATTCTCTCCACCTTACTGTTTCCTCTTAAGGGATTCGCTAATTCGATCGTAATCTGTATAGGTTTAGGTCTAAAATCCAAGTTCACCAATATTACATATTCGCAAGTTTAGCATGGGTGCAACGGACTGACTGAGTACCCTTATTGCGCATAGCGATTGTTTGACCGTGTGGTCGGCCGTGGCGTTCCCTGAGGTCGAACCAGGTCGCTAGCCGGCCCACCCTGAGTGGATCGCACTGGGAGCCACATGGGTGCGATGAAACACTAGAGTACACAGAGTAAGTTCACTCCGAACAACTGTAGGTACAATCGAACACACTGTTAGAGCCTTATGACACGATTTGCGAGTGAGCTGTAGGCGAGTTAGAAGCGATGTTCCATACAAATGTCGCTCGCTCGACTGGTTTTGTATGGAAACTCGCCCGCAGCTCGCCCGCAAATCATAAGTGTGATAAGACCCTTAACCCGGCGGGAGTGTGGTGGGGCGTAGCATACCCCAACAATAGTTAGAGTCTGTGCGGAAAGAGAATAGGCGTGGCGAAAAACGGAACTAACCTAACCAGTATGGCAAATACGGTAGAAAAGCATTACAGCGCCCCCAAATCTAAATCCTATTCTCTTTCCGCACATAGTCTATTTTAGGTATATTTTTTTGTAGGCACATACGCAAACACATTAACTACAATTTTATTTTATTTATTTTCTACACTTACAACTATTTTTACCGGTGCTGAACTTAAGACAATAGTGTAACTATTTGCACGATAATCCTATGGTATTTGTTTCCATCATCAGATTCGCTCGATATTAATATTGCATTGTAAATCAAACAGCGCGTGCATGAAAAATTTCGGCTCAATCGGAAGAGTTGCAAGATCTGTCCGAAATAAGTTTACAAACATCGGTAAAAACATTGCAAGTGAATAAAATCTCTTCAAAATGGGATACCCTGCCATGCGAATAATGTATGTATCACTGTTTTTATTATAAATGAAGACGTAGCTGATTATACGTATATCATAAAATAAACACAAAGATAATGAATAAAGGCCAAAACAGGAAAACACAGATTAAGGAAACAATCTGTCGCAATTTAAGATGACAATAGGGATTAATTATAAGGAAACGAAATGAATTTTGATTAAATTATCTGACCCGTAATCAGGGTTGCCAACCGTTCTTTTTTAATATAAGGAGCAAATGCGCCTTTTAACACTAGAACCGCCGCCGTCCCCTTTTGTCCCACCCGCAATTTTGATCGTCTCTAACTTTTTTTTTTAGTTAGGTGCATGACACTTTTTGACTTTTGAATATTTATTGCATTTAAAATGTTTAAAATGGTTTCAATGCCATAATAAGAATAGTTAATGAAACAAAAAATGATTTGCCTAGAACTGCCGCTGGGTCATTTTTGTCCCACCCCGTCAGTATTCAAAGAAAAATGGAATGTCCGGTCATTGCGGGGAGTCCCAAGGATGGAAGTCATAACATTCGGCGGTTCTAGTGTTAAATACTCCATTAAATCCGAACTCTTTAATAAAACTACCTCTACCCTACTTGTACGTCTAGCATAACTGGCCGCGACTTAGTTTCTCGCGCGACAGAGCATCACCGGCAGGTATCGTGTGACAGTGGCAACTGTCACACGATATTGAGTGGAAAGAGATAGGTAGCATTTGTCGCGCGACATAGAGTTACAGTTGTGCTAGAGGTACTGCCTGTAGCATACGCAGTACTTTACAGGCAGGTAGGGTACAGTTTTAAAGAGTTCGGATTAAGAGGAAACAGTAAGGTGGAGAGAATTGAAAATTAGGTATTTGTAAAATGTGTCGCTGTCCCGCACTGCCCGCCTCTCCCGCACAGAGCGCGATAGAGACAACTGCAGCTTGGACCGAAAATACCTTTTAAAATTTCATGAAAACAACGTTTCGTAGTCCCCTGATTTCTTCCCCAAAACTTAACCTATTTAACAAATTTTTTTCATTAAACATTAAAGGGAGGCTTTGACCGTGTTCCTATGTTTTCTTTTTTTTTAATAACCTAGTCAAATTTGTTTTCTGGATGTGTGAACACAGCGGAAAATCTGGCATTTTAGGTTCTTGAAGGTTAATATCTCTTTTGAGAATCAATTTATCGTAAAAAGGAAAACATAGGAACATATCAATAGTAGCCATAGATTTTTGGACAAAAAATTATTGCTCTACTGGCATTATCCAGGGAGGAAACAGGGGACTACGTTTGTATGGAAAAACTGCCCTCCTGTTTCCTCTTAAATGGACTCTTTCAAAGACGTATTTTCCCCCATAGGCGCAATTACCTCGGTTGACCTAACATAATTGTTAGCGATGCTATTTTATTTTAAGGTCTTCAATTTCTCTCGTTTAATCTTCTATACATATACTTATACTAAAATCTGAACAGATACGTCATCGTGGAAAGACCTTACACTTTTCTCGGGGTGTTAGTATTGAAAAATTTCAAAACAGTGTATCACCGTTGTAGTGGAAGGCGCATACGCCCTTTCAATTACAAGCTGGCTTTATTAATTAGCGCCTTTATGTCCTACACGTGTCTCGGTCGTAAACAATGGCTTTTATCGGCGTTTGTATAGGACCTTTAATAAATATTATTCGATATATTCTAGCATCTGTTTACGGGATTATACGCGAGAGGTTATTTTACTTAAGATGATAGATTGAGTAATTCCGAGGAAAAATAATTCAAGATACCGCGACTTCGTGTACGAAAATAAAAAAAATCATAACCGTTGTTTTAGCCTCATTCATAATTGTGGAGATGTCCAGCTATCACTGTACCGAAATTAATTGAATCAAAAAGCCCATGATTAAAAAAAATAAAGATGGTTTTGGAATCTACAAAGTAAGCTTTCATTTGATACCCTTGATATAACAGCACAACTTTAAATTTTCGGCTTCATTTCAGCCCCTTAAAAAAAGTAAAATAGATATCAGATTTTGTTACATCCAGTCGCTAAACCGAGCCTGGTTTAGCGATTTTTAAAACTATTACAAATTTCAAATCGATAGCAGCTGTAGTTTCTGAGATATCTGGCTGTGATAGACGGACGGACAGATAGAGTCGCACCATAAGGATTACTTTTTTTACCCACTAAAGGCCCAGGTTTATCCACTAAAATCCCCTCTATGTGCCGCCTCCGTGCTATAGGGCGAGACCATGGGAACGGTGTAACCACTGCACCGTAGAACCTAGCTTAACCTATTGGGGCTTAAACTGTATGAACATTATGTCCCTTATGTGGCCTCCTGTGGGATATCTCGCTGGATGCCAATGCGTATTCGCTGAGCGATGATTTGTGTTTTAGTTTAATTTTCAAGTTTATACAGGGTGATTTTTGGGTCGTGATCGCGGACCAGTTTTTCTGACTCTATAACTGGTCAATATTATCTTATGAGAGCATTGATCAAAACAACATTAAATAAAAATTTCTTTTTTTCAAGTAAAATTAATCTTAAACTTAGTAAATCATGGTCACCATGTGACTTTTGACATACGCAGTATGGGAAGCGACACGACGTCACATTGAGTAGGGTGACCAAATTTTATGCAAAAATGTTTTCTCTACTTATAATCTGGAAAATAATTACAAATATTGGTGATAAGAAATTAATAATTAACATCATTAGCTTCTTTGAATGTTGTTTTATGCCTTATTTTCTTGCTCCACGACCTAGAAATCAACCTGTATAAGGCATAATTTTTTTAAACTAATTAAAAAGCAAACATTGAAGTTATAACAAACTGCTCTTGTAGTACGGGACCCTAAAAACCATAAAATATCGAATACAAATATTAAACGAGCACGTAAATCTTCAGAAGTCGCAAATCCTATTACGCCTAGAGCAGCTGGTTGAGCGAAATTAAAATCCATGTCAAAGTTCTTTTATAATGGCTTCATATTTATTGGAAAAAAAACCGTTTAATAAATTGCCTTCTACAGGAAAAAACTCGATGAGCAATTAGTGGCTCAAAGACCGGGTTTCTTGGGGATGGTGAACCAATTCCCGATCACAAAGGACAGCGGCGACGTGGGTTTGTAAACGGTATTATTGGAGTCCGAAAGGCAATATAGGCAAAGTATAGAGACCACAGAAATGGGTCATACACGTTCAGGAAAACGGGCGTCTTTTCTGTGGACAGTACGAGTACAAAAGTTAACGACTTGGGTACATTTTACTTATCCTTTTATCATACAGGTTTTAAGAAAAAGACGGTTTGTATAAGTCTATGAGGATCCAGTAAGACAATTAGGCAAAACCGACACAATTTTATAATGTCCACAGGAAAGACGTGTAACCTTAACTCATACTGAAGATATTTTTGACCCAAATATATCGAGATAAAAAGAAATAGTTCGTCTATATCAGCGGTCGGCAACCAACGGCCCGCGGGCCGCATGCGGCCCGTGAACAACTCACTTGCGGCCCGCGAGCCTTCCTGGCTATTTTGTATGTATAGGTCGATATATTCAGCTATGTATAAAATCACCAATTATTAACATGGTGCGGCCCGCGTCAATTTCGTTAGCTACTATGTGGCCCTTGGCTGTTAAAAGGTTGCCGACCGCTGGTCTATATGTATGACGACCAGCGTTTTTCACTTGGCGTTTGACGCCAAAAGTGTAATTTAGTGATGGAAAACATAAATTTTCCATTTAACTGGATTATTATCAGATTTTCGAATCTGATAATACTATTGAGGGTAACTGAAATTAACGGCGTGCAAAGTAGGTCGCCGCTCCTTTTTTTTAGTACATGAGATACATACACGTTTTCGTTTAGGAGCGCCCTACACGTATTCACACAGACTTCCAATAGAATGTTTGTGTGAGTGCGATCCATACTGGAGCATTCTTGTGCATTCTTAAATCTTTGCTTGTAGTGCGTTCGTACACGGCGCGCACACATTCAAGCGCGCGATGTACCTTTTGTAGGAAGACTTACTGCTGTTATACTGTGACGGCTGGCGTGGTTTTGTAAACGGTACGCCCATTTAGGTCAGAAGGGCAATATAGGGCTCTTAGGGCGCGGCCCCATGTCGACGGCACGGCGCCGTACGCCGTGGAACGGCACGACGCCGTCACCGTGCGACGGTACGCCGTCGTGCCGTTCCACGGCGTACGGCGCCGTGCCGTCGACATGGGGCCGCGCCCTTATGCTGTTCCAGCGCCGACGATCACGGCATTTCTATTTATTCTTGTACCCAATCACGAAATTATTACCTTACAGTTAAATTTTATCTTTTTGGTTCTTGGCATAGCTAGAAGTGATAGTTTTGCCGCTTTTTTTTATTGTCGGACCGGGTGGTCAGCCGTGGCGTTCCCTGGGGTTGAACCAGGTCGCTAGCCGGACCACCCCGAGGGGGTAGTTTAGCCGCTGAACTATAAGCGAGTGTGACGAATGGAATGCCTATGTATCAAGCGGAAGCACGAACGCTTGTCAAATCCTTGTTTCGACAAATGCTTGTTTCGTCAAATGCTTATTTTGTTAAATGTTAGTTCTGTCTAAAATATTATGTAAGAATTATAAAATAAACTAATTATAAAAGTTTTGGTTGTACATGTACACGTAAAATTGATAAAACACGTTCGATACGAAACCTGACTTTGACTCACCAAGCATTAGACGAGACAATGATTTGACGAAACAAGGATCCGACTAAATAAAGATTGGACGTAACTAGAATTAGAAAAAACAAGTATGTGACAGAACAAATTTATTACGATTAAAAGGGATTGACGAACAAAGGATTAGACAAAACTAACATTTAACGAAATAAGCATTTGACGAAACAAGCATTTGTCGAAACAAGGATTTGACAAGCGTTCGTGCTTCCAGCGAGATCTTTGCAATCGCAAAGATTTGTTTACTCTGAATTTTTATAAAAATGAAATGAAAATGTGTACGTTTTTTGAGTAGCTTTGGTATAATTTCGACGGTGTAGTTACTTTAAAAATTAGGAATTTCTATTGAACCATGCAAGATTAAAGTGTGCAATAAGAGGAAGCACTATTGGCGTGTCTAGTAAAGTGTTAAAGTTCTTAGAAATTAAGACAGTTTAGTCTACACGAAGCCAGAAGTACTAGCTTGCTAGCTTACTAACACTAGCTTGCTATCCTTAAAAAGCTAGCTTAAAAAACTAGCCTCGTGTTGCTACACACGAGGCATTATTTATGTTCAGTCTAATGAGGGTGTTTAGAAATCATAAACCCACCAGCTGGCAGCAGGGTGGCGAAAGGTTTTTTTGACAGTAGGCGTCAAGATCCACCAATCACACCACTTGATTTTGACATCTACTGTCAAATAGACCTTTCGCCACCCTGCTGCCAGCTGGTGGATTTCTAGTAAATACCCTCATTGGTTAGTAACAGTGCATTCGAACGATAAAGGAATAATTAAAAACGATTGAACTCCAATGAAAATCGGAATTTTGTATTTTCGCATTCACACGAAAAATTCCAATGAATCCCAATAAATCCCGATATTTCTATATTGTAAAGTACTGCGACTATATTTGGCTGAAATCCTAGATTTTGCGGAGGCTTACCGGTTTCCACGAAATATTCGCTGTCAAAGGCATTATGGGATAAAGTGCTTGGTGCATCGAGCTCCGACCTCTGTAGGGTTGCCAGATGGTCGGGAATTGACGGGATTCTCCCGAATTTTTGTATGTCCTCCCGACTCCCGACAAAGAAGAAATTTATTTCAATACATATAAATTGTGACAGCGTTGCTTTGGTTGTTCGACTTACACACAGTATAAGAGCAGTACTTTTCTTCTTACAAAAGGTACATCGTGCGCTTATATCGATTTTTTTCTGATTCCAAAAAATATTGTCGATTTAGAAGTCCATATCTCGGCAAATATTACAAAAAGTTTCCCATACAATACACGCTTATTTTAGTGTATTCTAATTCTATGCGATAACATCATAAATAACCACATTTATTTAAAAAAAAAACCCGACCGCGGTGCACTTTGAAACTGCATAAAATCCGCCATTTTGTTTATTTTAACGAACTTCATACCCAGTGACACTCGCACCATCAAGACGAATCTAATGATGTATCATTTATCAAAATCGGATGTGCCGTTGAGTAGTTACGAGCGGACACAGGAACGGACATACATACAGGCCAAACACATAACCCTCCTTTGGGCTTCGCCGCAGTCGGGTAAAAACATATGTCATAATGACACCGAACCCATAAATTTTTTTAAGTTCAAAAATATTTTCCATGGAATTCCCGCCTCCTCCTCTTCCTCTCTCCTCCCCTCTCCCCTCAGTAAAATGCATACCTAAATATAGTATTAGGATATGTCACTATTAGGACACATGACATGATCATTAGTACTTAAGGAAATAGTGCAAATAAGTATAAATAAGTAGTAGGATATTCAATATTAGGATAAACAATTATTATGGCATTTACATGAGGGCAAACGTTACTATGGCAAAATATCATTATGACCAAAGTTATTATGGAATTTACAAATTGACAATAATAAATAACAACAACTGTATAAAATCCTAACTACTAACCTAATATTAACCTAACCTAATTATAATATATGGGCTCGCCTAGGTCGACGCCCTGCGGGAGGGTGCCCATAAGGCTGGCTACGTTCCCTCGTTACAAATAGGACAAATATAGATTCCAATATAGACCCGCCTAAGAATGCTCCAGTACGTAACGGGTAGCACGTCTAAAAATGCTGACATTTTAGTCAGTAGAATTTTTCATTTAGCAAGTACAAATCTAGCCTATACCGTTGCCAACGAACAATCAAAAAATCGAAACGAATTGAATCGAATATTCAAAAATATAAATGGTTGCATCGTGCACACGCCGTTCTCGGAATATTGCCTGGAGCCCTTATTGTTGAAAAAAGACGCTGACTGAACGGTATCCAATCATTTCATAAAAAACTTTTCACAAAGATTCGTATTTTTACATAACAGTCCCAAAAAAAAAATCAAAAGCAAAAATCTCATTTAAGCTACTTTTATGCCACACCTGGCCATAAAGTGGCTTTAACCGCACGCTACGCGTACGGCAAAAACCGCTTTCTGGCCTAGTGTAAACATAAAATGATGTACACAACGCGGGAGGTAATAAAGAAAGCCCTCGATCGCATATTTACGTCCCTCGCTTGCAGCTCGGGCCGCAAACATCTGTGATCTCGGCCTTTTTAGGGTTCCGTAGCCAAAATGGCAAAAACGGAACCCTTATAGTTTCGTCATGTCCGTCCGTCTGTCTGTCTGTCTGTCTGTCTGTCTGTCCGTATGTCACAGGCATTTTACTCAAAAACTACATGATGGATATTGATGAAATCGATACCTTTAGACTCAAAGGGCGTAAACGCCGCAGGTTCTAATGGCGTTTACGCCCTATGAGTCTAAAGGTATCGAAATTTGGAATATAGGTGTCTTTTATGAGCCGCTACTTAGTTTGGTATATAAATAATTAAAATAAATATTTTTAGGGGGGGCACTCCATACATGTTAAAGACAGTAAAAAAAATGTTTTCAGCAAATATCAACGTGTGGTACATAGTTCGACAGCTCTTTAAAAAACACTATAAGTTTTCTAAGTAATGTTTTTGATTAAGTGAATGTATTTGGAAATAATCGCTCCGAAAGTTGTGTAAATGGTGTCCCCCCCCCCCTCTATTTTCTAAACCGTGCGCCCGAAAAATATGAAAAAAATCACGAAGGTAACGCATAATTAATACTCTCAACGAAAATGATTTTCAACAAGATCGAATGTACCGTTTTTGAGTTATTGCCGATAAACTGCGCTTCTCAACAAAAGGACGTAATTGCTATGCAGATACGCTCTTTTGTTGTTGTACTTTTTTTACATCGTATTTTTTACCTTATATTATAGTTACGGCTATGGAACCCTACACTGAGCATGGTCAAACATGCTCTTGGCCAGTTATTTAGTTTTACCACCCTAGGTGTAATGTCCTATTACGTTATTTCGTTACCCAAAAGTTACTTTAGTTTGTCGTTTTGTTTTGCCACTGAAACGGTTAATTTTTCAGGTTTTTTGTAGAGGTCATCCTGAAGAGTCCTGAACCAAAATGTGTACCATAAGTGTCAAATGTGTTTTTTGACAGGTTATAAGTAACCTGTCAAAAACAGAGATCTTTAGTTCGCCTTAGCGCCGTATCATACCATGACCGTATCATTGCACCGTATCATACCATGACCGTACTATGAACGTGTCAGGCAAAATAAATATTCTTTGTATTGAAAAGTATAAGAGTATGCCCACTAGCACGTCCCGTCACCGACCGGCATTTGTCATACCGTGTCTGATACGTTCATAGTACGGTCATGGTATGATACGGTGTAGTGGTACCTTTATTGTAATATGTATGAAAGTGCAAAGAATATTTTAATTAAAAATGGGTCACAAATTATCGCGACAGTTAAGGTTTTCTTTTTTAGTTGATGACTGGCTTTACATAGGTATTATGTACTTAAGTATAGATACAAAAAAAACTTAAGAAATGCCTATCTTGCATGTAGTTGTGTATAGTTTGTAAGAAAACAAATAAACATAATACCTTATACAATACTGAATAAAATTACGAATTTTGTAATCATCATTACAATTATATTATAAGTGGCCAAAATTAATCAAACTTGTAAGCGAAGCAAATAATAAGATTACAAACCGTACCTATTATTACAAACTAGCCGTCTCGATGAACTTCGTTCCGCTTCAGAATGTATAATGTTTTAGTAGGTAGTTATCTGTACTCGAAAACTCAAAGATCTAAAAAATCGGTCCACCCGTTCTCCAGTTAATAATACGAGTATAATAAATGATGTAACCAACCCTACTTGGTTTTATGTATATAGATTTCAAAAAATGTCTATCCGAACGCTTCACTCATAAACGGCCATTCTCACGAAGTATGACTGCGTCTAATTACCGCGTCTCCATACATTTAGTATGCAAACAGCGTCGCGGTAATTAGACGCAGTCATACTTCGTGAGAATGGCCGACACGTGCAGGAGGCGCTTTTCGTATTTTTTTTACAATACTTGCAGTATAGCTTGGCAACTTCGTTGGTGACACTCACCTCACAGAGGCAGCCTCCGTCGGTGGCCGTTCATGTTGGCGGTAACTTGTGTAAGTTACGGCTGCACATAACAAAAAGCACACAGGTGAGTGTCACCAACGAAATTGCCAAGCTATAATTAAGTGTACATACAAGAAAAGAAACGGCCGAAAAGAATCCGTGACGTATTTTATAGCTGCTTATAAAACGAGATCGCAAATCCCGTGTTCCTTTAAAGACGCCAATTGCAGAATCGTTTCCGGTCAACGACGCCGGCACGTATTTCACCCCCACTTTCACCTAAAGGGGGAACCCATCGCTCTTAGCCTTTGCTCGTAGATCAAAGGAATTGAGACTTTATTACTAATGCATTAAGGGCGTCGCTGGACGCAGGGGGAGCGTGGTTGGTGGTTAGGGTTGCCGACCGTATTATGGTGTACAATTATACGTACTATTATAAAACTTGGTGGACCTCTTCGGCGATGGTAAGATAGGTGATTTAGATTTCTCTTTCGGGTTCCGTACCACAAAATGAAAACGGAACCCCATATAAGATCACTTTCTTATCCGTCTGTTCGTCCGTCCGTCCGACGGTCTGTCCGTCTATCACCTTTATCTCGGGAACGCGTTGAGGTATCAAGTTGAAACTAAAACCATATACTCAAGTCTATAAACCCTGGTAGCTGTGAAAAAATCAACCTTCTAAGTTAACGTAAAAAAAAGATATGGCCGTTTATGCCGCAAAAACGTACATTTCGACACTGTCAAGGAAACCATTTATAGGCTACTTTCCGTTGACCTAGAACTATGAAATTTAGCAAATCATACCGTCTTATACTACAAATATAGGGAAAAATTTGAAAATTATACATTTGTAATTAAAGTATAAAAAAAAGTCTTTATTGAAAGTATTTCTACGGAACCCTCGGTGAGCGAGTCTAACTCGCACTTGTCCGGTTTTTTTTTTTTTAAATACCAACATCTTTAGGCGTATAGTTAGAAATAAGCTTATATCAGCTAAGATAGTTGCAACTATTGATATAGCTGGCCGATTTTCAGTAAGTACACATTATGTGTAGGACATTTAATTGGTATATCTACACACATATCGTAAACCCTCTATAGAGCGTTCAAATACCGCGAATTATGACCAGCATTAAAATAAACTGTTTTGTTAGAACATTTTTTTATCTGTGAAAATGTTACTATTGCTTCGTAATACCATCGAATTCAATGGTATTATGACATTCAAATTTCGAACATCTCTGAAAAACAAAGCAACTTGATTTGACCTCAATTCTAAAATCACTCGAAAAGACGTTTTTTTTTTCGAAATGTTATGGTAGTTTATCTTTGAATTAAGCTACGGTTGCGTAACATGCGTGAAAGCAGTGTTTAACCCTTTATTTTTGTCATTTGACAGTTTTAATTTGTGCTTTTTGAACACATCATACGAGTAGAGAGCTTATATGTGTGCAGATAAAGCGGTGTATATAAAAGTACATAATTAGGCATTCTCGCCTGTTGGCTCCATTCATAAATCCACACTCGTATATTAATAGCTTTCGTTAGGTATGTAACATCATTACATAAATTACTAAGTTCTTCAAAGTACTTTTAATAATTATTTTTTATCAGTATATTTTAAACTATTGTTTTATGCCTCGGACTGAATGAATCACAGAAATATATCGAGATGAATGAAAAGAGTGTGCCTGGACATTTCTCCAGAAATATGTCTGCGACTCATTCATCTGTCTCCATACACTTAGTATGAAAAAGGGCCAGATGAATGAGGTGACCGCAGACATATTTCTGGAGAAATGCCCGCCTTACTAATCTACCCTACGTGCTATGGACCTGCTTGCTGTCAATATTATTACCAGATTTGAAAAATCTGATAATAATGGTATAATTAATTGTTCAAATACCACCAAATGAAATGGAAAATTTATGTTTTCCATCACTAAATTGCACTCTTTTCGCCAAACGTCAACTGCAAAATGTTACAAATTGAACTATCTCCTTCTATCTCGAATATCTGTGCCCGTGTCTATATATATATCTGTGCTGGCAACCCTATTGGTGGCGTCCGTAACATCAAATCGAATGGCGGCAAAGAACAAGCTTTATTCGTTTAAGCCAACCTCGAGTTCTTTGGGGAGAAAAGATGGAATGTATTTATAAAGTTTTTAACATTTTTGTGGATCCTTTGGGGATCGTTAAACAACTTCTACTTGAGTCAAGTGTCTGGATGGAACAGTGGCTCGCGAGTCAAGGTCAGGCATGTTCAATTGGACGTAGTTCAGGAAAAAGGATCCAACCCACAAAAAGTCATCAGTAAAATGTCAACCTTTTGTTTAAGCGTTTAAATTCTATAATTCTAAAATTGGTTTTTGTGGCTTGGATACTTTTCCCTAAACTTCGTCCAATTCCGCACGAGCCATGGTACAAGAAAAACAGGTATATCCATTTCGAGACTAACATTATTGACCTCTTTGACCTCCAACATGCTGACGTCACAAGCTTGATATGTTCCCAAATTTTGTACAGTAAATTTCAAAATTTTCGAGTCCCGGATGCCCAAGTCTTATCCATGTTATGTTCAATGTTTAAGGTCATTCACCCTAACTACCTAATCCGAACACTGCTCATATAAGTGAAATGTAAATTTCTCTTCGAGAAAATAAATAATTCGTTAGCAACTCGAACTCTAAAGTGACGTCGAAAAAACCTCAAGACCCTTATTTCATTGACAAAATACCCAGTTATTTGCATGTTGCATTTCATGTAATCGTGTCACAATGATTTTTATGCTTAATGGCTCCCCTACTAGTGTAATTATTATACTGTGATAGTTCACAGTATAATAACTGTATTTTTTCTTCCTAAAATTACATTGCGCATTGAGGTACATTGCGCGCTTGAAAGTGTGCGCGCCGTCTACGAACGCACTAAGCAAAGAAATAAGAAGCAAAAGAAAAACAAGCAAGCGTTCTTATGCTCCCGTACGGATCGCACTCACACAGACGTGCTATCGTGCGTCTGTGTGTATACGTGTCGCGCGCTCCTAAACGGCTGAAGTTGGACGACTTGTTCGTCTTTATACAATACAATACAATACAATACAATACAATCATACTTTATTGCACACCAAAAGAAAATTACATTGCAAACTTATATAAAAATAGTGGTAAACAATAGGCGGTCTTATCGCTAAAGAGCGATCTCTTCCAGACAACCTTTGGGTGGCGGAGTCTATGCAAAGTTGACAAAAGTAAATGAGTAGGTGGTGAGGAATAACGATGCAAAAGAACTATATATTTATACTTTGGCACTATCGGGGATGATCGCTGATCATGTGATCGTGTAATCGGCACGATCGTCGTGCAAGCATCCACACGATCGTCTGTAGTAGTTTATCGAGCGGCAAGCATACACGATGGAGGTGGAGTGTGTTGCTGTTGCTACCATTTATTTAATAGCGGTATACAACCATTATGTCAATGCGGTTCAACGAAAAATTGTGAAAAATAACCACATTTTTACTAAAAAAAACCCGACCGCGGTGCACTTTGAAACTGCATAAAATCCGCCATTTTGTTTATTTTAACGAACTTCATACCGAGTGACACTCGCACCTAAGACGAATCTAATGATGTATCATTTATCAAAATGGGATGTGCCGTTGAGTAGTTACGAGCGGACACAGGAACGGACATACATACATACAGGTCAAACACATAACCCTCCTTTGGGCTTCGCCGCAGTCGGGTAAAAATGGAGGAAAAGGAGTTGGTGTCATTATTTAGAAAGAACACACTCCACGGTTTCTTTATAGTTTACGGACGCGTGTGCAACGCTTCACTGTCCGACGGCGAATAAATAATCGGCGATCGCGTGGGCACCTCAACGCCACTATAGCTTGGCAACTTCGTTGGTGACACTCACATGTGTGCTTTTTGTTATGTGGAGCCGTAACTACTTACAAAAGTTACCGCCAACACGACCGGCTGCTTGCGGAGGCTGCCTCCATCGGTCGCCGTTCGTGTTGGCGGTTACTTGTGTAAGTAGTTACGGCTGCACATAACAAAAAGCACACATGTGAGTGTCACCAACGAAGTTTCCAAGCTATAGCCGACGATTCCCTTGCGTGCCCGAAAAATTGACAAATCACGGGTCGCAGGCGATCATACGCACCGTTAGAATGAAAGCGGCATAATACAATTTTTTTTACAACTGAGTTAAAACCGTTTTAGGTCATTTTAAGATTGAAATGAAATTAGCAAAATTTTAGAATTAGGTCGCTTTCATTCTAACGGACTCACCGATCGTCGTCTACTAGACGACGATCTGTGAGTACTTACAGTCGTATAAACTTACCGTTTACACGATCGTGCTCGCTCTTAAAGTCTTTGTCCACTAGGGCAGAGACCTAGGACTAGCACGACGGTGTAATCACCGTATCATACCATGACCGTCCTATGAACGTATCGGCATTTTCCTTAAGAGCGGTAGAATAAGGTGCTCAAATGCCTAATATTAGGCAAGCCGGTAGGAATCGAGTTCTATGGACGCCACGCTACTGATGGGCATAGTCTCTGTTCAGTATTTTGCCCTTCGATATTTTGTGGACGTAGACCATAGGCTGGTTGGATTGACCCTTTTGCAGTATTAAACAGCTCACCAACAAAAATGGATGGCTTACCTTTATGCTGGGAACTCCAAGCCGCTTACTCCGAAGCCGTGTGTTTGTCCGTTTGCTCACCATGAAAATACCGTCACCGGCTAGGACCCAATTGTCTTTAATATCCACACAAATAGTCACAGATAATGTACAAGTTATATCTATTTACAAAGTTATATACCCAAACACATATTTACACTTATTTTTATTCAATTACCGAGAACGTTGATACAAAACCGCCGTAAAAGAAATCCGCTGAAAAAACAATTGACGCACAAATCGGGCGTCCCCAATTCCAGCCAGCATTAGCGCGCACGGCGGTGCGTGGAACTCGTCCACGAAGGGCAGCCAATCCAAAGAGATCGGTTATGCTGTGAAATGCTTGCACAGTCTCATATTTTTCAATACAAATAATATTTATTTATGACACGGTGTAGTGGGCAGAGACTTTTATTGTCTATAATCGCCGATAGTGTAGGGAGCCATAATGTTTTGAAAAGAGAAACGGGTGAGCTTCTTGCGGCGTTTCTTCTCACCAGATGTCATTTTCCGAAGCGCTAGTACAATCAAACCTGTAAAATGGCGCTTGAGACCTACTTGCAAAAATAAATGATTTGATATCAGCGCTTAAGAGGAAACAGGAGGGCAGTTTTTCCATACAAACGAAGTCCCCTGTTTCCTCCCTGGATAATGCCAGTAGAGCAATCATTTTTTGTCCAAAAATCTATGGCTACTATTGATATGTTCCTATGTTTTCCTTTTTACGATAAATTGATTCTCAAAAGAGATATTAACCTTCAAAAACCTAAAAAAAATGCCAGATTTTCCGCTGTGTTCACACATCCAGAAAACAAATTTGACTAGATTATTAAAAAAAAGGAAAACATAGGAACACGGCCAAAGCCTTTCTTTAATGTTTAATGAAAAAATTAGTTAAATAGGTTAAGTTTTGGGGAAGAAATCAGGGGACTACGAAAAGTTGTTTTCATGAAATTTTAAAAGGTATTTTCGGTCCAAGCTGCAGTTGTCTCTATCGCGCTCTGCGGGTGAGAGGCGGGCAGTGCGGGATAGCGAAACATTTTACAAATACCTAATTTTCATTTCTCTCGACCTTACTGTTTCCTCTTAAGGCCTTTTGAAATAAGTTTACGTACTTGGGTCGTGTTCCATAGACATTCATCAGAAATTCCTCTGGATTTCAGCATGAATTGCTTCGTTTTAAATATCAGCCGGTTCATAGCGCGCGGACGATGGCGGGAAATTGTAAAGGCGTGATAAATGGCCGGCGCTACAGATAACTCAAGCTGGCAGATCCCTGACGTAGTGGAGATGACGCAGCGTCGCTGAATCCCCTATATCACTTACAAATATTAAACATTATAAGTTTTTCCTTATAATTTTTTTTATTATATGATTGATGGGTTTTCGTTTGACCTTGGTCTCACCTGATGCAAAGTAGAAACAGTAAAACGCATTTGATCTAGAAGATACTTAAAATGTATGTATCAACCGTGGCCGACAAAATGACTCACGAGGTCGTCGGTCACCGAGTCTGGGCCCGTCCTACGCTGCGCTTATTTTTTTTGTAGCCTGACAAACTTGCAAGCCTCGCTGCCTGTTGCAAAAATTGGACTCATCGCTGCGCTTATGCGTGGTCGCCACTCCAGGACTTTACTGCCCCAACGGTTATCCTTAAAACATCCAGGTAATCTGTGAATTGGGCATTTCTATTTATCCTTGCACCCAATTAAGAAATTGTTAGCGTGGAGTTCGTCCTTTAGGGTAGGTACGGAATTTACGATGTTTAAAATTTAAGAAAAACGTAACAACCAGTATTTAAATCTTTACTTTTTGTGAATATTGTTAGATTTGTGCTGTCTGTTATGTATTTTTTTTATTTTAGGCTCTAAAAAAGTGCGTGGTTACGTGTCTGTGTAAATACGTGTCGAACGCCGAAGACGGCCGAAGTTGGACTACTAAGTTCGTCTTTATACTTTGCAATTGTTCCACTATAGACCAAATTGACGTAAGTCCGTACTGGCAGTATACATCACGTGCAGTGGGGTTGACCCGTGTAGCAAATGCTTAGGAATACTTGAGTCTGTCTTTATTTATTTTGGCGTGGAGCGCTTTGATGTGGCTTTCCTCATTAAAGATGGCGGAGCGCCAATGTGGACAGTGGAGTGAACAATGTGTCGCATAAAATACGTAGCATGGTTTTTCTTATACATATCTATCTATATCTTTATATACATAAAAAAGTTGGGTTAGTTACACAAATTGTAACTCAAGAACGGGGGGACTGATTTTTATGATATTTGATTTTTTGGGATTGTCTCCGCCCTGAATAACAGAATAACTATTAAAACATCTAAAAATTAAAAATTCTGAGGCAAAACGAAGTTCGCCGGGGCAGCTAATATATACATAAAACAAAGTCGAGTTATTTACACCAACTCAACGTATGCAAAACAAGCATCATCATCAAAAATCTTTTAATTTATAATACTAGTAATCTAACTATACTAAGCATGTAGGTAGTAGTCAACAGCTCGGTAGCTGAGATATCTGGATGTGACCGACGGACAGACAGACAAACAGAGTCGCACCATAAGGGTTCCTTTTTCACCATTCTGGTGCGGAACCCTAAAAACTAGCCCACTATAACCTTCACAAACCCTTACATTTACAATTATGACTAAGATATACGAAGCGCGTAGGTCAACAGCTGGGTGTCAACATGCCGCGTAACTGCGAGACTATCGCGGGCGCACAGATAACGCTATATGAGCTCTAATCTCACCTGTTCCACTCAGATAATGTATCACATTATACTACATTTTACTGGAAGTTTCAGTCACCTTAACTTATGTAAAATTAGTCTATCATCATCTTCACAAACCCTTACATTTACAGTATTAGTAAGATATACGAGGCGCGTAGGTAGCGGTCAACAGCTCGGTGTAATCATGGCGCGTTACTGCGAGACTATCGCGGGCGCACAGATAACGCCTTATGAGCTCTAATCTCACCTGTTCCACTCAGATAATGTATCACATTATACTACATTTTACTGGAAGTTTCAGTCACCTTAACTTATGTAAAACTAGTGTATAATCATCTTCACGAACCCTTACATTTCAATATTAGTAAGATATACGAAGCGCGTAGGTAGCGGTCAACAGCTCGGTGTAATCATGGCGCGTTACTGCGAGACTATCGCGGGCGCACAGATAACGCCTTATGAGCTCTAATCTCACCTGTTCCACTCCTACAATGTATCACATTATACTACATTTTACTCGCAGTTTCAGTCGCCTTAACATATGTAAAGCTAGTCTATCATCATCTTCACAAACCCTTACATTTACAACATTAGTAAGATATACGAAGCGCGTAGGTCAACAGCTGGTCAACATGGCGCGTTACTGCGAGACTATCGCGGGCGCACAGATAACGCTTTATGAGCTCTAATCTCACCTGTTCCACTCAGAAAATGTATCACATTATACTACATTTTACTGGAAGTTTCAGTCACCTTAACTTATGTAAAACTAGTCTATCATCATTTTCACAAACCCTTACATTTACAGTATTAGTAAGATATACGAGGCGCGTAGGTAGCGGTCAACAGCTCGGTGTCAACATGGCGCGTTACTGCGAGACTATCGCGGGCGCACAGATAACGCCTTATGAGCTCTAATCTAACCTGCTGGGCTAGCGTAACCGGCCGCGACTTCGTCCTGTCACTGTCACACTATATTGAGTGGACAGAGATAGGTAGCATTTGTCGTGCGACAAAGAGTCGCGTGTCACAGTTGTGCTAGAGGTACGGTTCCACTCAGATAATGTATCACATTATACTACATTCTACTCAAAGCTTCGGTTGCCTCAACTTATGTAAAACTAGTCTATCATTAAAAATCTTTACATTTACAATTGTAAATGAAGCGCGAGGTAGTGGTCAACAGTTCGGCATCGGTGTCGGTGTTGATTAGTATGGAGGCGGACTCAATTTAATTTTACTAAATTTCCCGGAGTTTCTAAATTAACTTATTAAACTGTAAACAACGCATACTACCTATTTGAGTATTTAAATGAACTACTTATTTGCAGTTATTTTCCTTGTACTCGTTATTGAAGTCGGGTTAAAATAGCCAAAACCTAAACGTATTTGCGAGGTAATGTTATCGTGACGGTTTGTACAATCGCGAAATCCCGGAATCTACGTTATTAAAATCAAAATTATAAGAAGTCGATTCCATATTTGCTTAACTATTTCCGAGGTTTTGCCAACTTTAGGTATAAAAGCATCGGAATTTCCGAAGTCAACTTTTGATTGGTTCATCAACTGAGATAACATACACACGCCTTATGAGCTGTAATCTCACTATGTGGGTCATTCTCAAAAAATGATCTCCGTAGTCAGGGCTTTATAAAACAACCTCTTAATCTTGTTCCTTTGTGTAACGAAAGTTAACCATATAAATTGTATGGTAAGTTTTGTTACACAAAGGACCAAGATTAAGAGGTTGTTTTGTAAAGCCCTAACTACGGGCATCATTTTTTGAGAATGACCCATGTACCATTCAAATAATGTATCACACAGTACGTTTTACTTTCAATTTTGCTTATCTCAGTTTAAAGTTTAACGTATTGTTAAGGTTTCACGTTTTTCATTCAATAACAAAACATCGACATGGAAGGAAACAGTTTGTCGATTTGTATGTGAACCAAGCAGTAGTGTAATTTAGGATGGAAAACATAAATTTTCCATTTCATTTGATGGCATTTGAACATTTAACTATACCATTATTATCAGATTTTCCAAATCTAATAACAATGTTGACGGCGACTGAAGTTGACGGCGAGCAAAGAAGGTCCCCGGCCCTACTTTTCAGTACGTGAGGTACATTAGTACATTATGATACGAGTGGGCGAAGTTGGTCATTACAGTCGAGGCTGTGTTGCATAGCCGAGACTGTAATGACCAATGCCCACGAGTGTCATACGACGTTTTTCAACACACTTGCGAATAAAAAATAATACTTATCATTTAGAATTTCTATTTTGTACATTTTTATTTAGTTGTTTATCTATCCTCGTCTACCGTCACCTCGTCGTGTGGTGGCGGCGCAGCGCGGGCGCACAACATGGACAGGCTGCTCGGTGTCGGACCTGGTGGTGGCGGCGCACAGCGGGAATCATATCCGTAGGCCGAGCCCCACGACGACGTGCTCTCATTGGTCAATTGGCGGTTATTACAGCACTTGTGTGGCAATAAACAGCAAAAAGCACTTGTGTTTAATAAGCTGCGTTCCGCGCATAAGAACCACCAAATAAGAGCGACTTTATGAGCAAGTGTGTTGAAAACACTTTTTCATTATATCTCGATATATTTCTGCGGTTTTTACAGAACTGTATTTTTTTTTAACTTTAACTATTATGCGAAAATATTCGGACGGTCAAAACTTTCAGACAAATAAAATTATACCATAACCACCTTTTTATAAAAAAATATCCCCGACTGCCGGGATAAAAATACCGTAAAACATCAGCGACACTCGCGTCGTGAAGGCGAATCTATAGTCTGTACTTTTATGCCTTGATCACACGTACCGAGCAAACGGGCGAGACAGTGCTCGGCCCAGTACGTTTCTTCCCGTACTGGGCCGAGCACACCGTTCACACGAACGGAGTACTCGGCCGAGGGCACTGTCTCGCCCGTTTGCTCGGTACGTGTGATCAAGGCATTAGGTATTTAAACATTGACGTATAATAACATAGACGCACAGTTTCAAAGAAAAATGTCTATGAATCTGGCGCAAAATGACATTTGTAGTTACACTTAAATATACGCTAATAACGTTAATTTATAAGCTGTATCTATATGAAACTGTCAGTCAAAAGATAACTTAGTTCCATGACTCCTATGTGTCAAATTTGCAAACGGACATTTGAAAACTTAAGTTTATTGGCAG
Source organism: Eudemis profundana (assembly GCA_947034925.1). Taxonomy (NCBI): domain Eukaryota; kingdom Metazoa; phylum Arthropoda; class Insecta; order Lepidoptera; family Tortricidae; genus Eudemis; species Eudemis profundana. Next base: position 25,709,700 of record OX344802.1, read on the forward strand.
CTATCAAAAAGTGAAACGTCAAAAGTGAGCAGCAAATAAATGGAGTCGCTTTTTAAAACTATGAAATCACGATGAGTTCACTTGTAATTCTGCTTAAGGCGAGGTGAGACCAGAATCGGGCACGGAAGCCTAGTTTCCAAATCATTTTTAGAGCACTTATTTGACTCTTAGGTCACTGTAAAACATATATAATAATATTCAGAACTGTATCTAGGGCTTCCTCTCACTTAGAACACGATAGCGAACACTTCGCTCGATAGAAAAGTAGCGCGAAAACACTTTAAAATAAAGTATTTTTTTCATTTTTTTTCATTTTGTTCATCACCAGTTACCTTTTCTGACAAAATTAATACCTGACAATCATGATTTCACAGTCATGCAGGGCATCTTCTCATGTTTGGGTTGATAACGTATACTTTTATGTTAGAAATCGAAGATAATCTGCAATAATCTGCATTCCGCCCGACCCTAGTTTGTATGTGAAATGCGAGCCAGGTCCTACCGCGCCTTAATATTAATTCGCCCTTAACTTAGAAGTATGTCCCATCTTTCTTTCTTGTTTTTTTGCTGCTATTAACGCATTTTTTTACGCTACATTTAGCCATTTTTGACAACTGTCGCCGTCTATGGTTGAAACCAGACTAAGTCAAAATGAGCTAGCCAAGCCGATCGGCTAGCTCATTTGTGGGGCCATTTTTTCCGGCTGATTGTGTATCTAGGTATATCATACATCTATGTATTTAAAATTAGGTAAACAAAAAAACCACGTGACTCGGGTCGTTCAGCCAATGGTATTGTGCCGAAGATACAAAACGTTACTTTGATTGGCTGACGACCCGAGTCACGTGGTTTTTTTGTTTGCCTTTTTTTTAATACCTAAAAGTACAGACTATAATGATGTTCTTCTTCTTCTTTTATCAAAATCAGGTGTGTCGTTGCGTAGTTACGAGCGGAAATAGGAACTGACATACTTTTGGGCTTCGCCAAAGTATAAAGACGAACAAATAGTTCAACTTCGGCCGTTTAGGCGACACGTATTCTCACAGACGCGCGACAGCACGTCTGTGTGAGTGCGATCCATACTGGAGCATTCTTACGCATTCTTATTTCTTTGCTTGTAGTGCGTTCGTACACGGCGCGCACACATTCAAGCGCGCGATGTACCTTTTGTAGTAAGAAAAAGTACTGCTATTAAACTGTGGCTCGCCGAAGTCGGGTAAAAACAAACCCCAAGCTATACACTTACTACTTAAATGCGAAATACTACAGTTTACGACGCCATCCCTACATACCAACCCATTAATACAACATTATTATACTTACACTTAGATAGATATAGATGTATGAAAGATTTTGTGCGATCGTTAACCCTTTATTGGCATTGTTTTATGGAGCCGGATGAGATTGTATGGAGTGACGTTAAAGTGAATGGGTACTAAAGAATATTACAAATATCTTGGATGTTAAGCGTTACGGAGATCCGTTTATATTGCCGACGTCAGAGGACAATCCTGACACGATGTGTTGAGGAAACGGGATTCTGAGACGATATGTTGGCATTTTGTTTAAGATCTCTTAAATATTTGGAACACGGAAACAACGGAAACTCTTTACATCTCCATTAGATTTACTATCAATTTATTCTCTTGTTTTGACGCATAGACCCTTTACATCTCTATAAATGTAGTTTAAAGTTTAATGTAATGTATTAATGAAATTTGACGACCGCTTTAGCTTAGTTGGTAGTGACCCTGGGTTCGAATCCCGGTAAGGGCATTTATTTGTGTGATGAGCACCAATATTTGTTCCTGAGTCATGGATGTTTTCTATGTATTTAAGTATTGTATCTATTAAATATATCGTCGTCTAGTATCCACACAAGCCTTATTGAGCTTACTATGGGACTAGTTCGATTTGTGTAAGGTTGTCCCTTAAAAGAAAAAAAAGAGAAAGGGCGTATCTGACATCTTTTTCAAAATTGAGTTACATATATAAATTTAGAATAAGTAAAACTAGACGACTCTACTGAAATAAATATATGCAACTCAATTTTGACAAAAAAAAGTCAGATACGCCCTTTCACCGTATGACGGCAGCACAGACGGATAAATGTAGTCGATTAAGAGTTGTTTACAGAACCAGCTCCATTAGGGATCGATATAGATAAATCAGTCGTGATGTGTGATAAACAGGCTCTGAACCGATTTATTCGATGGTATCGAATCAGCAACTAAACTATTTTAGAGCACGGAGCACGAGATCAAACGAAGTGTCCGCCTTGTTACTAGGTAAGTCACACAACGTCTATGTACAGAGACCGACAATAACATATGATATTGTTGCGCCGGTAGTATAGGCAGAAACTTCAAACGTGATTTTCCGTGCTTTAGAAGCGTTTTCAGCACGCTGAAAACTGATTTCAGGCCGTTTCAGAGGTGGCTCTTTCACATACTAGAAGATCGAAAATTCATCCTAGTTGCCGTGGTTTTCAAGCGCCTGAAACATGTTTTCAGTCCGTTTCAGGACACCCTCTATCAGATGGCGCAATAACCTGAAAACCCGTTTTCAGGCGTTTTCAGGACCCCTTATGGGCCTTTGAAGTACACTTCAGTATATGGCGAAATTTCTCGAAGGAGTGAGAGAAAGCTATATTGAGAAGACTCGAGAAGTGTGTGAAAGAGATAGAACTAGAAAGGGACAGCAATAGTCGGGAATGTTCTAGTCGGATCAAGCATCGAACAATCTAGACTGTCTAGAACACTCGCGATGCGTCGAGTACCGAGAAGTGGGGTTTCCTGGAATTGGACCGATTATTCGAGATTTCTCCGGAATGTTCTAGAGCGAAGGTCTTCGGGTATAAAAGCGGGCCGTCGTCCGCAGATCGAGTCAGTTTGAACTAAACAGCGATACAGCTTACTGGCCAAGTGTAGACGTAAAATGATGTACACAACACGGGAGGTAACAAAGAAAGCCCTCGATCGCATATTTACCTGTCCCTGGCTTGCAGCTCGAGCTGCAAAATTCTGCGATCTCGGCCTTTCTTTGTTTTACCACCCTAGTTGTGTAATGTACTATTATAATTCGCAGTCGCGGGCAACTACGATAAATTAGCCGGGCATTGGTTCATTAGATATATTGGAGCACATTATCGGCGCACTCGACTTGAAGCCAAACATCATTAACGTAATGAATCCATGCAATTACATTTACTCTATGCATCCTAATGAATGTAGATTAGATTAATAATGCTAATCCTCTTAGATTGCGAATGTTGGAAGGCGACGTAGGTACTATTGCTAAGGTACAATACAGTTTATTGCACACTAAAAAGGTCCTCTAATTTAATCAAGCTCATAAAACTTATGGCATCTGGAAATCGAGTTCTGTAAACACAGATAGATCATAATATTATGGATCATTGGACCCATTTGCGACTAGCTTTAGCCAGCACAATGGCTTCGAGAAAAGGATGGTACGCCCGCCCGTACCTTTCTTTTGCTCGACTCGGCACGTAACATCTGGGGGCGCTGCCGTGCCCCCAGACGTTACTGTGTAAGTATTAAATAATATTAATTAAATATCTTAACAACTGTGTAGGTGAACACCTGTTCTGTTACTTGTTCGCTTCACTTACTTAAGTTTCATCTGCTACTTCGGAAGAAAGTTGCGTGTACTCCCACTGCTCTGGAACTTTCCAACTGTACACTAAAGCCAAGCTCATACGTATACGGGAGTACAGCCCGGATACTTAAACAATGTACTAACTTTTACCAAGAAACTAAAATCACACGAACCACACACGTACTCTTTATTGTACGCTTCATAAATAAATTCAACGCAAAACGTGTATGAAATTAAAACTTTTTCATCACACTTGCTCGTAAAGGGTGTTATAACACGCGCGCTTATAGACCAACTTGAGCCGATTTACCCCCCGTGGGTTACAAATATCTTTAACTCCCACGGGAGGAAAAATTGTATGAAAATCTATAACTCCCTCGGGAGTTATGAGTTTAGTTTTAAAAGTCGTACGTTTCGTAGTGTAGTCGTAGGTTTTGAATCAGCCAAGGCTATTTCACATCTTCAAAGCTTGGCTACAAAACCAATTTTAGTGTAAAATAAAACTTATATGGTATATTTTACTATTATTTCCGTAGTTTTTGCGATTATTTTAATGCAATTAAATTAATTTAGTTTAAAATTTTATTTTGAAAATCGGTACAATCTGGCGACATTGCATGTCAAGTTTAAAAACTAAACGCAGTTCTTAGCATTATCTGTGGAAGACTATATTGAAAAAGTTGACAGTTGAAGTTGTCTCTTAGCGGGTGCGTTTAGTTTATTTCATTGTCATGTTTTATTTTTTTTTTCCTCGCAAATGTGATGAAAAACATTGTGTGTATCACGGGCAGTAAGAAGATTACAAACTCGAGTCATTAAAAGCCCTCCGCCTACGGCGTCGGGCTTCTAATATACTCTCGTTAGTAATCCCCTTCTTACTACCCTCGGTGCACAATGTACTATTTCATTAGCAGATAGATAGATGATCATTTTAGGATTTCAAACTGTCAGCATAGGGAACGCGCACAACGAAGGTGCTGCCAACTGGTGCCGTCCAGCCGAATCTTGTACTTTATCGTACTGGGGCCACATTAACGGGAAACACCGTTATTATTGCGATAAATAACGATTAACGTTAGTGCAGTGTAGAGACGCTGGCTGTCCCTACAGAAGAATTATGAATATAATTCAAATATTTCAAATATCTGTCAGTTTAACTTTATGATTTAAGATAAAATATTGAGACAGTATCTGAGCGCCGCCATAGAAACATTATATAAATTTTTGGATAATATAAAGACTAAATTGCCCAGTGAATGTTTTACTTCAATAAACCACCGGCTAGACCCTCACAGTAGTCACGAATGACTACCTATACTTGACATTGATATTTATAACCCATATTTAAAAAAAACCGGCCCGATAAGTTTCCTTAACTGTCCGCATAGTGTCTCCTTTGTCGATTTTGTGCTGCCTTCTATACCAAAGTCTAAAGACAAACAACTAGTACATCTTCGGCCATTTATTTAGGAGCACGCGACGCGTATTCACACAGACGCGCGACAGCACGTTTGTGTGAGTGTGATCCATTCTGGAGTATTCTTACGCATTGTTAAAACTTTGCTTGTCGTGCGTTCGTCCATACATCTATATCTATCTAAGTGTAAGTATAATAATGTTGTATTAATGGGTTGGTATGTAGGGATGGCGTCGTAAACTGTAGTATTTCGCATTTAAGGCGCGGTAGGACCTGGCTCGCATTTCCCATACAAACTAGGGTCGGGCGGAATGCAGATTTTTGCAGATTATCTTCGATTTCTAACATAAAAGTATACGTTATCAACCCAAACATAAGAGGATGCCCTGCATGACTGTGAAATCATGATTGTCAGGTATTAATTTTGTCAGAAAAGGTAACTGGTGATGAACAAAATGAAAAAAAATTAAAAAAAATACTTTATTTTATAGTGTTTTCGCGCTACTTTTCTATCGAGCGAAGTGTTCGCTATCGTGTTCTAAGTGAGAGGAAGCCCTAAATACAGTTCTGAATATTATTATATATGTTTTACAGTGACCTAAGAGTCAAATAAGTGCTCTAAAAATGATTTGGAAACTAGGCTTCCGTGCCCGATTCTGGTCTCACCTCGCCTTAAGCGTGCGATGTACCTTTTGTAGGAAAAAAAATACTGCTATTATATGCCTATACTTCCTGCACGTTCCCTATACATTTTTTTATCACAGTCGGTTCAGCGGTTTAATAGTGAAAAGGTAACTAACTGATACGGCAACAGTTATACATCTTTGTATGGATAATATTGAAGAGCGACGAACACAATAAATCAAATTACAGTGTTAATACGAGCCCGGACAATTTGCCTAATCGATAACAGCAAATCGGAGCTTATCATAGCACTCAACGCAACGCGTCTAATTAAAAATATATCTTATCAGCAGTCTGGAACTTTCAGCCAAGTTCGCGTAAAAATAAAACGATGTACGCCCTAATGAGGAGATATGCCTTAAACTTTCGTTTTAACCCGTAATTACGAAAGGCTCATGTAAGACACGCTTTGTTCAGCTTGTTTATGGGCGTTATTATTTTAAAATCTACGATTAGGCGCAACTTAAGCTATGTTCAAATACCGTCTAACCTGTCAGTCCGTGACGAAATGTATGGAGTTTGACACTAATCGACCTCTCTTCTGTGACGACCTGCTGTCAGTTAAGAACTTTAAATAAAAAATCCCTTATAGGGAACGTTCACAACGAAGGTGCTGTCAACTTGTTCCGCCGATCCAAATCTTACACTCTATCATGTTCATGCTGGGGCCACATTTAAGAGGAAATAGAAGGGCAGTTTTTCCATACAAACGTAGTCCCCTGTTTCCTCCCTGGATAATGCCAGTAGAGCAATCATTTTTTGTCCAAAAATCTATGGCTACTATTGATATGTTCCTATGTTTTCCTTTTTACGATAAATTGATTCTCAAAAGAGATATTAACCTTCAAAAACCTAAAAAAAATGCCAGATTTTCCGCTGTGTTCGCACATCCAGAAAACAAATTTGACTAGATTATTAAAAAAAAGGAAAACATAGAAACACGGCCTAAGCCTTTCTTAGTTAAATAGGTTAAGTTTTGGGGAAGAAACGTTGTTTTCATGAAATTTTAAAAGGTATTTTCGGTCCAAGCTGCAGTTGTCTCTATTGCGCTCTGCGGGCGAGTGCGGGACAGCGACACATTTTACAAATACCTAATTTTCAATTCTCTCGACCTTACGGTTTCCTCTTAAGGGTGTTTACGGCTCAAAAGGATTTATTAAAAATATAATAATAATAATGTACAGCAAAATAATAATAGTAAAATAATTCACATCTCTCCAATGCACAGTCAGGTGTTAGTTAGGGCTGGGAATGGCTGCTCCGTCGTCAAACCCCAACAGTTTCGCTGCGGGTTTGAATTTGTGACGTGTGCCACGTATACACATACTGGTGGCTCGAATTATAGCAGTACATATCCTTGTTCTAAGGGTGTTTACCGTTATAATCGCAATGAAGGACGATTAATGTCAGTCTAGCCACGACTTACTATACTTGCCATTGACCAGTGTTACGTTTTTTCAGGCCTAATAAGTTTCCTTTACTGTCTGCATACTGTCTCTTTTGTCTATTTCGCCTAGTGACTGCAATACGGCCACATCTAAAAAAAAATTTTTTTTTTAGATTATTGCTGATTACTGCCACGTACTAAGTACGTGATAAAAAAAATGTTTTTTTTTTTAGATGTGGCCGTATTGCAGTCAGTAGGCGATTTAGTGTTGCCATCGTTCCTGCTCGTTCCCTATTGACTCGCTCACTTGGGTTAGGCTGCGGATAAAAGTACATCTTGGTAGAAACTGATTTACTTGGACTGCCAACGAACATTACATTACAGTCTCCAATTTACGTGACAGTAAATCAATAATTACTTTTTCTCAACGCGAAATGTCTAAAAATAAGTTACCGACTTTATATCAAAAGGCTATGAGGACAAAATAATATGGGCGTTGAATGAAATGCCTGTACTTTTAGTGTTTATTCTCTTTTCTTAGCCGCCTCTCTCCTTTCCCAAGTGAATCGTTATTTAAGTGAAAACAGAGTGGCCACCCAACGTTTCCCAGGAAATGTGAAGAATGTCGGCTGTTTACCGATGACATATTGTATTTCTAACGTGTTGTTTGGGAGTGGGACGCGTGCCGCGGTTTGTTTGCGTTTGGCAACGTGAATGTAAACCGAGCGGCCGGCCGCAACAGAGATGTGAGAAAAAAATAAGATCAAACTTATAAAGTCAAACTTTCTTAGAAAATAAGGAAAAAAATTGTTATTCAACGTCACAGTAAGGAAAAAATGCAAACAAACAAAGCCATACTAACGCGACACAGTTATTCAACATCACAGTAAGGGTGAAATTAAAAATAACAAAATAAACTGAACCACAGCCACTAAACAAAACAAAATAAAAAAAAAATTATACTGACGTCAAATGTTTAATCACTACGACACAAAAAAATCATTATACTACACCCACCCACACTACAATAAAATACAGAAATCGACATGTCCTTAAATAATTGAGGTCCTATCTTTTCAAAATTCTGCTGTGATTATGGAAGTCCTTGAGGAACTGAGGGAACTTCTCAAATAAACATATTATAGTGTTTTATTTAGAGAAGATAATATCGTTCGCATAATAAATATACTGTGCCTATTTGCTTTGATGTGTGACGGCCACTTTCTTGTACGAAATTGACAAATATTTGGTGCGATTTCATACAAAACCTATGGAAGACTTGCGTTAGGAACGGCTTTCAAACGCACAGGCTATTTATAAGGAGCAATTTTAAATTGATGAACATTTAATTTTCTATAAGAGAGCTACTTACTGTACGTATGGGATACGACCTTGATTTTATATGAATTATGTGATTTTTTTTTTTTTTTTTTATGTGTGATAGACAAGCATTTGACTCCGATCGCACCTGATGTTAAGTGACGATGAAGCCTAGGATGTAGCATGCTTGTCTAGAAGATGTCTATTCACTCTCAACTTGAAGAGATCCAAGTTATATTTTTCTGGGAAAAGATGGGCGGGAAGAGAGTTCCACTCTTTTGCGGTCCTTATAAGGAAGGTGGATGCAAAGCGTTTTGTACGAACTCGTGGAATATCGACGACATAAGGGTGGAACCCTAATCCACGCCGAGTGACGTAATGATGGAATGGAGACGGTGGAATCAATTCATGCAATCCCAGCGCACACTCACCGAAATGTATCCTGTAGAAAACCGATAACCTGGCGACATTTCTGAATTGATATTTCGAAACGGAAATCCGGACGTATGTGGCAAACCTAGTAAATCGTAAGAGACTAAGGAGGTACTTACTCAATTTTATTTTTCCAGGTATTACTGTTGATGACTTGAAGCGGTCACCGAGCATCTTCTGTCATTGAGGTATGTAACATTTTTGCCTGTGCAAAACAAGATAAGAGAGATTGAGACTCCAAATAACTATCAAAACACACTATTGGCTAACTACTGTTTTTCTTTTTATTATGAAAGAAACATTTTTGTCTCTTCATTGGTTTTTGATGCGGGTAATTTACACCACATTTATATCTATATATGTACTGTTTTTCTGTCTTTTTGAGAGTTTCTAAGTCAGATAAAATTGATCAAGAATAAACAATTTAACCAACATTTTAACAAAAACTACCGTCGCTATAATGGATTGTTAACCCTTTATCGTTTTTGTGGAGAACCGAGTGACTCGAATAATTCTTAGCTCTTCGCCTCCCTTTAAATTAAATATACATATTTGGAATAAAACAAGAGTGTACTCTCTCGCGCGCTCGCTAGCTGCGCGCGCGCACATCTGCGCGATTGTTCCGCGCTAGGAATAGCGCGCATTGGGAAACGCATTCATCATAATTAGCAGAAGCAACCGGCTATTAGCTAAACAATCGGTTATATTCGTCGCGGGAACTCATATGTTATGCACTGCACTCTGTAGTCAGTGTTAATGAAATGTCCGGTATAAACTAGCAAAAATTAAAATAATACGACCCATTAGCGGAGCGGTTTACTGGCATTTCACAAAGATTTTTTAAATCTTCATTTGACAAATGTCCATTTAGCAAATGTAACACTGCAAATATATTGAATGTTAAATCATCATTCAACAAATCTTAAATTCCCATTTTTTTTAAAACAAGTTATTTTGCAAACCTCCGATTGACAAAAAAAAATTGTTTGATTTGTAATTTATGAGGTTTTTTCAGTAAATAATTTGTTTACAAATGGTTCATATTTGTAAAACGTAATTTTGCGAATCGACTAATTAGTTAATTTGCCAAACGATGTTTTTAATATAAATATTTGTGAAACGTTTTTTTGTGAAATGATTGTATACCGTAGGGAGGGAAACGCTTGCAGTATGGTGTGTGGGTGACGGTGGTGCGGTGGTAGAAAATAGCCGATACCATCATGTCCAACGACTCCTCGAATCACAGCCTAACATCGGAGACAATGTCAATTAAACATTTGTAAGCGGACTTCAATTTTATTGCAAGGTGTTAAGGTCTATGGGTGGTCAATTAACAGTGGTTTCCTTTGTACTATCAAAGCTGAAGAATACATATGTCGCAGTGTCGGAGTTCTCCCCACGAAGGAATGTCAAGTTTGTTTATGCTTGAGTGTCTTTGGTTGCGGTACAATGACGTTTATTCAAAATTGACGGAGTTCTGTCATGGTTGTTAATCTTTTGCATGTCAGAAAATTGATGAATGGTATTGGAGAAGGAATCAGAGTCATTGATGGTAGATCTGAGTGTTTTGGGCAAAGGAACACGTCCCGCAACCAACCTCACTGCATTTCTTCGTTTATTATGATTAGTTAGTGATACTATCGAGCTCCAACCGATGGAAGCGTGCACTCGACTGCAGTTTATTGGTAATTTGATGGACATCCTGACGACTCCTACCCCTGACGCCGACAGATATAATAAAGAGCTCAAAAAAACCGGACAAGTGCGAGTCAAACTCGTGCACCGCGGGTTGCGTACAAATACTTTAAACATTTTTTCATATTTCTTATGATTTAATTACAAATGTATAGTTTTCAGATTTTCCACATAGTCTAAGATGGTATTACTTGCCAAATTTCATAGTTCTAGGTCAATGGAACCCTAGCCTATCCTACCTACTTACCCTATAAATTTTGATTTCCTTGAGAGAGTCGAAATGTACGTTTTTCTGCGGCATAAACGGCCATATCTTTTTTTTACGTTAACTTAGAAGTTTGATTTTTTTACAGCATCAAGAAATTAAAGACTTGAGTATATGGTTTTAATTTCAATTCGATATCTTCACGCGTTTTTGAGATAAAGGGTCTTGACAGACGGACAACAAAGTGATCTTATAAAGGTTCCGTTTTTTTATTTTGAGGTGCGAAACCGTAAAAAGACAAGATTACAAGTAGAGCTGAACAACACCATTGTGTATTCCAAGGACTGACGCTTCACTATTCTCAATTTAAATCCAGACTGGTGCTTATTTATTTTGGGGAGGCGGGTAATGTGAGCCCACGTTCTGTTAACGCCATTACATTTGTGAACGTCCGTCAGCAGCGCATGAGCACGGAATGATTGATCGCATGCTCTCTGTAAATACTACGCTTAACCGGCAACAAAAGTTTCATTAACAAGCGCAATCTAGACACGCGGCAGCGTGTCAAGCCAAGTTCAAGCAAAACTGGCTAGCCAGCGCCGAGTGTAATACTCGTATTACACGAACCACTTGGTGCCACTTTTGACCCTTCTATAACTCAAAACCTCTTTAACGTAAACACATAAAACTACGTGTGTTTAATTATATCTATAAGGACATCTAGAAGCCCAAATTTCATGAAGCTAGCTCAAACGGTTATAAAGATATGAAGGTCAAAAAGTCGTAAATTTTAGCACTGACTGACTGACTGATCTATATATAGTACCTAAACCTAACCTACTTCCAGATGACCTAGAAGGATAAAATTTGGAATCCAGCTCGATAATTGTGTGTAAGCGTGAGAAAAAATCTAAAAATTAAAAAAATAGGGGGGTCCCCATACAATTTTTTTTTAATTTTATCGTTGGAACCGTTAATGAAATTTGGAATCCAGCTCGGTAATTGTTTGTAAGCGTAGGAAAAAATCTAAAAATAAAAAAATAGGGGGGTTCCCCATACATTTTTTTTTTTAAATTGTATCGTAAAAATGGATATGTAAATTGTCCGAAATAAAGACTAATAATAAAAAATAAAAAAGAAAACCATGCAGCGGAAACGGAAGAAAAAACATTAAATCTCAATACCTGCCTAGTTTTCTTTACAAAAAGTCAAATCTGACCTACTTTAAGATCTCACATTTTTAAATAACAGCAATTGTTATAGGTATCCAATAAAGCAAAGAAATAGAGTTCAATACTTGTACATAATGTTATTTTGTTCCTATAAATACATATTTGGATTTTGCATAGGACTTGGCACTCATTCAGATCTTCATTCTTTTTGCGGCGAAGCGCACAGCCAAGCATAATTTTTGTATTGAACTTGGCTCTTCTTTTTTACATTTATGTTTTTGGTGGTACACAATCACTAAGCCCCCCCGCTCCCGCTTTGATTGAACACTTAGTATATATTTAAGCACCGTTTTTTTTTCGTTAAATTCGACACGTTGCTTCGTACGTCAACATATTGAATTCGAAAACAAAAATTACTTTTCATAGAGAATAAATTAATATTGAGTTAATGACCATTTTAAAAGACACTGTTGAGTTAGTCCAAAATTAATTTCAACTATGACAGTGTTGGAATTATAACAGCTCATTTATACCGGTTGGTGATTAAATTAAGATTATGAATATATTAAAAACGGTATGAGTTACAACATTAGTTTCTTAGAGGGCTGTATAGCTTGGTTACCCGAATATTTTGTTTCCCATTATTTTTAATTCCAATCGCTTTTTTCCCCATTTACCTTTTTCCCCATCCTATGTACTCGTATTACCAATCACATATTGCCCCAACTACGTTTTTCTCTGCTTGGTCTTTTCGCTGAAAAACATTTTGGCCGGGCGGCTTTTTCCCCGATCCAAATTATTCACAACTCGTATTATAAATTACAAGTATGCGGCAACGTCGATTAGTACTTAAAGGAATGAATTCATATTGAAATGCCCTGAAATTGTTAATAACATAATTTTTAATATACTGGATACTACAGGCATACTTGAATTTCACAGAATATTCATATTATGTCGTATTTAGGTTGTGCGTAAGTTAATTTCACTAGATACATTCAATGTACTGTGTAAAAAGTCTGTGTATTATCGAGAATCGGAACCAGGGATGTTATGGACATTGGCATCCACATCTGCAGAAATTCCGCATTAATTTGAGAATTTGATTTTCCACATACTCAAAGGAATAAAATGATGCGGAGTCTAAGTAATGCGGAACTGTGCAATTTGCTGTAAGAACGGGGCCTATAGCGGGCGCGTGCTACATGTGCATGTAAATTTAGTACTTTCATCAATTTGCCAATAAAGATTCGAGTGTTTGCTTTGTTTATGTGACTCGCCGCACTCGTGGCTTCAATTCATTGAATCAAATATTCACCACCACCACCATATCAGCCCAAAGACGTCCACTGCTGGACATAGGCCTTCCCCAAGGATCTCCACCACTGTCGGCATTGTGCTGCTCGCAACCAGCGGTTTCCCGCGATTTTCACCAGATCGTCGGTCCACCTGGTGGGAGGCCTGCCAACGCTTCGTTGCATAATTATTTAAAGTCATAATATATTGTTTGTCATAATTTTGACGTGACAACGTCTTATAAATTGGTTTGCCGGGTGACACTTCAAGAAACTGCGTTACGCTCCGCTCACGTTATGCGCTCACAATGAGAGCGAGTGAGAGGCACGCGTCCCTTCCACTCCTTTTACATTAATAGTCTTATGGAACAAAATAAATCAGTAAATTCAGCCCCTCGTTATAAACAGGTCCTTACTGGAGGAAAAGTTATCAAAAAGAAAAAAAAGCTAAAATGGAAACGAAAGGTAAATTTTTTGTCCTCGTAGTCGCTTACCATCAAATACTGCGAAGGTTAATTGCTGTTTAGTTAAAGGATTTAAAAAAATTAGTAAAACTATCTTAGTCACATTTATTAGGGCTTGTTATACACTTGGGAGTTTTCATTTAAAAAATAATGAATATCTCTGAAAGTAAGCGTTTTTCGACTATACATCACACCACCTTCAATGGAATTCATGGCTAAAGTATGTCGGTATATAGTCCCTCCCACCCTGTATATATATATATACATATATATATAGTTCGATTTTATTTTGTTTATGTTTAATAAATATCTAATAATAGTATATCGTCGTTAAGTTATGATGTTATTTGAGTAAGTAAATTAATGAATTTTTCATCTAATCTCCTTAGGGCATTTCTCCAGAAATATGTCTGCGACTCATTCATCTGGCTCCTAACATTTAGTATGAAAAAGGGCCAGATGAATGAGGTGACCGCAGACATATTTCTGGAGAAATGCCCCTTAACATCTTTAACTAATATCTATCATAAAATTAAGAACCATCGCGGTCAATGTAAATTTTAGTAGATAGTAAACACAAAAATTAAATAATAATATTAAGCGTTTTTGCGTTGGGTCTATTTTCTAAATACTTTCCACGTGCTGGTACAGTTAAAGAAAAACTTTAAGTATATATCCAGCTAATGAAAACGAGCGCTTATCTACTGACTCTCATTTTTAATACATCAATTTAATGGAGCGTGTTAATAGTTTTTAGTTTACGAACTCGATTAATAACATCAAATCCCCGTTAGAAACTATTTGCGTGCAACCACAGTGATCAATTGAATTGCGCCTAAACTTTTTCCATTAAACAGTGTCCGGGGCTTCGAGCCCGCAAGCTCGATCGCAAACTACGAGTACGCTCGAACTGTTACGGATCCACGGAACCCTTCTATTTCGGGTTCAACCGCTGAAAGAGATGACGGATAAACTATGTGACAAGTTGTGTCAACTCACCTGTTGATATTTATCTGAAAAGACAGGAAGTCAGTAAAATATGGTGCCGTGACCAGGGTTTTTAGATTTTATAGAATCTGTATTGGCTTATTTGTTGACTGAGGAGATATATTCGTGCATTAGGGGTCATCCACAAAGTACTTTACACGATTTTTCAGACTCCCCCCCTTCCCCATGTCACACTTTTTCCTAACATATTTCATTTTTTTTAATATAGACTGTCACATTTGGCTAGGCCCCCCTCCCCCCATGGGTGTGACGTACTATATGGATGATGATTATCAATGGTCAATATTTTTGTTGGCTGACCTCGAACCTCTAAAAGTAAGTATTTTATTTAACTCTATACTAAATACCGACGTTGTTTTGTAAAAAACACTTCTAAATCTATGCAAACTCTGAATATATGTCCCAGAAAAGAAACATAAGATAGAAACTCACTTATAGTGATACCGCAGTGAGTATAATACGATTGTCGTTCTGTCGAATGCGCATGCGATGTTCTACTTCCACCCCGAAACCAAAATTATTACATCTGCAGCACGATTCGAGACCCATATATATTGAGATAAAAACGACACATAAAATAGGATAAATATAAATATACGCGGCTTAAAAACGGAACATTTTAAAACTGGAGCGTATCGGGAAACGTTTAAATTCGGAACGATGATATGAGCGAGTCGTGGAAGTGCAGTTTCAAGATTCGATTTATTTTATGTATCCAGAAATTCATTCGCGAAAGTGCTGCCGTCTATCGGATGATGGGAAAGATGCCTGCAATGTAAAGGAATGATATATAAAAGTGAGCTAGGGTTTATATGTATTTTTATACGCCTATAAATGTTATTTCTGTAGATAAGTTCTGAAGGTACTGCCTAGAAACTTGAGAAAATATTGCATTTTGTATTATTTGATCCAAGAAAGTTTATAGACAGTTAGTTAGTACTAACTACATTGGCCAGTGAACCAAAGAAGATTTTTGCTCGTTGGCTCAGTCACCTTTTAGTTATAAGTGGCAAACAAACAGATGATTTACCCGTGGATAGGGAATAAATCAGGGTACCCGGGTAACCGACTTTACTTAGAGTGGGTAAAACACGGTTATTTTTAATCAGAACCCGGGTTAAAAAACCTTATAATTAATAAAAATTATGCATATATCGTTTTATTTTAAAGATAATAAACAATAACTAACGTCCACCGCCTTAACGCAAACGCGAAAAATTATCACATGCTTGCTGATCTTATTTAACACAGCCGGCAATGCCGGCCAGTTCATCGTATGTAATGCAACCCAGGTGACTGAAATCCGGGTAACTGACTTGATTTAGAGTCTGGTAATACCCGGACTCCATATTTGACCGGGTATCGCATAGCCTAGTGGAGCAGCCTACAAGTTGTCGACCTTTGACAGCCCTTTATACTCGCTTTTTGAAGAATCCCATGTTATGCAGTGGGAACACCTCAGAAGGGAGCTCGTTCCACAATCTGGCAGCTCGCGTTCACCTAAAGAAAGGAAGATTCATCACATCACACTAATATTATGAATGTGAAAGTTTGTGAAAATGTTTGGATGTTTAGTAGTTTATTACTAAATAACGGGCTAAAAACTGAATGGATTGGACTGAAATTTAGCATGCAAGTAGACCAAGTTCTGGATTGAAACATGAGACACCTTATATCCCGATAATTCCCTTGGGATAGTAACGGGAACAGCGCTGGCAAAGCCGCGGGTAAATGCTAGTTCATAATAAAATTGTCGTTTTTAACAAGTTTGCCGTGGACGCTGCCGAATCATACAATTCGATTTCAAAAGGATAATTATAATTTTATTTCACATCGTTATTCGATTAACTGAAACATTATTGAATTTAATTTTCTGACAGGCAGGAAAACGCGATTCAGTTTAATAACATGGTTAAGCTCTTCCGATACGTTTTAAGGCTGAATGTACACCAATGTGGCTAATAACAGGAACGCACTAGGCGTAACCACAACGGGACGCGACAAAATATTCTTTGTATGAACTTGTATGAGATATAACGCACTATGAGACAGCAAAACTACGCCCCAGTGAAGGATTTAATACTTCACTGGTGCGTAGCTTCGCTGCCGTAGAGCCGCTGGTGCCAGAGTACAAATTACTCGGTGTACCCTGCTGCTGGAGCATTCCACCAGAATGTCCCGCACAAGACGCCATTTTTTCATACTTCTGATAAAACTAGACAAATTTTTGGCATATCAATATTTTAAAACTTGGTTTCTAAATTGATAATGTAATTTAGGACTTTCTATGTATATTAAGGTAGCTGCCATAGTCGTCTCGTGTGGGACAAAGAGTAGATGATTTCGTGGAGTGCTCCTGCCACGGTCGCGTCGCGTCACGCCTCGTAGTACGTTCATGAGATGGCTGTGACTGCTCCGATTTTTGCAACAGTCAGTAAAACTTGCAAGTATGCCAGCTGAAAAAAAAGAGATTGCTGTGACATATCTGTATACAGGGTGTCCCTAAAACCAACTTTTATACGATCAGGGCTGATAGACCAGCTCATAAGAACCTAGATTAAGCAAATTTGACCTTAATAAAAATCTCTTAGTTTTCGAGATATTGACGTTTTTGTAAAACTCGTGCTAAGTGATACCTGACTCGGTGTTTTGAGTGTCATTGCTAAAATATCAAGTATTTTACAAATCTGTTTTTTGCAATGTGTGGCCAAATAACTATGCTATTGAACGTATTTTCTATTTTTGCTAATTTATTCATGCTGTGGACACAGTACAATAACAAAAAAAAATTATTCGATTTTTTTCAAATTTCACCTCTGACTTCGAACTAGCGTGGTGAAAAAAAAATGTACCAACATAACCAGGCACTCAACGTAAAAAAATTGTGCATTTATTGTAGTTTCTAAAATGGTATAAAATTTACTAAACACTGTAATAATTTTTGAAATAATGATATTTTGTTACAAAATTAACTGTCTGCCGCCTCATCTCATACGATCCGGTTGAACTAAGTTTGCACCTGGCGTGCTTGACATCACATACAAATTAGGTGCAAACTTCACGTAATCGTCAATATCTCGAAAACTAAGAAATTTTTATGAGGTCGATTTTACTCAGTCTCGTTTTTTATGAGCTGGTTTATCAGCCCTGTTCGCCATTTTGTAAAAGTCGCGAATTTTGATAGCCTGGATCAGTCTTTCGAATGTCATGACTTCAAATTTCAGTATTTTCTTAATCTGCTTTTTGTTAAACATTACTCAATAATTATGGTATCATACCTTTTCTGTTCGAAATTCAAATTCTGGTACGAAATTTAACCAATGGAATATTGTAGTATAACCTCCTTTTGAATTATAATGCTATTATCTTAAAAAACTACGGTGTCTAGTGTGTAAAATCTTACTATTTTAAACTACATTATTTTTTTTTATTTTAGCATGGTAAATTTGTTTTAAGTATTACGCGATTCAAATCCGAGGTCATATTTTGAATCACGTAAAATCTAATTTATTTTGATAAGGTATGATAGCATAATTATTAAGTAATGTTTAAAACAAAAAGCAAATTAAGAAAATACTGAAATTTGAAGTCATGACTTTCGAAAGACTGATCCAGGCTATCAAAATTCGCGACTTTTACAAAATGGCGAACAGGGCTGATAAACCAGCTCATAAAAAACGAGACTGAGTAAAATTGACCTCATAAAAATTTCTTAGTTTTCGAGATATTGACGATTACGTGAAGTTTGCACCTAATTTGTATGTGATGTCAAGCACGCCAGGTGCAAACTTAGTTCAACCGGATCGTATGAGATGAAGGCGGCAGACAGTTAATTTTGTAACAAAATATCATTATTTCAAAAATTATTACAGTGTTTAGTAAATTTTATACCATTTTAGAAACTACAATAAATGTGAATTTTTTTTACGTTGAGTGCCTGGTTATGTTGGTACATTTTTTTTTCACCACGCTAGTTCGAAGTCAGAGGTGAAATTTGAAAAAAATCGAATAATTTTTTTTTGTTATTGTACTGTGTCCACAGCATGAATAAATTAGCAAAAATAGAAAATACGTTCAATAGCATAGTTATTTGGCCACACATAGCAAAAAACAGATTTGTAAAATACTTGATATTTTAGCAATGACATTCAAAACACCGAGTCAGGGTATTACTTAGCACGAGTTTTACAAAAACGTCAATATCTCGAAAACTAAGAGATTTTTACTGAGGTCAAATTTGCTTAATCTAGGTTCTTATGAGCTGGTCTATCAGCCCTGATCGTATAAAAGTTGGTTTTAGGGACACCCTGTATACACAGCATCTAACAGCCAATGAGACTAGTACTAGGCGTGCTAGGCTATGTTCGTGCGAAGTAGCGTTGAAAATTCCGGAAAAAATCCGGAAATGTTTTTTCCGGCTTTATTTGAAATATTAATTGTTTTCCGTTTCTTTCAGTTTTTTTTCGGAAGAATAAAACCATATAATTATCATTTATGAATGCTTCAAATAGGCAAACGGCAACGTGTCAGCCAAGCTCTTAAAGCGTAACGATAAGACGCCCACATGGGGCAATATTACACTATACAGGGTGAAATTAAAATCACTGGCCAAATTTTTTCCTGACACTAGGTTACACTTAAGGAATCTATTTAGCGAAAAAAAAAGAATTTTTATTTTTCAATTTTCATTTTTCAATTTTTTTATATTTTCCACGAGTCGTGGTCACCCTATTACTACAAATGTAAACATACCTAGTAGTATGTTTTAATAACAACATCAACAAAACCCTTATCTAACCTACACTAAACCTTATATCGTAGCAATAGGGTCCACTATAGCACAACACTATTGCTATGGTAGGCAATTTTATCAATCTTATAAACGAGGGTAGTCTTAAACCATGCTAGAGGTAAACATAGCAAATGATTAGTCACTCGTCACTCGCCAACCGTAAAATAATTATAGTCGCGCGCGTACTAAGATTTAAAAAATGTATTCGAACCGGGAATATTACGAAATGGTGCGGTGTTATTTATTAAGTGGTGAATGTTTACGTGGTGCACGAAGATTATACCAGTTGGAAATTGTGCGTGCCTTTGACGAAGTGCGTAACAACGTTGTAGTGCTTCGCAAATTAAAAAACAATGTGCATAAGCGTGCCGAACTTTGTTTGGAGGTGCGTGGATTACAGTTTGAACATCTATTGCAGTATAACTAATACTTGCTTCAGTAAGTACCGAGGGTGATTATGTAAATAGTTTAATTGTGTCGATTTTTAATCAAATGTACATAAGTTGATTCAATTTTTTAAATACGCCTGAATGCAAAGATTCCCGACTTAAAATTTACTCATTGTTTTAAACCACGGACCTTTTGTTAATTATCTATTAGTCAGATTTATCATTTTAGATTTAAAAAATGCCTTTGCATTTTGACGGTCCTAAGCCCGTTAAAGTATGAAGGAAAAATTAGCAACTTATGTAGGTAAGCGTCTTATCTCGCTGCAATAGGGTTCATAATATGGTGGCATGATTGCAAGCTGTGGGAGGGGCGGGTTGTCAATGACCTTAACTGATAAGGAAAGCGGGTGTAGTGGGTAGTTTGACGGTTCACCATAACGTACGAGATTTTAAGGACAACTTGATGATGATTTTTTTCAAAAAAAATGTACTGAGCGGTATTAAAACAAAAAACACGTGTTTAATATTTTTTCGAGTTCTTTCGGGTGTTTCAATTTGGCCAGTGAATTAAATTTCACCCTGTATGTATTTCGTTCCTTCGACCCCTGTAGTTCAATGTTTATCACTACCTTGGTTACATGAATGTTTGGACGCTTCCAGTAGGCTTATGATGCTACGCTTTGTCACGCGATAAATAAATGATAAAGCATCCGTCACTCTTACACACTATTTGTCAGAACGTGACGGATGCTTTATCATTTATTTATCACGTGACAAAGCGTAGCATCATAAGCCTACAGGTGGTTTATGAAAATGATATGATGAAAGTTAAAAATCATATTTTTCATTAAAATAGCAACAGAAATTTTCGTTGTTTTTCCCGAAAAATCGAGTTGTTTGGGAAAAATACGGAATTTTCCGGGTTTTTTAAACGCTAGTGCGAAGTAGCAACAATTTGCTACCAATTTGCTCGAGGTAAAAGTCCAACTATGCTGGGCCGCGCTGAGCAAGGCTAGACTCGTTGATTGCTGGATTTTTGCTACTTCACTACCTCCTTGCGCCGGTGGATATTCAGCTTAAAAGGATTTCGCTGCACAAGTTATTTAATTTCACATCCGATATTTCGAGTACTTTTCAGCACTCGTGTGATGAAACCTTGTTAGTAAAATCGTGTAAAATAAAGAGAATATTCAAATTATACTGGTAAACGCTAATTATGTCACACAAACTCTGATAGCTAAAAGTATTTATGCCTTAAACTGCTGTAAGTGCTGTATGTATTGAGAGTAGATATGAGCGCCGACGGCCAATTTCATGGCGGCGGCGGCGTGGCCTTCTAGTAGAGGATCCCAGTATAGAACGACCTTCACCGAACTGGTTAATGGATGAAAAGTATTTTATATGAAATTAAATATGTTAATAAATATATTGCAAGTGGGTTGCCTAAAAAAATTCAGTGCAGAATATGATTAATTAAAAATTTAAGTAAAATTTGCACCTGGTTGGTATGTGATGCTAAGGAAACGAGGTGCAAATTTAGCTCAACCGGTTAGTATGAGAAAGTTAGGATGAAGTCGGCACGGGTTTCCGTTCATAGAATGAGCAGATTTTTGGTGTAGGGGCATTTTAGCACATAACACTCTATCGCATGGGATGGTTCGCTGGGACCTCTCTGTCGCACGTAAGTAGGTGAAGAACACACGGAGCGGCGCGGCTTGCTATGTGCTTAAATGCCCCTAAAGCAAAAATCTGCTCGTTCTGTGAACCCCCCCCGACCCTACTCGTACCGAATTCATACTAACTTTCTCATAGTAACCGGTTGAGCTAAGTTTGCACCTCGTTTCCTTAGCATCACATACCAACCAGGTGCAAATTTAACTTAATTTTTTAATTAATCATATTCTGTACTGACATTTTTTAGGCAACCCACTTGCAATATATTTATTAACATATTTAATTTAATATAAAATACTTTTCGTCCATTAACCAGTTCGGTGAAGGTCTTTCTATACTCGGATCTTAGACTATCGGGGTAGTTCTCTGCGATTTTATACCGCGATTTTTTTTTCATTACCATCGCCACTATTATTGGCGGTTTTATAAAAGCAATCAGGATCATTATGATAAAAATAGCAGAGGCACGCGACTTCTACAAGATAACCAAAAACGACTCCATAGTTTATAGGGAGCTCATCTATAATGTGGCGATGGTAATGATGTGATTGGTGCGACTGTTTAGTCGCAGAGAATTACCCATCGGCCTTAATATTTTTACGGGAGCTCAGTTTATAAGAAAAATTATGAAAACCATATTTTGATACCAAAGTAAGCCGTATTTTATTCTATTGAACGAAAGGAGAACATAAACAACCGTGATTGTTAAGTTTTAATATTCCAGTTAAAATTGTGTGTGTATTGTGTCCAAACATCATATGTAAACATTAATAGTTGTCGATATAAACTAATATACGTTCACTCGACTAAATACTCGACTGAGCGAGCAGACGCGGGCGAGCTTCGGCTGCGAACGAAAAAGCAAGTCGCAATTTGTTGCGGCGGCGCGCCGGCGCGGCGCTTATATCTAATAGAGATCCGTCCTTTTAAAAATACTATGCATAAGATAGATTAACGATTGTTTAACATTCAGTACCAAGAACCCGCCTATCGGATTCAATTATGTACGGCAATTTTGGAGCTTGAAAGTGTCAATAAATTGCCAACCACTTTCATCATGGTTGAACATAACCTGACCTCCAACATGACCTGTGTCGGGTCAGACCGTATATATGTCGCCGCCAACTGGTTTAGTTAGCCATTTGGTTAGCTGCCTAGCCTTTTCATTAAACACGCTCCTTATTTTAGGTCAGGTTTGTTAGTCAGCTTGTGTCCCTCGAGCAGAAATAGAAGCCCCGCGCAGCGGGGCTTCCTCGACCTGCTGGCGGGTCATAGTTTAGTGAAAATGCTAGGCAGTTAACCAATTGGCTAACTAAACCAGTTGGCTGCGACATATATACCGCAAGGTTGAAGTTTCATGTAATCATGTCACAATATGTATTATGCTTAATGTTTTTAAAAGAGGAACTGGTGAGTTTCTTGGGGCGCCGACGTTTCTTCTCACCAGAAGCCAGAGCCCCCGAGGCCTACGAGTACTTGCAAAAATAAATGACTTGATATGTTGACACAGACTTGCAAAAACCGGGCCAAGGTGTTTACGTGTTGCATCTCGACGAAAACGTCCTGAATCGGAATGAGATTACTCACGGGCCACTTAAACCGACGGTTTATATTTATTGCTACCTAATAACCCTAATAACTGGCCAGAAGAGGCTCGCGATAGGGCAACGTGGAAACCTAGGGAGAGTCCTATGCCCAGCAGTGGGACACTCAACAAAGCTAAAGAAAATAATAACGCAGGGCAGCTTGTCGCGAGCTGGGGAGTAGTGAGCCTACGTACCCGAGTATACAATAAGTAAAAAATCGAAAAAAACCGAATGTGTAATATAGAACAACGATCAGTAAATAAATGGCCGACCACATTCATCACGGTCCAACGCAACTTGACCTCCAGCATAACCTCTGTCGGGTCGGACCGTGCCGACCGTGTGCAATAATTGAAATAATTGCGAGCTGCGTTGCCACGAACACATCCTGAATCGGAATGAGATTAAACGCGGACCACTTAAACCGGCTTATGGGAATGTACAGTCGAGTTCATTTACATCTACACACTTACAGGAACAAAAATATCTGAACACGACCCTTTAACCAAACACGGGTGGCCGCCGTGGCAACGACTATCGGCGGCGACTCACCCTCGCCTGCCCCGCTGGTCCGTAAAATTGTGATTATTGCTTAAATTATATTAATAAATGTGCTTTAACTGCAATATGTAGTAGTTTTAATTAAAAAACGAACTGAATCTCATCAGACTGTAACTTACCGTAAAGTACCGAAACACCGGGAAATCCCGGTTCTATTATCGGCCAGTACCAACAATCCCGGTTCTCCAGAACAGGTACCGGTACTGCATACCCTAGGTGGGACCGTGCCAACCGTGTGCACTGTAATGTTCACGAAGACCCGCAAAAACCGAGCCAAGTTGTTTACGAGCAGCATCGTGAATTGGAATGAGATTAAACGCGAACCACTTAAACCGGTTTATGGAAATGTATTGAATTACCTAATCTGCTGAGTTCATAACGAATTCGGTTTAGGGGGTCGCTTCCGTAATCGTAATTCAGTATAACGTCTGCCATAATTGGTTTTTCTTTCAAGATTAGAAAAAAATCAGAACTGACAAATGGATGTATATTTATTTAATGCAAAAACACAACATAATAAAACGGACAATTTAAAATAGACAAAATGAAACTATTAATTAATTAAGAAATGTAAGAGTTATTTAAAAAACACCCTAATAGCTATAAGTGTACAGAAAACATTTGGATAGTTTCTTCAATTTCTTTAGGATCCCATCATCAGATTCTGACCTAATGATAATGACTACCTGAAACCAAAAGTAATTTTCCAAATCAGTCCAGCCGTCTTCGAATGATCAGCAAACATTCAGAAAGGAACATTTCTGACTTTTTGCAATCACTTTAAATTAGATTATAAGAAGAAATAGCACCACCAAAAAGGAAGGGTGACCGCTCAAACTGCAAAACTTAGACTAAAAAACACACATTTTCTAATGTCAACCTGCTGGCTACAGAAGAATTATGAATAATATAATTCAAATATCTATCAGTCTAAGATAATCTTTACATAAAATATATTGATTCAGTTCAAACAAATCTATGTTTTTCCCTATAACCTCCCTGAGTTAAACCCATAATATATAATTTAATGTAATTAACTTAAATAGTTTTAATGATTTAGTGCTAAGTTACCTACTAATGTAATTGTAAGACCTACTAACACGTTATGGATATGTAAATTGTCCGAAATAAAGACTAATAATAATAAAAAATAATAATCGTGGAGGTGCAGGGTTCACTAACTACTTATATGTATATACAGGGCGACTTCAAATTGGTAATACAAAACACTTGATTATGGCTCAGTTAATGCCATGTAGTGTAACACATTAACCCCTATGTTAAAATTTGCTGTATTTAATTATTGCAAATTTTCTAACAAAACAAATAATTAAAGTCCTAAAGTGTGGTTACACTCCATTAAATACCTAAGTGTCATACCTGTCTCTCGTATTTTCACATTCATTTTGTATTACCAATTCGAAGTCACCCTGTATTATTGCGCTATAGAAAAACGTCTCAAAATATAAATCTGAACCTAAAACAAATGTAACCATCTGATATCAATATCACCTTTATGCATAGTTAAACACGCAGCATTATTAAAATATTATTTTCTCTCGGTTTACGTTGCCGCCTTGTAAGTAAAGCTGTCTTGAAGAGGATCCTCGATACTATCCTTTGTACTAAACATTTACAAGACGTTAGGATTTCAAACGCTTAGTTTTTAAATATATCAGAACTGTGCATAAAGCAAAAGTGTGCTTAGAACTTTAACGATCCGGCCGGCCACGACATCGGCGGTGTATCGGTTGGTTTTTTAAAAAGGGTGTCATCAAAATTCTTCGAGACCGGCAACGCATTGGCAATGCATCTAGTGTTGCAAATGTATATAGGCGGCGGTGATCACTTTCCATCAGGTAGGCCGTCTGCCTGTTTGCCAGTCTAAGGCAAAAAAAAACACAGTGGCGCACTGAACGTGGGGCGGTTCGCCCCGGGGATCCAATGTATTTTTTCAAAACTATACTTTGCCACGGACGTCGTGGCGGGGCCGTAAGTCGATAGCTAACGACTAAAGATTAGTCGCCGACAAGACTCGCTTTCATAAAACGTAGCATTGATGAGATCTGGAATTAGTTCTCATCTCGTGTAAGCGAGTCTCGTAAAAGCGTTCCAACTGCGCGTAACTCGTAACCCATTTGAATGCGATGAGCAAAAAATTAGAGTTAATGAAGGACGTGCATCTAGTTTTCTAACAATGTCAATCGATTCAGTCAGAGATGTCAGTCAGTGGGAGGAATAGGGTATGAGTACATATTAGAATTGTCAGATATATGAAAGGCAAAACCGCCGATTTCAAGTCGTGATGTTATTTATCACTGTACTTGCGATCTGTTTTTAAGGTTCTGTACCTCAAAAGGAAGAAATAGAACCCTTATAAGATCACTTTGTCATCTGTCTGTCTTTCTGTTTATCTCGGAAACGCGTGGAAGTATCGAGTTGGAAAATAAAACCATATATTCAGGTCTATGGTGCATTGAAGCTGTAAAAAAATCAAACTTCTAAATTAACGTGAAAAAAGATATGGCCTTTTATGCCGCAGAAAACGTACACGACTCATACTCGTACTCGACTTTCTCAAGGAAACCAGAATTCAAAGAGTATGAAAGGCCGTAGCAGGATAAGGGAGGAAAAAATGCCCTTGAATGATTAAGAGCTGTTTATTTTTTCTATAGTTGTTTGCATTTAGTTGTATAACTGTGCAAAGTTTGGTTGAAAAATTCCCAGTGGTTCAGCCGGAAAAAAATATAAACAAAATTTATGAAATTTGACGTATCTCTAAAACTATAAATTTTTATCATAATATCTTTAATTCGTTTTGGTTAATTAAATAGTATGTATGCTTTAAAAGAAAATTGAGTCTGTATCTTTACAATTTCTGTAAAAAACATGTAAGTCAAAATTAAAAAAAAAAACGTTTTTTTGATTCCTGAAGGAGTGACCACTCTAAGTGACATTTCTAAAGAAGCCTTATTTAACGATCTGTCAGTCATATAAGTTTGACGGTTAAAATCGAAAAGCAACAGTGTCAAAATTAAAAAACATGTTGGTCGGATTCTGTTACATTTTATTCCTATACTATTCTAATACTGCCAAAGAACTTAAACATAAATATTCTTTGTAAAGAACTAAAAATAAAATAAATTTATGGCATTTACTCGAAAATGTATCAACTTAAAAATCTCTTTTACTTCTTATTTTAATCACTATCGCTATCTTCATTAACGGTAAAATATTTGGTAAAACGATAAGTAAGACTTAATTAGAAATGATGATGATTACTTATTTGAAAAAAAAGTTTTATAAGTTAAAAGGCGACAATTAATACAAATATATTTTTAAGCCAAAATTAATGGAAATGTCAAAAATTTATTTATTTTTAATTCTTTACAAAGAAGATTTATTTTTAAGTTCTTTGGCTGTATTAGAATAGTATAAGAATAAAATAAAAACCGACTTCCAAAAACTTAAACTAAAAACCAAAAAATAATATGTTAATTACCCCAAAGAAATGGATAATCAACGATTCATATATACATATACAGATATTTATAGTTTTTAACCTGTTATTTTTGAAGTTGGTGCCTGCCACGCAAAGCTGAGTTGAGCTCCTTAGCTGGCACCGACTTCAATCGTCGGTTTTTATTTTCTGTTTTAAAAATTTACTTTATTTTTAAATTATTAGTTTACTTTATTTTTAAATTTTAACTAAATAGACTTAAAAAGAAAAAAAATCCAAATCGGTTTAGACGTTTTCAAGTAACCGAGGAACACACGTACATAAAAATTGCTCTTTGTTTTAAAGTCGGTTAAGACTGGAAACTTATTTCTAATAAGAAATGCACGAAAAAGTAAGAAAAATACCAAAATCACTATATGTGTGCCTATGATATTTGAAGAGCTCCCTCGATTTCTCCAAGATCCCATCATCAGATCCTGACTTCGTTGCAATGGGACCACCTCGGAAGTCTGCCCTTTCAAACAAAAAAGGAATTTTCCAAATCGGTTAAAAATCCGACCAACGTAGTTTTTTAATTTTGACACTGTTGCTTTTCGATTTTAACCGTCAAACTTATATGACTGACAGATTGTTAAGTAAAGCTTCTTTAGAAATGTCACTTAAAGTGGTCACTTCTTCAGGAATCAAAAAAACTTTTTTTTGAAAATTTGACTTACGTGTTTTTTACAGAAATTGTAAAGATACAGACTCAATTTTCTTTTAAAGCATACATACTATTTAATTAACCAAAATGAATTAAAGATATTATGATAAAGATTTATAGTTTTAGAGATACGTCAAATTTCATAAATTTCGTTTTTATTTTTTTCCGGCTGAACCACTGGGAATTTTTCAACCAAACTTTGCACAATTATATAACTAAATGCAAGCAACTATAGAAAAAATAAACAGCTCTTAATCATTCAAGGGCATTTTTTCCTCCCTTATCCTGCTACGGCCTTTGGCGAGTAATGCCATCTTATACTACAAGTATAGGAAAAATCTGAAAACGATACATTTGTAATTAAATAATATAAATTATAAGGTCCTAATTTATTAGTTGCAGATATTTTAACACATTATACTTTATATTAATATAATTAACTTTAAATAGGAATTAAGAAATCTTTTCATATAACTTTTTTGATTTCATTTACCTAACAAAAAAAAAATATTATAATTTCGTCTAAAAAAAATCACCATGTGCATTATCACATGTCACAATAACACTATCTGTCATGTCAACAACTGTTTGTCGTAAATGTCGTAACGGTTCGGCGGGAAAACTGCAAATGTCATTTAATTTATCGACGTGAAGTGGCCAGTTACAGTTAAGTGGTACGTAAAAGAGCTACTAGAATCTGTTCAATGAGTTTTCATTTAGTAATCACATTAACAGGGTGTTATTACGTAGCAAAGGAGGACCGGCAAAAATGTATGGAGGCTGGTCCAAGAACCAATAGCGATGTGACATATATCATTAGAAAGGTGTTTCAATATACTACAATATTTACTATAGGAGCTCATTTCAAATCACTGTGTGAAAAAAGTTATGGCAATTTAAAAAACTTATTTTCATAGACGATTTTAACCAATAAAAATGAATTGTTTCGTATTCCATGACGTTACAGTCCACCTGTCAGGCCTTCCCGGCCCCTCAGGCTCCCCCGGCTACTCCGGCCCCCCAGGCTGCTGCTAGCAGGGCACCGAAGGCACCCCCCGCACCGTTGACGGGACTTAAGCTGGAGGCCACCAAGGCGAAAGCCCGAAAGGCCCGAAGCAAACACGCCACTAAGGCAACCCCCGCCCACCCCGACCCTCCCGCCGCGGATTCATTTAAGAAGCCGCCAGTCACCGCAAAGGCGGCCGCGTCCGTCTAGCCACCCCGGCCTCTACTGAGGCCCGCTCTCGCTCCCGTTCGGGTCCCCGTAAGTCTCGCCCACGCTCTACACGAAATGTTGCACGCGGTAGCAAGAGCTCCGTTAAGAGCAGCAAGGCGTTCACTATACGAACGAACGCACTTGCCTCTCAAAACTTTGCCTGTCTACCGGCTCGGGCCGCGGAGGCGATAGCGGCGTAAGATGCCGCTGCCTGGAGACTGGGCGGTGAGGACGCTGGGCGCGCAGATTGCGCGGGGGGCGTGGAAGACGCGGGAGCAGGGTGTAACACTTTGGACTATGAACAGTAGGCATTTTTTATATACAATGTATAGCCTTTGCTAGTAACTTTCACTTAGATTTTTATCATACGTAAATAGCAGAATTCTGGTGGATACCTATTGAATAACATAGTAGTAATCATCCTTTCTCGATTTAATTCACAGTTGGAACTAGAATACATTCAAATACGTAATAAATTTACCTTTAATCTCAGCGCGGTACCGGCGTAGAAAAAACATTCCACACAGCCTTTGGCATACTTTTAGCTCATTGTGAACATCACTCATACGTGCAATTCCACTTATTTTCATTATTAAACACTATTAAACACTTTAATAAACTGATTTTGATCAAAATCAAGGAAATCCATTTGTTATTGACAAATTGTATTGACTGACATGTAACCTCTTACGTTTCGTTCCACTGCTTATGCATACCTGTCATAATACGTCACAGAATATTTTATTGAAGCAAAATAACTTTTAACTATTAAACCAAATATTTTAATTCTAAAGACTACTTCGTAATTGCTATTCGATAGTATATCTGTTTCTTTTTGTCATAGTTCATGGAGTGAGTAATTCGTTGTTTAGAATTCTCTTTGGTCCAGTAACGAAACGTCGCGTCCTGCATTCAGAAGTTAGTCGATACCTGGTCACACCATAACATTAATTAAGACTAAATTAATGTTTTCTTTCTTTATAAAAGGTCAAAAAGCGTAGTTCAGTAATTTTGGAGTATGGTTCGTCTGCCTTAAGGGCTTATTCCTATTTAATTTTAAATTCGGTAAATTAAAATATTATTCTTTGAGAGCCGATGTTGCTGGGTGTAAAAATCTGTTTACACTCCAATCATATAAGGAATGTCCCATTAGATTCGTCTCGAAAGTTCGGCGATGAGGTGAACTCCAGGCTTTAAACTTTTGGAATCTCATTTTCGGCACCATGGGTGAGTTTTTTTAACAAAAACAAGTTACGTTGTGTCTCCAAACTATATCGCTAATGGGGATTTGATATTTGTTCCAGCCTCGGGCCATGATTTTGCTTTAATTTAGCCTCATACAACCATGGCGTAACGCCACTATCCTATTGATTTCTTTTGGTGAGTAACCACATTTTTATACCGTCGTCCTCTGTAATTCACGTACTTTTCTTGTTGCATTCTTGTCGTAATGCGTGATAATTTAATTTCCACAGCTGACCGTTCAACTTCCTATCTTTAAGAGATGTTGCCACGCATGCGGAGGTACCGACATCACTACGAAAAACCCAGTTAATTCTGGTAAGCTTTCTATCCTTTACTCAACCGTTTTAAACTACACTAAAGTTATTAAATTACATTTAAATTCTTTAACATAAATTCCAAGTCATTAATCAGGGAATATTTTGGTTACAGGGTTTTTTTTTAGTACGACAGTTTCTCAGATACGTCATTAGTTTCTTTCTTTTGGAATTCCTGCATCCGGAACATATTTCGGACGAGACCTTGATGCTCTTGTACAACTGTATCTCGAAGTACACTGTTTCTGACTCTGCGGTGAAGTCGACAGACAGCGGAACCTCGGCGAGTCAAGTCTGCCATGTTTGCCACCTTACCGCATGAGGAAGTGTTAAGTGCTACTACCGAACTGTATGTATTAACGAAATCAACCTAGTAAATTTAAGAACGTCATACACTAGTTACTGTTAATACTTATAATTTTACTCGGGAAGCTTCCAGGCCTACCCTTTCATGTAACGTAGAGCTCTAAAATCCTTTACACTAAACTGCCTACTTAAAACAATAAAAGGTGCGTCTATCACATCTGTATTCATCAACTGAGAAATAAAGTCAATTTAGAATAGTATTTTCTGGTTTCATTTAGATATATCATTCGCTTGCGGAGAAAGTTGCTTGGCGCCTTTAAATTAAATATCAGTACCTTTCTCACTCCAAGGGTGGCCGAATATACTCACCTCTGAGGTTTGCTTTCCTAGCCGTGCAAGGTTCTCTCGAAGGAGTGGATTCCACTTTCTTTGGAAACACTCGGTCGTGGACCAATTTATTACAGTGGCGATGCCCAACGTTTGGCCTTGGAGAATGATATATCTAGATGCTAGTATAAATTTTAAACTTTAATTAAGGAACGGTCATGCAAATTCAATAGGTTAAGTTTATTTTTAAGAAGTGTTTATTAAAACTTACACTTTAATTCTTAAAAACTATTCAAAGCTTTAGGTTTGTAACCCTAAAACTATTTGATGATTTAGGCTTACAATCTTAAGACTTCTTAAAGCCTTGGGCATATAAAACTATACACCACCTGACGTACAGTCATCTTAAAATAAACTAAAAACTATTTTTTTTAGCTAATAAACTAAATGAATGTTTGTTTATATTTCAACACATACTGACTCAAAGTGTTAATACATACACATATAAAACTACTTTTAGCTTTGGGTTTGTAAATTTAAAATTATTTAGGATTTTAAGCTTACAAACTTAAGACTTCTTAAAAGCCTTGAGCATATAAAACTATAAATACCTGGCGTACAGTCATCTTAAGATAAACTAAAGTATTTTTAGCTAATAAACTAAATAAATCTTGGTTTATATTTCAACACATAGTGATTTAAACTGTTAATACTTACTTCTGTTTACACATACTGTGTCATTTTATCACCGGACTTACAAAATACTTCTTTAAGGTAACCGTGCTTGTTCACCGATATTGTAAAGTGATTTGGAATTTAAAAATAACAATATTAATTTAACTTGTAAACATATTGACACACTTTGTTCATTAAACTGACTACACACTTGTTCTTTGAAAACACTTTTGGTTTTTTTCTTTCAACATGGACTTCGAAGAGGCTGGTTGTAAATTAACACACCTACACAAAGACGAAATAACTCATGAACTTTCGATAAGGAAACTTCCCATCAATCCTCTCTCTCGTCGTACTAGTCTGTGTGAGGCTCTCAAACAAACTTCAAAGCTGGTTCAAAAGGGTAGTTTATTGGTCCCGGAATTAGTACCAGGCGATGTTGCTTCGGAGGTAGAGTTATGTCAACGTAAGGTTGCGGAACTCGAACAGAAGGCTGAGGATGATCTTTCAGATGCTGCAGCGGATCGGTTAAGCTCACGTTGTCGTTACCTTCTGTGCCGTCTTACTCGTCTTGGTGATAGATCTGAGGAAGTTTGTTCTCTTAAAGGTAGAATTGTAACCATGTTGACAAAAATTCAAGAAAATGTTTCTTCACCGTCTGGATCAGACGATGATCAAGACTCAGTTCAAACTGAAACTCGTGTTATTAAGAAAGTGATATACACACCGGAAAAGACTTTTAATATAAATTCTCTTAACTTAAAATTTAAAGGTGACACATGTGCCCGTACTTTTGTGGCACGTCTCGAAGAACTTCGTTTAGCTAGGAATCTTTCCGAAGCACAGATTTTGCGTGGTTTTCCCGAGATACTTGAAGGACCTGCTTTGTCGTGGTTCCGCGCTAATCGCTCTAAATTTACCTCGTATAAGGGAGTCGTAGCAGCTCTTAAGGACGACTTCGATATTCCTGATCTGGATCACCTCTTATTAAAGGAGATACGTTCTCGGACCCAAGCAAAATCTGAAACTATTGTGTTTTTCGTTTCGACGGTATTAGGGATGTTTGAACGTCTTAGTAAGGACATTCCTGAATCTGAAAAATTGGACATTCTTAGTAGGAACATTCGACCTGAATATTCAAGGGATCTTGCTCTGCAAGACATTACAACGATTGAACAATTGAAATCTCTTTGTAAACGCATTGAATTAGCTCAAGTCAAGGCAAAACAATTCTGTGAACCTGGTTCCTCGAGATCTAGTGAGAAGTATACCGCTCAGACCCGTGACTATCACGAGCGTAATAAAAATCCATTTAGAACACAGGATAAACCTCCATCTCGACACTTTGTAGCTTCCGTAGCCCCGGTTACTACTAAAAAGTCATGTTTCCGTTGTGGCATGACAAACCATTCTACTGGTTTCTGTAAAACGTCCAGAGAGATTGTGTGTTTCAGGTGTGGTGAAAAAGGAGTACGCACCCCCGATTGTACTAAATGTTCCTCTGTTCCAAAAAACTAGATAGCCTTGTCTTTTCTAACAAAACATCTACTTTACCTTCTGCTCCCTTACAAGCAGAAAAGACAATTTATTTTAATCCTCCACGGGGAGATAATAGACTTTATATACTTCTAGACGTATTAGGCTTACAGGTTAAAGCTATGTTAGATAGTGGAGCTTGTTCCTCGTTTTTAGGAGCCAATAGCCACCTGGTTTTAGCTTCTGCTGGCATACTTATTAACAATCATAAAACTCCTGTTAGGATTCGTGTAGCTAACGGCCAACAGCTAGTATGTTCTGAATATATGACTGTACCAGTTCGTTATGACAATACCGTACAGCTTATACATTTCAATATTCAACCTGAAATTTCAACTCCAATTATCCTCGGATTAGACTTCTGGAAAACATTTAAATTAGTTCCTAATTTAATTTCAAACTCTACTACTGATAAAAACTTAGACAGTCTCTCGGCTGTTCCTTCTGAAAGTGGCTTACACAATTTAGAATCTTTAACGTCAAACCAACAGTCTGAATTAGAAAAGGTAAAATCACTCTTTGATCAAATAGATACTGAGAAGGTTGGTTTAGGCAAAACTCATCTAATTGAACATATTATAAATACTGGAGATGCCTCTCCCATTAAACAGAAATACTACCGTTTAAGTCCAGATAAGCAGATCGCTTTGGAAAAGGAAGTAGATCGCATGTTGCAAGCAGGCATCGTAGAACCTTCACACTCTCCCTGGAACTCACCTGTTGTGATGGTGGAAAAGCCTAACGGTGAAATGAGACTATGCTTGGACAGCCGTAAAGTAAACTCGGTCTCCAAGGCAGATGCTTATCCTCTACCTTATGTAAACTATATTTTAGACAATTTACGTGAAGCTAAATACTTAACATCTCTTGATTTAAGCGCAGCTTATCATCAAATTCCACTCAGTACGGATTCTAAAGAGAAAACTAGTTTTACAGTACCTGGTAAAGGTCTTTTCCATTATAATCGAATGTGCTTCGGCTTAGTTGGTGCTAGTGCCACTATGCAACGTCTAATGGACAACCTTTTTACCGCAGAATTTGATAATAAGGTATTCTGTTATGTAGATGATATTATCATCTGTACTTCTGATTTTAGTGAACATTTACGTCTACTCAAAGCGGTTTTTGAAAAGCTTAAGGCTGCAAACCTTACTATTAACATGAAAAAATCTTTATTCTGTCGCAGCGAACTCAAATATCTCGGATACTTGGTAGACAGATACGGTCTTCGTACTGACCCTTCTAAGGTGGAAGTAATTCTAAATTTTCCCATTCCTGAAGATGCCAGAGGTATAAAGCGTTTTCTAGGAATGTGCGGTTGGTACAGACGATTTATTAATAACTTTTCTAAAATAGCACGACCTTTGTCTCGCTTAACGAGCAAGAAAGTAAAATTCGTATGGTCTGATGATGCTGACGAATCTTTCAACTTACTCAAATCTGCCCTTATCTCGGCACCTATTCTGAAGTGTCCCAACTTTAAAGAACCCTTCTATATACATACAGACGCCTCTTCCTATGCCATCGGAGCAGTTCTAACTCAAAAGCATGATGGAGTCGACCACCCAATTGCCTATTGTAGCCGTACGCTTAATAAAGCGGAATCTAACTACGGAGCCACGGAGCGCGAACTTTTAAGTGTAATTTACGCCTTAGAACAGTACCGTGCGTATGTAGAGTGTAGGAAGTGCTATATTGTCACTGATCACGCGTCCTTGAAGTGGTTCGCTAACTTAAAAAATCC
This sequence comes from Eudemis profundana, assembly GCA_947034925.1. Classification (NCBI taxonomy): domain Eukaryota; kingdom Metazoa; phylum Arthropoda; class Insecta; order Lepidoptera; family Tortricidae; genus Eudemis; species Eudemis profundana. The sequence continues at coordinate 25,744,928 of OX344802.1, forward strand.
TACTGGTCGTCTGAACAGATGGGCCTGCAGATTGAGTCAATTTAGTTTTGAGATCATTCATCGAAAAGGGAAGGAACACATTATACCTGACTGTCTATCTCGTATCCAAATTAGTGCAATAGACGATGACTCTATTCAAGATCCTTGGTATTTGGACTTATATAAAAATGTTTCTGAGAAACCAACTCTCTATCCTAACTTTAAAATTGAAAATGATAAACTATTTCGTTACTCTAAGAACAAATATCGACTAACAGATCAATTCGACTGGAAGTTGGTACTACCTTATGAGGAGCGGAAGGATATTCTTTCCAAGTACCATGATGATGTTGCTGCTGGTCATTTTGGCGTGGCCAAGACGCACTCTAAAATAGCTAGTTTCTATTACTGGCCAACTCTCTTTCAAGATGTCAAGGACTATGTAGATTCTTGTGAAATTTGTAAAACTTATAAACCAGTAAATCTAGCTCGACCTGGTTACATGGGTAATCCCAGACGTGTATCGTCACCAGGCGAAGCAATTTCTTGTGACATTCTCGGTCCATTCCCTCCTTCTTATTTGAGAAACCAATACCTCTTTGTGTGTACTGACTATTTCAGTAAGTATGTTACTTTATTTCCACTGCGCACGATAACTGCCAATGCGATAGTTAAGTGTATGGAAAAAGGAATCTTTCTTGTTCATGGAATACCTAAATATATTCATTGTGACAATGGAGTTCAATTCACTTCAAAAGCTTTCAGAGACCTTATTCTTAAATACAGTGTCCCTCACCTATTCTATAATCCTAGATATCACCCGCAAGTTTGTCAAACCGAGCGTGTAAACCGTGAATTGGTTCGTACCATAGCTTCGTACGTACGTTCCGATCACAGAACCTGGGATAAGTATGTAGCCGAAATCCAGTGTGCTCTCAATACAGCCACGCATGAAGGCACTAAGCATACCCCTTACTTTCTAACTCACGGTCGCGAAATGGTGCTGGATGGTTCTTTATATAATGATGACGGCCCTGTTGATCAGAAAGCTCTCGACCTAAGTAGTACTTTGAATTTCGTTGACAAACTTAAAGAGCTTAAAACTGTGTTTCAAAAGGTGCGTAACTCACTTCACGCTTCGCATGAACGTAATGCTAGGTATTATAACCTCAGGAAACGTCCTGTAGAATTAGAAGAAGGCCAATTTGTTTACAAGAAGTGTTTCCATTTGTCCAATGCTGCCAAACATTTCTCGGCAAAATTAGGACCTCGTTATGAAAAATGTGTTATACACAAAAAACTAGGACCACTGGTCTATACTTTAAAATCTTTAGGAGGTAAACTCTTAGGTAACTTCCACATAAAGGATATAGTCCGTCCAGGAGAAGCCGCTCCTGCTTAAGGATGTTTTGCGACTTTACCACTGTGTGACATATCGTCTCTTATCTTTTATCTGAATTGTGCTCAGTAGCGATCGGACTGTTCACTCTCATTCTTTTGTCCTAATAAAGACAAAATCCTTACTTATTTAATTCTTAAATATTTGCTCCCCTCTAGCAATAAATTCTTTCACTTACATTTTTGTCCTAATGAAGACAAGATATTCAATTGGTTAATACCAAAATATCTGCTTTCGGGCGATACACTTTCCCATTAAACAAACCCTTTAAGTGAAAACTAGACAACTAGTCATAGTTAACACTACTGTAAAGGGAACCACACTGAAAGAAGGACTTGTAAAAAACCTTTTCTTCCAGTCAACCATATGTCTTCACACGAAGAATGGTAATTCAGTGTAGAGATCTAGTCTTGGAGAATTCGCTTGTTAAGCTAGCTTTTCTTCAGGCTACCTCGTCTGTAAATAGAAAGGCATGCTTTAATAAAGGAAAAGCACAATGCCATTTTTAGTAATAGCATGTTAGAATAAAACCTAAATATAGGAACTCAGTAGTTTTAGGGATCGATCCATTAGTTTTAAACGCCGGCATAGTTAGTAAACACCTAATGGGTAAAAACATAGATGATAAACTGCATAAATATTAAACTGAATATATAATATATACCATAGTTGTAAAAAAAAAATAGTTCTAGAAGAGAATACTCTTAATTCACTCTTGCATGCTTTCCCTTAGTTATGATTAGCATTCGTTAATGCATCCATAGGTATAATAGTTTATAATATGGCTTTTCAATAGTCATTTCCTTATAGTTTATTGGTAGTTCTCTACCCACCTTATTCTACTTTATTTAAAACTCAAGTAATTTTGTTTTGGTAACTTTTTATCAAAAAAAAATTAAAAATTAAAATTTTTAATTTTTTTTTAACCCAACTAAAGATGAACTGTAACACTTTGGACTATGAACAGTAGGCATTTTTTATATACAATGTATAGCCTTTGCTAGTAACTTTCACTTAGATTTTTATCATACGTAAATAGCAGAATTCTGGTGGATACCTATTGAATAACATAGTAGTAATCATCCTTTCTCGATTTAATTCACAGTTGGAACTAGAATACATTCAAATACGTAATAAATTTACCTTTAATCTCAGCGCGGTACCGGCGTAGAAAAAACATTCCACACAGCCTTTGGCATACTTTTAGCTCATTGTGAACATCACTCATACGTGCAATTCCACTTATTTTCATTATTAAACACTATTAAACACTTTAATAAACTGATTTTGATCAAAATCAAGGAAATCCATTTGTTATTGACAAATTGTATTGACTGACATGTAACCTCTTACGTTTCGTTCCACTGCTTATGCATACCTGTCATAATACGTCACAGAATATTTTATTGAAGCAAAATAACTTTTAACTATTAAACCAAATATTTTAATTCTAAAGACTACTTCGTAATTGCTATTCGATAGTATATCTGTTTCTTTTTGTCATAGTTCATGGAGTGAGTAATTCGTTGTTTAGAATTCTCTTTGGTCCAGTAACGAAACGTCGCGTCCTGCATTCAGAAGTTAGTCGATACCTGGTCACACCATAACATTAATTAAGACTAAATTAATGTTTTCTTTCTTTATAAAAGGTCAAAAAGCGTAGTTCAGTAATTTTGGAGTATGGTTCGTCTGCCTTAAGGGCTTATTCCTATTTAATTTTAAATTCGGTAAATTAAAATATTATTCTTTGAGAGCCGATGTTGCTGGGTGTAAAAATCTGTTTACACTCCAATCATATAAGGAATGTCCCATTAGATTCGTCTCGAAAGTTCGGCGATGAGGTGAACTCCAGGCTTTAAACTTTTGGAATCTCATTTTCGGCACCATGGGTGAGTTTTTTTAACAAAAACAAGTTACGTTGTGTCTCCAAACTATATCGCTAATGGGGATTTGATATTTGTTCCAGCCTCGGGCCATGATTTTGCTTTAATTTAGCCTCATACAACCATGGCGTAACGCCACTATCCTATTGATTTCTTTTGGTGAGTAACCACATTTTTATACCGTCGTCCTCTGTAATTCACGTACTTTTCTTGTTGCATTCTTGTCGTAATGCGTGATAATTTAATTTCCACAGCTGACCGTTCAACTTCCTATCTTTAAGAGATGTTGCCACGCATGCGGAGGTACCGACATCACTACGAAAAACCCAGTTAATTCTGGTAAGCTTTCTATCCTTTACTCAACCGTTTTAAACTACACTAAAGTTATTAAATTACATTTAAATTCTTTAACATAAATTCCAAGTCATTAATCAGGGAATATTTTGGTTACAGGGTTTTTTTTTAGTACGACAGTTTCTCAGATACGTCATTAGTTTCTTTCTTTTGGAATTCCTGCATCCGGAACATATTTCGGACGAGACCTTGATGCTCTTGTACAACTGTATCTCGAAGTACACTGTTTCTGACTCTGCGGTGAAGTCGACAGACAGCGGAACCTCGGCGAGTCAAGTCTGCCATGTTTGCCACCTTACCGCATGAGGAAGTGTTAAGTGCTACTACCGAACTGTATGTATTAACGAAATCAACCTAGTAAATTTAAGAACGTCATACACTAGTTACTGTTAATACTTATAATTTTACTCGGGAAGCTTCCAGGCCTACCCTTTCATGTAACGTAGAGCTCTAAAATCCTTTACACTAAACTGCCTACTTAAAACAATAAAAGGTGCGTCTATCACATCTGTATTCATCAACTGAGAAATAAAGTCAATTTAGAATAGTATTTTCTGGTTTCATTTAGATATATCATTCGCTTGCGGAGAAAGTTGCTTGGCGCCTTTAAATTAAATATCAGTACCTTTCTCACTCCAAGGGTGGCCGAATATACTCACCTCTGAGGTTTGCTTTCCTAGCCGTGCAAGGTTCTCTCGAAGGAGTGGATTCCACTTTCTTTGGAAACACTCGGTCGTGGACCAATTTATTACAAGGGGAAGCGCCCGCCGCAGACGGCGGCGGGTATTTCCACTTTTGCGGGGCTGATGCAATGGCCGGGAAGTTGCGCAAATTGCGCTTGGGGGCCACTCGGCCTTTGTTGCGGTTATCAAGAGCTCCAGGCTGTGCCTCCTTAGTCTTAGCAATCTGCTTTGGGGCCTTAAGGCAATCCTGCCAGTTGGCAGTGTGGCCAGTAAGACCGCAAACCACGCAAGATGGCGGCACATCTTTCGGCTTTTTGCAATCGCGGGTCAAGTGGTCGCCCGTGTATATTACGCAACGAGGGCGCAGAAAACAGCCCGTTTGGCTGTGACCGTAATACTGGCAGTTGTGTTTTCGACCCGGAAACCCGTCAATAAGCAGATCTCCTTCAACTTCCAAATCGTGCTGGCTGACGGGTGATTCGGGTCGAATTTGACGAGGACAATATCGAACTTTTTGCCACCGTTTTCGCGATAGCAGCGGTGAACTTCGCGAACTGCTATCCACTGTCTAACCAGGTCCCCCTTGACCTCTGATTCGGCGAACTCCTTCGGAATTCCCCGGATCATAAGGCGCAGAGACTTCTCATCGTCGAACTGGATCCGCTTATAGCGCAGATCCAGGTCGTCGAGGAGCCGTTGAGGGCGCGGTAATTATTCGAACCCCGGACTACGATCTTAATGCTTAAGCTATTATCTGACGCTTCGAGATAAGGAATGCCGCGCTGTCGCATGATTTTTTCGACAGTGGGCCACTCCTGTTTTGGCTGCAAAAATAGGTGGTCCTTGCGGTTTTGATATCGATCGGTAAATGATGACGATTGCTAATCCCCGGGGATCTGAGGGGAGGGAGCCCCGTCAACTTGTGCCCCAGGGGCATCGAACGCCGGAAAGGTGGGAGAGACGGGGTTGTCGGGGCTTCGCGGAGCCGGCTTTTTGGCCGCCGGCGCTTCGGACGATGTAGAGGGAGGCGCGCGATGAAGGCCCCGGGACTTCAGGAGGCGTCATCGAACGCGTACGCTTCCCTTGCCTAGATGGGCCGACTACGGTTCATGGATCGGTATCCATGGCGTCCGATGCCTTGCCTTAGTGGCATGTTTGCTTCGGTCCTTTCGGGCTTTCGCCTTGCTGGCCTCCAGCTCAAGTCCCGTCAACGGTGCGGGGGGTGCCTTCGGTGCCCTGCTAGCGGCAGCCTGGGGGGCCGGAGGGGCCGGGGGAGCCTGAGAGGCCGGGGAGGCTTTACAGGTGGACTGTAACGTCATGGAATACAAAATAATTCATTTTTATTGCTTAAAATCGTCTATGAAAATAAGTTTTTTTATATTGCCATAACTTTTTTCACACAGTGATTTGAAATAAGCTCCCATAGTAACTATTGTAGTATATTGAAACACCTTTCTAATGATGTATGTCACATCACTATTGGTTCTTGGGACCGTTTTGTCCAGTTCTCCTTTGTTTTTCCTTTTTCTCCAAAAAACATCGTAAAAGCTATAATGTTTCATGCTTTAATATACTCCAGAGACCGAGTACTATCAGCTGTAAAAATATCTCAATTAATAAATTAGGACCTTATATAATATTGTCTTTGGTTTCCGCGATTATCACTCATAGTAATAAAACAACTTAAACGGATTAAATCACGTATATTACTACATTTTAAGTCCCGACGTTTCGTAACCCTTTTCAGCGTTCGTGGTTAGAGTCTACTCGCGACCACGAACGCTGAAAAGGGTTACGAAACGTCGGGACTTAAAATGTAGTAATATACGCGATATAATCCGCTTAAGTTTTTTGTTACTCGAATACTTCTTTATTGAAAGAAAGTACAGTAAACGAACAAATACAAACAAGATAAAATTTAAATTTCCTAAAACTAAATAAACCTAAAAACTAAATTAAAATACCTAAAATACAATAAAAATATTATAAAAAAATACCCCTTAAAAGAATATCCGTTTAAGTTGTTTTATTAATACAAATATAGTTATTATTTATAGAGTATATTTTTAAATTTAAGTATTTGTACGGAACTCTCGATGGGCGACTCCGACTCGCTCTTGTCCGGTTTTTTTCTTGAATATTTCTATTATTGAGAGGTTTTTCTATAGGTAGCAAACCACTGAAAAAAGTTGGAAAATAGCGTATTTAGTAATCAAATTATACAAAATAAACCAATTTACATACATACATTTTCAAATAAATAAAACTAGACCTAAAAGTACCCTGCATTGCCAAATGTTATCAAGTCACAATTTAATAAATTTCAGCTGGGAAACTGGCATGCCTTTATGTATTGATTATTACAATTCAATTTTTACAGTCTGGTGAGTTTATTCAAGTTTATATTTTAGTTCTCGTATTGATAATAAAAACTTTTATTCACATTGAGGCTCGACGAAACGAATAAATGAAATAGATCATAACTCGCGTCCATTTTTAATAAGTGTCGTAAAAGTGGGAAAAATATAAATGTAGCCATGTTTTCTACGAATACTCGTAAAGAGGGGTGCTGTTTAGGGTAAAAATAGAAGTCAGAGATCAACTACTTATTCTTTGCTATATAGACATTCATCTTATTAAAAGTATTATAATAATAGTAGTCTCTTACCCTTACCAAAAAGCCAAACAAATACGATTTTTTTTTATTTCAAATTATACTTATAGATGGCGCTAATCTTAAAGGCTCAATTGCACGTTAATTCTGTTTTTTTAAGACTTCTCATGTCATTTCGCGCAAATAAAATGTATTAAGCTTTTAAATACAAAAATATAATCTGACGAGTTAGATTATAATCTGGCGGTGTTCGCAATTCTACGGTGACATATATTTCAGGACCGATTTTACGGGTTACGTTGGTAGACTTGGCTAGTTTGCACCAGGTTGTTACGAGTTTTCCGCTATGATTACTCTTTGGACATCGTTGGTCCACTTCGTCGGTACACTTAAGGAAATCGAATGTTTAGCAGATCAATCGTTTTCTTAATTTGTTCGTGGTTCGTTCATAGTTCGTCATCAGTCGCGTCGCGTCAGAAAATAGTAATAGGACCGATTTCAGAATTATGTTAACCTGCTAAACATTCTAATTCCTTGAGTGTCCTAGTATATCCCTCCCTGCCTTCAAACTTCCATACTTTCTGTTACGTGTTTGTTGATAATTTGCTTCAATAAGGCAGATCATATCGGGCCCATTGTGAGAAACCTATTGTCGTTGTTCTGAACAGAATAATGGCAACTGGAAGCCTTTTTGAACGCCTAAAGAATTTTTAATGAAAAAAATGTTTCGAATTTTTTTTGTGCGATGGAATTTTCAAAAGGATTTTTTGCTTTTCACTCTGTGTTGAAAACAATGTCTTTTTAGGGTTATCATTCGTTTCGCTTATTTTTTGTTGGTACGGCAAGAATATTATTATGATGTACCTAGATGCGGCTTGCGACTTTGTCACTGTTCATATAAAATAATTCAAAAATTTTAATTTTGGTAATATATTTATGTTAGGTTTTTATGCCTGAGCTCCCCATGTGAGATCAGGTTCTCGAACAGAATAGATTTATACATCTAAGATTTGACGGACTCGGCTTGGCTTGCTATTTAATGTTGTCGAACGAAAGTAGTTTGCCTAGCCGTTTGATACAACTCCTGCTGACTGCAATACGGCCACATTTAAAAAAAAAATCATTTTTTTAATTTTTTTTGTCAGGTGCTAAGTACGTGATAAAAAAAAATTGATTTTTTTTTGAAATGTGGCCGTATTGCAGTCAGTAGGCGAGGGCTAAACGGCCCGATGTTCATCCATCCACTTAACTAAATGGCGCCGTTTAATGAAAAGGCTAGGCAACTAACCAAATGGCTAATTAAGTTTGTTGGCGGCGACATCGACATGATGTATTTTAGCATCTATTGTGGACATACGCGTCGGACATCCGCGTCGCTCTGAAGTCTGAACATAGCCTTAGGCCCCATTTCGACGGGGCGAGAACTCGTATGCGAGTTTTATTACATTGCGGGTTACCTAGGTACGATGAGTACAGCTGACCGATTAATTACCGCAATGAAATGAAAATCGCTTACGAGTTCTCGACCCAGTATTGTGCTTTCTGTTTGTGACATTTATTTAAAAGTGTTGATCAATTTTAGCTTTTAAACGCAGTGATCGATTTGAACGTTTCTTCTCCTGTGCGGAAAGAGAAAAGGCGTGGCGAAAAAAGGAACTAACCTAACCAGTATGGCCACAGAACAGAAAATACGGCACATACGGTAGAAAAGCATTACAGCGCCCCCCAATCTAAATCCTATTCTCTTTCTACACAGACTCTACCTCGTTTTCTACCGGTGGTAGTTAGGTTATATATATTTTGTTTAAGTACCTTGTCTAAAATGCGGCAATTCGCTTTCCGTTATAGCACTTTCTTCTGATTGTATAACCGCATTTTTACTTAAAAGACTAAGCCGCGGTGCGCTTTAAAAGTGCATAAAATCCGCCATTTTGTTTATTTTAACGAACGTCATACCCAGTGACACTCGCACCATCAAGACAAATCTAATGATGAATCATTTATCAAAATCGTTGCATATTGTGTGTCGTTGAATAGTTACGAGCGGACATAGAAACGGACAGACATACATACATATATACATACATACATAACCCTCCTTTGGGCTTCGCCGCAGTCGGGTAAAAATTGCTGTAGTTTAGTGCGGCTCAGCTCGGAAACCGTAGTTAGTGTGAGTTACTTTAAAAATAGGTACTGAAATTCCTGTACACGTAATAATATTTGAGGAGTTCTGTCAGTTATCAATTATCAGATTTTGAAAGATATTGTACAGTCGGGTTCATTTACATCTACACATATAAAAGAACACAAATATCTGACGACCGCTTTAGCTTAGTTGGTAGTGACCCTGCCTGCGAAGCAGGAGGTCCTGGGTTCGAATCCCGGTAAGGGCATTTATTTGTGTGATGAGCACGAATATTTGTTCCTGAGTCATGGATGTTTTCTATGTATTTAAGTATTTGTATCTATTAAATATATCGTCGTCTAGTATCCATAACACAAGCCTTATTGAGCTTACTATGGGGCTAGTTCGATTTGTGTAAGATTGTCCCCTAATATTTATTTATTTATTCATATATCTCAACACGCTTTTATGCTCCTGACAATAGGGTCGTGTTCAGATATTTTTATTCCCATAAATGTGTAGATGTAAATGACTCGACTGTAATGTTGATTAAAAATACGGCAATTCACTTAGTTAAAACAGTTTAACTTTTCCAGAGTAAAGTAGCAGTTAATTTGTCCAAGTGACCGTCAGCTGCGGAACTGGAACCGTCGCGCGCCGCTCAAAGGATTCAAAACAAATTCCAAAGCAAACGCGCGAAACTTTTAGCTAATGTTTGCACTTTCGTTTACTGGTTGTGTTAAATAAGTCTCTACCCAAACTAGTCCTAAGACTAGTTTGGGAAGCTTTGAACGTAAAAACATCTGGGGGTACGGCAGTGCCTCGGCCAAGTCGAGCAAAACAAAGGCACGGCCGTACCATCCTTTTCTCGTAGCCATTCAGGCCATTTTCAACCTCCTGTAATTTTGTGCTGGCTAAAGCGAGAAACCTGAATTTTCAGTGATATATAATATGATTTAGATTTATTCTAAGTAACATTCAATTTGGACCTTCAGTTTAAGAACTATTGCACGTCAAATTTCCTTAGTTTTGTCACTGACCCACTCACTCACTGACTCACTGATGATCATCATAATTCTAAAGTAGTTCTAGCAGACCCACAAACTCCAAATTTTAAACATAGGTCTATAAAGTCATGCAAAACTTAAAAATATTGCAATTTCAGTCGCTTTTCAAATATATATGAACTGCATAAGTAAGTAATCCTATACAAATACATGCGATTACAAAGTTACTTTTGTAGTTTAACTGGCAAATTGAGTTCGAATACTTCGAATGGATTGGAATGTAATAAATAGAGGAAGACCACTTACAAAAATGGGCACATGGTGTCATGGGCACTTTTCCAGCCAGCTACCGAGGGTGGTCTGGCTAGCGACCTGGTTCGACCCCAGGGAACGCCACGGCCAACCACCCGGTCCGACAATCGCTATGCCCGGGGATGGGTTGCGAGTTTGTCAGTTTAAAAAAAAAAAAACAGCCAGCCACGATTCGGGGCGATCCTTTTTAACGTAAGCTGAAGTGACAAAGCCTGTTGCGGATTACTTTTATTGGTAAGTGTGACGAAGCCTGTTGCCGATTTGAAGTTGTACCCACCTGACGAAACCTGCGTTGCGGATTTAATCTTATGTGGTGATCTTTTATTTTTTCTATTTATTATATGTTGATTAAATGAGTGATTATATTCTTACAAAAAGAAATGAGATTTCATATGATGGGATTAGATTTACTGAACTAGGACGACAGTTACTCTAATGAAGTATCATTTATCAAAATTGGATGTGCCGTTGAGTAGTTACGAGCGGACATAGGAACGGACATACATACATACCTACATATATACATACATACAGGTCAAACACATAACCCTCCTTCTGGCTTCGCCGCAGTCGGATAAAAATACTGAAATTTCTAAACACGTGCCCATCCATATTTGTGGAGCCGTCTCAATTGGGTTGATTTCACAGCGTTCCGACCGCGGCGGTTGAACAAGCGGTGATGATCATAGTCAACTCTTATTATAAACGATATACGGTATCGAGGCTACGCATGATTTAATCAAAAGTTATCCTCACGCGATAGTGCTTAGCGGTAACTGACTGAACTGTGAAAATAAACCTTTTTGTGACGTCGAAAATACGGCAATTCAATTCTGTTTTTATGTCATAGGGGGCAAAAGAGCAGACGGATCGCCTGATGGTAAGCGATTACCGCCGCCCATAAACACCTGCCACACCAAAGGGGTCACAAGGCGTTGCCTGCCTTTCAGGTGGCTTTCTGATGAAACAATACTCCTGTCTTTAGCCAAATGTATAATAATGTAAAATAGCAGTTTATCTTATAATGACTACTACACCGGAATATTTAGTACCTCTACTATCGCGATAGCGATCGCTATGGTGTGTGGATAGACTACAACTAAAAACTCGCAGCACGTCAGTCTATATCGGGATCACTAAATTTTTTTTACCTATTTTTGCATTCCCTAATACTGTTTGTCATAATGATCATTTGTCCGAACACTCACATGCCCTAATATTTGATCCCCTCACATCGGGATCCCTAAATTTTTTTAACCTATTTTTGCATTCCCTAATACTGTTTGTCATAATGATCATTTGTCCTAACACTCACATGCCCTAATATCTGATCCCCTCACATCATTTCTGCCAGCAGTTCGTTTTTGTTGGGGGACGCAGTTTCAAACCTAACCTAAACCTAACTCAATCTAACCTACTTTTTCTGTCTGCTTTTTTCCATGCGGGGGGCTTCGCCCTCCTCGTACTCCGTGATGATGGCGCTTGGAACAGTGCCGAAGTATAGGGAACTCATAAAAACATGATAAATATCCCGGACTTAATAGTAGTTATTATGTGAATGACCATGTTAGCTCAAAATAGCCGTTTATCTAGTGGCCATCAACTGTTTGGAAACTCGAAACCGGCACAAAGTATTTAAATAAATTCCGGAGCAAACGAGCGAAACCTCTGCTAACCTTTGCACTTTAGCTAAGCGGGTGTGTAAAATTAATCCCTTTAGGACGGGTTGGTTAAATAGTACCTAAACGTCAAATCTTTGATCAGGATGGAATAGGTATTTGTCAAATATTTTTTTGAGAATTATTTTTGATGGTGAACCATTTTGCACTGAAACCGTAAGTAGTAATTAATACATTACACAGCTATATGGTATATTCTCTTCTTCAGAATTCATAATTCTTCCTGGCAAAGAGAAGACGGACGGTACTTAGTAAAAAGTGCCGCGGATCGTATATTTATGACCCACACCGCCACAAACCTGATGTCTAGGTTATTCTTTGTTTTACCGCCCTTGTCATGTAATATACTATTACGTGTTTTCCGGGCCAGGAAGTGTGATTTTCTCCGGACAGAATAATCACTTACGGCCTAGGGTGCTTGTAAATTACATATTTAATACTTTCTTACTTGATTTTTATTATCAATTAGGTAAAAGTTTTTTTTATACATTGGGGGAAAATCTTACACAAATCGATCTAGTCCCAAACTAAGCGATGCTTATACTATGGGTGCTAGACGACGATACACATACTTAAATGGATAGAAAACATTCATGACTCAGGAACAAATACTCGTGCTCATCACACAAATATTTGCACTTACCGGGATTTGTTTGGGAGTTATTTTACCAATAAATATGAATATGAATATGAATATTTGAACTAAGGCTCCCTATATCCGTATTACACGCCGATCCTTGTACCCGTGTAATTGACCCTGACGGTACTATGATCCCGAATTACACGAACGGGTCGAGGACGGGTCAGGCCCGTGTGTAATTATCAAAATCAAAATCATTTATCTCTGTAGGCCCTCAAGGGCTCTTTTACATGTCTGATTCTATACTTTTCTTTTTAAGTTAAGTTTTAAATTAAGATCCGTGGACTCGTGTACACGTGTGTAGGTAATTATGATCCGTATACCAATAAGGTTCTTAATTGCACGGGGCCTGATTACACGTGCCGAACGGATCAGAAAACCGGTGTCGTGTAGCACGAAAATGGAGACCCGGCGACGGTAACACGAAGCCCAGACACGACCGTGAGCCCTACTTTGACCCCGGGGCGGTGTCACTCCCACTAAGCTAAACGTGTCGTCAAATGTCAGTGATCCTGAGATGAGAAAGACAGCCTTCTTCCTTCGTGAATCATATTGTTGCGCCGGTGGTATAGGTCAAAACTTTAAACGTGATTTTCCGTGCTTTAGAAGCGTTTTTAACAGGTTGAAAAGTGATTTCAGGTCGTTTTAGAGGTGTCTCTTTCACATACTTACTAGAAGATCGAAAATTCACCCTAGTTGTCGTTGTTTTTAGGCGCCTGAAACATGTTTTCAGTCCGTTTCAGAACATCCTCTATCAGATGGTGCAATAGCCTGAAAACCCGTTTTCAGGCGTTTTCAGGACCCCCTATGGGCCTTTGAAGTACTCTTCAGTATATGGCGAAATTTCTCGAAGGAGTGAAAGAGACACTATAGACAGTAAAAGAGATACTATATTGAGAAGGTTCGAGAAGTGTGTGAAAGAGACAGATTTAGAAAGGGACAGCAATAGTCGAGAATGTTCCAGTCGGATCAAGCATCGAACAATCTAGATTGTCTATAACACTCGCGATGTCTGGAATGTTCTAGAGCAATGGTTTCCGGATATATAAGCCGCGCGCCAACGACGCGAGGAGTCCCCGCCGGCGGGGTCGACCCCCTCGCGACAACAGCACACAAGGGCCGCGTCCCGACTTGCCCCAGGACCCGAATGTCCTGGTTAACTTCACTCCGACCTCGCTCGGGCTCAGCTAAGTTTCTTGCCGGAGTCTTCTTAGCTGGGCTAGGTTTTTAGCGAACCGGCACCTAAAAAAAGTCATCCTTCCCGCTGGTCCGCTGCTTACTCTGAGCAATCAGCACAAAGTCAAAGTGGCCCTGGCCAAACGACCTGGTTCGACTCCAGGCGTTCAGCCCCCACCTAGCCCAATCATATCGAGGTGGACCGGGACTAGGTGACCTGGTTCGACCCCAGGCACCCCCGGCACCCACCCCGTCCGACCTAACCCAGGGTGGTCTGGCTAGCGACCTGGTTCGACCCCAGGGAACGCCACGGCCAACCACCAGGTCAGACAATCGCTACGCCCAAAAAAAAACGCGAGGAGTCAGTTTGGAATTAAATCGCGAACAGTTCAGACCTCGAAGCGAATAGTGAGACAAGTGAATAAGTGCGTTATAGAGAAGTGATTTAGTACAGTGTTTTATTAAGTAAGTACCTACGTCTTGTTAATTAGTAATCTAGTAATTAAGTTTGCATTTTAGATTAGTGTATTTTCTATCACGTTACCTACCCCGTGGACGTAACTGTTGCGAACGCAACTCATATTTTTATAATGTATAATAACTGCCCTAAGCAGTAAAACGCGCGGTTAGTATGGAACGCACTCCTAAAAACCGACCAATAGCGTCGCGACAACATACCTAATTTTTCTTAAATTAGATTCTTTTGTCTTCCATTTCTTCCACGGCTACCACTGTTAACGGTCGAAACAGGCACTACAATCTATTTGTAACCAGGATGTCTGAAAATATAGTACAGTCTAGAATATCGGAGTTTCATTACAAGCTGTCGCAGCTCTTCATATCATCGGGAACGGCGGCTACATAACAATATGTTAATACTATTTATTCATCGTAATCGGAATATGCATCAAGTCGACACGGTCTACTCTGAGATACATTACGATAACGTTACATTGTTAGACTTCCGCCATTGGCTTATAAATTGTATGTATTTGGAACACTCCTGTAGAGTCATTCAGAAGTTATCCGTCAATTTCGTCTCTACCTTTTAATCTGTGAACTAGTAATGGGTTGTTGTCAAATTTTGCGCAGTTAAACTTGTTGCTGTCTATATCGCGACATTCGCCACTAATGCACAGTGCACTAGTATTGAACGTGTTTTTGTAAGTAATATTTTTTCCTTTATACACGGTGAGAAACCAGGAACCCGACAAACTTTAACCACGTATTCCCCCGCTTCGACTTTTTTTTTTTTTGCGTGGAGGGAGGAGATCCTCATTGGATACCACCAGGCCGGTCCTGGTGCGCATGCCCGACTCGCTCGCGGATAGACTCCAGCGTCACGTTGTCTCGAGTCTATCCACATACGCCTACGGACTAAAACCTCCCCCCATTTGTGTGTAGTGTGGGTCGTTGGACAATCGGTGCTAACGGTCTACACGTCATGCCCAACATTGTGTTTTTGGGAAGAGTAGAGTGAGTGATTGTGGTAGTGTTTAGTGGTTTTTGAAAGTCATGAAATTTATGTTGGTTTTAAGTATCTGCTTGTGTATACGATGTGGTTACCGGCATAGATATACGAATGATTTAATTATACCCCGCTTCGACTTTGACGGACGACAGACAGCGTGACCTCCGACTACGAAATATTACTAGTTCACATGTCAAATTATATAATAGCTTGGCGGCGGGCGATCGTCGTAGGCTGCCTCCGTCGGTCACCGTTCGTGTTGGCGGTTACTTGTGTAAGTAGTTACGGCTGCACATAACAAAAAGCACACAGGTGAGTGTCACCAACGAAGTTGCCAAGCTATAGGGACCAGATTGACGGGAAAGATGTGAATGGCATACTGAAAGTATGAATGGCGTGTTAAATATGTATGCCGGTGGCAAAGAGGTCAAAATGGAGGACGGATGATACTACAAAGTAGCATTATTAATGTAAGTATTGTAAGTATTACACAACGTAACATAAAGCCTGTAGGCTAATAATTGCCTGTAGGCACAGAATAACTAATACGGCCATTCTCACGAAGTATGTCTGCGGTCACCTAATTACCGCGACGCTGTTTACATACTAAATGTATGGAGACGCGGAAAGATGCAGTCGAGCGTTTTCCAAAAAAAATACAGGGGTAGCTACTTTCTCAAAATATGGACTTTGAGGTTTTTCTAGCTCAGAATCGTTAGTACATTCGAACCTTATACGTAAAAAAAAGTGTCCCAAAATTTGTATGGGATTTTTGTCTTTCCACTACGTCACGTTCATACAAACACTATGCAAAATGGTGACGTAATGGAAAAAAAAAATGGGACACTTTTTTTTACGTATAAGGTTCGAAAGTACTAACGATTCTGAGCCAAAAAAACTCACAAGTCCATATTTTGAGAAAGTAGCTACCCCGGTATTTTTTTTGGAAAACGCTCAGTCATACTTCGTGAGAATGGCCGAATAGAAGCACAGAAGTTTCTCTAACAAAACTGAGTTCGGGTCCAACCACCGGACGGAACGCACCGGATCCGACCATCTGTAACTATCGCATATCGCGTTGTTAATAGCTGAAATTAAGGTCTCCAATCAGTTAAAGAATCCAACTGTTGACAGAGATTTAGTAATAAAACAGTAATGAACTCTTTTCTTTGTTTTAGAGTTGTCCACAGCCGAAGGTCCGAGTTTTAGACAACAGAATGTAAGTGCCAGCCCTGAAATTTGTTCCATTAGGGGTAGCTAACCATTTAGCACACTGAATGCGTCCATTTAGATTTAGAAACGCAGTCTAATCTAATCTGGTCCATGAACTAATTTGACCTTCACTACATAGTATAAAACAAAGTCGCTTTCTCTGTCCCTATGTCTCTATGTATGCTTAAATCTTTAAAACTACGCAACGGATTTTGATGCGGTTTTTAATAGATAGAGTGATTGAAGAGGAAGGTTTATATGTATAATACATGCATAATATAATAGAGAAACACCGTGCGAAGCCGGGGCGGGTCGCTAGTTATTGATAAATAAAAAATTCAAACGCCTGAAATAATAACTATTCGTATTTTTTATTGATATACGCTAGTTTGAATGCTCTTTATTGTCTTTTAATCAAAATAACATAAGGTTTTAGGTTAAGGTTAAAATCCTATTAAACCAGAATGATACAGAAGTCAAAGTATATGGCAAAATTGAGGGCGCTTGCTGGGTGCTCCGGTGGACGAGTGGTTGAGTCGCTGGGCCGGAAATCCAGAGGTACCGGGTTCGATTCCCGGTCTGGCCACAGGTGACTGCCATTTAATTTTTCTATGTACCTAATTTGATCTCTTGTATCTATGTATGTAACTTAAAAATGTGGTGTAATTTACCCGCATAAAAAACCAATGAAGAGACAGTGTTTCTTTCATATAAAGTAAAAATATTATAATTTCGTATTAATAGACCGGTAATTTATTATCAGGCCCTTTCCTATTAGGGATTTTTCCTATTTGAAACTTGTCTAAACATGATTATATCTGTGATATACACAATAAGGGCCTTATCACACTGGCCATTTGCGGGCGAGCCGCGGGCGAGTTTCCATTCAAAACCAATCGCGCCGAACTCGCAGCGAGTTCGCCGCGAGTGACATTTGTGGAAACTCGCCCTCGGCTCGCCCGCAGCTCGCTCGCAAATGGCCAGTGTGATAAGGCCCTTATTGTGTATATCACAGATATATCATGTTTATGAAATTATAATATTTTTACTTTATATGAAAGAAACATTTTGATAAGGCTCTAACGTGAAATATTAAACTTTACGCGATAACAATTTTATGATTATGCTTCAAACATTTGAAAGAAAAAGCTAATTTATACAGCGCGAGATCGGAGACGTGATTGGTTTTGATATCACGTAACTAAGAATTAAAACGGGATCATAATAACACAAGTATAAAGAAAATCCCATCAAAAACATTACATGTAAAAATATGCAAGTCTCGCAACGCAGTTCTCCTACAACAAGTTTTGAGATGTAAAGTTAAACCATGTCAGTACCGGGGGGGTATCAACAGAACTCGATTTCCACCGACTTGCCTATTATTAGATCTATAAAATGTGTTCCTCCACGGTTAAATAATAGGCAAGTCGGTGGAATGGTGGTTGGTGGGATCTCATTTCTTTTTGTAAGTGGTCTTCCTTTAATTGTTACATTCCAATCCATTCTTTTCAATTTGAACTGCAAAACTAACTAACTTTGTAATCGCATGTATTTGTATAGGATTACAAACTTATGTGTGCAGTTGTGACTTAAATTACAACATATTTAGGTTTTTAAGGACTTTGTAGGCTAAAAACTAACTATGTTTAAAATTTGGAGCTTGTAGGTCTGCTAGAAGTACCTTAGAATTATGATGATCAGCCAGTGAGTGAGTCAGTGACAAAACTAAGGAACTTTGACATGCAATCGTTCTTAAACTACACGTTCAAATTGAATGATATTGAGAATATATATAAGTCTTATTGAGCCCTATATATCCCTGAAATTTCAGGGTTCTAGCTTTAGCCAGTACAAAATTACGGGAGGCTGAAAATGGCCTGAATGGCTTCGAGAAAAGGATGGTACGGCCGTGCCTTTGTTTTGCTCGACTTGGCGGGGGCACTGCCGTGCCCCCAGATTAAATGCTTGTACTCTTACTTATGTTATAAAATGAAATAGCCTGGATGTGAATCCAAAGAAAATAGATTCTAAAAATAGGTTTAAGATAATTTCTTGCTTAAAGGATCTCTAATCGTATAGTATGTTTGTCTTTAGATGTCATTTAATTTATTTATTTATTTAAACTTTATTGCACAATACAAGAAAGTACAAATGACGGACTTAATGCCGTGAGGCATTCTCTAGCAGTCAATTATTATTTATTTCATGCAAAAATTTATTAAAAATAATCTCGTTTTGTTTCATGTAAGTAGTTACTTTAAAATTACTATCAATTGCAGAGTCTCAAAAAGTAATTTTTGATTACATCTCCGATTTCACCTTGTAAATAAATCGATTTAAACAACTTTATTTGGATATTCTACTTAAATTTCAAACCTCATCATAATTTCCCGCATTTTTTAAATACTGCACGCGTTCATTTTCTTATTTCAAAAATGTTTTAATAAGTGTAGACGTCCTATGCAAATGTTTGCCAACGAATTACGAAGTATTGGATCAATCCGGGCACAAATATTTGCTTAATATACTGAGTAATTCAAACATCAACGGAAAACACTGGATATATTGAGATTGGGAAGTGTTTGCTTTCCGCAATGACACAGTATCACAGCAGTAATTTCCTTCCTACGAAAAGTACATCGTGCGCTTGAATGTGTGCGCGCCGTGTACGAACGCACTACAAGCAAAGAAATAAGAATGCGTAAGAATGCTCCAGTATGGCTCGCACTCACACAGGCGTGCTATCGCGCGTCTGTGTGAATACGTGTCGCGAGCTCCTAAACGGCCGAAGTAGGACTACTTGTTCGTATTTATGCTTTGGCAATGATATACCTGAGACCTGCTTGGCCTAGGCCGGCAATGTTGTATGAAATTCCATTATATGTCAAGTGTCAAGCCGCACCGGCAACTAGGTACTTTGCGGCCTATTATTAGGCACTTAATGTCAACATTTCATTGCATGTTTGAGAAAAACAAGTTAATTAATGTCTATAGGCTCGTAGGCGATTATTAATTCAGATTCTCATTTGGAATATAATTTAATGGTGGGAAAAAATCATTCCGCCTCCAGAGCCCCCGGGACTTAGTTAAAATATGGGTCAGAATCGTAAATAAAGTTGTGATAAATGTGGCCTCACGTAGGCAAATCTACCTAATACAATATGTCATAATGTATTTTAGGTAAAACCACAGAATAAGTAAGACTAGGTTAGAAGTAAGACGTAGGTACCAGACGAGTTCATCATTATCTGAGCAAAGATTCGACCAAAAACATCTGAACAAGACCCTATTGTCAGAAGCATAAGAACTAGATCAGATATTTTTGATCCGTTCTTTGCTCAGATAATGATGAACTTGACTGTACAGAAGTTTCTCTTTCTAACAAAACTCACGTTCGGGTCCGGCCACCGGACGGAACGCACCGAAAGCGACCGTCTCTCTTTATCGCATGTTTTGTTAGGTTAGGTTAGCATTTGCATTTTTCCGCGACGAAAAGTCAAGGTGGCCCTGGCCAAACGACCTGGTTCGACTCCAGGCGTTCAGGCCCCCCCTAGCCCGATCCTATCGAGGTGGACCGGGACAAGGTGACCTGGTTCGACCCCAGGCACCCCCGGTACCCACCCAGTCCGACCCAACTCGGGGTGGTCCGGCTAGCGACCTGGTTCGACCCCAGGGAACGCCACGGCCGACCACCCGGTCCGACAATCGCTATGCCCATAAGGGTTGCGAGTTTGTCAGTTTCCAAAAAAATTCCGTGACCTTTGTTTCAACTACATTCACGGAAAATGAATTCGGGTCATTTTCTCTGAGCAATTAGTGAGTGTAGTGACATTTCTTGGTCCGATTTTTATGTAGCAGCGAATATGTTTCATCGCCAGACATCGTTTTTGTAGCACGAATAAAATTGTCCTAGGGACTTCTAAATGATATTAATTCATCGATAAATTGTAAAATAAAATAAAATAATTTATTTCTGTAAGTAGGCCCTCAAGGGCTCTTTTACATGTCTTACATTATTTTGTCTTCTTTTCTTTTGGCGCTTCGGGTAATGACCTTCTGGTGAGAAGAAGCGCCGGAAGAAACTCACCAGTTTCTCTTTTTATCCTTTAATATACATGAGATTTCATTAATACCTTACATTAACTTAAAAACTACATTTATAGAGATGTAAAGGGTCTCTCTATACGTTCAAACAAGACAAATAGAAAATAAATTGATACTAAAATTAATGGAGATGTAAAGAGTCTACGTTGTACTTTCTTATGACAGTTATGACTATGAGATAACGGATATGAATATGCCAATTGCATACCAGTACACAGTACTATTATGCTACACAATGTCATACAATTTACTTTACTTAGTATGGAATAGTTTCAGTTTACTTTGTATGGAATTCGATTGAATAGCATTGAATGAAGTTTTTGTGTAAGAAACACACTAATAATACGATTATAATATGTAGTTAGTATGTTTATTTGAATTTTAAAATCCCTATAAAGTTCATTTCTATTTCGATTCATTTCACTTCGATATAAGTATTTGACACAGTTATCGATAAATTTAATACCGGAAGGAAGTCCCTAGTTGTTTGACGTTTTTGCCGCAAAACTTCTATCACCGCTTTCATCGCTTTTGTCCTCGATTGCAGGCTACGGTCGTTCTTTGATACCTGATTACGAACTCTCGGCCATTCTCACGAAGTATGTCTGCGATCACCTAATTACCGCGACGCTGTTTTCATACTAAATGTATGGAGACGCGGTAATTAGACGCAGTCATACTTCGTGAGAATGGCCGTCTACTACTCGTAGTACTGTTTACGTCGTGTCACATTATAATTAATAAAAGCCGGCCAAGTGCGAGCCGGATTCGCACACAAAGAATTCTGTACCACCGCCGAGCAAAAATACACTAAAAAATCCCGTTTATTGTATGTTTATTTTTAACTTTATTTTTTATTATTTGTTGTTATAGCGGCAATAGAAATACACATTATGTGAAAATTTCAAGTTTCTACCTATTACGGTTGAAACGATAGAGCCCTGTGACTAACGGACAGACGGACAGACAGACAGTGGAGGTTTAATAAGGCTCAAGAAAAATGTACCTTTTACTTTTTTGTCTGATCATGGTGTGTCTTATACCATTTTACTCAGAATGAGAAAAAATAAGAACTCAGTTTCGGTACGATTTTTCCCTATATTTAGTTTCGGCGTAACGAAACTGAGAAATTCAATATTTGTACGGAAAAGTTGGGACATTTTTCACTACTTTTTTTATTTCATAAATGAAAAGTGCACGTGATTCTGAGTAAAATGGTATAAGACACATATCAGACAAAAAAGTAAAAGGTAATTTTTTTCTGCAATTGACCCATAATAGGTTTCCGTTGGCACCCTTTGGGTACGGAACCCTAAAAATTTACGGCAACTGGTATTGAGCGTTTCCAACTTATCCCAATTCAAATAAAAAATGTCTAACTCCTTTCTCGATTATGTAGTCGTAACTTCTCGTCTCCCTCGTCGTTACGCGAAAATGGGCCTTATTAACATACCCTTTGAGCGGCACTAATGCTCAGCTCTCGAACGTGATATCCCTGACAATAAGGGCCATTGTAGCGTGCGGCTGCCTCGATTAGGAACGATTACTTTAAGGACAACTTCTATACAGGTTGTTACATTAAACATGCTGGATGATGTACATGGTGTATAGCTTAGCAACCTTTTTTTTAGGACATTGAGAGTCAAACATATTGAATTTAAAACGGATCAGGTTGTTTATAAAATACGAGACTTCCGCTCGACAGGTAATTATTGGGCAACATTCGCGAGTAAGTACTTAAGATTAAGGGAATAACGAATGCTCCCGAATCATATTAAGAGCGACCTATTTACTTGCGACATAAACTTCTAGGGGATAAAATCTGAAAAGCAAAACGAAGACGGCTGGACCCATGTTGGAAAAATCTTTTTTGACCTTTCAAACAAAGATTTTTCCAACCCTTGTACACCTTCCAGTACGTCCTATTGCAACCAGGTCAATATCTGATGATGGCATCTTAGATAAATCAACAGAACACTATGAATATCATAGGCACACCTATAGCACAGATTAGAGAATATAAACAGATATTTCAGTGTCGTGCGTTTCCATACAAAAAACAAGAATTCCCACGCTCGTGTCGAAGCCTATTGTTTTGCCGCGAGCGTGGGGATTCCCACCGCCACTGCCACAGCACGGAAACTTCGCACGGTACAATACGTTCTCGCATAGTTTTCGCTAGCGGCGTTCGGCCGGCATCAACGGCGTTTGCGTACTGTAACGACAATTACCTATATATTGTGAAACTGTGACGTTTTGGTTGCCGGCGACCGGATCGGCTACGCCCACCGCGCGGGAGGCCAGAATCAAGTGAAGTGCACCTGCCTATAGCAACTTAAGTATATAATTACTTTCAGAATTGGACTTCAGAAGCGATGATTAAAGACAAGTGAAAAGTCTTGAATCTCCTTGCCTGTTTTTTTCTCGCGGTGCTTGAATAAATGACGAAGGATCTAAATATAAAATTTCATAAATCCAATAGAAATGTGAAAATATTATGAGCTCGCTGTAAGGCCATTATTTTTTGTAAAAACCTTAATCCACGGGATACTCGAGAGGATTTAAATGAGCGGCGTACATCTTTGCTTAATGCTCAAAGATAAGATAAGAAAATACGTTAGCCAGCCTTTTACGAATGCAAGCAGTTCTATTTAATTATGTTCTGTATTTTAATTTTATTCATAATTTAGTCCTTTAGTCGAAGAGATCAGTAAACTCGCATTTGCAATAGTATTTTATGCAACAGTCGTATAAGTAGGCTCAAAAAATGCGAATGGCACGAGTTGCGAATTGCGATACGAGCCAAATAGAGACGCCATGAGCGTGTTCTGACTTAATTATTCTACGTTGCATACAATATTTTTTCTACGAGTGGGTTTTCAAATATAAAATACAACATTAAACATAGCTCGCAAACGAGGCAAATATGACATTTATGACCGAAAGTATGTGTCTATGGTAAACTTTTTTAATTTGACGTATACTCGCTAGTGAAACGCAGTGACGATAATTAAAAATACTTTTTTTTTATGTTGGCATCAATGAGTTTAGTTCGGAAAGTTTTGTTTTTCTTAAAAACCGTAGGAATTTAATTGTTTGTTAAGTTGGTAGTTGTGCATTTTTATCGCAAAGTTAGAATTGAGCGCTTAATCCTTGACCTAAGTTTAACCTACATTTAGAAGTCTGTGGCTGCTAGCAATAACGTAAAGTGACTATAACGACACTAGCGCTGTTATAGGGAATAGGGTATAGACTTCTCTGAACTCGTATTATGTATGATCTTATATTAGTGTTCGTGACCAAGTAAAAGACAGATAACAGTACAAGAGTAGAAAAAACAAATAATTTATACAGATAAAAACTTTTTTAAGTTATTGATTTCAAACGACCCTATTTAATAACATTATCATCATAAACCTACAGGTCAGGATCTGATTGTGTCATCTTGGACAAATCAACGGTATTCGACAAATATTATAGGCAATTTGGGCATATTTTATGCTAGCTTATACCCGCGGCTTTGCCTGAGTCATTACTATTATTATACTAAATCCTATCAGGATATAAAGTATCATATGTTTCAATCCAGGACTTGGTCTAGTTGTATGCCAAATTTCATATCAATCCATTCAGTTGTTAACGTGTTATTTAGTAACAATTATCCAAACATCTAAACCTCCAAACATCGAAACATCCAAACATTTTCACAAACTTTCACATTTATAATATTAGTAGGCTCGTAGGAGTCATGCATAATATGAACAAGTTTCTACATAATTATTACCTTGTCCTTTCGCGACCATGGACGTCACGGCACGTCCGAAACGTTGAGGTAATAGCCTGTTTGTACGCGATTAAGTCCCGTTTTGTTATAATAATGATATTACCTATGTTAATATTGTTTCATTCTGTATCAATTATTTGTTTTATTTAATTGTCTCATTTATCCACAAGTGTAAACGTTTAACGAACGTGCCGAAATAATTGAGTACATTTGTTTGAAAGGCCTTCAATATTAAACGAAAATGTCAATAATAACCCCGAACCTTTCATCTAATGAAGGAAAAATTGAGTTTTATGCAAAATACCAATTTGAAAAATAAATATTAGGACAGCCCGGAAGAGGATGAAGTAGCACGGAACTGAATAATTCATAACCATCCCATCAAGCTCGTACCTACTATAATTTCACCCATGGCTTCGTAATAACAGTTCGTAATCGCGGGTCAATCATACCGATGAGTTTTATACGAAATAAAATAAACATTACACAAATCGATCTGTCTCTGGTCGCGCCATGTCGTGGTCAGGCGGTTAGGGTGTTTTTCTGCCGGAGATATGCTATGGAGCTATATTGCGAAGACACGAAAGCTCCGCCAGTGCTATGCTATGTGGCCCAATGAATATGATTGGTGAATTCAAACGCATTCATAGCAGGGCCAATTGCAGAAAAAAAATACCTTTTACGTAAAAAGTTGTCCCAACTTTTCTATACAGATTTTGAATCTCTGTTTCGTTACGCCCGAACTAAATATAGGGGAAAATCTGAGATTATTTTTTTATCAGTTTTGTTACGATCTTCCCCTATATTTAGTTCGGGGGTAACGAAACTGAGATTCAAAATTTGTACGGAAAAGTTGGGATATTTAGGACAACTTTTTTTATTTCATAAATGAAAAGTGCTCTTGATTCTGAGTAAAATGTTATAAGACACACCATGATCAGACAAAAAAGTAAAAGGTACATTTTTTCTGCAATTGACCCAGCAATGTAGCATAGCACAGCTCGTGGAAAGTCCATATCGAGTCACGTAAACTTTTCAGGATTATTATAACACAAACCTAATCTAACCTATTTAACAGTATGATGCCTTAAAGGGTCTTGAAAATTCTACAATTTCAGAAAAAAAGGCATTATACTAAGTGATGAATTATGACTTTCAAATGTATGCGGCCCTATATACACCCCTGGTGGAAAGGAAAGGCACCCTCAAAAGTAAGTGGGTCCGCTCTTTGCTCC
This sequence comes from Eudemis profundana, assembly GCA_947034925.1. NCBI lineage: Eukaryota > Metazoa > Arthropoda > Insecta > Lepidoptera > Tortricidae > Eudemis > Eudemis profundana. The sequence goes on from OX344802.1 coordinate 25,770,588, forward strand.
AATTTTGACAGCAGCAGAACCTTCCATTATGAATGATGATTATTATGAATGAATTATGAATGAATGCATTATGAATGAATGAATAATGGTTTACGGGTAAACTCATATTAGAGACGATATTGACTGCAAAGCTGTGAGTAACCCAGCTGAAGAGTCTTTATCACGGATGGACTTCTAACAAACACTCGTTTATAGTTCCTTCCGTACCGCCCTAGATACACAATGTACTATTACGTCACACCTGGCCATAAAGTGGCAATAACCGGCTCCGTCGCTGAACATCATTTTCGCAAAATATGATATTAGCAAAATATGATATTCTCAAAACACGATATTCGCAACAAATCATACTACTCGTAGCAAAACATCATATTCGCGAAACATCATACTAGTAAAACATCATGTCAGCAAGACATTATATTCGCAAAATATTACAGCAATACACTTGTTGGCGACTGTATCACCGATCACTAACTCTGTAATTAAATAGAAAACATCGCATCGTAAAAACATCGTATCGATAGCGGAGTTTTTAGTATAGGTAGTGCTTAGAATGGTATAAGGAAACGAATGGGGATGTTGACTAATGTTGAATTTTACAACATAATATAGTCACATGGATTGGAAAATACTAAATTATCATAACACAGAAGAAATTAACAAAAAGTATATAAAAAAATTAAAGTTATGAGACCACAAAGTTTAAAAAAAAAACGATATATATTTATCGTCATAAAGAAAAATTAAAGTCACTTTCAGAATGCTTAAATAACACTGAAAAAATTAATGTACAGCAACAATGTGCTTAAACGCACGTCTTCGTGCTCAAAATGGCAAAATGCAATTTTTTTCATACAGACTTAGTACAGCGAGGTCAAGAGATGACGTCACAGGGTGCGTCCGTTTTGTATGGGCCGTTTTCAACGCTCGGTGCGGTCGGCTACTTTTGATTGAAATTTGTAGCTGTTATAGTAATCCAAGTGTAGTAGTTATATGTATATATTTGTTCCTCATAAATAGTAGAATCCATTTACATCAGTTACAAAATTTAGGACACAAGCCTATTCTGCAATAAAAAAACCATGCAACAAAAATTACTTTCATAAAAGACTGTGTATCGATATCGAACTTGGTTTTGGCTCGTTTGGTTTCTACGTAAATGGTTTCTACGATCGAGGGCTTTCGTGTTGTGCACCTATATCATTTAATGTTTACACTTGGTCAGAAAGCGGCGTACGCACAGCGGCGTGCGGAAAAAGCCACTTTATGGCCAGGTGTGGCATAAAATCCCATTTCATGACCTGGGGAGACGTAAAATTTTGAACACCATGGTCGATAATAAATAACTAAATATTTTTACTAAAAAAAAACTGACCGCGGTGCACTTTAAAATTGCATAAAATCCGCCATTTTGTTATTTTAACGAACTTTGTACCCAGTGACACTCGCGCCATCAAGACGAATCTAATGATGTATCATTTATCAAAATCGGTTGTGCCGTTGAGTAGTTATGAGCGGACATAGGAATGAACATACGTACATAAATACATACAGGCCAAAAACACATAACTCTCCTTTGGGCTTCGCTGCTGCGGGCAAAAAAGCCTCGGATCGCATATTTATCGCCCTTGCACTTTTTGACTAAGGCGTCGAACACCTGCGATCTGAGACATGTACCGCCCTAGATAAGTTATGTTCTATTGGTACATTTCCCATTGATATTTCCGCCCTGTAAAAATAGGTAGGTACTTCTTAAGCCGCAGATGTTCTCGCCCCATTATCATCGACAGCGGAAATGGGAGTCCTTTGTGTGCGCGTCACTCCAACGAGTGTTGGTGACAAATGTGTTAAAGAGATTGTTGCCTTTGACTCCGATAACATTTGATTTTATCAGTCTCTCTCATCCGCGAGTTTAACCCTCTACTGCATGAATTACTAAGGGTGCGAAAAAAAAAATATTTGACTTGAAATATATAGTTTAATTGGTATCCTTATTAAGAAAAAGTAACAAAAAAAAATATTCTTCCTTTAATTACAAAATTAAAAAAAATGACCATTAATGGCTTCGCATGCATTCGTGGGATTATTCACAAATGGCATTTATGGCTTCGTATGCATAGTATTAACTACTTATGAAAATTTTTAAAGCAGTTTCGTTTTTCATTTAGGCATAAATGAACGTTACATTTTTCACATTTTAAATAAGATCGGTAACCACAGTTGTTTTGACACAATAAGCGAGTTTTCTCATGTATGGGAAAATGATCCAAGTTGTCAGAACGTACAGAGTTGAGTGGCAAGTCTTGAATTCTTGACGGTGTCTTTCTGGATTTTTTGTAATGCGGGGTTACCACTTGGCGGCCTGTGGGAGTGGTTGGTGTACTGGCCCTACTTGCTGAAGGAGTCCCGCTAGGAGTACTAGCTGCACTAGGACGCCCACGTTTCTTAGCCATGATTTTTCCTGCCTTTCGATAGTGTTCAGAGATAGCAAGCTTGAAATCATACAAAGGCATGTACACGTCGGATATGCGGCGCCATAACAACCAAGCATTCACTGCACACATATCAATCATATGGAAGAAGATCCTTTTGTACCATTTACGGGATCTAATAGTGATTCTGTATAAACCTAGTAAAGAGTCTAATAGGTCCACTCCTCCCATGTGCTGATTGTAAACGTCGACAGCTTGAGGTGATGGAATCTCGGTGTACTTTTTCTCTTTCCTGACATAACGAGTTTTAGATGTAACTGGATCGCTGCCGACGTATGCGGAAAGTAAATTCACAGCTTTATTATCGAACCACGATACCAAACTCAGTTGAACGTTATCAATTGTTGCAACTTTTTCTTTCATTGCACCACGACCCAACTTTTTTAGTTCCTTTTCAGTAGGCATTTGTGAATTCGGTACTCTGTTCAGCCTTACTGTTCCCAGTGGAAGTATCCCATTTTGGAATAAGTATACCTGTAGTTTCGGGCTGTTAAACCAATTATCAAAGAATATTTTATGATTAACATTTCGAGGAACAGTTGACGTTAGTCGTGTTACTACATTGGAGCTGACGCCTAGATCAGGTGCATCATCTGGATACGTATTGCTTTGTTCACCGGCAAAAATATCAAAATCGTAACTGAATCCTGAAGCTCCGCTTAGTACTTGATTTTTATATCCCCATTTGCTAGGTTTAGCAGGGTTGTACTGTTTAAGTTCGTGTCGACATTTCGTAGGTATCATTTGCTCATCTACGACAAGATGCTCTTCTTTGGGTACCAAAAACAATCGCTCTCTTATTTTTTCCAAGAGAGGTCTTATTTTGAAGAGTTTGTCGTATCCTGGTTTGCCAAAAGATATAAAATCCTCGTTATTATTCAAGTGAAGACACTTTTTTATCAACTCAAAGCGATTGCAGGTCATTGTTTCATAAACTTGGCGTTGACCTACTGTATTAGACCAATACATTCTGGTAGCTGGCAGGTGGACTAAAGATGTAAATATAGCAATACCTATAAATTGCTCCATTTCGTCCTTTGTAATTCCCGCTGGTTTATTGACATTGTCTTGAACTGATTTCAAGTTTGATTGTTCCACAATATTATTTATGATTTCATCCGTAAAAAAAAAATTAAAAAAATCTGCTGGAGACTGTAACTCTTCGATAAAATGAGGCAAATCAGTACAGCCACTAAATTCAAAATTCTTTACATCATATGGTGGCATTTTCGCATCAGTCCAATCGACTTTTTCTTTGAGTGCCCTTTTTTTCTTCGAAGCCGTTGACTGTACAGACTTAACCGGTTCAAAATCATCTTCAGAGGAGTCAGGATCAGAATCGGGAACCACAACAGGAGTCCTCCGTCGCTTCGATGATTGAAGATTAGATAATGGCACATTGTCGTCATCGGAATCGGATACAGAATCGTCATTACTAATAGATCCATCTCCAGGAATAGGATTTACTTCTTTAGAATGGCCATAAAAACGTGACGGGAGCATAATCTGAAATAAAAAAACAATAATTAGTAAGTTAATTGAATGCATGCGAAGCCATTTATGTATTACCACATAAATACCCCGAATGCATGCGAAGCCAATAATGGCCTCGCACAAAAGACGTCAAAAACAAGTAAAAAGCAAGATATATTTCGCAAAGAAATATCATCACTTATAAATGGATACTCCAAATGAGACAATATTATTTTTAATTATTAATTTACTTACGTATTTCACCTTTTTATACACCAAAGAAAACACTCGCGGCTTAATAACATCCACACTTGGCGCACACGTAACTCGAACGAAGTTTTGTTCACTATGTGTCAATTTCATCAGAATTTTAAAAATACCCTCTTTTTATTCAATATTAGATTACCCTATTACATATGTTCATAACTTATTAGCAAATCATTTGTGCTAGAAAAAAAATCTTGAAATCTCGAAGCCAGATCTGGCTTCGTATGCGGTAAAGGGTTAAGGAGGATTTGAGGACAAAAGAGACGGAACGAGCAAAGTGCAGATACGAATGTGCAAACAAAAAGATGATTGCTTTTTAGGGTTCCGCACCCAAAGGGTAAAGACGGGACCCTTATTACTAAGACTTCGCTGTCCGTCCGTCTGTCACCAGGCTGTATCTCAAGAACCGTAATAGCTAGACAGTTGAAATTTTCACAGATTGTGTATATCTGTTGCCGCTATAACAACAAATACTAAAAACAAAATAATAATAATAATTAAGGGGGGCTCCCATACAAAAAACGTGATATTTTGCTCGTTTACCTTGAAAACCTCGTATCTCGGGTATCTCATGAACCGCATTAGGCCCATCTGGCAACAATAATATTGAATTTGTATTTTTTAAAGTGGGTAGGTTTGCACAACACTAATTTTGACAGAGGAAATTTATGATTTTCTCAGTCTACGAACGCCGAAAAGGGTTACGAAACGTCGGGACTTAAAATGTAGTAATATACGCGATTTAATCCGTTTAAGTTGTTTTATTACTATGAGTGATAATCGCGGAAACCGAAGACAATATTATAACCTTTTCCAAATCAGCTTTCACACGTGTTTTACTAAGTTTGGCGAGCACTTCTGAAAAAGTGTGATTATTCTCATGTTTACGTTCCGCTCTAACGACTTTCTGTATGAAATTGGTTGCGGTTTATTTTATATGCCGCGAAAGTAGCCGCCAGGGATAGAAGAAGCTGCTGGCCCACAAAATTACTGTCACTGTTCCGGGCGCGAGATAAACGGGCACAACGATAATATTTATACTTTAGGGACGGGGAGATAAAAAATATTTCGGACAGTAAACAGTTTGAAAGTTGGCTACAACCGAGTTAGTGTCACTTTTTTGACACCTGATGTGGGTTTGAAAAATGGATAGTTGTTTGCTTTGATTGTAATGACTTGCCGGCTGTGGTTCGTGTTTACAGTAGCTAATATTTGGTTTTATTATTGTATGTAGTAAGATATATGAGTAAGAGCTAAAAATGCGATGCTTCAGTTTTGTCAACTACGAAAAATAAATGAAATACTTGCGTATACTTATTCCTCAAACATCCGAACACTGCAGTATATACGTCTTCTATACTTTGCTTCGTGCGCGCACATTTTGTACGTTCGACCGCTCGCGTCGATAGCTCAGCCCTGACTAAGCACGCGGCAATGCACTATGGGTGATTTTAACGATCTACGCGGCCAATACTCGATTTCACTAAATTAATATACCATGCCTAAAATCTACTACCGGAGCTAGGAGACATTACCAGGAACAATGGCCAGCCCTTTCCATCCCTCTACTATGTCCGCCGTCCTGTCAATGTCAGTCGGAATTTGATCTTCACCTAGTGTACATAATCTGATCTCGGCGACTTTGTAAAACCTGTTGACTTTGCAAGTGAATAGTTATTATTCTACGGCAATTTTGTGCGAAGAAGTGATGGATCCTGATTGTGCAGGTAATAATCTATTATAATATAATAATATTGTTTTGATTGTATAAATAAAACGTATTTTATGAGCAATTGAAAAGCAGTGTGTTTTATGAGGTTTATTTTACTCTGTTTTTTTACATAAAAAGGTATTAGTTATAGTATCGGGTGAGATCCGGTATTTTTTCCTATTGATATTGGTAATTTAGAGTTTCAAGTAGTAGATAATAAAAAAAATAGCCGCCGAATAGCGCCGTTGTCCAAAATCGTAGTACTTTGAGTTTAGACCGACAAAAATGTATTGAAATACAGATGAAGTTTAAAGTATTTAAAATACTTTTTTCATTATTTTCAGGGTTAGCGGGTACCTCAAGAGTGAGGATAGTAACCCGTCAGCACTTATTTGACCTGATGAAAAATGAAAATCTGCCAAATTTGAAAAAAAAAACTGACTTTTAAAAAAAATCAGCTTATGGTGGGAGATGAATACTCCGAAGGTCAGTATAAAAAATTCAACTGCAGTTTCGCCCATTTCAAATCGGAAATGAAACAACGCTGGACCAAAGCTCATAAAACAGAAGAGGCTTTTTTAAAAAACAATCATCGGTCACATCGGTGGTTAGAAGGAACGTTTGAGATTCCCGTACCTACACAAAATCGGTCGGGTGGACGCCCTCAAAAGTCGTTTGAAGAGTCCAGTGAATGGAGCAAAAGGAGAAAAACAAAGCAGATTCGTTCCAATACAGAAGACGGTGTTATCGTCCATGCAGCCCAAGTGGAGTTAAGAAAATCTGGAAAAAGAAATGCTTCCTATGTTCTCAAAGGCATGACGAGCAGCCCAACGCGTGCGACGAAATATAGAAAAGCATACATCACTTCAAAAAGTAAAAAAACTACGCGCCTAAGCTCAATGCACGCTTTGAAAATGTTTGTTGAAGCAGACTTAACACGAGAACAATATGACTTTGTTAGAAATACTAATAAGAAATGTTTTCCTTGTTACAATATCTTACAAGAAGCAAAAAATATTACATTACACAACTAGGGTGGTAATACAAAGAAAGGCCGAGATCGCAGAAGTTTGCGGCCCGAGCTGCAAGCGAGGGACATTAATATGCGATCGAGGGCTTTCTTTATTAGCTCCCGTGTTGTGTACATCATTTTATGTCTACACTTGGCCAGAAAGCGGCTTTTTCCGTACGCGCAGCGTGCGGAAAAAGCCACTTTATGGCCAGGTGTGGCATAAAGTATGTTTTCCACCACCAGAAGCGTTTACAGTGACGAGTACCAGCGCCGAATGCCAATTGCAAGTTTTGATCTATGTTACCGTTAGACGCTTGATTGACAATAGAGGAGCAAGAATGGGAGACGTTAAAAATTATATGCAAATGGGGATGTGATGGATCACAGCAAACCCAGTTCAAGCAAAAGTTTGATAACGTATAAGAAAATGTTGCAATCAGGATGTGTTCAATCGACTTCTTCTCAGCTCGGACACCTTGCTCAGCTGTATGAGGACATTAAAAAAAGAAAACTTCATTCGTTTCTGCCGAAAACTATTAATTTGCTGCAACTTCCGCAGGCGAACCCACATTACTCATCAGAAAGCGAAGATGAAAATATTTCTGAAGAAGATTAGCTTTGTAAATCACAATTTTAGTAAAATAAATATAAATATTACACAATAATATGATTTTTGTATCATTTAAAGTATTTGGAATCATCTTAAGCTATAAAATAGTTTTGGCCGCGTAGATCGTTAAAATCACCCATAGTGCAATGCTTGCCTGTGGTGCGTCCGTACACGGCGCGCACACATGCGCGCTCCCGATGTACCTTTTATCGGAACAAAAACTACCGTATACCGTGGTGGAGATGTGGATTTCAACTAATGTGATTGGTCGATCCTTCACGTCTCCTCTCCGCTGCGCCGCGCTCAATGGAGCCGGAGCCTTGGCACTTGTCCCCCCGCCGGTGAGTAAGCGAGTAAAATTGGGCGAGTAACAGTAATGCGGGCTGATGTAGTACAGTGTGATCGATCTACCTTTTAAGTACCGCAATGTAATGCTACTCGCCCAATTTTACTCGCTTGGGATAAGTGCCTAAGGCTGCGTTTCCACCAAATCTGTGCGAGGTAGCGGAGCGGTTTTTTTTTTTTTTTTTTTTATTAGCCTGTTTGTCTGTCCCACTGCTGGGCAAAGGCCTCCCCTTTTTTCAGCCACTCGTCTCGTCAGCGGAGCGGTTTGCGAGGAAAAAATCCATCAATCAACGTGCTTAGTCTCCCTCAGCGCGGCCCGGCATTGGTGGAAACGCAAGCCTAAGGCCTCTTGTACACACACGGTTGTTCAACCGTACGGTGTGGTGTAACGGTGTGTACTGTTGAAAAAACGTGCTAGCTTGTACATGACACGGCAAAATCACCGGCGAGACATTGGCTAAGTACTGGCTAGTAGTGCTTTTACCCCGGGCTGTGTAGGACGTGCTGCGTCATGAATTTTCTTACAAAAAAAAAGATTATCGTTGCTTATTACATATCGATACCTTTAGACTCAAAGGGCGTAAACGCCATTAGAACCTGCGGCGTTTACGCCCTTTGAGTCTAAAGGTATCGATATATAGAAAACAGAAAATAGACAATAACTGGCCAAGAGCATGTCGGACCATGCTCAGTGTAGGGTTCCATAGCCGTAACTATAAGGTAAAAAATACGATGTAAAAAAAGTACAACAACAAAAGAGCGTATCTTCATAGCAATTACGTCCTTTTGTTGAGAAGCGCAGTTTATCGGCAATAACTCAAAAACGGTACATTCGATCTTGTTGAAAATAATTTTCGTTGAAAGTATTAATTAAGCGTTACCTTCGTGATTTTTTTCATATTTTTCGGGCGCACGGTTTAGAAAATAGAGGGGGGGGGGACACAATTTACACAACTTTCGGAGCGATTATTTCCAAATACATTCACTTAATCAAAAACATTACTTAGGAACCTTATAGTGTTTTTTAAAGAGCTGTCGAACTATGTAGCCCCCCCTAAAAATATTTATTTTAATTATTTATATACCAAACTAAGTAGCGGCTCATAAAAGACACCTATATTTCAAATTTCATCAATATCCATCATGTAGTTTTTGAGTAAAATGCCTGTGACATACGGACAGACAGACAGACGGACGGACATGACGAAACTATAAGGGTTCCGTTTTTGCCATTTTGGCTACGGAACCCTAAAAAGGGAAAGAGGGTTTTGGATACATCCGATTTTAGAAAAAAAGGAGGAATATGGCGCGTTTCATACACTTGTCAAGAATCATTCTTGAATTAATGTAATGAATAATTCTTGATTTATGCTCATTTTATAAAAAAAATCGGGAATCAGCGTATGTAAGCCGTCACAAATCCGTGCATACGTCCGGCGCCGTTGACACACCCCGATAGACTGCCATACAACACTGGTGAAAATCACGCCGTGCGTAGACGCGGCGCGCCGAGGGGCAGTCACGGCGCACACGGCCGCGGCGCCGTGCCGTGGCGCCACCGTGCACGTCTACAAGCTTTCATCTATACAACACTGATGACCGTGCCTACACGCGGCGAATTAACTGTAGATTTTCACGGCGATAAACCGTGTTAACCGTGTGTGTACCTAAGTGTAAGTGTTCGACCTGAGTGGACGCTCGAGCGGGGCGTGCAGCGGGGCGGGGCGTGCGTTGTTCATGTTAAACGTAAACAAATGTATGTGAGCGTCCTGAGTGCACGCTGCACAAAACCTGACGACGCCGCCCGCCACGCTGCCCACCACGCCGGACACGACGCTGGACGCTCGCCACTCAGGCCTTAATGTAAGGCCTGACCCGACTAGAGCGTCCACTCAGGTCGTACACTAAGTGAACGGCCTGACTGAACGCTCGAGCGGGGCGGGGCGTGCGGCGTTCATGTTAAACATAAACAAATGTATGTGAGCATCCTGAGTGCACGCTGCACAAAACCCGACGCCGCTGCCCGCCCCGCCGGACGCGACGCTGGACGCTCGCCACTCAGGCCTTACACTAAGGCTTCTTACTAACCCGTCGTTTACACACGTACTTCGTGTCAGATAACAGCTGTCTCGTACAGTTAATCGCAGTTAATGTGTTTAACCTCTAGCTTGTTTCATGGGATTGTGTTACATGTTGCCTACCCGAGCCTTGTGTGCTACTTGAGGTGGCGAATCGCTTGGTTTTCCCAATTAGAGGTTAAACACCACTTTAACCACATCAGGGCATTTCTCCAGAAATGTGTCTGCGACTCATTCATCTGTCTCCATACGTTTAGTATGAAAAAGGGTCAGATGAATGAGGTGACCGCAGACATATTTCTGGAGAAATGCCCATCAGCGGGCATGATGCTACGCTTTGTCTATCGATAAATCCTACTAATATTATAAATGCGAAAGTTTTAGATGTTTGGATATTTAGGGTCTTATCACACTTGCGATTTGCGGGCGAATTAGAAGCGAAGTTCCATACAAATGTCTGATTTTGTATGGAAACTCGTCCGCAGCTCGCCCGCAAACAGTGTGATTAGGCACTTAAATGTTTGAAAGAAGGAAAGAAAATACATTTATTTATGACAGCAAAAAGTTACACAAAATAGAAAAAATATAAAAAACAAGAAAACACAAAAAAAATCTCGCTGCCACAAAAAGATCCCGCAGGCCAACTCCAGAGCCGGCAGAGTCTTCCGGTGGAACCAAACTGAGGCGATTCGACCGTTCTGGAGTGTGAGATATTTATATTTAATTACAATTTAATATTCTCTGGTTCAATCGGGTCACCCTACTTTAAATGAACGCGTCCATTAGGGATAGACTTTATTAGGGACAGGTTTAGATGTTTGTTACTAAATAACGGGGTAACAACTGGATGGATTGAGATGAAATTTGGTATGCAAGAAGACCTGGTTCTGGTCTGAAACACTACTACTCTGAAATACTTTATATCCCGTTAAAGAGTTCCCTTGGGACATTAACGGGAATAACGCGGACGAGGCCGCGAGTAATTACTAGCAAATAATAACGCATCTATTACGTTTTAACGAGTATGTAAGTGTTAATGGGACGGATGTTATATGGTTGATACAATGATCGGCAATGTTTGAGGGTTTGCCGCACAGAAATATATTGAGGTAGAATGAAAAAGTTTATTTCCCTCGCGTGCTAAAAAGAAGTGGCGTCGAAGTAGGTCACCTACTATGCACGCCGTTAACTTCAGTTTCCGTCAATATTATCATCAGATTTGAAAATGTGATACTAATAGTACAATTAATTGATCAAATACCACCAAATGAAATGAAAAATTTATGTATTCCATCACTAAATTACACTTTTGACAACAGATGCCAAGCGCAAAACGTTACACGCTTGGTTCCCATACAAATCGACGCCTTAACCCGTACAACACTATTTCAAGTCCTTTAAAACCCACTTAAAATAAAAGCTATACAGCAAATCAAGATAACAATAAAGAATACATTTAAACAGTAAAAGTTAATAGTAAATAACTCAGTCAGTGTTCGGCCCTAATGAATTTAGGCAACAGTCGAGTCGACGCGAATTGGATTTGCGAAGCCCTTTTGAGCTGTTTATTTTTTACTATGTCAATACTGCTTTTGGGACAATTTCTCGCCATTTAAGGCTTCATGAAACCAATTTGTTATTCTTAGAAGTACGCATTTATCAACACTAAAATAGACGAACATCAATTCAAGGTAAAGTGACAAACGTAGAAAAGATTTTACTCGAGTAAAGAAGACGCAAACAACTTTCAGAAGATATCTAATAAATAACTAGATAAAAAATAAAATAACAATACATTATCCAAAATTAAAATAAATACAAAACCTGAGACTAGATATAAGTTAATCATAAATAAATAATAATAATAAATAAATATCGGGGGACAATCTTACACAAATCGACCTAGTCCCAAACTAAGCAATACTATGGGTACTAGACGACGATATACATACTTATATAGATAAATACATACTTAAATAGATAGAAAAACCTCCATGACTCAGGAACTCGTGTTCATCACAAAAATATGTGCCATTACCAGGATTTCGACCTGGGACTTCTATAATCTTTGTAGGCGGTGGCACTCCCACTGAACTAAACGTGTCGTAAATAGGTAGTTCTAGCTAAAGCTCTAAAAAGGGCCCCGTGGCATGGTACCAAAGATGCTGGCAGCATTTCCTCGCATGGCAATACAATGGCGCTGGGCGAGGAAGCTTCCAGCCGTTTGATCGCCAGAGGTGTCAACGAGCCGTTTTGAAAGCTCCTTAAATAAGCACTTGGACCCCACGAAGATATCTTAAACCTAGTTTCACGTAAAGCCGAGCTTATAAAGAAAATGAACGCGTTATTTTAAAGAAAATATACACGTTTCTATCCATCGTGTAAGCGAAAAATCTTATCAAAATGGTGATAGACTATTATAGTGATAATGTCTGCAGGTGCATATAAAAAAAATGCACAAGAAACACAAACAATTACATCGTATTAAAGCTAGCTTTATGATAGCTGGGCTTTGTCGAGCGATATAAAAACCGCTCACCGAGGGTTCCGTACAAATACTTTAAATGAAGCCTTTTTTTATTTAATTATGTTTTTCTATACTTGTGGTATAAGACCATTAGAAAGACCATAAGAGTCATTAGAAAGTACCCTATAAATTTTGGTTTCCATGAGAAAGTCGAAATGTACGTTTTTGCAGCTTAAATGGCCATATCTTCGAGAGACTATAGACTTGAGTACATTGGTTTTAATTTCAACTCGATACCTCCACGCGTTCCCGAGATAAAGGGTCTTCACAGACGGACAGACGCTTTTTTTTACCCGACTGCGGCGAAGCCCAAAGGAGGGTAATGTGTTTGACCTGTATGTATGTATGTCCGTTCCTGTGTCCGCTCGTAACTACTCAACGGCACAACCGATTTTGATAAATGATACATCATTGGATTCGTCTTGATGGTCGCGAGTGTCACTGGGTATGAAGTTCGTTAAAATAAACAAAATTGCGGATTTTATGCACTTTTAAAGTGCACCGCGGTCGGGTTTTTTTTAGTAAAAATATTTAGTTATTTCTAACCTTGTTAGACTGTAGGACACCTGAATGGGCCCTCCAACAGTATAGTACATTGATGCACGGGGGAGAGAAGCTCCCACGCGTGCGGATAGTTACGGACAGACGCACAACAAAGTGGTCTTAGAAGTGTTTTTTCCTCCTGAGGTACGTAAAAGCATCCGTCACTTTCATACTTGTCAGAATGCGACGGGTGCTTTATCTGGGGGCACAGCAGTGCCAATGCCAAGTCAAACAAAATAAAGGCACGGCTGTACCATCCTTTTCTCGAAGCCATTCAGGCCATTTTCAACCTCCTGTAATTTTGTGCTGGCTAAAGCTAGAATCCTGAAAATTCAGGGATACATAGGGCATAATAAGACATAAATATATTCTCAATAACATTCAATTTGAACGTGTAGTTTAAGAACTATTGCACGTCAAAGTTACTTAGTTTTGTCACTGAATCACTGACTGATGATCATCTTAATTCTAAGAAGAAAGAAAGAAAGAAAGAAAGAAATACGTTTATTTAGCACAAACTTATTAAAACAATTACAAAATTAATAAAATATAGAATTATGCTAAAAAGGTCGCCACTCAGCTTAATGCCACAAAGTAAATTACTTACTTCGCGACGCTGATTTTCAGTGACGCCTGTAGGTCTCTCATTAGCAAATATTATATAAGAACAGTATACATACAGTGTTTTTTAACTAAACAAATCAATCAGATATCTTTACCTAAACAAACAAACAAACAATTACATTTACGTTTATTAAAATACATTATAATGATGGCGTTAAAGAGTGTGTGTGAGTGCGTGACTGTGTGTGTGTGTGTGTGTGTGTGTGTGTGTGTGCGCGAATGTGTGTACGTATGAGTGCGCGCGCGCTGCTAGTGTTGGGACTTCTGCTTGTCTATTAAGTACTTCTTGATACGCAGTTTAAAAGTCACTAAGCTGCCGGAGTTTCTTATTGGCGGTGGCAAGTCATTCCAACACTTCGTGGCAGCGAAGCGGAAGCTGCCACGAAAAGCAGCGGTACGGTGAGCGTGGCACACAAGTCGTGGCGCGTGTCTAACGTGGCGTTGGGAGAATGCAAGCTTTTCGTATAAATATGTTGGTTGTTTATTTACTATCACCCCAAACAATAAAGACGCCAAGTGTAGAGTGCGCCGGGCATCCATATTCAACATGTCGTGTCTATTAAGAAATGGTGTTATATGCGCACGCCGGGGAACAGGGAAACAGAACCGTGCACAGGCATTCTGAATCCTTTGTATCAGCTTTCTAGTCCGGGCCAGCAAGCAGCCACCGAAGACAGTATCAGCATAATTAAGTTTGGACAGTATGAGTGTTTCACATAGCTTAATGCGCATGTCAACAGTGAGGTACTCGCGGGCCCGGTATAGTACTTTGAGTCGGTAAAAACAATTACGCATGATTTCAAGGACATGCCCTTCGAAACGGAGCGTTTCGTCCATGATCAGACCCAGATTACGAGCTTCATGAACCCTTTCAAGACGATCTCCTACCATAGAAACGTCTAAATAGTGCGTTTCCACTTTTTTTATTTGGTTTCGTGTACCTATAATCATAAATTTTGATTTACTCGGATTAATCATTAAACTATTTTTATGACACCAGGTAAATATATTATTTAAATCCGAGTTAATTTTATTCACAGCTTCATCAGTCGAATTAGGTTTAAACGAGTAGTAGAGCTGTGTATCGTCAGCATACATGTGATAGCTGCAATTATTGATGCATTTCGTAATATCCGCACTGTAAATTATAAATAAAATTGGTCCCAAAATAGAGCCCTGAGGGACTCCTCTTACAACTGGTAATGTGGTGGATACCGATTCTGAGCCATCTTCATTATGTATACTGACATATTGCGTACGCCCGGTAAGATAGCTATTGAACCACTTTAATGTCAAGCTGTCGAAGCCATAGTAAGCCAATTTAGAGAGAAGGAGGGTGGTATCAATGGTATCAAATGCACGGGAGAAATCAAGTAGTACCAGCAAAGATGCTGCACCAGCGTCTTGAGCAGATAAGATGTCGTCGACTACATCTATTAAGGCTGTGGATGTGCTACGGTTTCTTCTAAAACCCGATTGTTTTGAGGGGAGTATGTCATTTGATTCAAGGAATGCTGTCATCTGTTCGGCCACTATTTTTTCTAAAATCTTAGACATGCAGGGTAAGATGCTGATCGGGCGAAGATCTTTATAGGCAATGGGATGCTCGATTTTAGGAATAGGTTTTATAATAGCCTTTTTCCAGTCTTCAGGAAATGTTCCAGTTTCTATTGATTTATTTACTATTGCTGTAATTATATTCAGAGTTCTAGGCAATGTTAATAAGAGCATATTCAGATTAAGTCCATCGTCGCCTTGAGCGTTTGTCGAGATAGATCTTATGATTCTAGTCACAGTTAGTTCAGTTACGGGTTTTAGTTTGAAAACATTGGGTCCATATCTGTCATATTCGTAACTTGTAAGGAGAGATATGTCAGTATCAGCTTTATTCGGAAGGTTTAAGAAATGTGTGTTGATTGCATCAGGATTATGGAGGTGGGGAGGTAAGTCAGTATCCTTCTTTTTAAAATTTGCAACATTTTGTTTGATGTTTTGCCATAACTTACGGGGGTCTTTTATGAGGTTTATTTGTTTATTATAAAATGCTACTTTTTCACTATGTAGTGCTGTCTTAACAATGCTTTTCAAGTCCTTGTAATATTTTTTATGAGTTTCTATATTTGTTTGTTTACATCTCACATGGGCTTGGTCGCGAAGTTTCATCATTTCCTTGACAGTTTGTGTGATCCAGGGACAGGATTGGTCCTTGATGATAGCAGTTTTGTTTGGTGCATGCACGTCAAATATTTGAGTTAAATATGTATTGAATACCTTTACCATTTTATCAACATCACCTGATTCAATACTTTCCCATGGGATACAATTGATGTGTTGAGAAAAGAGACTTTGGTCTATGTCTTTTAATGGTCTGTATACTACTCGTTTTGGGGGTGGTTTATTTTTTTTTATATTAAGCTCACACGTTATGAGTGAATGACTGCTTAAGTGAGGGAAATAGTTAACTGCCAGCTTCGATATAGAAGAGTTTGCACAAATGACGTCAATTAATGTTTCACTGTGGTCCGTGAAATGGGTCGGCTTGTCGACATATTGCGTGAGATTCATAGTTTTCAGGAAATCAGTAAATTTTTTTGTGCATAGTTGGTGAGTGCTTATTATGTTTATGTTGAAATCCCCCAGTAACACTATGTGATCATATTTACCTAAAGAAGCAACAGTTTCCGTGAGGGCGTCAAGAAATACATCAACATTTAGCCATAGGGGACGATATGCCGTACCAATTGCAACTTTCTCCCCATTTATACTAAGACCTAACCACATTTGCTCCACGTTACGATTTGGTGGGTGATCAATAGAACGAGCATGTATTCCTCGCTTGATATAAAATCCCACTCCTCCACCGCGGCCGCGGACGTGAGCGGGGCGCGGGACATGCCGTAAGCGGTAGCCGGGCGGCGCGGGCGCGCGGGCTTCCTGCCCTTCCCGCAGCCACGTCTCATTGATAGCCAGAATATCAACATCACACACCGACACGGCTACCAGGAACTCGTCATGACGTGTACCAAGAGATCCAGCATTCAAAAGGCCGATTGATAAACGCTTGTGCTTAATGAATTGTATAATGAACGAGTAAGTATATGAAATCATTTTGCAGCGAGCTAGATATTGGCACAATATTGTCATATGTCGCCTGTCAACATTTTCATCCCCTAATAAATATATAAAAGGAACCGAGTAATTTATGTGTGTGTTAGTTCTAGCAGCTAAGTAGCAGCTAAGGTAGTTCTAGCAGACCAACAAGCTTCAAATTGTAAACATAATTAGTTTTTAGCCTTTCAAGTAATGCAAAACCAAAAAATTTTGCAATTTCAATACGAACTGCATAAGTAAGTTGTAATCGTGTACAAATACAGGCGATTACAAAGTTACTTTTTTTAGTTCAAATGGGAAATAGAATGGATTGGAATGTGATAAATAAAGGAAGACCACTTAGAAAAAGAAATTAGATCCCATATACATGTAAAAAGATGCAAGTCTCGCAACGCAGTTCTACAAAAAAGTTTTGAGATGTAATGTTAAACCAAGTCAGTACCGGGGGGGATGTGCACAGAAATCAATTCCCACCGACTTGCCTATTATTTAACCATGGAGGAACACATTTTGTAGTTTTCAAATAAAAAATCCTCCACGGGTAAATAGCTAATAGACAAGGCGGTGGAAATCGAGTTCTGTGGACAGGGACACCCCCCGGTATTCACTTGATTTAACATTACATCTCAAAACTTTTTTGTTGTAGAAGAACTGCGTTGCGAGACTTGCGTCTTTTTACAGGAAATGTTTATCAAAAACATTTATTTATCGCGCGGTAAATCTCACCACATTATAAATCTACAACCAAACATTTACAGACACCGTCCTCGTAGAGCAGTAACTATGCTAATGTCATCAGTCTGCGTCATTTTGTAGTTTATTTGAGTTGGCTAAATTATGATCACTCCCCGGAGAGCCGTGATCGATGCCAATATAGCTAGTGCGCTGGCAATATTGGTTAAATCGTAATTGGTTTAATTATTTTGGTCTAGCAGCAAAGGGGTACTGGGGGGGAGGGGGGGATATGACAGAACCGGGAATTCCAGGTACTGCCATACAAAAATTTTTGCTGCGACAAGTTTTGTATGAAAACACGCTCGCAATGCAACTCGCTAGTGTGATAAGGCCCTTAAAGGTAGCTAAAAATGCACATGTAAACCAAAAAAACAAAAACCGTCTAGTGATGTAAGGAATAAGAGAACCGGGAATTTCTGGTATTGCCATATTAAAATTTCCCGGTTCTGAGCAACCCAAAATCCATCATGCACATGGAGTATGAAGAAATTAACAGTCCTTGCAAAAGCTAGTCTATGAAGCGTATTTTCACACAAGCGAACAACAGATAAGTAAGTCTTTACTAATTTCTTGGATCCTTTTTTTAGAACCGGACTTGACCTATGTGTCCTACTGACTCTTTGATAGAAATCCTTACCACAGAATATAAATAGAGCAGTATGGAAGCTATGCTTACTTTTTGGAATAAATACCTTCGCTCCATTAGAGCGTTAGGGTTGTTTAAAATGAAAAGATCGCGGGCTGTCTGGGCGCGCGCACGTAACAAACGCAAAGCGCGACCACTCGCCTCCATGCGGCACTCGCGACTGACGGCACCGCGAGATTCCCTTAGGGGCCTTGTAAAAGAGCGCGTCTATGTGTGCGTGCGTTTCGATCGTTTTGTTTGTAGCTTCCTTACTGCTTTAGCTTATATACAAGGCGAATTCTAATTGGTAATCAGGAGTAGGCGAATATTAATATCTAGCTAAAATCAAACTTCATAGGCGAGGTCTCACACAAATACCTCACTGTTTAATTAATTAAAGGTTAAAACATAATTTAAACTAATAACCTCTGGATACATGGTCACCTACATTAATTATTGAAGTAAAATCACGTGATCACGATACGTCAAGTGCCATAGCTTTCGCGGAAAATTTGTCAGATCTTAAGTAAATAAACTTTTCTACGAGTATGAGTAGTTAGGGCGTGATAGATAACGAATTAAAATTGATGAAATGGCTGAAAATGAAAAGGATGCAATTCCGACGAGTTAAGTAGCCGCCACACGAAGGACTGACTCACATGAAGCCTTCTCGCGGCTTGCCTATTACTCCTACGAGGATCCCGAGCAAAGCATCTTAAAATGCGTCGATCCAGATCGTCAGGATGACGTCGAGGCCGGCCGTGCTTGAGCGTGGTTTGGCACTGTGAACTGTCCGAATACACGGAGGTTTTAGTTCATGCGGTTTATCAAACTGTGCGTGAGAATTGGTACGTTTGGATGAATTTCGTGGAATAATTCTTGACTTCATCTTCAGCTGTTTGGTTTATACAGGGTGAAATTTAATTCACTGGCCAAATTGAAACACCCGGAAGAACTCGAAAAAATATTAAACACGTGTTTTTTGTTTTAATACCGCTCAGTACATTTATTTTGAAAAAAATCATCATCAAGTTGTCCTTAAAATCTCGTACGTTATGGTGAACCGTCAAACTACCCACTACACCCGCTTTCCTTATCAGTTAAGGTCATTGACAACCCGCCCCTCCCACAGCTTGCAATCATGCCACCATATTATGAACCCTATTGCAGCGAGATAAGACGCTTACCTACATAAGTTGCTAATTTTTCCCTCATACTTTAACGGGCTTAGGACCGTCAAAATGCAAAGGCATTTTTTAAATCTAAAATGATAAATCTGACTAATAGATAATTAACAAAAGGTCCGTGGTTTAAAACAATGAGTAAATTTTAAGTCGGGAATCTTTGCATTCAGGCGTATTTAAAAAATTGAATCAACTTATGTACATTTGATTAAAAATCGACACAATTAAACTATTTACATAATCACCCTCGGTACTTACTGAAGCAAGTATTAGTTATACTGCAATAGATGTTCAAACTGTAATCCACGCACCTCCAAACAAAGTTCGGCACGCTTATGCACATTGTTTTTTAATTTGCGAAGCACTACAACGTTGTTACGCACTTCGACGAGATGGTACATTTGGATTCAATCCTTGCCTCCGAAGGCGCGGAACTGATTCCAACTGGTATAATCTTTGTGCACCACGTAAACATTCACCACTTAATAAATAACACCGCACCATTTCGTAATATTCCCGGTTCGAATACATTTTCTAAATCTTAGTACGCGCGCGACTATTATTTTACGGTTGGCGAGTGACGAGTGACTAATCATTTGCTATGTTTACCTCTAGCATGGTTTAAGACTACCCTCGTTTATAAGATTGATAAAATTGCCTACCATAGCAATAGTGTTGTGCTATAGTGGACCCTATTGCTACGATATAAGGTTTAGTGTAGGTTAGATAAGGGTTTTGTTGATGTTGTTATTAAAACATACTACTAGGTATGTTTACATTTGTAGTAATAGGGTGACCACGACTCGTGGAAAATATAAAAAAATTGAAAAATGAAAATTGAAAAATAAAAATTCTTTTTTTTTCGCTAAATAGATTCCTTAAGTGTAACCTAGTGTCAGGAAAAAATTTGGCCAGTGATTTTAATTTCACCCTGTATTGATAAACGTACCTACAATATTGTAACGCTCGATATTTGAGCACAGATATGGTCGAGGCATGTTTTTTTTAATTACTAATTTACTTTTCTCATTCAATGTTTACGACTTCTATGACTTTGTTTACATACATGACAGTGACAAGTTATTATTCATAAATTATTATTGCCATTAATTTTTTAAAAAGGTTGTAATCTCACAGATACAGATTAGTAGGGTGACAAGGAATTTAGGATAAAACTGATTTTGAAATAAAATTTATCACAGAAAAAAAATTGTTTAGATGTAACTAATTACGACATCAACGTGACCGCCATCAATTACTGAGTTAGAAAAATTGGTACCTGATCACCGATTAGAATTCGCCGTGTATATTCTGTGTCCTGACCAAGTGGGCGCTTACAAATTTGCAAGCAGGCTGTCTAGCAAAACAGGCCGCGTGACAGTATCACCTGTCACTGCCACACTATATTGAGTGGACAGAGATAGGGCAGTATTGTCCCACTGGACAATAGCCCTTAAAACCAAAAACTGAATTGAATTGAAGAGAGGTAGCATTTGTCGAGCGACAAAGAGACGCGTGTCACAATTCGCCTGTTGACTCGATTTTTTTTCTGTCGTAAATCGAATCTACTATTTGTGAGGAACAAATATTTACATGACACCTAATACATTTGTATAAGTATAACCATGGATTAATAAAATAGAAGGATACCGCGCGGTCTAAGACGCGAGTGAAGCCGAGTTATGGCCGCCGAAGTGAGCATGTGTGCGTTGACGGCCCAATGGCAGCCGACCGGCCCATTATGCTGGTTGATGTATGCGTGCGTGCGTACAAAGCGCCGGCACATTGCCGGCACATCATGAGTGCTTCACTTATCTGTTCGCGACGCTACGTCCATTTATTTTAAGGTCCTTGAGTATAACAGCCACAAATTGTAATCAAAAGTAGCAGATCGCACTGAGCATTTAAAACGCTCTATACAAAACGGTAGGAATTTATGACGTCATCTGTTCCATCGCTGTACTAGTACTAAGTCTGTATGAAAAAAACAGCATTTAGCCATTTTGAGCACGACAAAGCACATAGTTGTCATACATTTATTTTTCAGTGTTACTTAGGCATTCCGAAATTGACTTGAATTTTTCTTTAAGACGATAAAAAAAATATCGTTTTTTTTTTAATTTGTGGTCTCATAACTTTATATTTTATATTTTTTGTTTATTTCTTTTGTGTTATGATAATTTAGTATTTTCCAATCCGTGTGACGATATTATGTTGTAAAATTCAACATTAGTCAACATTCCAATTGTGTACAGGTTCGCTCCTGGATCCACGCAACTGCACGACAATAGAACTACATTTTATGGTTACAATTTTGCACACAAATAGTCTACTTTAGACTACCCAGTACCCATATTAAGTTAAATTGATCTTTTGATATAAAAACGTTAAAACCCTTTTTTTAGGCCAGACTTTACGACGATTCCAAATATCTAAAAAGGATGTCGGTCTCAGAACACGCGTGGAATATTGAAATAAATGAGCAAGAAAATAAATAAGCCCTCAGTATCATTCTACGCAGCACTCAAGTGTTTTGCCGAACTTCTGAAGCGCCCTCCCCCTCCTCGGCCCTCAGAGCCGCGGCAAATATTATTCAAACAAAATATGTCCAAAAGTTTCTCTTTTAAAAAGTACCTTGTTAACGAGTCGATAAACAATCCAATAAATTATACAAAATAGGCCAAGCACAATGAAATTTGCCGAGTTTTTGCGGTATCTTCATTGAATTACATTGTTTTATTGTTGGCATTTGACTATTATTTTTGTTGCCGTTGGAAAAGTCTTGTAAAGATTATTTACAGGTCGTTTCACAAGAGCTGGCACGAATGGATTGAACGAAAATAATGTCACTTGTTGCTGTTGAGTGACGTTCTTAAATGGGAGGATCCAAATATTTTGCAAACAAGTCCATAACACACAGTGTGTAAGTCTAATACGGGCGAATCTCTTAACGGTGGTTAGCATAGGACAAAGTGAAGGTAATTAGATAACATTTACTTAAAGTTGCAACGATAATTTTGTCCATACAAAATAATTCAGCTCGCAATGTAATGCAAACACACTCACGTTAAACGCTCGTTGACAGTTACGTTGACATTTCGGTGCCACCGTACCGCAACCATGTTTACAGTACATTGCTGCTGAGAAATTAAAAAAAAATTAATTATGGGGTCGTAATGAACTACAACTTAAAAAAACCTTTTACTTCATGATTACACTAATGAATACTATGTCCGATTTAATTTATCGCCCGTATTAGACTTACACGCTGTATAATCTGCACATTATTAAGACTAAGCAGAGATCATAGAAAATCAAAATTTAAATAAGGCTATGCTGTCGAACAACAAGCGAAATCGCGGTCAGTGTCCAGTCTCGGAAACGTTCTCCGTTTTGCACTGTATGGACTAAGGACCTTAAAATATAAAGCCGGACGTAGCCTCGCCAACAGATAACTGAAGCACCAGTGAGCCGGTCGCTTTGTACTTACGAACCGCACGCACACATCAATAAGCGTGGTAGCCTACTACAAGCAGCACGCACACATTGACCTGACCAACCAGCGTTAAGCGACCGGCCCACTAGAGGTGCTTCAGTAATCTGTTAGCGAGGCTACATCCGGCTGTTTATTTTAAGGTCCTAAAAGGGAGGACGTTTTCGAGAACATTTCCTATACAAAACAGGCACAACTCTACCTGTAACAGTCGGCAGATTCCATAGAGGTCAGATTCCGATTTCGTTGGGTGTCATCTATGTCTGATTCCGATATTGACAGGTTCCTAATAGGTCAAATTGCGCCTAGTAGGTTAGATTGTAGACCTACTCGGAATCTAACGTATTTGAAATCTGACCTACTAGAAAACTAACCAAATTAGAATCTGAACTACCATTAACCTAACGAAGTCGGCATCTGACCTACTAGGAATCAGACGAAAACGGAATCTGACATATTAGTGGGCATTTCTCCAGAAATATGTCTGCGGTTACCTCATTCATCTGGCCCTTTTTCATACTAAATGTATGGAGACAGATGAATGAGTCGCAGACATATTTCTGGAGAAATGCCCTAGTAATGAATCAAAATCGGAATCAGACATAGATGGCACCTGACGAAATTGGAATCTGACCTCCATGTCACCTGACGAAATTAGAATCTGACCTACACTGTCGAAAGCGAATCGAAATGGAGCGGAAACTTTTCGACCTGCGCCCACGAATAAACCAATATAACAATCCTTGCCATCACGTGCTTGTTAAAACTTTCCAACCCGTCAGTTTCCAAAAGCCAGACTGAATTTAACGAAACAAGAATGTGCAATTATTCAACTGTCAAATTAATTGAGCTACTGAAAACTGTGTATATTTCCATCTGTCACTCTGTTATTACTTATTGTATAAGCGCTTGGGGCTGCGAAAAAATTCATACTTGTACTGGAGAGAGCACAAAGAGCGGTACTCAAAGTAATAGGCTACTTGACCCCTTTTTAAAGTTTGTCTTATATTATTAATTATTATCTGATTAGCGGAAAAAAATATTACCCTATTTTTTACGACCTAGAAAACCGCAAAATTATAATTTTAAATTTAAACTTTCGTAACCGCGCGAAGACGATGCTACCTATGTTAATCTTTAGATTATCTGTGGTGTGACGTCATTCAAGCCGAAAACTAGCATTTGACATTTATCCAGCGTTCATGGGGAATGCTAATAGTAATCAATCAATCAAAACGAAACGATTACGATCACAACTCAAAAAACCACCAAGTCAATGTCACAGCAAAGCAAAGCTACATGGCGAGTTTCACGCGTATAAGGTTCGACATGAAGTTAGATAACGGTCCTATTACGTCACATCATGCCCGATACCGTTTTCATAGCTATGAAAACGGTATCGGGTTTAATTGAAAATTTGTCTTATTTTTTTTATTTTGAGCTCAAAATAAAAAAAATAAGACAAATTTTCAATTAAAAATATGTAGCCATCAAACACTTTTAATAAACCATAATCGAAAAATATTGATTTCTTAAATAAATACTACAGAAAATAATCATTTATTGCACCAAATTTGATATGAGTAGTAGCCTCTTCTCAAGGAACGTCGTCGTTTTCCAATTCCTATTGCAGGGACCATTCCGTGCAATATTGTATACTTGCATGAAATGTAACATGGATGAATAAATGTCTTATGTCTTAATTACTGGGTCCTTTATAAAAGTGGAAGGATAATCACCTTTTTAACTACTGTTAAGAAAAGCAGCCACTGGACTGTGACATCGACGCGGCTAAACTTCTTTTATAAGTCTAGATCGTAAATAATTAAAACAACATTTTTAATGTTAAAGTTACCAACTTCAAAGGGGTCTAAATATTCAATTAACAATGCAAGATTTACTATATACTAACTAACAGATTACAGACCTAGTCGGCGATGGCGAGACGACGTGGACTATGTATCTAGTGCTTTTCTTAAATATGCCATCGAATAAATTCTCCAAAAAAATCTAACTTTTTTTTTTAGAAACACTAAAAGCAAAATAGACAAAAAATTGAGTTACAGAATGAAAAATACCTTTCCAAAAGCTGTTTCAGTACATATTCATATTCATTTATTGCTTTATGTTGTAGAGATACAGGTCTTAAAAATATTTACATGCTTCCAACATAAACCCTGCAAGGGCATTGCAATATACTTAAACCTAGATATTTTTACCGTGAATATTTAGAATGCAAAATTAATTACAAAAACCGTGGAGGAACATTTAATACTTCTCAAATAAAGAATCCTCCCTCCGCGGGTAAATAATAGCCAAGTCGGTGGGAATCGAGTTCTGTGGACGGACACCCCCCGGTAGTACCGGGCCGGTACTGACTTGGTTTAAAATTACAACTCGAAACTTTTTTGTTGTAAAAGAACTGCGTTGCGAGATTTGCATCTTCTTGCATGTAATGTTCTTAATGGGAGTATTTAAGAAAAAATATACATATACCCAAAGTAAATTATATTACCTAGTACGTAATTTACTATGGACATATTCTTTTCACAAAACTACACAGTGTTGTTGTCAACGTTTTTTATGGTCGGAATACCGTAAATCAGGGTTAAAAAAATACCTAAAAATCGCTGCAACAGTAAAACTGCCAACTATTGCATAGGCAACCCTATGACGTTGTGCCTGCTTTCAAATTACCTATCTTTAAGTTAAGTATAAAGGGTAAGGATAAGTCTAAGAAAAAAATCTGCGCCAGTTCACTCTTAAGTTAAGAGGAGGCAACCCTAGCCAACCCTATTGTGCCCAATTTTACCTCATATTGCGTATGCGTTTCTCTTTCCTTAATGTACGCAAATTTTAGTTGACTGGTAGAGAATGCCTAACGGCATTTAATCTGCCATTTGTGCTTTGCATTATGCAGTAAAATCTACTTAAATATAAATAAATAAAAAATCGAGAAAAACGATAACCGATAAGGGAATGTCGTCATTGGTCTCTTCGACTATCTGGAAGGTCGCAGCCACGTTACGCTAGCCTCGCTTGTCTTCAAAGAGAATCATGAAGTCACGGACTAGAACTATCTCAATTAGAATCTCAAACGGACTTAGATCCCTGTGGACTGCATTAATGTCACTTTTGATTTGCACGGGGATCGCCCGGCGCGTTCAGAGTGCTTGCTGTTATGCATTCATCAGCATTGCAATCTAGAACTTAGTGGTCATGATTGCAAATAAAACTTTAGGCCGCTGGGACTGTTTATTTTGCTATGAGTGTACCGACTGTTTGATTTGATAACCCTGCACAATATGAAATTCATGATTGGTATATAGTCGGCGTTAAATAGTCTGCAGCATCCAAAAAGTTATATACAGGTTGGAATGAAACGAGGGACTTTCCTGAAAATATAGTGTCATATATTTGATGTAGAATCGACCTGCAATAGGTAAATTCATTACCTGAATTAAGGTCACTACCCGAAGCGCCAAAAAAAAGGAGAGAAAAGAATATAAGACATGTAAAAGAGCCCTTGAGGGCCTACTTGCAGAAATAAATAATTTTATTTTTTATTTTATTTTTAAATGCTTGAATAAAAACAAAACTACCTATCAAAATAGTATTAATGTTTCGCCGCCGCTACCACCGTATCTTACTATACGTGCTCCCGCCCGTGCCCGCGTATGACTTCTAAATAGGGTTGAAACACGCAGTTTACGGTATGAAATTTTAACAAGCTATAACTTGAAAACGGTGATAGATATTAACATAGTCTATTTGGAGAAAATAATTTACTTAGGCTAAACAATGCTACATTTGCAGAAAAGTCCTTCGTTCCATTCCACCCGGTATAGGGTGTCCCAAGACTATGCAACATGAAGCGAAAGAAACTCAAATATTGTAGATAGGATATTTAGCTGAAATAAGACTTATAATGCAGGTACTTAATTGAAACCACCACGGAAAGTTTAAGACGTATATTGGGTAAAAGAATCTGGGCACAGTAAACGTTAACACAACAGTACGGCAAGCGTTAGCTAAATGTCGCGTTGCTAAAACTAACTAATGCAAAAAATGTATATAAAGCAACACGGGAGCTATGATTTAAAGCAAACAGTAACACGTACGTAACGGAAACTATTAAGTTAACAATAAACAAAGGCAATAACAAGCGTAAGAGAATTAGTGCGACAAGGTTCTAACTAAAGTTTTAATAAAAACATAAGCGGCAAAGTATAAATTAAAGCAAGTGCAATAAGCGAGTAAACAATAACAAAGCAGTGAGATCTATATAGATTTTTAACAATAAACTAAGTGCAAACTTAACTATAAACACTAAATAACAAGCATAGCAATAAAGCACTACCTACACGTACAAAAATAATGTGACGCGGGCGAAACACTGTGCACTTTTGATATCCCGTATTACGGAAGTATCGTTATCGCGCAACAGTACCCTAAGTACAAGAAGTGTACTTCCTAACAAAATATTTGCGTTACGACTGAACGATACGTTCCGTGCTACGGAAGCAATACCGGGCGGTCGCGACGCTTGCGTTCGACAAGGCAGTTATCGTCCCAAGTCACTGGGAGCGGCAACGGCGCGAGGCAAACTGACCGGGCGCTGGCCGCGCAGGGTTTATATATGCCTCAGGGGGCTGCGCGGGCGCGCGGTGTTGGTGGCTTACGTACTTCACTAGCGCGTTAACTCGGGCGTATTATACCTTAGCGCGGTGGTTTCAATTATGTCGTACTATAATCTCCCCCTCTGGCTCCGAAGACGTCTCGGCGAGGAAGCCAGATTGGTTTGTTTACGGGGTGGACGACCACGCGGACGTGAAGTACGGGACGGCTCTGGTGTAACCTTCTTGGGTGGACGACCTCTTTTGCGGATAGGCATGGCAGGTGGCGGTAACGGACTATCATTGTCACATTGATATGGGCGTAATGCAGAGGCGTGATACAATCCGATGCTACGATCCGGTTGGCCAGGGTCTGCAATGTGGAAGGAGCTCGGTCCATGGTTACTGACAATTACGTATGGGCCATCACGTCGAGGTGCAAATTTAGCACTGAAACCTTGAGTGGTTTTACTAACAGCATGTGTTTCTACCATTACTCGGTCTCCAGGTTTATAATTGGGACAGTGTCTTCTATTCTTGTCCACGTATTCTTTTCTCTTCTCCTCTTTCATTTCTTGTATTTCTCGTACCTTCTTTAATGTATCTGCTAACATTATTAGCTGTGGTGTAATCTCGGGAATGAAATTTTCTGACAGGATTATTTCTCTCAGATCATGCGCGTTGTCATCAGGAGTCCTTAATTCACGACCGAATGTCAAGTAGGCGGGTGTATAACCAATAGTTGAGCCTACCGCTGTGTTCATCGCGAAACGAATACTAGGAAGCTGCTCGGACCAGATACGATGATTATCACCAACTAGTATTGCGAGTTGTGTCTTGAGATCTCTGTTTTTCCGCTCCACGGGGTTCGTCTCTGGATGGTACACGGGTGTAAATGCATGCTTGATCTTGAGGACATACGTGACTTGTTGCATTACAGCACTAACAAACTGAGTACCGTTGTCGCTGATCATCCGTCTTGGCATTCCGTATCGTAAAAAGATCTCATTTATGAGAGTCATAGCACAGTTTTCAGCAGTTGCGCTTTCCAACCCGAATAATTCAATCCATCGAGAGGTCAGGTCTTCTATAATCAAGATCCATGACTTTCCATCTGATGAAGTCGGTAACGGGCCAAACAAATCAAAAGCAATGACTTCAAATCTCTTGTTCATCGCTGAAGTTTGGAGTAATCCAGCGGGTTTCATATTTGAAGGCTTGTATCTCTGGCACAGTAGACAATTGCGGACGTAATTCTCAATGTCCTTCCTCATGCCTTTCCAAAAGTATCTCTTGCTGATACGATTTAAAGTCTTCTCTGCTCCATAATGTCCAGCAGTGGGCTCATCGTGATAGACAGAGATAACATCATTCTGTTCCTGCTTGGGAACTACGAGCTGACAATCTTCAGTGTCGCTATCAGGATTATATCTGTACAATAAACCATTATTCATCATATATCCTTTAAAAGTCCAATATCTTGCGTCTTCTTCTGAATTTCCTTCTAATGCTTTGACGATCTTTACTATATCTTCATCTTTCATCTGATTCTCTCTTATCTCTTTAGGACTCTTTGTCGGTAAGTCAACACTACAAACAGAAGTCAACACTACATAAGACAACACTACAAACACCACAGTTTTCTTTTGTTTCTGAGTCGCAGTTAGGTCGCGATAGTAGATCAGCAACCACATTTGTTCGACCAGGTATATACTTTATCGTCAAATCGAAAGGTTGTAGCTGTAAAGCCCATCTGGCTAGTCTACCTGTTGGGGACTTCAGCGTCATGAGCCACCTAAGAGCCTGATGATCTGTCATGATCGTGATCGACGTTCCTTCAATGTAACCACGAAACTTATTTACTGCCCACACGACGGCCAAGGCCTCACGCTCTGTGGTTGAATAATTGCGTTCAGCCTGATTCAGAAGTCGACTTGCATATTCGACAGGGTGTTCTTTATCTCCCTCCCCCTGCACCAAAACTCCACCAATCGCGTAGTTACTAGCATCGGTCTTTATGATGTATGGTTTGCTATCATCAGCTTGTGCCAATACGGGAGCTGTAACTAGGAGATTTCGCAGGGTCTCAAACGCGGTCTGCTGTTCGCTTTTCCAAGACCATTCAGCGTTTTTCTTTGTCAGGCGTGTCAAAGGTTCAGCAACACTAGCGAAATTAGGTACGAATCGTCGATACCAAGAGCACGTTTGTACAAATGACAGTAAATGCTTGAGATTCGAAGGAGCTGGCATATTCACAATTGAGCTGATCTTCTCTGGATCTAGTTCTAGCCCATCAGCTGTGATATAGTGTCCAAGATATTTGATCCTTGCACAACAGAATTTGCATTTTTCTTTGTTCGCAGTCAGGTTATACTCTTTGAGTCGTGCGAAAACATCCTGCAAATCTTTTAAATGTTCTTCGAATGAAACAGACATTATAATGAGATCGTCAAGGTACGCCAATAGTTTTATATGGCTCAGGGAAATGCGGAAACCATCCATAAGACGTTGAAATGTGTCCGGTGCATTGCGAAGTCCAAAGGGCATTCTGTGGAACATATACATGCCAAATGACGTCACAAAGGCTGTTTTGACTTGGTCCTCTTCTCGGACTTTAATTTGCCAATAACCAGCACGGAGGTCTATGGTGGACATGAAAGGTGTGCGTTTAGCATTGTGTAGCAAATCATCGATGCGAGGCAAGGGATACACGTCAGGTGTAGTAATCGAATTGAGTTGCCTGTAATCGACGCAGACTCGTGTTCCTCCATCCTTCTTAGGAACCATTACAACAGGTGCGGACCATGGAGACATGCATGGCTTTATAATCCCTTCTTCGAGCATTTTGCTAACTTCCTCTTTCAATATCTCAGTTTTTGCTGGCGGTAAGCGATACGGCGGGACAGAGGTGGGACGATGATTCCCAGTGTCAATAATATGCTCTGTCTGTGTAGTTGGCTTTCCGTTCGGAATAAACACATCTTCGTGTTGACTTAAGAATTCGTTCAATCGCTGATTCTCCTCGTGGCTTAGAACACGGCCGTTAACGTCGATAGATGCGATGTCTGTGCTCGATTCAATCGATTCAAACAGATCGGTTTCTTCTACTGCTCTCACAGCATCATTATACAGAGCATCCATAATCGGAGAATATCCATCTAGATGTGTATAGCAGGGACGTTTCGGTGGAGTACGCAGCGGTATTAAAGGTCCATAAGCTTCCTCTTCAGACGGTAGCTGGCTAGCAATCATGCATTGCGCAGAGGTTGACGGGGCTTCATCAGCTAGTAGTGGCTCAAGCTGTCGCTTAACGGCCATTTTCGGGGATACAGTCAACCCAACAGTAAAAGCTGGTCCATATGGACGAGTTAGACTCATTTCAGTCATAGGAGTGCAACGCTTTGGAGTAATACATTTCTCTGGAGTTGATAACATGGGTGAAAGTAGCTCTGGTAACGAAACATCAGACACTACCTCGCCAATAATCGTTTCACCGATATCTTCCTGGATCAGGTCAAAAGCGCTGGAAGGCTCATCTAGAAAACGACATGTGAGCTGAGGAAGATTGATTACCATCATGGCATCTTGAATAAAACCTACTCCTAGCAAGGTTTTATTTTCTTTGGCTTCTGGCAACACTATAAATGACGTAGGTACGGTTTTACCATACACAACGACAGGTACGGTGACGGTACGGACATTCTGCATCTTCGCAATCCCGTCTGCAAAGGTAATGTACATCCTTTCTTCTTTGAATTTGTAGCCTGCTTCTAACAGGTCTTTGTATAGTTGGTACGAGGCAACACTAGACTTTGCGCACGTGTCAACATAGCCAATTGACTGTATAGTTCCAATGCTGATAGGAACAGTAGGGCGTAGTCGCTTGTCAGTAGTCGAGTTGATGGAGCAGAAACTAATTTCTTCCAGTTTTACTTTTTGCACATTACATTTCGGACATCGGCTTCGAACAACACCTGGTTCTCCACAACCATAGCACTTGAACTTCGGCTTTGCAGGATCTAGCGACGAGACTGAAGGCATCGCAGGTACTTCTGACATCTGAACTGGTTTCTCGTTTCTACTGGCGAGTTTCCTACAAACATCAGCCGTATGACCAGGTACTCTGCAGTAATTACAACGCAATCTCTGTTTTGTGCTGGGAACGTTTTCTTTCCTGTCCTTCTTCGTTGCTCTTTCACCTAAGCTTCGTTCTATGTGTCTGGCTTTCGCTGACAAATCCGTAAAATCTTTTATCGAGTCTCTTAATATCCTGTCCCTTATCTCAAATCGAATCTGCCCGAATATCAAGTCCATTTCTTGCTGTTCTGTATGACGAGGTAACGGCAATTGTGCTACAAGTGCACGTTTTCGTTGAATGAAAATCTCTGTTGGAGTATCATAATCCTGCTTCTCTTCGACGATCTGTTGGTAGATTTCATAGGCGGGTTTCTGTGGAGCATATGCGTGACGTAATCTATTTTCAAACTCCTCCCACGTGTCAATCTCATGCTTGACTCCTTGCCACCAGACCGCAGCATCATCTTGTAGAATCAATGGTAACCCTTCCAAAATGCTTTTATCGTCTAGCTCTTCTACTTGCTTGAATGTTGCGACACCGGATATAAATGCTTCAACCGCCGTGGAATGCCTTGTGCCACTAAATCTTGCAGGGCATTCGCTGAGTAGGGTTTTCTTCTTACCACCGCCAACTGCCTTTAAAAGCTCTTTGAATTGTGCTGTCGTTATGCCTAACATCTGAGAACTGCTACTTACAGGAGTACCGGTTACAGGTTTTTCTTGAGGCATCTCTACGGTTATCACCTTCCTGCTGTCCAATTCTTTAACCGTTCTAGGTCTTAGATTATACCGTCTGGCCCCACGTTGGGCGCCAAGTTATAATGCAGGTACTTAATTGAAACCACCACGGAAAGTTTAAGACGTATATTGGGTAAAAGAATCTGGGCACAGTAAACGTTAACACAACATTACGGCAAGCGTTAGCTAAATGTCGCGTTGCTAAAACTAACTAATGCAAAAAATGTATATAAAGCAACACGGGAGCTATGATTTAAAGCAAACAGTAACACGTACGTAACGGAAACTATTAAGTTAACAATAAACAAAGGCAATAACAAGCGTAAGAGAATTAGTGCGACAAGGTTCTAACTAAAGTTTTAATACAAACATAAGCGGCAAAGTATAAATTAAAGCAAGTGCAATAAGCGAGTAAACAATAACAAAGCAGTGAGATCTATATAGATTTTTAACAATAAACTAAGTGCAAACTTAACTATAAACACTAAATAACAAGCATAGCAATAAAGCACTACCTACACGTACAAAAATAATGTGACGCGGGCGAAACACTGTGCACTTTTGATATCCCGTATTACGGAAGTATCGTTATCGCGCAACAGTACCCTAAGTACAAGAAGTGTACTTCCTAACAAAATATTTGCGTTACGACTGAACGATACGTTCCGTGCTACGGAAGCAATACCGGGCGGTCGCGACGCTTGCGTTCGACAAGGCAGTTATCGTCCCAAGTCACTGGGAGCGGCAACGGCGCGAGGCAAACTGACCGGGCGCTGGCCGCGCAGGGTTTATATATGCCTCAGGGGGCTGCGCGGGCGCGCGGTGTTGGTGGCTTACGTACTTCACTAGCGCGTTAACTCGGGCGTATTATACCTTAGCGCGGTGGTTTCAATTATGTCGTACTATAGACTTTATTTTATTTAAAAAAATAATTGGAACTGCATTCATAACAGAAAAATGTGTAATAATTACCTTTTATTAACATTCCAGTTACTAAACTAGCCGCGATCTATGTCGATGTATGTGGACAACAGTTTTCCGACAGCAAAGTTAAGTTTGTCTCCCAATACAGTTTATCTTGAATTATTTACATACTAC
Source organism: Eudemis profundana (assembly GCA_947034925.1). NCBI lineage: Eukaryota > Metazoa > Arthropoda > Insecta > Lepidoptera > Tortricidae > Eudemis > Eudemis profundana. The sequence continues at coordinate 25,803,947 of OX344802.1, forward strand.
AAGTTTGTACTGAACGCACGGTAGCCGAGTCCGTCTCGCACTTGACCAGTTTTTATTTAAAGTAAGAAGAAGAAGATACATTTATTTTGCAATCAAAAACACCATTTTTGCATATAAACTAGGATACAAACTTAATCTATTCTTAAAATTAATGGCACGATGGTAACAAAAATGGAACCCACTCAGTAACTAACTAAGTAACTAGTGTACTCAGTAAGTAACTAGTGTTTGTTATTGAAAAGGTTCGTTTGAAGTCGGTTACTGTAAAAGAAATAATTTTGTATTATTCGAAATAGCCTTGATCTCCCAATTTCCTTTGGTTACAATTTAATTTCATCATACCGAACTGACGATCACCCGGGACCCGCCGGAATACCTACAGTGGCTCAAAGTTCCCTACACTAAACTCGAAACTGGAATTCAAGACCAAAAAAACTACGACAGATACGTCACTGTCAAATATGTCAAAGTCACTTATGTCATTGTCAAATAAAGTTTTCAGGTTTCGCCAACCTTTTTGTTATATGCTTCTTTGTACATATTGGCTGTTACAATTAATTAATTAGTATTTTTTCAAAAATGGTACTTTCAAACTTTATTTTCAATTCAACTAACATTGACCAAATTTTATTGTAAAGAACTTAAACACGATAAGGGTGCGTTGTTCAACTACAGAGTAATTAATTCGCTAACGACTGACAGACATAAGAAAACACGCTATAAACAAAATGGCGTCACTTTGCGTTCCGTTCCAAATAATGCAATTTTTTTTGCACAAGAATAGTTAATTTATGTGACTTTTATAGCTACAATTGAAGCGCAAACTAGTCCATTTTGTGTATTTTATATAACATATTACAACGAAATGAATATATAAAAAAAAGAACTATCTACATAAAAAACATGAACCTCGAAATCGATGGTCCACAATGGAAATTTTATCCCACCACGGAGAAAAAAAACATTCGAACACTCAAAGCAGACGTCAGATGTCGAATGAGAATGACAATGACAAATATATGGTGTCATGGCGGCCATAACAACCATAAAGCACGCTACACACCATTATTCTGCAATTAGTTAAATGTATGCAAAAATAGGTTATTAATTACTTATATTATGTAGTTAAAATTCTTGTACCAAATGTTATTAACACCTGAAGTGATACAAGCACAATACCAGCTTTGCAACCAAAAATTGCGGATGATTAAGTTTTTATTAAGGCCTCTTGTATTTATGTAAAAATAAGTTAATAAAATTACTTCTTTAAATTATGGAATTAAAATTACCAATAAATAAATTATCTCAGCGTGTGTTTTTAGAAAAAAGGGATATACTATTGTACGAACATTTTATTGCAGTGGCAACATTGTCGTAGTTTTTTTGGTCTTGAATTCCAGTTTCGAGTTTAAGTAATCGAGCCTGCTCCCCCCGGGATCACGGGAACTGCGGCGACCGGAACTCCCGTCCCGATTGACTGAATATTGATGGTTGCCCTCGCCGGGGCATGATAGCGGAATGCGAATTCCCGAAGCAGGAAGACATTTTAAGATCCTAATTAGCGTTGAAATTTTTCCAAAATGCTCGTTTTTTTGGTTTTTTTTTCGGAAAAAACAACAAAAATTTCTGTTGCAATTGTATTATATCGGGTGTTGCCTGTAACAGGAGCAAATAATTAAAACGTAGATTCTACTCATCAAACAATACAACTTTCGTTCAACAACTTTTTTGAAGCATACATAAAATTATGGACGGAAATCCAATATAATTTTCTGACTGTTATTGATGATTACGATGACATGGTTTATGGAGATGGACTGTCAGGGTTGTCTTGGACGGATAATTAATCAGATATAAAAAGTGAGGGAAAAGGCGGGAGAAATAATGGACCAGAAATGATAAATATTTTAGTCGGCAGCTTAGAGACAGACTGTGTCACATGCTATGCCCGTCATGAGACCCAATTTTAAGGTTTTATCGAGAAGCGTCCCTACAGTAAAATGCCACTGTACAATTCACTAACATATAAAAGATTGTGGAACTCTGTCAAAAACAGATGCTCATATCTTAAAATGTATTTATTTTTAAGTTCTAATAAAATAATTTAAACGGATTAGATCGCGTATATTACCTCATTTTACGTCCCGACGTTTCGAACCCTTTTTGACGTTCGTGTTCACCGGTAGACTGAAAAAAACATAATTAATGTTTGACAAAATTACCTTTCTACAAGCTACCCATTAAAAAAACTCCAAATTAAAATAAAGATGTTGCTTGCCAGATGGCTCTAATGTGTAAAGACGGTTCCACACATGCCGGAAGAGGTTAATACCGTAACCTTAGAAACTAGCAGCGCTTCAAAAAATGCAAACTAATAAGAAAGAAACGCTAATAAAACTTGCAGCCTTGGCTTTTACAAAAAAGAACATAATTTTAAACGACCGCTTTAGCTTAGTTGGTAGTGACCCTGCCTACAAAGCAAGAGGTCCTGGGTTTGAATCCCGGTAAGGGCATTTAATTGTGTGATGAGCACGAATATTTGTTTCTGAGTCATGGATGTTTTCTATGTATTTGTATCTATTAAATATATCGTCGTCTAGTATCCATAACACAAGCCTTATTGAGCTTACTATGGGGCTAAAAAAAAAAAAAAAAAATTCTTTATAAGAAAAAACCAACACCGTTCAGTGTTAAGCTAGGTTTTCCACTGCTGTGGCTTGCTTGTCCCATGATGAGATATAATACGGGATCCCAGTATGCAGGTGGTTGAAACAAATCATCTTCTCTATAGAAATTAGGTAACTTTTTGATTTCAATAGCCTGACGAAGTATCCTTGGTAAAAAGTGCTTCTGCCTAGCGAGGATACGTAGAAGTATCATCGAACTTGATTAAGTGGTTTGGTTGGTCGACGACATGCTCGCAGACTGCAGACCGGATACAGCGACGGTGTTCTAAACGGGACCCGGTTGTCTCGCCTAGAATTTAACCCTGTTACAGGGGGCAAAAACGGGACTCTTACTACTAGTGACAAGCTCACTTACCCCGTCGACAGCTGATGCAAACTTCTTCGGTCACGTAAATCACAGTCAGGTCAGTCACAGTCAGAGTCTCGTCAAGGTTCAGCTTTACGCTGACAAAGAAGGTGGTCCGGCGGCACCCCAGAGGCGACAAACTGCACCGGCCAAATTACCACAATGTGTGGATTCACTCGCGAATACAATTCTCACACTTTAATTATAGCCCCAATTGTTCGGACACACAAAATACACAAATAAACCCGTTCCACTCGCTTTCTGAGTCTCCAAGCTCCCGAAAGACAACGCCGAGTTGTCGAGCTACTCAAATCCGATAGCGAAGAGAGGTGTCAGAAAACCGCATTGCGTTCTTAGGTTATAATTTTTTGACATTGACAAATGTCATGTTGTGGGCGCGTTCCGATATTGCATCGGGACGTAACAAACACCCGCCTCGGACAGGCCTCGAAGCCGGTCCGCTATACTAATGGAAGTCGCGACAAGGTTGCTACCGCTCGCTTGAGAACCGAGTCCCCCACCATGACCTCGGCAAACCGGGGCGTCTGGTCTTTACCAGGAAACAAGTTAACAATGCGCCCCCGGCGCCAACGCAGTGGCGGTAGGTTCGCCTCCTTAACTAGCACTAAATCACCAACCTTGGGGGGACTGGTTTTGTCAGTCCACTTGAGGCGCTGCTGCAGGACATGCAAATATTCCAATGACCATCTGGCCCAAAAGTTCTGAGACATTTGTTGCAGCATTTGGTAGCGCGACAAACGAGAGCTCTTTACTTCCCTGAGGGGGTGCTCTGGCAACGCTGCAAGTGGCTGACCAATAAGGAAATTAAGGAAATGGCCTGGAGTCAACGCCTCCAAGTCATTTGGGTCGGAGCTGAGCGGACACAACGGACGGGAATTGAGCACCGCCTCAATTCTACAAAACAACGTCGCTAGCTCCTCAAAGGTCAAAATAGTTTGACCAACAACCTTGTACATATGTGCCTTGGCTTGTTTTACACAGGCCTCCCAGATTCCACCCCAGTGGGGGCAGCCTGGCGGATCAAACGTCCAGGTGATACCCCGACGGGAGAGGTCTGTTTCAATTTCAATCTTATTATCTAACAAAAATTTTACAACATCTTGTAAATATCGGTCGGCGCCCTTGTAGTTGGTGCCACAATCTGACCGGATCAGAGACGGAAGTCCCCTACGTGAGACAAACCTATCCAAAGCAGCAATAAAGGCCTCCGTCGAAAGATCACTAACAAGCTCAAGATGCGCGGCCTTGGTGGACAGACATACGAAAACGCACAGATACGCCTTTACCGTCTTCGCGTTGCGGAGTTGCGAAGTTTTCACCAAGAAGGGTCCGGCGAAGTCCGTTCCAACCCTGGAGTAGGGTCTAGCCTCAGTGACCCGGTCCGGTGGTAGGTCACCCATCTGAGGCTGCATCGTGGCTGCCTTGAGTCTGAAACAAGGCAAGCACCGAAACACGATGCCCCGCACGAGTCTTCGGCTGTTCAAGATCCAAAACTCCCGCTGTAGAATGCCCAGAAGCGCATTGCAGCTGGCATGGGAGTTCTTAAGGTGGCGATCGGTCACCAACAAGTCCACCAAGTGCCCCTTCTTGGGCAACAATATGGTGTGGCGCGCCGAATACGACAAATTCGCATTACGAAGCCGTCCTCCAACCCGGAGTACTCCTGACTCGTCCACAAACGGGTTGAGGCGAGCTATCGCCTTCTGCAATTTGGGTCGCCCTTTCCGTAAGGTCTTCAACACATCCCCAAAGTGTTCCTTCTGTACAACTCGAATCCAATGAAGTAGGGAGGTACTCCGCTCTTCACTGGTGAGAACACTACCGCGTGACCGGTTGTCAGGGTGGCGACAGTTGTGTAAGAATCGCTTGACCCAAGCTGTCACTCCAACAAGCTTGTCGAGGGAGCTATACCGTTCTAGCAACCAAGCGGTGTCTGGCGCTGGAGCTGTCTCGACAAGGTGGACCTTCAAACCAGAGGATGGGGTCCCAAGCACACAACTGGCAGGCCAGTGTGTCTCCCTTTCCAATAACCAATTTGGTTTCCACCACAGTGAGTGGGCAACAAGCTCAGGTGCTGAACAGCCCCTGGATGCCACGTCAGCTGGATTTAGTTCACCTGGCACGTGTCTCCAAACCAATGCAATCTCAGAGTTCTGGATCTGCGAGACACGGTTGGCCACGAAGACCTCCAAGCTATGGACTGACGACTTCAGCCAGCACAAAACAATCTGACTGTCCGTCCATGCGTAGGCACCCTCCGCAAGGTCCACGGTGTCCTTCAGGGTGGAGGCCACATAGTTCATCAGGCGCACAAGAAGAGCGGCACCCGCCAATTCCAACTTCGGAATTGTCCAACGCGTCCGAAGGGGGGCCACCTTGCTCTTCGCCATGACCAAGCGTACGTCGACCGCTCCGGCGGAGCTGACCGTTCTCAAGTAGACGGCAGCTGCAAATCCTCGCTCGGAGGCGTCGCAAAACCCGTGAAGGGTAGCCCTGCATTTGCCTGCAGGCAACAGCTTACGCGGCAGTTCGACCTGATTGATCTCCGTGAGCGTGGAGAAGTAGGTCTCCCAATCGCTCAGCAAGTCCCCGGAGAGCGGATCATCCCAGCCCAGTGGGACTATCCACAGGCGCTGCATAAACGCCTTGGCCGTGAAGATGACCGGTGCGATCCATCCGTTTGGATCGTACGTTCTGGCCACCGTAGACAGAACAAGCCGCTTTGTCCAGACCTTCGGGGAATCCAGTTCCACCCGATAGGTAAACACATCTTGGACCGGTCGATACTGCACGCCCAGGACCGATAACATGTGTGGGTTCTCGGCGTTTTCGAAGAGGTGCGGGTCTTGCTGGTGCTCCTCAGGGAGCCCGGCCAACAGTGCCGGTGAGTTGGACAACCATTTCCGCAACTCGTAGCCACCAGTCCGCAAGAGTTCAACCAACTCATCCCGTAGAACCAAAGCTTCTTCGACGCTATTTGCCCCGGTGCACACGTCATCAACAAACAGGTCCCGTTCCAAAATGGCGGACGCTCGAGGGAACCTCAGTCGCTCTCGGGCCGCCAATTCAATCAAAGTACGAATTGAGATGTACGGGCTGCTCTTCAGGCCGTACGTGTTCGTATTCAGCTCGTACACCAACATCGGTTCATCAGGGCTCTCGCGCCACAATATCAGCTGATACCGACGGTCTTCAGGATGGATCACAGTCTGCCGGAACATCATCCGGATGTCAGCGACGAACACTACCTGATGCTTCCTAAAGTTCGTTAGGATGTCCGTTATGTCCTTGTGCAGCTTCGGACCTGCATGCAAACACTGGTTCAAGGACACGCCCGTCGAGGTGGCCGCGGAGCCATCGAAGACCACCCGAATCTTGGAATCCGGGGACTTCAAGACGGCGTGGTGAGGCAGGAAGTAGTGTTCAACCGTACGCCAGTCCAGGTTAGACACCGACATATGTCCTAACCCCTCGTACTCCCTCATGAAGTCCACATACTTCTGCCGGAAGAGCGGGTCTCTTCTCATGCGGCGCTCCATCGAGACCAGCCGCTTCTCAGCCAATGCGCGAGAAGCACCCAAGGGTGGCCGATGAGTAAGCAAGGGAAGTCGAGTTATGAACCGACCAGAGCGGAGGCGGCCAGTGTTATTCTGGTAAAACAACTCGCACTCCTGTTGCTCCGGACTCATCCGCGGCGCGGTAGGCGGTTCTTCAATCTCCCAGAACCGTTGCACGGCTTCTGAGAGCGCAGTTCCAACCAAGCAGCTCTCCTCAGCAGGAGGTGGAGGAACCGCCAACACCTGACCCATCACAGCATGTCCAAACTTGGTGTCCAAGGCCACTAGGCCACCAGGCTGTAGGGTCCGTTTGCTGGTGAGCAAGACTCTCCCTAGGACGTCCGCACCCAGCAGCACGTCAATCCGGCTAGGGGTGTCGAAGCCAGCATCAGCCAAATCCAAACCAGCTGTCAAGTCGCGCACCTCCGGCGGCAGCCGCACTTGGGGGAGTCGCCCGACCACTTCATCCAGCACCAATGCGGAAGCTGTAATCCTCGCATGGGAAGTGGGACTCTGCCCAAACGTGAAAGTAACCTGTCCGGCCAGGTTTGACACTTCTACATTACCTACACCACGCACAGTGTCCGGGTGGGGTGTCATATCCAAGCCCAACCGTTGCACCAACCGACTGGATACCAAGCAGCCTTGTGCACCCGTGTCCAGGAGAGCACGTGCACAGACTGATCCTTCGCCAGGACCCCACACACAAATCAAGGCCGTGGGCAACAGCACGGTCTTGTGGGGGTTGGCGGTGGCGGGTGCATGGGCAGCGTACCCCTATTCGGGGTGCCGGGTGTTCTCCGGATCCGCTTGGTAGGGGCGCTCAAACTGAGCGAGTGGATCCCACGCCGCTTCATACGCCCGTCGCGTCGTGCGCGCTGTCTGCGGCACCTGGTACGCCCGGGGGCGGCCGTACACCGGCAGTCTCGCCTCTAGGCGGGGTCGCTCCGCAAGCGGTGGCGACATTCGCGGCGGCGCTATTCGCAGCGGCGACATTCGCGGCGGCGACAATCGCGGCGGCGACATTCGCGGCGGCGACATTCGCGGCGGCGACATTTGTCGCGGCGACAATCGCGGCGACATTCGCGGCGGCGACATTTGTCGCGGCGACAATCGCGGCGGCGACAATCGCGGCGCCTGCCGAGGAGGAGGCGGTCGCGGGCACCCGCCCGTAGGACCCCCCCGTGGGGGCGCGGGCGCGCGCGCAACCGCAGCGTAACTCTGGGGGAGGGGGGGGTACCACCCCGACGGCCCCTCGCCTCATTGGCCCTGTACCCCTGGTCAGCCCGATGCTGACTCCGAACAGGGGGGGAGCATGACCCCCGCGCAGGGGGTGGTTTTGAACCCCCACTACGGTTCATGCATAAAATTGGGTGGTGCTTCCCATCACACCAACTGCATGCTTGGCGGTGGGCACAATCCCTAGCAAAATGATTGCCCAAACAAACAAAGCACCACTGTCTCTGCTTTGCGATACCGCGGCGGCCCTCTACCCGCTGGTCCAGGAACTGCTTGCACGTGGGCACCCTATGGCCCGGGTTCCGGCAATATGCACAGGGGTCTGGGTCCGCCGTCGCCACATTGTAATGTCGGGGCCCTGGTGGGCGAGGTCCCGACTTGCCCCCATATCCCCTCGGAGAAGCAATCCTCAGCTGGGGCCGGGGTGCTCCAGATGGTCTCGGAGGGGAGGGCAAATCCGAAGTGTCTGCCCGTCGACACTCGGTTTCCAAAAATTCCACCAAATCGCTGTAAGCCGGTAGGTGCTGGGCACTGTCCCCACCATACCGTTGCTCGAACCGGGCCCGGACATCCTCCGGCAACCGGTTCAACAAAAAACTCAATAACATATATGACCACTTGTCCACGGGCAATTCCAATTTTTCCAGGCCCTTTGTCGCACTCAGGACCGGATTCAACATTTTTATCCGGATGTCGGAGACCTGTCCGATCCGAGGAATTGACCAAATCTTCCCCATGAGCGCGTCCGCTAGCCGTCGCACGTTCTCGTATCTACTCCTTAGTAACGTGCGGGCGGTTTCATAGTTGTCGTCGGTTACCGACAAATGCGCGACCAGGTCGCGTGGCTCACCGACCAAAGCAGACAACAACTGCGCCAACTTCAAAGATGCAGGAAGATCCGTCCGTGCATGTACCAGACTGTCAAATAAATCAATAAAACTGGTCCACTGGTCTAAGTCACCCCGGAACACAGGAATCTGGATGGCAGGTAAGCGAGCTGCCAATGCCGGGTTCAAATTCCCCACCGGTTTACCCTCGATGGGTACTGAAGCTGTCCGAGCCCGAAGTAGCTCAGTAGCCCGCTGTGTGATCTGATCCGCTAAATCCAGGCATTGGTCAAAATCAGCCTCTACTTGCCCACAGTCCGAGGCTTCCTGGTCGGCTCCCGCTAAAAATTTTCCAAATCGTGACTCCAAATCTGTGAGACGCTGGGGTACCTGTTCGTATCGCGACAACAGTGCATCTTCCCGGTCTTGTCTGCCAACCAAGGCAGACGCTGAGGCAAACCAACGCAACGTGGCCTGTATTACTGCTTTATCCGACATGTTTTAAACAATTTATTCAATAAACACAAACAAAACAAATTTATTTCCTGTGGAAATTCCTCAAATATAAACAAACCTGGTCACCCTACTTGTGGTACCAACTATAAGATTACTTACCAGACAAAACAATTTAATTATTCTTATTTTTATTTTGGGTGTCCACTATTGGATGTAATTTTAAATTCAAATTTACCACTCAATCAGTAAGCTATCAAAACTCAATTACAAGTTAGCTGATAAATAATGGGAAATTATAAGTCAAGCCGCAGATTTATTTCTTGGCCACGTGCTCAAACTTCTCATTTTATAACTAAGCAACGGGAAAATGAGATAGCCTCTAATAAATTAATTCGTCTCTTTTACAACGCCAACTAAATATTCTTTAGAAAGCGTCAAACAAAGATCAACAATTATCTTAACTTGCCTTCTTATTTATATATTGCCACCTAATTTACTAACTCAGCCATGGATTTTACATTTCATCACCATTTTACGTTTTACGGCTTCAACACAAAGTCCTCAAAAAAATATAATTCAAGCTTCCATTGACAACATCATTTATTATAACTTAGCATGTAAAATAATACATCATATTCTGTTATCGAGAAAATAGCCACTTCAAAATTTGGCGCGAGTGCGCGAGACGACAGTGACCGGCCATTTGCACCAATCAGAGAGCGCCATTCATGTACCGACGAGTTAGTCACAGGGTTGCCAGACGTACGAGGTTCCTTGTACAAATACGAGATTTGTGGTCTGCTGTACGAGGTACGAGGACACTATTAGGCTCGTACGAAATTGTACGAGGTTTTGGGTTAGGAAGCTTTTTTACCATTTCCACATACAAAATTTCGTTAGACTCTGTGCGGAAAGAGAATAGGATTTAGATTGGGGGGCGCTGTAATGCTTTTCTAGGTATTCCCTTGACTTGTCTAAATTTTTTTTGTCTAATTTCAGTTTGTCTAACAACTTTTACTATAATGAATTTTTTGTCTAAAGTCAATATGTATAAATTCATTTTTCATAATTATTGTTTTGTCGAAACTCGTTTTACCTAAATTATCATTTGCATAACTCTTGTTTTGTCGAATATTATTTTATCTAAAACTCACTTTGTCGATTCTTATTTTAACTAATCATTATATAGCCGAATATCATTTTAACTAAATTTTTTTTGTCTAAAATAAGCGTGTTTTGTATGGGTAATTTTTCTCTAAATTTGATAATTACCAAGATAAATGACGGATTGTAAAATGTAAAATTATCAATGATGGAATATTATGTATACGATATTAGCCTGCGAAAATCCGAATCTAGGGCTCTCGCTGGTTAGGACGCGTGCCGACACAGCGCGCCCTAGAGTGTTTTTATAAAGCCGGAGGCGTGGAGGGAGAGCAGCCCTCGCCCGCCATGACGAAGCGCGGGAACGAGTGAGGCGAGCGGCTGAGGCTGGTCGCCGAAGGCGACCAACAAGCCGAAGCTGCGGAGCCGAGCGAAGTGACCGTGCGCCGTCATGCAAGGGCGGAAGGGCTGCTGTTCCCGCAGCGCCGGAGATACGGAAAGTCACTATTGACATTAAAAACTTTTATGTTAACCTTTTTTGGAGACGGTTTAATTTTTTAAATTACTTTATGCCACACCTGGCAATAAAGTGACTTTTTCCGCACGCTGCGCGTACGGAAAAAGCCGCTTTCTGACCAAGTATAGACATAAAATGATGTACACAACACGGGAGGTACTAAAGAAAGCCCTTGATCGCATATTTACGTCCCTCGCTTGCAGCACGGGCCGCACACTTCTGCGATCTCGGCCTTTCTTTGTATTACTACCCTAGTTGTGTAATGGACTAATTTTATGTCTCTCCTCAACAGTTTCTAGGTAATATTAGTGGCCAAAATTTACTATTAGATGACAATTTTAGCTAAATTTTGACGATTAATTAATGTGGGTTGAGTTATATTTTAAGCGTACTGAGTTAAAAAATTAGAAGCTAATAGCATATCTTTTTTGATGGCATATATTAAGATTTTAGATGTCTACTGCTTGAATGCATGTTACAAGTTTAGATGCTAAAAAATAACCACCATGCTGAGTTGTATTTAGAGTGGCCTACATAGAAGATAAGTAGTGGCTAAGATAGTATAATTCAGACGCTCGGTAATTGTGGCTGACTTAGTAATTTAGATGGCAATGTAGATTTTTAGAGGCGAATAATGCTATTAAAAAGAAGTCTGTTTAATTAGCACCCATAAATAATTATGCTATTAAATTTACAATGAATTCCAATTAGTTTCAATTTTTACCCGAGAGATATATTTCCAATTCTCCAATATTTGTACAATATACACAACTAGACAATATGTTTAACCTATAGGCAACAAATAATCGTTCAAATATAGTCTGTTTGCTAGAATGCACTTAATTTAACTAATACTCTCCACACAAATTATTGGGTCTCGGGGCTAATCAATTTATTAGAAAAAATCACTTAACTAACAGGAATTTCGGTACAATTTCTAGCCGAATTACTTGTATATGCTAGGGAACCACTTTCAGACAATCAATAATCAATACAAGTGATCGAAATTGTAACCTTTGTTCCGTAATTCTAACCTCAAAAACGTACACGTGTTTCAACCAAGTGCCAAAAAATTACCAAAAAAATGCGATTTCTTTGCCGTGAATCGCAAAATCAAACCACGCTCTGCTACCAATTTGTTCTAAACGGGACCCGGTTGTCTCGCCTAGAATTTAACCCTGTTACAGGGGGCAAAAACGGGACTCTTACTACTAGTGACAAGCTCACTTACCCCGTCGACAGCTGATGCAAACTTCTTCGGTCACGTAAATCACAGTCAGGTCAGTCACAGTCAGAGTCTCGTCAAGGTTCAGCTTTACGCTGACAAAGAAGGTGGTCCGGCGGCACCCCAGAGGCGACAAACTGCACCGGCCAAATTACCACAATGTGTGGATTCACTCGCGAATACAATTCTCACACTTGAATTATAGCCCCAATTGTTCGGACACACAAAATACACAAATAAACCCGTTCCACTCGCTTTCTGAGTCTCCAAGCTCCCGAAAGACAACGCCGAGTTGTCGAGCTACTCAAATCCGATAGCGAAGAGAGGTGTCAGAAAACCGCATTGCGTTCTTAGGTTATAATTTTTTGACATTGACAAATGTCATGTTGTGGGCGCGTTCCGATATTGCATCGGGACGTAACAGACGGTGTTTGACTTCAGCTATGTGTTCCTTCATCCGAGTGGATATACTTCGTTTCGTCTGGCCTATGTATGAATGACCACACTGGCAATCAAGCTTGTATTCACCTGAACTTCACAGGTCTGAAGTATTGTGACACTTATTCAGCTGCTTAAAGTATGTCTTAATAGAAGCTCGCTTCAAAATGCGACCAATCTTGTCCGAGCTGCGGTATATCAAGATTGCTCGTACTCGTAGAGCGCGTAGAGCCAGTAGTCTCAAGCAAGATACCTCGTGCTAGTCAGAAACCACGTGTGAAGACTCCGACAATTGAGCGGAAATCTGCCATATTGCCTATTGTTGAAGGGGTTACAGGCAAAATAATTTCTTTGTTTTACTTACTGTCTTGGTCACATGTTTCTTAATTTGGACACCTTATAACCTACACGCAACCTTCAAACGAATTTACAGTTAGCTGATCATTTGTAAAAAAATAATATATTACAATGCTTTTCCGGACTTTAAAATTGTAATCCGAATCGTCAGAACACTCCTAAAATTAAACTCTCTTTACTTAAATCCCTTTACCAAAGCTTTCCGAAGTTTGGATTTCATTTCAATCTTTCACTTTACATCTTTGGGGATAAGCTATTCAATCAACGCCTTTAATTTTTAATCGAATCCTTTTCCGGATGTCTGACGAGGGATAAATCGGGAAGTTTCTGGATTCCAAGGAAGTTCAAATAGGTCGCGATATTGGTACAGGCAGCATAATTACTGCCCGAGGGTGTTGAAGCTGTTTGCTTTCATATACGGTAGGTTTAGTAGATTAGTAGTTATTAAATCCCTACTTAAGTACTTATAAGCCTATACAGGGTGTCCCTAAAACCAACTTTTATACGATCAGGGCTGATAGACCAGCTCATAAGAACCTAGATTAAGCAAATTTGACCTCAGTAAAAATCTCTTAGTTTTCGAGATATTGACGTTTTTGTAAAACTCGTGCTAAGTGATACCCTGACTCGGTGTTTTGAGTGTCATTGCTAAAATATCAAGTATTTTACAAATCTGTATTTTGCTATGTGTGGCCAAATAACTATGCTATTGAACGTATTTTCTATTTTTGCTAATTTATTCATGCTGTGGACACAGTACAATAACAAAAAAAAATTATTCGATTTTTTTCAAATTTCACCTCTGACTTCGAACTAGCGTGGTGAAAAAAAAATGTACCAACATAACCAGGCACTCAACGTAAAAAAATTGCGCATTTATTGTAGTTTCTAAAATGGTATAAAATTTACTAAACACTGTAATAATTTTTGAAATAATGATATTTTGTTACAAAATTAACTGTCTGCCGCCTTCATCTCATACGATCCGGTTGAACTAAGTTTGCACCTGGCGTGCTAGACATCACATACAAATTAGGTGCAAACTTCACGTAATCGTCAATATCTCGAAAACTAAGAAATTTTTATGAGGTCGATTTTACTCAGTCTCGTTTTTTATGAGCTGGTTTATCAGCCCTGTTCGCCATTTTGTAAAAGTCGCGAATTTTGATAGCCTGGATCAGTCTTTCGAATGTCATGACTTCAAATTTCAGTATTTTCTTAATCTGCTTTTTGTTAAACATTACTGAATAATTATGCTATCATACCTTTTCTGTTCGAAATTCAAATTCTGGTACGAAATTTAACCAATGGAATATTGTAGTATAACCTCCTTTTGAATTAAAATGCTATTATCTTAAAAACTACGGTGTCTAGTGTGTAAAATCTTACTATTTTAAACTACATTATTTTTTTTTATTTTAGCATGGTAAATTTGTTTTAAGTATTACGCGATTCAAATCCGAGGTCATATTTTGAATCACGTAAAATCTAATTTATTTTGATAAGGTATGATAGCATAATTATTAAGTAATGTTTAAAACAAAAAGCAGATTAAGAAAATACTGAAATTTGAAGTCATGACTTTCGAAAGACTGATCCAGGCTATCAAAATTCGCGACTTTTACAAAATGGCGAACAGGGCTGATAAACCAGCTCATAAAAAACGAGACTGAGTAAAATCGACCTCATAAAAATTTCTTAGTTTTCGAGATATTGACGATTACGTGAAGTTTGCACCTAATTTGTATGTGATGTCAAGCACGCCAGGTGCAAACTTAGTTCAACCGGATCGTATGAGATGAAGGCGGCAGACAGTTAATTTTGTAACAAAATATCATTATTTCAAAAATTATTACAGTGTTTAGTAAATTTTATACCATTTTAGAAACTACAATAAGTGCGCAATTTTTTTACGTTGAGTGCCTGGTTATGTTGGTACATTTTTTTTTCACCACGCTAGTTCGAAGTCAGAGGTGAAATTTGAAAAAAATCGAATAATTTTTTTTTGTTATTGTACTGTGTCCACAGCATGAATAAATTAGCAAAAATAGAAAATACGTTCAATAACATAGTTATTTGGCCACACATAGCAAAATACAGATTTGTAAAATACTTGATATTTTAGCAATGACACTCAAAACACGGAGTCAGGGTATCACTTAGCACAAGTTTTACAAAAACGTCAATATCTCGAAAACTAAGAGATTTTTACTGAGGTCAAATTTGCTTAATCTAGGTTCTTATGAGCTGGTCTATCAGCCCTGATCGTATAAAAGTTGGTTTTAGGGACACCCTGTATATATATGTCTTAATTGTAACTTAATGACTTACTTAAGATACTTCTGCAACTATTCCGAATAACCTTGGGACCTATTTGAATCTTAGTTCCGCATAGATTTCGAGAATAATATAATGATAACCATCTGAATTTTGTCAAATATCGGCGGTTTTTGGGAAGCAGGTATAAAATGCTATAAACTCATTTATCCGAGTTATTTGAAATTAAGATAAGAGAGAGCGAACGAAGATTATCCAGTGTAACTTATACAATGTTAAGTGATAGTTACGTCTAGATGGTCGGAAAAATTGAGTAATTTTTGCTTTAACTACAGATTAAAATAAACCTTGCCTTTCTTACTCCATACTTCTTTAGATAGTGATACAACATTCGAATATTTCTCGCCTAAATCACGTTAAACGATTCTGAATAATCGTATTCACGGAACTTTGAACACAAAAAACTACTTTTCTTCAGTCAAAACTATGGCGACATGCGTATTCTTCCATAAAATTTGCTATTCGATTCTGAACCTTGCTTCTTTGTGTTACGGTGCAAGGTAGTAACGGATGTGAGTAGGATTCGGGGAATGATTGACGATGGGTGGCATAACAACGAGTTTGCAATGCTCTTCGCGGCCATCAAAGTGAGCCGGAGTTGTTTGGGAGAGTAGGGATCCGTAGGCACTGGGGCTGGAGTGCTTTGTATACAGGATGTTACATTAAACGTAATACAAACTAGGCAATTCCGGCTCAGTTAACTACAGACACTAACAAAATAATGAAATTAAAATATCGTAGTGCGGTCACCCATCATGACATCACGCTTACCTGACCTGGTTTGTTTGTTATGACAAATAACTTAAATAATATGTCAGAATGCATTTAAATCCTTAAATTATTGGCCTACAAAAGCAAAAAGGTAAGTATTCACTACAAAATTAGATTCAAACTTATTTCTCTTAACTTAAGTAGAATAATCACCATGAGACCAAAAAAACATGAATAATTAAAACAGTGATATTAATTAATTAAACAGAAAAACTAAATGGCACTCGCCTGTGTACAGACCGAGAATCGAACCCGGTAACTCTGGATTTCCGGCCCAGTGACTCAACCATTCGTATCACCATTAACCATAACCATTGTATCTATATATGTAACATAAAGTGTGGTGTAAATTGCCCACATTAAAACCAATGAAGGGACAAAAAATGTTTCCTTCATATATAAAGTAATTAAGATGATTTAAAAACACGAGACCTAGCAGAGGGTTTTAGCATTAGGAAGATGAGTTCAAAAAACATGAGTTGTATTTTGTTCAATGTAACAACTTGTATCCGTAAGTTGTTGTTCGTGTCACAATACAAGGTTTTTTGTTGAAATATTTCACCCTCCTCAAGTCATGGGGTTTAAGTAGACAAATTGGGTTGGATTTGTTATGACCGATGTTGCAATTCATTTTGGTTCCCTATCTCTTTTAATAACCGTGATTTTTATACATTGAAAATAGCTACCAATTTTATGGGAAATGAGACTATACTTGTAAAACAACCTATGACAAATGAGAGAGCAGATGGGTGTTTTTCAAAATAAATGTCGAGAGGCTACTTTCTCAAAATATTGACTTCTGAAGTGTTCTAGCTCAGAATCGTTAATACTTTCGAACCTTATACGTGAAAAATCTGTCCCAAATATTTTTTTCCATTACGCCACCTTTTTGTACTTAAATTATGTTACTATGAAAGTGGCGTAGTGGAAAAACATTTTTCGATACAAAATTTTACCCGCATTTTTTACCTATAAGATTCGAAAGTACTAACGATTCTGAGCCAGAAAAACCTCAAAAGTCTATTTTCTGAGAAAGCAGCTACCCCGAGATTCATTTTGACAAAAGCCCAGATATATCATATGAGGAATCTTCAAAATTTGGCCAGAATTTACGCTTTTCCGTGTTGTTTTCGACGTTTCCTCCACTCACCATTCCCTGTTTGCCATCAAACGCGCGTTATGCAAACACAAAGAGCCCTTAATCTCCCCTCAAATAATTACGGTCCGGGTGACGTGTGATCTGGGACCATTGTCAATTCAGCTCTGTGATCTTTTGTAAGATAAATAAAACTTATATGTGGAGTAATTTTTTTTTATTTTTATTCATGCAAATGTTTAATATGCTACCTTAAATGCGAATTAAGCCATGGCTAAAAGTATTACATGCCTGTTTTTGTGAAATAACTATTTAATTAAATATTATTTTGTAATAATAAAAATATACAGGCGAAACTTAATAAGGCTCATAATAATAAATCAAGAAAATTTTCTTCAATATCAGCTCGAAGTATCTATTTAGATAAAAAAAAAACAAAAGTGACAAAAAATACGAAATATCCTTCCGAGCGTGCTTCCGCAAATTTTATTTATGCAAATGTAATTTAACAACAAATAAAATAAAAGCTTTGAAGGATTTTAATATTCTTATTAGAAAAACAGGAAATCTCGAGCAAATATTCGACTTTATAGGGCACGTGCGTTAATTTATCGCGATGAAGGACAATTAACGTCAGTGCAGCTACGATTTATTTGACATTGACACGTAGATATTGTCATAAACAAGGTGGATTAAGAAAGGTGGATTGACGAGATCATAGCTACAGCTGGCAAAAACTGGACGAAGAAAGCTGAAGACAGAGAGAACTGGTTAAAACTGGAGGAGGCCTTCACCCGAAGAGGGGTCCTTACTATCCATACATAATATAAAAAAATATATATATTTAAATTTTCTTTTGTTTATTTAACTGTTTTTTTTTAAACTAAATTTTACGATGTAATTAAGTAGTATTGTAAGGAATCAATAAAGGCTTTTAATTTTATTTTATTTTATTTTATTTTATATCTCTTTTATTGCTTAGTGCTGCCATCTATAGTTCGTGCACGTTCCCTATATACCACTAGATACAAAGTCGCTTCCCGCTGTCTGTCTGTCCCTATGTATGCTTAGATCTTTAAAACTACGCAACGGATTTTGCGTTTTTATTTAATAGATAGAGTGATTAAAGAGGAAAGTTTATATGTATAATAAATTCATTTACTATCAGCATTGCAGCCGTGCAAAGCCGGGCGGGTCGCTAGTAAAAATATAAAATACGCGGGTGCTCAACACTTTTGGCCAAGGATGTGAGGCCATCGGTAGCTATAGGCTGGACCCTCAGAAATATATCGAGATACCTATAAGGAATTAGTTCGCCAATTTGTATGAGAACCAAGTAACGTTTTTCGCTTGGCCTTTGACGCCAAAAGTGTAATTCAGTGATGGCAAACATAAATCCATTTCATTTCGTGGTATTTGAACAATTAATTATACCATTATTATCAGATTTTCAAATCTTATAATAACACTGACGGAAACTGAAGCTGACGGCGTGCAAAGTAGGTCACTGCCACTTCTTTTTAGCACGCGAGGTACGTACACTTTTTTCTTTTACCTCGATATCTTTTTGTGGTTAACCCGTGTAGAGTTTGGAGGACGACAAGTCTTTCACTTGATTGGTCCATCCTGTTGGTGAACGACCGCGCGGTCCGCGCTACTACTCGTAATTGGGTGAATGAACTTTTTTTTGTTTTATGAAAACATTGCCCTTTCTCTTTATTTGTAACTTGATTTAAATGGAACGAGATCTTACATCTAGAGATAAATTAAGGTAAAAATAAATAAAACTAGTTTTTTAAATAAATAGGATGACCCAGCGGACGAACCCTTATTTTCATACAAAAGTGACGGACAGCCATGTCCCCTGGGTCACTGCTTATAAACAAGTTATAATAAAACATATTTGCATTACGTAGCTTTTTATGTCTTTTAAATGAGCATACACTTTATTAAAAAAATATCCGAATAAAGATTTCCTTTCAGTTTTAGTCGGAAAAGGTGAAATTTTGTTGATAAAGAAAAGTTGATTCACCCAATTGTAGGAGGGTAGAAATTGGTAGGGTACGCGATAACTTGACACACTACCTACTCGACATACCCGACTACCCTTAACAGGGGTTGAGGGTAGGTCTTTTAGTTTTTATGGAGTGCACGGCACTGATACTGATGCAAAAGATCTCGTCTAGTAAGAGCATTTTAGGCTCTAAATTTTTTAGGAAAAAATGTTTGAGATAAAGAATGTATACTGTTTAATACAGGTGTCCTAATATTTTTATTCAGAATAAAAATAAATACCATAACAATTTTAAATTACAGGAAATACCTACCTATTTTTTATTCCATTTTCTAATGCAAATTATTTTTGCCACGAGCTCGAACGGTGTAAGAAGGGCCGTTACTAAGGAAAAAAACACGGCACAGCGATATACCGACAATGTTGTTTTGAGCCCAAGTGTGCAGAAGTGCTGTAGGAGACCACAATATGATTTTGACAATCATTTTTAAAGACAAAAGCTTTCAACAGTAAAGGTCTCGTGGAAACATTATCATAGAATCAAAATAAACTACATTAAAGATAGCTATCATCGGTCCTATCACTCAGTTGTTTGATCTAAACAGGTAATGAGTATTTATAAAAGTGTGATAGTTGCTTCGTGCTAGTCAAACTTTTATGAATCGGGGCTAGTATTTAGATTAAATTGCTCAGATCAATTTGTAATCAAATCGTCGTGAAAAGTGGTCAGCATAAAGGAGGTAAAAAGCGTATAAACCTTTTTATGTAAATCCCCGGGCAGGCGGAGCTTATGATTTCCCCATCGCCACATTCTTCGCTCGTTAATCTTGAAAACTAGCAATATTTTTCCTTTTTCCGACTAACTGAATCATAAACGCGATTACTGACGCTTTCAGAAAAACTATTTCAATTTCATTTCTGGTTTTAGCCTTCTGCTATTTACGTACGACTAGTATTTACCCCCGGTTTTGTCTGCGTTGCTACTGCTATTATCCCAGAGGAACTCTTTTACCGAGATATATAGAGTCCTGTGTTTCATTCAATCCAGGCCTTTGCCTACTTGTGTGCCAAACTTTATCTGTTATTTAGAAACAAACATCCAAATCTTCATAAACTTTTACATTTCTTATATTAGTAGGACAGGATAATAAGTTTAAAACTGTAATTCAAGTCATAAAAATTCTATCTGAAGTTATACGACTTGCCTCGAATTATGATCGCTATGACAGTTTGTTTTCTCCACTTGTATTCATAACATACTCGTAAAGAACAGCATTTATTCGTTTCATATTATTGTTCCTTAAATGTTACATTTCTACATCAATTTATGTGTTGTCGTTTCATAATAAAGGACCACGCTTCTACTCCATATGTAATTTCTGGTAACACACACTGGTCAAAGACTTGACAAGTTACGGGATTTTGAATGACGAGAAGATCATTTTTAGTTTCCCGAACGCTGCTCGCCCATGTTGGATTTATCGGCTTTGTCTATTCAGAACAGAATCAAATATGTATATGATTTTTAGTATAAACTACGTTTATGCCATGCTGCCTATGACGTTTGCCCTTTTTTTTGGCATAATTTTATTTGCACTCTTTACGCATAATTATTATTTTACAAATACCATTGACTTTTCAGAATAATTATTGTAGAAATCTAATATAACCTATTAAAAATGAGTTACGTAAAATATTTTCCAGTAAAGCTGGAGAAAAATTACGCGAAATAAAATTCGGACTAAGTATACTTTCGGACAAATAAAACTTATTATGCCACATAGAGGAAACCTGTCTATGAAAACAAGAACAATAAGAAAATTTACGGTTCAGTTGAAATGAGGTAGAAGTGAGTTGCGGAGTATTTTATTAATATATTTTAATAGTCTAAGGCGAGCTGTAGTACCAGGCAAAGGAACCAGACAACATATTGATCGGGACACTGTCTAAACTGACTAAATAAACTATGATGCATGTCTCGTAGTATGTGTAGTAAAGTGTGCTGCAGTGTGCACTGCAAGTGGCTGGATGTGGGAGCATGCTGCATCAACTTTGCATAATGGCTCGAGGAGCACTTAACATGTTTTGAGATGCAACCAGTTTTCCGAAGCAGCATAACCGAGTTACTGCATGATGCTAAAGTGTTTTTGAAGCTCACCAAATAATTTAATAAATATGTAGGGTTTGAATTTTACGGAACGGACTGGCGATTACTCCACTGACAAGAGCAAGTCTCTTAAATTTATGATGATGATGAATTTTACGACAAGACTTCCAACCATGGACCTAAAAATAAATAGCCGGAGCCTCGCCAACAGAGAACTGAAGCCATTTCTAGTAAGCCGGCTGCTTGTTCTTACGAGCCGCACGCACAGATCAACGAGTTTTTTCCTATTGCGAGCAGCACGCACATAGATAGTCAGCGGACTAGACACGCTTAAGTTCTTTGTTAGCGATGCTCCGTCCGGCTATTTATTTTAAGGGCCTTGATTCCAACATCGTTTTTAAATAATTTCGTTGATTTGGGATTTTTTAAAAAGGGTGTCATCAAAATATCTTCAAGACCGGCAACGCATTGGTGATGTAGCAAATGAGGCGGCGGTGACCACATTTCATCAGATGAACTGTCTACCTGTTTGCCAGTGTAATGCAATAAAAATAAAAAAAGTGAAAAGTTTCTGATTTCAAATAGCCATAATATAGGTACCAACTTAGCTTTTTAATGATTTCATTGAAGTATAAATGTATGTTAACGTAGAGATCGTGATATTTGTAAATCTATAATTATACATAAAACAAAGTCGGGTTAGTTAAACCATTTATAACTCGAGAACGGGTGGACCGATTTTTATGATCTTTCATTTTTTGGGTTTGTCTCTGCCCCGAATATCAGAATAATAATTAAAACATTAAAAATTCTAGTAGTATACACGTTGGGCCCGAGTAACCCGAAAAATCTTAACTATACCTAGATTTTAACAACTATTAGGAGTAAACAAAGTTATAAGATGTATAGTCGAAAAAGGGTTACTTTCCGAGATATTCATTATTTTTAAATGAAAACTCCCAAGTAAGAAGCCCTTGTAAATGTGACTAAGATACTTTTACTAATTTTTTTTAAATCTTTCAACTAAACAGCAATTAACCTTCACAGTATTTGATGGTAAGCGACTACGAGTCCAAAAAAAATACCTTTTGTTTCCACTTTAGCTTTTTTCCTTTTTGATATATTATCTTTTCCTTAAGTAAGGACATGTTTATTAGGAAGGGCTGAATTTACTGATTTATTTTGTTCCTTAAGACTATTAATGTAAAATGACAAAATTCGACCGATGTTGATATAACGTTATTTACTTGTAAATACCATTAGGAATACGTGGTCAAAATTTTTCGGGTTATTCGGGCCCACGGTGTATAAAACACAAAATTGTTAATGGTACGATAAAAATACTACTCCATGTTAACATGCGTGAAAGCTTGAGTCTGTTATTGGAAAATACTTTGGTAGACTAAGTAAGTCTAAATTACGTTATCTATAAAAAAAGCTTGTACGAAATACGCAGCTGAAATTAGTTTTACCAAATATAATAAATCATTAGGCCCAAAGTTAATATAAATGTTCAAAGTTTCGAGCATGAACACGCAGCAAGTAGTAGCAAAAACCAGTAATTCAGTTTAGCCTAAAGTTCAAACCAAGTCACTATAGCTTGGCAACTTCGTTGGTGACACTCAGCCGTGTGCTTTTTGGTCTGTGCAGCCGTAACTACTTACACAAGTTACCGCCAACACGAACGGGGGCCTCCGGAGGCTGCCTCAGTCGGTCACCGTTCGTGTTGGCGGTAACTTGTGTAACTAGTTACGGCTGCACAGACCAGAAAGCACGCAGCTGAGTGTCACCAACGAAGTTACCAAGCTATAGACACTTATCCTTTCGCTTTACTTCATATTGATTCGATACTAAATAAAGTTATGGTAATTTAGGCCAATACTAACATGGAAGGGAAGATAATATGAAAGCGAGGGATTGAGAGAGAGAGTGAGAAATGAGCGGGAAAGAGAGTGTTATCAACTTATTGAATTGAAAACATTTATTTCAGGTCCTTTAGACCCATATAAGATTTGGTCAGTTACAATTGTCTTAGAGCTATGTTAGTACGTATCATTATCATTCATCGTTTAGCATTAAAAAGACCTGAAAACTGAGAATTATAGAAAGCGCCGTTTTATATCAATATGAACAGACAAGAGACCATATTAAATTAAAAACGGATCACTCGTGTCGTAAATAACCGAAAACTTCCCGGTATGTTCCGAATGCATCCGGCATTCTTAATCGTGAGTAATCGCCAATGTTTAATTTATTAAGTGATCATTCTGCTAACCTCATCACAATGATGTAAAGTCGAATATACACTTCAATATTGACAGCTTTAATCGTTTTCACTCTTCCTTCCCAATATCCACCAAATTGGAGTGCGTATTAGATTCTAATTTCACAAGTATCGGTATCACAGAATAAGTAATAGTACTACGTATATCAGTCTCCCTCTCTCTAGCAAAACTGACGTTCGGGTTCTGACCACCGGACGGAACGCACCGGATCCGACCGTCTCTCTATCGCATAACACGTGAACTTTCTGATCGCTGGCTAAGCCCTTCCGTGGGGGCAGAAATTGGTACTAGTAGCCTCGCGGCGAAATCGCGGAGTGAGCCACTCCTGGCTTCAATGAACTTACAAACAAAGAAAGACTAAAAAACAAAGAAAGGCCGAGATCGCAAATGTTTGCGGCCCGAGCTGCAAGCGAAGGATGTAAATATGCGATCGAGGGCCACTTTCTGGCCAAGTGTAGACATAAAATTATGTACTCAACACGGGAGTTAATAAATAATGCTTTATTACCTCCCGTGTTGTGCATAATTTTATCTCTACACTGGGCCAGAAAGCGGTATTTCCGTACGCGCAGCGTGCGGAAAAAACCACTTTATGGCCAGGTGTGGCATAAAACTAATTACGCAATAAGTCTTAACGAACACTGTATTGTTTAATGTTTATTCTCCATCTATTCCTTTAACTAACCTACTTAGAAGCAAAGTTTAAAATGAAGTCCTAATTCCGAGTAAAACGTCATATAACGTAATGAAGTCATTAACAGCTTAACGGGCGAGTCCAACGCTGGCGAGTCCATTACGCCGTCACGTGGAGCGACTAGAAGCGGCGGGCACTTAGCACTATTGTCGTTCTAAGTTGACATTTTAAACCCCGCTCAGCTTATGACATTTGCAATGTAAGCCATTCTCCCTTTTATTAAAAAATATGCTGCTAGAATCTAATATAATTAACTAAATGTTTTGTAATATTGTTTTCGGTTTCCGCGATTATCACTCATAGTAATAAAACACGAACGCTGAAAAGGGTTACGAAACGTCGGGACTTAAAATGTAGTAATATACGCGATTTAATCCGTTTAAGTTGTTTTATTACTATAAATGTTTTGTTTTTATGAAAAAAATTGATGCTTTTAGTTACTATGTGATGATAAGTTAACGTTTACTAAAACGTTTAAGATGTGCGCGGGCGGTACCCAAATTATGGAATGTACTAGAATGACAGTAAAATTTCCGCTTACAATACCTATGATCTTATAGAACGACAGCGGCAAGCGTGCTGCGTGTTTGTGTTGACTTACACAGATGCGTTGCATTGTGTGGGTCAGAGTCAAACTCGAGTTTGAAATTACACTCTGTTTCGACGGTAGTGTCATCGTTGTTGTGCCCTACATGACATTAAAAAATTGCTCTGTAATAATGATATGGGTCTTGATCGCTAAGCACCGTACTATAGGCAAACGCGAATAAATACTACGTTAGCCGTACCGTCATATAGCGTGTTCACAGTTTACGGTAAGTGAACAGAGATTGGGTCTCCTCTCCTATTCATTTTACTCAAAAATAGGAAAGCAACATATGCTGGACTTAAAATGTAGTAATATACGCGATTTAATCCGTTTAAGTTGTTTTATTACAACATATGCTGGTTTAACAATAAGAAAACGGGTATAATATCAGACTAATGCGGTATTTATACAGGGTGTAATCGTTAAGTGTAGCCAGGCGATTATTCTGTAAATATAACAGATATTGGAAGACTTTAAACTGATGTCAAAATTACGTTACCCAATGCGTAAGATCACATTAATAACTTTTTTTAAATATACGTAGTAATTTTAAAAATATTAAGTTTAAACGCGCCCATACATTTAGTACGACGTTCTTTGAGCCTGTAAGTAGGGGCTGGATATTCCTTTATGTAGTGTAGGCGATGATAGCCGCTCTGCTGTTAAAATCACATTTATAATAAAGTTTTATCATGTACCTTTTCTCAATGTGGATATGGATAACATAAAACAATTCATGAATCATTTTATAATGGTGAAATTACTAGGCCTTACGAACAAATTTTTCAACGAACGTCGTACTAAATATATGGGAGCGTTTAAACTTAATATTATAAAAATTACTCCTTTATTTAAAAAAGTTATTGATGCGATTATACGCATTGGGTAACGGTAATATCAGTTTAAAGTCTTCCAATATCTCTTATATTTACAGAATAATCACCTGGCTACACTTAACGATTACACCCTGTATGCTCAGCCTGTGAGTAGTCACTACAAGGACGAGGGTACACATTGGCAAGTTTTACAACATTTTTCCACAGTCAATATGTGATATAACTGCAGATTTTTTGCATCTATTGTCATCATGCAGGCTGGTAACTAAGTACATACGTCACTTTACTAACGTTGCAACAATGAGGTGGTAAAATGACAGTTCAAGTAAAAAACGTAATAAGATCCTTGGAAATTCTAAGGGTTGGTCCCTTTTCAGATGCCAGAATAGTTCCATTCAAGTCAGCAATTAGGTCTATCCTTAATGAGTGGTAGACTCAGCAATGCCGTGGCTTTAATTGGACGACATAATGTTCCTCCCACATTGGCTGTTATAAATGTTATAAAACACGATGACATTCATTAACATTTCATAAAACTTATAGTATGGTATATAACATGTTCGATAATAAATGTTTTATAACGTTATATAACATTTATGATAGCCAATGTGGGAGCACCATAAAGATTGTATCATTACGATACCTATACTCGTCTCTTTTACTCCAATGTAATTGGCTATTTGACAACATTCTGCGTAATGGTATAGAAAGACCTCTCAATAATATTTCAGTCAAAAAACCACTTCAATATCATAAAAACTCACCGAAATACTGGAATGTTAAAATTACATTCTTAGAATTTCCCAAAAACGTGCCGAAACGCTTCATACTGAAGCCCATTGTAACGTGACGTCACGAGACATACCTTGTTTGGGGAAATCAAGAACTTTGTTTTGCAACCATGTTAAAACTTGCGTTTATCATTACGGTTCGATAAAAAAAGTTACCATATGGGTTATTATTAATAGTTTTAAATATTTTTTATATTTTCTAAATGGACTTTCCCACTCAACTTTGCAGGCTCATAAAAAAAGTTAAACGTTTGGGATCAAACTCAAAATTTAACATATTATGGATCTATATAATTTTTATAAATTTCAGTTACTGTCAAGTACCCAGTTCATTCCAAGGAATGAATATGAAATTATTCGAATTTCAGTCAGATTTGACTCTTTTCATGACATTGACCAAAATATGCACCATTAATAAACCTCGAGACTCTGGACACCCATAAACGGGGTGTTAGCTAACTCCATACCAAATTTTATTAAAATCGCTCCAGCCGTTTAGACGTAAAGAAGTAACAAACACACACACACTCACAAACTTTCCCCTTTATAATATTAGTATG
This sequence comes from Eudemis profundana, assembly GCA_947034925.1. Lineage (NCBI taxonomy): Eukaryota > Metazoa > Arthropoda > Insecta > Lepidoptera > Tortricidae > Eudemis > Eudemis profundana. The sequence goes on from OX344802.1 coordinate 25,830,801, forward strand.
ATGTGATTTTTCGGTTCAGTAACTTCGAAGATTATATTGGGGGAGGAATGGTATTTTTTTTACGTTTTTGGTCATAAATAAAAAAATACATCATTAACAAAAAAAATGGCTTTGGAATCTACAAAATAAGCCCAAAAGGATACCCCACTTGATAGGTGTACCGGATACTTAATAACATGTAAATATAAATAAGTTTAGTTATAAGCAAATAAATAATAATCATTTTCTATTTCTATTAGGTTTAGGTAAAATAATTGTATCAGCTAGCTTAGGTTTGTCCAATCATTTAATAACGTGTTTTTAACCCTTTACTATAGGTAGGAATCAGGCCTTCAGCCAAAAGTGCATATTGCACTCAAAGTGCATACTGCACTAAATGCACTATGCACAAACACTAATAGGCCCTAAGCCTACAAGTGCATACTGCACACATAAAGCTGAGTGCATCATGTACAAAGCTACAACAGGCCCTAAGCCTCAGATGCATGTGCAACAATGCACATGCACACCAGCAAGTACATGATGCACCAGCAAGTGCATAGTACATACCCAGGCCCTAAGCCAAGTACACAATGTACACCCACTAGCACACAATGTGCAACAATATGGGTCATCAGCCAAGTGCATACTGCACACACATGCACAAAGTGCATTCATGTAACCTAGATAAGTTTTCCCGCTTTTAATAAATAAACTATGGCAAAAATGGAGGGAAAACCGACCAATCAGAAACATCGGCCAATCACAGGCACGACCAATAGTAGGCCTCCCGTTTCTCCAACCACACTAACTGTGGACTACCGCGACAGCCGATTTACACCCACGCAATCGGCTAGCCGCCAGTTTGTATCCAGCCGTCGACGCCAAAGGTCGCCTTCCTCTCCATTTAGCCAGTATTGTAAAATCAGTGTTTCTTCTCATTTCCTACCACCCATTAGGTACCCTGCTATCGAAGGTGTGTGGTCGCTTACAGTCCCGTCCCGCACAATAGGGTTGGGCCCGCCCATAAACGATAACGCTTGGTCACCCTCCACGGAAAGCCACGTATTTCCACCAACATATGTTACAAGTTGACCACGTTGTCATTAGTTCCTCGAGACAGTCCTCGGACATCGATAAACGGCCACGCTTGGTCACACTGGACAGATAAGAACCTTCGACTCAGAATGACATATATGTGTAATGGTCCTACAGGGATTACATTTTAGATTGGCGTTGCGATGTTATGACTTGAGAATCTTGCGAGCTGGGGGCTGGGGGGACATTTACATTACATACACATACATTTTTGCTATTAAGAATATCTAAAGTAATACTCTATAGAAGATCGTAAAATATCTCTAAATTTTAAATAATTAAGGTGACATTCACCTCAAAAATTATATTTCAACAGACAAATTAAGCTTTTCTAGCAATAAACGAGGTTTTGAATAGGTAGCAAACTTCTTTTAAAGAGTATTTAGCAAACTGCTAAGCTCTATAATAATATGATGCTTTATCTATCTCTTGTGTTGGTTTTGTTAAAAATAAAAACCTCAACCAATTTTAAACGCATCTCTAATGCAGCGACTTGATATAGAAATGTCAGATCGATATCAGGACGATCGATACGGGATGTCTCCGAAAATCCCGATGACTACGTTGAATAGGAACCCAGTGAAGTGACTACGTCGCAAGCATCATTAGTTTACGTCTCGGGACAATGTTTGGACAAATGCCTGTGCTAGTGTAAATCTAGAGTTTCCAGACTGTTTGTCATTCAGGGACAATATTTGTCGTCTGCTGGTCGTTCATCACTAGGGTGGACTTGATATTGGTTTTAGCAAACCATAATAGAACGGCAAGAGTCGAGTCTCTTGTGTATAGCATAATTTTCGACGCCCGAATAATAATTTGCATAAGTATATAAAAAATAAATTAGTATTAACCTAGTTATTTTTAGATATTTCTTCTTTAATATTTTTCTTTTCAATTAAATCACTAAATATGAAATTATGTAAATTGATATGTGTAATTTATAGTTTATTTTATATTGTGAAATAAATAAATCTAATCTAAAGAAAAACACATTAGGGCCGATACAGACGGACTGCATGCCAGCTGCGATTTGTATGGGAACTGCATCACAACTGCACGCCGACTGCGCAGTTGTGATGCAGTTCCCATACAAATCGCAGCTGGCATGCAGTCCGTCTGTATCGGCCCTTACCGCAGTATAAAAGCCGTACTTTTTCTTCCGTTCCATCACCGACCGGCATTTGTCATACCGTGTCTGATAAGTTCATAGTACGGTCATGGTGATACGTTGTAGTAGGCAGAGATCTTATAACGTGCTTTACTTCGAAAATAACAGTCTCTTTTTTAAAAACATGCTGGTTTTTTGTAGTTAACTTGAATTCTCCCCAACATATTTCCATCAAGATGATTGATATCAAGCTTAAAAAATAAATTGGCATGCCGTCAAAGAAAGTTTCGGAGAGTATGATTTGGCCATGTCAAAGTTATTGAATAAGTAGCGCTCGAGTGAACTCCTCATTAAACTTCACAAAACTTTGCTCGATTTTAGTCAAGCCAATTTTGTCAAGTCGTAACTTTTTGAATAAGTTTGTTAACATGTTTGTTTATATGTATATGTCGCAGCCAACTGGTTTAGTTAGCCATTTGGTTAACTGCTGTAGCGAATAAAAAAAAAGAAAAAAGAAAAAGAAGAACGATTGTTACAAATTACAAGTGGAAGCAGAGGGGGGCCGGGGCGGCGGCCACCGGCGCTCTATGTACCCTTTCCTACTCGCTACAGACCTTGTTGTTCTGTAAATGCCGGGACAGGTATCGGTCGTGAGGCATTGGCCTTTTGTTTGAAGGACCGTCCTTTGGGGTTGATGTGTTTAGAGGAGAAAGCCAGAAAATACTGAGTAAAGTTACAATCTATTTATTATAGGGGTAGCGCGACATGGATGCGGTTTTGGTGCTGAAGGCACTTTAAATACTAAACTTAAAGTTAAACGCACTCCGCGCACTATTGGTGAATTTAACGTTATTCTAGGGGCCCCTTGCGAGAGAATTAATGTCTGCGCACTCACATAAGTATCGGTGACAGGGTGAAAACTCGCTGCGCAGCTCGGGGTGTGTCACGGGCGTCGCCGAACCGTAGGCTGGCGCGCTCGGTAAGCAAGAAGAGCGGCGGAGTCCTCGGCGCGGCTAGCCTAGTCGCGCGAGACTCACGCCGTCAGGGAAGAGCTCCGCAGCGATGGAGATGTGATGCTCCGGCTTTGTGCCAGCGGGAGGCGAGCCGGGTCGGCGTTGCGGTCTACGAGCGCGGGGCAGGCGCGAGGCAGGCGCTATGCCGCGAGGGGCACCGCACGGCGCCGATGGGGATCGCCTTCTCCTGGCGTTACTGGGGCCGTCTCCGATGAACCCCAGGCCTACTAGGAAGACTCTGTGCGAGCCCTCTGCCGCGCATTGTAGCGGCTTTGAAGAAGGGGCGTCGACGTGGTCTCCTTGGCTTTGTGTCAATGGCGCAACGCCGGTCTGTACGCGCAGCGCGACGCCGCTACGCGGCTGACACACCGGAACCGCTCCTCAGAATCCCGGGCCTACGGAGTAAGAGGCGAAGCTCCTACGGCTTCATCGCGTCGCACGGTGCCCCGGCGTCCTCGGCCACGCGGCGTGCGTGACCGGGCCGGGAGCGGTGTCCTGTTCCGGGCCGCGATCCGACGCGGGCCGGATGGTTAGCAAATCACGTACGACCGCACAACGCAATCGGCGGCACAGGCCGCCAACAGCCTAAACTCCAGACTCTCAGAAAAAATAACCTCCCAAGGCACGCGGTTCCGACTCGTCGCCTCAGAACCTGACAGGAAAAAGAACTTTTTTCCTCCTGTCACTCCACAGCGCGTTTTGTTCCAGGCGTGTTCGGGTCTACGGTTGAATACCGCTCGGCGCGACACAAAAATGACCTGTTATTCACATAAACCCAAGACATCACGAACGAACTAAACGCTATAAGTGTCAGTGCTTATCTATGGCACTGATAGACGTCAAAACTAATGTCACTTATGTCAGTCACCTATCATGGTAAATGTGTAATGTTTATTCCCGTACTTCGAGCGACAATTTAGGGATTTTAAGGTGTAACAATTAAGAAGTTCTATGCTAACGAGTAATGTGCACGATATCGACGGAATGTAATCAGCCGAACGAAAACTGCATCTTCTAGTAAGTTCCAGTCCCTTTAACAAAAGCAACATCAGATAATAACGTTGTTAGAGTGTGTGCAGAAAGAGAATAGGCGTGGTGAAAAACGGAACTAACCTAACCAGTATGGCCACAGAACAGCAAATACGGCACATACAGTAGAAAAGCATTACAGCGCCCCGCAATCTAAATCCTATTCTCTTTCCGCACAGACTCTAGTTGGTGATATATGTAGGTACCTAAATCATATGAGTGTTAATTTGATACCCAAAATGTTCATAACTCCTGTCAATTTCAATGTAACACGTAGCATCAATTCTGCATACGAGGGCTAAATTCGACGTTCGGCCGAAGTTTCTCGAAATTGGTCCGTCATCGGCCATTATACTCGTAATGGGCGCTGCAAGCAGCCAGCCGATTTCCGTGAGTTTGATCGGACTTGTATACTAACTGCTCGGACTAGTGTTGCCAAACGTTCCCATTTGAGAGACATCCGAGCCTCTGGTCACGTCCCAAGTTTTTGTATAGTAAGACAATGAAAATAATAATATAATAGGGATATAGTCGTGCTAGTCCGATGGTTGTATTACTTAGAAACCCACCGTGATACTCAAACATATTGTATTAAAAACGAATCACTCACGTTGTATGTATACAAAAGACGAGACATCCACTCGACACGTTTCGGGAGCATTCGGCATTCCCTTAATCATGATCATGTATTCTGGCCCGCACTCATAGACTCAGACAGACAGACCATAGACTTGAGTAGGTAGGTAAGTATATGGTTTTAGTTTCAACTCGATACCACCACGTGTTCCCGAGATAAAGGGTATCGACAGACGCACAACCAAGTTGTCTTATAAGGGTTCCGTTGTTTCCTTTTGAGGTGAAGTGATTAAATTTTTGATTAATGAGTGCTTAAATTTTTATACAAAGTTACCTATCTTTTCTGGTTGTAACTTCTTCTCACCAGAAGGTCATTTTCCAAAGCGCTAGTAGAATCAGACCTGTAAAACAGTCCTTGAGGCCTACTTACAATTCTTTTTTTTTTGTTTTTTAATAGTTTGAGTTGATTTGTAGTGGTATAAAGTGGATTAAGCTATTCCTATTTCAGCACCGTCATCCTGATTTCTATTAAATGCAGTGTCAATTTTTAGTTTACTAGACGTCACAGTAACAACACTAGTTAGGAGTACCTACCCTCACTACAGCAAGCGTCGGTGGGACATGATGGGAAATAGCTTTTTTATTGAGCTGGGAGTAAATTGAATTGCTTTTGGTTTTTTTTCTCTTGTCTTCAGTCTTAACGGCCTTGCAATGATTCACAATGAGCTATTTTCTCATCAGGAACCTTCGTTTTACTTTTTGTCGTATAAGAGGATACTTTCGGAGCTGTCGTTTTGATAGAACTGCTTTAAAAAGAACGGTACTACTCTGAAATGGCCCAATATAGTTAAAAAGTGATACTTTTACTTTTAAGACATTCTTTAAAGATACTTGCAATTGAAGTGGTAATGGGCAGGGCACATGGCTCGAAAAAAGGTTCTCGAGTGGAGACCACGTACTGGCAAGCGCAGCGTAAGACGGCTACCCGCAGGTGGTTAGATGACCTGGTTAGGGTTGCGAAGACTCGCTGGATGCGGGTCGCTTCTATCCGGCCCATGTGGAAATCTATCGAGGAGGCCTGAGTCCAGCAGTAGACGTCCTATGGCTGAAATAATGATTTATGGAGCATATTTTAAGCTTGAATTTCGAACTGGAATAAAGTATCGCTCAAAGTACCCACAAAGGCCAGAATATTAAACCAAGCCCTGGGATAAACATGGCTGCTCCGAGCAGTTCTACACAGAACGACGTAACCGACAAGCATTCTCTGATCACATACGCCGTTTTGCCCAAGTGTTGTCCTAGTTTAATATCGTTTGACCGTGAAGCTTGGTTTGAATCCCGCCGGAGCTAGTTTCATTTATATGCTTGCTCTAGTTTTTGTTGCTTGATTAAATAATATAGAGAATGGAAATTTTGCAGAAAGTATTCAGTGCCATAAACATATGCGAATCAAAAATTAGTGAATGTATTTAACCAACCTGTCGAATAATTCAGTCTCGATTGTGTACACTCGTAAATAAAGTAAATTTTTAAAACAAAAAATAAAAACCGTCTTCCAAAAACCTAAACTAAAAACCAAAAAATAATATGTTAATTACCCCAAAGAAATGGATAATCAACGATTCAAATATACATATACAGATATTTATACTTTTTAACCTGTTATTTTTGAAGTTGGTGCCTGCCACGTAAACCTGGCTGTGTTAAGCTCCTTAGCTGGCACCGACTTCAAAAATAACAGGTTAAAAAGTATAAATATCTGTATATGTATATATGAATCGTTGATTATCCATTTCTTTGGGGTAATTAACATATTATTTTTTGGTTTTTAGTTTAGGTTTTTGGAAGACGGTTTTTATTTTTTGTTTTAAAAATTTACTTTATTTTTAAATTTTTAGTGGCGCTGGAAAAATATTATTTTAACCAAATAGACTTAAGTCTATTTAGTTAAAAGAAAAAAAATCCAAATCGGTCTAGACGTTTTCAAGTAACCGAGGAACAAGCCTACATAAAAATTGCTCTTTGGTTTGAAGTCGGTTAAGACTGGGAACTTATTTCTAATAAGAAATGCACGAGAAAGTAAGAAAAATATCGAAATCGCATATGTGTGCCTATGATATTTGAAGAGTTCCCTCGATTTCTCCAAGATCCCATCATCAGATCCTGATTTGGTTGCAATGGGTTCATCTCGGAGGTATACCCTTTTAAACAAAAAAAGAATTTTCCGAATAGGTTCAGCCGTCTTCAAGTAATCGGGGAAGAAACCTAGATACAAATTTACTCTTTGTTTTGAAGTCGGTTAACACTAAAAACTTGTTGCTAATAAGAGATGGACGAGAAATTACGAAAAATACCGAAATCGCTATATGAGTGCCTATAATATTTGAAGAGTTCCCTCGATTTCTCCAAGATTCCATCATCAGATCCTGACTTGGTTACAATGGGACCACCTCGAAAGTCTACCCTTTCAAACAAAAAAGGAATTTTCCAAATCGGTCTAGCCGTCTTTAAGTAATCGGTGAACAAACACACAAAAAAAAAAAAAAAAATAAAATAAAAAAAAAAAACATACAGACGAATTGAGAACCGTCCTTCTTTTGGAAGTCGGTTAAAAAGAAGTATGCACGCTTTTATAAAAATAACATGGCAGGGTGCATGCATATTTGTCTCTTTGTTTAACTGTAGTCGTATGATAGTGTCACCCGCCGCCGCTATCGGCCAAACGTGAGCGTCCATAACGTAATCAGTATAAAACCAACGTAAAATATCCCTCGGGAACAGGGCTGCCACCGTCGCTTGTCACCACAATATTCAGAATCGAAGTTACGCGCAACTGGGCAACTTTCTGTCTGGTTCCACCGGATAGAAGACCAGCGCCGGCTCTACTGGCTCTAGAGTTGGCATTATGCTGAGATTTTTTTGTGGCAGCGAGATTTCTTTGTATTTTGGTCAGTCTTCGAGGAATAGGGATATTTAGGTATTTCTATTTAAAAAAAATATGTAAAAATAAAAATCGTTTAGTATCTTATTAATCGTTTATAGTATATTATTTATAAGTTTTAAAACCAATTTACGGCAATATTACTAAAAATAAATGGATAATTTATTTGTAAAACTCGGATTAAAATTGATAATTTTTTATCTGTCGCCAATTTATCGAAAACGGTCTGGATTGGCCCATAACGTCACTGGTCTGTAAACAGCATTCTATCAATTCTGTCATTCATTATCATTCTTGGTTCATTGGTGTCTTGTAATAATTATTTGTCTCAATCTGATCTGTAGGTGAAAATTTTAGTGCCCTGGCACTAAAATTTTCAAGTAACGTATTAAGTAAATAGGGTTTAGGGTTTCTAGGTTGAAGTAGTTGTAGTAGTAATACTCCAGATCAGAAGGTAAAAACATAATTTATTTACAAAAAAGCATGATTAATATATACAAATAATAGGGCACAATTAGTGAATAGCTATGCGAGAATAGGTTCCGGGGTGAGACGCGCGGGGGACGTGAACTCCGAAGTGCGCCGGCGTTGGTGGAACGCGGCTATGTTCGCGCCGCATTACGCATGCGCGAGTCGCCGCGTGATCGCCGAAATAAAATAGCGCGCACGGGCCCGGCTCAGCCTTTTCTGCTCCGGCCGTCGAGGTGTAACGTCGTGTCTCCGCTCTGCGCTGCGCCTCTTCTCGCGGACAAGGACATCGTGGACATCGTGTTGCTGCTGCTTGAAGACTTGAAGACACTGTGTTTCTTGCAACATCCAATAAGAAAAATGTTCTTATTAGAACAATCGGATGCCTTTGTGGGTGTCTGCGTTTCTTGGAAATACGACGATCAATCAATCACCTACAAGGGTAATCCGGGGTAGTTAACCATACGGGAGAGATGGACAGTGGAAAAAAATCGAAGTGCGAGTCGGATTCGCCCACCGATGGTTCCATACAAACACTCTAAATAAAGACTATTTAAAGATTTAATTACAAATGTATAGTTTTCAGAATTTTCCCTATACTTGTAGTATACACCGTGGGCCCTGTAACAATATCCAAAAATTAAAACGTAGATTCTACCCCTCAAACGATGTAACTTTTGTTCAAACGCTTTTAAAAATTATGTAGAATTAAGATTTTCTCATTTTCTTACTTATTAAATAATATTTTCAATGTATGGTAACATCAGTCTATTGACGTCGCTTGTCACGCTACAAACATAAAAAGAAATTGGATCGTGTTACAGGGCCCACGGTGTATAAGACAATATTACTTGCCAAATTTCATAGTTCTAAGTCCACGGAAAGTACCCTTTGAATTTTAGTTTCCTTGACAGTGCCGAAATTTACGTTTGTTGCGGCATAAACGGGCGTAGGTATCTTTTTTTCACGTTAATTTAGAAGCTTTATTTTTTACACCTTTAAGGAACCATAGACCTGAGTATAACTCGATACCTCCACGCGAAGTGATCTTATAAGGGTTCCGTTCTTTTCATTTCGAGGTACGGAACCCTAAAAAATAAATAATGATGAGCAAATGGCACTACTTTCAATTTGTTTGCTTCGTATATGAATGAGTCAAGGGCTCGTAAACTTACTACCCTTCTTGGTCTCATGTAAATTATCAACAAGAAAAAAAAATGGCGGTTCAAAAGTTTGCTATTGCAAACCGAAAATTGAGGCGGGGGCTTGTATCTCTTTACGCCAGTAAACCAAAAGCGGTCAATGCGTTTCTCTAGGGGACTTATTGGAATCTTCTTGGTTTCTTGAGCTTGCATTAGGAATCAGGCAGAAACGGCGGCAACGATCACTGCAGCTCGGTCGCACCAACAATGTATTCGCAGAGTTTTAGAGCTTATTTAAACTCACATAGTTTGTTATGCACAAAATCACAACCCCGGGGCGTAAAGTCAACACAAAAACACAAAACAATAATGAGGAAGCGGTTCTACAGACGCCGATGCAATATTTAGCCGCTTACTGTAGGAGTTTCGAGCGAAAAACTGATTTTTCTAAATATGGTGGCGCGCGGCGACAACTTCGCCCCCAGATGGCGCTGTCACGCTTAGGTTAGAGGCGTTTTAAAGAGTTGGCTCAAACAGTATAAACATTTTATTATGATAAACCTTTGTTTTAACAAAGCAAACCTGATTGGAAGAAGTTTCATTTGTTATTATCATTTATTTTTTTCAAAATTGGCAATCTCTCCCTACGGCCAACTACCCCGGAATAACCCAAATGCAGAGAAACAACACCTATAGGTGTTGATGTATACACAATAACAGAACCTACTAATACTATTGAGTATTAATACTCAATCAATTTATTTTCTATTTTTTATTGGTCTTGTTTGGACGCATAGAGATTACATTTCTATAAATGTAGTTTTTAAGTTAATGTAATGTATTAATGAAATCTCATGTATATTAAATGATGAATAACCACATTTTTACTAAAAAAAACCCGACCGCGGTGCACTTTGAAACTGCATAGAATCCGCCATTTTGTTTATTTTAACGAACTTCATACCCAGTGACACTCGCACCATCAAGACGAATCTAATGATGTATCATTTATCAAAATCGGATGTGCCGTTGAGTAGTTACGAGCGGACACAGGATCGGACATACATACATACATACATTCAAACACATAACCCTCCTTTGGGCTTCGCCGCAGTCGGGTAAAAAGAGAAACTGGCGAGTTTCTACCGGCGCTTCTTCTCACCAGAAGGTCATTACCCGAAGCGCCAAAAGAAAAGAAGAGAAAATAATATAAGGCATGTAAAAGAGCCCTTGAGGGCCTGCTTGCAGAAATAAATTATTTTATTTTTTTATTTTACTTATTATATGAATGAACCCCAATAAAAATTCGTAATCGGCATCTCAACACCGGCAACCCTAACTCGGGCTATATTCAATAAGGCGCCGTTGACGTCCTCAGCGATTCGACAGCGTTCTGAAGATGCACTACTTTTATTGAAATCGCCCGACAACTGAAAACCTTACCACGAAACCCACCAAACAATAACACACCTTAACTTCTCTACATACGGCTTATAATCGAACGACATACCCTGTGTTCTATGCAGTCAGGTTCACTTTGGTTTAGAGATATTAAAACACGTCTTCTTGGTATGATTTTTGTAATGCGACTAAATAATAAATACACTGTCGATCTTTAGGAGTATTGGCGTTAACATACCGCCGGCCAAAGGACTACTGAGTCCTTTAAGTTCACTAAACACATTCAAATGACTAAGCATGCAAAATTGATAAGTAACATAAATATTTAATAAATTACTCATTGATTTCTATTGGCATTAGACATAATTTAGTTACAGGTCTTTTAACTACATTATCACCACTTTTGACACTATACACTCGTGTGACACTATCTGGTCCTGGATGTTTATCGACTATTCGGCCGAGAGCCCATTTGCCAGGTGGAAGATTATCGGCTTTGATGAGTACTATTTGGCCCTTTTCGAATTCTTCAACTCTTTTTAGCCACTTCGGTCTCTGTTGCAGACGTGACAAGTACTCTTGCTGCCATCTATTCCAGAAATCTCTTACCATTTTCTGGGTATGTTGCCATCGTGATAATGTGCTCATTCGGACATCTTTTAAGTTCGACGATGGAACGTTTATGGGTGCTTCACCAATCAAAAAGTGCCCAGGCGTTAAGGGTTCTATGCTATCTATGTCATCATTATCAATTGGACACAGCGGCCTCGAATTCAAGCAAGCCTCAACTTCGCAAAGGATAGTGTTCATTTCTTCGAAGGTCAGGTGGGTAGTAACTATTCTTTTCAGGTGATATTTCAGCGATTTCACCCCGGCCTCCCACAGGCCTCCAAAGTTCGGGCTGTAAGCGGGTATGAAGTGCCACTGCGTGCCTTCTGCAGCCAGAGCGTTATGAATCAACGAATCGCCAGTAAATTCAAGTTGTGCTTCTTTCCATGCAGTGGTCAATTCTTTGTTGGCTCCAACGAAGTTTCTGCCTTGATCACTCCACAAATGGATACATTTTCCTCTTCTGGCTACAAACCTCTTGAAGGCAGCTATGAAAGCCTCAGATGTAAGGTCTCCAACAAGTTCTAAGTGTATGCATTTGACGGATAAGCAAATAAATATCGCCACATATGTCTTCGTTGTTTTTGCTCCCCTACCCTTAGATATAAGGGTGGTAAATGGCCCCGCAAAATCGACGCCACTGTGTAAAAAGGGTCTAGTAGGCGTGACTCGTTCCTTTGGCAGGTCTCCCATTAGTTGTGGTTTAGGCGATGCACTCTGTCTGACACACACTAGACATCTCTTAACATGAGTTTTAACTAAACTCTTTGCTCTTAAGATCCAAAATTTTGACCTTAGATATGCCAACATCAGCACAATTCCTCCATGTAGGGTCTTCATATGTGCGTCAGATATGATCAGAGGAGTCAAATTGTTTTTATTTCCTAGAATTATAGGGTGCTTGCTATCTTTATCTATATTTGCAAATCTCAGTCTTCCTCCCACTCTCAGCAAGCCGTCTTCTAAATAAGGATTCAAAGATTTTATCAAGCTTCGTTTTTGTACTTGTTTGTTTGATTGTAATCTATTTATTTCTTCTGTAAATTCTTCCTTTTGTACTAATTTTATGCATATATGTAGACTTATTTCCAAATCATATGTTGTAGGTGTTAAATTATCAAATTGTAGTTTCTTCATGTTTAAAAACTTGTAGCAGTGAGTGATGGTTCTTATCAGTTCTTGCAAATTATCAAAATCTTTGAATTGTTCTGTCAAACTCCTTTCATCTCTGCTTTCGCAAGCATTTAAATTTGCCGATATAATCTTTCTTCTTTCTATGTCTGTAGTGGTAACGTTAGGCCTTTTGTATTCGATTTCTTTGCTTGATAGCCATTCTGGCCCTTCCCACCAAAGCTTAGATGTTTTGAGCTCTGCTAAGAACATGCCTCTTGAAGCAATGTCGGCAGGGTTGTCTTGTGAGAGGACATGATGCCACTGTTCTTGACCAACAATGTTTGTAATCTCTACAACTCTATTTGCTACGAACGTTTTCCATTTCTGTGGTTCACCAAAGATCCATGAGAGCACAATGGATGAGTCTGTCCAAGCGTATATTTGTGAAGCTGGTATTCTCATGGCATGGCTGATTTGTTTTAACAACTTGGCCAATACAACAGCTCCACACAGTTCTAATCTTGGTAATGAAACCGTCTTAACTGGAGCGACTCTTGTTCTTGATGCAATCAGCTTTGTCTTGACTGTACCGTCATCCTTCTCTACTCTGATATAGACTGCTGCACCATAACCTGTAATAGACGCATCGCTGAATCCGTGGATCTGAACATTTGTCAAGTCAGTGCTCAAAGTGTCAAGCCATCGATCAATGCGGATATCATTAACATGTGTTAAGTCTGCTCTTAGTTTGATCCATTCGTCTTTCATCGGTTGGCTAAGTTCTTCATCCCAGGTTACCCTTGCCATCCACAGCTTTTGAATAAGTACTTTAGCCATGAGTACGCAGGGTGAAATCCATCCCAAGGGATCGAAGAGTTTCTGGATGTCGGACAAAATAGTACGTTTGCTGATGTGATCAGTTGGTTCTGGTAAATTAAGGTTGTATTCGAACTGATCTGTTCCCATGTTCCATTGAACACCAAGTGCCTTGATAGTACCATCCATATTTAAATCGAGATGTGCGTTGATTGATCTGTCTTCTGGCTTCAGACTTCGCATAAACTGAACGTCGTTAGATGGCCATTTTTTAAGCTGAAATCCACCCCTTTGTAGAACGTGTTTCAGTTGTTTACTGGCTTCTATGGCTTGCTCGCTTGTATCACATCCAGACATCAGGTCATCGACGTAAAAATCTTCAGCTATCATCTTTGCTGCAATTGGGTAATTGTCTCCTTCGTCTATGGCAAGTTGCTGCAATGTTCTGACTGCGAGATATGGAGCTGATGCTGTGCCAAACGTCACGGTGAGGAGGCGATAATCTTCTATTTCATCGCTGATGTCCTTCCTCCATAATATTCGTTGATAGTCAACATCATCATGTGTGGTCAACACCATTCGGTACATTTTATGAATGTCTGACACAAAACATACAGCGTGCATGCGCCATCTCAGTATCAAGCTTCTCAAATCTTCCTGTAATACTGGCCCCACAAGGAGGTCATCGTTCAGAGAGAAATTATTAAAGCCCTTACACGACGCGTCGAAAACAATTCTCGTCTTCGTCGTCTCCTTCTCCTCCCGGACGACGGCATGATGAGGTAAGTATATACTCTTCTTCGTGTGTATATCTTCAGCTGGTACCTTTTCCATATGTTTCAGTTCGATGTAATCTTCAATAACTTTCGTGTAATCTTCTTTCAAACTTGGCATTTTCAGAAATCTTTTCTCTAGTTGTAATAATCTGCTTTCAGCTATTTGTCTTGTATTGCCTTCACATGCTCGAGGTGTTTCTGTTTTTAAAGGTAACTTGACGACATATCTTCCTTCTTCATTTCTTGTGTAAGTGTTTTCAAATATTGTTTCACATGCTTGTTCTTCTTTAGTTAATGTTCTTTTTGTTTCAGTGTCTACTTCCCATATCGACTTCAATAGATCATCGACATCAACTTGATGGTGCATTACCATGAACGATTTATCTTGTGTGTTTGTATTTATCTCTCCAAACAAGATCCAACCAAGGCTGGTTTTCTGAGCACATGGTGTACCTGGTGGACCTCTGATTATATCTTCTTTAATAATTTGTGCGTATTCTTTGACTCCCAGAAGTAGATCGATCGGACCTGGTGTAGAATAGCTTGGATCAGCCAGGTGAAGATCTTGCAGGTGAGTCCAGTTGCTTGTTTGTACAGTTTGCGTGGGCATCTTAGTGGTCAATTGCTTGGATATCACGTAGGCTCGAAGCTGCATAGTAAACGACGATTGATAATGCGACGAAACCTGAAGTTGAACCACTTGATTTATACTTGTCTTCGTAGACCCCACTCCAACTATACTTCCTCTTGCTGGTTCTCGTGTGAGCTTTAGTAATTGAGCCGCCTTTTCACTGATAAAAGATGCTTGTGAACCCTGGTCGATCAGAGCTCTGAGTGCAATGGTGTGTCCTTGCTCACTTCGTATGTTAACCATTGCAGTTGCTAATAGGGCAAAACTATGTCTGGCAGTGTGATGAGTAGCAATCGCCATGGACGCTTGAAGCTCTGGTTCGCTTTCATCAATCTTAGAGAGCGCCGATTGAATTGTGTCATCTTGCTGTGTAGTTTCGGCACTCTTGTATACATGTACCAGAGAATGGTGGCGCTTGCGGCATATACGACAGGACATGGGTACACGACATTTGAAGACTGCGTGTCCTGGTGCCAGACAGTTAAAGCAAAGCCTATTGTTTTTCACATATTCACATCTCTCTGAAGGTTGCATCTTTGTAAATTCTTTGCAATGAGCGAGTGTGTGATTATCTTTGCACATAGCACAGCTCTTCTCATTATTTGTAACATGGTACGTACGTTCTTTGATTGTTGATCTTTCGCGCGGGGTTGACGTAGAAGCAGTGACTAGTTCTAATGTTCGAAATTTGGCCTCCAGAAATTTGACGAAGTTTGTCCACTTGGGTAATTCCTCAAAATTATCCTTGTGAGCGTACTCCTCCCAGTCTTTGTGTGACTCCGAGTCCAATTTCTGCACGACCAGAAATATGATTAAAGGATCCCAGGAATCGGTCGATATTTTCAGGTTATTTAAACTGTTCAAACATTCTGTTGTAGTATCCAGTAATGATTTTATTTGGGTGGCCGACTGAGTACTCAATTTCTTTTGCATAAATAATCGCTTCAAAATAGAATTGACAATTAACCTCTTGTTCCCGTAGCGCTTTTGAAGTGTATCCCATGCTTGTTTATAGTTGCTATCAGTGACTTGTATGTGTTTTAATATCGCCTCCGCCTCGCCAGACACACTTGTTTTCAAATAATGCAATTTTTGTACATTACTGAGCGACGTGTTGTTGTGCACGATGGACACGAACAAATCTTGAAAGGTAGGCCACTGCTCGTAAACACCAGAAAATGTCGGAAGTTGAATACGAGGGAGTTTTCCTAATTGGTTATCCGAAGTACTTGTGTTGATGTTTGTATTAATGGGCCTCGTACTGTTCAATAAATCTTTTAGATCGCCTTCGATATTCAGGTACAAATCTTCGTAAATAAAATATTCTTCATTTATAAAATATTGCGTAACTGCTCGTTGTTCGCGTGGCATACATTTTATTAATTCTTGATGTGTTTGTTTGAATGTCGCCCAGTACTCTTGTATGCATTGTAGTCTCGCTTCAACATAACCTTTAGTTAATCGTGTTTTCGGACATTTCTTCAAATTAACTTGAGTTTTCTGTAGTAAACTTGCGGTGTCCTCCAAAACAGTCATTAATTGTTCAGAAGTAGGCATTGCGGGCACTAACTCGTAGTAAAATCACTTTAAACAGCAAGTAAACACGATATTTGTAGCGAGTTATTTACGTATTTAAAAGTAAATTGCATTAAATGATGCACATTAACTCGTTTCGCCGGCGAGTCTTATCGCTTCCTATTGTTCCCGCGGCTACCACATGGTCGCCTGCTCGACTCTCGATGCACTTGAATCCGGTTCGTTTGGGCCATGTGTTCTATGCAGTCAGGTTCACTTTGGTTTAGAGATATTAAAACACGTCTTCTTGGTATGATTTTTGTAATGCGACTAAATAATAAATACACTGTCGATCTTTAGGAGTATTGGCGTTAACACCCTGTCAAACCTCGTTTGATTAATTTTATTTGTGTTTCGAATGAAATTCCGTCGTAACACCTTCGTTTTAAGTAGTTTTGCGCTTGGCGTTCATCCAAATGGAAATCAGTCCAATATTTGGCGAAAACGATTATGTAGTTATGAAACTCTTTGCAAATAGAATAGGTAGGGTCAGTGACCTGTCTGGCGCGGTCGCCGAAAAGTTTTTGGTTGAAAAAGTTTCTACGTAAGTTATATTAGGTTAGTAATTCCACTCCATGCCTAAAAGCGTATGTGCCGTAGTACTTGTATTAAAGTATGTCCTTTTGTATTTGGATAGTTTTTCAGTAGTTTGGAGCCGATGAATAAATTCATGTGACGCTGTTGTACTTAGTATTAAAGAGATTTTTCATGTTTGTGCTGGGAGCTATAAATAATTTATAGAAAAGTGTTTTTCTGTGCTTTTGATCGACTGACTATATATACAAGATAATAATCCTACAAGCTTGCCTACGGTAAAAAATACATGTTACCATTTTTTTTTTTTGATGCTTATCCAATTACAGGTAACCACATCTTACACAGGTGTCTTGCTATACCTACCCTATAACATGCAAATAGGGGTTAAAAGAAAAACCTATACATGTATACCCATAGCAAGTACATATATGCACGTGCATACACGGGTGTATATGCACGTAAACACATGCACTGCACACACACGCACACACATCTAGGTGAGACGTAAATCTAAAATATAAAGAAACAAAAAAGAAAAGAAGTAGTGTAGACTAGTTCGTATCATCTAACTAACTACCTACCATTTAGTCCCGTCGAGGCTTAAAACTATGGACTTTCTGTATTTTTTGCCAAATTAAGGGTTCATTGTAAGTACAGTATAATAGCAGTACTTTTTCTTCCTAAAAAGGTACATAACGACCTTGAATATGCGCGCGCCGTGTACGAATGCTCTACAAGCAAAGTTTTAAGAATGCGTAAGAATGCTCCAGTATGGATCGCACTCACGCAGACGGACTATTGCGCTTGTCGCGCTTTCCTTAGGTAACAGCTGAAGTGGGACTACTTGTTCTGTTCGTCTTTAAACTTTGGCTAAACGACATGTTTGAAGTACATAATTTATGTTTCTTCTAATGATTGAAAGTAGTTTATCTCGACTTCAGTGATCGCATTCTAAACATTCTAAATTTAACCGTGTTAACCTTGAGTAATCGCGATATTCGCAATACATACGCTTATTTTCAAAACAATCAAACCGAGAGAAAAATCGTTTTCAATATACACAACGGCAAACTATCAAACCCATTTGAATACTTCAAACAGTTCTTATAAAACAACATTCACATGATCAAAGTGAATCATACCTGGGCTTATACTGTTATTGAAATTAATACTTTAAATTTGATGTTATAAGGTCTATATTGCATTGATAGTGTTGTTAAGGATTTTATGAGCGAAGTCACCCGGTACAGATGGTACGACTTTTGGCGCAATGTTATACAATGTTGCTATCTCTGCGATTTTAAAATATTTGTGTTGAAATGAGGTCAAACACTAAAATTTAAAAGTATGCAAATATTAAAAATTATTATTACTACACAACGACTTTATTAGGTAAACAATAAAATTTAAATAAAACAAAAACAATAAGAACTAAAACTGTAAATTAAATACAAACTTATGATTATAGATCTGCTCCAAATCGCTGCCAGTGGGGAGTGTGCCCAGAAGGCTGGGCGCATTGCCACGCTGGATGGCAATACTGATTCGCTGAGCGAAATACTGGCCAGCCCTCTGGTCACTGGTGGCCTCCACTAGACGCGCCGATAATCCTTGAAAAGCCGGCGCGCACTTGGTCCCTAGGGTCCTAGCTCTACCTCAAATATGTAGTAGCTACTGAGGCTTCCATATTGACATCACCACAGACAACACGTTTAGCTACAAGCCTACGAAGCTAGAGGTTCCGGGTTCAAATCCTGGTAAGGGCAAATATTTGTGTGAATATTTGTTCCTGAGTCATGGATGTTTTCTATCTATTTAAGTATGTGTTTATCTATATAAGTATTTATATCGTCGTCTAGTACTCATAGTACAAGCATTGCTTCGTTTGGGACTAGCTCGATTAGTGTAAGATTGCCCCCGATATTTATTTATTTGCGGCGTTTGAAGTCTTCCGCTGTGGATGCGGCAGCATCAGCCATGGTTCTAGAGTCTGGAAGATGGGATGGCGCGAGAGTATCCACGCAGGTGGCGTCCCACACTAGCGGCACAATACCATTCAATAAACCATAAAATTTATGTTAACTTTTGCTAGGTATATGAAACCGCAAGTTTTAACATAGTTGCAGAACAAAGTTCTTGATTTTCTCAAACAAAGTATTATATCGTAACGTCACATTATAGTAGCCTTTAGTATGAAGTGTTATTGGCGCGTTTTGGGAAAGTCTAAAATGTGATTTTAACATTGTTGTATCTCGGTGAGTTTTTATATGTTAGTCATGTGACAAGACGAGTATTAGGTATGAATGTGAAAGGTTCTGAAAGAAGAGGTAGACCAAGGAAGAGGTGGATGGATTGTGTGAGAGATGATATGGCTAGGAAGGATGTAAATGCTGAGATGAGGGGTGATAGAGAGGTATGGAAGAAGAAGACATGCTGCGTCGACCCCAAATGAATGGACAAGGGCAAGGGAATGATGATGCTGAACGTTATTTTATCACATGCAATCTATTACAAATTCCTAGCAATAAATTTTTGGCTATTTTAAATTGAGTTTTAAGAAGCTGATAATAAGATTGATATTACCTGCACCGTCGTTCAGTCCTTTTCGTTCACGGTTAGCTAAAAGTAAAAATATTTGGATTTAAATATTCCGCGATGCCCGGCCCGATAGGGCGTCGCGTCGGTTGCAACTCGCTATTTCTGCTAAAGGAAAATATTTCTAGCTCCAGCTGAATACCTTGATATCTACGAAACTCTTATTGATATATTTCGACTTTGGTTTATTGTTCAAATTTTTTATCGGACAATCTAATAATCCTACGAAATAATTACTGAAATACACGATTGAGCCCTGCGTTAAAAGCATAAAATAATTCAAAATATTGGGCTATTTCGGGGTTTTTGTAAAATTCCGGTTCCGAGCCTTAACTGCACAGCTGTTGATATACTTCCTATTACACAGCGAAATTAATATACAAGGCGATTTTTGAGTCGTGATCCCGGACCAGTTTTTCTTACTCTATAACAGGTCAATATTATTTTATGATAGCATTTGATCAAAACAGCATTAATTAAAATTTTCTTATGTTCAAGAAAAATTAATCTTAAACTAAGTAAATCATGGTCACCCTATGACTTTTGACAAACGCAGTATGGGAAGCGGCAAGACGTCACATTGAGTAGGGTGACCGAATTTTATGCAAAAATGTTTTTTTCTACTTATAATCTGAAAAATAACTACAAATATTGGTGATAAGAAATTAATAATTATCAAGAGAACTCGATTTCCACCGATTTTAACCGTGGAGGAACACATTTTATAGATCTTATAATAGGCAAGTCGGAGGAAATCGAGTACCCCCGGGGGGGTATCAACATAACTCGATTTCCACTTGTACTGACTTGGTTTAACTTTACATCTCAAAACTGTTTTGTTGTAGGAGAACTGCGTTGCGAGACTTGCATCTTTTTACATGCAATGTTTTTGGTAGGATTGTATTGTTAAGAATCGTGAGGTACACTTGAAAACTTTCACCTACGTAGCACGCTTTTGGTTCGGCACTATTAATAACCCTTTCGTTCGCGTCAGCGTATTTCGTGTATTAATATCCAAGCGGTTTGTTTGTCGTTCCGCTTGTTTGCCGGGCGGGGTCGACACGCGATACTCGCCCTTTTAGCTAATATATTTGATAAGAAAGCCTTTTTGTGGGGTTCTGTTTGGTCGGCAAACTTTCCATCGAATGTATCATTTTCATCTAAGATTCAATTCGTCAACAATTTTAGGGTTCCGTTCCTCAAAAGGAAAAAACGGAGCCATTATAAGATCACTTTGTTGTCTATCTGTCTGTCCGTATATCAAGACCTATCTCGTTTTGAGAGAGCTTGGAATTACCAGTACTGCTGTGCTAACATTTCCCGGTACAGCACGCCCTATTTTCAATAATACGTTCTGCTAGTAACTCAAGCAAGCTGCGAGTAGTTTTACTCTGCCAGTAAAAGGAGTAGGGGCCGCATGCCTATGCGTTGGACGGACACAATTACATCTGAAACTGGAGCCACATTACAGGCTAACATTCATCAAGCCCAAAATCGTGCAGCTTGGAGAGCGTTGGTGAAGAATTCCCGCAGCCGTCACGTCCCTCAGCCATGAGGATACAGCGAAGAAGAAGTAACTCAAGCGGAATGCAGATTATTTTTGCTCCCATCGACTGACCGATAATCGGTTTATGTGCGTTAAAAGCCTGTCAAAGAAATAATAAATCTAACAAGTCTAAAGTGACGGCGGTGATGGCTGACGCGATAATGCTTTAAGGTGATTTGAGTTGTCCAGTTATACTTATTATCCGACTAGTAAAAGTGAGAGAACCGCGTGCATCTTAAATATAATAAATAAATATTGTGGGGACAATCTTAAACAAATCGACCTAGTCCCAAACTAAGCAATGCTTTGTATTATGGGGACAACGATATACATACTTATACAGATAAATATATACTTAAATAGATTAAAAACATCCAAGACTCAAGAAAAAATACTATAATCACACAAATATTTGCCCTTATCAGGATTTGAACCCGGGACCTCTAGCTTCGTAGGTGGTTTTACTCCCACTAGGCTAAGCGTGTCATCTTCTAGTGCAAAATAAATATAAGACAGACAGACAGACAGATAGACATACATATAAATCAGTAAACAGACAGACAGAGCTTACAATGCAAAGCTCATTTTAAAAAAAGAAATAACTGGCCAAGAGCATGTCGGACCATGCTCAGTGTAGGGATCCATAGCCGTAACTATAAGGTAAAAAATACGATGTAAAAAAGTACAACAACAAAAGAGCGTATCTTCATAACAATTACGTCCTTTTGTTGAGAAGCGCAGTTTATCGGCAATAACTCAAAAACGGTACATTCGATCTTGTTGAAAATAATTTTCGTTGAAAGTATTAATTAAGCGTTACCTTCTTGATTTTTTTCATTTTTTTCGGACGCACGGTTTAGAAAATAGAGGGGGGGGGGGGATACAATTTACACAAATTTCTGAGCGATTATTTCCAAATACATTCACTTAATCAAAAACATTACTTAGGAACCTTATAGTGTTTTTTAAAGAGCTTGCGAACTATGTACCACACGTTGATATTTGCTGAAAAAAAAAATTTTACTGTCTTTAACATGTATGGAGTGCCCCCCCTAAAAATATTTATTTGAATTATTTATATACCAAACTAAGTAGCGGCTCATAAAATACACCTATATTCCAAATTTCATCAATATCCATCATGTAGGTTTTGAGTAAAATGCCTGTGACATACGGACAGACAGACAGACAGACGAACGGACATGACGAAACTATAAGGGTTCCGTTTTTGCCATTTTGGCTACGGAACCCTAAACACAGGCGCTGGTGCTTACCTTTCGCAAAGAATAGCTTTAGCTATCCAGAGAGGTAATGCCGCCAGCGTAATGGGTACTTACCATTACCATCACAGTATAATATCAGTAATTTTTTCTTCCTACAAAAGATACATGTAAAGATACACGTATTCACACAGATGTGCTATCGTGCGGCTGTGTGAATACGTGTCGTACGCTCCTGAACGACCGAAATTGGACTACTTGTTCGTCTTTATACTTTGGGTCCATGCTGATGTACCCAATGCCCATGTCAGGCGGAACTACTCAAGGGGGTGCTCTCTTTATAACGTTTGTTTTTAGGTAGGTCAATTTAGTTTCTAATAAATAAAATTAAAAAAGTTGTTGTTTACACACAGAGTTGGTTTCGTATTTATAATACGAGTACTAGTAATAGGAGATACTTGAAAGCCACGAAACAAAGATATTTCGAGGAGCACGTCTCGGCTAAATAAGGCTAATGAGTTATTAAGATAATCTGGACATCTTGTTACCGCGAGTGCTTATGATGTCATGGCACTTACATACCACATTAGTGTCTTCTATGAGCATGAGCACATAATAAGTAACAGTCAGACATAGAAGTTTTTGTGGCACGAATAAAATTGTCCTAGGGACTTTCCAACGATATTAATTTATCGACACATTGTAGGTACTTTCTTATGTCACAACGATACATTAATAGTACATTACACAACTAGGGTTACCACCCAATACAAAAAAAGGCCAAGATCGCAGTTGTTTGCGGCCCGAGCTGCAAGCGAGGGACGTAAATATGCGATCGAGGGCTTTCTTTATTACCTCCCGTATTGTGTACATAATTTTATGTCTACACTTGGCCGGAAAGCGGCTTTTCCCGTACGCGTAGCGTGCGGTAAAAACCACTTTTTGTAATTTAAAGACATTTAATTCTAAGGTCGTGTACCGTAATGGTCGTGCACCAGTGGAAGACTCGCGAACTATTCTGACAACCTAGTAAACGCATTGCTGCGCTTTTAGCGCTTACTGTCCTTATAAACTAACTGACAGGTTTGAGTAGACGGAAACGTCAAGTGGCTAACTTGGGTGTAGTCTGCACGAGGCTGGCAACATTATGGTTAGGTTGGTAGAATGGTAAAGACAGGTTAGCCAACCGTTGATTTCCTTGGCGCTAGCTGCGCCCCGGCGCAGCGGCAGATTGCATTTGACTGCGACAGAGTACAGATGTTAGCCTCGTGCTGGATACGCCACGTTTCCCTGAAGCGCTGTTCCTGAAGGCTTAACCAGAAGGCTTATTTTCTTAAGATTGTAATCTATTCGCTCACTCAAGTACCTACGCCATAATATTGTAATGCCTGATGATTTAAAAGAGAAACTGGTGAGTTTCTTTCCGCGCTTCTTCCCACCAGAATGTCATATACCGAAGCGGCAAAAGAATCAGACAAATAAACGATTTGATTTGACATGAATGCTAGTCTTCAATCAACATACCTCAACGGCCAGGATTCTGCAGTTAAACCTGTCTATCAGTCACCCGATTCGACATACCTATATTTTTTTTATTTTTGACCCTTTTCCATATATATCCAAAAACTGAGTTGTTATTATTATATTATCATATCATATCATATCATCATTTATTCATACGGAAGTTAGGTACACGTCAGTTTACTTACAACTATTATAATTATTCTATTACTAATACATTCACTTAGATTTAATTCCAATTTATTTATATTATTCATGTAAACTATTTCAAATATATAGTTGAATAATTTTATTTTTTGTCCCATGTTAAAAATTCTTGGTAACTATAGAAGGACTGCTCAACAAGCCACTTTTTTAATTTAAATTTGAAACTCGCGAAACTGGTTGCGTTTGTGATTGTGGTCGGCAGTTTATTATATACCACCGGCCCCATTGCACCTATGGTTTTGGTGGATTTCTTCAGCGCGCAAGAGAGCGTAGCTAGTTTATGACTGTTTCTCGTTTCACGTCCAGAGACTTCACCCCAAGTAATATACTTCGATCTATTCTCCCATACGAAGACGGCGACTTGTAGCACCAGCAAGCTAGGTATTCATTAGAGTATACATTATGCTACACAATTAATCAAACTGCCCAAGGACTGTCATTTTACTGAATAAGAGTCTAAATATGGTGTTATTTTTGAATTCTACTTTTTTGTGTGAAATGGAGTTTCTTTCTTTTTTCTTATGAAACTAAAAATAAAAAACAGAAACTATCTTGAGTACCATACTGCAGGGGCCATTTTTGACTGAGATAGCTGACTGACTATCTCAGTCTAACGTATAGGCTGCGTCCTTACTTACTTAAGTAAAACTTACAGGTGTAAAGCCGGCCATAATATAATTTTTCTACTCCTGTACTTTTATCTGTCTTTTACTTGGTCACGAACACTAATATAAGAATATACATAATATGAGTTCAGAGAAGTCTATACTCTATTCCCCATAACAGCACTAGTGTCGTTATAGTCGCAAAACGATTACTGCTAGCAGCCACAGATTTCTTAATCTAGGTTAAACTTAGGTCACGGACTAAGCGCTGAATTTTAACTTTACGATAAAAATGCACAACTACCAACTTAACAAACAATTAAATTCCTACGGTTTTTAAGTAAAACAAAACTTTCGGAACTAAATTCATTGATGCCAACATAAAAAAGTATTTTTAATATCGTCACTGCGTGTCACTATTTCATTTTCATTTCATTTCATTTATTCAGTACTATAATTATTGTGTTGAACATAAGCACTTAATCAATTAAAATAATAATAATTAACATCCAGGTGACAGACTAGCGAGTATATGTCACATTAAAAAAAAGTTTACCTTAGACACATACTGTCCAGTCATATGTCATATTTGCCTTGTTTGCGAGCTATGTTTAATCCCTAGTCGTAGAAAGAGGATTGTATGCAACGTTATCTCGCCGCTGCGGCGGCTCGTATCGTAACTCGCGCCATTCGCATTTTTTAGCCTACTGATACAACTGTTGCATAAAATACTATAATGGAATTACCTGTACCTTAATTGTTTTTTCTTGGAACTGTATTTTAATGGCGCCTCTTTTTGTTTCAGTTCACGCGATGCGGCCTGCGCAGGTAACTAATGTAAATATACACATTCAGCCTCTCTGAAAACCAATTAACAATGTAAAAAACATCCTGTTTTTTTGGAAAACGATGCAAAATGCGGGCATGCCATCAACTGTGACGGATTTTATAACTATCATTTAATATTGGGGGACAATCTTACACAAATCGACCTAATCCCAAATTAAGGGGTTGGGATCATAACGACTACATTGTCAAAACGACCAAATCATCATAAGGTCCAGATCTCTAAAGGACCATCTCTTTAGAAAGCCCATATCTCCGAATGACTAGGTAGCAAAACGACTACCTACTACTAGATGACGATATATATACTTATAAACACATACTTAAATATATAGAGAACATCCATGACCCAGGAACAAATAATCGTGCTCATCACACAAATATTTGCCCTTACCAGGATTTGAACCCGGGACCTCTAGCTTCGTAGGCTGTATCACTCCCACTAAGCTAAACGTGTCGTTTGATGAACTTTGCAATAATTTGGAGTGAATTATTGAAAATAATATAAAATATACAGTGTGTAATTGAAATTGGAACTCAATGAGTATTTTTAACGACTTCTAAATTCTGTTCTCAATTCGTCTATATGTTTGTTACGCGATTACTGGAAGACGGCTGGATCGATTTGGAAAATTATCGTCACCTTCTAGTAGTAACAGCCCTAGTGTATGATTATATATAAACACCCAGTATTTTAGGGGATAATGGTTTTTTGATGACCGAAATCACAATCGACGCTTTCAATACGTCAACTTGACTGTAATTGGGTTATCGTCTAACCGGCGGAGCATAATGAAGGGGACAAGGGTTCAACGAGGTCCGCGGCATTGTTTTGCCGAATGTCAAGTACCATCAACATCAACCTTGAGTATCGTTTATTGCGTGCCCTCGATAATATAGTCACCCTGGAACGTATTGGCATCCAAATTATTTTTGGAGCATTGGAATCCGCAAAATTGTGATTACTTTATGGGTATCATTTAATCGATCAGCAAAATATTCATATTTTGGTCAGCAGAAATATGTATTTGGTCAGCCAAAATAGCTAGTTGGTAAGCAACTTATGGTTAGCAAACATTTATAAATCAGGCTGCAATTAATGATATACTGAACTGCTCTAAATTATTTTGGTCAGAAAATTAAATATTTGAGCTGCATTAAGCGATCTACGGTTAGTCAAATTTTGGTAAACAATCAGTAGGTAAGCAAAATATTTCATTTTGTTCATCAAAATGAAAGGTGCAATAAAACCTAATTGGCATGCACAAAATGGGCGCAACTATTCTGCCGCAATAACGCAAAAGGGCACATCTAAATAAAATTTTCGAGTTTACAATAAAATAAGCATATTTTATTAGAAAAACTTCTATTTCTAAAATAAAAAATGTCCGAGATATTCGACTTCAAAGTTGACAAATTTTTAAGACGTAAAAATTTCGATGGATGTCGGTGTCATTATAACACCAATTTATTATCATTTTATCGTATAGAATTCGCTAAAATAAGCATGTTTCATCGAAAAAACTTTTCTCTGAAATCAAAAATAACCGAGATATTCGACTTCAAAGTTGAAAAAGTTGACTTTCCCTATCTCCGGCGCTGCGGGAACAGCAGCCCTTCCGCCCTTGCATGACGACGCACGGTCACTTCGCTCGGCTCCGCAGCTTCGGCTTGTTGGTCGCCTTCGGCGACCAGCCTCAGCCGCTCGCAAAAACACTCTAGGACGCGCAGTGTCGGCACGCGTCCTAACCAGCGAGAGCCCTAGATTCAGACTTTCGCAGGCTTTTTACATTTTATAGTAAGATACTACTATCTTTGAGTCTAAAGTTATCGATATACACAATATAGGTATTACATATTTATTTATAAATAAGCAAGAAAGACGTGTTTCAATAAATGGAAAATATTGCGTTATCATTAGATTTTCATACTTGTCCTTAATTTCAAGTCTATTCGAATGAAGGAAGCATAAATCATATTTACCAAGCAAACAGAATTTACAAAATAATATCTCGTTTATAGGCTGTATCACGTTCTTGACAAATAACAAAGAGTCTCAATAAATACGAGAATCAAGTTACCTGCCACACAAGAAGCCTTGTGAATTTCCACGTTATTACTTTCCAAACAATATCCAAATATATCAGCAAATCCGTCTTTCGCCGAGATTGCCGGATATATTGGGATATTGCGTATACAATGTTTACCTTAATAGAAGTCTCTGGATTCGGATGTTGATTATCAGGTCATTTTAAAAACTTCAATAAATATGACTTGGCTTAATTGTACATTCAGCAATGAAAAGTGGGAAAATAAATATACTCAAGAGGTCCTAAAGCAGGCTTTTATTTTTCTCAAATTAATTGATATCTATTTACATAAAAATAAATTGACTGATTTGCCATACACACAAAAAGATGGGCAATCAAAGGCCGTCTGTGCAGCACTTTATAAAACAATGAAATCATTCAAATGAATTAAAACAATTTAAATGGATTAAACCGCACTTAACGTTATATACCGACGTTGCTTAACCTTTTACAGTGTTTATGGTGGTTCAATAATGTTTAAAATAAGAAAGAAAAATGCTTTGGTTCACGACACATAATGTCAGCCCGTATAAAGTGTAAAAGGTTCAACATATCCCTGATACTTCATATTTGGGTAGTTAATCACTTTAAAATAAATAGGCCATCGTGAGGGATGGTCTGCACTGGTAATTACGGGTCGTTGGCTAATGATGGGTGCACACGAACCGACAGAATTCATTACAGTATGAATGATTATACGTTGCCCGCCAACTAGACAGCACAAACGAACATACAACATTTAAAATAATATGTATGATGGGTAGTTAAAAAAGCCAGCCAAGCAAAAGCCAAACAACGCGTTTCTTGTATGGAGACCCCGTTTTATTTTTAACTTTATTTAATTTTTATTATTTGTTGAATTAACGCAATGGAAATACATATTTTGTGAACATATCGAGCATCTACCTATTATCATTATAAAAATCGAGCAAAAAACGCCAAAAGAGACACGTTTCTTGTATGGGCACCCCCCTTTAAATCTTGATTTAATTTCCTTTTTATTATTTGGTCTATTAACAAAAATAGAAATACATATTCTGTAAAAAATTCAAGTCTCTATGTATTACGGTTCAAAAGATACAGTTCGGTGACTGACCGACACAAACACGTTTCTTGTATAGTGATCCCTTTTTTAAATTTTATTTTGTTTTTATTATTTGTTGTTATAATGGCAACAGAAATACACATTTTGTAAAAATGTCAAGTCCCTACCTAGTACGGTTCAAAAGCTACGACCCCATGACGCACGGACAGACGGACAGCGGAGGCTTAATAATAGGATTCCGTCGGCACCCTTTGGGTACGGAACCCTAAGAAATTCCAAGCAATTATTTTTTCCAATTTGAACTACAAAAGTAACTTTGTAATCGCATCGTTATGCAGTTCGTATTGAAATTGCAGTATTTATAGATTTTGCATGACGTGATAGGCTAAAAACTAACTATGTTTAAAATTTGAAGCTTGTGGGTCTGCTAGAAGTAACTTAGAATTATGATGATCAGCTAGACAGTCAGTGACAAGAAACTGACTAAGGAATATTGGCGTGAAATAGTTCTTAAATTACAAGTTCAAATTAAATGTTATTGAGAATATATTTCAGTCATATTAAGCCCTATTATAAACCTGAAAATGGGAGGAAGAGGGTTCTAGATTTAGTGAGCACAAAATTACAGGAGGTTGAAAATGCCCTGAAGGGCTTCGGGAAAAGGATGGTACGACCGTGCCTTTGTTTTGCTCGACTTGGCGGGGGCATTGCCGTGCCCCCAGATGATGTATTATTTATCAAAATCGGGTGTGTCGTTGAATATTTATGAGCGGACATAGGAACCGACATACATACATACAGGTCAAACGCATAACCCTCCCACACAATCGCGCTTTGCCACAATCGAGTAAAAAGATGAAAGCGACTCCAATGTCAGTCCAAAGACTAATTAAATTCACTACAATTTGTAACAAAATCGCGCTCACCTTGATATCGAAAGCTAATTAAATTGATCGAAATAACTTTGTACAGATTCAGTTTTTAAGAGGCACGAGGGCTGCCTAGTAATTAGGTATTTTTGATTAAGTTGTCTAGATTTAAGCTTGCGCCTCTCTGAAAACTCAGATATTTTAGTCTGTATCTTTTTAAATCGACGTTTTAGAAGCAAATCATATTACTTTTTAGCAACAGCAATTTTTTCTTTTATTTTACCAGCCTTCAAGTAATCCCTGGAACTTATATTAAACATTCATTTAATATACTAATATTAAACATTCCGACGAACTGAATCCTCCTCTTTTTTGAAGCTGGTTAAAATCTGAAGATTATTACGTTAAAATAATATTACGTTCGTCAATAATAATTTCAGACAACAACGTATGAGTTAGGGTGTTTCATATTTGTATGGGTGATACATAGCAGAATGTGCAAGTCGCAAAATGTGCAGGCTACGTAAAATGAGCAAATCACAAAAAGTGCAAATCTCATAATAAACAGATCGCAAAATGTGCAGATCTCACAATGAGTAGATCGCCAAATGTGCAGATTTCAGAATGAGTAGATCGCAAAATGTGCAAGCTGATCTTATAATGAGCAGGTCGCATAATGTGTAGATTTTGAAATAGAGCAAATTCAGTCAACTGTAAATAGTATTAAATTTTCTAACGGTACCTGTACCTACTTCAAATTAATAGTATCCCCTTGAAAGATAACGGACTATGACCGATTTAATTATAAAACCTCATTACACGTTTGCGTCCTTCTTTTTTGTAAGGTATGTTCTTAACACCGGTGGTACTTACTAGTACTAACAACCCGAAGTACACGGAGCCACCAAGAACTTTTCCTCCAAAAAACGGTTACGGCCCGGAGTTAAGTTCGGGTCCGTATTAAACATCCGTCGATCCGCCTGGGTGACGAGAATTAAAGATGTATATTCATTCTTAATTTCTCACTCGTAGCTCTCCCAGTAGTTACGATTTCATACTGCGGCCTGCACATTTTACGATTTGCTCATACTGCGGCCTGCACATTTTACGATTTGCTCATATTGCGGCATGCACATTGTACGATTTGCTCATATTGCGACATGCACATTTTACGATTTGCACTAGTGCACATTTTGCGACTTGCACATTCTGCTATGTATCCAAAAATATGTGTTTATTTTGTCAGACTTTGCTTACCCCCTACGTTTCTCTTATTCAAAAACGAAACTAAAGGTTACACAAAATTCAGTAAGAGAGTAAATGTACTGAAACGCATGTTTTACATATTTCAAAATAGTTGATAGTAATTTAACTAAACATAATCACATTCAGAATATATCGACATTAGTTATTTTTATGTTCTAATTATCAACAGAAACGACTAAATGCTAAAAAACCTGAAACCTTATCTGTGGTTTACTTGCAGCTCATTTCCTGTGATGCTCGACGACTCTTAGTAAGAATTGTTTGTTATTTTACTGTAATGCAATCGTTAACTATTTATATCAAGCAATGCTACATTTCACAGTAATTAACTTTCATAGGAGCATTGAAAACTCGTTGTTTGAGTTAAAAGTTCTAAATATACATCGATTTTGTTGAATTTTGAAATATGAGGCTTTTACATGAGTGAGATTCAGAAATCGAGCAAAGAGAAATGAAGATCGAAAGTTTTGAAAATTGACACAACCTAGTATGAGTGGATTAAAGACGGATAATATCCACAAACAGTAATGATGAATTCACAGAAATAACACAATAGAGCTATATATAGCGGGTGCTACATGAAACATTACAGTTTTATGCGCGGATAAAAACACCATTAACGCGGCGTAAACAAACATGGCGGATGACGCGCGTGCGCCGCAGATAAAATGAAGAATAGGGAACGTGCACGAACTATAGGTGGCAGCGCTAAACTGCAAAAGAGACACGGGTGGACAATAAAGGAAACTAGCACCCCTGTAAAATCAAGCTGTCAATGTCAATGATAATATGTAAGTGTCAATGTCAAATATAGTAAGTTGTAGCTACACTGACGTTAATCGTCCTTCATCGCAATAAATTGACAACCTTTCATTTTTTTGAGCCTTTAATTTTATTGGTTCTCTGTATTCGGTTTGAAAAGACGAATACGCTGATAGTTTACTTGTTTCACCAGGGTTTGTATTTAATTTATAATTAATATATTAATATTTACTTATTCTAAAAGGACGTAACTACAGTTCTACGGTAGAATAGACCATTACTTTAGTCTTATTGCGATCGAAAAAAAGTAAGCGATCTGACATTTGACGTTGTCATAATGTCATCATTGTCTTAAACTGGTCTGTGGAGTATTTTGTTCGTTAATATAATATAATTCCTATATTTGTGCAAAAAGATAAGACTTTTACGACGATTTTGGCTGTGATAAGGGATAGCGATATTGCATTGTATATAAATACGACACCTGGCTTTCATACGGATTCAACGGACGATAATAAACATTGACTATTTAGGATAGAGTACATGCGTGACAACGAAGCATTCAATGCTGCTGAAATTCGAGGTGCTAAAATTTTGCATTCAACTAGAGACTCATACGTTGATAATGCTATCGGATACGTGGCTGTCAAGAGACAGGATGGGAAATGTTTAGTTAAGTGCCGTATTACTCCTGAACATGGAATTAGAACGAAAATGTATAAAATAAAATGTATACGGTCACGGCGACCATTTGACTAAAAGAAAAAAACAGGTTGCTCAACCCGTCCCACTATTTACTAAAGACGATTTTATAAACGAGTGCAAGAGAAGGAAAATCAGTGATGTATTGATTACCGTTTTTAATTTAGCAATAAAATGCAGTATAGAAAATGGTAGTGATTTTACCTATTATCAATTCAAAACATTCTGTGAAGAAAAAATTACTGAGGAGAAGATCAATGATATACAAAATAACACACTGGGTCAAAGAAGCACCAAACTCTGGCACAATTTATATTTCTTAAAGTTATGGCGTGTGCACTAAATAAATAAATTATTGTTATTAGTAAAAGAACATGGTTTCTTTTCCATTTTTTAATTTTGTTCTCTTATTAAAATAAAACACACTATAGCTTGGCAACTTCATTGGTGATATGATATAATGTGCTTTTTGTGATGTTACCGACGGAGGCAGCCTCCGGAGGCCCCCGGAGGCGGTTACTTGTGTAAGTAGTTACGGCTGCAGACATAACAAAAACCACACATGGGAGTGTCACCAACGAAGTTGCCAAGCAAAGAAAGGCCGAGACCGCAGAAGTTTGCGGCCTGAGCTGCAAGCGAGGGACGTAAATATGCGATCGAGGGCTTTCTTTATTACCTCCCGTGTTGTGTACATCATTTTATGTCTACGCTTGGCCAGAAAGCGGCTTTTTCCGTATGCGCAGCGTGCGGAAAGTCACTTTATAGCAGGTGTGGCATAAATGAATTTATGCAACACCTGGCCATAAAGTGGCTTTTATCGTACGCTATGCGTACGGAAAAAGCCCCTTTCTAGCCAAGTTTAAACATAAAATTATATACATAACAGGGGTGGTAATAAAGAAAGCCCTCGATCGCATATTTATGTCCATCGCTTTCAGTTCAGGCCGCAAACTTCTGCGATTTCGACTTTTCTTTGTATTACCACCCTAGTTGTTATTTATTATGAGACTACAGTCAAATGTATATTCGGCAAATAAAAACAGCAAGACAGGTATAATACATTCATTTATTTACCCCTTTTTATTATTATTGGAGACTAAACATTTATTGCATCAATGATTGCTTGGATATTTGCTAGATATTTGGTTTTACTTGAGTAGATTTTGTGGCAGTTTTTGGAGTGCAAATTACAGACTTGTCTCCAAAAACAGGTCCTACACATTTCGCTTTTGACACTCTTGATGGCCCTGGTTCATCTTCGTTATAGTTTCAGTTGTGGGTTTGGATATTTTTTTTAAAATGGCACACCGAATCTCAGGTTGGCGTTACCTTTAGATATCTTCCACGATTCATGGGTTTCAAGGTCATATTCCAACTGTAAAATTTTTAAAAATACATTTTTTTTGTATTGTACTGATGAAATGTATAATAGTACATTACACAACTAGGGTGGTAATACAAAGAAAGGCCGAGATCTCAGATGTTTGCGGCCCGAGCTGCAAGCGAGGGACGTAAATATGCGATCGAGGACTTTGTTTATTACCTCCCGTGTCGTGTACATCAATTTATGTCTACACTTGGCTAGAAAGCGGCTTTTTCCGTACGCGCAGCGTGCGGAAAAAGCCACTTTTTGGCCAGGTGTGGCATAAACAGGTAAAAGCGATGTCTTATGCCAATACAAAAACTTACATCAAGATAGGGTCCTTCACAGATGACTAGTGGTTTCTTTGGACTCACTTTCCCTACTGCTCGATACCACTCCGCTTTATTTTTATGCGCCCATATACCTTGTCGATCCATACGGGTTTATCTATAGTAGGACTACTTACTAACTAAAATAAAATGTAAATAATCTTTTAATTTTACTTCGGCACGTTACGCATTAAAGATCTGACAATGTCAAATTCAAAATGATGACAGCTTATTTTTTCTGTGGCAAAAGGCACTGGAATTTCATCTATTGTGCCGTAGAACTGGTAAAATGAGAACATATTTTTTATTTATTTGTATTTTTTATATTAAGCGATATAAAAAAAATATAAAAATAGTGTAGTGTTCAGCAGGCAAAATGCTTTCGAATCGCATATACATTTTGAAGTGTTCTTAAAATGAAATGTTGTCAATTCCGGCGTTTCCGTCAATGTTGCCCCAGCATGAGGGGTGCTTGATTTAGATTGGCGGCGCCAGTTGGCAGCACCTTCGTCGTGCACGTTCCCTATGGACGTGTGAAATGCGTCCACTGCCAGGAGTGGCTCACGCCGCGATTTCCCTGCCCAGCTACAAGTAACGTGCCCCCGCGGATGGGCTTAGTCATTGACCAGAAAGAGCACGTTATGCCGACCACCGGACGGACAGTCGCGTCTGTTCATGGAATGACGCCATCATTCCATGAACGGACGCCATAATTCCATCAACGGACGCCTCTCAACATCTTCAGCTTCTCCTTCGGATGCCTCGTAGAGAGTCGAAACACGTGTCGAAATTTGTATTTCCGGTGGTGATTTGTTGTATTTATTTGGATGTTTCTTTATTTTGCTTGTGAATGCATGAAATCTACAGGGCTAGAACTAATTGACTAACATGTTACCATATCGCGGATTACCAAGGCAATATTTTTGTTTTAATTAAAAGGGTAATTTTTCACCGTCAACGAGTAGACATTTCACACGAGAAAGGAGTGTTTTTTTTGTTGAGTGAAGGATATGTTGAGGAATCCGAAAACAAATAATAACACGTGTTATGGGCGGCACAGTCGAAACAGGACAATTTTACAGCCCCCAAGCCCTGTAACACTGGTCCTTCCAATCCTTAGCGACGTATTTAAAGATGTGCCTAATCTAAATCGATTGTTTTATTAAGCCATCCATGATGACTAATAGAGGGAATCGATTGTATTGTTACGTCCGTGGGGTAGGTAACGTGATAGAAAATACACTAATTAACCACTAATTAAAAAGGTAAACTTTATTGCAAAATTACTAATTAACAAGGCTTACTTACTTAATAAATCACTGTACTAAATCACTTAACTATAACGCACTTATTAACTTATCACTTAGGTTCGCTTCGAGATTCGCACTGTATCGCCGTTAGTTCAAAACTGATCGTGGCGTCGGTGACGCGCGGCTTATATATCCGGAGACCCTTGCTCTCGAATGTTCCGGAGAAATCCTCTCACGAATGTTCGGTCCAAAGTCCAAGGGCGGTCGGTGACCCCTCGGTTAATGACGCATCGCGAGTGTTCTAGGCAATCTAGATTGTTCGATGTTCGATTCGGCTGGAACATTCCCGACTATTGCTATCCCTTTCTAGTTCTGTCTCTTTCACACCCTTCTCGAACCTTCTCAATATAGCTGTCTCTCTCTAATAGTGCTATCTCTTTCACTCCTTTGTGAAATTTCGCCATATACTGAAGTGTACTTCAAAGGCCCATAAGGGGTCCTGAAAACGCCTGAAAACGGGTTTTCAGGTTATTGCGCTATCTGATAGAGGTTGCCCTGAAACGGACTGAAAACATGTTTCAGGCGCCTGAAAACAACGGCAACCAGGGTGAATTTTCAATCTTCTAGTATGTGAAAGAGCCACCTCTGAAACGGCCTGAAATCACTTTTCAGCCTGCTGAAAACGCTTCTAAAGCACGGAAAATCACGTTTAAAGTTTTGACCTATACCACCGTCGCAACAGTATGCTCAGGAATTAACACCGCTTTTGACATATGAATGAATGAATGAATAATGTTTATTTCAGATTCTTTTTAAATCCATAGTTTTGTTAGTAGGTTACACGATTTATATTGGTAAACATAAACACTCGACTCATATCAATAGATACAGCCTTGTGACAGACGGACAACGGATGCTTGGTAATCAGATCAGGTTGGCACCCTTGGGATACGGAACCCTAAGAGCCTTATCACACTTGCGATTTGCAAGCGAGCTGCGGGTGAGTTTCCGTACAAATATCGCTCGGCGAACTCGCCGCGAGTATTGTAAGGTAAACCCTAATTAGCTCAACAATGAAAGTCTGTGTGTACAGTCGCCATCAGGATACATCTATGCACTTCAGGGTGCTCAATAATATTTGAACATGCACTCTAAGGCAAGGCAATAGAGACGTGTTCAGATGTTTGTGAGTGCTTTGTTTGCTACGATGTATCTTATGGCGACTGTACATAAACGTTATGTACTGTAACACAACAACACTACAACACAATTCGGTAACACAAAAACGGGACTGCTGTCGACAATCAGAAAATTAGATTTATAATACCATACCATACCACCATCATCATACTCCAATAAGTACGACTATTTCTCTAGTGTATGAAATCTCGTTAACACAATGGCCGCTGAATGCTCGGCTGTGATTGGCGTGTCCGTCCCCGCGCTAGACCACCCACTAATAGCGACCTGATTGCCCCAGCCCATGTATTTCCCTAAAGGATACCTGCTACCCGATTTACTCAGATCACATTGAGATATTCGGTTGGGACTCTGGGACTTGAATGTATTGGGGATAAAAATATGCGAGCTCTTAGCTTGTTACGCAATTTGGGCTTAGGTTAGTAAAGGTACCGCAGGACCGTTTCTCAGTTCGTAGATACGAGTATTAAAAGTTTTGTAAAAATGTGTAAATTTTTTATTACTATTTCGTTAATTGTAAGATGTTTACGTATATGCTTCTCAATAGTAGTAAATGGTACTAAATTATTCGTCATTATTCCAACCCGGAGATGCCCACTGCTGGACATAGGTCTCCTCCAAATACTTTCACAATGAACGGTCACTCGCTTTTTGTCTTCTTCGGTGGGTATAAAGGTTTTCGAATGGAGACGCAGCGTGGGTAGACCCGCCACAAAATGGTCTGATGACCTGGTTCAGGTTGCCGGCAGAATCGGGCAAATGTTATCTATCAAATCTTAAAGGGGGGGGGGGGGATTAAAGACATTTCAGATGTGGGAGGCAGGGATATACAGGGTGGGAGGGACTATACCGACATACTTTAGCCATGAATTCCTGGTGGTGTGACGAGTAAAAAATGTTATATCAACATGGGTCGAATATTGTCATTTTACATTAATAGTCTTATGGAACAAAATAAATCAGTAAATTAAGCCCCTCGTTATAAACATGTCCTTACTGGCTGAAAAGTTATCAAAAAGAAAAAAAAAAGCTAAAATGGAAACGAAAGGTCAATTTTTTGGCCTCGTAGTCGCTTACCATCAAATACTGCGAAGGTTAATTCCTGTTTAGTTAAAGGATTTAAAAAAAATAGTAAAGGTATCTTAGTCACATTTATTAGGGCTTGTTACACACTTGGGATTTTTCATTTACAAAATAAAGGATATCTCGGAAAGTAAGCGTTTTTCGACTATACATCACATAACATTTTTTACTCCTAATAGTTGTTAGAATCTATAGTTAAAGTTTGTCGGTATAGTCCCTCCCACGCTGTATAGGGCAAAACATTTAATTTGTACTTGTAGTTTAAGAACTATTACACGTCAAAGTTCCTTAGTTTTGTCAGTTGTGGAGGAAAATATTTTCTCAACCTCTACGAGTAAGTAATAGGCAAGTCGGTGGAAATCGAGGTCTGTGGACACCCCTCGCCTGGTACCTTGGTTTAATATTACATCCTAAAACTTTTTTGTTGTAGAAGAACAGCCGTTGCGTTGTGAGACTTGCACTTTTTTCCAAATTATGTTTTTGAGGGGTACTACTTATTTCAGAGGACCGTCGGCGGGCTGGAGATGGCCCGCGGGCCGTAGTTTGCCCACCACTGTCTTGAAGTATTGATATTATACTCTATATAACATTAAAAAAGAGAGAGACAGATCTCTCTCCAGCCTGTGCCTGGGGACCAAAGTCCGAAGGAAGTTGGTTGGAAGTTCTATATTATGTAGTGTTAGTGTTATAAACACTTCTATAGTGCGATGCAGAACATTATGGGAATTGTGCCATTTAGTATGAGCGTTGATATAGGCGCCATCTGTCGTGGAATAACTGTAACTGTCTTCTTCTTCCAAAGAGTGTCGCTAGGTGGCAGTGTCGCCACATGTTTAAGTGTATTTTATTGTGCCCTATCAGTAGGCTTATGATGCTACGCTTTGTCGCGTGATAAATTAATGATAAACATATGATAAAGCATCCGTCACATTCTGACAAATAGTGAGTGAGAGGGACGGATGCTTTATCATTTATTTATCGCACGATAAAGCGTAGCATCATAAGCCTACTAGTCGGCCATGGCGATGCAATGGCGGTCATTTTTACGGTTTTCGAACACTTGATTGAGCATTTAAGATAGGTAAGTGGTAGATAAAATAATGTTATTGAACATAATTAGGCCTTAAACACTCGTGTGATCTTATTTCATAACACCACACTCGTGTTTAAGTCCCTCATTATGTATCAGTTGTATAAACTACTATAAGGAAATCGTTTTTAACCAAACTAGATACGCAAAATGTAACTATAAAATGATTCATTTTTTATTAAGTAAACGTTCTTTGTTGGTTTTATTCTCGGTATAGGTTTCTAAGAGACTTTTTAAAGATATTAAATATTTTCGAAGTATTTTTCTCTATTAAACCTCAATCAAAGTCTCGCATTAATTTAATATATTCTAAAAAGCTTATAAAAGATTTTTTGATAAAAAAAAAATTCAAATTTGAAATAATTGAACTAGTGGCACTGAGAGTAAAAGCTTGGAAAAGGTTTAATTTTATCAAAGATTGCCTTTAGTAAATACAGGCAAGTTCAATAGCAATTGTAAGGGATTTCAAAGACTCCACTAAAACTGTTATTACTATATTCAAAGGCGTAATTCGGTTACAACAAATACGGGCGGAGATAGGCCGTCTTTTGATTTTATTATTTCCAGCATAAGACACTGGTCTCACCGCCACCGAGTACACGAGTAAAGTTGGGTGAGTAGCATTACATTGCGGATCTGGAAAGGTCGATTGATCACACTGTGCCTGTTCAGCCCGCAATGAACTGTTACTGTCATGGATGTATAAAATAGAAGGATACCGCGCGGTCTAAGACGCGGGTGAAGCCAAGCAATGGCCGCCGAAGTGAGCATGTGTGCGTTGACGGCCCAATGGCAGCCGACCGGCCCATTATGCTGGTTGATGTGTGCGTGCGTGCGTACAAAGCGCCGGCTCATCATGAGTGCTTCACTTATCTGCTCGCGACGCTACGTCCATTTATTTTTAAGGTCCTTGGTTACTGTTGTGTGGATGTGGACCAGTGCCAAGGGCACTTGTCCCAACGCTGGCGAGTAAGCGAGTAAACTTGGGCGAGTAAGGTGAATAGAATAGAATAGAATAATTTATTCATCAATTCATATTACATAAGTATTATTACAAAAAACATAACCTGCAACAGAATGACATGTCAAGTAATGGACTTAAAGCATAATACTTTATAAATCCTTGCATATATTTTCAATATCTAACTTAGTTTTATTCATTATCATAACCATCCTAATTATTATTATTATTGAATTACTGACTTCATGTACTCGTCTATATTGTAAATTGTATTATTAAGTAATATAAGTTTTAGTTGGGACTGGAAACATGCCACACTTTCGATGTCTTTCACGCGCTTTGGTAATATTCGAAAATAGTTTGGAATATTCGAAACAATGAAAAGAGTGTCCGCTTACTTTGTGCTCAAGTAATAACAGAAAGTTTCAATTACTTAATGTGATTCGATTTGACATTGAGTATTGTTGTGGATACATTTACTTAAAAGTTTCGTTTTGAATATTCAAGAATAAAATAACAAATAGAACCCAATACTTCTCGGATCACAATACTATTTTCATCACACTTGCTCGAAAATGGTGTCATTACACGTAGGTTCTGCGGGCCGTAAATGACCTATTACGCCCTAGGGCGTAATGTTTTCTTTTTAAATTTGAAACGCTGGTTCTATTTTACTCTTATTTGACATGTTCAAAGGAAACACCAACTTACTTTTTTTAACTTTTATCACTGAAATATTTATGAACTTCTTTGCTGAAATAAAGATAACTGTTATTGCAAATACATGTAAACACATATTTCGGTAACATTAATTGTTTAAATAGTGTATTTCAGTATTTTGCAACTATAAAATCAACTAAAATGGCCGTGTTAGGTCTTTACCGCTATGGTTTCCGAACGTGACTTGACATTCACATTGTCTATGGACATTATGTCACTAATGTCACCTGTCTGTTTAAATATTTTCTTGTCATACTGGGGCGATTAGTAAGGTTATATTATTAAGATTTCCTCACAAGTGTGATGAAAAACATTGTGTGTGCCACGGGCGGTAAAGGAATTACAAACGAGTGTTATTAAAGCCCTCGGTTTCACCTCGGGCTTATAACAAAGACTCGTTTGTAATTCCTTACTTACCGCCCTAGATACACAATGTACTAATGTTTTGTTGGTGAATTCGGCGGGCGGCCCGCACTACACCACGCGGTTTTGTTAGATGATAGCCCACAAAATAAGTACAAAAATAGAAGTTCTAATTATAAGTTTTTTTTATTCGCAAATTTGTTATAAAACGTATGACACTCGTGGTCATTACAGTCTCGGCCATTACAGCCCTCGCCTGGCGGCTCGGGCTGTGCAACACAGCCTCGAGTATAATGAATGACCAACGTAGCCCAGTTGTATGATAATGAAATAATGAACTTTATTCTGTAAGTAGGCTGCAAGGGCACTTTTACATGTCAAAGTTTACTGGCTCTTTTTAAAAGAGGAGACCACTGCTGTGGGGAGGGTCATTCAAATTCAGTCAAAAATAACCTATGTTAAATTAATGTATAGCATGCATAGTTCTGCAATTAAGCACGTCAAAGATTATCACAATGAATGGAAAAATAACAACAACAACACACACAACAACACATACAACTGGGCTACGTCATAATGTATGTATTTAAACACTTTATTCCACATAAAATCATAGGTAAGTACAGAAGCGGTACAAAAATCAATGGTTATGTACAAAGGCGAACTTATCCCTGTAAGGGATCTCTTCCCGCTAACCTTTGAGCAAATGAGAAAGAATAACTAATACCACAGAAGATAGACAAACTAATAAACTTATTTTATTTACTTACACAAGGAAAAAGGGGCAAGTTTTGAATACACATAAAAACCTAATATAAATACATTAGTAGTTATGCATATTAGATATAATCTAACTACATATATAAACGTATACATATACGCACATATTAAGTATTCAACCGTTCAGTAAAAATAATCTTTTTTTCGTCAGCAGTCAGAGCCATAGCTTTTTTAACTTCTCCTTAAATAATGTACTATTATTGCTTTGACAAAATAGGAATCGCAAGACAGAAAAAACACAGTAAATAATGAAAGAGGAAATTCTAGCTCGAATCGCTCTAATTAAGCCAATAAAACGGTACGTAGTCGACTGCAGCGAGCGACAGATATCCTGCCGAGCAAACACGCGTAGGTGCAAATTGAAATACGATCCGTATCTAGTAGGGCGATTCACTAATTTGCTGTATATCTCGTCATAATATTAGGCCGCGTTTCCTTCTTAGCTATGCAAGGTAGCAGAGCGGTGTGCGAGAGAAAAGTCCAGCAAACGTGCAAGCAGCGCGGCCCGGCATTGGTGGATTTCTTCACACACCGGACCGCTACCTCGCACGGCTCAGGTGGAAACGTTCTCAATATATCTTGTATTTCATTAATAACTTAACCCCCAGTGTGAATTTATGTACATTATGTATTCTTATTAATTCCAGGAAATCCCGCGTTCAATAAAAATAAATATTTATTTTTGGTGGTTGTAACCACTCTTAGTTACGTCCTCCCGCGAAGTTTAGGTAAATAGGCACTACCTATTCCGAGCTCTGGTTATAGATCATCAAACTTCTGGAGTGGGGGCTTGTGACGTCCCTCCTAGGTAAAATTGTACCAAGGAGTGACGTCATTCGAAACTTCTAAGCACTATCCTCGTCATTTTTTGTTTGCCAAACAAAAGAAAAAATACGTGTACAATATTTTTTAACGGACTAAACAGTTTTTTTTAGTCGTCTAGCCCATTGGTTAGCGCTGTCATTAATGGTCGCGTTCACAATAAGTGGACCAAGCCGAGCCAAAGTATGTCATATCGCATCATCCTATCTGTTTGTCCTGGACCCGTCATGTGATTATCTCGTCATGACGTCGCCCCTGTCTGGTTTGACCGGAAGACGAGCGCTGGCTCTTAGGTCCGCATTTTGATGAGGTGGGACCATTTTGTGGCAGCATTCAACTTTTTTTTTCTTACTGCTATATTTTTTTTATTTTGTGCTGCTGTCATGTCATGAATTATTGTATTTTCTTCTTTCTTCTTCTTCCTACTAATTTCTACTCTCCTACCCTCAATATGGGAGGAATTAGAGGGTAGATATATTTTTTTTTATTGTGTGTGTTCACTGGGTCTGCCTGTCACCTCGACTTTGACGAACCACAGCTGCCTGACGTCCGATTAAGAAATGTTATTACTGGTTCGCATCATAATAGCGACGTAATTGACAGTGAATTCGTGAAGTAGACTACAGAACACGCTTCAGTTTCCGAGCAAACAGGATATCGGTCTAAGCCTCAAATGACGTGATCGAAATAGACGCAAATGAAGCCGGCATTTGCTGACGACACGATCTTGACATTTTCCTACCTGGTTATTTTACGACCTGGACATCTGGACATTTTACGACTTTGACGTAACACTCCGGAGGGGTTTAGCCTATCGGGAGTGACACGGACTAAATAGCGGAAAATTTTTATAAAGCCAAAAAACGCATTGAACATTGATCAGTGGAAAACGTAGGGGCATCGAAATATACGACGACCGCTTTAGCTTAGTTGGTAGTGACCCTGCCTACGAAGCAAGAGGTCCTGGGTTCGAATCCCGGTAAGGGCATTTATTTGTGTGATGAGCACGAATATTTGTTCCTGAGTCAGGGATGTTTTCTATGTATTTAAGTATTTGTATCTATTAAATATATCGTCGTCTAGTATCCATAACACAAGCCTTATTGAGCTTACTATGGGACTAGTTCGATTTGTGTAAGATTGTCCCCTAATATTTATTTATTTATTTTATTTATTTATAATGTATGGAACGATAACATTTAACAAAACTGAGGTTAAAATTTGCGCCACAACGCCCACTTTAAAAAAAAATCAATACGTCTTATGTATCAAGTGATTCTGATAACCAACCTAATGTTTACTATGTGTGAGTCTAAAGTCATTTATGAGAAATATTAGTGTTAAGTTTG
Organism: Eudemis profundana; assembly: GCA_947034925.1. Taxonomy (NCBI): domain Eukaryota; kingdom Metazoa; phylum Arthropoda; class Insecta; order Lepidoptera; family Tortricidae; genus Eudemis; species Eudemis profundana. The sequence continues at coordinate 25,874,200 of OX344802.1, forward strand.
AGAAGACTGCAATTCGAATAGGTTGCATATCGTTTAAAAGACAAAAATCTGTCATTGGTTACAAAGCTAGGTACTGACGTGAGAATTTCGTCATAAGAGAGTACAGAGAAGAAATTTTCCAATACAGTTTTTTAGGGTTCCGTAGCCAAAATGGCTAAAACGGAACCCTTATAGTTTCGTCATGTCCGTCCGTCCCGTCCGTCCGTCCGTATGACACAGGCATTTCACTCAAAAACTACAAGACGTATACCGATGAAATTTGGAATATAGATGTTTTGTAGATGCCGCTACTAAGTTTGCTAGTTAAATAATAAAAATAAAAAAATCTAGGGGGGCACTCCATACATGTAACAGAAGCTAAAAATTTTTTTTTTCAGCAAACGTCAACGTGATGTACATAATTCGATAGTTCTTTTAAAAACATTAGAAAGTTTTTATGTACTTTTTTTGATTAAGTGAATACTTTCGGAAATAATCGCCCCTAAAGTTGCATAAATTGTGTCTCCCCCCCTTTAACTTTTAAACCGTAAATCCAAAAAATATGAAAAAAATCAGGAAGGTAACGCTTAATAAATACATTCAACGAAAATCATTTTGAATAGTAACGAATAAACCGTTTTGAAGTTATTGCCGTAAAACTTCACGACCAAAAGGTATTAAGTGCCAAAAAAAAATTAACTGTTTCATAGAAAAGGTCATCAATAGGTAGACCAAAATGTATGAGAGAGATGTATTTGTTTTGCTATTTACAAAGTTGACCCCATAGTAAAAGTTGTTCAAAATCATGGATAGATTGAGGTTTAATTATCCTGTATCACGAAAAAGAAGTCACCCTCTGATCTGAGCAAATCGAGCTCGTACCTCCGTCTCATTTCTATCACCGCACATCCCACCTCAGGAATAAAGTTCATCATCGCTTAGATGCTTGGCATCCCTTACACAAGCATCAAGGTGGTTTACTACCGGCAGGCAATTTGTATCAAGTTGCGAGATGCGCGAGCGGCGATACGCGAGGAGAGGATTGAAAACTTCATACGAATTTCAATTCAATTCAATACTCGTCTCGTCTCGTCTCGCCCTGCCGGTGGAAAACCACCTTCACGCTCATTCTTGCCACGAACTGTCAAGATCTGGAATGAACTCTTTCCTGATGTGTTCCCGGATCGCTATGACATGAGGTACTTCAAGAAGCGTGTTAACAGGGCACTCAAAGGTCGGCAACGTATAGGTAACCCCTCTGGTGTTTCAGATATCCATGGTCTATGATAACTACTTTCCATTACCAGGCTCGACGGCTCGTTTGCCGCTTATCACAAAAAATATGTACGAAGTCAAGCTAAATAGAACGTAGTTTCTACTTGTAATATGTTAGATTAATCATTAAAATCAATATACAGCACGTTGATTAAACAAAAGGTATTTCACAATGGAAAGTAAAACACACCAGTTTTCTTACTCAAATAAATCCTTTAGGCTTATAGCTTCCAACTAGCCATAGCAAAATAACTCTTAATTGCTGGTATTAAGGTCGTCAATTAGCTAAAGAGTACAACTGTTGACCGAGGTTTAGTAACAAAAGAGTAACGAACTGTTTCCTTTGTTTCAGGATTGTCCACAGCCGAGGGTCCGCGTTTTAGACAACAGAATGTAAGTGCCAGCCCTGAAATTCGTTCCATTAGGGGTAGCAACCATTTATCATTCTGAAAACGTCCATTTTCGATGTTAGCTTTGTTAGGAATTCGCTCAACTTTAAGACTAGTGTAATAGGGAAATAGAAACATTTTTATACTAGTAAAATAACAGAATTTTAAGCCTTAAGGTAATTCCAGCCAGTCGGTTTTCCATATAAACCAAAAGAGGGTCATTGTTTGCTTTTACGGCATCAATTATGTTTCAAATATGTCCTATTTTATAGCTTGATACATTTTATTTGCGCGAAATGACATGAAAAATCTCAAACAGTAAAAAAAAATAACAAAATAAGTTAATTTCAAATGATGCTGATAGATGGAGCTGACATTGTCTCTCGGAGCACATTTAAGTATAAAACATTACAAGATTTATGGTTTTTTTTTGGAGAAAATTGGGAAACTTTGCGACGTAAACCACCTGTTAATGAGATAATTAATTGAGACCTCTTTGAACACTTTCTCGAACCAATTTTAACTGACAGAAAGTGCTAAACATCTTGTTAGTTAATGCACAGGATGATTATTTTAGACAGTTTTTGTTTGGTCGATAAATGAAAGCAAAAAGTTATATGAAACGTTTTCTTAATTTCTGTTTAAAGTTATTTGTTTTAATGTAAGGGACCATCTCTTAAAATATTGGTAGATAATTTGTTAGCAGCAGTTCCAGTACGTTTCCTATATCAATAATCACACTGTAAATCATTAGGCGCGCGAAGTGCCAAGACTCGGGAACGCAGAAGTTAACGTCAGTTTTACGGTTTACGGTCGGCCTGGCATCTCACAAACAATGCTGTTGCACAAACACTGAGTGCAATAAAAGTTTTGAGGCCGGGTTATTACGCTGTTTACAGCCAGTGTCTTTTATACAACTAGGGTGGCAAACAAGCATACGGCCTGCCTGATGGTAAGCAGTCACCGCAGCCTATGGACGCTTGCAACAGCAGGGGTACTACGTGCGTGTTGCCGACCCTTTAAAACCCTATTTACTCCCCTCTTGAAGAACTGCATACTGTAGCATTCCAGGAAAACAGCGGCAGGGAGCTCATTCCACATTCGAATTGTGCGTGGTAGGAAATTTATTTGGAACAACCGCACGGTGCGCGACCATTCCATCACTTTTTATTTTATTTGTCTGTTTTGACGCCTAGAGACCCTTTACATGTCTAAAAATGTAGTTTTATAAATGAAATCTTATGTATGTCATATTGTTGTAATACCTAATGAAAAGAGAAACTGGTGAGTTTCTTCCGGCGCCTCTTCTCACCAGTAGGTCATTATCCGAAGCGCCAATAGAAAAGAATAGAATCGGACATGTAAAAGAGCCTACTTGCAGAAATAAATTATTTTGTATTTTGTACGGTTTCTTGCCATTTTGAACCCTCGAATCTTGGGATTAATTTTGGCACGTTGCCTTTCAATTAATGCTTTGTAAAAATATTTAAAATATGCTTGCTGCTGTGTTTTGTCCTATGACAGGGTACCAGGACCCAAAATAATGTATTCTCTTTGTTTAAGTTTTGTTCAATAAATCATTTAATGTAAGAATAAAAGTTTCAAACTCAAACTCATTTATTTCTGCATGTAGGCCTCAAGGGCTCTTTTACATGTCTGTTTTTTTCCTTTGGCGCTTCGTTAGATGACCTTCTGGTGAGAAGAAGCGCCGAAAGAAGCTCACCAGTTTCTCTTTTCAGAAAAAAAACAACATTATAACAATTGTGACATAATTACATAAAATGACATTTATAACATGCAAGTCAACATAACTATAAGCAGTTCATCAATTTGTCGTGATTTAAAATAATCACCCAAGTTTCTCTACAGTAGACAGTTTTGAAATTTCAAGTCTCCCCTTTAACCCTCGAAGGTATTAAGTACTCTAACTAATAGCGTATTTTTATTTTCAGGTAAAATCTGCTTCGTCCTACAACTGAGTCCTTCTTCAATCAAAATGGAGCTCGAAGACGTGGAAAGCTATGGCAATGGCAACTTCTCATACGACGATAATGGAACCTACAACGGCACTTTCGAGAACTGCCCCAACATCAACATCCCCGTGGTGTACATCGTCACACAAGTGCTGTACGCGCTAGTCTGCATTGTCGGCCTCCTCGGCAATACTCTCGTCATCTACGTCGTCCTTCGCTACTCCAAAATGCAGACCGTCACCAACATGTACATCGTGAACCTCGCGATCGCCGACGAATGCTTCCTCATCGGCATACCCTTCCTGATCACTACCATGTCGCTCCGGGCCTGGCCCTTCGGCCCCTTCATGTGCAAAGTCTACATGATCTCCACGGGAATCAATCAGTTCACCAGCAGCATCTTCCTCTGCATCATGAGCGCGGACAGATACATCGCCGTCTGTCATCCTATAGCCGCGCCTCGGCTCCGCACGCCGTTCGTCTCCCGAGTGGTCTCCGCCGCGGCCTGGACCGCCTCCGCCCTCGTCATGACGCCAATATTCATGTACACGACCCTAATACCCACCGAAAACGGCCTGTCTTGCAACATCGTGTGGCCGGAGCGGGAGTTCAATAAAGGACAGACCTCCTTCACGCTGTACTCTTTCGCGCTAGGCTTCGCGGCGCCTCTGACTCTCATCTTCGTCTTCTACTGCCTCGTCATCCGCAAACTGAAGACGGTGGGGCCGAAGAATAAGTCCAAAGAGAAGAAGCGCTCGCACAGGAAGGTCACGAAACTGGTGCTGACGGTGATAGCGGTCTACGTGCTGTGCTGGCTGCCGTACTGGGCGTTCCAGGTGGCGCTGATCTACTCGCCGCCCACCGAGTGCGCGAGCCGCATCACCGTGACCGTTTTCCTGGTCGCCGCGTGCTTCAGCTACAGCAACTCCGCGATGAACCCGATCCTGTACGCGTTCCTGTCCGACAACTTCAAGAAGAGCTTCCTGAAGGCGTGCACGTGCGCCGCCGGCAAGGACGTCAACGCGACGCTGCACGTCGAGAACAGCGTCTTCCCGAGGAAGCGCGCGGCGCAGGCGAGGGCGCAGGCGAGGGCCTTGACGGAGACGAGGGCCAGTCTGTCGGTGCCGGCGGGCGGCCCGTCGCGCTCGGACGCGTCCACGGCGCTCACGTCGCGGTCGGCGGCGGCGAGCGAGGCGTTCGCGCTGGAGGCGGCGCCGGGCGCGCTGGCGCCGCTGCTGGCGCCCAACGGCGTCTCGCACTCGCGCATGTGAGTGCGGGGGCGGGGGCGGGGGCGGCCCGACCGCGAGCCCTCCAGCGTCTGCGTCGAGGAGGACACGCTCATCGTCGACATAGACTAGGAGACGAGAGAGGGTGCGGGCGCCGCCGCTCAAAATGCGCCTTGAATGACTCCGGCGTCACTTTTTTGACGCGTACGGTCAGCTCAGCTAAGAAACCTTCTGGCGTACGTTCGTAGTATGGCGAGGGTTTACGTTGCTGCCGACTGTACCTTCCGAGCCGGTACTTAAAATACGCATTGATAGTACACGAATGCTGTGTATTTTAGGCATCCATTTGGGAGGTACTCATATAAAAAATGACGCGTGAGTCCGTCATTGCGTTTAGGGCGCGTCAGCGTTTGAGCGGCGGTGTGGACGGCACGGGTTAAAGTGACGCATGAGTCACGTGACTGCGTTTGCGGTGCGACAGCGTATTCTGAGCAGCGGTGTGACTGCGCCTGAAGCGGGGGCGCGGGACTCGAGCCCGGTCCCGCGCCGCCGCCGTATACGAATGAATGTTCCTCGCTTGAGACACCCACGCGTTAGCTCCGAGTGTATATCGTTTATCGCGTAAATTGTGAATCGAACGGTGTGTCGGCCTAGGGTTGTAACGATGAATTTATTAAGGTGTAGTTTTATAATGTCGAAGTTGCGTCGGGGACGGTCTTGTAAAAATGTACATATCGTGTAAATATTCATATTTGTCATATGTCTGGGTTGTAATAAAATTACATTCGTGAATGTTTGCCATTTTATTTCCCCGCTTTTCCTGTTCGTTTTAAAAATAATATACAGGGTGGGAGCTAATGGTGTCGTTTGTTACGTGTAAATGAAATGAATAATTGAACGCTTAAAATACTCAGGTGGAATGATCACAAAATTAATTAGTCACTTTGATATACTGCTTTCAGCATGATTCGTGCGAAACACCTTTAATTAATAATTATGTACAAGTTCTTGACTTTATTAACAAACTGAACAAATTACTTTTTAATGGTTTCATGGTAACTCAATATTATTTGAAATGTAAATTTGCAATATTATATCTGTCGGATCGTGGACGAAGCAGGGGTTCTTGGGAGTTGATGGCGGAGAGAAACGGCGTCTGTCTTGTTCGGGTTTATTGCAAAAAGTGAAATTAAATATAATACCTTAAATCTAAGTGCTTTTATTACAGCGACCTCTATCGAAGCCACTGCTAAACTATTTATCTGCATAGATAATGCAGTCAATAAATATACTTTAAAAGCCATCTAGGTAACAACTAGGTTCTTACATAGATGGCGCTGTTCTTAACATGCTCCCCGGCAAGGAAAGCATTGGTCTGTCGTGTCGGTCAGAAAGGGCGTACGTGCCACCGAGTCGCCTGTCACATACGATCTCTCTGCTCGGCAGATCAGATTTTACCATTATACCTCTTTCAACGTGTGATTATCGGTTTCACTATGTAGGTAGATAAGTATAAATATGTAATTCATCAGATAATCATGTTTAAGTTGAAAGATGTATAACTCAAACTGTTTGGTACCTTTGGTTCGTTAAATAAATAAGTAAATCATACTACGTTAGTTTAGGTTAAGCATGGAAATCTAAAATGAACTTTAGTTTGGAATTAAGTATACTATAAGTAAATAGGTACCAAGCAATTTGTTAGTTGGTTTTTATGGGGTATGGAAACAACCATCAGATAACTTTTTATTACAAGATAGGAACTTAAATAACATTAGGTATGTAAATAGCTATACTAAGAGGAAACTAAGTAATATTAGGTAACTTAAATAACATTAGGTATGCAAATAGCTATGCTAAGAGGAAACTAAGTAATATTAGGTAACTTATTAATAGGTGTCTTATATGTCTATCGCGTTAATCGGCAGCGGGCAGATATTGTTAAAAGACCGTTTAATGATTCCTCGCGCTGTTTTGATTTGGGCGACCCTCGTGACGTGGTCGCGGCCTGGGCAGCAGCTCACGATGCGGCCCATCCTCCACAGGCAGGGCGGCAGACGCTCCTCGCGCACCAGCACCACGGCGCCCTCGCGAAGAGCTTGACCTTTGGAACTTCTCCATTTGGTACGTTCCTGCAACAGTCCTATATAGTCCCTTGACCATCGGTTCCAGAAATCTTGTTGCAGTTGCTGCAACTGTTGGTAAAGCGTTAGTCGGTTTGTAGGTACATCTTTGTATTCGTAGTCGGGCAGTGAATTAGGAGTTCTACTAATCAAGAAGTGGGCTGGCGTTAAACATGTTACCTCGTCGGTATTAGAATTTGGAATAGGGCATAACGGGCGAGAATTTATAATTCCTTCAACTTGTACAAGTATGGTAGAAAATTCTTCATAGGTTAAAAGTGCCTGACCTAGTACTCTTTTTAAGTGGAATTTGCATTGCCTGATCGCAGACTCGTGGAGAGCTCCCATGTGAGGGGTATAGGGGGGAAGAAATTTCCATTGGATTCTTTCGTTTGCACAAGAAGTTATCAGGTCATTAGAATTTTCATTTAAAAAACTGTACAGCTCTTTCAGCTCATTACAGGCTCCCTGAAAGGTTGATGCATTATCACTCCGCATCTCTTTCGGGCAGCCTCGTCTAGCAATAAATCGTCTAAAAGCAGAAAGAAATGCAGAGGTATGTAAACCTGTAATTAATTCGATGTGAACTGCCTTTGTTGTCATACATGTAAAAATAGCAATATAGCATTTATCGGTTTTGTACCCACGTCCCCTCCTGTCCCTCACAGTGTAGGGCCCACCGTAGTCCAATGTCGTAAACAAAAAAGGGGATGCTGGGGTAACTCTGACTGGTGGTAAGTTACCCATGATCGGAGTTGATGACCTTGGTTTGGCTCTGAAGCAAGTCACGCATTTTTCGACTATTTTGTTGGCTAGACTCTTACCGTTGATCGGCCAAAACCGCTCTCGAACCGCCGACAACAACAGCTGGGGTCCGGCGTGAAGCAGTCTCACGTGCTCGTGACTCATAATGAGTTTTGTTAAAATGTGTTTATTGGGTAGTATAATAGGATGTTTTTTATCGTAGGTGTAATCTGAGAGACCTAAACGACCTCCTACATGTAAAAGCCTTTCTTCCATAATGGGGTTTAAGGGCAATAAATTCGAAGATTTTGGTAGTTCTTTATTATTCTGAAGTAATTTATATTCGGTAGGAAACATTTCGATTTGTGAAAATTCGATTAATTTATTTAATGCAAAATTCAATTCGTTAACAGAAAATGGACCAATTACCTTACTATTTCGATGTAAGCAATTGTTAGTGAATCGGAATATAAAAGCAACACAATGCATAAGTTTATTTATATCAGACCATCTTTGAAATAACCGATCTATGCAAGGGTTCGGTTGTACATTCGTCGCAATATTACAATGAGTCTCGATCGACTCGCAAATCGGTTCAAGTGAGTTAGGGGTTTGATAGGTAGGCCATTCGTCGCTATGTTTATTTAGCCACGAAGGTCCTTGCCACCAGAGGGTACAGTCGGCAAGCTTGTCTGCATGTAACCCTCGTGTCAAAAGATCCGCGGGGTTATCGCTCGAAGAGACCCAGCGCCAATCATTAATGTCAGTTAAACTTTGAATTTCGATTACTCGGTTTTTTACAAAACAATTAAGATTATTTGGTTGTTGCGATTTTATCCAGGCCAGAGCTACATTCGAGTCGCACCAGAAGTATTTATTCGTGAATTTACATTTTAACGCGTTGTTTACTTTATTGTATAATTGTGCAAGTAAAAACGCTGCTCTCAACTCGAGTTTAGGTATCGTTTCTTTGCGCGCCACACGTGTCTTAGAACATAACAATCGAGTTAAAATATTCCCGTGCGTATCTATAGTTCGCATATAGATAGCGCATCCGTACGCCGTTAATGAGCTGTCCGAGAACCCATGAAGTTGCAATGTTATGTAATCACTGATAACTACACATCTAGGTATAACTAGCGAGTTGAGAGTAAACAACTTTTTATAAAACGACTCCCATTCGTTGGTAACATCTGTTTGTAGGGTTTGATCCCAATCGATTTTATTTTGCCACAATTGTTGGATAATACATTTTGCAATAATTAAAGTAGGGTTCAATAACCCTAGGGGATCGAATATCGCTGAGGCTAAGGACAAAATCTTTCGTTTAGTTAAATGGTTTGGCACTGTTTCATCTTTAAATTGGAACATTAAATTATCACTATTACTACACCACGCGAGACCTAACACCTTACTCGTATGCGTATCGTGTGCAAGTGAGGTGGGTGATGTATTAGTGTGCTCGTGTTCGGCATTACTCACCGTATTTAATATATCAACAGAATTGGATTTCCATTTTCGTAGGTTAAAGTTCGCCGCGCGCAGGATCTCCTCGACGCGCACAGCTGTTTGTGCTACCTGTCGCTCGTCGTCACCTCCATACAGCAGGTCGTCCATGTAGAAACTGCCACATATGGCCGCAGCTGCTGCAGGGTGCTGTTCCTGGTTTTCTTGCGCGAGCTGTTGCAGGCAGCGAGTAGCTATATAGGGTGCGCTCTTTAAACCAAAGCTGAGTGTCGTGAGAGTATAAGTATGTAATGGTTCGGTAGGGTTTTCGCGCCACAAAATGCATTGTAAATGACGTTGGTTAGGGTTAATATATATCATTCTATACATATTACGTTCGATATCTGCGCTAATTACGTATTTATTTTTTCGGAATCTTAGTAAAATATTTACTAAGTCATCTTGGTTTATTGTACCTTTATATTGAATATCGTTAAGTGACTTTTGGTTATTTTTTTTAAAAGAAGCATCCATAACTACTCTCAGAGGAGTGGAAAGCTTGTGGGGGGTTAAAACCGCGTGATGGGGTAAATAATTGCAGTGTTCAGTATTTTTTATCTGAACCATATGCCCTGCGTCTTTAAATTCATTCATAAATTGAACATATTTTTGTTTATATTCGGGATCTCGAGAAAATTTTGATTCTAAAGTTTTAAATCGTTGGTACACTACAGATCGTGACTGGCCCAAACAGGTTACAGGTTCTTTAAAAGGAATAGTTACCACAAAGTTACCCTCAGGAGTTCTGTAGTGCTCTTTGAAAATTTTCTCACACTGTAGGTACTCATCATCGGGTATCGCCGGTAAGGAGTGACATTCGTCGGAATTCCAGAATGTCTGAAGCGCCTTAGTTTGAATTAGGTTGCACCTTACCTTTTGTGGCCTGTTGGTCGAGTATGGGCCGGACAGTACGTAGCCTAAACGGGTTTTTTGGAGCATCGGCAGTCCATCGCCTAGTCTATACTGTCCTATACAAAGTAATTGGTAAAATAATTCAGCTCCGATTATGAGATCAATTTCCCCACCTAGGTAAAATAGCTCGTCTGCTAATTTAAACCGTTTTGGTATATTGAAGGGCTGAGCGTTAGTTGCATACGTAGGTAAATGGCATATTATTAGGTACAATAAAACAAGATAAGTTGGTTGAGAATGTGTCATCGTTTGAGTTGATCCTTAGGTTACACAATTGATTTATTTTGGTTACGTTTTCGTTAAATCCTAAAACTTCTAAATCTATCGGTTGGGTTGGTAAATTTAACTTTCTGTATGCATTTTCGGTTAAAAAATTCGATTGCGAACCGCTGTCGAGTAAAGATACTAAAGTAATCGGTTTTCCGTTTTTATCGAGCGCCTTAACTCGAGCTGTGGACAAAATAACAATTTTGTTTTGTGCGGGTGTAGGTATACTGCCATCGCGTTGGCCTAATGGGTTCGATTCTCGTTGGTTAGTTATTAAATTGACTGACTGTGATTCAACAGACGAAGTCGGTTCGCTAGCATTATGAAGCGTAGATAGTCGTGGGTTCGATTCGGTTGTGTCGGTTTGCGCAATGTGTAAGAGCGTATGATGCTTACCTTTGCATACTCTGCAGTTGCTCGCACGGCAGTTGGGTAGAATGTGGTTAGAGCCTAAGCAATTTAAACAAAGGCCTAGCCTTTTTACGACGCGAATGCGTGTTGGTGCATTCAGAGCCAAAAACTTCGGACATTGGTTTATAAAATGTGCCTCCTTACAGTTAGGACATTGACTACGATAGGTATATTTAGGAGTTACCTTACTGTGGGTATGGGATGGAGGACACGTGGTTACCATCGCCTTCTTCGGCGGGAGCTCGCGGTGTCCGGGCTTCGCGGGCTCGGCGGAACTCACTGCCTCCACGAGGTCGGCTTGGGATCGCAAGAACGACCTGAACTTCTGCAACGTAGGCAATTCACGGGAATTAGTTTTTTCCTCCCATTTATTTTGTAATCGTTTTTCGAGTTTGGAACTGAGGAAAAATACAATTAACAAGTCCCAGCTCTCGGTTGGTATTTTTAGGGACCTGAGAATTCGTAAGTGTTTGGAAATATTATCATTCAATGATCTAAGGGCTGTGGCTGTAGTTGGTACTGTATCAATATTTAACAGAGCTCTCAAATGGGTATAAACAAGTGTTTTAGGGCTGTTAAATCGCTCGCAAAGCAGTTGCCACGCTATAGCGTGACTTTCTTCGGCATATTCTAATGAACTGAGAACTTCCAATGCGCTATTTGTTAAACAACTCTTTAGGTACTTAAATTTTTGGATAGGTTTCAAACTGGTTTGATTTACAAGAGCATCGAAAGTGTCCCTAAATTCAATCCAAGAGGTAATATCTCCATTAAAGGACGGCAAAGCGATATCAGGATATTTAATGGACTCATGCTCACGTGGCTCGTTGTCGTGATCATTGCTAGGAGCTCCCGACTCGCCTGGGCTGGCCACCTGTGCTAAATAGCTTTTTGCTAAAGACACACATTTAAAATAAGTATTCTCAAAGGTTTCCCTCAACTCTAAATGCTCTTCGAGCTCCTCACTTATTGTCTCAATTTTATCTTGAATTACTTCAAACTCTTTGAAAACACTTGTAATCCTAGTCGTACGTAAATCCAAATCAATTAATTGTTCGGCAGCCAACGAATCAGGTTTAAGTTTAGACAAAAATTTCATAAATAAGGTTAATTTTCCCTTCATTACTCCTCTTTTTTTAATCAATTCTTTTAAATCGGTTTCAGATCCAGTGGACGACATTATTAAATGAAATTAACACCGATACAGTTAAAAAATAACGAAGTAGGGAAACCACGTGTACAGTAGAGGTTACAAATTTGAGATACTAAAGGTGAAGGAATTCTGAATTTTTTAGCCCGTTATGTTAATTGCCAGCCACTTACTTGGTAATAGAGACCTATACGCGCCTCTTCTATTTTCTTCTCGACTCTTCTTAGGTGGAAGGATAGGTTGCGACGTGTCACGTGGCCTGGTCGATGGCCACAGTAGGATGACTTTTCACAAAATTTCGCCTGAAATCTCCTCGTCTGTGAAGATCTTCTTTGTTTAATCCCCAGGATTCAGCTCCCTGTTGGTAGAAATACCCCTGTCTCGCCACGTGTCGATGCCGGAACGGAATCACGGAATGGCTGCTCACCGTAAATATCCACGATTCCCTGTCGTTTTTCGCTAAGCGCGCTGCGCCCAGCAACAACTCCTTGCGTCTTCGGATAAGAGATTCTTCTACAGGGCGTCCCACGGCGATGCCACATGGAGGGAAAGTACCTTAAATATCATAGATAGCATATTTTGCTGAAAGAAGACTTCATTTTATTTTTAAAACTTAGTAAAGTTGCATTCATACTTTTTTATTTTTTTTTGAAAAAAATGTATGGAAAAAAATTATCGCGTCATTGGAGGAAAAGTACCTTAATTATTGTAAATGAACATCTTACTGAAAGAAGACATTATTTCGATTTAAAAAAACAAGTTGAATTGCATTTTAAATAATTTCATGGTTAAACCGGGAATCGAACCCGCTACACGAGAAAAAAAAATACCCTGTAGCTTTGTCATATCGATCGAAAGGCTTCAATGTGAGAATTACTACAATGTAAATAACGAAATAAAAATATTTATCAAATGCTCAAAATGTTTTCCATCCTGTTCAATACAAAGTCTCACTCTTTTCATTATTTCACTCCCTGTCGATTTTTTAATTATGGTGTGGTGGATATTTAAAATAATACGTCTAAGTTCTGCTTGTAGCTCGTGGACATTTTCATACTGGTTCTTGTAAACTACATTTTTTACATAACCCCATAAAAAAAACGGGGTTAGATCTGGGGATCTCGGCGGCCATCTAGTTTCTCCATTTGTTCCGATCCAGGAAGTAAAGTGTTCATTGAGATAATCCCTTGTTCTGTGACTGTTATGAGCCGGAGCCCCATCTTGCTGAAAAATAATGTTTTGTCGTTCTGCCAACGGAAGATTATTTATCTCAATTCTTAAAATCTCAAGTATTTCTAAATACCTATCCGTATTTAGATGCCCTTCGTAAAAATGTACTAAGAGGACCCGGTTGTTTACAATACCACACCAACAGTTGAAGGAAAAACGCACTTGATTGTTAGTCAATAATAGGGAATATGCATGTGATTCCAATGTGAGGCAAATATTTTTTTTAATAGACTTTATTACTTAAGAATTATGCCTGCATTATTATTTTTGCTCACAATATTTGTTTGAGCTAGAAATCATTTTTTTAAAAGTGCAAAAAATGTGCGGGAAATTCAAATATTTGAAACGCCACGCCATTGGTCAGAACGAAAATGTGACGTCACAGTCTATAATAATTATTTTTTTAATTTATTGCGTGACCATGGGTGCATGCCCTTCAGTCGAAATATTAGAACTACATAGAGAACCTTAAACTATTACGTATTGGGAACCAGACAGACAAACTGTGAATGTCATTAGGGTTGCCAGATCGTTTATAGAATACAAAAATTGTATATTTGGGAGGCCCATTGTATGCGCGTACACTGCTTGTCATATATTTATGTGCACAAAGAATAATTTGGAAGATATGTTTTCATTTGAAAATTATAAATAAATATAATTGTTAACAATTAACGTATTTCGCATTTTCATTTTAACATCCGCATTTTCGGAGAGCACCAGGGCAACTTCAGTTTTTTTTTGTATTTCACCATTTGGCAACACTGTGTTGTCCGTTGAGTCTTGACTTCATGACATGACTTGATTTGGTTGCTTGTTGTTTGTCGTGAAGTTTTCGAATCCGTTTACGATACAGTGAGTTTTACCGTAATTTGAGTACTTAAATTTGTTTTGAAAGACAACACAAGTGTCTTGAAAATGACTGAAAGCGGTTATGTGAAGGCGCAATCAGATAATTTGCCGAAGATAGATGTGTTCATGATGACCACATTTTTTTCAACAAATCCCGATTTTACGTCTGTTGAAATCAAAGGAGTGAAAGCTATAAGGTAATTACATATTATATACAAATTCTATTTTGCCTTGGACACCTTTTCTAGAAAAATTAAATGCCTAAGCAACATAACCTAAAACAAAATAGAGAACATACTAAGCATCGGAAAATACCGAAAACTACATTGCTTTATAAAATGTTGTTATACCACTACGATAATTTAACACATTTTAGAATTATCTGATAAAACCTGGAGCACAATAAAATGAGATCCTTATTAGTTTTATTTATTTATAGTTGTTTTATATTTATAGATCAGAGAGAGAATCATATGGTGATTCAGCGGTTGGATATGTACAAGTTAAACGAGAGGGGGATATATGTACAGTGAAAGCTCGGATAACTCCTGAACACAATGTCCGTCAGAAGTGTTATGCTGTGACACTTACTTGTGATGAGGCAGAAGAAACTGTCTTGTCCGTTCAATGTGAAGATTGTGCAGCTCATAAAGGTAAGATACTGCTATGCAAAAGTATTTTTTATAAATAAGTCATTAAGGTAAATGTCCGAGTGATCGTCGCTGTACTAATATTCGTCACTCATATTTTGATTAGGATAAATAAGATAAATTTAAAATTACATTTGTAGACGTTTTAGCAATAAGATGTATCAGTGGCTTTGATATTTTACTCGTCAATTTTACAATAAAGAAGATATTTGACAGAGCTGACATCTATTGGGACTATCAGTTTATTTCAGAGTCCCAATGCTTGTCATCCTTTTAGGATCCCATAATCAAAATGACTAAAGTGGACAGCTTATAATTTTGTCATATCTGTCTGTATGTTTGTCCTTCTGTCTGTCCTTAAGTCACAGCGGTTTTATTCAGAAAATGTAAAACATAATATACTGAGATGACATTTTATTGGGACTGCCAGCAAAGAGCACCTGATGTTTACTTGTACAATCAGATTGACCAGCATTTTTATTATTTTTGAGTAATTTCGGTATAAAACAGACTCCATTTATCAAAAATAAAGGTCACATTTCCCAAACTGTTTTGCTTAGATGTATAAATGAATGTAATATTGCGAAACAAATAAATATTTTCTGTTACCAGTCGGGGACTCAGACTTTTACCTTACAATACAATACAATACAATATTCTTTACCTTAGTGAAAGCTTATGTGAATAAGTTTACTGATTTATTTTGTTCCATAAGCCTATTAATATTAATTGACAAAATTAGACCTCTTGTCGAACATGTAACATATTAACTTGTGATGTGATACCATCAGGTTTTTATTTTGTGTATGAGTATTTCTTACAGCATTTCATTATTATGCTCTTCCCTGGTTGATTTATGAATAATTTCCTTCCAGGTTTAGATTACTATTTTCAGTTACCTTGGATAATGTCTGGAATTCTAAAAAGTAACCGAAAATGTTAGTCCAACCTAAAGAGATATGGTCAATAATGTAACCAGGAAGTGAGAATGGTTGAAACGCTGTAAGATCTACCTATGTGCATCAATCTTCATTTTATACAACCTTTATTTTATTTTTCAGGGGGCTGTAAGCATGCAATTGCCTTCTTGGCCTGGTTGCATAGGCGCAGTGAAGATCCCCCATCTACTAGTGTCGATTGCTACTGGAAAAAATCTAAGTTATCTTCAGTGGGCACTAGTATCAAATTCATGAAAGCAAAAGACCTTTGCAATGCACCGAAGAAACCAAAACTTGTGTCAACACAAATCTCACAAGAAAGTTTTCTGACTGTTGTAAAAAAACACTGCATGGAAGTCGGTGATATGGAAAACCAACTGATGAAGTACTTCAACAAACCAAGTGATTTTGAAAAATTATCTATTCATCGTTTGGTCACCAGCATATCAAAGAAGCCTGAAGATCCACAAGATTTCATTGAGTTTTGCAAGCTTTCAATGAACATCAAACCTTGTGAAAATGCTGCACTTGCAACAGTTGAACAAAGCAATTGTCCTTTATGGCATGAGCTCAGATATGCAAGAATAACAGCTTCTAAAGCATATGAGGCTGCGCATTGCAAAACTTTGGAGGGATCTTTGACGGAAGCCATCATGGGAGCCTCAAAATTAAAGGATAATGATGCGATGAAAAGAGGAAGATTGTTGGAGAGCGAAGTGATCAGTGCAGTGGAAAAAATAAAAAAAATAAAGATTAACAAATGTGGGATAATATTAAATCCATTATACCCCATTATGGGAGCCTCTCCGGATGGGGAAAGTGATTTATATAGTATTGAAATAAAATGCCCATCCTCAGAAAAATCTATGAGTCAATATATAGGAAAGAACAAAGCGATATCTGCAAAATGCATGGCGCAAGTGCAGTTACAGATGCATTTCTCCAAGAAAATGAAGGCACTTTTCTGTGTAGCTCACAGTGATTTTGAGGAAACAAGAAATATTAACATAGTTGAAGTAGACTATGACAAGGAATATTGCGAAAATCTCATAGAAAAATGTACTTTATTTTGGTGTGAGGCCATTTTCCCACTTTTATTTAAAAAGGATTAATCGCCTTTCGTACGCGGCGCCCAGGACGCAGCGGATCCGCGTCGCCTCGTCCGCCTTGATGATTTGATTTCAATATCTCCGTGTAACGTAAGTAACCACATTAATTTTAAAGATTTTAAAGTGTCTGCATGAAAAAACTGATAAACACAAAGGCGCCGATCCGCGGCGGATGCGCCATACTCGCCGCGGACCTTCTCGGCCTAGGCGACGTGGATCCGCTGCGTCCTGATCGCCGCGTCCGAAACGCGATTATTCCTTTCTAAATAAAAGTGGGAAAATGGCCTCACACCAAAATAAAGTACATTTTTCTATGAGATTTTCGCAATATTCCTTGTCATAGTCTACTTCAACTATGTTAATATAAATTTCTTGTTTCCTCAGAATCATGGGTTTAATATTATCCCACATTTGTTGATCTTTATTTATTTATTTTTTCCACTGCACTGCTCACTTCAACTTGCTTTGTTCAACTGTTGCAAGTGCAGCATCTTCACATGGTTCGATGTTCATTGAGAGCTTCCAAAACTCGAATGAAATCTTGTGCATCTTCAGGCTTCTTTGATATGCTGGTGACCAACCGATGGATAGATAATTTTTCAATATCACTTGGTTTGTGGAAGTACTTCATCAGTTGGTTTGCAGTATCACCGACTTCCATATAGTGTTTTTTAACAACAGTCAAAAAACTTTCTTTGAAGTTTGTGTTGACACAAGTTTTGGTTTCTTCGGTACATTGCAAAGGTCTTTTGGTGTGGTGTATACGTATACTTTATTTTGGTGTGATGCCATTTTCCCACTTTTATTTGAAAACCTTAATCCATCCACATCGTTGATAACGTCACATTCTAAGGGCGCGTTACCACTAACTACCATCAGTGTTGTGTGCCGTAGACAATAACAATGTGGGTACAGTGGCTAGATCGTCGCCTGCGCTGCCGTCCTCAAACTAAAAGGCCGCTAGTTTGTATGAAACTTCATACAAACTAGCGGCCTTTTAGTTTGAAGACTGACAGCTGCAAGTAGTCTCCGGGCAGCGTACGCGGATTACTCATGATTAAGGGAAGGCCGAATGCTCCCGAAACATGTCGAGTGGATGTCTCGTCTTTTGTATAACGTGAATGATCCGTTTTTATTTCAATATGTTTCACGGTGGTTTTATTAACCACATCGATGTGAAAAAAACGATACTGATAAACACAAAGGTGCCGATTCGCGGCAAATGCGTCGCACTTGGCAGCGCTCTGTGTTTATTAGTTATTATCAGTTCTTTTCACAACATGTCTCGCAATGTGGTTGCAAATATAATTTTGAATCAGTTTCCATGTAGACATTTGAAAATCTTGTACAAATTATTGTGCTTAAATTGACGTCGCACAGAAATGTTGAAACCCTACGGCGGATCGCGTCCGGAGCGCGGTCGAAGCGCCGCGCCCAAAGCGCTCGGTTTGTTCCGTATAGGAATACACAGAAGAAAAAAAGGTTCTTTATAGTGCCGGTTTTAGCTTGACATTCAATAAATGACATTTCTAAAGTAGATGCTCAAAAATAAAATATTGATGATGTATTCTTTTTGGTTGGCTGAAAGTAAGAAAGTGTCCTTATAAAATACCCAAAGAGCCAGAGATAAGCAACACTCAATATATGAGACAGCTCAGAGCTGTCATTATTATATTGTACTATCAAATAGTTACAGCGAATTTTTATGTTGTTTTAGTTATATACTGTTTCTGTTATAGTTTGTTATTCCTTGGTGAATAGTTATTTATACCATTCAATATGAGTGATTCTGTGGGGTAGTGGAGGGTGGAGTTTGCTCTAGCGTGCGTTGTCACTCGACCATCGCGAAGAAGTGAAAGTTTATTCTATGGTTTGACAAGTTTGTCAAACCATAGAATAAACTTTCACTTATTGTCTTACAATTTTACATCAAATAAATATTATTACAACTTTACAGAAAATGTTTGGAATCCCTGCTTCTGTGTCCCTCTAATGGAGTTTATTGTTATCCGGTACGAACACCTATAGAGGTGTTGAAAGTTGTAAATACGATGAAAGCAAATAAAATATCATTTCAATGAAATCTATTTTTTTATTAAAACATCCTGCATATTAATTAAACCACAAGCTACTACTATGACATCATCTATCACAGGTATTGAGTTGTGGTCAATACACGCATGAGGTAGTAACATGTGAAATTCTCTTAATCTATTTATAGCACGCTCCACCAAAATTCTTAAAGCTGCTATTCTCTTTGATTGTTTTACATCTTCTCTTGAACAAGACGTAGACTTATAGACAGAGGGTGGTCTTATAAGAGTACAATCCTTTTTCGATAAGAAGCGAGACAAATCTTTGAATCCTCTGTCTGCCATTACTGCTGTTTTAGGTGGTAAACAATCAAGAAAACCACAATCTTCTACGATCATAAGGTCTGTTGCTCTACCACCATAGCCAACAGATATAAAATTAATCAAACCATCAGGTGTGCAAGAAATTAAATATTTTAATGTATTGCATTTTTTATATTGTGACCATGTCACTGACTGGTGGACTGCATCAGATGGTTTTTCAATTTGTATTTCCAGGCAATCGATAATGGAAACTACATTTGAATACCTGGCTCGGAACGCTATAGGTAAATTATTGAAAATTTCTTCAGGTGTTGGCCATACAATTAAACTTTTCATTTTCTCTGCCAATAAAGGTATACTTTTTGAAAAAATTCTGCTAACTGTACTCTGTGCATACCCAAATTGTAAGGCTAATATACTGAAAGACTCATTTAGTTTTATTTTCTTTAATGTAATTAAAATATCTATTGTAGGGAGTGGAATGTTTTCGCTTAGAAGTTTTATTAAATGGAATGATTTTTTTGGTAAACCTAACATCATTTTAGGCTCTTTATCAATAGCCATTAACATGCAACTACGCATATTATTTTTAAATTGAGTCTCTTTTTCTGAACCATCCTCTATAACCCAGCTTGAATCAAGAGAACTAGTATCTGGTTCAAAAGATGATGATATCTGTGAAGGTTGGGTGGAGAATACTGATGCTACATCAGTATTACTTTCAAATAACTTCCTTTTAGTAGTATGTACCGGAGTTATTCTTAAAGGAGATGTTGCTGTTGTTTTAGTTGAAATAGGAATTGGAGATACCGCTGTAGTTTTTGTCTTTACACACAGATTAACATTGACACCTTTACTCCTGTAATTTACTTTACGATTGACTTGAATGGCCTTGTCATGCATTTTGGGCATATTATGTACATTAACTTGAACTGACTTGTCAACTTGCAGTTTGTTCGCATGATATAAATTAGATATCCTACAACATATTTTACTATCTACTTGAACAGCTTTGTCAAAATGCATTTTCTTCTCACTATTGACATTTGATATGGTGCTGCAACCAGCTTCACAAGTGCTTTGATTTTCACTGTCTTCTATGTATGCAAGAGATGAAGAACTGGTACCTGCTTCTAAATAATTTTGTGATGACGAGCTAGTAGCAGTAGCACTGACACTTTGCTCAACAGGAGCCCCAGATAGAGTATCTTTTGTTATTACTAAACATTTTCTCTTTAAGGAACCTTTCGTCTCTGGCTGGCTGGATGGCTGCAACGGTAATGGTATATCCTTTTGACATTCAAATTTGTGAGGAAGGATACCTTTCTTTAGTCTTAATATAGTTTTTTGTTTTTCTTGCAAATTCATAATTTTATACCTCATATAATTATCTGTATCTTCTTCTATCTGAAAATACAAACAATAAATTAAAATTTTAAATGAATATGAAGCATTCTTATTAAAAGCAGTGTCACAATATCTTGACACAGGTACCTAAAGTCGGATTTTTAAATTATTTTTGTTAAAAAGATGAAGTATACCTACTGAAGTTTATGGGCCAGTGGCGGATTTACCAGCAGGCTAAGTAGGCTGGAGTCTATGGCGGCAGAGTTTTAGGGCTGGCAAATTTGGGGCCAATTTATTTTCTTAGAAAAATGAAATAGGTCAATTTATATAAATATACCTTCTAGGCTAATCTAGTACTAGCCTAGTAGGTAGAAAATTAGAAATCGACTCTAAAATGCAAAGCATGATATAGATAGTTCTGATTTATTGGTATGTTGTATAGACCAATTAGCGTAGTGTAGTGTGAATCCAAATTTGTAACTTCGAAAAACTTGTGTTCACTGTACACCACGCGAAAAACTACGAAATTTTGATACTTTTTGCTCTAAGCCCATGGACTAAGGGTTTTCTACAATAAAATTCAGTAGTTTTCTGTAGTAAATTAAATTTAAATCAATTAAGTCCAAGCGCTGCTTTACACGCTACGCACTAAATTATGGCCCATCGAAAATTTACAATTTTATGTTTTTATGCCACACCTGGCCATAAAGTGGCTTTTACTTTACCGCACGCTACGCGTACGGAAAAAGCCGAAGTCTGGCTAAGTGTAGACATAAAATGATGTACACAAGACGCGAGGTAATAAAGAATGCCCTCGATCGCATATTTACGTCCCTCGCTTGCAGCTCGGGCCGCAAACATCGGCGATCTCGGCCTTTCTTTATTTTACCACCCTAGTTGTGTAATGTACTATTGCCAAGGACCTTAAAATAAATAGCCGGACGGAGTCTCGCCAACAGAGAACTGAGGCCATTTCTAATACGCCGGCTGCTTGGACTTACGAGCCGCACGCATACATCAACTGGTTTTTTGCTATTGCGAGCAGCATGCACACAGGTTTTTCTTGAGTAATAAGTACTACCTAGCTTCACCCCGTTCGTACTTATTCCGCGGGCCCGATTTTGAACTTCAGTTACGCTTCCATAGTTATTATATTTCGATGCCACAAATTGACCAATGAGAGCACGACGGCGGCAAAATTTGAATAGCCTTCTAGCGGCAAATCTGTAAATCCGCCACTAAACACTAAATAAACTAGTTTTTATGAATAAAACTTACCTCTAATCTGTATTTTCATTAAATATAAAGTATGTAATGAGAACTCACTCCGTCTAATTAAAAATCCGATTTTATGTACCTACTAAAAATATTGTGTCTTTGAATCTAGAACTCTGGAGGTATAAAATATGATTAAACTTACATCAAAGTGATCTTCACAACAATATAAACAAGCTGATGGAGATACCATGCCTCTATTCATAATTTTACACCACTTTTTCCTTATGTCCGCACCTCTCGGGACAAGAAAAAACACTTTATCTGGTGTATTTCTTATTGTATTTTTACACATAGGCACAACGCAGTACCGGTATGTCGGTTTTCTGGATTGTTCCATAGGAGATTTTTTTTCCATGATGAATGTCGAAAACAGAAAATGCTGTAATTAAAAATTGTAGTATATTTCATATATTTGTGATCACAATAATTCTTCAACATAACCTCTACTCGTTTGACGTTCTCAGTTGTCACCTACGTATAACCCGATCGAGTTAACTCTGTACCTGCCGCTCCCATTACCGCATACTAGCGAGGTGCGGAGTTAACTCGGTCGGGTTATAGTCTCAGTAAACGATCTTTGCGTTGTGTACGATGACGTCACTAAAAGCGCGCCAAAATGGCGGGCGTTTCAAACGCCCGTTTTAGTAGGCTAGTTTAATATACTGTTTTAAATACTTAAAATATATTTTTCGGCGTTGAAATTTTTTCCACCATTTCATATCGACGTAAGCTATCGAATAAAAACGTAAAAAAAATACATGCATATTCCCTATTAAGGTACTTTTCCTCCAATGACGCGATAATTTTTTTCCATACATTTTTTTTTCAAAAAAAAATTAAAAAAGTATGAATGCAACTTTACTAAGTTTTAAAAATAAAATGAAGTCTTCTTTCAGCAAAATATGCTATCTATGATATTTAAGGTACTTTCCCTCCATGTGGCATCGCCGTGGGACGCCCTTATAGTCGGGGTCACCAATGTCGGATCGTGGACGAAGCAGGGGTTCTTGGGAGTTGATGGCGGAGAGAAACGGCGTCTGTCTTGTTCGGGTTTATTGCAAAAAGTGAAATTAAATATAATACCTTAAATCTAAGTGCTTTTATTACAGCGACCTCTATCGAAGCCACTGCTAAACTATTTATCTGCATAGATAATGCAGTCAATAAATATACTTTAAAAGCCATCTAGGTAACAACTAGGTTCTTACATAGATGGCGCTGTTCTTAACAATATCTGACAAAAGCAATCTTATATAAATATGAACCATATAATGTGACGATCCGCGGGTAAAGGTACCTTATGGATATTGTCGCTTGCGTCGTATCCGACTCCGTTACTATAGGACATCAAGACAGAAGAACGCAAGCGACAATATATGAGGTAAAACTTAACGATGATTACGATGATGAGAGATCTACTGCGTACTAGGGAATGCAATACCCGGTCAATTATGAAACCCGGGTATTATCCAAATCTAAATAAAGTCAGTTACCCGGGTTTTCGGGTGCCCGGGTTGAATTACCTACAATGAACTTGCCGGCATTGCCGGCCGTGTTAAGTAAGATAAGCAAGCATGTGATGTTCTTCGCGTGTGCTTCAAGGCAGCCGATGCTAAACTTTATTTATTATTTTTAAAATAAAACGACACATGCATAATTTTCATTAATTACTAATAATTACATTAGTTTTTTTAACCCGGGTTCTGAGTTAAAATACCCGGGCTTTACCCTCTTCTAAATAAAGTCAGTTACCCGGGTTGCATTTCTCCGCGAACTAAATATTAGGTAGTAAGAAACCAATAAAGCATTTCTATAAAGAAATACATCTTTTCCACAGATGTGTGCAGAATTTTTTATAGCATTCTTTCCTAGCTAGAAGAATATATATAAGAGAAATTCTTCTTCGCTAGCTACTTCAAATAGTAGGTTTAAGCATAGCTTATGCCATAATTCTCTTTAATACGCTACAGTATCAATATAGATAACCAATCATACAAATATTACAGCCATATTTAGCCAATCTAATAAGTAAAATGCGTTTATAAAAACCCGTACTGAACAGTTTTAAAACCACCCTGTATACAATTTTAAATCAAAAAGTGATTCGATTCGCTCGGTTCGCCGATGAACGAAAACTGGGTTAAAAATCGACTTTAATACCATCAAATTTGATTAAAGGGCATTTCTTTAGAAATATGTCTGCGACTCATTCATCTGTCTCCATACATTTAGTATGAAAAAGGGCCAGATGAATGAGGTGCCCGCACACATATTATTTCTGGAGAAATGCCCTGAAGTGTTTTTCATTTCATTCTCTCTCATACCTGGTTATTCGAGGCTTCTCACGTATTGCGCAGACAAACTGTATTAATTTAGAGTTCGTAACACGAAACACATTTCAATCAAAATATTATTGACGTCGATTCTTAACCTCTGCTTGATTTCTGTGGAAAATCGAGAACCTCCCTTTAAGGATATAAAAAGGGCAGATTCGGTCGCGTGATAACGTCCAGGAACAAAACGAGACAACACGAGGTGACGCGAGGCGACACGAGACGACGCGAGGTGACCAGGCGACGCGAGGTGACCAGGCGACGCGAGCGATCAATCACAGTGACAAGCGCCTACACGTGATTATACGATGACTTGCAGAATACTTCATTCACGTCATGCGGACGTGACATCGCTTAAATTAAGGCCGTGCGAATTGACTTATAAAGGTCTGAGTTACATAGAGGCCTAGATAAAGTTGAGGGGTGATTTCAAACTTGAATAAATAAGTGCAAGACGTACAATACAAATTGTTGAACACTTGACAACTCTTCATTTCAACCCGGAAAACCACTGCTGAACATAAAAGACGTAGTCCGTACATCCTATTCTACTTATTCTTACCTAAAACTACTATCCTTTATATCCTGGTAAAGAGGTCCCTTGGGATAATAATAGGAATAAAGCAGGGAAAACAGCGTGTAGATATGTATATCATTGTAAAATAAAATAACGCTACCGTTCGTTGTAGAAGTCTTTGGGGGAGACCTGTGTTCAGCAGTGGACGTCTCCAGGTTGAAATGAAGAATAAGTCAAGTATTAAACACTTAGTAAAAAAAAAGAAAGAAAATTTATTTACCAACACAATTAAAATGTACATTACAAAAAAAAACTTAAACAATAGTGTGATAAAATGGATTGAGACTCAGCGGAGTCGCTGGTTTTCAGTCTCCAACCATAACTTAATATCTAAGTAGGTACTTAATTCTACATTCACGGACAATGACTTCGGGCCATGTTCTATATAATTGTTCATAGAAAATTACCCGAATTCATTGTCCGTGTACGTGTACGAGTGTACTTAAAAAAAAAACAAATATTATCTTTGCCTCTACAATACCGGACTGATTGTATCCGTTCTCGACCGCGCGCAACGACACGCGGCAACGGGAGGTGACACGAAACGACGCGAGGTGACCAGGCGACGCGAGCGATCAATCACAGTGACAAGCGCCTACACGTGATTATACGATGACTTGCAGAATACTTCATTCACGTCATGCGGACGTGACATCGCTTAAATTAAGGCCGTGCGAATTGACTTATAAAGGTCTGAGTTACATAGAGGCCTAGATAAAGTTGAGGGGTGATTTCAAACTTGAATAAATAAGTGCAAGACGTACAATACAAATTGTTGAACACTTGACAACTCTTCATTTCAACCCGGAAAACCACTGCTGAACATAAAAGACGTAGTCCGTACATCCTATTCTACTTATTCTTACCTAAAACTACTATCCTTTATATCCTGGTAAAGAGGTCCCTTGGGATAATAATAGGAATAAAGCAGGGAAAACAGCGTGTAGATATGTATATCATTGTAAAATAAAATAACGCTACCGTTCGTTGTAGAAGTCTTTGGGGGAGACCTGTGTTCAGCAGTGGACGTCTCCAGGTTGAAATGAAGAATAAGTCAAGTATTAAACACTTAGTAAAAAAAAAGAAAGAAAATTTATTTACCAACACAATTAAAATGTACATTACAAAAAAAAACTTAAACAATAGTGTGATAAAATGGATTGAGACTCAGCGGAGTCGCTGGTTTTCAGTCTCCAACCATAACTTAATATCTAAGTAGGTACTTAATTCTACATTCACGGACAATGACTTCGGGCCATGTTCTATATAATTGTTCATAGAAAATTACCCGAATTCATTGTCCGTGTACGTGTACGAGTGTACTTAAAAAAAAAACAAATATTATCTTTGCCTCTACAATACCGGACTGATTGTATCCGTTCTCGACCGCGCGCAACGACACGCGGCAACGGGAGGTGACACGAAACGACGCGAGGTGACAAGGCGACGCGAGGTGACAAGGCGACGCGAGCGATCAATCACAGCGACAGGCGCCGACACGTGATTATACGATGACTTGCAGAATACTTCATTCACGTCACGCGAACGTGACGTATAGTTTGAATTGAGGCCGATTACTTGGGTAGGCCCGGCGAAGTTTACTTATGAAGCTATGAGTTAGTAAAGGCATAAATAAGTAAAGGGGTGATTTTAAGCTAAAATAAATAGATAAAAAACGTTAAAAAAAAAATCCATTCCTCCTTATTATCTTAGAAGTTACTGAACAGAAAAATCTGTAATAATTACCAATGATTAACATCATCCTAAATATCACAGGAAAAATATAACGGTTTACCTAAATTGCACCGTTTTTTAGAAATTTGCATAAATCGTAACATATACTTATTTGCTATTCACGTATCTACTTACGAGTTTGTACGGAACCCTCGGTGCATGAGTCCGACTCGCACTTGACCGGTTTTTAAAGTGTGCAATTAGTTAAAGCACTGTTGGCGTGTCTAGTGTGACTGTACATGGTTAACTAATGTATTAGTGGTTTGTACAGTCAAATGCTAAAACATGTATCGAATATATCGTTTCATAAATACCTTACGAAGTTCTAATTGCCACTACAGAAGGTGTATTCGGGCATAGTTTTGAGCAATGCACTGATACAGTACAGAATGATTCGAGAAACGTAAGCAGGATCAACTCTACAGGTTCGGTAAATTATAAACTACCGTTTCGTACCAGTATTAGTGAGATTAATATATTTTTTTGGAGTTGAAAAAAAGTTTTAAATTATTTACGACATTCATGGTTACTCTAGACTTAGAATACTTCCGTTAATCGATAAATCGATGCTCTTCATTTTATCTGTCAATGTTTTATAAACGTTAGCATTGCCAAAATAACAACGACGATTTACTTTTGTCATAATTTAAGTGCGGTCATATTAGTAAAAGAGGTTTTTCTTAAATAAATAAATAAATATCGGGGGACAATCTTACACAAATTGAGCTAGTCTAGAGTCTAGTCAGTACGGTGTTTGTCGATCAAAACACATACCATTATTACGGAGCAAATTTTTACTGTCATGTGGTGCACAACAACGATGACACTACCGTCGAGACAGAGTGTAATCTCAAACTCGACGTTGTCCCTGACTCACCCTCTGCAACGCATCTGTGTAAGTCAACACACACACGCAGCACGGCGCTTGCCGTTGGCGTTCTATAATATCATAGGTATTGTATGGAGAAATGTTACTGTTATTCTAGTGCATTCCATAATTTAGTTACCGCCGGCGCACGCGACTATAACTATCAATTCTTTATAATTATTATAAAGATTTTTTGGAGATTCAGTTTTCATTAATTTCTCTCTCTCTGTGTGGTCGTGCCCTCATGACTGCGGATCGTGGTGTGATCGTGGTCATCGGTGGAGTTGGATGGTTTGACGACCATAATATAAAAATCATGGAAATTGACATTGTGTAATTTATACTGTATTTTTATATTATGAAATAAATAAATCTAATCTAATCTACCTAGATTTAATGATCTGTTTCCTTCCACCGGTGGCTGTCATCATAATATGGTGTTGTTAACTAATTCAGTGAAAATTAATGACAAAGACGTTGGATGCTAATATAATTATGGTCCCGTAGATAGGTACTGAATAAATTACCCGACTTGGCTATATAGTCCAGCTTTCAGTAGGTTGCGAGAATTGCATATTTTTACATGCAATGTTTTTGAAGGGGTGAAATATTACAGAAGATTGTAAATATAGTCAGAATATTCGGTTGTAATTTTCTGGGTAAAATTCGTAAAATCAACAAACTTCCGTTCGAACGAATTAATCTCAATATATCGACGAATCGCTTTGTAATTCATAACTAAGCGTTCATTAATCACCACCGGAGTAATCTACCAATTAATCCAAATCAAACCCAGCCGTATCCAGAACCTTCCAGAACTAAGAACTAAACGCTGCAAAATCAACCTTATGCTACTCAGAAAAGAGTTGAATTTACGAACAAAAATAACAGCGGCATATGTACTCCTAAATATAGATCGATACCGACTTCCATAAGATCACATTTGGTTCTAAATTTTATTTAAAAAGCAACCTTTTGCTGTAGAAAATAGATCCCATGTTCCAAAATATAACTCAAGGAGATGCGTGTTTACGAAACTGAAGCCGATATGCTAACGCGGCGAAAAGAAACAATAACGCATCGCACTCACACATAAATCATACCTACGTGAGCAAACAGAAGGTTCGGAAAGTATTTATACGTGCCCTAGAAGAATAAAAGCCTATGTGTCAATGGAATCTGTACATACATACGATTTGGTTCTTCTTTATGTGCGAATGAAGCCGTTAATTAACTTTGGTAAACATTGGAGATATGGTGGTTAATTAGGCCAGGTCGGCCAGAAAACAAATAAGGTAGATGGGCCAAAATTCTTTTTGTTACCCGATAAAACGTCCATTTTACATTTTAACGCATAATTTGTTATCCATCAGTATAATATCAAAAAAATATTATTTTGTAATTCAGAATAAGCTCACCCTGAATGATAAATACCTTTTGAAAAAATATTAAATTTATATTAATATAAAAAAACACTTTTTTGGTAACGCAGTGGACTAAATTGGATGCCACATGGACTGGTACCTAATCCCAAAATATCGAAACAATTTATAATAAACATTGAGACCTGGTTAGGAACTAACATAAAACTGCACTAAAAATATTACGAGACATCTGCAATTTTGTAAAAGTACATCTCAAGGAAATGCGTGTTTACGGAACTGAAGCCAATATACTAACGCGGCGAAAAAAACAAAAACGCATCTCACTTTACACATAAATAATGCTTGAGCACACACATGACTAGGACATTTACTTTAATACTAGGCAACTTCGTTGGTGACACTCCCATGTGTGCTTTATGTTATGTGCAGCCGTAACTACTTACACAAGTTACCGCCAACACGAACGGCGGCAGAGGCTGCCTCCGTCGGTCGCCGTCATAAGCATAACGTAACTTGTGTAAGTAGTTACGGCTGCACAGAACAAAAAACACACATGGGATGGGAGTGTCATCAACGAAGTTGTCAAGCTATAGAACGTTAATAGAAAATAGCATACACCGGTCATCTTTCCTTTCCGAGTATTTCCATTTAATTCATCGTTACGATGCGAAAAGAAGACTTTGTTTTAATTTGTTTATACCGCATCCAGATGCACGCACGCACGCACGCTTAAGACAGAAGCTGCACGCTTTTACCGCACGCTATGCGTACGGAAAAAGCCGCTTTCTGGCTAGGTGTAGACATAAAATGATGTACATAACACGGGTGGTAATAAAAAAAGCCCTATTTACGTCCCTCGCCTGCAGCTCGGGTTGCAAACATCTGCGAACTCGGCCTTCTTTTATTTTACCACCCTAGTTGTGTAATATACTATATCAGAAAAACTAATTCGATTAAAAAAACGTGCGTGAGTCAACCGAGCCGGCCGCCTAATAGCTCAGCGGAAAGCATTAAACTGGAAACAATTCCAAACAAAGCCAACAATGATCCATTGGACGAACAAAGGGTAATCAATATCGCTCCTTGGACTACCAGGCGAGAGAAGTGGGGAAACTGATCGATATAAAAGCCGCCGCAACACCACACTCGTCGGTCACTACCACTCCGACTCCTAAGCCCTAGTGCTAGCACTAAGTCCTAGTTTAGACTAAACTTCTTGTAATAATTGGTTTTAAATTAAATTGTCTATTAAAAACTTCAAGATTTTTAACTGGCGCCCTACGCGGGGGCGGTGAAACGTCATCGTCGCGACAACGCTTTCCAGTCTACATCCAGTTTGCTGAGGCGCTTCGTCGGACGGGCGCTCGGGCTCTCAAGTCTGCAAGCACCGCTCACCCAAGAAAAAAATACGTTGGAAATCTTCGAAGAACCTGGACTTATGCTGCGTAGCGGAGTGCTGCTGTGTATGTGAGTACCAAGTAGTATTTCCCATCTATCTCCAAAATTCCTCTCCTACGTCCACCGAGATTTGTATTTAGAGGTACTAGTGAAATAGGTGATAGGGTAGACATGGCCCACCCTTCCGGCAGTAATCCGCAAGGTAACTTAAACCACGCGCCTACTGCGCCTGGCGTACCAGGAGCTAGCTTAGTCCTAGACTCCCATAAATTAATTAACTTCGTCCCGACGTATGACGGCGACGCTACTACTATTTATAATTATGTTACAAGTGCTAACCAGTGGTTGAACTTATCCGGTAAAAACCCCGGTAACGTAATGTTGCTTTTAAGTAAATTAACTGGTAAGGCAGCTCTTACTATTTCCATGCTTAATCATAATTTTGATTGGGACCTGATAGTGGGAGCCCTAAAGAGTGAGTGTGGGGATAATCGAGGTTTAAATACTTTATTAATGGAGTTGTCTAATTTAAAACGAAAAGGTTCGTATAAAGATTTTGTTTTTGAATTGAAGCAAAAACTATTCTTTATTAAAAGTAAATTAGCTGATAAGTACCATAATGAATCTAGCCTAGTTGATGAGGTGATGGAGCCATACATAAACATGGCACAAAATACACTTAGAAATAGTTTACCTTACCACGATCAAATATATGTCAGTAACTGTAATTTTAATGAAACTGTGCAAAAAATATTGCAGCTAGAAGCAGAGGGGCGGTTTGACAATATCAAACAAAAATTTTCTAATATATTACCGGCACCGCGCTTAATTAACCCGACACCGCGTACTTCTGAAAATCAACATATTATAAACAAACCTAATCATTTTATACGACCTAATTACTTCCAACAACAACAGGCATCAAGGCCACAATGGATGCCTAATCCAAATAACTTCTTTTCAAGGCCACAAAATCCCTATTTCCGCTACAATAATAATCAACCTCAGCGACAACAAACTAATAACGCAGATGTCTCTATGCGGACCGCGCAATCTCTAAAACCTGGCCAGATGAATTTGGGAAGGGGGATGGTTGCTGAGGAATTATATCATCACCAGGGTGAATATGACACGCAGGAGTTTCCATATCCGAATTTCCTACCCGAATATGCTGACCCAGAATATTACAACGATATACCGGAAGATTCGGCCATACTAGAGTCAAAAAAGGAGGATTTTCAAGAGGGCCAAGATTCAAACCAAAACACGTAAATATAGAGTTTAACCATGTAAAATCATTCCTACCATACTTTGAAACGGATAGTCCGAAATTAAGAATTTTAATTGATACTGGTAGCCAAAGATCATTTATCACGAAAGACGCTCAATTGAAATATTTCCAGAGTTACTGGAAACCGGAAAAATTCACCGTAAAAACATCGCACGGAATAACCTCACACAATGGAGTAATTGAAACCCCGTACTGGTGTCGATACTTCGGTAAAGACAATGGACTAATGAAATTTTACATTTACGACTTCAGTGACAAATACGATATCTTGATGGGGACGGAAATGATTGAACAGATCAATGCAACGATTGATTTGAAGGAAAGAAAGCTGAGTATGCCCGACAATGAAATACTTATATTTCACATGTCATCGGAAGATAGTCTAAACATCGAAGACCTTTGTAAAACCTATAAAGATTTATTTTCAGAGGATGTGACGGACAGTGCAACAACCAAAATTAAACATCACATTAGCTTAATGAATGATGAACCAATTTACCAAAAATCATTTCGATTGCCTCAAACACAACAACAAGAAATTAAGAGACAAGTTGAAAAGTTGCTTAAAGAAAAAATTATCCGCCCATCCGAATCACCGTGGGCATCGGCTGTACATTTAGTATCAAAGAAAATGGATCAATCTGGAATTCAAAAATGGAGAATGGTAGTAGACTATCGTAGACTCAACGAGAAAACTAAATCTGATAAATTTCCTTTACCTAACATCGAGGACTTGTTTTCGAAGCTTGAAGGAAACCAATATTTTACGACCTTGGACTTAACTTCGGGGTACCACCAAATTCTGATGGAAGAGGATTCTATTGAAAAAACTGCGTTCAACACACCTGATGGCCATTTTGAGTTCCTTAGAATGCCATTTGGATTGAAGAATGCTCCGGCCACCTTTCAAAGGATGATGAATAGTGTCCTAAAGAGGGAAATTGAAAAAGACGTCTGTTTAGTTTATTTAGATGACATCATCATATATTCTAAAACCAAGCAGGACCATGTCAATAAACTACAACAAGTATTCGAAGCGTTAAGAAAGGCAAATTTGAAAGTTAATATAAATAAATGTGTTTTTATGCAAAAGGAAATTGAATTTCTAGGACATATCCTGAACAGCGAAGGACTGAAGCCAAATCAGAAGAAGATTGAAGCTATACGAAAATTTCCCTTACCGAAAACCGTTAAAGAAATCAGGGCTTTCTTGGGACTGATTGGATACTACCGAAAATTTATACCAAACTTAAGCAAGATAGTTAAGCCATTAACCGAGATGACAAAGAAGGATAAAGTTATAGACTATCAAAACAAACAGTACCTGGAAGCCATAGAAACCTGCAAGCATTTGTTGACTAATGCGCCTGTATTAGCTTTTCCCAATTTCAATAAAACATTTGTAATCACCACTGATGCTTCAGATATAGCACTTGGTGCTATTTTGAGCCAGGACAATCATCCAATAGCCTATGCATCTAGAACCTTGTCTAGTGCTGAACAGAAATATAACACGACAGAGAAAGAACTACTAGGAATCCTGTGGGCAGTAACGCAATTCAGACCGTATGTTTATGGGCGAAAATTTACACTTAGAACGGATCACAAAGCCTTAATTTGGTTAACAAAACTAAAGGAACCCAATCAACGATTGACTCGTTGGAAACTTAAATTGCAAGACTACGATTTTTCGATTGAACATGTTAAAGGAAAAGATAATTATGTAGCAGATGCATTAAGTCGCGTCGAAATATATCATCACTCAAAGGAATCTGTTTCTAGTAGAAAAACGCTGCGAAGTATGTCTATTTCCGATGAAGATATAGCCCTACCTAGCCTTTCAACTGGAAATTCCATGGAAGTTAACTTTGAAGATACTTCACGGTCTAATTTATCGGATAATGCATCGCTTCAGGGAACAGTACATTCAAATTTAGAAAATAGTGATAATGGAATTCCTATAATAGATGCTTACCCGCCAAGGCGGCTGAAACGAGTAATTTTCGAAATGTCTCCGTTGAAAAAAGCCAAACAAGAAAATGGAGTCTGGTATTTTTACATCCCTCCTAACAATGAAGAAGAAACTATAAAAAAGTTCATGTTAGATAATTTGAGTAGCGAAAAATATGCTTTCATTATACCAAATGAAAAATTATATTATAAGGTTTCTGAAACCTATCGGAAATATTTTGATCCCACAAAACTTAAACCTATTAGATACACTAAGTCACTGATTGAAATAGATGATAAGGAGGAACAATTAAAGCTAATTAGAGAATACCATTTAGACGAAAATAGGCATGCCGGTGTTGACAGTTTGTATAAACAGTTAAAAGAAAAATATTACTGGGAAAACATGAGAAAGCAAATAAAGTATTTTGTTTTAAAATGCGAGTTATGTAAAAGGGAAAAATATAATAGGCACCCTTACGTGACCCCAGTTGCGGAAACAGAAACCCCCCATGAACCAATGGATATCTGGCACATAGATTTTATGTCTCTAGAAAGGCAATGGTACTTGACAATAATAGATAAATTCTCTAAGTATGCAATAATCAAGCCTTCAGAAAAAAGCACAGTATACGATACTTTAGCGGAAATATTCGCATTAATTGGAGCCCCAAATAAAATAATTCACGATGGTGAACAATCTTTTTGTAGTGAAATTATAAAGGAACTGTTCCAAACTTATAAAATAATTAACCATACTACGTCTCCCCAACATCATAAATCAAATTCTGATGTAGAAAGATTACATAGTACCATCCAAGAATTATATAGGTTACAAAGAGAGTCCGATTTGAATCAAAAACAGAAAATGAACTTTATTGCCCATGCTTATAACAATACTATGCATAGTTCAATTGGTATGGCCCCGTTTGAAGTACATTTTGGTAGAAAACCCAAGTTACGTAGCTTTGACGATTTAAGAGTTACTATTCAACGTTACACTGCACAACAAAGGGAATTTGCTAACGAGTTAAACAAAAACGTACATAATTTACTTAAGGAGCAGAAAACTAAACGGAATGACAGGATAAATAAAAAAACACATGCGCCAAAGCCATATAAAGTAGGAGATTCAGTGTATTTAAAAAATAGTAAAGCCGAACGGCATAAAACTAACTCGAGATATTTAGGACCATTTAAGATTCTTAGTTTAGAGCCAAACAATAGGTGTAAACTTAGCAACGGCAGAATATATCATGTAGAAGAACTTATTGTTACAGGGCTTTCAGTATCCTCGGATACAAGTTCAGACCATTGGATTCCAGAGAGCATGTAGTCGTAGTAGAAATGAAGGCTACGCGGATTATTGAAGGAAGGTGGACTGTAATTCATAAATTAGATATAAAGGCCATAGTAGAAACAAAAGAGTCACTTTTGGAAACTGTAAATCGATTTCAACTTCTTTCTATTGGTGGAGATGTTCAGCATATTTATGATAGAATTAATGTAATACTTGCACATGTAGGAGAAATTTGTAACCATTTGTATGTACAGAGTAGAGTCAAAAGAGGTTTAATAAATGGACTAGGTTCTGTTATTAAATTCATAACGGGAAATTTAGATCAGGACGACCTCAATAATATTCAGAAGGATTTAGAAACTGTAAGAATAGCATACGATAAGAAAATATCAGTTACCAGTGACGCTTTAGAGGAATTTAATCAACAGATAAATAAGATAACTTCTGTCCAAAACGAGTTAAGTAGCAAGACTGTATTGATTGTCAATTCTAAACTTAAGCAAAAATCTGCCCTTACATTATTGTTCCAAGCTCAAACCTTACAAGATATGGCAGAGAGACTAACTACTGCTATTACTTTTGCCGAACATCATATGTATCATTATAGTATCATACAATCACATGTTTTACAAGAAACACTAGATAAGATAGATGCTAAAGTAATGATTTCCAATAACATTAACGAAATCGAACCTTTTATTAGTGTAGATAGCAAGATTGTCGATAATAATGTATTTTTTCTCATTAGCATACCTTTGGTAAAACCACAATCATATTTAACTAGAAAAATTGTTCCCATAATCCAAAATACACCCACCTGTACCTATCCTATAATACGAAAGGTAACTCTAGCGTACACAAAAACGGAAGCCTACGAAGTCGAAGAATGTACGGAACTTCAAGAACTGATTTGCAAGAATAGTGTGTTATCAAAGATTAACTGTGAAGTTGCAATTTTATTGCGAAAAGATACAAGTGAGTGTAGTGTTGTGCCAATAAGATGTCCCAAGGAGGAGATACGAGAAATTTCACCCGAAGTAATTTACATGTACTTTAATTCAACTACTGAAATAAAAATTAAATGTGGAATTGATGAAGAAACTTCATGGGTTAAAGGGTCTTACTTATTAGACGGTCGCAATTGTGAGGTTGACATTGCAGGAATAACTAGATTTCGAACCAGAGAATCCAGTGAGAAGTTAATTATAACAAAATTGGAAATAACAACAAAAGAAGAAGTTCCCGAAACTGAACTTACTTATGATAAAGAAAGGATCACTTCAAACTTAAACCATTTGAAGCAGACAAAAGGATTGACAACATGGAACCAGCATATTTATATACAGTATGGACTTATATCCTTTCTAATGTTTATAGTCCTGGTTTGTCTCACTTGTGTTCTTCGCGCCAGGGCTTGCTCAAAACCCTGGGCTTCAAAAGTGGAGAGGGAGAGTCAACCGAGCCGGCCGCCTAATAGCTCAGCGGAAAGCATTAAACTGGAAACAATTCCAAACAAAGCCAACAATGATCCATTGGACGAACAAAGGGAAATCAATATCGCTCCTTGGACTACCAGGCGAGAGAAGTGGGGAAACTGATCGATATAAAAGCCGCCGCAACACCACACTCGTCGGTCACTACCACTCCGACTCCTAAGCCCTAGTGCTAG
The DNA here is from genome assembly GCA_947034925.1 of Eudemis profundana. Classification (NCBI taxonomy): domain Eukaryota; kingdom Metazoa; phylum Arthropoda; class Insecta; order Lepidoptera; family Tortricidae; genus Eudemis; species Eudemis profundana. The sequence goes on from OX344802.1 coordinate 25,910,421, forward strand.
CACTAAGTCCTAGTTTAGACTAAACTTCTTGTAATAATTGGTTTTAAATTAAATTGTCTATTAAAAACTTCAAGATTTTTAACTCGTGGTCCGTTATGCTATTTAAATAAAAACAAAATGTATTTAAGTACTGAAATAAGTGAACTTAGTGTAATATCTAGCCTTTGATATCGAGAAAAACTAATTTTTCTAATTTAATTTTAATTTTTCTATTTTTTTGGCCATTAAATTTTTACATCAAAATGAGACGAGTATGATTTAACCAGGTTTTTTAGGATTAAAATGCGTACGCAAAATATTTGCTCTTAAGTCGGTGTTTCCACCAGAACTGTGCGAGGGAGCGGAGCGTTGTGCGAGGAAACAATCCACCAATGCCGGGCAGCGCTGAGCGAGGCTAAGGCACGTTGATTGGTGGATTGTTTCCACGCACATCACTTCGCTACCTGACACAGCTCTGATGGAAACGCAGCCTTTACGCCTACATAATATATTGAACGGCAAAAAGTGTCAGAAACCTATGATATCTTTGGATCTTTCGACTCTAGAATACAGAAATACTCTACGTTGAAAGGTGCCGGAAATATTGTTTACCGCTCTTCCCTCTCTTCGTAGAGTTATTCGTTTCCTGATAAGATAACTTAAACTCAAAAGACACTATCATAACATAAATCATTCACTCTTTACTCTTACCGTTTTTCTGCCAAAAGTCTAACTCAAATAAATTACTCGCAATCTTGTTAGCAGATCGCAGAAAGGTTTTGTTTATTAAATTATAAGCTTTCAGGCCAAATGGACGAGGATTGATATTTGATATTTTGATTTAGTGGAGTGGTTGGGAGAATTCAAGGTAAGGACACATACCCTATCCTATCCTAACTTTCTACTACAACCAGAGTAAGATTTTTTTTGTATAAGTGGCAAACGAGCCGACGAGCTGCCTGATGGAAAGCAGTCAACGTCGCTCATGGATATCTGCTACACCAGAGGTGTTGCCTATACGTTGCCGATCTTTGAGAGCTCTGTTTACTCGTTTCTTGAAGTACCCCATGTCATAGCGCGCTGGGAACACCTCAGGTGGAGGTTCATTTCACATCCTGCCAGTTCTTGGCAAAAAAGAGCGTGATGCCCGCTTGTTCTTGGGATGCCAAGCATCTAAAAAGAGTAGATGTGTTATTCCTGAGGCGGTGCGTGCGGTGATAGAAGTGCGACGGAGGCACGAGCCCGAAAAGTTCCTCAGAACACTCCCCGTTGTACATACGGTAGAACAAACAGAGAGCCAACATCCCTTCTGAGGCTAAGTGGTTCCAGAGGTTTACTATTGGATCGCATAAATTTAAAAGGCATAATTCATCATTTCGAATAATTCATCATTTGGCATAATGCTTTTTTTTCTGAACACGTAAACTTTACAGGAATATTATAACGCAAACCTAACCTAACCTATTTAACAGGATGAGGCCTTAAAGATTCCTGAAAATTCTACAGTTTAAGAAGAAAATGCATTATGCCGAATGATGAATTATGCCAAATGATGAATATGCCTTTTAAATCAGACCGTATGTTAGTACGGGATCGTTGACAAGTAATAGTACTACATACAGAAGTCTCTCTCTCTAACAAAACGGACGTTCGGGTTCGATTACCGGACGGAACGCACCGCATCCGACCGTCTCTCTCTGTAGCATAACCTACCAGGCTGGGCGTGTATTCGGTGTTATATCAAGCGTAGGTCTGATTAGTCGAGACATCATTATTCATGACATGTAATCCTATTATTGGATGCCGTAACGTATTGCATGCTATTATAATGCCACAGTATTATGTGTTGGTTATTAATCTACGCAATACAGCTAGGCGTGGCCATTGGTTAACCAATTTAAAGTCGCTCAGCGAGCTGCGCATTTTAGCGAGTAGAATAACAGTCAACTAGAACTAACAATAAGATTTCAAGCTAACATGGTCATTCACATAATAATTACTGTTATTATCAACGCGTGGAAGGAGCGAAAGCGAATCTGTAAGTGTAAGGCCTGAGTGGGTCGCGTCCAGCATCGCGTCCGGCGGGGCGGGCAGCGTCTATGGGTTTTGTGCAGCGTGCACTCAGGACGCTCACATACATTTGTTTATGTTTAACATGAACACCGCACGCCCCGCCCGGCTGCATGCCCCGACGAGAGCGTCCACTCAGGTCGTACACTTGAGGGTAGATCGTTATGGTGTGTGGATAGACTACAACTAAAACTCGCAGCACGTCAGTTACTCCGTTGACGATGGCGCTTTCAACAGTGCCGAAATATCGGGAGCTCACAAATACAAACATACATGGTACTAACTGATGGTTAAGGCGAGGTGAGACCAGAATCGGGCACGGAAGCCTAGTTTCCAAATCATTTTTAGAGCACTTATTTGACTCTTAGGTCACTGTAAAACATATATAATAATATTCAGAACTGTATCTAGGGCTTCCTCTCACTTAGAACACGATAGCGAACACTTCGCTCGATAGAAAAGTAGCGCGAAAACACTATAAAATAAAGTATTTTTTTCATTTTTTTTCATTTTGTTCATCACCAGTTACCTTTTCTGACAAAATTAATACCTGACAATCATGATTTCACAGTCATGCAGGGCATCCTCTCATGTTTGGGTTGATAACGTATACTTTTATGTTAGAAATCGAAGATAATCTGCAATAATCTGCATTCCGCCCGACCCTAGTTTGTATGTGAAATGCGAGCCAGGTCCTACCGCGCCTTAAATCTCAACAACAAAATTTGGTTAGCAGGTAACCATTACTGTACCGGTGGCAAGTTGTTTTTTTTTAATGGCCTACAAGCTGGATGATACAAATTAACTGTAATAAAATAACAAGTGGATAGCTCACTTACGACACTTTTCGTACACTCTAAAAGAGTAGACACAGCATGCCTAATAAATAAACAATAAACAGTGCCGTATGTTATGCCGACTCGTCTGCTAGTACAATACAATCTATGCTAAATATATTTTTATACTACATTACTTACCTAGTGCGGTAAAACAAAGAATATCTCAGATCGCAAGTATTTGACGGCCGAGAATGCAATGGCGATAAATATGTGATCTGAGGCTTTCTTTATCACCGCCCGTGGTAAGTATAGTCCGTACAAACTCTTAAGACCAAATGCTGTCAAACGAACGCAAGCCAAAAACTACCTAATGCTCTAATTATAAGGTAGCTTTTGACTTGCGTTTGTTTGACAGGATTTGATCTTTAAGTTTGTACGGACTATACAACATTTAGGTCCGTCTCCCCAGGCCATGAAGTGGAATTTTCCGCATGCGTGCGGGCGGTTATTGCCGCTTTATGGCCATGTGTGACGTAATATTACATTGTGCATCTAGGGCGGTAAGAAAGGAATTACAAACTAGTGTTTGTTAGGAGCCCGAGGCGAAGACGAGGGCTTTAATAGCACGAGTTTGTGCTTTACCGCCCGTGGCACACACAATGTTTTTCATCACACTTGTGAGGAAATCTAAGTAAATAATATAAATATAAATAAATATATATTCGGGGACATCTTACACAAATCGAACTAGCCCCATAGTAAGCTCAATAAGGCTTGTGTTATGGATACTAGACAACGATATATTTAATAGATACAAATACTTAAATACATAGAAAACATCCATGACTCAGGAACTAATATTCGTGCTCATCACACAAATAAATGCCCTTACCGGGATTCGAACCCAGGATCTCTTGCTTCGTAGGCAGGGTCAGTACCAACTAAGCTAAAGCGGTCGTCCGTAAATAACCTTGCTTATCCACCCAGTAGGATATACATATAGTACATTGTGTATCTAGACACAATGTACTATTACTTGGCACTATGGCTGTGGCCGGCCAAAAATTCCAAGCCCTCTAATGATGTACAGTTGAACAAAGAAAACGGTATGCCTCTTTAATTTTTCGACTGTTAGGTACAGTTCAGTACACTTATTACTTCTGTATAACTTTTTTCAGTGTTTTTGTGGCAATAAATGATTTTTTATTTATTTTATTAGCAGAAAGGTATAAAAATAAGCGAGAATTTCGCGAAATAGTAACAAAAATCTTCCATTTACCGTGTTTCGCTCTACTGACTCGTCAGTACGTACATGACAACTAGTCAGTCAGGCTTTTATTAGACATTTCCAAACTTAAGCCACCTACTTGTAACGTGAACTCTATTTAGTACAGGTTAGAGTTGCCTTTGGAATGATATCCTGAATGAGATACGATGTTTATGAACCAATCAGACGATGTGTTAGGTAATAAGACGTAGCACTTGTATGTGACGCGTATGAATTCCTTTGTAAGAATTTAAGGAACGTTCGTAGGGAAATTGAATTTAATGATACTCATATTTACTTATCGTAACATGCTGTGGACGTGAGTGTGCATGCTCGCGATCTGATTGGTCTATTGTAATGTCGCCGACGCATACGGCGTGCTCTCATTGGTCAAATGGCTGTTGTAAACTGACCAGCAATGTTATTTCTGTCGTGTCAGATTATATTGTTGGCTTGTCTCCTACGATATCCAAGAATTCGCCGTTTTGCGGCCTGAATTTTGAGCAGCTATTTCTGGCTTTCCGGGCAGTGGCTTGAAAATAGTCCATTACACAACTAGGGTGGTCATATCGCTCGCTTACAGCTCAGGGCCGCAAATATCTGCGATCTCGGCCTTTCTTTATTACATCCTGTGTTGTGTACATAATTTTATGTCTACACTTGACCAGAAAGCGGTTTTTTCCGTACGCGCAGCGTGCGGAAAAAGTCACTTTATGGTCAGGTGTGGCTTAATAGTACATTACTGCAGAGGCCGGGAAGTAAGGAATTGCCGGCCGAGTACATATAGCTGGCCGAGCGAAGCGAGGCCAGATAGTTACGAGGCCGGCAATCCCATTTCCCGCCGAGGTATGTATAGTGCTTTTCTCAAACATGCAATGAAATAAATAAACTTACTATAATAACCTTACTTAATATTTTATAACACAAACTGGCTGTCAGAAAGTGACATTAGTGACATTATATCCATAGACAATGCAAATTCGGCCAAAAGCTGTTTCAGTTCACATTTTTACCTCGAATATTTAGATGAAATATTTTAAATGTGTATTGGAAATTGTTTATAATGTGTTATTTGTTATGTTCATGTCAATTTTAAATAAATAAAACTGCAAAATATAGCAAAAATCGTTTTTTGTTTTTTTAATGGCTGAATGCCGTGATGCTGTGGCCCAAATAAATGTGGAATGGAAATTTAAAAAAAAATACATTGCCGGCCTAGGCCGGCAATGTAAGTATGAAATTCCATTCCGTGCCAAGTGTCAAGTCGCATAGGAAACGAGGTACTTTGTGGCCTATTTTTAGGCACGTAATGTCAACATTTCATGCCATGTTTGAAAAAAGATATTAACGACCATCCGCCATTGAAAATTAATTGGATTACGTAACAATAAATGTTAAAATGAGTGATTGTTATCCCGTTATTTAGTAACGAACATCCAAACATCCTTACGAACTTTCGCATTTATAATAATAGTAGTATTTTCAGATATCCATATTTAATCCAATGGTAAGTTATAGTGCCTTGCGTGCCTTTTGTAATTAAAATATCATTTTTCAAAAAAGGTGACTAGACATGTTCTTTTCGTGTACAGTCGAGTACATCTACACATATAAGAGAACCAAAATATCTGAACACGCTTTTATGCTCCTGACAATAATGAACACGACCCGTTCAGATATTTTCGTTCCCGTAAGTGTAGATGTAAATGAACTTGACTGTACACTTCAATTGAGCTCAATTTATGAACAAGGCCGGCAAGACTCAAACTAAAAGGCTTTCAATCCTTTTGCGACTAATTTCCGGCCCAATTAGCGGATTTCTATTCGGAAACTTAGTTTGGACCAATCTAATCTAGGTTAAGTCGGGGTTGCCAGAACTCGTGAATTTTCCTTACATTTTTAGGGTTCCGTAGCTCAAAAGGAAAAAACGGAACCCTTCTAAGATTACTTTGTTGTTCGTCTGTCAGTCTGTTAAGACCTTTTATCTCGGGAACGCGTAGAGGTATCGAGTTGAAAATAAAATCATCAACTCAAGTCTACGGTCTTTTGAAGCTGTGAAAAAATCAAACTTCTAAATTAACATGAAAAAAGGTACGGCCGTTTATGCCGCAAAAAACGTAAATTTCGACACTCTCAAGGAAATCAAAATTCAAAGGGTACTTTCCGTTGACCTAGAACTATATTTGGCAAGTAATATTACAATTGTCTTATACTACTAAATCTGAAAACTTATACATTTTTAAATAAATGATAAAAAAATTACTTTACTACGGGAATCAAAATTTGTAGGGTTCTTTAATATAATGTACCTACAAATTTGTACAAAACCCTCAGGTGAGCGAGTCCATTCTTTGTTTTATTATTTTTTTCTTTGAAGATTGTAAAGTAGAGGCTTAACGAAGTGGGATAGTCAGTCTGACAAAAGCTCCCTAAAAATAAAGATAAAAAAAGTTGTTTTTTTTTTCATTATATCTGGCAACCCTGGTTTAAGCTCAGCTCGTAATCGGCGGCGAAGTTTTAATTGATTCAATTTGTCGCGTCTCAATTTCAGCGAACAGGCGTTGACCGACGCCGACGTCGGCTGATGAGGTCGGCATTGTGTCGGCAAACCGTATTTATTTAGGAGTCACGTGCTGAAATAGTTAGTACATTACTGCAAAGGCCGGGAAGTAAGGGGTCGCCGGCCTAGTACATATAGATGTCCGAGTGAGGGCGAGGCCAGATAGTTACGACGTGGCAACTAGGGAATGCAAACCGGTTAACCGCCTGTATTTGGCAACAAATGTAAAAAACTATAGTAAATTGACCAAAATTCTGTAATTTTACCTTATTCCTTTGCGATTATTAATTTGTTTTACTCTGCGAGTTCATAAACCTTTAAAAATCAATCACATTGGTACTCTTACTATGTTCCTTTAAGTTTTTCTGCAGATTGAAGCGATTTGAGCATTACACACTAATAATAGTACATTACACAACTAGGGTGGTAATACAAAGAAAGGCCAAGATCGCAGAAGTTTGCGGCCTGAGCTGCAAGCGAGGGACGTAAATGTGCAATCGAGGGCTTTCTTTATTACCTCCCGTGTTGTGTACATCATTTTATGTTTACACTTGGCCAGAAAGCGGCTTTTTCCGTACGCGCAGCGCTGGAAATAGTCTAATTGCGGGTTGTGAGAGGGAACGAGCAGTTGCAAATACGGGGCACACGGGATTGACAGCAAATACAGCCACACACTGCGAGACGAGTGCTTTAAATCAGGGAGGCGTAACAGTCCGGAGTCCGGACACATCATCAAACCCACAGATATATAAGGTGCTAACAAATTAGCTACCGACATTTTTACAGTTGCTAGTACTCGGCCCTCTGACCACATTTAAGTATAACAAATTATAGGTTTTATGATAGTTATACCCAGTACCCATTGTTACTAACACTTTCTAGTTTTTTTTTTGTTTCTTTTTTTTTTTGAAAAGTTTCTAGTTCTAGTTTTTTAGTCTAACGTAGATGTGTAAGTATGTGCTAACATTTGTATGGATCCAGTTGTCCAAATTAAACGATTTTTATTTTATTTTATTATGATGTTTTTTTAAAGAAAATTTGGGAAAAAAGTGCTACGTAAAATACCCTGTTAATGATATAATTAAATGAGCATTTTTAATAGATTCTAGAACCTCTTTTAGTGCCGTGTACCTTTTCTAATTAGCATATTTGTAATGTATTGTAGCCTCGCTAACTCCTTCGTCGTTGCACTCTTGGAAGAGTGATCGTGGGTATCATGTTTTGAGTGGCAAGCTTTTTTTTTTACTTACGACTGCTGTGCGTCTGGGGACAATAAATAATACATTACACAACTAGGGTGGTTTTACAAAGAAAGGTGAATATGCGATCGAGGATTTTCTTTATTACCTCCCGTGTTGTGTACATAATTTTATGTCTACACTTGGCCAGAAAGCGGAAAGCACTTTATGGCCAGGTGTGGCATAAATACTCGTACGAGTACTATTTAATTACATTTGTATAAGCCTGCGAGGTAGGGCATGCAGTACCGGGAAATTTTAGTATGGCAGTACCGGGAATTCCCGATGCTGCCATACTAAAATTTCCCGGTACTGCATGCCCTATGCGAGAGGAAGCTCTTTTGACTTGTTTTTGCAAATGATCATAGCTTTTTTACGTTTGTATGGTAAATTGGTCAAATCCGCGCACTTGACCCAGCGTGCAGATAGCAGGAAGCGCTGGCCTAGTATTCCAGAACAACTTCGAGAGCGCTCATTTTACGTGTTTTTACAATTAATGTCGTAGTTATTACCCTATTATATTAGAATCACAGAATCCAATGGAAAGTAAACAGAGACTTGCGAAGTGGCATAAGTTTCATTTTGCATTTTAAGCGGCGTCGGTGAGCGTGGCTGATACCCAGCACCTGAGTCAGAGCGCAGACGATAGGGTGACCATGCTGGGTTAATATTTCAGGACAGATGCTGGCCAGAGATCGTTTTTTACAGGACAATTTTGAGAAATCGCTCATTTGACTCCGGGAACCCAATTCCGGAATGCCAATATTCTGCAAATCGGAATTTAGCAGTGCAGGGTTTTTTTGTTAAAACAGGTGGAAAGATGTAGTGCTAAAAGACAAGTGTGAGTTTCAGGTATCCGAGGACGATGTCGAAGACAGAGCGAAGTGGAGGAGACAAGTTCGGAAAGCTGACCCCACCACCATGTGGGATAATAGCTAGGATGAGAGAGAGAGGGTTTTTCTGTTACTCAATCTGTCAGTATGAATTGAGATGTAATTCCGCTTGCACTGAAATATCAGATGAACACTGCCAATTGGATCCGAAAATACCTTTCAAACTAAATAAACAAATGCTATTCCGTCGAATACACTGACAGGATATCCGTCTTCCGAATTGGGAGCTGTCCGTCAAAATGGGAACGAGTGGGCAGCCCAGTCAGACACATAAATTGCACGCAGCGGAGTAGCGAGTCTCGATCGAAAGGGAATAGAATAAATGCATTTCGTTCGCGTTCGGTGACTGTTTTACACAAGTTTCTGTAATATAAGGAAGTAGACGACGCGTAAAAAAGTAGTTTGATTTTATACGACTAGCTTATAATAATCTATACAATTAAACACATAAAAGGTAACATATATAAACATATGTGACGTTCCACGGGAAAAGGTACCTTATGGTTGGTATTGAGTTAAGTACAGATCCTAAATCTGTGTTAAATAAGCTATCTAATACAAAAAGAATCACGACCCTAAGTCCCATACTTTTTTTTAAAAAAAACATCAAACCTGCACATGCTAAAATTGCACTTTTGAGAAATCGTCAAAAGAAGTTTAAAACTAATTTTAAGTATGTTCCCGTTGGAAGTTATGGAGATGATGATTGATTATGTATCTCAAGGTAATTTTCTTTGGAAATCAGTAATGGTTTTATTAATGTGACTTCCAGGTCGTGAAAAATCAGCCTTTGATTAGAGCAAGTCGCTTATGAGAACGAAATAAAAAAAAAAAAAATTCGGCCTGTTCTTTAACATATTGTAATCTGAACCATTGTATATAGTTAGAGATATTAGACTGCACATTTTGGGATAGAAATAAAATCACATTGTTAACGAAATATTTTTATTTTAATTAAAATGTCATTTTTATTATATGTTTCATCATTCCTATAATATTCACAATTTTCGTATAATGAGTTCTAAATTATATTTAATCAGTCTACACAAGTATCTCAAAAGTGTCATTATTATTCTACAAGTCGTATTTTTTTATTTATAAACGATTGAAGTTACGTAAAAATCACAAATTATTCCCATACATTTGAGAAAAGGTACCTTATGGCGGGCCATAAGCAAAAATTATTGATAATTACTGTATGGCACGATATTTACATTATTTATTGACAAATCTTGTATTAAGACAGAAAACTGAAGAAAAAAGGTTATTAGACATTTACTTCAAATCTTGACCAATTAAGAGTAATTCTCAAATGTGACTTCTTACGTGAAAAGGTACCTTATGAGGGTTTCTAGTTACGGAGATATTCAATGTTGTGTAAAAATTGTGTTTTTTTTATTATGTATTTCCATTTAGTAAATTATATGTTACGACACGTCTTTGCCTATCTTTATTTTTGTTATAGTCGAATTAAAGGCTGAATAATATGATTCTACAGTTTAGTACAAAAGGTACTTTATGGCGGTGTAATTTAAAAATGTTAGAAATACTTGTCGTAACTTGCTCAGTTTTTGTCCTTCATACCGCCGTGCCGTGGTATTATTTTGGCTACACCGCCAGTACCGCCACGCATCTGTCCTACTCTCACCAACACTTTACGTATCGTTCTCTCTCGGTCTTGCTGGCCGCTCGGAGTCTCAGCCGGCCGGCATGAGCAGTATTTGCTTACCTTTTCGTTCGAATAGTTGTGAGAAGTGTTCGTCGTGGATTTTAGCGTGTTTTAAATTAAAAAGATTCTTTTTCTTAAGTGGTCAAATATGATAGAAACCGCCAAAAAATGTCTTTTTTCGTATTTTTTTCGAAAAAATGAATAAAAACCTTTTTCTAAAATGGTCAAAATGATAGGCATTCGCCAAAGTGTTTTTTTATTTTTGTAATTTTTTTGAAAAAACAAGGTTTTTCTAAAATGGTCAAAAAGTTTCACGATTCGCCAAAAACACGTTTTTATGTTTAAAAAAAATGTTTTTAAGACTTTTTCTAAAAAGGTTGAAAGGGAAACATGACAAAGTGGTAAAAAATTATAGAAACCGCAAAAAAAAGTCTATTTTTGTAAGTTTTTTTGAAAAAAAAATTAAAAAACTTTTTCTAAAATGATCAAAAATGATGGGCATTCGCCAGTGTTTTTTTTTATTTTTGTCAATTTTTTTAAAAAAAACAAGGTCTTTCTAAAAATGGTCAAAAAGTTATACGATTCGTCAAAAACACTTTTATCTGTTTTAAAAAAATGTTTAATAATTAAAAATTTAAAAAAACGACATACAAATGTATTTATTTTTATTTTTTTTTCAATTCCGAATCTGTGGCACCCAGTGGCCCTTTCCTTCCAAATTTTCAGCTTTCTAGGATCATTTCGAAAATTTTTGCTTACCATTATGCAGGCCGCATGCTTGTTTGCCACCGTCGTGTTATAAAAAAGAAATAAGCAAAAGTTGCTAGTAAATTTTATTAATGAATTTTATCAACAGCTTTATCATTTTTGTATGTGATCCGCCATAAGGTACCTTTTCTACTAAACTTTGAACCCAATTTTTATATAGAAAAAAATAACGTACAGCAGTGAAACCAAGCTACAAATACACGTCTATTCCTATATTTTACAATTTTGCATAAAAGAAAAAAATGATGATTTTGAAGGATTTCACAAAACCGTTCGAATATCTCCGTTACTAGAAACCCTCATAAGGTACCTTTTCACGTAGGACGTCACATATATGTAAGAAAAGAGCGTAGTCCCACCTGAAAGGCCCGCAACGCACTTGTGACTCTTCTGGTGTTGCAGGTGTCTATGGGCGACGGTGATTGCTTACCATCAGGCGACCCGTCTGCTCGTTTGCGCCCTATTTCATTAAAAAAAGAATGTTTTAAATTGAAATTTGTGCATAAATATTAAAATTATAACTAGAAGCTAAATACTTGATACCTGAGCGTTTTCCAAAAAAATACCGGGGTAGCTATTTTCTCAAAATATGGACTTTTGAGGTTTTTTTGGCTCAGAATCGTTAGTACTTTCGAACCTTATACGTAAAAAAGTGTCCCAATTTTTTTTTCCATTACGTCACCATATTGCATAGTGTTTGTATGAACGTGACGTAGTGGAAAGACAAAAATCCCATACAAATTTTGGGACACTTTTTTTACGTATAAGGTTCGAATGTACTAACGATTCTGAGCCAGAAAAACCTCAAAAGTCCATATTTTGAGAAAGTAGCTACCCCGGTATTTTTTTTGGAAAACGCTCACCTAACTTAACAAGACCTAACAATGATTTACTATAATTACATGTAAATTTTGAAATTTTCAATACAAATTATTCTAATAATACTTATTAACATTTATGTATACAAATTATTCTACCAACATTTATTAACATTTATGTCATTCTCCTAACATTTACACATAGATATTATATTGAACATATTCACAAATCATTAGACTTCTAGCAAAAATCATCCACGGAGTAAAGGCACTGTTGCAACAAAAACGCTTTAAGTTTGTTTTTGAACAAGTTTACACTTATCAATAACTTGACTTAGTTGAGTCATTAACGCACAGCCGAATCAACTGAAGCTAGCTACTAACTACTAACGAATTTGGCTCAGGGACCAAAAGAGGGTCTTGGCCTCCGAAACGAGAGCACGCCATCTGTCCCGATCGTGCGCAACTTCTTGCCAGTTACTGACTTGAAGATGTCGCAGATCCGCCTGCAAACTGTCCTCCCAGCGGCACCTGGGTCGCCCGACCGGGCGGCGACCAGTCGGTCGTCCCACGTACGCTCTCTTGGCCGCACGATCCTCTCCCATTTGGAGTAGGTGACCGAACTAGCGAAGTCTGCGTGATTTTGTTACGCCGATGATGTTGGGTTCGGCCACCAGCTCCTGGATCTCTATGTTCTTACAGATCCTCCACGTGCCGTTGTCTCTGCCGTGCCGTTGTGAACTGAAGCTAGGAACTTGAAATTTTCACAGTAGGCTGGTTATACTAGTAGAGTCTGTGCGGAAAGAGAATAGGCGTGGCGAAAAACGGAACTAACCTAACCATTATGGCCACAGAACAGAAAATACGGCACATACGGTGGAAAATCATTACAGCGCCCCCCAAAATTAATCCTATTCTTTTTCCGCACAGACTCTATAACGTAGGCAAGAGATAGATTTTTCGAAATTCATCCCCTAAGGGGCGTAAAAGTGGTTGAATGTTTGTATGTAATAATAATATTGTAGAGAGACTGTTTAGTGCATTAAAGATTTTTTGTCTGTTTATTCGCGCGTCACGCAAAAACGACCAGACCGATTTTTATGAAAATTGGTGTACAGGTAGATTATGACCTCGATTAGCCCATAGAATACTTTTTGTCCACCTAAACCAAAGATAAAAAGATACATTTAACTTATTTCAACCCCCCGGGAACGAAATCGCAAACGAGCCCACCAGTTATAAATATTATTAGTACATTACACAACTAGGGTGGTAAAACAATGAAAGGCCGAGATTGCAGATTTTTGTAAACCCGAGCCGCAGGCGAGGGACGTAAATATGCGATCGAGGGCTTTCTTTCCTCCCGTGTTGTGTACATCATTTTTTATGTCTACACTTGACCAGAAAGCGGCTTTTTCCGTACGCGTACCGTATTATACTACAGGTATCAATTCAGATCAGAACCCTAAGAAATTCTGGACATATGTTAAAGACCTGAGGACAAATAAATCCGCTTATCCGTCTCCTATGCATCTTAATGGTGATACTGCTGACAACCATGCTGATATTTGTAATCTCTTTGCAAAACATTTTTCCTCTACTTTCTCAGTAACTGGTGCCAGTGTCTCTCGGCCTGAAAATAACAGTATCAGTGCATATCGATTTTACCCTAGTACTTTATCCTGCATTCGCGTATCTGAGACCTCTGTATTGAAGGCAATCAAGTCACTTGACATTAGTAAGGGTGCTGGGCCGGATGGTATTCCACCCTACTTTATTAAAAAATGTGCGTCGAAGTTATCCCTTCCACTGTCGCTGATATTTAAGAAATCGCTGGAAACATCGGTTTTCCCTGCACTATGGAAGGAAGCTAATATTGTACCGGTTTTCAAAAAGGGTGACAATGCTCAGATTAATAATTACCGGCCAGTATCCATATTAAGTACCTTCTCGAAACTATTTGAATTGTTGATCCATCCAATATTAGCTTGGCACGTCAAAGAACAAATTTCACCGTTACAGCACGGCTTCGTGCCACGAAGGTCTACAACAACCAACTTAATAACCTATGTGGCCGATTTATCTGACTTAGTTGATTCGAGAGCTCAGGTCGACGCTATCTATACTGACTTCAGCAGTGCCTTCGATAAAGTGGATCACCATATATTGATTAACAAGCTGCTGCGAAATTTCAGTATTTCTGGTGAAGTTTTGGGATGGCTTGGATCGTATCTCAACAATCGTACACAGAGGGTTGTAAAAGACGGGTACGTGTCGGAATATTATCGAGCAACGTCAGGAGTGCCACAAGGTTCGCATCTAGGCCCCTTGCTTTTCGTTTTGTTTGTTAATGATATAACTGACGTCATAAGCCATAGTAACTGTCTATTGTATGCCGACGATTTAAAATTATATAGAGAAATCAAATGAGCCGGTGATGCTGAACTACTCCAGATTGACTTAAATAATGTCAGCAGGTGGTGTGACAATAACAATATGGTCTTGAATGCCTCTAAATGTCAGCACATAAAATTTACTCGAAAAAAGAAAATTACTACGAGTAGCTATACAATCGAGGGTACTGTATTGGAGGAAGTGCACACTATTAGAGATCTGGGGGTTATTTTCGACACTAAACTAACTTTTATCAGTCATGTAGAAAATGTGGTCCAAGGTAGTTTCAAAATGTTGGGATTTATTAAGAGGGTTGCTCGGAATTTTAAGCGCATTAGGAGTTTTACAACACTTTACAACACCTTCGTGCGTTCGCGTCTCGAATACTGCAGCTAGGTTTGGAGCCCATCGTACCAGGTACACATTGATCGCCTGGAAAGGGTACAACGCTCCTTTACTAGATTCATGGCTTATAAAGACCCCACTAAAGGTATCAGTAAACGGACAGGGTACGATGGAAGGTTAAAGCACTTTGAGATGCGTCCTCTCCGCATTAGAAGGGACTATTTGGATCTCGCATTGCTACACAAGTTAGTCAATGGGAAAATTCATGAGGGAAGTATTCTGGAAAACTTAAACTTTGTCGTCCCAAAAACAAACATAAGGTCCTCACGTATCACCACCTTCCGACCAAAGCTGGCCAAATCAAACCTGGGCAAGTTTTCTGCTCTGCATAGGTTCCAGGCGCTGTACAACCAGTATCAGAAAGAACATGATCTTGATATATTATTCAGACAGTATCCTAAGTTGGAAGCGTAAAATCCTATTACCTAAGAAATTGACTTCGGCCAATAGCTCATAATAAGTAAGTTTGTCACATAAATTATATATTTTAACGGTGTCAGTTTTAAATATCAAATTTTACTATAGGATTTTAATGCATAAAAATCATAATTTTATTGTTAAGTGTAGTATTTAAAATTTTAGAAACTGCCATTTATTGTGAATGCTGTTGCACTCCTGTAATTGAGGCACAGGCTGGGCACGATCCCTCAATTTATTCATTATTTGTTTGTATTAGTCTGTGTTTTGTTGGTGTGTCAATAAATAAATAATAATAATAAAGGTATAGGAAAAAATCTGAAAACTATACATTTATAAAAAATATAGTTTTTATTTAAAATATTTGTACGAAACCCTCGGTGGGCGAATCCGACTCATACTTGTCTGGTTTTTAGGGTTCCGTAGCCAAAATGGCTAAAAAGGAACTTATAGTTTCGTCATGTCCGTCCGTCCGTACGTCCGTCCGTCCGTCCGTCCGTATGTCACAGGCATTTTACTCAAAAACTACAAGACCTATACTGATGAAATTTGGAATATAGATGTCTTGTAGATGCCGCAGCTAAGTTTGGTAGTTAAATAATAAAAATAAAAAAATCTAGGGGGGGCACTCCATACATGTAACAGAAGCTAAAAAAATTTTTTTTC
Organism: Eudemis profundana; assembly: GCA_947034925.1. Taxonomy (NCBI): domain Eukaryota; kingdom Metazoa; phylum Arthropoda; class Insecta; order Lepidoptera; family Tortricidae; genus Eudemis; species Eudemis profundana. Next base: position 25,926,344 of record OX344802.1, read on the forward strand.
ACAAAATGTAAACGTGTGGTACATAGTTCGACAGCTCTTTTGAAAACATTTTATGGTTCTTAAGTAATGTTTTTGATTAAGTGAATACCTTTGGAAATAATCGCTCCGAAAGTTGTGAAAATTGTCCCCCCCCCCCCCTTGATCTTCTAAACCGTGTGTCCGAAAAATATAAAAAAAATTACAAAGATAACGCTCAATTAATACTTTCAACGAAAATTATTTTCAACAAGATCGGATTAACCGTTTTTGAGTTATGGCCGATAAACTGCGCTTCTCAACAAAAGGACGTAATTGCTATGAAGATACGCTCTTTTGTTGTTGTACTTTTTTTACATCGTATTTTTTACCTTATAGTTACGGCTATGGAACCCTACACTGAGCATGGTCCGACATGCTCTTGGCCAGTTATTTTTTCTATATTCTTTTTCTTTCTATATCTACAATCATAAAACTGTTATTGTTTCACTGTAGTGAATCTAAATAATTAAAAACTAAATATGCCTTCTAATTACAAAATATCAGCTTTTTCTTCACTAATGACTTCCAGAAAGGAAACATAATTCTTAACGGTTTCCTGCCTTGACGGTAAACAAACGATTCATTAGAAGATATCAAAAAATGTTATTGATGCTCAGAAATAGACACCGATCGCTGATGAATAGACCTTGAGGATAAAGGTCACATATTGTTTACTAATATTAGATAAGGTCAGGAGATTTTCATGGGAAAACCTCACGCCGTGACGTCAGCAAATATTCCTGATACTGTAAGGTCATTCATGAGTTCACTATCAATATCGGCTATAATATTATTTAGTCCGTGAACTATAGCTTGGCGAAATATGTCTGCGGTCACCTCATTCATCTGGCTCTTTTTCATACTAAATGTATGGAGACAGATGAATGAGTCGCAGACATATTTCTGGAGAAATGCCCTCCCATGGTTCGCGCGGGGCGGGGGACGATGACGTATTGAGCACCGCTACACACGATGCGAATTACGTACGGATGTATCTGATAATCCCTAAAGGCCGAAGCAGTCTTTCGATGCTTCCTGGCTGCAATTGCAGTTTGAAGGCAGGCGTTTTTGCAGTTACAGTAACTACACGCGGACTGCAAGCGGACTGCACAGTTGGTTTACAATTTTGATGCAGTTATTTCACCTGGAAAATAACTGCCTTCCAACTGAAATTTTGCAGCCAGAAAGCAATTTTTAAAATGGGTATCATTTAATCGATCAGCAAAATATTTATATTTTGGTCAGCAGAAATATGTATTTTGTCAGCCAAAATAGCTAGTTGGTAAGCAACTTATGGTGAGCAAACATTTATAAATCGGGCTGCAATGAATGATATACTGAACTGCTCTAAATTATTTTGGTCAGCAAATTAAACATTTGAGCTGCATTAAGTGATCTACGGTTAGTCAAATATTGGTAAGCAATCAGTAGGTAAGCAAAATATTTCATTTTGTTCATCAAAATGAAAGGTGCAATAAAACCTAATTGGCATGCACAAAATGGGCGCAACTTTACTATTCTGCCGCAATAACGCAAAAGGGCACATCTAAATAAAATTTTCGAGTTTACAATAAAATAAGCATATTTTATTAAAAAAACTTCTATTTCTAAAATAAAAAATGTCCGAGATATTCGACTTCAAACTTGACAAATTCTTAAGACGTAAAAATTTCGATGCATGTTGGTGTCATTATAAAACCTATTTATTATTATTTTATCGTATAGAATTCGCTAAAATAAGCATGTTTTATGGAAAAAACTTTTCTCTGAAATCCAAAATAACCGAGATATTAGACTTCAAAGTTGAAAAGTTGACTTTCTTATTTTGCAGCTCGACTGTTTATTAGGCAGGCAAATGATAAATAAAGCAGATTAATATTGGTTAAAATGTTAACCATTTTTAAATTATTTGCTGAACAAGAGTTGCCGCCCGATTTTTATTTATTGCCAGCCAAATCTTTGTATGCTGCCCAGATGATACAACTGCTTATTTTTTTTCGCGGATCAATTTTAATAACGGCTGACCAAAAAATTACTTTCCCAGGGATGTGTACTTTCTGTACTTTCTGTTGTGCTAGGTAGTTATAGAAGTGTAAATTTAGTCATAGTCTTAGAACGCATTTCATGTATTTGTAATTTTTAGTTTACACTTTGTTACCTGGCCTAATAAAATAAAATAAAAAATACATTATGTACAATTTGTTTGGCTTAAAACCCAATAACTTTGCCAATCGGCAGAGTCATCTTTGCATTCTACATTGTACAAAAAGTATTGAAAATGACTTTGATCCATTTGGCATTATTAACATGCTTAATGAGTCTGCTTAAGTTAACAAACAACAATATGACATTTTAAGTACTAAACTAAGATTAACCTAACCTAAACCTAATTCCTCATTTTCAGGTATTTGTTTTGCAATAAACGAAATCAAATAAAATTCGTGTCGAGGGACCGGAAGACATTGATAACACTACTGATGATGATGAAAATACGAAAATTAGGTATATTTTTCAATGTTTGTTACGGAAAAGCCACAATTGGGACTGCGAAATTGTTGTTCAAAGACAATTAGGACATACTCATATATTTCGCAAAAACATGGTTTCATAAGATAATGTATCCGAGGATATATTACCAAGGCAAGGCAAGGTATAGGTATTTCGTAACGCAACTTGTTTATTTGCATAGTTCTCGTCACATCTGGAGGCTAATTCACAACGTAATTGTCAATGTCATCTCTAATTTGACTAGTGAACTAGTAATAGGGAACGTGCACGAACTACCTATAGATGGCAGCACTAAACAACAAAAGAGACACGGGCGGTCAATAAAGGAAACTATCGCCTCTGTCAAATCAAGCTGTCAATGTCAATGATAATATTATGTAAGTGTTAATGTCAAATATATTAAGTCGTAGCTACACTGACGTTAATCGTCCTTCAACGCGATAAATTAACGTAATTAATGGCGTTTTCGGCAATGTGGCCCCAGCATGAGAGGGTATATGATTTAGATTGGCGGCACCAGTTGGCAGCACCTTCGTCGTGCACGTTCCCTATAGCGGCATTATGTAGGTTTATATGTCTATTTTACTTATGTATGTTTATTCTTGTACTTAATTAAAAAAATCCGCACGCTGCGCGTACGGAAAAAGCCGCTTCCTGGCCAAGTGTAGACATAAAATTATGTACACAACACGAGAGGTAATAAAGGAAGCCCTCGATTGCATATTTACGTCCATCGCTTGCAGCTCGGGCCACAAACATAATTACACAACTAGGGTGGTAAAACAAAGAAAGGCCTAGATCGCAGATATTTGCGGCCCGAGCTGCAAGCGAGCATTTCAAAGTAGTTTTTATTATCATACACTCACAAAAACGACAAAAATGGCCGAAAGTAAATTAACCGGTTTTTTCGGAATCACTTCGGTTAATAACCGGTTTTAAAATTTGACTGGTTATTGCATTCCCTTCAGGTAAGATTATCGTTTTAGTTTGATTTGATTTACTAAGTTACTTACCCTGAAAATGCTGTCGCAAGAATTGAGAACGTTAGTCGCAGTGCCCATAAGCTATCTGCTTTGCTCTAAGGTTAACTGGTAGAGAATACCTTATGGCAACAATTTGAAACAATTAAATAAGATAGCAGACGTTCGAGTGCTTGACACTGTTTTAGTACTACACGTTCCATTTAGACGGGCCGAGAACTCGTATGCCGATTAATCGATCAACTGTACTCATCGTACCTAGGTAGCCCGCAATGTAGTCCAACTCGTATACGAGTTCTCGCCCCGTCTAAATGGGGCCTAAGTCAGCAGTAGAGGTGAACGAAGGGTGGGGGTGGGCTATGGGGAATTGGCGCGTGCACTATAACATTTATACGCGGTCAAGCTCAATAAAACCGCTTAAACACAGATAACGGCAGCAAAACTTTATTATACCTACTTAATTCTATTCTGTTATGCACAAGGAGAAAATAAAATTAAAATTGAATATGAAATTTAGCACGCCGTCGGGTCGAGGGATGTTAAAGCGGGATGAGGAACACGGTGGGATAAACGCCGGGATTACAGCAGCGCGGGATTTGCACCGGCACCGCTGAAATATGCCCGCCGGCTGGTGATCTCATGAAGTGTAGATTCGTTAAGATTATTCGAGTCGCTTGGTTCTTCATACTTAAAGTACAAAGACAGACAAGTAGTCAATTCAATTCAATTCATTTATTCAAACGACCAACATGGATCATTCATTACTTTACAAAAAAACATAAATTATAGCAAACTAGTTAATTAATTAAATAATGTCAAATAAATTAATAGAAGTTAAATAAATAAAATAGGTTAACACAAAAAACAATACCCACTACGGTTTGACAGCCAGTACATGAATCATGTGACAATGATTCAGGTACTGACAATCAAACCTCTCCTCAAATGCCCTCAGGAGACTGTTGGAGCTAGCCCGGACCCTACGCACCAGGGATGTGCAGCGTCAAACTTCGGATTTTTAGGAACGCGCGATACATATTCAAGGTCGAGGCACAGACAGTGCGACCCGTACTGGATCGCACAATCCGATTTCCAATTTGAACTACAAAACTAATTTTGTGATCAGATGTATTTGTATAGGATTACAAACTTACGTATGCAGTTTGTATCGAGATTGCAATATTTGTAGGTTTTGCATGACGTGATAGGCTAACAGGTAATTGTATTAAAATTTGGAGCTTGTGGTTCTGCTAGAAGTAACTTAGAATTATGATTATCATCAGTCAGTCAGACAGTGACAAAATTAAGGAACTTTGACATACTAAGTTCTTAAACTACACTCGCCCGCAGCTCGCTCGCAAATCGCAAGTGTGATAAGGCTCTTGAAGGAAGTCGGTGAAGGGAAAAATTCACAGTCCGTTCCCCTTCTCTCCGCCACTTGAGGTAAATATGGAAGTTCCCGCATCTACTTCTCAATTTCATCTTTAACCTGTCCGCGTTCACTTTCACTGGCTCTGCGGGATATTGGGCTGAATATGCACGTTCGCATTACCGTGTGGAGGCACCTTAACGCCCGCGAACTAGGCAGACTTAAATAATGAGATAATTATTTCACTGACGCTTAAAGGTCTCTGCCCACTACACTGTATCGTACCATGACCGTACTAATGAACGTGTCAGGCAAAATAAATATTCTTTCTATTGAAAAGTATGAGACGTCACCGACCAGCATTTGTCATACCGAGCCTGATACGTTCATAGTATGATACGGTGTAGTGGGCAGAGACCTTAACATATTTTTTTTGTTTGGAAATGCATTACGCATACCCCCAGGCATTACAAGGCCCTTTCCCAGGCCCTAAAAAAGGACCCTTCAGGCAGGTTATGTGGGGCTCACCCCTCAGAAGGAGCAAGCATACCCACTAAAACCACACCGATGATGGAGCCTCTGCAGCGGGGCCTGCATCCGCAGCCCGTTGCTGCGCATTGGAAGTGGTCGGAACTCCTCAGGAGCTCGCGGCCGGGGTTGTGGGGGCGCTGACCTGACGTCTAGGATGCCAAAGCCAGACTGCACCTGCTGCTCTTCCGCTGGACCTGTAAAGCTAACAGAAGATGAGTGTGGGAGAGTAGTCTAGACTTACTATGGCCTGGCTACTCTCATTTGAGCCCGTTGAGTCTAAGTTAGACGAATGAGGGGGTTGAATCCACTGACTAAGTTTTAGCGGTCAGTCTCAGCTTCTGTCTGTCGGTTTTGTCGGATCCTTTCATAGTGAGGGGCCTTTTGATATGGAGGAGTGCATCGCCTAATTTTGGGACAGTAACTGACTGATGGGCTTTCGGTTCGAAGTCGAGCCAGAAGCTGAATGTTCAGTTCTGCCTCGACTTTGCGCCTGGTGGTGATGGGGTCGTCGGGGTCAGAAACGACGTGTTTAGGATCCCCTTGCAGGAGGGGACTTCGGCATCATAGTGTATGGTCTCGCGGATGAGTCTATTCTTAGCGTTCGCTGCCCTCTCAAAATGACTCTTGGCAAGGATACGGAAGTGATCGGCCACTGAGGGGATGTTGAGATCCGTATTGAAGTTCGCGTTGCGAATGTACTTGAGTTGAGAAATTGTATCCTTGAGTTCAAATAAATACATTGATGCCGAAGTTTAGATTCAACTACATTATTCTTTTAAAACAAAGCGAGATTCCGATTTCACTTTAACCATACTCGTAGTTCCTAAAGCTCTGCCAAGATACAAACCGTCGGTATCGGATCCAACTTTAAAACGGTAAAGTTCATTGTTTGAACTGCCATTGACAATGACATATCACTTCCAGTATCTGCCCCTTCGCATATTGTAAGTTTCGACAAACTGGGTATATCCTGTCTTGGAGATAAGAACTAGTCAAGTGAAAAAGAATGAAACAAGATCACAGAGACATTTAGAGATATAATAGGTAATAACTAAATATTTTTACTAAAAAAAAACCGACTGCGGTGCACTTTAAAAGTGCATAAAATTTTATTACTTCATACCCAGTGACACTCGCGCCATCAAGACGAATCCAATGATGCATAATTTATCAAAATCGGTTGTGCCGTTGAGTAGTTACGAGCAGACATAGGAACGGACATACATACATACAGGTCAAACACATTACCCTCCTTTGGGCTTCGCCGCAGTCGGGTAAAAATAAAAATAAAACTCGTTTTTAACGAATAAATACGGTGACCCAGCGGACGCACCCTTATTTTCATACAAAAGTGGGGGAGAGCTATGTCCGCTGGGTCACAGCTTATAAACAAATTATAATAAAACATATTTGCATTACGTAGCTTTATTATCTGTCATTTAAATGAGCATACACTTTATTCAATAAGATTCGGATATTCCGAATAAAGATTTGCTTTCAATTTTAGTCGGAGAAGGTGAAATTTTGTTGACAAAGAAAAGTTGATTCACACTCATGCATTTCTTCGGCTAGGTTCATTTGATGACAGTTATTCAAAAATAATTATTATTTTGTTGTTATTCCATACATTTTCACAAATGCTACTTGCGAAAGCCAAATATGAATCTACGTTCCATGAGTTGTCTTAGTATTGTATTGTTTATTTATACCGAATGTGGGGTTATAACATCAAGTTGGATGAAATTCGCATGCAGAAACTTTTCTCATTTCTACTCATACATTTAGCAATAAAAGTTTTGATAGCTACTGCTACCCTCAATATCTGGTCTTCATCTCACTTGTTCGAAAGCGTCTAAAAATAAAAATAAAGGACCATGGGCAACTTTGTATGGGAAATGCACAAAAAACCAACAGAGGCGAAAGTTACGTAATTAAATAGGTCTTTCCATGTTCTACACGTCATTCTATGGGCACCAAGTTCAATTCCATTGCAAAAATGAGATATTCATATTTTAGTATCTATGAGAAACTGTTTTACCTGGACAGTTAGGGCCTGCGCTAGCCGACGCGGGTGCATGGAGCGGGCGGGCAAAAATATAGCACCCGCGCCCGCTTCACTTAGCGCTGCTCATTAGTACATTGTGTATCTAGGGCGGTAAGTAAGGAATTACAAACGAGTGTTTGTTACAAGCTTTAATAACACTCGTTTGTAATTCCTTTACCGCCCGTGGCACACACAATGTTTTTCATCACACTTGTGAGGAAATCTGATTAAAATAACCTTACTTAACCTAAATAAAATTGTTAAACTGACAGTGACATTAGTGACATATATCAAGACGACAAGTCACGTTCGGAAACCATAGCGGTACAGACCTAAAACGGTTGATTTTATAATTGCAAAATACTGAAATACACTATTGAAACATTTAATTAATGTTACAGAAATATGTGTTTACATGTATTTGCAATACCAGTTCTCTTTAAATAAATATTTATGTGATAAAAGTTAAAAAAGTAAGTTGGCGTTTCCTTTGAACATGACAAATAAGAGTAAAACAGAACCAGCGTTTCAAATTTAAAAAGAAAACCATTACGCCCTAGGGCGTAATAGCTCATTTACGGCCCGCAAAACCTACGTGTAATGCACCATTTTCGAGCAAGTGTGATGAAAAATATTTTTCATCACACTTGTGAGGAAATCTAAATAAATAACCTTACTAATCCAATAAATGGTCAATCCAAAATGAAAAATAATAAAGAAATGGATAAAGAAGTATCCTTTTTTTACTTACAACGAAAATAATTCAACAATATGCTGCTCTACATGTAAGGTTCATTTAAAGTTTATTATTGTTTGCTTGAATATGGATTTGAGGTCTATTCTTGTTCATCAATAAATAAAGATACACTTGGTAAATATAACTAATCGATACTCGATAAAATTCAACGTTCCAACTCTGTTGATGTTTGAATTTTGCCATGAAAAATTCCGCCCTCTGTTTATAACGTGTTATGTTTTTGATGGCATATTATTTTCTTCGTGCTACTGCAGCGATACATTCAGTGGCACACTGAACGATTAATCAGAAGTTTAGCTAAAAGCTTAGAGAGGTAACGTGGATCATTAGTTTCCATTTAGCTCGTCGGTGAGAACTACTTTCAAGTTTTATAAGTTTAAAACTAAATACGATACTAGACACCCTGCGACTCTGCCCGCGTGAATTTCTGTGTTTTTCTTACAATATTTTATTTTATAGCGATTTGGGTATTTTTGTAACAACTCCTGAATTGCTACACGATCGTTTTTTACATGAGGGCGTCATCTAAATATAATGTATGGATAACATCTAACAAAACCGACGCTAAAATTTACCCCATAACGCCCACTTATTAAAATCAATACGTCTTATGTATCAACTGATATTGATAACCTACTTAATGTTTACTATGTGTGAGTCTAAAGTCATTTATGACAAATTAGTACTAAGTTTCAGAAGGCTGCAATTTCGAATAGGTGGCATATCGTTTAAAAGACAAAAATCTGGGATTGGTTACAAAACTGGTAACGCGAAAAATTCATTTGATTCTATAGTTTTTTTTCTTTTGCACTAAGTACTGGCTCCGCCCCGTTAGTACGTGTCCCGTGAGTAGGGTTGCCAGATGGTCGGGATTTGGCGGGATTCTCCCGATTTTTTGTATTTTCTCCAGACTCCCAACAAAGAAGAAAATCTCCCGACAAACGACTTCATTTTAAAACTTAGTTCGATACACTCAAGGTGGTCCGGCCGGTGAAAATTTCTGCTTTTTCAGGCTAAAAACAAAAAAAACCTCGCATCGAGCGCGCGGGGCATCTCCCGACCAAAGTCTCAAAATCCCGACATATTGTTTTTTTCTCCCGATAATAGGGTCATTCAATCTGGCAACCCTACCCGTGAGGCCGATTTTGAGCTCCAGTTACGCTTCCATACTTATTATATTCCGATGGTGGGCGTGCTAGTTGAACCTAAGTAATTCATCTCGTATTCCAAAAAACCTGTTCAATATACGTAGGTATGTAAATCCAATCCCCAAAATACACCGAGCATCAATATGTAATAATATCGGTCTGGTAGCCGTCTGTCGGTTCAGCGGACACACAATCCATCACTAGGTGCTCTTACCCTAATACGATTGCCTCTACTAACAATGGTCCGTGTTTGGGTGAGAAATAGCCGGAATATGGTGCCTACGCATTTTCTAAACGAGAGTATACACCGTGTTTTTATTGATTTCCTTTTTTTTTGGAAGCTGACAAACTCGCAACCCTTATGGGCATAGCGATTGTCGGACCGGGTGTTCGGCCGTGGCGTTCCCTGGGGTAGAACCAGGTCGGTAGCCGGACCACCCCGAGGGGTCGGACTGGGTGGGTGCCGAGGGCGCCTGGGTCGAACCAGGTCACCATGTCCCGGTCCACCTAGATAGGGTCGGACTAGGCGAGGGATTGAACGCCTGGAGTCGAACCAGGTCGTTAGGCCAGGGCCACCTTGACTTTTCGCTGATTGCTCAGAGTGAGTAGCGGCCCAGCGGGAAGGATGAAGCGGATCAACCTGTCCTTATGTGAACGTGTGTATCGAACTAATGCGAGTTTTTGTTGCCGGTTCGCTAAACCTAGCCCAGCTAAGAAGACTCCGGCAAGAAACTTAGCTGGGCCCGAGCAAGGTCGGAGTGAAGTTAATCCAGGACATTCGGGTCCTGGGGCAACACAAAATAGTACATTACATAACTAGGGTGGTAATACAAAGAAAGGCCGAGATCGCAGAAGTTTGTGGCCCGAGCTGCAAGCGAGGGACGTAAATATGCGATCGAGGACTTTTTTTATTACCTTCCGTGTTGTGTAAATCATTTTATGTCTACACTTGGCCAGAAAGCGGCTTTTTCCGTACTCGCAGCGTGCGGGAAAAGTCACTTTATGGTCAGGTGTGGCATAATAAGTATTAGTACTATGTACGTACAGACACCTCTCTCCCTAATAAAACTGTCGTTTGCGTCCGACGACCGGACGGAGCTGATCCGCATGATCCGCATCCAACCGTCTCTCTCTATCGAATAACGCGTACATAACGCGTGCTCGTTACTACCATCCATGGTTGATGGTATAGTAATTATCCGATCAACTGGGCTAATGTTGTTAACGAATACAATGGCATTGAGAGGTAAACCACAAATTAGGATAACGAGAATATAGTGTCAAAAAAGTATAACTGCCTTGAAAGATCATTAGATTTTAGATTCTATTTACTAGATAGTAAAGTGTAAATGCAGTTATAGATATTATCAAACCGCGTTGAGAAAGGGATTCGAGTGTACCGTTAGCACAAGTGTACTTAATAAATGATTAAATATAATCATAAACCAATCTTTGATATCTTCATAAGTGCAGACCCCTATAGATAATAGAATTAATAGCTAAATATGATTTGCATATTTAAACTCTATTCTCGGTAAATATTGTCATTTGTTTAATAAAAAATAGTATTATCATATTTGACAAATCTGTCACCAGTCACATTATTACGCTTAATCAAATTGCCGTAGCTTTTCAAAAATACGTTTGTATACAATATGAATCGCGGTAAAGTATTAAACGGTCGATGCCGAGAAATTGTCTACAATGTACTAACATATTTTAATAAAGAAAACGATAAGACGAAGAAGGTTCTTTTGAAAACTTTGATGGCCGTCTTGGTATATGGGTTTCTTTAAATTCAAAATGAGACTTGTTTTTACTTTTTCATACAAACTAAATCAGAATCGTGTTGATCACAAGTGTGACCTCTCACTTTCACCTCCTTTAGCGTAAATGTAAAATTGCAATTGTGACAGTTTTGACTTTACATCAATGACAACACTTACCAATTGTACATAAATTATAAAATCATACTTAAAATACTTTAAAAACGGTGTTTAAGAAAGTAACTCTATTTGATCTGAAGAACTATCTCTTAATGCTATCGGAAATCAATAAAAACACGCTGTATAATTTGATATTGTTTCCATGCTTTAGAACTTCATTGTACCAAAATAACAATTTAATTTATCTGCATACTCTATCTACCACTGACAATGTCATATCATGCATTAGTTCAAAAATGACATATGAGCTCAATCCCTTTCTAAACGCGGTTTGATAATAACTGCGATCTTAATTTGTTTTGCATTTCACATTCGCCCGACGGTCTGCAAGTGCGTATTACGTAGAGAAAAGACTTAGAGATACTATGAGCTTTCAACGGATTATCGGTTCTATGACCGTAATGATAAGGCGGCAAATACTTTCAAACAAAAAATAATAATGCATTTTGCTTTTACAGATTTAACGGGGAGCCAGGTAGACCGCCCGGGTTTACTCGTGTTACGCATTGTTATTTTTTTTTTGTGGTATTGTATTCTATCAATGGCATTGTTCGCTCAATGGCATTGTATTCTTTAACAGCATTAGCTCTCTTGAACGGATAATTTCTATATTTAAGAATAATATCCGCGCAACAGAATCGCGGAGTGAGTCAGTCCTTCCTCTAGTCAGAATAATCACCGTATTAAGCTCGCAGTTTATCTTTAGCTACTTATTTATTAGTACTCCTACAAGAAACCTTTAAAACCTGAACGAAAGTGTTTTAAGTATAAGTATTTTTGTAGACAACATTTTAATACTGTACACATTAATCGACCGAATAACGTTACTAATAGTAAAGCAGGGATATTATTAATTTTTTTTTATACAACTAGGGTTGCAAACAAGCGTACGGCCTGCCTGATGGTAAGCAGTCACCGCAGCCTATGGACGCTTGCAACACCAGGGGCATTACTTGCGCGTTGCCGACCCTCTAAGAACCTATTCACTCCCCTCTTGAAGAACTCCATACTGTAGCCTCCATACTGTAGCCGTAAACCGCGGCAGGGAGCTCATTCCACATTCGGATTGTGCGCGGTAGGAAATTTCTTTGGAACCGCACAGTGCGCGAACATTTTGGTTCCAACGTGTGTGAATGAACCTTGCCGATGGCGAGCGATGCGGTGGTAGAAGATGGACGTAGGCATCATGTCGAACAATTCCTCAGAACACAGCACATTATACAAGCGGTAGAACACACATAAGGAGGCGAAGTCTCTCCTTTGACTTAAGGGTTCAATACCGCTTGTGAGTATGGGATCGTCGATTATTCGCACAGCGCGTCTTTGAACCGAGTCAATATTGCCAAGCAGGCATGCATTAATTTAATATTAGCCATCAGTTCCCAGCTACTGTTCTAAAATGGTAAACTATAATTTATTCAGTGTTTTGCGCTAACGGGCTTCAAGTATAGCGTTAGATTTAATGGAGCGGCAATTTCCCGGCCTTTAGAAACTTTAGTCGGAAATTTTAGCACCACTCATTTACCTGAATATTTCGAAATAGCCTTATTTATAAAATCAAGGGTTTATTCTATAGATTTTCTCAGTTTATAGGTCGACTCATAAAAGCTGGCGCGGATTTAATATTAAGTATTCGCGTAAGAAACGTGTTTCGCTTTAAAGTTTGATTCTGCGCAATAAGACATAATAAGTCTTAAAAAGAAAAACCCCGACAAATGCGAGTCGGACTCAGCCATCGAGGGTTCCGTACAAAGGCCGTAGCAGGATAAGGGAGGAAAAAATGCCCTTGAATGATTAAGAGCTGTTTATTTTTTCTATAGTTGTTTGCATTTAGTTGTATAACTGTGCAAAGATTGGTTGAAAAATTCCCAGTGGTTCAGCCGGAAAAAAATAAAAACAAAATTTATGAAATTTGACGTATCTCTAAAACTATAAATCTTTATCATAATATCTTTAATTCGTTTTGGTTCATTAAATAGTATGTATGCTTTAAAAGAAAATTGAGTCTGTATCTTTACAATTTCTGTAAAAAACATGTAAGTCAAAATTTAAAAAAAACGTTTTTTTTATTCCTGAAGGAGTGACCACTCTAAGTGACATTTCTAAAGAAGCCTTATTTAACGATCTGTCAGTCATATAAGTTTGACGGTTAAAATCGAAAAGCAACAGTGTCAAAATTTAAAAACTATGTTGGTCGGATTCTGTTACATTTTATTCCTATACTATTCTAATACTGCCAAAGAACTTAAACATAAATATTCTTTGTAAAGAACTAAAAATAAAATAAATTTATGGCATTTACTCGAAAATGTATCAACTTAAAAATGTCTTTTACTTCTTATTTTAATCACTATCGCTATCTTCATTAACGGTAAAATATTTGGTAAAGCGATAAGTAAGGCTTAATTAGAAATGATGATGATTACCTATTTGAAAAAAAAGTTTTATAAGTTAAAAGGCGACAATTAATACAAATATATTTTTAAGCCAAAATTAATGGAAATGTCAAAAATTTATTTATTTTTAATTCTTTACAAAGAAGATTTATTTTTAAGTTCTTTGGCTGTATTAGAATAGTATAAGAATAAAATAAAAACCGACTTCCAAAAACTTAAACTAAAAACCAAAAAATAATATGATAATCAACGATTCATATATACATATACAGATATTTATAGTTTTTAACCTGTTATTTTTGAAGTTGGTGCCTGCCACGCAAAGCTGAGTTGAGCTCCTTAGCTGGCACCGACTTCAATCGTCGGTTTTTATTTTTTGTTTTAAAAATTTACTTTATTTTTAAATTATTAGTTTACTTTATTTTTAAATTTTAACTAAATAGACTTAAAAAGAAAAAAAATCCAAATCGGTTTAGACGTTTTCAAGTAACCGAGGAACACACCTACATAAAAATTGCTCTTTGTTTTAAAGTCGGTTAAGACTGGAAACTTATTTGTAATAAGAAATGCACGAAAAAGTAAGAAAAATACCAAAATCGCTATATGTGTGCCTATGATATTTGAAGAGTTCCCTCGATTTCTCCAAGATCCCATCATCAGATCCTGACTTGGTTGCAATGGGACCACCTCGGAAGTCTGCCCTTTCAAACAAAAAAGGAATTTTCCAAATCGGTTAAAAATATAACAAAATCCGACCAACATAGTTTCTTAATTTTGACACTGTTGCTTTTCGATTTTAACCGTCAAACTTATATGACTGACAGATTGTTAAATAAAGCTTCTTTAGAAATGTCATTTAAAGTGGTCACTTCTTCAGGAATCAAAAAAACTTTTTTTTGAAAATTTGACTTACGTGTTTTTTACAGAAATTGTAAAGATACAGACTCAATTTTGTTTTAAGGCATACATACTATTTAATTAACCAAAATGAATTAAAGATATTATGATAAAGATTTATAGTTTTAGAGATACGTCAAATTTCATAAATTTCGTTTTTATTTTTTTCCGGCTGAACCACTGGGAATTTTTCAACCAAACTTTGCACAATTATACAACTAAATGCAAGCAACTATAGAAGAAATAAACAGCTCTTAATCATTCAAGGGCATTTTTTCCTCCCTTATCCTGCTACGGCCTTTGTAGGTATATTAAACTACCCTAAAAATTTTGATTCCATTAGTAAAGTCTCTATTTTTTTATGATTTAATTTCAGATGTAGTTTTCAATTTTTTTCCCTATGCTTGTAGTATAAGAATAAGACGGTATTACTTGCCAAGGTTTATAGTTCTAGGTCAAAGGAAAGTAACTTATAAATTTTTATTTCTATGAGTGTGTCGAAATATACGTTTTTTGCGGCATAAACGGCCGTATCTTTTTTAAGTTAATCTAGAAATTTGATTGTTTCACAGGTATTATAGGTATTACAGGGAGTATATGGTTTTATTTTCAACTCGATACCTCCACGCGTCCCCGAGATAAAGGGTCTTGACAGACAGGCAGACAGACGGACAGACGGACAAGTGATCCTATAAGGGTTCCGTTTTTTTTGAGGAACAGAACCCTAAAAAAGGAGTCAAAACTTTAGTTTTGAATGCTAATAAAAGACCCAGACCATAAACGGCATACGTTACGTATTTTAAATTGTAAATAGCATGTAATTGAAATAATGAGAATGAATTACTTTTATGACAAGGCAATGAAATATTGCAATTACAAGTTTAAATGAACGTAAAAACTTCAAGACCAGTTCGGTCCTTCTAAGTACTTAAGTACCTTAATGTTCAAGGAATGTTATACTTAAGTGACAAGAGAAAGTTCTAAATGAAAACTTTAATCTTAATGACAGTTATTTTTACCTGCTGTTGTAGCGTTCTGTACCCAGAGGTGTGCTCTGCTCTGTTTCTTTGGACACATCATGCGCTCACCAAGACTGTGCTAGAGAAACAGATTATTCTTGGATATGTGGAGGGCAAACGCACCAGAGGAAGAGTTCCAGCGCGTTGGTGCGATGCGATCAAGAGGGCTGCTAAGTGCAGCCTCTATCAGGCGGTCCATAAAACTAAGAACCGGACTGCATGGAGGGCAGGTGCATTCGGTCACGATCCTCAGCCAAGAGAGACCGACTAAGAAGAGAAGAAGAAGAGAAGACCCAAAGGTGCCAACGGAACCCTATTATTTAAGCCTTCGCTGTCTGTCCGTTTCTCCGCTGGTCGTCTCGTCCGTAAATTTTAAACCTTTATGCCACACCTGGCCGCACGCTGCGCGTACGGAAAAAGCCGCTTTCTGGCCAAGTGTAGGCATAAAATGATGTACACAACACGGGAGGTAATAAAGAAAGCCCTCGGTCGCATATTTACGACCCTCGCTTGCAGCTCGGGCCGCAAACTTCTGCGATCTCGGCCTTTCTTTGTATTACCACCCTAGTTGTGTAATGTACTATAATAGGTATAGATTTTGTTTAGGTATTTAAAAAACGTAAAAAATCAACTAGTCAATCAGATTTTGTGTCACAGATATAAAACATAACTTTGGTTGGTTAAGGATCCGACTCACGTGGTTTTTTAACCGAATTAATAAAAAACGAGGTTATCATTTCCACCCGTAAAAGATCGCATATTTATCACCCTTGCCTTGGGCTCGAGCGTCAAATACCTGCAATTTGAGACATTATTTGTTTTGCCGCCCTCGGTAAGTACTATTACCATTTGATTCCTATATTAATTCGTTCCTTTTCTTCTTACTAACTCTCAGAAACTAATAACAATATAAATAACAAAATAAAACTAAAAGTCGCAGCAACTGAGATTGTAGTTGCCCAAACTCAACAAATCTCCGAAGTCTTTACAAAGTCGTCGGATCCGGCGTTCGCCAGAAATAACCGGATAATACCGGTTCTCGCCGGTTGCGAGAACTCCGCGGCACCTCAGTATCGGCTAGTTTATACTTTACACCCGGTTATGGCGCAGACACAACATTGTTGACAGTACTTTACCTTCGCGTCAAAGCTAGGGCTTCCAATCCCGGTATTCCGGGATCCCGCGCCTTTTTTCAGTCCCGCTCATAGCGGGATTACGATCGCGGGATCCCGCGGGATTTGCGGGACTGTGCGACAAGCATTTTGAACAAAATACTGAGGCAAGCAAATAATAAATACTAAGAAACCTTTTCTTTGTGTAAGTTAGCATGATAGTTTGTCTATCTTCTTTGATCTTAGTTATTCTTTCTCGTTTGAACTCAAAGGTTAACTGGAAGAGATCCCTTATAGGGATAAGTTCGCCTTTGTATAGATCCATTATTTTTTGTATTGTTTCTATTTGATTTTATGTGCAATAAAGTGTTTACATACCTACAATACATACATACATAAATATAATATTTTAATAATTTGTCTTCTAAATATATAAAAGAAGAAACTGACTGACTGACTGACTGACTGAGTGATTGACTGACTGACATATCAACGCACAGCCCAAACCGCTGGTCCTAGGAATTCCAAATTTACCACGTAGGTTCCTTATAAGGTCCAGGGGAGCACTAAGAAAGGATTTTTCAAAATTCACCCCCTAAAGGGTTCAAATAGGGGTTCAAAGTTTGTATGGAGAGTCTGCGGTTTTAGAAGTAAGACCTTTTAAATCATCATGTTTAGATTCTTTATTAGATTACAAGAAAAACAATTTCACCGTTTTTCGAAATTCATCCCCTAAAGGGTTTAAATGGGGGTTGAAAGTTTGTTTATCAACGCACAGCCCAAACCGCTGGTCCTAGGAATTCCAAATTCAGCACGTAGGTTCCTTATAAGGTCTAAGGGTGCACTAAGAAAGGATTTTTCAAAATTCATCCCCTAAGGGGTTTAAAGTTTGTTTATCAACGCACAGCCCAAACTCCTGGTCCTAGGAATTCCAAATTTAGCATGTAGGTTCCTTATAAGGTCTAGGGGTGCACTAAGAAAGGATTTTTCAAAATTCATCTCCTAACGGGTCCAAATAGGGGTTCAAAGTTTGTATGGAGAGTCTACGATTTTAGAAGTAAGAGGTTTGAAACTTTATGTTTAGACTCTTTATTAGATTACAAGAAAAGTAATTTCACCGCTTTTCAAAATTCATCCCCTAAGGGGTTTAAATGGGGGTTGAAAGTTTGTTTATCAACGCACAGCCCAAACCGCTGGTCCTAGGAATTCCAAATTTAGCACGTAGGTTCCTTATAAGGTCTAAGGGTGCACTAAGAAAGGATTTTTCAAAATTCATCCCCTAAGGGGTTTAAATGGGGGTCGAAAGTTTGTACCATGCATTAGACGAGACAATGATTTGACGAAACAAAGATCCGACTTAATAAAGATTGGCCGTAACTAGAATTAGACAAAACAAGTATGTGACAGAACAAATTTATTACGATTCTAGGACTGGACAATACAAGGGATTGACGAACAGAGGATTAGACAAAACTAGCATTTAACGAAATAACCATTTGACGAAACAAGCATTTGTCGAAACAAGGATTTGACAAGCGTTCGTGCTTCCTTCGTCGATGGATAGTATGAGAGCAGAGAGTTATTAAGAATTTTAAAAAACGATGGATCATGTTTATTTTTGCGACTTAAAACATTGACACATTGAAACATGTACATAGTAACATCAATTAAAACACTTTTATGGCGTTAAGAAATCTTCATGTTACAAAGGTAGGAGTTATTGCATGCCAGGGACAAGGACAATACGTACGAGTATTTTACCTTCATTTTGTTACTTACTTCTTCTTAGTCGTGCACTCTTGGCAGAGTGGTCGTGGTCATGTCTTGGTCGAGTCTTGCGCCACAGCTTCTCTTGTGATGCGACGTTATGTATCTCTATGTTTGGCGGAGTGAGAGTTAACATTTAAGCTGGAATGTATCACAGATTTGATGAGGTCTGTCCACCGTGTTGGAGACCGCCCCCGACATCTTTTGGCACTTAGAATTTACTTCCAAAGTTAAAGAACTGTTTATATTGCTTTTAGCAAGTCTCCAGCTAGTCCGTAGCAGATGTGGCTTAATGGAGCTAAGTTACGATATCGGTCTGTTAAGTTTACAGGATACGGTTTGGAGTAACTTTATTGACGTGTTTACTGACGAGAGAAGCACTAAGCCTTAAATGGATCAGGATATTAAATTTTTGCAGTTATTTAATAATAACGTCATCACTGCACATGCACTCCATAAAAAAAAACCGGTCAAGTGCGAGTCGGACTCGCGCACCGAGGGTTCCGTACAAACTTGTCAGTAGATACCTGAATAATTCAAGAAAAACTGTATGGTGGGACAAACTTAACTTTGCTCTTGTGAAACTGTTGTGCTCATACATCGACATATGCCGCGGTTAGTTTAGTAGGAGCAAATAAGGTTGTCTTACGATTTTTGCGAATTTCTAAAAAACGCTGCAAGTTAGCAAAACCATTTTATTTTTCCTGTAATATTTAGGATAATATTAATAATCGGTAATTATTGCAGATTTTTCTGTTCAGTATCTTCGGAGATAATAGGGGGGGAACGGTATTTTTTTTAACGGTTTTTGTCTTCAATCAAAAACTACATGTCTAAGGAAAAAAATAAAAACTGTTTTGGAATTTACATATTAAGCCCTTTCATTTGATATCCCACTCGATATATTAGCTCAACTTTCGATTTATGACATCCCATTTCGGTCCCCTTTAAAAAAAAAGTAAAAAAGGTATAAGATTCTTTTTCTGTCCCATAGGCTCGGATTAGCAGTTTTTAACACTATTCTAAATTTCAAGTCGATAGCATCAGTAGATCCTGAGATATCTTGCTGTGACAGACGGACAGACAGACAGACAGATAGACAGACAGACAGACAGACAGAGTCGCACCATAAGGGTTCCTTTTTTACCATTTTGGTACGGAACCCTAAAAATTGACGACACGTTTAGCTTAGTGGGAGTGACAGCGCCTACGAAGCTAGCGGACCCGGGTTCAAATCCTGGTAAGGGCAAATATTTGTGTGATGAGCACGAGTATTTGTTCCTGAGCCAGGGATCTTTCCTATCTAAAGAAAAACAAAAATATTGCATTGCTAATCCGCGATATGATAACGTGTTAGATAATTAGTGCTAGCCCGTTATATACAGGGTGGCTCATTCAAAAAGGTCAGTATGGGAAAGTCTGAAACTATAAGACATACGAAGATTTGTTCTTAGGAACCATGACACCGATTTTGATAAAAAGAAAAACTGCATAAACAACAATAAACACAATTTTACATGCCTGAACTTGTTGAATATTGTAACGGTGGTCACTTTGAACACCTACTATGATAAATTAAATTATGTGAAAACATTGCATTTTATTCATTTTAGACAACATGTTTCATAGAGACATTTACTGCTTAAGACCTACACAATCGTTATTTAAACAGAAAAACTGTAAGTTTAATTTTTCAAAACAACCGGGTTCGATTCCCCAGCTGGGTACACTTTTTTTTTCAAATATATGAATGCAGTTTTTCTTTTTATCAAAATCGGTGTCATGGTTCCTAAGAACTAGGGATGTAACGATACCGATACCGATACCGATATATCGGCCGATATATCGGTATCGCCGATATATCGGTATCGCCGATATTATACAACCGATATTTGAAGAATTTGCTGTATGAAAAAAAATCTGCAAGAAGTAATTTCAATTTCTGACTTAATTTATGTATTGGTCTATTCTATTACCTTGTGCAATGATAATTACTATGTTAATTAAATCTTTGGTTCTTAATAAAAAAAAAGAATTTTGAGTTGACAATTTATTATTTTTACTTTACACTTTCAAGGTTGACTCTCTCGTAAATATAACCAGTAGTCATTGCCATTAGTTATAATAAGGACATAAAAATATCTGAAATTCATACTTCATTATTTAGCTAAGATATCGGTATCGGTATCGGTATCGCCGATATTAACTACTATATATCGGTATCGGTATCGTATCGGCAAAACTGTGTATCGTTACATCCCTACTAAGAACAAATCTTCGTATGTCTTAAAGGTTTCAGACTTTCCCATACTGACCGTTTTGAATGAGCCACCCTGTATACTTGCGTATTTCTTCATGCACTTACATGCAAAACGAAAAAACATGCAAATAAATATAACAAACCACTACCAAAAATACAAAACTCAAAGAGCTTTGTCTTAGCACTAATTACACGTTATCATATCGCGGATTAGCAAAGCAATATTTTTGTTATTATTTAACATGGACTTCCACAAAGTAACGCCTGATTCAATCGATTGTTTACTGTCTGTTTAAGTATAAATTTATTTTAAGATATGATAACTTACATCAACACAATTAACTTTTTATAGAAATTAAGAAGACGTTTTATATGATATTTTTGGTTTTGATTTCCCGAACAAAATAAATAAATTAAAATTCTACTAATCTAAATAATTTAAAAAATATAACAATTGTAATCATTCATTGTACTTAAACAAGTTTCATGAAATTTCATCATATTGCGCGTATAACCGCGTGCCCAATAGCGTCACAGATCCTCAATACAATCGCCATATAACTTTGCCACGTTTTGAATGAAGACTGTACTTAAGCGCACAAATCAATTTTGACGACCTTGAAACGTTGACAAAGTCGTTCTTAGCCACTTAAGTGCGTTAATAAAAATAAAAAAATAATCTTATTTAGTGGACCGGCGCGTTATGGGGCATTTCGAGTTTACGAGCGTGACCTTCGGCTGTTGACAGACGGCGTTCCGCCTTAACGTTCCAGCTTTACTTATTTTTTCTCACTACCGATAACCGATAATATAGTTTTAACTGCCATTCTCACGAAGTATGACTGCGTCTAATTACCGCGTCTCCATACATTTAGTATGAAAACAGCGTCGCTGTAATTAGGTGAGAGTATATACTTCACTTTCCGAAAATAGTTTTTTCCTAATGGCGATTAATACCAGTCGCATATTTTATCATTTTTTTTTCTCAATAGATTTATTTTACAAAGGCATTTCTAACCATTCCCTTAAATTTCTACTATATTTATTTTTCAATAGGTTTTATTCCTGACGGGTTTTCTAACCACTCTCATAATTTACCACTTTTTATTTTTTACGGAATCGATTTTTATGAGGTGCGGATCTTCTTTGTCGCATATTTTGCTAATCTGCTTAATTTGTCATTATTTTGGAACAAAGGGATTTATAAGAGAAGTGGACGAAGCACCTCGTTGAGACCGGAACTGGTGACTTGGTTCGGACTAAGCGCGGTCGGCAATGTGTCGACACTATTATGTAGGTATACGATATTGAAAAATCTTCTTATTACTAACTTAAATGTACTGTTTACATGTTTTTTTTACAAAATAGTGACAAAGCAGATTAGCAAAATATGCGACAAAGAAGATCCGCACCTCATAAAAATCGATTCCGGAAAAAATAAAAAGTGATAAATTATGAGACTGCTTAGAAAACCCGTCAGGAATAAAGCCAATTGAAAAATAAATATAGTAGAAATTTATAGGAATGGTTAGAAATGCCTTTGTAAAATAAAGCTATTGAGAAAAAAAAAGTGGTAAAATATGCGACTGGTATTAATCGCCATTAGGAAATAAACGATTTTCGGAAAGTGAAGTATACACTCGACCGCCAGACATATTTCGTGAGAATGGCCGTTAAATTTTAGTTGTCTCTGCAACTTACTAGTATTATTATAGCTTTGTTATTATAGATTACATTATTTCTCTCTGATCCTCTTTATTTTCTATTATTTTAATTTTCTTGTTTTGACGCCTGGAGTTTAATATAGCGTATTAATGAAATCACATGTAATAATGTCATAATTGTTGTTATATTTAATATTTTTGTAAAGAGAAACTGGTGAGTTTCTTCCGGCGCTTCTTCTGACCAGCAGGTCATTACCCGAAGCGCCAAAAGAAAATAATAGAACCAGACATATAAAAGGGCCTTGCAGAAATATTTATATATATGTATATATGAAAGCTTCGAACCGAGATAAAATAAAACCACAATACACTTATTATTTTTCGTTTGTGCCCCCAGATACCTACTCTTTTATTTGAAAAATCGGTCATAAGTCATAAACGACGGGGATCTAACAAAATACAACCGAAACTATCAAACATCATATATTTGATAATTACTATTAGTATTATAAACATGTGTCAGAATCTTGTAATTAACTAGCAAGAAGCCAAATTCACAGAAATTCCCTATTAAGGATAAACGGTTCTATAAATTGCCAGTATAATATTACATCAAACAAACTGGTTTTGGCTTCTTGAATGAAATAGATGAATCCAGTAGCTCAGTGCTCCATACAAACGTAAAGAGGGTTAACAATCCATGTTAACGACATTAACCTTATTTAAAATGTGTTTTATTTCACGTCTTGTTATATTTTGTTTGCGCGAAACCGTGTGAAAAATATCAAAAAAGCCGACAAAAAATATTACTTACTTTCTTTGAGTGATGCACTGACCGTAAACAGCCGAGGTTTTTTTCTGACTTTTTAGGACTCGTATTGTTCTGCGAAGGTAAAATGTATCAAGCTAGCTTATAGGTTTATGCGGGATAGGGCGCGGCCACATGTCCACGTCACGACGCCGTCAACGGGCAACGCCACGTTGCACGTCGCGACGACGGACAAATCCACGTTGCCGCGACGTGGAAATTTACGACGCCGCGCCGCGTAAAGTCACGTCGCGGCAACGTGAAATTCACCGTTGCGGCGACGTGGATTTCTCCGTTGCGGCAACGTGGATTTATCCGTCGTCGCGACGTGGAATTTCACGTCTGAACCACAGTACATAAATAGAGCAGTATGGAAGGAAGCTAGGCTTATTTTTTGAAATAAATACCTACGCTCCAATAGAGCGTTAGGGTTGTCGATTTAACTTTTGTAAAAGCACACGTAACTATTGTGCTCTTGTTGGTTTTAAGAAGAAGCATGAAGAAAAAGCAAAGAAAAAGAAAATATTGGATAAAACCATATCTTTCCGTTATGAATCATGATGGGACTCATTTCATAAGGAAGTACGAGGCGTTAAAAATAAGTGATCACAAGTTTTATGATTATTTTAGAATGTCTGTGTCAAGTTTTGAAGAACTACTATGCAAAATATCACCTCGTTTAAAAAGGCAACACGTATTTAGGAAACCAGTTGGACCTCTGGAGATGTTGGGATGAACGATAAGGTAACAATTAAAAAAATACATAGTATCGTTTATTGTCACTCAAACAAAAATGTTTAGATATTAAATCAGCTTAATCAAAATTATAACTATTTGGATATAATTAACACTATAAATTAACAACTTTTTTATTTTTTCTACAACGAACTAATTATGGGAAATTAGGGAGAAAACATTTTATAAAAAAAAATTAAAGTAAAACGTAAAACTAGACTAAAAACAACTTTTATATATTAATGATTAATGAACAACTACCTATAATTATTAATGTGCGTTCCCATTGAGGGTCCACGTTGGAATTTCGAACTTTTGAATGTGTCAGTCTTTAGTAAAAGTTCTCGAACGATTGTAAATTCAACCACTAATTTGTAGAAGTCGGCACTCAAAAGTTACAATCGATTAAAGGTGGCCCCTCAATTGAAAGGTTATGTGCGTTCCTATTGAGGGTCCACGTTGGAATTTCGAACTTTTGAATGTGTCAATCTTTAGTAAAAGTTCTCAAACGATTGTAAATTCAACCACTAATTGGAGAAGTCGGCACTCAAAAGTTACAATCGATTAAAGGTGGTCCCTCAATTGAAACGTTATGTGCGTTCCCATTGAGGGTCCACGTTGGAATTTCGAGCTTTTGAATGTGTCAGTCTTTAGTAAAAATTCTCAAACGATTGTTAATTCAACCACTAATTTGTAAAAGTCCGCACTCAAAAGTTACAATCGATTAAAGGTGGTCCCTCAATTGAGTTTGTCGTAGAAATAAATCAATTTACGTATACGTAGTTGGGATTAACGATAAGGTAAGAATAAAAAAAAATAGTATCGTTTATTGTCACTCAAACAAAAATGTTTAGATATTAAAGCAGCTTAATCAAAATTATAACTATTTGGATATAATTAACACTATAAATTAACAACTTTTATATATTAATGATTAATGAACAACTACCTATAATTATAAATGTCCGTTCCCATTGAGGGTCCACGTTGGAATTTCGAGCTTTTGAATGTGTCAGTCTTTAGTAAAAGTTCTCAAACGATTGTAAATTCAACCACTAATTTGTAAAAGTCGGCACTCAAAAGTTACAATCGATGAAAGGTGGTCCCTCAATTGAAACGTTTGTCATAGAAATAAATCAATTTACGTATCATTTGGTTGTTAAATAGACAATTGCTCTATAGTCTATTCGTTAGTTAAAAAAAATTACTAACTATTGCTCCACCGAACAGTATAAACAAATGTACTGTTTTTCATGAAATAATAATCAAACGCCTGCGAAGAAATACTACGGTCCAGGTGACCACATACATTAGGATTTTGTAGGATAAGTAAATAAAAATAATTACTGTTTGTTGACGTTATTTATTTTTTATTTTTAAGTTTCACATATCTTGGTTAATCATCAGTTGAGATCGGATTTGAAGTAGCAATATCTCTCTCTATATTATTATGGATATGACTAGTGCAATTTGTTAAATACATGTCATGTTGGTTATATAAGGCCTTAATTTTTACTGTGCATTGTGCAGAAGAAATATTAAAGAAGAAGAACTTAAAAAAATAAACCATTTAAAAAATTAACAAACAATGTTTTTATTTATTATCACCATAATTTTTGCCCAATATTTACAAAAGCTTCCAAAAAGGTTTTTACTTTTTTGTTCCAATAAGTACCTAACATTATTTTTGTGTGTAGAATAAATAATAAATTATACCAGTCATATCCATATTAACAGAGCCCGGAAAATCTATAGCAAAACAAAAAACTGTCGCAATTCAACTAGTGTGAGAAACTTTTTTTGTATCGATATCGAGTAAGTTTTGTGTAAAAAAACATACCGATATGTTTAGGTACATTATTTTATAATCATTCACGCCAAACGCAAAAGTAGTAAGTTAAGGGTTTGTTTAATATGTGTTATTTCATCTAAAATGCAACGTAACTTATATTATCAACGGCTTTATAGTGATAAACGAAACAGTCTTCTCCCAGAGAATGTTGAAAAATTAATGATTATATACTCCTATCACTATAACAAACCCAATACGATGTCATGTGCTGATGTGTGTACTGACGTGGATTTCGAGGAAGAAATTGCATCTGTACCTGTATAATTAATTATAAAAACCTATGTGAAATTTTGTATTATTTTTTTTTTCATTTGGTGGGCCGTTTTTTCTCATATTACACAACAATCGAATCGATATATATCGATAAAAAAATGTTTCTCACACTAGTTGAATTGCGACAGTCTTTGTTTTGCTATGGATTTTCCGGGCTCTGCATATTAATATTGAGATCGCTACTTCAAATCCGGTCTCTAGTGATTATTAGCCAAGATATGTCAAACTTAAAAATAAAAAATAAATAACGTCAGCATTTATTTTTTTTACTCATCCTACAAAATCCTAATATGTGGTCACCTGGACCGTAGCATAGGTAATTTCACGAGAGTTGAGGTGAATGATTACACACACAGCTATACAGTATGTAAACTAACGAAAACCATTTACTTAAATCCGGGCACGTCTAGGCGATAAATAACATTGTGGTATATAAATGATTGAAATACTAACACTTTTTAAAATTTATAATTGATATACAAAAAATAAAATTTTACGAAAACAACCACCGTCGCTTGGTTCAAATAACGACTAACGGCGGACGCCACATTGAGTTACGTCGTATTTGATCGTAAGTGTGCACATTGCCTTATTTCAACTGACATTGCATTTGTCATTTGACTTGACAACCAGAAAACGAATGTTACAATTGTAAACAAATAATACAGGATATATTTAATAGAATCATTAACTAATTAAATTTTATTTTTTGTATTTCAATTATAAATTTTAAAAAGTGTTAAGTTATTCAAAAATTTATATACCACAATGTTTTTTATCGCCTAGACATGCCAGGATTTAAGTAAATGGTTTTCGTTGGTTTACATACTGTATGAAGTACTCATTGCAAAAAAAGTGAATGAATGTAATGAATGAGTGAGTAATAAACACAAGGCTATAGTTTAAACAAATTTTTGGTCTATCTTGCAATTCACTGTTGAACCTGCTATCGGTACGAAAAAATTTCAAAATCCCGCTGTCATTACATGACAGTATTGTTGTGTGCGTGACCTCAACTTTCGAGAAATTACCTATATTTCTTCGCAGGCGTTTGATTATCATTTCATGCAAAACGGTACATTTGTTTATACTGTTCGGTGGAGCAATAGTTAGTAATTTTTTTTTTACTAACGAATAGACTATAGCAATTGTCTATTTAACAACCACGTACGTTACGTATACGTAAATTGATTTATTTCTACGACAAACTCAATTGAGGGACCACCTTTAATCGATTGTAACTTTTGAGTGCGGACTTTTACAAATTAGTGGTTGAATTAACAATCGTTTGAGAATTTTTACTAAAGACTGACACATTCAAAAGCTCGAAATTCCAACGTGGACCCTCAATGGGAACGCACATAACGTTTCAATTGAGGGACCACCTTTAATCGATTGTAACTTTTGAGTGCCGACTTCTCCAATTAGTGGTTGAATTTACAATCGTTTGAGAACTTTTACTAAAGATTGACACATTCAAAAGTTCGAAATTCCAACGTGGACCCTCAATAGGAACGCACATAACCTTTCAATTGAGGGGCCACCTTTAATCGATTGTAACTTTTGAGTGCCGACTTCTACAAATTAGTGGTTGAATTTACAATCGTTCGAGAACTTTTACTAAAGACTGACACATTCAAAAGTTCGAAATTCCAACGTGGACCCTCAATGGGAACGCACATTAATAATTATAGGTAGTTGTTCATTAATCATTAATATATAAAAGTTGTTTTTAGTCTAGTTTTACGTTTTACTTTAATTTTTTTTATAAAATGTTTTCTCCCTAATTTCCCATAATTAGTTCGTTGTAGAAAAAATAAAAAAGTTGTTAATTTATAGTGTTAATTATATCCAAATAGTTATAATTTTGATTAAGCTGATTTAATATCTAAACATTTTTGTTTGAGTGACAATAAACGATACTATGTATTTTTTTAATTGTTACCTTATCGTTCATCCCAACATCTCCAGAGGTCCAACTGGTTTCCTAAATACGTGTTGCCTTTTTAAACGAGGTGATATTTTCCATAATAGTTCTTCAAAACTTGACACAGACATTTTAAAATAATCATAAAACTTGTGATCACTTATTTTTAACGCCTCGTACTTCCTTAAGGTCTTCGCACTTTACAACAACTCAACGGCGACTCGACTCATGCCTAGTATTGAAATAGTGGACAACGCGTAGACCACTCGTCGTACACTACTTTAATATCATTTTTTGAAATTCAACCTACAACATATGACATAGGGCTTAAATTTCAATATTAGGCATAGAGTCGAGTCGCCGTTGAGTTGTTGTAATGTGCGAAGACCTTTATGAAATGAGTCCCATCATGATTCATAACGGAAAGATATGGTTTTATCCAATATTTTCGTTTTATTTGCTTTTTCTTGATGCTTCTTCTTAAAATCAACAAGAGCAAAATACGTGTGTTTTTACAAAAATTAAATCGACAACCCTAACGCTCTATTGGAGCGTAAGTATTTATTTCAAAAAATAAGCCTAGCTTCCATACTGCTCTATTTATTTACTGTGGCTCAGGGCAACGTGAACATGCGCGGCGCGGCGTCGTGAAATTCCACGACGCGACGACGGAGAAATCTACGGTGCCGCAACGTGGAATTTCACGTTGCGCGACGTGACTTTACGCGGCGCGGCGTCGTAAATTTCCACGTCGCGGCAACGTGGATTTCTCCGTCGTCGCGTCGTGCAACGTGCCGTTGCCCGTTGACGGCGTCGTGCCGTGGACATGTGGCCGCGCTCATAGTTTCTCGCAACTCGACGAACGACTGATATGCCCCTATTTTGCATTATGGGCTATAACTATAAAATTAAAGAACATCAACCAGGTGTAGTGTGAAAGTTGCGTGCCTATGTAACCTATGGAATTACAAGACGAACTGGCAGAGTAAAATAAATAAATTAGGTGTTTAAAGTAATGGAATGCCGTCTGTCTCGCTGTAGCAAAAGATAAAATGCTTATAAAATAATCGTACCTACTTATTTAAAGTATTTCACTTACGCTCCTTTACAATTGGTGGAGGTGCAGGGGTGGAGTTAAAGTCGATTAGTTGAAAACTAAAGAACCAAACTAAACCGCACTTTTCTTTTGTACGGAGAACCGACTGACTTAATTTTTCTTAAGCCCAAAATTTGTACAAGTAATGATTTGGAAGACGTAACATATCAAAGATCGTCCACATTTCGTCGAAAACACGCTGCGCAGCGGACAAATAAACCGAAACATAACCTTTGGGAATTTCCTTCAAGTAATTCTGCGACTTATATTCAAAGAAATAAGGTTGAGATCGTGATGGCAGGCGTTTGCCGCGTGGCTGATCACTGTGAATGGACGTGTAATGATCACACTTGACGTGCCCCGAACACCATTTATTTTATCATACCTTTCATAATTTCGTTTGGCGCCGCGATGATAAAACCATACCATACTGTACTTCTGTGGGGTTAATCCATTAGCTTAGTGCTTTATCACACTTGCGATTTGCGGGTGAGGTTCCATACAAATGTCGCTCGTGGCGAACTCGTCGCCAGTTCGCTTTCGCTGCGACTGGTTTTGTATGTAAAATCGCCCGCAGCTCGCCCGCAAACCAAGTGCGATAAGGCCCTTAAAGTCGCTCAACGTGCTATGGAAAGAGCTGTGCTCGGAGTCTCTCTGAAGGACAAAATTCGAAACGAAGTGATCCCTCAGAGAACCAAAGTGACCGACATAGCTCTGTGTTGTAGATCAGGTCTTATCTACAATAATGTAGACCTACTTTAGAATAGAATATTTATATATCTTATTATTTTAAAACTGAAATATTCCTTATTCTGTTCCTTGGTTACTTCACTTGAATAAAAACACTAGTAACAGTAACATCTTTTCTCTTAAAATATCATTAAATTAGGCGTATACCGCGTATACCCTCCAAATTTGTCAGTATTACTACACTGTGAAGGTTAGGTTGGAGTGGCAAAGGGCTGGTCACATATGTCGCAGGACCGATAACCGCTGGAGTAAGCGTGTTCTAGAGTGGTGACCGACTTGGCAAACGTAGCGTGGGACGCCCTCTGGCCAGATGGCGGGACGACTTGCATAAGGGGGCCGGCAGTGACTGGATGCATAAAGCAGTAGATCGGGCTCTGTGCCGTACCTTGGGAGGGGAGGCCTATGTTCAGCAGTGGACTTCAACGGGCTGGTGATGATGATGATGATGACCATACTGTAATATCGTTATATACCATAACAACATACAACCTTTGGTAAGTGTTCAGCACCCGTGTATTTATATATACCCATACAAAAGTCGAATATTTTATCAAGATTTCTTGTTTGACTAATAAGTATATGAAAATTCTTCAAAGCAACTTTGTTAAATTACATTTGCATTAATAAAATTTTCAGTAGCTCGCTTGGAAGGAGTGTTGGTATTTTTTCACTTTTATTTTCTTCGTTTTAAAAGATACTTTGTGGTAATACTCGTATTGAAGAAAAGGTCATTGGGCATTTTGTCCGGACATATGACGCACGGCGAACACAAACGAAATAGGGCTAGGTATGTAGGTAAATGTATCTGCTACTCAGTGGTATGAGTCGCATTATTGTAAACCAATCCCCTTGAGAAAAAAAATAAAAATCATTTCTTATAATTATAACATTTTTGCAATGAATTAAGTCAGAACTATTGGAATTATTTCAAAAATACTTTGAATAGCTGCTGTTATATTGCGTTGCTGTAGTTATATTGGTTAATATAAAGAGGAACAAAAATAAAATCCAGTTCTAAAGTTGTCAATTCGTCTAAACAGGCAGCAGGCGCGTCAATCACTTCTCGATGCCTGGCCCACGATAAAAATCGCACACATACTGTTGAATAACTTTTTTCTGCCAGTTGATACATAAAAAAAAATACATATTTAGAAAAGTGACATTAAATTCTCTTTTTTAAAACTAGTTTGGTCTCTGTACGCGAAAATTCGGAAAGCGGGTCAAAAACCCCCAATGACCTTTCAGAGAACTTTATTTTACGTGTTTGTATATGTTTATTATTACAAAATAATATTTAACGTTTTAAACATAGTGTATTAAAGTTCTTGTACATACTTATATTGTTTTCACTAGATACATGTAAAAGTTCATTTCGAATTGTATTCCGTTGCAGCTCGCAAAGGTGCCCATCACGCTCGCCGCGTTACCACATTGAATCGCGATGCCTTTGTAGTCTTTGTACCAGGAACGTGGGTCAAGACTCCTCTCGACGTCGAACCGTGGCTCCAGCATGATAGTTAGAGTACAAGATTCGGTTTGGTGGCACCGGTTGGCAGCACCTTCATTGTGCACCCTATCCTCCTAAGGCCCAAGGTCCTACCTGTAGGAATAATTAACATTGTTATTCAGACATTAGGACTTTTATTGAATATAATTCAAGACTTATAGAAAGCCCATGGTCTTTTATGTAACACTTATTCAAATAAAATCAAATGCCCAAAAAGCTAGCAATACATCACACTTCACACTAATATTATAAAGGGGAAAATTTGTGTTTGTTACTTCTTCACGTCTAAACGGCTGGAGCGATTTTAATAAAATTTGGTATGGAGTTAGCTGACACCCTGGATTAACACATAGGCTACGTTTAAACCGCGGGTAACACCGCGGGGCACAGCTAGTTAATCATAAACACGTCCTAAAACTACTGGTAAACTATACATACAAGTAAAATGAAATTAAAAAACCGGCCAAGTGCGAGTCGGACTCGCGCACCGAGGGTTCCGTACAAACTCATAAGTAGATACATGAATAATTCAAGAAAAACTATATGGCGATTAGTTTAGTAGGAGCAAATAAGTATGTGATAAGATTTTTGCAAATTTCTCAAAAACGGTGCAAGTTAGGAAAACCGTTTTATTTTTCCTGTAATATATAGGACGACATTAATAGTTGGTAATTATTACAGATTTTTCTGTTCAGTAACTTCGAAGATAATAGGGGGGGAATGGTATTTTTTTTAACGTATTTCGCCATAAATCAAACACTACTTATTTAAAAAAAAATACAAAAATAGTGTTTTAATCTACAAATCAAGTCCTTTCATTTGATACCCCACTCGATATAATGGCCCTAATTTCAATTTTCAAAGTCTCATTACGGACCCCTTTAAAAAAAAAGTAAAAAAGTTACAAGACTTTTTTTACATCCCATAAGCTCGGGTTAGCGGTTCTTAACACTATTCCAAATTTCAAGTCGATAGCATCAGTAGATCCTGAGATATCTTGCTGTGACAGACGGACAGACAGACAGACAGACAGACAGACAGACAGACAGACAGACAGACAGACAGACAGAGTCGCACCATAAGGGTTCCTTTTTTACCATTTTGGTACGGAACCCTAAAAACTGTCTTAAATGCTTGGGTCTGAATTAGTATAAAACGATAGTACTACTGGTAGGTCCATGGTTCATAGTAGTACATGCAATACCGGTTTTTCTTGTATGAGCTAATGCCGAAAAACCGGTTTTTGGCCCATACAAGTAAAACCGGTATTGCATGTACTACTTAGTCACTATGAGCGTTATTTTGCTTTGGGCCTTAGGAGGCTATTGCGCGGAAGCCAAATGTGATCGTATGGACGTCAGTAGTGCGCATATCACTTCCACATTTTGTGCACCGCTAGACCTACGTGCCGCGCGCTGTGAAAGCTATTAGTCTTTCAGCTCAACATGATAACTAACGATAACACGATCGTTTACGACATTCAAACGATTTACCCAAAACGCAATTAGCAGAAAATGGAATACCCAAACGCTGTTAAATCGCCTCACTCTAATCGATGGTAGTTACTTCCCATAATGTAAAACGTCGAATAGAATAGGATCTTTTGTCTCTCTCGAGCGATGCCAGTAGTAATGTTGTGTAAGGGAGATAGAACAACTCTCGAGAAGTGGAATAATGCGGTGTGAGCGAATATGGTGTGACCCGTACGACTATTAACGTAAATTGGAAATTAGCCCCGATTTATTGAATTGCCCATTGAGGCTTGGAAACTTGGATGCAGTGGATCGTAATACATGTGTTTATACGCTAATACCGTTTTACTACCCCTAACCACAGAATAAGTAATAGTACAGAAGTCTCTCTCTCTCTCTCGCCGACGATACGAGTCGCTCTATATTACACAATGGTGGTAAAACAAAGAAAGGCCGAGATCGCAGATGTTTGCGGCCCGAGTTCCAAGCGAGGGACGTAAATATGCGATCGAGGGCTTTCTTTATTACCTCCCGCGTTGTGTGCATCATTTTATGTCTACACTTGGCCAGAAAGCGGCTTTTTCCGTACGCGTAGCGTGCGGTAAAAGCCACTTTATGGCCAGGTGTGGCATAAAATTGTTTGTTCAATGGGACACATCGGTGCCATTTGTACAATCAATGGTACTAGTGGGATAAATCGGTGTCATTTGTACCATCAATGGTACTGAGCAATGGTACAGGTTGTCCGGCGGGGATTTTTCTCCCTACAAAGGGTACATCACGTGCTTGAATGTGTGCGCGCCGTGTACAAACGACATGCTATCGCGTGTTTGTGTGAATATGTGTCGCGCGCTCCTAAACGGCCACCAAAGTTGGGCTACTTGTTCGTCTTTATACTTTGGCTTGGGGAATACAGCCCATTCACTCTCATCTCAGAGTAGTCATAAGCACAACAGTGGGATATAAGCAGATGATAAGTGTTAACGCCCGCCTTTACTATGAGGACGACAGAGGGGAAGCGACGCGGGGCGCGCGGGAGGACAGAGGTCCACTCTCGATACGATCGCCATACTGCAACGACCTAGCGCGATCTTATTATTTATTCTATTTTCGAAGATTCCAAAATTTGACATATATATATTATATATAAATACCTATGTGGAACCTGATTATACGTATATATATTGAAGGAAGATTTTTATTGAAGAGCTACCGAATTACCGAACAATAAGAATGATCGGTTTTATGAATGTTACACATAAATTGTTAGTCATATTTTAAAAGCTTTTATTTGTATTGCATTGTGTTTTTTGGTAGAAACATCTTTAGTCAGGACAGAACACACTTTATGGCGTTTTGTGGGTAAAGGAAGCTTATGGACGCTTTTACTTGCGTCGTATCGAGGTCGTATCCGACTCCGTTGCTATAGAAAATCAAGATAGAAGGACGCAAGCGACAACGTCCATAAGGTACCTTTACCAGCGAAACATCACATACACACTTTAGTCAGTACATTTCGTGACGTATTAGTATTTATAAGTTAGTACCACAATAACTATAGCTTGGCAACTTCGTTGGTGACACTCCCATGGTCCGCGCGGGGGGCGGGGAACGCAAAGACTACAACATTATACTAGGTTATAGAGAGGCAACTAGGCCAAATTTCTAATCATCGTACTTGTGCTGCCATCTATCCCTCATTACAGGTCAACAAATATACATACATAAATCAATGGCAAAAAGTCTACGTTTCCGCTTTATATGTCGCAGGGAAATGGCCAAAACCGAGTCTTTGAATTTGATCAAATCTCTAAGGGATATGGACCTCATCACGCAGGATGTTAAAATGGCGAATCCATTTTAACATTTGCCTAGAAGAAATCAGTAATTTGATATCCGAACGGTCGTCGAAACGTCAACAGTGAATTTGTATCAGCTGTTTTAAAATATGAAAAATAATTATTAAAAGATAATTAAATCGACTGACGCTGTGTAAATTGTCTAAAACAGTGCTAAATGTAATGTAATTAGTGTTTTCTACGGAATATTTTGTCGTTAATTCGCGCACTGACCATTGTTCCTGGAGCAGCTGTCAACGGACGATCGTTTGAATCTGGACTTAAAACAGGGGGAGTACATTTTGTTCAATTATATACTTATAATCACACCATAATCCCTGTTATTTTTAACATTCTTACACCTACTCCACATAGCTCACGGTTACTGTGAGCAACGTCTTACAAAATACACTGGCACCGTGCAGTTTCTCTTTGTTTGACGAATAGTGGAAACAAAGTGCGAGACAAGGCACATTCGCCACAGACATTGCCCTACACTGATACACTGCACACAGCTAGTCTAGTCTTCCTTGCTCTTAATGACCTTGTCGGCAGATATCTAGTTATAACAATAATAACATATCTGTGTCGCATTTCAGCGCATCGGCGCAAGGCCTGTCGAGATGTCATCGAGCGTGATGACCCGCAAGGCCACGGCGCGCCAACAGGAGCTGCAGCTGAGAGCTACCCTGGAAGAGCTTCAGCGCACCAAAAAGGAATGCGATCAACTCATCCGCGAGCGGGAAGAGAGTGAAGTGGAAGTTAATAAAGTTGTGGCAAAAAACACAGACTTAAAGAACCAGTTGGCCCAACTTCACTCAGACTACATGGACAGTGTCGATCAGTGTGAACAATTACAAAGTGTTGTGGAATCTTTCCGGGACTGCGCCTCACACTATGAAGAAAAATTGAGACGCATTACTGAACTAGAGTGTGAGCTTGTTGAGACAAATAATTTGGTCTCCGAGCTCCGCAGTGAGTGTGAGTCTCATCAGGCTGCCCAAACACAAAGCCTTTATGAGGAGCTAATGAGCAGCAGCAACAGCGCAGTGGCAGCTAGGCCTAACCCAGAGTCTTCAGTAATAGACCTAACAAAGGATGATTCTCTCACTTTCCATCATTTTAGCAGTGCAAAGAAACTGAAAAAGTATGTTAAATTGAGGAAATTTATAAAGCGCTGCCAAAGACTAAATAAGTCAAAACACAGTGTGCAGCAGAATGTAAAACTGATAAAAGAACGCAGTGTCTTAGTGAATAAATTGAATGCTTGTAGACTTAAACTAGAGTGTAGTGTTAAATCATATGTCAATGACACCAATAAGCTGCATACTGACATTAACAAACTAGAAGAGTCTCTCCGGACTATAAGTGCTAAATATGAACACAGCCAACTGGAGATCAGTGAGCATGTGAAGGCTGCGTCGCAGCTGCTGGACATGTGCCGGGAAAATGAGGAACGCTTCGATTCACTAGTGAACAAACATATGTGTACTTGTGCCACTGGGAGTCTCCTCGCTGCCCCGGTGCCTCAGCGCGAACTCTGCGAGGATCCCCGGCTCGAGTCTTGTGTGGTGCCCCGGCCTAAGTCTGGCAGGAGTACCCAGCCCAGGACCTGCGAGGCTCCCGTGAGCTCTGCGCCCGCGCCGGCGGCACCCGCATGCCCTGCGCCTGCGGCACCCGCACGCGCTGCGCCCGCTCGCTCCGCGGCTGCGGCCGCAAACGCCGGCCCTGCGGCTGCCCTCGACGGCCCTGCGCCCGCCCGCACCGCGGCTGCAGCCGCCACCGCCGGTCCTGCGCCCGCCAACGCCGGTCCTGCGCCAGCCAACGCCGGTCCTGCGCCCGCCCGGCCCGCGGCTGCGGCCGCCCTCGACGGCCCTGCGCCCGCCCGCACCGCGGCTGCAGCCGCCACCGCCGGTCCTGCGCCCGCCCGGCCCGCGGCTGCGGCCCCCCCCGGCGGCCCCGCGCTCGCCCGCCCCGCACTTGTGGTGGCTCCGGCCGGCGCTCCTCCCGAGGCGGCTCCGCGCCGCGTGGACACGACGCCGCGGCCGCGCACCGGCGCACTCGCCGAGCCCCCCGCGCCCGTGGTGTTGCCCCGCGCTCCGTCGACAGTCATTTATTCTGATGACGTAGGCGTGGGCCTCGGGTCCTTACTGAGCCCATGTCTGCGGCAGAAGGTCCGAAATAATTGTTTGCGTGGTGCTTCCATTGATCGCTTCGTGGATCGGTTGTCGAAGGACAGTTTTGATGGAGGTACCACTCTAATTGTAATATTAGGTAATAGTCTAGGACTTAAGAATTCTAAATTGATATCGCTGCTCCGTGTCCTGACAGACATTGAAGAGCGTGGAATTCATAAAATTATTCTCTGTGCACTTCCCTACTCGAAGACTGTGTCCGATGAACATAACGTCAAAGTGTCACGTTTGAATTCCATGCTGTACAATGTGACATGTTACAATAATAAGTATCATTTCTTTGATACTAACAAGTTTTGTAAAACTTTCAGACTGTATAAGTATAGAATGTATTTATCTAAAAAATGTAAACGAGCAACAGCAGCGCTTCTCGCATGCAATGTTGAACCTGGGCACATTGACTCGACAGGCAGTAGCAGCGCCGCCCCGGCCGCCGCCGCCGCCGCCGCCGGCGGCGCGCGCGCGCCCTCTCCCGCGGGCCGCCCGGAACATTTAAACTGACGCGGGCGACAACGGAGAAGCACCGAGAAGTGAGTTTTGTCCACCAAAACTTGCAGGGCTTTTCCAGCAAAGAATTAGAGGTGGGTCTTTTCTTGGACTCTCAGAATATTGATATTTTCTGTGCAACGGAGCACTGGCTCAAGGAACATGAACTGGCCTTACTTAATTTTTTTAACTTTAATGTAGTTAGTTCGTTCAGTAGAAAGAAGGCCATTCGCGGGGGCTCACTGATTATAGTAAAAAACAAACATAAATGTAAGGAAATGAAAGACATAGTGAAACTTTCTATTGAGCGAACTATTGAAATATCTTGTGTAGAAATTGAAAGTCACATTATAATTTGCTTATACAGGCCACCGTCATCTGACTTTAGCCAGTTTGAGGCCGTAATGGAAGATGCTTTGAAGCAAGTCTTTGTTAGTAGTAAATTAATAATAGTATGTGGGGATTTTAATGTCAACATGCTAGACCTTGCACACCCTCATACGGTTAGGATATTAAGCCTATTTAAATCGTTTGGCTTGTATCCTTTATACAATGAACCCACTAGGGTTACGGCCAGCACGGCGACATGTCTAGATAACATATTTTGTAATTGTGAAGCTACTAATAAAACGATTCTTAATTGCTTTAACTCTGATCACCGCGGACAGAAAGCCTTTTTCAAAGTAAATGTTCATACCGAACAGCAAATTATTACATATAGGCCCATCACGGAGAGTCGCATGGAACGATTTAAAGACAACATACTTTGTCGAGTTCCTGCGCTCCCGACTAACAGTAGTGATCCTAACGTACTCTTTAAAGAGTTATCAGAGGTGATTCATGACGTGCACAAAGACATATTCAAATGTAAAACTTTCAAGCGAGGCACAAAAATAAGGTTTAGTGACTGGGCCACATCAGGTATACATAAGAGTAGGAACAGATTGTATGAACTGTACGAAATGAAGAGCTACATACAAGATGATAATTTCACAGAATATGTTAGAAATTATTCGAAGATGTTTAAGAAAGTTTGTGCCGCCGCCAAGTCTTTATACTTAGGAAATAAAGTTAAGTCAGCGGAAAATAAAGTAAAGGCAGTCTGGAACATAATAAACACAGAGACTGGCAAAACAAAACCCCGTGAAGGCCATTACCGACTTAAAGTCGAGGAACAAATCCTGACCGCAGACTTGGACGTAGCTGGCGCCTTTCAAAACTTCTTCACAAACATTGCTGTGAATACTACGGTAAACCTGAATTCTTCTGTAGCGAAGGCTAGCTCTTTTCTAGATCCTATTAGTACCAGATATGATAGGGAATTTCACTTCCAACATACAGATCCCTATGAAATAATAAAAACGTTTAAATCCCTGAAGCTAAAAAACACCGAGGACCTTTGGGGTATTTCTGTCAGAGTCATGCAATCTGTCATCGATATTGTGGCGCCATCTCTAGCCATTGTGTTTAATGCTTGTGTAGATAAGTGTATTTTCCCCGATCTGATGAAATATAGTAAAGTCATTCCTTTGTTCAAATCGGGCAGCAGGGATGATCTTGGGAATTTTAGACCGATTTCTATATTACCAGTTCTTAGTAAAGTCTTTGAAAAAGTCATACTAAACCAATTGCTTCGGCATTTTAACAAGTATGAACTACTGCACGACCAGCAATTTGGTTTTACAAAAGGCCGCTCGACGACGGACGCCGCGACGGTGCTTATTAAACACATCTATGATGCGTGGGAAGTGTCACAAGATGCGATAGGAATCTTTTGCGATCTTTCCAAGGCGTTCGACTGTGTGGAACATGAGACACTGGTTCACAAACTAAAGCATTACGGCCTGTCGACCGAGGCCTTAAACCTTGTCATGTCTTACCTTAGCCAAAGAATTCAGAAAGTGGTTGTTAACCGAATTGAGTCTAGCGGTTCGACTGTAAAGCTCGGAGTACCGCAGGGCTCGATTTTAGGTCCGTTTCTCTTTCTTGTGTATATAAATGACCTTCCTTACCACATAGAACAAAATTGTAAAATAGTTTTATTTGCTGATGACACCTCATTGATTTTCAAAGTTGATAGACAACTAGATGACTATAGTCACATCAATGAGACCTTAAAATTAGTGCTACAGTGGTTCACAGCAAATAACCTGGTTCTGAATGCAAAGAAGACAAAGTGCGTGAAATTCTCTTTGCCAAATGTAAGAGAGGTTGACACATCTATATCTTTAAACGGTGAGAAACTTGATCTTGTTAACAATACACTCTTTCTTGGGCTTACCCTGGATCACAACTTGCAATGGGCGCCTCATATATCTACTTTGGCTAACCGGCTGAGCTCTGCCGTTTTTGCTATAAGACGAATAAGGCAATTCACTAACGTGGAAACCGCTCGCCTTGTTTATTTCAGTTACTTCCATAGTATTATGTCTTATGGCATACTGATCTGGGGTAAAGCAGCAGACATAGATACCATCTTTGTTCTACAAAAAAGAGCGATTCGATCCATATATAACTTAGGATCTAGAGATTCGCTAAAAGAACGTTTTAAGGAAATAGAAATCCTCACAGTGGCTTCACAGTACATATTAGACGTGATAATGTATACGCACAAGAATATCAGCTCCTTCAAAAAGCAGTCTGATGTCCACAGTTTAAATACGCGAAACAAACATAAGCTGTTTGTCCCAAAAATCCGTCTACAGAAAGTAAGAAAATCTTTCGTGGGCAACTGTGTTAGATTCTACAATAAGGTACCCCTAGATGCATGGGAACTGCCTTATAGTTCGTTTAAAAATTACATTAAATCTGCGCTTTTGAAGAGAGCTTATTATAAAGTCCAAGATTACTTGGATGACAAAGAACCATGGCCAAAGCATCAGTCGCAGCAGTCGTCGAAATAGGGCAGTGTCCCGGAGAGGTTTAGGTACATGATGCCTACAGATGGCGTCGCTGCTACGGGCTGTATCGTTCCATTGTTACATTTATTTTTATTTTTATTGTAATTTTATTTCATTATTTGCATTTTGACATACTGAATACATACCTGTTATGTATACTGTAGCTAGTTGTAATGACTGTTAGCTTAATAGTCTATTTCTCGACGTGAAACATACGTTTCCCATTTTGTATTTCGACGTTTGGAGTTCCTTTACACCTCCAAAACATAATGTTTTGACAACGGAGACTCCTTACATCTCCATAAATTTTAGTCTATGTTTGCCTATTTTCTATATTTTTTATCGTGTTTAGACGCCTAGAGACCCTTTACATCTCTAAAAATGTAGTTTTAAGTTTTGTAATGTAATGGATCCGGAGATTATATACGTCTCTCGGTAAAATGTAAAAAAAACTGTGCCCAGTTATTTGCTTGTTGCATTTTATAAATATTGTCATCTTATGTAATAATGTCACAATTGTTGTAATGTTGTTTTTAAAAGAGAAACTGGTGAGTTTCTTCAGGCGCTTCTTCTCACCAGAAGGTCATCTACCGAAGCGCCAAAAGAAAAGAATCAGACATGTAAAAGAGCCCTTGAGGCCTACTTACAGAAATAAATGAGTTTGAGTTTGAGTTTGAGTTTGAGTTTGATCAAATCCCTGAGTCTGTTTAGTAAAATGACGAAATCGGACAAAAAAGGCAACTCGTTTTTTTCATTTCACTAGATTCGTTTAGTGATTTGATAAAATCGCTGACACGTCAGTGAGTTGACGAAACGAACTCGCAAAGTAAACTCGTTTTAACATTTCACTAGACACGTGATGTGTATTAGATGGTCAAATTTCTGATCTCGTTCAGTGAAACGACGTAAACATGACAGCTCGACGAAAGAAATTTCTCTGACACAAGCGTTTTTTCCGTATGAAATAAATGAATTGTTTAGAATATACAACGGAGGAATTAATGCTCAACTTGACGTTGCATAATAGAAAATACTGCACTCAACAAATTAAGTTTCGCGACATTTGAATTTTGTTTTAATTTGATTGATGTCAACCTGCACCGAGGCCGAGAGTAGAATTTTAAGCCTGCACCGACTTGACCGACTAGTGTTGCAATGACAAAACAATTAATAATATCTCGAGTGGTTAAACTTGATTTTCTGAACTTCAGGTTTAAATATTTTTTTTTAATTCACAAGATTTTTATGTATATTGCCTGTTATATATATTGTTTATTTAATTACATTCACATAATTACGTACCTATATTAAAAAAACCCCAAGTGGTTTTTGTAATGTAAGACAGATGACAGTCAAAGCAAAGCGGTCCAGTTCTTTTTTATTGAGTAACCAAGGCATGGCTCTTGTCAGGCGGTCCCCGCTGCGCGCGCACTGAATAACACCCGGAAAGTAAATTTTTGGTCAGCCGTTATTAAAATTGATCCGCAAAAAAAAATAAGCAGTTAAATCATTTGGGCAGCATACAAAGATTTGGCTCGCAATAAATAAAATCGGGCGGCAACTCTTGTTCAGCAAACAGTTTAAAAACGGTTAACATTTTAACCAATATTAATCTGCTTTTTTTATCATTTGGCTGCCTAATAAACAGTCGAGCTGCAAAATAATTACTTGGGTAGCAAGATTTTACAATTGGTCAGCAGAGAGTTTAATTGAGATATACAGGGTGTCACTGTGATATATACTGGGTATCACTGTGATATATACAGGGTGTCACTGTGTTATATACAGGGTGTCACTGTGATAGATACAGGATGTCACTGTGATATATACAGGGTGTCACTGTGCTATATACAGGGTGTCACTGTAATGTATACAGGGTGTCACTGTGATAGATACAGGATGTCACTGTGATATATACAGGGTGTCACTGTGTTATATGTATACAGGGTGTCACTGTAATGTATACAGGATGTTACTGTGATATATACAGAATGTCATTGTGATATATACAGGGTGCCATTGTGTTATATACAGGGTGTCACTGTGATAGATACAGGATGTCACTGTCAGCAGAGAAAACATGTCTGTAAGCAGTTTAATTGAAATATACAGGGTGTCACTGTGATATATACAGGGTGTCACTATGTTATATACAGGGTGTCACTGTGATAGATACAGGATGTCACTGTGATATATACAGGGTGTCACTGTGTTATATACAGGGTGTCACTGTAATGTATACAGGGTGTCACTCTAAAAACGAAACAGCTCCCAAAAATAGGTAGGTTAGGGTTATTTTTTTTTTGATGACCCTAAAACGAAACGGCTCCCAAAAATAGGTAGGTTAGGGTTATTTTTTTGATGACCCTAAAAACGAAACGGCTCCCAAAAATAGGTAGGTTAGGGTTATTTTCTTTTTGATGACCCTAAAAACGAAACGGCTCTCAAAAATAGGTAGGTTAGGGTTATTTTTTTTGCTGACCCTAAAAACGAAACGATACACGTTGTGAATAAATAACTTCTAAACATTATGAGATGTATAAAAAATCGAAATACCAATTTCATATGAGCCCATCACAGTGACACCCTGTATACATTACAGTGACACCCTGTATATAACACAGTGACACTATGTATATATCACAGTGACACCCTGTATATATCACAGTGACATCCTGTCCTGTATCTATCACAGTGACACCCTGTATATATCACAGTATCACTCTGTATCTATCACAGTGACACCCTGTATATATCACAGTTACATCCTGTATCTATCACAGTTACACCCTGTATATAACACAGTGACACCCTGTATATATCACAGTGACACCCTGTATATATCACAGTGACACCCTGTATATATCACAGTGACACCTGCTACTTGACAGCTGACAATTACCGAATGACAAAATGCGCACACGATTGGCGGCAGAATAGTTGCGCCCAGTTAGGTTTTATTGCCCCCTTTTTTTTGATGAACAAAATGAAATATTTTGCTTACCTACTGATTGCTTACCAAAATTTGATTTACCGTAGATCGCTTAATGCAGCTCAAATATTTAATTTGCTGACCAAAATAATTTAGAGCAGATCAGTATATCATTAATTGCAGCCTGATTTATAAATGTTTGCTTACCATAAGTTGCTTGCCAACTAGCTATTTTGGCTGACCAAATACATATTTCTGCTGACCAAAATATGAATATTTTGCTGATCGATTAAATGATACCCATAACACCCCCGCCCCCGTCGCCCGCGGACCATGCGAGTGTCACGAACGAAATTGCCAAGCTATACAACACTTTGATAATAATCTCGATAACTTTAGACCCAGGATCATTTTGTTAGCAAGATAATATCAGATCATTGTTATAACGAAACGGAATTTAATCTCATTAAAATATTACCTGTCAAATACCTGCGACCTGAGACATTCTTTATTTTACCGCCCTAGGTAAGTAATGTACTATATGTTGCAAACATACTACAATATTATTATTTAAATAAACGCATAAAAGCAAAAAATCACAAGAGTCGTAATTTATTTTTAAATAGGTAAACTTTTTTTTGCCACAACAGTTGGCACAAAAAAATGTTCACTTATTCTACTTAAAACAACACTCATAAAATGAGAAAAATCGCATATCTGACTTTTTGTCGTCACTGCTGCTATTTCGCACACTAGACATAATATTAAGTACAAAATAATAACATATATAGATACAAGAAATCAAAGTACAACTGTGTACAGACCGGGAATCGAACCCGGTACCTCTAGATTTCCGGCCCAGCGACTCAACCACTCGTCCACCGTGCCACCCGCTAAGCGCCCTCAACTTTGCCATCTACTTTGACTTCCGTATCATTCTGTTTTTAATAGGAATTAACCTAAACGCAATCTATGAGAACCCATATTACACTGGTGTCTCACCCCAATGCGAGCTTTTACAGGCGACGATTGAGCGAGAGATGGCGTTACTATTAATACTTTATATGAAAGAAACATTTCTGTCTCTTCATTGGTTTTTTAATGCGGGTAAATTACACCACATTTCTATGTTACATATATAGATACAAGACATCAAAGTACATAGAAAAATTGAATGTTTCTTTCATATAAAGTACATAATAATAAAAAAGTGACTAAATACCAACCAACTACTG
Organism: Eudemis profundana; assembly: GCA_947034925.1. Classification (NCBI taxonomy): domain Eukaryota; kingdom Metazoa; phylum Arthropoda; class Insecta; order Lepidoptera; family Tortricidae; genus Eudemis; species Eudemis profundana. Next base: position 25,970,766 of record OX344802.1, read on the forward strand.
ATAATACTTTTGCCGGCTAAGGTTGAGCAACAGCATTCCAAAAAAAAGTCCACCAGCAAAGCACCACAAGTGAAGACCAGCCAAGTACAGCAATCAAATGAACACAACCACTGAGTGTACACGACTAAAAATAATTGGACAGAGCTTAGTCTCATTCGTAATCCCTAATGTTCCCAAAACTAAAGTAAAATAAATGGCTGCAATCAAACTTGTGCTCTTCGGCGCGACTTCTGCAGCATCTCCGCCGCATTCAGCAGATCACGTAACTTAGGGCTCTGCAGTTGCACAGCTAACTCGTACGGCGTATACTGACCGTTGTTCTGGACAGTCAAGTCGACGTCTGGTCTCAAACACAACCACTTGGCCAACTTGTACTTATTCTTGCAGATCGCGTCGTGAAGCACAGTGTTACCAGTAAACTGGTTCCTTGAGTTGATATCAGCTCCCAGTCGTAGCAATATCTCCAATGCTTCTATCGCGCGCTGCTGCTTTTTCAATCTAGCTGCCAGGGTGACGCAGGTCTCCCCTTCCTGGTTCCATTCTCGTAGCCGCGAACTGTTCGGCTTGAATCCTTTCTCCAATTGTTGCAACAATATAAGCGATCCTTCGCTACCTTCTGACACTATATCGTGAAATATATTGTTCCCGTTGAGTCTATTTTTTTTAAATAACGCCACACTCTTCCAAGAATCCATGTTCGGTCTAATGCGTGGTACTGAGTACTGAACTGTAATAAAACGAAATATATCACAGAATTTCTTAGTTGTTTAGGTCAAAGGGTCGTTAGGTGATAAGAGAAGGAAGCGACAATCTTATCAATACGGCCAAACGTCACGGTATCGCTGTTTCGCAGTTGTTTTAAAATAGAACATTAGGCGGGTATCTATTAGACGCATGCTCGATTTTCGATATCGAAAGCTTGCGTCTCTTTCTGTAGCGGTCAGTGAAGGGAGCAAGAGCATTACTCGATGTCGCGTAAGTGTATCGAGTTAGACGGTCATTGAGCAGTATTTTGATATAGTTACACATACAATATTGGGTAACAAAATGGGTTATGAAATTCGGCAAGTAATCATTATCGTCTTATACTACAAGTATAGGAAAAAAATTGAAAGCTAGCTTACTACAGTCGTTTAGGTGTTTATAGGCCACCGTCACAATGGGCTGACCTTTAAGAAAGGGTTCTGAGGGCAGTGGAGCGCGGCGTAACCCAGTTGCAAATGTCGCTGAATGTGTCAAGTTTGTGCTAAAACAAGATATACCCATGTATCTACTAGGGACCTTCATATTTCAAAAATTATGATTTTCATTTCACTTTGCTCGATTTCTGAGTCACTCTTTTAAGAGCCTAATATTTCAAAATTCAACGAAATCGATGATTATTTAGAGCTTGAACAGTTTTGAACTTTTAGCTCAAACAACCATTCTTCAATGCTTCTAAAAAAATGAATGGTATCGTGAAAGGAATAAATAACATCAATATTGTGCATCAGCTGATAAAGGAAGACCGGCATGTGACATGTCAGGAAATTCAACAGTGTTTGGGTATTGGAATGAGTCAAATCCAAATTATTTTACGAGACGAATTAGGTGTTCGAAAATTGTTTTCTCGTTGGATCCCTCACTTATTGTCAGAAGAGCAGAAAACGACTCGTGTCAGTTGGGGCCCCAAAACTTTGAATAAATTCAATGGAAGCTCAAATGCAGTTTTTAGTGTCGTATCAGGTGACGAGTCCTAAAAACCAATCTCGCGTATGGGTCTACGAAGCCGCGCTTAAGCCGACGAAAGTTATTCGTTCTCGCAGCACGGCCAAGAAGATGGTAGCAACGTTTGTCTCCAAATCGGGTCACGTGGCTACTATTCCTCTTGAAGATCGTAGAACGGTGCCGATTGGTACACAACCATTTGTTTACCGAGTGTGTTTGCTGAACTCCGAAAAAACAACCCTAGTCGCCGCATCATCCTTCACCACGACGATGCCAGTCCTCACACCGCTCGTAAAACAACTCAGAGTCTGGACGGTGAAAAAGTCGAATTTTTGGACCATCCTCCATACCGCCCCGACCTAAGCCCCAACGACTTTTTTACAGTCTCCAAAATTAAGGACAAGTTACGTGGTCAACGGTTTCAGACGCCAGAAGAACGGACGAAACGTGTACCTTATTAAGGCACTAAATAAATAAATGTACAATTTAATCTAAAAATATAATACTTAAAATGTACCTACAACTAGGTAAAGTGGTATTAATAATAAACAATTCAGTCTTTACATTTTCTTTATCCTTTGCTTCAAGAATTTTACTGCTACGATTTTTATTTTCCTCGTTCATTGGACTATACAGTGTGGCACTTGACATCCCCTGTCACGGGGCAGTGACCCCAGACACGATCACGGCTTAGTGCAGCGGTTAACGAGGCAGACGCAACGCGATCCCAATACAGATGACTTCTGCAGTAAAATGATATTGCTGCCATAAACGTACTCGCTTTTATGAGTCGCTATTCCTTCATACACTATTACATTTGGAAAACTGTTAGAGACTATGCGGAAAGAGAATAGGATTAATTTTGGGGGGCGCTGTAATGCTTTTCTACCGTATGTGCCGTATTTTCTATTCTGTGGCCATACTGGTCAGGTTAGTTCCGTTTTTCAACACGCCTTTTCTCTTTTCGCACAGACTCTAGCGACCGATGGGTTTTTTGTACCGGCTTTTATCCCATTTGCATTGGCAACCATGAAGAAATAAAGTAACTGAATGAGTTTCTGACTTGTCTGAGTTTTTTATATGTATCCAAACTCTATGTACCTACCTATCGCAATTATTCCAAAAAAGAATTATTTAATATGTTGTCAATGTGTCTCATGTGTCAACTGAAGTTAACAATATAAAATTATCTTACAATTTTCGTTTCATCTTTATAATATCGATAAAGTGAACCACTACGCTGCTAGTACATCACTGAATACTAGATTCAACGTTTTAAGTAATTTTTTTTACAAATTACGTTTCTTGTGTAATAACAATCTTTTCGGCACAGAAACTTCAGTAATCTTAAGCTCCAAGATGCGGTGACCACAAATCACCCCGGTTAGCGGACACTCGCGTATGAATAAATGACCAGCTCGCCCGCTTTCCTTTTTTACCATTTTCAGGACGTTTTCCATGCTTTCGATGTTTCTTGGGATTGGGATGCAGTCTCAAAGTTCATGCAGAGTGAAATTTTAATGGTAATATTGTATTTACAAAGGTAAAATAATAAGTGTGGCGTTCACTGCCTGCTTCATTTTCTAAAAATAACAAATATCGCAATGCGATCATCTTGGGGTCCAGCATTCGGCTTGATCTAATAGTTTGTTTCCAAAACTTTGATCTGTTCTATGTTTAAGCTGTTTTTTCTCCGAGTCTGAAAAATTGGTTTCTGAATACGTCTGATTTCACCCTGTGTATCGGTTTGTTCAGGACTAGTTTGGGGTTAGTAACATAGGATTTAAAATTCTTGAAAGCATGAAAATATCTGACAATTAGATCTGTTTCTGAGATTTTTAGGGTAGCTCTGTGACTAAACAGTCGCACCAATCGCATCATTACCATCGCCATATTATGGATGAGCTCCCTATAAACTATGGAGTCGTTTTCGGTTATCTTGTAGAAGTCGCGTGCCTGTGCTATTTTTATCATAATGATCCTGATTGCTTTTATAAAACGGCCAATAATAGTGGCGATGGTAATGAAGCAAGCAAAACGGTATAAAATCGCAGAGAACTACCCATTAGCATTTAATAGCTACACCGATATTATTTACATTAATTACAGAATAGTGTAAGCTAAATTATCAAATTGAAGTGTGAATTCGATTCCATTTGAGTGCATTGATAACTACAATAAACATAAATCAAATAGTTGATTGATCAAAATTGTGTTCATTATTTTCGCTTCGAAATAGTACTTTGTTTCTCGACGTGGAATTAATTGAGTTGTAATTAATGAGTCTGTTCGGGTAAACACCATTACACGATACGACACCGCGTCGTGGTGCGATGCGACGTTGAACGATGCGACGTCATGTTGTAGGGACCTGTTAACTCAAAATCAATTTATTATAATGTATCTGGGGGTTACGGCAGTGCTCCGCCAAGTCGACTAAAACAAAGGCACGGCCGTACCATCCTTTTCTCGAAGCCATTTAGGCCATTTTCAACCTCCTGTAATTTTGTACCCACTACACCGTATCATACCATGACCGTACTATGAACGTATCAGACACGGTATGACATTTATGCCGGTCGGTGACGGGACGTGCTAGTGGGCATACTCTCATACTTTTCAATACAAAGAATATTTATCTTGCCTGACACGTTCATAGTACGGTCATGGTATGATACGGTGTAGTGGGCAGATACCTTAACTGATAGAATAATTTTTACCCGACTACGACGAAGCAAAAACGAGCACTCAGGTTCACTTTGTCTACATTCCCATTTCGTCCACATTCTCATCTCGTCCACATTCCCAACCCGTCGACATTCCCATCTCGTCCACTTTCGCAACTTTGGACGAGTTGAGATGGGAATTTGGCCAGTTGCGAATGTGGACGAGTTGGGATTGGTAAGGGGACGAGTTGGGAATGTGGACGAGATGAGAATGTGGACGTGTAGGGAATGTGGACAACGTGAACCTGAGGGAAAAAGAGACATTTAACTTAATTAACCTCCGCGTACAAAGTTGCCTCTATAGTACCAAAAATAAGAAAGAAAGAAAATACATACATTTATGACAGCACAAAAAGGTAGACAGTAAGTAAGTAGAAAAAATCGGCCAAAAAAACCACCGTCGAGTAAAAAGACGTCTAAAAACATGTTTATTCTATGGGAACCCCTTTTTATTTTTAACTTTATTTATTTGTTGCTATAGCGGCAATAAAAATTAAAATTCTGTGAACATTTCAAGACTCTGCCTATAACGATTCAAAAGCTGGAGCCCTGAGACGGACGGACAGATGGCCAGACGGACAGCGGAGGCTTAGTAATAGGGTTGGCACCCTTTGGGTCCGGAACCCTAAAAAACACAAAGAAATCGCGCTGCCTCATTTCAATCACAATTAAAACATAATGTACAATTTCAACAGAACACAACGTTATATCGTGGTACGATGTCGTGTCGGTCCACGACACCACGTCATGCCGTATTTTTAAATAAACCATAATACGACGTAGCGTCGTGTAATTGTGTTTTGGCTCGTTGTGCCATTGACAGATCATCAGCAGTTTTAGTGATGAAACAAATTACTCGTAGTAATTCGTGAACTGTTTCAAATTAAATAAAGTAATGGCACTTGGTAGTTTAGTCGCTGGATTGGGGAAAATCTTCTATTTATATATGTATAAGGTACTTTTGGGTCTAATTTTATTTCAAACTCAAACTCATTTATTTCTGCAAGTAGACCTCAAGGTCTCTTTTACATGTCTAATTCTTTTCTTTTGGCGCTTCGGTAGATGACTTGATTAATTTTCAAATGTTCAATAAAAAATATTTGTATCGTATTGTATTGTACATTATATAAATAGGTGGTAGTTGTATTTTTCATGATTTTATTCAGGATTAATTTTATAATATGCGGAATAATATATTACCCACGATCTCTACTAAATAAAACCTGACGCATTTTTAATAATGAATCGTACCTATGCACGAACGCGTAGTCACCCCACTGTTTTCAATGTTTTTGCCATGAATATGTGCATACATTTGCATGAAACATTCATTCGTTTTGGTGGGTCTTCTGTTTAACAATTCTGGATTTTTTACGCCGCTAGGCTAGCGGCTTTGTTATCAACTATGTCATCAAAGGGTCAATTTCAGAGCGTTTCGATCACGAATGTTTTTTTCATACGTGTTCCAGCAAATATAGCAGCAAGCGGTGGTGATCACAGTTAACTTTTATTATAAACGATAGACGGTATCGAGGCTACACATGATTTAATCAAACGTTGTGGTCACTCGATAGTCCTTCGCGGTAAAAATGGAGCACAGAGGTCACTTGATGGTAAGTGACTTCTGAAGCCCATGGACATTTGCAATCTCAATATTGCAAATGTGTCGCCAACCCTGAGTATTAAGTCATTTTTCGATTCTTTTATAGGGTTAAAACGGGATGAAAGTTAGTATGAATGATTGTTTTTAAACTAGGTTTATTTAAAACGCTGCCTGTGTCATGTGCACCTTGCAGTGGGGGGCCACGGTGACTTGTTACCCCTTCGGCCGCGTACGAAACTAAAATTCGAAACCAGATCTTAAATAAGAATTATTTTTCTTCTTTCGAAATTGGTTTCGGTAAAAGAATAATATTTCTTATTTCGAAATCCATTTCGATAAAAGAATATGATTTCGTCTTACGAAACTATAAAATCAAAAAATATCCCTTAGGCCACCTGGTCCGATCGGCTTGTCCGATCGATCGGACGACGAAATTTTGTTTTTACTGTTGATTCGATTGATCGGATAATGAGGATTTCTCAAAGTCTTATGGTCCTACTAATCGAACTAATGGGATTTTCAATGTTTGTGCCGACCGATCGATCGAACCATGAGACCTTTAAAATTCGTCGTTCTCCGACCACACAACTTATTTTATTCCCGATGGTTCGATCGGTACTATAGAATATTATTGTGGTTAATCCTTTAACTAAACAGCAATTAACCTTCGCAGTATTTCATGGTAAGCGACTACGAGGCCAAAAAATTTACCTTTCGTTTCCATTTTAGCTTTTTCTTTCTTTTTGATAACTTTTCCTTCATGTTTATAACGAGGGGCTGAATTTACTTATTTATTTTGTTCCATAAGACTATTAATGTAAAATGACAATATTCGACCAATGTTGATATAACATTATCTACTCGTCACACCACCAGGAATTCATGGCTAAAGTATGTCGGTATAGTCCCTCCCACCCTGTATAAAAATAACTCGATATGAGACTAGAATCTAAGGGAACTTTGACAAAAATGTGTCCACAAAAGAAACATGGTTGGTGGTTACATGGTTGAAAATGAATAACCTATGAAATCAATTAATTTATTACTTGATTGTCAAGCCACAACCCACAGTGACTGACATAAATCATCGCGAGCTGCATTAATAATGACGCCCGACATGATTTGATGATGTTCACTTACTGCAACTAATTTAGTTAATTACTACCCTCGTGGTCAGTTTAATAAATCTGAATTTCGTATAATTTAATAAATTGATAATATTTTATGGGATAAGAGAGTTATCTGATTTTTTGTGAGGTTGAACAAATCGTAGTCCTTTTATTGCATTATTGTAGTTCAGTGGTTCCGAACCTGGGGTTAATTAGCCCTTTAGGGGTAAAATAAATTTTTCTCAGGGGTAACACTCATATTTAGTCGTTTTTCTATGAGTACTTTCATATACTTGTCTGTATTACCTATTTTTGGAGGGGTAACGAACGATACAAATCTAGAGGGGGCCTGTGGGTGATGTGGTAATAAAGGTTAGGAACCACTGCTGTAGTTGGATCAAAATATGCAATAAATTATTACCAAAAAATATATCTTTGGAGATTCGAATAACCTACCTATGATACATGTTTAAAAAAAACGTGACTAATATTGTCAGACAAACAGCATCATTACAAGTGTATGTTCACAGAATATGTATTTTCTCAAACATGGCATGAAATGTTGACATTACGTGCCTAAAAATAGGCCCCAAAGTACCTCGTTTCCGGTGCGACTTGACACTTGGCACGTAATGGAATTTCATACTTACATTGCCGGCCTAGGCCTTTTTGCTATATTTTGCGGTTTTATTTATTTAAAATTGGCATGAACATAACAAATAACACATTATAAACAATTTCCAATTATTATAAATTGCAAACTATACCACAAGAATACACATTTAAAATATTTCATCTAAATATTCGTGGTAAAAATGTAAACTGAAACAGCTTTTGGTTGTATATGGTTTCCGAACGTGACTTGACATTTGCATTGTCTATGGATATAATATGTCACTAACGTCACTTTCTGATAAAATAATATTTAGGGTAAGTAAGGATATTAGTAAGTTTATTTATTTCATTGCATATTTGAGAAAAGCACTATACATACCTCGGCGGGAAATGGGGTTGCCGGCCTCGTAACTATCTGGCCTCGCTTCGCTTGGCCAGCTACAACTCGGCCGGCAACACCTTACTTCCCGGCCTCTGCAGTAATGTACTATTTTTATGCCGCTATAACAACAAATACTAAAAACAAAATAAAGTTAAAAATAAAAAGGGGTCACCATACAAGAAACGTATTTTTTGGAGTCTTTTTGTCGCCGGTGGTGCGGAACCCTTCTTCTATTATTACATATTGATAGAAAAACCAAATACACAAAAAACCCTTACTCCTTATTTACATCGGCTAAAAACTTTATTCATTGAAAATATTAGAGTACTAACATCAATGACGTAAACCGCTCGAGGAGTTTCCAAATTAAACCATTCATCGTTCGGATTGAATGGACTGTTTCAGAAGTTCGACAAAAGCTGACTTCGTGTACGGGACTAACTGAGGTACACTTTCAATGTCTAACTTCAGGCCCACCGCTATTTGTTGTTTCTTTGTAGTTTCCATTTCATATTTCTATTGACTTAAAAAATAATCAAATCAAATTAACAGATATATGTATAATTATATGTAGCTCGAAGATTTGCAAAACTTAAGTGGTATTGAACAGGGTAAATAGAATGATTTGATTTAAAGATTCAAAAGATTCCTTCCGGACCATCAAGTTGAATTCCCATTAAGTTGAATTCCCCGAAAGTTGAATTCCCATTAAGTTGGATTCCCCGAAAGTTGGATTCCCATTAAGTTGGATTCCCCGAAAGTTGGATTCCCATTAAGTTGGATTCCCCGAAAGTTGGATTCCCATTAAGTTGGATTCCCCGAAAGTTGGATTCCCATTAAGTGGGATTCCCCGAAAGTTGTGTGGTGGTAGGACCATCCAGGTAAGTAATCTGGGGGCACGGCAGTGCCCCCGCCAAGGCGAACAAAACATAGGCACGGCCGTACTATCCTTTTCTCGAAGCCATTCAGGCCATTTTCAGCCTCCCGTAATTTTGTACTGGCTTAAGCTAGAACCCTGAAATTTCAGGGATATATAGGGCACAATAAGTCTTATACATATATTCTCAATATCATTCAATTTGAAAGTGTAGTTTAAGAACTATTGCATGTCAAAGTTCCTTAGTTTTGTCACTGACTCACTGATTCACTGACTGATGATCATCATAATTCTAAGGTACTTCTAGCAGACCTACAAGCTCCAAATTTTAAACATAGTTAAGGGTACGTATCAGAATGTCTAAAATTAAAAAAAACTAACGTTTAATAACCTACGTTCAAAATACCTAAAATCGGAATACCTAATGTTTTCGAAAATTCGCATTTATCTTTTTTTAAACGGAGGCCAGCGTCACGTAACCTGCGCAGTACTTCATGCAGTCTAGACATATGTTGATCTCTGGTACTGCCAGTGATGCATACACCATCTATCCAACACGATACACCTCAATACCAGCCAATAACGTCTCCATCGTCCTCTGGAAAATACCAACCCTGATATAGCCAAATATTTTGAATTATTTTATGCTTTTAATGTATAGCTCAGTAATGTATTTAAGTCATGATTTCGTATTATTAGATTGTCTGGTTAAAAATCGAAATAATAAACCAAATGTAGCATCTCGCTATCCTACCTAATATAGTACTACTCTCGCTACTCTACTTCTTCTTTCCCGCCCTAGAAATTCGCCCTAGAAAATCTGCCCTACTGAAATTACATGACGATGAATTTTGTAGCTGAAACTATACTACTGAAATTTAGTACTGAATGAAAATCTAAAGAGTCTGAAACTACTGGTAATTTTCTCTGAGTCTAGTGTAAGTACTGAAGGCTGTTAAAACTGAACTATTCCTATAATACTTATTACTGAATGGTTGATATACTATACCTAAAATATTAATCAAAGCTTGTCTTTGGCCATGGCGTGATCGTTCTAGTATTGGTAGGACCCTTCGTTGTGATGTAGATAACCCAGAACTCTTTTCGATAAGACAGGGACTCCGCAGGAATATTTGACTTGATTGAAGGAAATGTAAGTATGGTAGATATAAAATAAATGAGCTAACTTTTTATTATCTTATGTAAGAAAGGCGTAATGTTAATAAGAGATGATATCATGTTAGAGTTCTATATTCTAGACTATATAGAAGGTTCTAGAGAGGCGGGAAGGCAGTCATGAGTCATTCTATACAAAATTGTCTGTCAATTGAAGTAGTCTTTTTGTATGATTATAGTCGTTGATATTATAGTATAAAAAAGGTATTAGAGATGTGGCAAGGGTGACGCTCCTATCCCCGCTATCACCAGTAGCTCCGGCCAAAGACGATGAGCCCCCTCCACAAAAATGCCTGGAGGCATATAACATTTATGGGAAATTCTTGTATCGGCTCAGATGCCAATATTACTAAGAGGACAGCAAATAGGGAGGTTATAACGTAGTGTTATAACTAAGGTGCTGTATCTATAGCATATGTCAGTCCCAGCTCCCCACATGCAGGACAACATAAGCTAAGATACAGGCTTATTTATAGACTGATTCTGCTCTAATACCTGGCAAGAAGAATTGTGAAAGATGGATTATTTTATGGAATTTGCTCAATCTTCACAATTCATGAAACTACCAACGTTTTGTAAGGTAGGGCTTTGCGAATGGTAAAAAACGTCGCAAAATAACCATCCACCGGTCAGTTAACCTACCATTACAGTCACTGTATGTAGAGGGACTAGTCATAGTATTCAGTCTAGTAGTCTTGTCAAAGGCAGGATGTCAGTAACCCTATAACGGTCAAGTATCTTGGCCTAGCTATACTAATACGTCAGTCAGTCAACCCTATTTCATAATATGATAAAGAACAAATCAAAAGTAAGCAGTCAATAAAGCCTAAATCATAATGTGATATGTATTAAGTGTGACTTTAATGTCTTAAAAGTCGGTATGTGGGAACCTAGGATTAAACCAGTGTACCTAAATCCCTACTCGAATAGCTACCAAGGGTCCTCCCAGAGCTGGTTCTTATTGACGAATAAGAGTGGTGTATCAAGTGTTCAAACTTGTTATGTAATTGAGAATAAACTCTCCCTAAGCCAATTATAATACAGCTCCCAAAGCACTCACGCTAAAGAGTTCAAAATCACATACTCAACAGACACCGGTCGTAACCTGCATGACTCCCACTAACATTTGCGGGGATATGGACTCTGACCTCCCCGGGATTGTATAATAATGTGGCGTGACGATATAAGAAATGGTAATACTACAAATCAACTCTGGTCGGTATTCCTTGAACTAAGCTCCCCCTATAAGATACCCATGGCTCACTAATAGCAAAGGGTCAAACAAATCGCGAACTAAGCTCGAGTATACAACAGGGGTATGACTGCATTTCGGATTTCCCGCTAGGCAGGGCTCAACTCTCCGAGGAGAGGCCAACAATCCTCCATCAGCCAAATGCTCGGCAAAGCCGGACAAGCAAGCTTGTTTGTATGGCTTGCGTCGGTGAAGAACACATAACCACACTAGGGTTTCCCACAGTCACACGGTCATTAGGGGGAAGTACAGTAGACACTCACGTCAGCCTGAGTTACCCATGGGTCCACAAACGGCGTGACTATGCTTGGATGAGCTATATAAACTACGGTTCAATATTATTGACAAAAACCTCTACTATCAGTAACCCCTAAGGAACTGCAACCTTGCTGACAGGACTCCTGCCAGCATGAGTACAATTCTGAAACCTATCCCCAGAACTACTAGCCTATCTCGTAAGTACAGTCAGTCCGGAGGCAGAGACCGCTCCCCTGTCACATTACGGCAATATGGCAGACAAACCGTCTCCCCCCGATTACCACGGCACCTACCTAATATCATATAGTAATGATATATCTATTGCTAACTATACACCCCCTATCCACCTATTAAATTGACCTCATTTTCCCCCCCCTTTAAGATCAATTTACTACCTACTCGGTTCCCAAAAGAATGCTTGAAGTTGTCTATAAGTAATAAATAAATTTATGACTATCAGCTGCTAACTTACCCTATACTAAATTAATGTGCAAGTATGTGTGACTGAGTGTGTAAAGTTTATGTAAACATGAATAAACATCGGGTAATAATTGCCTGAACACGGGTTTATCATCATAAAATATAAAAGCATCCACTCATAGAAATGCAATAAGTAACCAACCCAATAAATTACATGTAAGTATCCGACAATAGATTCGTCTCATCACATTCACAACACATAAATGCATAATAATTAAAATAAATAAATCTCGGTGAAACCAACAAAAGGTCTCGGTGTTTTGAATATGTTTTAATTCGTACTCTTAACGATTCGTAGATAAAACTTCCTTGGAAGTAAGTTGCATACATAACTCAGTATGGTAAAGATTGTGGGTATGTTCGCACACACAAATACGTAGCAGAAAATATGTATGTTCAGATAAATGAACACTTATAAAATTCATGAGAAACCGCACACTCACATCACGATACGATAACGTACCACCTGACTTAAATCTAACCGTACCTGTACGAAACTCATAAACTCATTATTCATAAACAAATGGTAGTTTACGCATCAATTAAACGCACGCTTACAACTATGTAAAACCGTGAGGTAAAACGTAAAACCCGACTTAATTCTATTCATACGTGTACGAAACTCATAAACTCATAATTCATAAAACAAAATTATAGCTCAACGCAATGGTCAAGATATTCCGTACGAATTTGAGGGTAAGCACCCAATCGCATACACTTAATGACGAATTAACACACATCCGTGTGTTCGCACAAATATTTAAGTATCACACATTATTCATAAACCAAAATTATAGTTTAACGCAAATGTCGAAATATTCCGCACAAAACAAAATATCCAAATAACATACAAGAAAGAAAAATCAACCAAAATAAAACCCTTGCAAAAATGTACATTATTATAAAAAGCACTTCAAATTCGCCTGCCTATGCTCGGTCAAAAAAATATGCTAACAATTTCGCTTGACGTCTCAACCGAAATTGTTGCTATCTTTGACTCAAAATGCATTTAATATGATACTAACTTTAGTAAACTTTAGACAATTCTAGGACCAAACAGGCCTATGACTTTCAGATTCATATACAACCTCCCAAAACAAAGCAACCCCCACACGGATAGCCCTACCAGTGATAAAATAAAACACTTACCCCTTGATGTCTTCAAACCTCTACGAACAGGAATCGGGTCTTGCCACAGGACGACGCGCCCGCCGCCGACGCGCACGACCGCCGCCACCTGCACCGCCGTACCGTCGATAGTCACGATTCCCTCCGCTGTAAGGACAGGAACACGCCACCGCCGTGGTCTACACGTTCACCGCCAGCCAGCCCCCCGCGGCGCCGTTGCTCGTTTGTCTTTGTTATCTTCAATCTAGGACCAGGTGCACGCCGTAGAGCACGGGCAAGCCGAGGGCGTCCTCCCCGCTGCCCCGCCGTTGACAATTGACGATTCCCTCCGCTGTAACGTGGATTTAAGTTTCATATTATGGTTCAAACTATGATCGCAGGATTCCTACCGACTGTCAGCCTAAATTAAACGTAGGTCTCCCCTAAATTTAGACTAGAACCCCTTGTATGCAAGACAGAACTTCTGAAAATGGACATAAATCTTTCCTATTTAAAACATGACCCTTTTGTAGGTAGGCCTGGACTAACTTAATGAACATAGGACCTGTTGACTGAAATGTGACTAAACTAAGACTAAAATCTGCCTAAAATCTGACTAAAAATGGGCAGGGCTCCCGCGTAGGCCCAGCCTGGACTCAATAATGGACGTAGGCCTTCCCCAATTTGGTCATAAACCCTCGACTATGATGTGACTAAAATGTGCCTAAAATCTGACTAATTTTGGGCATAGCTTCCGCGTCGGCAAGCCGCAAATGAGAATAATTGAAGAAGTCCCTATCTCTAGCTAAAAATGGCGATAACCCCCCCGTCGGCAAGCCGCAGAAGAGAATAATTGAAGAAGTCCCAAATTCTGGCTGAAAATGGGCAGGGCTCCGCCGTCGGCAAGCCGCAGATGAGAATAATTGAAGAGATCCCTAATCTGACTAATAACTGAACATAATCTCGAAAGATTTTTCGCAAAGGTTCAGTTATTTCCTAACACTAGACATAGCCTGTACCGGCCTGTACAGCTTTCGCAGAGATCTAGTATCGGCGACTAAATGTTGGCAGCCTCCAGGGCTGGTTTGACGACGTAGACTATTGATGGCAGCTCGCGAGAGCTGAGGTTGGTTTCAGTGTCGCCGAGGCGAGACTGAACGCCGAAGTCTTGGTTACATCGGGTTTTATAGACGTTTCTCCCGTTTTTTCGTATGTACATAACTTTCAACCTTATGCCAATACTTCTTTATCCCAGTCTCATTCTGCACAATTCTCCATTAGGGTAAATTTCACACATTCATAGTTCCGGGACATCCTCTGATTGGAAGAAGCAAGATCACGCCACTTTCTCATTTGACTGAATATCGCCCTTATGACTAAAGACATACAGCCTATTTCTTTGTTTGATTTGAGGAATTTTATTCCGAGGGTAGTCCGTATAACCGTCCGTTTCGTAAGCGGTGATCCCAATTATTGAAACATAAATTCCCGAATGTTTCCCATTTATGCTAAAATACTGTTGTCCTAACGTATAATAACACATAAATAAATTATCCTTTTAATGTCCTTTTCTAATTACTAGAAAGCTTAATTATAGTCTACCTATTTTATTATCTAATCATACAATTATTCTCCAATCCAATTTGCTCCTCCAGTAATTGGCAACATTTTTCGATAATCCAACAGTCCAAGAACACTGCACACATATGCATATCATTGGGACGCTTTGTGATTGGTCCATAAAAAGGCGCCAATATTTTACGGTTTTCCCAAAATCAACCTTATGTCTAAGAGCAAAAGGTCTATTCCTTAGGAATCTTATCTGCGGGTACTTTCGATTATTTATCTTTGCCATAGACAATCAGTTCTGTATTAACTAAGTTTTCCCATTCGAACCCGCAAATCTATATTAATAATTTAGCCGGGCCCTACGGTAGACCTGAACGAAAAGCATCTCAAAAATTAAAGCGTAAAAAAATAACACTTTCGAATCGACAACTTATATCCGCAAAATTCGTATAACGGAGAAATAAGCGTATAAAGATGTAAAATAATACGAATAACGCCAAAAACAGTCGGCCATGTTTCTTTGCTGCGTTCGGAAACTGATATTATAGTTTAAGGAAGCGCGCGTAACGTGTGACTTTGACCGCGACGTAAGTTTACGGTGTTTTTTAATTAGAAAAATCTTGCGATATCCTTACGAATATTATTTCAAAGAAAACGATCTGTTAACAGGAAAATATTATGCATCTTGCTTTATTTTTTAAAACGTACCTAATAAATTACTGACATAAGTGAAAATTGCTCAATATTATTGTCTCATTGCTCAATGAAAACGAACCAACGTCAGGCGAAAATGACAGTTAAAATTCTAAGCTTAAAAAACAAGGAATAGGCAGTTTTGATGCACTTTTGTATTTAATCCTTCTGAAGTGGTGACTTGAGCGAAACTCGGTATTGTAGCTTTTTAAGTTTAATTTTTTAACTTTTATCTCACCTGTTGGTAAGACATGGACTATGATGTTATAGTACGTTTTTTGATTTTTTTAATCTTTGATGGTATCTTGGTTATTTTTATACTTATTCGAAAAATACTTTTTGCCTCCTGTTTCTTATATGAAAGAGCTTTCGTTAAAGTAAACAAGAAATATTATGCATATTCCCTAATGTTTTTTTATTTTGTCTTGGAGGTGGGAATGTTCAAATATATACTAATTCTTTCGAAAATTCCTTTTCTATTGAGGGCAAAATAGTGGATGGAAGTTAATTTTACCCCCATAATATAGAGGATAGAGGTAAGGATAACTATCTTATACGGGGAATCAGTTAAGTATGTAGGTAACATGTTTTTTTATTAAATTAACAATTTTCACTAATGAATTAACAAAAGTCAAATAATTTTTGGCGCTTTGCTGCAACATTTACCCACCTGTGATAGTAGCGCCATCTTAATTTTTACCTCTCGCGGGCACTTCTACATACACAGGAACCGTTCCATAAAATAAACTAAACATAAACTCCATAAGATGATTCTATACTTTTTGAAGAAGGTCTAAATTGAAAGAGGAGTGACACGAACTGACCGGGTCTGGAACACCACACTGCGCATACAAAACCGCGTTGCTGATGCAGGGTCCAAACCCGCCAGGTTGAAGATGGACTGTGCCCGGGCTAGCCACATCTGCCACACACATAGGTTGACTAAACTGACGCTAAGTGGCTGCCACAAATTGGATGACGAGGATGGGGCCGGCCGCGGCGAAGATAGTGGGATGATTTAGATGTATTTCTTCCGCCGGGTCCCGGCCCGAGTTTGCCCGGGACCGGGACAGTGGCGCAGCAAGACCTAAATTTGCTGTGGACAAAAGATATTTCGCGAGGCCCTTTGCTGTTCCATGAAGACGGTTAATGGTATTATTAACTGGTGACGAAGCTCTTTTTGCTGTGCTGACGTCGAGGCGCGAGGGCCCTTGGACCGCGTGGCGTTGGCGGTGGCCCACGTCGCCTACGTCTAACGCCGCCTCTGCACCGGGGTGATTCTAATTTAAAGGGGAGAGCTGTGCTCACTAACGGGAAATATAGTGTAACAACAATAATTTAATTTGGATAATTTAAACCAAAAACGACTTCAACATTATTTTAATGTTTGGAACTCAGCCATCAGTTCAACATCCTCCTTTTTGTAATGTCTGTTAAAAATAAGAAAATATTTCTAAGGAAGTAAAACGGGGGTTTGTGATTTTTTACATTTTTCCCGGGCGAAGCCGGGTTCACAGCTAGTAATATTATTAATTTAGCTATCACAAATCACTTTCATAAACTCACCAATAATTTTCTCTTAATTTTCTAATCTATATAATATAATTAAACTAAATTAACACATTATCTTAATTCCGATAACTTTCCCTTAACCATAACTTACGCGATCGTATTTCGTTACATCACTTTGAATTCATTCGGTCAGTTTCGATATCATTCCTTGTTTACGTTCACGTGGCGAAGAAAATTAATTAAGTATTGGAATAATCTGCATCTGTCCTATGTTATGTTTATAAGTGCCATGGTTGTAAATATACCCTACCTTGAGTGCTTTCGTCACCAACGTCCATGGATAATTATACTAGGTAAGATTGCAAATCACTCATATCTTTTCCTAATATAATGTTTTTTCCAAACGCCTAACGTAATTGTTTGAGCAATGTTCGAATCTATCCATCGCTCTGTAAAAATCTCCTAGGAAATAAAGCTTACAATTTTTCCAGCTCTGAAACCCGTAACTGAAGATTGCAACTGAAGTTTCAAATTCTGAATGAACTGTAAATTATTTTTTAATATGTTGACGAGGCTACGTTCCGTCACAGCCGGCCCCAACTATTATGCGCAGTGGTTGCCTTCGGCTCTAACGTAGAATAATAGTTCCTCTTAAATAAATAAAATCTTAACTTATAATAATAGTTAAACAGCAAAGCCTTGT
Source organism: Eudemis profundana (assembly GCA_947034925.1). Lineage (NCBI taxonomy): Eukaryota > Metazoa > Arthropoda > Insecta > Lepidoptera > Tortricidae > Eudemis > Eudemis profundana. The sequence continues at coordinate 25,988,535 of OX344802.1, forward strand.
CCGGTTGAAGAAACCCATTTAATCAAATGCAATCTTCACTGTCTCATCACTATCATACACCACATCACATAGACATTCATCTCATATCAAAAATCCCCCCCCCCCCCCTTCCTTTTTATTCCTTCACAGCTAGCCACACACTCTTTCTTACTCACCATCTCATTAATAAAGTTCACACCATCTATCTTTCATTGGGATCCCCTTTTACTTTCATTTCATACAACCAAACAAGGTATTACCAGTAAAACTATAAAAAAAAATTAAAAATGATTCATAAAAATTTTTTCAGCACAGACTGTCCTTAGCCTGAAATAAAAAAATATATCTATCATACCTTTGTATGTTATGATATACCTTAAAAGATACATAATACCGGTTCCTCTCTCAAGACTTAAAACTATAATGATAGAGTTATAATGCCACCACTCATGATAAAAGTAAAACTTTTTTCCAAATTGGTACCTTTAATTTTAATTCCATAGTTATGATTATTAACCCCTATATTTGCAATATTCAGAGTCATCCTGTATATCAATAAATATATAATATATAATGTCTACATTGTAAAATGGAAATTAATGAATACCCTTTTAAAACCCCTATTAATCCCTCAAGGTTTAACATGGATTACTTCTTCTTTAACTTATCTTAAAATAGTACATATCCGTTTACTTTGTTCCATTTCATGGCATAGCATCAAATTAATTAAGCAATTATGTAGGTCATAAAATGCAGCGAAATTCAAAAGATAATAAACTTCCAAAAGTTATACTATGAAATAATCATAAAAGTATAGGCATGACCTTGATTTGAATAGCTTATAAATGACTAGCAGTCTAAAATATGGAAAATAATCATTGGTAGTTATTGAGTTAATAATATCATAAATACCCTAATCATTTTTTTTTTCTTCCAGGAAAAATGTCCTTTCAACTAATGCCGATGCAACATAAGAAATACAGGCAACCATTTCCTTACTAGCTAACGATTAATGTCCTATTTTTGTTTTCGTTTTGTAACAGTTTAACTACCCTTATACGGAAAAAGAAAAATGAAGCGCCCTTAAAGGTTAATGGTGATGATGATGGGTGAAAACTTCCCTACTATAACGTTCTAACAGGTAACATCAAAGTATACACTTTCACACAACCGCAACGGCAGGAACCCTGGTGTAGAGAACGAGTGACCAAAGGACTTCATTACGACTGAACCCTAAAACTACATTAATAATTTTAATAACAAACAAGTAGGGCCCTGAGCTACCCTAGGCCAACAAGACCAGTTGATACCTCTACTAGGTACTAACTTCGATTGGCTAACTAGTTATTCTCCTAAGGCTTCTTAAATATGGCTCCGTACTAACCTGAGCTACTGAAATCAATTTGCACTCACATGAAGTCGCCAGTTGAGATTTGATATAGAACAAAATTACTTAAACCTTATTAACAAATTCCAAGTTAAACAAACGATAATGAGATCTATCTTGATGTTGCCGTCATTTAATGGTTTATGAGATTAAACAACATAATACTTGAATTTTCAAATTGGTATTTCTGGGTTGTACTTGAAAACGCGCGATCTATTTCAACGCCAGCGCCATCTACAAATTAACGGGTTACCTAAGATAGCCCTAGTACCCGTTACTGGACGGAGCGAGTTGTATTAGTTTTTAACGGTAATTCGTCTAGTCTACTATAGATATCTATGTGATTGCGTACATTGTTGTGGGTGTTTGAGATAAAGACTCGTTCGCTGCTAGTTGCTACCTGCGATAATAAATTAAGAACTTCATCAAGATATCTCATGATGGTATATATCTACCTTATTCAAATTCATTGATCTTCATTAAAAGAGCTCTTACAGGTGTAAATGTGGATTTGACCTATGAGCGAGATGACATTATTTAAAATCCACCCGTCATACTTGAAGGCAATATTCTCTTCTAACAGCCTACTTTGTACTCATACCCTGTATGCTTCTATATTTGTGACTAAGCAAAAGACTAGCCTAAATTATAGGAAGAGAAGGTAAAATTTAAATGTCCTCGGGTGTTTGTAATTTTGAACCACCTCTACTCTCATAATTATTGACCTGAGAAAGAAAGTTTATATAACAAAGCATGCTTATTTTATCATGTTCTATAAGATTCTTCAACAAAAATGTAGGGTTATATAGACATCAAAATTTACCCTCAAAAATTTTCTAAGTCTTAGATTCATATAAATTTCATAACGTTTGAACCCCAATATCTCATTAAATACTAATCTGAGGGAAAAGGTTTATGTAATAAAACATGCTTATTTTATCATGTTTTATAAGATTTAGTGACAATAGTAGAGGGTTATACTACATAAAAAAAAAATCCAAAAATTTTCTAAGTTTAAAATTTGCTCAGGCTCGCTCGGTCTTTGAATTTCAATATCTCGGTAAATATTGATTTTAGGGAAAAGTGGTCCGTATAAAAGATGTTTATTTTAGTTACCTCTATGCGATGTCATCATATGTAGACTAAAAATTTTATAATGACACAAACATTTATAGGTACTGTATTTATTGATATTCCGGAATGTTTCGCAGAGGAAACTTAAACACATGAAGGATTCCTCGACAAAATTAGTGTGTAAATTTACTATTTTAATTGTAAACCGTTTATCTGGATGGTAAAATGTTTATATCAACTAGATCTGATATTAATTGTCAACTATTGTCAAATCTCTTTTCAATCATTATAACCTTCATTCTTGATAAGGCCGCATCTTTTATTGAATGTATCCTATGGACGCGATGTTTCTACCTAATTTTCAACAGTCTATTTATCAGAATGTATGATTATGACAAAATTATACTAACCTTTAGGGTGTTATATTTTCGAGTTGGATTGTTATTACTAACTTCATATTCACGAAAATGAACTCATCACTCTGGTTCTCACTTTTCAACTAGATCACCTTCCTAACACAAAACTATAATCACCATTAATTTTACTGATAAAATTTTTATGTTTCTTTGCAAACATGATTCAAACCACATAATATTTTTTTAGCGGTTACATCTGACAATGACAATTATCTTTCAGTGTTGCTTGCGTCATTTAAATTTAGCCAAACAGACTGTGTTGCACTACTTTGAATACTTAACACCGTTCTATAAAATTATTCTAATAGTATCTAGTCCATATTAATTAATTACTATCTCAATGGTTTCGCAAGTAAATTTTGTCAACAAACCGTCTCAAAATATGTCAAATTCCGATTAATTCGTCAATCTCATCATAAGTATAACTGTTAACTCTTAAAATTGTTCTGTCATATTGCCATATGAAAATGTTACTACCAAAATATCCTATTCATCTCAAACTATATTACATTGGCAACTCCGGCTAAACTCTAGGTACGTTCAGAAACACTTCTTCTATACAATCATAAGGTGTCAAATGGTGGACCCTGTGAGTACAATTTATAGTTTTTTATTAATTCAAAGTTGGTCAACCTGGCAGAATGTCAAATTCAATCATGATGCTAAACTTATTGGCCACGACTGACACCCGATTTGGTCGGTTATTAATTTTCCCTTAATCTCAGCTTATAATTTTTTACCGTAATATATGGCAACACTTAGGGTCCCAATTTTTTTCAAATATGGTATCTATTAATATTCACAGACAATCAAAATATATTTTGTCAATGGCTAAAGAAATTTCACATGCCCCGACCTGATATCAGTTCCGACCCCCGATACGATTCTAGCCAGGTACTTAAAATGTATGAGTTGTATCCGACTTCCTGTTCCGATATTGGATACAATGTGAAATATTCCTAATGCTTTGATTATTTCCGAAAATCCTTAAAATATTTAAACGTTTAACCACGCGACTTGACAATCTCTATTGTCCGACGATTATTTGTTATAACGAAACAACAAATCGTGACAACTTTGATAATACTTATCTCGGGACTGTTTTTCGGTTTCATAAAAAAAAGTCAATTCCAGGTATTGATTTTGAACATTTTTTTCTGAGTAGTAATGATAAAAATAAAACGACGTAAAAAAAACGCTGAATATGGATTTTTAGTGCCATAATTTTGTAATTGTAATTCGTTTTTAACCTGTCATAAATGTTAAAATCTAAAACGTGAAATATATATATTTAATTGGCAATTCAAAGAATAACAAGATCATAGAAAACGTAAAATGACTTAAAATTTATCCTAAACTGATACAATTAAACTACGTATAAGACTAAACTAAACCTCGATAGTTCTAATCTACCTAAAAGTAATAAATCTAAAATGATTTGCATTCAAAAGACCTTTACGATAATACGTGATCGTAATTATTTTCATTTTCTCAAGTTGGATATAAAGCCATAAAGTATGCAAAATTCCATGCGTTCAAGTGTGTAAACACCTTTACGTTTATTCTCTATGGTAATGGATTAATCCGACCAAATTTGATAGGATAATACCAGTGTTAAAGTTCGCTACCTGCGTGTGATATCTAATTCTGTCGCTTTACTCAGCCGCGGTTCCATAGTTCCATTTGACATCTCTAGTAGTCGGCTGTCTGTTAGCTCTTTTGAAAATGTTCATAATATTCCACAAGAAGAATATAACTAACTTTTTACCAATGGATTCGTGATATAATATAGTAATTAGTTGATGAATTGGCTATGACGTATAAAAGAGTAAGTATGTGTGTAATGCCTATCTTCTATATTTGTACATGAAACTATTCCAGCAGACTGACTTTGTAATCATCGTTAAAATCTTTCACAGGAAGCAAAGGACATATCTTAAGAGAACTTACAATGAAGGGATAATTTAGTTAACTACTTCTAGTATGCAAATAGTATATGTGATACAAGTAAGTTAATGTTAGACATATAATATAATGGAAACGCCAAAGGATTCTATGGCACCGAAATTCTAAGTAAGTTTTATAATACTACCTTTGTTAGGCCACATTTAAATGTTGCTACCAGTGATATAATATAAAATATTTCCTACTGAGCTTAACGTGTAATTTTGTATCTTTACAGGTTTTCAACGTTACCAGACTTCTTTGTGACTCTTTAAAAAGTAATACTCATAACGTTGCTTATTATATATTATGTCGATTTAATAATCGGAACATGAGTAAATGGAATCTAAACAAAATAAATGGTTAAAAAGCTATGCCAGATGTCGGACCCGGTTTATTGAATAGCATGATTGTAAGTATTATTTCTCCTGTCTGCTAATCCTAATTCAGTCTATAAGTATAATAATGCCTATGCATTATTCCACCAATTGACTGGATAAAATGACCACTGCCTAACACACACCCTATCTGGTCTTAACTTGGTTATAATTTATCTATAGTGAGATTCGATAGAACGGAACAAAAACAATAACAAATATGTTGACTGACAATTTGGATCTATTGTCTATGGATTTACTGTGAAATAGTGATGGGAAAGGTATAACATTAATTAATCAATCCATTTGACATTCATGAAATTATTATTAACTACAAGTAAGTGAGAGGAACTTAAAGTATATCGTACTATTATTAATCAGATACTTTTATCATTATTAAATATTTTGTAACAATGAAAAGCTAGGGCGGGGAACTATGTTTTACCACCCTGGTTGCGTAATGTACTATTCTTTTTATTTTTACCACACCGAATTTAGGGTTTGGAACTAAGACGCGACGCAATTTTCCATCGCTGATTATTTGGAAATATGGTAGAAGTATCGCAGGGGTCTTCCGAAACCAGCAAAATTTTGAAAGTGGTCTACGAGAAACGAAAGCTTGGGAACCTCTGTTTCAGATAAACCATATGGGACACCCTAGTTCTGTTCACACTCGTATTAATTACGAGAAAAAGGTCTCGTTTTAGTAAAACGAGGGTATTTAGAAATCAAAAATCCACCAGCTGGCAGCAGGGTGGCGAAAGGTCTATTTGGCAGTAGATGTCAAAATCAGGCCATAGATAGCTATGGCCTTATACCAGACGACGACGAAGCAGAAAGGAGGATAATAGCGCCGTATGTAAAATCAAGGCCAAGTGCGGGTAGTTCGGAAAACACGCGCGGCTAGAAGATATTGACACCCGCCTCGCCAGTCTTTTCACAACCATGGACGTCACGGCTTGTCCGAAGTGTCAAGATGATGGTCAAGAGTTGATGTGGTGGATGAGTATGATTTCACCAGGCCATTGCTGCCCTTGGCTGCCCGCCTTTGTGGGAAACCTATGCAGCAGTTCCTCTTTATTGTCGTCGTGTTTCGACTTCCGGCGCCCCTATCACCTTGGCGCCTGTGTGCGCTGAACACTTCGCACACAGGGGCGGCGCAGCCCTGTACTAGGCTCACATAATTTGTCACTTCTTTTGGCGGTTGTAATCAGACGAGTAAAAACGCAAGGATCTTGTTTTAGCCTTTTTCGTAGTTGGGTTTTCCTATATACATTTATTGGATATGGCATTCATTGCCAAAATCTATAATTAAAAAATAATCTTTCCGAAATACTAATCGATATCAAAATGTCATTGTTAATAAAAAGTAATACATTTTTAAAGCACGGACATTCCCATCACTACAAATCCAAAGACATTATAGATTTTTACATTTTAGATGAGTAAAAAAATTTGAGTAACATTTGACATATAGAAAAATGGTATTGACTAAGTTTGTTTTTACTGAAATATGAATAATTAATGGATATTTTAATTAAAAATGAATGAAAATACAAGGTTTATGTATATAAAATGTTGATAAGGCTATGTTCGTTCTTAAAAAGTGCGTGATTACGAAGTAATGAAGGTAAATCCGTTTGTTTACTTGTTTGTCCTTTTCTATTGAATCTCACTATACGGAGAGTCGAGCAATGGGCAAATGCGCTAACGGTCGTCCATACTGCCCATATGTGTAGAATGGTTGTTATAATGGGAGATAGTGGTGATGGGTAATATCTTGTTATGCAAGAGCTTATTGCTATAAACTATCATTTATGGTTCGGAGACAGCGATCATTGTTAGTATTATAAGTAAGGAACCATAATACCATACTATAAGGTGTCAGAACTTTCTCTTTTCTGTTTCCTAGTTTTAACCCGTGCCACAGTCTACCTATGTAACGTTCCCTATTTTCTTTTTGTTGTTTAACGATTTTTACCAAATTTAATTTTAAACTTTTCAGGCGGCCCCCGGACCCTCTAACTGTTGAACTCGAGAACCACTTCCCGGACTCATTGAAATTTCCTACTGCTGTCAACTACCAAATGAAACCTTGCGGACAAATCATAGTACCATCAATTAGAACCTTTCAGTATTGCAACTAATATCCAATACTAATTATGTTTTTAATTTTATATTTCTTGGTCGAAAAGAGAAACTGGTGAGTTTCTTCCGGCGCTTATTCTCACCAGAAGGTCAATTACCCGAGGCGCCAAAGAAAAGAATTAGAGATAAGGCATGTAAAAGAGCCCCCGAGGACCCACTTACAGAAACAAATGTTTTATTTTTTTTTTCTCTTGGTTTTTATGAGTCATATCCGGTACTATACTACATGCGTCACAACTTAGTGTTTAGTAAGTAAGCTACACTTAAAAGAATCATAGTCGTAAGACCCTACTAGAATGTTTATTTTTTTAAGCAATTTGATCTGGACAAATACGTTAATAAATAAGTTCCTTCTCAATAGTCTACCCGTCATTTGTGTAACTTGCAGCTGCTAAAATACTTTGGTGTAATTGTTGATTCAATCTTATTGAGGTTTGGTTAAACTATCCTAAATCCACTGGTTGGTTCCTTAAAATAAAGTTTAGTTGTAAAGCAGGTCTGCGCTAAAGATGTAATTTGTTCCATAGAAGCCACTAGCTAATAAAATGTTTATATTCTTGAAGTAATGTCTTGAAATAATGGCTATTTAATTTTTGATTGTCTCATGACTTTGTCCTAATTGTCTAGATCTAGAATTCAAACAATAAATCTCAATGTTTTAACCGCAATTATCTAGGCAAATATTCTATTAATAATAAAGTATCATGTTGTTGGTTTCCCTTTTATTTTCTAGAAATATCCGTATAAAAAAAAAAAAGCATTTTTACTTTTGACTACATAACTTTTCTTTACTATAGGGACCTAGAAGCAATATCAATGGTCTATACGAATGGAAAAGGTAACTTAGCAGGCCTGAATAATCATATACCATCTACAATTGTCAATTCCAAATACAGTAAGTCGTGGTCATACCAATACAAGTCACATTATTGACACTTTATATCAATGTGACCTTAATATAACAATGCACAAGATTTGGATTGGCGGTGTATTCGCCGTGCACGCTCCCTACTGTTCGGCTGTTAAATAATTTGATTTGACAATTTTAACTAAACAGGTCTTGGGGATAACCTATCTAATATAGGAGAATTAATTTGTGACGAAAATGGCACATGAACGCCCACAAAATCGCTTGAAGTACGATGACATAACTCAAACAATTTTCAACCCTTCATCTGCCTAATACATAATTTTTACTTTTGACTTTTAGTTTCCTATCTATAATCTGTCACCTTACCTAGGGATGTACTGACTGCAATTTTAGTAATGTCACTTCATATTCAAAAATGTAATATCACGATTTTCCTAAACACTGATTTAAATAAAATTTTGCGTTCTGTATGCTGTTTGTAATTTAAAATTTTTTTTTTTTCATAAAGGTAAGTATTGTATTATAAAATTACTACTGGACAATTAAAGCTATCAATGATTTACTTATGTTTTATGAAAGTAGCTATAGTTATGTCATAAAGGAAGGATGCACAAGAAATACTATTACGTTAAGAAATTCCCGTAATATAATTAATCGACTACCTATATGTTCCTGTAAGGTGGACATAATTACAGCTAACCTAATATTTCATCATTACGAATTTTCTCAACATAAATGCCCTAATAGTGCCAAATATATCTTTATAATTATGTGTCACGAATGGAATAAATACAATCTATTTTTGTACCGCACGAGATATAGTTTGTTACTCAAACTAAGCTTATATTTCTCGCTACTGAACGACGTGTAATGCCATCACGCGGCCGGATGACATTCTAATAGGGTACTTGCCTGTAGTCAATAATGTAATGTAATCAACAAGTAATTTATTACTTCACGCTAACCTTGAAATCTGCTTTCGAAAATTTGCAAAAATCAACTAAAATTCACCTATTTAACGTTTTATACGATTTTTAAAAGACCAAAAAGCTATAAATGAGGAGATTATTTGATGTTTGAGCACAATGACGTCATTATGCTTTTTCTCATAGAAACTTCATACTATCCGAGCGTTTTGATAATTCATAAAAAATGACTGATTTGATCTGTCAGGAAAGTACCCTATTGTGATGACACTGACATGACGTTTCTCATCACTATCGCTATCAAAGTCATTCATTGCTACAGCGATGTTTTCTTAGAACGACAAACCCTCCTAATTTATGACAACGCGTCGGGAGTGTTAAATTCGTCACAAGTGCCATAACCTATCTTCCTTGTTGCCTGACTATTGTGTAGTAAAAATACATAACGCTACCTAGGTTTTTCTCAAGTGTGATAAATAAAGACTGGGCATGTATCCTAACAGGTTACCGGTATCAATTTGTAAATGCTAAACAATGAATCATATAATACAAAGCAAATATAACCTAGTGAGTGTATAAAAAAAAAAAATGTTAAAATTTTAAGCATATTGGAGTGTGAAAATGTACACCAATGAACTGTTTTGTGAGTTAATTATGTTAGTATACAAACAGCAAGCTTTACATTACTGCAAACCATGATAATATATTTTTTTGGAAACATAACCTATGAAAGTGGTTTCTTTAATTATGAAAACATGTCCTTTAATTTGAAAAATAGTTTGAAATCTGGCTTTCAACTATCATTGTACACGAAGAGTTGCAGTGCCCGGTTGGAATCACCAAGCAAACCCAAACTTTTCTAATGATTAAGTGATGTCGGTGACCGTCGGCCTTGACCCCTCCTCCACCTCCTTCATGAAGCAAAGATAAGAGTTGCAAAGTGCTTGGGAACCTATTTGTGGATTTTATTATCTACTAATCATAACTAGCCCAGCTTAATGATGAGTCTACTACAACATACCTACATCTCAGAATACAATTCGATTAGAAATCATAATTTGTCTTTGGAGAGTCTCCGGAGAAAATTTCCAAACACGGATTTTTCTTTCTACAGTGATGAATACTGATAAAACAAGGTTGGTATGATCCTTAATTGATAATTTAATTGCACGTTTCTGCTTTATTATTTATATTCATATTAATTTCTCAATTTCTTACTTGAGTCATAAAACAAATAATTATTGTTGGTATTTTTAAGAAATGATTTTCTGATTATTTCCTAACTATAAACTATGATCATGGTTTAAGGTAACCACCTGTTTAGTAAGATAAAACTCTGTAAATTTCTAAAAATAATTCTGTGGTTTTAATTGAAAATGAAATTAATAAAAAATAAAATATTCTATTGTTTCAGATTAATAGTGGAGTGAAAAGATAATACATGATAATGAAGTGTTGGCAAAAAGATAATAATGTTGTTCCTGCTTGGTAATAAACAGTTATGCAGTTATTTTAATAGAAGTGATACCTGCCCTGTGCTCATGACTAAATTTGGTTTAATTATTAATGAAGACTTTGAAATACACATAATTTAATCAATAAATCCCTGCGGCCCCCCGTCTTTCTATCCATTAACGACAACAAATTGTAACCCATTGTTGGGTTACTACAGACAGGCTTATGATAATAAATGTAACTTTTCTGATTAAACTAGCTTTTAACTAATCCTGGTATCACGGCATCACATATTGTAGCATCTCGCTATCCTACCTAATATAGTACTACTCTCGCTACTCTACTTCTTCTTTCCCGCCCTAGAAATTCGCCCTAGAAAATCTGCCCTACTGAAATTACATGACGATGAATTTTGTAGCTGAAACTATACTACTGAAATTTAGTACTGAATGAAAATCTAAAGAGTCTGAAACTACTGGTAATTTTCTCTGAGTCTAGTGTAAGTACTGAAGGCTGTTAAAACTGAACTATTCCTATAATACTTATTACTGAATGGTTGATATACTATACCTAAAATATTAATCAAAGCTTGTCTTTGGCCATGGCGTGATCGTTCTAGTATTGGTAGGACCCTTCGTTGTGATGTAGATAACCCAGAACTCTTTTCGATAAGACAGGGACTCCGCAGGAATATTTGACTTGATTGAAGGAAATGTAAGTATGGTAGATATAAAATAAATGAGCTAACTTTTTATTATCTTATGTAAGAAAGGCGTAATGTTAATAAGAGATGATATCATGTTAGAGTTCTATATTCTAGACTATATAGAAGGTTCTAGAGAGGCGGGAAGGCAGTCATGAGTCATTCTATACAAAATTGTCTGTCAATTGAAGTAGTCTTTTTGTATGATTATAGTCGTTGATATTATAGTATAAAAAAGGTATTAGAGATGTGGCAAGGGTGACGCTCCTATCCCCGCTATCACCAGTAGCTCCGGCCAAAGACGATGAGCCCCCTCCACAAAAATGCCTGGAGGCATATAACATTTATGGGAAATTCTTGTATCGGCTCAGATGCCAATATTACTAAGAGGACAGCAAATAGGGAGGTTATAACGTAGTGTTATAACTAAGGTGCTGTATCTATAGCATATGTCAGTCCCAGCTCCCCACATGCAGGACAACATAAGCTAAGATACAGGCTTATTTATAGACTGATTCTGCTCTAATACCTGGCAAGAAGAATTGTGAAAGATGGATTATTTTATGGAATTTGCTCAATCTTCACAATTCATGAAACTACCAACGTTTTGTAAGGTAGGGCTTTGCGAATGGTAAAAAACGTCGCAAAATAACCATCCACCGGTCAGTTAACCTACCATTACAGTCACTGTATGTAGAGGGACTAGTCATAGTATTCAGTCTAGTAGTCTTGTCAAAGGCAGGATGTCAGTAACCCTATAACGGTCAAGTATCTTGGCCTAGCTATACTAATACGTCAGTCAGTCAACCCTATTTCATAATATGATAAAGAACAAATCAAAAGTAAGCAGTCAATAAAGCCTAAATCATAATGTGATATGTATTAAGTGTGACTTTAATGTCTTAAAAGTCGGTATGTGGGAACCTAGGATTAAACCAGTGTACCTAAATCCCTACTCGAATAGCTACCAAGGGTCCTCCCAGAGCTGGTTCTTATTGACGAATAAGAGTGGTGTATCAAGTGTTCAAACTTGTTATGTAATTGAGAATAAACTCTCCCTAAGCCAATTATAATACAGCTCCCAAAGCACTCACGCTAAAGAGTTCAAAATCACATACTCAACAGACACCGGTCGTAACCTGCATGACTCCCACTAACATTTGCGGGGATATGGACTCTGACCTCCCCGGGATTGTATAATAATGTGGCGTGACGATATAAGAAATGGTAATACTACAAATCAACTCTGGTCGGTATTCCTTGAACTAAGCTCCCCCTATAAGATACCCATGGCTCACTAATAGCAAAGGGTCAAACAAATCGCGAACTAAGCTCGAGTATACAACAGGGGTATGACTGCATTTCGGATTTCCCGCTAGGCAGGGCTCAACTCTCCGAGGAGAGGCCAACAATCCTCCATCAGCCAAATGCTCGGCAAAGCCGGACAAGCAAGCTTGTTTGTATGGCTTGCGTCGGTGAAGAACACATAACCACACTAGGGTTTCCCACAGTCACACGGTCATTAGGGGGAAGTACAGTAGACACTCACGTCAGCCTGAGTTACCCATGGGTCCACAAACGGCGTGACTATGCTTGGATGAGCTATATAAACTACGGTTCAATATTATTGACAAAAACCTCTACTATCAGTAACCCCTAAGGAACTGCAACCTTGCTGACAGGACTCCTGCCAGCATGAGTACAATTCTGAAACCTATCCCCAGAACTACTAGCCTATCTCGTAAGTACAGTCAGTCCGGAGGCAGAGACCGCTCCCCTGTCACATTACGGCAATATGGCAGACAAACCGTCTCCCCCCGATTACCACGGCACCTACCTAATATCATATAGTAATGATATATCTATTGCTAACTATACACCCCCTATCCACCTATTAAATTGACCTCATTTTCCCCCCCCTTTAAGATCAATTTACTACCTACTCGGTTCCCAAAAGAATGCTTGAAGTTGTCTATAAGTAATAAATAAATTTATGACTATCAGCTGCTAACTTACCCTATACTAAATTAATGTGCAAGTATGTGTGACTGAGTGTGTAAAGTTTATGTAAACATGAATAAACATCGGGTAATAATTGCCTGAACACGGGTTTATCATCATAAAATATAAAAGCATCCACTCATAGAAATGCAATAAGTAACCAACCCAATAAATTACATGTAAGTATCCGACAATAGATTCGTCTCATCACATTCACAACACATAAATGCATAATAATTAAAATAAATAAATCTCGGTGAAACCAACAAAAGGTCTCGGTGTTTTGAATATGTTTTAATTCGTACTCTTAACGATTCGTAGATAAAACTTCCTTGGAAGTAAGTTGCATACATAACTCAGTATGGTAAAGATTGTGGGTATGTTCGCACACACAAATACGTAGCAGAAAATATGTATGTTCAGATAAATGAACACTTATAAAATTCATGAGAAACCGCACACTCACATCACGATACGATAACGTACCACCTGACTTAAATCTAACCGTACCTGTACGAAACTCATAAACTCATTATTCATAAACAAATGGTAGTTTACGCATCAATTAAACGCACGCTTACAACTATGTAAAACCGTGAGGTAAAACGTAAAACCCGACTTAATTCTATTCATACGTGTACGAAACTCATAAACTCATAATTCATAAAACAAAATTATAGCTCAACGCAATGGTCAAGATATTCCGTACGAATTTGAGGGTAAGCACCCAATCGCATACACTTAATGACGAATTAACACACATCCGTGTGTTCGCACAAATATTTAAGTATCACACATTATTCATAAACCAAAATTATAGTTTAACGCAAATGTCGAAATATTCCGCACAAAACAAAATATCCAAATAACATACAAGAAAGAAAAATCAACCAAAATAAAACCCTTGCAAAAATGTACATTATTATAAAAAGCACTTCAAATTCGCCTGCCTATGCTCGGTCAAAAAAATATGCTAACAATTTCGCTTGACGTCTCAACCGAAATTGTTGCTATCTTTGACTCAAAATGCATTTAATATGATACTAACTTTAGTAAACTTTAGACAATTCTAGGACCAAACAGGCCTATGACTTTCAGATTCATATACAACCTCCCAAAACAAAGCAACCCCCACACGGATAGCCCTACCAGTGATAAAATAAAACACTTACCCCTTGATGTCTTCAAACCTCTACGAACAGGAATCGGGTCTTGCCACAGGACGACGCGCCCGCCGCCGACGCGCACGACCGCCGCCACCTGCACCGCCGTACCGTCGATAGTCACGATTCCCTCCGCTGTAAGGACAGGAACACGCCACCGCCGTGGTCTACACGTTCACCGCCAGCCAGCCCCCCGCGGCGCCGTTGCTCGTTTGTCTTTGTTATCTTCAATCTAGGACCAGGTGCACGCCGTAGAGCACGGGCAAGCCGAGGGCGTCCTCCCCGCTGCCCCGCCGTTGACAATTGACGATTCCCTCCGCTGTAACGTGGATTTAAGTTTCATATTATGGTTCAAACTATGATCGCAGGATTCCTACCGACTGTCAGCCTAAATTAAACGTAGGTCTCCCCTAAATTTAGACTAGAACCCCTTGTATGCAAGACAGAACTTCTGAAAATGGACATAAATCTTTCCTATTTAAAACATGACCCTTTTGTAGGTAGGCCTGGACTAACTTAATGAACATAGGACCTGTTGACTGAAATGTGACTAAACTAAGACTAAAATCTGCCTAAAATCTGACTAAAAATGGGCAGGGCTCCCGCGTAGGCCCAGCCTGGACTCAATAATGGACGTAGGCCTTCCCCAATTTGGTCATAAACCCTCGACTATGATGTGACTAAAATGTGCCTAAAATCTGACTAATTTTGGGCATAGCTTCCGCGTCGGCAAGCCGCAAATGAGAATAATTGAAGAAGTCCCTATCTCTAGCTAAAAATGGCGATAACCCCCCCGTCGGCAAGCCGCAGAAGAGAATAATTGAAGAAGTCCCAA
Organism: Eudemis profundana; assembly: GCA_947034925.1. Taxonomy (NCBI): domain Eukaryota; kingdom Metazoa; phylum Arthropoda; class Insecta; order Lepidoptera; family Tortricidae; genus Eudemis; species Eudemis profundana. Next base: position 26,003,814 of record OX344802.1, read on the forward strand.
ATTCTGGCTGAAAATGGGCAGGGCTCCGCCGTCGGCAAGCCGCAGATGAGAATAATTGAAGAGATCCCTAATCTGACTAATAACTGAACATAATCTCGAAAGATTTTTCGCAAAGGTTCAGTTATTTCCTAACACTAGACATAGCCTGTACCGGCCTGTACAGCTTTCGCAGAGATCTAGTATCGGCGACTAAATGTTGGCAGCCTCCAGGGCTGGTTTGACGACGTAGACTATTGATGGCAGCTCGCGAGAGCTGAGGTTGGTTTCAGTGTCGCCGAGGCGAGACTGAACGCCGAAGTCTTGGTTACATCGGGTTTTATAGACGTTTCTCCCGTTTTTTCGTATGTACATAACTTTCAACCTTATGCCAATACTTCTTTATCCCAGTCTCATTCTGCACAATTCTCCATTAGGGTAAATTTCACACATTCATAGTTCCGGGACATCCTCTGATTGGAAGAAGCAAGATCACGCCACTTTCTCATTTGACTGAATATCGCCCTTATGACTAAAGACATACAGCCTATTTCTTTGTTTGATTTGAGGAATTTTATTCCGAGGGTAGTCCGTATAACCGTCCGTTTCGTAAGCGGTGATCCCAATTATTGAAACATAAATTCCCGAATGTTTCCCATTTATGCTAAAATACTGTTGTCCTAACGTATAATAACACATAAATAAATTATCCTTTTAATGTCCTTTTCTAATTACTAGAAAGCTTAATTATAGTCTACCTATTTTATTATCTAATCATACAATTATTCTCCAATCCAATTTGCTCCTCCAGTAATTGGCAACATTTTTCGATAATCCAACAGTCCAAGAACACTGCACACATATGCATATCATTGGGACGCTTTGTGATTGGTCCATAAAAAGGCGCCAATATTTTACGGTTTTCCCAAAATCAACCTTATGTCTAAGAGCAAAAGGTCTATTCCTTAGGAATCTTATCTGCGGGTACTTTCGATTATTTATCTTTGCCATAGACAATCAGTTCTGTATTAACTAAGTTTTCCCATTCGAACCCGCAAATCTATATTAATAATTTAGCCGGGCCCTACGGTAGACCTGAACGAAAAGCATCTCAAAAATTAAAGCGTAAAAAAATAACACTTTCGAATCGACAACTTATATCCGCAAAATTCGTATAACGGAGAAATAAGCGTATAAAGATGTAAAATAATACGAATAACGCCAAAAACAGTCGGCCATGTTTCTTTGCTGCGTTCGGAAACTGATATTATAGTTTAAGGAAGCGCGCGTAACGTGTGACTTTGACCGCGACGTAAGTTTACGGTGTTTTTTAATTAGAAAAATCTTGCGATATCCTTACGAATATTATTTCAAAGAAAACGATCTGTTAACAGGAAAATATTATGCATCTTGCTTTATTTTTTAAAACGTACCTAATAAATTACTGACATAAGTGAAAATTGCTCAATATTATTGTCTCATTGCTCAATGAAAACGAACCAACGTCAGGCGAAAATGACAGTTAAAATTCTAAGCTTAAAAAACAAGGAATAGGCAGTTTTGATGCACTTTTGTATTTAATCCTTCTGAAGTGGTGACTTGAGCGAAACTCGGTATTGTAGCTTTTTAAGTTTAATTTTTTAACTTTTATCTCACCTGTTGGTAAGACATGGACTATGATGTTATAGTACGTTTTTTGATTTTTTTAATCTTTGATGGTATCTTGGTTATTTTTATACTTATTCGAAAAATACTTTTTGCCTCCTGTTTCTTATATGAAAGAGCTTTCGTTAAAGTAAACAAGAAATATTATGCATATTCCCTAATGTTTTTTTATTTTGTCTTGGAGGTGGGAATGTTCAAATATATACTAATTCTTTCGAAAATTCCTTTTCTATTGAGGGCAAAATAGTGGATGGAAGTTAATTTTACCCCCATAATATAGAGGATAGAGGTAAGGATAACTATCTTATACGGGGAATCAGTTAAGTATGTAGGTAACATGTTTTTTTATTAAATTAACAATTTTCACTAATGAATTAACAAAAGTCAAATAATTTTTGGCGCTTTGCTGCAACATTTACCCACCTGTGATAGTAGCGCCATCTTAATTTTTACCTCTCGCGGGCACTTCTACATACACAGGAACCGTTCCATAAAATAAACTAAACATAAACTCCATAAGATGATTCTATACTTTTTGAAGAAGGTCTAAATTGAAAGAGGAGTGACACGAACTGACCGGGTCTGGAACACCACACTGCGCATACAAAACCGCGTTGCTGATGCAGGGTCCAAACCCGCCAGGTTGAAGATGGACTGTGCCCGGGCTAGCCACATCTGCCACACACATAGGTTGACTAAACTGACGCTAAGTGGCTGCCACAAATTGGATGACGAGGATGGGGCCGGCCGCGGCGAAGATAGTGGGATGATTTAGATGTATTTCTTCCGCCGGGTCCCGGCCCGAGTTTGCCCGGGACCGGGACAGTGGCGCAGCAAGACCTAAATTTGCTGTGGACAAAAGATATTTCGCGAGGCCCTTTGCTGTTCCATGAAGACGGTTAATGGTATTATTAACTGGTGACGAAGCTCTTTTTGCTGTGCTGACGTCGAGGCGCGAGGGCCCTTGGACCGCGTGGCGTTGGCGGTGGCCCACGTCGCCTACGTCTAACGCCGCCTCTGCACCGGGGTGATTCTAATTTAAAGGGGAGAGCTGTGCTCACTAACGGGAAATATAGTGTAACAACAATAATTTAATTTGGATAATTTAAACCAAAAACGACTTCAACATTATTTTAATGTTTGGAACTCAGCCATCAGTTCAACATCCTCCTTTTTGTAATGTCTGTTAAAAATAAGAAAATATTTCTAAGGAAGTAAAACGGGGGTTTGTGATTTTTTACATTTTTCCCGGGCGAAGCCGGGTTCACAGCTAGTAATATTATTAATTTAGCTATCACAAATCACTTTCATAAACTCACCAATAATTTTCTCTTAATTTTCTAATCTATATAATATAATTAAACTAAATTAACACATTATCTTAATTCCGATAACTTTCCCTTAACCATAACTTACGCGATCGTATTTCGTTACATCACTTTGAATTCATTCGGTCAGTTTCGATATCATTCCTTGTTTACGTTCACGTGGCGAAGAAAATTAATTAAGTATTGGAATAATCTGCATCTGTCCTATGTTATGTTTATAAGTGCCATGGTTGTAAATATACCCTACCTTGAGTGCTTTCGTCACCAACGTCCATGGATAATTATACTAGGTAAGATTGCAAATCACTCATATCTTTTCCTAATATAATGTTTTTTCCAAACGCCTAACGTAATTGTTTGAGCAATGTTCGAATCTATCCATCGCTCTGTAAAAATCTCCTAGGAAATAAAGCTTACAATTTTTCCAGCTCTGAAACCCGTAACTGAAGATTGCAACTGAAGTTTCAAATTCTGAATGAACTGTAAATTATTTTTTAATATGTTGACGAGGCTACGTTCCGTCACACAAAGAACGATAAGAACGGAAAGAATACCGGTATTTTTGTATGGAGCAAATACCGGTTTCCGAGCCCTGATTACGTCAACTGAAGCTATTCAATAAGTAATGAAAAATACCCAAATCACCATACGTGTGCCTATAATATTTGAAGAGTTCCCCCGATGTCTCCAAGATTCCATCATCAGATCCTGATTTGGTTGCAAAAGGACTACCTCGAAGGTATACCCTTTTAAATAAAAAAATAATTTCCCAAATCGGTCTAGCTGTTATAGAAGATATACTTAGGTATGCAATGTCATGTAAATACTCTTTATTTGTAATAAAAATAAGTAAAATGTGTCCGTAATATCTATATCTGTTTTTTTAATTAGCATGGAACTTTGTTATAGAAGATATACTTAGGTATGCAATGCCATGTAAATACTCTTTATTTGTAATAAAAATAAGTAAAATGTGTCCGGTATTTAATTGTTCGGCTAGATAAATAAACACTAATAGTGAGATTTTTTACAAGCTTTTATACGTGGACGTCAAATTATTTCTAAACAAATTGCAACTTTGAATTATAAATTTGCAGTTCGGATAGTATGGGAATGGCCCTCGTGACCCGTCCATCCACTAGGTCAACCCACCAGTGGGTGCACGGGGAATTCCTATTTACCCTTGCACCCACTGCAATTTTGCTGGAATCAATTTAAGAAACACTGCATCGATAGTTACATGCTTTTTAGGGTTCCGTACCTCAAAAGGAAAAAAGGGAACCCTTCTAGGATCACTCGTGTGTCTGTCTGTCTGTCACAGCCAATTTGCTCCGAAAGTACTGGTCCGATGGAATTGAGTTGTGGTACATATATTAAGGTAAATGACCCAAACATGGACATATCAGGAAAATATATGAATTTTAATCATGGGGGCACTTTTGGGAGGTCAACTAGAAAATTTAAAAAAAGTTAGCGAACTATATCGTGTGACATATTAAATGAAAGGGTTCACTGTGAGAATATCAAATATATTTTTATATTAATAGTTTTCAAGTTATTTAAGAAAATAGGCTAAAATTGACCATTCCCCCATTCTCTACCAGTCAACCATCAGAATAGCTAAGTCATAAAATGACTACGTCGCGTCGTCAAAAGTCAGGACAGTTGACGTATTAAAAGCAATATTAAATATGTTGGATAATTAAATATCAGGGGTTTCACACAAGTTGACGTATTCACAAAAGAAGTTGTATAGATTTGTATATTAGTAGTCCTAGACAGCGGTACATTTACGTGAATAAGTAGTGCCTAGGCAAACCGAGTTTTATTTCAGTATTTTTTTTTCAAAGATGACACCTATTTAACTAGGAAAGTAAAATATTATCTAAGTACAAAGTTTTATCCTAATCGTTAAAACCGTTTCCGAGAAACCGATGAAACAAATACAAAAATAGCTAAAATAACAAATGTAGGTATTGTATACTGCTGTCTAGGACTACTAATACTAATATACAAATCTATACAAATTATTTTGTGAATACGTCAATTTGTGTGAAACCCCTGATGTTTAATTACCTATATCCAACATATTTAATATTGTTTTTTATACGTAACAGTCTCGAATTTCGACAACTTAGTCATTTTACGACTTAGCTATTCTGATATTTTACACCTTTTGAGATGTTGTCCTGGGGCCATGTGGTCATTTTACAACTTGGACATTGAGATACGGACTAGACGAGATGCAGGCAATTTACGATTCTGACATTTTGACATGTTGACTAGGAGCGATGTGGTAATTTTGTGACTCGGACATTATGAGATGTGGACTAAGAGCGATGTGGTCATTTTGCGACCTCATCACTCTACTAGTGAACCGTTATATCGAGTGGGGTATCAAATGAAAGGACTTGATTTTTAGATTAAAACACCGTTTTTGTTTTTTTTTTAATTTGTAGTTTTTGATTAATGGCGTAAACGTAACAAAAAAATACCATTCCCCCTATTATCTTCGAAGTTACTGAACAGAAAATTCTGTAACAATTACCAATTATTAATGTCGTCCTAAATATTACAGGAAAAATATGACGGTTTTCCTAACTTTCACCGTTTTTGAGAGCAAAAATCTTAACACATAGTTATTTGCACCTACTAAACTAATCGCCATACAGTTTTTCTTGAACTATTCATGTAATACTTATGAGTTTGTACGGAACCCTCGGTGCGCGAGTCCAGCTCGCACTTGACCGGTTTTTTCTGATGTTGCGACAACCCTGACATGACAGCGCAGATCCTGTCACAGGACGTGGCTGTGCCTGTCAAATGTATGAGCGTTAGACAACTGTCAATCGCGGGCGCCGTGCCGTGGACATGGGTCCGCGCCCTTAGTCCTGAAACTGTGGAGCTGTTATGTGCGTTAGGTACTGTGCGCAATAACCGGCTAGGCTATTATAGGAATTCAACATAGTGGGAATTCAACATAATGAGAATTCAACCTAATGGGATTTCAACATAATGGGATTTCAACATAATGGGAATTCAACATAACGGGAGTCAACGTAACAGGATTCAACGTAATGGGAATCCAACTTTCGGGGAATTCAACTTAATGGGAATTCAACTTGATGGTCCGGAAGGAAAAGTTATTTGCTAGGAATAAAGTCAGAGATGGGCAGAATTTATTCGAATGACGAATAACGAATAAGAAAGAATAACCAAATTATTCGCGGATGACGAATAAAATTGGCGGATGATTATTCTTATTTTCGCGAATAAATTGCCACGAATAATTATTTATTGGAACACCTTATTAAATTTCTCGAAAAATAATAACTAAACAAAACTGCAAGAGTGTTGTTTGTATAACGGAACAGACTAAGATTTTTGCTTTATATAAAACAAAGGTAGGTACTTAATTTTTTTTACTTGTTTGACTAAGACAAATGTTTAATGTTAAACTGCAAATCTTAGCGGTTTGGATAAAAGTTTGTATTCCAAGAGACTCGAGTCTAGGTGGTGATGGTGATGATGATGATCATGTTGCTGTTATGACGGATCGACTGGGCCCCCCCAGTTAATTTAACAATAATTTATTTAATTTCATATATTCGAATGTCTTAGTTATTATCAGGGACCGCAACTTTGGTGCCGATGACTGACGTATGACGTTTAGTCCGATATAGGATGTTCTTTTAATAACATTGCAATACCTCAATTCTTTATAATGAAATATTAAGAATTATTTGCATAAAAAATAATGTTCACATTAAAAAACGATGCAAGTATTATTTTTATTCGTTTTTTTACAGTAATGTAATTGTAACAAAAAATATTATTCTTCGTGTAAATAAAACAACATATTAACGGAAGGATTTTTTTTTATACATTTCACACGTACATTCAGGGCAAAATAGTTCTTGAACCTCTCGCCAATTACCAAAATTAGCGTCGCACTGGTCATAATTCCTATAACCGCACCTGGAGCAAATGTTGTTGACGATCAACCATTCTTCATCTAAATTAATTTCTTTTGATGGAAATGACGCCAATGACTTTAAAAATAGCTCTTTCCGCAAAACTTCTGGCAATCCAAGATTCCGAACCCAACCTCGAAAATTTAACATCTAAAACAATAAGTGTTAAGAAATAAAATTAACAATATCGGTATAATAAGTATTATAATATGGGGCCCGTGCTTTTCATTCTGATGACACCAATTTGACATCACGCTGCAACTATATCATCTCAAATTTGGTAACAAATGATAGGCGGTGAAAAACTTACTTTATCATCAAAATCGTATTCATTATTTTCATCTAAGTAAGAATTAAGATTTCTACTTAATATTCTAGCAATGCACTCCATTGTAAGTTCTCGTAATGACTTGGGAATCGAATTACTTCCACCCATATTTTACGTCCTTAACGACAATATCTACCAAAACTTCAGAAAAGTGACAATTAATATGGTATGTATTTTTTTTGTATAGATTAAAGATTGTTCTCTTAACTGCCAGTTAGGAGAAAAATCACCATAATATAGTCCACATATAACCCTAATACCACAGCGTAGCGGGAAGCTTCATACAAAATACGCGACCAACCCGGTAGGGTCAGGGTTGTCAAAAAAAATATCGTCCGTGGTAAACAAGTACACGCCCAGTCTGATGATAAATGGTCACCGTAGCCTATGGACGCTTGCACATACAGCGTTTATATGAGTTTAATAAGCACAACGTACCAGTCTGATATCCTTTAGTTATTATACTTCGATTCAAAATTTATAATCAAAATCTGTTCCAAACTACTAGGAGTCATGTTACATCGCGTGCTAGTAAAAATCCACTTCAATATTGAGAAAGATCTTTCTACCTCTACGGACGTAATAGGAGCATATTTGAATAAACGCCACAAGTTAATTTTTTCTGAGGGTTCATAGAGACTAATTTCCCTGTGGTTGTTCAGATCAGCCATATTTTCCATAATCTGTAATCCACTATTTTTTTTTAATAGTGTTCTATGTTTTCTGTATATGTTTTTTCCCTTTTCATGTAGCATAATCTTAGATAATTTTGCGGTAACAGTTTTAACCACACGCAACGACTCGCTCAATGCCAAAGATGAATTTTGTATATGTCTAGTAGAATCAACCAAGATGCTGCAATGTTCTGTTATGAAAAATATGTTCTCTTTTACGTTAGGTTTACGAATTGCTAACTTTGCTCTTCTCACTTGGGCTGCATTTTGTTCATTTAAAGCATTAATAACATTAGTGATTTCATCAAAATACTTCCTGTAGTACATGCACGCCTCAATCCACGTATTCCAGCGTGTTATAACGGGCCGTGGTGGCTGAGGTATGTCAGGGTAAAGTTGTCTCAATACTGACATTCTTGAGGGCGATTTTAAAAATGCTAATTTTACACTTGCTATTAATTCATTAACATCATCGTATAATTCTCTAATTTTCTCTGCAACACGGTTTAGCCCGTGGGCTACACATGTTACGTGTGTTTAATTTGGGAAAATGTCGTTTAGTGAGCGGCCTGCTTTTAACATATACGGAGCTCCATCAGTGAGAAACAATGCCACTCTTTCATGATAAGTATCACTTTCAAACAGTTTGTTTAACGAGTTAATCACTAATTCTTTAATAGTAACATTATTGGTTTTGGCCAGAACTTGACAAGCGATAAGGTGTGGTTTGCTCGCGTTGGTTTCCTTAAGAGCTCCGACAATCACATTTGCAATTTTTTGCTGAAGTCTGTCTTGTGTCTCATCCACACTTACGTAAATATATGAATTACCTATATCTTGCCGTATAGAAGCGTAAGTCTTTTGAAATGTTTTTGGTAAAAAATTACACCTTAAGTTCGATTCTGACGGTATAGGGGAGACCGGGTATGGTTGTCTCGCGGGTTGGTTGTCACAGCGGCCATAAAATAATACTAAACGAAACATTAAGTACATCAATCGGTGCTAAAAGATCGCAAGAGCTGTACATCTTTCCGTACTTCACCAATAGATGCACTTATTCCTTCGTTTAGTATTATTTTATGGCCGCTGTGACAACCAACCCGCGAGACAACCATACCCGGTCTCCCCTACTCACATTATTTGCATATTTTCCGCTAATGCATTTTTCAATAAAATTGGAAAAGTTCTTATTTTTTAATTGATTCCAGGGTATATTCGAAGCTATCATAAATTTTGTTAAATCCATATTGAAATCATGCTGTGTCATTTTTCCTCCTTCTCGTTCTATATGCTTTTTTGTTTTCAAATGTTTCTCTATTTTACTTGCTTTTCCTGTTAAATATTGGTCACAGCAGGAGCAGTACATTTTTTCATTTTGTAAAATAAGAAAAGGAAATTTCTGCAAATACGATTCCATAGCGAAGCAATAATATTTCGGTTATATTTTACCAATGAAAAATAATTAAACAGAAATTGGTTGTCATTTCCCACAATCTTGGTTTTAACATGACAAAGACAATTATGTTTTTATACGTGGCCAGTACGTGGAAAACTCTTAACTCAAGTTTTAATATCAGTAAACTAAAGAGGCTAATAAGTTGTTATTTGATTAAGTGTATATAATCTAGATAACAACACTCTGTATTTAGCTTGACGTCGTACGTCTGTCATCGGCACCAAAGTTGCGGTCCCTGGTTATTATTTATTAATTATATTATTAATAAAATTATATTATTCTTGTTATTTCTTATTATTAAAAGTATATCTTCTTACTCTAAATTGTGGAAGTCGCTTCCCTAGCGTAGGCCTCCCCCAGCTTCCTCCAGGTGTTTTCTATCTCTAGATTATATTATATGCATACCAAATTTCATGAACAATATTCGATAATCACAATCGGTCCATAACCAAACGGCTACAAAAGGTAGCATTCACGAAAGGCTTTTAGCTTTTTTAAGGATCGAGCCTTATTGAAATTACTAGCTCTACTAAGCCTTTTCTATCAGTCTAGCTCTAAAAAAGGGCTCCGGAGCTAAAAATTTCGGGCTAAAAGGCTCGAGCCTTTAGGAACACATGTGCTAGAACCAATATACAGGGTGTCCCTAAAACCAACTTTGATACGAAAAGGGCTGATAGACCAGCTCATCAGACACCAGATTAAGTAAATTTGACAACAGTAAAAATTTCTTAGTTTTCGAGATATTGACGTTTTTGCAAATCTCGTGCTAAGTGATACCCTGACTCGGTTATTTGAGTGTCATGACTAAAATATCAAGTATTTTTCAAATCTGGTTTTTGATATGGGTAGCCAGATAACTATGCTATTGAACGTAATTCCTATTTCTGTTAATTTCTTCATGGTGTGGCCACAGTAGAATATTTTTTACGTCATGTACCTGTGTTACCTCCCTCCCAAAACCGGCCTATTCTCACGCACAGAATCATCAATGAAATAATTTATCCATTTACGAACGTAAATGTCACAGAGGAACTTGGAAAACGTCGGGGGGCTAGGGGAGACCGGGTATGGTTGTCTCGCGGGTTGGTTGTCACAGCGGCCATAAAATAATACTAAACGAAGGAATAAGTGCATCTATTGGTGAAGTACGGAAAGATGTACAGCTCTTGCGATCTTTTAGCACCGATTGATGTACTTAATGTTTCGTTTAGTATTATTTTATGGCCGCTGTGACAACCAACCCGCGAGACAACCATACCCGGTCTCCCCTACACGCATCGCCTGGAGCGAGTTAAATAAATAACGTAAGGTAACTTGCGTTCATTCACGAAACGAGCCTGTACGAACAATTGCTACTTTTCGGGCTAGGCGTTATATAACTATTTTAAAGGTCGTGGATAGCGTGGCGGCGTGGGCTGATTTCAAAAATTACTTTAAGTTTGATATTATTCCAAATGAACCTTGGAGCGACGTTTGTACAGAATATCTAGTGACCTTTGAGTTTTGTGGGCTCGCCTACGCAAAAATCAAGGCTTGGATAGTAGTGGATCGAATTCTGCCGAGCAAAACCTAAAGGGTTTCATTTAAAAATAAACGCTATAAGCTGGGGATAATACAAATATACCTGGGTACAGATGTAGTGCAAAGTGATTTTCCATCGTACTTTATCGGAAAAGTTCGTATTTATCGTGCTCTCTCAATCAGCTTCAGTACCCATCTTACAGCCGCCCTTTTTCACTTTGACATTTGACACTAAACAATAAAGTTCCATATTAATGGATATAAAAACGTCACTCATTTAATACAATCATTGATTGACACAGTTCGGGTGCCATCGTAATGCAATTGAGATCCGAGTTTTCCCGATGGAAAATCATTTTGCACTACATCTGTACCCGGGTTTTGGGTACCCGGGTAGTTACCTACAATTAACGTGCCAGCATTGCCGGCCATATTAAGTAAGATAAGCAAGCAATTGGTGTTTATTCACGCTTGATTTAAGGCAGCCAACGTTAGATTTTATTTATTGTTCTTGATACTGAAATAAAACTACACATACATATTTTTTATTAATTAATAGCTTTTTGTTAATAGGTTCTAAGTCAAAATACCCCGGTTTCACCAGACTCTAAATCAAGTCGGTTACCCGGATACCCGGGTAGCTTTCCCTATTTCAGATTCACGAAATACATGGCACAGCACAGTGATTCGAGTCGGTCACTTTTTTATACAAACATAAGGAGAATCATTGTTTACTTACTAGGGATGTAACGAATATCGGTTTTTGAACGAACGAACGGCGAATACGAATATTGGTTATAAAATTTTATAATACTAGAAATAAACAAAATTAATAACTATGAAAATTCAATAGTTCGTTTTCAATTACGATTAAATTAAATTTAATCCATTTTTGCAATAAAAAAGTAATTGAAGTTTAAGTTGGAATAATTCGTCAGCTAAAGATAATGATTATGCATGTGGTAGAAAAATTGGAACCGGTGGAATTTAAAAATATCTTATTTTCATTTTATTTCGGTACTTATTTAACAGAGTCTTTAATTACTCATTGATAGTTTCGAAATCTGACTCGGACTTGGCCGTATTTTTTTCTTTTCCATGAATTTTAGGATCTAAAATGCACCAAAAATATTCGCAATATATTCGCATCGATTTTTGCGAATACAAATGCGAATGCGAATATTGAAAATCTTGCGAATATTCGCGAATACGAATGCGCATACGAATATTCGTTACATCACTATTACTTACTGTCTTCAGCGTCATCCATGATATTTGAAATGTGTTTTATTTTACACCTTGTTACATTTTATTTGCGCTAAATGACATGAGAAGTCTCCAAAACCAGAATTAATGTGCAATCGGGCCCTTAAGATCAGCCTCATCTATTATTAGCATCATTTGAAACTAAAGGTTTTTTGCTAAAATTATATATATTTTTACCAGCTTGAGAATTCTCATATGTTTTATACAATAAAAACCAATCCAAAAAATATAATCTAAAAGTTATTAACGCCCTACGCGTCCAATACAACAACGCTTTCAGGATGCTATTGAGGTTGCCAAGGCAATGTAGTGCGTCGGGAATGTTCGCCGAGGCGCGCACGGATGGCTTCCATGCGATAATGCGGAAACGTGTCACGTTTCGGCAGTAGCTCCAATGGCCTCCTGGAAACCGTGGCGGGACGGGAAGATGGCCGCTTCCGATATCATTGTAATAAAGTGATTTGTGCGTAGATAATTAATTAAGTATTGTAGTACTAACCTGGTGATAAGTCTTAATGTAACTAACCAACTATGAATTAATTCCGAAATAAACGTATTGAATTGGATTGAATTTCAAACGTACCAAATTGATGCCGTAGAAGCAGGGGATAATCCTATCCTATATTGAATCACCTTAATGTTACCTTAAAATTAGATACTAGCTTTAACACATTGAACGTGACTGGCATAAGCTGGCCGCGACTTACTCGCCCGTTAGGCAGGACGTTCCGTACCATTGTCATGTAAGGAACGGCTCCTTACAATTGTCGAGTAAAGGTGGTTTTCCACCGGCAGGGCGAGACGAGACGCGACGCGGATTGAATTGAAATTTGTATGAAATTTTCAATCCAATCCAATCCAATCGCTAGGAGAGGATTGAAAATTTCATTCAAATTTCAATTCAATCCGCGTCGCGTCTCGTCTCGCCCTGCCGGTGGAAAACCACCTTAAGAAACGCCCTAAAAATACGTTTTTTGTATGGTTTTTAAAATTTATAGCGAGAGAGAAGGAAATAGTTCGTCGATTTGTATGGGAAACAAGCGTGTAACGTTTTTCCTTTGAAAAGTGTAATTTAGTGATGAAAAACATAAATTTTCCATTTCATTTGGTGGTATTTGAACAATCAATACCATTATTATCAAATTTTCAAATCTGATAACCTCTCAACAACTCTCTTTATAAAACTGAGATGTTTGCTCATCCGGTCCTCTAGTGACCATAGGGCTGGCTCGTTTCTCGCTTAGCGGATAGGCATTGCCATCCAGCGAGGCAATGCTACCTGTCTTATGAGCACTGTGCCCGCAGGAGGCGACATAGAGGGAACAACTGCAAATATAATTTATGCCACACTTGGCCATAAAGTGCCTTTTTCCGCACGCTACGCGTACGGAAAAAGCCGCTTTCTGGCCAAATGTAGACATAAAATGCTGTACACAACACGGGAGGTAATAAAGAAAGCCCTCGATCGCATATTTACGTCGCTCGCCTGCGGCTCGGGCCGCAAACATCTGCGATCTCGGCCTTTCTTTGTACTAGCATTTTCCCGCGGCTTCGCCCGCGTTGTTCCCGTTATTGTCCCAAAGGAACTCTTTACCGGGATATAAAGTATCCTATGTTTCAATCCAGGACTTGGTCTACTTGCATACCAAAGTTCAGCTTGATCCATCTAGTTGTTACCCCGTTATGAGGTAACAAACATCCAAACATCCAAACCTCTTCACAAACTTTCGCATTTATAATATTAGTGGGATAACCACTCTAGTTGTGTAATATACTATTGAAGTCAATTTAGTGGTTCAGAAAATCAGAATATTGATCATTTAAATTACAGGTTGGGTACAATATTTTTGGCGACTGGATAGCGGACAGTACGTTGTATGACGTTACTTTAGTATATAATATGAATTGTGACGGTTTTTGGGAAAACGTCCCACTTCGTCGATATGGAGTTAAGAGTAGTTCCTAATACTACAGATCATACGCTATCTTTTGGTGAAAGATTCATGTCTCTAGGTGCTATAGTTATTTTTTAAAAATTCTGCAAAGTTGCAGAAGTGAAAAAGCGACAATTGAGAAAACGTTGGTTAAAGTTTGGGATGGCAGAAAACACACTTCTACTTTGAAGTTATGGAGTGGTTGGTATTAAATAAATGGGCATACTTTAGGAATTTTAAATTAGTTAAAATCATGTATGTAACCTTAGTATTTTGAATGTTATGGAGGCTTGAACATAAAAACAGGACGAAAATATGTAAATCCTGAATATGGGTTTATTTCTATATTCTATTATACGGCACGCAGATTTATCATTAAAGTTGTATTTATGAATGGTTTCCCATGCTAAAAAAGACAGAAATAATTCTGTGGATCCTTTTATTTAGTTATTATGTCAAAAAGTTAATAACAAATGAATTGAAGAGTGCCATGCATAAAAATTAAAATACATGTGTCTCTTAATATATAACATGAGATTACTTAAAAATCATACTTATCAAGCATAGAAAGTATGTAAAATATCAAATTATAAGTACTTTTTCTGTGTATAAAGTTTAGTGATTTTATATAGGGAGCGTCCCACTTGGTCGGTTTACTAAACTTTAGTGCTTCTTCATTGAAAGTGTTTGTGTTTGGTATATTTTTCAGTTTTATGTATGAGATAATGGTTTGTTATTGTTAATCTAAGAGTCTTTGATACTAACGTCGTTTGTTTAAACTTTTTTAACGTAATTGAACGAAATTTCTTTTCGACTCAAGTTTAGTGACCCACTTTGACGGTTTGGTGGATCATACGCTAAAAAATTACTACAAGTATAAAATCATACTTTGTATGAGCACGAGTTCCTAAAGGAATATTGTTTGTGATAAAAATACTTGGATATGTCGTTTTAAATATTAGGTACTGTTTTATTTATCAAGCGGAATCATCTATTTGTTACAAAGATTTTCAAAGCTTTCACGTCAAAATGAACTTTATTTGGCAGATAATTATTAAGGTTGTTTTAGCCTTATGTTGCCTTAATTAACAATAAAATTGCAATTTTGCTGGGTTCCAAGCTAAACATCTTAGTAAGAAAAAAGGAAACTTAAAATGTTGACGTTTTAGTGACTTAACTTTTATATAAACTGTTTTAAAAATGCTCTTATAACTTTCTTTCACATTTAAATGACAACGAAAATCATAGAAATCATTGAGCGAAAATTTTCTCGTGTTTAATTCATGCTGACGTGACAAAGCCAATTTTCAATTTTAAAAATATACTCAGTTATAATGGGAGAGTTATATTTGCAAAATTGAACTTACTTTTTTATTAAATCATTTACAAATGGCCAGTTCTAAAAACTTTCAGTGCCACCCTCGTATGGCAAATAATTTTATACCAACCCCTCCATAACTGCAAACAACAAAATGTGTTTTTTGCGGCCCCAAATTGTAATCAACGTCTTCTCAATTGTCGCTTTTCACTATTGCAAGTTTAAAGAATTTTCAATAAATAACTATAGCTCTAAGAGACTGTGTTATATGTGGTAATCCAAAACGAAAGGAACCTTCTGCAGCTTCGGCAGGTGCTTACGAAGTTAATGCCTTATCTTTAATGCAGAAATTGAATGAAATTGCGTGTGTGTCCGCGGCCAGAAGGTCCCTTTCATTTTGGATGACCACATATTACAAATTACTCATAACACCATATCGGCAAAGTAGAAATTGTTCTCTAATAACAGGTACAAATATGATATCAACGATTTTTTCTGTATGCGACAAAGTGGGTCGCTGGGCACTAAACTTTGAGGCCCTAAAAAGGTGCTTAAAATGGAGATTTATGCGTCGTCATCAAAATCATAGGTTTATTACAGTATGTTCTATCAGTTTTCATCGAAAGTTGATTTTCGGTAAGTTTTGCCATATTTCACTAAACTGCCCGTAACTCCGTAACTAGAATCGACAAAGTGGGACGTTTTACTAAAAACCGTCACAATTAAATATCTTACATTATCACACTAATCACACTAAAACATCACACTAATATTATAAATGCGAAAGTGTTTGTAAAGATGTTTGGATGTTTAAAACTTTGAATATTTGTTACTAATTAACGGGGTAATAACTAGATGGATTGAGCTCAAGTTTAGGATGCAAGTAGCCCACGTCCTGAATTGAAACATAGGATACTTTATATCCCGGTAAAGAGTTCCTTTGGGACAACGCAGGCGAAGCCGCGGTGTAGTTGTAGATATGTCATGTCATGTTATATTCGCTGTCAATCTATAGAAATATCAAGAAATAACAATCCTTTGTCTCTCGACGAATTTGAAATAAAAGCACATGTTACTAAAGTAATAACATTTTTATGTTTTCTGTTCCAATATTTGTCCACGTATAAAACTGGAGAAAGTGCTTGCAGCTGTATTGTTTCTGTTTTAAATGAAATAATACGTCAATTTTATCAATATGGCGCATCCAACCATGCCAATATGAATTTAATGTAAATACCAAGGACCTTTAAATAATAGCCGGACGTAGCGTCGCTAACAGATAAGTGAAGCACGTATAGTAAGCCGGCGCTTTGTACTTACGAGCAGCACGCACACGTCCACCAGCAAAGCGGGCCGGTCGGCTGCCATAACGCGGCGCACTTCCCCGAATGCAGACGTTGACGTTTGAAATTTATATGATAAAAATATGCCTTCTTGCGTAGTAAAAGTCTGTCGAAACAACACTTGTAGCAGCAAAAAATATCAAGGAATCACTTTTCACACGTAACATAATCTTTAAAGCACAATTTTACATCGATTTACTATTTTAAATTATAACATCAAATTGATTGTCAAAAGTCAAAGCCAGAGCCAGTGTGACCAATTAATAAATGGGGCAATTACCTGAAATGTCGGGATTTTCTTGTAACAGAATATGATTTTTTATTAAAATAGTATCATTATTTAAGGTTACGGATGTACAATGAATCCTTATTCATAAAACATACATGATATAAAAACTAAAAAAAGAAGATATTTTTTTTTTATTTAAAGTTAATATACCATTTTTTTGAGCTCTGTGCTATTTGAAGTCAGTTAAATAAATTTTTCTGTACTTTTATTCATATTCATATTCATTTATTTATTGCAGTATGGGTCTTACAAGATGTTATATACATAAAAACACAGTTCCGGCATAACCCTGTTAGGGCACAGCAACATTGTATAGTATACTTATTCTAAGTTAATGCATGCAACACGCTCACATGTATTGGATACAAAATTAAAATTTAAATTACGATGAAAAATTAAGTTACAACAAACATATACACAAATCGTCGTTACATTTATATTATATAAAGGTGTCAATAGGGTAACATTATAAACTAGCATAACAATTTTTATTCAATTAGGTTTACTCAATTTTATATTAGGATGTCAGTAAGCTTTAAGGGTCTCATCTGTCATAAATTCATTCAAATGGTAATAGCATTTATTTATAAGCATTTTTTTCAATTTAGTGTAGAAAACATTAACTCTGTTTTCGCTTTTTATTGTTTCCGGTATTTTGTTATAGATTTTGATACACCTATAATATGGGCTTTTTCTGTATAGATCCATTTTTGGTGCCGGGAGGGTCAGTTGGTTTTTTCGCCGTGAGCTTTTGACAAAATCGAACAGTGTCATGTTTTTTTTGACGAATAGCGCTGCCTCCAAGATATACATTTATTTATTTTAGCTATAGCGACTTAATCGTTTACCAAGTTAAACTCACGACAAGTTTTACTTTTGAAATTAAAAGTATAGTTTAAACGTATACGCTTAAAATATTGTTTATTTTTACCTGCCTGAACCGAAACAAAAAAAAGCATTTAAAATATTCCTCCTCCGTGACAAACTTACAAGTGTACAAAATGTTAATAAAACATTCTGTGTTTTTATTTCCTGTCAAACACGTTTATTTCTAATGATGATGTGACATTGATATTTGATAGACATAAATAAATATATAACGAATATTTCTTACATTGGGGAAAATTTGATTTACATGGCAACACTCTATCAACGCAAACATGTTTACTCGGCGGCCATTGCTAAGCTTCACTTGCGTGTTAGACCGCGCGGTATCCTTCTTTTTTATACATCCATGGTGCTAACACTAATAATTGGACCCTAAGGTCCAATAATCATTCAAAGATCCAGTATCCGCACCAGTTTGAGTACTGGTGTATTGCTCTCCATGTCTTTCTCCACACGATCTAAATGTTGCGTTGATAATAAGCTAAAAGTTACAGTTACACGATAAATTCACAGAGAGCCGCGTAATTCCGTACATTTTCTAAAGATGACTGACAATTCATCCATCAACGTCATATTTCCTCCTTTTAATCTAAACTGCCTGTATTACTCAAAAAAGGATCTAATACTAGATGGTCAGTCATAACTAGCGCCCTTTCTGCGACTTTATCCAAGCCAATAATCAAATATTTTTGGCTACAGTAACGTTGTTATTTTATCACGATACGACAAATAAATATATTAAAAAATCGAAAAGTCTGAGGCGGAACGAAGTTTACCGGGACAACTAGTTTATCATAAAAGCGAGCAAATCAATCAAGTGTTAACAGAACTGTACAACAGAACTAATGGGAATAAAGGATTTTGACTCGGGTACAGTAAAATAGCCTTTTGCGTAGGTAGCTATTGCGCCATTCCGGGCATTATATAACCCAATGCCATTCCTGTTGATTGGTGAATATTTAAATTAATGAAAACAAATCGAGAATACATAGAATATGAAAATAAATATTGGAGCATTCCGTATAATGGAATATTATTAATTCAGCTGGAAATAAACGTAATTTCCCGCGAAACTAATAACTGGGCGCAGACCGCAGGAATTATTCGAGACCGCAAATTGTATGGACGTCATTAATATATACAGGGTGTAATCGTTAAGTGTAGGTGTAGCCAGGCGATTATTCTGTAAATATAACAGATATTGGAAAACTCATGTACCTTTTCTCAATGTGGATAATTATGGATATGGATAATATAAAATAATTAATGAATCATTTTATAATGGTGAAATTACTAGGCCTTATAAACTAATATTTTAACGAACGTCATACTAAATGTATGGGCGCGTTTAAACTTAATATTTTTAAAATTACTACTTTTATTTAAAAAATGTTATTGATTTGATTTTGCGCATTGGGTAACGTACTTTTGATATCAGTTTAAAGATTTCCAATATCTGTTATAAATAAAATAAAAATAATAAAATAAAATAAAAATAAAAAAAATAAAAAAGCCTTTTATTTCTTGCTACATAAAATAGACACAAATTTAAATATGTAAAAAAAAATAGTATTAGTCTGCAAGAACCCCTCCGCAGGTGAAGGCCTCCTCCAAAGAAGCCCATTTGTCTCTGTCCTGGGCTGTTTGCATCCAGCTTGCACCAGCTGTTTTAATGATGTCGTCTGACCATCTAGTAAGCGGTCTTCCTCTGTAGCGTTTCCCACTGGGGCCTTTCCACAAGGTCACACGTTTGGCCCAACGTTCGTCGCTCAGTCGCGCTACGTGCCCTGCCCATTTCCATTTGAGCTTTTGGGCATAGTTTAGAGCATCGGTAGCTTTAGATATGCTTCTTATTTGTGTATGCCGTATCTTTTGAATTTTCTTTATTTTAAGCATACTTCGTTCGAGCCCCCGTTGACATGTGGTAATCTTATTCTTTATTTTTGCTGTGTATTTCCAGATTTGACAAGCATATGTTAGACACGGTAAGAGGCAGCTCGACATAGCTCTACTTTTAATGTTGACTGGCAGATTGCTTTTAAAAATTTCCTTAAGGCTCCAGTATTTGTTCCAAGTATTTTGAATACGTCTCTCTATTTCTGCGTAGTTACTTTCCTTGTTGAAGCTGATTTGTTTACCCAAGTATATATATTTGTTGGTAAAGCTCAGTACGTTGTCGTCGACTGTTATTGTACATTCAGTGCTGTTTGTCATCAACATTGTTTTAGTGAGGTTCATTTCCAAGCCAACCTGCTTGCTAACTGTATTTAGTGATTGAATCATAGATTGTAATTGCGAACTCGATTCCGATAAAAGCACCAAATCGTCAGCGAATCTGAGGTGACTCAGGTATTTTCCATCTATGTTTAGGCCGCAGGTTTTCCAGTCCAGTTTTCTTATTATCGACTCTAGGATAGCAATGAACAGTCTCGGGGAGGTCGGGTCCCCCTGTCTCACTCCTCTTTCTATAGGAAAACATGGGCCGACTCTTTCCAGTTTAACTCTACCGGTATTGTTATTATAGATACTTTTAATTATCTCTATATAATCGTTTTCCACCCCTTGTTCTTTTAGCGCGTTCCAGATACTTAAATGTGATACAGTATCGAAGGCTTTTTTGTAATCTATATAGGCGACATATAGAGCTCTCTGTCTTTCTTGGTAATTTTGAATTAAAAGTTAAAGGGTGTGTATGTGGTCTACAGTCGAGAAACTCTTCCTAAATCCGGCTTGTTCCATGGGTTGTTCAGCTTCTAAAGTGCGGCTTATTCTTTGGTTTATGAGGGAAGAGAATAATTTATACATACATGGAAGTAAGCTTATTGGTCTATAATTTGCGACATCACACGGGTCTCCTTTCTTATATATTAGTATTATATCTGACTCTGACCATTGTTTCGGTGTTTTAAGCGTTTCTAGTATGCGGTTGAAAAGTTGAGTTAATGGTAGAGCTAGTAATACATGGGCCGATTTTATAGCTTCATTGGTGATGTTGTCTGAACCAGGGCTTTTGTTTGTCTTTAATTTGTTTATTGCATCAATGACCTCTGTTTCTACGAATGGTGTACATCTCGATCTATTTACGTCCACTGGGTGCGAGCTGTCATGGTCGATATTTTCATACTCCTGGGGGCTATAAAGCGTTTTATAGAATTCTGTTGCTATTCCTAAGATTTTCTTACGATTATTTAGTTTTAATATCTGTTATATTTACAGAATAATCGCCTGGCTACACTTAACGATTACACCCTGTATGTTACCTTAAATATGTTACATGCCATAAAGCAAATCGACGACAACAACGTACAAGGTGCAAAGTGCTAAAAGGTTCGAACTACGTACGCTGCAGCATAATGATCTACACGTCGAAACCTATCACGTAGTATAAAAATTTTCTTAAAATTTCACTTAGTATAGATTTTAAAATGACGCATACAGTGCGATCTGAGTCAACAATCTGTAAACTAACACGAACACCATTCTAAGTGCCACATTGAACTGTACGCGATGTTTGCCATCTCACTCACTTGCGCGCACAAAGCGCAATGTGCCACATCGAACTCAGTTCGCCGTTGATCGGCCTAGAGTAGAACTACGTACACAGGACTATCTACCACTTAGAACTGTATACGCGTGAACTGTTTTTTAAAAGAACTGTGTACACAGGACTATCTACCGCTTAGAACTATATACGTTACTATAATAGCTGTAGTTAACAAAGTACGTAAAATCTATGTGCCACTTAGAATTGTTTACATCATTTATTCAGTCACTTAGAACTACCTATTTACCTTTTTGAATCGTTTAGTTCGATACACACGTTCACATAAGGACAGGTTGATCCGCTTCATCCTTCCCGCTAGTCCGCTGCTCACTCTGAGCAATCAGCGAAAAGTCAAGGTGGCCCTGGCCAACGACCTGGTTCGACCCCAGGCGTTCAGGCCCCCACCTAGCCCGATACTATCAAGGTGGGCCGGGACAAGTGACCTGGCACCCCCGGCACCCACCTAGTCCGACCAAACTCAGGGTGGTCTGGCTAGCGGCCTGGTTCGACCCCAGGGATCGCCACGGCCAACCACCCGGTCCGACAATCGCTACGCCCGGGTATGGGTTGCGAGTTTGTCAATTTCTAAAAAAAAACAGACACAGAAGTCAAGACTATAATCAAAGCAATCAAGTCTAAAGCCGTTGGGTGTGGTGATGTCAGTCGTTACATGATAGTATCAGTCCTCGACTGTGTGCTCCCTGTGATAACTGATATCATCAACTCCTCGCTGTACTATGGTGAATTTCCATCTTTGTGGCGCAAAGCTTTTGTCATACCCTTGCCAAAGATCAGTAACCCCACCACAGTTAGCAGCTTCAGACCAATCTCTATTCTCCCTTTTCTATCGAAAATTGCTGAAGCGGTGGCTCACAAACAACTTTCGCTTTACATTCACTCACATAAGCTGTTGAGCCCCTTTCAGTCCGGTTTTCGACCTGGCCACAGTACCTGCTCTGCGCTTCTCAAGGTAACTGAAGATGCTAGACAAGGCATGGAGGAGCAACTGGTCACAGTACTTATTCTTATTGACTTCTCCAACGCTTTTAATACTGTCGACCATGACATCCTTCTTGCCCTGCTCGAACATCTCAATGCGTCACCTTCTGCCCTAAGTTGGTTCTCTAACTATCTTCGAGGACGCCAGCAAGCAGTTCGCGTTGATCGGTCTTTATCTGACTGGTGTGACCTAGTCACTGGCGTACCCCAAGGTGGAATCCTCTCCCCACTTCTTTTCTCTACTTTTATTAACTTCATCACCCCCGACCTTTGCTGTTCGTACCATCTGTATGCCGACGATTTACAACTATACGACCAATGCAGTGTAACTGACATCACAGCCACTATTGACTATGACTATAAGACGCAGGTTTCCGAAATTTCCCGGAAAGTCATAGGCTCGTTCCATGCACTTAACAAACTTAAACATTTTTTACCCGTAAAAACCAAGGTACTTTTAGTAAACACCCTGATTCTACCTTTGATCGACTATGGTGATGTGTGTTATCCTGACTTAAGCGAAGGGCTACTTGATAAGCTGGATCGTCTTCTAAATAATTGCATTCGCTTCATTTTCTGTCTCCGTAAATACGATCACGTGTCTTCATACTGTTCTCAGCTTGGTTGGTTCCACATTCGTGAACGACGTAATATTCGTATGCTCTGTACTCTTTTCTCAATCCTCAACGATCCACAGTCTCCGGAGTATCTCAAAACTTTATTTCACTATGCCAGTGAGACTCACACTCGGTATTTTTGCTCTTCTGATAAGCTCATCCTTTCTACCCCTCTTCATCGTACCAGATTTAAGACTTACTCCTTCTCCGTGCAAGCGGCGCGCCTCTGGATCTGGAACGGTCTTCCTCTTAATATCAAACAAGCTCCAAATAAGGTCGCGTTCAAAAAATCTCTGCGTAATTTCTATGCTAGTAGAACTGAAGTCTCTTAGTGTATCTGGTTAGATGTGTCATCTGTATGTATTTATTTATGTGTATATGTATATACATATATATATATATTGAAAAAATTCTATATATATAGCTATCCGTATCTATATAATTATGTACTTGTTTACATTTAGTATTGGTAATGTAGTTGATTTTTAATTAAAATTAAATGACGTTAGTTGCACCGCCCACAAGCTATCTGCTTTGCCCTAAGGTTATTTACTTAGTAAAACGTTTGTGAAATACAACATTTCGTACATTTTTTTAATAAATAACACATTTATCATAATTTTACTTTTATTTAGTACTTCCTACATGATTATTAAGTTAAAACTAATGAATCGAATACGGTTCTATCTACAAAATGTGTCAAAATTATAAATATGTATATTTATACAGAATCATAATGCAACCAACAATTAAATTAAATAT
Source organism: Eudemis profundana (assembly GCA_947034925.1). NCBI lineage: Eukaryota > Metazoa > Arthropoda > Insecta > Lepidoptera > Tortricidae > Eudemis > Eudemis profundana. The sequence continues at coordinate 26,027,696 of OX344802.1, forward strand.
GGTGCGTTAAAACTATGTATTACAATTGTAAAAACCTAATCAAAATAAATGATTTAAATTTGATGACTTAACTCACACATTGAACCTTTTACAGTAAGACGAACATTTCTTTTACCTAGTATAATATTCTAAGTACCAGATAGACCTACATACGTATAATTTATAGAAAACAATAACCAAGTATAATGTTCTAAGTCCCAGATAGACCTGCATACGTGCTTCTTAAATAAAATTGTAACCAAGTATAATATTCTAACTGGTAGATAGAACCGTATACGCAACGGTGAGCAAACAGTTATAACTTAATCTAGTGGTCTATCTGCATTTTCTCGAAAACTACAATTAAATTGAGTTATATAAAAATAAAAAAATATATAAAATATAATTATAACCGTGTTTGCCAAATTCCAGCTTATTATCTTTAATACGAAAAAAGTTATAAGGATTCTACCTTTGTTTTGCTCTCCTGTAAAGTTGTCATTTTTCAATTAGAACCATATACGTTGTTGTCGTCGAAATAACAGTTGAACTGTTATTAATTTCACCATTTTCTTATACATATAACCAGACATAGAAGTTTTTGTGGCACGAATAAAATTGTCATAGGGACTTCCCAACGATATTAATTTATCGATAAATGTATTTTCTTCTGATAGTTATGACTATGAGACAACTTATAATATGAATACGCAATGTGCATATCTGGGGGCACAGCAGTGCCCCCGCCAAGGCAAGCAAGAGAAAGGCACGGCCATACCATCCTTTTCTCGAAGCCATTCAGGCCATTTTCAGCCTCCCTTAATTTTGTTCTGGCTAAAGCTAGAACCCTGAAATTACAGGGATATATAGGGCACAATAAGACATATATATATTCTCAATATCATTCAATTTGAACGTGTAGTTTAAGAACCATTGCATGTCAAAGTTCCTTAGTTTTGTCACTGACTGACTGACTGATTCACTGATGATGATGATCATCATAATTCTAAGGTACTTCTAGCAGACCTACAAGTTCCAAATTTTAAACATAGTTAGTTTTTAGCCTATCAAGTCCTAAAAAACCTAAAAGTATTGCAATTTCAGTCATAACTGCACACATAAGTTTGTAATTCTATACAAATACATGTGATTACAAAGTTAGTTTTGCAGTTTAAATTGAAAAGAATGGATTGGAATGTAATAAATAAAGGAAGATCACTTACAAAAAGAAATGAGATCCCATCAAAAACATTACATGTAAAAAGTTTTGAGATGTAAAGTTAAACCAAGTCAGTACCGGGGGGGTATCAACAGAACTCGATTTCCATCGACTTGTCTATTATTTGACCGTGGAGGAACACATTTTATAGATCTAATAATAGGCAAGTCGGTGGAAATCGAGTTCTGTTGATACCCCCCGGTACTGACTTGGTTTAAGAGGAAACAGGAGGGCAGTTTTTCCATACAAACGTAGTCCCCTGTTTCCTCCCTGGATAATGCCAGTAGAGCAATCATTTTTTGTCCAAAAATCTATGGCTACTATTGATATGTTCCTATGTTTTCATTTTTACGATAAATTGATTCTCAAAAGAGATATTAACCTTCAAAAACCTAAAAAAAATGCCAGATTTTCCGCTGTGTTCACACATCCAGAAAACAAATTTGACTAGATTATTAAAAAAAAGGAACACGGCCAAAGCCTTTCTTTAATGTTTAATGAAAAAATTTGTTAAATAGGTTAAGTTTTGGGGAAGAAATCAGGGGACTACGAAACGTTGCTTTCATGAAATTTTAAAAGGTATTTTTGGTCCAAGCTGCAGTTGTCTCTATCGTGCTCTGCAGGTGAGAGGCGGGCAGTGCGGGATAGCGACACATTTTACAAATACCTAATTTTCAATTCTCTCGACCTTACTGTTTCCTCTTAACTTTACATCTCAAAACTTTTTTGTTGTAGGAGAACTGCGTTGCGAGACTTGCATCTTTTTACATGAAATGTTTTTGATGGGATCTATTATGCACAATGTCATACAATTTACCAAAATTGGCCTTTGTTGCAAGGCACTTTCTATTTCAGTTTACTTTGTATGGAAATCGATTTAATAGTATTAAAAGAAGTTTATGTGTAAGAAACACGTTAATGATAAAAAAATGTTGTTAAAATTTATGTTTATTTGAATAAAATCCCTAAAAATTATACTAAAATTTAATATAATTACTTTATTATTAAACCTCAATGGGTAGTGATCAGCATTTTAGGGCATTTCTCCAGAAATATGTCTGCGGTCACCTCATTCATCTGGCCCTTTTTCTTACTAACGGAGACAGATGAATGAGTCGCAGACATATTTCTAGAGAAATGCCCTTTAGTTTATTTCTATATTATGCGGTGAACTTAATATCTACTATGAAATGTTACTTCAAAATAAGTATTTGAAACGGTTATCGATAAATTTAATATCGGAAGGAAGTCCCTAGTTAATTGACGTTTCTGCCAACAAAACTTCTATGTCTGCATAAACCACTGCGTTGCAGCTGCCTGTTGCTGCATTATGTCACTACACACGGAGTAGAAGCGTGGTGTCTTTATAAGCATAATGAACGACTCAAAGTCTCTAAACGTGCTATGGAAAGAGGTCAAAAAAATTACCGAATCAGAAATGCGGAAATCCATAAAAGAACTAAGCTAACCTACATAGCTGCCAGAGTTAGCAAATTAAAGTGGCAATGGGCTGGGCATATACTCGTATGCAAATGCGTGTATATTTTTTAGAAATACGAACGATTATTAAGATGGCTGTTGTTAACGAACCAGACTCGGAGCCATCCACATCGGCCGTAGTTTCGACATTAAAGGGTCAATACAATTAGCCAAGTGTTATAGCAAAAATCGCTGAAAAGCAGTTATTCCAATTTTCCAAACTTCAAAGGCGATGCATGTTTTAAAGAACCCTTTTTAGGGTTCCGTAGCCAAAATGGCAAAAACGGAACCCTTATAGTTTCGTCATGTCCGTCCGTCTGTCTGTCTGTCCGTATGTCACAGGCATTTTACTCAGAAACTACATGATGGATATTGATGAAATTTGGAATATAGGTGTGTTTTATGAGCCGCTACTTAGTTTGGTATATAAATAATTAAAATAAATATTTTTAGGGGGGGCACTCCATACATGTTAAAGACGGTAAAAAAATTTTTTTCAGCAAATATCAACGTGTGGTACATAGTTCGACAGCTCTTTAAAAACCACCATAAGGTTTCTAAGTAATGTTTTTGATTAAGTGAATGTATTTGGAAATAATCGCTCCGAAAGTTGTGTAAATTATGTCCCCCCCCTCTATTTTCTAAACCGTGCGTCCGAAAAATATGAAAAAAATCACGAAGGTAACTCTTAATTAATACTTTCAACGAAAATTATTTTCAACAAGATCGAATTAACCGTTTTTGAGTTATTGCCGATAAACTGCGCTTCTCAACAAAAGGACGTAATTGCTATGAAGATACGCTCTTTTGTTGTTGTACTTTTTTTACATCGTATTTTTTACCTTATAGTTACGGCTATGGAACCCTACACTGAGCATGGTCTGACATGCTCTTGGCCAGTTTTTTCTAATGACCATTACTTCTAGCAATACATTTCCGGATTTGTTACATTAGGGCGAAAGGGCGTGAAGCTTCCCATTCGGATAAAGGATAGGAATAGGGCTTGGGCGGGAATCCCGGACCAAATTGATTAGCTGTTTGCTGCGAACCAATGTTTTCTTTGCCCTTTCTCGGTGCCAGTGAATTGACGAAGATTCTGTTTGTGGAAGGAGGGAAAAATATTTAGATTTAGTCAATCGAAATTAACACGCATTGGGACCATTTATTTAAAACTAGTGCTTTCCCGCGTCTTCGCATTCGTAAATCTTTGCTTGTAGCGCGTTCTTTCACGGCCTTTCGGACCGTTCTGTCCGTTTTCCAAAACATCCGGTCCCGTCACCTTTCCTCAATAATCCGTTTCCCGATATAAGTGTTTCCCAAAATGTGCTTCTCCCAAAAGATACGTTTGGCTTGATATCCGTTTCCCAAAAAGACCTAATCCCGAAATGACCGTTCCCGTCACAACCTTTTCCTAGATCAGAGTTTTTCAAAGTGTGGGTCGCGACCCCCTGGGGGGTCGCAGAGCCTCTAGAAGGGGGTCACGAGGGTCGAGAAACCACAGGCAAAAGGGAAAAAAAACTAAAACAGCTCAAAAGTGTAACGGAATAAAATTCAGATTAGTAATCGTGGAGAATGTGGGGGTCGCGAAATATTTTCGTATACAAAGGGGTCATGCCATTATTAGTTTATTAACAGTTTGAAAAACACTGTCCTAGTCCTAGATAATCCGTTTCCCAAAATGTGCTTCACCCAAAATATACATTTGTTGTGATATCCGTTTCCTAAAACATCCATTCCCGTCACTATCTTTTCCTAAATAGTCCGTTTCCCGATATATTTTACCCAAATGGTACGGTCGGCCTCAAAAGTAACTGAACGCATTCGTATCGTGGCGTAGTACTAAAGTGTTCAGCTCTACTTCTGAGGCCGACTTTACGATTAGCTTAATATGCTGATGCCGACTGTACTTATGAGAATATGAACATGTATACATTTTATTTGTATAAGGTAAACAATAACATTTAAATAAAACAATAACAATAAGAACTAAAACTATAAATTAAATACAAACTAAAGGTAATAGCTCCAAATCGCTGCCAGTGGGGAGTGTGCCCAGAAGGCTGGCCGCATTGCCTCGCTGGATGGCAATGCTAATTCGCTGAGCGAAATACTGGCCAGCCCTCTGGTCACTGGTGGCCTCCACTAGACGCGCCGACAGATCCTTAAAAAGCCGGCGCGCACTAGGTCCCCAGGGTCCCAGTGTCTTAACCCCAAACGCCTCAAATATGTAGCTACTACCGAGGCTTCCATATTTGCGGCGTTTGAGATCTTCTGCTGAGGATGCGGCAGCGCCAGCCTTTGTTCTAGAGCCTGGAAGATGGGATGGCGCGAGAGTATCCACGCAGGTGGCGTCCCATACTAGCGGCCGGCCCAGCTTCCGGGGTACCAACGTCATTTCGTCGGGCCTCTTGCCATCGTCTCTTGCCAGACCGACGGGTTCTAAGACGGCTGGCACCTTAACACTCACAAGGGCCCTTCGGATGACATCGTTGAGGCTGGCGTGACGGGGGATGCGTCCTGCGCTCCTGCCACAGGAAAGCCCGTGGTGACCTAGGCTGTCTACCATATTCCCACAATGGCAGCGATGTGGACACTGTACTTATTGTTAAAATGAACTTGAATAAAATTCTAAGCTCGAAAGTTATTACGTGTGTATGTGTTACCTATTGAAACCTCCTTACAATCACAAACAAGTCTTTTTTTTTATAATGAGAAACGGATCTTTTGGCATACGGATGCAACGAGAAATGGGTCTTTTGGTATACGGACGTTATGAGAAACGGATATTTTGGTCATACCGGTATAATGAGAAACGGATCTTTTGGCATACGGATGCAACGAGAAATGGGTATTTTGGTATACGGACGCTATGATAAACGGGTATTTTGTGCATACGGGTATAATGAGAAACGGATCTTTTGGCATACGGATGCAACGAGAAATGGATCTTGGTATACGGACGTTATGAGAAACGGCCATTTTGGCATACGGCCGATTTACGAAACTGTTGTTTTGGAACGGGTGTTTTGGGAAACGGGCAGAACGGTCCGAAAGGGTTCACGGCGCGCACACATACCAACAAGCCGCGGGGTGTACCTTTTGTAGAAAGAAAAATTATTGCTATTGCACCTAACTTAAATAGTCGTTCACTTATAGATTACAGGGAAACCTATAAGAAGTCTATGGAATTTAAAGTAACATACGAAAAGACTCTCTATTTGTGTGTATAACGGAACCCTCTCCACACGAGTCGAACTCGCACTTGTCTGTTTTTTTTTTCGGAAAATCTTTAATTTAAAAACATGTTATTTTACGATTTTATTATAATGTATAGACGACATTGAGTGTGAATTTATGAGCCCAAGGGACTGGTCCCACCGCCGGCGAGTAAGCGAGTAAAGTTGGGCGAGTAGCATTACATTGCGGATCTGGAAGGTCGATTGATCACACTGTGCCTGATGCGCAGTGAACTGTATACTCGCTTACTCGCCTACATCTAAAAAGCCAACGTCATCTCGTCCATTTTGCCTAACAAGTTTAAAAATTTGTCAACATTGAATTCGAATATCTCGGGCATTTTTAATTTTAGAAATAGAAGTTTTTCTAATAAAATATGCTTATTTTATTGTAAACTCGAAAATTTTATGTAGATGTGCCCTTTTGCGTTATTGCGGCAGAATAGTAAAGTTGCGCCCATTTTGTACATGCCAATTAGGTTTTATTGCACCTTTCATTTTGATGAACAAAATGAAATATTTTGCTTACCTACTGATTGCTTACCAAAATTTGATTAACCGTAGATCGCTCAATGCAGCTCAAATATTTAATTTGCTGACCAAAATAATTTAGAGCAGTTCAGTATATCATTAATTGCAGCCTGATTTATAAATGTTTGCTAACCATAAGTTGCTTACCAACTAGCTATTTTGGCTGACCAAATATATATTTCTGCTGACCAAAATATGAATATTTTGCTGATCGATTAAATGATACCCTTTAATTAAACGCCAAAATCTCTCTTAGTTGGTTTTAATTTTTTAGAGTGTAGATCGATTGACCTTTCCTGCCAGCATCTTTGGCCTTTTTAGATATAATTTACTTAATGGGCAGTTTTAGGTTTAGTCTTAGGTTTAGTACAATTTTATTAATTTAGGATCATTGGTTGTTCCTGTTATTTATCTGGGGGCACGGCGGTGCCCCCGCCAAGTCGAGCAAAACAAAGGCACGGCCGGCGGTACCATCCTTTTCTCGAAGCTATACCCGTGGACGATTCTTTATTTGAGAACTATAAAATGTTGTATGCCACACCTGTGGTAGTAGACAGTCTAGACATAAAATGATGTACACAACACGCGAGGTAATAAAGAAAGCCCTCGATCGCATATTTACGTCCCTGCTTGCGGCTCGGGCCGCAAACTTCTGCGATCTCGGCCTTTTTACACGACTGCGGCGAAGCCCAAAGGAGGGTTATGTGTTTGACCTGTATGTATGTATGTCCGTTCCTGTGTCCACTCGTAACTACTCAACGGCACAACCGATTTTGATAAATGATACATCATTGGATTCGTCTTGATGGCGCGAGTGTCACTGGGTATGAAGTTGGTTAAAATAAACAAAATGGCGGATTTTATGCACTTTTAAAGTGCACCGCGGTCGGGTTTTTTTTAGTAAAAATATTTATTTTGTATTACCACCCTAGTTATGTAATGTACTATTCCTTCACGGTTAAATAATAGGCAAGTCGGTGGAAACCGACTGACTTGGTTTAACTTTACATCTCAAAACTTTTTTGTTGTAGAAGAACTGCGTTGCGAGATGCATCGTTTTACATGTAATGTTTTGATGGGATTGTTTAGTTATTGAATACCATTCACCCGCAATAATTTAACGTAGTCTGTTGTAGTGACAATAATATATTATTACAGCTATTTTATACGAGTCAAATATCTGGCACGAAACGTGACAACACATTGAGCGGATTTAAAAACGGCGCCATGTGCGGGCACGGTTCGAGCTATCTTAATGAGGCCACATACGCAATACTACAGAATGCAACACCCGGCCAAATATGAAACCCGGGTATAGATTTTATCCCTTGAAGTGGACTAATGCTGTTTAAGAATACAATACTATTGAGAGGTTAACACGTTCAATGCGAAGCTTCATTTTGTGAACTCGCTCTCAGTGCGTTACAACCCATGAGAGTCCTGTATTGAACTTTCTCGCTGTGCGGTACAAGTCAATTACAGCCTGTAAGAAGGGTTTTATATTTTACCTAAAATGTCTTTACTAAATACATATATATGAAATTTGATTATAGCAATGTTTAGGCTAATAATGAGTCTACCTTATACTGCCTTCGCCGAAGTTGATGACTGTTCGTTGAGATTTTATAGACAAATTGATTAACAGGTCAAAATTGACTTGTAACGCACAGCCAGTACTGGCACAGGTAAAAACGTCGATGATTTAGTAGTGATGGGAAAGATAAACCAAATAAATATATCGAAACAATTTATTACCTACTTTTGTCTACATTTTTTACATGACGATTTTTTCTAATGTATTTTTTACATAATTTATACACAATAATGTGTTTTATTAAAACAAGCTAAACAAATATTTTTATTACACTCTACACACACAGTAAAAACTTTCTTCACCTTCTTGTCTACTTCTCGGCTAATCATTGTCTGTCGCAGTTTTTTGTAGCATCCTGTACATGCTTTTCTTTTTTGTACTTTTTGTAGAGTATGCATTATTGCTTTTTGTTGCGTATGCGTTTCTGGTTGATTGTAGAAACAAACGTGTTTACTAATAGCAGGGTAACAACACTAATGCACTCTGCACTTACCTGCAGTGCTATACAAGGCCCTACGCAACAGGTCATATATGCCCTGTTCCGCACTGAATAACAAAAGTTTTAATCTGGTGCGAACAGGTCATATGTGACCTGTTAATTAATTTATATGTTGTCGGGTAGATCGCAAAATGACGAATCTAAATGTATACTTGACTATATAAAAAAAATTAAATATCACAACATTATGGCCTTCGCATCAGTGCAAAGTCGCGTATTTCGGTCGCCGCACCAGGCGAAAGTTCAGAACAGGGTCAAAATGACCTGTTTCGCAGTGAACGTGTTAACCGCAGATTAGGATAATGAGAATATAGTTTCAAAAAAGTATCTTCTTCTTCTTCTCAGCATCTATGTGTCCACTGCTGGACATATGCCTCTTGCACGGATTTCCAATTGGTTCTTGATGCGGCGATTCTACTCCAGGTCGACCCTGCCGTCTTTTTGATGTCGCTTGACCATCTGGCGTGCGGTCTTCCAACGCTTCTGCCACCCGTTCGAGGTCTCCAGTGTAGAGCTCGCTGGCTCCATCTGTCATCGTCTCTGCGACATATATGGCCGGCCCATTGCCACTTTAGTTGCGCAACTCTTTTGCCGATATCGGTGACTTAACCTAGCCCCTAGTAAAAAAGTATAACTGCCTTGAAAGATTATTAGATTATAGATTCTATTTACTAGCCATTAAAGTGTAAATGCACAAAAGTAAAGTGTAAGTGTACATGCAGATAAATGCGATCTTAATTTGTTTAGCATTTCACATTCGCCCGACGGTTGGCAGGTTTTTTAGGGTTCCGTAGCCAAAATGACAAAAACGGAACCCTTATAGTTTCGTCTGTCCGTCTGTCCGTATGTCACAGGCATTTTACTCAAAAACTACATGATGGATATTAATGAAATTTGGAATATAGGCGTCTTGTATAAACCGCTACTTAGTTTGGTAGTAAAACAATTAAAAAAAATATTTTTAGGGGGGGCACTCCATACACGTTACAAAAGCTGAAATTTTTTTTTTCAGCAAATATCAAAGTGTGGTACATAGTTCGACAGCTCTTTAAAAAACACTATAAAGTTTTAAAGTAATGTTTTTGATTAAGTGAATATATTTGGAAATAATCGCTCCGAAAGTTGTGTAAATTGTGTCCGCCCCCCTCTATCTTCTAAACCGTGTGTCCGAAAAATATGGAAAAAATTACGAAGGTAACGCTTAATTAATACTTTCAACAAAAATTATTTTCAACAAGATCGAATATACCATTTTTGAGTTATTGCCGATAAACTGCGCCTCTCAACAAAAGGACGTAACTGCTATGAAGATACGCTCTTTTGTTGTTGTACTTTTTCTACATCGTTTTTTTATTTACCTTATAGTTACGGCTATGGAACCCTACACTTAGCATGGTCCGACATGCTCTTGGCCAGTTATTTTTATACTACCTGACTCTAAATAAAGTCAGTTACCCGGGTTTTCGGGTTTCGGGTTATATTACCGACAATTAACTTGCTGGCATTCCCGGCCGTGTTAAGTAAGATAAGCAAAGCATATGATGTTTTTACATTTGCTTTTAGGCGGCCGACGTTATATTTTATTTATTATCTATAAAATAAAACGATACATGCATAATTTCAATAAGTCCTAATGGAAGGACCATGGTACGCTATGACTACCCAACAGTTGAAGGAGCTGGATCTGAATAACAATATTAATTAGTCCTACAGGCCTATCGCCTGAAGTGGATTCTACTGTATTAATTTAACGACCAGTGCCTATAATATTTATCAATCGGTAATATCATCCCCATTTTCACACTCGAAGTCACATCACATTAAGTACACATGAGTGCGCAAAGTACATAAGCCTGCAGGCTTATTCATAGCTTCACCGTCAATCACATCTTTAATATAATTCTGTGGGTCTAGTAGGGGGTACAAGTCACATTCAACTAAGGTGCAAAAGAGCTTAAGTCATACCTCATGCTTAATTTGGCAAAAAAACGGGATTTTAAATTTTTCCCAGGACAATCGAAAAACATGGACTACATTTATGCGATTTAGAGGGTCTCTGGGATGACGAGCTACATGCCCCGCCCATTGCCATTATACTGACTGACTCTGGCAGCTATGTCAGTCACCTCAGTTCATCTACAATAGTACATTACTGCAGAGGCCGGGAAGTAAGGGGTTGCTGACTTTGTTTTCCAGAGAAACTAATTTGTTTGAGTATACATTTTTACCGCTAATATTTAGATAAAATATGTTAAATGTGTAATGTGTAGTTAAATTTGCAATTTAAAATTATTGGAACTTGTTTATGTGTTATTTGTTATGCTCATGTCGATGTTATATAAATAAAACTGAACCAAAAGCAAATAACGCCGTGGGGCAATTCTAATAGCGTTTCAACCGCTCTCACTTTCCTGGTAGAATTTTTGACTATTTTTCTGTAGGCTCGGATTACCATTTTCTGTTATTTTCTACAGGTACTGGTAATCTACAAAATAGCCTGAAATAGTTATCCGAGTCTACGGGGAAATGCTTCATAATTCTACCAGGAAAGTGAGAGCGGTTGAAACGCTATTAGAACTACCCGGAAAAATGGCACTTCGCGGCCACGTATAAGGAACGTAACGTCAATATTTCATTGCATTTTTGAGAAAATGGTTCTCGAATAGAGACCACGTACCGAATAAATATTTTTACTAAAAAAAACCTGACCGCTGTGCACTTTAAAAGTGCATAAAATCATCCGCCATTTTGTTTATTTTTACGAACTTCATTATCTAGTGACACTCGCGCTATCAAGACGAATCTAATGATGTATCATTTATCAAAATCGGTTGTGCCGTTGAGTAGTTATGAGCGGACATAGGAACGGACATACATACAGGTCAAACACATAACCCTCCTTTGGGCTTCGCCGCAGTCGGGTAACAACGCAGCGTCGGCCACCCCAAGTTAAGGCCGACTATTATTAGAAAAGGATTTAATTACACACTGATTTTACAACAATTATTTAATTAATAATATTTCATGGGCAGACGCACACAAGTATGTCACGCTTCATAGATCGATGCAGACTGTCTTTAAAACAATGCTGCCTAGCTTTAGGGACGTGCGCGCCCTATAGGGTCGTAGACACAATATCGATTCATGAAATCATCGAGTCGACTATTTTCTATCTAACACTATGAACATAGTGTCCCTTAAGGCCGAGCTACACCGGCTGCGTGTGCACGCACTGTACGCTGCAGCTCCTTGACTTTGAGCGTGACTAGCCGCCATTTTGAAAAACATTCATACTAACTAACGCGTACGCCACGCGCACGCAGACGTGTACGCAGCCGGTGTGGCTGGGCCTTTAGTCACTTCGACGTCAGCAGCAGTAGACGTCGCAAAGTTACAATGATGATGAGCCAAATTATACTGGGGGCTAGGTTGACGCCAAACTTGAGAATTAGCTGACTGTCCAGCACAATGGCTCCGCAATTATCGCTCTAATGCCGAGTTACGACTTACGAGTGCCCGTAAAGGCGCGTCTAATGGCAAACGTGATTTGTATGAAAAAGGCTCGTATACCCTAATATTGGACTAAATATGAGGGTACAACCCGTTGAAAACACTCGGTGAAAAATATGGTTTATTTACCTAAACGTGCAGGGTTCAGTAATGTTTGGCGCTTGACAAAATAACAGTGCTTTCAGTAAAAAATCGGCCAGTGCGGTCGAATTCACACACGAAGGGTTCCAGAGAGTCAAAATATAGTACAATCCCACTAATATTATAAATGCGAAAGTTTGTGAAGATGTTTGGATGTTTGGATGTTTGTTACCTTATAACGGGGTAACAACTGGATGGATCAAGCTGAAATTTGCCATGCAAGTAGACCAAGTCCTGGGTTGAAACATAGGATACTTTATAACCCGGTAAAGAGTTCCTTTGGGACAATAACAGGACACAACGAGGGCGAAGCCGCGGGAAAATGCTAGTACTATATAATATAGTACGGTTGGCAACCCTAGTTCCATACCACCGACAAGCAAACAGACGCCAAAAACACGTTTCTTGTAATGGGACCCTCTTTTATTTTTTTTTATAATGGCAATAGAAATAGATATTCTGTAAATATATCAAGCTTCCACCTAATTACCATTATTAAAATCGAGCAAAAAACGCCAAAAACCACGTTTCTTGTATAAAGACCCCCTTAAATTCTTGATAAAATTCAATTTTTAGTAAATACACATTCTGTGATAATTTCAAATCTCTACCTATTACGTCCGTCCGTCTGTCCGTCTATCACAGCAAGATATCTCAGAATCTACTGATGCTATCGACTTGAAATTTGGAATAGTGTTAAAAAGGTCCGTAATGGGACTCTGAAAATTGAAAGTAGGGCTATTATATCGAGTGGGGTATCAAATGAAAGGTCTTGATTTGTAGATTAAAACACTGTTTTTTTTTTTTTTTATATAGGTAGTTTGATTTATGATGAAAAACGCTAAAAAATACCATTCCCCCTATTATCTTCGAAGTTATAAAATATAACGGTTTTCCTAACTTGCACCGTTTTTGAGAAATTCGCAAAAATCGTAACACATCCTTATTTTCTATTATTGTTGTATATAGTTTTATTGTTTAATTTTATTACATCGTTTATAACCACGGCTTGAGTTTTATTCCCGACTCTAGCCGGGCTACGCCCTGAACGTCCACATCCCCTATTTACTGAGGTTGGGACCGCTATACAGAAAACCAGTGCCGTCGGCAGTCGGCAGTCTTTTTTTTTTTTGTTTTTTTTTTTTTTAGAGGGGAAAATGCGTTACGCATACCACCAGGGTGCGGGGACGGACCCTGATGGTTATGTGGGACTCCCTTGTTGGCTGATGAGGCCCAGGTTTACCCACTAAAAACCCCTCTATATGCCGCCTTCGTGCTATAGGGCGAGACCATGAGAACGGCGGAAACATATCCTCGCCAGCCAGCTGCATTGCTGAGTGGAGACCATTTCGGTTGCACATCTGTCTTTATGTTACTTTTTGTAACTGTAATGATGTGTTATCCGAATTAATCTTTATACACTTTCTATGTCCCACCGGTACCCACCAGTGGGACATAGAAAGAGCGCAGATATGTTTCCCCACAGACTCTAACTAGAATAATAATACTGATAACTTAAAAATCTATCAAATATTTATAACCAAATTTGTATGGCTTCCTTGAGGCCGGTTCACAAATAAATCACTCCAAAATATGAAATTACATCTTTTTAAAACGTGCAATATTTCTTTAAAATTAATAGAAGCCTCAAAACAAAAAGAACCTCCATAACTGAAGATATCACGTTAACAAAATAAAAGTCGATCTATTTATTCGCCTTTTTCGAAGTAATTTTATGAGATTCAAATATTTTAGATACGTTTGTCCGTCTTTGATTTCAACATTTTTTAGGTATCATACATAATAGGTTTGCTCTCGAGTGTAGTTACATTTTAAGAAGAATCTTTTACGCTTTTATTATTATGAATAAATATATATAGACTTTTGGCACTCCAGTTTTTTTATCTGTACCTCAATGTATGTATAGATACTCATATATGTGGCATGTAACCTTGCATAATCACGAGCATAATTATACTGATGTTGATAAAGAAAACACCTCAAAGAATTCTGTTAAATATGGCGTGCTCACATAAAAGCAATATTTTCTTTAATTTCGAATATAATAACTTGGTAATTTATTCGTAAGTATATGATAAACGTTATTTTAATGAAGAACCAAAGAAAATGTTTCTTGTGAAGTAAATTGATGGTTGTAACAGAATACATTAAAAGTAAATCAAAAGTTTTTTAATATGTTACCAAGGAGAGTATTCGTGTAGTTTCTGATTGAAAGAGTTTTTTCTTCAGTCTGTCTAGTTATAAGTAACTTTTTCCTGAGGTTTTGCTTGAGGTAAACCTTCGTTAAATGAGAAAATATATCAAGTTGAAATCACTGTAGAATAATAAGAAATCTGGTTCTGTGAAGGCGTCCAAATATTTCTGGGTGAATCAACTTTTCTTTGTCGACAAAATTTCACCTTCGCCGACTAAAATTGAAAGGAAATCTTTATTCAGATATTTTTTAAATAAAGTGTACGTTCATTTAAAATACAAATAATAAAGCTACGCAATGCTAATATTTTTTATTATAATTTGTTTATTATAACTTGTTTATAAGCAGTAACCCAGCGGACATAGCTGTCCCCCGCTTTTGTATGAATATTTTCATACAAAAGAGGATGTCCGCTGGGTCACCCTATTTATTTGTTAAAAACGAGTTTTATTTTTACCTAATCTATCTCTAGATGTAAGATCTTATTCCATTTAAATCATGTTAAAACATGCAAAAGGTGAATGAATAAGGAGAAAGAGCAATCTTTGCATAAAGCAAAGAAAAGTTTATTCACCCTTCTACATTAGTCATTTCGGCCGTCCCAAGGGCCTACGCTAGCTGACGCGGTTTGCGCAGATCGGATGCACACCTGCGTGCCTGTATTGAAATAGTACATTTTACAACGAGGGTGGTAATATAAAGAAAGGCCGCGATAGCAGACGTTTGTGGCCCGAGCTGCAAGCGAGGGACGTAAATATGCGATCGAGGGAATAACAGTTCTCTATAAATAAATATTTCAGCGATAAAAGTTAAAAAAGTAAGTTGGCATTTCCTTTGAACATGACAAATAAGAGTAAATCAGAATCAGCGTATTCGAATTTAAAAAAAAACCACTACGCCCTAGGGCGGTGATTTACGGCCCGCAAAACCTACGTGTAACAATAACAACACCATTTTCGAGCAAGTGTGATGAAAAAGTTATTCGCAATTGCTTAGCACAGGTTGGATAAAGTTAGGGCTGTACGAAGTCTGTCAGTATCTTAGTCAGGGGTGGCTCACTCCGCGATTTCACCGCGCGGCTACTGGTACAATCGAAGACACTGCTAACTGACCAGTTGTCACCCTTATTACAATGTATTAAGGTCTACTGATGGTCACTTAACTGTGCCTTCGTTTGTACCAAATATTCTCCGGAGGGGCTTAGCCAGGACCCAGAAAGAGCACGCGCTTTGCGTTAGAGAGAGTGACGGGCGGATCCATTGCGTTCCGCCCAGTGGTCAGACCCGAACATCAGTATAGTTAGAAATAGAAACTTCTATACGTAAGTACGTACTCATTCTCTGCCTTAGTGGTGGAACTGATTCATATCGTCGGCTTAAGTCGCAAACCTCTTAACGTTGTATGGGTCACATACAACTGTTATAAACCTGGCTTCTGCTGTAGAGGTATGGGGCTTCGAAAGGTTCACAGTTTTTTACCCGCTAGGGAGTGACGGAGGATGATCGAAAGAAAAGACCCAGATTTTAGTTGTAACTCAGTTACGAGGTTTACGTTACTTACCCAAGAGAAATCTTTACCGAGATATAAAGTCATATGTTTCAATCCAGGACTTGATCTATTTGCATGCTAAATTTCAGCTCAAGCCATTCAGTTGCTACTCCGTTATTTAGTAACAAACATCCATACATCTAAACATCGAAACCTCCAAACATCTATACATCCAAATATCTTTAAACATTCACATTTACAATATTTGTGTGATTAGTGTGATGGTGCATACGCAATTATGTTAAAATCGCTGAACTATGTCTGTCAGTGGTACACTGGTACATTATTGATATTTGCAAGTCATGTAATTTAGTTTCATTGCTTGCATTAATAAACTTGAAAGCTTCTAGCAATTCCAACTTCTCGATCAATATAGGTTATTATGTCAATGTGGCCGAGGCTTGATACACGACTGGTTGAAATGTCGTCTTTAAATGTAATAAATAAAATTATTCTCGTCGAAAACCTTATGTGCGTCTTTAGAAATTATTCAATGTCTAATTTAGAAACAAAACATTTCATTAAACTAATTATTGCTATAGTTATCTCCATTTATTTTTACTCGTGTAAACTAACTTGTGAGATATCACAGGCTGTATCAGAAAAAACATCAAATAGAATGCATTCTTACTGTATAATTCTGTACTATTTAATACCAACAACCAACACTTTATCTGCAATAGCTTTGGGTCTTTTCACAACTAAATCCTTTAAAATATATATCGATAGCATCAATGCTGTTCACGAATTGTGTGAAGGTGATATTTTGTACCAGAATTCAATAAAAAGATTTAACAAACGCGCAAAAATAGTTGCATTTAAGGCCGCCACTGTGGCATTTGCGATGACTCTGAGTTGCTTATTGGAATACTTCAAGTACGTCAATAACTTTGACGTCAACTCCTACGCAGCGTTCACAATCTTTGACATAACTTTGCAGTACCGCTATATTGTAGAAAGCTTGACTTACTACGTTCTGATCGAGGTTGTTGTCGCAAATTTGCACTATTTAGGTAGTGCTGTGTCTCTGGCCACTAAAACGTTGAGAAATGAAGAAAGACCCCTCGGTCACGAGGAGTTCTCGCAACTTTCAGACGATCTAGCGAAATGGGGAGTTGTGAGTGGGTATCTGTCGGAATGTGGTGCTCAGCTCTCATCCTGCTTTGGCCTGCAGGTAAGCAAGAAGTCTTTCACTAAGAATACGAGCCGTTCTGACATGCCCTTCAGACTTATCAAAGGCATTAGAGAGTGTTTGCTACGGTTTCACTCTTCCCACACACGTTCTGCAGGTTTGAAGCTCCTTGCGAGCTCTACGCAGTAGCTCGTAAGGAGAAAAGTCATAGGAATCGAATCGCTTAAAGGCCGCCGAGTAATTTTTTTACTACGCTGATCTATCGTAATAATCTATTATATTGATTTAAACTTTCACGATTTCACTCATTATTATAACAAAACGGGACTTAATCGCGTAAAAACATGATATTACCTCGACGTTTCGGACGTGCCGTGACGTCCATGGTCGCGAAGGGACTTTCCCGCGATTAAGTCCCGTTTTGTTATAATAATGGTATCATTAATTGTTCAAATACCACCACATAAAATGGGAAATTTATGTTTTCCATCACTAAATTACACTCTTGGCGTCAAACGATAAGCGAAATACGTTACACGCTTTGTTCACGTACAATTGACGAACTATTTCGTTTTATCTCGATTTATTTGTGTGCATCTACGCCTAGTGATCAATTGTTATCTGCATCCAGCCAGCCTTACCCGGCTTCCTGGTGGACATCTTCCTTCCATGTCTTGGATGGTCTGCCTCTTCTCCTTAGTAGCCCCACCTTCAAAGCTTAGTGGGCCCACCATTCCACAAGCGCTCGAATGAAGTCGTCAAACGCCCTTCCAACTTCACTCAAGTGCTAATCTCTCTCAACGCCCACCTTCCATCCCGGCAATGTGCATTGTCCTTTCACTTTTTGCTCTTGGTCTGTCTTCATCTACATTTCTTCTCTGCTTTCTATTACTTAGCTCAGACTTAATTTTTGCCCACAGATTGAAATGATGCTGTTCACTGCTACAATATACTACATACTGCTATTGTATAAAATTGTTAGCTACCTGATGCACTCAGTAAGTACAAATTTTCACAATAATGCCATCTAGCTAGACAAGAAACAATATACTAACCAGAACTTTGTGAAACGTCATATTATCTAGAAACGTCAGTGTGCCATATTTCACGTGAATTATTTCGGGCCTCTGTAGCCCCACGTATGTATGTATGTAAATACCAGTGGCGTGGCGTCCAAACAACTCGATTCCTACCGGCTTGCCTAATATCAAGGCTTTTGACCACCTTATTCTAGAGCTCTTAAGGAAAATGTACGCCAAATCTGCACCGGCTTGCCCTAGGATATATTTTACGCCACGCCACTGGTAAATACGTTATGGCACATAAAATTCAACAGAAAAAATATAAAAGTTAATGGATATGTACAAAAGGCGAAGATATCTCTATACAATACAATCTTTTTTTAATTGTACACAAGAATAAAACATCACAAGACGTACTTCCCTTTTAGGAAGAAGGGAAGGGAGAATCCTTACCCTGAGAGACACTCATTACAGGCAATTACAGGGACTCCTTACATTTCTTGGGAAGGGATTAACACTGTGTTTTTTAGAATTTTTAATGTGGACTCTGTCCAGACTGCGTGTCTGCACTCCTATTTACAGCAGTAACAAGTCAGCAGAATTTCTTTGTATTGAGATATGTTGAGGTTTGGATGGGAGTTTTCAAGTAAAACCAGACATAGTACCGGAGATGTTGTATTCACGGTATGTCAAAATATAGAACACAGTTAATCTAGGTTAATGAATACTTATAGTTAATTATTGCTTACTGGCTAATATCCCACTTCGTGCGTCATATGTTGCGAGGCGTATTGGTGAGTTGTAGTTAGTCGAGGCACACAGTACACCTCCCCCGAAGAGTTAGCCTTCACCCCCGCAATAAAAGAAAAAAAAAAATGACATACGTAGTGGAATTTTACATTTTTTTTTAAGAATTATAATTAATTTTAGGAATTATTTAAATATCATTATGATACAACTTAGTGTTATTCTTATGAGTGATATAAATCAAATTATTTTTCAAAATTTTTACATTAGGTGACATATCTTCAAGTACTTTATAGGGACCAGTATAGATACAGTCTAACTTATTACCAATTTGATTTTTTAATAGTACATAGTCACCAGGATTATATGTTAATGAGTTAACTTTCTTATCGTATGTTAGTTTCCTATTGTATTTACTTGACATTAAATTATTCTTAGCTTCTAAGTGCGCTTTCTGTAACCTGTATTTGAATTCCTTTGGATAACTATCATAGTTATAGAGAGGGTCGACAGAAGAAGTTAAATTACTTGGTAACTTACATAATTTTCCGAAAACTAGCTCATGTGGCGTATATTGTGTCTCGGTGTGCACGGTAGTGTTGTATGAAAAACACCAATAGCTCAACCAGCTGCTCCAATCTGTGCTGTTGTTGCTGCATTGAATTCTTAGATACGCACCTAGACACTTGTGTGTATTTTCTAGGGAACCTATAGTTTGATGATGGTACGCGGTCGAGTTAAGTTTATTAATACCTAACAAACTACATATTTCAGAGAACACGCTCGACATAAATTCGGTACCTAAATCTGTCAAAACAGCGCTTGGTATTCCGTATCTTAAAATAAAGTTATTTACAAAAGCTTTACTAATCGATTCAGTATCTTTTCTTTCTAGAGGGTAAGCCTCAACAAATTTTGTTAATTCGCACTGAAGTGTTAATATGTATTTAAAATTTAAGTTGTCTATATCTAAGGGGCCTACTACATCAAGGGTAATTTTTTCGAAAGAGGTACTTGGTGTCGAAGTTATTACCATTGGTTCTTTAATGTACTTGTTTGTATGTTTATTATGCTGGCAATGAGTACAATTTTTGACATATTTCAATACGTCGTTACTCATTCCTGGCCAGAAATAATATCTTTTAATATTATTAAGCATCCTGTTCACCCCGGCATGACCGCTCGTGGGTAACAGGTGAAAATCATTTAAAATAATTCTAATTTCTGATTTATCATACACTTTCGTAACACTTTTTGTCACTAGGATTCTAGGAACCTTACATTTATATTTTTCTAAAAATGTGTTTACTATCTCAGCATTTTGTTTATCTTTTACTATAGTGACTTCATTTATATTCAGTCTCTTACATAATAATTCTAATTCCCTCGCTAACACGCCTACGGTAGATAACGATCGGGTTAATAGAAAAATGCACGATTTATTTGGTACGTACACAAAACTTCCTTTATTACTGAAAACTTCATTCGGGCATTTATTAATCTTGCTTAATTTATAATCTGAATTTAATACTAGCTCCACACAATTCTTAGGGGCTTTGATGATATCCACGACTCTGGGTTCATCAAACCTTTCGGGTACATCAGGCAAAAGGTGGTTGTCATTGTTACCGCAATTTTGTTGGGCATGTAATTTTCGTGTCTGCGCTCTTGTCACGACTGATACACTGTGAGTGCTGATTTCTTTTAAATCATTACTGTTTAATGGTAACCGACTCAATGCGTCTGCTGCTGCATTTTGCGGTCCCGGGATATATTCTATGTCAAAATTATATTCTTCTAAATACAATCGGAATTTGGTCAGTCTACTTGATGGATCAGTCATGCCGAAAAGATAAATTAACGGTTTATGGTCACATAGAATCTTAAATTTTTTCCCATATAGATATGGTCGAAAATGTCTAGTCGCCCAAACTATAGCTAACAGCTCCAGTTCTATAACTGGGTAGCGAGATTCTGCCGGTTTAAGGTTACGACTAGCGTACGCAATAACTTTTCCGTTGCTATTTGACAATACAGCGCCCAAACCAACCTTTGACGCGTCTGTGTGTAACACAAATTGGTTATTGCTCGAAAAATCTGGGTAGTCTAGCACCTGAGGACTCGCTAACACTTTTTTTAGTTTTGAAAAGGCTGTTTCACACTCAGCGGTCCAATCAAATGTCGCGTTTTTCTTAGATAATAGGTTCAACGGGTAAGCGATGTTAGCAAAATTAGGGATGAACCGTCTGTAATAATTAGCGAATGCGACGAATCTTTTAACTTCATCTACGTTTGTTGGCCTTGGGTATTTATTCAAAACCTCTACTTTTGCTGGGTCAGGTTCAACACCGAGCGAAGTAATTTTATGGCCTAAATACATTATCTCTTTACGTAAAAATTCACACTTTTGGGGATTAAGTTTAAGATTAGTGCTTTTTAATCTTTCTAAAACACGAATGAGGTTCTGGTTATGTGTGGTCATTGACTTTCCAATAACAATGCAATCATCTAAATATATGAAACATTGTTTATAATTTAGACCTGACATGGCTATGGTCATTAGTCTAGAGAAAACGCTAGGGCTAGTGCGTAGCCCCATTGGACATCTTTTCATTTGATACATTTTATCAGTGGTAAATGCCGTGTATTTGCGAGAGTTTTTATCTAAAGCAAGTTGATAATAACCTTGGGAGAGGTCGAGTTTCGAGAAATAAATACTACCCGCGAGAGAATCTAGTATCTCTGTAATATTGGGCAACGGAAACTTATCGTCCTGAATTTTATTATTCAATTGTCTATAATCCACGACTAACCTCCATTTCTTTTCTCCCGACTTGTCACTTTTTTTGGGAACGAGCAATACGGGGCTCGACCACTCCGAAGTGGTTTCTTCAATGATGTCGTTATCTATCATATCTTGGATTTGATTATGTAGTTCCTTGCGTAAAGCATGAGGTATCCTATATGGTTTCACATAGACAGGACTCGCATTTTCTTTTAACTGAATCGAGTGCTCGAGCAAGTTCGTAGTGCTGAGCTTATCGCCGGGCAGATGGAAAACATCTGCGTATTTGGCACAAATTTGTTCTATACTTAACTGCTCCTCTTTATTTAAGTATGTATGTAGGTTTAAAAGTGTAAGCAAATTTGTTACTCTATTAACATTAATTTTTCCGCTGTCGAAGCTGCAAATATCGAAATGAGCTAAACTGTA
Source organism: Eudemis profundana (assembly GCA_947034925.1). Classification (NCBI taxonomy): domain Eukaryota; kingdom Metazoa; phylum Arthropoda; class Insecta; order Lepidoptera; family Tortricidae; genus Eudemis; species Eudemis profundana. Next base: position 26,049,762 of record OX344802.1, read on the forward strand.
CATTTTTAAGTTTGACAAATCTATATTTACCATTTTCTCAGTAGTGTTCAATATCCGCACTGGGATTTTTCCCGTTTCGGGTTTCGTAATTAGACCGGCAACGTAAACACCTGTTTGCAGTTCCTCCGCTAGCACTACGCAGTCCTCGCATAGCTGCGAGGGGACGTGAGTCACAATCTCACAACGCGGTGGGATCGTATGTATATACGTAGCAGTATTGCCTTCGATAGGTAATAAAATAGAGTGACCTTTGTCCTCTAAAGTCAATGTGTCATTTTTGTAACTTATAGATGCATTATAACGCTTAAAAAAATTTTGTCCTAAAATGCCGTCTGCAAAACAAGATAAATTCCTAAAAACATAAAACTTTTCGTGGCAAACAAAGCCGCCGAAATTCAAAGTTAAATAAATAAATCCCTCTGAAACTAAATTTCCGCAAACTCCTTTTATGGTTATTTTATCCGTATACATTTGCCTCAGCAGGTCATGTCTATTCTCTAAACATTCATATTTAACAATACAAAGACTGGCCCCGCTATCTACTAATAAGCTTAATCTACCTGTATTACCTATTGTACAGTTGACCGTACTAAAGTTATTATAACTAAATATCCCACTATTCATATTGTTCACGAAAAAACTGCATTTCGCGTGGTTCGCTATTATCTATTGGCGGCGAATCACTTTCCTGGTGATCGCTGTTATCACTACGAAAATGTTGAGCGCGTGCGGGCGTCGCCGCGGGGCGCGGGAAGTCTCGCGCGCGGTGACCGCCGCCGCCGCGTGCTGAGCGGGCAAAATGTTGCGGTGATTGACCTGAGCTATGCGACGGATTATGTTGTGACATACTGTTGTTTTTATTATAATAATATCGCGAATTGTTTGGATTTGAGCCGGAATTAAAATTACCTCTATAGTTCGAATGCTGGCGATTACGATAAAAAGCATTATTATAATTGCTTTGAGGTTGCATATGGCGGTAATTATTAAAACCCGTCTGTCGGTAATATGCAACCTGGCCGTCCGTTACTGATGAACTTTGTTCATCAAGCGCTGTCCTAATTGCTTCGGGCAATGACGCAAACTGCCTAGCAGCTATGATAGTGCTCAGTTTTGGATCTAAAAGCCCGTCGGCGAATCGCTTGATCGCCGACTTCTCATTAATTGGCCGTAATATGTCGTACCTACTGTCATCACCATCGGCCTGTGAGATAGTTAAATTTACAAAGAGATCCTCGATCTCAGCCCCGAAAACTTCAATAGATCTCCGTCCTTGCCTAGCTCTGTACAGTTGGGCCTGGATTGCCTCTGCTGACTTTTTGGGCAACAAAAATTGTCTCATGTCACTGATAAGGTTTTCTACGTTAGTATAAGTTGTTTTTAACCTCAGCTTAGCACTAGAAGACAACCTAGTTTTAAGTACAAACTCTATGAGCATTTTATGGGATGCATCAGTGATGACGGAGCTGTACATTAAAATGCCATCTATTAACTGCTTGGTTATTTCTTCTGGGCCAGTCATTACCGGCAGCAGGGCGATGGCCGTCTTTATATCAAACCCGGATTTGTCCATTTTGTTATCTGTCTGGGACTCTGTGTCTACAAGTGATAATAAAACCTTAATTTTACTGTATGTTACCTTAGTTTCTTCTATTAGTGTCTTAGCAACTTCTATGTCAGAATGAGTTAATTGTATAGTTTGGTCATTTATACGAGACACAATATGCGTTAATTGACTGTATAATTCATTAGACTCTTGTAATTTCCTTCGACCGACTTCCTTCTGTCGCCTCTCTGGACCTAATTTTACAATATTTTCCCTTAATTTATTTAAATTATCCCGTAATGACTGTAATTCACGTAGCATAATATGTATATACTTCAAAAAATAATAATAATTAAGTTACAACATAAAATAAACTTACATAAACCGCGAACTATGTACCGACAAGTGGGTCAGGCTGACGCTGCGCGATGCACGATGTCGGGTGGCGGTCACGTCGGCGGGCACGTAGCACGATGTCGACGGATCTGGCACCAGGTTTGCTGATGATCACGATGACGGGCCGGGCTAACCCTGGACTCCCTCGAACATGGGCCGGGATTTCCCTGGACTCCTCTTGAAATGGGCCGGGATAACCCTGGACACCTCTTGATTTGCGAGCCGGGATAACCCTGGACAACGCTCTTCTGTTCTTCTTAATATTGTTCGTGGTGCTTCTTCGTATGCGTAATATTTTTCTTCTTTCTTGATTTATTTAATTAATTATTATCTTCATTCTTGATATAGTCTTCAATTCTTCTATCTTCAATTTGTTTCTTCTTTCTTCAAATCTTCAAAATGTTCCTCGTTTTACAGTCTTTTATTTTTCAAAATAATCTTCATATGAATTTATTTCTTCAAATATGTCTTGATTTCTTCAAATTTGTTGTATAAATCTTGGTTCCTTCGATTCTTTGGTCGTCTGGCAAGGTCGCCATGAGATATGTTGAGGTTTGGATGGGAGTTTTCAAGTAAAACCAGACATAGTACCGGAGATGTTGTATTCACGGTATGTCAAAATATAGAACACAGTTAATCTAGGTTAATGAATACTTATAGTTAATTATTGCTTACTGGCTAATATCCCACTTCGTGCGTCATATGTTGCGAGGCGTATTGGTGAGTTGTAGTTAGTCGAGGCACACAGTACAGTATCTATAATAGTAATAAAGGGATTTACAGCTCACTTTAAACTCTTCTTATTGTTGATGTTCTAAGGCCCCGCCTCTAGAGGTGCAGAGGGCCTTCAAAAGCTAGCCACCTATCTACACAAGCTAGTCTTCCTATCCTAAGCAATACTCTTGGCCTGGCTTCAGCTCAGTCCGACGGCTTGCAGCTCACTTTTGACGGTTCGTTACCATCACCATGAGTGTACAGGACGACCGCGGATTCCTCTTCCGTCGGACTTTAAACCCTTATTTGACGACACGTTTAGCTTCACTAAGCTGACGAAGAGTGACGCCGCCTACGAAGCTAGAGGTCCCGGATTCAAATCCTGGTAGGGGCAAATATTTGTGTGATGAGCACGAGTACGTTTGTTCTTGAGTCTTGGATGTTTTCTATCTATTTATGTATAGGTATATATTTAAGTATGTATATGGTCGTACCCGTAACACATACAAGCATTGCTTTGTTCGGGACTAGCTGGATTTGTGTAAAAATGTCCCCCTATATTTATTATTTATTACTATTGTAAACGTCCTAGTGCTCGACACCCTGCTGTCAGCTCCATTGCTGATGATTTGAAATTCAAAATGGCGGCTACTGAGACAGTGTCGAGCAGTCGGGCGTCTATCTTACTTGTTATATCTTTGGAACAGGAATCAAGCTTTTCCATGAGCGTGCACAGCGTGGTGACGCTGTCGAGCGAGTACCTACTAGTGCAGCTGTTGATATTGTGCGCCGGGCAGCGCACGCGCAACGCCGCCGACGCGCTCGACTCCGCGCTGGCCGCACTGCGCAACGCACTAACTGCGTGTAGGTTAAGTCATTTTTATGCCACACTTGGCCATAACGTGGCTTTTACCGAACGCTACGCGTACGAAAAAAGCCGCTTTCTGGCCAAGTGTAGACATAAAATGATGTACACAACACGGGAGGTAATAGAGAAGGCCCTCGATCGTTTATTATTTTACCACCCCAGTTGCGTAATGTACTATTATCAAGAATACACAAAGGATTATATTAGGTTTAAGCCATTGTTGTTTCTTCCTATTCGCGATTCTACACAAAATAAATTCCACACAATTCATCTAAATATTTGCGGTAAGAAAGTGTATTGAAACAGTTTTAGGAAAGGAAATTGAAAAAAAATCATTTCGTAATTCTATTTTAAATAAAGTTGTGATCCGATCGGTAGGACAAAGGCAGTAGGACCACGTGGCCAGACGACGGGGTTTTTTTAATTTATTTCATTGCATATTTGAGAAAAGCATTATACAATACCTCGGCGTGAAAAGAGGTTGGTAGCCTCGTAACTATCTATAGTATGTACTCACCCGGCAACCTCATAATACCCGACCTCTGCTCTGCAGTAATGTACTATTATGACTTAACCCGATAGGTTCGGACGGCCTGGCGGGCGGGTACGCGCGGTCGGCTGGTGCGCTGTCGCGGCGCCTGCGCGCGGGGCCGGTGCGCGTGCGCCTGCTCATGCGGCCGCTGCAGATGTCGCTGCTGATGGCCGTCCTGGCGGTCACCACCAACTACACCTTGATACTGTTGCAGTTTAACCATGTGCTGTGAATACAGTCTTTCAAACCGAACGTAGAGTGCGACCGCTAAGTTTGCAGAGGTCGAAAAAAGGTTTTAAAAAATACACGACAACATCGCAAGGAAGAGGATTAGTCTCGATACTTGGCAAATATCTTTCCATTTAATAAGTGTATAATGTGTCTACATACCCACTGAAATAAATATTCAAGACAGTTTTACACAAATCGATCTAGTCCCAACCAAACTAAGCAATACCGTAAACCGGGGTTACATTGATTTGCGGGTCGACTTTGATAACAACTTCCATCCGCTACAAAAGTGTTTGTTTTAACGAGTTGGAAGAGGCCTTCGTAATTATTTTTTCAGTATTGGCAACACTGGTAGTTGCTTCACCACATAGTGATCGGATGCGCGTGTAATAATATTATTTCATCTAGAAAAAAAATAATGATCAGTACGCTTTTCTTCGTGATTTTTATAGCTCAAATACTTTGACTGTACCTGTGTCAATAATAATGACATATAATATTTATGGTTCTTACGTTAATCAGTGTTTATTCGTGAGTTTGAAAAAAATTACCCCAACTTGAACGTTACGGTCGGGGTGTCTTTGATCACTTATACGTGGAGACATTAATCGAAATACGACCTTCAATTTTTGACTTTCTTTGTACCAAATCTCTTTATTTGTGTCTCTATTATTCTACTTCAGTTTAATCGAAACTATTTCTTACACTAAAGAAGCAAAATTTTCTTACGTTATTTGATTATAAGTTGATTTTTTTTAAAAGCTGATTATGTCCGTAATTAAAAGGTGTTAAAAGTTAAAGGCACTTAATACCTGTATAAGTAAAGTCCCTTTGTCGTTGTTTCTAGTAAAGAATCTAATAAAACGCTTTATTATATTTTATCATTTAGTATGGGATCAAAGTTAGACCGATTTTTATTTTTATTTTTTCTCCCGAATCATCCTGTATATGTTCCACTACTAGGCACAGGAATAATATCATTACTACCACGTCATATTTCCTTTACATTATAAACGAGAAGTATAATAAATGTATTCAAACGTAACATTTACTTGTTTTCTAAGAATTTTCCCTTTGTTATATTGTGAAGTGTTTTTTCTACATTTCTATTCGTTTTTGCAACTGGAGAACTCTGACGACTGTAGATATTATTATTTTTTTACTCAGCGAAAATACATTACTTAGGAATACAACAGTTTAATGCACAGAAATATCGAAATAGAAGGTTCGTTGACTTGTATGGAAACCAAGCGTGTAAGATTTTGCGGTAGACGTTTCTCGTCAAGAGCGTAATTTAGTGATGGGAAACGTACATTTTCCATTTCATTTGGTGGTATTTGAACAATTAATTATACCATGTTAACGAATAATGGAAGTTTAAGAATATTTCCTGTTTTGATGATTCGAGGCCATTGAAATACAAAAAAAATATTTTTCATCACACATGCTCGAAAATGGTGTCATTACACGTAGGTTCTGCGGGCCGTAAATGGCCTATTACGCCCTAGGGCGTAATGGTTTTCTTTTTAAATTTGAAACGCTGGTTCTGTTTTACTCTTATTTGTCATGTTCAAAGTAAACGCCAACTTACTTTTTTAACATTTATCACTGAACTATTTGATTAAAGATAACTGTAATTGCAAATACATGTAAACACATATTTCGGTAACATTAATTAAATGTTTAAATATATTTTTTTTTATTTTGCAAATATAAAATCAACTAAAATGGCCGTTACCGCTATGGTTTCCGAACGTGACTTGACGTTCGCATTGTCTATGGACATATGTGACAAATGTCACTGTCTGTTTTAATATTTTCTGGTCATACTGGGTCGAAAAGTAAGGTTATTTTATTAAGATTTCCTCACAAGTGTGATGAAAAACATTGTGTGTGCCACGGGCGGTAAAGGAATTACAAACTCGTGTTATTAAAGCCCTCGGTTTCACCTCGGGCTTATAACAAACACTTGTTTGTAATTCCTTACTTACCGCCCTAGATACACAATGTACTATTACGTCACACCTGGTCATAAAGTGGCAATAACCGCCCGCTACGCGTGCGGAAAATCCAAAATGTAGTTTTTGAAAAAATCACCATTATCTTACTGCTTCAGTCCATGGAAAATTTACGTTTGGTCTCGGTTTCCCTACAAAAAACAGACGGACAGACAGACGTCTGTCTCTGGTGCTGTCAGAGTCGCACCATAGGGGTTCCTTTTGGTATATCATTTTGGTACGAACCCTAAAAATTAGCTAATCTGATACACCTACGATTGACTTCTGAATGTATATTCTCCAAGGCACAAAAATGCAGCAATAATTAAAACAACAAAAAAGTATTGTTTTATAAACCTTGCCAATTTTTATTTATAACATTTTTTTTTAAATAAATTCCAACTCCAAAGCGACTCCAAAGCGACTCCATTTATACGCTGTTCACTTTTGACGTAAACAACGTAGTCACTTTTTGATAGGTGCCAATAAACTAAAGTTTTCAATGTTCGTTTGCAGACACTTATGTATGATGGTAGGTGTATCTATGTAACATATTATATCATACATTGTATCTATGTATGATACGATACGTAACATAAAAATGTGGTGTATTTTATCCGCAATAAAAAAACTAATAAAGAAACATCATGTTTCTTTCATATAGTAAACTTGAGATTGCTTTGAAGAATATGCAGCACTCTGCGACTTACAAATTATTGCACCTGTCCCAGATAACTTCCAAGTTATCTCGTTATCAACTTCATAGCGACCGAAATACATAATTTATGAGAGGAAAGACTGATGGTTAAAGAACCATCAGTCTTTCCTGCTTTTGCTATCGTAAAAATGAGGAAATCAGCTAATATATCGAAACTAGTCAGAAAAACTTACAGATTGTGCCTCGTAAGTTTGTGTGTGTGAATTTAACTACAAGTAGGAGATGCTAGGCATAAGCTATGGTCACAGAATAAGTAATACTGCTACGTAACATACATAAGCTTATCTTTCTAACAAAACGTTTGGGTCGTCGAGACGGAGCCTCGCCAACCAGATAACTGAGGCATTTGTAGTAGGCTGGTCAAAGGATTCCTGACCAAGCTGGGACTATCAGACAATGCTGAATGCAGAATGTGCGGCGAGAAAACAGAAACGATGAAACACATATTGTGCGAATGTCCTGCCCTCGCCAGAACCAGAATGAAAGAATTTGGCACTGGTTACCCAGAGCCAGAGGAATTCCAGGCACTAACAATAGGGTCCATCATCCGATTTATGGAGATGGTGGAACAGGCCACGGCGTAGATGCGGTAAGGGGTAATTACACAAAAGATCCCATTGGGTCGAAGTGTATCCGTAAGGACCCCTATTACCAAGATAAGATAAGTAGGCTGGTTGCTTTGTACTTACGAGCCGCACGCACACATCACCAAGTTTTCTCCTACTACCCTCAGCTCGTACACATTGACCTGACCAACCAGCGTTAAAGAAACCGGCGGACTAGAGGTGCTTCAGTTGTTAGCGAGGCTACGTCCGGCTATTTTAGATTCTTAGGTTCCGACCACCGGACGCATAAAGCGTGATCTTTCTGGTCGCTGGCTAAAATTTGGTACGCGGCGAAATCGCGGAGTGGGCCAATCCAGCTATGATAGCCGAGCAGTTCGGACATGCGCCTTTCAAGTGGACTGCGTGGGTTCGAATCCTGGCTCATACTAATGAGCTTTTCGGAAACATCATCATCACCAACTTCCGATTTTTGGAAACGTACGTATGAAATATGATCAGATATTTACCGTGTTTTAGTGGAGGGAATCCACCCAAGTAGCACAGCTGGGTGGGAAATAGCTCGTATATCATATCTATTTAGGTACTTAAGTGAAATATATAGCCATGACTAAGTTCTATATAGGTGGAAAGAACCCTTATGCAACCAATATAGAGCCACGGGGAGAAAAATTGCAGCCTATTTTTGGTTCTATATTGAATCCATAAGAGATCTCACGATTACCTTAAGTGGCAATTAGAACTATGGGTGAAAGTTATGCGCAGTGCGATTTTTATTGAACGATTTTAGGTTCTAAATTGAATCCATAAGAGATCTCACAATTACATTAAGTGGCAATTAGAACTATGGGTGAAAGTTATGCGCAGTGAACGACGATTTACTGAACGATGAATATTTCAGTTCAGTCAATGAGTGATAAATGGGACGCCAAAGTTCTTTTGAGTGACGTGGCAACAATTAAGTCGGTAAGTTGTGTTTTTTTAAAGTGAATGTGATCTGCCATTTTAATTTTGGATTTATACATCTGTTTGGTAACTGATTAAAACTTCACGTTCAGGCATTGGAATAAGCACGAAATTCTTGCGAATGTTTTTTTACCGTGAAACTATAGTATGGTTTCTTTGTAAATTTCGATGCGCCCTTGATTTGATCAGGAATATTTAAAAAGAGAGTGTTAAATCATATAAGGAATTGATACTGATAAGAACTAAAACTGTAAAAACCTGACGTAATGATTGTAGGTTACGTACAATGTTAAAGTAACATCGTCACAACTATCAAAAGTCTGTGATTATGCGTCAGTCTAATAAAATTCTGTTTAAAATAAATCATTTTCAAGGACTCCAATTTGTAAAGATGGCGAAACAAAAAAGATCTTACAGTGTTTATTTCTACTTATTTGTTCTCTATTTGAAACTATCAGGTCTGAAAATCACTTATTTGTATCTTGCGAGTGGCAAAGCAGTGAATGCTATTACGAATACTAATTATTTTCTCTTTTGTAGATCGTCCAGTGCTCGTGAATTAGGCCCAAGCAGCACATTAGTGAATTTTGCAGCTTATCTTATAGCTTTATGTTCTAAATGAGTGGTTTAACAGTGTTTGACTACACTTATAGCTTTAAACACAACTCAACCTTATTTACGAGTTCATCCTGTCACTTATAGTTGCTTAGGAACGTTTTTTGTTTCTACTTTATTACTTATAGTTGAGTAAAGTCGATTTTTCTACTTAAAGTTGCATGCAGGTTGTAATTGTCACTGAATAAGAAGCAATATTGATATATAAGGCCCTAAAGTTACTTATGAGCCACTTTTATATATAAGTGGGAACATACCCTTATTTGGAACTTTTAATTCCAAATTACTAGTATAATAGAGTAGTATATCACCAATAGTGGCTAAAGAGATAATTTTACGGCCCTTTTGGAACCTAAAGTGATTGCAACTTTAAGGCCTAGAAGGGTCGTAAAATTATTTCTTTAGCCACTATTGGTGATATGGGCTTTTTTATTTAAAGTGCGTTCTCAACTGACAGTTACAGAACTGACGGTTAGTGTCAAACTCCATACATTTCGTTACGAACTGATAGGTTAGACGGTATTTGAACATAGCTTAAGTTTTGCCTAACCGTACATTTTAAAATAGAAATGCCCATATACTACTCTATTATACTAGTAATTTGGAATTAAAAGATCCAAATAAGGGTCCCAAGCAGCACATTAGTGAATTTAGCAGCTTATGTTATAGCTTTATGTTGTTCTAAATAAGTGGTTTAACATTGTTTGACAACACTTGTAGCTTTAAACACAACTCAAATTGTATATGAGTTCATCTTGTCACTTGTAGTTGCTTAGGAACGTTTTTTGTTTCCACTTTATTACTTATGGTTGGGTAAAGTCGATTTTGCAACTTAAAGTTGCATGCAGGTTTTAATTTTCACTGAATAAGAAGCAATAGTGCTATATAAGGCCCTAAAGTTACTTATAAGCAACTTTTACATATAACTGGGAGCATACCCTTATTAGGAACTTTTAATTCCAAATGACTAGTATAATAGAGTAGTATATCACCAATAGTGGCTAAAGGGATAATTTTACGACCCTTCTAGGCCTTAAAGTTGCAATCACTTTAGGTTCCAAAAGGGCCGTAAAATTATCTCTTTAGCCACTATTGGTGATATACTACTCTATTATACTAGTCATTTGGAATTAAAAGTTCCAAATAAGGGTATGTTCCCACTTATATATAAAAGTGGCTCATAAGTAACTTTAGGGCCTTAAAATATCACTATTGCTTCTTATTCAGTGACAATTACAACCTGCATGCAACTTTAAGTAGCAAAATCGACTTTACCCAACTATAAGTAATAAAGTAGAAACAAAAAACGTTCCTAAGTAACTATAAGTGACAGGATGAACTCGTATACAAGTTTGAGTTGTGTTTAAAGCTATAAGTGTAGTCAAACACTGTTAAACCACTCATTTAGAACATAAAGCTATAAGATAAGCTGCAAAATTCACTAATGTGCTGCTTGGGCACTCAGGGTGGTCCGGCTAGCGACCTGGTTCGACCCTAGGGAACGCCACGGCCGGCCACCCGGTCATATAATCGTTATGCCCAATAAGGGTCGCGGGTTTGTCAGTTTATAAAAACAAAAAGGTGGAGGGAACAGTGTGAAGAAACCTGCATACTTCCAAATTGGAAGGTGTATGTGAGGTCCTCAACCCGCACTGGATTAGCGTGGGTATAGCCCATTCACTTTTATTTACATATTTAGAGTAGTCCTGGGTCCAGCAATCGAATGTATGAGTAATTTCACAGATACCTACTTTGCGAATTGTTTCCTACTAGGTACGTTAGTTTGCATCATTACTTTATTTATTCACATTACATACAATACATATGGCATTAAGTCCGCCAATTGTACTATTTGTATTGTGCAATAAAGATTAAATAAATAAATAAATAAATAATACAAACTATGAATAAATATTGTAATTTTGTTAATACAAATTTAAATTATTGCAGGTGGACAATACAGTCTCACATATATATAGGCAAACAAATTAAAAACTAAATACTAAACTAAAACCCTAAAGTAGAAATAATATGCCCCTATAATTAAAATATACCTAGGTACCTAAAACTAAAATATATCTAAAAAATTCGGCCCCCTTGGCATGGTTCCGAAGATACTGGCAGCGTTTCCTCGCTGTATCGCTATACTTATACGTTGAGCGAGGAAGCTGCCAGCTCTTCGGTCCCTTGTGACGTCAACAGACATTGTGACATACAGTCTTAGATTTTAACGGATTTAACTGTATTCAGATGACGTCCTTTGAATCGCGGCAACCTTTGAACAACAAAAGACCTTCATCAAATATGTCTAGTCTAGCCTTTGTCTAAGGCGTATTGTCTTAGCCTTAACCCGTTTCTGACAGAGCGGTTTCGTTTCTATACAAGCGATCATGATCGAGATCGTTTCGATAAACATGTATAAATCTAACGATTTGTAAATGGAGCATTCCACGGAAACGTTACATAGGCGACTTACTACTTGTAAAGGGTGTTATAACACGCAGGCGTATACAGCAGCTAGAATCGATTTACCTCCCGTGGGTTACAAAAATCTATAAACCCCCACGGGAGGTAAATCTGTATGAAAATTTACAACTACCGAGGGAGTTATGGCTTTAGTTTTAAAATATAAAACCCACTCACTCGTACGTCATTTCAGACTAAGGAGGTTTCAAATTACTTCCTGCTTTTTAGCGGGTGCGTTTAGTTTATTTGATTTTTATGTGTTATCTTTTTTTCCACGCAAATGTGATGAAAAACATTGTATATATCGCGGGCAGTAAGCGGATTGCAAACTCCGAGTGTGTATGGCCACTGCCGGGATCCCAGTATTGGCCCATACAAGTAATACCAGTATTGCATGCCCTACCCTAGACTACTTCACAGTTCACTAGATGCCACACTGTGTACTTGCTCGAAGCCAATACTTATTAATAATGATAGAGCGCTTCTTGTTAGAAGCGCTGGATTAGTTAGCTACTTGTTAGAATCATGGATGTTGTTTCATTTCTGATATCCTTGAAGTAGCTGCTTTACAAACATAACCAGTAATCACAGTAGCGCCCTGATTGGCTTACAGACGTATACCTAGCCAAAAAGAGATTTGTAAGCGGATAAAAATGTCCACCAATGTAATTTCGTCCACGTCGTCAAAAATATATCTTTCAATTCAACACAATTCTCTTTCCAATTCAATGTCGCTAGCAAAGTGGTCAGTAAATTATTTTGCAACATGTGATGGTAAATTGGGTCCGAACTGCAGTCGATGTTTGGAATTGGAAATCCATTTCGATGTCTGACTGACTGACACACCAATTCTGTATGCTCTGGAAATCTCTTTGAGCATTTAAATTTCATTTGCATTTTACGGACGTGCCTCGTGATAACAGAGATGTGTAAACTGCTGAAAACTAGTTTACATTTAAAGTTAAAATTAGGGCTCGTATAGTTTTCTGGGCTAATAGAATCAGGAGTGGCGCGACGCGATGAATTCGCTGATAAAGTCTATTTGCACTGCAACGGAACGAATTACTGGCACCAGTGGCACCCAACGTGGGACCAACTGCAAGAGAACCATGTTACTGCATTATTTTTAGTTTATAATGTAATTCCATAAAAATAAATATTATGTCTACAAGTAAACTAAACTAATGTAATTATGATAGACGATACAAATATTAATTTAATTGTTATATTATAAAATTTTGGAGTAAAGCTAAATTAACCCAGTTAGTTTAACAACTTATAAATTACTTAGAAGAGATAAGGGTTAAGCTTGAAAAGGTCTAATAAATGTAACTTTGTTTGTGAAGTAAAAAATTGTGCTGTATTTATTCAGATTAGATTTGATTCACACAGTATTTAGACAGATACAAGTTTTTCGTTAAAACAACACGACTACTCTGCTGCCACGAACCGAGGAAAATATAATTATAATTGAGTAAAACCTGGAAATACGCAAAGGAGTTCGTCAAGGCTGTATTCTATCTCAGAGCTTTTTCAATCTCTACTCTGAACGTATATTCACGGAAGCACTGGGCGACGTTGAGATGGGCATAAAATGTAATGGCAAATTCATTAACAATATAAGATACGCAGATGATACAGTCCTAATAGCCAACAACATAGAAGAATTACAACAGCTATTAGATCTACTGAACAATAAAGTAAAACGTTATAATCTGAAAATGAATATTAGTAAAACCAAACTAATGGTGGTGAGTAAATCACAAATTTTAACTAACAGTCTCACAATTGATGGCAAACAAATAGAAAGAGTAACGAAATATAGATATCTGGGCTGCTAGTTGGGTGAAAATTGGAACCCGGAACAAAAAATTAGAGTAAGAATAGAAATTGCCCGTTGTGCATTCATGAAAATGAAAAGTTTATGCACCAACAAAGACATTAGTCTAAAATTGAGATGGAGACTTGTTAAATGCTACGTTTTATCCATACTTTTCTACGGCGCAGAAACATGGACGCTAAACAAAGCTATGGAAGATAAAATAGAAGCGTTTGAAATGTGGCTATACAGACGTATGTTGAAAATATCATGGACTGCTAGGTTCACAAATGCAGAAGTGTTAACTAGAATGAATAAGAAAAAGGAAGTATTATCTACTGTAAAGAAACGTAAAATTGCATATTTTGGACATCTACATAGACACGAGAAATACAACATACTCAAACTCATAATAGAAGGGAAAATAGAAGGGAAACGGGGAAGGGGAAGAAGGAGGATGAACTGGCTCGATAACATCAAAAAATGGACTGACATCAAGAACGCAGCCGCACTCGCAAGATTGGCCAAGAACAGAGAGGACTTTGCAAAGGTGGTCGCCGACACCCGTTAGGGTATGGCAGAGGAAGAAGAATAAAAGTAAACCCTTCTACTTTGTAAGTCAGAGAATGTAGCAAAAGTATGGTATTGTTTAAATTTTGATTAAAAATCAAAGTTGTGCATTGGAATGGATTTGGATGATTTAATTTTGCTGTTTCTTTTCGGTCATTGGGGAGTCATAATTTCACCGTTTTAACATCGAGACGGCTACTGCATCGAGTTACATGCTCAGTCAATTGCCACTTTAACTTGCAAAATCTGGTAGCTAAGTCAGTTACCCTGGTTCTACAGATTCCCCAATTTCTGATCCGTAAAAAAAGTAATTTAAAAAATTGAACGGACTTCAAAAAAGGAAGAAATAACAGTTTTATGCCAACTATTTTTTAGAGGTCGGTGCCAATCTCGTACCGTTATTCGAAATATTAAGGCTATCAACGACCTTAAAAAAATTGTTGGCATAAAACTGTTATTTCTTTCTTTATTGAAGTCGGTTTAATTTTTTAAATTAATTTTTTCTGTTTTTTAATTTCAGTAGTAATCGAATTACGCTGTTACTACACGTTTTCCTAATGACTGATGCACACATAACTCTTTATCTCAAAAACTACAAAACCAATTTTGATGAAACTTGCACGGTTCCCTAAGTTAAACTATACCTATTCCAACTAAAAAAAGATTTTTTCAATACGGCTTACAGTTTTCGAGATATGCGCGGACAAACATACATACATACACTTACGAAATTTGGCACACACGCTTAGAAGCTGGTATAGACTAACGTTTTATTCTTTTGTATTTGTAACGTGTTGTTTTTATGGCAATAAATATTTTCTAATTTCTAATTCTCGATTTTTTCTCATAAGTGCCAGGTTTCGAACCCACAACTTTCGTTTGAAACTAACCATAGCCTCCTTCCATCATATCTACATTAAATATTTCCGCCTTGAGTGGAATAAATCGAGTGTTTTGTTTCAGCTACCATAGCTTACAAATAAATGATATGATATACAATATACTTTCTGAAATATCTCCAACTCCATTAACAACGCACGCGGAAGACGTCATAAGCCTAATCGCATTGAAGCACGAACTTTTGATGTCTGTCATTTAATTTCAGCGCATATTTCTTGCCTTGTATGTTTTCTACTCCTGTACTTTTATCTGTATTTTACTTGGTCACGAACACTAATATAAGAACATACATAATATGGGTTCAGAGAAGTCTATACTCTATTCCCCATAACAGCACTAGTGTCGTTATAGTCACATTACGATACTGCTAGCAGCCATAGACTTCTAAATCTAGGTTAAACTTAGGTCAAGGATTAAGCGCTCAATTCTAACTTTACGATAAAAATGCACAACTACCAACTTAACAAACAATTAAAGGCCGTAGCAGGATAAGGGAAGAAAAAATGCCCTTGAATGATTAAGAACTGTTTATTTTTTCTATAGTTGCTTTCATTTAGTTGTATAATTGTGCAAAGTTTGGTTAAAAAATTCCCAGTGGTTCAGCCGGGAAAAAATAAAAACAAAATTTATAAAATTTGACGTATCTATAAAACTATAACTCTTTATCATAATATCTTTAATTCATTTTGGTTAATTAAATAGTACGTATGCCTTAAAAGAAAATTGAGTCTCTATCTTTACAATTTCTGTAAAAAACACGTAAGTCAAAATTTCAAAAAAAAGTTTTTTTGATTCCTGAAGGAGTGACCACTCTAAGTGACATTTCTAAAAAAGCCTTATTTAACGATCTGTCAGTCATATAAGTTTGACGGTTAAAATCGAAAAGCAACAGTGTCAAAATTAAAAAACTATGTTGGTCGGATTCTGTTACATTTTATTCTTATACAATTCTAATACAGCCAAAGAACTTAAACATAAATATTCTGTGTAAAGAACTAAAAATAAAATAAATTTATGGCATTTACTCGAATATGTATCAACTTAAAATTGTCTTTTACTTCTTATTTGAATCACTATCGCTATCTTCATTAACGGTAACACTAATACCGTTTCTCAAAAAAAATCCACTAAGAATTTCGGCAGGCTGCATGATTTTTGATAAATATCTTGCGTGCGATAGGTAGTACACAATAGGGATGATGACTGGGTTAAAAATATGTAATTCTATTTAGTCCGTCAGTTAGATTATGGAAAAATATGGGACACGTATTTTTTGGTTTATCAAAATATTAAAAATCGACAAAGTTATAGATCTTCAAACTTCTGGAGTGGGGGCTTGTGACGTCACTTCTGAGTGAAAATTGTACTCAAGAGTGACGTCACTCGAAACTTCTAAGCACTTTATCCTCGTCAGTTTTTGTTTGTCAAACAAAACAAAAAATACGTGTACAATATTTTTTCATAATGTAACAGACGGACTAAACAGTTTTTTTTAGTCATCTAGCCTATTGCGGCAATGTGTGATCAACACCCTACCTACGAATGAATATATCTGGTGAAACGATAAGTAAGGCTTAATTACAAATAATGATGATTACCTATTTGAAAAAAAAGGTTTTATAAGTTAAAAGGCGACAATTAATACAAATACAGGATGGTTTTCGATAATTTGTACATATTAAAAGGGGTGAAATTCCAGCTGATTTTATCGGTACAAATGACTTTAATTTTTGTTTCTGGGCAAAAAAATTTTTTTACAGATTTTTACAGTTTTCTATGAAATTTTGGGCAGTACATCTGTTTGACGCAGTATAACTTTTGATCTTATTGTTCAAAGCTGTAAGAAAAAATGTTTTTAAGATCACAATTAAGTGCTAAACGAAAATAAGCATGAAAAAATGGTCACAATATTCGCAAACTTTCGAGAAAAACGGTGTTTTCCGTGAAAAAAAAACAGCCGTTTTTCACAATTATATTTTTTTTTGACGATTTTTTCTTCAAGTCGGTGGTTTATTGTTATTGCTACTAAATAACGTGTCTATTGCCATGACCCTGCAATTTTTTCTTACAATTTTAAGCAATTAGATCAAAAGTTATATCGTGGCAAATAGATGTAGGTACTGCCGAAAATTTCACTGAAAGTTTAAAAATCTGTAAAAAAAAAACGAATGACCACAAACAAAAATTAAAATCAGTTTTACCGATAAAATTGGCTGAAATTTCACCCCTTTTCATATGTACAGATTATCGAAAACCACCCTGTATATTTTCAAGCCAATATTAATGGGAATGTCAAAAATTGATTTATTTTTAATTCTTTACAAAGAAGATTTATTTTTAAGTTCTTTGGCTGTATTAGATTAGATTAGTATAAGAATAAAATGTAACAGAATCCGACCAACATAGTTTTTTAATTTTGACACTGTTGCTTTTCGATTTTAACCGTCAAACTTATATGACTGACAGATCGTTAAATAAGGCTTTTTTAGAAATATTATTTAGAGTGGTCACTCTTTCAGGAATCAAAAAAACTTTTTTTTGAAATTTTGACTTACGTGTTTTTTACAGAAATTGTAAAGATAGAGACTCAATTTTCTTTTAAGGCATACATACTATTTAATTAACCAAAATGAATTAAAGATATAATGACAAAGAGTTATAGTTTTAGAGATACGTCAAATTTCATAAATTTTGTTTTTATTTTTTCCCGGCTGAACCACTGGGAATTTTTCAACCAAATTTTGCAAAATTATACAACTAAATGAAAGCAACTATAGAAAAAATAAACAGCTCTTAATCATTCAAGGGCATTTTTTCTTCCCTTATCCTGCTACAGCCTTTCTACCGGTTTTAAGAAAAACAAAACTTTCCAAACTAAATTCATTGATGCCAACATAAAAAAAAGTATTTTTAATATAGTCACTGCGTGTCACTAGCGAGTATATTTAAAATGATTTATACATTTTATTGAACCAATCTACAATAAAAAATACTTCTAATGTTTAGGTACAAAATAATATCCCCAACGAGCCGTGTCAATAATAACAATGGACCTTAACCTAAACAAAATACAAATCCGCAACACGCTTCGTCAACACTGCCTCCCCTTTAAAATACTCCGCCCCGCACCGTACCCGGCTCAAAGGTCCCCATAATGCTAGCAGCATTCCCCCGCTGAACAGCTAATGAGATCTGTTGAACCAAATACGATCCGGAGCGAGGATCACAGCCCCTCTCACGCAAACGACGTTCTAACTCCACAAAGAGGTTATTTAAAATTAAAAAAAGTTTACCATAGACACATACTGTCAGTCATACGTCATATTTGCCTTGTTTGCAGGTTATACTTAATTTTGTATTTTATATTTTAAAACCTAGTCGTAGAAAAAGTGTTGTATGCAACGTTGTATAATTAAGTCAAAAAGCGCTCATTGCGTCTCTATTTGCAATACTCGCCGTTGTCGCGGCTCGTATCGCAATTCGCATTTTTTGAGCCTACTTATACAACTGTTGCATAATAGTACATTACTCAACTGGGGTGGTAATACAAAGAAAGGCCGAGATCGCAGATGTTTGCGGCCCGAGCTGCAAGCGAGGGACGTAAATGTGCGATCGAGGACTTTCTTTATTACCTCCCGTGTTGTGTACATCATTTTATGTCTACACCTGGCCAGAAAGCGGCTTTTTCCGTACACGCAGCGTGCGGAAAAAGTCACTTTATGGCCAGGTGTGGCATAAAATACTATTATCAATTCCCATTGTGAAGTCGGAAACGTCGGAGTCCCAGTTGTCGCGTTTCAGGAATTCAATAAGAGATTCGAGTTCAGAGATCCCCGCTATATTAGCGTCGGAAACCTTTTCGCGAGAACGTATTCTAAACTGGAAATAATAATATTTTTTATTGTTTGGAAGCCAGAAGGGGATGCATAAGTGCATTACATTCGAAAGTTGAACTAAGGATATGCGAAAAAATATAAGAGTTTAGTGATAGAGCAGAGGTGAAAGGCGAGCAATTTGTTCTGTGGCTTGTAATCATCATCATCAGCCATGCAAAGCCAAAGGCCTCCTCCAAGGAACACCATTATGACTTACGCTGTCCGCAGCCTTCAGACTCCAGCAATCATCAGGTTATACTACAATTCCGGTTGTAAATGATTTGTAAAACACTTGTAATATTTTACATATAGATACAAGAAATCAAAGTACAGTCAGCAGCAGAGCTATTTAAGCTATAACTATAAGCTATAGCTTTAAGCAGAGCTTCTATCAATTTTTTTTTAATTTCTTTTTTACTGGTATAATAAAATAAAATAAATAAAAGGTGTTGAATGCCTTGATGAAATTCTAGCCTAATAACAAGGAAGAATGAAACAAGAAGGCCTTTTAAAATGATTACTTGACATTTGATACACTATTTAATAAGAATAAAGATTTTTTCAAGACCATCACTATACTTGTCTTAATATGCATGCCCACTTTTACCGTTTTCTTTAAGTGAGATAACCAACTAAAATAATGATGTTCCTCATTATCTTTTTAATACAGAACCACATCACTTCACACCTAACATCCCTCGTTCCCCACGTGTGACACTAGCAGCATTATCATATTTCGAATCGGATCGGAATAGCCCCTCCCAATCCCAGGAGATTATCAAATAAGACGTCGACTCGGGGCAATTTGATTTACCTATTTGGCCCGGCCGCGATATTGGGGGCTCCAATGTCACACAAACATTTGCTTAGCATACGTTTTTTTGGCACTGTATGGAGCTTTCATCGACACAAAGCATCCATGAATGGGATTAATACTTTTTGATCAACGGTTATTGATACAAAGACGTAGGTATACTGAATAACCACAAATTATTATTTTTAAATAATATTCCTTTGGACGGGCTTTCAAAAACCTGAGTTTTCCTACTTACATAATTAATAACACCCGCATCATGCCTTGCCTGGATTATAACACACAGGTAATAGACACATTAAGCAAAGTAGGTACCTATGATCAAAAACCATCTAACCAATGGCAGCTTCCTCGCACAGCGTATAGGCATCGCTATACAGCGAGGAAACGCTGCCAGCATATTCGGCAACATGCCAAGGGGGCCCAATTTCTTTGATATTTTGTATAATATACACTTTAGTCTTAGTTTTTTAGGTTTAATTTATAGTTAATTTTAGTTTACTAGTAGTTAGATATAGTTTTTAGATTGTCAAATACAATGTAATTTATTTTCCAAATAACCAATTTTCAATTAACCTATTTTGATAAGAAATGTACGAGTCACTATGGAAAATTTCCAAATGGCTTTATGTGTGCCTATAATATTTGAAGGGTTCCCTAGACTTCTTCAAGATCGCGTCATCAGATCCTGATTAACTGATATTTTTTTTTACTTTATACTTACTAAAGTAAATAACTATGTACATGCCAACATTTGTTTTTACATAGTTATACTACAATTTAATCGCAATTTTTGCATGTTTGAAGACGAAGTTATTTTAAACGATATCTTTCAGCTGCTGTTTCTCAATATTTTAGTACTGAAAGATACTGACTGAAAAAAACACGTTTTTTTTCTATTTTTCGCTAAAGAGTCCACTGTAAAAACTTCAATGGTCAAAAAAATGTCAGTCTGTATTTCGATGATCCTATTAAACGTATACTTTCGCCTTTCTATTTAGTATAATGTCAATCAAATATACTTAAAATGCAATGTCAGGAAATAAAATTGCTAAACTAACTTCAGATGTGAGCAAACACGCTAGACGTTCACTTTAAGATTGGTTTTACTGCACTGTATTACTTCACTAGCAGTGCAAACACGAAACAAGTTTGTTTGTGCCCGAGCTCCTTCGTGCTCAACTCTGAAGTTGCCTGAGCGCAAGAGTTGTTGGCTAATGGTTTCCAAGCCATACCAGCCATACATACATGCTTATACAACGCCAGGCGAGATATTACCAAATGTTTCGAACAGAATAACGTATTTAGGGGTACCGCAATCACGACGGGGGAGGGGGGGTCCGAGAAGAGATCACGTGTAATTTTTTTATACAATGAGGAAGCCAAAAACTACGAAATTACTCAAAAATATTTTCAATTTTCAAAATTAAAGGGGTGTTCTATTGTATCAAGTGGGGTATCAAATGAAAGGGCTTAATTTGTAGACTCCAAAGCCATTTTTATTTTCATTGTTAATCATGTATTTTTCTTATTTATGACCAAAAACGTTCAAAAAATACCATTCCCCCTATTATCTACGAAGTTACTGAACAGAAAAATCTGTAATAATTACCAATTATTAATATCATCCTAAATATTACAAGAAAAATATAACGGTTTTCCTAACTTGCACCGTTTTTTAGAAATTTGCAAAAATCGTAACACATACTTTTTTGCTCCTAAAAAACTAACCGTCAGTTTTTCTTGAACTATTCATGTAGGTATCTACTTATAAGTTTGTACGGAACCCTCGGTGGGCGAGTCCGACTCGCACTTGACCGGTTTAATTTAAATAATTCGGGAATTACCTATACCGACATCAAAATTGGATTTTCTGTTTTTTTTTAGAAAATAAGAATTTGAAAATTCTTGAAAGAAGCTTCGATTTTAATTCTTATTAAATTATATTTGCATAAATAAAACGCGCTACGCTCTTAGCACGGTATACGGTAGTTTTGCTTCCAACAAAAGGAACATGGGGAGCGTGCATGTGTGCGCGCCGTGTACGGACGCACCACAGGCAAGCATTTGCCCCTGCGCGCCCCTGCCACAGTAAGGAGTGCACTCACACGGACGTGCGATCGTGCGTCTGTGTAAATACGTGTCGCGCGCTCCTAAACGGCCGAAGTCGTACTATTTGGTTGTCTTTATATTTCTCTTAGCCTACAACATGGCAATATGGCCTTATAGCGAAATCATGTTGCGACCCTAGTGCCCAGGGAGTTGAAAATTTTAAGTGTGTTTGTTTGTATATTTTTATTAATACAAAATAACATTTAATTTATTTATTTCTCAATAACAGAGGCATGCTCAATACCTATTTTTGGCCAAGGCTGTAGATACATGTAATCGTAGTGACATTTTAGTGAACGGCTAAAACGCTCCACCCGTTAGTACGCGATTTAATCCGTTTAAATTGTTTTATTACAATTAGTGATAAGCGCTGACGGACACAATATTATACATACAATCTAGACACGCGGCAGTGTGTCAAGCCAAGTTCTAAGCAAAACTGGCTAGCCAGCGCCAAGTGTAATATAAATATTACACGAACCACTTGGTGCCACTTTTCATTTATCTTACAACAATATTATCTTTACCCACGCGTGCAAATTGGAAACCATTGACTACTTTTGTAAAGTCCACAGACCGATAAGATTTCCGCCATTGCAGAGGGACCATTACACATTAAAGAACCATAACTGTCACTAAAAGCAAAAGCTCAAAGCTCTGCCTTTGTCTGCCCCACGTTGCCCCATGTTGGGCGCCAGTGTAACTATTTGGAGGGAAAGCAGGTATTCAAGGGAAGGTACTTATATTTAATTGTAAAGGAAAAACACGTTTACATACATACAATTCTCTTCCCGCCCATCTTTTCCCAGAAAAATATGACTTGGATCTCTTCAAGTTGACAGTGAATAGGCATCTTCTAGACAAGCATGCTACATCTTAGGCTTCATCGTCAATTAACATCAGGTGCGATCGGGGTCAAATGCTTGTCTATCACACATAAAAAAAATGTTATTTAAATTTTATTTACAGCATTTGGGAAGTCATATCATAGCATTTATCATAAACTATTGCGAAGGAAAAATAGTAAAACAACAGAATAGACTTCGTAGCTTTTGATTATAAGCACTCTCACATATTAGTGTCAAAGCACAAATTACGATAAAATAATGATGATATGCTGGTGACTGTTCCAGTTTGGAAGCCAGGAGTAGAATCGGTTCTGGCCCAGTACATCAGAACTAGAGTTCTAGAGAATAGAATAAAATAGAATAGAATTTATTATTTGTAAATCACATGTAAAACTGCCAGAGCCAGCGGAATTTGAAATCTTTTGATTTCGACATTATGCTATGGCTTTTGTAAGTTGTCAGTACTATAGCTATGCAACGTGACGCCTTACGACTCGTTATAATATACTAGCATTGACCCGCGGCTTCGCCCGCGCTGTTCTCGTTACTGTCTCAAGCAGGGCTCGGATACCTTGGTTTATTATTTCATTTTTAAATCGGCCAATCTAATAATACGACTGAACCCTACATAAAAAGCTTAAAATAATTTAAAATATTGGACTAATTCGGGGTTTTTGCAAGATATCAGTTCCGAGCCCTGGCTCCAAGGGAACTATTTACCGGGATATAAAGTATCCCATGTTTCAACCCAGGACTTGGTCTACTTGCATGCCAAATTTCAGCTCAATCCATTCTGTCGTTACCCCGTTATTTAGTAACAAACATCTAAACATTCAAACATCTTCACGGCCATTCTCACGAAGTACGACTGCGTCTAATCACCGCGTCTCCATACATTTAGTATGATAACAGCGTCGCGGTAATTAGGTGACCGCAGACATACTTCGTGAGAATGGCCGTTCACAAACTTTCGCATTTATAATAATAGTGAGATTTACGAGTGGGATTTTACTGTCAGTAAAGGTAAAGGTCCGAAGCTCTGCCTTTGTCTCGCTCCTATTTATTTCGCGCCGGAACCCGTACAAAGGGCCTCATGAATATTCTTTGCCAGTTCGCTCTCTTGATACCTAATCTCTTTGTCTTGTTTTTGGGCATGATAACTGTAAAGATTTATTTACGATGCGGAAAAGGAAGCTGACAAAGATTCTTTCACAGTATCAGTTCTAGGGAATAATCTCGAACCGAGACTGGTGATTCAAGGTCTCGTGCAAAAAATCTGACTCGAGGTTGGGTATTTCGAGATCTCGACCGCCAGGCTTTCGAGATTGAGATTAACACGTTGGCTGCCCACCATACTACAAATATACCGGTAATGATCCCACCGGTGATGCTCATGGCAGCCAACGTGTTAATGTCGACGAGATCGAGATTTGAGAAGGTTATTAAAAATAAGTTGTTCTCGTAAAATTGCCTAAGAATTCAGTATATACAAACTTGCAAAAAAAATAAAGTAAGCAAGCAAAAATCATATGTATAAATACTTGCAGGTACGTACGCTACGTCCGTGCGAATCGGACGACTCTTTTGCACAGAGCCACTGCGCTTATACCGTCGGTTCAAGCCTGAGCCTGATGCACACACTAACATTGCCTGGATAACACGAATCTAGCCTCAAAAACTGATCAACTAACATTGCCTAGATAGCACGAATATAGCCTCAAAAACATTGATCAACACAAAATAATTCGTGCGCATCAGTCTTTCAATCTCGTTCGAAATCTCGAAAATACGAGTATGAATCGAGATTTCATAAATCGAGATTTCCTGCCGACGCGATTGAATCTCGAAAATTTGCTCGAGTCCTCGCGAGATCGACAGTGCATTCCATAATCAATAAATAAAATACGAGATTTGGTTTACGGGGAATATGATAAATTGAGAACCTGGTTTTGCGAAGTGTGGTATTATGGGAATGCGATATATATTTTTTTAAATACTTATGCCTCTCTACTTATGGGTCAATTGCAGAAAAAAATTACCTATTACGTTAAAAGTTGTTTAGTAGTAGTAGTAGTTTTTTATTTCATAAAAGAAAAGTGCTCATGATTCTGAGTAAAATGGCACACCATGATCAGACAAAAAAGTAAAAGGTATTTTTTTTCTGCAATTGACTCTACTTCAACTTGCCAACCCCTTTTAGCGGAGCAGGGCCTGGAAAATCCACCAAACACGACGCCTAGCCTCGCTCAACGTAGAACAGCTTTGGTATATTTAGGGTTCCGTACCTCAAAAGGAAAAAACGGAGCCGTTATAGGATCACTGTTTTGTCCGGCTGTCTGTCTGTCCGTCTATCAAGACTTTTTATCTCGGGAACGCGTGGAGGTATCGAGTTGAAAATAAAACCATATACTCAGATCTACGGTCGCTTAAAACTCTGAAAAAATCAAATTTCTAAGTTAACGTGAAAAAATAAGATAGGTACGGCTGTGTATGCCGCAAAAAATGTAAATTTCGACACTCTCAAAGAAGCTAAAATTCAAAAGGTACTTACCGTTGACTTCGAACTTTGAAGTTTGGCAAGTAATACCGTCTTATCCTACAAGGGCAGGGAAAAATCTGAAAACTATACATTTTTAATTTAATCATAAAAAAATAAACTTCACTAAGGGAATCTGAATTTATAGGGTACTTTAATATATGTACAGTCAGCTGCAGAGATAAGTATACCCCCTGCAATACTACGAATGTATGACAGGGGGGCTACTTATCTCTGAAGCTGATTGTACATACAAATTTGTACGGAGGCCTCGGTGGGCGAGTTCGACTCGCATTTGTCCGGTTTTTTTCCCGCGTACCTACCGCTCCGCTACCTCTTACAACTCTAGTCGATTAGTTTTATTCAGTTAGAACCCTCTGCTAGACTTTAAAAGCTCCTGGACGGCCCTTAGGCCTTAAACCATATTGAGCGTTACTCGACTGGAGGCATTCGTGCCATAATTTTATTGTTGTTTCGAGCCAACAATTTGCCTTTGTGCCCGGATTTGTAATACTGATTATTAGCAGAAGAGACCGCCTGACAATGACCTTCCCTCGTATTTTTTTCTTGATGATTTTTTTCGTGTACAATATGAGGTAAAAATAAACACAACGCGCTAGGTTTCCGTCCACATATCCTGGCAAGGGTGATGAACTAGCAATTTTCCATAAAAAATGCAATTTTTCTATTTTTTTCTGGATTCAACATTAAAAGAAAGGTAGGCAATAACAACCAGAAAAGTATTAGGTTGCTCATGCAAAAATTGGCAGATTTAGGGTTGCTGCACTTTTTGTTAAAATTTGAAACCAGATATTCCAAATGCAAAAAAAAGCAGGAAAAACTTTGGCAACAACACCTTGTCGTTTAATCCTTTAATATCGATTGGCATTATTCCTTTCTTAATAATTACCTCAGCTGTCACAATAACATTCAAACCAAATCATTTTTAATTAAATAAATACATCGTCTGGTAAGCGGTGGCCATTCGAACGGTTTGTGTTTATTTTTACTTCTTATTATAGACAAAATTGGATTAATTCTGTAGGAATAGAGTAAACATACTCCTTGCTAAATAGAAACTTGACCACTTGTCACGTTCAAAAAATAACTCTGTGTCATCTGTCGTTCCGAATGTCTGTATTGTATTTTCCGTTTCTTGATATTGCTTCTACAATATATTTGCATATTTACTACTAACGGGTATTATTTCCCTCAGGTTATGGGCTATCCCATTCCTGTTAGTAGTCGAATTATTGCCGAGAAGTGAATTCCGAAGAATAAAAATACACGATAAAAAATGACGTCGCAAAATGTTCAAATAGAGAAATTAGTTGGCCGAGAAAATTACGCGACTTGGAAATTTGCGGTTAAATCTTACCTCGAACTAGAGGAATTGTGGGATTTCGTGGATCCGTCCAAAACCGACACCGATTCCAAGAAAAATATAAAGGCCAAGTCCAAAATCATTTTATTGGTGGATCCTATAAACTACGTACACATTGAGACAGCCGAGACGGCTCGTGAAGTTTGGATTAACTTACAAAATGCTTTCGAGGACTCCGGGTTGTCAAGAAGAGTCGGCCTTCTGAAGGATTTGATTAATACGTCGCTGGACAGTTGCTCAAGCGTTGAAGATTACGTGAATAAAATATTGAGCACCGCACACAAATTGAGGAACATTGGGTTCACAGTAGACGACGAGTGGTTGGGAACGCTCATGCTGGCAGGTTTACCGGACACATATAAACCGATGATCATGGGCCTGGAAAGTTCCGGAATGAAAATCTCGTCAGATTTTGTCAAGACAAAACTTTTACAAGAAGTTAAAGTTTCCGAGTCTTCCGCATTCTTTACGAAGCACAAAGGTTCATCTAGCCATCATGCGAAGCCTAAAAGGAAAGAAGAGTTGAAAGGCCCCAGATGCTTCAATTGTAACAAATATGGACATTTCAAAAATCAATGCACTGAAAAGGAAACCACTAACAATGTCTTTTCTGCCATTTTTTCAGCTTACAGCTCAGTGGATCAGGGTGTTTGGTTTATCGACTCGGGCGCGACAATGAATATGTCCAGGCGCTCCGATTGGATGTATGAGCTGGAACCACCTCCGATTCAAAGAATAATGGTGGCGAACAACGATGTCGTCTCCGTCAAGAATATGGGTAAAGTAGACATCCATACTGTCTTAAACAACAACGACGAACATCGGATCCAGGTGAGAAACGTTCTTTATATTCCTGAGCTCAGCGCGAACTTGCTATCGGTTAGTCAACTCACTAAGAATGGCTGCAAAGTCGAGTTCACCGATACTGGTTGTCAGATATACAACTCCCAAAACAACCTTGTTGCGACAGCGAGTCTAACCAATAACATGTACAAGCTGAATGTTGTTACTGGCAATGCTTACGCGGCTTCCGCAAGCGAGAGTAAGGCAGACATTGTAACTTGGCATAAAAGAATGGGGCATTTAAATATGGCAGATGTAAAGAGACTAGAGACATGTGCTGACGGTATACAAATTACCGGTAAAGATGAACATACTGTGTGTGTACCCTGTTGTGAAGCGAAACAAACCAGATATCCGTTTCCAAACTCCGGTTCAAGGGCGAAGGCATTGCTGGAAATAGTCAGCTCGGATTTATGCGGTCCGATGGAGATACCTTCCATGGGTGGTGCAAGGTACTTCATAACCTTCATAGATGACTATTCGCGAAGAGTGTATGTCTATTTTTTGAAGAACAAGTTGGATATAAAATCTGTGTTTGAGAAATTCAAAAATGAGGTCGAAAACGAATTAGATAAGAAAATTAAAATATTCCGGAGTGACAATGGAAAAGAATATTGCAATAAAGCGTTCTCTGACTTTCTAGCAGCTTCCGGCATCAAACATCAGACCAGCGCACCGTACACGCCTGAACAAAACGGCCTTGCAGAGCGTATGAATCGCAGTCTGGTCGAGCGCGCCAAATGCATGCTGTTTGAGGCAAAACTGCAGAAATCATTTTGGGCAGAATCTGTAGCTGCTGCGGCGTACGTGATCAATAGATCGCCGTCACGAGTTTTGGCTGAGGTAACACCATTTGAGATGTGGACCGGAAATAAACCCAACATTTCAAACCTGAAAATCTTTGGCTCGAAAGCCATGGTCCACGTTCCGAAGCAAAAACGCTTAAAATGGGATCCAAAGTCACGTGAGCTACTTTTCGTGGGTTATTGCGAAAATACGAAGGGTTATAGGCTGTATGACTCGAAAACCAAACAAGTGGTGGTTAGCAGGGATGTGATTTTTATGGAGGACTGCATGAGTGCAAATAAAATCACACCGACTCCTGATCCAGTATCACGGCTTACCAGCATACCCCTGACCTCACAGACTGAGAGCACAGATATAGATGTGAGTGCTGAGGAAAGGGAGGAGACCAATAACCCACAAAATGAGATGCGAAATATATCATTACCATCCCGAAGTGCAGACATTGAGATCAACAATAGTGATGCACCGATTGAGAGGCCAGATGTCACTTTATCACCCCCGAGTGCTGACACCTCTTTTGACAGTTGTGTGAACGGAGCTAGTCACGATGAAACTTACGTTCCCGATACGAGCGATGATTACGACAGTAACGAAAGTTTCGAGCAAACTATGACTTTGAGATCGCACCAGAGAGGGAATAATTTTATGTGCGTCAAAGAAATTACGGACCCGCTGACTGTTAAAGAGGCCTTATCCAGCAGTAACTCCCGGAATTGGAAAGAAGCGATGGATGAGGAGTACCAGTCCCTAATGTCTAACAACACTTGGGAAGTTACGACTCTACCCGCTAATAAACGCGCCTTACCATGCAAATGGGTTTTTAAGACGAAAACCAATGAAAAGGGTGACGTAGTAAAGTATAAAGCACGGCTGGTAATAAAGGGATGTTCGCAAAGAAAAGGAATCGACTACAATGAAGTTTATTCACCGGTTATCAGACTTGCGTCGTTGCGATACTTGTTTGCCCTAGCGGTAAAACACGACTTGGACATATGTCAAATGGACGCTGTATCAGCTTTTCTCCAAGGTGACATAGATGAGGAGATTTACATGGTCCAGCCTGAGATGTATGCAACAGGTGAACAAGTATGCCTTTTGAAAAAATCTCTGTACGGGTTGAAACAAGCAAGCAGACAGTGGAATAAGAAGCTTGACTTTTCACTAAAAAGCATGGGACTTCTACAGTCGAAATTAGATCCCTGCATTTACCACAAGGTTGAAGACAAGGACAACATGATATTTGTGGCTATATACGTGGATGACTTGTTGATATTTACGAATAATCAGACATCAAAATGCTTCATCAAAGAACAGCTGAACAAATGTTTTAAAATGAAGGATCTTGGCGATGTGTGTTATTGTCTTGGCATACATGTGGAAAGAGATAGAAAAAAAGGCGTGATATATTTGGACCAAGAAAAGTACATACAAGAAGTACTACAAAAGTATGGCATGTCAGAGTGCAAAACAGTCAAGACTCCTATTGATATTGGCACAAAGATAGTGGAAAGTAGTGAAGAAACAAAGAAAGTGTTACATGATATTCCCTATCAAGAAATTATAGGTTGCTTACTGTATGTCTCGCAAGTGACACGGCCAGACATAAGTTTTGTGATCAACTTGTTAAGCAAGTTTAATAACAAGCCTGAAATGCAACACTGGGTTGCCTTGAAGCGTGTGATGCGATACCTGAAAGGTACACAGGATTACAGGCTCTGTTACAAGAACAGTCCTGATGAAACCATGACGCATGGTTACTGCGATGCCGACTGGGCGAGTTCGGAAATTGACCGACGCTCTTGCACTGCTTACACTTTTTTGTTTCAGGGAGGAGCAATCAGTTGGAACTCAAAACGCCAGCCAACCGTGGCCCTGTCTACAACAGAGGCAGAATACATGGCACTGTCATCATGTGTTCAGGAAGCTTTGTGGTTGAAGCAACTGCAAGAGGGTTTTTGGCCAGTGCTGAAAAACGAAGCTATGATTATATACAGCGATAATCAGAGTAGCATAAAACTTGCTGGCTCTGATGGCTATCATTCGAGAACCAAGCACATCGACGTGAGGCACCATTTTGTCCGGGACAAAGTACACGCAGGCGTCGTTGATGTGCGCTACGTACAGACAGACGTGATGGTAGCAGATGCGCTCACCAAGGCTACGTCGCATCCGAAGCTACTCTTCTGTGCGAAGATGATGGGGTTATGTTTAAGGGAGGATGTAGGAATAGAGTAAACATACTCCTTGCTAAATAGAAACTTGACCACTTGTCACGTTCAAAAAATAACTCTGTGTCATCTGTCGTTCCGAATGTCTGTATTGTATTTTCCGTTTCTTGATATTGCTTCTACAATATATTTGCATATTTACTACTAACGGGTATTATTTCCCTCAAATTCAAATAAATAATGAGGGACGGTTGAGGTTAGGTCGTATCTTAGACAATAATGTTCAGCGTGTCTGATTTTATACGATGGATTTTTTATAGGGAGCAGAACGGGAGACTAATGAATAAATACTTCACTGGATTCCTGTGGCTTTGACTCTGTAAATCTGGATTTTAGTAATTAGCTTTATGTCCATTGCCTGTATTATTATCCCCGTTTTGTGAATCAGTTTTCATGAGATTCATTATTTAAAACTGAGTCATATAGAGAAAAATGTATATCGTGAAAAGCTCCAAGTTCATTCGGGTTTCATTCATTTGAGCCTTAGTATTTGGGTGTGTAATGATCGATATAAAAATATTTAAATATATTTTCTATCGATATATCAACATTTGATATAATTTCAAAGGGTATAATCACTCATTGTGTATAATAAACGTTTGGTATAATTTTAAAATATATACATTTATTTCGTATATTTAACGTTCGGTATAACGCTTATTTCTTATAACGATTATATGGTATAACGCTCATTTTATATACAAATCATAATATATAACAATCAAGAGGTATAATAATAATAATAATAAGAGTCTCGATCACCATCTCAAGAGACTCTCGCTAGATGGCTGGATCAAGGGTCAGATACAGAAAGCGGTTCTTCTGGACACGGCGCGCATCGTCAGGAGGTTCCTCTCTCTGCGGCCCTAACCACCGGTAGCCTGGGCCCCGCCCCGCTGCCGGTGGCACCCTAGGTTAGGTTTTTTATAATGTGTTTATATTTTGTAATTTCACTTTGTATTTTACTTTTTATATATATATTGTAAAAAGCCTAATCTAAGAAAATAAAGATATACCTGAATAATAATAATAATATAGCCTTTTATTCCGAGCTTTCTACAACTTTTTAGACTTACAAACTACTTATTACATATTCACAAAATGTCTCTTAGCTCGGTGTGCCTTGCAGCATAGGCCTCCTCCAACGCCTTCCACTGTTTCCTATCTGCCGCCACTCTTGTCCAGTGGGGGCCTAGGGTCAATTTCAGTTCATCCTCCCATCTTCTTACTTTGCGACCTCGACTCCTGGTCCCATCTCTTGGGTACCAGACGGTCACTAGTTTGCTCCATTTTTCTTGTTTGCAACGGAGCATATGCCCAGTCCACCTCCATTTTAGTTGATCGATTCGTAAAAGGATGTCTGTTAGTTTTGTTTTGCACCTGATGTCTATGTTCCTGACTTTATCCTTTAGTTTTAACCCTAGTATGCTCCTCTCCATGGCTCTTTGGCATTTGGCAAGTTTGTCCCTGTGTTTTTTGGTCAGAGCCCAGGTTTCGCAGCCATAAGTAATGCAGGGGAGAATACAAGTATCAAACGTCTTTTTCTTTATCTTGATGCCTAGTTCTTTGCTTTTCATAATTTCCTTCAAAGCCCAGAATTTTTTCCACCCAGTGGCTATTCTCTTGTCTATTTCCTTGGTCATTTGATCCCTTGGTGATATAATTTGCCCTAGATACACATATTCTTCTGTGTATTCAAGTTTCTGTCCGCTGACGGTTATGTCTGTGGCTTCGGAGTTTGTCATCATTTTGGTCTTGCTCGAGTTCATTTCTAGACCTACTTCTCGGCTTCTGTCTGCTAGGGTCTGTATCATGGATTCCAGTACTTTTGGGTTCTCCTCCAATATTACCAGGTCATCAGCAAATCTTAGATGGTTCAGTCTCAACCCATTTATGTTTAGTCCTAGGTGGTCCCATTCTAATTTCCTGAAAATGTGCTCGAGTACTGCTGAAAATAGCTTCGGTGAGAGTGGGTCGCCTTGCCTGACTCCCCTGTTGATTGGAAAAGTATCTCCCAATGCTTCTAACTTGATGCTAGCTTTGCTCTCTTTGTAGATATTTACGATGATGTTTACATAAGTGTTTTGGACCCCCTGCTCTATGAGACTCTGCCATACGAATTCATGCTTGAGGCTATCGAAGGCTTTGGAATAATCTATAAAGGCTAGATAGATGGTTTTGTTATACTCGTTGTATTTTTGTAACAGCTGTTTGATGGTATGTATATGGTCAATTGTACTGAAGTTTTTCCTGAACCCAGCCTGCTCTACTGGTTGATTCTCTTCGAGCCGATTTGTTATTCTAGCCAGAATGACTTTCGCGAAAACTTTATATACATTTGAAATGAGGGATATGGGTCTGTAGTTTCCAATGTCGTCCTTACATCCTTTCTTATATAGAAGTATAATGTGTGATTCTGCCCATTGACTTGGGATGTTGCCGGTGAATAGTATTTCATTAAAGACCTTTGTTAGTATCGGGCTTAATTCTTCAACTGTTCCTCGCATGAGCTCATTTGGAATTCTATCTGGGCCAGGGGATTTTTCCATCTTTTGACTGTTTATAGCTTTCTCTACTTCCCATTTTAATATTTCTGGTACGTCTTCTATATCTCCTGTTTTCCTTTCTGGTCTAAGTCCTCTTTCGGGCGACGCTTGGTTTGGTTGTCTTGAATATAACATGCGATAGTAATCTGTTGCTATATTCAGGATGCCGCTACGCGTGGTGGTTTGCAGATCTTTACTTTTTAAGTTAGGGATCCATTCTTTCCCTTTTTCGCGAAGTTCCTTAAGAGCTTTTCGTGTACCTCCCGTTTTGGTAATATGGTTTTCTAGTGTTAGGTTTCTTCGTTTTTTCTTGTCTTTTGTCATGTTTTCCCGAATTTGCTTGCTTAGGCTTGAAATTTCTTTAAGATTTTCTTTCTTATTCTTTCTTGATATTAAGTTTCTTCTGTCTTCAATTAGTTTTAGTGTTTCCTGGCTTAGGTAGGATTCTTTGCTCTTTTTCGGTAATGTTCTTAACTGTTCCTTTAGGTTACTTTCTAATCTGACATACTTTTCCTTTAGGTTCTTGTTGGAGGAAACAACCTCCATCAGGTCTTCTGAGTTATCGTTGGGGACTCTCTTGTTGCTGATCATATGAAGGCAGTTTGTTTGGGTCGCTTTCGGCCTAGGCTTTTTTACACCATGTTCAGATAGGCAACATCTCACCATCCGATGGTTAGTATTGAAATTCAGGTTTTGTATTACACTTGTGTCACTGAACAACCTTGCTTTGTTTGTCAGGATGTAGTCTATCTCGTTTCTAATCTTTCCGTCTGGAGATATCCAAGTCCATTTTGTCTTATGTTTTTTGCGGTATATATGTAGAATTAAGTAGCGTCAAGTTATGTTCTAGCAGAAATTCTACCAGTTTTTCACCATTTTTGCTTCTTTTGCCACTTCCATATTTGCCTATTACATGCTCTTCTCCAGCTCTTCGGGCACCCACCTGGGCATTAAAATCTCCCATGACCACTATGTTATTTTCAGAGTATTTTTCTGTGACTACGCTAAGGTCGTTGTAGAAGTTGTCTGTATCTGTTTTAGTAGCTTGTTCTGTCGGTGAATAAATTTGAATAATAGTCCACTGTTTCGTATTTTCTGGTATGTTGATATGAATTATTGCTATCCGATCAGATATGCCTTCAAATCCGATTATCTGTTTTTTGAGTTCGGACCTGATCAGAAATCCTACTCCTCTTTGTCCAGCAACTTCGCCTTTATAGTACATAACATATTTTTCTCTCTCTTCTATGGCTTCTCCTATTCTGCGCATCTCACTTACGCCCAAAATATCCCATTTGATTTTTTCAATGGCCAGCTCTAGCTCATGCAAACTTTCTGGTGTTCTCAATGTTCGTGTGTTCAGAGTACATATATATATATGACGAAGCGTGGATTTAATTAGTAGTCAAAATCCAATTTAAAATCGTAATCAATAATGGAAACATGTTATAATCATTTGAGAGCGGGTAATTCAGTAGCCCGAATGGAGTTTTTTCGTTGAACATTTGACAGTGGTTTGACAGCTAGAGAAACGCGCGCGTTCTTGGCGTGATATGTTGAGACAGAAGCTGTGGTGTTCGCGAACTAATCCATTGGCTCTTAAACTGGTTTTAAATCACAGTAATTTAGTGGCAAGTGTGTTCACATAAACCTAAGTGATTAGTTGACGTACCGGAGTGTGTCCATTTCCGAATGTTTCCTTGATATATGCGCCCAAATAGTAACAATGATTGAGACCGGTCGGCTAAGCTATTTGTTCACTTCGTCATCAGAAATGGGATTACCCAAGGAATCTCGGAAGTCATACAGATCAGAGTGAACATATTTCACATAAGTATGAGTGCAAACGATGGGAATCTCCTTTTGGTATGCAACAAGGAAAGTTGACTTGATTCAAGCGATACATTACAAGATTCATACGCTGCTGATCCAGAAATAGCATAATCCAAGTTTTATCTTGATAATCATCTGGCTGTCGCCTACAGTAGAGGTTGGGAAATCGAGTCACTAAGAAATCTTCTGTTGGTAAGGTTGTGGAATTATCATATTTGATGATTCAGCACTTGGATAATAGTAAGTAATTAACTTCTCTCTCTCTCTCTGATAACTTTTAGTAGAAATGGTCAGTAGGTACATAATCATTGCCCGTGAGTGTGCCCATCAGCCCCGGGCTAGGTGCGGGCTAGTTCTCGGATGGGAGTGAGCGGGCTGTGGTCCCCGTACTGGCACTGTGCAGTGGTACATGATTATTTGCATACCCTATGTCAAGTACATTATGAGTTCATCATCAGCTTAGGAGTTCTTATGAATTAAATTAAAACGGAAGTTCTAAATACAGCAATGTGGAACCGGTAAGTAATAATTACATGTTTAGATGTAATGTGCTCTCCTCTTTTCTATGTCTGTGATCATGATTAAATCTAATTAGATTATTACTCAAATTATAATTGCAGTATAAGTTGCATTTCATGTTAGGAAAATTGAAACATTTAATGGAATAAGTGAAGTAAACTTTTACATGTCAATATCTAAATTCCCTAGCTTTGATAATTCACACATGCAATAATGAAAGAGTATTCTAAAAGGCAATGACTATGGGTCAATAAATTCACAGGGTTAGTATACACATGTGTCAGAGTAATGGGAGTGCATAGGATAACAGTCATGTTAGTAAATAATAACAGGGATAGTCCATTAATTCACCATGTCATATCTTAAAATAAAATTAGATTAAAATGTGTTTGACATTAGGGTGGTATTAACCAATCTAGTGGACCTGTGTGGTACTGACAAGCCTGTGTGGCACCGACAAGCCTGTGTGGCACCGACAAGCCTGTGTGGCACCGACAAGCCTGTGTGGCACCGACAAGCCTGTGTGGCACCGACAAGCCTGTGTGGCACCGACAAGCCTGTGTGGCACCGACAAGCCTGTGTGGCACTGTAAGCCTGTGTGGCGTGACAAGCCTGTGTGGCGTAACAAGCCTGTGTGGCATTAACGAGCCTTTGTGGCATATGAAGCCTGTGTGGCATTAACGAGCCTTTGTGGCATTTACAAGCCTGTGTGGCATTGTGTGGCCTATGTGGCAGCGGCCTGTGTGGCATTTACAAGCCTGGGTGGCATGAACGAGCCTTTGTGGCATTTACAAGCCTGTGTGGCATTGTGTGGCCTGTGTGGCAGCGGCCTGTGTGGCATTGAGCGGCCTGTGTGGAATTTACAAGCCTGTGTGGCATTGAGTGGCCTGTGTGGCATTGAGCGGCCTGTGTGGCATTGAGTGGCCTGTGTGGCATTGAACGGCCTGTGTGGCATTGAACGGCCTGTGTGGCATTGAACGGCCTGTGTGGCATTTACAAGCCTGTGTGGCATTGAGCGGCCTGTGTGGCATTGAGCGGCCTGTGTGGCATTGAACGGCCTGTGTGGTATTGAATGGCCTGTGTGGCAGTGAACGGCCTGTGTGGCATTTACAAGCCGGTGTGGCATTGAGTGGCCTGTGTGGCATTTACATGCCTGTGTGGCATTGACGAGCCTGTGTGGCATATGAACCCTGTGTGGCATTTACAAGCCTGTGTGGTATTGAGTGGCCTGTGTGGCATTTACATGCCTGTGTGGCATTGACGAGCCTGCGTGGCATATGAAGCCTGTGTGGTATTTACATGCCTGTGTGGCATTGACGAGCCTGTGTGGCATATGAAGCCTGTGTAGCATTTACATGCCTGTGTGGCATTGATGAGCCTGTGTGGCCTTTACATGCTTGTGTGGCATTGATGAGCCTGAGTGGCATTGATGAGCCTGTGTGGCATTGATGAGCCTGTGTGGCATTGATGAGCCTGTGTGGCCTTTACATGCTTGTGTGACATTGATGAGCCTGAGTGGCATTGATGAGCCTGTGTGGCATTGATGAGCCTGTGTGGCATTGATGAGCCTGTGTGGCATTTATGAGCCTGTGTGGCATTGATGAGCCTGCGTGGCATTGATGAGCCTGTGTGGCATTAATGAGCCTGTGTGGCATTGCTGAGCCTGTGTGGCACTGATGAGCCTGTGTGGCATTTACGAGCCTATTTGACATTTACGAGCCTGTTTGACATTGACAAGCCTGTTTGACATTGACATGACTGTGTGCTTGGTGTACAAATTGATCTAAGGGGTAAAATGAATTTAGTCGAATGTTAGTCAGGGTGACCGAGTGGCGTATGGAATAAACCATTGTCTATTATTCAGTCATAAATGCTAAGTGTACGGGAAATAGATTTACACACGAGGACGTGTGACTATGCAGGGTGGCCGTGACGAAGCGTGGATTTAATTAGTAGTCAAAATCCAATT
This sequence comes from Eudemis profundana, assembly GCA_947034925.1. Lineage (NCBI taxonomy): Eukaryota > Metazoa > Arthropoda > Insecta > Lepidoptera > Tortricidae > Eudemis > Eudemis profundana. The sequence goes on from OX344802.1 coordinate 26,086,977, forward strand.
TAAAATCGTAATCAATAATGGAAACATGTTATAATCATTTGAGAGCGGGTAATTCAGTAGCCCGAATGGAGTTTTTTCGTTGAACATTTGACAGTGGTTTGACAGCTAGAGAAACGCGCGCGTTCTTGGCGTGATATGTTGAGACAGAAGCTGTGGTGTTCGCGAACTAATCCATTGGCTCTTAAACTGGTTTTAAATCACAGTAATTTAGTGGCAAGTGTGTTCACATAAACCTAAGTGATTAGTTGACGTACCGGAGTGTGTCCATTTCCGAATGTTTCCTTGATATATGCGCCCAAATAGTAACAATGATTGAGACCGGTCGGCTAAGCTATTTGTTCACTTCGTCATATATATTTCTTTTCTGCTTTTCTTGTTTCATCTTCTTTGGTAGATTTGTTGGAGGGTGGTGGTCGGCTACCCCCACGGTGACCAGCCGGCTTGGGGTGTGTTTTTCTAAAGTTGGTTTGAATGTAGTTGCGTTATTTATTTTGTTGATCTGGTTTCTGGTGCCGGCGGTCTTCACAAGTTTTTTGGGATCTCAGAGAGTGATGCTGATCTTCCTCGTTGGACATAGTCGAGAATATTGGGTTGTATACTTTCTTTTGTACTTTGAGGTGCCGGATTCTCTTCTACATTCGCTTTTTTCTGAGTCGACGAGTTTGGTGAGCCTGATTCTTCCCTCTTTCTCTTGTCCCTGGATTTTTCTTTTGGTTTTTTCACAGTTATTTTATCATATTTAATATAGGCTATATTTCCCTTCTTCCTTTCTTCTTCCACTTGTGCCTGAAGCTGCCTCCGCTTTTCTAGAATTTCCTTAGGGAAATCTTCTGTTACGTATATTCCTGGCGGGAAACATTTCTTGTTTTTCAGAATATTATGTTTTTTCCATAGAGATGTGACTGACACTACAACCGGCCGATTTTTGTTGGCATTTTTCTTGCCAATTCTATATATGTTGCTGATTTCTTGGCTGTCGAGGGGTGTTCCTGTTTCTATTACTGTGTCCTTTATGTGGTCTATCAACTCTGCCTCTGGTTTTCCCATCTCTTCTATTCCGAAGAACACTAGATTATATTTCCGTTTCTCCTTTTCAAATACACTGATTTTGTGTTCGAGCATAGATACTTTGGCTTTAAGTTGAGTATTCTCTTCCGTTATGATTTTTAGTCTTTCGTCTAACGCTTCCATAACGCATTTTGTCACTGACTCAGTAATTATTCTAGTTTGGTTGTTTAATTTTTCGTCTAGTTTTGACATTAACAATTCTATGCTTTTATCTACCATTTTTACTTCTTTTTGTTAGTGGCAACACTGGCAACAGTAGTTTTCGTCTTTTGACAACAGTTGCGTCAAAATGGCGTTGACGTTGATTATCACTTGAACTTGACACTTAGTTGGTTGGTTATGTTGCTTGCACTGTAAGTTTATGTGGATTGCACTTTTAGGTTATGTCTTTGAGTGGGAATTACTGCCGTTTTTACGAAGAACTATATATTTTACACTGTGATCACGATGTAATTGTCTTTTTTGATGGCTGTTTTAACGAGTTTAGTGACGCGAGGTCTTCAAAAAACACTATTTACACTGATATCGTTTATTTTCCGCAGAGAACTTTAACGTACGTATTTACACTTTGATCGCCGGAACCGGAAGCCAGAGGTATAATAGGTATATAAATAAATTAACCTAACCTAACCTACTTTTTGATAGCCATTCGTTTTGGTAGGGGGACGCAGTTCTAACCTAACCTTCTTTTTGATAGCAGTTCGTTTTTGTTGGGAGACGCAGTTCAAACCTAACGTAACCTACTGTTTGATACATTATATCAATAATGGTTATGCCAATTGTATTTTATATGAAAATAACGTTTGAACATAAGTTCATTATAGGAAATAAGCATTATACTTAAAGAATGCTATATTAAATGTTATTCTATCAAATGATCATTATAAGAAATAATAATTATGTAATATGTAAATATATTAAGTGTTGTTATATGATTTAATAATTATATCAAATGAGCGTTATTGCGACTAATATTATACCAAAAATTTTTATAGCCATCGTTACGCACCCTTAGTATTTTAGGCTGTATTATGTATGAGATAGTTTGAATTTAGTAAAAATGGATGGAAAGGGTCAAAACAATGAATTTAAATTTTTGTGTCGACGATAGGTACCTACCAAAAATATTTATCCCTGATTCCGGTAGTGAATTCCATTCAACATTTAGACGAATAAAGTCGTATTTTCATTCACCTGAGTCTCAGCCATATAATTTGATGGGTCGAGTAAAAAAGGGCGTTTGGGAGCGTGATTTGTCTGGCTAGACAGGAAGAGTGGCTCGTTAGTGCCGGACTAATAAAGCTGCGAGTTATTGTCCAACTTAGTGGCGACCACAGACAACCTCCACTAGACGGAGCATGTTAAACGACTCGCGCTCACCACGCATATGGTCGATTATATAGCATTACGATATTACGCGACCGGCCGCTCGTTCAGTTGCGACCATGTTTCTGTCTTGTGTGTGCACCAAACGTGAAATAAATATTTCTGTTCAATCCGACGAAAATCTCAAACATAGAATGATAAAAAAGACGTGAAACACGCGTTGTACTAGTAATATCGGTAATGGTTTAATTGCCCATACGCGTGGTGAGCGCGAGTCGTATAACGTGGTCCGTCTAGTGGAGGTGGTCTGTGGTGGCGACTAATCTTTATCGTGATTGTAGCGCGGTATTGGCGCGGTATGGAGCTCTAAAGACATCGTTAGTACTATAAAATACGCACTATTTCCACCTAAAATTGACTATAACTTGGCAACTTCGTTGGTGACACTCACCTGTGTGCTTTTTGTTATGTGCAGCCGTAACTACTTACACAAGTTACCGCCAACATGAACGGCGACCGACGGAGGCAGCCCCCGTCGGTCGCCGTTCGTGAGTGTCACCAACGAAGTTGCCAAGCTATAGCTATTTTTCTCAAACATGCAATGAAATATAGACATTACGTGCCTTATAATAGGCCGCAAAGTACCTCGTTTCCGGTGCGGCTAGACGAGAGGCCTTTAATGGCATTGGCGCCCTAGGCCTGCAAGATGTTTTTTTTTTAATTTCCATTCCACATTTATTTGTGACACAGCATCACGGCGTTTAGCCATTAAAAAATCAATAAACGATGTTTGCTATATTTTGCAGTTTTATTTATGTCGACATGAACATAACAAAATTTGTTATTTAATAACACCATTATAAACAATTTCCAATAATTTTAGATTGCAAATTTAATTACATGAATACACATTAACACGTTCGCGGACAGTAAGTCACACCTGTTTGACACAAACATTTTGTATGGAATTTTTGGAACTGTTACAGCAGGTTCGTCACAATTGTGCCATTGTGTACTGTTTATATGTGACACTGAATGCTATGTAAGTCGAATGCTATACCAGCGACGTCAAATATGATACTTTGTTATACCACGTTATGTGACAGCAAATGCTATTGCATATAACTGCTATAGCAGTTCTGTCACATGGTTTAGTTAGCTTGTGATATATTATGACAACGAATGCTATAAGTTGCCTGCTATAGCAGCTCCGTCTAATTTGTTGTACTATAGTATGTAACAATGTGACACGGATGCTGTATTTTATCACCTTTTTTTTCATGTTTTAATCAAAAAATATGTTATTTTTAAAAATATGTCATCATAATATCGGGATTGGTGATGACGGCGGTTGAGACGCTCTAAAATCTACCCAGTCTCTTCCCATGGAGTATCTTTTATGGATGAAGTTGGACCTATCAAGCTTGATAGGTGAAGCTGCTCGTTCGCTTTGTACTGATTGCGGCGACAATGCTGACAGGTTTGGAGATGAAGGAAAAAAGTCGCTTGGTGGCAAATCAACTAGGACAGCTAAATGAAAGTCAGGATCGGCTTGTGGCGCAGTAGCTGACTCAATTGGTGGCAAAAGGGAAAGCTTTCTTTGCGGCGAAAAAATTAGCGCATTTTGTGCTGAATTAACTTGCTCGCTTCAAGGTGAAGAGGGTGATGATAAGGCTGATTCGTTTCGCAGCACATGAACGGGCTCTCGTCGCGACGAGGAATGTCTAAAGGCGAAGTAAATCTAAACCAAATTGAAAACACTTTTATTACACAGTGCTAAGCAACCTATACACCCATTACGTTGCAAGTAGTAGAACAGAGAACGAACAATATTATAATTCAAAGATTATTACCTAAAATTATTATTACTGTATTAGTTTATCAAAAAATAGGTATCATCATTCATGCCTGCGTTTTAAATCCTTGCCACCATTAACACTAGTTATAGGGCAATAAACAGTTAGTAAATAAGCCTAGTCATTGCAACACACAATATTATGCCAGAAAACCATAGAATAATTGTTACTTATGATGATGGAAATAATGCTTCGAAAAGGCTCCGTAGCTCGAAATTCACCAACATCACCATAGACTACTCAGCGGCGCACTCGCCGGTTGACCAAACAAACTTTCATACAACCGCGACTGCTATAGCATCTGTGTGCATGAGAGGGGGGTACTATAGCCGGCAATACATGTTTAGCTTTTTTGTGTGCAAAAGCATGTAATATGACAGTAAGCGCGTCTGGACTAGAGAAAAAGTGACAGTAAAGATAGATCTACTAGTATTTACTATAGCAAAGCGCATTCTTTAGCATTTGCGCTCAGGAAAGCATCTCAAATCAAGACTGCTATAGAATGCGTGTCACAAAAGTTACTCAAAATTCGAATGCTATAGAATGTCCGTCCGCGAACGTGTTAAAAATATTTCATCTAAATATATGTGGTAAAAAGGTGTGCTGAAATAGTTTTTGGAAAGAAAATTGTTTTTTTTTTTCTTTCTGTAATTCTATTTTTTGTCTACTCCCCTCTAGGGTGTCTAGAAAATAAAGTTTGATTTTTTGGAGTGAATTTAATTTATTTAATTGCATATTTGAGAAAAGCACTAGCCTCGTCGTGAAATGGGGTTGCCAGCCTCGTAACTGTCTGGCCTCGTTTTCGCTCGGCCATCTATATGTACTCGGCCGGCCGCCCCTTACTTCCCGGCCTCCGTAGTAATGTACTATTAATAAAGCAGTAGTGGCATGGCGATAAACATATCCGTTGGATAAAGCAGTAGCTTCGCTTACTGTCTTCGTTCGATTCACACACTCACATAAGGACAGGTTGACCCGCTTCAACCTTCCCGCTGGTCCGCTGCTCACTTTAAGAAATCAGCGTAACTTCAATTCAAGGTGGCCCTGGCGTAGCCTGGCCGTGGCTCGTCCTGGTTCGATCCCAGGCGCTTTGGCCCCCACCTAGTCCGAACTACTCAAGGTGGTCCGGCCAGCGACCTGGTTCGACCCCAGGAAACGCCACGGCCGCCATCTGTTCCGATTTTTGCTACATCCAGGATTGCAAGTTAGTCAGGCTTCAAAAAAATCGCTTACTGACAAAGTCAAGATTTCTTTACTCTTCTCTCGTAATACAATATTTATTAGGTACGTACTCGCAATAATTGTGAATACACAACACCGTAAATAAGTTAACGGCCACGCCTGATTGACGAGGGTCCCGGCTCGGGCTAATTTGCTCTGCCTCGTGCCGGCTGCTTGGAGATTCCTTCAGGGCAACTTGTGTAAGCCCTTATTATGTAGGTAACTCTGGAATTTGACGAATATCGCTGAACTGCTGGTTTATTTGCTAATTATATCAGTAATACGCAATAGACACTGAAAGTTTGAAGTACGATTCAATAGTCGGACAGATTGATGACTGAAGTGAGACAAGTACCTAAAAGGAAAGGAATCCATATTGTCTCCACTCTGCCCACCTCCTAAGTAGCAGATTCCTACAGAGATTATTATTAGAGGTAACATAGTCAGCAGCGGCGTGGCGTAAAAGATATCCTTGGGCAAGCCGGTGCAGATTTGGCGTACATTTTCCTTAAGAGCTGTAAAATAAAGTGCTCAAATGCCTGATATTAGGCAAGCCGGTAGGAATCGAGTTCTTTGGACACCACGCTACTGATAGTCAGTGACTTTCAACATTCTGTTTTCGAATTCTAGGTTTTTATAAATATGAAGGAGTTTCGAATGACTTAATGCCTAATTAACATTCCAATATAAGAGAATATTGGGCTCTCGCTGATAATGTCTCTGTTTATAGTGATGTTTGCCTGGTAGAGAATGCGGTATTAAGTCCGCTATTGCACTCTCTGAGTGTGCAATAAAGTAATAATGATTCATAAATGTTTAACACGCAATGGAATGCTGACTCAATGCAAAAAAATATGCAAACAATCAAAATATACATACGTAAAATGTACAGTACACAGAATATATTTCGTGAATTTACAACACGCAAAATGTTATAAAGACAAAACGCTAATTTCTCAGAAGAAATAAATTATGTTCCTCTTACCCCAGATCTTCTTCAGGTCAATAAACTTATTGTCATACGATTGAACTGCGCGAAGTTTAATATCGTTATCGTACTCGTCCTAAAAAAATAAAAATAAAAAAGCCTTTTATTTCTAGTCCAGTTGCATTACATGTCGCTTACACTATATTAGTTATATTTATATTATTAATTGTCATCACAGTGTCACTTTTAAGTATTTTTAAATCTAATATTAGTTAATTTATTGTGATAATCAGCAGGATAACATAATATATACATTACATGTTATGGACAAGAACCCCTCGTCAGGTGAAGGCCTCCTCCAAGGACTTCCACTTTTTTCTGTCTTTTGCCGTTGTAACCCAGCTTGGGCCAGCTACTCTTTTAATATCGTCAGACCAACGACTTTTTGGTCTTCCTCTTCTTCGTTTCCCTCCAGTGGGGCCGGGCCACGTCGTTGCTCGCGCGGCCCAGCGTGTGTCTGACATTCTGGCGACATGTCCGGCCCATCTCCATTTGAGAAGCTTTGCGAACTTTAAAGCGTCGATTATCTTTGTTATCGTTCTTATATGTATGTGAGGTATTTTTTGCATTTTTCTTATATTTGTCAGGCTTCTTTCCATGACTCTTTGGCATGTAGTCAACTTATTTTTTACCTTGCTTGTGAATATCCATGTTTGACTAGCATATGTTAGTGAAGGCAGGATGCATGAGTCCATTACTTTCTTTTTTAGTTTAATGTTTAGTTTGCTTTGTAGTATTTCTTTCACCACTCGTCCTACCTTCACTTAAAGCAACCTGGGACGTACAAACGATCATCAATTTTTCCACGTTTTGCTCCGATTGCACTACCAGTGAACGTAGACCCGCCTTTTCTCCTGCCTGGCTTATCGTTGTATCGACACAGTCTAAACACGTGCAGTCGGTCAATGAGGACGTGTATACTTCTTTTTACCGGACTGCGGTGAAGCCCAAAAGGAGGGTTATGTGTTTGACCTGTATGTATGTACGTTTGTATGTGTGTCCGCTCGTAACTGCTCAACGACACACCCAATTTTGATAAATAATACATCATTAGATTCGTCTTGATGGCGCGAGTGTCGCTGAGTATGTCAAATTCATAAAAAAAACATAATGCCCGTGCTACACGAGGCTAGTTTTTCAAGCTAGGATAGCAAGCTAGTGTTAGTAAGCGGCCATTCTCACGAAGTATGTCTGCGGTCACCTAATTACCACGACGCTGTTTTCATACTAAATGTATGGAGACGCGGTAATTAGACGCAGTCATACTTCGTGAGAATGGCCGTAAGCTAGCAAGCTAGTACTTCTGGCTTCGTTAGATTTATTATTAGGCTAATTAGATTTTACTATATTTATTTTTAACTGCCGGTTCCAATTTTTCTACCGCATGCATAATCATTACCTTTAGCTAACGAAATTTTCTAAAAACTACATTACTTATTTTATTGCAAAACTGAATTTTTAAGTTAATCGTAATTGAAAATTAAGTATTGAACTTTCATAGTTATTATTTTATTATTTATATCTAGTAGCATAAAATTATTTAATCAATATTCGTATTCGCATTCGCGAATATCAACGTCGATTATTCGTATTCTTATTCGCGTTCGCGAATTTAAAAAAAAACTATATTCGTTACATCCCCATCGTCCATCGTCTCGGTAGTATAAGAAACGTGCACGAACTATAGGTGGCAGCACTAAACGACAAAAGAGACACGGGTGGACAATAAAGGAAACTATCACCCCTGTCAAATTAAGCTGTCAATGTCAATGACAATATGTAAGTGTCAATGTCAAATATAGTAAGTCGTAGCTACACTGACGTTAATCGTCCTTCATCGCGATAAATTACGGCGTTTGCGATGGCAAAGCATGAGAGGGTACTTCATTTAGATTGGCGGCACCAGTTGGCAGCACCTGCCCTTCGTCGTGCGCGTTCCCTATAATGCGTTGTTGTACCGTATGTTTTCAACTGTGATCTTGACGACACAGTCGGGTGCACGGCAGGGCCTTGCTTGGTTGGTTATGGGAGCTTATCGTGACAGAAACGATATGTAATCGACAGCTTTTTAGTGTAACCGGGTGTGCAGTTTATATGCTAGTCTGACAAGTAGAACTACAAGACCGATGCGCTTTAGAAGTAGCTATTTGGACGATAAAATAACAAACGTCCGTACGCTTGTTCTCATTCTTAAGCAACCTGTTTATAAGCTGACCCACGTTACAAATAACAACGCAACGTGAAACGGCGCATAAAAACTGCAAGTTATTCTGTAAATAAGATGAACACACATATCACGTCGTAAATAAACATGTTTTAAAGCTTGTTACGAGCCGAGGTTCCCACGCCGCGATGAGTGTTCTCAGAGCGAGTCATCGGCGATTCCCGATAATCGATTGCCGCGGACTCCCACGAAAGTGCTGACTGAACATCTGGTATTAGTGTTTCGCGAAGTGACCTGTGAGGAAAGTGTGGTGCTCGCGACGTCTTACATCTTCCATCGCGGTCGCGTAAGGTCGTGATCGACCTCGATCAATAATTTAAGTTAGTTAATTAAGTAATTGTTTGCTGCACGACTGTAATTCTTTGATTAAACGCACTTCGAACATTAAGTGTTGTTTCTTCTGTTAGTCCCATCGACGGCCCTAACGTTTGTGGCGCAGTCGGGGAGTGGTCGAATCAGTGCGCGAATCTAGCATCGAGTCTCGCCTAATAGTCATCCATAGACAGTTCGACTACCCAAAGAATCTACGTGTGGCCGTGAACAGTGACTAGCAGCAGCAGCAGACCCGCGGAGCAGCGGAGCGGCAACATCCAAACATCGATAAGTCCTCCACTATTCGCTATGCAGATGCAGATACTGTGAGTTTAGAACTATAAGTACTTATACGATTCCTATTGGTTGCTAATCCCATTTGCAATCCTGTTTAAAGATCGATCGTAAATATTTTAATTAATTATTCGTATTAATTATTAGTTTTTCTATAAAAAGTTAACATACTAGAGTTTAATTTAATCTTGCACGATTTTTCATCCACGCGCTAACCGGGCCATCCCGCCCGACACACACCGTCAATCTAGATTCCATAGAGATTTATTAATTAGTTTAGAAAGTATTGAAGAGGAGGAAATAATTTCCAATATGCCGAATACGAGTGAGAACGCACCCCAGGAAGTAGATCAGACCGATAGAATTTGGAGAGCCCTACGGCTAGTCCCTGAGTTTGATGGAAATTCAAATGTTCTTGTGAGATTCCTAGACATATGCGATAAATTAATTTTAGCGTATATCAATCCAGCTCCCGGAAATGAACTAAATAATTCAGCCATTTTGAATGGTATTTTAAATAAAATTACTGGCAAAGCCGCTACCCTTTTGGCAGCTAATGGCATCCCAAGGGACTGGAACGGTATTCGAAATGCACTAATTAACTCATTTTCAGATCACAGAGATGAAACGGCTCTTTACACAGACCTATCTATGTTAACGCAAGGATCTGACACCCCCCACGTTTTTTACGAACGCGTTCAAAATTTACTCAGTACGATAATGACATACTGCGAGTTACACGAATCTTTAGCTACCACAGTAGAGGCCAAACGCGAACTTTATAAAAAACTAGCTCTTCAAACATATACGAGAGGCCTCCACGAACCCCTTGGTTCGCGAGTGCGATGCATGAGACCGGAAAATCTCGAAAAGGCATTAGAATTTGCGCAAGAGGAGTTAAATGTAATTTACCAAAAACAACAAAAAAGTCTAAGCTCCTTCAGAGCCAGAGCACCAGCACAATTTCAAATACCTTTCAACTACAGCAGGCAAATTAACGATTCACCGCAAATGACACCTCAAAATTTGAACCAATACTTAAATCTACGTTCTAATACGGCGCATAATAATTTACCTAATACACTTAAAGTAACGTCACCCACTCAACGACAAGACGTCCCTTCGTACGGACAAGGACCTTCAAGGACTCAACAAATGATGCAGGCATTGCCACGCTCTAACATGACTACTGGATTTAGAATCCCACCCCGAAATAATTTCCAGCGAAATTTCTCAAGGCCAATGAGCGGTGTAAGCCACCCCGTTGCCAGAACCTTACCCCTTACTCCACAAGTCAGACCTCAACAAATTAACATGAACGAATTATATGACTTAGATTACCCGCACCAATATGATCAATACTGCCCGGAAGATTACTATGACCAATACTGCTCTAACGACTACTATGACCAGGCACAAGCCCAAGGCCTTTGTGACCAATATATGACAAACGAAACCCTCCAAACTACTGAGAACAAAGACAATGACAATGAAAATTTTTCGTCGACGCCTCAAGTCAAATTCCCCGAATAGAGATTAATTTTCAAGATAAACGGCAACTCCCATACATGCAAATCTCAAATCCGCCTTTAAAACTTCTCATTGACACAGGTGCCAACAAATCATTTCTTAGCCCGGAAGCCGCCGACCTATTCTTTTCAAACACTCCACGAAATTATGACCCTTTCGTAGTCACGAATATCCATGCAACTACCCAGAACGATTATTCCATAACCGTCCCTTGTTTTAATGAAATTAGTGATCAAAAACCTATAAAATTCTACATTTACCGATTTCACGAGTATTTTGACGGATTGATTGGTTTAGATTTATTAGAACAGTGGCGATCTCAAATCGACCTTAAAACCCGTCTATTAAGAACGGAATTTGCAAACAACCCGATACACATGTATGAGTCACGTAGTAGCCCTGCAACAATAACAATACCTGCGCAATCCAGCCGAATGATTAGAGTGCCAGTTAATATTTCTCAAGGCGACGTTTGCATAAATTACCAAACTATATGCGAATGTTACATTCTAGACTGTGTGACTACAGCTGTTAAAAATCAGGCCCTGATAGAAATATTTAATCCAACATTAAACGACGTAAATTTAATGTTCATAAAACCAGTAGAAGCCCATATCTTTAGCGAACGGAGTATGCTATTACCCGACGTAACACTTGCAGACAGCAAGCGCGAGCCCGAACGCTTCCGAGAAGTATTATCGCGTTTGCGTACAAGTCATTTGAATGACGAGGAGGAGGCCAACTTATTGACTTTGTGTAAAGAATACGCTGACGTATTTCATTTAGATAACGAACCACTGACCTTTACGAGTAAAATAAAACATCAAATTAGGACAACAGACGAAATTCCCGTGCATAGTAAAACCTACAGGTATCCATACGTTCACAGAAAAGAGGTTCAGGACCAAATAAATAAGATGCTTGACCAGGGTATTATTAGACCTTCATCTTCTGCCTGGAACGCCCCTATATGGATCGTACCAAAAAAAAGTGACGCATCTGGTAAAACAAAATGGAGGTTAGTCGTAGATTTCAGAAAACTCAACGAGAAGACAATTGATGACAAATACCCTATTCCCAATATCTCGGATATCCTCGACAAGCTTGGCAAATGTCAATATTTCAGCACACTAGATCTAGCTAGTGGCTTCTATCAAGTGGAGATGCACGAAGACGATATTCACAAAACCGGCTTTAGTGTATGTGATGGAAATGGAAAATTCGAATTTTTACGCATGCCCATGGGTCTCAAAAATAGTCCAAGTACCTTTCAAAGAGTGATGGATAACGTTCTTAGAGGTCTACAGAACGTTATTTGCACTGTCTATCTAGATGACATCCTAGTTTTTTCAACTTCACTCCAAGAACACATGGTAAATTTGAAAATAATATTTGACAGGCTTCGAGATTCCAATTTTAAAATTCAAATGGACAAATCCGAATTTTTGAAACGTGAGACCCCATATTTAGGACACATCATTACGCCCGAAGGCGTTAAGCCCAATCCAGACAAAATTTTAGCAATCTCGAAATACCCGATTCCTAAAACGGCAAAACAAATTAAAGGTTTTCTAGGACTTCTGGGATACTATAGGCGTTTTATCCCGAATCTCGCACGAATAACTAAACCATTGACCGCGTGTCTCAAAAAAGGAGCTAAAATCACCCTGACCCCGGATTACGTGAAATGCTTTGAACACTGTAAGACTCTGTTAACTAACGACCCTATACTGCAATATCCCGATTTCTCAAAAGAATTTATTTTGACTACAGATGCTTCTAATGTAGCCCTCGGTGCAATTCTCTCACAAGGCCCGATAGGTTCCGATAGACCAATAGCGTACGCTTCTCGCACTCTTAACGACAGCGAAGTTAACTATTCAACTATTGAGAAAGAACTTCTTGCAATAGTATACGCAACAAAATATTTTAGACCCTACCTTTTTGGCCGAAAATTCAAAATTATCACAGACCACAAGCCCCTTCAGTGGCTAATAAATCTCAAAGAACCCAGCTCTCGTCTCACTAGATGGAGACTTAAGTTATCTGAATACAACTTTACCATAATATACAAAAAAGGAAAAAATAACACAAATGCCGACGCCCTCTCCCGAGTCGAAATTTACAATGAAGAGGTATCTTCATTAATAGTTAATACTGGTTCAAGGCCCTCATCTCGACTATCATCTACATCAACCCTTACAGCACCCGACGAGAGACCAATAATCAGCCAGTCTTCAACTGACACTGCACCCAGTCTGAGACCATTACCAAGTCCATCTACAACTAACACAGCACCCAGCCAAAATCCCCTGAACAGCCCATTGTTGTTTACGAATACACCCGGTGACCAGAATAACCTCCCTGCTGAAACGATACACACTAGTGCAGAAAATCCTATCTTAGAAATACCGATTTCGGAGGATCCCTTAAATAAATTTAAGCGACAACTTGTAATAAATATAACGGATTCTCAGACGCGAACTAAGCCTAAAGAAATCACACCTTTTGAAACCTTCCATAGAACCATAGTTCACGTTTCCGAGAAGAATTTGCAACAGGATCTAATTGCCGTTTTTGAAAACTATACTCAATCAAAAACACGCACAGCAATACTGGTTAAACCACTTTCAAAAATGTTCACTATCGTACCCATTCTCCAACGCCTATTTAGCAGTTCTTCTATGAACTTAATTCTGGTCAAACATGAAGTCAAAGATGTAAATGAACTCTCAAATCAAGAGGATATAGTTTCCAAATATCATGTAGGAAAAACGAACCACAGAGGCATAAATGAAACATACCTTGCCTTATCTCAACGTTATTATTGGCCTAAGCTTAGGGAAAGTATTGCAAAATATATAAATCAATGTTCCATATGTGGCCGTGCAAAATACGACCGTGATCCGGTGAGACCCGAATTTCAAATCGTTCCTCCACCCTCTAAACCTCTCCAACTTATACATGCCGACGTTGTAACCATTGAGAACGAAAAATATCTGACCTTTATAGATGCATTTTGTAAATACGCTCAAGCATACGCTTTACCTGATTGCACAGCCCCAAATATAGTAAAGGCGTTACTGAAATTTGGTACTCATCATGGGTTCCCCTTAGTATTAACCACGGATAGAGGTACAGAATTCACAAATCAATTAGTTAACGAATTTCTTAGATTTCATAAGATACAGCATCACCTAACGGCTCCCAATGCACCGAATGAAAATGGCGTAATAGAACGTTTCCACAATACCCTCTTAGAACATCTGAGATTACTTAAAATACAACATAAAAGCGAGCCTGCACATAATCTTATCCCTTATGCCTTAATTGCATACAACAATTCCATACATAGCCTTACTAAATGCAGACCCTACGAACTGTTATCTGGACATTTTGACCCTCGAAATCCAACTGACCTGGACTTGACAGAAAGACTTCTACAACAGTACATGCAAGAACATAAAGCAAAAATGGAAATCGTGTACAAAACTGTTCACGACGAATCATTTTCAAATCGTATAGAAATGATGACCAGACGAAACCAGAATAGGGAACCTGAAACAGACTATAACCAAAACCAACAAATATATATAAAAAACCCAGCTGCATCTCGGCAAAAGTTAGCACCACGCTATACAGATGATAAAGTTGTGTCGAATTCTCCTATTCATATCTATACCTCCCGAAAACGCGGACCAGTTTCAAAAAACTTAATTAAACGAACTAAAAAATACTTTAAATTGTTACAGGACAATAATTCTCGTGACAACCCTGAACCGGGCCCAAGCCGACCTATCACCGACGACACATGACAGTATCCGACTTGACAGCCTCTCCGAAGGACCTGGTATCTTACCATTTATGCTGGGCTCAACGAAAATCATCTCTCACGAACATATTTTTGTCATTGAAATCAATCTAACTAATATCCGAACACAAATTGAGCTGGTACAAACTCAACTAACAGATATCGTGAACAAAATCCCGAATCAAAGTTTCCGTCTATTCAAAGATCAAATCTTGTACCTATTTTCCAAATTAAATAAAACAATGTTGAAATTAGAGTCTTTTGAGCCAAAACGATTAAAACGTGGTCTTCTCAACCCTCTCGGTACATTAATTAAAAGTGTAACCGGCAACCTTGATAATGACGATGCAGTGCATTTAGAAAATGCTTTGACTATTCTTCAAAAAGATGACCAAGCGCTCTCTGCTAGTTTGAACAAGCATATTAGCTTGTACAAAGATTTGACTCTCCAACAAACTCAAATTTTAAATAATTTGACCTTCAATCAGAGGAAATTAGAAAAAGCATTCGAACTTTTCATTAACGGTACGGAGGCCGATAAAGAACTTTTCACTCAACATGCTCACCTGACCCAAATACTTAACATTTTTAGCGAAAATATTGAGGACCTCTTGGCCGAGCTTATTAGAATAGAAAATATATTAGCTTTTAGTCGCACTAACTCAATGCACCATTCACTTTTATCAGTTAATGACATAAGTAATATGATAAATAAAATAAAGGACCTTTATGGACCTGCACACGTATTAAATTTAGATATTAGGTATTACTATGATATAATTAGCTTAGGATCTTACTTTATGGATGAAAAGGTCGTAATAGCTCTAAAGTTTCCCATAATGTCCCCAACAAACTATGATCTTTATAGACTATGTCCCGTTCCTAATAAATACTCCCAAATTATTATTCCACCATATCCCTTTTTGGCAACCAATTCCAAGGAATTCGTATACATGGAGGCAGAATGCCCAAAGATTGACACCTGGTACATCTGCAAGCAACAAACCATTCATCAGATCCGTACTCAACGAGACTGCATCACTCGACTTGTGCTGGAACAGGAAATGGATGAATCATGCCGAGCCACGAATATCACACTCACCAAAGAAGCTCTTCTGGAATTGGACAGTCAACACTACATAATTGCATTCCCGACGGGTACAAAAGTATTTATTTCATGCCAACATGAAGAACACCGCATACTGAAAGGTAGTTACTTAGCTACGATTCCACGAAATTGCCGCCTACGAACACACGAATTCACGATTATCAATACAGACGATAAACTGCGAGGACACGCCGTCGAAATCATGACGCTACCGAAATCAGCCTTTCTACCGACTTCACGAAAGCAATCGTTGCATTATAACCTGACCACAATTGATCTTAACACCCTGCATACTATTGAACATCAGGTGCTCCTAGAACCACCAGTGATAACCGCAGCAGGAGATTCTTCCAGTCTATTTCATACAACTATACCCACATATATTATTATACTGCTTGGAGCAGTTGCGCTGACCATCTTATATTACTACCAGCGCCACGGATCCTGCACTCGAGGAACAAACGAAATTGAACTTCCAACACTGGAATCCAGTACACAAACCACGCAAGATCGGCGAGCCGCAACATTTTCATTAGACATTGGAAAATAGTTGCGCATCTAGGAGGGGAGGTGTTACGAGCCGAGGTTCCCACGCCGCGATGAGTGTTCTCAGAGCGAGTCATCGGCGATTCCCGATAATCGATTGCCGCGGACTCCCACGAAAGTGCTGACTGAACATCTGGTATTAGTGTTTCGCGAAGTGACCTGTGAGGAAAGTGTGGTGCTCGCGACGTCTTACATCTTCCATCGCGGTCGCGTAAGGTCGTGATCGACCTCGATCAATAATTTAAGTTAGTTAATTAAGTAATTGTTTGCTGCACGACTGTAATTCTTTGATTAAACGCACTTCGAACATTAAGTGTTGTTTCTTCTGTTAGTCCCATCGACGGCCCTAACGTTTGTAGCTTAATACTTAGGTAACAATATTCAAAATTGCATTTTTCATGATGCTGGATCCCTCCTTTATTGTACAGTCGAAGAATGTTCACTCGCGCATCCAACCATTAGATATTTATAAGTATGTACCTACATTAGCTGGCATTCATAGTAAGATATGTTTTCATACCCTGTCTCCGTTTTGTTTTGGTTTCTCTTGCATTTAATTTGGAAAATCATGACAATTTACATATTGTTAACAAGTTCCCCGGCGGTAACGGGTATCACCGTCAAGCGTGAACCACGCTATATGACGGTACGACTAACGCAGTATTTATTCACGATTGTCTATAAGTCAGTACGGTGCTTGCCGATCAAAACCCCATACCATTATTACGGAGCAAATTTTTACTGTCATGTGGGGTACAACAACGATGACACTACCGTCGAAACCGAGTGTAATCTCAAACTCGAGTTTGACTCTGACTCACACAGATGCAACGCATCTGTAAGTCTGTGTAAGTCAACACATACGCAGTACGTCGTTTGCCGCTGTCGTTCTATCTATAAGATCAAAGGTATTGCATGGCGAAATTTTACTGTCATTCTAGTACATTCCATAATTTTGGTAACGCCGGCGAACGTGTTAACTAGGGCTTCCAATCCCGCAGCCTATCTTTAATCTCGGTACCTGCGGGATTGCTCATTTTCGACCCCGCATGGAAATTAATGCTATCAATTATAAGGTGAAATAATCAACGTATTTAAACTTTTATTGGAGTTTATCTTCTGAACATTAAATATTACACATAAAAAAATAACATTGCACTTCTATTAGTTCTATTAAGACCAAAATTAAAATCGACCTCTGTTAAACAAACTCTAAGGAACTCAATTATAATTTAAGACAAATTATTAATAGGTATATTAAATTTATGTATGTATGTATGTAAACACTTTATTGCACATAAAATCAAATAGAAACAATACAAAAAATAATGGATCTGTACAAATGCAAATTTATCCTTATAAGGGACCTTTTCCAGTTAACCTTTTGAGTTGAGCAAACGAGAAAGATTAACTAATATCAAAGAAGATAGACAAACTATCATGCTAACTTACTTACACAAAGAAAAGGCCAAATTTTATTATTATTTATTAGTATTTCTTATTTGCTTGTATCAATATTTTGTTGAAAATGTTCGTCCCACAGTCCCGCAAATCCCGCGGGATCCCGCGATCGTAATCCCGCTATGAGCGGGACTGAAAAAAGGCGTGGGATCCCGGAATACCGAGATCTCGGAATACCAGGGTTGGAAGCCCTTGTGTTAACTGACTTAGAATGAGGAGAAGGATATTCAATTCTTTCACAATTTTTGTTTTTTTTTGTTATGTCCTCTAAAAGGCCCGCAAGAAATAAAAAAATCGACAAAATGAGGAGCACCCTAATATTTACGTAGTTATGTAATCTTACATACACCGTCCTTTTTGACTATTTCACGTGTAGGCGTTTCCTAAAATCAGTCTTAATTTTGACGTCTTACCGTTCCTTCACAAACCACCAAGATGACGTCAAAAGAGGACGTCAGAGGATAACAAACGAATACAATAACGACCAAAGGAATGTATAATTTACATCCATTATCTCATATGACGTGAGTGATGCCAGAGAAAACGTTACCTGTCAAGGTAAGTAACAGAAGATCAAAGAGCATATAATAGTAAGTACAGTGATTCAGATCCTCCGCATGTCCGACATTGTCAGATACTTAATAAAGTCGCCCTCCTAGGGCCGTGCTATATCATTTTTTTATTTTATTTTTATTTTGTTTATTAGAAGACCAACAGCTTTATAACATAATTATAGTCTAGAAATAGGATACATTAGAATAGCCAATAACAGGTCTCCCTAACTAATACAAGTTAAAAGAACGAGTATGCTAACTTAGAAATGGTGTACCATATATGACTGTGTGTGTGCGTGCGTGCGTGTGTGTGTGTGTGTGTGTGTGTGTGTGTGTGTGTTTGTGTTAGTTATCATGATAATTATTGTTTGTCTTACCCGTTCGCGGGGCAATGGTGTCCCGGACCTTTGGGAGGCTTGCGCGGAGCCGTAGCCAACACGTAGAAGCCCGCGCAACAATTTAATGAAAGGCAAAGTGTACACCCAGCGGAAGCTATCTCTGTCCGTGTCATGGATCGCACACAGAGACAGCCCCCGCCAAATGCAAGGGCTATTGTTGATTGATGGAATAACTCTTTTATGGTGGTGGAAATATGAACTAAATACTGGGCTATGGGTTGAGTAGGTAGTCGTTTTCCTCCAGGGCCCATAGATTTTCGCCACCCTGTATTCAGATCTCAAAAAACCCTGGCATCAAAACACATAATTTTTATTTTATTTTTCAAAACATTTAATGTTTAATCTGTACGAAGTTTATATTGACGTTGTCATATAAAGACTGAAGTTATTGACATCTCTTTGTCTAAATGCATGAAATTTTATTCCATCCAAAAAAAGATACTGAATTCATGCGTCAAGCATTTTAATTCCTTATTATTACGATCGCTTATGCCCTAAAATGATGGATTCATTTCAGTGTGAGCATTATCAAGTTACACTCACGGAGAATGAATTAGTGTCATTTTCTATATAATTGTTCATATATTCTCATGGTACTTCCGCTATACACGTATTTTAGGCATATTGAAACAAAGACATTTTGATTTTCAATAAGGTCTTTGCCTGTACTGCCGTGCTAGTGTAAAAGGCGACTTTTCGACATTTTGCCAAAATGGAGTTATCGTGATATTCGTAATGTACAGACTGAGCTACATCGACCTGTTTGATCCATTTTCCGCTAGGTGCCCTAGTTATGGAGATACACTTAGTAAAAAAGGCCGTAAAATATCAATTTTACAAGCGTTCCTAGTCTTAAAGGCGATTATTGATCAAAACTAAGCAATAATGACGAATATTCATCCGTACGTATTTTTATGCTTGGGTTTGCGTAAAATCTTATCTACTATATCTAGCTTAAAACAACGTATAAGACAAAAACAAACCAAAAAGGACGTAAAATGTTCGGTACGTCTTTCTAGATTAAATATCTTCTCCAAAATGTTACAAGTGTTCCTAATTTAAAACACCGTATAGTGCAATTTTGAATTAAAATGTCTTATACGTAATTTAAGCCTAGTATCGATTATCATTTTAACAACAAAATACTACTCTTTAAATACATATAAGTGTTATACGTTCTTCTTACCTGGCAAAGAAGCAACTTAAAACTGAACCGAACTTGTAAAATAGCCGTGAGTGACGCGAACTAGTTAATAAAGAGGTATATGCTCAAACCTGCGGCATTCCCCCCACGCGCCAAACTCGCCAGTAGCGAGCGACCAAGCGCGAGCGCAGCTTGTGGCGAACGGTACGAGAGTCGGGGGCGGATTTTCGCGCACAATACATCGAAAGAACGCGTCGAATATCGAGGTATGAAAAATATATCTTATAAAATTGTTATCAATAATTTGCAATGTGTATTTGTAAAGTACCTTCTAATACTGTCAGTTTAATCAACCTATATGCTTTAAAAATGACCAGCAGATACTTTAACTCGGTGGCAAATACGTCTTTCTTGATTAGTATGTAACATCAAAATTGTTCATACGTACTTTTGTAAAAAGATGTTTTAGTTTATTTTTAATTTAACGGTTCGACTGTTTAAACGTAAATCGGAGAAAATTATGACTTGAGTGAAAAATGAATGAATGAATGTATGAATATGTTATATTAACAATTTAAATGTGTAAAATATCTTCAAATTCGTTTCGGTAATCTGCTCTTGTTGTTAAATGTGTAATATCAATACCCTTTCTTAAAAATAATATATTTTACTTACAGATAAAAATGCAGAATCCTAGAATAGCAAAAATAATGCAGTTATGCCCTAACAAACCAAAATTTGGACACGGGTCAAACATAATTAACTCTCGAACACTGGAAAATATTAATGACTCTCCTAAGCTTCATAAGACGATAAGAAAAGGTACTAATAGTATCTTGTCGTCACATAACCCTGTTTGCGGTGAAAATACGAAGCTGGATTCGCGAAACGGACGGTTAAAAAGTGGCTTTAATATAAATGATCTATTTGAACAGCCAGTTTCATTTGACGACTTTCCTCTTATTAGAGAAATGGAGACAGAAACATCCTACGGTATAGTTACCAATCCTCAATTCGACTTATCAGTGTTTGAGAACACCGATTTTAATGAAAACAATGACGGTATTAATTTTGCTGAACCGCCTTGCTCTTCAACTGACAGGAATACCAGTGTTAATGTCCTGCAATCTACATGCAAAAAAGAAAATATACTTTTCAGTGGTATAAGTTCAGATGAATCTCACATATCTACTACACCTGATATAGACAAAATAACAAAAACCTGCAACAATAGAAACCTGCGCGCTGATCGTAATTTTGATTTTAACGAACAAAAAACACTTGAAAATTTTAGCCCAATATTTCCCGGACTTGACTCTGACGACTCCGTATTGGATAAAGACTACGTGCCTTCTCGCTCTAAATCATCAAGTGACATGGAAATTGAAGATTTCCCATCGAACACGTTAGTAAACCCTTCAGATAATACTATGTACAACAGTCCAGAGAACTTGCCTTCACACTCACAGACAAATGCTAATCAAGCAAACCAACCTAGCACCTCAAATTTCACGAAAAAAGGTACTTTACGAAAGAGAAGGAAAAATTCCGAAAAATTAAAAGTTAGACAAGAAAAACAGAAAAAAATACAAAGAAATAAGTATGCAGTAAAACCGGGATGCCAGCCGCTTTTATGTAAGAAAAAGTGTCATGAAAATTTTACAGATAGAATGAGACGCGACATAAACAACACATTCTGGAATTTAACTTTTGGAGAAAGGAGACAATTTATAAAAAACTTGTGTACAACTGCACTTCCCCAAAGAGTAAATAAAAATGTATCTCGAAAGAAATTATCATATAAATACTTTTTAAAAAGTGAGGACTCCATCAACATCCCTGTTTGCAAAGGTTTTTTTTCTGGCCACTCTAGGTTATAATAAAAATAATGACAAAATGCTATATAATGCATTATCCTCTGCTGAAAACCTTGTGGATAAACGAGGAAAACATCCTAAATGTGTCGCAGTAGATAAAACAATTCTGGAAACTCACATCTCCAGCTATCTTATATCCAGAATGGATCACATTTTGTTGCCAAATATCGGTGTCTCTGAATACCATGTCAGTATGTTTGTTGAATTAAAAATTAAAATTAAGTATTGTTTTATAGTACATTACACAACAAAGGTTGGTACCTAATACAAAGAAAGGCCGAGATCACAGATGTTTGCGGCCCGAGCTGCAAGCGAGGGGCGTTAATATGCGATCGAGGGCTCGCTTGCAGCTCGGGCCGCAAACTTCTGCGATCTCAGCCTTTCTTTGTATTACCACCCTAGTTGTGTAATGTACTATTATATGTAAACTATGGATCTCTTTTTGTTTTATTTGTTAAATTCTAAATAGTGTGACAACTTCTTATCGTCAGTTCGTTGTTTTAGTAATAAAAAACAATCTAATTAACTGTCTATTATTTCCATTTTTGCCTTCAATACTACTCTAGAAAACCGTATATGCTTTGGGTTTTGTACTTATACGTAGTTTTAAACTAGCACGAGGGATGAAAACCTATCAATTTTACCAAGATACTAACCAAAAAGGCCGAATACGTGCGATACGGTATATTAACTTAGGATGCCCATGCGAAATACATATCGTTGCTAAGTTAAAAGGCGGTATGCGACATATACGTCGTTTTTAGTTTGTGTCTACATCATACGTAAGCGGTGTAGGCCAGGACTAGACCGTATCGAGAAAATCCTAAGTAAGAACGCCGTATAATGGGTCTTTACCACCTTCTTAGCTAGTATGACCTGGATGTTTTTAAGCTTATCACTAAGCTAAAAGGTTTTTTTTAAGTTTAAAAAATAAATAGACTGATTTTAAACAAAAAAAAAATACCTAAAATAAGTAGATATATGTACCTATCAGTCACAAAAAGAAAAAAAGTGAAAAGTTATTCTAATTCGTAGAAATACGAAAAACAAAAAATTCCAACGTTTTTTGCGATTATCTCGAAACTAACTTTTGTCGAAAAGTCGCCTTTTACACTAGCACGGCAGTGTAGTCAATATAAATTACTACACGCTAGCCTTTAAATCAGCCTTAAAAAATATGCTAAAATGAACTAAACATCGCCTATTTAGCGTTTTAAACGATTTTTAAAAGATCAAAAACTATAGATAAGAAGATGATGTTTGAATAAAATGACATCATTTCACTTTTTTTCATACAAGCTTTATACTATCTGAGCGTTTTCACACATCATAAAAGTAACTGATTTGGAAAGTGCCCTATTGTTCTGAATTCAAGTCTTCATTAGAGTTTAGGCGTACCAATATTTTTGTCATTCTGAGAATTGTTCGCTTCAGGTCAAAGTGAAATGTGTGTTGTTTTGAGAATGAGATAATTAGAAATTTTGGTGTTAGACGAGTAAGTGAATTTGAAATTTAGTCCAATTAATGAAGAAGTCATTATGAAATTAAGCCGTAACGAACCGGTAACTCAAAAGTTAAACTTTTCGGCGCTCGTTGCCCGATATGTCACGCCCTTCCCATTAATGATAATTGTTGAAACATTTCCGATGAAAAATCAAAAAAACTCCTGTAAAATTCTTGCTACTAAACTACCTTTATCGTATGATGTGATGATTTAAAGCTCTAAGTCTTTTTATAAGCATGTTAAATAGAGAACTATTCGCCGTGTCAGACCTGATCAAATATTCTGTTAGCCGTGAGTGTGATACTAAAATGCCGTTAATTTATGAATTGCTGTTATATAATTATTGCCTTTCATGTCAAAGGATCCATCAGCGTTTCCACATCAGTATGCTTAATTAAGTGCCGCTTTGTAACTCCGTTTTATTTCAAATTGTTTTTCAAATTGGCGATAAGTGTAAAATAAACGCGTGTTATATTATAACGGTTGATATACGTATTTAATAATGTTTTGCGAGCTCTATTTTGCTTTCGTTAAAAATTCCTACATTTCAGTGTGTTTTTATGGTTAATGATATTTTTTATGACAATGGTTAAAGGCAACGCACAGCGCATTTGACCATAGTCACACATAATGAAAAGTGGAGACCATGTCTGACGGAGTACGCTTATCCAGAAGATGCCAGTTCAATTTTCCTTATAAACGTCTAAGTCGCAAGTTACCGGAAACACAGATGTGGAAGGAAATTCCAATCAGTAGTGGTCGCACCAGAAAATAGTACATTACATACTGTTCTAAACGGGACCCGGTTGTCTCGCCTAGAATTTAACCCTGTTACAGGGGGCAAAAACGGGACTCTTACTACTAGTGACAAGCTCACTTACCCCGTCGACAGCTGATGCAAACTTCTTCGGTCACGTAAATCACAGTCAGGTCAGTCACAGTCAGAGTCTCGTCAAGGTTCAGCTTTACGCTGACAAAGAAGGTGGTCCGGCGGCACCCCAGAGGCGACAAACTGCACCGGCCAAATTACCACAATGTGTGGATTCACTCGCGAATACAATTCTCACACTTGAATTATAGCCCCAATTGTTCGGACACACAAAATACACAAATAAACCCGTTCCACTCGCTTTCTGAGTCTCCAAGCTCCCGAAAGACAACGCCGAGTTGTCGAGCTACTCAAATCCGATAGCGAAGAGAGGTGTCAGAAAACCGCATTGCGTTCTTAGGTTATAATTTTTTGACATTGACAAATGTCATGTTGTGGGCGCGTTCCGATATTGCATCGGGACGTAACACATACCGAGGCCAATAAAGTAAGAAATGTCTTTCTTATTTACTGGCTAAGGTTTGTATACTATTTTTCTGTTTGACGGAGCAAAAAAGGGGCATCTTCGTGTAGCGCAGCGGCCGACAAGGTGACGCTTTCCGGCCGGAGAGCAGAAATAGTACATTGTGTATCAAGGGCGGTAAGTAAGAAATTACAAACGAGTGTTTGTTACAAGGCCGAGGCGAAGCCGAGGGCTTTAATAACACGAGTTTGTATTTCTTTTACCGCCCGTGGCACACACAATGTTTTTCATCACACTTGTGAGGAAATCTTAATTAAAATAACCTTACTTAACCTAAACAAAATTGTAAAACAGACAGTGACATTAGTGACTATATCCATGACAACGTAAAACGGTTGATTTTATATTTACAAAATACTGAAGTACACTATTTAAATATTTAATTAATGTTACAGAAATATGTGTTTACATGTATTGGCAATAACAGTTTTCTTTAAATAAATATTTCAGTGATAAAAGTTAAAAAAGTAGGTTTTCGTTTCCTTTGAAGATGACAAATAAGACTAAAACAGAAGCAGTGTTTCAAATTTAAAAAGAAAACCACTACGCCCTAGGGCGTAATAGGTCATTTACGGCCCGCAGAACCTACGTGTAATGACACCATTTTCGAGCAAGTGTGATGAAAAAAATATTTAGAATTCAGTTTGCCTGCATCCAGTACCTCTAGATTTCCGGCCGAGCGTCTTTACCCTTCACCTTCAACCACCGGAGGACCCAGCAAGTGCCTTCAATTTTGCCATCTACATTGACTTCCGTATCATTCTGGTTTATAGGTTTTTAACCTAAACGCCGTCTACGAGAACACCCTGTTACACATCTATCCCACCTGGATGCAAATACTTTACAGCTTTGACGATCGAGCGAATGATGGCGCTAATTTTTCTATATGAAAGAAACATGATGTTTCATGGTGTTTGAAAAAACTAATAAAAAAAACGTCTTTCATATACAGAGAGATGTTATTTAAGCTTCTGATATCCAAAGGTAAAAACGCTCCCATCTTGCATTACCATGGAAATAATAACATACGAAAATTTTCAAACTTCCCTTTCTAGTGCTTACGACAAAGTATTGGAAGGCTAGAACAGCAACAAAGGGATTACAGATTGTATCCTCAGAAGCGCGGGTGTAGCCTAGGCTTTATTTGACTCTGGTTAGCACAGGTGACATATGTGCAGCAGTAAGTTAAAGTTGAGTGCTTCCCTTAAGGCGTACGGTACGGTACGTAGTACGGTACACAGTCAAGGAATTTAATTTCCAACCCACCTAAGGACCAATGTCGTATAGCATAATGTCATCATAAGAGCTAGCTAGAGTACGTCACTTTGACATATCACAACAACGTTGACATGGTGAACTGAAATTTGGAACGTCAAGGCACTACCAAAAAAAGGACGACAACCGCGGAATCGAAATTCGAAGAACGTCCATCTTTCTCGCTCTTGCAATATTCGAATCAAAGGAACGCAGATAACGAAATTTAGATTATCGACGTTTGTGGTAGACTTTCCGGAGTCTGGACTCGGAATTATTTTAAAATGTTCTCGATTGACACTGACACCAACTGACACGTATTCGTAATTAGATGAGCAAATGACTTCGCAAAGAGGTTATTGTGTAATGTGCAGTGACAAATAATACGTATTGATATTTAAATACTATTACTGAAATAGAAATTTCGACCTTAATGCATCGTGAATGCTTAACAACATTTCAATGAAACGGGTAGGAAATTAAATTCCTTGACTGTACATAAGTATATAGTAAACAATTAAAATATAATCTATATAATATAAGGTAAACAATAACATTTAAATAAAACAATAACAATAAGAACTAAAACTATAAATTAAATACAAACTAAAGGTAATAAATTTGCTCTAAATCGCTGCCAGTGGGGAGTGTGCCCAGAAGGCTGGCCGCATTGCCACGCTGGATGGCAATGCTAATTCGCTGAGCGAAATACTGGCCAGCCCCTCTGGTCACTGATGGCCTCCACTAGACGCGCCGACAGATCCTTAAAAAGTCGGCGCGCACTAGGTCCCCAGGGTCCCAGCGTCTCGACCCCAAACGCCTCAAATATGTAGCTACTACCGAGGTTTTCATATTTGCCGCGTTTGAGGTCTTCTGCTGAGGATGCGGCAGCGCCAGCTTTTGTTCTGGAGCCTGGAAGACCGACGGAGGCAGCCTCCGCAGGCAGCCGTTCGTGTTGGCGGTAACTTGTGTAAGTAGTTTTACGGCTGCACATAACAAAAAGCACACATGTGAGTGTCACCAACGAAGTTGCCAAGGTTCTAATTTTTTTCTCTTAACTCTAAGTAACCCTACTTAGAGTTAAGAGAAAAAAATTAGAACCACGATGAGACCAAAAAATATGAATAATTAAAACAGCGATATTAATTAATTAAGATGACTTTAACAATACGAGACCTAGCAGAGGGCTTTAGCACCAGGGAGAGGAGTTTAAAAACATGAGTTGTATTACGTTCAATGAAACACCTTGTATAGTCATGTATTGTATCATAAGGATTAGAACATAAAGTTACTTCACAGTAAGGGTTAATACAACCATGTCTAAATACATTGAGTTCCATCCCTACTCCACATAATATATTACAATTAAAGCTTACTGTTTATTTAAGCGACACTATTTCCGAACAAATCCATTCAGAGTGGTCGACGTACGACGTACAAACATCGAAGACACGACTGCAGAACAATAGCATCAGAGAGGTACGACTACGATGTAGGTCTATTCTTGAAATGAAATCGAGAAAAATATATTACACTGCCTAAGTCAAGCGTACACACTAAGTACAATGCCTTGGAACCAATGTACGATTTCGTGCAGTTACGGTGGAGACAGCAGGACCTTGGGGTGCGGAGGCCAAGGCGTTTATTAGGGAAGTGGGTCGCCGTCTGAGGGATAGAGGTGGTGATCCACGCTCTGGATCGTGTCTGGTGCAGCAAATTTCGTTGGCGATACAGCGTGGCAACGCCGCCAGCGTCATGGGCACTTTTGAGCCAGCTACGATTCGGGGCGATCCTTTTTAACGTAAGCTGAAGTGACGAAACCTGTTGCGGATTACTTTTGTTGGTAAGTGTGTGAAGTTGTTCCCACCTGACGAAGCCTGCGTTGCGGATTTAATCTTATATGGTGATCTTTTATTTTTTTCAATTTATTATGTGTTGATTAAATGGGTGATCGTATGAGTCAAGAGTTAAGCTGCGATCAGACCGCTGGTCAAAGAACGTTGACGCACCGTAACCGCCTGGCCACGACATTGCGCGACCAGCGGCAGCGACGGCGGCGCCCATAGGTGGGAGCGGGAGGTCGGAGCGCGGCCTCTCGTTCTCACCTATAGTCGCCGCTGCCGCTGCCGCGTGTGGCGCAATGAACCCAGTGATACTCGCGCCATCAAGACGAATCTAATGATGTATCATTTACCAAAATCGGTTGTGCCGTTGAGTAGTTACGAGCGAACATAGGAACGGACATACATACATACAGGTCAAACACATAACCGTCGCTTCGCCGCAGTCGGGTAAAAACGGAACCTTTATAAGATCACTTTGCGGTCGGTCGGTCCGTTTGTCAAAACCCGTTATCTTGGGAACGCGTGGAGGTATAGAGTTGAAATTAAAACCTATGGTCCCTTGAATTTGTGAAAAAATCAATTCTAGGTTAACGTAAAAAAGGATATGACCGTTTATGCCGCAAAAAACGTATATTTCGACTCCATCAAGGAATCCAACATTTATAGGGTACTAGCATTTTCCGGCGGCTTCGCCCGGGTTGTTCCCGTTATCGTCCCAAAGGAACTCTTTACCGGGATATAATGTATCCTATGTTTCAATCCAGGACTTGGTCTACTTGCATGCCAAATTTCAGCTTGATCCATCCAGTTTTTACCCCGTTATAAGATAACAAACATCCAAACATCTTCACAAACTTTCGCATTTATAATATTAGTGGGATTTTCCGTTGACCTAGAATAATAAAATTTGGCAAGTAACACAGTCTTAATACTACAACTATAGGGCAAGATCTGAAAACTATACATTTGTAATTAAATCATTAAAAAATATATATGTCGGATATTCACGCGACTGACTGTCAGGTCAGGATGGGTTAGCTGCAGAATCCTGGCCGTTGAGGTATGTTGGTTAAAGAAGTGGATTCATGTCAGATCAAATCATTTATTCGTCTGATTCTTTTGGCCGCTTCGGTAAATGACATTCTGGTGAGAAGAAGGGCCGAAGAAACTCACCAGGTTCTCTTTTCAATCATCAGGCATTACAATAGTTGTTACAATATTATGGCGTAGATACTCAAGAGAGCAAATAGACAATTACGTTACACAATATGATTCTTTTCACTATTAATCGACAGAATTACAATTATCAAGTAGCAACTTTAACTACTGGCAGACGAACTGACAGAATCGTAAGACAAGTGTTGTCGCCACGACAGTCAGAAAGAGAATCGACACTCTTGTCCAACGAGCCCGTCTACGTGCACCGTAACCGGTCGTTACGTCACACGGCGTTCGCGCCATTTTAAATCTACTTAGTACTACAGTAGTCAATTGACGATCTTAGATTTCTTGAATTATCGCTGCTGTCCCCGACACGGCCATCCTGCTGAGCACACGTCCTCGTGTGTCTATCCTGAAACAAGCAAAAAAAAACAACACAGTACGCCATTCGGTCATTCCTGACAATAATCACCAGAGTGACAAAAAAATTAAAACCAACAAAATAATTTTATTTTCATTTCTCCGTAATAGTTCTTTACGCTACAACTAAACACATAGCAAAGGAGATTATGAAAATAAAGTGGAATTTGTGGTTTATTATTTCTCAATATTTACAGTGGTACAAATCAACTTTTAACCAATTACCAATTGAATCATTACTTGGATATTTACGTGCACACATATGGTCTAAGACTTATGTACCAACAGCAATGATTAGCTAAGTAAGAGACTGGCAACTTGTTCGTGGCCTATGGCAATTAAGCCCACACAGCAAGTCACATGCTTGCTATTACGCGCATCCACCAAATGGATCGCCGTGCATCCCCCTGGACTACACTACGGTCTGCAGTAGACCCGACCTCCACTAGGGCTAGCCGCGCACCGCGCATCCACGGACTACTCAGAGCAGATACCGACTTCTAACGGACTACGGCTACGATCTAACCTCTAGTATAGTCGACCAACCGAACCAAGAGCCATCTCTAACTAAGCAACTAATAAAAAAAATTCATAAAACAATATTATCGTTTCAATTATCATCCCGATTTTCCTTTTCTCCAGTAATGTCAATAGGTATTTGGCTTTCAGGCATTTTTCGCAGCCTATCGTGTGCGTACTTATAGGTGTATCTAGAGTTTAGTACTTTCAAAACAAAACACCACTTTGTGATATCAAATGGACCTTTGAATTTTGGGCGAACTTTATTTAGTTCCTTTCTTGTTTACTTAATCAAAATAAAATTCAAAGTTGAGTTCAAGTACCCATTACGAATTATAACCAAACATTTTTTCAAAAACTAAAATATTAAGGTAAGTACCGCTTTTGTCCGGCAATTTCTGTAGTGTTACAACCATCCTTGTGGTTACTCGGCATAAAACCAACTCCGTAGTCCTATGCGATACATCCGATCACCACTGAGATCATTATGACTCCAAAGGACATTTATCTTGATTACCAAATTTAAAAATCACACAAACTTTACTATACGGAAACTTCCAAATCACTAAAATTAACGGGTATTTGTCTCTCGACCATTTTTAGCACATCGCAATATTTTCAATCACTAGAAATCATAGAACCGTGCTTTTTCTCACATTAGTAAACTTTACATTTACTTCCAAACACGAATACGTAAGGTATTTGTAAAATCATTAAATTTAAAGGTAGTTGAAAACAACTGTTGACAACATTTATTTTCCTCTCAAGAAACGTAGTAGTGTTGATTCGATTTTATAACGGAGAAAACTATATCCGAAACAGCTCGAACATTTACAATATCGTAATTCGAACAATTGGCGGGTAGAACATAAAAATAAGTGACTGTCATAAATAGCCACTCCGTGTACTTGTTTGTTACTGCTAACTTTTTCATTGTTAATCGCAAATAGTAAACTTTAAAGTTTTTCTGGCAATTTAAAACTAAAGTTTCGCTTTGTGAGAAAATACTCGGGTCATGAATCGTTATAAAATGGGTACGACTCACCAGATCGCATTGGATTTCCACACACTCGCGAATCTTGCAGGTGTTGGTGCCTGTTGTTGACTAACGCGCCTGAAGCGCCGTTGCCGCCCATGACACCTTGTAGTGGCTCATCCGTAGTGTGCAGTGATGTAGTCCAAACGACGAATCTTCTTTTGCTCGCGGCAGCAGATCATTGATGATATTTGTTGTGGCTTCAAACCGTACTTCTTGAAGGATTCTTCATTGTTTGTGACTATATTTCACGGTGTTGACTGTTGTGCAGTGCAAGTGCCTCTTTTTTTCGGAGATCACAATTAATGATGTTGCGGTCACACTTTCTTCAGAGATTGCATTTAAACAAAACCGGCAGTGTTGGATATTCTGAATACATTAACGTATGCTGTGCTGCAGTTGCTGGACTTGCTTTTAAGGTAAGAAATTGACTTCTTTTCTAGTAAAACTACACGCAGTAAATGCATCCGTTCGGTTGATTATCATTGACTCTCATGTCCACTGATGAGATCCAAGCATTTGCAAAGAATGTCCAATTCGTTAGACACAAAATCTCATAAGTGCCTTTCACTGGATATTGACAAAGATGTGGAATGCCTCAAACACTGGAAATCATCCACATCCTGTGGGCGCTGATTACATCCCACGCCTGATGTCGGATATTCACGCGACTGACTGTCAGGTCAGGATGGGTTAGCTGCAGAATCCTGGCCGTTGAGGTATGTTGGTTAAAGAAGTGGATTCATGTCAGATCAAATCATTTATTCGTCTGATTCTTTTGGCCGCTTCGGTAAATGACATTCTGGTGAGAAGAAGGGCCGAAGAAACTCACCAGGTTCTCTTTTCAATCATCAGGCATTACAATAGTTGTTACAATATTATGGCGTAGATACTCAAGAGAGCAAATAGACAATTACGTTACACAATATGATTCTTTTCACTATTAATCGACAGAATTACAATTATCAAGTAGCAACTTTAACTACTGGCAGACGAACTGACAGAATCGTAAGACAAGTGTTGTCGCCACGACAGTCAGAAAGAGAATCGACACTCTTGTCCAACGAGCCCGTCTACGTGCACCGTAACCGGTCGTTACGTCACACGGCGTTCGCGCCATTTTAAATCTACTTAGTACTACAGTAGTCAATTGACGATCTTAGATTTCTTGAATTATCGCTGCTGTCCCCGACATATACATACGGTGCTAAAATCATAACCCTCCTTTTTGTTTCGCCTTGGTCGGGTAAAAA
The DNA here is from genome assembly GCA_947034925.1 of Eudemis profundana. Taxonomy (NCBI): domain Eukaryota; kingdom Metazoa; phylum Arthropoda; class Insecta; order Lepidoptera; family Tortricidae; genus Eudemis; species Eudemis profundana. Next base: position 26,119,038 of record OX344802.1, read on the forward strand.
TAGACTTTACTAAGGGAATCAAGATTTATAGAGTACTTTAATATATGTGCCTACAAATTTGTACGGAACCCTCGGTGGGCGAGTCCGACTCACACTTGTCCGGTTTTTTAAATGTTCTTTACCTCAGACCCCCGCAGTTTATGAACCCATTTGAAATAAAACATATTTAATATCTCGTGGATAAGTAAACAAATAATATAATATGCAAATCGCAATCAAAAAATCTTTTAAACAAATTGACTTATGAATTTTTTATTTTTCATTTCATTTGAATGAATGTATTTGCATTAATACAGATCTACATAATTTAGGTTTACAAACAGAATATTAAAAGATAACTGAATTGGGCTGTTTAGATTTTATAAAGCTTGTAGCGAATAAAAAAAAAGAAAAAAAAAGAATTGTTTGTTGGAGAGGTGCTAACTTACAGAGTGGTAATACTTCCTTTTATTCGCCGCAGACGTTGTGGTACTATAAATGCCTGGATAGTGATCGGCCGTGAGGCATCAGCCTTTTGCTTCAAGGACCGTCCTTTGGGGTTGATGTGATTAGGGGATAGTGCCAGAAAAATACTAAGTAATGTTACAATCGATTTAATGGGGGTAGCGCGACATGGGTGCGGACTCGGTGCTGAAGGCACCTTAAACTCTAGGCTTAATACTAAACGCACTCCGCGCACTGGTGGTGAATTTACGGTACTCTAAAGGGGCCCCTACGAGGATATTTATTGTTCGTGCACTCACATACGTGTCGGTGTCAGGAACGGAGGCTCGCTGCGCAGCTCGGGGTGAGTCACGGGCGTCGCCGAACCGTAAGCTGGCGCGCACGGTAGCAAGGAGGGCGGCGGAGTCCTCGACGCGGCTAGTCTAGTCGCATGAGACTCACGCCACCAGGGTTGCGCTCCGCAGCGAGGGAGATGTGATGTCTCTGGCTTCGCGCCGGCGGAAGGTGAGCCAGGTCGGCGCTGTGCTTCACAAGCGCGGGGCGAGCGCGGGGCGAGCGCCGTGCCACGAGGGGCGCTGCACAGCGACGAGGGGAATCGCCCTCTCCCGGCGCCACTGGGGCCGTCTCCGATGAACCCCAGGCCTACGAGGAAGGCTCTACGCGAGCCCTCTGCCGCGCATAGCGGCTCTGAAGGGCGAGTGTCGACGAGGCCTCCTTGGCGTCGTGCCGATGGCGCAGCAACGAGCGCGCCGGTATCCACGCGCAGCGCGACGTTGCTACGCGGCCGGACACACCCGGACCACCCGCCGGAATCCGGGGCCTACGGAGGAGCAGGAGGGTCTACGACGGCATCAGGCGTCGCATGGCGTGGTGTCTCGCCGCCTGTCCGCGCGGTCGGCGCGACGAGAGTTCCGCGTTCACGCCCGGTCCTGCGTCGGCGCAGGCCGGGCGGCACTACGAGACAATATTTTGATACTACGCTACCGGTATGCCAGTCCCAGTCCTCAGAAAATCACTCCTAGCACGCTTCTCGTCTGGTCACGGCCAAGCGCACCTCGGAAAAAAAGCCATCGCTTATCTCAAAAGGAAACCGCGTCATCCCGACGCGTCTCGATCCAGAAAAAACAACCACAGACTGCATGCGTTTTGTTTTTCCGCTACTCGCGAGTCTTTGGAACTAAACGCATACAGCCAAAATGTTTTCGGTTTAAATTCAGATCGATCGCTATACATTATCCCAAGGCCTCACGAACTCACGCCGCAACGAAACAAACGATATCTCAGTGAAAACAACCAACGTTTTGGCTCGAGCATACGAAAACGTTTAAATGTAACTTTATCCTAAATACAACCACGACGTTTTCCTACATAGCTCGAACCACGCGCCTCTCTAATCTATGGTGCGGTGTTGTGACAGATACAGATGTCGAGGTTATGTTTGCACTGATAAGACGAAGAACTATTTACGTAGTTATTTCAGCGAAAGTTCGTGATTTTCGATGTTTGGAAAGATGTTAGTCGACAGTGTGCGCCGCGCCGCCCCGATGCCTTTGGCCCGGGCCGCGAGACTGCGGCTGATGTCAAAGAAAAGAATTATGTCCGTTTTAATGTGACCAGCAGCGGGTCACTTTTGGAACGCATTACAGCCCCGGGTTGCGATCCCAGGGGCTGGAATCGTGATAATTGTCTTCGCGAGGGAAGTAAGTGAAAAGCCATTGGCTTTTGTTGTGCCAGAAATATGTTTTTGGCACAACAAAAGTCATTGCCGAAAATTGTATTTGTGTGCGCCGGCTGTGTAGTCGCCACGACAAGCTTTAAGTATTATAAACACCTTTTTAAAAACAAAATGGAAGAAACAACAACAACACGGAATAAAACAACTTAAACGGATTAAATAGCGTGCTCCTATATTACTACATTTCTTAAGTCCCGACGTTTCTTAACCCTTTCCAGCGTTCGTGGTCTAGGGTTTGAAAAGGGTTACGAAACGTCTGGACTAAAAAAATGGGGTAGAAAGGAAGGAAGATGGAGGCATGGAAAAAGTGAACAAAACAAACTGCTTTTTGATGGCTATGACCACGATTCTCTAAATGACATAGACGCCGACAGACCTCGTAGAGAGCCGAATTTGGTCCGATGCCCAACTAAATTAAACGATTTTTTTTAAATGCACGCAATGGAACTATGAATGCAAAATGTACTGTTTTCACAAGTACAATTAAAATTTCCAAAACGTAAAATTTCCTTATGTTTTTCAGTAATTGATGCCGTCCATTTGGTTTCTTTCCGACCCCTGCATGACATTGGTTACACGGTAATTCTGGTGTCAGTTGAGTCCATCAGTCTGGTCAGAAAGTCGAGAGAATTGTCGTGTAACCCTCTGAATCAAGGTGTGGACTGATAAAAATTTAATATTTTTAATAATATTCGTCAGTCTATTGTAAATGACGAAAAACTGAACTGACGCCAGAATTAGTGTATAACCAAAGTATAAAGACATTTCAGCCGTTAAGAGGAAATAGTAAGGCCGAGAGAATTGAAAATTAGGTATTTGTAAAATGTGTCGCTGTCCCGCACTGCCCGCCTCTCCCCCGCAGAGCGCGATAGAGACAACTGCAGCTTGGACCGAAAATACCTTTTAAAATTTCATGAAAACGTTTCGTAGTCCCCTGATTTCTTCCCCAAAACTTAACCTATTTAACTAATTTTTTCATTAAACATTAGAGAAAGGCTTTGGCCGTGTTCCTATGTTTTCCTTTTTTCTTAATAATCTAGTCAAATGTGTTTTCTGGATGTGTGAACACAGCGAAAAATCTGGCATTTTTTTTAGGTTTTTGAAAGATAATATCTCTTTTGAGAATCAATTTATCGTAAAAAGGAAAACATAGGAAAAATTATTGCTCTACTGGCATTATCCAGGGAGAAAACAGGGGACTACGTTTGTATGGAAAAACTGCCCTCCTGTTTCCTCTTAAGAGCGCGCGATATCTATTCAAGGTTGAGGCGCAAACGGTGTGATCCGTATTGGAGCATTCTTACGAATTCGTAAAACTTTGCTTGTAGTTTCACGGCGCGCACACATACTAGCCGCGCGATATACCTTGTGTAGGAAGGCAAATTACTGCTATTATAGTGTGTGTAGCCACCGTTCCCGATGATATGAAGAGGTGTGACAGCTTGTAATAAAAACTCCGATATTCTGAACTGTACTATATTTTCGACATAGGTTCTGGTTACAAAGAGTGTAGTGCTTGTTTCGACCCTTAACAGTGGTAGCCGTGGAAGAAGTGGGAAGACAAAGGAATCTAATTTTATGCAACGGTTAAGAAAAGTTAGGTATGTTGTCGCGACGCTATTGGCCGGTTTATATGAGTGCGTTCCATACTAACCGCGCGTTTTGCTACTGCTTAGGGCAGGTATACATTATAAAAATACGAGTAGCGTTCGCAACAGTGTGGTATGAGGTATAACGGATGTTTATATGAGGCGCTAGTTTATTAGCTGGTCGTCGGCCACTTACTTGTTGGTAGGTAATCGAATGTCGCGTCTCATTTGGGTCATCGTCCCATTAGCGGAGTAATTAGATTAGTCGCCGATGCAGCGGGCGTCCGCGCTCGCTGGCGTCACGCACGCTTCTTCTTGTATTTTGTTCCATACTGAATAAGAAAGTTCTCATTCGGAAGGTAAGGTCTAGGTCAGCAGTGGGCCTCAGAGTCTTTCGCGATTAACGGTCTTTTGCCTTTTTTGATTAACTTTAATAAAAAAAACAGCGGTCGGATAAAACATCTTGATAGTAGAAACTTGCTACTAGTGTTCTCAAGACCAGCAACGCATTGGTAACGCATCTAGTGTTCCAAATGTCAATAGGCTTACTTTATATCCAAAACAAGAGTATCCTTGGGATATTAAGTGGGAATAACGCAAGCCGCGGGTAAATGCTAGTTCAAAATAAAGCTAGAATTTACAGGTTGCAAATCGTGCCCCATTTGCCCGCATCAGTATACAAGCATTCAGGAATCCTGCCCACGTCTCATTCACGTTATATCGCTTTCGGTACTATATCGTCGACGCGAGCACAAGCATTTGAGCAAGCATCGACAAGCGGATTTACTCGTACCATATTCAGGCGGTGGACGGCGCCTTTATACGTGCTCGACTTTGTTGCGCTGCAAATGCTCGAATATTTTATCATTATTTTTCATACCTCCTATTTAGAAAAAAGTATTTTCCTCCCTCATAAGAGGGTGGTACTTTTCTGTTCAAGGACAACAGGGTATTTTAGAGAAACTTAAGTTAGTTATTACTATATACGAAAGAAACATGATGTTTCTTTATTACTTTTTAATGCGGGTAAATTACACCACATGTTAAGTTAATTAAGTTAATGTTATTTGAATAAATGAATACAAATTATAGATAATATGAAGTACGTAATACACATACATTACAAAAACAATGCATTATCTTTTCAATATTACTCTTATGACGACTGTATGACTGGCTTCATTACTTGGGTGACGCAATGTAGACCACATTTAAGGGTTTTTGATTTAGTAAAAAAAATAGAGAGAAAACCTCGGAGTAAGTGTATATATTTTTTTAATACCTATATAAATTATTTTTATACGTTAAATACACACTCTTGAAAAACATCGCAATCTGCTGCAGAAGATCTTAGAGCCTCATTTACTCCCCTTGTGGTCTCTTGCGATGGCGTTGTCGGAACTGAATATGAAATATGAATCCTTTATAAAAAAACATCTCTTAAGCTACATGAAAAATGGTCGAAGCCACATTCACAAATAATAAACTGGATCAAAGTCAAAATACAAATATCAATCATCAGAGCAGTCTCTATTAGAATTAGGGGAACGAGAAAAAGGATAGAAAGAGTTGGATGCGAAGATGGCTGTGGAATACCCATCCTGGAGCACTAGATTTCTCTTCTCTTTACCATATAATTGTGTCACTATGTTTATTTGTATTAATTAAAATATAAAATGTATGTTTCGTTGAAGTTTTTTTTTCTTTAAAATGCTCCGACAAAATGTGTATTGTAAATTAATAAATACAACCAATTAAAGGGTAGTTTTATCGGTACTTTAACAGCTCTCAAGTTCCTGGTCGCATTTTGACTAGTACCTTGTACCTCTAAAACAGGGCTCTTCGACCTTTTCCAAATCTAGTGCCAAGAATGATTATTTTTTTGCATCTGTATCGTAGGTATTTACTACTTTTTTTAATACGGCAAGAATTGGCCCAAAATCTATCCTTGTACAAAAAACCGGACAAGTGCGAGTAGGACTTGCCCACCGAGGGTTCCGTACAAATATTTAAATTTAAAAATATAGTTTTTAACTACCCTACCCTATAAATTTTGTTTTCTTTGAGAGAGTCGAAATGTACGTGTTTCGCGGCATAAATGGCCGTATCTTTTTTTCACGTTAACTGAGAAGCTTGATTTTTCACAGCTCCAAGGGACTGTAGACCTGAGTATTTGGTTTAAATTTCAAGTCGATACCTCCACGCGTCCCTGGGATAAAGGGTATTTACAGACGGACAGACAGACGGACAACAAAGTGATCTTATAAGGGTTCCGTTTTTCCTTTTGAGGTACGGAACCCTAAAAATTCACGGGTTGCATACCCCTGCTCTGTGACATAACAGAAAGAATAATCCAAGCCTACAGAGTTAATAGTTAATAACCACATTTTTACTAAAAAAAAACCCGACCGCGGTGCACTTTGAAACTGCATAAAATCCGTCATTTTGTTTATTTTAACGATTCATACCCAGTGACACTCGCACCATCAAGACGAATCTAATGATGTATCATTTATCAAAATCGGATGTGCCGTTGAGTAGTTACGAGCGGACACAGGAACGGACATACATACATACAGGTCAAACACATAACCCTCCTTTGGGCTTCGCCGCAGTCGGGTAAAAACGCGACCAGGAAAGTGAACGCGATTGAAACGCTAGCAGAACTACCTACCCCACACCTACCCCAAGTTACAGGCTTATGATTATCTTCTTCAGCAGAGCATGGAAGTGCCTTTTGAAGATTCCCATTTCTGTGTTAATCTTCCAGGCAATATATTCTGATGTTGTTTTCCAAGGGAATTGCTCGCACTTATACTTGTCTCGTGGAGATCATAAATTCATAGCAGCCGTAAACGGGTTTACGACGCATTAAAATTAAACTGGCCACTAACACGGGAACATACTTATCATAACCTAGGATGGCGGCGGAAGAGTCCGCGACTAGCGAAATGGATAGACTTGCAGTTTAGAATGTACAAGGGCGAATCAACTTTTAAGCGTGTCACACACTACGCAGATACGATTATATTTTATCTGCGTATAATAACTTAAATGATCTGAAACTATCACACACTACGCAGATACGCACGATACGAGACGATACATTCAGTCTAAATCCTTCAAACTGAGTAGACTTGTTTTTTGGTGCGGATAATTTATACAGGATATTTTCGTGTTTATTTTTTCTAGATTTACTAGACAGCTCGTCAGATGACGATTCTGATTATGAATTTGATGTTCGTGTTGCTTTACAATTACAATGCACTAACAGGCGAAGGATTTGGATAGAACGTCATATAATGCTTAAAAAGGACCGTGGTGAATTTAATATCTTCGAAGATCTATCAGAAGAAAAATTCTCAATCTATTTCCGAAACCCAAGGTTAATATTTATGGCGATTCATGATTTGATTAAAGAAGATCCCACCAAAAACATGAAAGTAAAAAAGAAGAGCCAAGTTCAATACAAAAATTATGCTTGGCTGTGGGCTTCGCCGCAAAAAGAATGGAGATCTGAATGAGTGCCAAGTCCTATGAAAAATCCAGATATGTATTTATAGGAACAAAATAACATTATGAACAAGTATTAAACTCTATTTATTTGCTTTATTGGATACCTATAACAATTGCTGTTATTTAAAAACGTGAGATCTTAAAGTAGGTCATATTTGACTTGGCCAGTTTTCATTACATCAGTCAGTCATTTTATAGAGTTATTCAACACACATATATATAATATACATTTTTTAATTCTGATAAAAAACTTGCTTGAACTTGGCTTGACACGCTGCCGCGTGTCTAGATATAAAGAAAATGAATACTAAAATGGGGCTCCGTCTCGCATCAACCTGTATCTGCAGATAAAATACGACACCATGTTTATATCGGCAGATATTATACACAGATCAATTTATATACGCAGATAATAAATCTTTGCCATCTGTCGATATATGTTACTTTACGATAAAATATAAGTTATCTGCGCTGTGTGTGTTAGCTCATTGAATTGTATAGGGAGCGATATTGACAGATATGCGTTCAGATACAGATATCTTATCGTATCTGCTTAGTGTGTGACACGCTTTAGACCCACACTTTTGACGTTTCTGGCATTACCGTAAATGTCTCTGGAGTTACCAAGAATTCGGACTTCTTAAAGGTTAGTTTTCTATTTAGTAGGTTTATGTATGGAGATAAAGTGTGACCCTGGAAAGGACATAGTTTTTGTCCTTAAAATTATCCCTTAAAAGTGTAAAGAGGGAACGAAAAAGAGAAGGAGAGAGAGAAATTTGGAATTCATTATCAAGTAAGCCGAGGGAAGTCTTCGGTCATCATGTGAGAGTTAAGAAATTAAGATGAATATTATCTAGGTAGTCCATAGTTTGAAAGTCGTTGGCGGCGTACTGTCGCATTAATTTTATTTTGATCCATATAGGTCGAATGCATTTAAATTGCTCCACTTAGGCTTTATGGGCGGGAAAATTGCTGAACTAACCCACTGCAAGGGTTGGCAGTTGGCGTTAGCAGTTGGCAGTTGGCTTGGCAGTTGGCCGAGCATCGCCAGCTATGTTCCGGAGTTTTATTGCGGTTAAATTGGCGCCCGTTTTGGGTCCAGGAATATTGGGGTTTCAGACGCCATTTGCATTAATGGTTACGAGGATGAGCGCTATTTTGATCAGCATTAGGATGAGTGCCAGATTGCGCGCGAGCCTATACAGGCTGAAATTTATTTGACCGTTCAAATTTTAACAGTGAATTATTTAGCGAAAAATAGAAAATACGTGCTTTTTCAGTCAGCCAGTCAGTATCATTCGGTACTAAAATACTTACGTTTGAGGATACCGCGGGAGCGCACTGTGCAGGAGACGGCAGGGCATTTCTCCAGAAATATGTCTGCGACTCATTCATCTGTCTCCATACATTTAGTATGAAAAAGTGCCAGATGAATGAGGTGACCGCAGACATATTTCTGGAGAAATGCCCGGCAACGGTCCCTTCCCCGCGACCTCGACCCCGCTCCTGCATCGAGTCGCCGAGATAACTTACGCGTCGACACGCGTAATCGTCACGTTACTAATTAATTTTTCGGACACCACATTTTATGGTGAAAATTTTACCTACATTTTTTCATTAGAAATGGCATCTTTTACTTACATAATTTTAGAAAAGAACGGATACTCTACGAACTGCTAGATTGATTTTTACCAAACATACCTAATAACCAAGGAAACCTGCTTTCACGTAAAAAACCGCATTGAAATCGGTCCATCCGTTCGAGAGCTACGGTGCCACAGACAGACACACCGACAGACAGACATTGGCGTCAAACTAATAACACCACTCTTTTTGTACCTGTGTACGTCAATGCTTTTTTTAGCAGCGGTTTATTCGCAGCTTTACTAGATACATTATTTATATCAAATACAAAATTGCACCCCCCTTTTACCATTTTTAGGGATAATTTCCGGGATGAAAACTATTCCTTTATGACCTTTCCAGGGTCTCAAAGTTAAAAAAGCCTACAGGTCGGAGGACGGGTCTCTATTGTCTGCCATAATTTTTAACCTTTTCCACGCCAACGACGTATATATTGGTTCAAAGAATGTCTCAGATCACAGGTATTTGACGCCCGAGCCCAAGGCAAGGGCCATAAATATGCAATCTTTATTATCTCCCGTGGTAAGTACAAAATTTTACGTCTCTCTTTGGTTTTTATACCGTGTCATGTTACGCGTTGATCTCATGTTAAATACTCGCAAATATAAATATAGCGCTTCTTGCTATAGACTGCTGTAACCAAGGACCATTAAAACAAGAGGACTGTCATTCTCCATACTTTGGATCGTGCCCCGACCGCAAGGGGATATCTAGGCAAAATCTAGATGGCGCTAAAAAACTAAACATTTAACGATGTTATAATTGAACAAAGAAACAGTAACATTTAGTTCGTAAACAGCTAATAGTAAATAAATTCTAACATTTAAATACTGTGTCATGCTTGCGAAGTTGAATTATTGTAAATAATCCTTTTCTTTAGAAGCCAATAAGTAAAAAAACACATTTTACTTATTAAATTAAATAAAACTACTTACTAAACATTATAAAACTATTCTAGAAAATTAAAATTAAATCTAAAAGGAACTAATATAATTCTTGACATAGATGGCGTTGTAAATATCGGGGAACAGCTTTTTGTATGGAGAATGACAGTCCTCTTGTTATAATGGTCCTTGCTGTAACGAAACGCATAACTACATTTGTGTCTCCGCAGTCAGGTAAAGTACTCTCCTTACTTTATCGTACGCAGAAGATATAAATCTTATGCCGCTTGGGTACAATTTCGTTCGTAGTTTATTTATAGAGCACTAAATAATACAAAACGACTGTAATGGCACAGGTAAGTTATGTTTTATTACGTGATGGGTCTGCGATAAGGGGTATTTTGAAATTTTATTGCTGTACAAGATCACGTATGATAACTGGTATAGTATATTAGGCACCCAGGCCAAGTATAAATACAGTCCTTTTTTAGGGTTCCGTAGCCAAAATGGCAAAAACGGAACCCTTATAGTTTCGTCATGTCCGTCCGTCCGTCTGTCCGTCTGTCCGTCTGTCCGTATGTCACAGGCATTTTACTCAAAAACTACATGATGGATATTGATGAAATTTGGAATATAGGTGTTTTGTATGAGCCGCTACTTAGTTCGGTAGTTAAATAATTAAAATAAATGTTTTTAGGGGGGGCACTCCATACATGTTACAGAAGCTAAAAAAATTTTTTTTCAGATAATATCAACGTGTGGTACATAGTTCGACAGCTCTTTCAAAAACATTTTAAGGTTCTGAAGTAATGTTTTTGATTAAGTGAATACCTTTGGAAATAATCGCTCCGAAAGTTGTGAAAATTGTGTCCCCCCCCCCCCCTCTATCTTCTAAACCGTGTGTCCGAAAAATATGAAAAAAATCACGAAGGTAACGCTTAATTAATGCTTTCAACGAAAATTATTTTCAACAAGATCGAATTAACCGTTTTTGAGTTATTGCCAATAAACTGCGCTTCTCAATAAAAGGACGTAATTGCTATGAAGATACGCTCTTTTTATGTTGTACTTTTTTACATCGTATTTTTACCTTATAGTTACGGCTATGGAACCCTACACTGAGCATGGTCCGACATGCTCTTGGCCAGTTATTTTCTTTTTTTTTGAAGACTGACTAACTCGCGACCCTTATGGGCATAGGGAACGTGCCCGAACGGGATAGGTTAGCACTAAACGCCAAAGAGACACGGGCGGACAATAAAGGAAACTATCGCCCCTGTCAAATCAAGCTGTCAATGTCAATGATAATTATGTAAGTGTGAATGTCAAATATAGTAAGTCGTAGCTAGGGGAGACCAGGTATGGTTGACTCACGGGTTGGTTGTCACAGCAGCCATTAAATAATACGAAACGAAGGAATAATTGCATCGCTCGGTGTTAAAAGATCTCAAGAGCTTCACCTCCTTCCGTACTTCACCAATCGATGCACTTATTCCTTCGTTTCGTATTATTTAATGGCTGCTGGTACAACCAACCCGTGAGACAACCATACCCGGTCTCCCCTACACTGACGTTAATCGTCCTTCAACGCAATAAATTAACGTTATCCACGGCGTTTTCGTCAATGTGGTGTGGCCCCAGCATGAGAGGGTATATGATTTAGATTGGCGGCACCAGTTGGCAGCACCTTCGTCGTGCACGTTCCCTATAGCGATATTTTAACCGGGTGGTTGGCCGTGGCGTTCCCTGGGGTCGAACCAGGTCACTAGCCGGCCCACCCTGAGTGGGGTGCCAGACATTGAGATTTGTGACTGGAAGTAGACCGAAATAATGCAGAAACAGAGCATTTTTATTCTATTATAAATTTTGATTCCCTTAGTAAAGTCTATTTTATGTGATTTAATTAAAAATGTATAGTTTTCAGATTTTTCCCTATATTTGACATTTGTAGTATAAGACGGTATTACTTACCAAATTTCTGGGTCAACGGAAAGTACCCTTTGAATTTTGGTTTCTTATCTTTTCTTCACGTTAACTTAGAAGTTTGATTTTTTCACAGCTTCAAGGGACCGTAAATTTGAGTAAAATATGGTTTGAATTTCAACTCGATACCTCCACGTGTTCCTGAGATAAAGGGTCTTGACAGACTGACAGACAGACAGACGGACAACAAAGTAATCCTATAAGGTTTACATGTTTTCCTTTTGAGCTAGGGAACCCTAAAAATGGAGAGAGGTAGGCCAAAGACTCATGTGGATCAAGTGATTTTTCCTTCACTTGATCAACATGAGAACATCGATTGTTATGAGCTCTCAGCGGTCTTGTAACCGCGCAGATTGTAAGAAACTTCCCGAATCCAGTTTCAATTTCCCGGATCACGTTGTGAGTCGCGGTGCGTACGGGCCCGGGTACCGCGCTGTATACGCGGGCTATTAAATAACAGAGGGCCCGTAAATAATCCGCCGACGTGCCGGCCCTGCCAAAATCCGAGGCGTTTTACAGCCCACGACGTGTGTCTACGATTCAGATATTGTAAAGCCAGTCACCACCACCTAGGGTTGCCAGATGGCCGGGAAATCCGGGATTGTCCAGTTACCAAACATAGTTATGTTTTTTTTTTTTATATACGGATATCTACTAAATGTTAAGTTAGTATTTAAAATAAGTTTCTATGGTTTTGTTAAGTACTTTTAATATGGTTTTTGGTAATAAATGTTTTTGAATTTGAATTTGAATTATCGTTCTTGTCCCGTGTCCTGGATTTTTATAGTCCCGGATTTCGAATATCTTCTTCTAGTTTTTTTCAGTATGTTACTAGTAGGTAAGAAGCGTATCGTACCTACGTTCGTGTTTATAAAATATTACAAGTAAAGCGATTTACTGAAATATAGTATAGTAGCTACAATGAATGACACCCGGAGATATCTATGTTGCCATCCCAAAAGCAAAGTCCCCCCCCCGACTGCATTTGTCCCGGAAACGAAATGCCTGAATCTGGCACCACCGCACCATACGCAGCGTCTTTCTAGCTTCGTCGTCTTATCAGCGCCTGCGAAACGTGGCTCGAAAGACGCCACTCGAACCTCGTGGCGACGATGCGTCGACGCATATGTCGAGTGTATGTGTCATATTTACTGCTCTATTACGCCTCCCTCGCGTCTCACTGCTGTCGCCGCGTCGTCGCTGTCGCGTCGTCGACGCGTCGTGACATAGGACGGCTCCCGGCAGTGGAGCGGCCGTATGCGTCATATTTACTGCTCTTTTACGCCTCCCTCGCGTCTCACTGCTGTCGCAGCGTCGTCGCTGTCGTGTCGCTGACGTGTCGTGACATATGACAAGTCCTGGCAGTGGAGCGGCCGTATGCGTCATATTTACTGCTCTATTACGCCTCCCTCGCGTCTCACTGCTATCGCAGCGTCGTCGCTGCCGTGTGGTCGACGCATCGTCGACGTGTCGTGACATGTGACAAGTCCCAGCAGTGGACCGGCCGTATGCGTCATATTTACTGTTCTATTACTTCGCGCCGCTCCCTCGTATCACAACCATCATAGCGCGCACCCAAGAAATGATATCCTTATTTCTCTCTTGGGGAGATTTCATTTTGTTAAGTGGCAACGAGTTAATAAATGAACTAAGTTAGGAGTGAATTATGCTCCTTTAGCTTTTGGTTGCGATTTTATTTCCCTAGAATTAGAATTTTATATTTATTTCCCCATACAACCGAAGTTACTAAACAGAAAAATCTGTAATCATTACCAGTTCATCCTAGACAATATCACTCTAAATATTACAGGAAGAACATAACGGTTTTCCTAGAAACCGTTATACCGAACCGTTTTTTAGTGCAAACTTATTTGCTCCTGCTAAACTAATCTCCATACAGTTTTTCTTCAACTATTCACGTATCTACTTACGAGTTTGTACATACGGAATCCTCGGTGCGCTAGTCCGACTCGCACTTGACCGGTTTTTTTAGTGTGCGGAACTCTACTGCCTGCGAGTTCGAATCGCATATGATCGGTTTTATCATTTTTGGTTTATTTCTTGCAATGTCATAATTATTAAGTAAATCACAATCGGCTGTCGAACTCTGCGATGAAAAGCGTATTGAAAGATCAAAGACCAGAATAAAATATAATAAATATACCTTGATTATTCCAATAATCGGGTTATATTATTAGCCTACTTTAAAACTTAATACTTAGGTGAAGAACACACGGAGCGGCGCGACGCTGCCTGTCGCGGCGGCACGCGGTCGAGCGGATTGAAATTTTGTATCACAATGTAGGTAATCCGTCGAGACCGGGCATACGGAGCCGTTCCTCCGAGCGGAGTCGCGGCGCACGCGACGTTGCTGCTCATCTGCGCGGCTGCACACACGCGGCTCCCCTCTCAGTTGTGAGCTCCACCAATGAGATAACTTGTGATTCTCCGCTGTGTAAAGCGGCACCGCGCGGTTCCGCGGCGAAGCCGCCTCTCCGCGCTGTCGAGCGGTCCGCGTGCCGCCGCGGCAGGCGGTGCCTTGCCGCTCCGTGTGTTCTCTGCCTAACGGATTACTGGCTACATAAGTATTACGTTAAGCTTTAAGGGCAAAATGTTTTTTTGCAATATCTGAACCGATATCTGAAACATGCGTTTTTCTCGCGATTTGGTGCAAAATCGTCATTTCTACCTGGACACGTCCACTGCTGAACATAGGTCTCCCTCGAAGACAAAGTATAAAGACAAACAAGTACTCCAACTTCGACCGTTTAGTAGCGCGCGACACGTATTCACACAGACGCGCGATAGCACGTCTGTGTGAGTGCGATCCATACTGGAGTATTCTTACACATTCTTAAATCTTTGCTAGAAATGCGTTCGTACACGGCGCACACTTTCAAGCGCGCGATGTACCTTTTGTAGGAAGAAAAATTACTGCTATTATACTGTTTTCGTAGCGTTACTCTATGGTTATGCAGGATGCAAAGACTTCATGTCAGCCTGTAAATCATATATCAAATCAAAGACAACTCGCTTTATTACCACAGAGTACAAACGAAGCCACAGTCTCAGTCTTCCACAACGAACAGTAACACGCCCTCTGTCTCCATCGACATTCAACGACCTTAACCAGGCTGTCAGACCACGTCAGACGCCGAATCTTCTGGTTTACCTTTACAGGTGTAGGATAAGTAGGAAGTACATTGACGTATTACAAAGGACAGGGCTAAGCGAGCACGCAGACGGTTCTAATGCTTTGGCGGTAAAATACCGCCAGATCAGTGCCAGTCGGCAGTGCGACACGCGGCGCGTGCACTGCGCAGCTGGTCTTTATAGCTGCATTTTTTGTACTTAACGGGGAAAATAGTTCCGAACTGTTCGGATAGGCCTATCCTTACTTTTGAAATCATTGAGGAAGTACGAGTATTTACTCCCTTAGTCATTGTCATCATCATCATCAGCTTATATACGTCCTACTGCTGGGCACAGGCCTACTCTCTTAGATGAGATGAGAGTTAAGGTCTCTGCCCACTACATCGTCTCATACCATGACCGTACTATGAACGTATCAGACACGGTATGACAAATGCCGGTCGGTGACGGAACGTGATAGTGGGCATACTCTCATACTTTTCAATACAAAGAACATTTATTTTGCCTGATACGTTCATAGTACGGTCATGGTATGATATGGTGTAATGGGTAATGACTTTTATAATTATCAATCAACTCACAAAACCACATCAGACCATATTTTCGTTGTTCAGTAAAATAATGCACAAATAAAATATCTTTTGAAATGAAAAATTTAATAAGCTCTTTTTTAAGAAATACAAATATTTTATTTAGTAAAAACATCTTGAAATTTCATTATCTTCGCTGATCATTTTAGTAAGTGTCTTAATAAAACGTGAACTTTTAATAAACAGTCACAACTTGAGGCAAGAAATTTAATAAAGTAACTGCCAAGTGTCATTCCCGGGAACTGCCAATATCCAGTGTTTCGACTCCGATTCAGACTGTGCCATATTGCATCTCGCCAAATGTACTGCACTTTCACAGATTACTACAATCTTTCCACTGGGAAGATTTACTGCTTGCAAATGCAAACTGCGAGTGGCATGTCGAAACATCAGCCTCGCTTAGCGTTTCCACCAGAGCTTTGCCAGAGCTGAGCGGAGTGGTGTGCGAGGAAAAAACCACCAATCAACGTGCCTCGCTCAGCGCGGCCCGGCATTGGTGGATTTTTTCCTCGCACACCGCTCCGCTACTATTTTTCTACTTGGATATTTTTCTATTTATTAGGTTTATGAGACGGGGCCTTCAGCGTTCTAACAAACACCATAAATTTAAACATAAATCCTGAAAGTTTAAATCAATTACTTAACCTTATTCCCAAAAAGCACAATACAATACTTACAATATTCTTTATTGTACATCAAAATAAAACACAGTATTTTAACAAATTTGAAGGCACACGGGCCCCGGGGCTCTCCGGAGCCCCCGGGGTATCCGCCATTCTTTATCACAGAAACGTGGGTAACTGGGCGAGGAGTTAAAAATCAACGATATGAGTGATTCACAATTTTAATTCGTCCCAAATCACGAAATACAATTAACAGATTGATCTGATTAAATTAACAAAAGATTCACGGTAGACGTTCTGCAGAACACGTGGTGCTTCGATCAGATGCAAATGGATAATGCCCTGCGACTTGATTGCCGCCCCATCGCATCGCTATGACCGTTACACTGACACTGCCCGGCCGTTTCCCGCGGTGTTTACAGTCAAACGCTGCGACAGTTCGAGTAGGTCCGACCGAATCGCACCAGTGTTCTGCATTACGTCAGAGCGTGCAAGATGACCCGGCTCGGTCCGGTACGGTAGGTCGCGACGTCTAGCACGCTCTTAAGGATGACAGCTCATTTTAACTGACGCGCCGTCACGGCCTGACTGACACGTCGCTCGTCCTCGTGCGACTACTCACGTTGATTACTCTGTGAAGGAAGAAATGCACCGCCTTAGACTTCTCAGAATGCACGTTCGCCCATCCCTGACATTCATCCCTTGTATACACATTTTTGCCATCTCCCTCACATCTTTCTCCATATCGGACCGGGCGGCCACTCATTGGCGCCCCTACGATCGCCACAACTGCACGTCGGACCGGGCAACTACTCGTTAGAGCCCCTACGATCGTTCACCTGACTAGTCGGACCGGGCAACCACTCCTTGGTGCCCCTGCGACAGCCCTCGATTTACATGCGAGTTAAATTAAATAGGACGTCGACCCTTGTGAGCCAGTCCTTTCACTCATTAGCCAAAGCCAGGCTTGACACATACAGCGACATAACAAAAACACAAAGTACTAACACGAACCCACGAACACGGTTCCCTTGAGAATTTCAGAGCCAGTTCATTAGGTTGAGTATCGCGCCATACTAACAATGTTTCAGTTACTTACGAGTCAAGTCAGGCTCATTTTCGGAGGCGGACAGAGTAGCTGAGCTGGCGGTCGATGTGCGAGAGCTTGCAACAGAGAGCGTGTCACTGTCATCATCGGATGAGACCTCCCCACTCTCCTGACCATGGACCGCCGTCTCGGCCTCTTCATCGTTACTTAAGCTAGCACTTACTTCAACTAGGCCTTCAAAGCCTCCGGGTACAGCGCGCAAATTTTCGTGAGAGTATTTGTAAAGCCGTTTGGTACCACTAATTGAGCGGAGTTCATACCTATCATTCTCTAAAACACGAGTTATTACAAACGGGCCCTTAAATTTTCTCTGTAATTTCGTTTGGTTGCGCTCACCACCTTTAATGAAAACAAATTCACCTTTCGAGAACGGTTTGACTTTTGCTCTACCATGATTGAAGCGTTTTGCTTCAGCTGATGCCGCTTTTATTATATTAGCTGATGCATTTTCGCGAATAGTTTCAAGGTTTAAACGTGGCGCTGGTTCGGAATTCGGTGCTATTTGTGACAGGCCTAAAGACTGTGAGCGTATGCCAAACATCAATTCTGTAGGTGTGTAGCCTGTTACTCTGGAACGAGAGCTGTTGATTGCTAATTGCACGTTAGGAAGCTCATCACGCCACGCCTTATTTGGGTCGTTCTCGACGATGGTAAGTAAGCTCTTGAGCGTGCGCATCACTCGTTCCACTTGGCCATTTGCCCTGCTCGAACCCGTGGCGATGAGGTGGAGTTCTATATTGTGGCTAGTACAAAACTCTTTGAATTCTGCACTTACATAACATCGCCCTTGATCGGCTATGATTCTTTTTGGTGCTCCGAATAGACACACCGCCGATTTAAGGGCTCTTACAGCACAAGCGGCATCAAGAGAAGGTGTATACTCCAGAAGAACAAACTTTGTGAAGGCGTCGATAATTACGGATGCATACTCCTTCTTATCGCTTTTGCCGCTCAACTTCCCGGATATGTCAATATGAATTGTATCCCAAGGTGTAGATACCTTGGGAATTGGATGAAGTCTGACTTGTTGAGCTCCCGAGCTCCCTTTAGATGCCTTGCAAACTATGCACGAATCAACAAATCTACGGACTTGCTTAGCCATCTGAGGGAACCAATATTGCTCATAAATCTTATCGAGGGTCTTATCCGCACCTAGGTGCTGGATTTCGTTGTGCACGTGGTTAATCAGGGTCCATGTTAATGAACGCGGTACTACGGGGAGCCATGAGCTGATCTTATTGCGTTCAATTTTCCTATACAGTATACCTTTACGGACGTCGTACGTATGTGCTATCCCTTCTGGAAGTTCCCCGTTGCTGTGTCTGGTAATTATATCCTGAATTTCACTGTCGCGTTTTTGCTCTACGCTAAGCCAACCTTGATGGAGCTCTACAAAGTGGACCGCTTTATGCTTTTGTGGTGTTGCGGCTGGCTTAGGCTGGGGATCTTCCAATACGGGATTCGGGAGGGGATTCCTTGAGAGATAGTCAGCATGTTCCATGCTGCTTCCCTGTTTGTGCACAATGTCAAAATCGTAGGCCTGTAAAAAGGCCCACCATCTGTGAACACGGGGAGTTAAGTCGATCTTAGACTTAGATGCTTTCAGGGAATTACAATCTGTAAAAACCGTGAAGTGTTGCCCATACAGGTAATGACGAAAGTTTTCTACAGCTCGGACTACGGCCATGGTTTCCAGCTCATAGGAATGATACCGTGATTCTGTGTCTGATGTTCGACGACTGAAATAGGAAACCACGTGAGGTACGTTATTTTTCCTTTGAATGAGTATAGCTCCGTAGCCCTCAGAGCTTGCGTCAGTATGTAGCTCTATGGGTGCTTCAGGGTCAAAAATCGTCAGTACCGGTTCAGATGTGAGGATGTCTACAATCTGTTTATGGATATTGCTATGGACCTCAGTCCATGTAATGGGACCTTTCAGCTTTGTAAGGGGATAGAGTGGCCCCACAATTCGAGTATATCCAGGTATGAATCGCCTGAAGTACGAAGCTAGTCCTAGGAACTGCCTGACTTGGGTAGCGGTTTTGGGTGTTGGGGCATCTATCAGGGCTTTGATTTTTCGGGGATTTGGTGTAACTTCTCCCGCCTTGATTACATAACCCAAATAGTCAATTTGGTTTTTCAGAAATTTGCACTTACGTACGTTAAAAGAGAAGCCAGCTTCTGACAAAGCTTTAAGAGTTATATCCAGCCTATGCAACCCCTGGGCTACGTCTGATGAATAGCATAGGACATCGTCCATATAGGCTAGTGCCACATGATCCTTTAAAGGCCCTAAAGCCTTATTAATACAGCGCTGATAGACAGATGCAGCGTTTCGAAGTCCGAAGGGCATTGCGAGATATTCATATTGCCCGTCCGGAGTTACGAAGGCTGTCCGTGCTATGCTATCTCCGTTAGGGTCTACTAAGATTTGGTGATAGCCAGATGCCATGTCAAGAGATGAAAAATGACATGCACCATGCAGCTGGTCTATCTGTTCTTCGATCCTGGGCAAAGGGTAGTGTTCGGGCTTTGTATTGGAATTTAATTCCCTATAATCGACATAACCTATCTGTGCCGTCTTTTTTCTTTACGAGTAAGATGGGACTGGCAAATGGTGATGTGCTTTCCCGAATAACACCTGCGTCTAAAAGTGATTGCACCTTCTCTTTGACTACTTCTTTTTCGACTGGGGACAATCTATAAGGACGTCTTTGTACAGTCTTGTGTGGGTCAATGGGATCGATGCGCAGCACACCTGTCGTCACCCGACGGGTGGGAATACCATCAATGAAGCAATCCTTGTACTTTTTCAGCACATTAATGAGGGCAATTCGGTCCTCACCTTCTAAATCTGTATCAATGTCTGTAAAGTCAAAGGCATCAATCGCATTGACCTCCTTGTGCCAAGAGAAAGAGATGTTCTTGCTACTAATATTAACATCTACACCTAGGTCTAGCAAATCTCTGCCTACCAGTATTGGTTCTGAAATAGTATCGTCTGCGACGACGTGAAATAAGATGGACACTTTTATGCCTTGAATGTCTACTAAACTAAGAATCTGTGAGACACATCTGATGCTGCTATCGTTGCCTATACCAACAAGTTTAACCAAATCTTCGCGCAAGGTACCCGGTAACTTTTCAGACACGCTACGTTTTACTAACGAACAGGCAGATCCACTGTCAAAAAGAAAGGAAACGGTCTCACCGAGTGATGTGGTCAGCGTCCCCTTGGCTACTCTGCGCTCGCAGGTCTGCACTTCTTTAGTCGCCGCCGGTGCTCCACTGCCGCCTTTGCGCTCTGGACAGGTTGATGCGAGGTGTCCCGGTCGTCCGCATACGAAGCAGGTGATGTTTGTGCTCGTCGCCTTGTCTGGAATCTTCTGCGTCTTCTCCGTAGTCTTCTTCGAGGAATCTTGTTCATCACGTCGTCTGCGACAGTCGATCGCTCTGTGCCCAGCGATACCGCAACGATGGCAGTTGCCCGTGAAGCGTTGCTCTTGAGTACGCGGTCTCTTTGCTTCGGGTTCATTGCTGTCACAACCTTCGTTACGCCTTTTGAGTGACACGCTGTTAAGTATACGACACAACTGTGCTCTCGTTTGTATAACATGAGAATGGAGCTCTCTGCGTATGGTACTATCTCTCTGGGATAAAACTGACGTCACTAATCCAGCTATCATATCTTCTGCCATTTCAACACGTGGTATTCTTTCGATGTAGCCCCACAAACGCACAGCTGCCTCACACGCTGTCTCCTTGGGTGTAATTTGAAAACGAAGAATTTCGTCGAAATAGTCTTGCGGCAGCATGGGCTTTGCAAATTTTGCAATAAGCAGTTCTTTAATCTGTGGCCAAGTTATTTGCGTGGGCTGCAATTTTGTGAGGCAAGTAGCCGCCCTGCCTTTAAGGGCATGCGTGAGGATTAACAATAATTCGGCACCCTCAAGTCGTCTGCTATTAAGAATCAACTCTGTCAGCTTACACCAACCTTCAATGTCCGCTTCGGCCTCGTCGGGATCAAATTTCACCAACTTTGTCACAATTCCACCGGTCGAAGTCGGTTGCGTCTGTGGTTGCGGCGCCGCCAACACTCGAGTCAAAAGCGCCTCCATATTCAGCAGCAAATTCGGTGTCGGAGTCATCACGTTAGGATTATCTTTCTCCTCAAAAGAAGTGGGATCGAATGGGCCCGATCCCACTTCTGATGAAGACACACGGGCCCCGGGGCTCTCCGGAGCCCCCGGGGTATCCGCCATTCTTTATCACAGAAACGTGGGTAACTGGGCGAGGAGTTAAAAATCAACGATATGAGTGATTCACAATTTTAATTCGTCCCAAATCACGAAATACAATTAACAGATTGATCTGATTAAATTAACAAAAGATTCACGGTAGACGTTCTGCAGAACACGTGGTGCTTCGATCAGATGCAAATGGATAATGCCCTGCGACTTGATTGCCGCCCCATCGCATCGCTATGACCGTTACACTGACACTGCCCGGCCGTTTCCCGCGGTGTTTACAGTCAAACGCTGCGACAGTTCGAGTAGGTCCGACCGAATCGCACCAGTGTTCTGCATTACGTCAGAGCGTGCAAGATGACCCGGCTCGGTCCGGTACGGTAGGTCGCGACGTCTAGCACGCTCTTAAGGATGACAGCTCATTTTAACTGACGCGCCGTCAAATTTATAGCTAATAAGCGAGTAGGTACAATAAAGTAAAATGCGATCCGGGTACCCGAAAACCCGGCTAAACGACGTTATTTAGAGTCGGGTAAAACCTGGATATTTTGACACAGCACCAGGATTTTTTTAATATATGAAAACCTAGTAATTAATAAAAAATATGCATGTATTGTTTTATTTTAAAGTATTTCAAAGATAACAAATAAAATCAAACGTTAACTACCTTAAAGCCAACCCGAAAAAAACACCACATGCTTGCTTGTTTCACTTAACACGGCCCGCAATGCCGACACGTTCATTGTAAACACGGGTACCCGAAAACCTGGGTACAATAAGGATCTGGAATGAACTTCCTGCTAAGATTTTCCCCCACTGTGCTACAATATGGGATTTTTTAAAAAGGGTGTCATCAAATTTCTTCGAGACCAGCAACACATTGGCAATGCATCTAGTGTTGCAAATGTCTATAGGCGGCGGTGAACGCTTTCCATCAGGTGGGCCGTCTGCCTGTTTGTCAGTATATAGCAATAAAAAAAACTTGTACTGTGGTACTTGACTTAATTTAGAGTCGAGTAGTACCCGGGTTTTAAATTTGATCGGGTATTGCATTTCCTAGTCAAAAGTAAGTGAGCTCGCTGTTCTAAGTTCTGGCGCAGCAATTGTCTGATGCGACAGATGCACCGTCATCGGCCGCACCCGCACCTGTGGCAATATACTCGCTCCAGCCAGTTAAATAAAAGAAAACTTTGAATAAGAATAAGAAACATTTACTGCCACACAGAACAGTTACAGAACTTACACAATACAGAATAACAACGAGAAAAATATACAGACAATTTTACAAAAATCTAATAACTAATGCTAATTCCGTGTAACAAAAGGAACAGCAGCGTGTGCTACGACAGCCTTGCGACTGCGCAGCGCTGGTTTTCAGTCCGGCCCTTTTCTCATTCTGGACTCCTTTTTTTTGGTGCTGTGGGTAGCATCTAAATAGGTAACTATTAAAAAAACTTAACTTATTTTAACTTAATACTTAATAAATGTTTGAATTAAATAAAAATAAAAACTATACGTCAGAAAAAAAAACATTAATTTTGACAATTTTGTCCATGTCCACGTGAAATAGGACATTCATGTCGGAAGAGCAAGAAACTATTTAAACCGGCTAAGTGCGAGCGAATCGCGATTTGCATACGAAGTGTTCCGTGCCAACGTCGAAAACACGTTCGTTGTATTCCCTTTAATTTTTTATTATTATTTGTTGTTATTGTGGCAATAAATATCTCATCGATAACATAACATGTAAAAATATTGCAAGTCTCGCCTCAAATACCTCTACTACCGCAAAAAGTTGAATAAATATGTAAAATGTACAAAAGATCCTCGAAAGATCAGAATTTTTTACCAATCTTCTTTCAAGTTGCTCCTTTTCTGGTATAAAGTAGATTCCCTAATTAGGTCCCAGATTAAGTTGGCCTTGTTATCGGAAACCGCGCAATTTGGGAATAATTTCATCCATGGCGAGATTCCAGTCAAACCGCGAGTTAATTCTAATTACAACATTTCCAAGATTCCTGTACTCTACCGCCCGCAATTAACCACTTAGAAAATTATGAAAGACTAGATTTGACCCGCGGCTTCGCCTACTTTATTCCCGTTACTATCCCAAGGGAACTGCCTACCGGGATATAAAGTATCCTGTGTTTCAATCTAGGACTTGGTTTACTTGCGTGCCAAATTTGAGCTCAAACCATCCAGTTATTTAGTAACAAACATTCAAACACCTAAACATCCCAATATCCAAGAATCTTCACAAACTTTCTCGTTTATAATATTAGTGAGATGTCGGTGATAAGATTATTGAAGGTATAAAAAATACAAAAGAAACGACTTCAGACAAACCGACTCATTAAAATGCATGAGTTACAACAGAAAATACCCGAATAGCTACACAGGATGATTCGAGAGACGTGAGCGGAACCAATCCTATGGATTGAGTAAATGTTACAGAATGGTTCACTTTTTTCAAAAGTAAATAACTTTTTCTACTCCTGTACTGTTATCTGTCTTTTACTTGGTCACGAACACTAATATAAGAACATACATAATATGAGTTCAGAGAAGTCTATACTCTATTCCCCATAACAGCACTAGTGTCGTTATGGTCACTTTACGTTATTGCTAGCAGCCACAGACTTCTAAATCTAGGTTAAACTTATGTCAAGGATTAAGCGCTCAATTTTAACTTTACGGTAAAAATGCACAACTACCAACTTAATAAACAATTAAATTCCTACGGTTTATAAGAAAAACAAAACTATTCGAACTAAATTCATTGATGCCAACATAAAAAAAAGTATTTTTAATTTAAGTATATTTTAAATTTAAAAACAAAAGTTTACCATAGACACATACTGTCAGTCAAAGGTCATATTTGCCTTGTTTCCAGGTTATGATTAATTTTGTATTTTATGATTTAAAACCTAGTCGTAGAAAAAGTATTGTATGCAACGTTGTATAATTAAGTCAAAAAACGCTCATTGCGTCTCTATTTGCGATTCTCGCCGCATTCGCATTTTTTGAATCCACTTATACAACTGTTGCATAAAATACTATATTTCTCTACAATCATGGTCAACCTATTTCAACTAATTAATAAAGATAAAACCTCTTTAAACTGTTATGACAGCACTTTAATTACGAATAAAGTATTGTTGTTTTGGCATTGTCAAACTTTACAAACATTCACAAACCGTAAAACGACGAGTATCGGTAGAATGATCATTGATGTCGTAAATACTTTCAAACTTGTTTTCAACACCAAAAAAAAATTGAAGTCGGTCTCACTAATAATGGTGCGAAACAGTTTTAGAGCAACACGTAAAGGAGAAGTCATAAGGCACTTGTACGGTACACAAATTTCTGCCATATTTGGCGAGGGGGGAACGAGGTACCGCACACTTATTTACACACGCAAACATGAAAAATCGTCCATAACTACGAAACTAACACGTAACAAATAGAACAACACATTGACCAAATCACATTAACAAAGATACATTTGGCATTAAAATAGTGTAATGACGTGATGCACATTGATAAGTTTAGCAGAACACCATAGCAACGCGAGGTTGCTTGTTTGTCAACTAGTAAACAAACTTCAAATAATGTCAAATCAGAGCTTTATAATTTTTATGTTTTAAAGGAAGTAAATAATGATAATGTGATTCTAAATACTTTGGATGTTTCACATGAAAACACCATCTCTTTGTACGTTTGACGGGTTAGATCTCCTTTTGCAGCGAAATACGGAACAATTCGACATATTCACGGAGATCTCTTGAGGTGAGTTACTAGATTTAGTATGACGACTAATCCAATTGCAAATAGTTTTATACATAGAACGAATATGATCACTGACGCAAATTGCTTGGCAGCGGGGAAATACGAAACAAGGCCACTCCCCACGTAGTCCGCGTTGCTCTAAGGAAACAGTAGCTTGATAATTTACTGAATCTGTAAAGTTGATCCTGCTCACGTCTCCTGAATCACCCTGTACTAGGATATGCAGTACCGGTACCGTTCTGGAGAACCGGGATTTTCGGTATTAGCCGATAATAGAACTGGGATTCCCGGTGTTTTCGGTACTTTCGGGACGGGTCGATACTTCAGTTCGATGAGATTCAGTTAGTTTTTTAATAAAAACTACCCATTGCAGTAAAAGGATATTTTATTAATATAATTTAAGTAATAATCACAATTTTACGGACCAGCGTGCAGTGGCTTGTTCTTTTCGCATTAACGTCATTTTTCGCTATTTCTGTCACTATTTAAATTACGATAGAGAGAACTCAATATACTACACCAGAAAAAAAGATAAATGCTGATTAAATGTGTGTCCCGAAAGTCCCGAAGGTACCGGGACTTTTATTTTCACGTCCCGGTTCTTTGCTTGACTCAAAATAACGGGAAATCACAAATATCCCATTATCAGAATCTCACCTAGTTGCAACTCGAAAGTGAAAACCCTTTCAAACACAAAAGGTTCTTCCAAATCGGTGCAGCCTAGTTTTCCATATACTTCATTTTTTATTGTAGCATTAACGACTGCCAACGAATTCTAAATATTGTATAAGAAGAGAAAAATTGATTAATCATATATCATATGTGGGCAGGATTCGAACCTGCATCTGCTACGGTTATCCGGGCCAATACAGGCGCGCTTCCAACTACGTCACCGAAACGTTTCCCAAGGACTCAATGGTAGATGATGCTACATACGTCACCCATCCAATATTTTTTTCATATCTACACATTTTTGTATACTTTTGGAACGATTATTTTCGTAAATATTCACTTTATAAAAAAAAAATTGGTTGCCTGTAAAGTCGGTATACGGGTGAAAGTTTTACGTGACAACGACTAACCATGCCCGAGTGGAAGGGACGCGTGCCTCTCACTCGCTCTCATTGTGAGCGCATAACGTGAGCGGAGCGTAACGCAGTTTCTTGAAGTGTCACCCGGCAAACCAATTTATAAGACGTTGTCACGTCAAAATATTTTTAATAATCAGTATTGTTTTATAAAAACCTATCCAACGACACTCTACACCATAGAGTTGGAGGAAAATAACATAACCCCCCATTTATATGTAGGGGAAGTACCCTAGAAATATTTTTTTTTTATTTTACCACTCTGTCGGCAATAAATAATATAATATATTGCAGCATGCCAAATTGCAACTTACTAGTAATAACGATCGCTGAAATAAGCCGCGGACAGACATTTGACTACGGAACCCTAAAAAGAGGCTGTGCGTGAAAGAGAACGAAAGATAGGTATATATGCTCTTTTAACTAAGTAATTGATAATTAAATCTCAAGTACCTAACACTGCAGTTTGTATCTTACCTGGTAATATTACCGGTAGCATTGGGAAAATACCCAGTAACAATCTGGTAAGATTGGTAATTTACTAACTTAGAAAAGATTCGTAACTTTTATCATTAAAAATTACACCAATGTAAACCTTGTTAGTACTTAACACGAAAAAAACACCTACTTTCTAACATTTTTTTCAAAATAACCCAATCTTACCGATCGTGGGTAATATTACTGGTAATGTTACTGGCAATATTCCCGCCTTTAGTAAGTTACCGGTAACGACCCATCACTAGTCCGGATAGCCGTAGGTGATGCAGGTACGAATCCTGCCCGAGACATATCATTTTTAATTATTTCTCTTCTGATATAATATTTACCATACAATGTGTAAGTCTAATACGGGCGAATCTCTTAACGGTGGTTAGTATAGGACAAAGTGAAGGTAATTAGATAACATTTACTTAAAGTTGCAACAATAATTTTGTCCATACAAAATAATTCAGCCCGCAATGTAACGCAAACACACTCACGTTAAACGCTCGTTGACAGTTACGTTGACATTTCGGTACCGCTGTACCGCAACCATGTTTACAGTACATTGCTGCTGAGAAATTAAAAAAAAAATTATTATTCGGTCGTAATGAACTGCAACTTAAGAAAACCTTTTACTTCATGATTACATTAATGAATACTATGTCCGATTTAATTTATCGCCCGTATTAGACTTACACGCTGTATACTTGTTGAAACTACTTATACTTCTAGAGCTCTGGTTTCAAACCACATCAGTTAAGAAACGAAACAGACTTTAAGCTACTAAAGAGTACAATACAACGTGTGTTGCACGAACCCTTACCCAAACTCACCACACCAACCACATAGTTTCCGCAATCTTATGCTAATAGTGCTAGACGCAGCGCAGTTCAATGCAGTCGGAGCCTTTTAAATGCAAATCAGCCAATAGAGGTAGGTATCGAGTCAATTATGAATACAAATGTCCAATTATGGAGCCGGGATGGGATGCACAGCCCCTCTCCGCTGGCAGAAAGCGGCCCGTTGTCACAGTATAAATAGCAGTAATATTTCTTCCTAAACTACATCGCGCGGCTTGTATTGTATGTGTGCCCGCCGTAAATGAACGCACTACAAGCACAGAATCAGAATCAGAATCAGAAAATTTTTATTTGTCAGAATACAGTTTAAAAGGTTTTACAGTATAAAATGTTCTTGTATTCAACATGCAAGCACGTGTACAAATATTTGATTAATTAAGCTAGATTTATAGATGTTATTGAATTAAAATAATAATAATAATATATACGTAATCGATCATTAAGATGTCAGTAGATTTTTATAATTTAAATATTCCCCCACACTGTAAAAACATTTATCCATCAGCCATTTCGTCAACTTATGTCTAAATATATTCCCTGATAATGTCCGTAAATCATTTGGTAAATTATTATAAATAGTTATACTTGTATTGAACACATTTCTTTTGTATATGTCCTTGTGACTGGGTGGTTTGTACAGAAGGGACATAAGATGTGGTCTTGTCCGTCTCTCTATGACTTCACTCCGTAACTTGAAGTATTCGGGATGTTCTTTGACAAAAACACATATATCCCTTATGTACAAACATGGCAGTGGCAGAATGTTAAGTTTTTTAAATAGAGGGATACAACTATCGTTCATCCAGGCATTACTCATCACCCTGATACATTTTTTTTGAATTTTAAAAATTCTATCAGCCTCCACAGAGTTGCCCCACAAGATCAAGCCATAACAGAGAACCGAGGACACATAGCCATGATAAGCCGTTAGTGCAGCTTCTAAAGAAACCGTCTCTCTTAATCTTTTGAGAGCAAACACAAAACGATTTAATTTATTCGCTGTACATTCGACGTGGTCTTTCCAGTTAAGATGTTCGTCTATAATTATGCCAAGAAATTTTATTGAATTTACTTCGTCAACTTTGTCATTATCATAATTAATTCTAGTAGGTATTTTATTTGAATTATAGGAGTGGAATTGTATAGATTTTGTTTTACTTATATTTATATTCAAGTTATTATTTTTCATCCATTGTACAATGTCATTCAGTCCTCTGTTAATATCTTCCTCAAACATTTCCCTTCTTTCACATTTTACCACCAGAGTTGTGTCATCAGCAAACATAATGCTTTTGTGCGTTGTGGCTTTGGGCAAATCGTTGATGTAAAGAAGGAAAAGTAAAGGCCCCAGAATACTTCCCTGTGGGACACCGGTGTTAGTAGGCCTAAATTCGGACCGGAAAGCTTGCTTCGTCATTGATTTATTTAAGGTAACTAATGACTTAATCTCTACACACTGCATTCGGTCAGCCAAGTAACTTTTTATCCATTCTAATACCTGCCCTCTGACTCCATATATTTCAAGTTTGTGGAGAAGCTTACCGTGGTCAACAAAATCAAAGGCTTTTGACATATCAAGAAATATTGACACAATTGGAATTCTATTATTTATGCTTTCAGTGACGGATTTTACTAAGTCGAAGCATGCTAATGAAGTGGACCGGCCGTTACGAAAGCCGTATTGCTGTGAACACAGAATATTGTGTTTTGTTAGAAAATCATTTATTCTTTTATATACCACCTTTTCTAGAATTTTTGATAAAATTGGGATTAATGCAATGGGTCTGTAGTTATCTGTACTCAATCTATCTCCTTTTTTGAACAACGGTTTTACAATACTATACAGTGCGTTACCAGCAAGCAGGCTTTTTTTAAAGTAGGGTAAAGTAACGTTGTTTCTTAACCTAACCATGACCTTCATTTAATTCATCGACTAAAATTCCGATTTCATAAATTGTCTAACAAAATTTTAATTGCAAGCAATGTACAGCAAAGTACTAAATTGACAATTAGATGTTAATGCCAGCCCTTCATTCTATGTTTATAACGAAGACATCAAGATAAATGCCTGCATCTACCTATTTCAACAATTAGAGATACCAGGATTGCTACACTTAAGAAAACTACGGAAAAACAACACTAATAAAATAAAACTTAAAAAGCAATACGATTACTAGACATTTGGACCTGTTTGAAGTGATCGAGAATCCTTTCTTCAAGTTGTACGTGCACAATTCCGTTTATAGGCCTTTCAGACTAACCAGATAGGACCATGCATTCTCTGGACCTCGCTGGACAGCCATTGTTATCAAACGAAGATTATGTGGATGCCGCTGATTTCGAAACCACTCTCGATAAAGTCTCAAGGCTTGAGGAACATTTCCACGTGTCGCACAAATCATGTCAGATAATTCACATGTGTCTTTAGCCATTTTAACGCAAAAAAATATCAGTTTTGCAAATAAATGTTTGTTTTGTAATTTGACAAGCCAATGTCAATACTTTTGTAATTGTCATGTCAAATTTTAGAAAAAACTCTTTAAGCTGTGTAAAAAACTCCATACATAAACGTAATGATAAGGACGGCATTAATTGTGGGATTGTTTTTCTCAACTTTTCACCTCCGTACCACGACATGCCTTGTACCAAGTGCATCAGCGATATGAATAACGATAATTACGTAGTACACCTACTACATTTAAAGTGCGGATTTAGGAAATTGAATTGTGCAGTTAATTCGCATAATTAGGATTTGCTAATACTTGCAAACGATTGCTAATGAAGCATATTATTATCAGTTTTAATAAAAGCCCGCATACCGGTAACACACTTTCAATTCTTGTGGGAATAATCCATCAGTGAAGGATAGATTGACAATATAAGTAAGCGGTTCAGTTATATATGGCGCACATTGTTTCAATATTCTTGTAGAGATATCGTCGTAACCACAGGATTTGCTATTTTTAAGTGACATTATAGTATTGTAGATTTCATACTCATCAACTGGTTTTAAAAACATTGAATGCGGATTATGATCACGTAAGTTGCG
This sequence comes from Eudemis profundana, assembly GCA_947034925.1. Classification (NCBI taxonomy): domain Eukaryota; kingdom Metazoa; phylum Arthropoda; class Insecta; order Lepidoptera; family Tortricidae; genus Eudemis; species Eudemis profundana. The sequence goes on from OX344802.1 coordinate 26,149,823, forward strand.
TTTATAGGATAAGTTATCTGAATTAGGATTTTGATTATGTGTTAAATCTATAAAGTAATTATTAAAAATTTTACAAATGTCGTTAGGATTCACGAAGATGTCATTATTATATTTAATTTTATTAATGTCATTATCATGTATAGTGTTCATTACACTTGACGAAATCGTATCCCAAGTGGCTTTGCATTTATTTTTACTGTTTTTAATAAAATTGTTGTTCTTGATTTTTTGGGCAGTATGTACGCACTTTTTTAATATCTTACTATATCTTAAAAAATGTATTTTATTAATGTTTTTACTATAATTACTATACCTATATTTTAAATAAAGTGAACGTTTCACTGCGCAAGATGTTTTCAAGCCTTTCGTGAGCCAATTGTTTTTTTTAGGTTTGTTGCTCATTTTTACTTTGATAAAGGGAAAGCAGAGATCATAAAACATACGTATCAATTCGTAAAAATGTTTAAACGCGTCTGTTATGTTATTCGATTGCTTAACTTCCGCATAAGAAAGAGCCGATAAGCACTGGCAGAACTTACTCACGTTGTCATGATCATAATCCCGCCTGTACTCAAACCAAGTTGAGTAAGCTTTTGATTGTTTCACTGGCAGGGTTAAAGATTGGGCAGTTTCGTGATCAGATAACCCTAAGTGATGTATACCTGGTTTAGCCAGTTTGACATTGCTTGCAATTTGGTCAATGCACGCTTTTTGTCTTGTTGGGACTTTTATATGCGCAACTAAGTTATAGTTATCTAATATAGAAGACAGGTTTTTCGCTGCAGAATTATGTTTTAAGAGGTCAATATTCCAATCCCCGCAAATGACAATTTTTCTCTGTTTATAACGAGATGTTAAATAATATAACAATTTATCTAATTTAAAAAGAAAGATGCCCACATGACTGCTGGTTTGTTCTGGTATTCTGTATATATTGACCACAATGATTCCTGTGCCAATGATTTCAATACCACAGCATTCAAAATAAAATTTTGTAGCTAGTTGTGTTACATAAAATATGGGTTTATGCTCATATATATTTTTTAATAATATACAAGTACCTCCCCTGGCCTTATCCCGACAATAAGATGAAGCCAGCTTGAAGTTCTTGAGGATAACATTGCCCTCCGAGCCTCCCCGGATGAACGTCTCACTCAAGCAAACTACGTCAGTGTTTATCCCTGTCACATTCAATTCATTTAAAGCTATTTCTAAATAATCTAATTTGCTGCACAGTCCCCCTATATTTTGATTTAAAATTGTCAAGGTGTTGTTACTCGTCTTGTTGGGAGTTAATGTCAAAACCTCGCCACTTTCATTAGGTACAATCTTGAGATCTTTAGGGACGAAAAAAGTTACTTGGCATCGTTATTACATTAGTGTACGATTCGTCATTGCAGTTTCGATTCAATTCTAACGATAAACCTATTTCCTCATTTAACTTAAAACAAATCCAGTTAAGAAAAAACGAAGAGGACAAACCAATTGACTTTACATTTATAAATAAATCAATTATTTGGCAGTTCCCATACTTTTGTTTAAATGTTTGCAATTCATGATAAATCAATTTACTATTGTAATTTCGATTGTAGTGCATATTTAAAATAAATATTTTGTTTTCCTTAAACCTAGTCAGGGTGTTACAAAGATTAGATAATAATATATATGGATTTTTGTCGTGCCCTCCAACGGACAGGACAATTATATCGTCCTTAGTTATTTTACCTGACATGTGATAAAGACTTTTGAGAATTTCTGAGCTTGAAGCATGAGGTTTTACTGTCGCCGATACGCTGTAACAATCGTTCCTTTGGCTGGCTCTGGATTGTATTAGTCGCGTAGCCATCCCTCGTACATGTTCATCGCCAAAGATGTATATTCTGGGCTTCGACAAGTTGTTGTTTGGAATTGGAGATTGCTTAGGTGTACTAATGCCAACTGGTTGATTTTTAGGTGATGTACGTACATTTGGTTCTCGAAATACTGCTGGAGCATTATTTTCATTTTCAATTACATTTTGAATATGTAAGTCTATGTAGCTTCTATTTAAGCTGGGTCTGCTAGCATGTTTCAGTTTGTTATGTTGCTGTTTGGCAGATCCCTTTTTATTTGTATTTATCGATTTACTTAAGTTTTTAAGGCTACAAATTTTGTTTTCTTGGATTTTTATCTTGTCTTTTAAAGTAAAATTTTCCGATACTAAATTACAAATTTCATTTTCTGCAATTTTTAGTTTTTCCTGGAGTTCTGATATCGTTTTTTCAAACTCTTGAATTTTGATGTAAGTGTAGGCACGCTCGGGGCAGCTCCTGTTCAGCTTGCCGCCTGATGTAGGCGACGATTGCTCAGAATCGGAATCCTCTTCGTCCAATGAGACACTTGACAGGATTGAGAATGAATTATTTGTCGGAATCATAGCACGAAATGTTCTACGTAAAGTTACGTTATCGTCGGATATATCTGGTTTTGTTAAACAAGTTTGACATTTCCAGGTCATTTTTGTTTCATTTTCCATAAGACGAAATCTTTGTTTGGATACATGGCAACAGTCAAGGTGATAATGGAATTTACAGGCTAAGCATATTAAAAACTCTCTGCCGCTTATAGTAGTATTACAGCTATCACAGTTCAAAGCCATCGTAAAATGTCGCGCGCGATCGCTTTATGTTATTATATTAAGCTAAGTCGGTCGCGAGAAGAACGTCGTAAGCGCCGTGCAGACTGCGTCACTTATGGATTTCGCTCAGCAACAATCGCCGCAGTTATCAGTTCGTGTTTGTGCATGCGCGAGCGCTGAAAGCGCTGCCGCTAGACACGCACCGTTCAGTTGACCGCAGCTACCGTAAGCGCTGCAGCCGCTGCAGGTGTACTGACCATTTTATCCGCCGACCGTTGCCGCTGGCCGTTGGCCGTGCGGTATGCACTTTTTTTTTAAACTATTATCCTAATTATTCACTGGTAACTTGTCATATTTTTGAACACTATACATCAAATTAAAGCACGTGTTACAAGCTACAAAATGGTATGCGTCACTTTAGGTAACTACTATTTTTTCCACTGGTTTGGAATAATACTGCTAGAGGAGAATATAAATACTGTTGTTAGCGCGGTAGTCGAGCGGGGAGTCTCTATTAGTACGCAGTAATTGTTACCTATGGTGGTAAAACAAAGAATGTCTCAGATCGCAGGTATTTGATGCCCAAGCCGAAGGCAACAGCGATAACTATGCGATCTGAGGTTTGGGATGTTTGGTTTTGGAATTGCAGTATTTGGGTAAAAAATCGAGCGTTTAAACCGCCCTGGGACCCTGCAAATTTTTGTGGCGCTTTAATCTATATAGACTCTAATAAATAGTCTGATATCCCAAAATGTGTCCACAGAAGTGAGGCGGTTTAAACGCTTGTTTTATGACCCACTTGTGAACGAATATTAGATCCCCATAGATCGCCACAAAGTGGTTCTGACCAGACCGCATCCACCGGCGCCCCGCTACTTTCATGAGGTCACTGTCCACTGAATCTCGCCAAACCGCCTGCCCAGTGCAGCGATCAGGGCAACCCCCCCCCCCCCCCCCCCCCCCCCCCCCCACATGACAGACACGAAAATATCCCATTTTCCCAAATGGGGCCGGTGGATGCGGTCTGGTCAGAACCACTTTGTGGCGATCTATGGGGGAGGCCTATGTCCAGCAGTGGATGTTCGTGGCTGATAGATAGATATATACATCCGGTTCTGGGAAGCATAACACTGTAAGTCCTATTGTGTGCTATACTTACTCAGGTACGGAATGGGGCTGGTTGTAACAGAGTGCGAAGATTAACCTATGAAATCAACTGTGTTCTAGGGTTCCGTAGCTAAAGGGTATCAACGGAACCCTATTACTAAGCCTCCGCTGTCTATCCATTTCTCTGTCTGTATGTCTGTCCGTCTGTCCGTGAGTCACAGGGCTCTAGCTATTGAACTGTAATAGGTAGAGATTTAATTGAAATTTTCACAGAATATGTGTTACTATTGCCCCTAAAACAACGAATAATTAAAAAACAAAATAAAATTAAAAAGAAAATGGGGTCCCCATACAAAAAACATGGTTGTGTCGATCAGTCAAAGGACTGTATCTTATGAAAGTTAATAGATAGAAAAAGGAAATTTTAATAAAGATAAAATAATAAACATAATTAAATCAAGAATTAAAGGGAACGTGTCTTTTTGGTGTTTATTGGTAGATTTTAATAGGTAAACGGTATTAGGTAGATGCTTGATTTAATGGAATGTGTATATCTATTGCCGCTATAACATCAAATAACAAAAATAAAATAAAGTTAAAAATAAAAATCGGTCCCCATACAAAACACGTGTTTTTGGCGTGTTTTGCTACGGTGGTACGGAACCCTTCGTGTGCGAATCCGACTCGCACTTGGCCGATTTTATTTCTTTTTAACTAATTACCTTCTAGCAGTTACGTGCTCGGCATCGTACATTTTGAGACTGTATAATATACTAATGTACAAATACCCGAGAAAAGCGCTTAATTAAACATTATAATAAATAAAGGAAGGAAATGAACAAGCAAAGCCGACTGAATATACATCACATTGAAGTGTAATTAAGTTTAGTAATATGATCAAACGCAATGAAAATATCGCACAAAGGGTTCATCAACGCTTACAGAAGGCTGTATCGTGGTTTGATGTCGACTGCCAATTTGAGCTTTAATACTAAAGAGTATAGTCGAATTCTGGTTGAAGTGATTACTGTCTGGATTAGAGGTTGCGAAAATAAGTGGGATAAGAGCGAACGGGAAGGTTTTTCATTTTCTCTTAATTATAGTATTAACCATTGCTTTGTTCGTCGATCGCCGTGATAAAGGAATCGGAACGGAAATATTTATAAACGGAAATTATGCTAGCTCTTATTAAATATAGTTTGCTTTTTACTATAAAGTACGAATACGACACGCTCATTGGTTAATTCAAATTAAGTACGGTAAGGCAGTATTCAAGGAGTGGAAAATTCTTTTTCTTCGTCTGGCCTTGTTCCATCTTTATTTGGGGTCAGCTCTCCTAATTAGTATTCTCTAGAGTTGTCGATTCTGGGTCGTCGTTGGGTCCAAGTTTTCGTTGTTTTCCAAGGCTTTTTTTTATGACAGATATCCATGTGAGTCGGGGCCGTCCACGCTTTCTTGGTCCGGTCTTACAGTTTAGCACTATCCTGGTCATGTGGTCTTCTGGTCTTCTCATGACATGGCCATACCATCTAAGTCGTGCCTCCATCAGCTTGTTCTGTATGTGTCTTACATTGAATGTGCCTCTTATGTAACGGTTAGGCACTTTATCTAAGAGAGTGACTCCGTCAGGCCACCTAAGCATTCTCATCTCTGTCACGTGTACTGTCACGGTGTGGAAAATATTTCACAAATAAAATCAAAGACATCTTTCTTATATTATAAATTCTTTATTTTTGGGAGACAAATTGCTTATAGATTATGTACTTCAGCAAATAAGTAAAAATTAATTAAACAATATTTCAGCAATATTAACATATTAGTATTTCTTTTCAATTCGTGCAAATTATTTTCTAGTGGAGTACTATTTTTAAATAACCTAAAAAGATGCTAGTTTGACTCCGGCTTTGGCTACAATAGATCACGTTTAATTTTTCTATGTTTGTGTCAATACAATACACTACAAGTATACTTCATTGCCTAGGTACCAAGAAAAATCTTCCAAGAGGTAGGTTTTTTAATAATAACAACTACATGAACACCGGGATATTTACCATGTATGTTTGTTTTACGAGTTGCCGATATTTTTGCACTGTTTCCAAGAGGTAGGTTTTTTACATGGGATATGTACTCCTAGGTACACAAAACAATTTAGGACGGAGCCTACATTTTCAAAATTGATTTTGGGCCGCTTTTTAGTTTAAATTTTAAAGGTAAAACAATATTAACGAAAACAATAATTACTACGAAAATCAATTAATTTACTTTTACTCGGGTTCCTTTCCGTATAATGTTTCCACGTTTCTTCGAGACCAAATTACTAATTAAGAAACATTGTTGCTCCTGCCACTGCCTTAAAGTTTAGGACACTGTCTTGAGGTTTAGGACATGAAGCTGATCTGATGATGGAGCCGGATGGTAGCCAATTAGCCATTGGACCATCTAAATTAGACAAGACTTTCGTGGTGTTTGGGTTCATTTGATTAATTTTGACGTGCTGTTTGCGATTGGGTCATACATTGATCGGGTCGTAGATTGATTTAATCCGCCTCACATCTGAAGACACATTTTTGTCGAAATCCCTACTGATTTTAATGGGATATCGAACTATTTATTAGAAGTCTGGGATCACTACCAAATACTCGTAGATTAAAGCGCAAGATGATGATTATGAGCACACGATGCGAATTACGTACGGATATGTCTGCTGATATACCCAAAAGCTGAAGCAGTCTTTCGATGCTTTCTGGCTGCAATTGCAGTTTGAAGGCAGATTTTAAAATAAGTTAAAATAACTGCACGCCGGCTACAAGTGGAGTGCGCAATTGGTATACAATTCTGATGCAGTTATTTCACCTGGAAAAGAACTGCCTTCCAACTGCACTTTTGCAGCAAGAAAGCAATTTTTAAAATATGTATGTATGTATATGCATTATTGACAATTTGTTTGGCTTGACATCCAATAACTTTTCCGACCGGCAAACTCATATTTGCGTAGTTATCTCGTGTGCTTTTTGCTATGTGCAGCCGTGATTATGTATACTAGTTACCGCCAATATAACCCCCCGCTGCGCGCACACTTCATACCGCCCCGCTGTACTTCGTCCCCCGTCGCCCGCGGACCATGGGAGTGTCACCAACGAATTTGCCAAGCTATAATTACGTACAAATTTCAGCTACATCGTTTTTCATTATGATGTATAAATATCTGGGCGACTTAAATTAGTATTATTTTATGCAATAAGTAAATAATAATAAAACCTTTAAAATTACTTAAATTTGCAGAAATTTCAGTCAAGTCTCCGATTCTACCCTCGCGGTCTCGTGGAAGTAATCGGTTCACGGCCGCCATAATTCACAGAATTCCTCATAAATTCCCTAAAATACACTCCATTCGACCTCCCCTATTAGGAATTTATTTGGGAAACTTGTAACGAATTTCCGGAAAGATATTTACGCCGTCAGAACCAATCGGGCGCTTTTCAATCACATTCCAAGCTTTATTTATACTTCTAATAAAAACGTAGAACTACTTATATTACTTAATAAATCAATCTTCTACTTCGTATATACCTAAGTCCTGACTGACTGATTGGCTCATCATTGTACCTACAGCCGAAACTACTGAAGCTAGGAACTTGAAAACTTCCCTTAAATTCTTAAAGTATGCGGTTCTAAACTACTTAGCATATACTAGCTTTTTCCCGCGACTTCGTCTGCGCGTGAAATTTTAATGTTGTGTGAAATTTCATGTTTGTTCGCGCATCGCGCAAAAACTACCAGATCGATTTCCATAAAATTTGGTATACAGGTAGATTATAACCCCGATTGACACATAAGTAGAATATACTTTTCATCGGCCATTCTCACGAAGTATGTCTGCGGTCACCTAATTACCGCGACGCTGTTTTCATACTAAATGTATGGAGACGCGGTAATTAGACGCAGTCATACTTCGTGACAATGGCCGTCATCTGACTTATTTGACCTCGAACGAAGTAGCGGGTCAGTCCACTCGTTTGAAAATAAATGACACCGCGCGAATTCATACGTTATTCACTTTCATCTTCGGTATCAACCATAAGGGGTACCTCGTTATTTAAGAGCTGTGCTCCTGTTGTTGGAGCACTTTCTAAAATCTCTTTGGTTTCCTTTTTTGCAAGCGTTCAATATACCGCAGTAATTACAAGAGAAGCCAAAGGGAAGAAGCGCCCCAGGTCATCTTATGCAAACCGAATCTCAGTCCAATTTTAGCGAGCCTGAAGACTGGCTGGCGCTTTTCTGCAAGCGCTCTATGCTGCATTGTCGGTCAGAACGTTAGTTACGGAACATTGGGGATGACGACTGGGTTAAAAATATGTAATTCTATTAAGTCCGTCAGTTAGATTATGGAAAAATATGGGACACGTATTTTTTGGTTTATCAAAATATTAAAAATCGACAAAGTTATAGATCATCAAACTTCTAGACTGGGGGCTTGTGACGTCACTCCTAGGTGAACATTGTAGCTAGGAGTGACGTCACTCGAAACTTCTAAGCACTATATCTTCGTCATTTTTTGTTTGTCAAACAAAAGAAAAATACTTGTACAATATTTTTTAATAATCTAACTGACGTGACGGACTAAACAGTTTTTTTTTGTCGTCTAGCCCATGGACGGACATAGCTCGCAGTATTACACGGTTGAAGTGGCAGTGGGCAGTGTTCAATACTCGGCCTGTGCCCAGTGAATTAGTATCCCGTTATCAGGGACTATCTTACACCTAGGAATTAGAACCAAGTTTAAATGTTCAGATCAAGGACCATTAAAACAAGAGGACTGTCATTCTCCATACAAAAAGCTGTTCCCCGAATTTACAACGCCACGTATGTCTAAGCTTGGTATAAGAATTATATTATTTACAATTATTCAACTTTGCAAACGTGACACAGTATTTAAATGTTAGAATTTATTTATTATTAGCTGTTTACGAACTAATTGTTACTATAGTATGTTTCTTTGTTCAATTATAACATCCTTAAATGTTTAGTTTTTTAGCGCCATCTAGTTTTTGCTCGGAAATTCCCTAGCGGTCGGGTTACGTTACGATCCAAAGTATGGAGAATGACAGTCCTCTTGTTTTAATGGTCCTTGGTTCAGACACATAGGTTCGTCGGCTACTTGATTCGCTTCAACACAGGGAGGATCCAGTGGTCGGCTGTCAGTCAAAAACCGGCTCCAAGGTGGTAAACCCGCTCCATGGACGTCAGCGCACTCGCGAAACAAAGCGTCACGGATTCTAGCCCTTTACAAATTACAGGTTTTCCAATAGATTCTCCAAAATGAACATAAGCAAAATACAAAACCTCGATCCTGTTACGAGGCAAAAGTTAAGTAGTGACAGTAAATATCTCGCACTGACAGCACAGCCGGAGTTGTCGTGTGAAAAATGTCTTAAGGGTCGTTCACACGCGTGCGTGTGGTCTTAACAGGCAGGCCATATGGCTCGGGGAACAGATAACCGATGGGACAGTAAATTCCTGGAGCGACGATGTGTTCCTCCACGTCCCACTCAAGTTAAGTAATAGGCAAGTCGGTGGAAATCAAGTTCTGTGGACACCCCCCGGTACTGACTAAAATAACTTTAGTTCATAGGTTATCCTGTCATTACCTAACATATATATGCTAACATACGAGTATTAAGGACAATTTCCAATGATACTCCTCGCCTTCAAGATATGTAGGTACGACGCAATACCGCGTCGTTCGTCGTTTGATGAGATGATATTAAATGTCATAGACATAGACATATGATGCCTTGAAGAGCGTCACAACTCACAAGAGCTTATAAGGTATATGTTCTTGGCGTATTATAAATATATGTCCCGAATGTTAATATCGGCCGAGCAAAATTAAATCAAGAGATGAACGAAACTCGAGTTTTTACGTCGCACGCGTAGCGGGCGGTTATTGCCACTTTTTGGCCAGGTGTGACGTAAATAACGTTTTTCTACGCCTGGTTTTTTATCTGTCTTTTACTTGGTTACGAACACTAATATAACAACATACATAGGAAATTGACCACCTCGGAATCTGACCTACTAGGAATCTCGCGAAAATGGAATCTGACCTACTAGGAATCTGACGAAAATGCTATTTGAGCTAATAGGAATCTGTCGAAATCGGAATCAGACATATGTGGCACCTGACGAAATCGGAATTTGACGTACACTGCCGAAAGCGATCTAAGGGAGGAAGGGACAGAGAGAGTGGCACGGACAGAGATATTTTTAAGTAGTTTTCTTATCTAGCCGTAAGTGCTGACACATTCGAATCGATCTCCCTCATTAATACAGGCGTACTCTTTTACTGTCGCAAAAGCTGACCAAGCTACTAGTTAAGCCTTAAAAAAAAACCTCTTTTACTATACTACAAAGGTAGACGACTAGGAATGGGCGCGGTGAAGGCATAAACAAATGAAGCCGCATCAACCTAGCTCGGCATCCATCTTGACCGATGCATTGATTTCTACGTGCGGACCCGTCGGGCATACTTCTAGCATCTTATTCCTCTCTCCACAAATATTGGCGAATTCCCTGTAGGTCCTCAGCCACACGGCATTTGGTTGATGTATAGAACTTGGCAAATGTTACACAATCAAAAAGTATACCTATGCTAAAAGTATATGTCAACTGGGTGTCAAAAGGATGGCGCCGGGAAACACATTTTCCAGATAATTTCTTAAGAACTACCTACATAAGTAGGTAGGTTTCCTTAAAAGCTGCCTAACTAAATAGGTCGTATTTAAGAATTTATCAGGAAAATGTGTTTCCCGGGGCTATCCTTATTCAACCCGCCATTCCTAATCACCCCGGTTGACGGTACTGTGGCAGGGTCTACAGGAAAATTGCTAATCCCCTCAAAAACATTACCTACATGTAAAGAGATGCAAGTTTCGCAACGCAGTTCTTCTGCAACAAAAAAGTTTTAAGATGCAATGTTAAACCAAGTATTGATCGGTATTGACCGGGGGGCGTCCACAGAATTCGTTTTCCACCGACTTGCCTTTTATTTACCCGTGGAGGAACATTTAATAGTTATTTTATTAGAAGAGAAAAATTGAAAAATTATATGTCTCGGGCAGGATTCGAACCTGCATCTCCTCGGCTATCCGGGCCAACAGGCGCCTTAACCAACTAGGCTACCGAAACTCTGTCCAAGTCATCGAATCCTTCAACCAGTCCCTTCATTTGTGACGTCATTCTGGGTGACGTATGTAGCACCATCTACCATTGAGTCCTTACAACCCATATGTATGGCACTATGGTCCCAACTCGTATTGAGAAATCCACAGTAACGATGTACTACACCCCAAACATGATTTTTTATTAAAGCATTAACGACTGCCAATCAATTCAATTTCAATTTTTCAATTTTTCTCTTCTAATAAAATATGTAGAATTCGTTGGCAGTCGTTAATGCTTTAATAAAAAAACATTTAATAGTTCTCAAATAAAGAATCCTCCCTCCACTCAAGTTGTAATATTTTGTTTGCTGCCTGGGGACCCATAACTTGTAATACCGAAACAGAAGGTCGGATACTTACATAAGTCAATGGATACGTTCAGTGCTAATGGTGCCCATTAACCGAATAGCGTTAGGACCTAGCCTCGGCGCAAGCTGGCAATCAATCCATGTTCGAGTTAGCGCTTCTAATTAATCAAGTTTTGTACCAACTTGCCTCTGAAAACTCAAGTCGTCTGAAGAGAATTAAATAAATTAAGACTGTCGGTTATACCCACATCGAATCACAATTTAATGTTGATTAAGGAAATCGCAAATCACAAAAATCTTGAAAAAGCCAGGATATAAATAATTATCACGAAAAACCTTTTAGGAAGGACGATGGAAACTGGCAGATGACTACAGAAATTAGCAAAGAAATCTAATCTTTTGATAAACATTGTAACACAATTTGTTAATAGGCTAGACGATTAAAAAAAACAGTTTAATCCGCCAGTTAGATTATTAAAAAATACTGTACTTACACGTATTATTTCTTTGGTTTGATAAACAAATAATGATGAAGATACAGTACTTAGAAGTTTCGAGTGACGTCACTCTTCTTTGGTACAATTTTCACCTAGGAGTGACGTCACCTTTGTCAATCCATACCTTTGTAAATTTTCAATAATTCGATAAACCAAAAAATACGTGGCCCATATTTTTCCGTAACCTAACTGAGGGACTAAATAGAATGATATATGTATTTTTTACCCAGTCTTCATCTATTCTATTGTAATAAATACAACTTAGGGTCTCCGCTAGCTGACGCGAATTACCCGGAACGGACACCCGTCTAATAAGAAATTGTATGAACAGCGCTAAGTGAAGCGGGCGCGGGTCCATTTTTTTGCCCGCCCACCGCGTGCGTCCGTTCCGTGCACCCGCGTCAGCTAACGTAAGCCCTTAAACGGAATAAATAGCTTAAGTTGTATTATTAAAATGAGTGATAATCGCGGAAACCGAAGACAATATAATCTGCTAAGTAAAATTAACAGTCAGAGCATTTTTCCCGTCACTATATGACACTAGTAGGGGGGTTATGCACGCGAATACCCCCCTACGTGGCAGGATAACGGCGGCGGCGAAGCGGAAAATAAACACACTTCCGTCGCCCGCCCTTATCTGGCGCCCAGTGAACCGAACCATCCGCGCACTGCGTCGGATCACATCACGTGACCACGGCTTTGACCTGTTGTTATAAAAAAACCCACTAATATTATAAATGTGAAAGAACCACAGTATAAAAGAGTATACATACCTTACAAATCCACTACGCAGGCTTGGTCCATAAACAAATTTTGTATCCACCACAGGTTTCGTCAGTATGGGGAACAGAACAATATTCACAACATGCTTCGTCAAGCAATTACAAAAAACATTTTCCGCAACACCCTTCGTCACAACAAAAAAATAAATAAACACATAGCAGAGCCCCACACCTAGCGCCTTGTCTGATACGTACCCGGCTCAAACGCCACCAGGATACCCGCCGCGTTCCCACGTTGGATAGCCAAAGAGATCCGCTGCACTAGGTACGAACCAGACCTTGGATCACAACCACGCTCAATGTGAAAGTTTGTCAAGATGTCCAAAGGCTAAGGTCACGCTGTATACGCTCACTGCGCATTGGATTTTACTTATTACTAAATACAAAATGGTCGTAGTCAAGAGAGATCCAAAAAAAGTAATTTTATCTATTCATCCACAGCAAATATTCAGAGGGCATTGCCTTTCCTTCCCGGATTTACATAATACTCTGGTGTTAGCAAACTAACATATTCTATCTACCTTATTGAAATTCGTGTTCCTTTATTTTAAGTGCATACCTATGTGTTTATTTTTTATGCTTATGTTTGTAATTATAAAAACGGATATCACGCAAGGAACAAGGAAGCAATCCAAGTAGAATCCGACTGAAATTTCGGCTTCGACCTAGTTTCGGCAAAAAACGGGTTTCGGCTTAGTTTCGGTTTCGGCTGCCTTCTGGCCGAAACTAAAACCGAAACTGAATTTGAGTGATTTTGTGCTGCGATCGGACAGTCTTTATTTCTAAAAGCCCAGATAATTTATTTGAAATAAGAAGTTATAATATTAATGATTACCCTCAATATCAGAGACTAAATGATTACTATGTTATTTAAAAATGAAGATGGACTGATTATGATTGAAATTTTTTTCTTCCTACGAAAACATGACCTTATACGGAAGTTTCGGTTTCGGTTCTGGTTTCGGCCGAAACTCAGATCAAAGCCGAAACTCGGTTTCGGGTCGGCCGTGAAAACTAGTTTCGGTCGGACACTAAATCCAAGATAACTTTTGCGTATTCATAACTAGCTGTGCCGGCGAACTTCGTTCCGCCTCAGCATTTTTAATTTTTTAGATGTTTTAATAGTAATTATATTCTGTTATTCGGGGCAGAGATAAACCCAAAAAATCAAACATAAATATCGGTGCACCCCTTATCGAGTCATAATTTCATAAATGGTGTTAGTTACAACTAACACGACTTTGTTTTTATGTATATAGATTTTATTGCCTGAAACACTCACCACTGGATTACTAGTATAAAAGATTTTTATATATATAACGAGGGGTTCGAGCCAGCGGGGTCTGTAGAAACGGGGACGCCAGCTTCGCCGACGTCACCGCTTCCACCAACAGTGTCACTCATTGCAAATAAAGAAGCCACATCCAAGTACTACTAGTTTTATTTCACAGAACTTACGAAATACACTTATCGCTAATCACAGCAAAGCTTAACTAAGACACTCACCGAATTTGACAATCGCCCTCCCTCAAGGAGGACTGGACAAGCAAAGAGAGCTACTCCCCAGTGCCATCGGTTTTTATAATCTCAAGACAAGATGGCGCTGGGCAGTGACACTAATTTGTCAAAACATTACTTTAAACCACAATTATTTGAACATTAGCAGATTTTAGTAACTAATTAACCTAGTAAATTCACAAATGATTTGTAGCGTTGATTAATCATTGAATTAAGTTTACTTTGAATTGTAGTTGAAACATTCGGTCGGTTTACGATACCGCCAAATGCTCCAACGATTAAACAAGTTCGAATTAGTTTTTAATTTGAATTTAAACCCAGAACTAACAACTAATCATTTGTTATTTACAAAACGAGACTGGAATTTGAACTTGAGATACCTTATTACCATGAAACACTAATTAGCCTTAGAAATCATTACATTCTCCCAATCAGAACTTACAATAAGACAAATTAAACGATGCTATTACTTAATTAATACGGTCTCGCGTCGACACGGCCATTTTGCGAGACGGTGCGTGCTCTGCACCAGTCGCGGTTCTGAAATAAGGAAATAGTTTCTTTGAGCTAGGTATCCGTTAGTAGGTACACTAGCTGATAACTTGGTCAGGTAGTCAGTTATTAATTATCATTAGTCATAATGATCGTTACTTTATAATAGCGCAGATTTGCTTTAAAAAGGAACCATAAAATAAATAATGAATGATGCTTCCAGTGACCAAGTTTTCAGCCATTTCTTTTTGTACCCGCGTAGTAATAACGAAGCATGTAGGTAATTGAAACCATAGCATGTAGATTTACTGTACAGGAAAGTGAGCAGAGTTAGAGTACGAATGCTCCACGCATACTCGCACGATATGATGTTGATATGTGCAATTTGTACTTGCATGGTTATATTTCTCGTTGACAGAGATGATGCTGTGGTGCTAAGCGGTCTCGTACGCCGTGGTCCACAGGGGTTCTAAAGGAATAGTGAACTAGGTCGATGCTGGGGCCTAGGCCTTATGTTTATGACCGTGGTCCCCAGGGGTTCTGCTAACGAATGGTACTTGCGTTTATTGCAGCTCACAGGATATAGATGCTGTGGTGCTGAGCGGTCTTGTACGCCGTGGTCCACAGGGGCTCTAAAGGATATAGGAAGGACGATGCTGGGGCCTGGGTCTTAGTCATGACCGTGGTCCCCAGAGGCTCTGAAAACAAACAGGAGGGAAAGAAAGGAATATAAAGGAAAGGAACGGATGTACAGTCTTAATGATTAGTGAAATATTGATCACTAATAAACTCGATGAGAGGCCAATAGGTCAATGAGGCTTAATGAAGACACTGACCTTTTTATTTAGGCATCCAATAGCTGGGCAGCATGGGATGTGGACGGCAGTGGTTCGTTCGGTGCATCAACGAGCTGGGTTGTAGGCTGCTGATGGCTCTGGTCATCACTCGTCGACACGTTCTGCTCACCAGGTTGCGGAGCTCGGCGTAGTTGGTCGTGGGCAACCTTGCGTGGGCGCCCTCTGCCAGTTACTCGTTTCACCATGTAGCGGTTATTTTCTAATATTTTGTAAATCTCGTATGGTTCGCTGTATTTCAGGTCTAGAGAAGTTTGATTTCGGGGGTTATTCTTGATAAGGACATAGTCACCTCTTTGAAATGGACGTATTTTGGCTTTGTTCTTGTCAAAACGCAGTTTGTCATACTCGCCTGCGGCAGCCATCTTTTGTTGCACGTGCTGCTCGAGCATATCAAAGTCAATTGATTCGCTATCGAGATTTATCATTTTTAGAAGTTCCGGCGGTACACAGTGTTGGCGGCGAGTCAGCAGAGTTAATGGTGCAACGCCGGTTACTCTGTGCGGAGTGCAGTTGAATGCAAGTTGAAGCGCCTCTAATGCAGTCTGCCAATTTTCAGTACCGTAGTTCTTGATCATTGTTAGCGCGTTTTTTAACGTACTCATTACTCGCTCGACTTGCCCGTTTGCTCGGCTTGCTCCTGGCGAAATTGCGTGCACGTCGATTCCATAACGTTCGCAGTAAGCTTTGAACTCACCGAGGAATTCCCGACCGCCATCGACTATTACCTGTACTGGAGTCCCGAACAAATGTACTACTCGTTTCAGTGCTGCGAGGCTACTGCTTTGGCTTTTGTCGTTTGAGTAGCTGAGTAGTATGTACTTACTGAATGCATCTATTGTAACGATCACATACTCGTCCAGACCTTCAGCGTTTCTTGTACCGAGCTTGCCTGTAATATCCATATGGATAACTTGAAATGCTGCAGCAGGTTTCTGTATCGGGTGAAGCTGAGCTTGAATCGCACCGGAGGGCCCTTTGGAAGTTCTGCATATTACGCAATTGTCAACAAATTTTCTGACAACGGTACTCATGTTGGCAAACCAGTGAGTTTCTCGCAGCTTTTGAAGTGTTTTCTCCCATCCTGGATGCTGGAGCGATGTGTGAAAAGAGTTTATCAAACTCCACTGGAATGACTTTGGCACGACAATGGGTTTGTACGTACCGAGTATAGAATCCGTGACCGTTTTCTTCAGCACACCTTCTTCTAGGACGTAGCCTTCAGCTGGGGTATTGGTGGACATACTGTCTATTAGCGGACGGAGTAACGCGTCACGACGTTGCTCAATTTGTAGCCACTGCGTGTCTCTGTTCATGGTGTTAACCAATGTTTCAGCTGTTGGGTTTCTGCTGAAGAAATCGGCATGCTGCAGTCTCTCACCTTTTCTATACTCGACCTCGAACTCGTAGTTTTGCAAGAAGGCCCACCACCGGTGGATTCGTGGAAGCAGATCTTTTTTATGCTTGGATGCCTTCAAGGCGTTACAGTCAGTTATTACCTTGAACTTCCGGCCGTACAAGTAATGCCGGAAATGCTTTATGGCCCTCACCACCGCCAAGGTCTCGAGCTCGTAGGAGTGGTAGCGGCTCTCGGCGTCTGTGGTGCGCTGGCTCATGTACGCGACTGGATGATGACGGTTCCCGATTATCTGGACCAATACCGCTCCGTAGCCGAGGCTGCTCGCATCTGTGTAGAGCTCGATCGGTGCGTCTTCCTGAAATAGTGCAAGGGTAGGCGCCGTAGACAGGTGTTGTACTATTTGGTTTCGGGCCTCGTCGTGCCTCTCGTTCCATTCCCATTTGGCGTCTTTTTTTGTTAGTTCATAAAGTGGTACCATTACTCGCGAGAAATTGGGAATGAAACGTCTGAAGTAACCGGCGAGGCCATTAAATTGCCTAACTTGCTTAGCTGTTTGCGGAAGTGGTGCCTTCGTTAAAGCCTCCACTTTCCTTGGGCTTGGGCTTACATGGCCGTTTGACACTATATTGCCCAAATACTCGATGGAGCGTTTAAAGAAGGCAGTTTTGTCGATATTAATCGAGAAACCGGCTTTCTGTAGAGCAATTAATATACGCTCGATATGAGAGAGGCCCTGAGAGAAATCTTTGCACTTTGAGAGCACGTCATCTACATAGACCTGACAAACTTGGTCTGACGAGTTCAAGAGTTCTGCCAGAGCTCTATTTATGCATCTCTGATATACAGAACAAGCGTTGCTGAGTCCAAATGGCATGGAAAGGTACTCGTACATTCCATCTGGAGTCACGAACGCTGTTTTTTCAATAGAGTTCTCAGAGATAGGTATTTGGTGGAAACCAGCTGCCATGTCAAATGTGGTGAAATAAACACCTCCAGTTAGTTGATCTATTTGATCCGAGATAATTGGCAGTGGGTAGTGATCTCTCAGAGTGTTTTTGTTCAGCTCGCGGTAGTCAACGCAAAGGCGATCACTGCCATTTTTCTTTTTGACTAGTATGATCGGACTAGAGAAGGGCGACTTGCTCTCGCGAATGATATTATGTTCCAGTAATTCATTGACAATATCACGCACCCTTTCTCTTTCGACTGGACTCAATCTATATGGCCGACGCTCAACGCATTTACTAGGATCTTTCAAACGTATCTCAAGCTCGCCAGTATTGACGCGCGTGTGAGGGTAGCCATGGATGAACAGATGTTGGAACTTGTTGAGCAATATTTTGAGTTCATTAATTTGATCTCCATCAGTCAAGTCACAATCAATACTGTCAAATTTTTCGTTTTGCGATCGGATGTGGTGGACCACCGGTTGATGAACCAATTTTGCACCCTGGGAATTCACTACTACACTGAGGTTAGTATTATCAACGAGATTCATACCTATCAGAATGTCTGAACACACTTCGTAATCTGGGACTACGTGAAATTGAAGCTCTATACGTAAATCATCTATCACACAAACAGCGGTCAATGTCGAAAGTGAAATTATCGTAAATTGTCCTATGCCTTTCAAGTATTTAACAACACTTACTCGTTTACCGGGCAATTTTGCTGCTAATGATTCACGTATTACCGAACATTCGGCCCCACTATCGAACATCGCAAGCAATTTCAAATTGCCAACTACCACCGGCATAGAATTCAATTTTGACGTACCCACACAATTCACGTTCGATACTACCGCACGTTCGCGTTTGTAACAGGTTTCGAAAGTATGTCCTACCCTCGAACAGAATGTACATGTCGGCCTGTTATCTTTTTGAGGCGGAATTTTATTATCGGATGATGGACGCGGTTGAGGATTTTCATTTTTATCACGGTTACGACAATCTCGTGTATCATGACCAGGTTTTTTGCAAACTTGGCAGAATAACGATGGTTTGTCCAAGAATCGCTGCCGCTTGACAGGGCCTTGCTGTACATGTGATGTACTGGGGTGAGGACGTTTAACACGCCGTATAGATGATGCTACCGAAATTAACTCTGGTACCGAGGTGGCCCTGGCACTCAACAGCTCAATTCTCAATCGTTCATCTCCAATGCAGCCAATTACGGCCTCAACTGCGTCATCATCAGTCAACTTATCTTTAGTAATACGTCGCCATAACACCCAAGCCTGTGACAGGAATTGTGCAATGTCCTTTGAATTATCGTAATTGTGTTCTCGGAAACGAACAACGTCACGAGAATACCTATTTTCAGGTTCAAAAGTTGTTATCATAACATCACGCAATTCCTGCCACGTGGTGGTTGAGACAAGCCAGTTGTCAACCCACAATCTGGCGCGACCCTTCAGCAAACTGCCTACTTTCATTCTCACATCATAGTCGCTCAGTTTATAGGTTTCCATGGCAGTGGTGACATGCTGACACCACTCACGTACTCCGATGTTTGCGTCCGGATCGTATGACGGCAAAAATACGTCACTAATTTTAACTTTCCCATCGGGTTGTGCCGTGATACGATCGGATACGTGCTTCATCATTTGCAACATTTGTGAGAAAAACTCCGTTGGAACCCCGTTGACAAAACTATTACTAATTTCATTGTTTAAACCGGAATGACCAGACAAAGTGGGTGACGGCCGCACTTCTGATAACGAGGGGTTCGAGCCAGCGGGGTCTGTAGAAACGGGGACGCCAGCTTCGCCGACGTCACCGCTTCCACCAACAGTGTCACTCATTGCAAATAAAGAAGCCACATCCAAGTACTACTAGTTTTATTTCACAGAACTTACGAAATACACTTATCGCTAATCACAGCAAAGCTTAACTAAGACACTCACCGAATTTGACAATCGCCCTCCCTCAAGGAGGACTGGACAAGCAAAGAGAGCTACTCCCCAGTGCCATCGGTTTTTATAATCTCAAGACAAGATGGCGCTGGGCAGTGACACTAATTTGTCAAAACATTACTTTAAACCACAATTATTTGAACATTAGCAGATTTTAGTAACTAATTAACCTAGTAAATTCACAAATGATTTGTAGCGTTGATTAATCATTGAATTAAGTTTACTTTGAATTGTAGTTGAAACATTCGGTCGGTTTACGATACCGCCAAATGCTCCAACGATTAAACAAGTTCGAATTAGTTTTTAATTTGAATTTAAACCCAGAACTAACAACTAATCATTTGTTATTTACAAAACGAGACTGGAATTTGAACTTGAGATACCTTATTACCATGAAACACTAATTAGCCTTAGAAATCATTACATTCTCCCAATCAGAACTTACAATAAGACAAATTAAACGATGCTATTACTTAATTAATACGGTCTCGCGTCGACATATATAATAGATTATGTTTTTGAGAGATACATCGTTAGTATACAATAGTATCTAATGAAATTGTCGAGGTAGAAACATTTAGTTGTTTGCTTCAAACATACCGTTCAAAGGAGAGAAACGAAAAATAACAGTAGCCAAAAAACAAAATAAACAAAACGAACGACTGTGTCTGCAGCAGAAAATACAATAGAAAAACTAGCTCCGCAACGTAATTCAAAACTTCGTCTTCAATCTCGTAACTAATATAATTCGACCACAAAAATATATCGACAGGTATACAAAATAAATAGTTCGTAGGTTTGTATTGCAACCAAGCGTGTAAGATTTTGACGTCAAAAAGTAGTGATGGTATCAAATCAAATCAAATACATTTATTTGCAAAAATACAGTCACAATAATAGGTGGTAGGTACAAATTACGTTCAGTGTATTTTGCTTGCAAGCAAGCGTGCAAATATTTTTGTGAGTCGACACATTAAATTATAAATAAAGAATTAAATTATACAATACTCGCAAAATAAAATAATATCACAATAATAACCATAATCATAAACATCGCAGTAAATATCAAACATAATTTATTAGATTAGTCAGTCAAATTAAAATTAAATTCTAAATATTCCTTAACACTATAAAAACAACCGTCAAGAAGCCAGCTTGTTAAATTGCGATTAAATATAGTCCCATGCAGCTGCTTTAGGTGTTCCGGCAAATGGTTATAAATTTTTATGCACATGTTGTAAGCATTTTTCCCGTACATTGCCTTATTACAGACAGGTTTACATAAACGCTGCATGGTTTTCTGCCTGGTCGGTCTTTGAGTAACTTCATTTCTCTGAGTGAATAAATGCTGATGGGACTTTACTTAAAACCTGTAATCTTAAAACCGCGCGATACCCATTCAAAAGCATCGATTAGCACGCGGCTAACCGATTATATTACCGATTATTTCTATTATACAGGGTGTAGGGTGTAATTTGTATTACGTTCAAAAACAAATTAAGCAAAATTAAGAAATTAAAATCTAGGGGTGTTTTCACCCCTCATGACGTTACGTGACCTGTTTGTTTGTTATGACAAATAACTTCAATAATCTGTCAGAATGCATGCATTTTATTCATAATCGGCCTAGATTATGCAAAAAGGTAAGTGTTCACTACAAAGTTAGTATCAACCTTTTTTCTCTTAACTCTAAGTAGGGTTACCACGATAAGACCAAAAAAGTTGAATAATTAAAACAGTGATATTAATTTATTCATCTTAATTAACAACACGAGACCTAGCAGACGGGTTTAGCACCAGGGAGAGGAGTTTAAAAAACATGAGTTGTATTACGTTCAATGAAACACCTTATATTGAACGGACTGAAGTTGATGGATTTATTCGATAATTTTTACAAAAGCATTCTTCCATAGTAGCGAATTTTCACATCACGTTTTTACATGATCGCTTGGAGGAAATACAAAAATAAATGAAAATTAGGGATGTAACGATACATAATTTTGCCGATACGATACCGATACCGATATTTGTAGTAAATTATCGGCGATACCGATACCGATATCTTAGCTAACTAATGAAGTATGAACTTCAGATTTATTATTTGTATGTCCTTATTATACCTAAAACTTGACTATATTTAACAGAGAGTCAACCTTGAAGGTGTAAAGTAAAAATAAATAAATTGTCAACACAACTTTTTTTTATTATGAACCAAATATATAATTAACATAGTATAGAAATTATTATTGCACAAGGTAATAGACCAAAATATAAATTAAGTCAGTGCCTAATTGAAATTACTTTTTGCAGATTTTTTTTCATACAACAAATTCTTTTCGCGCTCTTCAAATATCGGTTGTATATTATCGGCGATACCGATATATTGGCTGATATATTGGAATCGGTATCGGTATCGTTACATCCCTAATGAAAATAAACTCAATTAAATCATTAGCCTCTCGTAAGTTATCGCACACTCCCAGCTGGGTCATTCTTAAAGCCAATTTATCAGATCCGCAACCGCATAAACTCCGCTTAATTTTATGCGGATGCGGATGTTCCGCGTATGCGGATGCGAATATCCGCAGCATCCCTCGTGTAGACGCGGCCTAATCCTGGACTCTTCAGGGATACACGAGGGAACTTTGTCTCAACTCAACTTGTAGCACGTTCCTTTGTCGGCCCCGACGACGATCATATATCATAGTTTTGCCCCAATAAATTTAATTTAATGGGTGCCAGTTTGAATATATGGGAGGCATATTGCGAGTGACGGGAATCCGCTCACGTGTAATTCGTAATATTAGCTTGAAGTTGGAGCTTTTCGTGACATCTCAGAAATTATGATGCTGTAGTTTTATTTGTGTTATTTACTAATGGCTCGTGATAGCATTAGTTTAATGCCACACCTGGCCATAAAGTGACTTTTTCCGCACGCTGCGCGTACGGGAAAAGCCGCTTTCTGGCCAATTGTAGACATAAAATGATGTACACAGCACGGGAGGTAATAAAGAAAGCCCTCGATCGCATATTTACGTCCCTCGCTTGCAGCTCGGGCCGCATACTTCTGCGATCTCGGCCTTTCTTTGCATTACCACCCTAGTTATGTAATGCACTATTTTGCCACTCGTCACTTGTAGGAGCATTCCGCGGAAACGTTACGTAAGCAACACTACCTTTTTAATACATTTATTAGTTTGTGAAGATGTTTGGATGTTTAGACGTTTGGGTGTTTGTTACTTAATAACGGGGTAACAACTGGATAGATTGAGCTGACATTTGGCATACAAGTAGACCAAGTCCTGGATTGAAACGTATGATACTTTATATCCCGGTAAAGAGCTCCCTTGGGACAATAACGGGAACAACGGGGGCGAAGCCGCGGTAAAATGCTAGTTTAAAATACAATGAAGAAGCTGAATATCGGTATGGTAATATTATTTACTAGCATTTTCCCGCGGCTTCGCCCGCGTTGTTCCCGTTATTGTCCCAAAGAAACTCTTTACCGGGATATAAAGTATCCTATGTTTCAATCCAGGACTTGGTCTACTTGTATGCCAAATTTCAGCTTGATCCATCCATTTGTTACCCCGTTATAAGGTAACAAACATCCAAACATCTTCACAAACTTTCGCATTTATAATATTAGTGGGATTTATTAATACATGTTAACATGACATTACAGTAAAAAACCAATGCGTCATGAAACGTAGAAATAAAATATCTATTTAGGCGACGAAACGTACGTTATAACTTGACTTTAAGATTTGGAGTGTTTTTAGCAGCTTATAAGATTTCATAGGGTAGCGCCTAGCGTTACATGGGCGACAGAAAGTAGATGTTTTCATGGAATGCTCCAGTCGGATCTAAAATTTCTCTCTTCTTCATTATAATATCGAAGCGGATTCCCTCTATTTGGCATAACATTTTTGTTTTGATGTAAGTCACTACTTACGACATCGACACTAGAAAATGCACGAGATACTATAATAATTATAATAGCCTATAAGATTTGAGGAGTTTCCTTAAGTTTTAATGAATCCCATCATCAAAACTAGATTTTGAAAAAACGGGACCTATCTGGATGAGAATTTCAATTAACAAATATGTAATTATTTTTATGAAGTCAGTTGATAGGGGAGACCAGGTATGGTTGTCTCGCGGGTTGGTTGTCACAGCGGCCATAAAATAATACTAAACGAAGGAATAAGTGCATCGATTGGTGAAGTACGGAAGGATGTACAGCTCTTGCGATCTTTTAGCACCGATCGATGTACTTAATGTTTCGTTTAGTATTATTTTATGGCCGCTGTGACAACCAACCCGCGAGACAACCATACCCGGTCTCCCCTATTCCGTCGATGAAATAGATTCAGACTAGTAAAAGTGTCCTTGTGGCCTATTTACAGAACAACCGATTCGATTTAGTATCAAGTATCCTCGTAATCATAAACGCTGTTATTACACAGAGTGACAATTGCGGAAACTGAAGACAATATTATCACGTTACCTGCAGTATAAGCAGCCTCGCAATAAAGCCGGTGAGTCGGACAATGGATTCCGAGACACCTGTCCGACTGCGGCCCGCCCGGAATATTTGCTGATGGGATGAGACGTAAGAGAAATGAACTATTTTATAACGCGCCAGGGATAAGCGAACGCGGGAAACAATAGGCACAGTTACTGAAGCGTAATAATATTAATGAAGGCGAGCACCAAAAGCAACAAAGATGGTAAAAATCATCAGGATAATAATTATGTTGTAGTAGGTTCGAATCACTTTTACAGGATGAAGAACTAACAGTTTTTAGTATATATTTTTATTAAGGCACGAGAATCAAATATATTTTACGAGTATAGGTTCATGCAGTGACATCACAAATATCATAATTAGTGGAGGTCGTTTTTATTAAAATCATTTTTACATTTATAAATAAGGAGTTCTTTCCAAAAAGAGCTTATTTCCATTTTTGATCGCAAGGATATTATGTAGATTTTAATTATTACAAGATAAAGCAAGGATAAATTAACTTAAGTATGAACTTATTTAGAGTTCTGTACAGTTACAATTAGTATCACGAGACGGCCTCCAGTAAAAGTGTTCGTAAAATTGATACTTCCAAATCCTGGTCACAGCACCATAATATAGATATTTCTCTTAAAAAGTTCGGTTGTATATGAATCTACGGTCACGTATACCGTAATACATATTTATTATCGTTATGGATATAAGGAAATATATATCTACGTATGAACACGAACAGCAGAAATTACATTTTAGATTACGTTTCTGAAAATATTAATACGAGACATCAGAGTGTAAGACAACTAGCCTAAGTAATAATAAAAATAAAATCGACATTATTTTACTCTTGCATCATAAACTCTTGTACCATAGAAAAACGTGTGGGTGAATCCCAGCATGTGTTCCTGGCACAATGAAGGACCGGGCGCGTGCCAAGTTCATTCCAAGACGTTGTTGTACTTTTATAAAATATTTTATTACGACCTTCTTTAGCTTTTTCCCTCGAATATGAATACATTTCGTGTGTAATGTTGTTACAAGGTATCTCACGTGTTGGTTATAATAAGTCTGTAATATCATTGAAAAACAAAGACTATTAAAATTCTAATATATTTTGTTATACTAAGTCGTTTGTCAGTATTTTATCTCAAAAGCGAAAAAATGTTTTAGCATTTTAGGGTTATTCTTCAGAAATATGTCTGCGACTTATTCCGCTGTCTCCATACATTTAGTATGAAAAAGGGCCCGAGGAATAAGGTGACCGCAGACATATTTCTGAAGAATAACCCTTTACCTTATCGCATTTTATCTCGATCGTGTATTTCACTATCGCCTTGTGTCTCAGTTATCTATTTTTATTATTAGACTATATCTTTAGTAGCAGTCTACTTTGCTTGCAGCTTTTTTTAATAGCACTTAAATTTTGTAATGACAGAGTATTATCTATTATTTATTTGTCTCAAAAATAATATTTTATTTTAACGAGTTTGTTAGCCCATGGGACATGAAATTCCAGCTACAAATGCATAACGTGTCAAATTAAATAGAGCCTCAAACAAACATGGATCGAGGCGAAGTGTTACACGGAAAATAAAATGCAATATAATTAATAATACTAATTTAAAGAACCACGCGAAAAATTGCTTCAAGTAAAAAAATCTATGAAGATTTTGTTCTACGGAGATGAAGTGCGATTAGGTGAAAAGCTACAAGATTTTTCTGTGTTTTAGGTACAACACTAGGGAGGGAAAATACTAACAAACATCTTAAGTGAAAGTGCATACTAGTACGCTTTAGCAAGTTTCCCTCCACGTGTATAGGAACATTCTAGTAGCCAGGCTATAGTAAACAAGGCTTCGCGGGCCACTGGGCGAGGATAATTAGCAGCGCATTAATGCTACGTCTCAAGCAGCCGCGGGAAAGGGCCCGCCTGACTGTCAGCGTTGAGTTCAGGATAAGCATGCCAGATTCTATTGAACCTGTGTGAAGTAATAATGAAGCCACCGTTAACTGACCACCCATAGCCTTAAACACGTTGCAATAAAGTTGACATCCGTTTACAAATGTACAGTTAACAGTGGGTTCGATTATACATATACTCCGAAACGCTTCGTTCAAAGTTCGTATCCTACTGTCTCGCTCACTCAAATCTTCTATAAGGAGAAAGCTAGAAAAATTGCACGAGACAAACTTGGAACGAAGGCGTTCGTAGTTGAGCCCTGAAGCGGTGGTTGTCATTGTCTAAATTACTTTGATGTTTCTTCACAGTCAACAATCCTCTCTAGGGGCATTCCACCAAAACGTTAACTTTGTCGGTGACGTGACGGCTATGGCTGCTTCACTTAAAAGTCTTCGAATACACTATCAATTCAAAATCTAAGTTATAAAAATTTTACATTCCAAAAAAAGACTTCATAACTTTGTTAGAAATATGAAAATAATGGTGTGACGCGCCCGATATTTTGGTGAAATGTCTCTTTAGTTGCGAACGTTTCATTTTGCCATGGCATGAAAAAAGTTTCGATTTATAAAGTCTTACTTAGCAAAACGTCTAGGCCATGAAATGCGCAAGTAGGCAGAACGACTTAAGTAATTGTGTGAGGTCTTAATTGCATAAGTTTTTGATAGTAAGCTAAAGCTAAAGCCAAAGCTAGATCATCGTCGGCTAAATCAGCAAACCTCTTAGCTCCTATTGTTTCCCATATAACGTTACGAGGTTTGCAACTTTAGCCGACGATATTTATTGTTGCATACCGCGGTCAATGGTGTCCAGTTTTCGGATTTCAGGCACCATGTATAAAGCAATTTACTTATGTACTCGCCTTCAGCCCCACTGCGCCCCAGATCGATTCTCTCTGAGCGGATCAGCTGCGTCTGACAGTGGCAGCAATGTATAGATTAGCTACAGTCTTCCCCCGCCATTATGCGTTCGCTCCTCGCCGACAGGCCCGTAATAACGCTCGATAAATTGAGGAAAAACAGGCATCTGCGTCATAATGCTGGTTTTCATTATCGACTGTCAGTTGAACCACGCTATATACTGAAAACGGACGCAACTCTGACTTGAAGATGTTGTTTTGGTTAAGCACCATAGGCATTTCTATTTTTCCTTGTACTCAATTGAGAAATTGTTAGCGTGGAGTTATATTTGGTCCTTTAAGTTACGCACCTTTTTTAAGGCTTAAAATTAAAAAAGTAGGTTATAAACAGCAAAATTTAGGATTTAAGTAGCTATTTAAGTTCGTGTTGATTTTTTTTATTATACTATACTCCGAAGAATTCTGCCACTACAAAAACATCAATTTACAATGGTATATATCTAATTATAAAAAAACTACACTGATTTAAAATTAATTTATTAGTAGTTTTAAACTTATGATTTAAATAAACAAGTCTCTGTTACTTATTTATATAAATATAAGCTGCCCGAATTAAAATACATACACAGGTGATTTTTGGTAGAAAAACTGATATTGTATTTGTAACACTTCAGATGTTAGTAACATTTGGTACGGTTTATTAAAATAAATAACATGAGTTTAATATGCATTTAGATAAATTTTAAGCCTTTCTTTCCTTTCTTTAGTCGGTTTTTAAATTTAAAACATTTATCTCACAAGTACCTAGTTGACTTAAGAATAAAATTTCTGTAATAAACGAAATTATTATTACAGATTCTACATAATCTCTTATCCTTTAAATGAAAACAAAAAACCAACTAAGCATCTAATTTTGAATACGTGATTCAATGTTTGAAATATCAGCCTTATTGCTGTAAATAGTTTTTAAAGTGATTTAACTAAACTTTGTCCGTCTGTTCCTTAAAATTACTTATTTTTATTAAAAGTGTTAGCCACACCACACTTAGAAATAATTTAATTATTGATATAAAATGATTGGCTACATCTGAATAGTTCAATTGACAATTACTCAAGAAACTTTAACACATGACAGTGAACAATATGTCGTAGTTTTTTGGCCGTGAATTAGGATTTGGAGTTTAAAAGAGGTATTTTCATAATTTTTCTTATAGTTACAATTATATTCCTAATCCTGGTCACGGCACCAAATAGTAAAATTTTATTGTACTAACAGTTATTGTCGCTTTACTGCCGTTGGTGCAAAACCCCCTTAAATGGGACTGGCAAAGTCACGATGGTGAGCTAAGACAGCCTCAGAGTGGATTCTTCAAGTTTGACAACGGTGCCGTGATTGACCTAGGACGAGATGGTGGGTTGACGTGAACATATCTCAATTGGCCAGAGGTCGCTTTGGATCAGAAAGTCTGGTAGTCTAGGCACAGAATAAATAATAGTACTACGTACAGAAGTCTCTCTCAAACAGAACCGTCGGACGGATCCGACTAAGGGATGGAATCTACCAGATCCGACTAAGGGATGGAATCTACCAGATCCGACCGTCTCTATCACATAACGAATGCTCTTTCTGGTCGCACGGAGAAATCGTGGAGTGAACCACTCTTAGTATAGGCGGGAGCCTTTTCTCAGTAGTGGGACACCTATCAGACTAAAAACACACAATATTACATCAGACTGATCCTAATTTCGCGCTCCACATCTGTCTAGCGCAAGCCGTGATCAAAGCGGACGGGGCCCGTAATTTGATGCTTCGCTGACACCTCCACGGCACGGGTCGTAATAACCGTTCAGATCGCAATAGCTACAATTACGACTATTAATGACATTTCAGTAAATATGTAGGTACACTATTCACCGGCAGTAATATTACTGTATGTATTTGGTAACAATTTAGTAGAGTTATCATGATCACAGTAACACATTATGGCCGGTGTTCGTTATTAAGTCAATTATCTGGTGGGGGGCAGCTATCGTTTCCGTTTCCACGCAGCCGCGTGGTTCGGCGCTCGTGGCGAAGGGGAGAGAAGACAGTCCAGTAGACTTATGATGCTACGCTTTATCACGTGATAAATAAATGATAAAGCATCCGTCACTCTTACTGTAGTCAGAACGTGACGGACGCCTTATCATTTATTTATCGCGTGCGTCAGCAGCATCATACGCCTACAGAAGATGAGGAGGTAGTAAAGTCCGAATTCCTCCAAACAGAGCAATCTCGGTAAAAGGCGAGTTAATTCACAATATTCCGTCGAGAATTTGGTAATTTTTCGTAACGTCACCTGGTGTAATTGAGCAGGAGCGGTGCAAATGAAGATGGATAGGTCCCGCCGCCATGACACCCGCGAGATATCTCGAGACGCACTGGTTCCGCAGTGAGCAGAGAAACTCGCTCTTTCCTGCCTCTTCAAGGAAATTTTATCATATAAGTACCTACTAGATACACGGCAGTGCCATTCAGGCCACGTTCAACCTCTTGTAATTTTCTGCTGACTAAAGAACCCTGAATTTTCAGGGATATACTTGTATAGGGCATAATACGACTTAGATATATTCTCAATAACATTTAATTTGAACTCGTAGTTTAAAAACTATTGCACGTAAACGTTTCTTAGTTTTGTCACTGACTAACTCACTGATGTTTACAAGTAATCATCATAATTCTATAGTACTTATAGCAAATCCACAAGCTGCAAATTTTAAACATACTTAATTAGTTTTTAGCAAAACAAGTAATACAAATCATAAAAATATTGTAATTTCAGTCACCTTTCAAAGATTACAAGGTTTTTTTATATTTCGAAAACCCGGGTACCTGGCATTTCGGATATCCGGATTGCATTCCCTAACCACCACGTTCTTCGATGTTTGTTTGCTACGGCTCAACGAGCTTCAGTTCAACAAAAAAGTCTCGAATACTATCGGAATTCGTAGTACCTACCTAATGTGCACCTATTGAGTTGGATATTACGTCCACTTCCAATCTATCTCCGTAACAGTAGGCAGGGAGCACGTCTCGGTTTAAACACATTATTCCCTCAGAGCCACATCCCTAGTAATGCGATTTAAGATCCCATTATCGCGCTACGTGGCCACATAAGGGGTCATCTTAAGGCCCAACAGGGGCCATCGAAGGACCAAGTCTTGAAGGTTAAGCCAAGTATCAGGAAAGAAAAGTACCTAGTCACAGTCCGGCCCTTTAGGCAAAGTATAGAGACATACAAGTAGTCCCAACTTGACCGTTTAGGAGCGCGCGACAGGTATTCACACAGAGGCGCGATAGCACGTCTGTGTGAGTGCGACCCAACATGGAGCATTCTTACGAATTCTTATTTCATTGCTTATAGTGCGTTCGTACACGGCTCGCACACATTCAAGCGCGCGATGTACCTTTCGTGGGAAGAAATACATTACTGTAAGCCGTGCCGTGGCCAGAGGAACCCTAAAGATAAAAAAAGATTCGCGAAACTGTTCCTAATTCATCGCGTCACTCTTACCAGGAAATGAAAGTAAAATGAACTCGAAGTTATTAAATTATAAGGAAAAAGTTCAGAGAGAAGGCTCTCGCTGATCCATGTGGAATAATATGAAATACTCATTATTTTATCCATTAAAATATTCATTATTCATTATAACAGAAGACAGGAAAAATCTTGAGTGAAAGAGATCAAAGCAGTGCGGCGCTATCTGAAACAGTTGACGGTTGTCGTAGGAGTGTACGAAAATAGTACATTAGAAAGAAAGAAAGAAAGAAAGAAAGAAAGAAAAACATTTATTCAATAACGCACACAAAAACAGGACTTGGGGCAGATACACAGAAACAGATCACATAACATATGCGTTCAGGAGTACACAGTGGGTCCAGCAATGTGTGCGATAATGAAAAGGCCTTGACTCAGCATTGTGTTACAGTTTGCAGGTGATGCAAGCTGTAACGCTGTTTTTCTGTCAGAGCCTTATGGGGTCCGGTCCGACTTGAGAAAGGCATAAGCCAAACATTTAATAATAACAAAACAAAAGACAAATAACTACTAATAAATTACATGCAAACTTCAAAATATATTTTTTTTTAAAACAGCTAAAGCCAGGAAATAAAAATAGAACGTGTCGATATTAAAGTATGTTTTCATCACACTTGCTCGAAAATGGTGTCATTATACGTAGGTTTTGCGGGCCGTAAATGACTTATTACGCCCTAGGGCGTAATGGTTTTCTTTTTAAATTTGAAACGCTGGTTCTGTTTTACTCTTCTTTGTCATGTTCAAAGGAAACGCCAACGTACTTTTTTAACTTTTATTACTGAAATATTTATTTAAAGAGAACTGTTATTGCAAATACATGTAAACACATATTTCTGTAGCATTAATTAAATGTTTAAATAGTGCATTTCAGTATTTTCCAAAAATAAAATCAACCATTTTAAGTCTTTACCGCTATGGTTTCCGAACGTGACGTGAATTCGCATTGTCTATCCTCGTAAGATATACCGCGGTGGGCGGTGCTTAAAATCTATACCTGCGTCGACTTCAGTGCGATCAGGATGACAGTGAGTGACGGATGGCAATTTTTTTATTTTCATACAATGTTTTAACGTATATAACATTGATTAAACATGCCTGCCTGTGCAGTGAAGTGGTGCAAAAGCCATTCCAATATTTCGAAGGATAGTGGAGTCAGTTTTCACATGTAAGTAAATGGCTAATTTAACAGAAATATGCAAAATAATATTATGTCATTTTCTCTATGGGGATGATGTTATGCCAAATGAAGAACATTATTGTATTGCGTAATTGGATTTTCATATTTAATATGTATATTGTTACAAATTCCTAACTACTGATTTGGATTTTGAACTTATAATTAATAATTATAATAGTATGTTTTCTTTTATTTAGCTTTCCAAAAGATCCTGTTAGGAGAGATCTATGGAAAAAAGCTGTCCAATTTGCGAGACAGGAGAATGATTGGATTCCTAGTAAAAAAACTGTGATAAGTTCCATCCATTTCAAAGATGAAGACTTATATTTATCAAAAAAGGGGTTTACACAGCTTAATAAAACCGCCATACCAATTTGTACAGTAACTACCTAGTTTTTTGGAATAAATGGCGGTTTTTGAGATGTATTAGGGCGTTTTCCAAAATAAAAACTGGGGTAGCTACTTTCACAAAATATGGACTTTTGAGGTTTTTCTGTCTCAGTATCGTTAGTACTTTCGAACCTTATACGTGAAAAAATGTGTCCCAAATTATTTTTTCCATTACGTCACCATTTTGTACTATGTTTGTATGAACGTGACGTAGTGGATTTAGGCGACTTGAGACTACAAGGAAAAATGACGATGTATAAAAATGTCTACTTTCTAAAAATAAATTCGTCTGAGTATTATAAAGCCAAGGTATACAAACGTCTTAGTCTAATAAGACCGATGTATAAAAATGTCTACTACCACAGTATAAAAATGTCTACAATTAAAGTAAATTTGGTCTAAAATGAAAAATGACAACGTATAAAAATGTCTACTTTCAATACACAAAGAGTCGAAACAACAGACGGATTTGCATCGATTCGACCCAGCTGCATTCCGACTGCAAAAGTGCAGTTTGAATATAGGTCTATTGCAGTTGATATAAAACGGCATCCAAACTGCTTTTTGCAGTCGGAATGCAGCTGGGATGCAATCCGTCTGTTTCGGCCCTAATCTTGTGTAATCAAAAGAATGACAACCCTACCTACTAGCTTGCTTAGAATAAAAAGTGAATTCAAATAATACAACAAATCTCTTGTTTAAAACATAGTGTTTTAAACTCCTCGGAGGTGCCTGGCTTACCACCATACAATTTACAAATAAAGGTTGGCTCGGTAGTCATTATGCTTCGAAATCTAAAACAACCGAAACTATGCGATGGAACACGTTTGGTGATAAGAAAACTGATGACCAATGTGATTCACGCGAAGATACTTAAAGGAAGATTCAAAGGTGAGGAAGTCCTCATTCCGAGGATTCCGATGATCCCAACCGATATGCCATTTGAGTTTAAACAAATTCAATTTCCGATACGTCTTGCATTCACCATGACCATAAACGAATCAAAAGGGCAATCCTTCAGTAGGTATTAAACAAGAGTAACGTCCACATTTAGTATACTAGACCTCTATTGACGTTATAATTGACATTTACGGATGAACTGTGGTAAGAGTTTATATCAGCAAAGAACTTTTTAAAGACCCAAGAGTGAATAGTTGTACTGCTTCTGTGTTACTTGGGAGTCGAGTTCATCATTATCTGAGCAAAGAACGGATCAAAAATATCTGATCTAGTTCTTATGCTTCTGACAATAGGGCCTTGTTCAGATGTTTTTGGTCCAATCTTTGCTCAGATAATGATGAACTCGACTGTACAGCATTGGCGTGGCATCCAAAGAACTCGATTCCTACCAGCTTGATTAATATCAGATATTTGAGCACCTTATTCTACAGCTCTTAAGGAAAATGTACGCCTAATCTGCATCGGCTTGCCTAAGGATGCCGGCTTACGCCACGCCACTGGTATGCCCAAGGATATCTTTTACGCCACGCCACTGCTGTACAATGTGAAAGCTCTCTAATACGCGAGCGACTTGCCTAATCGCAAGGATTAATAATAATCACCGCGGAACAAAATCGCGGAGTGACGTACGCCTGACTAAAGTAGTCATTTTTATACTTCGACAAATTTACTCATTGACAGTTATATTTTTCACCAATTATCAGAGCGACATTTTTATACATCGACATACATATACCTTGTCATTATTATACTGGGACGAAATAAGACCAGTAGACATTTTTATACATCGTCATTTTTCCTTGTAGTCTCAAGTCGCCTAAATCACGTAGTGGAACAAAAAAATTCCATACAAATTTAAAGACACTTTTTTTACGTATAAGGTTTGAAAGTACTAACGATTCTGAGCCAGAAAAACCTCAAAAGTCCATATTTTGAGAAAGTTGCTACCCCGGTATTTATTTTGGAAAACGCCCATTACCAGTACAAAATAAAATAAAATAGTTTATCTCTGCAAGTAGGCCCTCAAGGGCTCTTTTACGAGTCTGATTCTATGTATTATTTCTTTTGGCGCTTCGGGTAGTGACCATCTGGTGAGAAGAAGCGCCGCAAGATACTCGCCAGTTTCTCTTTTTTTTAATGTTTAAATATAACAACAGGTATGACATTATTACATTCGATTTCATTAATACGTCACAATAAACATAAAATATAAAAATACAATTTGAAATTACTATTTATTTCTAAAATTATTATTTCATAACCACATTTTAATCTATTTGATTCATTATTTGACTGGCACTTTAATGTATTGCATAAATCTATCCTTGTCATCTGAGGCGCTATTGTCAATCACCGTGTTCTTTCGTTTGTCTCT
This sequence comes from Eudemis profundana, assembly GCA_947034925.1. Classification (NCBI taxonomy): domain Eukaryota; kingdom Metazoa; phylum Arthropoda; class Insecta; order Lepidoptera; family Tortricidae; genus Eudemis; species Eudemis profundana. The sequence goes on from OX344802.1 coordinate 26,184,319, forward strand.
ATCGCTCTTGCATATAAGAATAATAGAGAGAAAGATAGACGAATGAATGAACGAAGATGTTTAAAATAGGATCCCTGATCAACTAAGATTGGCTAATATCTCTGCTGCAGTCCATTATTTATTGGCCAAAATGTTAGTGAACTTAGTGATTCGTAGATATTGCCTAAATATGCATTTCTCTTTCACCTTATTATTTAGAACAGTGTGAAAGAGATGACTATTATTTCGTTTACTATTTTCGAATAAAAGCTCTGTATACATAACGTCAAATTTAAATGTGTGCGTATTTGTGCATGTGCGCAAATTGTCCCGATAATTTGAAAGGTAATGTTCTCGCATGCTGCTTCCATGTTTTATCTACGTTCACTGGTTAAGTAAGGTTATTTTAATCAGATTTCCTCACAAGTCTGATGAAAAACATTGTGTGTGCCACGGGCGGTAAAGGAATTACAAACTCGTGTTATTAAAGCCCTCGGCTTCGCCTCGGCCTTGTAACAAACACTCGTTTGTAATTCCTTACTTACCGCCCTTGATACACAATGTACTAATATCGACACGTTCTATTTTTATTTCATTACACAACTAGGGTGGTAAAACAAAGAAAGGTCGAGATTGCAGATGTTTGCGGCCCGAGCTGCAAGCGAGGGACGTAAATATGCGATCGAGGGCTTTCTTTATTACCTCCCGTGTTGTGTACATCATTTTATGTCTACATTAGGCCAGAAAGCGGCTTTTTCCGTAGCAGCGTGCGGAAAAAGCCACTTTATGGCCAAGTGTGGCATAAATAATGTTGCTTCCCCGAGCCCCGTATACTGTATGTACTCCAGGCGGTCTTCTTCAAGGTTTGATGTTTGCCACGTCTTAAAGGCATCCCTCTTGTTCTTTATTAGTGCTCCTGTTCTTTATTAGTGATCCACCTTTACACTGATTATTTTAAAATAAGTCAGCATGAAGTTGCCGGCCGAGTACATATAGCTGGCCGAGCGAAGCGAGGCCAGATAGTTACGAGGCCGGCAACCCCATTTCCCGCCGAGGTATGTATAGTGCTTTTCTCAAATATGCAATGAAATAAATAAACTTACTTACCCTAAATATTATTTTATAACAGAAACTTTCTATCAGAAAGTGACGTTAGTGACATATTATATCCATAGACAATGCAAATGTCATGTCACGTTCGGAAACCATATACAACCAAAAGCTGTTTCAGTTTACATTTTTACCGCGAATATTTAGATGAAATATTTTAAATGTGTATTCTTGTGGTTTAGTTTGCAATTTATAATAATTGGAAATTGTTTATAATGTGTTATTTGTTATGTTCATGTCAATTTTAAATAAATAAAACTGCAAAATATAGCAAAAATAGTTTTTTGTTTTTTTAATGGCTGAATGCCGTAATGCTGGGGCCCAAATAAATGTGGAATGGAAATAAATAAAAAAATAAAAAATAAAAAAAAGGCCCATGGGCCGGCAATGTAAGTATGAAATTCCATTACGTGCCAAGTGTCAAGCCGCACCGGAAACGAGGTACTTTGTGGCCTATTTTTAGGCACGTAATGTCAACATTTCATGCCATGTTTGAGAAAAGTAATTTCCCTACCTTAAGACTGGGGTGAAGGCTCAATGTTAATATTAGGTTTCAACCATTTGTTTTATTTAGTTACTAACGCCTGCAGTTTTTCCGGACCGATTCGACCTTCCAACCTTCAAGAAAAGAGCGTACTCTCACCTGAAAGGCCGGCAACGCACTTGTGACTCTTTTGGTGTTGCAGGTGTCTATGGGCGACGGTGATTGCTTACCATCAGGCGACCCGTCTGCTCGTTTGCCCACTATTTTATAAAAAAAAGTTACTAAAAGCCCTAACTAATTAATTCGGCGCCGCCGGACTGTCACAGGACAAATTCTAAGAGACTAGGTTTCAGCAAACAATCTAATCTTCCAGAATGAAAGAATTGCACTTTTCTAAAAATAATTTAATATGGAAAGAATACAAAATTGTAATATTGTTTTGCTGTTGACAGGAATCCGAAAATATAACCCGGCTTCTTTTAAGTCTCTCCACTTAAATAAACAATTTATAGATTACTTTCTTTGTCAACTGCGCTCCTAATAGAATAGTTAATGAATTGCGACTGGAAACGCAAACTGACATAAAAAGCAAAAGTTATCCTCGAGGCAAGAAAACGACTCTCCCGACACGTATTACGTATCCTGAATTGCTATCGTAATGTTCTTGTGATGACAGAAACACTGAGCGGTAGCGGTCTGCAGGCTTCAAACAGAACTTGGCCGTCAATCACGTCTATCTACATACAGGGTGGTTTTCGATAATCTGTACATATGAAAAGGGGTGGAATTTCAGCCAATTTTATCGGTAAAACTGATTTTAATTTTTGTTTGTGGTCATTCGTTTTCTTTACAGATTTTTTAACTTTCAGTGAAATTTTCGCCAGTACATCTGTTTGCCGCGGTATAACTTTTGATCTAATAGCTTAAAATGGTAAGAAAATATTGCAGGGTCATGGCAATAGACACGTTATTTAGTAGCAATAACAATAAACCACCAACTTGAAGAAAAAAACCTCCAAAAAAATTATAGTTTTGAAAAACGGCTGCAAAACTTCAATTTTTTTACGGAAAACACCGTTTTTCTCGAAAGTTTGCGAATATTGTGACCATTTTTTCATGCTTATTTTCGTTAAGCACTTAATTATGAACTTAAATACATTTTTTCTTACAGCTTTGAACAATAAGATCAAAAGTTATACTGCGTCAAACAGATGTACCTACTGCCCAAAATTTCATAGAAAATTCACCCCTTTTAATATGTACAGATTATCGAAAACCACCCTGTATAAGTAGTAGGGTTTGTACTACCGGGAATTTTTTGTATATGATCCGGGAATTCCCGGTACTGCCATACTAAAATTTCCCGGTACTGTGAACCCTAATAGTGTACATCTATCTATCTATTCTATATACATAAAAAAACAAAGTCGGGTTAGTTACACCATTTACAGCTCGAGAACGGGGGGGGGGGGGGGGGGGGATTTTTATGATCTTTGATTTTTTGGGATAGTCTCTGCCCCGAATAACGGAATAACTTTTAAAACATCTAAAAAAATATAAATTCTGAGGCGGAACGTAGTTGGCCGCGACAGCTAGTTAGTTCATAGTAAAATCGCAGAAAGGCTGTGTTTCTACATTAACATTTTTGCATAAAAATAACTGTGGTGTGTTACTTACATTTAAAATAAAATCGTAGAAAACTGTTTCTACAATTTTTTAGCAAATAAAATAAGTGTGGTGTGTTAAATAGTACATTACACAACTAGGGTGGTAAAATAAAGAAAGGCCGAGATCGCAGATGTTTGCGGCCCGAGCTGCAAGCGAGGGACGTAAATATGCGATCGAGGGCTTTCTTTATTACCTCCCGTGTTTACCGTACGCGTAGCGTGTGAAAAAACTTTATGGACAGGTATAAAATAAGTAAAACGTAAATGAATAGTTTTTGAAATATTTGCCTGTTATCTGTTTGTCTTTTTGTTTTTTTTGTTCACGCATCACGTAAAAACTACCGGGCCATATTTCATGAAATTTGGTGTACAGGTAGATTATGACCCCGGTTAACACATAGAATACTTTTTATTGGCCCAAGCGGAAGCAAAAAAGAGACATTTAACTTATTTCACCTCCGCGAACAGAATCGCATCGCAAGCGGGTCCACCCTACTATAGCTTGACAACTTCATTGGTGACACTCACCTGTGTGCTTTTTGTTATGTGCAGCCGTAACTACTTACACCAGTTACCGCCAACACGAACAGGGGCCTCCGGAGGCAGTCTCCGTCGGTCACCGTTCGTGTTGGCGGTAACTTGTGTCAGTAGTTACAGTTTTAGTTATAGTTTTGCTATAGGTTTTAGTTATAGGTATGTTCTACTTTTTTTTTACTAGCCTATTTGTGTGTCCCACTGCTGGGCAAAGGCCTCCCCTTTTTTCAGCCACTCGTCTCGGTTTAATGCTCCTGCCACCCGACTTGAAATGAGTCCAGGTCATCCCGCCATCTCCTTCTCGGTCTGCCTCTGCTCCTGTAGCCATCTCGCGGAATCCATTTGGTGGCTATATTGGCCCATCGTTCGGGATGCATCCTGCAGACGTGTCCAGCCCAGGCCCATTTGAGCTTGGCGGTGTTGACACCTACATCTGCAATGCCTGTTTTAGAGCGCAGTTCGGTGTTTCTGATACGATCGCTTCTGCTAACTCCGAGTATACTACGCTCCATGGCTCGTTGGCAAATCTTGAGTTTAGACTTTTGGGCTTCTGTCAATGACCAAGTTTACGCGCCGTAGGTTAGGATAGGAAGGATACACATGTCGACGAGAACGCCTGGAAGAGCTTCTGGTCCATGAAGCCGCTGATGAAAGGTAACCTTCCACTGTCATTGAAGCGCAAACTCGTCGACATGTGTATGTTCTACTAATATATTAGAATGATTGTGTGTTTAATAATAAAGCAGTTTTTCGTTTAATATGACCTGTGATAACAATTCGTAATCGAGGGTGATACGGGCATTTTTATTTTAAAATGTACGTAAGTGTGTGTAATGTGTGTTATGTTATAGGAAAATTAAGCTATGTTTAAATACCGTCCAACCTGTCAGTTGGTGACGGAATATAATATGGAGTTCGACACTAATCGTCAGTTTTGTGACGACCTGTTTGTTACTAACAAAAAACACATATATTATGTTAGATAATTAAGTCAGCGAGGAAATGCTGCCATCATCTTCGGCACCATGCCGCAGGGGCCATATTTAGATCTATTTTAGTTTTAGCTTATTTAATTATTATTTAGTTTTTAGTACATTTAATTTTAACTATGCTATTATTTTAATGTTCTTTAAGGGTTTTATTTTGTACTAGCATTTTCCCGCGGCTTCGCCCGCGTTGTTCCCGTTATTGTCCCAAAGGAACTCTTTACCGGGATATAATGTATCCTATGTTTCAATCCAGGACTTGGACTACTTGCATGCCAAATTTCAGCTTGATCCATCCAGTTGTTACCCCGTTATAAGGTAACAAACATCCAAACATCCAAATATCCAAACATCCAAACATCTTCACAAACTTTCGCATTTATAATATTAGTGGGATTAGGTTATCGAGGCTTGTATTAATAAATTTCAGAGTATACTATTAGATGTCAGTCCGCTTGTCACTTCGACATTGACTGACCACAGCAGCGTGACCCCTGATTAAACACTTGTTACTAGTTGAAGGGTCAAATTATATTACGTACGAGATTGACTGCGAAGTTCTGAATAAGCCTACTGAAGAGTTGCCAAGTGGGTAATGGGGAAATTGCCGTGCCAAGTGTTATGATATAGACATAAAATATAACGTATGCTCAACGTTATGACTGCTAGCGCCATCATCATTTTCACTCCCTCTCGAGAAGGATAAGACACAGAATTGTAGGTAAGTACTTTGATATAAATGAAGATATTAATTACAATTAGTTTGGAAAACTGTATAGGAAATGACGTTTTAATAGCAGTTTGAACACAGAATTGAAACCTCCCAGTAATTAAATAAACTAAAATGCGGCCAGTGTACGGTGGACTGATTTGTTAGTGTTTTACCTCAAAACCAAAAATTTCGTGTAGCATTTCACCTAATCGCATTTTATCTCAGTAGAACAAAATCTCTATAGATTTTTTTACTTCAAGCATTTTTTCGTGTGGCTTATTACATTAGTATCATTCATTTATTGCATTTTATTTTCCGTGTAGTATTTTGCCCTAGACGCATTTCGCCGTGATCGATGTTCGTTTGGGATTGGGACTCTATTTAATTTGACGTTTTGCGTTCGTCAGGCCTTAAGGGCTATCAAACTAGTTAAAATTAAATCGACTAACAAAGCATGTCGTCTAAATAACACCTAGTTTCTTAATTTAAATCTATTTTCGTGCCGGAAACTTCAAAGAACACGCGTAAGTGAATCACACATAGATACTTATTATTGATATTATTAATTATGGTGATTCGAGGCGGACGGCTTAATTTTTTTTATTAAATAAAACGTCGATTCTAGTATTCTCACGGTTAACCCTAACACGCTCCTCCTCGCTTCGCTCGTCGTCGTACCTAACTGGATTATGAGATTTCTGTTGCTACACATATTTAAAAAAATATTGATGTGATTAAAAATGTAAGGTTATAAATGCTTGAATAATAAATGCATGTAAAAATTAGTTTATTTTTTATCATTATTCCCAGTTGTGTTTTTCAGGGATAAATGTACCACTATCATTGGTGACTAGAGTCGCAACTCATTATTAGCATATAATCATGTTTATAAATTTAATATTGCCAACTGAAAAAAGTATGTATCTTTTACTTAGTTTTTGTAAAAACTTAGCTAATGTATGAAAAGGGAACTTTTGCACTGACGAAACGTTATTCCTTCAATAGTTGTTTGGCATAGTGAAACATTTGGCAAATGATAAATGTCTCAAAAGTTTTGAGGCATTATAATAATCTGCTTTACAATAATTCTGCCAAATGAAACGTTGTCATACAAAAATTTGGTAATCGTTAGTTGCCAAAATGAAACGTCGGCGAAATGTTGGTTGGCAAATGAAATTCGGCCAAACAAAGTTCGGCGAAAAGGCAGAACACCGGTCCTTGGACTAATCCTAATTCCCACTCGACAACATTCAAATTCCGACCTCGCGTCCCGGCCTGTGGTGCAGTCACTCGTGTCGTATCTGTTGTTATAGGCCCGGAGCCCTATGCATTAACAAGTGGCATGGTGATGAGGTTGCCTATCTCGACAATACATTTGTACAGGCTTCGTAATGTATGCGTCGAATCCTGTTCGAAGGACCAATATGACAGGGAAAATGATAAACATATTAGGCAGATAAAATAAGCGTGGAATAAGACTGATTGACACAGACTCTGCGTTGTACCGAGGCAGACGCACGATCGGCCGTCTGTGTGAGTGCATACTGGGCATACTGGGGCATTCTTGCGGATTCTTAAATCTTTGCTTGTAGTGTGTTCGTACACGGCGCGCACACATTCAAGCGCGCGATGTGCCTTTTGTAGGAAGAAAAATTACTGTATTATAATGTGACGGTGGCTAAAATCTCCTCGACCTTTCCAATTAGAACAACCTTCAGCCATGCAAGGAACAACGAAGAAAAGATCTAGCGAGTAGGTATATACGTAAACAAAGATCCAATGAAAATAGTATATTTTTTTAATTACTATTTCAACAGAAGTGTATTTAGCAGTAACTTGTTTTGTATCAAAACTAAGCACTCTTTTCCATTCAAATACTTTTTGGATGCTAATGAAACGCTGCATGTTATAGACCGAGATGCGCGCGTCGGTAACCCTACCTGATTGATCTAGTACCGAGATTAAATCTAGCCCAAGTGAAAGAGGAAAAAAGCAATGCAATAGATTGTATGATTGTCCTGGTTACCGTTTAGGCACAAAAAAATAGGCAATACATTCATGATATTGGAAAATGGCACAGAACAATTTTTAATCTTTGTTGAAAAAAAAACGCCTTAAAAAATGGTTTGTCTATGTTTAAATTTATGGTGCATGTTAACACCTAACTGGTTAAGATCGCCAGAAGTAATTGGAGGCAAAAAGCGTGCGCTGTTCTGGAAGTCTCTGGGGGAGTATGTTCAGCAGTCAAGTCTAAGGGTTGAAATGATGATGACGACTGAGGCCCGTTCACTCTCAAACAAAAATTGCCTTATCTTACCTTGATTCGATTTTGTCACTGCCATCCTAAGAGAAGTCATTATGTGGTGTCGCCCGCCACGCGAGAAAGTCGCGTCGCAACTCGTCTAGCTTAATTCACAATTTCGCAGAGTTTGAACTCGTAGTGTAATTTGACCCGTGGACTAATAATAACACACGGTAAATCGGAGGTCACGCTACTTGCAAAATATAAAGACGAACAAGTAGGTCAGCTTCGGCCGTTTAGGAGCGCACGACACGTATTCACACAGACGCGCGATAGCACGATCAATACTGGAGCATTCTTAAAACTTTGCTTGTAAAGTCGCCGTCAATAGAATTTGCTAACTTTGTAAATAAACCGCCATATTGAAATTGTCTCTGAATGATGAATTTACTAGTGATGGGGAAGACTTTTACTTTACTCTTTTATGTCAAAACATATGGACTATTAAAGTAGCGAACACAAGATACAGGTATTTTTAATTTGCTTAATCAGAAGACGAATCGTTACTTGAAAATGATGTATCCACCAGTATTTATCACAAAGGGTGCCGTTATTTCATCCGTAGCTCTATCGATGATGCCGTCTAAATATTTCATTTTATTTTCTTAGGTACAGAGCGTAAGTTAGGTAGTGTGTAGCAGCTTTACAATATCACCAACTTTAGTCACAACGCTATCATCATAGACAATTTTAGAATTTAAAAGAAACAAAAACGTCATTCCATTATGACATAATAACCTATGTATAAAACCATTTTAAAATTTTAATGAAATATCCAAGATTCAATTATTTATTGTATGGTTTTGTATTTTACGGCAACGACCGTTCAAATAGTGTATGGTTTCAGTGGTGTTTGATGAGGTGTTGTGCAAATTCAAGGAGAAACAGTGACAAAACAAAGTTACGCCTTTTGTTTACATAGTTAGCAAAATCTATTGACGGCGACTTTAGTTCGTACACGGCGCCAAAGTATAAAGACAACCAAGTAGTATGACTTCGGCCGTTTAGGAGCGCGCGACACGTATTTACACAGACGCACGACGCGCGTCTGTGTGAGTGAACGCCATACTGTGGCATGCTCGCGCATGCTCAAATCCTTGCCTGTGGTGCGTCCGTACACGGCGCGCACACATGCGCGCTCCCGATGTACCTTTTGTAGGAAGAAAAACTTCCGTATACCGTGACGGCGCGGACACGTTGACTGCTATTATACTGTGCTGCTGGTACCAGACCAGGTAAGGTTGCGGAAGGCCGTATCTCGGTGTATTAGCGGATGGTTGGCCCCGGGACGCGACTAGGGAATGCAACCGAATAGTGAAAAAACCGAGTATCGGTTTTAACCGTCCGGTTTTAACCGATTTGAAACTCGAATATTACTCGGTTAATAACCGAGTATTTTTTACAGTAAGCAAAGTATTGAATAATGATAGGTTAACGTGGTTTTTATGATTTTTCATCACACTTGCTCGAAAATGGTGAAATGACCTATGGCGCCCTAGGGCGTAATGGTCTTTTTCTTTAAATTTGAAACGCTGGTTCTGTTTTACTCTTATTTGTCATGTTCAAAGGAAACGCCAACTTACTTTTTTAACTTTTATCACTGAAATATTTATTTTAAGATAGCTGTTATTGCAAATACATGTAAACACATATTTCGGTAATATTAATTAAATGTTTAAATAGTGTATTTCAGTATTTTGCAAATATAAAATCGTTTTAGGTCTTTACCGCTATGGTTTCCGAACGTGACTTGACATTCGCATTGTCTATGGACTTATGTCACTAATGTCAAGTTCTCTTTTAATATTTTCTGGTCATACTGGGTCGATTAGTAAGGTTGTTTAATTAAGATTTCCTCACAAGTGTGATGTAATAGTACATTGTGTATCTAGGGCGGTAAGTAAGGAATTACAAACGAGTGTTTGTTATAAGCCCGAGGTGAAACCGAGTGCTTTAATAACACGAGTTTGTAATTCCCTTACCGTACCGCCCGTGGCACACACAATGTTTTTCATCACACTTGTGAGGAAATCTGATTAATATAACCTTACTAATCGTCCCAGTATGACAAGAAAATATTAAAATAGAAAGTGACATTAGTGATATATGTCCATAGACAATGCGAAATGTCAAGTCTCGTTCGGAAACCATAGCAGTAAAGACCTAAAACGGCCATTTTAGTTGATTTTATATTTGCAAAATACTGAAATACACTATTTAAACATTTAATTAATGTTACCGAAATATGTGTTTACATGTATTTGCAATAACAGCTATCTTAAAATAAATATTTCAGTGATAAAAGTTAAAAAAGTACGTTGGCGTTTCCTTTGAACATGACAAATAAGAGTAAAACAGAACCAGCGTTTCAAATTTAAAAAAAAACCATTACGCCCTAGGGCGCCATAGGTCATTTATGGCCCGCAGAACCTACGTGTAATGACACCATTTTCGAGCAAGTGTGATGAAAAACATTGTGTGTGCCACGGGCGGTAAAGGAATTAAAGATTCGTGTTATTAAAGCCTTCGGCTTCACCTCGGGCTTATAACAAACACTCGTTTGTAATTCCGTACTTAACGCCCTAGAAACACAATGTACTATTAATGTTAATACTAAATAAGTAATTTAATGAGTATGTCCTTATCTAGAAAAGGTCACAAAACCAAAAGAGACCGCGAGATAACTCTTCTCTTGCCAATACAGCTCATCCCTTTACCTACCCTAATCCAGGTACGTCAGGTACTCAGGTAACTCGATGTTATTTTTCATCGCACTTGCTCGGAAATGGTGTTATTACACGCAAGCTCTGCGGGCCGTAAATGACCTATTACGCCCGAGGGTGTAATTTTTTTTAATTTCAATACGCTGGTTCTGTTTTACTCTTATTTGTCATGTTCAAAGGAAACGCCAACTTACTTTTTTAACTTTAATCTCTGTAATGTTTTTTTAAAGAGAACTGTTAATGCAAATAAGTCCATGTAAACACATATTTCTGTAACATTAAATAAATGTTTAAATAGTGTATTTGAGTGTCATTTTCAAAATACTGAAACTTATTCAAATTAAAAAAAAAAATTACGCCCTAGGGCGTAATAGGTCATATACGGCCAGCAAAACCTACGTGTAACAACACCATTTTCGAGCAAGTGTGATGAAAAATCATAAAAACCACGTTAACCTATCATTATTCAATACTTTGCTTACTGTAAAAAATACTCGGTTATTATTCGAGTATTCGATTCGAATTCGAGTTTAACCGTGGAAAAACCGATACTCGGTTTTCGGTTATGGCTGCATTCCCTAGACGCGACTAGACTAGATCCTATTATAGATGCGACTGCTATTGTTTACTCCACCTTTTTTATCGCGTCTGATGCCCGCGCCCTTTAGTTTGCCCTGGGATTTCTGATGGTGGAACTCGATTAAGATTTTAGATCAGAAAAAGCTACGTGAAAAATTTACGATTACAGGGCTTATAACAATAAGGGAAGGAGTGACGTTGTTTAAAGTACGCTGATAGTGCGTTTGCGCAACTATAAGTGTATTATTCCGTACCTACAAGAAAATAGTATAATTTGACACCAAGGGAAGAAAAGAATAACTTTCTTTATTAACCTTTTTAGGGTTCCGTAGCCAAAATGGCTAAAAAGGAACCCTTATAGTTTCGTCATGTCCGTCCGTCCGTCCGTCCGTCCGTCCGTATGTCACAGGCATTTTACTCAAAAACTAAAAGACGTATACTGATGAAATTTGGAATATAGATGTCTTGTAGATGCCGCTACTAAGTTTGGTAGTTAAATAATAAAAATAAAAAAATCTAGGGGTGGCACTCCATACATGTAACAGAAGCTAAAACATTTTTTTTTTCAGCAAACATCAACGTTAGGTACATAATTCGATAGTTCTTTTAAAAACACTATAAGGCTTTTATGTACTTTTTTATGATTAAGTGAATACTTTCGGAAATAATTGCTCCGAAAGTTGCATAAATTGTGTCCCCCCCCCTTTAACTTTTAAACCGTATATCCAAAAAATATGAAAAAAATCAGGAAGGTAACGCTTAATAAATACATTCAACGAAAATTATTTTGAATAGTAACGAATAAACCGTTTTGAAGTTATTGCCGAAAAACTTCTCAACCAAAAGGTTTTAAGTGCCATTGATTTAGACGGCATTTAAAACTTTTTGCCAGTTGTTTATTTTTAGTTTTATTTCTATCTGTAGCATTTCCTTATAGATACGGCTATGGAACCCTACACTGAGCATGGTCCAACATGCTCTTGGCCAGTTTTTTTTTATTTACCTTATACTTAGTTACGGCTATGGAACCCTACACTGAGCATGGTCCGACATGCTCTTGACCAGTTATTTTTGTTAGAATAATACTACGGCCTAGGGTGACGTAAAAACACTGAAATAACCACAGAATGATCCGCGAAACGTGAGCGATTCAACCCTATGGATTCAGTAAATTGTAAGCTACTGTTTCGTACTAGTACCAGTGTATTAGTTAGATTAATGTTAATTTTGTTTGGTGTTGAAAGCAAAAAGTTTATTATTATTTACGACATTATTGGTCAATCTACAATTAGAATACTGTTTCTTGAACGGGCTAGAACTAATTGACTAACATCTTATCATATCGCGGATTAGCAAAGCAATATTTGTGTTTTAATTAGAATACTTCCGTGAAGTACCCATGCTCTTCACTTTACCTGTGAATGTTTGTAAACATTAACATTGCCAAAATAACGAGGACAATTCACTTTTTTCATAATCAAAGGTTTATTTTAGTTTAATTTTTACTTAAGTTTAGTTTATTAAGTAGTTATATTTTATTTGTATATGTCTCTGCTATTATATTAAATTTTCTTAGGCCAAAAAAAATAAAATCAAAGTGCTGTCATAATTAAAGAGGCTTTATCTTGCTTTTAGAGTTCTAAACTTAATTATCTACAATCATGGTTCTGATTGTAGAGTATTAGGTTTTGAATTTAACAAAAAGTAAATAAAGGTCAAATTTGTGGATGTTTCACTAAAATACAATAGTGAACCATCCATTAACATTTACTGAATACGTATGATTGTTTTCGCTCACGTCTCCCGGTCTCTTTAGTACCCTGTATAGTATTTTGCCTATTTTCGGGCAAGTAAAAAAAGCTGCGTCTCCGAGGACCGCAGGCCTCGCCGGCTAACGAGACGCGCCGATATTTCAGCCTCGCAGCCTCGTTGCGAGGGGTGGTCACGCGGTTCATTAGGCACGAGCGGACGCAGCGCATACGCGGCAGAGTTTCAGCTGCCATTGCCCTCTTTCCATTGTGTATCCCTTTCAAGGGGTACACTAGCTGGCTAACCAGACGCGATATTTCAGCCTCGCAGCCAAGTTGCGATCATGCGGTTCATTAGGCATTTGGACGCAGCGCATACGCGGCAGAGTTTCAGTTGTCATGGCCCTCTTTCCATTGTGTATCCCTTTCAAGGGGCACACTAGCTGGCTAACCAGACGCGATATTTCAGCCATATTGTGATCAGGCGGTTTATTACGCACTCGGACGCAGAGCATACGCGGCAGAGTTTCAGCCATTACCCTCTTTCCATTGTGTACCGCTTTCAAGGGGCACACTAGCTGGCTAACCAGACGCGATATTTCAGCCTCGCAGCCATATTGTGATCACGCGGTTTATTACGCACTCGGACGCAGCGCATACACGGCAGAGTTTCAGCTGCCATTGCCCTCTTTCCATTGTGTACCCCTTTCAAGGGGCGCACTAGCTGGCTAACCAGACGCGATATTTCAGCCTCGACGCAGGACGCAGGATGCGCATAGGTACACGGCAGAGTTTCAGCTCCCATTGCCTTTTTTCCATTGTGTATCCCTTTCAGGGGGTAAACTAGCTAGCCAGCCAGACACGTTATTTCAACCTCGCAGCCATGTTACGTGGTAGAGGACTCAGACGCTGCGCAAGCACGGCCGAGTTGCAGCTGACATTGCCCTCTTACTCTTGGGCACACTAAAGTACGATTACATTACATCATTCCAAAGTTATTATATGGAAAGCACAATAATTCTGAATTTCATAATTCTGAAAGCTTTGACCCAACTTAACTTTTTTTGTGGCATAGCGTTTACAGCAAAATTAATTGTTCAGCTGAAAAATAGCATACCTAATCATGACTTTTTGGATGTTCCCTGGCTAAGTATCAAGGCTCCGTGGTTCGTAGGATCCCGCTTCGAACTTCTTTTTTGTCAAAGCCAAAGTGTTTCATTTGTAAAATATTTAATTGTTTGTTTTATTCTGTTAATGACATGAATGAATGAGACAAGAGAATTCATCAGCGACTTATCGGTGCCGTATCGATAGGGATGGAAATGCACATTGGCTGGAGTAAGAATAGTTAATAGAAGTGTATCCACTGTGTGTGTGTGTAGTTTGTGGCCGTGACTCTTATATTCGTTGCCAAACAAGACAAATATGTGCGCAGTATATTTGCGCCTCTAATTTGTACCGCAATTTGTTTTCATTCAATATTACCCGCTGAAAGATGTAAGTCAGAATGGGAATGTTTTCTACAAAAACGTTTAAGACAAAGCGGATACCCTTTTGTTTAAATGCCTAAACATAGGTCTAGGATATCTTACTGTGACAGACGGACAGACAGACAGATTCGCACCATAAGGGTTCCTTTTTTACCATTTTGGTACGGAACCCTAAAAATGACAATTTATTTTCAATCTTAAAACGCATTCAAATAGTTTTAAATCAAATATTCATATTCATATTTATTTATTGCGATCAATGTTCATTGTAATACATAGATCTTAAAAGTAGGTGTTATACAGTAGGTACATGATACCCTGCTAGAGCATTGCAATCTAACAACATATTTTTCGTTCTTACTTACTAAGAACGAAAAATATGTTGTTAGATAAAGTAAAAGAACACGGTTAATAAAACAACACGGATTAAATCGCGTATAATATTACTACATTTTAAGTCCCGACGTTTCGTAACCCTTTTCAGCGTTCGTGGTCGCGGGTAGACGGCGGGGACGGGGGTCGGGGGGGAGTCTACCCGCGACCACGAACGCTGAAAAGGGTTACGAAACGTCGGGACTTAAAATGTAGTAATATACGCGACTTAATCCGTTTAAGTTGTTTTATTACTATGAGTGATAATCGCGGAAACCGAAGACAAATTTAAGAACACGGTTTACTTAAGTATAACATTAATTTATAATAATTATTATAAATTTATGTAAGAATTGTAAATAAATTAAAAGCTTCTAAAAAAATATCGAGTTGTGATACGTATCACATCTTTCTTTCCGTGTGAATTTTATAAAATTGATTTAAATATTTTTACGCCACACCTGGCCATAAAGTGGTCTTTTCCGCACGCTGCGCGTACGGAAAAAGCCGCATTCTGGCCAAGTGTAGACATAAACTTATGTACTTAACACGGGAGGTAATAAAGAAAGCCCTCGATCGCATATTTACGTCGCCGCAAACATCCGCGATCTCGGCCTTTCTTTATATTACCACCCTAGTTTTGTAATGTACTATTGTGGTTATTCGCTTATACGATGGGTATTCTTTACAATCCTTCCTTCTGTTTCGAACACGTGAAGTGAACTTGAAGCGCATTATACGCAATGTACAAAAACAAACCTGAAATATTGCAAAAAGCACTTTCAGATATATTCCTATTCCTACTATTCCCGTAAATATGAAACACAAAGCTTCAGAAAAATACTCACAATGTCTTCAAAGACGAATCATTTTTCCATTGAATTTACAACTGAACGTATCTTAAGATTATGAATAAACATTGAACCTTAAATGTGGAGTGATAAGGTTTAGATTGCAGTGTCCGTTGTTGGGCTCGGATACGGTCGTGAAAGTGATTTCCGGCAGTTAAGTACAATAAGTACGAGGTCATCGAACCCATTTACCTGGAACGAACAATGCGAATGTTTTCAAAGCTGTAGACCTAGCAGCGACGCTATCGTAGCATAGCAATAATAAACTATAACTATAAAGTAAATAGCATAGAAATAATAATCCCATCAAAAACATTACATGTAAAAGGATGCAAGTCTCGCAACGCAGTTCTTTTACAACAAAAAAGTTTTAAGATGTAATGTTAAACCAAGTCAGTACCGGGGGGGTGTCCACAGAACTCGATTCCCACCGCCTTGCCTATTATTAGATCAATAAAATGTGTTCCTCCACGGTTAAATAATAGGCAAGTCATCTTTGCATCATTGCATCTTTTTACATGTAATGTTTTTGATGGGATCTCATTTCTTTTTGTAAGTGATCTTCCTTTATTTATTACATTCCAATCCATTATTTTTCTTATGCCTAATGTATGTCCAATACTGGGATCCCGATATTAGCTATAAAAATAATCCAAGGGTTGGAAAACCTATTAGGTTAATTTGAAGGCGAACTTCGGATTTACCCGACTATGGAGCGCGGAGTTCGCGGCAGCTTCAATATGCAAAACGCATCGCTTTATTTTTGCATTTTTGCGGGGCGAGGGCGGCGGGAGACGGTGCATATTCCGCATTAAGATGCAAATTGTAATAGTTGCGGCGTGTCGCTGTGGGACTAATTAAAAAGGGAATGTTTAAAAAAGACGGTTTACTTTGCCGGGGCTGATTCTGGTATCCGCGCCAGTAAAAACAAGAAATACATTTTATTAATGACAGCATAAAAAGGTAGACGTAAAAAAGAAAACACGAAGAAATCTCGCTGCCACAAAAAGGTCCCACCTCAGGATAATGCCTAAAGGATAATGATAATTCTGTTGGAACCAGACAGGGGCGACTAGGGTTTGCAGTACCGGGAAATTTTTGCATGAGAGAACCGGGAATTCCCGGTACTACAAACCCTAGGGGCGACGTCAACGGTCAAATATGAAACCCGGGTATTACCCGACTCGAAATAAAGTCATTTCGGGTATCCGGGTTGCATTACCTACAATTAACTTGCCGGAATTGCCGGCCGTGTTAAGTAAGATAAGCAAGCATGTGATGTTTTTCGCGTGTGCTTTAAGGCGGCCGACGTTAAACTTTATTATCTTTAAAATAAAGCTTTTTTTAACCCGGGGTCTGAGTCAAAATACCCGGGTTTTACCCAACTCTAAATAAAGTATCTTCTTTGGGAGAGATGCAGCAGTGGACTTCTGTCGGCTGATGATAAGATCCCTCTCGCTGCGGCGATCGCGCAGTTAGAATACACCCCTGAATTAACGTGATGAAATTACTACTCAGAAAACCATTTATGAAATTAAAGTCTGGTGCAATCTTTACTTTCTTTCTTTATGAATAGTTTTGTAGCTGAAAAAGAAATTCCTATGCTAAATTAATTTACTTTCCTATTGAAGATCAAAGTTACTTTCAGCTAAGTTAATTATAGCACTACGGTAAAGATTCACTATTTCTTTTAATTTTAGAAAAAACAGAATTAAAATAGTTTCGAGAGTCTTAGTATTCAACGACGCGAATCTCGAAACTAAAAATTGTAAAATTAATATGTCTATATAAAGGGGAAATCCTTTACCTTATCTCCTAATGTTTGAAGCATTTACATTTCTTTAAATCACACCACACGAGGCATGCAGACCTACCAAGAAATCCCTACTTGTAAAATATTGCCTTTTACTTCTGTTGCATGTAGGGTCACCATATGCTCATACAAATCCTGAGATTTCAGGATTTTTGGGCTCGTGGATTGCGGCTAGACTTTCAAAATCTCAGAATTTTCGATATTTTCTGAACAAAACACCACTATTAGCTTTTAGAAGTTCTGTGAAGATACAAAGCGTAAGTCGGGTCATGATGAAATCACAGGACTGTTTCATGAAAAACGGGCTTTTTTCTAGACTTTATAATTTCTCGTCTGCTACTCAGGGTCAGCGGTGAGTCCCGTCAGAGCAGCCTGCGGTCGTCAGCCCTCCCCTCCCCCCCTCCTCGTGGGCAGCAAAAGGCTAGCGGCTATCGGTTCGTTACGGCTTAATTTTATAATGATTCGACTAAATTCCAAATGAACTTAGTCGTATAACACCAAAATTTCTAATTGTCTCATTCTCGAAACAACTCAAATTTCATAAAGACTGACCTGAAATGAACAGTTCCCATAATGACTAACAATTGGTAGGTACGCCGAAATATAATGAAGACTTGAATTCAAAATATCCGAAAATCAAAATGACTTTGTCTCAAAATGCCTAGAATAATGGCGGAAGTACAGTCGCCATCAGATATATCTGAGCTGTCAGTGTACTCATAAATATCTGAACACGGCTCTATTTTCATAGCATTAGAGCCGTGTTCAGATATTTATGAGTACACTGACAGATTTTGAACTATAGTTATATTATAAATTATAATTCACACGTCTAAAGCCAAAATTAGCGCGGTGTGCACAGAGGAGGATACGCCATAATTTGGACCATAATAGAGTGCATTGAATGGTTCATCCACACTTTTTAGATGCTTTGTATCCCAAGAAGAAGGGGGCATCACGCTCTTTTTTCTAAGAACCGGCAGGATGTGGAATGAACTCCCATCTGAGGTGTTCCCAGCGCGCTATGACATGGGGTACTTCAAGAAACGAGTAAACAGGGCTCTCAAAGTGCAGTGACGTATAGGTAACACCTCTGGTGTTGCAAATATCCATGGGCGACGTTGACTGCTTTCCACCAAGCAGCACGTCTGCTCGTTTGCCACTTATAACATTAAAAAAAGCAAAAAGATCCTCTTAACAGGGCCCAAAACTTTCCCTGTTCATTACTTACTCGGTGTATTGTGTCAGCACCTTTGATCCTAAAACTGAAACTATCTCCACTGCACTTTGTTCTGCCCACGGCTGGTTTGTACGCAAGTTTCAATAGCGGAAGCTGGGGAGCAAATTCCCGGAATTTGTTTTAAAACATCCAGAGCCAAAGTAGGTTGTGTAAAGAGATGCAATTTGTAAGCTCTGGCACGCTCTGATATCCATCCAAGAAATACAACTTTAGGTAAGTTAACTTTTGTATGTATAGTTGCCACAGAAATATATCGAAAATAGTTCGTTGGTTTGTATGGGAACAAAGCGTGTAACGTTTTTCGCTTGGCGTTTGAAGCCAAAAGCGTAATTTAGTGATGGAAAACATAACATTTCATCTGGTGGTATTTGAACAATTAATTATACCATTATTATCAGATTTTCAATTCTGATAACAATATTGACGGCGACTGAAGTTGACGGCGCGTCTTTTTAGCTCGCGAGGTACGTATGCTTTTTCCTTTTACCTCGATATATTTCTGTGGTAGTTGAAAAGGACCTTAAAATAAATAGCCGGACGGAGCCTCGCCAACAGATAACTGATGCATTTGTTGCCGGTTGCTTTTTACTTACGAGCCGCACGCACACATCAACAAGTGTTTTTCTACTACCCTCAGCACGCACACATTGACCTGACGGATTATATTAGGTTTATGCCATTATTGTTTCTTCAACCAGGGGTAAAGAAACCGGCGGACTAGAGGTGCTTCAGTTCTTCGGTAGCGAAACTACATCTGGCTATTTGCCATCCGTGTCACCGCTCATTACTTAGTGAGTTGAAAAAGATAATCTTCACTGAACAGTGCGACGCCTACAGTAACTTTATGCTAAATAAAAAATCTAGGAATTGGTTGTTTACCTATTCCTATTGCATAACTATCTTAAGAAACATTCAATCTAATTATGCATGTTATTTCTTATTTAAAAGGAATCTTCGAGATCGACCTCTGGCAGAACCAACGGTAAACAAAGAAATATTCAAATTTCTGATTAAACAAAAATATAGTTCGATAACGGTTCTGTTTAAGTAAGTATGGTTCAAAATACGATAATTACAACTTCACCCGATCATTAGGTAAAAATCTCGAAAATAGGTAATAGTGCATTACACAACTAGGGTGGTAATAGTACATTACATAACTAGGGTGGTAATACAAAGAAAGGCCGAAATCGCAGAAGTTTGCGGCCCGAGCTGCAAGCGAGGGACGTAAATATGCGATTGAGGGCCTTCTTTATTACCTCCCGTATTGTGTACATCATTTTATGTCTACACTTGGCCAGAAAGCGGCTTTTTCCGTACGCAAAGCGTGCGGAAAAAGTCACTTTATGGCCAGATGTGGCATAAAACAAAGAAAGTCCAAAATCGCAGATGTTTACGGCCCGAGCTGCAAGCGAGGGACGTAAATATGCGATCGAGGGCCTTCTTTTTTACCTCCCGTATTGTGTACATCATTTTATGTCTATACTTGGCCAGAAAGAGCCTTTTTCCGTACGCAAAGCGTGCGGAAAAAGTCACTTTATGGCCAGATGTGACATAAAATAAAGAAAGGCCAAAATCGCAGATGTTTACGGCCCGAGCTGCAAGCGAGGGACGTAAATATGCGATCGAGGGCCTTCTTTATTACCTCCCGTATTGTGTACATCATTTTATGTCTACACTTGGCCAGAAAGCGGCTTTTTCCGTACTCAAAGCGTGCGGAAAAAGTCATTTTATGGCCAGATGTGGCATAAAACAAAGAAAGGCCAAAATCGCAGATGTTTACGGCCCAAGCTGCAAGCGAGGGACGTAAATATGCCATCGAGGGCTTTACATCATTTTATATCTTGTGTTGTGTACATCATTTTATCTCTGCACTTGGCCAGAAAGCGACTTATTCCGTACGCGTAGCGTGCGGTAAAAGCCACTTTTTACAGGTGTGGCATAAATATTATAGCTCAACAATTCAAGGTTTTCAATTTACACCGTAAAGATATTCAGAATCTGATGCAGCCAATAAATAGTACCCAAATAGTACCGACGAAATACCTAGGTGAAAAAAATAGTACCCTTAAACTTTTCGAAATATAAGGCCTGTTCACGGTGTACGCTACCGGCGTCAAGCTGGCGTACACCGTTTGTATCTCTGGAACGGCTTTGTTTTTGGAAACGATTTATATCTCAAAAAATAGTACCCAAATAGTACCCTAGGGCCCTAAAATTTTATTTCTCTAGCTATCGTAGAAGCCGAGATATAGTGAGCTCTTTCTATAAGGAATTCCCGGGTACGCCAGCTTGACGGTGTGAAATTTTGTACACCGTTAAGTTATGGAATATCTCGGCTTCTACGATAGCTAGAGAAATAAAATTTTAGGGCCCTAGGGTACTATTTGGGTACTATTTTTTGAGATATAAATCGTTTCCAAAAACAAAGCCGTTCCAGAGATACAAACTGTGTACGCCAGCTTGACGCCCGGTAGCGTACACCGTGAACAGGCCTTATATTTCGAAAAGTTTAAGGGTACTATTTTTTTCACCTAGGTATTTCGTCGGTACTATTTGGGTACTATTTATTGGCTGCATCAGATTCTGAATATCTTTACGGTGTACGCTATCTTGACGGACACAAATTGCGGCGTATTGTGTGCAACTATTAGGTACCGTTAACTCAGGTTTTATGGTCCTGTGCACACACCTATAGTCCACACCACATACGTATTACGGGATAGGGAACGGGCACGAACTATAGGTGGCAGCACTAAACGACAAAAGAGACACGGGCGGACAATAAAGGAAACTATCACCCCTGTCAAATCAAGCTGTCAATATCAATGACAATATGTAAGTGTCAATGTCAAATATAGTAAGTCGTAGCTACACTGACGTTAATCGTCCTTCATCGCAATAAATTACGGCGTTTCCGTCAATGTTGCCCCAGCATGAGTGGGTATATGATTTAGATTGGCGGCACCAGTTGGCAGCACCTTCGTCGTCCACGTTCCTTATAGAAGGAAATAATTCATAGATTTGTATGGGAAACAAGCGTGTAACGTTGGGCGTTTGACGAAGTGTAATTTAGTGACAGAAAACATACATTTTCCATTTCATTTGGTGGTATTTGAACAAGTAACTATACCATTATTATCAGATTTTCAAATCTGATAATAATATTGACGGCAACTGAATTTAACGTCGTGCAAAGTTGGTCGTTTTCACAGAATGTTTCTTTCTATTGCCGCTATAACAACAAATACCAAATAAAAACAAATAAAAAAATAAAACGGTATGTCACCATACAAGAAACGTGTATTTTTTAGTGTTTTTTACTCGAAGTGGTACGGAACCCTTCGTGTGTGAATTCAAATCGCACTTTTTTATTTCTTTAGAAAACTGGGTGACTCTCTTATCACTTTAACTTGGAAATAACGAAAAAGATGGTTAACAATCACGACGGACGAAAAAGATGTCAAATAAAAATTTGTCTAAACTTAGCATTTTACTACGGAATAGTCTAACTATAAAAGTTGAAATACTGAGTTTCCTGAAACCAGCTTTCACGGTTGGGCGGGTTTCAATAAAAATACGGCTCGGGCGATTACCGCCCGGTTTAAACGGCGAATAAGTGGATCATAAAACCGGGAACAGTCTCGGCTTGCCAACTCTCACACTCATAATCGTGAAATAGGTGGTTCCCCTAGTTTTTAGGGTTCCGTACTAGATGGCAGCCCTACCTTAAAAGATCGCTTTGTTGTCCGTCTGTCCATCTTTCAAGACCCTTCATTCAATTCAATCAAATTTCTAAGTTAATGTAAAAAAAGATAAGACACTCTCAAGAAATTAAAATTTTATAGGGCAGTTTCCGTTGACCTAGAACTACGCAATTTGGCAAGTAGTACCATCTTATACTACAAATATAGAGACAAATCTAAAAACTTCACATTTGTATAACAATATAGTTTTTGGTTGAAGTATCTGTATGGAGCCCTCAGTGGGCGAGCTCGACTCGGACTTGTCCGGTTTATTTTTATGTGTGTTCTTCGAAGACAGCTTAAATGAATATGTGAATATGTAACACCAGTGGCATTGGATACTTATCCCAGTCAAGGCAGGGTTAATACGAGTAATAAGTAGGTATGTTTAACGGTAGCAGCACAATTTCAGGCCGACAAAGAAGTTAATAGGACCATAAAAGCCGTTACAAGCTCGGCTTGCCAAAATAGAGAAATATGAGAGTTCGTAACGTCCACGTGTGTACGTCGAACATGCCTGCCGGGACTCGCCGAGTGTACATCAAATAGTACATTACACAATAACTAGGGTGCAGGGGCGTGGCGTCCATAGAACTCGATTCCCATCGGTTATTAATAATATTAGGTAGTTCACCAATTAATTCTAGTGCTCTTAAAGAAAGTTCAAGCCAAAGCTGCTCCGACTTGCCCTAGGATTTCTTCAACGCCACGACACTGCTAGGGTGGTAACTGGTAAGTAAAACAAAGAAAGGCCGAGATCGCAGATGTTTGCGGCCCGAGCTGCAGGCGAGGGTCGTAAATATGCGATCGAGGGCTTTCCTTATTACCTCCCGTGTTGTGTACATTATTTTATGTCTACACTTGGCCAAAAACCGAAAATTTAGTTCAAATTTTGTCCGCCGGTGCGAATAAGTTTGCGTATGAGCCACTGTATTTTATAGCGTCTAGCCCCTCACATTACCTTCCCGAATGGTTGCTCCCCCTCGTAATATAAGCGTAAAGATCTGCAACTAACTGCTCGGATTGTAGTTCCCAGTTTTAATGACGGACAGACCGACGCGCATAATACTGAGTTTCGGTGATAAGTGATAAGGGACGTAATTTTATGGGTTAGTGAACCATTTCTGTAGCTTATACCCACTGTTGAGCCCTGTGGTTGAGCCTATCTATAGTTCGTCTGGCATAATTGGCTCAAAAATAATACCTACTTCAAGAGTTCCTCTGGAAAGCCGTAAATAGCCGACCGCTGACTGAACCTACAGTAGCCGACTTAATTTTGTATAAATGCATACACAAATTGAAGAATTAAGCTTTCAGGAAGAAGTAATCCAGAAAAAAACCTGAAGCGGTTTCAGTTTATTTTAGCGTCATCTATGCATTAAATGAGAAACCACATGCTTGAAATGTACTAATGTGAAAGATGTTGTGTAAAGTGTTACTGGGTGAGCTTAAAGTTGACATCAATAATACCTAGATGGCGCTATTCTCAGTTCCTAATTATTTTTCTAAACCTTGAATGATAAACATTTCTTTTTCAAAATTATTAATATCGGTTTATTGTTTTATATGAATGTTTTCCTTTTAACTACAATTTCAATAATAATCCGTATTGCAAGATATTATATATTGTATCGATTTTTTAACCGCAGCAAGCAGCTTGCAACTCTGATTTAGTCTATGGAAGTGGTGAAAAAAAAAACTTTGACATGATGGTTTTATATTTGTGTCCGACAGAAATACGTCTGGAGCTGCACCGGTGAAGAATTTATTTCAATTATCATGAGCAAGCTCAGTGCACTTGCTCCGCGCCGTCGCTAGTGGTAGACACATATTCTATCTTCGTTATCCAACCACTGGAACGTTTCTCGCTAGTGCCGTGCTCCGAATAATGGTTTCCAATGAACCAGTGACGTCTAGGAACGCAACCTTGGATATTATGGTTACAAGAAAAGGTGTATTTTGAAAATATATCTAGTGTTTTCGTGTTGAAAACTCCATTGTGATATAAGTTAACTGTGTTGTGGTTTTGATAACGTTGTGGTGTTGATAAACCGGCGACATGTCGGGCGGCAGGAGCCTGGAGAAGGAGCGCAAGTCGCCTCGTGAAAGCGGAGAGGACTCGGAGGATGAGAGCGAGATTTTGGAGGAGAGTCCTTGTGGCAGGTGGCTGAAGCGACGAGAAGAGGTGAGTGCCTTTGCACTAGCTTTTTAAATAGTTTTTGAGTAAATTTCAGCTTAACAATAGAAGATATAGCGCTGGTCAGCTGATCCGCAAGGTCGGCTCGGTATTTCGGCCACAACGCAATAAGATCTAGTTATTTCAATAATAAACAACAAAGGGGGCTATTCGCACATCAACTTCGTATTTTTTGTGTCTTTGTCATGATATTTATCTTTCTTGGTGAAGAAAATCGTTATGGATATTTATAATTTTTAATATGATTGAATAGCACTATGTCAAACTTGTCACACTCTTGTGTTCTAGATATAATAAATAAAAAATCGAATATACAGACAGTGTATCTGGCCTAGAGAACTGTCCTGTGATCCACACTAGAATCTTGTTTTGCAACAAATGTCAAAAATAGATATTTTGATTCCAATATTTGTGTCTGTCTGTGTGAGTTAAGGGTCGGCTAGATGCTGGAAAGTAAAGCATGCGACACTTGTTCACCACCAGGTGGCGCCTGAGGCGCCTCGTTATCGAAATTTACCCCATTCACGCACACACACATACTGGGTCATTGACCGCTATTTTTTTAATTGGTAGCATATTACGTTTTGCACTTTAACAGACCTCCTCGGGGAAACCGCTTTAAGTCAAAACATCATATTCTGGAGTGAAAGAGATAAATTGTCACCTGTCCTTGTAATTTCGGTTATGACGTAATTGATGTGTCAGTTGTTTCTCGTAGAAATGTATTTCAAACTAAAACGGAATATTGTTGGTCAGATTTCGGAAGCTTCAATGCAAATTGCTTTTTTATCTAGCAGGGTAGGTATAATCCGCACAAATTTAAAAACCTTTAGGTGGGTATGTCAACCTGGAAATTTTGTTCTATTCACGCTGGCATTAGGGTCTAAAATCAAAATTGTTATGACAATTTTATATCACATTATTAGCGAATGTGCTTGCCTGTGTCAATATAAACCTATCCTATATAACTATATGAAATCTAATTGTAATATCGCTACTTAATCGACTTCGTATGAAAAGAGATCCCATCAAAAACATTACATGTAAAAAGATGCAAGTCTCGCAACGCAGTTCTTTTACAACAAAAAAGTTTTGAGATATAATGTTAAACCAAGTCAGTACCGGAGGGAGGAGGGGGGGTCCACAGTACTCGATTCTCACCGACTTGACTACTATTAGATCTATAAAATGTGTTCCTCCACGGTCAAATAATAGGCAAGTTCTGTAGCAGTTACTGAATCTATATTGAATGACATAAATATAAGCACATACAATATATTGCATCATTTGTAGATTACTGATTATGTAACTTTCATACAAGTTTTTGAACTTGCCTTATACATATTTATGTGGCCATTGAAGGTTGCATATTTATTAGTATTTGTATGAGTATATATCTTTTGAACTTTTTATGATTACCTGTTTTCTTTCACATTACTTGCATATATATCTTTGACCTTGACGTACCTGCACATAAATTATGGGGATGTCCGTTTATCACATGAGATTTTATCTATTCTGATTTTTAATTATAAAATACAAACCTTATTGAAATAGTAAATGTATTGCCTTCGTATTTAAAAACTGTGTACTTAAATGTCCACCTTAATTAATACTAATTTAAAATCACATCTTATCTTGCAAATAGGGAGGGATGAATCAATTTTGCGAGTTTTTCTAGTATTACTATTGTACTGTACCTTTCTTTCCTATTGCTTCTCTCCGCTCTCTCAAGAAACATGTGTTCCAAACTGCATACTGCTATCTGCGGCCACTTAATCTAAATTACGAGTTGTCTGACAATTATTATCTTAATCAAGCATTTTTATATATAAATATATTTTTACATATAAATGTCACTTATAGTTAACCGGATTAACTTCAACCACGTAATTCTGTCGGTGACATGATACGAGTAAATATGACGTTTTCACGCAAAAAATATTACCATGTCACCAGTGTATAAGAACGGTTTTGAATTCAAATCCAATATCTTTGCTTTAAAATCTGAGTACTTTTACTCGGGATAATTAAAGCTAACATTGCTTCGGCTTAATCAACGCTGTGAGACTAGTTAATGATAGTTTTAGCAAAAAAAAAAAACATTTTTTTCATTTGGAAAAAAATAAATCGGTTATGTAATTCTTTGTAAAACTATTAATCAAAATCAAATGTGTGCTGTGAGCAAAACCTATGAAGCCCAAAGGAGGGTTATGTGTTTGACCGGTATGTATGTATGTACATAAGTATGTATATTACCCGACTGCGGCGAAGCCTAAAGGAGGGTTATGTGTTTTCATGTTATGTAACTTGATGACGTGTATAACAAAAAAGTTATATATAACGTCACGCAAATATTTTTAACCTTTTGAACGCTCAAGGGCGAAGCAATAGGTACCCTGTGCCACTGACGCCACAGGGGTAAAGAAATAATGGCAACATAAAAGTGGCCTGTTTTTTAATAGGTTTTCATTAATAACCACATTTTTATATAAAAAAAACCCGACCGCGGTGCACTTTGAAACTGCATCAAGACAAATCACCACCGAGCACCATCAAGACGAATCTAATGATGTATCATTTATCAAAATCGGATGTGCAGTTGAGTAGTTACGAGCGGACATAGGAACGGACATACATATATACATACAGGTCAAGCACATAACCCTCCTTTGGGCTTCGCCGCAGTCGCGTAAAAAAACGTTGACGGCTAGGGCCGTCATTGGCGTGACAGTCACGATTTTTCGTTGACGGCGGGGGCCGTCTGTGGCGGTCAAAGGGTTAACTACCTCTAATTCACCAGGAAATTTAAGCTATACTAATAATTTTATTTTTGTCGACAACCCTAGCGGTGGGCGTGGCGACCAGAAAGAGCGCGTGTAATGAGTTAGAGCGAGAAGGTAGGATTCGGTGCATTTTTGTGACTCGAACGTGGGTTTTGTTAGATAGTGCGACTTCTACAAAGTACTATTACTTATTCTGTGCCTTTACTCCAAAACAGCCAGATTGGAATTGCCACCCTGCCGGACACCGCCACGTATCACCCACCAGGCTTGATAGCCTTGCCAGCAAGCCAGCCCTTCCAGATAATTGGAATAATTATAGTTAGAAAAAACATACACAACTATATTCTTCAAAAGAAGGGCAATTCCACGGCAGAGAGTAACCCAAATTACCAATTTTTTGCAAGTCCTTATATTGAGGGCGCAAATTCAGGTGTCAATATATCTAGAGAATAACGTTATACTTAACTAGATATTCTAGATTAAAATGAATACTTAAGTTTGCGTCATAAATAAATAAACACGCGATGAAATGATAACTTGTGTTACATTTTCATAGAATTTCCCAGAAGAATTAATTTAGATTGTTTTTAACTCCTGCTGCTATTAAGTACTATAATTTACCCGCGGCTTCACCCGCGTTGTTCTATTATTATCCCAAGTGAACTTTTTAACTGGATATAAAGTATCCTATGTTTCAATCAAGACGTGCATGCTAAATTTCAGCTCCATCCATTCTGTTGCTTTGCTACCCCTATGCTATGTTTGTTATTAAATAACGTAACAAACATCCAAACAATCATTTGCATAATTTTGTCGGCGTAATCAGGAGAATAAAATATTTTTTTGAAATTTTGAAACTATTGGTTAAAGTTAAAAGAGGATCCACTAGTCAGTACATCAACAACATTTGCATTTATATTTCATGCCTGCCTTAGGATCTTGGTTAGTACTTAATATACTGTTGCCATGGTTATCTCTAAATTACCGACCAACGTTTCAAAACCTTCATTTCAGCAAAATGGCATATAAATTCAATGAAATGTTTGTCGACAAAATAGCAGGCACATGTTTGGATTTTATTGTATTATAATACATGCCAATATAACGAGTGAGTGAATGTTAGACCTTGTGTAGGTTTTCTTGTATAACGCCTCCTAAGGCCCAGAGCACTTTTGGTATGTTCGTTTTCAGTTACGCTTTTAAACAAACGATTTTTTTTAGTGATGAAACACACTTAACTCTCTATCTCAAAAAACACTAAACCGATTTTGATAAAACTTGCATAGATCCCTAAGTTGGACTTTACCTGGTTGAACTAGAAAAAATTTTTTTGCAATCCGATTTATAGACTGAGATGAAAACCGTTGCACGAGTTATATTAAACAGCAAAATTGCTATGTGTTTCATATTTCGCCGGGTGAGAATACGTTTGTGCCATATTCAGCCATTTCCATACAAATCGACTGGATATGGCACTATCTTCTATTCAATTCAACTGGATTTTGAAATAATAAATTTATAATAAAATGTGTTTATTTTCACCCCATAAAGGATATTTTTACAAGCTAAATTCGCAAATTTGTTTTTAATTAATACTAATATAATAATAATGGAACCAATCTGAAAGTATAGCCTCTTAACTAAAAATTGTTTTCTTTAATCAGTACATAAACGATGTACTTATAAGGCAACAAACATAAAAAAATACAACCAGATAAATAAAACCTCTTCTTTTTGTGAAACTAGTTAAAAATATTAAATAATTTGTAAAACTTTTAATCTTATATGTGCTACATTTGAACGTATTTTTTACTAATATTTTGTAATGATAATTAGATTGCTGACTGACTTTGATGACTATATTTTTCTGTAAAATTCAACACCGTTCAGCATTCATATTATTTTAAAATTGCGAATTTGAGCCTCCTGTGATTGATGAACATGCCCCATAGAATGTTTATTTTATTATCATTTATAAAATTGGAAATTCTAGATTTGTGTGATTAATGAACGATCCCTTAGCTCATGTATCCAATATCATAGATATGTTAAAATTACCCTATTTTAATACTGTCTGGTAACAAAAAATAATCTATGTAGAAACTGATTTTGTGAAATTTCCCTCAAATGAAATTGCATACAGCCACAGAAAATAGTACTAGGAATCTCTCTCTAACAAAACTGTTGTTTGGGTCCGACCACCAGACAGAATGTACCCTATGGGTATGTTGCCATATACACCATAATAAAACTTGTACATATATTTATTGCTTTCCATATACCACTCATTTACTCAACTATTTCTGTCTCCATATAAGCGTTTTGTAAAAAATACCCACTTCCCAACCAACCGACAGGCCAATCAACTGACTTTATGTATTTTATAATAGTATATTTATAGGTTTATAATATCACATATAACATTATACTCAATGAACATAGTTTATCTTGTGATCTATGTACTTTAGATAAAAACTCCAGAGGTCTGATACACATTATCTTCATTGTAGATTTGTAGAGATATTGGTCTCTGGAAATTGTTTTAATGATCTGGGCATCTGAAAAAAATAAAATAAATTAATTTTCTTTGTTCATATATTTTTCATAAAGCCAAAGCTCTTTAAATTATAACTACAAAATATAATTTATTCAGGGGATAGGTTGTATAAAATACAATACAAAGTAATACAGTAGAAATTAAATAACTAAATATCGGATACTACAAAATAACTATGATAATGATAGTCAGTCTGTCAGTCGTGGTGTGGAAGGGCAGCGCCATCACCGAAACCAAACAACTTCGCTGCTGGCTTCCATTTGTGGCGGGTGCCTCGGATGCACATGCTGGTCGCTCTAATTATTGAGGTTATTATACGAGCTATCAGCCAGCCCAAAACGCAAGACAAGGATCTGTCCCAGCGAGATGCAAGTGCTTCCCCGAGGTGCTTAACAAAGGTGGCTAATTGTGGTGCTAAAACTTCATCCACGGAGGTGACGAGGGGTGTAAAAGTGGCATGACACAACTCGCAGGCGTTGGCATATTTGTTTTGCTTTTCTGACTCGGTAGATTTCAGGAAAGAAACAACAGGGCGTGAGATGTAAGAGGGAGCGTCGGTGTCTACAACATGAATGTCGAATAACGCCTCCCTCTGTGCAATCCACACGCCACGGCATGCTAGATCTCCTCGTAGGCCAGTGTCACCTGCGGTGATAATTGGTTCTTTGACTACATTTCCCCATGCTTGTTATCATAATTCACAAAAGAGATCCCTTATTTCAATATGACGTCTCGTGATTAGACCGCCAGTTTTGCAACAGAGGGCATGATAAATATCCACACCAATTGAAACTGTATTTCATTTATGTTCATAATACATATTAGGATTAAAGATAAATAAGTACGATTTTATATTAGCTGGATTTCTATACCTGCGTTTGACGAGGACGTAGATTGCTTTCATTCGTTGCTGCAAATTACATCGCTTATCAATCTTATCATCGAATAAAACTGACCTGCTACACTGTTTATCACTATTAAACGTTCACTGGGTACCATAAATATATAAAATAATAGCTAATAAGCGAATTTTGGTGAATATTGAAACAAAAACATTACTTGAGTTTCATAAACTGACTGACAGATAAGTGAGTGACATTGACAATCTAATTTCTTTGATAGTGTGCGTTCATTTTCACGTTCGGTGATACCAAATAATTGTCAAAACATTCCCTTCCGTTTAATGTTATTGAAAATAGGTTTTTGTATTTCAATGGCATTTTAATAATCAAACCAGGAAATGTTCTTTAACTTCTATTTTTCGTTAACTTGGTATTATATTTCTCCAATATTATGAAGAATAATATCAAATTATCATTAATTAGTCCCCGTAGTTTTCCCTACTTATTTTTTTACAATCTAGTTACTGGTATCATTAGTGTGTGTGTAATACCTGTCAAATTGGGAATTTTTGCTATACGTCTGCCTCCAACAGCCGCTCAGCGGCATCTGAATGATAGGAATACGCGACGTCATGGAGAATTGTATGAAAATTTTCTGCAAGTTTAGATATACCAGTAAAATTCTCCTGTATCTTTACGAGTAAAAATTTGAAATCGCCCTGAGGCCCTAGATGAATAAAGTAGCTTTTAGGAAAAAGTGTTAAACTATTACGCGTCAAAGACAAATTTTCATTTATGCTTGGTCAAAAAGCCGGCCGTGTTTTGATTTTTCCGTACTTTTCGAGTCAATTATGGTGAAATCTAGGGCAACAAAAAATCTGTATCCGCCCGGATGCCCTCGACAGTTTCTTTGTGAACACATTCATATAGTAATAAATACAAATATCAATAATTCCTTGAACAAATTCTTTGTTCAATCAGAGCTCTAAAATGACATTTTTGGGAACCCGCCCCTTAAACACTATAACCACTTTAAAAAATTATGTGACAAAGATTTCGTTAAACTAATAAATGCATTATCAAACCTATGGAGTAAAAGTCAGATTATTAAAGTTTCAGTAAAGCAACCTGTATCTCTGGGATGTTAATATCTTTATAATATAATAATTCTTCTGTATGTGTGTTTTTCACCTGACTGCTTGGAACGATTTGGATCAAATTTTGTTTGTATATTTGAGTGGAACCCTGGATGTTTTAAAAAAAAATTGACCCCGGTAGATGGCATGGTGATCACGTTTTCATGAAGAGAGAGAAAGTTCGCTGAAACAGCTAGTATGTTATAAAACTAGTGGATCGGCTTTCAACTTCATTCGAGAAGCATCAAAGATCAGGTGGACGAATTCTAGATATAGTAAAATCATTTTTATCTACTGCGAAGTGAGGCCGTGGAGTGTTTCAACCGCCCTTTACGTAGTATTACGAAATATTCTTATATATGATGAAAAATGCATAAACTTTAGAAGAATATAGATAACATATTAGTGGATCTTATTTACACTTAAGGCATTAGAATAGAATAGAATAGAATGATAGAAACACACACAATGGTTATATATATTAGTTATCGTATACATGAATATTTCGTAACACAATGGACAGGGCAATTGAAATGCAGCCCTTATCCAATTACCAAAGACCCCACTTGTCCCGAAAAATACTTTTTCGATTAACAAGTTGGAATGACTGTCGATGTGTGTCACTTGATGTACTGATCTAATTGCATGTCATTAGTGTAAGGTGAAATGTTATGAGTCAACCCTGATTGATAAGTTATGCTAGTTACTTCACTCGAGAGACTGTTTAGTTTGGTGCAGGCAGTGCCCCCGACAAGTTGAGCAAAAAAAAGGCACGCCCGTACCATCCTCTTCTCGAAGCCACTCAGGCCATTTTCAGCCTCCCGTAATTTTGTGCTGGCTAAAGTTAGAATCCTGAATTTTCAGGGATATACAGGGTGTCCCTAAAACCAACTTTTATACGATCAGGGCTGATAGACCAGCTCATAAGAACCTAGATTAAGCAAATTTGACCTCAGTAAAAATCTCTTAGTTTTCGAGATATTGACGTTTTTGTAAAACTCGTGCTAAGTGATACCCTGACTCGGTGTTTTGAGTGTCATTGCTAAAATATCAAGTATTTTACAAATCTGTATTTTGCTATGTGTGGCCAAATAACTATGCTATTGAACGTATTTTCTATTTTTGCTAATTTATTCATGCTGTGGACACAGTACAATAACAAAAAAAAATTATTCGATTTTTTTCAAATTTCACCTCTGACTTCGAACTAGCGTGGTGAAAAAAAATGTACCAACATAACCAGGCACTCAACGTAAAAAAATTGCGCATTTATTGTAGTTTCTAAAATGGTATAAAATTTACTAAACACTGTAATAATTTTTGAAATAATGATATTTTGTTACAAAATTAACTGTCTGCCGCCTTCATCTCATACGATCCGGTTGAACTAAGTTTGCACCTGGCGTGCTAGACATCACATACAAATTAGGTGCAAACTTCACGTAATCGTCAATATCTCGAAAACTAAGAAATTTTTATGAGGTCGATTTTACTCAGTCTCGTTTTTTATGAGCTGGTTTATCAGCCCTGTTCGCCATTTTGTAAAAGTCGCGAATTTTGATAGCCTGGATCAGTCTTTCGAATGTCATGACTTCAAATTTCAGTATTTTCTTAATCTGCTTTTTGTTAAACATTACTGAATAATTATGCTATCATACCTTTTCTGTTCGAAATTCAAATTCTGGTACGAAATTTAACCAATGGAATATTGTAGTATAACCTCCTTTTGAATTAAAATGCTATTATCTTAAAAACTACGGTGTCTAGTGTGTAAAATCTTACTATTTTAAACTACATTATTTTTTATTATTTTAGCATGGTAAATTTGTTTTAAGTATTACGCGATTCAAATCCGAGGTCATATTTTGAATCACGTAAAATCTAATTTATTTTGATAAGGTATGATAGCATAATTATTAAGTAATGTTTAAAACAAAAAGCAGATTAAGAAAATACTGAAATTTGAAGTCATGACTTTCGAAAGACTGATCCAGGCTATCAAAATTCGCGACTTTTACAAAATGGCGAACAGGGCTGATAAACCAGCTCATAAAAAACGAGACTGAGTAAAATCGACCTCATAAAAATTTCTTAGTTTTCGAGATATTGACGATTACGTGAAGTTTGCACCTAATTTGTATGTGATGTCAAGCACGCCAGGTGCAAACTTAGTTCAACCGGATCGTATGAGATGAAGGCGGCAGACAGTTAATTTTGTAACAAAATATCATTATTTCAAAAATTATTACAGTGTTTAGTAAATTTTATACCATTTTAGAAACTACAATAAGTGCGCAATTTTTTTACGTTGAGTGCCTGGTTATGTTGGTACATTTTTTTTTCACCACGCTAGTTCGAAGTCAGAGGTGAAATTTGAAAAAAATCGAATAATTTTTTTTTGTTATTGTACTGTGTCCACAGCATGAATAAATTAGCAAAAATAGAAAATACGTTCAATAACATAGTTATTTGGCCACACATAGCAAAATACAGATTTGTAAAATACTTGATATTTTAGCAATGACACTCAAAACACGGAGTCAGGGTATCACTTAGCACAAGTTTTACAAAAACGTCAATATCTCGAAAACTAAGAGATTTTTACTGAGGTCAAATTTGCTTAATCTAGGTTCTTATGAGCTGGTCTATCAGCCCTGATCGTATAAAAGTTGGTTTTAGGGACACCCTGTATAGGGCATAAAATAAGACTTAAATACATTCTCAAAAACATTCATTTTGAACCTATAGTTATGCTGGTTACTTCACTCGAGAGAATGTTTAGTCCAATATCACTTATGACTTGCTCTTATCTTGATTGGTTTGTAAAATAGCTCCTAGCATATGACACATTAGGAAGCAATCCTGGCATCCATAGAACTTTCTCAGTGGCTTGACTGTTCCTTGAACCAGAGATACATTTTGTTTTGCATCACTTGGCTGATATCATGAGGGCTAGCTACCGCGAATGAAAAAGCGCTCATGTAGCGTGTCAAATGTCACTGTTTATTTGTTATTAGAATTTAGAATAATGCTTTTTGCAATATCTGAGATTATTTATGGCGCTACACGGGTTTATTTGTTATTAGAATTTAGAATAATGCTTTTTGCAATATCTGAGATTTTCCGGTTCCGGTGTCAGAAAAGTAAACACCAAAGTCATCACTCTCCGTAAAATTAATCGCGAAATAAGTGCAAAAAGTGATAAATCGAACTCATAAAGACACGAACTTATTAACTAAACGTTGAGGGTCACTAGTGCGAACAGTTTTCAGTGCGGGCATTGTTTTTCCAGCAATAATTGGTTGTAAATTATTGAACAACCTAACCTCAAATTATAACGGCGAAATAACAGCACTAACCATAGACTTCGAATACTACACTACCAACATAGCGATCCAGAGTCACGTGATAGCTGTCAGTGTCAAAGTGTGACCAACAACAAAACTTAGAAACCCGCCAAATCAGTGTTGCCAGGAAAGAAAAAAATTGCCACAAGTATGGAAAAAAGCATGGAAATTTTACTAGCGAAGCTGGACGAAAAACTCGACCAACAAACTCTAACGATAACAACACTAGTGACAACAAAAGTTATGGAGGCACTGGATGAAAAGTTGAAAACATTAACAGAAGAAAATACTGAACTAAAAAATAAAGTAAATATCTTGGAACATAAACTTAATGCAGCAGAAAAAGCTAAACGTAATCACAACCTAGTTTTCTTCGGAATCGATGAGAGAGGAAAAACAGAACCTGAGCTTGTGGACTGTATAAAGGAAATCATAATCGAAACTGAGACACAACTAGAGAGCCACGAAATAGTCAACTTATACAGAATCGGCCAGCGCTCTAACAAAAACCGTCCGGTAGTAGTTTCCATCACATCTATTTGGAAAAAGCACATGATATTGAAAAACAAAGCCAAACTTCCACCAGGCATCAACGTCAAAGAAGACCTTCCAAAAGAAGTCATAGAGAAAAGAAGACAGCTTCAACCACAACTTGAAGAGGAGAGGAAAAAAGGAAACCTAGCATATTTCAACTATGACAAACTGGTAGTCAAGAAACAAAATAGAAATACCCGCGAAAAAAGAAAAAGGGATGAAGCTAGCCCAAACCACAACTCCCCGACGCAGAAGAAAATTAACACCAGTGATAATGAGTGTACTCGAACCCCAGACAAAACACAACGTGAAATTTTGAGACCAAATATCCTGAACTACATGGTACGAGAAAGATCACAGTCGCTGTCCGAGCTGCCAAAAAACTAATAACCTTAACTAAAACCCGGAACCGAAATAAAACTAACACCTCAACATCACAACTAGAACAAACTACTGAAACAAATACCCCAAGCCGGTTGGTCACCGTGGGGCATAAGGACCAAAACCCTCCATCTTCACTGCAAAACCTCTACATATGTACATACAACGCAAGATCTCTACTATCCGATGAAAGATTACTCGACTTTGAAAGAGCGATATCAGGAATAAAATATGACATTATTGGCCTCTCAGAAATCAGAAGAACAGGATATAAAATTATAGAAGAAGACAAACATATATTCTGTTATTTCGGGGAAACCAAAGGGCAATATGGGGTCGGATTTCTTATCAAAAAAGAATATAAATCAAACATTGAGAGCTTTATTGGAGTGTCGGAACGTATCTGCATCTTAAATCTCACATTCGAAAACTTAAAACTTACAATTGTCCAAGTACACGCACCAACTGCCGATGCAAGCGACCAAGATGTCAATGACTTCTACAGCCAACTACAGAATGCACATTGTGAATATAAAAACCAGAAAATTATACTAGGTGATTTTAATGCCCGCGTTGGACAACAAATACCTGGCGAAGAAATAGTTTTAGGCAAATATTGTTTCGGGAACAGAGACATAAGAGGCGAAAGATTACTCCAATTCTGTTGGGAAAATAAACTATTTATTACAAACAGTCTATTCAAAAAGAAAAATAAAACTATGTGGACATGGCTATCGCCAAAAAAAAAGGAAGAGTCAAATTGATTACATACTAACAGATAAAAAGGAAAACATCTCAAATTTAGAAATCATATCAAATCTTACGTTTCCTAGCGACCATAGACTATTACGAAGCACTCTGCGTATTATGCCAATAAAGAAAAGTAGAGCTAAATTCAGAAATGATAAAAACAAACTCAGTACAACAGAAGAAAAAGAACATTTCATAACATCCCTGGACATACATATAAACGAAACGAAACCAACAGGAAATGAAAATATAGAGTCACTATACAGCAAAATCAAGAAAGCAATAACCGCCAGTTTAAATGCAATCCGACAGCAACCACCGGCGAAACGAGAAACAATCCCCGACCATATTAAATGTCTCATTGCAAGAAGAAACTACCTAATTCAGAAGAAAACTCTAACAAAGGAAGAAAAAGCAGAACGTACTTACCTCTATAAGAACACCTATAGATTAATGAAACGAGAACGCATGGAACGCAGAATAAAAGTAATTGAAACACAACTCAAGTCAACAGGTAGCTTAAAGAAAGGCCTTCAAACTCTTGAAACTACAAAACAATGGATACCATACATAAAAGATAATACGGGCAAGAAAATTCTATCAAGATCGGAAATAATAGAACAGGCTACTACGTTTTTTGACAAGCTATACTCCGAAAGAGAATCAACTGAGAAATTTGAAACTACCAGCCAGATCTCGACTACGCTAACCAGATTTTCCATGCATGAAATATTAAAGAAAATCCAATGTTTAAAATCCGGCAAGAGTAATGGCCCAGATGGAATCCCAAATGAAGCAATAAAATTGGGAAAACAAATACTAACACCCTACATAACAACCTTATTCAATAAAATTTTAGATGAAAAAACAATACCGAAAGAATGGGCAGAATCTGACATAATTTTACTTTATAAGAAAGGCGATCCTGCCGACATTGGGAATTACCGACCCATAAGCATACAACCTAATATATACAAACTATTTGCGTCATGTCTTGAGGATCGATTAGCTAAGTTCACAGAGAAATTTCAACCACCGGAACAAGCAGGCTTCAGAAAAAACTTCTCCACGACAGATCATATTCACACCTTAAATTTGATCATAGAGAAATATGTAGAGCAAAATAGGCCACTATACTTGGCATTTATCGACTATGCCAAGGCCTTCGATTCTATATCCCATAACAGCATGTGGAAAGCTCTGCAAGAATGTGAAGTACCATCAGAGACCATAGATCTTATAAAAGACATCTATCTTAAAAGCGTGAGCCGTGTAAAGTTAGAGAGACAAGGGCCAAAAATAAATATTTGTAGAGGCGTCAGGCAAGGTGACCCACTCTCTCCAAGGATCTTTATTGCTGTGCTGCAAAGCATAATGAAAACTCTGAAATGGGAAAGGAGAGGTATTTATATGAATGGGAAACTCCTCAGTAATCTTCGGTTCGCAGATGATATCATACTCTTTTCTGAATCAGCTTCTCATTTACAAGAAATGATAAATGAATTAAACGAGGTAAGCAGAAAGATTGGCTTAGAACTAAACGCTTCCAAGACTAAAATCATGACGAACCATCAAGCTGCACCAATAAGGGTCGATACGAATACATTAGAATATGTTCAAAGCTATGTTTACTTAGGACAACAAGTTTCTTTCTCCAAGACGAGACTCGAAGATGAGGTCAGAAGAAGAGTTAACATAACTTGGAACAAATTTTGGAGCAATAAAGAAACACTAAAATCGAGGCTCCCCATAAAACTCAAGAAAAGAGTTATGGATTCATGTTTACTGCCCTGCCTCACATATGGCTGCCAAACGTGGATATACAATAGTAAAATTAAAAACATAATACAAGTATGTCAGAGAGCGATGGAAAGGAGTATATTAAATATACGAAGGATACATAGAAAAAGAAACACAGAAATAAGAAAAACGACAAAGTTAATAGATGCTCTCCAACACTCTCAATACCTAAAATGGAAATGGGCAGGTCATGTGGCACGCATGGATAAAGAAAAATGGTCAAAGAGAGTAACTACTTGGCAAGGACCAGCAGGCAAAAGGAAAAGAGGTAGACCAAGAGAAAAATGGGTTGATGAGATAGTAAGAAAAGCGGGTGAAAACTGGATGATGAAAGCTAAGGACAGACAGACATGGAGGAAAATGGAGGAGGCCTTTACCCGTTGAGGGGTCCATATTGAATTTATATATCTATGTTTTAAAAAGTATTCCTGTTTTGCATGCACATGAATACTTCCAAGTTATCATGTAAACCATTCATTATGGAAATAAAGAGGCTATATTATTATTATTATTTATGGCAAATATGAGTTACGAGTCAACAATTGTCAGTGCTTTGAGACAGTTTCATCATTCGGAAACTTATGTCCTCTTTTCCGAACCAAAAGCAATACTGCGGCAAGGCCGATATTTTTATAGTACGGTTTTAAGGCATTAAATACGTTTGAAATGTAAACTTCATTTTCACACCAGTAATAACAAACTGACAGCTATACTTCAGGACCCTACTCGACAGTGGCGCCAACTGGTGAGTACATCATTATCTGAGCAAAAATTGGACCAAAATAACTGAACAAGGCCCTATTGTCACACGCATAAGAGCTTGATCAGATATTTTTGATCTGATCTTTACTCAGATAATGATGAACTCGACTGTACAAGACGCTAGCTCTCATTATGTCATATAAGGTACTATATGCCACCTCCAACTTTGTCCCTGTGATGTCTGAGTTTTTCAAGTTTTCATCCCAAATTTGAATCCTTTAGGGGCCAGATTTCGAAGTCGAAGTCCTTCCTTACCCTCTACATAACGTAAAGAACATGTGTATCAAATTTCATCCCACTATCCCCAAAAGTTTGAGCTACAAGTCTAAAGTAGGTACTTTAGTCACGGAACCACATATAATAGCAGTAATTTTTCTTCCTACAAAATGAATATCGCGCGCTTGAATGTGTGCGCGCCGTGTACGAACATACTACAAGCAAAGTTTTAAGAATGCGTAAGGATGCTCCAGTATGAATCGCACTCACACAGACGTGTTATCGCGCGTCTGTGGAAATACGTCTCGCGTGTCTAAACGACCGAAGTTGGACTACTTGTTCGTCTTTATACTTTGCCTTCATTGTGCACGGTCCTTATATGTAATGTAGATTGAATTGCAAAGTTTCATGCTTCTTGTCGCACCTGTTCCAGGGCTTCTGCAAATTGATTAATAGAGGAGTGTCTTTTCAAAAGGGCTTATCTTTCTATAACATCCATATAGAAATAAGCCCCTTTGAAAAGACGCTCCTCAAGTAAAATGATTAACTGAAATTGTTACACAGGGACTTGACTTGTTATGATGACCTGCGATGATAACATTAATGCATGCATTATTTAATAAACAATTTTATTAATTGCTGATGTGATGATTAATTCTATTAATAGCTTGTGATGGTTTCCTTTTATGAATCGATGCAGTTTTGTTTAGGTAGCTATAAGGTGCGTGAGGTCTGGACTTTGTACTGCATTTGAGACGGAATATTTTCAAATATAAGCATTTTTATTTGACACAGCGACGTCATACGTTTTTTCATTGCAATTGAATTGCAACATATGGCTTTCTAGCGGATAACTAGATACAATTAAAAACGCTATAATCGATACTGACTTGCAGACAGGTATTTGTAGTGCAGTCGTACGAGTATTAAATAGATAAATGAATTTTTATACCATGTTGCACAATTACACAGAGATTCACGGCGCCGCTCACCCGGGCATTCGAATTTAGTTAATTTTAGGTAAAACGCTATTCGGCCGTTGACTCCGCCGAATATTTGGTATTCGGTATTCGGCCAAATCACTATTCGCTGCATCTCTAGTATCCGGTGAATATCTAACTAGGCTAAGCCCATATCGTGGGACCCATAGAGTCGTTTAACATTCTATGCAAGCTAACAGTTAAGTTCGCATTTCATATACCTTAATTTTGTAACCCTGTACTTTGTCTTATTTTGTGCAATAAAGTGTGTACATACATACATACAGTTAAAATATTTTTATGCTCTCACCAGAAGGTCATTTACCGAAGCGCCAAATGAAAAAGAATCAGACATGTAAAAGCGCCCTTGAGGCCTACTTGCAGAAATAAAGAATTTGAACTTGAATAGGATAAGATTACAAATATACTAGGTATGTATGTATGTATTTGGGCCGCATTCTGGCTGCAATACTGTCAGTAGACCAACGGGGCTGCGGCGCGAGGCAGGTAATTAAAAGCCTGTCACTTTCGCCGCGGCGGTCAACGGCCGCGTTCGGCGCCCGCGCCGACACCACTGTCGCTTTCTAGCTTAGGGTCGCTGTCAATGTGTCAATGACGCCAGCCTTATCAATGGAAAGTGGCGAGACAGTTCCCAGAACACCTGAAAGTCTAGCTAGCGGGACCGGCCGCGACACTCTTTGTCGGGCTTCTCACTCACGGACATATGTACAGCAGTGGCGTGGCGTCAAATATACATATTCTTAGTAAGAAGCAGATTTGGATTACGTGTTCCTCAGGAGTAGTAGATACTCCGGTCATATGCTTTAAAATAGGCAAGCCGGTGGGAATCGGGTTCTATGGCCGCCACACCATTGATGTACAGTCATGGGCAATAACATATGATGATTCGGGGCATGCAAAAAATCTGACACTACTCTATTTCTAAGGTCGATTCAGATATTTATAAATGCATCCCTCGCTTTGTCATATATTGTTGCCTGTGACTGTACATACCTACAGGGGTTTCAAGTACATCGTAAAACACCTTTATGGGACTCGTTCATTCATTCTAAAGTTACCTTAACCCAGACTGTGACTTGACACCATGCTAGCGGACACCTTTTTCGCACAACAAATTTGATGTTTACTTTCTTTTTGTTATAATGTACCTGTGTATACAGGGTGTCCCTAAAACCAACCTATATACGAAAAGGGCTGATAGACCAGCTCATAAAACACCAGATTAAGTAAATTTGACCTCAGTAAAAATTGCTTAGTTTTCGAGATATTGACGTTTTTGCAAAACTCGTGCTAGACTCAAATAACCGAGTCAGGGTATCACTATACCCTGACTCGGTTATTTGAGTCTCATGACCAAAATATCAAGTATTTTTCAAATCTGTTTTTTGATATGGGTAGTCAAATAACTATGCTATTGGACGTAATTCCTATTTCTGTTAATTTATTCATGGTGTTGCCACAGTAGGATATCAAAAAATAAATTTCAGATTTTTCCAAATATCACGTCTGATTTTGAACGAGGATGGTGAAAAAAAAATGTACCAAATCAACCTGGCACATGACGTAAAAAAATAACGCATTTATTGTAGTTTCTAAAATGGTATAACATTTATTAAATACTGTAACAGTTTTTGAGATAATGATATTTTGTTACAAAAATAACTTGTACTGTAGTTACACTTCATCTTAAATTTCTCATACGATCCGGTTGAACTAAGTTTGCACCTGGCGTCTTAGACATTACTTACAAATTAGGTGCAAACTTATTACTTATGTTTGTACATTTTTTTTTCACCAGCCTCGTTCGAAATCAGACGTGAAATTTGGAAAAATCTAAAAATATTTTTTTGATATTCTACTGTGGCCACAGCACGAATAAATTAACAGAAATAGGAATTACGTCCCATATCATAGTTATTTGACTACCCATATCAAAAAACATATTTGAAAAATACTTGATATTTTAGTCATGACACTCAAATACCCGAGTCAGGGTATCACTTAGCACGAGTTTTGCAAAAACGTCAATATCTCGAAAACTAAGCAATTTTTACTAAGGTTAAATTTACTTAATCTGGTGTTTTATGAGCTAGTCTATCAGCCCTTTTCGTAAATAAGTTGGTTTTAGGGACACCCTGTATGTATGCGAAATAAACGTTACTTCATCAAATATTCACTCTCGCACTATATGGAATGGAAATTGATAAGTAGTATTTATCTCGCGACATTGTATTGCTAGAGGTGCAGAATACAACGTCCAAGTGATCCAATGTTTTATGAACTACTAGCTTTTACCCGCGTCTTTGCCCGCGTTGTTCCCGGAACTCTTTACCGGGATATAAAGTATCGTATGTTTCAATCCAGAACTGGACTACTTGCATGCCAAATTTGAGCTCAATCCATTCAGTTATTACCCCGTTCTTTAGTATAGTACCTAACGAACATCCTAACATCCAAGCCTCCTAACATTCAAACCTCCTAACATTTAAACAGCCAGACATCTTCACAAACTTTCTCATTTATAATATTGGCAGAATTTCGAGTCGCGTACTTACTAACTGTTGACCGTGACTATTACTTTTCAGCCTTGAGAATAACCTAGAAAATTAAAGAAACTCTTTCCGTTCCTGAATTTCCGGTACTAATTATATTTAGAAGAAGACTGTAACCTTGGT
Organism: Eudemis profundana; assembly: GCA_947034925.1. Taxonomy (NCBI): domain Eukaryota; kingdom Metazoa; phylum Arthropoda; class Insecta; order Lepidoptera; family Tortricidae; genus Eudemis; species Eudemis profundana. The sequence goes on from OX344802.1 coordinate 26,227,639, forward strand.
GGCCATTTCCACGTCACCTGAAAGGCCAGTGACATAAAATTATGTTCTTATGTCAGACAGTCGTAGAATGTTTGATTAACGGTTATTTATGATTTATGCCCGGGCTACACGAGGCTAGTTTTTCAAGCTAGGACAGCAAGCTAGTAAGCTAGTTTACAAGCCAGGACAGTTTTTAATAGAATGGCGTTCTATTATGACCTGAATGGCTTCGAGAAAAGGATGGTACGGCCGTGCCCTTGTTTTGCTCGACTTGGCGGGGGGACTACCGTGCCCCCAGATTGGCGACTCCTCTGGTGCTGCATATATCCGTGAGCGGCGATGGCAACATCATATGACACTTAAAAAACCTGACAATTTTTAGTAATTAGTTTTAATTTCAACTCGATACCTCCACGCGTTCCCGAGATAAAGGGTCTTGACAGACGGACAGGCGGACAACAAAGTGATCTTATAAGGGTTCCGGTTTTTTCCTTTTGAGGTACGGAACCCTTAAAAGTAACCCGAAAGAGCCAAAGTTTACCTACTAACAAGTTTGGCCACGGTTTTCTTAAGAAACAAAATAGGTACACTTCCGTCAAATAATAACGTCATAGAAGTTTATTTATAACTGTTGGAATGATTTGTGCCGGAAAATTTGATCGACTTCGGCAGAAATCACGCGAAGCCATCAGGAAATCTCTAAGCTTCGATATTCAATTTGGCAGTTGTCATATTTTCTTTATAGATTGCGAATAAACGCGAAAGAAATACCTACTTCTTTCGCATTTATTTGCGTATAATTGGTGGCGGGTGGTAGAATGATATACGATTTGAATAACTTTAGCTAAAAAATACCCGACTTCAGAATTCCCCCAGTCCCTCGTGGATCTCATCACCAGAACGGGATTTTGAAAAAAGCTACCAATATGGAAGCCATATGGATGTCCCCAAAATCTTTCAAATTTATCGTAGGTAAGAAGTATTAAAACTGAGTATGAAAGCGACTGGAGAACCTCCCCCTTTTTGTGAAGTGGGTATGTGTATTGTGTATTCGAGGTCGTTATAACCAAACTTAAACCAGGCCTCTGGATTTGCCGTTCGCCGTGTGTCAAACGTTTTTATTTAGACAAGTGCTTACATTGTAGGTATGTGTACCTTTGCAGTACTGGAACTCCCTGTGTGGATGAGCCCCAAGTCACAGTATAATGTAATTTTTCTTCTTACAAAAGTTACATCGTGCGCTTGAATGTGTGCGCGCCGTGCACTACAAGCAAAGATTTACCAATGCGCACCAATGCTCCAGTAATGGCATGCACTCACACACAGACGCACGATCGTGTAAATACGTGTCGCGCGCTCCTAAACGGTTGAAGTCGACCTACTTCTTTGTCTTTATCAGTGGCGTGGCGTAAAAGATATCCTTGGGCAAGCCGGTGCAGATTTGGCGTACAGTTTCCTTAAGTGCTGTAGAATAAAGTGCTCAAATGACTGATATTAGGCAAGCCGGTAGGAATCGAGTTCTATGGACGCCACGCCACTGGTCTTTATACTTTGCCCAAGTTGTATCCGTCTGAACTAAAAAAACTTACTGGCCGCGACCCTACAACCCTTTGCGGGTCTAGGACTCATATTACAGAAACCGAATCTCATACTTTAGACATGCGCAAAATGTGTCACTAAAGTGAAAAGATTGATATGAATCACGAATCTGTAGCTCTCAAAGATATGAATCACTCTTTTAGCTCAGTAGCTCCGCGGTGTGTCAACAGCTCGCTGGCTCTTATAAGCTCAGTAACTCCGTGACGTTTCAACAGCTCACTAGCTCTTATAGCTCAGTAGCTCCAAATCCAAATATTTCCGAACGAAAGAGAGAGCAGTAATAGGTATATGGTGACAACACAGAGACGAAAAATTCATGTTGATCGTGTCTTCTCGCAGCTCACGGCTCCAATGAAGCTACTTTAGAGCGAGTGAACGAGTGAGTTGAAAGATATACACTGTTAAAAATTTCCGGAATTTTACATAAAAAAAATTTACAGAAACCTGTGAAATTCCCTAAAAACTGGGAAAAGTACGAAAATTTTGGTAATTTTCCTTAATTTTTGGTAATTTTCCATAATTTTTGGTAATTTTAAATATCTTCTGTAGATTCACTGATTTTTATGTCTTATTACATAAAAAATATGTAATAATCAATAAAATGTGTACGATTACATAAAATCTGTAAAATTACATATAGCGTCTGGGACAAATACATTTCAATATGTATTTATAAGGCTTCAAACTGTAATATTACAGACAAAATTCTTAATTTTACATATCTTGTAAAAAAACAAATTTTTATGTAAGTTTACTTAAGTCTTTTGTAATATTCATAACAATATCAGTAAAATTACGTACAATATTATGTAAATTTACAGTTTTTATTTATGTTTCAAGAAATCATGTAATTTTCAAGTATATTCTGCGATTTTACATAAAAAATGAGTAATAATCGTAAAAAAAATGTATATTTACATCAATTCTGTATAATTACATGGAATGTCTGGGAAAAGTACATTAAGACATGTATTTATAACGATTGAAACGGTAAATATACATAACAAATCTCGTTAATTTACATAACTTTCTGAAAAACGCATTTTTATGTAAATTTACTTGAGGCTTTTGTAATTTTCACAAAAGTATCAGTTAGATCACATACAATATTACGTAATTATACTGTTTTTTTTTTATTTTTCAATATATAGTGTAATTTTTAATAATAGCGTGTGTTTTTAAATAAAAGGTATGTAAAAATCACTAAAAACTTGGACGATTACATAAAATCTGTAAAATTACATGTAGCGTCTGAGACAAATACATATAAATATGTATTTATAATGCTTCAAACGGTAATATTACAGACAAAACTCTTGATTTTACATATCTTGTGAAAAAACATATTTTTTATGTAAGTTTACTTAAGTCTTTTGTAATATTCATTAAAATATCAGTAAGATTACGTTTAATATTATGTAAATTTACAGTTTTTATTTATGTTTCAAAAAATCGTGTAATTTTCAAGTATATTCTGCGATTTTACATAAATAATCAGTAATAATCGTAAAAATTAGGTCAACTAGATGGCGCTAGTAGTTATGTTAGAAGTAAGCAAATTTCACCTTTCTCGTTGTTTTGAAAGTACGAAACCTCGTGTTTTATGTTGCTTAGATTTTTAGAAAACCATAACGTATTTGTAAATTCAGATTAGTGAATTACCAGTTAAACCAAATGTTTAGTTCATCCGTATGCACATAGATGGCATTAGTAGTCTCTGTAAAACTATCTTTCTGAAGCCTGTAAAGTTTCAGTACATATGGTAGCCAACTACTAAAAATATATGGAATGTAACCTAATCGTTAAACATGTATAAAACGACTATGTTAGTGCAATAACGAGTTTACAAAATACTCAAGAGATGGCGCTGTACCGAGCAGCTTGTAATTGTAGATCGCGATGTTAAGATTTTTCCTGATTTAATGACCCTATGTAAGGAGTATCGATTTGTTGACTTTCCGCTGATCCGCTGCTCACTTAGAGCAATCGACGAAAAGTCAAGGTGGACCTGGTCTAGTCCGACCAATTGAGGTGGACCGGGACAAGCGCCCTGGTTCGACCCCAGGCGCCCCCGGCACCCACCCAGTCCGATTCCCTCGGGTAGGTCTGGCTAGCGACCTGGTTCGACCCCAGGGAACGCCACGGCCGACCACCCGGTCAGATAATCGCTATGCCCAGTAGGGTTGCGAGTTAGTCAGGCTTCAAAAAATAGGAGTTATATGCGCACACTCAGTGAACCGTACAGGACCTTAATGGACCAATATTACTGAATATACAGGGTGTCCCTAAAACCAACTTTTATACGATCAGGGCTGATAGACCAGCTCATAAGAACCTAGATTAAGCAAATTTGACCTCTGTAAAAATCTCTTAGTTTTCGAGATATTGACGTTTTTGTAAAACTCGTGCTAAGTGATACCCTGACTCGGTGTTTTGAGTGTCATTGCTAAAATATCAAGTATTTTACAAATCTGTATTTTGCTATGTGTGGCCAAATAACTATGCTATTGAACGTATTTTCTATTTTTGCTAATTTATTCATGCTGTGGACACAGTACAATAACAAAAAAAAATTATTCGAATTTTTTCAAATTTCACCTTTGACTTCGAACTAGCGTGGTGAAAAAAAAATGTACCAACATAACCAGGCACTCAACGTTAAAAAATTGCGCATTTATTGTAGTTTCTAAAATGGTATAAAATTTACTAAACACTGTAATAATTTTTGAAATAATGATATTTTGTTACAAAATTAACTGTCTGCCGCCTTCATCTCATACGATCCGGTTGAACTAAGTTTGCACCTGGCGTGCTTGACATCACATACAAATTAGGTGCAAACTTCACGTAATCGTCAATATCTCGAAAACTAAGAAATTTTTATGAGGTCGATTTTACTCAGTCTCGTTTTTTATGAGCTGGTTTATCAGCCCTGTTCGCCATTTTGTAAAAGTCGCGAATTTTGATAGCCTGGATCAGTCTTTCGAATGTCATGACTTCAAATTTCAGTATTTTCTTAATCTGCTTTTTGTTAAACATTACTTAATAATTATGCTATCATACCTTTTCTGTTCGAAATTCAAATTCTGGTACGAAATTTAACCAATGGAATATTGTAGTATAACCTCCTTTTGAATTAAAATGCTATTATCTTAAAAACTACGGTGTCTAGTGTGTAAAATCTTACTATTTTAAACTACATTATTTTTTTTTATTTTAGCATGGTAAATTTGTTTTAAGTATTACGCGATTCAAATCCGAGGTCATATTTTGAATCACGTAAAATCTAATTTATTTTGATAAGGTATGATAGCATAATTATTCAGTAATGTTTAACAAAAAGCAGATTAAGAAAATACTGAAATTTGAAGTCATGACATTCGAAAGACTGATCCAGGCTATCAAAATTCGCGACTTTTACAAAATGGCGAACAGGGCTGATAAACCAGCTCATAAAAAACGAGACTGAGTAAAATCGACCTCATAAAAATTTCTTAGTTTTCGAGATATTGACGATTACGTGAAGTTTGCACCTAATTTGTATGTGATGTCTAGCACGCCAGGTGCAAACTTAGTTCAACCGGATCGTATGAGATGAAGGCGGCAGACAGTTAATTTTGTAACAAAATATCATTATTTCAAAAATTATCACAGTGTTTAGTAAATTTTATACCATTTTAGAAACTACAATAAATGCGCAATTTTTTAACGTTGAGTGCCTGGTTATGTTGGTACATTTTTTTTTCACCACGCTAGTTCGAAGTCAGAGGTGAAATTTGAAAAAAATCGAATAATTTTTTTTTGTTATTGTACTGTGTCCACAGCATGAATAAATTAGCAAAAATAGAAAATACGTTCAATAGCATAGTTATTTGACCACACATAGCAAAATACAGATTTGTAAAATACTTGACATTTTAGCAATGACACTCAAAACACCGAGTCAGGGTATCACTTAGCACGAGTTTTACAAAAACGTCAATATCTCGAAAACTAAGAGATTTTTACTGAGGTCAAATTTGCTTAATCTAGGTTCTTATGAGCTGGTCTATCAGCCCTGATCGTATAAAAGTTGGTTTTAGGGACACCCTGTATGTGAAAATACAAAACATATCAGTAAATAAACACATAGTATTTCAGTAATATTACTGAATATATGTGAAAATACAAAAAAATATCTGTAAAAAACACATAGTACTTCAGAGATATTACAAAAAAAAATTTAAAAATAATTAACATCTATCGTAGAATTACACGAAAAGGTATGTAAAATTACAGAAAATATTATTTTACATAATCTGACATGTGTCAGATATGTAAAATGACATAACATGTAATTTTACATATCTGAGAAATATGTAAAATTTGCTTTATGTAATTTTACATATTTGATAAATCGTTGATTATGTAAAATTACATAGCCCTGTAAAATTACATAATTATGTAAAAACACAAAAAAGTTATGGCAACGAAAGTTGCCATAAATTTATGTAAAATTCCAGGAGAATTTTTAACAGTGTAGGTACTAACTAACTAACTAACTCTGTAGCTCAGTGACCCAAAAAGGATCTTGGCTTCCGAAACGAGAACACGCCACTTAACCCGATCCTGCGCGATTTCTTGCCAATCCTCGGCTTGAAGCTTACGCAGATCCGCCTTGACCACGTCTCCCCAGCGATACCTAGGGCGACCCACCGGTCGACGGCCGGTTGGTCGCCCTAGGTATGCCCTTTTCGGTGCACGATCCTCTTCCATTCTATGCAGATGACCGAGCCAGCGAAGCCTATGGGACCTTGTTACTCCGATAATATTGGGCTCGGCCATCAACTCCTCAATCTCCGCATTGCCTCGGACCTTAAACGTGCCATTCTGTCTTTTGGTTGGTCCCAAGATTTTCCGAAGAACTTTCCGTTCCGCTACTAGGAGTTGACTTTCCTCCTTGAGCGTTAGTGTCCAAGCTTCACACCCATACATGAGGATAGGCCTTATGACTGTTTTATATATTCTCAGCTTCGTGTTCCTGCTGAGGAGCTTGGACACTAAGACCTTGTGGAGGGATGCACTACACCGTAAGGAATTCTGGATGCGTATTTGGATTTCCTCCTCCCTGGTGTTGGTATCGGTAACAGTGCACCCCAGGTATCGGAACTTGTCAACTCCTTGGTAGACGGTAGCTCCAACATGAAGGCTTTCACGACGCACACGTGTATTTTTGTAGCGTTTCATATGGAGGTACTGAGTTGTTTAAATCGGAACTAAGCTAGTGAGCCGGTGAGCTAGACCAACTGATATAGCTCTTTTGAATCACTCGCTCGCGAGATACACATGTCTATTATACTTGGTCTTTGAAAATACCCTGCGCACTTTTGAATATACATTGAGCACAGGATAGGAGCATCTCCAGTCGCTGTGGCTGTGCGTGTCTGTGTATAACCAGCATCACATCACACGCGATCCGTACACTTTCACTCCAACCAGAATTCATTCGCGAACTTCTATGCAAATCCACCGGCTTTCTTCAGCCGCTGCACGGTCAGCTATAATATGTAAACAAATTTGTACCTTATTACCGACACTTAAATGCCAAAACGTCTAGGAGCTTTATCAAGCTGTAGAGTAATTCCACTTTCGCGATTACTGTAATAATGGCATAATGGGAGAAATTACCTAATGCTGCCTAGATTTAGACAACGAAAAATTGAGAGAAAGGCGAACCGCTGTCAATTGGATGGGAACTTTGTGGGCCTAATAGTAAAGCTCAATTTACTATGCCGCGAGGTGACCGGACTAGCCTAATAGTAATACGTGCCCCGATGCAAAAGATCTCGTCTAGTAAGAGCATTTTGTTAGGCTTTACAATTCCGGGCCAAGCGATCTGCTTCGATCCCAGGGAACGCCACGGCCCCCACCTGGTCCGATTTCTCAAATTCAAAATTATTTATTCCAGATAACTAAAGATCCATTATTGTTAGATTATAGTGTCCGTCAAGATAGCGTACACCGTAAAGATATTCAGAATCTGATGCAGCCAATAAATAGTACCCAAATAGTACCGACGAAATACCTAGGTGAAAAAAATAGTACCCTTAAACTTTTCGAAATATAAGGCCTGTTCACGGTGTACGCTACCGGGCGTCAAGCTGGCGTACACCGTTTGTATCTCTGGAACGGCTTTGTTTTTGGAAACGATTTATATCTCAAAAAATAGTACCCAAATAGTACCCTAGGGCCCTAAAATTTTATTTCTCTAGCTATCGTAGAAGCCGAGATATTCCATAACTTAACGGTGTACAAAATTTCACACCGTCAAGCTGGCGTACCCGGGAATTTCTTATAGAAAGAGCTCACTATATCTCGGCTTCTACGATAGCTAGAGAAATAAAATTTTAGGGCCCTAGGGTACTATTTGGGTACTATTTTTTGAGATATAAAGCGTTTCCAAAAACAAAGCCGGTCCTGAGATACAAACGGTGTACGCCAGCTTGACGCCGGTAGCGTACACCGTGAACAGGCCTTATATTTCGAAAAGTTTAAGGGTACTATTTTTTTCACCTAGGTATTTGGTCGGTACTATTTGGGTACTATTTATTGGTTGCATCAGATTCTGAATATCTTTACGGTGTACGCTATCTTGACGGACACAGATTATATTTAAAACAGGAAATACCAATTAAATGATGAGTACATTTTTTTTCATTTTCTAATTCAAATTATTTTTGTCATGAGCTCAAAAGGTGTAAGAAGGGCCATTAAAATGGCACGTTACGGCCTGGGGTGATGTAAAACAGTTTTATGTTCCCTAGTTCAATAGACACTGCGCCACTGATCATTAGTCTCATAAATAGTTCTATTCTTAACGAACTAGTTGTAGAAAACCCGGGTACCCGGGTAACCATGATTTAGAGTCGGGTAAAACCCGGGTATTTTGACTCAGAGCCCGGGTTTTCGTAATATTATAAAAAAATCGAGTAATTAATAAAAAACATGCATGTATCGTTTTATTTTAAAGTATTTAAAGTAAACGCGAAAAAACACCATTTGCTTGTTTATGCTTATCTTACTTAACACGGCCAGCAATGCCGGCACGTTCATCGTAAATTAATGCCACCTGTGTACACGGGTAACTGACTTGATTTAGAGTCGGGTATTACCCGGATTGCAAATTTGACCGGGTATTGCATTCCCTAGGCTGGACTCGACCTCTGCTAGAGGTCGCTCCGGAATAGAACACCCATTACTGCAGACGAAGATTTATCGATGCCCGAGATTTCTCCCATTAGTATTGTCCTTACACATCGTTTCGTCTAATTTTAGAACTTGTTCCAACGCGTTAAAGTCCCATTTCATTTGGCATTTCTCTGTGTGAAGGATGGGTTCGCAATAGTTCTTAATCGATCACTAGATTTGTTTTACAATTTATGTTGCTCATTTAAAGTCAATGAATGGTGTATTGAACTCGTGAATATTTACAGCGGAATCACGAGGAACAATCATATTCCAATGTAGTCAATAAGGAAAACCTTTGAGACGTCAGGAGTGTCTGTACGTATTTGTTATTCTGTGGCGACATGGAGATTTAATAGATAAGGGAGCGAATACTATGGAGATAAATATAAATAAATATTGAATACTGTGGGGACAATCTTACACAAATCGACCTAGTCCCAAACTAAGCAATGCTTATACTATGGGTACTAGACGACGATATACACACTTATATAGATAAATATATACTTAAAATAGATAGGAAACATCCAAGACTCACGAACAACTCGTGCTCATCACACAAATATTTGCCCTTACCAGGATTTGAACCTGGGACATCTAGCTTCGTAGGCGGTGTTACTCCCACTACTTAGGCTAAACGTGTGTGATGGGTAGAAATCATAGTGTGTAATTCAAAACTGCAGTATGTCTCCCATGAGGTGGGCCGACCAAATCAAGTCTGCCTCAAACTGCCGTCTGCACGAGAGCACTAGACACGCAGCCGTCACCTTCCCGCTGGTCCGCTGCTCACTCTGAGCAATCAGCGAAAAGTCAAGGTCGCCCTGGCCAAACGACCTGGTTCGACTCCAGGCGTTCAGGCCCCCACCTAGTCCAACCCTATCGAGGTATACCGGGACAAGGCGACCTGGTTCGACCCCAGGCGCCCCCGGCACCCACCCAGCCCGATTCACTCGGGGTGGCCCGGCTAGCGACCTGGTTCGATCCCAGGGAACGCCACGGCCGACCATCCGGTCATATTATCGCTACGCCCACTAGGGTTGTGCGAGTTAGTCTGGCTTTAAAAGAAAAACGCAGCCGTCATAGAAGAATGGCGCCGTGTAGTTAAGCTTGCCACTCAAGACATGACAGCCACGACCCCTCTGCCACAGTATAGCAGTAGTTTTTCTTCCGACAAAAGGTACAGTCAACCAATTTGATTCCTAGGCCACTATAGAACCATGTCACAATGAATCAATCACTCGTTTGACCCGCACTGACGTTGTGATTCTCTATTAGTTAATGCGACAAAGTTCTATAGTGGCCTAGGAATCAAATTGGTTGACTGTACCTACACTGGGCGCGCGCATGTGTGCGCGCCGTGTACGGACGGACGCACCACAAGCAAACATTTACCAATGCGCACCAATGCCACAGTATGGAATGCACTCACACGGACGCGCGATCGTGCGTCTGTGTAAATACTGTCGCGCGCTCCTAAACGGCTGAAGTCGTACTACTTGTTCGTCTTTATACTTTGACTCTACCAAGAGTGTAACGACAAAGAAAAAGTGATTCAAAACAAAGACTAGTCATTAAAAATATATCATTCTATTTAGTCTGTCAGTTAGATTTTGGAAAAAAATGGGACACGTAATTTTTGGTTTATCAAATTATTAAAAATCGACAAAGGTCATCAAACTTCCGGAGTGGGGGCTTGTGATTGTGACGTCACTCCTAGGTAAAAATTGTACCAAAGAGTGACGTCACTCGAAACTTCTAAGCACTGTATCCTCGTCATTTTTTGTTTGTCAAACAAAAGAAAAAATACGTGTACAATATTTTTTAATAATCTAACTGACGGACGGAGTTTTTAGGGTTCCGTACCAAAATGGTAAAAAGGGTTCCTAACCTTATGGTGCGATTCTGTCTGTCTGTCCGTCTGTGACAGCCAGATATCTCAGGAACTACTGCTGCTATCGATTTGAAATTTGGAATAGTGTTAAAATTCGCTTACCAGAGCCCATTGGACATATTTTTTTTTTAGTACGTAGTACTTATTCTGTTGTTTAGCTATAAAATTATAAAGAACATGTAGAATAACTCTAGCCATTACCATAAGATTGCGGTGTTTTTTCACTCTACACCACAGCAGTAATATTTCTTCTTACAAATTGAATGGTACATCGCGCGCTTGAATGTGTGCGCGCCGTGTAGATGGATCGCACTCGCACAGACGTGCTGTCGCGCGCTCCTAAACGGCCGAAGTTGGACTACTTGTTCGTCTTTATATTTTGTCTACACGGGTATTTCTGAACTACATAATGCTACGGGCCAGCTTCACGTTACAGTCTCCCATTTGCTTTGCACTCGGATTCCTGAGCGTTATTATGTGCCTCTAACGAGTTGCCAATTAAGTTCTACTGCGTAGCCGGTGGTCCGTGTATTAGACTTATGTTTCCTCTGCACTCAGTACTCATTGCTTCCACGTTAGAAAATGGAAACCTCTCTTGTCCTGCTCGCACTCTGGTGATAAAATTATGGAGTAAAAGCGATGGTATAGTTGTAGTTTTGAGGTTTGAGCTTCGAGCGGCAGACTGCGGTTAGGTAGGCGGTCTCGTGTAGCCTCAGAACCAGTCGTGCTTTATATTTATTAGATGGTCTTTTATCGACGCGCAGGTATTGCCTAGATAATAACTACCTAGTTTTGTCACTGACTGACTGATCATCAAAATTCTAAGGTATTTCTGGCAGACCTGTAGAAGAACTGCGTTGCGAGACTGGCGTGTTTTTAAACGTAATGTTTTTTATGAGTCTCTTTATTGAAATGTAGATATCAAATAAACAAGCTTTGTTTTTAACGGGGTCAGTATTATCAGAGCCGAAAACCTGAAATTTACGAGCAGCTGTTAAACTGTGACGTAAGGCCACTGTCTGGCGTGACGTCGGTATCGCTGCTATAGCCACCTACACTAGGACGTCTACGTACCGCGAGGTTCCTATGCCGTCCCTCTTACTCTCCTGTTAGACGATATTTCACCGGGCGAGATGGCATTATTAGACATTCGTACTTCGGGGTACAAGCCCTGAGCTAAAATCCGCTGAAATATGCTCTTTTACTTGCGTAATAAGCTCGACTTTGCTTTCTACCGCTAACGTAAATTCTTCAGTTATCAACTGTAACAAAATGCGGGCGATAACAAAGGGAAGGAAACGCTTTTTTGGCAAGATTCATAGATGTTGCACAAGTTTTATTCCTAATGACTTGTGGAAGTAGACATGTGTAGCTCGCGAGTGAGTGATTCAAATCAAAACAGCTAATATCGGTTGGTCTAGCTCACCAGCTCAAATAACTCTGTATGTTTACTCCTGCTAAAAGTGTAGGTATTTATTACGTTTAGTACTAACCATCAGAGTATTCTTATTTTTAATCAACTTCAAAAAAAGAGAGAGGCTCTCAATTCGTCGGAAAATTTGTTTTTTATGTAGATCTAAGACTCCGGAGTCCTCCGTACAAGGTAGCGCAGATGGGGGTTACCGTGGAGATTTTAGTGGTTAGAAACACATAACCCAGCTTTTCCTGGAGGCTAAAGTCCCAGAGGACCAGAGATTACTCAAGCACAATTCGAACTTAAACGCAGCACAATCGTCGCCAGCCGAATAAGGAAGCGAGTGTAATTTACGTAACGTCGGTTATTAATTGCCGGCCGGCCAGACGGGCCGCAGACGGAGAAAGGCGGCTCGGCGCTCGCAATCCACGCGGGGTACGTGCAAACGAAGCCACTTGTAGACTTTAACACGTTGCAATAAAGTTGACATTCGTTAGTAACAGTTTGTTCGATTTTAAGTACGTGACGGAACAGCACGCTGTACGCCAATTTGTAACTTCGCCGTCACCCTCGATCCTAATATAATTCGAGCCGCGAACTGGTAACGGTTCGTTCGGGGGTTAAAATATCGTCGGTTTCGCTCGTTGCTTCGATTTTGACGAATTACAAACGAAGACACAGCTAAGTGACCACCAGTAGACCTTATTACATTGTAATAAGGGTGACAAGTGGTCAGTTAGCAGTGTCTTCGATTGTACAGCAGATGTCAATACGACACAGTGATTTTTCTTCCTACAAAAGGTACATCGGGCGGCTTGTATGTGTGCGCGCCGTGTACGAACGCACTACAAGCAAAGTTTTACGAATGCGTAAGAATGCTCCAGTACGGATCACTCCGCCTGCGCCTCGACCTTGAATAGGTATCGCGCGCTCCTAGGTATCTTGGAAGTCGAAAGTCGGAGGCAAAAAGCATGCGACCGTTCGTTTTGATATTCTTTGGGTTTACCTATGTTAGCAGCGGTCTCAAAGTTGAAATGAAGATGCTGAAATAATCCCCTCGTGCCCAAAATACCGCAGACCCAGAATACCAGATTCTCGATTTATCAGATTCCCCGTATACCAGATTTTTCCAAGATAAAACATTGTACAAAATCATTTAGTTTCTTAAATAATTTACGATTTTATAATCTAGTGTAACGGGAATGTGATAAGACCATGGTAAGACAGAAATCTGACAAATCGAAAATCTGGAATTTGAAAAAATGTGATATTCTGAGAATGTAGTATTTTGGGTATGAGCGAAATAATCGAAGTAAAGGACAGCTTACTAGTTTTTGCTGACAACCCAACGTAAACGTGCACATGATTAGTGAGGCCGCTCTGAATGCGATCAATGGCCTGTGACTGTAATGGAATCGCTCAGCGGAACTAAACTGCATTCCGACCATTCCGGTGTCCAGAGATCTAAGTATACAAATTCTGTAGCCTATAGTTGATTGCAAGCGTCCACACTACAAATCCCCTTTTTCACTCGTGCTGTAAGCAATGTTTAGCAAAGCAGAGCTGAAAATCCCTTCTTAACAAGGGGAACATACAAATTAAAACTAACATGGATTAGCCCTAATTACTAATAATGTCGACCTCTGATTTATTTTAGTAAGTACCGAGGGGGTGTCCAACTTGATTTCCACCGACTTGCCTATTTTTAACCGTAGAGGGACACATTTTATAGTTAAATAATAGGCAAGTCGGCGGAAATCGAGGTCTGTGGACACCCCCTCGGTACTGACTAAAATAACCGACTTGGTTTAACACTTTTTTGTTGTAGAAGAACTGTGTTGCGAGACTTGCATAGTCATCATATAAACATCATAAACATTTTCAAATCAGGTAAAAGCAAGTACATTTTATCCGATATGGCAAACCACCTGGCGAGCATGCCGCAGGAATCAGCTAATAGGTAATAACTTGTTTTACCGCCTCTTGCGCCGGTAATGGCCTCCACTCCACGACGTTACCTGTGGGTGTCGGGAATGTCCTTTTTGTGCCATTACACCGTCTAGAAACTTCGTAAGATTGTCTCGATCTCGATATATCGTAGCTGGTTGTCAGTTGCTGCTGAAAATCACCTGTCTGTTCTTGAGAGCTTATCCAATGTCAATGTTTAGGTTGTTAGAGGATCGATGTGCAACCAGAAATGAATAGTATAAAAGCAGTAATTGTTCTTCCTACAAAAGGTACATCGCGCGCTTGAATGTGTGAGCACCGTGTACAAACTCACTGCAAGCAAAGTTTTAAGAATGCGTAAGAAATCTCGAGTCTGTGTGAATACGTGTCGCGCAAGTAAACGGCCAAAGTTGGACTAATTGTTTATACTTAGGCAGTATCGCGTTTCGAACGAAATGTAATATAACTTAAGATGGTGAGATATAGAAATGCAGACAACTAGTCGTTTCATATTATTTCGCCGATTTTATTACTGCGACATAGGGAAATTTCCAGCATTTAACAAAACGCATCAGCATAACCTATTGATCAACACATGGCATGACTGTATGTCAGTGGCGTGGCGTTGAAAAAATCCTTGGGCAAGGCGGAGCAGCTTTGGCTTCAATTTTCTTTACGAGCACTAGAATTAAACGAAGGAAAACAGGTTCTCGCACTTTTTATTGATTACAAAAAGGCGTTTGATACCCTGGACCACGACGTGTTACTCCTGGCAATGAGAGAGTGTGGCATAGCCGGCCCGGTCAACGATTGGTTCCGCAGTTACTTGGCCGGCAGGACCGTGCGCACGGCCGTCGGCGGAACCACGGGCGCCGAGTGCGCGGTCACACTGGGGGTGCCGACCGGCTCGGTGTACGGCCCTGTCGGCTTTGTGATGCTAGTCAACAGTGTTGTCAACGTCATTGAGAAGTGCAAAGTTTACATGTACGCGGACGATATGTGTTTATTGTACGCCGCTACGGATATTTCGGAGGCGCATAGCTGTGTTCAAGCTGATTTTGACAACGTAGTAAAATGGGCTCACGATAACGGAATAATTATTAATATATCCAAAACAAAGTGCATGCACATATACTCCCCGTACAATAGAAAGGCCAAAATTGTTAACTACGATCAACTCGGTGTGGTAGGCCACAGTTATGAGTGCTTGCATAACTATAAAAATAATTGTAACTGTGAGCGGCTTGAATATGTAGAAAAGTATAAATACCTAGGTCTGTATATAGACATTAACTTTAACTGGAAAACCCACGTACTTGCAGTTTGTGCTAAGCTTAGATCAGTATTAAGTAAATTCTACCACTTGAATACAGTAATTAGTAAACGAACAATGCTTGTAGTGTATTATGCATTAGCGGATTCAGTAATTAACTATGGGCTTAGTGTATATGGCAGGACTTTCCATACGTACTTAGATGAAATAAAGAGGCTGCAAACTAGATTTATGAAACACTTAGTAAATAAGAAAACTAAAATCAAGTGTAAAGGAAACTATGACCAGTTATATAGATTAAGAAAAATACTACCTATACATCTAAGAGTACAGTACCTGATTGCTTTGGAAAATTACTATATAGATGACTTCAAAGTGCTTAAGCAGAATAAATATAATACAAGAAGTGTTAGGTTAAGAAAATTTGTACAAAACTATGAAAAAAATTATTATGGTAAGAGGACAAACAAGTTTTTGGTCCCAAAAATTTATAATGAAATTGAGTGGTTAAGAGGCGAAAACAAATGTAGTAAGAATGTAGTGAAGAACACCTTAAAAAGGATATTTTTGGAAAAAATGCCCTAGGACATGTTTTTCAAGAATATTCTTGCTTCATGATATATTTGGATAACTTGATACCAGCTTAATTTATACATATACTTGTTAGAAATAATAAACTGGGTGAATGTAGCTAAGAATTGTGAAATATGAGCGCGATCTCGCCAACAAACTGTTTTAGCAGTTTGGCGAGTTAATTGTAAACATTTAGTTATGTACACCATTCTGAAAATAAATTAAAAAAAAAAAAAAAAAAAAATTAAGTTCTGAACTGGCTAATATTAGGCAAGCCAATGGGAATCGAGTTCTATGGACGCTACGCCACTGCTCAGCTGTGTGTATAATAACTAACAAATACTATTTCTAGAAAAATCTATGCCCTAGAATGTCTGTCGGCCATCGAACTAGGGTTTCTTGAACAAAAAGCCGGTCATATGCCACTAACTAAACCATAAGGTCGACAACTCCTACCCTTGCGACGTAAGCGTCGACGTAAACGGCTCTTACACACTGTGTCCGTAACATGCCTTCACGTTTAGATCAAAGCTATTGTAGTAAATGCAGGAGGGAATGGTACGGCCAAGTTCTGCAGAACTGAGACTCCGTACGTAATTCGACTTCATTGCTTTAGGGTTTCAGCCAGTCCCATAAGATAAATCGTCGGCTGAATAACAATACCATTCCTTTTTCTAACATGAAATACTAGTAAGTTGTCATTGTGTCATCTCAACTTTACTCGTTGGTCGAAAAGAGAAACTGGTGAGTTTCTTCCGGCGCTTCTTCTCACCAGAAGGTCAATTACCCGAAGCGCCAAAAGAAAAGAATTAGAGATGAGACATGTAAAAGAGCCCTTGAGGGCCTACTTACAGAAATAAATTATTTTTATTTTATTTCAACTACAATGATCGAAATAAGGAGACAGTCACTGCGAATCATTAATATTTCAAGTAGTACCGTATATCTATTTACCACCAATCTTTTTTTAGTAAAGGAAATGAATGATAGATACTCTTATTGATTCGTATACACAAATAGTTTCGTAAATTTTCGCCATGATTTCGCGGCGTCAGTGTAAAAACAGGTTATAAATTAAATAAAAACTCCATGATAGTAAAATATTTGTAGCGAACCGTCTAATTTACCTTTCTGCCATATCTTTGCAGTTGCGTGCAGATTATATGTATTTTTTCTTGAATGACGAAGAAGTGTTATGTACTTGTTTACAAAATACTTGGAGCCTCCCGTATAAGGACGGCACTCAACAGTGACAAGTGACATTACTTTCGTTCAATCCATTCGCACCAGCTCGTGTGAATCGACCTGTACTTAGCCTTTAAATAAGCTTTTCCAAACGTAACTACCCTTACGTTGTTACCAGTGTTGGCATTAATTCAATACAAATGTAATTGGATTATCAATCCCATTACATTTGTAATGAATACATTTGTATTCCATTAACTCGTTAATTCCAATTACTTTAATTGGGATTAACGAGTTAATTGTTAATTGCAATTACTGTAATTGTTAATCCCAATTAACCATAGCTTCAATTACTTTGGTATGACGGTTATATCGAGGGTGCCTTTCAATGTTTTCATAAAAGGTCTCCAGGGTCTGATGACGGAGCCGGAAGGTGGCCATGGGAACTTCGTAATAAAACGTCGGAACCCCATCGTGTTTGGGCTCATTAGTTTCGTATTGACGAGTACTCTGAACCGAAATGGTATCCAGGGTCAGATGATGGAGCCGGAAGGTGGCCATGGGAACTCTGTAATAAAACGTCAGAACCCCATCGTGTTTGGGCTCATTTCTTTCGCCTTGACGAGTACTCGGAACCAAGATGATATCCAGGGCCCGATGATGGAGCCGGAATGTGGCCATGGGAACTTGATAATAAAACGTCGCAACCCCATCGTGTTTGGGCTCATTTGTTTTGTCTTGACGAGTACTCTGAACCGAAATGATATCCAGGGTCTGATGATGGAGCCGGAAGGTGGCCATGGGAACTCCGTAATAAAACGTTGGAACCCCATCGTGTTTGGGCTCATTTGTTTTGTCTTAACGAGTACTCTGAACCGAAATGATATCCAGGGTTTGATGATGGAGCCGGAAGGTGGCCATGGGAACTCCGTAATAAAACGTCGGAACGCCATCGTGTTTGGGCTCATTTGTTTTGTCTTGACGAGTACTCCGAACCGAAATGATATCCAGGGTCTGATGATGGAGCCGGAAGGTGGCCATGGGAACTCCGTAATAAAACGTCGGAACCCCATCGTGTTTAGGCTCATTTGTTTTGTCTTGACGAGTACTCTGAACCGAAATGATATCCAGGGTCTGATGATGGAGCCGGAATGTGGCCATGGGAACTTCATAATAAAACGTCGCAACCCCATCGTGTTTGGGCTCATTTGTTTCGTCTTGACGAGTACTCTGTACCGAAACGATATTTAGGGTCTGATGATGGAGCCGGAAGGTGGCCATGGGAACGCCGTAATAAAACGTCGGAACTTCATCGTGTTTGGGCTCATTTGTTTTGTCTTGACGAGTACTCTGAACCGAAATGATATCCAGGGTCTGATGATGGAGCCGGAAGGTGGCCATGGGAACGCCGTAATAAAACGTCGGAACCTCATCGTGTTTGGGCTCATTTGTTTTGTCTTGACGAGTACTCTGAACCGAAATGATATCCAGGGTCTGATGATGGGGCCGGAAGGTGGCCATGGGAACTCCGTAATAAAACGTTGGAACCCCATCGTGTTTGGGCTCATTTGTTTTGTCTTGACGAGTACTCCGAACCGAAATGATATCCAGGGTCTGATGATGGAGCCGGAAGGTGGCCATGGGAACGCCGTAATAAAACGTCGGAACCTCATCGTGTTTGGGCTCATTTGTTTTATCTTGACGAGTACTCTGAACCGAAATGATATCCAGGGTCTGATGATGGAGCCGGAAGGTGGCCATGGGAACTCCGTAATAAAACGTCGGAACCCCATCGTGTTTGGGCTCATTTGTTTTGTCTTGACGAGTACTCTGAACCGAAATGATATCCAGGGTCTGACGATGGAGCCGGAAGGTGGCCATGGGAACTCCGTAATAAAACGTCGGAACCCCATCGTGTTTGGGCTTATTTGTTTCGTCTTGACGAGTTGGTCAGAGTACTGGTCAAGACGAAACAACTTAGCCCAAACACGATGGCGTTCCGACGTTTTATTACGAAGTTCCTATGGCCACCTTCCGGCTCCATCATCAGACCCTGGATATCATTTCGGTTCAGAGAACTCGTCAAGACAAAACAAATGAGCCCAAACACGATGGGGTTCCGACGTTTTATTACGGAGTTCCCATGGTCACCTTTCGGCTCCATCATCAGACCCTGGATATCATTTTGGTTTAGAGTACTCGTCAAGACAAAACAAATGAGCCCAAACACGATGGGGTTCCGACGTTTTATTACGGAGTTCCCATGGCCACCTTCCGGCTCCATCATCAGACCCTGGATATCATTTCGGTTCAGAGAACTCGTCAAGACGAAACAAATGAGCCCAAACACGATGGGGTTGCGACGTTTTATCACGGAGTTCCCATGGCCACCTTCCGGCTCCATCATCAGAACCTGGATATCATTTCGGTTCGGAGTACTCGTCAAGACAAAACAAACGAGCCCAAACACGATGGGTTTCCGACGTTTTATTACGGAGTTCCCATGGCCACCTTCCGGCTCCATCATCAGACCCTGAATATTATTTCGGTTCAGAGAACTCGTCAAGACAAAACAATTGAGCCCAAACACGATAGGCTTCTGACGTTTTATTACGGAGTTCCCATGGCCACCTTCCGGCTCCATCATCAGACCCTGGATATCGTTTCGGTACAGAGTACTCGTCAAGACGAAACAAATGAGCCCAAACACGATGGGGTTCCGACGTTTTATTACGGAGTTCCCATGGCCACCTCCCGGCTCCATCATCAGACCCTGATCATCATTTAAGACATATCTAAGTGGATGTGAGCTCTGCTGTTCCTATTTTTCAAAAAGATGTCTTGCCTACTTATGATGCGTAGCTAAATCAATTGTTAATCTCAATTAACGATTAACGATTAACAATTACGTAATGGTTAATTGCAATTAACCATTACTTTTCAGTAATCGTTAATGGTTAATTGCAATTAACAGATCAATCGTTAATCGTTAATTGTTAATTGGGATTACATTTTTGCCAACACTGGTTGTTACCCTCAGTAAAATAAGTTAGGTCACGTCCTTAAGTTTGCCCTGTTGCCCTCTCGTTCTTAGGGCGGCAGGTCCCCGGAAGGGCGAGGTCGCCGTTAAGACGGTCTATAAATAACTCACTTTGAATAAATTGCGACTACAAGTCGCCTTATAGGCCGCCTTACCTTGTCAGCATTGTGCAAATTAACATTTTAAATAAGGAAGCGAACTCTATGTCGGCCTGTGAGGATAGCTAAAGAACACGCACAGAAGAGGCTGGAATGTGGAGCGTGGAGTGAATTTTCAATAATTGATGTGACATAGATAAACAAAAGCAAAATATTGCTTCATGAAAAAGATACTATGGATCAATAATCACAGCTGTACTTTTTTGGTTGTACCCTGGATTCATCTATTACATTTTATTTCATGGACTGGATATATACAGGATTCTCGTTACACGAAAATCTGTTTATGTGATATTTCTGTATGTTAACACTGCTTATAACATTTTATGCCGAACTAACTGCACTTCACAACGCAAGCCGCAGCGCAGCACTGCAACGCTTAACCTAAGTGGAAAACGTTACACCCGAGCGAAATTTACAATGATGGTCTCTTCCTCAGGAGAAGCCGATAATTCGTCATAAACTGTAGCCAAGTGGCAAGTACGAGCCAATAAATTAAACGTAGGAGAGATATTAAACGAGTGTGGGCGGAGACAGAATAGATGGGAGCCTCTGACGTTTTCCTGATAAAGCTAACTTTAGCATTGGCAAATTATTAGTTATCTGTGAGTTTGCAAACGGAAGTTTTCCGCTCTGATAGTATTGGCATGTGAAAGGCTGAGTGAGATCGATACGCTTCATCCCAAAACAGCATCACATTAAGTAGTCTCCATTCAAATGATACACAACCGTCGAAATACCCATCTTGAACCGTCAAGGTGGACCACATTACTGAAGTTGTAACCAATGCCAGTACATACTGGAAACATTGTAATTTTTTTTAGAATGTGATGTGAAATACAACTTTTATTACAAAAACCAAATATATTGAACAATTAAACTTAGTCGCCCCACACTAGGCAGGCAGTGTCTCCCAATTGCACGCCTTTTCAGCAGTGTCAAGCCAGCGAAGGAGAAACACTATTCTTACTGACTTTAACTTTCCTTGAAACATATTACCACACCAAGTTAGATTAACAGACGCATACGACATTGATAGCGAATTCTTAACTGCAAAAAGCGCAAAAGCAAGCGACATGTGTGCGCTGGCAGACTGAGGAAGGCGACAGGATTTATCGCCCAGCGCCGCGTGGGACGCATAGCCGATGCGGCGGTGCACCATTGTGCGTCCATTGACGGCACGAGCGATAACTCTTCTGTACACAACTCGAGGGCTCAGCTCAGACTCGTAGCTCGGGTGCGTTAACAACATGCAAGCGGCTTATCAAGGCGACCACCTTATTTTTAATTGCCGACGCAAAAAGAGAGGTGTTATAAGTTTTATCCTTAATGTTTCTGTATTTCTGGTCGCAGAACTCGGACGCGTGGACCGATTTTAACATTATACTTTTAGATTAGTCCGATTTTGATGATGAGATCAATGAGGCATTGAGTGAACTAGTGTCGTAGATTAAATTTTTGAAGTCGGTTTTTATTTTTTAGTTTTTACTAACTCGCTTTATTAGGTTCTTTTTTTTAAATTTCTTCTCGGTTTGGGTAAGATGTAGTTATTGTATTATTTTTTCCAATGGAAAGGGGCCCATCATGTCAGTAAGTAATAAGCTAGTGTCAATCACGGATTCACGGCATCAAGTATTCTAGGCCAGCCGCGGGCGGCATCGTGACGGGAGGTACCGTCGTGAGTAGAGTTGCCAGATGTTCCGATTTTGCCAAGATGTCCCAACTTTCAGGGGTCTGTGATTTACTGCTTAGGTTGGCGTTGTGTACGATCGATTAAAGAAAACAATACTGTTGTGTGGTTTTGTACCTCTTATCGTCGCGAATTCAGACGACCCTTATATCTGTTGTTTTAGTTACGGCATTGGCTCAGCGACCCAAAAAAGATCTTGGTCTCCGAAACAAGAAATCTCCAGTCCCTCCTTATTCTGTGACCACGCCGTCGGGTATTATCTGCTACACCCTAGTAGCATATATTAAAAAGCAGTGTCAAACAAAAGCCTAGAGGAATTCATATCACAGACAGTCAAGACACCCTCAATCACATGTTTTTGACGACACGTGTAGGTTAGTGGGAGTGACACCGCCTACGAAGCTAGAGGTCCCGGGTTCAAATCCTGGTAAGGGCAAAAATTTATGTGATGTGCACGATCTAGTCATGGATGTTTTTTATCTATTTAAGTATGTATTTATCTACATTATACACAGTATGTATATCGTCGTCTAGTACCCATAGTACAAGCATTGCCTCCTAGTTTGGGACTAGGTTGATTAGTGTAAAGGTGGGTTTAGACCAAACGAATTCTAACACATTCTAACCCCACTCTACCAAATTCTTTGTGTGTACACAAACATTCTAACCCCACTCTACCAAATTCTTTGTGTGTACACAAAGAATTTGATAGAGTGGGGTTAGAATGTGTTAGAATTCGTTTGGTCTAAATTCACCTTAAGATTGTCCCTCAATGTTTATTTATTATTTGGCGTCGTTTTTGCGTGTGGCATAAACATGCTTCCGTATTTTTAAGCTTGAAACCTTCAATTGATGTATGATTTGAATGCATAAGAGTCGATTTTTATTGCACGGAATCCCGATTTTTGGTAAGCTAGACCTGGCAACACTAGTCGTGAGGCATTGTCGCCCGTCAATCGTGAGTCATTAGGCTAATGACATTTCCCCTGATTGCGTTGACAATCTGTACTATTACAATCGGATTATTAGAGGAAACTTTACATGATTGCGACCCGATTTTGTGATGTAATATTAACAAGATTAGATAGATTAATGTCCTTGGATTGGACATCGTCTGCTAAAGCGATTCTAATCAATCGATTCAATGGGGTAAGTATTTTGGGAATGAGCGGAATTTTGCAGATGATTTGCTTGATTTTATAAGATAATCGCTTCGATGATAATCACTCAGTTTAGAAACAGCCGCATCTGACAACAGTATTAATATTTAATTCCAAAATATTTAAGTCCAAAATTATTGTTTTTTTTATAAAGAAAACTGACCTGCGATTGACTTAAGTAGTGCCTGATCGTAAGCGACTACGAGGCCGAAGATGTAGCTCGCCGGTTCAGTAGATGCCTATTTACTCGTGTCTTGAAGAGTCCTAAATTGTATTTGTCAGGAAATACGGCCGCTGGGAGCGAGTTCCATTCCTTGGCGGTACGCATTAAAAACGTTATAGCAAATCACTTCGTGTGTACTATGGTTAAGATGGCCACTGTGCTCCAAGTTTTCTATGCGTTGCTGTTCTACCATAATGTTGACTAAAGCATATTCGACCAGATAATTTTGTTCACCCAATATCAGTAAATTAGCTATCCACCTGTGAATAATCCCCAGCCCTTTTTACACGCCGTTGGCATT
The DNA here is from genome assembly GCA_947034925.1 of Eudemis profundana. Lineage (NCBI taxonomy): Eukaryota > Metazoa > Arthropoda > Insecta > Lepidoptera > Tortricidae > Eudemis > Eudemis profundana. The sequence goes on from OX344802.1 coordinate 26,251,299, forward strand.
TAGTCGTAAAGACGTTATATAAAACCTTCGGCCCTGACGATACCCTTTGATATTAAGCGGGGGTGCGGACTAAATGATTTTAACCCTTCAATGTTACTTCATTGAACGTCGCCGTCTACTCATGTCTACGGACGAAATGGTTCAGAACCACGTTGGCAAATCAACGCATGATAAAAGATGTCCGAGACGCGGCTGCAACACCACACTTAGAATGCATTCTTATTTCCATTTATTTTGTAGTCATGTGACAAGGCGAGAGTTAGGTATGAATGTCGAAAGTTCTGGAAGAAGAGGTAGACCAAGGAAGAGGTGGATGGATGTGTGACAGATGATATAGCTAGGAAGGATGTAAACGCCGAGATGACAAGTGATAGGTATGGAAGAAGAAGACATGCTTGCTGCCTGCGCCGACCCCAAGTAAATGGGACAAGGGCAAGCGAATTATGATGAACTGACCTGCGATTGACCTCGTAACGCCTGACGGTACACTATGAGGCCAAGATTTCCAATTGATCCCACGTATCATTATGATTAGCGGAAATTAATATTTAATTTGATCAAATCCAGAAATATATCGAGATAGACGAAAAGTGTAGTTTAGTGATGGAACACATACATTTTCCATTTCTTTTGGTGGTATTTGTACAATTAACCTTATATCGATACCTTTCGACTCAAAGGGCGTAAACGCCAGTAGAACCTACGGCGTTTACGCCCTTTGTTTGAGTCTAAAGGTATCGATATATGTGCCTAGTTTTAAGTCTTTTTATCTGTTCTGTTGTCTTTAACAAAACAATTAAGTATACCATTATTATCAAAATTTTTAAATCTGATAGTAATATTGACGGAAACCGAAGTTGACGGCGTGCAAAGTAGGTCGTCGCCACTTCTTTTTAGGTCGCGAGGTACATACACTTTTTCCTTCTATCTACCCCGATATATTTCTACAAGTTCCTTTTTTATTTGTTAGCACCCTGACTATATTATACTAAAGACTACATACATTTACATCCTGGCGTTTTGAATTTTATAGAACTAGTTAGTTATGTTATGATATGACAAATTTGACTATTAATGGCGTAAAGTAAAGAGAGCTATCTGTCATCATAAGTGTGTTTACGAGTTAATTAGTATCATTATTGTCAAGTTAATCTACCTTTTCATTACACGTAGGTTTTGCGGGCCGTAAATGACCTATTACGCCCTAGGGCGTAATGGTTTTCTTTTTAAATTTGAAACGATGGTTTTGTTTTACTCTTATTTGTCGTGTTCAAAGGAAATGCCAATTTACTTTTTTAACTTTTATCACTGAAATATTATTTAAAGAGAACTGTTATTGCAAATACATGTAAACACATATTTCTGTAACATTAATTTAATATTTAAATAGCGTATTTCAGTATTTTGCAAATATAAAATTAACCGTTTTAGGTATTTACCGTTATGGTTTCCGAACGTGACTCGAAGTTCGCATTGTCTATGGATATTATGTCACTAATGTCACTGTCAGTTTTACAATTTTATTTAGGTTAAGTAAGGTTATTTTAATTAGATTTCCTCACAAGTGTGATGAAATAGTACATTGTGTATCAAGGGCGGTAAGTAAGGAATTACAAACGAGTGTTTGTTACAAGGCCGAGGCGAAGCCGAGGGCTTTAATAACACGAGTTTGTAATTCCTTTACCGCCCGTGGCACACACAATGTTTTTCATCACACTTGTGAGGAAATCTGATTAAAATAACCTTACTTAACCTAAATAAAATTGTAAAACTGACAGTGACATTAGTGACATATATCAAGACGACAAGTCACGTTCGGAAACCATAGCGGTAAAGACTTAAAATGGTTGATTTTATATTTGCAAAATACTGAAATACACTATATAAACATTTAATTAATGTTACTGAAATGTGTGTTTACATGTATTTGCAATAACCGTTCTCTTTAAATAAATATTTCAGTAATAAAAGTTAAAAAAGTAAGTTGGCGTTTTCTTTGAACATGACAAATAAGAGTAAAACAGAACCAGCGTTTCAAATTTAAAAAGAAAACCATTACGCCCTAGGGCGTAATAGGTCATTTACGGCCCGCAAAACCTACGTGTAATGACACCATTTTCGAGCAAGTGTGATGAAAAACATTGTGTGTGCCACGGGCGGTAAAGGAATTACAAACTCGTGTTATTAAAGCCCTCGGCTTCGCCTCGGCCTTGTAACAAACACTCGTTTGTAATTCCTTACTTACCGCCCTTGATACACAATGTACTAATGTATACTGTACACGTTGTTTAAATCACTTCATATCGAAGGTTGTCATTTCTCACAGACAACTTCGTTTCTCCTTTATGTGATTCATCAAACGACTCCGAACCAAAATGGAGATAACGCATATATTTTCCTATAAAGCATTATTGGCCAACCCGTGTTTCCTGTCCTATTAAGTAGAACATGTGGTGATGTGATACTCATATAATCTGTGAATTCATGTTCGATATAGCGTTATGGAAGTTTTCCAAGTCGGTTGCACCAAGACAACGTCCGACCAACCCTCGGTCGACTCTGGTAACCGGTTCCCAGACACAACACCCGCCTAGACAGATATCTCTGCCACAGTATAATAACAGTATTTTTTTCTTCCTAAAAAGGTACATCACGCGCTTGTATGTGTGCGCGCCGTGTACGAACGCACTACAAGCAAAGTTTTAAGAGGAAACAGTAAGGTCGAGAAAATTCAAAATCAGGTATTTGTAAAATGTGTCGCTGTCCCGCACTGCCCGCCTCTCCCCCGCAGAGCGCGATAGAGACAACTGCAGCTTGGACCGAAAATACCTTTTAAAATTTCATGAAAACAACGTTTCGTAGTCCCCTGATTTCTTCCCTAAAACTTAACCTATTTAACTAATTTTTTCATTAAACATTAAAGAAAGGCTTTGGCCGTGTTCCTATGTTTTCGTTTTTTTTAATAATGTAGTCAAATTTGTTTTCTGGATGTATGAACACAGCGGAAAATCTGGCATTTTTTTAGGTTTTTGAAGGTTAATATCTCTTTTGAGAATCAATTTATCGTAAAAAGGAAAACATAGGAACATAGCAATAGTAGCCATAGATTTTTGGACAAAAAGTTCTTGCTCTACTGGCATTATCCAGGGAGGAAACAGGGGACTACGTTTGTATGGAAAAACTGCCCTCCTGTTTCCTCTTAAGCGTGCGTATGAATGCTCCAGCCGAAGTTACAGTAAACGGCGGAAGTTGGAATACTTTTTCTCCGTATTTCCTCTCTTCCCACAAACATTGTCACTTACAGCCTTCGAGCAAGTCAGTGTGTGAACGAGACGTCGATTGCGTCGTGTTTGATACGCGTGAGTCATGCGTGATTCACTGCTAACTGTTTATGGGGCTGCTTGGTTCAATGGGTGGCAAAAACTTATTATAATGACCTGTCAAGCGTTAGTTATATTTAAACTTGTACTAGTATGTTATGAGTGCGAAAGCGAATGTTATAGTTTGATTATGACTCGACTGGTTATATTTTTTGTCTACATATATGTATGAGGCTGTCAACAGAAATCGAAAATCGGTAATCAAAACCCGATAGTTAACTTACTACTACTGTACTTCTAGGGTCTGGTTTGGTCAAGGAAAATCGTTGATTATATCGCTTTTCGATGTCGGATGTGGCTCGCATAGACTTCTATTTTATACAATGCTAGCATTTACCCGCGGTTTCGACAGCGTTATTCCCGTTATTGTCCTAGGGGAACTCTGTAGTGGGATATAAAGTATCCTATATTCTATTCTGCCCTTTGATCTACTTGAATGCCAAATTTCATCTCAATCCATTCGGTCGTTACCACGTTATTTAGTAACAAACTTTCAAACATCTTCAAGCTTTTACATTTATAAAATAAGTAGGATAGGATTTCAAGATAATGCACGCTATGAAATTTTCCTAAAAGCCTATTTTATTATACATGTTATACCCATTATTATCGTGGAAACAAATATTTACTCTCGAGAATCTGATATCTCGATTTTGGATGTAGCAGATATTTAGGATGTAAGAGCTTTCAGCGGTGTTTATTTTGACCTAAACGTTGATATGTGTTTATGTTGACCGTTTGTTTGTTTAGGGAGACTTTCAGCTTTGTTTTAATTTCGGAATTGCTTGTTTGCCACCATAGTAGTATATAAAAAAAAATACTATTATAGAAAAACACTGATGTTTGCGGACAGTATCTCCATTTAATCCTCTGTAGGCTTATGATACTACGCTTTGTTGCGCGATAAATAGATAATGAAGCATCCGTCCGTCACTCTCACATTCGGTTAAATTCGCTGACAAACTGAACTCTGAAGGATTCCCATAGTAAAACTGTGAGGAAAAAGAGTATCATGTTTCTGTATTTAATCGTAAAACACCTGCATTATTCAAATCGTTTGATTTATTTTTACACCTCATGACAAGCATAGGGCTGGCAAAGTGCAAAAACGGCCAAACGCCGGCGCCTGCGCCGCGCCGCATGCGAGACGACCGCGCTGTACTTCTAAAACAGCTTAAGTCTTCTGTAACTGAACTTCTAAATTCAACCCTAAGGTTTGTGTAACAAGGTTTGCTTTCGAAGAACTATATAGTTGGAAATAGACGAGCTTGTCCCTCTGTTGGTTCCGTATGAGTCATCAGACATGACTTATGATCGATTCGCTTCCGTCGGCCTTTCTAATTGGAAAGTGCTCTTGATTAAAAGGCGTAGGAAGCTCGCAAGTTTAATGAGCTTCGAGATACTATCAACACACCGAATGTTTGTTAAACTAACTCTGACCTCCGCCTGGTCTAAAAAGTTTGCGTAGTTTATAGGCGACTTCATAAAAAGGAAGGAAGCCTCTCTCTAGTAGTCTAGTCGGTTGTATTGTATTCTTCTTAGTGTTTTACAAGCTTTTATTTAGTTTCACCTATACTGGTGTCTGTGTCTGCTTGTCTACATAATTTTAGCTCAATCGGTTGAAGATATCTGCTTCAAAATAAGTTGCAAGATTCCACTCAAACCAACATAGTTATAACATACGAGTACCTACAATGTACACCTACTCGTAGTTACATATTGCAAGTTAAATAAAACATTTAACCGTGAAATTTAGTCGATTGAAACTAAAACTAATTTAATTGTTAGTCGAACATTCTCACACATAACTAATTTAATCGCAAGTAAATTAATCGCGATTAAAAAATGACGATTGATTAGTTAGCTAAAAAATAAATCGATTAATGCCCATCTCTGGTGTATGTAATCAAATCTTGCAAGTTAAAGACCCACTTTCCGGTTTCCGATTGAGCTGAAATTTTGCAATAATTTTTATGTAAATGTTTTGCTCGACTTGGCGGGGCCACCGCCGTGCCCCTAGATTAGATGACAATGCAATATTATTGTGGTATGTGAAAAAGTACAGTCGGCATCGGCAATGAAAGCTCGTCTTAATTTTTTTGACAAACTTATTTTACCTCTGATCTCCGACGTTATTTAACCGATTTGAAAAAATAAAATCAGATTGATGATGAGATCCACGAGGGATTGAGTGAACTCCTCAAATATGGAAATATGGATTAAAAAAACCCGCATCAAAATTCGTTGCGTAGTTTTAAAGATCTAAGCATTAAGCATACATAGGGACAGACAGACAGCGGGAAGCGACTTTGTTTTATACCATGTAGTGATAACGGTGGACATGTCGTGGACACGTCCCGTCCCGTCCTTGTCGACTTCGCAAAAATGCCGTTAAAAATACATCAATGTCAATGTTTGTTTATTTCTAAACTGCAGATTGACGTGCAGACAAAACGAAATAATTTTTCCTGTTTGTGCCCTTGGTCGGTGATTTAGTGGGCTGTAAAATTGCGTTTATTACAATCGTGTGAAAAAGGTTATACTGATGTAACTGTGCTTTCTAAATTAGACTTAACGACTTTATCTTTTAGGTTTTTATTTCTTAGTAAAAGCGAAATAAACATTGGTCATTTGATAAACTCGTCTGTATTTGTTTTATAAGTGTTTTGCACAGAAATATATGGACATAGAACGAAATAGTTCGGCGATTTGTATGGGAATCAAGCGTGTAACGTTTTTCGCTTGGCGTTTGACGCCAAAAGTGTAATTTGGTGATGAAAAACATAAATTTTTCATTTCATTTGGTGGTATTTGAACATTTCATTATTAGAGATGCAACAGATAGTGGTTTGGCCGGATACCGGATATCTGGTATCCGGCCGCCGAATATCCGGGCAAAGCTTTTTTACCTAAAATACCTAAATGGAGTAAATTCGACTGCGCGCGCCCGCGCGCCGTCGCATGGTGCGATGGTTGGTGTAGTTTGCAACGTGTTTCTAGTTGTAGGCATATTGTAGTCAATTTTTGATAGAAAAGTGAACTTAATACACACTCTGTGCGCATAGAACGGCGGCACGATATAGTTTATGGTTGTTATAGTAGTATTTCCTAGTTTGATATTTACAATGTTACTCAATTTTTCTCCACATATTAGGTACTAAATTACTATCCGGTATCCGGCCGGATACTACGCAACTATCCGGTATCCGGCCGGATACTACGCAACTATCCGGTATTCGGCCGGATAGTAAAATGTGGCCGGATAGGCCGGATACCGGATAGTGACCGGATATCCGTTGCATCTCTAATAATTGGGTGTATTTTCAAAAACGTCATTTCGCTGTCATGACATATTGGCGAATATTGAGAAGATTCTGCCTCACCAGAATTGGACTTTTGGTTACAATGTAGAATCAGTCAAGTTCTAACAAGTAACCAACGAATGCCAGTCTAGTGAGGAGGAATCTTTTAAATATTGGTGGTCAGAGAAATTACGCCAGCGAAAATACACCCAATTATACCATTATTATCAGATTTACTTTTACATGGCATGACCGGGCTTACAAAGTTCGTCAACGCAGGCAATATCTGACATGTCTAGTGCACGAACGACGGCTACGACGACTAAGTTTGCTCGTTGATGCTTGTGCTATACAGGGTGTCCCTAAAACCAACGTCGATACGAAAAGGGCTGATAGACCAGCTCATAAGACACCAGATTAAGTAAATTTGACTTCAGTAAAAATCTCTTAGTTTTCGAGATATTGACGTTTTTGCAAAACTCGTGCTAAGTGATACCCTGACTCGGTTATTTGAGTGTGATGACTAAAATATCAAGTATTTTTCAAATCGGCTGCCTGCGGAAGCCGCCCCAGTCGGTCGCACCAAATTTTACCCCTCCGGAGGGGCTTGGCCAGCGACCAGAAAGAGCACGCGTTATACGATAGAGACGGTGGCCGAACCCGACCGTCAGTTTTGTTAGAGAGTGAGACTTCTGTACATGGGACTATTACTTATTCTGTGATACTGTGGATACTAGCAAGACTTGCTTTTAAACTACAAAGTTAGCACAATCACCTACGTGACTTACAACGTGTCGCTTACTTGTTTTTATGTTCCAAACTCTTCCAACGACGATAGGACCTAAGTAAAGTTACTTTCCCATAAAGCTTCGACGTATTGTCCAAGCAGGCTGTCCGCGGGTAAACACCGCCATTCATTCTTGTTTATTTACTCATTCGTTTGTTCCGAGCGCTGTGTACAATGTGTGTGCAGTCGGCGTTGACATGTCCGCTGCTCACACGCATAGCCAATGTTATGGTGATTCGAGTGCCCTGGCCACCGTCCTCCATACAAACCAACAGCGAGTTAAGAATGGTGCCTAACGACATCACTGTTGGTTGAAATGTATTTTGATACATTTTGTCCGCGCAAAACAACATGAAATTTTTTTTTGAGTAATTAAGACATTAGATTTATGCTAAAAGATGGCGTTAATACAACAATGGCCGATTGCAACTAAGTATTTATGATTTTTTGGATCTTCTCTGTTATGAGACAAATTGTAACCTTTGATGACATTAAAGTGGACTGTTAACTATCGTCAGGACTGGCTCACTCTGCAATTTCGCCGCGCGGCTGCTAGTACCAAATTGTGCCCCTACGAAAGAGCTTAGCCAGCGAACAGAAAGAGCACGCGTTATGTGATGGAGAGAGACGATCAGATGCGGTGCATTCCGTCCGGTGGTCGGACCCGAACGTCGGTTTTGTTAGAAAGAGAAACTTCTGTACCTAGGAATATTACTTATTCTGTGTTCGTTTCGTTCGTATGAAATGAAGAACCGAGCGTCTGGATTCATCTTACAGCAAATCTCTTTCTAGTGTATCTCTAAAAATGTTTGTAAGTGCATCAATTAACAGATCCTTAGTTGATTCCTGTTTTGTTACCAATATTTTTGATGATTATTTATTATTGGTTGATATTTTGTCGATTCATTTTGCTAATTAGGTACGGTATAATATTCTCGATAGAATCTTATGAAAAGAAATCAATAATAGTATTGATTATCATTTAAAAAAAAAAAATTGGATTGTTGACGACTTATGTGACAGTTAACGTGTCGATACAAATTTATGTACAAACTTTTATAGATATGCTCTGCAACGGACAGACCTATCGAATTAAAAGTCGATCACTCGTGTAATAGCCGACGATTTTTCTCGACATGTTTCGAGTGCATCCGGCCCACTTAATCATGAGTATTAACCGTAGCTCGTCGGACGACGTCCAATGTTCATGGCACAGTAATTTTCTAGTTAAAATTCGGTTAGCTATCTATAATACCTACTAGAATGCCGGTAGCCTATCGTTATCATAGCGATGCATTGATCAGGATTTGTTAGATGAGGTTCCCAAACGCTTGTTTTCCTTGCGGCAAATTTTCTTTTCGCGGTTATTCCTAGTCTCATAATTTCCCATTTCTCTAATTTCCCTGTCTTACTATTTCTTAGTAGCGAGTTTTTTTTTAATCGCGTTTGTTCACAAACGCATTTTTTCACATTCGGTTTATTACTTAGTAGCATATTTTTTGCTCGCAATATTTCCCTAAAGCAAATATTTATTATTCTGGGTGTAAAATTAATTAATAATTTTGGCTCCGGAACCCTAAGTCCGTGACTCCACTGAGGCGGAGACGAGCGGAGCGGAGAGGAGACAAGTAGGAATCGACCAATCACATCAGTTGAAATCCACATCTCGTCTCCACTTCGCTTCAATTGAAACAGCGAAAACTAATGTGATTGGTCGATCGCCATACGACACTTCTCCGCTCCGCTCGTCTCTGCCTGCCATAGTGAAGCCGCAGCCTAATAGAATAGATCAGGTCCCCTGACTGCAAATAGCATAATTATGTAGACCTGAAAGTTATTTTCATCTTTTTACATTTGCATTTACATATCAGTAATCATACCTGGCCGTATAAAAACTAGCTGCGGGAAAAAAGGAGACACAGAAAAAATACAACAAAGAAAAAAAACGAATGTAGAAATTAATGCAGGTTAAAATTTAGGCGAAAGAATATGAGAAACAGAAACAACGCGACTGTGAAAATAAGCTGCAGAGGAAAAAAGTGAATGTTGATAATCGCTTTCGGGAAAAAATGCGAAAAGAAAAATTTCAGCAAGGAAAACAAGCGTTTGGGAACCTCATCTAACAAATCATGTTTTTCTCGAACACGCTGTAACCGTGTAACGTATTTAAACGAAATTTAGACAGAAGGCAAATCATTATATTACGGTAAAAATAAAATATAAATTATTCGAAATGGTCGCCATTGTGCTGAACACAGGCTTTCAATCGTGTGGGCCTTTCGTCAATAGAGGCACGAACCGCTTTACTTGATTAAACTTTTCTTCGACGGTGAAGATTTTTTCGTCAGTAAACAAAATCTTTTTGGGATCGTGTCTCCATAGCAACTGTTGACATCATGCAAGCCTTAATTTTCTTAAACGATCGTTTAAGTAGTAGACTTTTCTTCGACTGTAGGCCCTTTAGAACATAGCTAAAATATATTTCCTTTAGATCATATTTCAATATCCGGTTCACCGAAAAATAACACCCGAATCAATATTTTTTTCTAGTTGACAACGTTTAAATTTAAAATTTAAAAAGTTTTTATCAAGCCGCCAGTTCAAAATTTATTTATTTGGGCCTTTCAAAAAATCGTCTCAAAACTTATGAACACACGAGGTAGCACCCAAGGGCTGTGGCCCTATAGTGGCTAACGAAATTGAGGCGGGCCTATGTTAATAATTGGTGATTTTATACAATTCTGAACATACATACAAATTACCCAGGGAGGCTCGCGGGCCGCAAGTAAGCGGTTCACGGGCTGCATGCGGCCCGCGGGCCGTAGGTTGCCGACCGCTGCATTAGATGCTTAGATAGCGTATCATAATCGGCTTATAGACCGCCGCGGATTATCCGGATCAACGCCAGAAAGAGGATTAAAATTCGATCCCCCGGACATTTTCAACAATATTTTAATTTTAAAAATCCGTACTTTTTAATATGTAACTCGTACTTGTGCAATAATCCCCTTCTACACGGGACGTGAGGTTGGCAATCGTTGGTGCTAACAACATTTTTATTATAAAATGTAGTCCTCTGGTTTTTGGCATACCTTGGTGAATCAACTTTTTGACCCACACGACGCTGTCAGCAACTTTTAATTTTCGTTGTAAAATAACACCTTTAAACAATAGTTTGCCTATGTTTAAATTTATGGTGTATTATAGAACTAGGGTTTGCAATTTGAATATTCGCCACGAATAAAATTCGAATACTAAAGTATTATTTATTTGAATAAAACGAATAATTCGTTTACTAAAATGTTGGATTAATTCATTTATTGTTTCGTTAATAATCGCCAGGTTCATATTTTTTTACATAAAGATTAGGCGCAGCTGATCAGTTAGACAATAAAACAATATTTTCATGAAGTATTAAGTTCAATCACGAATAGAACGTTGAATTTCCCGTCTCATAAACCTAATTAATAGAAAAATATCAAACTCAAACTCATTTATTTCTGTAAGTAGGCCTCTCGCCTCTTTCTGTAAGTATCCTATTAGAAGCTCGATTTCTTGGTAACTCCAGAGACATTTTCGGTAACGCCGGAGACGTCAAAAGTATGAGTCTAAAAGTTGATACTACCACCACGAAGTCCGACTGTTGCGACACGTTGTGACAGCTGAAATAGCTAACAAATTTGAAACACAAAAAATTACGTGTTTTCAAAAAAATTTTTGAGAAACAAAATTGCTTGCATTGTATTTTTGGATCTTTAAGACAAGAACTATAGGAAAACATAAATTTTACACTTCTTTGAAAAATGAGGCTTACCCGCCGCTATCAGTCGTAACTTTAGTTTTCGCAATCAAAGTCTTATCATTGTTTTCATCGATTTCTTGATACGTTATAACTGATAACGATACGGTGACATATTATTTTCTAAAAATCTGTAGAATATAAAAAATGAATTTCTGGTATTTGTTTTACACGAAAACGATACCACACAACCCCTAGTAACCTTACCTGATCGGTAAAAAAAATACAAAAAAGAGGTGTATTTGGCACACTTACCCCGCTCTCCCCGCGCACAGGAGACGAATCTGACTTCACTCCACATCTGAAAATAATCACCGCGGAACACTCTATCTGTGCTCTGGGTCTAACTCCACTATAAATGGCTCGACAATTAAAGTCCGTGAGTGTACAAATTTTTGAAACTGTGTGGGTTTATATCTTTGTCCCTGACTGTACGTAAACAGATAGAAGTGCACAGATGGCTACACGATACGGGAAGGCATTGTTCAGATTAGAATAAAACGATAAACTGTCATTATCTGCACCGCGGCACAGACAGCGGGATCGATATCGCAGCATGGTCGACAGCTCTCGCGGCGCGGGTCATTCGATCCCGCTCGTGTCGTACGTAAACAGATACACGTGCATAGCTGGCTACACGATCTTCTTTGTCGGTATCATTCTTGACAGAGTGGTCGTGGTCGTCATCAGGTGTTAGTGGCACGCTTCACGATGCGCCACTCCTCTCTAAGAGCTGCATTCCGGGTGCATTAGTGCAAAGGAACACCTACTGCAGCTTTAACCTGGTCTGTCCATCTCATAAGTGATCTTCCTCGTGGCCTGGCACCTTCAACCTTTCCTTGGACTACGAGGCGTTCAATGGACACATCCCCCCGTCGACATACGTGACCAAAGAAGATAAGGATGCGGGATGGATAAAAGACGCTGCTTAATGCCGAGTTCCCTGAGTATAGAGTCGTTGGTACGAAATTCCGTTCAAGACACCCCCAACAGACACAGGCTACACGATACCAGAAGACACATGGACAGCGGGATCAATCGCAGCATGGTTGACAGCAATCGCGGCGCGGGTCATTCGATCCCGCTCGTGTCGTCCTAAACAGATACACGTGCACAGGTGGGTACAGTCGAGCTCATCATTATCTGAGCAGAGAACGGATGAAAAATATCTGATCTAGTTCTTATGCTTCTGATAATAGGGTCTTGTTCAGATGTTTTTGGTCCAATCTTTGCTCAAATAATGATGAACTCGACTGTACATGATACGAGAAGGCATTGTTCAAATTAGAATAAAACAATCAACTCTCATCATCTGCCCTCGCCGCGGCACCGAAATCGCGGAGTGAGCCACTCCTGGCAAAGTATAGCGCGATAGCACGTCTGTGTGAGTGCAATCCCTACTGGAGCATTCTTACGCATTCTTATTTTTTTGCTAGTAGTGCGTTCTTACACGCACGCACACATTCAAGCGCGTGATGTACCTTTTGTAAGAAGAAAAATTACTGCTATTATACTGTTTTCCTAGCGTTACTCTATGGTTATGCAGGATGCAAAGACTTCATGTCAGCCTGTAAATCATAATATCAAAGGCAATTCGCTTTATTACAGAGTCCAAACGAAGCCACTGTTAACTGACCACCCATAGACTTTAACACGTTACAAAAAAGTTGATATTCGTTTACAAATCTACAGTTGACAGTGTGTTCGATTGTACGCTACGCTGCCAGAGACGACAGGTGATGTCCTGGCTACTCTATCAGAGCCAGAGGCTGCCAAGTGGCACAACTTCGGACCCATTATTTACACAATTCACAGACTATTAAAAGTAAATATGTTTATCGCATATGAGTAATGAGATTCGATTAACATTCAAGGTCAATAATAAAATATAGCAACGGTTTTGCCTCAGAAAATCACACGACTAGATTAGATAGATACAGTCGGCATGAAATAGCCTGTAACATTTAAAGAGCCAGGGTACATAATTATATCATCACACGTCGTTGCTATGGCAACACATTTTATTACTATTACGCAACACGCGGAGCGCCTTTTCTCCGCGCGGCTACTAGTATTTTTTTTTATGGTGGTCGGCCGTGGCGTTCCCTGGGGTCGAACCAGGTCGCTAACCGGCACACCCTGAGTGGATCGGACTGGGTGGGGGCCGGGGGCGCCTGGAGTCGAACCAGGTCGCTTGTCCCGGTCTACCTCGATAGAGTCGGACTAGGTGGGGGCCTGAACGCCTGGGGTCGAATCAGGACGTTTGGCTAGGGCCACCTTGACGGCTACTAGTATCAAATTTTGCCCCCGCGGAGGGACTTAGCCGGCGACCAGAAAGAGCACGCGTTATACTATAAAAAGAGACGGTCGGATCCAATACGTTACGTCGAGTAGTCCGACCCGATCGTCAGTTTTGTTGGAGAGAGAGACTTCTGTATGTATTTAGTAGTAAGTAGGTACTAATTATTCGTACTTATTCTGTGATATAGGGCGCTTTCTATGCTACTGACCATTTGACACTGACTATACATATAAATCTCTCCAAGGCAACAAGGGCGTGATTAATTCTCTTCTTCTTTTTAGTTTCGCTCTTGGCAGAGCGGTTGTGGTCATCATGAGGGAGGGTTGGATGCTGTTGCTGCCTGCCTTACGATATTTCGAAAAAGAAAAGATGACGCTCTGAAAATGTAAGTGTCGTGGACTGAGTATCGCACAAATATCTCCATCCTTCTGGAACTCGGCGTCAAGCAGCGTCTATCTGCTCTAGTACAGTCGCGCATACTTCAATTCTTCGGTCACGTCTCAAGGCGGGAAAGCGACTCCATTGAACGCGGTGGTCCAGGGCAAAGTGGAAGGCACTAGATCGAGTGGCAGGTCGCCCATGCGATGGACTGACCAAATAAAATCTGCTCTGGGTAACCCATTGCATGAATGCACCAGAAGTGCTACGAATCGGACGAGATGGCGTGATTAATTACATGTAATGAATCTGACTGGAGCACTAGTTGTGTTCGAGGGTTGAATCGTGAAGTAAACGTGAATAACCGTGAGCTTTCGCGTAAACTGGTACACAGTGCATGACGTAGGTATTTATTTACATATTTACTATAGCACGTCACGAGTCGTGACAGCTGTGCAAACGGACCTGTCGGGTGAACGATTGTCATCGAAGCGCGCCAATCAATTTCATTCATTTAACCATGTAACGTTTGAAGAACATAAAGGTGCGTTTACACTTTAGCTGCGCCACAGAATAAGACCTTATCACAATTGCGATTTGCGAGCGAGCTGCGGGCGAGTTAGAAGCGGAGTTCTATACAAATGTCGCTCGCGCTTCATAAGGACAATAACTTGCATAAATATCGACTGTTTGGTTGGCATGCATTTTCCGGCATGAAAAGTAGCAACGGCAATTTTTAGACCAAACAACATGCAAAATAACACGAATCGATTGCTCCGTCGCTGCGTCAACTGCTTATTTATGGCTTATAAGATCGAATTGTCAGTTCCGCATCTACAATCGAACACACTGTTAACTGTACATTTGTACACAAATGTCAACTTTATTGCAACGTGTTAAAGTCTATGAGTTGTCACGGTCAGTTAACAGTGAGTTCGTTTGTACATGAGTGTTGTACTTGAGAATTCCCAATTTTTGTGAAAATTTGATACAGGCATATGAAGGGTTATGGTCATTGTCATAGTATCTTTTTTTTTATTGCTTCTCTATATCTGCATCGGCTTTTTTACTAAAGACCTGTAGGATTTTACTTTGCTTGATTTTGTTTTATCATTACCTAATCAAATACTTTCTTTTGCAGGTAAGTCACGAAACAGTAATCGGCGAGTCTCGAAGGTGACCCACTGACCTAGGAACGCAGGTAATGTGCTGGGTGCGTGATAATTCCTCCATTGAGGCTTGATGGGATACCATTTCGCGACCCTTAGAAACTTTGACATGTAGTCACAAAACAGGAATGTTACGCCATTTGCCACTGTTTTTGATTTAGTCGGGTAATGCAAATCGGGCATGCTTAGGGCACACGACTGCTAACGAATTATGAAAAATGGCTAAATTAAGGGCCGATGCAGACGGACTGCATACCATCCGCGATTTGTATGGGAACTGCATTCCAGCTGCACACTGACTGCACGCCGACTGCACAGTTTCTATACAAGTTGCAGTTGGGTTGCAGTCCGTCTGTGTCGGCCCTAAGAACAGTGACAAGTGACGTAACAATAGTATTGTAGACTTTTTTCAACAATCTGCTAAAATAGGAAGAATGCTCTAATATCCTTTTCATCACACTTGCTCGAAAATGGTGTCATTACACGTAGGTTTTGCGGGCCGTAAATGACCTATTACGCCCTAGGGCGTAATGGTTTTCTTTTTAAATTTGAAACGCTGGTTCTGTTTTACTCTTATTTGTCATGTTCAAAGGAAACGCCAACGTACTTTTTTAACTTTTATTACTGAAATATTTATTTAAAGAGAACTGTTATTGCAAATACATGTAAACACATATTTCTGTAACATTAATTAAATGTTTGAATAATGTATTTCTTTATTTTGCAAATATAAAATCAACCATTTTAAGTCTTTACCGCTATGGTTTCCGAACGTGACTTGTCGTCTTGATATATGTCACTAATGTCACTGTCAGTTTTACAATTTTATTTAGGTTAAGTAAGGTTATTTTAATCAGATTTCCTCACAAGTGTGATGAAAAACATTGTGTGTGCCACGGGCGGTAAAGGAATTACAAACTCGTGTTATTAAAGCCCTCGGTTTCACCTCGGGCTTATAACAAACACTCGTTTGTAATTCCTTACTTACCGCCCTAGATACACAATGTACTATTACGTCGACTGCAAAGAGAAAATATGTGTACACGACTTTATTGACTTAACTAACACTAAGATCTCGTATACATTTTTGTTACTTTATATCGAACTACAGTAATGCTTATTCAACAGAATTATTCGTTAGCTGCACAGAACTATGTCGAAATATAATAATATCTCTTATTTACTGGCCAAGGTTTGTATACTATTTGCTAACGAATTATGAAAAATGGCTAAATTAAGGGCCGATGCAGACGGACTGCATACCATCCGCGATTTGTATGGGAACTGCATTCCAGCTGCACACTGACTGCACGCCGACTGCACAGTTTCTATACAAGTTGCAGTTGGGTTGCAGTCCGTCTGTGTCGGCCCTAAGAACAAGTGACAAGTGACGTAACAATAGTATTGTAGACTTTTTTCAACAATCTGCTAAAATAGGAAGAATGCTCTAATATCCTTTACGTCGACTGCAAAGAGAAAATATGTATACACGACTTTATTGACTTAACTAACACTAAGATCTCGTATACATTTTTGTTACTTTATATCGAACTCTTTGTAGTCCACTACATGACTACAGTAATGCTTATTCAACAGAATTATCCGTTAGCTGCACAGAACTATGTCGAAATATAATAATATCTCTTATTTACTGGCCAAGGTTTGTATACTATTTGTCTGTTCGACAGAGCCGGAAAGCGGCAACTTCGTTTAGCGCCGCGGCCCGCAAGTTGACACTTTCCGGCCGGAGGACAGAAAACTCTATTTGTTCCACTCGTAGTTTCAAAAACCTCGATAAATTTTAACTATGCTATGCCCGCAATCCGCAATATTAGACCTTATAAAACTATATCTACAATACTTTTATTGCAAGACCAGATCGCTCCTATTCCAGCGATTCGAGACATGTCTGTCACGCACCTCTTAGTTATTGGATTTGCGGAATCCAGCGTATTTCAATATTTCGACGTTCCTTGACGTTTTACGGCTTGGAGGTAGGGAATGCAATTACCGGGAAAATTTTGAAACCGGTAATTTACCGACTTCGGTAGTTCAAAACCGGTAAACCGGTAAATTACCGGTATTGGTGATTTGAAGTAAAAAGCTGCGAAAATGTTGTTTAATTTAAGATTTCTGTATGATAACCATCCATAAACTAAAAGAAATCAAGCCAGGTGCGAGTCGGATTCGCACACGAAGGGTTCCGTACCATTGTCGAGCAAAAATACGCCAAAAAATACACTCATTTATCCCCCTTTTCCATATATGAATATGTGTTTGTGGAAGCACTTCGAAGCCCAAGTAAACGAGGCTTTGGATGACATCGTTTCTAAAAGAGAAAAGAACCGTAAAAGATCCACATGGATTACTGAAAAAACGTGGAACCTAGTCCAACACAGGAAAGACATGAAAGCCAAAAGCCTCCAAGATCCTAAGAGGATGAAGGAATATTCCAGTCTATCAAAAGTGATCCAGAAGGGAATGCCGCAGAGACAAAAACAACTTCATCATGGACATCTGTCGCGAGGTTGAGTCTCACGCCATGAAGATGCAAACATCAGATCTCTTCAAGAAAGCCCAGCTGCTCAGCAAAAAGTTTAAGCCCAAATCTTGGGTCATAGAAAACTCCGATGGGCAACTTTTGCACGAACTTGACAAAATTGCAGAGCGCTGGCGTGAATATTGTGAGCAGCTGTATGAGAAGTCCTCAACAATAATCGAACCCTGAATGGTTTGGACTCTCATGGACCTGGAACCTGGTATTCTTAAGTCCGAGATAGTGGCAGCAATTGATCGTCTTAAAACTAAGATGGCCCCAGGACAGGATAATACCCCGTCCGAAATTCTCAAGGCCCTAGGTGACAGGGGAATTGACCTTTTGCACAAGATCTGCAACCACATTTGGCACAAAGGCAAGTGGCCGAAAAACTGGACCCAATCAGTAATCATCCCGCTGCACAAAAAAGGTTCGACTAAAAAGAGCGATAACTACCGTACCCTTGCTCTGATCTCCCATGCCAGTAAAGTCCTACTTCACGTGATGAACAGCAGGATCCGTCATTATCTAGACTGGCAAATCCCGCAAGAGCAAGCGGGTTTTGTGAAGGGTAAAGGTAGGTACTAGGGAGCAAATACTGAATATCAGACAAATTGTGGAAAAATGTTACTAGTTCGACACGCCAGTCATCATGTACTTCGTCGACTAAGTACAGTAAGGCTTTTGACTGTATCGACTGGGGCTGTTTATGGGAGGTTCTGACGGATTTGGGTGTACCTCGACACCTCACAGCACTACTTCAGTCGCAATATTACAACAGCCAGGGAATAGTGAGAGTCGACAAGAGTACATCGAATCCGTTCAGCTTTCGTAAGAGCGTCCGACAAGGCTGCATCCTCTCACCCATCCTATTCAATACATACGGCGAGTACATTGTACGGAAAACATGTGACGGCTGGAATGGTGGCAGCACTGCTGGAGGTCGGAATGGTGGCAGCACTGCTCAGATCTCTAATTTGCGATATGCTGACGACACCACCCTTTTAGCAGCAAATGAAGCTGAGACGGGCAGTTTTTTGGATAGAATGGGATGGGTTAGCGAAGAACTTGGCCTCGCAATTAACAGATCCAAGACTAAAGTCATGATCGTGGATCGCTCAGGCAAGCTAGCTCAGCGGAACGCTCAATTTAGAAACTACAGACAACTTTGTATACCTGGGTTCCAGCATAAGCAATAATGGCTCTTGCGAGACGGAAATTCGCAGAAGGATCGGAAAGGCAGAAGGAGACAAGATATGGAAAGACAGGAATAAAAAAACTTATTCAACATTTTTGAAGCAGAAAAAAGTTAATTAAATCGTTAAATCACATAAAATCATTGGATTTCGATAAAGTACAGGCGTTTCGTAGTACATAAATTTATAAACATCAGCGTAAACCAATATTTATCTATTTTTATATGTTTCGGTAAAAAACCGGTTTGGGGTTATAATTACCGGTAATTTACCGGCTTCATTTTTGACCGGTTTACCGGTAAACCGGTAAACCGGTATACCGGTTTGCA
Source organism: Eudemis profundana (assembly GCA_947034925.1). Taxonomy (NCBI): domain Eukaryota; kingdom Metazoa; phylum Arthropoda; class Insecta; order Lepidoptera; family Tortricidae; genus Eudemis; species Eudemis profundana. The sequence goes on from OX344802.1 coordinate 26,270,477, forward strand.
TTCCCTACTTGGAGGCCGAAAAGCTCGAACGTATGCCATATTTCTGGAGTCCCGGTGCGAAACGCGCCGTGTTCCTAAGCAATTCTAAGATCTTAATGCATTTTTCTCTTGGCGCTCATATTTCGGGAGAACATACAAAAAATCGGGAGAATCCCGCCAATTCCCGACCATCTGGCAACCCTAGTAGCAGTGGCGTGGCGTAAAAGATATCCTTGGGTAAGCCGGTGCAGAAATGGCGCACATTTTCCTTAAGAGCTATAGAATAAGGCGCTCAATGCCTGATATTAGGCAAGCCGGCAGGAATCGAGTTCTTTAGACGCCACGCTACTGCAGGGTAGCTAGTTAGGTTAGGATATTAGTAGAACACAGCTGCACCCGGCAGCACTGCGCAGCAGCACCATACACGGACAATAGTTGTTATCGGTGCAATAAACCCGTTATCGCACGTCCCAGTTTCGCCCGTGATTGCTTACACTTGCACATTACATCCCGACACGCTTTGTTACAGTATGTAAACAATTTAGATTTACTAGCCTTTCTTACAAGAACAAACACTTGTTTATGAAGTACTGGCAGGCAATAATTGAAATGCCAGCAAGTTTTTGCTAGTTTTATCAAACCAAAGTTGAAGTTCGAAGAAATTAACGGCGAAAAGTTGAAGTCCGTGAGTGTAAAGTAATTGAAATGTGACAGATATTTCTCTAAACATACTCGTCTAAATCAAGCACATGGCGTGCACACAGGCCCACGCCATGCACACATGTGAAGTTTATCGCCGCTCGCGTGTGCGTGCGCGGCTGAATAATCAATTAATTGTGTGCAATTAACATATTGATTGGCGTTATCTGGCGATCGCTCGCTGGCTCGTGGAGTGCCTGTTCTAGCGGGTTATTATCTATACTGCTGTGCTAATGTAAGGCTGCAGCTCCGCTGAGGCGGAGACGAGCGGAGCGGAGAGGAGACGTGTAGGGATCGACCAATCACATTAGTCTTCGCTGTTTCCATTGAAGCGGGGTGGAGACGAGATGTGGATTTCAACTAATGAGATTGGTCGATCCTACGCGTCTCCCCTCCGCTCCGCCTCAATGGAGCCGCAGCCTAAAAGGCAACTTTTACCAAAGTAAAATTTCGACCGCTTAGGAGTGCGTGATACGTAGTCAAGGTCGAGGCGCAGACGGTGCGATCCGTACTGGGGCATTCTTACGCATTCGTAAAGCTTTGCTTGTAGTGCGTTCGTTCACGGCGCGCACACGTATGTACAAACTGCGCGATATAGGTACCTTTTTTAGGAAAAAAAATTACTGCTATTATACTGTGTTTTTACTAGATTATTAAGATTGTCCTTTCAAAAGACGGCCTTTTACGCTAGCACGGCAAAATAGACCCTACGGCCACACTATCTAGAATGATTCGTGTTAATGTCCCTTTCTTTAACTTATAACAACGAGGCCCGAGAATCCCGATTATGTGGCCGTAGCCTGACAGGAAGAGTCTATGACAGTGATGCCTCGTTTCCCCGGCGAGTCCATCTGTTGGTATTGTAGTGGTAGTAGTTTTACCTATTTTCTCGATTTCAAGCACAACTCTCGGTGCTCATGATTAGACCAGCTAGTTCGGTAGTCTAGTCAATTTCCCGCTAACATTGGGACCCTACGGTTCCTCTTCGATTTTTGCCCATCGCGTTCCGCCTATTGGACAGTTATCAAATTATCTTTTTTATGGTTTCGTCGTTATTTAGGAAACTCCACTAATGAACCGTGAATATTATCCGCAGTTCAGAGTCTACCAATCTAATTTGTATTCCCTTTCGTGTTGTGGATTACGGAGCTACCTAGTAACGATCGGTTTGGTTGCGCCACAATTAGTCATTCTTTTGGATTTCACCTTATTACCTACCAGAACCATGACATAGGGAAACACCGCGTTTTCCTATTCTGTGGCATGGCCCAGTTGTAATATACAGACAGGGTGTCCCATAGACCAACTCATAAGACACCAGATTAACTTTTGACCTCAGTAAAAATGTCTTAGTTTTCGAGATATTGACGTTTTTGCAAAACTCGTGCTATGTGATACCCTGACTCGGTGTTTTAAGTGTCAAGACTAAAACATTATAGTACAATCGAACCAACTGAATCATGACCCACTTGCCTGATAATTCGTGTGAAACTTTCAAACTTGTAAGATCTATCGCGTATAATGCACTTACGACGTTTTAGGTACTAATAAAATTACGTCAATACAGGTCGCAGACCTATGCAATTTTAACCTTATTTTCATTGCCATAAAACCACATTTCACACATATACAGTCATTGTTTGAATCTCGAGCTAGTTCTCGCTTATTTAACCTAAACTTTTTGATGATGGAAAAAATAAATTTAAAAAATGGGGTTTTCTACAAGTGTGTCATATTATGTCAAGTTGTCAGTCAATGTGAAAAAATAGAAATTAAATGCTTAATAATTTTTAATAATGGCTAATTTAGAAGCTCGGATTGTAGTCTTAAGTGAGGAAGGCTATGGCATACGGGAAATATCACGCGAATTGAATATTTCTCGGAATACAGTGAGGACCTGGATCAGACGGCACGCCGAAGAGGGCATCCTCGAGGACAGACGACGCCATAACCACGGCGTTCGCCGACTCACGAACGAACAAAGAGTGGACATGCAACACCATTACGAAGAACATCCTTTTACTCCCACCCGATATTTTGCGGCACAACATGACGTCTGTCTACAAACTATTAGAAATTATTTGCACGGCACTGGACTGCATTACAGACATTATGCTGAGAAAGTAGCCTTAACGGATGATCATAAAACAGCGAGAAGGAATTTTGCAAACGCTTATTTAGACTACGACTGGACTAACACTATATTTACAGACGAAAAAACATTTCGATCTTCTCAACACGGTCGCTTAACTTTGTGGCGTTACGATAACACCCGGTACACAGAAGATCACGTCGTGCCTAATCAGTTATCCGGTCGAATTTCAGCGAATATGTGGGCGTGGATGGGTATCGGAGGAGTAGGTGAGCTTGTCCATATTTCTTCTCGGCAAAACGCAATGAAGTATGTCGATCTATTAGAAGAATCTATGTTACCGACAGTGCGAACAGTTTACCCGCGTGAAGATGTGCCAGTATTTTCCTACGTTCATGACAACTGTGCAGTGCATACTGCCAGGGTAGTCTCAAATTGGTTTGATCTGCATAATGATGAAGTTACTTTGATTCCATGGCCGAGTAGATCCCCAGACCTCAACCCAATAGAAAATTTGTGGGGTTTGATGGTCCAAATGTGGGATAACAGAAACGAGAGAACAAAGGAAGCAATTGAGCAACATTGTAACGAAATTTGGGATTACTTGAGAGACAGCGACATTTGCAGTCGTCTAATAGGGTCAATGCGTGACCGATTACAAGCCGTTATCGATAACCATGGTGCACACACTAGGTTTTAGATACTGAATCTTATTGTAATTTAAATTAGTTCTGTTAAAGATTTAATAAAGTTTTTTTTCATTTCACAAATTTTATTACTCTTTTTACTTATTTAGCTTGAAAGACCAACAATGGCAAGTTTCTGTCCTTAAAATAGTTATAGGAATGACGTGATTGAAACCTGTGATCTAAAGTTTATGCTGGCACTTCACTTGGCCGTATTTGCCCAAACATGACTGCATTATTTTTGATTTTATATTCTAGAGAAATAAATGCGACTAATAGTTGAGCAAATTTAATACGGCCAAGTGAAGTGGCACCATTACGTTCGTAGAAAACTTCCTATACTTACCTACGTAATACAGATAAAGACAGTAACATCATCTCTTCTTTTTCATATACGAGCTTAGTCGATATTGTCCGATTTATTTAACAATGCACTCAGTAAATGTCAGTGTCTAATCAAATGTTCGATTGTACAATCGAACCAACTGAATCATGACCCACCATAAGCTTATTTTGCTAAACCCCTTAAATGCAAGTAGGTCGAAATTCGCTTGAAGAATTATTTCCTTGGTAACGAACTTGTTATCATTTGATTAGACACTGACATTTACTGAGTGCATTGTTAAATAAATCGGACAATATCGACTAAGCTCGTATATGAAAAAGAAGAGATGATGTTACTGTCTTTATCTGTATTACGTAGGTAAGTATAGGAAGTTTTCTACGAACGTAATGGTGCCACTTCACTTGGCCGTATTAAATTTGCTCAACTATTGGTCGCATTTATTTCTCTAGAATATAAAATCAAAAATAATGCAGTCATGTTTGGGCAAATACGGCCAAGTGAAGTGCCAGCATAAACTTTAGATTACAGGTTTCAATCACGTCATTCCTATAACTATTTTAAGGACAGAAACTTGCCATTGTTGGTCTTTCAAGCTATATAAGTAAAAAGAGTAATAAAATTTGTGAAATGAAAAAAAACTTTATTTAATCTTTAACAGATCTAATTTAAATTATAAAATTCAGTATCTAAAACCTAGTGTGTGCACCATGGTTATCGATAACGGCTTGTAATCGGTCACGCATCGACCCTATTAGACGACTGCAAATGTCGCTGTCTCTCAAGTAATCCCAAATTTCGTTACAATGTTGCTCAATTGCTTCCTTTGTTCTCTCGTTTCTGTTATCCCACATTTGGACCATCAAACCCCACAAATTTTCTATTGGGTTGAGGTCTGGGGATCTACTCGGCCATGGAATCAAAGTAACTTCATCATTATGCAGATCAAACCAATTTGAGACTACCCTGGCAGTATGCACTGCACAGTTGTCATGAACGTAGGAAAATACTGGCACATCTTCACGCGGGTAAACTGTTCGCACTGTCGGTAACATAGATTCTTCTAATAGATCGACATACTTCATTGCGTTTTGCCGAGAAGAAATATGGACAAGCTCACCTACTCCTCCGATACCCATCCACGCCCACATATTCGCTGAAATTCGACCGGATAACTGATTAGGCACGACGTGATCTTCTGTGTACCGGGTGTTATCGTAACGCCACAAAGTTAAGCGACCGTGTTGAGAAGATCGAAATGTTTTTTCGTCTGTAAATATAGTGTTAGTCCAGTCGTAGTCTAAATAAGCGTTTGCAAAATTCCTTCTCGCTGTTTTATGATCATCCGTTAAGGCTACTTTCTCAGCATAATGTCTGTAATGCAGTCCAGTGCCGTGCAAATAATTTCTAATAGTTTGTAGACAGACGTCATGTTGTGCCGCAAAATATCGGGTGGGAGTAAAAGGATGTTCTTCGTAATGGTGTTGCATGTCCACTCTTTGTTCGTTCGTGAGTCGGCGAACGCCGTGGTTATGGCGTCGTCTGCCCTCGAGGATGCCCTCTTCGGCGTGCCGTCTGATCCAGGTCCTCACTGTATTCCGAGAAATATTCAATTCGCGTGATATTTCCCGTATGCCATAGCCTTCCTCACTTAAGACTACAATCCGAGCTTCTAAATTAGCCATTATTAAAAATTATTAAGCATTTAATTTCTATTTTTTCACATTGACTGACAACTTGACATAATATGACACACTTGTAGAACACCCCATTTTTTAAATTTATTTTTTCCATCATCAAAAAGTTTAGGTTAAATAAGCGAGAACTAGCTCGAAATTCAAACAATGACTGTATATGTGTGAAATGTGGTTTTATGGCAATGATAACAAAGGTTAAAATTGCATAGGCTGCGACCTGTATTGACGTAATTTTATTAGTACCTAAAACGTCGTAAGTGCATTATACGCGATAGATCTTACAAGTTTGAAAGTTTCACACGAATTATCAGGCAAGTGGGTCATGATTCAGTTGGTTCGATTGTACATTACATAACTAGGGTGGTAATACAAAGAAAGGCCGAGATCGCAGAAGTTTGCGGCCCGAGCTGCAAGCGAGGGACGTAAATATGCGATCGAAGGCTTTCTTTATTACCTCCCGTGTTGTGTAATCATTTAAAGTATTTTTCAAATCTGTTTTTTACTATGGGTTGCCAAATAACTATACTATTAAACGTAATTCCTATTTTGGTTAATTTCTTAATGCTGTGGCCACAGTACAATAACAAAAAATATTTTACAGATTTTTCCAAATTTCACCTCTGATTTCAAACGGGCGTGGCGAAAAAAAATGCACAGACATAACCTGGCAAATTAATTACGTAAAGAAATTGCGCATATCGTCGACCGTAGGCTGAATTAGTGTAAGGGACATTGTTTTGCCTGTCCCTTACCGTAATTCAGCCTACGGTCGACGATTGTAGTTTCTAAAATGGTATAACATTTACTAAATACTGTAATAATTATTGAGATAATGATATTTTGTTATAAATATTACTGTGTAGTCACACACAGCATGAAGAAATTTAAAAAAATAAATAACTTTCAATAGCATAGTTATTTGGCAAACCATAGCAAAAAACATATTTGAAAAATACCTATTAACCTTATACTTAATATTTTAGTCTGGACACTTAAAACACCGAGTCAAGGTACCTATCACTTAACACGAGTATTGCAAAAACGTAAATATCTCGAAAACTAGGATATTTTTACCGAGGTCAAATTTAGTTAATCTGCTGTCTTATGAGTTGGTCGGTTGGTTGGTGATTGGTTGGTTGGTTGGCATTTAAGTTGGTTTATTACTATGAGTGATAATCGCGGAAACCGAAGACAATATTATGAGTTGTTTTGTTCACTTTTTCCATTTTTAAAAAGGTAAGTTAATATTGATTTCATCATTCAAGTGCGAAGCGATTTGAATATCACTTCGCAAATGGTCCCACGACCGGCGTCGATTGAGAGTGGTGCACAATATTTGACACCGGTAAACATCCTACACTCGATGTTGTCAATTGGCCTGTCTCAAGGCCACTTCCTTGTTTTGATTGGTATCAGTTTACGTCGAAATTAATTCGGCGTAGTAGTGCCCAAGCTAAAAATAACCTCCCACAAAAAGATATTATTTGAAGAGAAGACGCAAACATTTTAAGTCCTCATAATCAATTGACAAACCAAATTCCTATACAGGATGGCCCATTTCGATCGGCCAGTATGGGAACGTCTGAAACTATAAGACATACAAAGATCTTCTTAGGAACCATGTCATCGATTTGAGGGTCAAGAAAAGTTGCATACATAGATTTGAAAAAAAAAATTACTTTAACCGGGAATCGAACCCGGTCGTTCTGGAAAATAAAACTTAATTGAATTAAAGATATTAAATACAATGGATTTTATTCGTTTTAAACATCGTGTTTTCTAGTAACATTTACTGCTTATGACCTACCTACACAATCGATATCCAAATAGAAATAATGTACCTAAGTTTTATTTTTCAAAACGACTGGGTTCGATTCCAGGTTAAAATAAGTTTTTTTTTTTTCAAATCTATGTATGCAGTTTTCCTTATCACAAAAATCCATGACATGGTTACTAAGAACAGATCTTCGTGTCTCTTAAAGTTTCAGACTTTCCCATACTGACCGATCGAAATGGGCCACCCTGTATAGCAGGTTCCAATCGGGCCCGCGGGAAGAAAGCGGGAGGGCCTATGATCCGGCCCGCGACCGCGAGGCATTGTGATCCGGCCCGAGAATAAGAATAGTACAGTCGAGTTCATCATTATCTGAGCAAAGATTGGACCAAAAATATCTGAACAGGACCTTATTGTCAGAAGCATAAGAACTAGATCAGATATTTTTGCTCAGATAATGATGAACTCGACTGTACTACGTGCAGAAGCGTCCTGCCCACATAGTAAAGTACCTAAAGATGATGTGACACAGAGCACTTTAAAGTTAGTTTTGTAAATGTACTATACTGTACTGCTTTGGCTCAGCGACCCAAAAAGTATCTTTGGCCTCAGACACAAGAACTCCACTCTTCCCTATTTTGTGCCACCTCAGTCGTGTACTTTGAGGGCACTTCGATCTTTCTGGACTTCATCACTCCAGCGGTATCTAGGCCGACTAACCGGACGTTTTCCACACGGTCGCCCTATATACGCTCTCTTTACCACCCGCTCTTCTCCCATCCGTTCCAAGTGGCCGAGCCAACGCAATCAGGTGGCCTTAATTTCGCCCATTTTGTTTAGCACCTTCACCAGCTCCTACAGCTCCCAAATGTACAAATGCAACTAACTTAATCGTAGGATTTACATGTGGAGTCGGGTAACTAATTTAAACTTGTTTGCGTATTCGCCGGAGTATTCCGGCTTTGACAGACGTACCTGCAGAAGATTGTATAGTTTAATTAAAGCGATGTCGTGACACAACTTGCACATCGTAATAGCTTAAGGCAGCTAACTTTAAAGGTGGTTTTCCACCGGCAGGGCGAGACGAGACGAGGATTGAATTGAAATTTGTATGAAGTTTTCAATCCTCTCCTCGCGCATCGCGCAACTTGATACAAATTTCAATTCAATCCTCGTATCGTCTCGCCCTGCCGGTGGAAAACCATCTTAAGTGAAGCTAAAACGACATATTTCTCGGCCCTTTGTGTTGCTGTGAGTTACTCTCTTGAACGGTCGCCATTATTACCAGATTTGAAAATCTGATAATAATGGTATAATTAATTGATCAAATACCACCAAATGAAACGGAAAATTTACGTTTTCCATCACTAAATTACACTTTTGGCGTCAAACGCCGAGCGACAAACGTTACATATTCGGTTCTCATACAAACCGACGAACTGTTTAATTCTATCTCGATATATTTCTGTGTTTATGATGCTAACATGCTACTATGATGCTAACCTGACTCAATTGCGTTGAACATATACGATGCATACCGGACGCCAGTCGTCATAACGGTGATAAATCCAGTACATTGCGAGCTGTCGTAAAGAGAATAAAACAATAGTAGCGTAAACACGCGGCACGTGCAATCTGCGCCTGCGCTGGCCGGGGTCCAGCGGTGATGAAGCGTAGCCGAACAAACGCACAAGCTTCATTAATTTAGCGGGAACACAACATATGTTTGGCTTATGTCATGTTTTAATCAAATCGGACACCCAGGTCCTAAATTAAATATGAATAATACCGTCAAAATTTTGCTTGTTAATTTTAACTCGCAAAGAAGTCGGAACAACTTTAAGAGCCTTATCGCACTTGCCATTCGCGAGCGAGCTGCAACGACGGCGACGAGTTAGAAGCGAGGATTAGTATGGAAACTCGCCCGCAAATCACAACACAAGTGTGAAAAGGCCCTAAAATGGCACTCCTACTATTGTAAATGTTATAATGCTATAGTAAATAACAATAAAATTTAATCTATTTAAATCAAATTTGGTATACGAGTAGAATAAAACTTGAATTGAAACGTAGGATAGAGTAAATGAAGTGGTAGAGGAAACCGGAAGTCAAGATACAGCGTCCGAACATCCACGACCACTCTGACAAGAGTGTACGACTAAGAAGAAGAATGATTACTTCAAATTTCAGATACGCTATTTAAAAATGAAGATTGACTGATTATGATTAACCTTTTTTCTCCCACGACAACATAATCTTACACAAGAAGTTTCGTTTTCGGCTGAAATTGAGATCAAAGCCGGATTTCGTTTTCTGTTTCTGTCGAACACTAAGAATAGTAGAAAATAGTAGACTGTCGGCCTAGTCTAGTGAGCCACTCCAACCGACGCTCGATTCCAGAGAGCTGAGTAGTGAGTATCCAGGCTATTTCCAGACAGGGCTGGTTGCTATGTCGAACAAATTGAATCATAATCGAGTCCTTTATGTGGTCGCAATGCGATATTCTTGTTTGCGTCACTTCAGTATCGGTGTCGCGTTGCTGATCTGTCGTTTATCATGACGTAGTAGGTCATAAGTATCCCATTAAAACATTACATGTAGAAAGATGCAAGTCTCGCAACGCAGTTCTTCTACAGCAAAAAAGTTACGAGATGTAATGTTTTTAAACCAAGTCAGTACCGGGGGGGGTGTCCACCAGTGGCGTGGCATCCAAACAACTCGATTCCTACCGGCTTGCCTAAAATCAGGCTTTTGACCACATTCTAGAGCTCTTAAGGAAAATGTACTTACGCCAAATCTGCACCGGCTTGCCCTAGGATATCTTTTACGCCACGCCATTGGTGTCCACAGAAGTCTATTTCCACCGAGTTGCCTATTATTTAACCGTGGAGGATTCTTTATTTGACAACTATAATTATGTTCCTCCACGGTTAAATAATAAGTAAGTTGGTGGGAATGGCCCCAGAAGTGGCACTTAAACAGAATCTGATGATGGGATCGTGGAAAAATCGAAGGAACTCTTCAAATATTTCGGTCACACCAATTAATCCAATTAAACCAAAAGAGCCTACAGTGCTCTGCGCGTCCAGTATAACAACGCCTTCAGGGGGTTGTTGGGGCTGCCCTGGCGCTGCAGCGCGTCGGGTATGTTTGCAGCGCGGAGAACTGACGGTTTCCAAGCCGTGATGCGCAAGCGGGTGGCGTCCCTGAGCGAGCGCGTACGGGGCAGCACTAACGCGCTTCTGAGGGGGTAGCTGAGAGGATATCCTAGCTCACTGGATGTCTGTGCACGTTAGGTCTAATTATAATTATACTTTCCACTAACAAACTTAGAAGAAGTTTTACTAACACAATATGGATCTATTTCTGAAATAAATGCTTTCATTTCATAATTGCAATTGCAAAGGGTATTTTTCTAGTAATGCGTGCATTTAATGTCAGTTATTTAAAAAAAAAATAGTATACTATCTATTTTTCACAAACATCAGGGCTGGCCCTGAGTAAGCTCACACATCGGCTAATAAAGCAAAAACAAAACGCCGTAATTCTTTCAAGGCGTCGCACCGAGTCACACGTGTCTGCCTACTGTTCATTTGCTTTGCTCAAAGGACTGGTGGTGAATAATCAGTGGATTTAATTCTGCCCATTGTACTGTTGTACAGTTTTTTGTCTTTAAATGTACCTTTTAAATTTGAAAACGTGGCAGAAGCAATAGATTAGATTAGATTAGATTTCTTTATTTCATAATATCAAATAACAATATAAATTATCCTAGGGTCAATTTACACGTATTTATATTATGATATACAGTAAATCAAACACTGTCAATCTTCATTCATCTCCACGTTATAAATGACAGCACGGTACGTTTGGTACTGGTTAGGCACGGTACGATACGTCTTAGCTGGGCTAGGTTTTAGCGAACCGGCAACTAAAACTCCCATTAGTTCGACACACTTTACATAAGGACAGGTTGATCCGATTCAACCTCTCCCGCTGGTCCTGCTCACTTTGTGCAATCAGCGAAACTTCCGTGGTGGCCCGCGGCTAAACGACCTGGTTCGACCCCAGGGCCACAAGCCCCCACTCTGTTCTATTTTTACAGCAGCCACTAAGGCTTGTAAGTACTGTCAGCGTCAAAAAAACGGTACATTATACGGGTAAAGGCAGAGTGCGGAGTCAAACTGAATCTGAGTACCTATTAGTGGCGTGGCGTCAAATATAGTATTCTTAGTAAAGCCGTAGCAGATTTAGATTACTTTTTCTTCAGGAGTAGTAGATACTCCGGTCATGCTTTAAAATAGGCAAGCCGGTGGGAATCGGGTTATATGAACGCCACGCCACTAACACGTATTCTTCTGAGCATATCTGTTGTCTACTATTAGTTGTGTTATCTCGTTTTAATAGTGTGCATTAAAGGGCCTTATCACACTTGTGATTTGCGAGCGAGCTGCGAGCGTGTTTTCATACAGATTTCGATTGCGGCGAACTCGCGGCGAGCTCGCCGCGACAAGTTTTGTATGACAACACGCTCGCATCGCCAGTGTGATAAGGCCCAAAGACTATTGTTAGAGTCTGTGCGGAAAGAGAATAGGCGTGGCGAAAAACATAACTAACCTAACCAGTATTGCCACAGAACAGAAAATACGGCACATACGGTAGAAAAGCATTCTCTTTCCGCAGAGACTCTATCCAAATGAAATGTTTCTATTTTATTTCGTCCAGTGTCACGTTACCTTACCAGACTCTAAGTCTAGTGGTATGTATAGTTAGCTACAGACAGAGAGTAGTAACTTGCCTGCCATCCATCTGTAACCACAATTATTGGCTGTGCGAATAATATAATGTCACCTGCCAAACGAAATTACCAAACATAAGTCATTGTAAGGACTCGTCTGACACACTTGGCGAGCGAGTGTCAATAAAAACCATCGGACATTACAGCCATTCGAGACGCTACTATAATTTATTGGAAGTCGACGCTTAAGATTAATTTATGGGGCTTGATACGTCACGTGGTCAAACACGTCGAGATTACATGCAACAATGAACACACATCGATGAGAATGGCAATGCCTGAGCGTTGGCGCAGCTATAATATCGATACATTATAGGCTTACCTTAGCTATTTATTTAATCTTATGGCATAATTGAGTCGCTTTACAAGTTAATTACAAATTAATATCTAAGTTCTTCACCCATTGGGCTGCGTTTTCACTTAAAGGTAATAGTAAGTCCAAAGGGCTGCTCCCGGTGTACTTACGTTTTGGGCATTCGTGGACTATGTGGTGGATGGACTGAACAGGCGCTCCGCAGTCACACTCAGGGGTATCTCGCCAGCCACACCTGGACAAGAATTCGCCACATCGACCGTGCTGAGTGCGTAGTCTATTCAACTGGCACCATTCTCGTCTCGGGGCAGAGAGGCCGTGCGGCCTTTGAGTGGGATTGTGGTTGGTGTGCGCGCCCCTAGGCAAGTTGAAATTCCATTCCTCTTTCCATTTGTCATTAATGTTGAATTTACATGCCGTCAGGTTCTTTGCGGTCACGTAGGGCGGATGTCGGGATTTCAAGCGGTGCTTTGGAGGACACATAAATTCCGGATATGCTGGCAATGGCAAGTCTGGGTTTGTGGCAATTTTGTTGGCTTCATTTAGTACATTTATATTGTTGGTATAGGTTTTCGCTATCTTCACTCCAACCTGGAACATATATTTGTCCGTAGCCGCGCGGGATGTTCTTTTTTGCTGTAGATATAACAAGTCCCACGAATCTCAGATAATTTTCGGCTTTAGGGGGAATCCATCGTATGCCGGCGTCCATATCCATTGCATAACTAGCCCAGTCCGCTTTTTGGAAGTGCCATCTGGGGAGGGGCATTGATTGGAACAGTGGGATATGGTATCCAGTTTTTATCAGGGCAGGGCGATGTTGGCTGTTAGGAAAATTTGATAGAATTTTTCTTGTGGTTGGTAATGGAGCGCCTGTGGACTCACACGACACGAATGTAAGGTCGGGGTTGTATTCCTTCCTCCAACGGGCTGATCTAAATGATCCCCTATCCTTTGCGACAAAAACTAGGTGGAAGTTGTTGTCCTCTGCCCATTTTGACAGGTGGGTGCCGTTTAAGTCATTCGAGCCATAGCGCCAGGAGGTGTGGTGACTGTTAAAGTCACCCGCCTACACGCAGGGGTGCGGAAGCACCGGAAGTCCATGCCCCCATGTTTGACCGGGAGGTTTGTATATATTTGCGATGGAGATATCATGTACCTTAACTCCTGTAATCTAATAGTTAGGATCCCCATTTGGCGGTATGACCGATACGTTCGTAAGCCCTTCCCTAACATAAGTTGCGATTCCATATTTTGCGTGGTTCAGTGCATCTATGATCTTATAACCTGAGAACTTTCCTCTGGACTTTAGATCTTCCATATCTTTAGTGTGCGTCTCCTGTAGTAATAAGACATCCACTTGGTGCTTCGTCAGAGTTTTGAACAGGACTTCGCTCTTTGCCAAGCTAATCCGCTCAATATTTAGCTGGCAGATTCATAGATTGGGCCCGATGTTGATTTCAGAGGGAGGTTTATTTGCAGCGTTACTTGAACTCATCTTTTCAATAATTTGCATTCGTTGAAGCGACTCGGAAAACGTGCTGTGAGGTTATTTTTCGATAACAGGTACAGCAGCCAAAGTTTGTTACTCGATTAGCGCCACCCAGGGGACACGTGCAGGGTATTGGTGGCAATTCCTGCGGACGTGAGCAACTTCATCCCCCTTAGCTATGCATCATGCTTTTGCGATTTTTACTCCGCTTAGATGTTTCGATAGAGATCGAAATAATCTGTAAAATTTACTGGAAAGTCGCTGAAAATATTACTGCATACCTAGCTCGTTTGCTACCCATTTCATTGCATAACTTCAAAATTAGTTTTAAAACCGAATATTTTTGCTAGAAGTTGTTTGCAAACTGATGACCACGTTTCCTCAAATACACGAAGATCAAACGTCAGCTTCTTAGTTAATGCGGCTTGGAGTTGACGATGTGGTTACTTGAATACGTGTCGCCGCATTTTCTTAAAAATCGTGATGTTTATAAATATGACCTCATTTCTGAGACGACTTCCCGTAAAGACTGCTAGAAAATAAATGCCAAACGTGACTCGGACCTCGGCACGTTTCGTATTTCATTCGCAAAATGTTAAGACATTGATGCTACTCTTATTGAAGCATTACAAGCATTACACTGGCTGTCGCCTGGTGATTCTGCAATGTTAATTACCACATCCGCTGCGGCCGCGTCGGACGTCAAAAGGATAGTTCGAATCAACCGTTTCGCGAATTCACCAAAAACCAAACAATATTGCCGACAATACTTCTTGGATATCTTCCAGCCTAATTATCTTGGCCTTAAAGTTGAAAATGCCACGGCTAATTAATAACTTGATAAGGCGTCGGAATGTAGAAAATGGTGCATGTGCAGTCGATGTTCCGCCGGCTTGGACGGCGGCCAACACTGTCGCGAATAGTGCCCGTCTGTCGTGTGATAAAAGGCACTAACAATATAAGGACATCGCACACATTGTAACTTCCCTCTTTCGGACATTAGGACGGGTCGACGACACCGGACGCGTCTACGTACATATTCGGCTGGTCTTGGCCTAATCGTTTTCATTTTCTACTGACACCGCAAACTGGTTGAAGGGAATCAATCAATCTTTCCAGTTGCCGGCTTTGGGCTTTCAGACATTTCATTTTCATCTCGATCCTCTTGCTATGCTTGGCTTCGATTTAGAGCGAAAGTAAATTGACGTAAATTTCCACTATGGTGTGTGAACAGAAATAGATCGCCTATTAATCACTGAAGACGTGCATCGCGTCATTGCTGCGTTGCGTCGCTGCCGCCTCGGTGGAGGAACGTCTCATGTGTTGCAACTTCAGAGCCCTGTGTGACATTATTGTGTTAAGAGTACGTTTTATTAATACGCCCCCTAATTCGAGCGGGTGGCTCACGTGGGCGCGGTACATTTGTCGCTCATTACCGCCGCGCGCTCGCGTGGTGTTTGACGCCAGCGATGGACTGAAATAGATTCGTTCTTGACATTGAATCGTTTTGGGGTGTGCTCTGGGCTGGATCAGATCGCGGTGGTTCAATGCCGCGGCCCTGAATGTTTATGCTGATCGGAATTTTATGTTCCAGACCTTCACCTTAGCCGCGCCCGCGCTATGGTTGTTCGTCATGGGAAGAGTTTCTTTCTCGCACAATACTAGAGCAAAAAGGACCAGTGTTTTTGGTTTTTCAATCAGAATTTTGTTAATTGTTAATCGCTTGTTTATTTAACTATTCAGAATATTCAAATGAATATAAGAATAATTTTTGTAGCTGTGCTCGTTGAAAACAATGTCATGACGACCAAAGGTTCAAGAGTTATGAGCTTAACCTTACTTATCAAGATTTGCCATAACGTATTGCTCGTTTTTTCGTCACGCAAACCTCGCTAAGCGAACACGAGATGGCGGCAAAAAATCGTGTGATATCTTAACGATTCATCAGAGTTTAAATGCTGTTAAGTGTAAACGTCCAATTGATCAGTTTGGCTTGCCAAGCTGAACGTAATACACCGTGGTCAGCATTGTTGTTGGCAGACTCGTCAGCGCGTCCCCTGCCAAAGTTTCTGGCGCCAGTCTTGCACGTAATGTTAATGCTTTTGCACTATAAATCTTAGTGTTTATCTTTTCGTTACGCATCTTTAATTAATACCATTT
The DNA here is from genome assembly GCA_947034925.1 of Eudemis profundana. Lineage (NCBI taxonomy): Eukaryota > Metazoa > Arthropoda > Insecta > Lepidoptera > Tortricidae > Eudemis > Eudemis profundana. The sequence goes on from OX344802.1 coordinate 26,286,510, forward strand.
GATGGATTCTATATTTGTACTCTCGAACTCTCATTTTGTTTTAAAGTAACAAGACTACGCGGGATCGAAGATATAGTGCACTGACTAACTAGAGGCAGTTGCATCTAAAGTCTGAAGCCAGCATTGTGAACAAACCCTCCAAATATGGGTTACGAGCATTTACTCGTGGTTTCACTCGCGTTATTCACATTACTATCCAAGACAACTCCTTCATGGGAAATAAAAAAAATCCCAAGTTTCATCTGAGATATGTAGAGATGTATGCCAAATTTCATCTCAATATATTCATTGTTCATGCAGTAACAAACATCCAAACCTCTAAACATCCAAACGTCTTCACAAAATTTCAAAATTAATTAATAGTACTACTGAACAGTGTACAGAAGTTTCTCTTCCTGACAAAACTGACATTCTGGTTCGACCACCCCTCTCTATCTCCTTGCCATGACTTGTTCTTTGTGATGCTAACCCATTATTGTATTCATATTCCCCTGCGATTTCTTCAATTTAACTTGCACTCAAACTGAGCATAATTCATATTTTATAAACGTTCTGTAGTTCCGTGAATTGCCATTGTTACAGTGAATACTCTCGCGCCCCGAGCGCAACCGGTGCCAAGTTTCCGACTCAACCCGTCTAGTTCCCAGTTATTTAATGTAACGTTGTCTTTCAAGAGTCCTGTTTCGTTTCTGGCAGCAGTGTGCTCAAATGATAAGCCGCTGTATACTTCTGAGAAACAATTGAGTGCTCTGAAAGTGTGACGACCCAAATATGAGCGAACCCTCCTAATTGACAATTAGAGACAAACTGAAGCGATCTTATTGTTAAAACTTTGAATATTATCATATTTACAGAGTGTGTATAAAGACAGGGCATCTGATATCCTAATTAACTTACTTTGTATGTCCGTGCAATTCATTGAATTCGATAAGTATTCAGACTTTGAAGCTTTCATAATTAATTTACGCCATTGATCACTGTTTCATTGTAACTTGCCTGTATCTCTTGATCCTTTTGCGGAATGAATGGCTTGTTGTGGTTCGCAACTACTTGAACTTCTCAAATTGCTAATTACGTTTGTACTCAAAGGATGTCTGCTTTTAACTGTCGCTATTTTGGTTTTAGCTCTGGGGTACTGAGTGCTGACTTCGGTAATTGTCTCTATTTATGTCTCAATACTGAAGACAGACAATCATGAATACCAAAATAAAATGTCGGAAATTGACATATAAAAGAAAATAAATAGGACATGGGCATTGTTTAGTCGTATATCAAATCTTGCAAATCTATTTTATATAGGTATCTCACTTAAAAGCATATTTATTTTGTGTAGAATTGTCTATTTCCAGTATTTAAGGCCGTTGTTGTGCGTTATTTTTTCTACCCTGTATATCATACTCATTTTCACCTACTGACACCGAAGAAGCAATGTGAATTTCGCTGCGTTAATTACATGATTATGCTTTTAATGTGAAACATACGTTTAATTGGCGTCCAATCACGATTATACAGCCAGCTAGACCGCCTTTGAGCAGGATTTTATACAAATATGCGACTGTTTTCCGCGGGAGAACAAGTTCTAGGCACACTCTAGTATTATAACTGCTGAACTAAGAAAACCATTCCAAGCAGCGTTCACGGTTCGTTAGGTACAATCTGAGTTTTATGGTAGTGTACACAGAACGCATTTTGATTTTAGGCATGATTGTAGTTTGGGCGTGAGAGAGGTCGCCTACACCCAGCAGTGGACCGTATGTGTAGTCTAATGATGATAGCCTAGTTTAGCGGTCGGCATCCGTTTAGCAGACAAGGGCCACATACTAGCTAAGGAAATTGACGCGGGCCGCTCTTTGTTAATAATTTGTGATTTTATACAATTTAGAATACAGGGTGTAATCGTTAAGTGTAGCCAGGCGATAATTTCGTAAATATAGCAGATATCAGAAAACTTCAAATTGATATCGAAAGTGCGTTACCCAATGAATAAAATTACATTAATAACTTTTTTGAAATAAAATCAGAAATATCCCAAATATTTACTTCAAACCCTCCCATACATTTAGTACCTACGACGACTTACAGCCTCCAAGAACTTCGGCGTCGTAAGAGATAAAACTGCTTGAGATTCATTATTTGCACGAATAAACTGTAATAATAGTACATTACACAACTAGGGTGGTAAAACAAAGAAAGGCCGATATCGCAGAGGTTTACGCTACGCGTACGGAAAAAGCCGTTTTCTGGCCAAGGTGTAGACATAAAATGATGTACACAACACGGGAGGTACCTAATAAAGAAAGCCTTCGATCGCGTATTTGCGTCCCTCGCCTGCAGCTCGGGCCGCAAACCTCTGCGATCTCGGCCTTTCTTTGAATGAATCTCAAGCAGTTTTATCTCTTACGACGCCGAAGTTCTTGGAGGCTGTAAGTCGTCGTAGGTACTAAATGTATGGGAGGGTTTGAAGTAAATATTTGGGATATTTCTGATTTTATTTCAAAAAAGTTATTAATGTAATTTTACTCATTGGGTAACGCACTTTCGATATCAATTTGAAGTTTTCTGATATCTGCTATATTTACGGAATTATCGCCTGGCTACACTTAACGAATACACCCTGTATAGCGACCGCAATACAGACCGGAATATAGGGCCGCAAGTGAGCGGTTCACGGGCCGCAGGTTGCCGACCGCTGGCCTATTTCATGATATGTTTTTTTTTATGTCATGGAAATGGCAAACGAGCACACAGGTCACCTGATGGGGTAAGTGACTTCTGAGGCCCATGGACATTTGCAATCTTAAAACGATTTTATGTGTGGGTAATGGCAGAATGTAACGTAAGTTACCAATATTTCGCTCGTTTTTAGGGTTCCGTAGCCAAAATGGCAAAAACGGAACCCTTATAGTTTCGTCATGTCCGTCCGTCCGTCTGTCCGTCTGTCCGTATGTCACAGGCATTTTACTCAAAAACTACATGATGGATATTGATGAAATTTGGAATATAGGTGTCTTGTATGAGCCGCAACTTAGTTTAGTAGTTAAATAATTAAAATAAATATTTTTAGGGAGGGCACTCCATACATGTTACAGAAGCTAAAAAATTTTTTTTTCAGAAAATATCAACGTGTGGTACATAGTTCGACAGCTCTTTCAAAAATATTTTAAAGTTTAAGTAATGTTTTTGATTAAGTGAATACCTTTGGAAATAATCGCTCCGAAAGTTGTGAAAATTGTGTCCCCCCCCCCCTCTATCTTCTAAACCGTGTGTCCAAAAAATATAAAAAAAAATTACAAAGATAACGCTTAATTAATACTTTCAACGAAAATTATTTTCAATAAGATCGGATTATAAAATATATAAACTGCGCTTCTCAACAAAAGGACGTAATTGCTATGAAGATACGCTCTTTTGTTGTTGTACTTTTTTTAAATCGTTTTTTTTATCTTATAGTTACGGCTATGGAACCCTACACTGAGCATGGTCCGACATGCTCTTGGCCAGTTTTTTCATTGATGGTGCAAATTTAAGTGTCAGTGTATTTAGGGATCAAAGTTATACTTATCTAGAGCAAAATTAACACTTTCAGTTGCATCATAAATAAATAAAGGCCCGATGAAATGGTAAGTTTTGTTACATTTATATGGAATTATCAAATAACAAAAAAAAAACAAGATTACCTATACTATACCTACACGTATAGTCTTGTGCTTTTACCCGACTGCGGCGAAGCCCAAAGGAGGGTTATTGTGTGAAGATAAGCTGTAGGCCTCTTCGGCACTTTATCACTCGACGTTGAGCAGAAACGTCTATCTACAGGGTGGCCCATTTCGATCGGTCAGTACGGGAAACTCTGAAGCTACAAGACAGATGAAGATCTGTTCTTAGGAACCATGTCATCGATTTTAGGTGCGAGAAAAACTGCATACATAGATTTAAAAAAAAAACTTGTACTTTAACCGGGAATCAAACTTACATTATTTCTATTTGGATATCGATTGTGTAAGTGTAGGTCATAAGCAGTAAATGTTATTAGGAAACACGATATCTAAAACGAATAAAATCCATTGTATTTAATATCTTTAATTCAATTAAATTTTATTTTCCAAAACGACCGGGTTCGATTCCCGGTTAAAGAACAAGTTTTCTTTAAATCTATGTATGTAGTTTTTCTTGTCCCTAAAATCGATGACATGGTTCCTAAAAACAGATCTTCGTATGTCTTATAGTTTCAGACTTTCCCATACTAACCAATCGAAATGGGCCACTCTGTATAGTCTTGTATTAACGGGCGAATTTTCAAGGTAATTAGATCCAAGCGCACTAATAATAATAATAATAAAAAAAAAAAAAAAAAAAAAAAAAAAAAAAAAAACCGCTGACAATGACAGACGTCGTCTCCGTTTTTATTTTGATAAAAATGTATTTTAAACGCTTTTTGGACTGAAAGCTATGAGATTTTACACCTAAAACACGAAAACCGCGAACACAAACACAAATGGCGAAAATAAAATACTAGCAGTATCAAAGATGATTACGAGACGGCGAGCACAGGCGGTCACAAGCGCACGCCCAACACCACCGCCCGTGCCGTCCACCTCCTCGGGATCGTCGTCGGGGGAAGAGTTTGCGACTGCCCCCGACACCAGCAGCGAGTCGAGCGAGGACGCGCGCGGGCCGCCGCCCCCGCCGCCGCGACAACCTGCGCGACGAGGACGGCCACCGCTGCCGGCACGCTTGGGGCCTGTGGGGCATCCTGCCCCGCCCACGGCCCTCGCTACCGGTGGTGTAGTGCGACGCATGCGATGGACTCAGAGTATGAATGAGAACTGCATGCGCGCCTACTATGGGGCTACAGAGGGAGGAACCGTCCTGACCGCGTACCGTGACCGGATGCTGCTTCTGTTTCAGACTCTTGAACCGGCCATCGACGTGTCTGCGCAACGACTATCGGATCAGGTGCGCGCCATCCAGCGGCTGAAGCGGCTGGATGACGCGACGCTTGATCGACTGCGCCTGGAAGTACTTGCCACCCGCGCGGCCTCCGCTTCGGCTCGGAATCCGCCCGCTACGTCGCCGGTCCCGGTGCCAGCACCCGACCTGGCGCCGGGGGCGCCACGGGAGGATCCCGCTGCCGACGAGGAGGACGGTGTGAGTAGTGTAAGTGCCCAGGCCAATGAGCAATTGAGGAGGGCTCTGGAGGAGGCGATTGAGCAGTACCGATCCACGGCAGACTCTAGGCCGCGTTTACCTCGCCTGCCCACGAATAGGCGTAATCTAGCGCTAGTGGGAGCCCTAAACGCTTTACTAGACCCGTATTTGCGGGCTAGCGAAGATCTCGCTGATACACACGCGATCATGTATTGCGGGGCCATCGCGGCGTGCCGCGTCGCTCGCGTCAAGTTCCCGGACGCTGACCGAGCGCCGCGGACCGCCGGGGGTGTCCCCGCTTGGCAAGTACGGATCGAGCGGCGTATCAGCACGTTTAGGACTCTCATTGCAAAGCTGATTTGCTTCAGGGGGGGTAACAACCGCCCCCGTGTTATGCGTTTCGTGACACAAGCCTTCGCAGGGACTGATATCAGACCCTGCGACTACATGGCATGTGTCACGGAGCGCATAGACTTCCTGAAGCAGAAAGTCTATGCATGGGCAAGCCGTATTCGCCGCTATAGAGAGCGTGTGGATCGATACCAGCAGAATCGTCTCTTTCAGAGTGACCAAAGGAAGGTATACCGAAAGTGGGAGGGAGCCGATCAACGTGTGACCGACGGGCAACTACCGGATCCTACCGCCATGATTAATTTCTGGCGTAGTATCTGGTCGGCGCCAGTCGTGCACACCGAGGGCGAGTGGATGACTGTTGTTGAGCGAGAATGTGAGCCCATCGAAACCATGGGGGCTGTTACCATCAGCCCCGATGACGTGAGTTGTGCGGCTCGTGCGACCCAGAACTGGAAAAGTCCTGGGCCGGATGGGTTACACAATTTCTGGATCAAGTGGTTTCGATGCGCACATGAACGCTTGGCAACACAATTCCAACAAGCCCTTGAGCTCGGCTTCCTACCATCTTTCCTAACAACAGGTGTTACCTTCCTGCTCTACAAGTCCGGTAGTACCACGGAAGCGAAGAATTATCGACCCATCACGTGCTTGCCCACGCTGTACAAGCTCCTTACATCCATTCTGAGATCAAAAATCAACTCGCACATTGTTGCGAACAACGTTATGGCCTTCTCTCAAAATGGATGTAGGGTTGGGTCACGTGGTACTAAAGAGCTCCTCCTCATCGACACGGCCATTTGCCAACAAGTCCGGCGGGACAGGGGGTCTCTCTCGGCTGCTTGGATTGACTACAAGAAGGCCTATGATTCGGTGCCTCATTCATGGCTGGAGAGGATCTTGGAGCTGTATAAAATCAATACAGCTTTAAAATCCTTCTTAGGCGCATGTATGAGGCAGTGGACCACAGTCCTTCGTCAACCAGGCGGTAGAGATGGCCCCCCTGGTCCGCATGACTTTATAAGGATTGAGAGAGGTATTTTCCAGGGTGACAGTCTGAGTCCCCTGTGGTTCTGCCTGGCCCTGAACCCACTCAGCACTCTGCTGAAGGAGTCAGGACTGGGCTGTCGGCTTCGGAGAGGGGGTGAGGTCATTTCTCATCTGCTGTACATGGACGACCTCAAGCTATTTGCACCCAAACGCCCAGACTTGCTGGAGCTACTGAAGGTCACAGAAACCTTCAGTAGCGCCATCAAAATGGAGTTTGGTGTAGATAAGTGTGCGGTCATGCATGTACAACGAGGGAAAGTCGTAAATTCCCCGAATTTGCAACTTTCCGAGACAATGACTCTCAGGTCTATCTCCGAGGCTGAAACCTACAAGTACCTTGGTATGTCACAGGCCTTGAGTATTGCGGACAGGGACACTATACAGGCGGTGAAGGAGCGCTTCTTCTGTCGCTTGACAAAAGTACTTAACAGTCTTTTGTCTGGCGGCAACAAGGTGCGGGCCTTCAACGCTTGGGTGATGCCCCTGCTCACTTACTCCTTTGGCATACTAAGGTGGACTCAGACTGAGCTGGACGCCCTGGATAGGCGGGTCCGTGTGCTGCTCACTACACACCGCATGCTACACCCACGCTCGTCAGTTATGAGACTGTACATCCCGCGTAAGTGTGGCGGCCGTGGCTTTTTAAACGCCAAGGACCTCCATAACCGCGAGGTGTGCAGCCTCAGGGAGTACTTCCTAAACAACGAGTGTGGGATACATCGCGATGTAGTAGCAGTAGACAGAAGCCTTACTCCTCTTTCCTTGGCAAACGAGAACTGGCGTAGACCTAAGGTGCTTAGCACCGACGACCGCAAGGACATATGGAAGAGTAAGGAGCTACACGGGCGGTTCTACAAGGCCCTCACGGGGCCTGATGTAGACCTGCTCGCGTCGGTGAACTGGCTACGCTTCGGTGATCTCTTCGGGGAAACTGAAGGTTTTGTCTGTGCAATTGCGGACGAAGTTATGATGACGAACAACTACCGGAGATATATCCTGAGGGACGGTACGGTCGACATCTGTCGGGCATGCCGCCGTCCCGGAGAGTCTATCAGGCATATTATCTCCGGTTGTTCCCATCTAGCTAACGGCGAGTACTTGCACAGACATAATCAAGTAGCCAGGATCATTCACCAGCAACTTGCTGTTCGATATGGTCTTGTGGGGTCTGAGGTGCCGTACTATAAGTACGCACCAACGCCGGTTCTCGAAAATGGTCGCGCCACGCTCTATTGGGATCGATCTATCATCACGGACAGGACTATTGTAGCCAATAAGCCTGATATCGTGCTGATAGACCGATCCAAGCGCCGTGCAGTGCTCGTCGACATCACCATCCCCCATGACGAGAACCTCGTGAAGGCCGAGAAGGACAAGCTCAGCAAGTACCTTGACTTGGCTCACGAGGTTACCGCCATGTGGGATGTTGATTCGACGATCATTGTTCCGATAGTCGTCTCGGCGAACGGACTTATAGCGAAGAGTCTCGATCACCACCTCAAGAGACTCTCGCTAGATGGCTGGATCAAGGGTCAGATACAGAAAGCGGTTCTTCTGGACACGGCGCGCATCGTCAGGAGGTTCCTCTCTCTGCGGCCCTAACCACCGGTAGCCTGGGCCCCGCCCCGCTGCCGGCGGCACCCTAGGTTAGGTTTTTTATAATGTGTTTATATTTTGTAATTTCACTTTGTATTTTACTTTTTATATATATATTGTAAAAAGCCTAATCTAAGAAAATAAAGATATACCTGAATAATAATAATAATAATAATAATATATTTTTATTTCAGGTAGACACCCATAGTTATAGTAGTACATTATCAAACATTATCAAACAAAAATTAAAATACAATACAGTAAAATAATAAAGTAAAATAAAATCTAAAATAATTGTACCTATTTACGGTTCGCATTCCGGTGCAACGACAGCCAGAATCTGCACATTGGACTATTAATATCCTGACTGATTGCGGCAAGGATCGAGTTTCCCGAATCGCGCAATCTGCTCCAGAACGATGCTACTCGTGATCTGATGACGGCAAAGAAATCAGGGACACGTGCTTCTGCGAACATGCTCGACGCGCTACACCATCTGGGTAACTTCATCAGGATTCGGAAGGCATCGTTATATTGAACCCTTAAGGTGTTGATTGCTTTCCTGGTGAAGTTTGTCCAGAGTTGACTGGTGTAGAAACTCTGGCAGTAAGCTCTAAACAGAGTCACTTTGACCTCTTCAGAGCAGCCTCCAAACTTGCGCGCGAGCATGTTGCATCTTACTGCCAAAGCTCTTCTTTCCCGCTCGATATCTTTGTCGTCCTTCAGATTTTCTGTAAGAATGTGTCCAAGGTATTTGAACTGCTGCACCCTACGAACAGGTAATCCGTTAAGGTAAACATCGAGAATTCTATCCGGACCCTTACCTGCCTTAAACACGAGAACTTCAGTTTTCGATGCGTTATACTTCATTCCGTGAGAAATTGCATATTTTTCACAGAATTGAAGCAACCTCCTGAGACCCTCGGCTGACGGGCTAAGGACTAATTAACCGCACTAACGTTTTAATTACCCGCCGCATTTTCTGTTGCTTCCAAGTAATTTTCCGACATAATTCTGAGCTTCGGAATACCTTCACAGTGTTCTTTCTCAAAACATTTCGGTATATATATTATGCTAGTATATGTAACTTATTTGTAGTTTAGTGGGAAAATAGTGTAATAGTTTAGGCAAAGGGTTTTACCATTCACAATTCTGCCCTCCTAATGTAAAGTGTAATAACTAATAACCAGTGACGACTCATCGGTGCAAAACTTTAACAAAACTTGTAAAGCTGACATAAATAGGAACTTACAACCAAGGAAATGAGAATATTATTGGCTAATCAGTGTTACATTTAACTCGATATCGAAATCTCGGATTTCCAATACTTGAGTACCTATACAGGGCGTCCCACGGCTATGCCACATGGAGGGAAAGTACCTTGAATATTGTAGATGGAACATTTTACTGAAAGAAGACATTATTTTATTTTTAAAAGTAAGTAATACTGCATCCAATTTTTTTTTTTAATTACTTGTTTTGTATGAGAATTAATTTTCTTTACATTTAATTCAACTATTTTACGCTATTCCTTTTTTTTTTGAGATACTATGTTACTTAAGAGGAATTATTTGTTTTTGTCCTGTCTTGCGATTGTCATCATAAAAATACGGGGTGTTATTTTTTCACACTTGAGTCGGTTCGATTCCCCGACGAAGCAGGTAATTTTTAGAACATCTTTGAATGCAGTATGACTTATTTTAAAAAATAAAATAAAGTTCCCTTTCAGCAAAACATCCTATCTAGAATATTTGAAGTACTTTCCATCCATGTGGCATAGCCGTGGGACGCCCTGTATAGAATATTCATTATTTTCATAGCTGTAAGCACTCTATTGTGTCCGCTTGGCAAGTTTAGTTGCAGTTTTGCACCGATAGTGCCGACCACTGGTTCGAGCCGGGAACATTAGGAGGGCAGAACTTCTCTGTATACCTTAAGTGCCTTTTCACATGCATACGGTCACGACACGACCGTGCCATGTAAAGTAGAAATGTATGAGCTACATAGATAGCTTTCACACGACACGGCGACCATGCTCATACATTTCTACTTTACACGGCACGGAGCTTTCACACGGCACGTCGACCATGCTCATACATTTCTACTTTACACGGCACGGCGACCGTATGCATGTGAAAAGCATCGAAATATAATGTATGGAACGCAAAATTGACATTGAAATTTGCACACAACGCCCACTTTTTAAAATCAATACGTCTTATGGCTCAAGTGGTATTGATAACTAACTTAATGTTTACTACTTGCGACACTAAAATCATTTATGACAGATATTATATTAGTATTAAGTTTGAGAAACATACATTTTTGGATAGGCTGCATATCGTTTAAAAGACAAAAATCTGTGAGTGGTTACAGGGCATTTCTCCAGAAATATGTCTGCGGTCACCTCATTCATCTGGCCTTTTTTCATACTAAATGTATTTCTGGAGAAACGCCCTACAAAGCTATGAACGTGAGAATTTCAGTTGCCGCTACAGTTTTTTCTTCAGTACTAGCTCCGCCCGGTTAGTACGTATTCCGTTCCTCATACTTCACGATAATAGGTAATAGAGGCAATGAAAATGCGATTCATACAAATTAAAGAAATACAGGGTGTAATTGTTAAGTGTAGCCAGGCGATTATTTTGTAAATTAACAGATATTGAAAAACTTTAAACTGATATCAAAAGTACGTTACCCAATGCGTATAATCACATTAATAACTTTTTTTAAATAATGCAGTAATTTTAAATATATTAAGTTTAAACTCTCCCATACATTTAGTACGACGTTCGTTGAAATATTAGTTTATAAGGCCTAGTAATTTCACCGTTATAAAATGATTCATGAATTGTTTTATGTTATCCATATCCACATTATCCACATTGAGAAAAGGTACATGATAAAACTTTATTATAAATGTGAATGTAACAGCAGAGCGGCTATCATCGCTAGCGATGGGCCAGTCGAGTTGTCTGATTCGAATAACTCGAATCAGACTCTAAACGAGTTGATTCGAATCGAGTTAATTCGCAACTCGAATCAACCCGCATACCTAATTCTAGCTAGAATTGACACGGACCGGATAACGAATGTGAGTTATGCGAGCGCACGCGAGTCACCGATTCGCCAACTCGACGAATGTTCATTTTGTTACAAATACGCTCAACTCGACTCAACTCGCCGATCCGTTTGGCTGCTGCCACGAAGCGGATCCCATCCGGTTCATGCGAGTCGAGTCAACTCGAGTCTCGATTCGAGTTGACGGACGAGTCAACTCGAGTTATCCAAGTTGGAATAAAATCAACTCGTAACATCGCTAATCATCGCCTACATAAAGAAATATCCAGCCCCTATTTACAGCCTCAAAGAACGTCGTACTAAATGTATGGGCGCGTTTACACTTAATATTTTTAAAATTACTCCATTATTTAAAAAAAAGTTATTAATGTGATTGTACGCATTGGGTAATGTACTTTTGATATCAGTTTAAAGTTTTCCAATATCTGTTATATTTACAGAATAATCGCCTGGCTACACTTAACGATTACACCCTGTATACTGAAAATTACTCCACCGACGAAAGCCTAGGTACCTATATTGACATTGTGTAATTTATATTGTACTTGTATTATGAAATAAAAAATCTAATCTAATCTAATCTATACGTAGGCTGCCATTTTTCCACAGAAATACCTAAGTAACATTTTTTCGTAGAAAACATAATATGTTTAACATAACTGAATATATTATATTTAGTTTATTATATACGTAAGTGTACGTCATAAAGAGCAAGTCCTTATGAATAATGACGTTTAGATTCGCTATCGGTCGCTGGTCGTCCGATAACCCCCGCTATTTATACTTCTTCCAGCATTGTTGTCTTTTCTATAATAAGTAGGAACGAAGCACATGGCACCCGACTTGATTAAACTCTCCCGGGAAATACCGAAACCGAAACTACCGGGATTTCCCGGTATTTTGAGCCGAGCAAAGAACCGGGACGTGAAAATAAAAGTACCAGTACTTTCCAGTGGCGTGGCGTAAAATATATATTCGGGCAAGCCGGTGCAGATTTGGCACATTTGCCTTAAGAGCTGCAGAATAAGGTGGTCAAATGCCTGATATTAGGCTAGCCGGTAGGAATCGAGTTCTTTGGACGCTACGCTACTGGTACTTTCGGGAAACACATTTAAGCAGCATTTTTCATTTAATTTATGTTTTCTGGTGTACTACATTGAGTTCTGTCTATCGTAATTCAAACAATGAGAAAATTTTCGAAAAATGACGTAGAAATTCGAAACGAACAAGCGCTTAGTTAAATTTTAACCAAATACGGGAGGGTTACCTATCTGAAACACTAAAAACGTTAGTCCGAATTTCGTTTCGGCAAAAACTATTCGACAAATATCGTTTCAATTTTTTTTCGTTTGTCCGAATTTTCATTTCGAATTATTACGATTCGGCATTTATTGGTTCGGTTTTTTAATCATTCGACAAATTACGGTTTGCCCTAAATCTCGTTTCACCATAATATCAGTTACCCGAAGTAACGTTTCGATTTATTCACCATTCGACTTTTTTCGATTGACTTTGATTTCATTTGTCCGATGTAACGATTCGATTTTTAACTATTCGACATGTGTACAGCTGGCATTACAATTTACAATTATTTATTTTTATGCCTGGCAAACTAGTCTGCAAGAATCTACCCGCTTTGTACTTTGATAAAGATAACCCTACCCGCCACATAAAACTTGTTATAGTGTATTATTCAAGCTAATACTGAGTAGTACAGTGCGATAGTGAAAACATATTTAAATATGTCTGACCTAACCTACTTTTTTCGTAGCAGTTCGTTTTTGTTGGGGGACGCAGTTCAAACCTAACCTAACCTATTTTTCTGGTAGCAGTTCGTTTTTGTTGAGGGACGCAGTTCAAACCTAACCTAACCTATTTTTCTGGTAGCAGTTCGTATTTGTTGGGGGACGCAGTTCAAACCTAACCTAACCTACTTTTTTACCTAATTGAACCTTTGTTTTGAGTTTTTTTTCCATGCGGGGGGCTTCGCCCCCCGAGCCCCCCTGGTGGGGGGCTCCGCCCCCCCGTCCCCCCTTTGTCCTTCTGCCTATATAAGTTTTCTGTGAAAGTCACTTCCCCAAACGGCCACTTTTTTTTATGAACCAACCTAGCCTACTGACCTTTCTCTAAAAAACTAATAATAACCAATTTTCTTTTCTAAAATAACATTTATTTTAGATTTAGGGAAACATACCTCTGCCGAGAAATAACTTGGGATATCGTTAAAAGGTAAACTGAAAATATGTCTAAACGTATCCAGTGCGAAAAGTATCATTGGGTAAATGAAAAATGGGCAACGAAACAAAATACGTAACAATTCATAGGGCAAGTGAATGAGATGGGAAACGTTTTTCGGACAAACGAAACTTTTACTAAACGTGAAATGGTGAACAGAAAAAAATACGAAACCTGTCATCGGACAAACGATAATAATTCGAATAGTTTTTGGCCAAATGAAATTCGGTAAATGGTTTTTAGTGTTTGCGATAGGTTACCATACGGGAGGCGACAGTGGTAATGGCGATCGGCGGCGACTCATCTCGCCTGCCCCACTGGTTCGTATTATTGTGATTATTAATTAAATTATATTAATAAACGTGTTTTTAATAAAAATGTGTCGTTAACATCGGACTGAAGTATCGACAGTCTCTGAAAACCCGTCCCGAAAGTACCGGGACTGCCAGGTCCTATTATCGGCCAGAACCGAAAATCCCGGTTCTCGTACTGCGTACCCTAATTCAGTGCAATGACGCGTAGTTGAAGTGCAACAGCCCCGTGCAACCCGGACACCGCGGTGTATCAACAGCTCATTAGCTCTTATAAGCTCAGTAGCTCCGTGGTGTGTCAACGGCTCCTAGCTCTTATAGCTCAGTAGCAACAAATTCGAATATTTCCGAACGAAAAAAAGAGCATTTAGGTAAGCGGTGACAAGACAGGGACGAAAAGTTCGTATTTATCGTGTCTTTTCTTGCAGCTCACGGCTACTTGCTACGGCAGCTACTTGAGAGCGAGTGAACGAGTGAGTTGAAACATAGTCGGTCGAATCGGAACTGAGCTGTGAGCCGGTGAGCTAGACTGACTGATATAGCTCTTTTAAATCACTCACTCGCGAGCTACACATGTCTACTAAATAACATAAGATAAACCCTCTGTATGGGCTCGTTTGATTGGTTTGCGATTAAACAAAAAATATACATAAAAAACTTGATATTGATTCGAACTTTCTTGATTTTCACTAATTGTTATGGGTCATGCACGTCTGGAACGCCGAAGTCTCATTTAGTTATAAAAATGTATAAAAAAGTTGCTCAAAAGTTAAAATTTTGACAAAATCTTATTCCATACAATGTGTCCCAGGGGCAAGTGACCAGCTAGTGATGGTCGAGTATTCACGCGAAGTCATCGATAAAAAATAAATATTTCAGAGGTATACAACAATTGGTTTTTTTTTTATTGCTATTTCTTTTATTTTAGTGACGTCAGCCGACTTGTTGCACTACTTTTGAGAGATTTTCTTGGTTTTGACTTTATTTTCTATTCTGTATTTGTTTTTGCATAGCCAATATTGTAACTAATTCGATTAAGCTACAAAAACTAACCAAAATAAATTACACATTTAGACATTAAGGAACAAATTTGAAAATAAGCTATTTTTTTTATTGTTTCGCCGAAATGTCCGAAAAAAACCAATTGTTGTATACCTCTGAAACACCTTCTTTTATCGATGACTTCGCGTGAATATTCAACCATCACCAGCTGGTCACTTGCCCCTGGGACACATTGTATAATAGCGCGGCTCTCTCCACGCGGGGTCGTTACCGATGATTGATGGCCGCTGATCGCCGGTGTCAAGATCATCTCAGTGAAAGTTGATTCGTAAGTTAAGCGTGTTGGGACCGAATTAAGCAAATACATGCACGTTAACTAAACTTGGATTGTTCTGTCAATAGTTACCTAATTAGCCGAAGATTCCCCATTTGACAAATAAATGAAGATATAACAACGTATTTGAAACATGAGTGTGAAGAACTCGCATCTTCAACGTATTTGAAATATACTTAGTGCACGTTTGCACTAGCAAAACAAGGAAGCGGTTTCGTTTACCATATTAACCTAACACGTTCACAGTACAAATTTTATCTTACGGCTTTGTAATAAGGCTTGCCGTGATCCACATGTGGCTTCACGGGACAGAGACCGTGTTATATCAAGTTATATCACAGCCTAAAGAACTTTTAAGATGTCTTCGAAACGTTCATCAATTTAGGCATTTTTTTAGGATTTAAGGTGTTGTTTTAACCTCGACTGAAAACATTTAAAAGTTTCTAATGCCTCTTCACTCGACATCAAAGGTTATCAAATCATAACCAACTATCACTTGGCGAGATGTAAGATCACAAAGGTATCACAAAGGAAAAAAACAGCGGCACATCCTCAGTTCCCCTCTGTCGTTTAGCCAATCCCGATCTGCATACCGCGTCTCCGTCGCCGCGCGGGTCCACAAACGGCCACAATTGAATGATTGCTCGATCGGTAATTTGCAGATTAGCGGCTCGCGTGCCCCAGCGCAATGCCGATGAGGTTGTCTGACCTTGCGCACCGAATTGAACGTGATTAGGTTCTATTTAGGCGAAAGTAGGTCTTATTTAGAGGACTCCATATTACAATACGCAGGAATTGGCAATTTGTCAACTTTTTCTGTGATAGTTATGTTAAAGAAAGATCTCTCAATAATAGAAATGTTAGTGAACAAAACCAGTTCAATGTCATAAAAACTCACCGAGATACTAAATACAATGTTGAAATCACATTTTTAGACTCCCAAAAACGCTTCATACTGAAGCCCATTGTGACGTGACGTCACGAGACATACGTTGTTTGGGGAAGTCAAGAACTTTGTTCTGCAACTATGTTAAAACTTGTATACATATAAAACCAGTATGTCTTAAAATTAAAAATTGTCAGAATTATTTAATTTTCTTATTCTGTACCAAATTTTGGAGAAAAGTAGCACCACTTTACGGTACTCTTCCCTTAATCTCGACTGAAAACATTAAAAAAAATTAAGGCCTCCTTACTCTTTAAAAGAGAGTCCTCTTGACAAACCTGATAATATGTCTGTAGTCAGGATTTAATTGCTTGACGTATCGTTTCAGGTGGAGCAACGCGACGTGCCCGGCATCGACTGCGCGCACCTGGCCATGGACACGGAGGAGGGAGTGGAGGTGGTGTGGAACGAGGTGCAGTTCTCCGAGAGGAAGAACTTCAAGGCGCAGGAGGACAAGATACAGATGGTGTTCGACAACCTCACCCGGCTCGAGCACCCCAACATCGTCAAGTTCCACCGCTACTGGACGGACACGCACAATGATAAACCCAGAGTGAGTTGAAAACCTACATTTCCTAACGAAAATGAAGGAAATTGTGCCGTTCTCAAGGACCTTAAAATAAATACCCGAACGTAGCCTAGCAGATAACTGAAGCATCTCTAGAAAGCCGGTTGCTTAGCGCTAGTTGATGTGTGCGAGTCACTCGTAAGTACAAAGCGACCAACGTACTAGAGGTGATTCACAAGTCCGGCTATTTATTTTAAGGTCCTTGGCCGTACCAGAATAGGATTACGTATCTGTGGACTCTGGACTCTGGGTGTTAGAAACGACGACTTGTTTCCATTTCATTTCATTCATTGTTAGCCATCCGGATCACACATCCAATAATTCCCAATATCTGTCATTGCCTCGTTCATTGTTCTACAGTCTATGTGTACGAGACTAATACTGAAAATTCCTGGGGTTAACCGTACAAAAATAACTGTTACATTCCACTACGGTGATAGTTTAACTTTAATGTCAGCTCATATAACACCGCAACAACCTCAAAGACTTGGCTCACATCCAAGTAGTTTGACTGTTACTGAATTTTCAAAAAGCTTTTTGCAATATCATGAACTCCACCTGTAGTAGATATCATCGTCAGCCTGTACGTCCCACTGCTGGACACAGGCCTACTCTAAGACAAGGTCATCAAGATAATTACGCTTCTTGATAATTATCGGATAGTTATCGGATGATTATCACCAGTGTAAGAAATTAATTTGTTATACTGTTTCATAACAAATTGTAACAAAAAATTAATTAAACAATGGAGTAAAAATCAGTCTGCGTTAGATTGGACATTATAAATACTTTTAATTCGATTGACCAGACGCCAAAGGAATATCTTCATCCGCTGATGATTCTATTCCTAAAAGCCAACTAAGATCTTACTTGTTGGGTTTGTTTATGTAAACAAGAATACCAGCTTTGCAGCCTTTTCATTGCCCAATCTGTTTCTTAGCTGTGACTGCACTAGCCCAAATGTTAAATAACATCTCTCTAATGCCGCTGTTGCGGATAATAACTGTTCACTAAACTTAATGAACTTTTTGTGTGGTCATCTCTCTTCATACACGTTCGAATACTTCGAATACAGTTCACTTTCACAAGCGCCTGTTATTATCAATCGATAATTATACACTTTTTATTATCACGATAATGATCATGATAATTATCCTTTCGAACCCTGCTCTAGGATGAGACTGAATGGGCTGTTGTCCCCAGTTCCTCACGCTAGCCCACTGCGTGTTGGGGACTTCTCATCAGTGGCGTGGCGTAAAAGATTCCTTGGCCAAGCCGATGCAGATTTAGTATACATTTTCCTTAAGAGCTGTAGAATAGATGCTCAAATGCCTGATATTAGGCAAGCCGGTAGGAATCGAGTTCTTGGGACGCCACGCTACTGCTTCACATGGGCGATTCTCCGAGCGTTTAGACCGCGCGGTTTGACAATCATTGTTGTCCGCCGATTATTTACTATAACGAAAGGACAAATCGTGACAATTTTGATAAAACTAGACTCGGGACTGTTTTTAGGTTTCATAAAAAGTTAACTCTAGGCATCGTTTTTTTGAACAATATTTACTGAGACAATAATGACGAAAATAAAACGCCGTAAACACGCTGAATATTGGCCCACATACACCTGTGAATGATAAAGTTTTTTTTTAGACAATCGTGTGTTTTCATTGCAGGTTATATTCATAACAGAATACATGTCATGCGGATCCCTGAAGCAGTTCCTGAAGCGGACGAAACGGAACGTGAAGCGGCTCCCGCTGCAGGCGTGGAAGAGGTGGTGCACACAGATATTGTCGGCCCTCAGGTGAGCCAAATATGAAAAAGCCTTGTGCAGTTTAACAGTTCAACTCAGTTTTTGAAGGGCGAGTCCAAACAAATGTAAAAGTATTAAAATATGTCCAAATACCGTGCTGCTGCAATAATAACTTCGTACCATATTTATGAAACGATTTATTCGTTTTTAAACTTGACTGTTGTATATTAATAAATTGTTTTTTTTTTTTTTCAAACACTATTTGACTCTATTTTGGTGATGTTTGGCGAGTTTTTAGGCTTACCGATTTTTTCCGGAATCCGACTTCGGATTTCCACAGTGTGACATAATTTTGTTTAATGAGTCTTCAATGTATTGTTGAGATATTAAACCTCGATTTCAAAATCGTCACGCTTGCAACGTCAAAGGCAATTTCCGCTACTTCGTCGTTTGCAAAGATTTTCATCGTTTACATTTTCACTTCTAGCAGCATCTTTAACCTCAAGAAGCCTTTGTACATATACCTTTATTTTGTACAGTCGAGTTAATCATTATCTGAGCAAAGAACTGATCAAAAATATCTGATCTAGTTCTTATGCTTCTGACAATAGGGTCTCGTTCAGATGTTTTCGGTCCAATCTTTGCTCAGATCATGATGAACTCGACCGTAACCCTGTACTTTGTCTCATTTTGTGCAATAAAGTGTTTACATACAGTCGCCATCAGATATATCTGAGCTGTCAGTGTACTCATAAATATCTGAACACGGCTCCAATGCTATGAAAATAGAGCCGTGTTCAGATATTTATGAGTACTCTGACAGCTCAGATATATCTGATGGCGACTGTACATACAATGACCCTCTTTTGGTTCGTATGGGTCACCTTACGCGTTCACTAACTAAGAGACGTCTAGAAAATGAGACCGTCCCGAGTATTGACTCCGGACACTTGTATTGTAACTTGTAGCTACCTGCACGGCTGCGTGCCGGCCATCGTGCACGGCAACCTCACTTGCGACACGATCTTCATCCAGCACAACGGGCTCGTGAAGATCGGCTCCGTGGCGCCCGACGCCATCCACCACCACGTCAAGACTTGCCGCGAGAACATGCGCAACATGCACCTCATCGCGCCCGAGTACGCTTGTGAGTATGAGTAATGCTAATGAGTATGAGTACCCCCGCTTGCATTATTATTGTCCGTCCGTCGTTATAAAACTTGCTTCTCTACTGACTCGGAGCCGGGCGGAGCGCAGCGGAACCGTGAATCTCATGATCCGTCGAGCATTGTATCGGTCGACAGACCGATGCGGTGCTCGGCATCTCCGAGTCCACATGTCGATGGAAACAGTATGATCGGTCGACTTACGGTCCGATCCGCTCCGTTCCGCCCTGTCTGCGTCAGTGGAAAGCATAAGGGACGTTCTAACGGACAACGTACAGCTTAAAACGCTGCAGAGACTTGAAACGTTCAACGAATCATTAGGAGGAGTAGTGAGATTTTTCGAAGTTCAGCTTCTAAACGGAAGGTTGGAAACGGATGGTGAAAGCTTGTATTGAACAGCGCGGAAGATTTCACGGGACGGCATCCATTTTTTAACAATGTGAATGTGGCTTATATCTTCAAAGCTGAAAACCATGACAAGTAAAATCTGAAATACCTATGTTAAGTGATAAATGTCTGTAAGGATATTATGTTCGACTTGAAATAGTTTGGGACATAAATCGATCCCGAAAAGTAATTTTTCAAATGTTCACTGAATTCGATTTCTAAACTTAAGATTCGGATACGTGAAGATCTAAATACCAAAATGTTTATTTTTCAATGACAGCCGAAATCGGGATGGAAAATGGTACGTTAACACGAACACCGCAACTTCACATCATCAGACCCTTCAGATCAATTCTCTCAATAACTGACTCTGAACACATACTCGTACTATGGCACTTTTATTTGACATTTAAATCGCGTCACCGTAAATACTGAAAACGAACTCTACTGACAATTTCAAACATAAAATATTTCTCGAATATCACGTTAGACATCAGTTAGCCGGTAAGCCTCGAAAGTAGGTACTTGATCACTTCGGGAGCATTCCATGAAAACATCAACTTTTTGTCCCTTACGAAACGCTATGGCAGCTACCCTAATAAAACGTATTAGCTGCTAAGAAACACTACCAATCTTAAAGCCGAGTTATGATATTACAATGCTGTTAATTAGCTTCTCGGAAGTATTAAAACGGTGGTGTTCCTTACGAAATATTTTCATGGAATGCTCCTTCGATATTGTTATAAGCCGAAGTTACGTTTCATTCTAAACTGTTATTGTAAGATTAATTTATTCGGAAGTATTATTCTTTCGGTTTTTATTATTTCATATCTCGTTATACCTATGCTGAAAAAAACTTCTTCTAATTTTTCAGCGAAAAATACCATTCGGATAAATTATTCTCCGGAATTTTGAGCGTTTTGAACTTCGAAATTACGCTACAATTTTACTATCAGTTATCTACGCCAGACCAGTGGGCGTATGATGCTACGCTTTGTCACGCGATAAATAAAAGATAAAGCATCCGTCACGCTCTGACAAATGTGCAAGAGAGTGACGGATGCTTTATCATTTATTTATCGCGCGACAAAGCGTAGCATCATAAGCTTACAGGAGACCACTTTTTAGGCTAGCCGGTAAATAATCACGCAGCAGATACCAGCAGCGTAGAATTATACTTGGGCTTAGAATTATATTATTCCTTATCATTTAACGGGTTGGGCAGTTGGTGGTCAAACCAGAACTCGGGTGCTAGAGTCTGTGCGGAAAGAGAATAGGCGTGGCGAAAAACGGAACTAACCTAACCAGTATGGCCACAGAACAGAAAATACGGTAGAATAGCATTACAGCGCCCCCCAAAATCAATCCTATTCTCTTTCCGCACAGACTCTAGACGCCGTCGGTTACCGCATTATTCAACCAAGGTTGCCGAACCGTTCGAGCGGGATGGTTATTATAGTGTTCACGGGAGGAGATTCGCAATTAGTGACGTCTGTTGCTTGACTAACTCGCGTGTAGCGACGTCTCTCGATTAACTCGTGTCTAGCGACGGTGCTCGGCTAATTCGTGTCTAGCGATGTTTCTCGACTAATTCGTATCTACCAACGTCTTTTGACTAACTCGTGTCTAGCGACGTCTCTCGACTAACTCGTGTCTAGCGACGTCTCTCAACTAACTCGTGTCTAGCGACGTCTCTCGACTAACTCGTGTCTAGCGACGTCTCTCGACTAACTCGTGTCTAGCGACGTTTCTCGAGTAACTCGTGTCTAGCGACGTTTCTCGAGTAACTCGTGTCTAGCGACGTCTCTCGACTAACTCGTGTCTAGCGACGTCTCTCAACTAACTCACATTTGGGCATTTTCAAAAATCAGGATCGTGAGCAGTATCGACCCTGATCGAAGAAAAAGTGTCTCAAAATTTTCATACACATTTCGTTCTTCCGTTACGTTACCGCCATACAAGTGTATATAGAAAAGTGACGGAATCGGAATTAAAAAAATTGGGACATATTTTTTTCTTCTACCAGGGTCGACAGTGCCCACGATCCTGATTCGTAAACACTTAAAATGTTTGAAATATAAAAAAATAGTTAAATGTGCAACGATTTTTGAAAATAGCCTTTCAGTGATGTCTCTCGACTGACAATGTGTTTCTGTCGTCGCCAACTAGATTAATTAGCCATTCGGTTTACTGCTTAGTGTTTTCATTAAACGGCGCCATTTAATTAAGTGCCTAGTTGACATGGAACCGTCTAGCCCTTCTATCAAACGGCTAGGCAAAGGATTTTCGTTTGACAACATTAAATAACCGGTCTAGCCGAGTCCGTCAAATTTTAGTTGTATAAATCTATTCTGTCCTAGAACCTGACCTAACATGGGGGTCGGGGGGGGCGACGCCTCCCATCCCCCCCGCAGAGTGAACAAACTTTTTTTTTAGGTCAGGTTTGTCAGTTAGCTCGTGTCCCTCGGAGCAGAAATAGAAGCCCCGCGCGGCGGGGCTCCGTCGACCCGCCGCGGGTCATAGTTATTTAGAAAGAAAACCCTAATCGAAGCCCATTTTCGCCCCACGGTCGGCCATATCGTGAATCGATACATCGACGCATCGGGTAAATTTCATTGAAGCAGTTAACTAAACGGCGCCGTTTAGTGAAAAGGTTAGGCGGTTAACAAAATGGCAAATGAAACTAGTCGGCTGCGACATTTCGATCGCCGCCTCGGACGGTGGTATCGGTATACGTGGTGACGGGTGACGTGTGACGTGTGTGTGTGCGGGCAGCGATGGCGCGGGTGACGCCGGCGATGGACATCTACTCGTTCGGGATGTGCGCGCTGGAGACGGCGGCGCTGGAGATCCACGGCAACGGCGACTCCGGCGCCTGCGTCACGCCCGACCACGTGCGGCGCACCGTCGACGCGCTCGACGAGCCCCGCCAGAAGGACTTCATCTACAGGTACCCTCCCCTCTTTCCGAGTCACAAGTCCGTCACGAGCACAAGAGTACGACGAGTCATTATATTTTATGCCACACCTGGCCATAGAGTGGCTTTTTCTGCACGCTGCGCTTTCTGGCCGAGTGTAGATATAAAATGATGTAACACGGGAGATAATAAAGAAAGCCCTCGATCGCATATTTACGTCCCTCGCTTGCAGCTCGGGCCGCAAACATCTCGGCCTTTCTTTGTTTTACCGCCCCAGTTGTGTGATGCACTACGAGAACTCGGCTCTTGTCCGTAGAGTGATTTCTAGCTTAATCTACGTTCTGCCTTTTCTTTCGCTTCCGTATACGATGAAACATTTATTTTTTCTTTTATTCGCTCCATGTGTGTTCTTCTAAGCTTCCGTTTCGTAGTGACGTTCCTTTTATGATGACGGTCGCTCTATACGATAACATACCTTTCGTTTCCACCGGCCACGGAAACTGCTCTTAATACGATCGAGTGGTTTTACTGTAACATGGCAGCGGAGCGTGCCGCGAAACAAGAAGTTATGGCCACGGTAGATTTTGGTGGTGACCCCGAGTTGTGGAACTGCGAACCGTAAGAATCGTTGGCACGCATGATGGTGTAGTTCGATATATTATCGTAACATTTTATTCGAAACTTCTATTTTGATCAAAGACCCGTACCCATAAAGAGACGTACCTGGCACTAATAAACGATTTAGAGCTGAGTTCGTAACTCGTGTTTCCAGATGTATCCACGAGGACCCGGCGCAGCGGCCGACGGCGCGGGAGCTGCTGTTCCACCCGCTGCTGTTCGAGGTGCACTCGCTCAAGCTGCTCGCCGCACACACGCTCGTCAACACGTCCGGTAACTTGTGTTCCCAGATGTATCCACCCGCTGCTGTTCGAGGTGCACTCGCTCAAGCTGCTCGCCGCACACACGCTCGTCAACACGTCCGGTAACTTGTGTTCCCAGATGTATCCACCCGCTGCTGTTCGAGGTGCACTCGCTCAAGCTGCTCGCCGCACACACGCTCGTCAACACGTCCGGTAACTTGTGTTCCCAGATGTATCCACCCGCTGCTGTTCGAGGTGCACTCGCTCAAGCTGCTCGCCGCACACACGCTCGTCAACACGTCCGGTAACTTGTGTTCCCAGATGTATCCACCCGCTGCTGTTCGAGGTGCACTCGCTCAAGCTGCTCGCCGCACACACGCTCGTCAACACGTCCGGTAACTTGTGTTCCCAGATGTATCCACCCGCTGCTGTTCGAGGTGCACTCGCTCAAGCTGCTCGCCGCACACACGCTCGTCAACACGTCCGGTAACTTGTGTTCCCAGATGTATCCACCCGCTGCTGTTCGAGGTGCACTCGCTCAAGCTGCTCGCCGCACACACGCTCGTCAACACGTCCGGTAACTTGTGTTCCCAGATGTATCCACCCGCTGCTGTTCGAGGTGCACTCGCTCAAGCTGCTCGCCGCACACACGCTCGTCAACACGTCCGGTAACTTGTGTTCCCAGATGTATCCACCCGCTGCTGTTCGAGGTGCACTCGCTCAAGCTGCTCGCCGCACACACGCTCGTCAACACGTCCGGTAACTTGTGTTCCCAGATGTATCCACCCGCTGCTGTTCGAGGTGCACTCGCTCAAGCTGCTCGCCGCACACACGCTCGTCAACACGTCCGGTAACTTGTGTTCCCAGATGTATCCACCCGCTGCTGTTCGAGGTGCACTCGCTCAAGCTGCTCGCCGCACACACGCTCGTCAACACGTCCGGTAACTTGTGTTCCCAGATGTATCCACCCGCTGCTGTTCGAGGTGCACTCGCTCAAGCTGCTCGCCGCACACACGCTCGTCAACACGTCCGGTAACTTGTGTTCCCAGATGTATCCACCCGCTGCTGTTCGAGGTGCACTCGCTCAAGCTGCTCGCCGCACACACGCTCGTCAACACGTCCGGTAACTTGTGTTCCCAGATGTATCCACCCGCTGCTGTTCGAGGTGCACTCGCTCAAGCTGCTCGCCGCACACACGCTCGTCAACACGTCCGGTAACTTGTGTTCCCAGATGTATCCACCCGCTGCTGTTCGAGGTGCACTCGCTCAAGCTGCTCGCCGCACACACGCTCGTCAACACGTCCGGTAACTTGTGTTCCCAGATGTATCCACCCGCTGCTGTTCGAGGTGCACTCGCTCAAGCTGCTCGCCGCACACACGCTCGTCAACACGTCCGGTAACTTGTGTTCCCAGATGTATCCACCCGCTGCTGTTCGAGGTGCACTCGCTCAAGCTGCTCGCCGCACACACGCTCGTCAACACGTCCGGTAACTTGTGTTCCCAGATGTATCCACCCGCTGCTGTTCGAGGTGCACTCGCTCAAGCTGCTCGCCGCACACACGCTCGTCAACACGTCCGGTAACTTGTGTTCCCAGATGTATCCACCCGCTGCTGTTCGAGGTGCACTCGCTCAAGCTGCTCGCCGCACACACGCTCGTCAACACGTCCGGTAACTTGTGTTCCCAGATGTATCCACCCGCTGCTGTTCGAGGTGCACTCGCTCAAGCTGCTCGCCGCACACACGCTCGTCAACACGTCCGGTAACTTGTGTTCCCAGATGTATCCACCCGCTGCTGTTCGAGGTGCACTCGCTCAAGCTGCTCGCCGCACACACGCTCGTCAACACGTCCGGTAACTTGTGTTCCCAGATGTATCCACCCGCTGCTGTTCGAGGTGCACTCGCTCAAGCTGCTCGCCGCACACACGCTCGTCAACACGTCCGGTAACTTGTGTTCCCAGATGTATCCACCCGCTGCTGTTCGAGGTGCACTCGCTCAAGCTGCTCGCCGCACACACGCTCGTCAACACGTCCGGTAACTTGTGTTCCCAGATGTATCCACCCGCTGCTGTTCGAGGTGCACTCGCTCAAGCTGCTCGCCGCACACACGCTCGTCAACACGTCCGGTAACTTGTGTTCCCAGATGTATCCACCCGCTGCTGTTCGAGGTGCACTCGCTCAAGCTGCTCGCCGCACACACGCTCGTCAACACGTCCGGTAACTTGTGTTCCCAGATGTATCCACCCGCTGCTGTTCGAGGTGCACTCGCTCAAGCTGCTCGCCGCACACACGCTCGTCAACACGTCCGGTAACTTGTGTTCCCAGATGTATCCACCCGCTGCTGTTCGAGGTGCACTCGCTCAAGCTGCTCGCCGCACACACGCTCGTCAACACGTCCGGTAACTTGTGTTCCCAGATGTATCCACCCGCTGCTGTTCGAGGTGCACTCGCTCAAGCTGCTCGCCGCACACACGCTCGTCAACACGTCCGGTAACTTGTGTTCCCAGATGTATCCACCCGCTGCTGTTCGAGGTGCACTCGCTCAAGCTGCTCGCCGCACACACGCTCGTCAACACGTCCGGTAACTTGTGTTCCCAGATGTATCCACCCGCTGCTGTTCGAGGTGCACTCGCTCAAGCTGCTCGCCGCACACACGCTCGTCAACACGTCCGGTAACTTGTGTTCCCAGATGTATCCACCCGCTGCTGTTCGAGGTGCACTCGCTCAAGCTGCTCGCCGCACACACGCTCGTCAACACGTCCGGTAACTTGTGTTCCCAGATGTATCCACCCGCTGCTGTTCGAGGTGCACTCGCTCAAGCTGCTCGCCGCACACACGCTCGTCAACACGTCCGGTAACTTGTGTTCCCAGATGTATCCACCCGCTGCTGTTCGAGGTGCACTCGCTCAAGCTGCTCGCCGCACACACGCTCGTCAACACGTCCGGTAACTTGTGTTCCCAGATGTATCCACCCGCTGCTGTTCGAGGTGCACTCGCTCAAGCTGCTCGCCGCACACACGCTCGTCAACACGTCCGGTAACTTGTGTTCCCAGATGTATCCACCCGCTGCTGTTCGAGGTGCACTCGCTCAAGCTGCTCGCCGCACACACGCTCGTCAACACGTCCGGTAACTTGTGTTCCCAGATGTATCCACCCGCTGCTGTTCGAGGTGCACTCGCTCAAGCTGCTCGCCGCACACACGCTCGTCAACACGTCCGGTAACTTGTGTTCCCAGATGTATCCACCCGCTGCTGTTCGAGGTGCACTCGCTCAAGCTGCTCGCCGCACACACGCTCGTCAACACGTCCGGTAACTTGTGTTCCCAGATGTATCCACCCGCTGCTGTTCGAGGTGCACTCGCTCAAGCTGCTCGCCGCACACACGCTCGTCAACACGTCCGGTAACTTGTGTTCCCAGATGTATCCACCCGCTGCTGTTCGAGGTGCACTCGCTCAAGCTGCTCGCCGCACACACGCTCGTCAACACGTCCGGTAACTTGTGTTCCCAGATGTATCCACCCGCTGCTGTTCGAGGTGCACTCGCTCAAGCTGCTCGCCGCACACACGCTCGTCAACACGTCCGGTAACTTGTGTTCCCAGATGTATCCACCCGCTGCTGTTCGAGGTGCACTCGCTCAAGCTGCTCGCCGCACACACGCTCGTCAACACGTCCGGTAACTTGTGTTCCCAGATGTATCCACCCGCTGCTGTTCGAGGTGCACTCGCTCAAGCTGCTCGCCGCACACACGCTCGTCAACACGTCCGGTAACTTGTGTTCCCAGATGTATCCACCCGCTGCTGTTCGAGGTGCACTCGCTCAAGCTGCTCGCCGCACACACGCTCGTCAACACGTCCGGTAACTTGTGTTCCCAGATGTATCCACCCGCTGCTGTTCGAGGTGCACTCGCTCAAGCTGCTC
Source organism: Eudemis profundana (assembly GCA_947034925.1). Taxonomy (NCBI): domain Eukaryota; kingdom Metazoa; phylum Arthropoda; class Insecta; order Lepidoptera; family Tortricidae; genus Eudemis; species Eudemis profundana. The sequence goes on from OX344802.1 coordinate 26,314,131, forward strand.
GCCGCACACACGCTCGTCAACACGTCCGGTAACTTGTGTTCCCAGATGTATCCACCCGCTGCTGTTCGAGGTGCACTCGCTCAAGCTGCTCGCCGCACACACGCTCGTCAACACGTCCGGTAACTTGTGTTCCCAGATGTATCCACCCGCTGCTGTTCGAGGTGCACTCGCTCAAGCTGCTCGCCGCACACACGCTCGTCAACACGTCCGGTAACTTGTGTTCCCAGATGTATCCACCCGCTGCTGTTCGAGGTGCACTCGCTCAAGCTGCTCGCCGCACACACGCTCGTCAACACGTCCGGTAACTTGTGTTCCCAGATGTATCCACCCGCTGCTGTTCGAGGTGCACTCGCTCAAGCTGCTCGCCGCACACACGCTCGTCAACACGTCCGGTAACTTGTGTTCCCAGATGTATCCACCCGCTGCTGTTCGAGGTGCACTCGCTCAAGCTGCTCGCCGCACACACGCTCGTCAACACGTCCGGTAACTTGTGTTCCCAGATGTATCCACCCGCTGCTGTTCGAGGTGCACTCGCTCAAGCTGCTCGCCGCACACACGCTCGTCAACACGTCCGGTAACTTGTGTTCCCAGATGTATCCACCCGCTGCTGTTCGAGGTGCACTCGCTCAAGCTGCTCGCCGCACACACGCTCGTCAACACGTCCGGTAACTTGTGTTCCCAGATGTATCCACCCGCTGCTGTTCGAGGTGCACTCGCTCAAGCTGCTCGCCGCACACACGCTCGTCAACACGTCCGGTAACTTGTGTTCCCAGATGTATCCACCCGCTGCTGTTCGAGGTGCACTCGCTCAAGCTGCTCGCCGCACACACGCTCGTCAACACGTCCGGTAACTTGTGTTCCCAGATGTATCCACCCGCTGCTGTTCGAGGTGCACTCGCTCAAGCTGCTCGCCGCACACACGCTCGTCAACACGTCCGGTAACTTGTGTTCCCAGATGTATCCACCCGCTGCTGTTCGAGGTGCACTCGCTCAAGCTGCTCGCCGCACACACGCTCGTCAACACGTCCGGTAACTTGTGTTCCCAGATGTATCCACCCGCTGCTGTTCGAGGTGCACTCGCTCAAGCTGCTCGCCGCACACACGCTCGTCAACACGTCCGGTAACTTGTGTTCCCAGATGTATCCACCCGCTGCTGTTCGAGGTGCACTCGCTCAAGCTGCTCGCCGCACACACGCTCGTCAACACGTCCGGTAACTTGTGTTCCCAGATGTATCCACCCGCTGCTGTTCGAGGTGCACTCGCTCAAGCTGCTCGCCGCACACACGCTCGTCAACACGTCCGGTAACTTGTGTTCCCAGATGTATCCACCCGCTGCTGTTCGAGGTGCACTCGCTCAAGCTGCTCGCCGCACACACGCTCGTCAACACGTCCGGTAACTTGTGTTCCCAGATGTATCCACCCGCTGCTGTTCGAGGTGCACTCGCTCAAGCTGCTCGCCGCACACACGCTCGTCAACACGTCCGGTAACTTGTGTTCCCAGATGTATCCACCCGCTGCTGTTCGAGGTGCACTCGCTCAAGCTGCTCGCCGCACACACGCTCGTCAACACGTCCGGTAACTTGTGTTCCCAGATGTATCCACCCGCTGCTGTTCGAGGTGCACTCGCTCAAGCTGCTCGCCGCACACACGCTCGTCAACACGTCCGGTAACTTGTGTTCCCAGATGTATCCACCCGCTGCTGTTCGAGGTGCACTCGCTCAAGCTGCTCGCCGCACACACGCTCGTCAACACGTCCGGTAACTTGTGTTCCCAGATGTATCCACCCGCTGCTGTTCGAGGTGCACTCGCTCAAGCTGCTCGCCGCACACACGCTCGTCAACACGTCCGGTAACTTGTGTTCCCAGATGTATCCACCCGCTGCTGTTCGAGGTGCACTCGCTCAAGCTGCTCGCCGCACACACGCTCGTCAACACGTCCGGTAACTTGTGTTCCCAGATGTATCCACCCGCTGCTGTTCGAGGTGCACTCGCTCAAGCTGCTCGCCGCACACACGCTCGTCAACACGTCCGGTAACTTGTGTTCCCAGATGTATCCACCCGCTGCTGTTCGAGGTGCACTCGCTCAAGCTGCTCGCCGCACACACGCTCGTCAACACGTCCGGTAACTTGTGTTCCCAGATGTATCCACCCGCTGCTGTTCGAGGTGCACTCGCTCAAGCTGCTCGCCGCACACACGCTCGTCAACACGTCCGGTAACTTGTGTTCCCAGATGTATCCACCCGCTGCTGTTCGAGGTGCACTCGCTCAAGCTGCTCGCCGCACACACGCTCGTCAACACGTCCGGTAACTTGTGTTCCCAGATGTATCCACCCGCTGCTGTTCGAGGTGCACTCGCTCAAGCTGCTCGCCGCACACACGCTCGTCAACACGTCCGGTAACTTGTGTTCCCAGATGTATCCACCCGCTGCTGTTCGAGGTGCACTCGCTCAAGCTGCTCGCCGCACACACGCTCGTCAACACGTCCGGTAACTTGTGTTCCCAGATGTATCCACCCGCTGCTGTTCGAGGTGCACTCGCTCAAGCTGCTCGCCGCACACACGCTCGTCAACACGTCCGGTAACTTGTGTTCCCAGATGTATCCACCCGCTGCTGTTCGAGGTGCACTCGCTCAAGCTGCTCGCCGCACACACGCTCGTCAACACGTCCGGTAACTTGTGTTCCCAGATGTATCCACCCGCTGCTGTTCGAGGTGCACTCGCTCAAGCTGCTCGCCGCACACACGCTCGTCAACACGTCCGGTAACTTGTGTTCCCAGATGTATCCACCCGCTGCTGTTCGAGGTGCACTCGCTCAAGCTGCTCGCCGCACACACGCTCGTCAACACGTCCGGTAACTTGTGTTCCCAGATGTATCCACCCGCTGCTGTTCGAGGTGCACTCGCTCAAGCTGCTCGCCGCACACACGCTCGTCAACACGTCCGGTAACTTGTGTTCCCAGATGTATCCACCCGCTGCTGTTCGAGGTGCACTCGCTCAAGCTGCTCGCCGCACACACGCTCGTCAACACGTCCGGTAACTTGTGTTCCCAGATGTATCCACCCGCTGCTGTTCGAGGTGCACTCGCTCAAGCTGCTCGCCGCACACACGCTCGTCAACACGTCCGGTAACTTGTGTTCCCAGATGTATCCACCCGCTGCTGTTCGAGGTGCACTCGCTCAAGCTGCTCGCCGCACACACGCTCGTCAACACGTCCGGTAACTTGTGTTCCCAGATGTATCCACCCGCTGCTGTTCGAGGTGCACTCGCTCAAGCTGCTCGCCGCACACACGCTCGTCAACACGTCCGGTAACTTGTGTTCCCAGATGTATCCACCCGCTGCTGTTCGAGGTGCACTCGCTCAAGCTGCTCGCCGCACACACGCTCGTCAACACGTCCGGTAACTTGTGTTCCCAGATGTATCCACCCGCTGCTGTTCGAGGTGCACTCGCTCAAGCTGCTCGCCGCACACACGCTCGTCAACACGTCCGGTAACTTGTGTTCCCAGATGTATCCACCCGCTGCTGTTCGAGGTGCACTCGCTCAAGCTGCTCGCCGCACACACGCTCGTCAACACGTCCGGTAACTTGTGTTCCCAGATGTATCCACCCGCTGCTGTTCGAGGTGCACTCGCTCAAGCTGCTCGCCGCACACACGCTCGTCAACACGTCCGGTAACTTGTGTTCCCAGATGTATCCACCCGCTGCTGTTCGAGGTGCACTCGCTCAAGCTGCTCGCCGCACACACGCTCGTCAACACGTCCGGTAACTTGTGTTCCCAGATGTATCCACCCGCTGCTGTTCGAGGTGCACTCGCTCAAGCTGCTCGCCGCACACACGCTCGTCAACACGTCCGGTAACTTGTGTTCCCAGATGTATCCACCCGCTGCTGTTCGAGGTGCACTCGCTCAAGCTGCTCGCCGCACACACGCTCGTCAACACGTCCGGTAACTTGCCCTCATTACTATCATTTTATCCTCGAGACGTTCACCGCCGAACATAAGTTTACTGGGTCATTCTTGATAATTATTATTCCTCTGTACATATTGGCGAGTATTCAGAAGATCCCGTTTATTATGTGGTTCCTGCCAAGCTCTAGAAATTAATTAAAAATGCCATACTAATGAGGTGGTATCTTCTGAATATTTGTGGCCAGGATAATGATGTCTTTCAAGAATCACTCTCTTCGAATGTGTGGGATAGCATCGCTCAATGAAGTAGAAATATTACGTCTCGGTCGTGTTTTTTTCAGTGGATGTGTCCGATGACACTTTCGGAACGAATAAAAGGTCGTTTCAAAATTTTTCTTGGTATGATATAATTCTCTTAGCTCCGCCCGGCGCGCGTCCTTTCGTACTGGACGAGAGGGAGAGATTCTCGACCGAAGAGGTACAGGGAGATCGTGACGAGATATTTTTGTAGGGATCTCTTTTTAATTCGTCTAAAAGGAATTCCGACGTGATCTTCCCTCGAACCGTCGTCAGTCGGAGCGTGTTTAAAGAAATATGACGCGAACTCACTCGCCCCGCATTCAATCGTCCCCGGGGTGAATACGTCAAGTGATTTATGTATATTTATGTATCCATTAATGTCACAGAAATATATCAACATAAAAGGAAATAGTTCGTCGATTTGTATGAGAACCGAGCGTGTAACGTTTGACGCCAAAAGTGTAATTTAGTGATGGAGATCCCATAGTAAATTTTCCATTTCATCTGAGGTCAGATTTTCAAATCCGATAATAAAATTGACGGCAACCGAAGTCGGCCGCGTGCGAAGCGGGTCGTCGTCACTTCTTTTCGGCACGCGAGGTGCAAACGCTTCCTTCTACCTCGATATATGGGTCTAGTGAAAAGGGCACTCGGTCAAGTCACGTTTATACCGGGACCAAAAGGTTACAAGTCTATCGTGTGACTCGCTCTCGGGTCGAGTACGACTCGGACCCCTTTCCACTAGAGCCATAGATATATGTCTGTGATTAACGTGTCGTGGTGTTGGCAGCCAACATCAGCGAGACGATCACGGACTCGGTGACGGGGCTGGGCGCGCCGGCCACGCTCGCCACGCTGGTGCGGGGCGGGGAGACCGTGCACGTGACGGCGCGGGACCTGCCGCCGCACGCGGAAAAACTCGAAAAATTCGTCGAAGACGTCAAGTAAGTTTATTTATCGTATGGCATAGTCATGTCGTCGGATTGAATATAAAGCTATTAGTATTCAGATCTAAAATGTTGCCCGTTTCGGTTAGGCCACTGTATTGTCGGTAAGTTTTATGAGATCTTCTATGTGGCTCGTGTATTTTGTCAGGGGGCACTCGGGTACCACACGCTCGATAGTCATCGAGTGCCTTCGCGCGCGAAACGCTCCGTCCGGACACCGAGGCTAGAAACGGTGCTCGCCCGACGGTCAGCGCTGACCGTCGGGCGACGTGGCTATATCTATGCGAGTGTATGAGCGCGCACACGGCTACGCTGACGGCACGCGCGTCCGGTCGGTCGAGCCGTCGGGCCGGCTCGTCGGTCGCCGGACGTGGGTCGACCGACGCGCTACGAGCTTGTAGGAGCACGTTCAGTGCTTCGCTGACGGAGCGACCGACCGGACGCGCGTACGTACACTTTCGCCGTTAGCGTACGTTCGCTGTACGCGTAGCACTGAATGCATTTTCGCAATCGACGGTCAGCGCTGACCGTCGGTGCTCGCACCGTCTCCGGCCTGACGCGACTCTCGGCCTCCGCAGATACGGCATCTACCCGCTGACGGCGTACGGGTGCTGGGGCTTGGGCGGGCGCGCGGCGTCGCCGCTGGCGCCCGAGCCCGCGCCCGCCGCCGAGCCCGAGCCGCGCGACGTGGAGACGCGCCGCGTCGTCAACATGATGTGCTCGCTCAAGCCGCACAAGCCGCCGCAGGAACACACCCAAGAACAGGACCTGCTGGTGAGACAGACGACGTTACCCACCCCACACGACACTACACACTACCCGCTACACACTACACACTACCCACTACACACTACACACTACCCACTACATACTACCCACTACACACTACCTAGTACACGCTACACACTACCCAGTACACACTACACACTACCCACTACACACTACCTAGTACACGCTACACACTACCCAGTACACACTACACACTACCCACTACACACTACCTAGTACACACTACACACTACCCAGTACACACTACACACTACCCAGTACACACTACCCGCTACACACTGGGGTGTGTGTGTGCCGCTAACACAAGGCAGACGTGTTATTGTCGTATCCGTTAAAGAAAATTCTAAATTGCATAAGAAGTGAACTTTTCCAAATAAAAAAGTGACAGTCCAGTAGTGTTGTGAAACGTGCGTGACTCTGTTAAAAAAATATAACTCTAAGTGCTAATTAACATTGAAAAAACAGTGTATTTATGTTCCGTACTGAACGTTATTTAGTTCAAAACCTAACGCACACATACATAGCGCTAATCTCACAAGTGCATGCATTACACATCGGCTGCGCTTCGGCTATGTTCGGCAACCAATCTGCGCTAAGGTCATCGACATCACTCATCGTCTCGATCACGTATCATCTCTTAACGACGTAGCTAACAGTGAACCTAAACCAACTTTTCGATGACATTATGTGTGCTAGTTTTGGCTCAGCGGTACGGAGCGCTACCTTCTACTATAGAGTTACAGAGATACGTGGTTCTAATCCAGTGAATGACATTTTGCCTTTTTCTTTTTTTTTTCTTTTGCTTTTTTTTTCTTTTTAATTATTTATCTTTTGTGTACATAAACAATAAAAAATGTCTTCAAATTCTAAGCAAATTGTGTGCTTCACCTGCAAGACTGAAATAAAAAATACAGCCTACTTAAAATGTTCAAAGTGCTATAGGGTTTTTGACATTGTATGTGCCGGCGTAAGTGACGAGCGTTTCGATCTAATGGCCGCAACCAGAAACAAAACGTCATGGAAATGTCGTTCATGCCTTCAGGCAACCGGGACATCGCGAGCAAGCAACAACAAATATAAAACACCACCAAATGCAAATAAGACAGTCTCTCCTGACAATATAACGCTCAGAAAACCAATGCAAACTAGACAAGACAGCTCTACAGGCGAGTCAAAGACGCAAGATTGTTCCACAGGAGAATCACAAGACACTGATCCTGAAACAGACGTGGAATCGCAGGTTTCCATGTTACTCGAAACAACATCGTGTAGTTTGCCCAATTTAAACACCCATGAAATCGACTTGAATGACTTAAGGGCAGAAATCGGCGTCTTATCTACCCGTTTAGCTAGTGCTCACGAAGAAATTGATCGGTTAAACTTGGAAGTCATTAGTCTTACAAGACAGACAGAAGAAAAGCAGAAGACTATAGAAGCGTATAAAAAAATTATGTCTGATGTTGGTACGGTGCGTATTAAAACGCCTATGAAAAAGAGTACGGCAATATCTAAGAAACTAAACTCTGTCTCCCAATGTAGTACTCCAATACAATCTCACTTACCTCGTCGCTTATCTGGTATAAATCTAGAAGAACAGAATGAAAAACCCGATGGATCTAAAAAACCCATTAACCTGAATGCGGGTCCCATACCAGATGAAAAAAAGGCAAGTAAGCTGCAGTTGTGTAAAACTTCGTCAAAAACAACAATCAACAAAAACCGTATTTACATTCTTGGTAGTCAACAATGTGTGAGACTTGCGGCGACTCTGATCAAATCCAGAGAACAAATCCAAAATGAGGGGAGTTCAATACAAAAGTACGAAACCATCTCATTTACGAAACCACATGCGACATCAGAGGACATTCTGAAAAACAAGCAGTCATTGAAGGCCTCGTCTCGCGACTGTATCATACTCTGCGTTGGGGAAAATGACACAAATCCTATCAAGATCCTCATCGAAATGAGTGCGGCTATTAAGCATTTCCAAGAATCATCGGTTATAGTATTAGGTGTACATAGAAATAGATACTTAAATGTAACGAAACTAAATAGGGAACTTCAAATATTATGTAAAAGTTTCCCCAATTGCCAATTTATATCAACGAATGTTTATTGTCAAAATAAAATGATGTATCTGAAATATATTTGTAGGAAAATCAATTTCATTATTGGAGAAAAGGATGGTCCAAACTCGAACTTTACTAAAATTAGTCATGAAATCGAAGTAGCCAAAAAAGGAACGATACCATATTATTTCCAAACAACTGGAAATACTGCGAGTAAAAAATCGGAACCTATTACACAGGAACTAACCAAAAAGGGCACCATCCCGTATTATTTTCAAAAAATGCAGTCGCATAAAAATCAAAACAAAAAACCGATTTCACCTAACGCGGATGGACCGACGAGTACAATGATACCGGCGACCTCTAGCGAACCGCATACAAATTCAAATTGTTCCTTTCGTAAATAACGTAACTGTATTTCACCAAAATATTAGCGGCATTCTCAGCAAGAAAGAAACGTTAGAATTGTGTATACAAGAATTTTTAGATAAAAAAATAGTTCTAGACATTATTTGCTTATCGGAAACTTTCATAAAATCAAATGAAGAAAAAAACGTATGTATAAAGGACTATAAACTATGTGCCTCATTTTCAAGAAAACATCAAAAACGTGGTGGTGTGTGTATATTATGTAGAAATATAATAGAATGTAGGAAAATTGATTTCTTAGAAGAATTGGCGATTGAATTTAATTATGAGTGCTGTGGTATAGAAATTCCCCAATATATGTGTATGGTTATCTGTATTTACAGAATACCTAAATCAAATATCAATATATTCTTTAATAACTTAGAAAATATGCTTCATAAATTATGTAAGAAACATCAATATAAAATAATTGTAGCCGGAGATTTTAATATTAACACATTAAAAGATTCTAACGACACACGGGAACTCGTTCGAATACTGCAAAACTATAACTTCCACCTTCATATAAAAGATCCCACAAGAATTACATCATGTATAGATCACATAACAAGTAATATGACAAACGTAAAAGCTATTGTTCACGAACTCGGATTATCTGACCACAATACGGGTCAAACACTGAGTTTTCAGTATGAGAGCCAATCAATTCCCATAGAGAATTGGTACATTCTTAGACGAGACTTATGCGATGAAAATATTAGAAAGTTTTGTGAATGTATGAAAAACTTATCGTGGTCAGAAGTGTACGACCTTCCCAATTTAAATCATGCTTTTGACGCATTTTATGATACTTTTACGTTATTTTATGATTTATGTTTCCCAGTTATTCGTGTAAAAAAGAGTAATAAAGAAAAAAAGTCTAGTTGGATAACCAAGGGTATCCAAAAAGCAACAGTTACGAAGAGAAGAATACGTTTCAAATATTACAAAACTAAAAAAGAGGAGTATAAAGTATTATATCGCAAATACTCGAAAATATTAAAAACCTGTGTCAAGCAAGCTCAAAAATCGGCGAATAATCAATATTTACATAGGGCTAAAAATAAATGCAAAGCGTCGTGGGACTTAATTCAGAATAAGACAAATCACACCTCAACTACAAATAGAATAGAACAAATAAACTTAAACGGACAAATAATTAAATGTAAACGAGAAATAGCAGAGAAATTTAATGACTTTTTTATTAATGTAACAAAAAATGAATATGATTATAAAAAATATAATTTGAATAACGTAACTAATCCATCTACCATATTCCTATATCCTTGTGACGATACTGAAGTTACAAAAATTGTAAAATTGCTGAGGTCAACGAAATCAGTAGGCTATGACGGAATATCGACAGTCGTTATCAAAAGATGTATTAGAGAAATCGCACCCATATTAACTTACTTAATTAATTTATCTTTTTCGACTGGTTTATTTCCAGAGAGCCTAAAAAAAACCATTGTCAAACCATTATATAAAAAAAACAGTAAAGAGGATCTCAATAATTATCGTCCGATAGCCTTATTACCTGTCTTATCGAAGATATTCGAAAGAGCAATGCATATTCGAATCACAAAATTCTGTGACAAATATGGAGTAATAAATGAAAATCAAAACGGATTTCAAACAGGCAAATCCACGACATTGGCCGCGTTTAATTTAATTAAAGCCATAACTGATGAGGTTGATAAAAGGAAACCTGTTATTACAGTATTTTTCGATATGAGTAAGGCTTTCGATTTTGTCTGTCATGATCGCCTACTCCAAAAATGTGAAATGTATGGTATTCGTGGCTTGGCATTGAGTTGGATAAAAAGTTATTTGTGCAAGCGCACCCAATCGGTTGAAGTGGAAAATATTGATGAAAACAATGTAGCGTATTATTCAAAATCGTGCTTTAAAGAAGTAAAAACCGGAGTACCACAGGGTAGCGTATTAGGACCATTATTATTTTTGCTCTACATCAATGATTTGCCTTTAGTCACCAGATACCAATGTATATTATTTGCCGATGACATATCTTTAATTATTCCTTGTAATGATATTGAATTATATAATATGGACATAAATAATACAATAAATGATATAATAATGTGGATGAAAATGAACAATTTACAGCCTAATTTAGAAAAAACTAAATATGTACAATTCTATAATCGTAAGGGAAGGGTTGACATTAATTTAAAATACAATGACGAACCAATTGCAGAAACAGAAAAAATCTCATTTTTAGGTATATTGCTAGACAAAAACTGTAGTTGGAAACCACAAATTGATAGAATATGTACAAAAATCAATCGTTTTGTCTATGTCCTCAGAAGACTTGCTACACTAGTAAATAAAAGTACAGCCCTTACTGCGTATCACGGTTATGTAGCTTCAGTCTTAAGGTACGGTCTATTACTATGGGGTAACTCAAGTGACTTAAATAGAGTGTTTGTTAGTCAAAAAAAATGCATCCGAGCTATCTGTAGGTTACCACCACGAACCTCATGTAGACCGCTGTTCAAAGATCTTGGAATACTGACCCTACCTTCGCTCTATATTTTTGAAGCTTGTAAATTTACCAGATTACATCCTGACCTATTTATCCATTTAAGCAGTGTTTGTAATTTTAATGTCAGAGACCCTGAAAAACTTGTATTGCCAGTCGCTTATAAAACTAAGCTCTGCAGCAAGAACAGTTATGCCATGGCAATCAAAATGTACAACAATTTACCAGTTGAAATACGACAGCTTGCCCTAAAACCATTCACATCTGCATTACACAAATGGCTTGTAAACAAATGTTTTTACTCAATTCAAGAATTCATTAATGTATATTAGAATTAATTATTAGAAATGATAATAAGAATAATTTTCAATGAATATGTACTATTATTTAATAGCAAGAGTAATTATAATTAAATGTATGTTATTAAATTATTATTAGTTATAAGTATACAAAGTTTTGCATGTCCAAATGTTGGCGAGATGTGCTGATACCAAAAAAAAAATTATCCCACCTAAATTGTAAACCACGTCTCATGCAAATAAATTTCATTTCATTTCATTTCATTTCACTACCCGCTACACACTACCCGCTACACACTACCCGCTACACACTACCCGCTACACACTACCCGCTACACACTACCCGCTACACACTACCCGCTACACACTTCCCGCTACACACTACCTACTACACACTACCCAGTACACACTACACACTACCCAGTACACACTACACACTACCCAGTACACACTACCCACTACATACTACCCACTACACACTACCTAGTACACGCTACACACTACCCAGTACACACTACACACTACCCAGTACACACTACCCACTACACACTACCCACTACACACTACCTAGTACACACTACCCAGTACACACTACACACTACCCACTACACACTACCCACTACCCACTACACACTACCTAGTACACGCTACACACTACCCAGTACACACTACCCAGTACACACTACACACTACCCACTACACACTACCTAGTACACGCTACACACTACCCAGTACACACTACACACTACCCAGTACACACTACCCAGTACACACTACACACTACACACTACCCACTACACACTACACACTACCCACTACACACTACCCAGTACACACTACACACTACCCACTACACACTACCTAGTACACGCTACACACTACCCAGTACACACTACCCACTACACACTACCCAGTACACACTACACACTACCCACTACACACTACCTAGTACACGCTACACACTACCCAGTACACACTACACACTACCCACTACACACTACCCAGTACACACTACACACTACCCACTACACACTACCTAGTACACGCTACACACTACCCAGTACACACTACACACTACCCACTACACACTACCCAGTACACACTACACACTACCCACTACACACTACCCACTACACACTACCCACTACACACTACCCAGTACACACTACACACTACCCACTACACACTACCTAGTACACGCTACACACTACCCAGTACACACTACACACTACCCACTACACACTACCCACTACACACTACCCAGTACACACTACACACTACCCACTACACACTACCTAGTACACGCTACACACTACCCAGTACACACTACCCACTACACACTACCCAGTACACACTACACACTACCCACTACACACTACCTAGTACACGCTACACACTACCCAGTACACACTACACACTACCCACTACACACTACCCAGTACACACTACACACTACCCACTACACACTACCTAGTACACGCTACACACTACCCAGTACACACTACACACTACCCACTACACACTACCTAGTACACGCTACACACTACCCAGTACACACTACACACTACCCACTACACACTACCCACTACACACTACCCACTACACACTACCCACTACACACTACCCACTACACACTACCCACTACCCACTACACACTACCCACTACACACTACCCACTACACACTACCTAGTACACACTACACACTACCCACTACACACTACCCACTACACACTACCCACTACACACTACCCACTACACACTACCCACTACACACTACCCACTACACACTACCCACTACACACTACCCACTACACACTACCCACTACACACTACCTAGTACACGCTACACACTACCCAGTACACACTACCCACTACACACTACCCACTACCCACTACACACTACCCGCTACACACTACATACGGGTGCTGGGGCGCAGTTGGGCGCGCTACTCTACACATATCTTCACATATCTCCGATAAAATCATGTCGGATCGTTCATTTTTCGAGCTTTGTGCGAACGATGCCACCCTATAATAGAAAACTTTTTTTGCTGCAACTATTATATTTGAGATGCAAAATGAGATCTGTCCCCGAACAGTATTGGATACGTCCCATTGTTCTGACTAGGTACTCGGATATACACCGGTCCTTAAGCACGCAGAGACTATGTAGATACACGTGTAGCACACGCACGAATATTATCGTCCGATAGCTCGAGGGCGTCCGATAGTGCCGCCACACTACTACCCACGGAACGGACGACAATACAAATGACTTTGAGAGTCGCGCCCGCCCTCTTTGATGTCAATCAAAATTAATCAAACGAGAAGACCACACTTTGACTTCAGTTTTACGCGCTCTCGAGGAAATCGGCATGATAGATGGAGGTTTAAGCCTTCCTCGTTATATTATGGTCGAACAACCCTACCTCGGTGTCTTGTTATTAGAATAAGACTGCATTTGAACTCTTATGCGATTTTTATTTCATTGTGGCAATTAATCAATCAGTGGCTTCTCAGATCCCACTGCAGCGTATTACATTTTCATACGGTAGTAATATATTTTAATTCATAAATTTTATAATTAAGTCTCAGGAGTTCTATTGCAATGTTTACTACGGCTCTTTGCAGACTCTTACAAATTGAAATTTTATCAATATTTACTACAGCTTCCCAGAATTCATCCAATCGCAGCATACATCATGTTATACAACAGTAATGGGCTTTAGCGGCGCACACTAATGCTTCTTGTAATTCCCCGTGCCTTGTCAGCCATGTTTAAATAAATGAATAGGCTAGACGACTAAAAAAAAAATGTTTAATCCATCAGTTACATTATTAAAAAAAATTGTACGTATACATATTTTTTCTTTTGTTTGACAAACAAAAAATGACGAGGATAGAGCGCTTAGAAGTATCGAGTGACGTCACTCCTTGGTACAATTTTCATCTAGAAGTGACGTCACAAGCCCCCACTCCGGAAGTTTGATGTTCTATAACTTTGTCGATTTTTAATATTTTGATAAACCAAAAAATACGTGTCCCATATTTTTCCATAATCTAAGTGACGGACTAAATAGAATTTCATATTTTTAACCCAGTCGTCACCCCTATCGTAAAGGGTATGTAGTCCCGGCTTCCTGCGGGAGCACCCCCCCCACTCGAGCCGGTTAAATGTTCGTGGCGTTCCCCAGATGACGATCCTGCTGCGCATGGACGACAAAATGAACCGCCAGCTGACCTGCTGCGTGTCGCGCCGCGACCAAGCGCCCGACCTGGCGCGGGAACTCGTGCAGCTCGGCTTCATACACGAGGTCGGTGTTGCTATCTGCTCTCTTACAGTCGAGCGTGTCGCGCCGCGACCAAGCGCCCGACCTGGCGCGGGAACTCGTGCAGCTCGGCTTCATACACGAGGTCGGTGTTGCTATCTGCTCTCTTACAGTCGAGCGTGTCGCGCCGCGACCAAGCGCCCGACCTGGCGCGGGAACTCGTGCAGCTCGGCTTCATACACGAGGTCGGTGTTGCTATCTGCTCTCTTACAGTCGAGCGTGTCGCGCCGCGACCAAGCGCCCGACCTGGCGCGGGAACTCGTGCAGCTCGGCTTCATACACGAGGTCGGTGTTGCTATCTGCTCTCTTACAGTCGAGCGTGTCGCGCCGCGACCAAGCGCCCGACCTGGCGCGGGAACTCGTGCAGCTCGGCTTCATACACGAGGTCGGTGTTGCTATCTGCTCTCTTACAGTCGAGCGTGTCGCGCCGCGACCAAGCGCCCGACCTGGCGCGGGAACTCGTGCAGCTCGGCTTCATACACGAGGTCGGTGTTGCTATCTGCTCTCTTACAGTCGAGCGTGTCGCGCCGCGACCAAGCGCCCGACCTGGCGCGGGAACTCGTGCAGCTCGGCTTCATACACGAGGTCGGTGTTGCTATCTGCTCTCTTACAGTCGAGCGTGTCGCGCCGCGACCAAGCGCCCGACCTGGCGCGGGAACTCGTGCAGCTCGGCTTCATACACGAGGTCGGTGTTGCTATCTGCTCTCTTACAGTCGAGCAACCGTGGGCTGTGAGCGTAGCTCGGACGGGTCATCGCAAAAACAGACATAGGAATAGAACGAGATTCAATAGAGTCATTTGTCATTCCTGAAACAACTTTGGGACGATTGAAATTAGTGAAATTATTTTCATTGGTTAAATATTTTAAATATGGTAAAATTAGAAACGGTTATTGAGTGGATTGAGAACTGAAGAAGAATAATGAAATGAAATTAGTCAATCATAATTAACACAAATAATTGCCTAAATAAAAACATTGGTTTGTTCTAGAAAATTAAGTAGTTGATGGTTGGATATGTTCAATATAACCATCAACATGAAAAAAGGTTATAGAAATATCTTCATAATGTTTATGAAGGTATTTCTATTAACTTTTTTTTATATGGTCAATTTGGGGTAATCGTTATAAATGTAATTGAGAAATGTAATTAAATTATTATATTACTACATAATACGACCCCATTAATTTTACCGTCTTGTGATTGTTTTGCGACGACCCGTCCGAGCTGCGACCATAAGTCGACGGTCGTCAATCTTCTAAGCATCAGATTTCCTAGATTTTGCTGATATTCCTCGAAGTTGTAGTTAATAATCCAGCCTCTTGTGACGTTCGCAGTCGGACCGCGACAAGCTGTGCCGCCTCATGGAGGAGTCTCTGCGCGGCAGCTTCGGCGCGCGCACACACGCGCAACACGTCGCCAGCTAGTCCCCGACGCACACACACACACGTATCCCGGCAGGTGACGTCACGGCGCCCGGTTGGCTCGCTCCGTGTGATGCCGCTGGGGGTTAAATCGCTTTATCGTCAGAGCGCGTCCCCGGGCATCGCGTCCGACGGTTCGAGTCCTTATTCTGACGTTTCGTGATACCGTTCCGTGTTCGATTCGAGTTCGCGGGATTAATTCTAAAATTACCGATTTACAAAATTATTCATCATCCTCCGAATCGGTCGACGACTATCGCTTTTATTTCGTGGAACGTCAGACGCGGGACTCGAATCGAGAGACGCCGTGTGAGATGGGTGACGCCCGAGTTACTCGTTCTCGCGAAAGTCTTCGGCGACGCTTCGTTTTAAAGATCTACGACCCCTTAGTTTGTAGGCTCGGAAGGTTCGTCCGGTGGATACGTTAAGGTCTATCTTAAGATATTAGGATACGGAAAACGAATGCCTAATATTGTGTGGTAAACGAGTGTGCGAGTGTTTATTGAGGTTAGCCGCGGTCGTCGCCGCGCGGCGGCCGCTGTCGGCCCGGCGGCCGGTCCGGGGCCGAGGCCGGTATCCTATCGGACGATATGGGCGACCCACGGAGCATTAAGCGTGGAAATGATTATTTAAATTGGAAATTGTGTGGTTCTTCTATAGTTAAAATACGTGGGCAGGCGAGTGGTACCGTTTGGAGGTGACCCCGTTAGTCTGTCGTGACTTTGGAGCTCGTCGCTTACGGTCGACGCCATGTCGGATCGCCGTTTTTATCAACAATAAAGCATCGACCGCTCCTCGGAGTCGCTCTATCCTGGCGCGGTCGTTCTTATCGATAAGCGAAATACGAACGAGAATCATTTCATCGGTAGTCGATTCGAAATCTTTCGTCTAGTGAGTAGAGAAACGTCGATCGCGAAGCCATCCGACGGATCGAAAATCGACCCTTTAACATATTTGATCGCCGTAGTGTTATCCGGCCGAGGGCGGTCCGCCTCGTCGTCGTCCCTCGTGAATGTTATCGTTATAATTACGTAATCACTAGCAGTTTAATGTCGGACACCCGTAAGCTTTATATTGCGGCGGCGGCGCGGCGCGAGTGACGTTGACGGTGTCATTTGCCAAAGATTCCGTCGTTCGATCCATCTGCTGAACTTATTCTCGCGACACTTTGTTACAATTTTTTTTACCGGAGGCCCGTCTCTCGAAGCTTCGAGTTACAATTTTACAAAATAAGCGCATTTGAGACCTCCGAAAACCGAAACCGCGTACTAGCAACATTTGGGTACGCACAGACAGAGCGCGGTCTGGCGTTCCGAGTTCTGCGGCGAGAGTTCTGCGTTTTGACCGCTCGAGAGTTTCAACGCACACATGAGGCGTTCTAATTATTGCGTTCTATTTTGTCCATGTCTTTGTACGTGCAATATGTCGCTAGAAAGTTCATTTTCCGAAGAAAAAGAATTGCTTTTGTAACTTCTTAAAACTTCTTCTTAAAACTTCTAAAAAAAGAAGACAATATTCGTTGCACCACTTGCACCCAATTAACACAACACGACCGGAACTAGGCGGATTCAGTAGTATTCATGAATTACTTGGTTTTTTTTAGTGTACTTGTCTTAAATCATATAATAATCTCCTTTCTCCAACAAATTCAATCAGTTTTTCTATATTTGCAACTTCAGACATCGTGGTGAACGCGGCGTTCTCTGTCTCGGCGGCAAAAGAACTCCAGAACGCGGCGTTCCGCTTTGACCGCCGCGGTCTGACCGCCTGCTGTGTGCATTATCGTAAGGGACTCAATACATTCGAAAGAACGCAGAACTCTGAACGCGGAACTCGGAACGCCAGACCGCGCTCTGTCTGCGCGTACCCTTAATCAAACCGAACAATGGTGTTGTCGAGTTTGACCGACATTACTAGTTAACATTGTAAAATTCTAATTTGTAGCTGCGTGGGCCGCGGCTCGTTTCAGTTTTTGTAAAAGTGCCTATAAACCGAACATACCGGTTAGACTTCCGGTCCGAACCTGATTATACACGTTGGGAAACGAGTTACCCGACAAACTTTAACCACGTATTCTTGATGTCATTACAAAGAGAAAGATGTAGTAAAAAATGTTATATCCACATAGGTCGAATTCTGTAATTTTACGTAACTAGTTTTTTGGAACAAAATAAATCAGTAAATTCAGCCCCTCGTAAATATGTCCCTACTGGAGGAAAAGATCAAAAAGGAAAAAAGTTATAACGGAAACAGAAGGTCATTTTTTTGACCTCGTAGTCGCTTACCATCAAATGCTACGGGTTAATTGCTGGTTAGTTAGCGGAATTACAAATGTAGTAAAAATATCTTAGTCACATTTATCAGGGTTTGTTACACACTTGGGAGTTAAATGATGAATATCTTGGAAAGTAAGCGTTTTTCGACTATACGTCATATAACTTTTTTTACTGCCAATAGTCGTTAGAACCTATAATTAAAGTTTGTCGGGTTACTCGTTCCCACTGTGTATTCATTTTTCCACAGACAGAACTTTTCACCGTCACTTGGCCCACTCGCGGCGTCTGCCACTCGCATCGGGCGCTAAGATATCCTCTTTAATACTTCCGATGCACTTAGGTTAACCGTAGTCCGCGGCGGGAGCATGCCATAGCGGTATTTTCTAGATCATTACGTCGAGAACTATCAGAAAAATATATAAACTACACCTCTTTGAAAAACTTTACCAATTCAATTGACAACCTTTCATTTTTTTGAGCCTTTAATTTTATTGGTTCTCTGTATTTGGTTTGAAAAGACGAATACGCTGACAGTTTATTTGTTTCACCAGGATTTGTAATTAATTTATAATTAATATATTAAAAATTATAAAAATAGTGTAGCGTTCAGGAGACAAAATGCTTTCGAATCTTATATACATTTTAAAGTGTTCTTAAAATGAAACGTTGTCAATTGTCTACAAAGAATTTTGGCTGAAATGCTTCTAGTGAGATACGTTTGACGCCTATGGGGCGCCCCGCCGCGTCCGTTGCATTTGAGTGTTGGTCGCGACCCGCCTCGCTTAGTGTAGTTGCGCCGTGTTGTCTCCCGCGGCCGGCGGCCGCAACACTGACGGACACCTGCGGGATATCCTGCACTGTTATATGAGGAACTACCGGATCTACGGTGCGTCTGTAGCTTTTAACTGTAGAAGTATAGAGGATAGAAATTCTTGCGCGCTCCGCAACCAAGCTATCAACTAGAGAGCTGCTTTGACGGGCGAAGTAATATTAAAACCCTGTAGAAGCAATGTTGATGAAAGGAAGCAGTTTTAAATCGTTTCAATTTCTCCTTGGTTTACTTAACGTTTCTGACGGTGTTGTTTTATTTTTTAATTTTGTTTATTATAACCAAACCTAACAAGTAAACGCATAAAGAGCCAACTGTGTCATATAGATTTTGTAGTATGAGTTAAGTGTTCGCGTTCTTTCCTGTGGACATCACAAAATTAGGGGCATTACGAGCCTAATTTTCTAGCTGGACCTCTATAGGCAAATAACTCTACTCTTCAACTTCTAGGCCTACTTATATGATAAAAACATAGTGATGTGTATTCGGGTCGTTAACTGTCATTGTTGTCGACAGGAAATACGTTTTTTCGAAATCTGTATGACCCAACTATGTCACATTGCAAGCAGTTTGTTTTAGCATTTTGTCAATGTCAACTTTGACAAATTGTAATAATCGTCCAGTATTCTTGGGTCACGTTTGACAAGCTTTTTTTGGTTTTTATTTTCATATTCGCCGTCATATTAATATTGATTATTTTGTGAATAACCGCAGTGTAAAAGCTAGCCGACTGCAACCTAGGATCTTATGAAGAGATGTTGTATCGCCGAATATTGTGTATTTTTCATACGAGTGAATTGAAGTCATGTCTTGGTATTTGTAAGTGTTATGTAGGTAGGTGTTCGTAACAGTTGCCGTATATCAAAGGGATGCGGGTCGAACACGAAAAATTCCAATGAATTGAGCACACTCTGTCAGATCTAAATCTAAAGAAAGAAAGAAAAGATCCATCAATGTTATCATATATCTAAATATTTACGTTATTTATAGTGAATGTTCCCCGGTTAATTTGGGGTTCCGTGAGCTAATAACTCTAGGTAAAAAATACCGAAGTTGCAAGTACAGACGTTTTTCAATCAAATATAACAGTGCTCAATTCACCCGAGTGTTCGCCCGCGAGATCGCACTTGGTCACAATTAGGACTCAAAAATCTCCGTCTTAGACGTATTCTAAATATGCTAGCGGAATTATGATGGGTACAAAAACGTTAGTAAAATTAGCGACAACTCTGTGATCGCTCCGGGAATAAGGGCGTAGGACGGGCGGCTGTTTGCACCCGCCAAGTGATCTGAACAGTCTTCAAAAGAGAGGTTTTGAAAGGTCCAATCGAGTCAAATGTTCAGAGCTAATAGAGTACGACTACGCTAAGTTTGTAAAGGTCAAAAAAAGATTTTATTAAAAAAATGCACATGGCAATATCAGAAGAAAGAGGATTAGAGTCTTGATACTTGGCAAATATCTTTCCGTTTAATATGTAATGTGTCTACGTAACTACTGAAATACATATTCAGGACAGTCTTGCACAAATCGATCTAGTCCCCACCAATCTAATCAACGCTTTATACGTGTACATATTTAAATATAATACTTAAATACATAGAAATTATCCAAGACCCTGGAACAAATCGCTTAGTTTCGTTGGATCTCGATCGATGTGTGCAAGACTGACGCAAATATTTATTTCAGTCGGTATGTAGACACATTTTGTAATAAAGGGAAGAATTATTGCCAAGTACCAAGATTAAATAATGCTCTTGCTGTAAGTTCTCCATAGTGCCATATATATTTTTTTAATAAAACCTTTTTTCGACATTTGTAAACTTAGCGTAGTCCTACTATACGGCCGTTGATAATATCATTTCACAAATTTATACATAAAGTGTATAAAGTCTTTAAAAATGAAATGAACAGGGCTCCTTTTCCAACTGGATCCTTCAAACATTTGCCAATGTAAACGTCGATTCCTATGGCCTTAGCTAGTCAGCCCGCCAACGTTGGCCCAACGTTGGTTCAAAACGTGCATTAGTGTGATATAACGGCTAAGTATCGTGATCAAACCGTGCATTAACCCCTTTTGCTAGTCGATTGTGAATCTTATACCGATGCGAATTAAATTTATTTTTAATTAACTAGGTTACTTTGTTGGGATATACCATTCTGCATAGATTACCTAAATAATCACAGCGGTAAAGTGGACTTCTACGGTGAGACCGATGTATCGAATGTGTATATCCTAACATAGTAAACATAGAAAATAATAGTTTCCAATTGGTACGCTTTCAAAATTGTAAAAAATATAGAAAATTTTGTAAATTATAGCGAAAACTCGGAAAGGTTCATAGTGATTAGTTTGGACATCGAGAATGCTTTAGCGTAGGATTTGTATGAATGTGTAAATGATATTTAAAAAATATTTAAATAAAAAACCATTACATTAATTATAATATTTGTATAGTGAGGCTTCCTCTAGAGCTTTATGGATGTGGTTTTGTAAGTATACGGAAAATTGAACATACTCACTGTAGCATTAAGGTTTCTCAATTGTTTAAAATTTGCAGCCTCCTTGTTTCTGAACTCTGTTTACATATCAATGTGAGTGCTTCTGCCTTCGTCAAGTTTGGCGCCACTGTGTTTGTGTCTTCGACATACAATTTGTCAGAAATAATAGCTTGGCAACTTCGTTGGTGACACTCACATGTGTGCTTTTTGTTATGTGCAGCCGTAACTACTTACACAAGTTACCGCCAACACGAACGGCTGCCTCCGTCGGTCGAATATTTCGTGTGATAACTATTCGTCGAAAAACATTAAATTCAGTGTTGCGGACTTAACGAATGGCAGTCACAAGTCAATTCAACGTGTAATGTTGCATTTATACAAAAATGTTCTGCTTTAATTTCTATGTTTAAAAATAATAGCGGTGCTAGGTATGTGTACACCATTTTGAATTTGTTATCGCTTAACTGACAAGTGGTTAGTTCGAGTAATTTCCTCGGCTTCAGTTTAACACATAGATTTCGTTTTGTATTATGTGTGAATAATGCATTGTTACAATTTAGACATGGTGAGATAAACTTTGGGATTAGTTACATATTATTTTGCTTATAAATTTCTAAGTGATTAAAACATTATTTCAAAGAATTAATACTTATTTTGTAATATGTTGTATTCTAATATCGAGTCACGAATTTATCATCTTGTCGGTGTATATGAACATTCTAGAACTTTGTCACGTTGTTCCTATTTTCTTTTGTTATGATTTGGTGCTTGTTTTTTATATATCGCTATTGATTTTGAATTCGCTAGTGGTGCCAAAAATACTAGGTGCCAACGTGAATCCTTAACAGTCCCTCCAGTTTTGTTTTTAAATTATAAACTAACTTCCATTGCTTCAAACTAAAACTTCTATTTTTGTAAACTAGATGGCGTTACTGGGACTATTACAGCTAAAAATGTTTGCTAGCATAATTCAAAGTGTAACCATTTCTCTCATGCTATAGTATATTTCTTGAATGAATCACAAACAAATATTGGTAATGTGAAACTATGAATTGTAACCATTGTAATATACCAGTAGCGCCACCTAGTGCCACAAAGGTAACCGCAACGCCTAGACTAAATGCAATAGAAAATATCTGCTTGACGTATGTCATTTACTTTTTTAAGATTATTGACTATAAATAAAATTGCGTTTTTATCGAAGTTTTGATAATATCAAACAGGTTTTTACTTAACATACTAAGTGTATAAAACATTAAGTTTTTTTCTTTATCTCGAGCGGTACATTGTTTACGTTGTACTCTTTTGGTTAATTACGTATTAACAATTTATTCTGAAAAATCAAATTTCAGGTGTTATGAGACTTCGATAAAAGCGTCCGTATAAGCGTAAAATTGTCGATAATACTAGATTCAACAGTGATACTGCACGGTAAGAAGTATTATATCCATGTTATTTAATTTTATTTCATTGTTCCGTCTTGTCATATGTACAATTTGCACATAATTCAGATCTTTTATTGACCAATTAATTAATTAAACCTCTTAACTGTCACTGTTTAATCACATCTTCATTTGACAAGAGTCACATACAAAAGTTTTTTTTGAACATGCACAGCGATGAAGATTTCAAAGGTTTTACTCGCGTTACACCAGAGGAAATCTACCATTTAAAATATTCACAACTGATTTCCTTTATCTGTTTAGAAAGAGTATCAAATCAATTATATTTTATTGCACACCAACAGAACATTATGAAGCAAGGTAAACAATAGACGGTCTTACCGCTAAAGTGCGATCTCTTTCAGACAAACTTCGGGTAGCGGAGACGATGCAAAATTAATAAAAATAAATGAGTATCAATAAAAAATAAAATCAAATAATTTATTTCTGCAAGTAGGCCCTCAAAGGCTCTCACATGTCTGATTGTATTCTTTACTCTTCTTTTGGCGCTTCGGGTGATGACCTTCTGGTGAGAAGAAGCGCCGAAAGAATTTCACCAGTTTCTCTTTTCAAACATTCAAATATCTTAAGTATTACAACAATATCACTCGTCGTTCTAGTCTAGTATGATCGATGTTTTACGCGCTCGTGAGTTTGTAAGTTTCATGCGAGGTTGTGGAGCGGTTAGGGTTATTCTTCAGAAATATGTCTGCGATTTATTCCTGTCTCCATACATTTAGAAAAAGGGCCAGAGGAATAAGGTGACCGCAGACATATATCTGAAGAATAACCCGGTAGCGTAGCGGCGTAGGTAGCGTAGCGTAATAAACGAAAGACTGGCTAATGTAACGTGTAGGTTCGAATTGGAGGTGCGACCTGTCGGTGCGCTGCGGCGACACTGCTGCCGAGGACTCGGCCGTTTACGTTTCGTCGGGTGACAACCAAAACTCAATAATAGGCTACTTGACAGTGTGAAAAATAATGGAAGAATTATGGATATATGTATTAATTATAAGTATTAAAACCAATTTACGTCAATATTACTAAAAATAAATGGATAATTTATTTATAAAACTCGGATAAAATTTGATTATTTTTTATCTGTCACCATTTTATCGAAAACGGTTTGGATTGGCCGATGACGTCACACCATAGTAAACAGCATCGACAGCATCTGTCAAATGTTGTTAGTAAGATTTTGGTTATCACCCGACGGTATAATATCTGTGGCGGCATTTATGCTTCGTTTGTTTTTTAGAAAAAAATGTGCGTTATTTGCGACGCAATTTAAAATGTACCTAAAAAGGAACTAGAATAAGCGAAATTAATACAATATTTCGCTCTCATATCGTTGGGAAGCGAGAAACATCAAGCGAATGTGACCGTTATAGTACATTACACAACTAGGGTGGTAACATAAAGAAAGGCCGAGATCGCAGATGTTTACGGCCCGAGCTGCAAGCGAGAGACGTAAATATGCGATCGAGGGCTTTCTTTATTACCTCCCGTGTTGTGTACATAATGTTATGTCTACACTTGGCCAAAAAGCCACTTTATGTCCAGGTGTGGCATAAAAACTGTTATCTAAAAAAAGTATAGTAACTTCAGGAATCTTTAAGGTCTCTGCCCACTATACGGTGTCATACCAAGACCGTACTAACTTGTCAGGTAAAATAAATATTGTTTGTATTGAAAAGTATGAGAGTACGCCCACTAGCACGTTCCGTCACCGACCGGCAATCGTCATGCGAGTGATACGGTAGGCAGAGACTTTTCTTTCAACTCTTTAACAATTCAATGCAGAATATAACTAATGTCGAATATGGTTAAATTTTGTGTAATTTGACAGATGACGGTTGTCTGTTAAGTCTCACTCAGTCCTCATTCGAAAGCATCAAGCCCACCGACAGCGAGCACTAACGGGAGGCAGGTCTCTAGCGAGTAAAGTGTCGTGTCCTTGTAAATAAACGCTTCTAGCTATAACTATATTTAAATGATTATATTGTATTCAGTAACGTACCAACCATGTAATGTAAGCCGGTGTTTAACCCAGCCCGTGTTAATCTATGCTGTTCCGCTTTTTTGTTTAGTCTATGGCCGATTTTGAAATTCGAACTCCAACGGTTAAAGTTTATGTCGGCTACACCTTGCGACTTAACCGCCAACTTGTTGTTGCAACTGCTCTTTGTCGAGGTTGGTTTTGTAGAAGCCAACGGATATTTGCGTACTCACCTCATCTTGCAAGGCTAGGTTTCATCGAATGCAAGGACCTTAAAATAAATAGCCGGATGGAGCCTCGCTAACAAAGAACTTAAGCATGTCTAGTCCGCCAGCTGTCAATGTGTGCGTGCTGTTCGCAGTAGAAAAAACTAGTTGATGTGTGCGTGCGGCTCGTAAGTACAAGCAGCCGGCGGACTAGAAATGGCTAAAGTTCTCTGTTGGCAAGGCTCCGTCTGGCTGTTTATTTTAAGGTCCTTGATTGAATGTATTTTTTCATATAGAATTTGTCTCTGAATTTTCTTGGGATTGATATAAAACGTTTCGATACGTTTGTTTATATGCGATCGTTTAAAAAAAACGTTTTCAGAGAAAAATGTGGTTAACGAATTGAGAATTCGATGAAATGGAACATTTGTTGAAACGTTTGTCGACGAGAAGACAGGCACCCAACTTTGCAATCAGTCGGCTCGATGGATTGCTACAACTTGTCGGTGGTACAGTTGCAAGGTGATCAGCATATCACCCTCCCGTTTACTGTTAATTTTGAATGCCACCATCGAATTCAAACGAGTTAAGAATTTTGAATAATAGCCCGCGAATCGTATTTTATCGTCATAAGATGCTAATTACCTACTTTGTTATGTATTCACACTCTGAGCTAACTCAAACAAAAATAAAATCCTCAATTCGTTGAGGTGAACATCGGGCACATTCCACGGGAATTTGATGTCACTGTGACATGTTTAGCTCAGAATGCGTTAAATTATTCCGCAATATGTATATCAGTTTACCTACAGAACCAATAACGTTGTCAAAAATAATTTCAGTGTTTTTCTCTCCTACTCTAAAATCACATTTTAGTAAAAGGTATCGAGAAATCCTGAAGTTATTATTAACAGCGTTCAATCTGTTTGCACAAAATGGACACATCTAAAAATGTAATCGAAAAGCATTTTTTGTATATAATTGTAATCGGATTTATGTTTTATCCAAAGAGGACTGTGTTCAGTTGTAGAGATGTCATTTAATGAGTTATCTTGTATTATAATTATTTATTCAGCCAGTTCTGCATTTGGGCCGGCGTCGCAGGCGCGTGTAATAGTTATTTTATCATTGTATTTTTATGCTCAAAATGACGTATAACCCATTGCGATCGTTCAGACGATCGGGTGATGTTTGCATACTATTCTAAAATGAAAATGTCAATAAAATGGTATTTTAAATGCTGCTTTTTATTTCATACTCAAACTCATTTACTTCAGCAAGTAGGCCTCAAGGGCTCTATTAAAAAAAGTAAACGCCATAATTAGGCGAACTAGTTTGAGAGTTCCACAAGCACAAATGTTGCCAGAGTTAGGCCAGTGATGTTTTGTCGATATAATAAAAATAAAGACCGATATAATTATCTGTCAAACTAGTCCGCCTAATTATGGCATTTAGGGTAGGTGACCTCTTGGTGAGAAGACTGCATATGTAGCCCATATGGGGTATATCAGAAGTAAAGTAGACTGCATATGGGCTAGACCGGTGGTTCCAAACATGGGGGTTCCTAATTACGGGTCTATATCAATTGGCATACAATTATTAGTCCTATCGTTGTGTCGCATAACGTCTTTTGTCCTAATAACGTTTGGCCTACACTTTGATCCGCATATTTTTGATTGTCCGAAATTGTTGCTCCTATTATCGTTTGTCCTAAATATTATTTGTCCTATCGTTTAATGTGGCTAAGATTCTAATATCGAATGATTGATGTGCATAATTGTAGTGTTCCTAATATTTTATGTGCTAAAATTGTTTTTACTACATGTCATTAAGCATAAATCTTGATGATTTTTTGCAAGCAGAGTTTTCAAACGTTAAAAGTTAACGCCTAGCAAAATCGCAATAGCAAATGCAGCAAACGCACTATAAACCTAACCTAACCTACTTTTCTGACAGCAGTTCATTTTTGTTGGGGGACGCAGTTCAAACCTAACCTAACCTACTTTTCTGACAGCAGTTCGTTTTTGTTGGGGGACGCAGTTCTAACCTAAACTAACCTACTTTTTTGACAGCAGTTCGTTTTTGTTAGGGGACGCAGTTCAAACCTAACCTAACCTACTTTTCTGACAGCAGTTCGGTTTTGTTGGGGGACGCAGTTCGAACCCTAACCTAACCTAATTGAACTTATGGTTTGAGTTTTTTTTAATGGGGGGGGGCTTCGCCCCCGAGCCCCCCTTTTCGTTCTACGCCCTAATAATTTACCCAAGCAGAGAGGCTTTATGGGCTGCTGTAAAAATATTATTTATGGTTTTGTATAATATTATTAGTATTTGTGTATAGTTATGACTCGCAGTGGCGTAGCGTCGTGCCTAACCGAAATCTGACCTTTTTTTTTTTTTTTTTTTTTAACCCGGAGAAATGCATGAAACTGCATACCACTACGTAACCTAAGACCATCGGGGGTGACAGCCAGATGTTACGCATTGGTTATGTGGGGCTCTCCGCTCCAGAAGGGATTGGCCTACCCACTAAAACTCAGGGATGCTTCCACCCTGTGCCTTCATGGTGATGCCATGGGATCGCTAGCAAGCCACCACGACATCACCGGCACCTTCGCCCTAGGGCGAACCCTCTTCGAAAAAGGCACACTGTAGCATGGCCAGTGTGCCTTCCCTCACCTGCTTCCCCCCGACCAACGGCCGTCCCCCGGGGAAACCAGGAACCGGCACCGAACACACGGGGTCCAATCGTGTATCCGGCGCCAGTCCCACCCTCGCCGCCACGGGAGGACAAACGCCCCTACCCCGCAGATACTCCCGCCTGTCCTTACGGACCGCGGTGGGCCAGTCCTCCGCCTCCCGCCCCCAGCACATGAGGTAGCGGCAGCCTGCAAGGCTGAGTTCGCGGGACGCAGAGGACTAGTCCACCGCCACCACGCAGCGGCACAGGTCACCCGTCTGGTGCCTGCCCGCAGTGCCCCCCAAAAGGAGACGTCGGAGGGATGCTGCCCGTGCCCAACGCTCCGCCCTCGCGTGCCGCACCTGGAGAGTCCTCTAACAGAGGAAACCCGGTGCGGGACCCCCCAACCCCCCCTGACAGGCTCATTCGCAGCATCGGCAGGTGATCAATTAGGGGCCCCTAAGAAATCACTTGCCGTTGCTCCCGGGGTGCACCGGCCAAGACGCTTCCCTTTCCTGCGGATCAACCGGATCAAGAGGAATGAGGAGAATCCAGACACTCTGGGAGGTTTCCTGTCTAGCACCCCAACCGAAATCTGACCTGCCTGAAGGTAGAATACGTAACGATTCTGACTTCACGCCTACCATAGTTTAGTTTAGGAGCTATAAGTGTAGCCAATTTAATAATAGGCAAAATAATTCATGTTAGGAATATTAAGCTTTAGGTAATTAGATTTTAGAGTTATCAATATTAGGGCAAACTTGCTTTAGGACTTTAAATGACTATGCGCAAAAATTATTAGGACAAACGCGTAGTATGCCTTTCAACAGTATGCCAAACATTCTCGGCCAAACATTTTTAGGACAAAAAACGTTATGCGAAACGACAGGCACCCCCTAATTACCGTTTTATAATAAGTGTGGGCGTAACTGACGCTTAAAATCGGCCCCACGGAATACGGGGCGAAGGCTCCTTTTTTTATGTGACATCTACATATGAAAGAAATATCATGTTTTTCATATGTAGTGTTAATATTAGCGCCATCTCTCGCTTAAATGTCATGGCTGTAAAGTTTATGCGTTGAGGTGGGATACATGTGTAATACGTGTTCTCATAGATGGCGTTTAGGTTAAAAACCTATTAATCTAGAATGATACGAAAGTCAAAGTAGATGGTAAAATTGAGGGGGCTTGCTGTGTGCTCCGGTGGACAAGTGGTTAAGGCGCTGGGCCGGAAATCAGAGGTACCGGGTTCGATTCCCGGTCTGGACCACAGGTGAGTACCATTTAGTTTATCTATGTACTTTGCTTTCTTGTATCTATATATGTAAAGTTGACATCTGTCAACTTGAGGCTTTTTATCAGGTATTGTGTGGCAACATTGTGTAATTAATTCCATTTGATAGTGAATACTTGATTTATATGTAGGTAAACAATTTATATAATTAACAAATCAGAAAATTGCAAATTTCCTTTATTTTACTTACATTATTCTATAAGCAAAAATCAAATTGTTTTTTTACCCGTTATTGTAATTTTGTAATCATTGGTATACAATGTTGCACATTAAAATACCCAAAGAGGCAGAGGTTTTGAAGCAATGGTCAGGTTTTTAAAAGTCGTTGTCGTTATGATCAAATTTGCGAGTTAGGCCTGCAAGATGTTTTTTTTTTTAATTTCCATTCAACTTTTATTTTAGGAAATCGTGAAAATACACATAAAAGGTTGTAAATTAAAATAACATGCATGTTTACTAAAAATATTTTTTTATTTCTAATTACACATTACAATTTTCTAAATTCGCCCCCACGTTATTCTATATTTGTGTTCTACGTACAGTAAATAAACATACAAGTATATACAAACTTGTTACACACTACATTATCTACAATTTTACTTTGGCAGACAACCTAAACCTATAAACTTATTCGAAATAAATTAATTATTACATACGAGTATAAAGTCGTATCAGCCCCTTTAATCAATATTCCTAACTCAGTCCAAAAATAACGTTAAACTATATTTCGTCTTTTCTTTTCAAAAGTACCCACTCTTATGTTTCGGTTATCCACAAAATTTTGTAGGCTCTGAAATAATACAAGGTGTCCAAAGGGTTTCTTCTCTGAGGACAAGTACCCGAAACGCTTTCTGGGCACTTTGTTGACCTTGTATTTGTGCACTGCCATGGGTGGGTTGGGTCACCGGACATTTGTACTGTGACAGCCGACCAACTGGCAGGAATCTGCTGTCCCGAAGTGCTGTAAAATCGATTATGTCTGACAACTCCTCTGCACATTGCTCTATTGCGGATATAAGCACATTATCTTTGTTCGTGTCCACATTTAAACTATAATAAAAGTCAACTATGAGTAACACGTTCAGTGTCATGCTTCCTAATTTTCATACAAAATGAACCCGATAGTCGAGTTCAGCACTGGATTTGGTAATATCCGAGCTTTAGAGGTTACCGATTTATAAAAAAGGCAATAACAACACCCGAGAGCACGTATTCTCGTCACTACATTACATTAATTTAATATAAGGAATATTTGCTCTGAAGTGTATATCCATAGTTTCGTATTTAATAAAAATCACCTTTTTCATTCCTACTAAAAGTTTCAGACTTTAAAAGACTTTTCAGCGCATTTAAAAGTTAATTTTGCATAGTTACTTAATCCAACTGGTCTCTGTACAACGTGAGTGTAAAATCGAAGAATTTCATAATCTCAACACAGAGCAATACCTGCAGGATACGCCAGTACTCATTTTAAATACGACGTTATTCTGCACAGCTGCCAATACGCACATACGACTATGATCAGCCGAACGAAACTTTCCAAAAATGTGAAACATTTCGGCATTAAGTGTATGGAAAATTTAAATTTTTTCTTTAGTGAACTTCGCAAATAGGAAACTTTCAATAATTTCTTTTCAAAATTTCTAGAAATGTCCGCGAACTTTCTCAGCTTTTTGAAAACCTTCAGCAACTCGCACATCTATCCGTACATACGACGTTGTTGATACATTATGTATTAGACCTTCCAGGGCCGTTCAGTTGTCAAATTAAAATGTACGTGTCCGCCTATGTCCTGTATGGATACGGCACGGTGTGGTCGCCGGTCTCCTCTTGATCCGGCACGTAGTAGTGCAGCTCGTAGGCGGGCGCGAGCTCCACCGTGATGTTCTCGCAGTTGGGGTCGAAGGGCTTGTTGCTGAACGCGAACGGCTCCGGCGCCGCGCCGTTGTTGTACAAGCGCTTGAACATGGCGCTGGACGAGGCCAGGACCTTGCCGCTCTCCGATCCGTGCACGATACTCGTGTTAAACAGAATCGGAAAATCGGCCTTAAACCGCTCGTGGTTCTGATTGAAGTTATCCACGAATCTATTGAGGTCTTCCTTCCGTCCGTAGTCATACTCTTCCGATTTCACCCTGCCGTCCTCGGCCGGCGCGCCGGGCGGCGCGGTGTACGGATTCGCGTTTCTATCGTAATCCGCGTCCTTGATTATCGATTCTAACAGATCTTTATAATGGCGAATAACGAAAGCGCGCCCGTCGTCCTCTACCGGCCTGTACTCGACGTGGTGGATCGGCTCGGTGAGCGGCTGCTTGACCTCGTTAGTCGCGCGGCCTCTGTTCTCTGCGATATATTTTTCAGTAGGGTACTTTCCGGGGTAATTTCGCTCCGCATACGGTTGGATTGGCTCGATGGGGGCTTTAGGTTCTATGGGGTGCCCGTAAATATTATATTTCGACTTGTTATCGTCATCGTACTTTTTAACTTTATCGTCGATGACTTTGGGTCGCGGGGGGAAGTATTGTACTGTAGGCTGCCTTTCGGGCAGTAATGGTCTTATAGGCTTAGTGTTGTCCAAGATTTGCTGTGTGACCGGCCACTGCACCCGCGGCCGCGGCGTGGACTTCAAGATGTCGATGTTGGGGAAGGTGGCGTAGTCTGTATCGTCATCCTTCGAGTCGTAGTAGTCGCGTGCACCGTAGTTGTGTGTAGTGGTTTTCGGCGGTTTCTGGGAGCCTGTATCGGGAGACTCGTCTTCTAAAATAGATCCTTTTGATATCCATTCTACTGTCTTGGTTAAAACTGGAGGTGCAGTGGACGTCGTCGATGAAATTTCAGGAATATCACTTGGCTTTTCCTTCGACGAATGCGTATCACCAGAGTTATTTTCTTCGTAATCACTGTACTCCGTGTTCCCGAATTTGTCAATCTTCTTTTTCTTTGACTTTCTCTTTTCTGCTATTTTTTCGAGCCTGTCTCTCAATTCGACTTTCTCTATCGCTTTTTCTTGTTCTGTTATATTACTCATTACAATTTCAGTTTTATTCTTTAAAACTTCTGTAAATGCTTTAGACGAGTTTTTTCCTTTGAAGACTATTCCTCGTGAACTGAGGCTCTCATTTCTCCAGCTGTTGTCGTCGGGATCCCGCATAAAAGGTTTCATCGGTTGGACATCGATCTTTTTTAGTGGCTTATAGTTGGGGCTGACCGTATATAAATTCTTTTTATCAGTATTTATAGGTTTAACCGTCAGATCGTCGGAATGCTTTTGTTCGATAGTCTGGTCTGCTTGCATAATCTGTGGCGAATCAGTAACTTCATTTGTTTCTGCATAGTTGCGGCCACCGAACGCGGGAGTGGTCAGGTGCACGGAGTCGTCTAATCGTTGTTCTTTCAAAAATTCTTCTTTCAGCGCGTCTTCCACCTGAAATTATACAATCAAGTCAATTATAAAACACATAATAAGCGTTCAATCGGTTGGGACACTCTATGGCTGAATAAAAACTCGATATCGTACTTTTATCCTACCCGCAAAACTCTGACACCACAATCTTCACTCTTATTTAGTTACTGCTTGATAATGCATAATTAGATTTATACCTTTAAGCATCTAATAAACTTATTGTCATTTTAGTGTAGTTTTTGTATACGAGTTTAATATTTAACAATTGATGAACAGAAAAGCTTACCATTTGACTGTGAGACGTCAAGTTGTGGATATCATCATTGTCGTCATGCAGGTCCGTTTCGTAGGCCACACCCTCCAGCTCCACTTCGCCGGCTTCCGTCCCTTTTCCAGAAATCGGTATTTCGGTATCGACTAACGGGTTTGTATGATTTAGATAACCCGCTCGCAGTGATACTATCTCCGTGGGGTAAATTTCACTTATAGCTTCCCCTTTCGTTACACTTTGACCCGATTTGGCATTTGTTTTTGTCACGTCGTTAATTTTTAGCAAATCGGTGCTTGTTGGTATTGAATTTGTTGAATCAATGAGATGTGTCCTTAATTCCTGCAACGATAGAATATGTGGCGCCAGATCGAATGCTTTTTCGAGACTCACGCGAGATACCGTCGTGTGTGCGTTTAGCGAATCACCGAGCCTCTCCCTTTTAAGCGGTTCTACATTATCAGTAATATTGCCGGGTTTTCTTTCAATTTTAGTATATTTTTTCCATGGCGGCGTCGTCTCAACACTAGAATTACTTGTAGATTCTGTTTTAGTATCTATGGTATTGTTTGATTTTTTTAAAGTCTCCTCAATATTTGGTGATATAGTAGTAGTAACTATCGTTATCTTATTCGCATCTTCATCCTTACTTGATGATTCCTCGATGTGAACATTAGTTACGTCGACTGTAGTCGTAACTGTAGGAGATTCTTTTTGGGTAATCGGTGTTGGTGTAGTATTATACACTCGCTTCAGGTCCTTGGCGGGCATAGTTGTTACTTCAGTGTATTTAGAAGTATCTGTATTATTGTCTACATTAGATATACTGTCTGCAACTTGATCGTTTAGTATTACAGTGGTGTCGGCCAGATCACTAGCGCTCTCGTTGCTAGCGTTCGCAAATAAATCAATTAGGTCAGTTTCCTTATCCCTCTGTTGCGCTGGTTCTGCTGCCGCGGTGAGTACGAGCGGCAGCGCTCGGGCCGCGGCGGGCTGCGCGGGCGCGACGCTGTACTCGTCGGTGAGGAGGTGCGGCGCGGGCTCCCGGGCGCCCGCCGGGAAGCTGGTCTCCGCGGCCGCCAGGTCGTACGGCCGCACGAACTCGTAGCGGACCGTGAAGGCATCCGTCAGGTCGATGATCGTTAGCAGCATTGCTAACGATACCGCGAACGTCCTGCAACAAGACAGAGTTAAGTCGAAGTCTTTTCCTGGCTGTGGTCGCCTGTAATCCCTAGGCTCCAATAGGACTGTTCATACTGTTTGACACGTTTAGCTTAGTGGGAGTGCCACCGCCTACGAAGCTAGAGGCCCCGGGTTCAAATCCTGGTAAGGGCAAATATTTGTGTGATGAGCACGAGTATTTGTTCCTGAGTCTTTGATGTTTTCTATCTATTTAAGTATATATTTAGGGTCTATATTAAAACGCATACAGTAAAACTTCCTATTTTGACAATGCATACCGTTGTTACGCATAATTGTATATTCGTATAATATTAAAATGTATATTTTAAAACGCATATTTTAATTCGCATACTATTAAAACGTATAACAATTATTTGGTATAACATTAGTGTTCATAAATACTAAAAAGTATAATTTTAATAGGTCTAATCAGACATTTTAATTTTAGATGCTCAATCGATTAATTGGTATCGCAAAGTTTGTACAAGTATGTATAAAGTGACATATCCATACTTGTTTTGAAAACTAACTGTCGCTTCTAGTTTAATTACGTAAAAGTACTTTCTCTCGAATTTATATATTAAAATACCTACACTATTATAGTATATGTTGATAAGCCAATTTTATTTATGTAAGAAAACGCCCAGTACGCCCTGTTAGTGGCCCTGTGGCTCAACTACAGTGAAGATAAAAAACTCCCGACAAAAAATCTCTAAAAAGTAAAAAAAGATATTTATGCTACACCTGGCTATAAAGTGGCTTTTACCGCACGCTACGCGTACGGAAAAAGCTGCTTTCTGGACAAGTGTAGACATAAAATGATGTACACAACACGGGAGGTAATAAAGAAAGCCCACAACAACAACAAGGTAAACATCCCT
The DNA here is from genome assembly GCA_947034925.1 of Eudemis profundana. Lineage (NCBI taxonomy): Eukaryota > Metazoa > Arthropoda > Insecta > Lepidoptera > Tortricidae > Eudemis > Eudemis profundana. Next base: position 26,349,064 of record OX344802.1, read on the forward strand.
TTAAGGTAAGGCATCAAAAAAACTAGATGGTTTATAAAACCTACGTAGGCATTATTATAATTTATAATACACACCTAAGGTGGTAAGTTAAATAAAAATGTCTCAGATCGCAGCTATTTGTGCATAAATGTATGCGTTCGTTATACTTAATAACATTATGCGGATTTCAGGTATGCCAATTCAATCGGTATGTAAATTAACTAGTATGCGTTTTTATAATTATGCCATCTAATCGGTATGCTTAATCATCGTATGCCTAAACTGTTATGCATTTTAATATTAGGTTTATTAAGTTATGCCTAATAAGGGACACCCATATATTTATCTATATATATTATCTAGTACCCATAATACAAGCATTGCTTAGTTGGGTACTAGGTCGGTGTCTGTGTAAGATTATCCCCACAATTTTTTATTTTTTTATTTATTATTGTATGGGAGGCCGGGCCTCCGCTCACACGGAAAGTCGAGGACGTCGCAGTACTAGTTATAAGCATAATTAAATAGTCTTATGATGCAGATTAGGACAAGGCTATCATCAAGCTAGGTAAGTTCACGGAAATACGTCGCATGGTCTAAAATTGTATCTCGTAATTTTTAGTGCAATTATTGTTTGGTCGTACATTTCTTTCGCTGAAATTGACTATATTGCTGAATGTTTTTAAATAGCCGCTTACAGGGTAAGTTTGTGTTAATTCTTAAAAGTCTAGACAACTAGATGAAATTTTCGACTACGATAATTGGAGCAAACATTACCTAAATATGTTGGGATAAACAATATTATGTCAGATCGGCCGTATACACGCAGGACAGTGATGAGCCAGCGACGCATCATATTTTGGCGCGGCCTCGATTGTTCGCATGTTATTAAACATTCTCTCTTCGAATGCATTGTAGCCGTTTTCAGCCGCTTTGTGACGTGTTTAGAAAATATTTAAAGAATCAGTTTTGCTATGGCCTATTGTGCTCTTATTGTAAACAGAGTGAGAAAGTAAATATGTCACTATTTAGTTACTAAAATACAATTCATACTTCACAAAAAAAATAATATTTAGAGAAAGCATGTTGAGAATGCTTGCCAGCTTGGGAATTTTGACGCAGCCTGCGTGATAGATAAAGGGTAGTAAGGTGTTTTTTTCTGTCCCCCGGGCGGAAAACGTCACTTTGCCGGTCGCTGCCTAAACGAAGATGCCGCTTTCTGGCTCCGTCGACCGGAAAAATTGTATACAAACCTTGGCCTGTAAATTTTACTTTAAATATTGTTATGCAGAATAGGCGCATATCTGTCATCGAGCTGCGAAAAATTAGCCCGCGTTAACCTTTAAAACCTAATATTGATTAATTCATACTTTTGTCTAAACTTCTAAAATCTATCATTATGTTTGCGGTATGGAAACCTACATACAACCGCGAAGTAATTTATAGGGCAGTTTGTATAACGGTTAACAAACGATAGTTTCACAAGGGTAACACAGAAAATTTGGGACATTTATTTCCTCTATTGGGATGAAAAGAGCTCGTCATTCTAAACAGAAATTCTTCAAAAACCTCCACGATTAAGAAAATAGCATTTTTTCAGAAATACTCATGTATCTTTTAACTCTGCTAGTACGTATATTTACGTAACCGCTCATATTTCACAAAGTTAAGTTGGTGTCGTGTTGACTCTGACGCCCTCGGAACATTAATGGCTGGCAATAATCGCGCATGACATGATATCCGCATGGTTTCCTTTTCTCTCCATAAATCACGGGTCATTCACCTCTACGATAGGGCCCCGTTTTCTCCTTCACTCGACCAAACATTCGTTTGACTGAAATATAGGCGCCGCGCAACGTAAGGCTATATTCATCTAAATATAATTAGTATGGAAGCGTAACTGATGCTCAAAATCGGCTCCACGAAATACGTACCAAAGGGGCGGAGCTAGTACTTAGTATTGAAGAAAAAACTATAGTATCCAATAGAATTTCTCACGTCGGTAGGTTTGTAACCAATCACAATTTTTGGTTTTCTAAACGATATGCAACCTTTTTGAAATTACGTCTTCTCAAATTTAAGTAATAATTAATATTTGTCTCACTTTAGACTCAAACAGTAAACATTAAGTTGGTTATCAGCCCCATTGATACATAAGACCTATTAATTTTAAAAAGTGGGCGTTATGTGGCAAGTCTCAATTCATTTTGGTTCGGTGTTATCGTCCCATATATTATATTTCGATGGCTATATTACATGCTCTGATTTCTAATTCAATCCCAAAATCTACCAAAGGTTTTTCACTCCCACAGTTATTATATTTTTTAAACTTGATTAACGGTGTTACAATTAGAATTAAAGAGTAGACAACCACGTCTTGGCGTTTTGTTTAGGTATTTTAGTATCGATTGGTATTATCACGATTTGCCAGAATAGAATGGAATTCTTACGTCTTATTTAAGGCAACAGCAATGGGCGGGGCACATTGCTCTCAGAACTGATGGCCGTTGGGGCGTTTAAGTTCTGAAGTGGCGACCACGTACTGAAAGACGAAGCGTTGGCAGGCCTTCCACAAGGTGGACCGACGATCTGGTGAAAATCGCGCGGAACTGCTGGATGCGAGGGGCACAATGCTGAGGGGTGGACATACTTGGGGAAGGCCTAAAGCAGTGGACCTCGTTCTACTGATATGAAGATGATGATTATGAAATTGGTATCATTGGGAAAACACATGAGGTCAGAGCGATGGGAAGTCGTATATTAGACAACTATCAATATGCGCCAGCGTCGCGCGGCTCCTTATCAAATGTCTTGCGATACGCGCCGCACCAGCTGGCGTAACCAACATCCTTACAAGGTCACACGGGTGTCATAACTGCTGAATGGTATCGTATACACATTATTAATGAGATACCATTAGAATTCAAAACAGAGTTAGGAGAAGCTAAAATAGTTTAATTTATAATGGTCACTTTCTGAATATTTAATTATACATATAATTTAGTTATTATTGCATTAACGTCTGCGAACACGCTACGTTACTAAATCTAAATATTTTATTAGAAACACCTCCCAGGATGACGTAAAGAATGAGGAGATTGGTTGAGAAATTGGATGACTTGGGTTAACACATCCTCCCAGCCAGGCCATATAATTTTTAAAATTTTCTCTTTTAAGAAAATATTTAAGTACACATTCTCCAAAAAAAATCTCAAAAAAGTAGATTATCAATAAGTACCTTCAGCATGCGATATACAGGGTGGGAGGGACTATACCGACAAACTTTAACTATAGATTCTAACTTCTTCTTCTTCGTGTGAAGGGATCAAAAATATTAATCTAAATTTTTCTTTTAATTCTAACAACTATTAGGAGTAAAAAATGTTATGTGATGTATAGTCGAAAAACGCTTACTTTCCGAGATATTCATTATTTTGTAAATGAAAACTCCCAAGTGTGTAACAAGCCCTAATAAATGCGACTAAGATACCTTTACTATTTTGTTAAAATCCTTTAACTAAACAGGAATTAACCTTCGCAGTATTTGATGGTAAGCGACTACGAGGCCAAAAAATTTACCTTTCGTTTCCATTTTAGCTTTTTTTTTCTTTTTGATAACTTTTCAGCCAGTAAGGACATGTTTATAACGAGGGGCTTAATTTACTGATTTATTTTGTTCTATAAGACTATTAATGTAAAATGACAATATTCGACCCATGTTGATATAACATTATTTACTCGTCACACCACCAGGAATTCATGGCTAAAGTATGTCGGTATAGTCCCTCCCACCCTGTATATTTTATCGACGTATATATCGCATGCTGAAACTACTTGAGAAACTGCACATGTTTATTTAAAATTTATAAACATTTTCATATACATATAATTGATAGGTAGGTAGATTAAAAGCTGAAGTAAATAAGTTTATAAGGAATGCCTAAATGAAACAATAGTTATGAGCGTAAATAAGCGTAGATAAACGTCATAAATATCTACGCATTCATCACAATTAAAACCGTGGGACGCATTTGGCTAAAAATAAACTCTACAATTAACGACATTGACTCTACATAAAAATTTGGGACGTGCGAATAGATGCGGAGATTTGGGGAAACAATGGTTAGCCCTGACGTAACGATTATTTAACATTGTCGGCGATTACCGCGCGGCGCGCTTTTGTTTGTCCCGCGGCGGCGGCGGCGGCGTTGCCAATCTGGTCTGCGGTCCTCACCCAATGGCACGTTACCTTTGTATTGATATATACCGTAAAGGCCGGCGTCATTGCCGAATGTGCAATGTGCATTGCATAATTTTTTTTCGGTTGCACCAATATTTTTCAACAACAAAATCCTGAATGTACGATACCAGGAAATTCAGGAAAAATGTAGGTAGGTACTATAAAACCACCAGTCATCGGTGCAGTCAACCAGCCCTTTAGACATGTCTTTGAAAACAATGTCCCAAGGGTCTCGACGCCGAATGGGCATGAAAATGGCTTTTATGCCACACCTGTACCTCTAGCACAACTGTGACACGAGACTCTTTGTCGCGCGACAAATGCTACCTATCTCTTTCCACTCAGTATCGTGTGACCGTGACAGGTGATGCTCTGTCGCGCGAGAAACGAAGTCGCGGCCAGTTATGCTAAACGTACTGGCCATAGTGACTTTTTCCGCACGCTGTGCGTACGGAAAAAGCCGCTTTCTGGCCAAGTGTAGACATAAAATGAGGTACACAACACGGAAGGTAATAAAGAAAGCCCTCGATCGCATATTTACGTCCCTCGCTTGCAGCTCGGGCCGCAAACTTCTGAGATCTCGACCGTTCTTTATATTACCACCCTAGTTGTGTAATGTACTATAATGTCATTCTGAATATTACTGGAAAAAAATGTAACGCTTTTTCATAAAAAAATATCATATTATTTTCAAATCGGTTCATTCGTATCGCATATCGTATTCGTAATCGTCAGAAAATGTCGGTCCGCTCGTCGCTTCGACTGACGGTCAACAGTAGCGTTGCCTCTGATAGCTATCTGCAACGATGGGTTTACGACTCAAATAATATTAGTGAACTTGTCGGGTAATTGAAGTTGTCTTTATTATTTAACTTGTAACCTTGTGTTGGTTTATGCATTGTCGCGTAATAAATAAATGATAAAGCATCCGTCACTCTCACACACATATTGTCAGAAGGTGACGGATGCTTTATCATTTATTTATCACGGGACAAAGCGTAGCATCATAAGCCTACTGGGCTCGGAACCGGTATTTTGCAAAAACCCCGAAATAGCCCAATATTTTGAATAATTTTATGCTTTTTATGTAGAGCTCAATAATGTATTTAAGTCATGATTTCATGTAATCTGGGGGCACGGCAGTGCCCCCGCCAAGTCGAGCAAAACACAGGCACGGCCGTACCATCCTTTTCTCGAAGCTATTCAGGCCATTTTCAGCCTCCCGTAATTATGTACTGGCTAAAGCCAGAACCCTGAAATTTCAGGGATATATAGGGCACAATAAGACTTATATATTTTCACAATATCATTCAATTTGAACGTGTAGTTTAAGAACTATTGCATGTCAAAGTTCCTTAGTTTTGTCACTGACTGACTGACTCACTGATTCACTGACTGATGATCATCATAATTCTAAGGTACTTCTAGCAGACTCACAGGCTCCAAATTTTAAACATAGGTAGTTTTTAGCCTACTAATTCCTAAAAAAACCTCCAAATATTGCAATTTCAGTCACAACTGCACACATAAGTTTGTAATCCTATACAAATACATGCGATTACAAAGTTGGTTTTGCAGTCCAAATTGGAAAAATAATGGATTGGAATGTAATAAATAAAGGAAGATCACTTACAAAAAGAAATGAGATCCCATCAAAAACATTACATGTAAAAAATCATAACCCTCCTTTTTGCTTCGCCGTAGTCGGGTAAAAAGATGCAAGTTCTTTTACAACAAAAAACAGTACCGGGTGTGTTCCAAGCCCTGCTTGTAACTAACAATTTCGTTGCATTTGAGTGACAACGTCTAAAAACATTACACTCCTTTTTTAGGCAGCCGTGGAAAAAGTCTCACGTCCGAATAATTTGAGTCGCGTGCGCATCTTAATAAAATAATAGTGCGTTAACACTCGACTGTAAGTGCACATCGGAGCGTTTACTTTTCTCGGCGGAGCGCGCATGCGTGAAATACTTGGAACCTACTCAGTTATCGTTTGTTTTTATTAGTTGTTTCAATAAGCCGAAAGAAACTATATCGCCACTGTTTTATTTATAATACAATACACATATACTATATTGCACACCAGAAAACACATTTTACAAAAGATACATAACATAATCCATTAGAACAGGTAGGCAACAAGCGGTCTTGTCGCTAGAAAGCGATCTCTTACAGATAACCTTTGTGTGGCGGAGTTGACATAAAAATAACCAGAAAAATAGGTGTTGAGAGAGGTAGCAGAAAGCGAGAGCTAATTAGGTATTAACATTAATAACTGCTGGGGCAGACATAAACATATATAAATAAATAGATATACATTATACATACTATTAACCTACATATACATACATAAATACAAATAAATAAACAGGGGGAAAAACGACCACAAAACATTCGGCAGACATTCTTTAAAAACCTAACCTAACCTAACCAACAAAAGACATCAACGAGCTAAGTAACTTGGTTAATTAATATAAACACGATCAAATACGTTCATAAATTAGCATACATTTAAATCTTCTATAAAAATAGGGGTTCAAATATTTGGTGCAACTAACGTACAGTCACCGACAATAACAAATGTTGAAACGCGGCGCGCATAAATATCTAACACGACCATTTTGCCTAGTCATAGGCCCGATGCGAGAACTCGTATGCGATTTCACTTCATTGCAGCGATTAATCGATCAACTGTACTCAGCGTACCTAGGTAGACCGCGATGTAATCAAACTCGCATACGAGTTCTCGCCCCGTCTAAATGGGACCTTAGAGTGGTGTTAGATATTTCTGCATGCCGCACTCTATCATATGTTATTCCTAAAAGGGGACATCCATAAAGTAGGTACGTCACGATAAGGGGGTCGACGAAGTGTGACAAGGGCTGGGAGGGGTTCTAAGTTCCGTGACGTCACACTTCAAAATCTAGTACGTCTAAGTGTTAAGTTTCGTCGGCGAGTCCACACTCGCTCTACATTGATTATGTTCAAACATAATTTAACTGGAAATAAAACTAATTTCGGAACTGCTGTTTGAATTTAATAATTTCTAAATGTAAAATTGCAAAAAATGTGACGTCACGCTAGGGAGGGGGGGTCTAAAAATCACGACATTAAAGTAACATACTTTATGGATGACCCCAAAGTAGACGTTCAATTATAAATTATTGGGCTGCATGTCAAACACTAGAACATTTACTTTACTTCTAAACGTACGAAATATTGTTAAATCCATGGTCATTATGTATTTGAAATCCGAAATTATTCGTAATAATGGCTTACTCAATAACCTCAAGAATTCTTATTGAGTCATTAATACATGCAAATAATATTCGTCTAGCGATAGCATCGGTGGTTGCTTTCAAATGGAGTCGGTCCGCATGGTAATGGTAATCCTTTCCCAACACGAACATATGTGCAAGTGGACGCCATTTCATTTTCTCCGACACTGGCCTCGTTTTGTTTAGAACTAGTTTTTGCTCGCGATTTCGTCTGCGTCGCATTAGTTTTATATTTTCTCAAACATGCAATAAAATATTGACATTACATGCCTATAATAGGCTGCAAAGTACCTCGTTTCCAGTGCGGCTGGGCGAGAGGCCTTTAATGGGATTTTATACCACATTGCAAGATTTTTTTTTCCATTCCACATTTATTTGGGAAAGTAATTTTTTGGTCAGCCGTTATTAAAATTGATCCGCAAAAAAAAATAAGCAGTTAAATCATTTGGGCAGCATACAAAAATTTGGCTGGCAATAAATAAAAATCGGGCGGCAACTCTTGTTCAGCAAATAATTTAAAAATGGTTAACATTTTAACCAATATTAATCTGCTTTATTTATCATTTGTCTGCCTAATAAACAGTCGAGCTGCAAAATAATTACTTGGCCGGCAAGATTTTACAATTGGTTAGCAGAGAAAACATGGGTGGATTGCGTTTAGTTTGAAAAATCAGCAGTACTGTGGGCAGAGCGAAACAGACCACGTGACGCGAGCAGCCAATCGTGGGCGTGTTTGTTTTGTCATTCGGTGATCGTCAGCTGTCAGTGTCAAGTAGTAGTATTTATCAATTATCAGTGATTTTTACCGTATTGCTATTTTTGAAGATACTACTTACTATAAAATGTAAAAAGCCTGTGAAAGTCCACAAAGTCAACTTTTTGATTTCAGAGAAAAGGTTTTCCATAAAACATGCTTATTTTAGCGAATTCTATAGGATTAGGATAAAACAATAATAATTAGGTGTTATAATGACACCAATATCCATCGAAGTTTTTGATGATTTGATTGATTGATTTTGATTGCTCAAATATTTAATTTGCTGACCAAAATAATTTAGAGCAGTTCAGTATATCATTAATTGCAGCCTGATTTATAAATTTTTGCTAACCATAAGTTGCTTACCAACTAGCTATTTTGGCTGACCAAATACATATTTCTGCTGACCGAAATATAAATATTTTGCTGATCGATTAAATGATACCCCTAAGTTTCTTGTCGGAGTCTTCTTAACTGGGCTAGGGGTAGAGAACCGGCAACGGTAGCTGCCCCAACGGATATCTTTGGCCATACAGCGGGCACAGTACAATAGCAGTAATTTTTCTTCCTACAAAAGGTACATCGCGCGCTTGAATGTGTGCGCGCCGTGTACGAATGTACTAGAAGCAAAGAAACAAGAATGCGTAAGAATACTCCAGTACGGATACTATGGATCGCACTCATACGTGCTATCGCGCGTCTGTGTGAATACGTGTCGCGCGCTCCTAAACGGCCGGAGTTGGACGAGTTGTTCGTCGTTATAGTTTGCAGCGGGAGCGGGGCAACGCAGCCGGGGCAACGCGGCTGCCATATTTGGTATTTTTGGACCAGGTGTATCGGGCCGGGATTTTATTTAGATAAGTATTTAGTTTAACATTATAGTCCAGATAGTATATTTAATTTAGTTTTATGTTCTAAGTACTGTTTTATATTTTATTTTATCCTTTCGTTTAATAAATTTTACCGGCAACTAAAACTCCCAGTAGCTCGATACACACATTTAAAATTCGAAATAATCTATTTCTGCAAGTAGGCCCTCAAGGGCTTTTTTACGTGTCTGATTCTATTCTTTCCTTTTGGCGCTTCGGGCTCACCTCTTTCGGGTGAGAAGAAGCGCCGAAAGAAACTCACCAGTTTCTCTTTTCAAACATAATTAAGTATTACAATTCTATTTTATTTTTTTCTTGTATTGTCTTTACGTAATATTAATTATTTTGGAATGAATATTTTAAGTTATCGAATAATATTGTAATTGTTAAATTTATAATTAATGAATCGTGCCCAAATATTTGCACGCCTGCTTGCAGGCTGAGCACATTGGGAGTATTTTTTTTAACTGAGCTATTATACTGTGTATTTACAACACAGTTTACACTGTTTACAAATTATTTGGACTTTGACTACTACGATCGTGACTGTACTTCACTGGCAGAGAAGTACCTAATGCAAATCTGGAATATGGTTATGCTGTTTTCCAAACGGCGATGAAGCCGCAGTGATCGGCGGATACTCGGCGTTATTGCATAATGCGGTATGTTCTGTTTTTGTGCCACTCGTTACACCGCGGGCATGGCGAGACGCGCGACCCTCGTGATATCGTCGGGTTCCGTATATCTTCAACGTACGTTGACGGGCATTACTCCAGAAATATGTCTTCTTCTTCTTCTTCAAGTGCCATCTCCATCCCGGAGGTCGGCGACCATTTGTCCATATGTCGATCTATCTTCAGTAATGCGAATTAGTTTTTCCGTGCTCTCAGCCTCCGACCACTCCTTGACATTCTTGGTCCATGATGTTCTTCTTCTGCCCCGGCCTCGTTTCCCTTCTATTTTACCCTCAATTATTAGTTTTAACAAGTCGTATTTTGTATTTCTATATATATGTCCGAAATATGATGCTTTTCTCTTTTTAATAGTTACTACGACTTCCAAATCTTTCTTCATTAATTGCATTACTTTTTCGTTGGATATTTTATCTGTCCATTTAATTTTGAGCATTCTACGATAAATCCACATTTCAAATGCTTTTAATTTTTCAGAATCAGATTCTGCTTAAGAGTCCAGCTTTCGGAACCGTACATTAAAATTGGTAGAACGTAGCACTTCACCATCTCATCGGTCACCTTATTCATACTAAATGGGTATCATTTAATCGATCAGCAAAATATTCATATTTTGGTCAGCAGAAATATGTATTTGGTCAGCCAAAATAGCTAGTTGGTAAGCAACTTATGGTAAGCAAACATTTATAAATCAGGCTGCAATTAATGATATACTGATCTGCTCTAAATTATTTTGGTCAGCAAATTAAATATTTGAGCTGCATTAAGCGATCTACGGTAAATCAAATTTTGGTAAGCAATCAGTAGGTAAGCAAAATATTTCATTTTGTTCATCAAAAAAAAGGGGGCAATAAAACCTAACTGGGCGCAACTATTCTGCCGCCAATCGTGTGCGCATTTTGTCATTCGGTAATTGTCAGCTGTCAAGTAGCAGGTGTCACTGTGATATATACAGGGTGTCACTGTGTTATATACAGGGTGTAACTGTGATAGATACAGGATGTAACTGTGATATATACAGGGTGTCACTGTGATAGATACAGAGTGATACTGTGATATATACAGGGTCGCAAATCGCACAAACGGAAAGTTGCAAACCACAATTTAAAATGCTGGAAGTATTAACCCTACCCTCCCTATATATTTTAGAAGCAGGCACGTTTGTTAGACGCAACATCAACTTATTCACATTTATCAAGAGTGCGCGTCGCAAAGACAAACTGGCTCTTCCTGAACCAATCCTAGGCATTTTTAAGAAAGGCCCTTATTATAGTTGCATCAAAATTTATAACAAAATCCCTAATAGTATAAAAAATGTAGATAAAGAACAAACTTTTGTAAATAACCTGAAGGTGTTTTTAGTAAAAAAATGCTATTATTCTGTGTCGGAATTTATGAATGATGTCGATGTCGAACTCTAGAATATATTATATCTGCAATTATACATTAAATTTGTGCAATACATATTTATTAAGGAATTAGTCTAAGAATATCACTGTTGCTTTTAAGATTCATTACTATGTAGGTATGTCAATTGCTATACCCTGTCAGGGTCCATGTGAAACTCTAAATTGTATTTATAAGAACTGTATGTAGACCATGGTTGCAAATAAAGACTATTACTATTACTATTACTATTACTATATATCACAGTGACACCCTGTATATTTCAATTAAACTGCTTACAGACATGTTTTCTTTGCTGACAGTGACATCCTGTATCTATCACAGTGACACCCTGTATATAACACAATGGCACCCTGTATATATCACAATGACATTCTGTATATATCACAGTAACATCCTGTATACATTACAGTGACACCCTGTATACATATAACACAGTGACACCCTGTATTAATCACAGGGACATCCTGTATCTATCACAGTGACACCCTGTATACATTACAGTGACACCCTGTATATAACACAGTGACACCCTGTATATATCACAGTGACATCCTGTATCTATCACAGCGACACCCTGTATATAACACAGTGACACCCTGTATATATCACAGTGACACCCAGTATATTATATCACAGTGACACCCTGTATATCTCAATTAAACTCTCTGCTGACCAATTGTAAAATCTTGCGACCCAAGTAATTATTTTGCAGCTCGACTGTTTATTAGGCAGCCAAATAATAAAAAAAGCAGATTAATATTGGTTAAAATGCTAACCGTTTTTAAACTGTTTGCTGAACAAGAGTTGCCGCCGGGTATCATTTAATCGATCAGCAAAATATTCATATTTTGGTCAGCAGAAATATGTATTTGGTCAGCCAAAATAGCTAGTTGGTAAGCAACTTATGGTAAGCAAACATTTATAAATCAGGCTGCAATTAATGATATACTGATCTGCTCTAAATTATTTTGGTCAGCAATTTAAATATTTGAGCTGCATTAAGCGATCTACGGTAAATCAAATTTTGGTAAGCAATCAGTAGGTAAGCAAAATATTTCATTTTGTTCATCAAAAAAAAGGGGGCAATAAAACCTAACTGGGCGCAACTATTCTGCCGCCAATCGTGTGCGCATTTTGTCATTCGGTAATTGTCAGCTGTCAAGTAGCAGGTGTCACTGTGATATATACAGGGTGTCACTGTGATATATACAGGGTGTCACTGTGATATATACAGGGTGTCACTGTGTTATATACAGGGTGTAACTGTGATAGATACAGGATGTAACTGTGATATATACAGGGTGTCACTGTGATAGATACAGGACAGGATGTCACTGTGATATATACAGGGTGTCACTGTGATATATACATATTGTCACTGTGTTATATACAGGGTGTCACTGTAATGTATACAGGGTGTCACTGTGATGGGCTCATATAAAATTGGTATTTCGATTTTTTATACATCTCATAATGTTAAGAAGTTATATTATTTATTCACAACGTGTATCGTTTCGTTTTTATGGTCAGCAAAAATAATAACCCTAACCTACCTATTTTTGAGAGCCGTTTCGTTTTTAGGGTCATCAAAAAGAAAATAACCCTAACCTACCTATTTTTGGGAGCCGTTTCGTTTTTAGGGTCATCAAAAAAAATAACCCTAACCTACCTATTTTTGGGAGCCGTTTCGTTTTAGGGTCATCAAAAAAAAAACCCTAACCTATCTATTTTTGGGAGCTGTTTCGTTTTTAGAGTGACACCCTGTATACATTACAGTGACACCCTGTATATAACACAGTGACACCCTGTATATATCACAGTGACATCCTGTATCTATCACAGTGACACCCAGTATATATCACAGTGACACCCTGTATATTTCAATTAAACTGCTTACAGACATGTTTTCTCTGCTGACAGTGACATCCTGTATCTATCACAGTGACACCCTGTATATAACACAATGGCACCCTGTATATATCACAATGACATTCTGTATATATCACAGTAACATCCTGTATACATTACAGTGACACCCTGTATACATATAACACAGTGACACCCTGTATATATCACAGTGACATCCTGTATCTATCACAGTGACACCCTGTATACATTACAGTGACACCCTGTATATAACACAGTGACACCCTGTATCTATCACAGTGACACCCTGTATATAACACAGTGACACCCTGTATATATCACAGTGACACCCAGTATATATCACAGTGACACCCTGTATATCTCAATTAAACTCTCTGCTGACCAATTGTAAAATCTTGCTACCCAAGTAATTATTTTGCAGCTCGACTGTTTATTAGGCAGCCAAATGATAAAAAAAGCAGATTAATATTGATTAAAATGTTAACCGTTTTTAAACTGTTTGCTGAACAAGAGTTGCCGCCCGATTTTATTTATTGCCAGCCAAATCTTTGTATGCTGCCCAAATGATTTAACTGCTTATTTTTTTTTTGCGGATCAATTTTAATAACGGCTGACCAAAAATTTACTTTCCGTTGCCGCCCAATTTTATTTATTGCCAGCCAAATCTTTGTATGCTGCCCAAATGATTTAACTGCTTATTTTTTTTGCGGATCAATTTTAATAACGGCTGACCAAAAATTTACTTTCCATACTAAATGTATGGAGACAGATGAATGAGTCGCAGACATATTTCTGGAGAAACTCCCTGACAAGAGTGATTTGCTTTTGCGCTTCTTTACCATCGGGACAAGCTCGTGCTGTGGCCGCGGAGCGTTTCAACCGTCCTCTCCTATGTGTTACAAAATATTCATATATACGATAACTAATGGTTTCAGTATAAATAAGAATAAAAAGAGCCACTAATATTATATCTACGAGTATTGTCCTTTAGATTTTTCATCGTATATATAAATTTCATCGTATATATAAATATTACGGCGTAGGTAATCCAGTCGTGAATTTTTCGAAATAAAAAGTACCTTTTGCCGCTTATGCCCTATGCTAAATGTCGCGTTACCGAGATGGAAAATAGACAAACAATAAAATGTTTTAATGTGTGTTAAAATGTATTAATGGTCATTAAAACGTTTCAAGTGCCCGTGCATAATGTGTGCGCGAATAGCGGGTATGTTATATGCGTTTGGTGATGAGGTTAAATAACGATTTAAATCGTAAGAAAAAGAAGTACGAAGATTTTTAAGATAGATATGGCCTTAGAGCAACGCGAAAGGCATTAGCCACGACACATTTTTCCGATACACGACATTCAACCATTTTTGTGGAGTCGCTACTATACTATTAGTAAATCACTACTATTAACCATGTATGTTTGTTTCACTCATTAAAACAAACATAAGTACGTTAATAGTAGTTAACGTACTTATGTTTTACCCCTTTGTTAATATGTGAATTATTATTATAATTCACATATTAATTATTATTGTGTGTAGTTATTATGTGAATTGCCATGTTAGCTTGAAATTGTATACTAGTAAATCATATCAACTGACAGGGTATTTGGCATACGTTTAATTTGTCCGAAAGTATGGTTAGCCCAAATTCTATTTCGCATAATTTTTCTCCAGCTGTAACAGAAAATATTTTGGAAAATCTTTTACGTTAATCACCTAGAATGAGTTAGGTTAGGTATCTTTTGTGGTCGCACGAAGTGATCCCAGGACGCCCCTATTCAAACGGCAAGGAGAGGTAAACGCCGGTGTGGGTTTTAGTGGGTAGGCTCCTCCCGAAGAGTGGGAGGAGAGAGTCCCACATAACCCCCCCACGAAATAGGCTTTGACATGGCGTTATGGCGCTTGACTATTTATTATAAAGCACAAAAGTTATGGCACCTTATACTATGGCCAATAATGATTATGGCCCGAGACCATTACGGCAATTGAAATTAGGTTTCATGAAATTATGGCAAACGAAGGTATACCCGAGCACAGAAGCCCGCGCATGCGCGCAAGGGCCGCGCAACCCTACCGCGGGTTGCGGCGGATTGGCCAACCGGCCGCTGATGTGTGTTTGTCGTGCGCGGCTATTACTGCGCCTGCGCCACGCGCTCAGCCGTAAAGTTCATTGCATTCCGCATATCGCTCCACTTCGCGCCGACTGATCGATCGCCTTTACTACTTACCGGTGGATCGATCGATAAAACGATCGCGGATGACGTCTCAACCCCAGTCCCAAGGTCACCCCTGACAGGGAATCGCGATCCTTACCGAGTAAGTCAGTTATGAGTCCGTTTATTGCTTTCATACGTTTACATAGGTCTTACATTTCTAATAGCTCAGCTATGAAACCCTGCAGGGCACTGTAACATGTAATACCAGCGTTGAGCCACCTTCTGTGACTCGATACCATGCTGAGTGGACTCCTTTTTCGCAGTAAAAGTCAATGTGTACTTTCTTTTTGTTTTAATGTATTTGTGTGTATTTCTATGCGAAATAAACGTAAATTCATTCCTTCATTCATTCAGTGAATTAGGGTCCTTCTTCTTTTGTTACCTACATTGAATCTATCCCCCTGTAATCATCTTAATTACCATACAAATTATTCATTATCAGTTCCTAATTTAGTGTAACTGCTAAATTATGATTACAATATAGCATATTATAGCGTTATGGTACTTAACTTTGCTTTGTATTTATATTTTTACTAATTTTCTTAAAATGAGCGTAACAGATGCGTCATTTACACCTTCGTCACAATTTTTTAGTATGGAGGCAATGTCGGTAACAAAAAAGAAGAAATCAGTGAATAAGTTCACTCATTTCTTCTCAAAGGGACATTTAATTGTTTATTTATTTATAATAAACTTTATTGCACAAAAGAAAACTTATCGTACAAAAGGTGAACTTAATGCTATAGGGCATTCTCTACCAGTTAACCTTAGGGCAAAACAGATAGCTTGTGGGCGGTGCAACTAAATAACGTCATTAAATTTTAATTAAAACTCAAGTACATTACCAATACACTATACTGATCATAAACAAGTACATATATAGATACGGGTAGCTATATAAAAATATGCAAATATATATATACATAGACATTGTCCTAAGAGAAAATGTTAGCCTTTGGTATTCTAGGGCAGTGGTTCATAACATAACTAGAAGGACTTGAAATGGTCCGCGAAGCCATCCAAAAAAATACTGTGTTACCTCTGTGTTCCTTATATTACATCCAAACAATTGGTGATCCGTGGCGTGACACAAATTTTGTCAAATGATCCCTCATCACCAAAAGGTTAAGACTGTCCTAGAAAAACGAAGAGACGTCAGCAGAAACGACACAAAATTCTAATATAAACTGAAACGTATAGGATTAACTCATTAAGATGGTGTCGAGGATTCGGCCGACGCGGTAACGGGGATACGAGGTATTCATATTCAGCTATCTCATTACCTAGGTCAACGTTGTAATAGTATCCAGGTGTTGGTCATGACAGGAGTCGCTGATCGACCTTCGCTCAGCGCAGAACGCGGTCCCCGGTGCCTTCTTTTAGAGCTGTGCTTTTCAACGTGTGGGTCGCGAGCCTTTTAGGGGGTTCAAAGCCTATAATAAATAATTTATGCGCTTTGCGCTTGTTATCTAATAGGTTCGTTCATTGTCGGCTATTTATAAAAAAAAATGTTTGTTCTTCTTTAATTCATATACACCGTGTTTTTATTGATTTCCGTTAACTTCGAGGGCACATTCTCCAGATCTAATTAAGTTAATTTCTCTAGAAACTAATGTTGTAACTCATACCGTTTTTAAAATGTTTATAATCTTAATTTAATCACCAACCAGTATAAATGGGCAGTCATAATCCCAACACTGTCATAGTTGACAGTAATTTTTGACTAACTCAGAGGTGTCTTTTAAAATGGTTATCAATTCAATATTAATTTATTTTGTATGAAAAGATAAAGTTGGCGATTTAATGCGACTCATATTTTGCAAAATTTACCTGTCTCGATTACAATCCGAATTATCTTGATTATTATTTTCATTAATTTACCCTTCACTACATTATGCTACACTAGCACTTACAGGGCTTCCAAAAGAACTCCTAACCGGGTTATAAACTATCCTACGTTTCAATCCAGACTTGGTTTACTTTGCTTTTGCTCATCTCAACCCATTCCATTGGCATCACGTTATTGCGAAAAAAACATCCAAACATGTTTACAAACTTTCATATTGTAATATTAGTAAGATTAACACACAGTATCATATCTAATTAATACGAATGCTTAATTTTTTTGCTTCTCTTTAACGAGGTTAGTATTACCAATGTCATTATTGAAAACTAAACCAATCCGGGAAGTTCCAGCGGAAGAATTTGGCAAATTTAAGGGCAGCATTTTGTTCAAAGGATATATATTCTAGTTTTTATCGGTATTTACTGAATCGATCCCGCATTAGTGGACTCGGTAATTGCGTTAATTAGTTGAACGGGACTAATGCAATGATACGGCGCTTCCTGCACGCATCCTATCCGCAACGCCGGCTGTGTTAGATCATTAGAGCAGGGGTTCCCAAAGCTAGCGCCGCGGCGCCCTGGTGCGCCGTAGAAAGTAAAGAGGGGCGCCGTGAGTCGATTCTCTATCATTATCTAAAACCACAAATATTCTCGGGTACTTAGGTACCTATAAAGCAACAATACCTATTTTGAGCGCTCGTATCAGTAAAGATCCTACTTATAGGTACCTACTTACGTCGCGTCGCCGTCGCTCACTCGACGAAAATTACTGCGCGGTTTAAAACTGTCGACACCCTACTAATATTGTAGGTACCAATTTATTTTGAACGTATCTATCTAATTCAAATCGCTAACTAGGGTAGGGCGCCGTGGCGAAGTACTAAACTTGTAAGTGCGCCACGGGCTGAAGAAGATTGGGAACCCCTGCATTAGGGTATTTACACATAAACACGATACGATCATTACATACCTAATAAGGTAACCGACCCAGTATTTGACACGCTAATGCCTAAGGGCCTTATCACACTAGCAATTTGCGAGCGTGTTTTCATACAGATTTCGATCGATAAGTTTTGTATGAAAATACGCTCGCAACTTGCTCGCAAAGCGCCAGTTTGATAGGGCCCTTATAGTTGAAACCCTGTTGTCACCCCTACTGCTAAATACTAATGACTTAACATTCGATATTACTTATTTACTTTAATTTTGTATGGCATACACAGTAATTAAAACAGATCGAATACATTCATATTCCAAATCCTAATTAAAATCAGTTAGCCACTTATTGGCTTCGTCAATTCCGGAGATGAAGTCTATAATTACCTATAAAATTCAATAAAAAGCGGAGTACCTCTTTGTAGTAACTTTATGGCAAATTATGCAAAAGTACTATGAAAAAAAGACTAACGGAGGAGTTTATTGCGGTGTTTCTTTTCGGATTCGCGAAATTCAGACTTGTAAAAATATGGCATTGTGGCAGTTAGTGGCCTTTGCAGCAATAAATGAATTGATTTGTTCGGTAACAGCGCGATTGGATTCACAATTCACATACTGATTACGCGTTTCAGTGGTTGCCGTTTGAACTGACAAGTATATTAATATCTAGTTTAAACCACTTATCGACCGGTCGACCTGGTGGTTACACTGATTGGTTACAACGCCGGAGGTCACGGGTTAACTCCCGCAACAGTGAAGTAGATGTAACAAACAAAAAATTATATTTATGCCACACCTGGCCATTAAGTGGCTTTTATCACACGCTACGCGTACGGAAAAAGCCGTTTTCTGGCCAAGTGTAGACATGAAATGATGTACACAATACGGGAGGTAATAAAGAAAGCCCTCGATCGCATCTTTACGTCCCTCGCTTGCAGCTCGGGCAGCAAACATCTGTGATCTCGACCTTTCTTTGTTTTACCAGCCTAGTTGTGTAATGTACTCTTCGCTACCAGTCTATCGTCGGTCTTGTTACAACAATGCAATAATGATTTAAATTTAATTTTCGAACATTATTTTGATTTTGCAGACAGACCACATACCTATCTTGATTACTTACTTTCTACGGTATAGGTATATTAGTTTTTTCAAATCATATGTGCTTCATACTTAGAGTTACAATTGTTTATCACACGATAGCAAAATTATATAATCTTGGGCGTAAGCACTTGGAATCCTTCGCTTCGCTTGAGGTTCTATTTCAGAATCCCTCCCTACGCTCTTCCAATTCTGAGAAGCTTTTGCTTCATTCTGAATTTGATGTACGTCTTCACCGTAAATATACATATAAATAATTTTGCTCCCTGTGACACAAATTACTAAGTTTTATCAGCCTACACAACGATAGAGTAAAAAAAATGTTGACTTCAGCTTTGAACACTATATTTCGCAAACCAAAGACATTAACGCCGGAAACACACATTTCTTTAAAAATAAGACATATAACGCACTTATTTGGGTATTAACTACGCTCCAGTACCTTTCGGAACCACGCTAATTACTCCCATTTGCATTAATGCAGATTAGATCCAGACAACACCGAGACAGCGCGAGCGCAGTCTCGCGGACACTTCAGGAGTGACCACACAGCTGCCCAAATACGCTATCGATGTGTTTACCCAACCGCATATTGGTAGAGAACGCGACATCAACGACGACGATGTTATTATTCAATGCAGGATTATTTACGGGACCATTTCAATTCGAATGATTAGTGATACGTTGACATTATTATTATTATAAATTGTTCTACATTTTTGACATGCACAGGTTATTTTGTAATTTTAACATATTTTATATTATTCTGAGTTCAAAACCTAACCTATACTTCAACTAGAACATAATTATTAAGCATGATAGTGTTAAGCCTACTCAGAATTAAGTCTTAAGTTTTTGTACGCCTTTGGGCAAAACATAGTTGACCGTAAAAAATTTAACATCACTGTACTTGTACAAACAGCAACACACTTAACTGCCCATTAAAGACAGAGCAGAGAGAAAATGATAACGATTGAAAGAGATATATATATATTTGTATTATGTCAACTTCAAATCAAATAACGTTTGCGTATGTGTAATGTGCCTTTGAGCTTTGTCATTGTAGTTGTTTGGGCAAAGTTTTTTTTTTCCATACTGTAAATAAAGGTTTTATTTCAACAAGACAGGTGAATTTGTCAAAATTATGATTTAGCTTTCAGACGAACGTTGGGATGAAATAAACTAATTATATTGCTAATGCTTTTATTCGTGCTTCATATTTTTGATATGATGCACCAATATAATGTAATTTATATTTATTATTCAGTCATTCTTTTCCACGAATTCAATAATATGGCATTAATGTCAATAATGACGTTGGATCAGCCATAAAAGAAAAATTATTGTTTTAAAACTCTTTTGAATAATAGCCAATTTATACTCATAAACACACGCACTCATGCATAACACGACGCCTTCAAGTGTGAGTCTCTTTCTTGCAGTATTTCCCATTATTGAAGTGTATAGTTAACTGTGTTGCTGTTTGTACTGTTATTACCTATGTTATACAAATAAATGAAAATACAATATAATAAACAGAGACATATACAAATAAAATATAACTACTTAGTAAACTAAACTTAAGTAAAAATTCTTTAATTCTAAAATCTTTTATTTTTTCGTTTTATAATGTCTTTATTGCTGAGTAATTTTTTTGACTAAAAATTAAACTAAACCTATGATTGATTGATTGACGCGACAAAGCTATACGCAGCGTCAAGCTTCGGTGTGGTCGACTCTTCACGCCCACTCGGACTCCCAAATTTACATTAACGCAATTAGTTTCTATTTAGTATAAAAACACCTCATGTTTATATGAGCTTTGCTGACGCTTTAGTCTTTTTGATCTAGATACCTCACGGCCAGTCTAGAATGTTTGCATTTTTTAATATTGTGCGAATCTTATCTAAGTAGGTATCTCAGTCAATGACCAGTGGATTCAAAAACGTGCAGGTTCAGACAAAACAATTTCTCAGTTAGCTTTGAGAACGTTATGTTTATAAACGTTTAGAGGTGGAGAGAAGTAATAGGTAGCGCTTTAGGCATAGATCAATAATCTATCCTAAAATGTCTTACGTCACCGCAGGCGGTGAGTGACATTTTTCTAGCTGCTACGTTAGTTGAAAGTCCTACCCACTGGCCAATAGTGTGTCCGGATTCCCGATATTCGGGATTTTCTGAATATCGTAATGCATTAGCACTGAATAGTGCGTAATTTTATCCGTAATTAGGGAAAAATAAAGAAAAAAATCTAGCTATATACTTTTGATAAATATATACTTATAAGATTACGCACCTTTTCAGTGCTATAACATTACGATATTAAGAAAATTCCGAATGTCGGGACACCCTACTGGCTAGGTGAAGATGTAAAAGAAAAACTATGTAAAGCCCAAAATCGGATATTTATGGCCAAAGTTACGGTTTCATTCCCAAATGTCAGATGCGTGTGTAACCGAATGCATGTTTTTTTTTTGTAGTCTGTGTCCCGTTTGGTCAAATTTGGCCACTTTGGGAAAACTAGAGTTGTGCCCCTCTCCTAAGGAGAAGGACACAAGCCGAACGCATCTGAGATTTGGGACGTCATTTATTTCATTATTATATATTCATTATTTAACCTACAAGTATATAATATTACATTATATTCTCGCAAAGCAAGATGCGCACGAGTCACCGAGCCAGCTGAGTCAGTCCCCGACAACAACGTATCCGACAATGGCCGTGTTTTGCTTAATAAATTCCTCATTATTGTCGGTTATGTCACACTTAAAGACATTTCGATAAATGCCTATAAACGCCTCTATCGAGAAAGTGTCAGTGTTACGTGAGGGCCAATTAAGCAAAAAAACTTCCTTGAACATACAATACGCTAGTAGTATCCGGCAAACAAAACCAAAACCAGAGAACAAATGAAATCCAATAATTGATCGTCGTCGTAACTTTGAGTTTATTTACACAACCATTTGACACAAAATAATTACCTTAAAAGCATTTCTGGTAACCCTTGAAGCACCATACGGCGCTTAAAACAGAACTCACAGAAAATGTTCGGAAGTGAATCACTGGACTTGGAAGTCATTCGTCCGAATATACTTAAAGTCGGGGCAGCACTGGCTCGGCTCAGCCACCACCACACCATCGCGGTCGGTGGAGGCAATGCCGGAATACCGACCGAGTCATACCCCACGGGCATCCGTGATCCTGCACCTAACATGTTGCAAAATGCACACTTGGAAACGGTGGGTAATACAGAAAAAACGTCTTTCCTGTGGACAAAACAATGACAGTTAACGACCCGAATACACCTCACTATGTTTTTATCATATAGGCCTAGAAGAGTAGGATTGTTTGCCTATAGGGGTCCAGCTAGAAAATTAGGCTTTTAAAGTCCCTAATTATTATGTGATGTCCACAGGAAAGACGCGAACACTTAACTCATACTATAAAATGTGTATGACCCCGGTATCCTTTTGCCAAATTACAGTACCATGACAGCGAAGTATGGTATGGAATCTGCCATATTCATGATGAGATTATTTACTCAAGTATGCGATACCTGTGCCGAGGGGTGTGCCTTATCAATAGTGTGATCTTTATATTCATGTCATTAACTCTCGAAAACATGGTCTCCTTTAATTTTTTTAATATCTAATTGATCCGAGGGCTATACTAGATATTTGGTCCTCGAATCTATCAGAAATTAAAAAAAATGATTTATTCAATCAATACACCAATATGTTCCAAACCTTTACTAAAACTGTAATTGTAATACTTAAATTTCAGTGTCAGGAGTCAGGCCTCGCTACGCAGTGACATTAAACATGTTAGACATTAAACACAAACACTATTAAGTGATCTTTATGGGGGACGATTTTGCGTTCGCGTTATTTTGCATCGTATTAATATTTTTTTCTACTTGAACACAGATTATACTATAATATGTGTAGTACTGACATTTTGGCACACCCGTAAGGTTTGGCCTGGAGCAACGCAGTACGAGGGTCCGGGGTAACAAAAATATAGAAAAGTCCTCGTTTTTAGGTCCGCAACAAACGCAGCGCATCGCGTGACTCGCGGCGCGCGCGCCGGTCCTGCGGCGGCTTGGCCTCAAATATAACAAATCTAATTTGTTGCATCACTCATTAAAATGATTAATCGATTCAATTTGACCGATATCCGATTGCAGCAATTATATTCTATAAAGGATATGAGTACAAATTGGTTTTTGGCATGGGCTCAATGTTACCGGTAATGTATATAGGCATATCCCACCATTTTGCAGCTGACCTTGTGTAGGGTTCCGTAACTGTAGAGCAGAACCGATTTTAGCTGCCCGTTCCGTACGGTATTTATAGTTGATCCATCCGAACGTGAGGGAATTACTAGTTCATTGACCTCTACCTAATCTCATTGATTCAGATTTATTTAAAATTTTGATATTTTTAAGATTCTGTACCTCAAAGAGAAACAAGAAAGCCCTATCGTCCTGCCGCCCAAAGCCCTATAAAAGGGGAAGTCCTTCATTGTAATTTAAATATTTATTAAAAGGATAAAAGAAGAAACAATTAAAAAGACAAAAGTTTCTTTTCAAACTAAAACATAATAAATTCAACTCTATTCCATGTCAAGTAGGTTCATTTCACTGTAAATTTTGTATGTATGATGGACGGCTAGAGGCTATAGGATCAACGTATATGATTCTAATTGCAGAACAACACCTTAGCACTTTGCACCATGTACGTTGTTGTCGTGTCTTGTTGTCCGCCTGTCTATCCGTCAGTCAAGATCGTTTTTCTCAGGAATTCGTGGAGGTATCAATCAAGTTCAAAGGTAATTTCCATTACTAAGGTCTGCAATCCCTTAAATGCCGTAAAAAAAAAAACAAATTTCCAATGCCGCATATTTTGACATTCGCCAAGGAGTCAAAACCCATTGGGTAAGTACTTCCCGTTGCCCTACAATCATTGACAAGAGACAACGCACAAGTAAATTTTTTTAATTATTTACATGACAAAAATAGGTAGTTTCTCTAAACAAGAAATGCGAGGAAACTTTAAAGTGAGGCGACCGCTTCCTTGAGGAGTAGTAGTAATACAAAAAATGTGATTTCTGCGACACCTGGCCATAAAGTGGCTACGCGTACGGAAAAAGCCGCTTTCTAGCCAAGTGTAGACATAAAATGATGTACACAACACGGGAGGTAATAAAGAAATTCCCTCGATCGCATATTGACGTCCCTCGCTTGCAGCTCGGGCTGCAAACAGCTGCGATCTCGGCTTTCCTTTCCTTTGTGTAATGTACTATCTTAGGGTTCCATACGGTAAGCGTAAGAAGTACGTAAGGTAGGCGCTTGAAATTTTCAGATAATGTGCATTTCTATAGGTATTGCCGGAAAAACAACAAATAATAAAAACTGACAATAAAAACAAAAAAATGCATCCAAAGGGCGATTAACAAAAAATCATCACAGTGGCTAACAATACTACCGACCAAAGCTGATGATACCGACCTAACAGCTACGCAGTTTCGCGACGGCCTTGCGATCAGATACGGACATGAACCTTCTGGCCTGCCACTAAACTGCGATGGTTGCGGCGAAAATAATTTCAACCTCAACCATGCACTTAATTGCAAGAAAGGAGGTCTCGTAAAAAGAGGCCACGACCAACACAGAGACGATATCAAAAACTGGGCGGAACCAGCATGGGGTTCGGCTACTACTGAGCCAATAATGCGAGCCGCAACCTTAGATCAACCAGGGCTAATAAGCGACTTACTATTGGAAAGCGTGTGGGAGCCAGCGAGGAAGGCGTTCTTTGACATTCGCATTGTAAATGCCGACGCCGCATCGTATGGTCTACTCACATGGCCCACAATTGCCCAAATACACGCTCGTGAAAAACATCGCAAATACGATCTGGCTGCAGAAGATCTTAGAGCTTCATTTACTCCCCTTGTGGTCTCTTGTGATGGCGTTGTCGGAACTGAATATGAATCCTTCATAAAAAAAACATGTCTTAAGCTATGTGAAAAATGGTCCAAGCCACACTCGCAAATAATAAACTGGATCAAAGTCAAAATACAAATATCAATCATCAGAGCGGTCTCTATTAGAATCAGGGGAACGAGAAGAAAGATAGGAAGATTTGGATGCGAAGATGGCTGCGGAATACCCATCCTGGAGCACTAGATTTCTCCTCTTTTTACTATATTTTACCATACTCTGTTTATTAATTTGTATTATTTAACGTAATAAAACAAATAATAAAAATTAAAAGGGGCACAATACAACAAACATGTTTTATAAGAGTTTGTTGCTCAACGATTATACGTCTCTCTTGTACGCGAATCCGACTGCCACTTGGCCGGTCATTTTCAAAAACAAATATTATCATTACATAACTTTAAAAAAAAACGGACTTCGCGCATTGATTTTACGCTATTAGCCAATTCACGAAATAGTTCATAGTTATACTAGTTTAGCTCAGTGAAAGAGCCACCGCCTACGAAGCTAGAGAGATCCCGGGTTCAAATCCTAGTAAGGGCAAATATTTGTGTGATGAGCACGAGTATTTGTTCCTGAGTCATGGATGATTTCTATCTATCTAAATATATAAAAGAAGAAGTCCTGACTGACTGACTGACTTACTGATCAACGCACAGCCGAAACTACTGAAGTTAGGAACTTGAAATTTTCACAGTAGGGTGGTTATATAACGTAAGTAAGGGATAAGAAGGGATTTTTTGAAATTCATCCCCAAAGGGGGTTAAATGGGGGTTGAAAGTTTATATGGGGACCATACGATTTTTAAAGTAGGAGATCTGAGACTTCGAACATAGACTCTTTAATACAATTTAAAAAAAGTGATTTCACCGTTTTTGGAAATTCATCCCCAAAGAGGGTTAAATGGGGGTTGAAAGTTTATATGAAGACCACACGATTTTTAAAGTAGGAGATCTGAGACTTCGCATATAGACCCATCAAGATGAGTACAGGAAAGTAATTTCACGGTTTTTTGAAATTCATCCCCAAAAGGGGTTAAATGGGGGTTGAAACTTTGTATAGGCACCAAACGGTTTTTGACGTTAGAGATCTGAGAGTTTGCACATAGATCCTTCAATATGACATGAGAAAAGTAATTCCACCCTTTTTTGAGATTCATCCCTAAAAGGGGTTAAACGGGGGTTGAAATGTTGTATAGGGACCAAATTATTTTGAAGTTACAGATCTGAGAATTCGTATATAGACTCCTCAATAAAGGTCGAAGAAAGTAATTTTACCGTTTTTCAAAATTCATCCCCAATGGGGAACATCCTAAATGGGGGTTGAAACGATTTTTGAAGTTGCAGCTCTGAGACATCGTACATAGTCTCCTCAATATGAGTACAGAAAAATAATTTCACGGTTTTTCGAAATTCATCCCTATAAGGGCTTAAACGGGGGTTGAAAGTTTAAATGGGGACCAAACGATTTTTAAAGACGGAGATCTGAGACTTTGCACATAGACCCATCAATATGAGTACAGGAATGTAATTTCACGGTTTTTCTAAATTCATCCCCAAAAGGGGTTAAATGGGGGTTTGAAACTTTGTATAGGCACCAAACGATTTTTAAAGTTAGAGATCTGAGAGTTCGCACATAGATCCTTCAATATGAGATAAGAAAAGTAATTTAACCCTTTTTCGAAATTCATCCCTAAAAGGGGTAAAACGGGGGTTGAAATATTTTTTAGGGACCAAATTATTTTTAAGTTACAGATCTGAGACTTCGTATATAGACTCCTCGATAAAGGTCTAAGAAAGTAGTTTTACCTTTTTTCAAAATTCATCCCCAACAGGGGTTAAATGGGGGTTAAAACGATTTTTGAAGTTGGAGCTCTGAGACATTGTACATAGGCTCCACAATATGAGTGTAGGAAAGTAATTTCACGGTTTTTCGAAATTCATCCCCAAAAGGGGTTAAACGGGGGTTGAAATTTTGTATAGGCACCAACGATTTTTGAAGTTGGAGATCTCAGAGTTCGCACATAGATCCTTCAATATAAGTAGAGAAAAGTAATTTCACCCTTTTTCGAAATTCATCCCTAAAAGGGGTAAAACGGGGGTTGAAAGTTTAAATGGGGACCACACGATTTTTAAACTAGGAGATTAGTTGCAAAAAGTAATTTCACCGTTTTTCAAAATTCATCCCCAACGGGGGTTAAATGGGGCTTGAAACGATTTTTGAAGTTGGAGCTCTGAGATATCGTACATAGTCTCCACAATATGAGTACAGGAAAGTCATTTCACGGTTTTTTGAAATTCATCCCCAAAAGGGGTTAGATGGGGGTTGAAAATTTGAACTTTGAAGTTAGAGCTCTGAGAAATCGTACATAAACTCCTCAATAAGAATAAAGAAAAGTAGTTTTACCATTTTTCGAAATTCATTCCTAAAAAGGGGTCAAACGGGGGTTGAAACTTTGTATGGGGACCAAACGATTTTTGTAGTAAATCTTGAACTTCGTTCATAGACTCATCCATAAGAGTAAAGAAAAGTGATTGCTGTTTTTTGGAATTCATCCCCAAAGGGGTTAAAATGGGGGTTGAAACTTTGTGTAGGGTACAAACGATTTTTGAAGTTGGAGCTCTAAGACATCGTATATAAACTCCTCAATAAGAGTAGAAAAAGTGATTTTTCGTTTTTCTAAATTCATCCCTAAGAAGGGGTCAAACGGGGGTCAAAACTTTGTATGGAGACCAAACGGTATTTATAGTAGATCTTAAACTTCTTACATAAACTCATCCATGAGAGTAAAGAAAAGTGATTGCTGTTTTTTTGAAATTCATCCCCAAAGGGGTTTAAATGAGGGTCGAAACTTTGTATACGGACCAAAAGATTTTTGAAGTTGGCGATCTGGGACATCGTACATAGACTCCTTAATAAGAAAAAAGAAATGTGGTTTTACCGTTTTTTCATCCCTAAAAAGGGATCAAAAGGGGGTTGAAACTTTGTAAAGGGACCAAACGATTTTTGTAGTAGATCTTGAACTCATCTAAAAAAGAAAAGAAAAGTGATTGCAGTTTTTTGAAATTTATCCCCAAAGGGGTTTAAATGGGGGTTGAAACTCTGTATAGGGTCCAAAGGATTTTTGAAGTAGGAAATCTGACACTTCGTACATAGATCCTTCAATAAGGGTACAGAAAAAATGTTAAACCATTTTTTGAAATTCATCTCCAAGGGTTATAAATGGGGACCAAAACTTTATAAAGGGACCAAATGATTTTTAAAGTAGGGTATCTAAAACTGATTAAACTGAATAGAACTCAAATGATTTCACGGTTCATTAAAATTTATCTCGAAGACGGGTTGAGTAAGTAGGGGTTGAAAGTTTTTTTAGGGACCCGTACAATTTTTAAAGTAAAAGGTTTTTAACTCCATGCATAGCATATAGCAATTAGTAGATTGTTTTTTTGTGTAAGTAACAAGCGGTTTATTAAGTGCATTTAATTTTTTGGTAATAATCCTTAAATGGACTTAAGAATTGATTTTCACGGTAAATGTGCATTGTGCAGTTTTGGGCCCAATATTTGAGGGTTTTGTTTAATTACAACAAAGTTTATGAACAAATATCAGAAACTATTAATTGCCTATTAAGATTAATTGCCTAATTATAATTTACACCGCAGACGAAGTCGCGGGCATCAGCTAGTTTAAGTATGTATTTATATAAGTATGCATATCGTCGTCTAGTACCCATAGTACAAGCATTGCTTAGTTCGGGACTAGCTCGATTTCTGTAACATTGTCCCCGGATATTTATTTATTTATACATGCGGCTATAATATTTAAGGAGTGCCTCAATACCGCAAGGGTCCCATTATCGGATTTTGACAAAAATGAGACCAATGAAAGTTATACTCTTTCACTTAAAAACAGTTGACAATCTGACATCCCGCAAGTGAGTTCCCGCATTAGCTCGCGCACCTACGAGCTACATACGCTGACCGCGCTTTAGCAACATATCGCCTACGGCGGATCACACACTGCAGCAAAAATCGCGGCGACACGCGACTCAGCGATTTTCAACTTTGTATGTAGAATCATCGATTTGTATAGAAAAATCGCGGGGTGGCGCACACTGGCGCGTAAATCGCGGCGATTTCAGTGTGTTCTTCGCCTACCTCAGAACTGCGTGGGTCATGAGCGGCACTATCGGTGCAAAACTTTAACAAAACTTGTTAAGCTCACATATAGGAGAACTTACAACCAAGGAAATAAGAATATTATTGGCAGATCAGTCTTAAATTTAGCTCTCTATCGAAATCTCGGACTTCCAATAATCGAGTATAAAAATATTAATATTTTCACGGCTGTATAAGCACTCTATTATGTCCGCTTGGCAAGTTTTGTTGAAGTTTTGCAGCGATAGTGCCGACCACTGGTCATCATGAGTAGCCACAACCCTCGTCGTGATACGTCGTGCAACCCTGTCGCGTGTAACATGTACCGTATATCTTTTTGTGTCCTTATTTGTAAAGTAAATTCAAATTATTGTCTTGCAAACTTAGTTAACTACTTATTTGATATTGGTTATTGTCGTTATTGATACTATAGTTACTTTTTTTTTATACAACTACGGTGGCAAACAAGCGTACAGCCTGCATGATGGTAAGCAGTCACCGCAGCCTATGGACGCCTGCAACACCAGGGGCATTACGTGCGCTTTGCCGACCCTTTAAGAACCTATTCACTCCCCTCTTGAAGAACTCCATACTACATAAATAAGTGCCATGAACGAATTAGGTACTGATGTGCACATCTACATCGGGTTTACAATTGTTAGACAGAGTATCGCTATTTATCTGGAATTAAATAAATCTATGTATCTAACAGACCTCAATGAAAACGGGTCTTCCTTTTATCATATATTTTTTACAGTTCATATATGTTTCAGTTTCACTTCATGTTTAAAAACTTATATTTAATATGCAATGGTATTTTTTCTTTAGGTACAATTGGAGGGAAAATCCTCCAGGACCACAAGGTTGAATTCCTAAAATGTTGGATTTAAAATATCTCGAATAAATATTTTCCAACAAATAAAAAAGTCAACAGAATGCCGTTTAAAAATTATGTAAATGTAATCGAAATTATTATGGATGAAATGGGTACTCACCGAAAATAGCGTGTGAGTGCGTCCATATTCCCGCAGCCGTTCGGCGCGGCGCCCGCTCGATCACTGCCGCCGCGCCCGGCGCCGACGCACGCGACTCACGTCCCGCGGCCGCGGCAATAAGGGACATCTTGACTTTGTTTTCAAACTTTGAACAGACCATTTTAAAAGTATTGTCATTCATTAAAATATTATAAATGTGAAAGTTTGTGAAGAGGTTTGAATTACATATTATAGATACACGAAATCAAAGTACACAGAAAAATTTAATGATACTCACCTATGAACCCGGTACCTCTGGATTTCCGGCCCTGCGTCTTTACCACTACGACCACCGGAGCACCCAGCGAGTGCCCTCAATTTTGCCATCTACTTTGACTTCTGTATCATAGGCTTATGATGCTGCGCTTTGTCGCGTGATAAATAAATGATAAAGCATCCGTCACTCTCACACACATATTGTCAGACAGAACGTGACGAATGCTAAGATGTTGATGTTTAGATATTTGGAGGTGTGGATGTGTGTTACTAAATAACGCAGGAACAACTGAATGGATTGAGTTGAAATTTGTCAAGCAAGCAGATCAAGTCCTGGGTTGAAACATAGGATGAACATTCAGGTGAAGAGTTCCTTTGGGATAATGCGAACCTGCGTGTAAATGCTATCCGTTCATAATTCGGCATGTTGTATGTAATGTCTCTTTTATGGTTTTG
Organism: Eudemis profundana; assembly: GCA_947034925.1. Taxonomy (NCBI): domain Eukaryota; kingdom Metazoa; phylum Arthropoda; class Insecta; order Lepidoptera; family Tortricidae; genus Eudemis; species Eudemis profundana. Next base: position 26,380,149 of record OX344802.1, read on the forward strand.
CTGTCGTCACTGTTATGCATATGCATAGTACAGTTACGGCCGTATTCAGTGTCCACCTACAGCTTACTCATTCGTAGCGACAATGGTGATGTTTTAACACTCTAAAATAACATTTACGATGACGCCGCACCAAACGCATCGAGTCACAAAAACGACGTGTCTCTACGACGCTTGCTTTCATGAGTTTTTATCCATATACACGGTGGGAACGAGTAACCTGACAAACTTTAACTATAGATTTTAACATCTGTTGGGAGTAAAAAATGTTGTCAAATGGTAAGCGTACCTTCCAAGATATTCATTATTTTTAGAATTAAAAATTCCAAGTGTGTAACAGGCCCTTATAAATGTGACTATAGTGCATTACACAACTAGGGTGGTAATATAAAGAAAGGCAGGCAGATGTTTGTGGCCCGAGCTGCAAGCGAGGGACGTAAATATGCGATCGAGGGCTTTCTTTATTACCTCCCGTGTTGTGTACATAATTTTATGTCTACACTTGGCCAGGAAGCGGCTTTTTCCGTACGCGCAGCGTGCGGAAAAAGCTACTTTATGGCCAGGTGTGGCATAAAGATATTTTTTTAACTGTGTTAACTAAACAGCAATTTACCTTCGTAGCATTTGATGGTAAGCGACTACGAGTACGAAGCCAATTTTTTTATGCTACACCTGGCCATAAAGTGGCTTTTTCCGCACAATACGCGTACGGAAAATGCCGCTTTCTGGCCAAGTGTAGAAATAAAATTATGTACACAACACGGGAGGTAATAAAGAAAGCCCTGGATCGCATATTTACGTCCCTCGCTTGCAGCACGGGCCGCAAACATCTGCGATCTCAGCCTTTCTTTGTATTACCACCCTAGTTGTGTAATGTACTATTTTTAACCGACTTCCAAAAGAAGGACGGTTCTCAATTCGTCTGTATGTTTTTTTTTTTTTTTTTTTTTGTGTTTTTAAAATTACCATTCTACATATATTTGTGACACGGCATTACGGCGTTCAGCCATAAAAAAAACAATAAACGATGTTTGCTATATTTTGCAGTTTTATTTATAAAATCGTCATGAACATAATAAATAACACATTATAAACAATTTCCAATAATTTTTAATTGCAAACTTAACTACAAGAATACACATTTAAAATATTTCATCTAAATATTCGCGGTAAAAATGTATACTGAAACAGTTTTTGGAAAGGAAATTGAGAATTTTTCATTCATTCATTCTATTTTTTGTCTAAGTACTTTATTTTATTAGTGCCTCCAGAAAATAGAGTTTGATTTTTGGAGTGTTTTTAATTTATTTCATTGCATATTTGAGAAAAAGCACTATACATACCTCGGCGTGAAAAGGTTTTGCCAGCCTCGTAACGTAACTATCTGGCCTCGCGTTCGCTCGGCCAATCTATATATACTCGGCCGGCAACACCTCACTTCCCGTCCTCTGTACTAATGTACTGTTTCCATTTTAACTTTTTTCTTTCCTTCTCTTCCTCCAGTAAGGGTATATTTACAAGGAGAGGCTGCAGTTCGACCAAGGAAAACGAAATCCTTTTATGCAAAATATAACCACTAATATTATAAATGCGAAAGTTTGTGAAGATGTTTGGATGTTTGGATATTTGGATGTTTGTTACCTTATAACGGGGTAACAACTGGATGGATCAAGCTGAAATTTGCCATGCAAGTAGACCAAGTCCTGGATTGAAACATAGGATACATTATATCCCTGTAAAGAGTTCCTTTAGGACAATAACGGGAACAACGCGGGCGAAGCCGCGGGAAAATGCTAGTATAATATAATATTATCTACTATCTACAGCGTATAAGCATCGCGATTCAGCGAGGAAATGCTGCCAGCATTTTCGGCACAATGCCACAGGGGCCCATATTAGAAATTGACGTTTAATAGCAGTTTTATTTGTTTTTACTTTAAGGTTTTAGTTTTAGATTAATCATAGTATTGTATTGTATAAGATTCATATCCTTAGTTATTATCTACTTACATGATTCAAAAACGTTTTGCTCGAAATATTTTGACTCGAAAAACATGATTCCTGAATAATAAACGAAACCACGGGCGAAGTTAGTCTACCAATTGGATATTCATTATTAATTACGTTTTACGAGTATCTTCCGCTGGAATTCACTAGTTATCGTAACTAGCAGAGTGGTCACGGCTGGGCCAGGTTGCCGATGAATCTCGCCTTCCCGGCTCATAACTTCCTACCTGTCTACCAGTGTTGGTCACTGTTAGAGCGGCCGCACACGGAGCTCCCGCGGCTTGTGGCCCGATTGCGGCCACTCGAATTACATGACACATACAAAATGTATGACAGACCAAAAGATATTAAAAATGTATGTGTCGTCGTCTAGTACCCATAGTACAGGTCGATTCAAGGTGGTTTTCCACCGGCAGGGCGAGACGTGACGAGACGAGGATTGAATTGAAATTTGTATCAAGTTGCGCGATGCGTTAGGAGAGGACTGAAAACTTCATACAAATTTCAATTCAATCCTCGTCTCGTCTCGCCCTGCCGGTGGAAAACCACCTTCACGAAAGCTGGCGCGAGATTTGTACTGAGTGATAGCTATTTTCATAGAAATTCTGTCAAATCTCGCGCCAGCTTTCGTGAATCGATCAGTATAAGCATTGCTTAGTTTGGGTCATTGATTTGTGTAAGATTGTCCCCTGTTATTTATTTATACAGCACGCCCGTAGCTTGTAGCCGCCACTGCTGGCCCAGTGTGCTGCCGCTCTTATAAATGCATTCAAGTCAAGTCCACTTGTTTGCCTGTCTATGTTGGGTTCGTGTATACCGATATAACGCTTCATCATCATGAATTTAAGAGCTAGGCTCGGTCGGTGGAGCAATTTCCATGTCTCTCTTTCTTGAGCCCACTCATTGACAGCTTGTTACGATTTTTTTAATGCAGTTACCTAAATTGCACCTTTTCCTTAATTTGGTCCATGCAAGCTTTTCTTGGTCTTCCTCTCTTTCGCCTCCCTTTAACATTTCCTTTTACTAAGTAAAGTCTTTAGATATTCGTCGTGTCGTAACAGGTGTCCAATCATTTTTCCTCTTCGGTTTTCAATGGTTTTTAAAATACACCCATTCTCCTTCACCATATCTAGCACCTCCTCATTTGACCTCTTTTCAGTTCAGCTAACTCTCTCCATCCTTCGCCAACACCACATCTTGAAGGCCTCCATTCTCTCTCTATCTCTTTGTATCATTGTCCACATTTCGCTTCCGTATAGTGCTCCAGATGTACACTTTTATGAGCTTTTTTCCGTACATGGCGTGCTATTCTGGATTCGAACAGACTTCTTCGCATTGAAAGCTCTCTTTGCCATTGCTATTCTGGTGATTATTGGTGACATAGCGCTTCACAGTACCTAAATCTGCTCGTCGTTACCGTCACTACAAATTCAAGTTTGCCTCGACAAGTGGTTGGTTACACAGCGACTTAATGTAACAGTATAAACGCAAAAACGAGATTCAGTAACCACTTTTTCAGCAAAGTTTTTGCCGACGTGAAGTCCGTGAACCTTCACCACAATACGTACTTTACACGGAGTTCGGTTCGGGGAGCGGGATAGCGCGGGCGATCAGTAGACCACTCTTTGTGTGCTTACACAAAGAGTGGTCGTCGACGGTCGAGTACAAACGAAGCCACTATTAACTGAACACCCATAGACTTTAACACGTTGCAATAAAGTTAACATTCGTTTACAAATGTACAGTTAACAGTGTGTTCGATTGTACTGACCGAGCACATATGGTACGATAAATGTAAGTATTGTCAAAGTACAAAGACAGACAAGTAGTCAAACTTCGGGCGTTTAGGAGTGCGCGATATGTATTCAAGGTCGAGACGCAGACAGTGCGATCCCTACTTCAGCATTCTTAAAACTTTTCTTGTAGTACGTTTGTTCACAGCGCGCCCACATACAAGCGCGCGATGTACATTTTGTAAAAAAATACTGCTTTTATACTGTGGTCTTGTAGTATCATCGTAATGTGAACCAGCCAATCATATTTCATCTTTCATACAATATCAGCGTTGATAAAATGATCAACGCTATGAAAACGCCACCCGTCGCCGAATAGCTGGACTAAATGATGCCTGATTGCGATACGCAAAAATTACACGCTCACTCGGTATTTCTGCATAATAATATGATTTGTTACACAAGATGTAGTTATTCACAGTCATTACGTAGTCCTAGCGATTTTTCCCGTTTCTCTTCTTTTAACTATGATCCCAGATATTGCAGATACGAGAAGACACTGCCTTCAATAGTATTTAAAGTAACTAGGATAAGAAAGCAAGAAATAATCACATTTATTACGGTAAGAAATAACAGCACCCATTAAAAAAAACAACTAGGAGAAAACTATATGAAAGAAACATGATGTTTCTTTATTAGTTTATTAATGCAGGTAAATTGCATTGCACTACCTTTTTAAGTGCTGAATCGTGTTAACTATCTGCATGTTGACTACAGTGCCATCTTTATTAAGTTGAGCAAACTGTAAGGAATAACCGATAAGAACAGACTAATGCGATTAACACCTTACTCAATTCAAACATACACATGTGTTAAGAGAACGAGTTCTCTGAAAAACCGCTAGAGGTCGTTACTGATTGGACAACTATGTAACCTAAGGCCGTGTTGGGGTTACAGGTAGATGGCCTTATCTATCACACTAGCGATTTGCGAACGAGCTACGGGCGAGCCGCGGGCAAGTTTCCATACAAATGTCGCTCGCGGCAAACTCGCTGCGAGTACGCCGGGACTGGTTTTGTATGGAAACTCGCTCGCGGCTCGCCCGCAAATCGCTAGTGTGATAAGGCCCTTACGCATTGGTTATGTGGGGTCTCCACTCCAGAACGGATTGTCCTACCCACTAAAACTCTGGGATGCTGCCCGCCTGTGCCTTAGTGGTGATGCCGTGGGATCACTTACAAGCCACCACGACATCACCGGCACCTTCGCCATCGGCCGAGCCCTCTCCGAAAAAGGCACACAGTAGCATAATCAGTGTTCCTTCCCTCACCGAGTCCCCTACACCCCCTGGGAAACCAGGTATGGGCTCCACACGCATGGTGTTTGGTGTCCCTCCCTCTCCGCTACGGGAAGACAAACGCCCCTATCCCGCAGCCATGTTGTAGGCAAACATTCGCAACGCAGTTCTTTTACAACAAAAAAGTTTTGAGATGTCATGTTAAACCAAATCGGTTATTTTAGTCAGTATCCGGAGGGTGTCCACAGAACTCGACTTCCACCGACTTGCCTATTATTTAACCGTGGATAATTCTTTATTTGAGAACTATAAAATGTTTAACTTCAATTTGTGTTTATCATAGGTACAAAACTTGGCATTCATTTGAATCTCAAATCTTTTGCCGGCAAAGTCGACAGCCACCATATTGTTAATATTGAACCTGGCTCCCATTCCACATGTATGTTTTTGATGGAATTGCTATCTACTTGGACTTCTATACATAGTCCGCTTTACTACATAGACTTTTAACCCAAACGGCATCAGACACACCAACTAACTGGAATTTTAATAAATAACACTACGGAATCAAACATCTGGGTTCGATTCCTGGTGTGGACCATGGGTGAGTGCAATTTAATTTTTCTGTCTACTTTGATTTATGTAACATAAAAATGTAGTGTAATTTACCCGCGTTAAAAAGTATTATAGAACCATCAGGTTTCATATTTATTTCCTCTAATACGAAATCGATGTAATAATAAAAATGAATAAATGGAATCGTATTGCTTCAGGAAAAAATACCACTGATAATGCAACTTGGACATCGAGGAGGAAATACTAAACATAAATCCTGTGTTATCTATAAAGTCGGCATCGTGAATGCACTTGTCTGCGCCTCATTAGTTCTGTGACCGCGATGTCTGTCGCCACTGCGCTAATATTGCTGGCTCTGCTGATGGACGCTCGCGCCGACAGCTGCAGAGCAGCTCCTCGCCCGACTCTAGCAGTAAAGGCGCCCACTCTGAGCAGGAACACTGAATTCGGCGCCAACAGCCCCTACTTTGTACCATACGGAGAAGAAATCACGCTGCTTTGCTCTGCTTTAACTGATAACCTCACGATCCAAGACCAACACAATAGGAAACTCGTACCGACGGAGCGCCTCAACACTACCACCGTTCAACGTAAACTAAAACCGAGAGGATATAGGTATATATGCGCCAGTCAGACTGGATGCGAAAGCTCTCTAAGGATCGTGGTGAAACCTGCAATGTCTGTATCGTCACATTTTACGCACCAAACAATAAACGCGGAAGGGGACCCCGTGTACTTTGTGCCTTACAAAGAATCCTTTGACGTGTTTTGTAGCGGAGAGGAAAGTGCATCACTTCGACTTTACTCCAATCTCAGGGAGCTACAGACAGAGGTCGTAAACCATACAACGGTGAGGCATAGGACACGGGCGCACCACATAGAAGAAAAACAGTATCAGTGCGGCGCCAAACATGGCATGAATAAGTGGATGGAGCTCGTCATAAACTACTACCCCGAAGCTGAACATTTCCAGTGCATTGCATTTCAGTGGCGTAAATTCAGATGCTCCTGGACAACAGTTAACGAAAAAAATAATTTTAAGTTTTTCTTTACGCGTAATAACGGCGAAAACGAGATGCTTTGCGAGACGAGTGATTTCTGTGAATGGAACAACAGTTTGAGTGCGAATCGTGTAGTTCGTATAGGCCAAAACGTTTCCTTATTATTGCAAACATGCAATAAAGTCTTTTGTGATAATCAAACGTTTCTTATCGAGTCTAATGCAATTACGAAACTGGACCCTGTTTTCGACGTCGATGTTTTGAATACGAGTTTTCGGGGCGCTGTCGTGGCGTGGCGGCATCCTGTAGTGGACGATATATACCTGGATTGCGTTTATAAAGTGGAGTACCGTTTGTTTGCTTTAAAGGTGTGGCGAGAGGTGAACTCGTCGTCGGTGCGATGTGGCCGTGGAACATGCGAGTTCCGGCTGACCACTCCTTGCCCGGATTCACAGTACGCGGTGAGGGTATCCGTTAAACTCAAGGAAGCATCTGGCGACATATTCTGGTCTGACCCTACTTCTATACACTTTACGATACCCAACACACCGGTGACTAAAGGACCAACCGAATCGATTGCTCCAAATGAAAGCATTTTGTGTGAAATTGATAATCTTAAAAGACGTATAGTCAAACAGAACTTGGAGTTAAAAAAGAAATTAAGCGCCTTGAAACAAAAACGAGCTAAGTTAATTAAGTTGGCCGGATTATACGACCAAATCCATGATTTGATGAATTTTTAAAAACTAAGTGCATTTTTTTTGGAATTTTGTATGTTTTCTCAATATAAAAGACCCCAGGAGTAGCGAGGGGTATTTACTGATGTGCCGCTTCTGTACCTCTAGCACAACTGTGACACGCGACTCTTGCGATGCGACAAATGCTACCTATCGCTTTCCACTCAATATCATGTGACAGTGACAGCTGATGCTCTGTCGCGCGAGAAACGGAGTCGCGGCCAGTTATGCTAGACGTACTGGAGTCTTTTTTTAAATTAAACATCTGAACTTCTATAGACGAATTTTATTTTGATAAACAGTCCCTTTTTATAAACTAGTAAACAACATTGTAAAAATAATGAAATATACAATATCACCGGACCCTATGGAGTCTAACTAATTTCACAATACCCACACATATTTATTTCCAATTGAATGTTTGGAGGTTTGGATGTCTGTTACTAAATAACGGGGTAACAACTGGATTGGTTGGACTGAAATTTGGCATGCAAGTAGCCTACGTCCTGGTTTGAAACATAGTATAGGTACTTTATATCCCGGAAAAGACTTCCCTTGGGATGATAACGAGAATAACGCAGGTGAAGCCGCGAGCAAATACTAGTACAAGTATATTAAGAGTGTCAAGTAAAGTAGGTATGTGAGAGAGCTCTTTAAAGCTAGTCACATCTATTTATCATACATACATAATAATATGTATGATAAATAGATGTGACGTTCCGCGGGCACCTTATGGATATTGTCGCTTGCGTCGTATCCGACTCCGTTACTATAGGATATCAAGATAGAAGGACGCAAGCGACAATATCCATAAGGTACCTTTACCCGCGGAATGTCACATATAATATTGCTTTAGCTATTACCCAATTCCGTGCGTCACATGCTGCATACAGTAACATTGTAGCTAATCCCGGGATCAGAAGTATCTTTGCTGAAAGCTAGTTTCCTTACAGGTCTCGTTTTGATACTGCTGAGTCAATGATGACAACCAGCGAACCACCGGATTGCTGCCGTTGTGGCCGCGAAGTCGTCACGACAAAACGTAAAGAGGGTTATTGTCGCGGAAGCCCGCGGCATCGATTCAGTTTTAAATGTGTTTTATTTTATAGCTCGATACATTACAAGATATTAGACTTTATCGCCACCACCGCAACTGAGATGGCAAGCAACCAACTGGTGTTAGCAAGCGGGGCGGCGCCGTCCGAGCCGTCGCCGGGCGGTGGCCACTCCGGCTCGGCTCGGCTCGGGCTCGGGCTCGGGCTCGGGTTCAGGCTCGGGCTCGGGCTCGGGCTCGGGGTAGTCAAGGCGGCAGAACTCCAGGTCGTCGTCGAAGCCCCGCACCATCTGCTGGAACTGCTCCCAGGAGCATCCGGACAGCGGGCAGAGCTCGGTGGGTCTCTCGTTGATGAAAAACTGAACCCTGTGCACCTCGGAGCCGGATTCCGTGCATCTGAGAATTACGAGTTTACTTATTGATCATAGTCGGTGGGTATGGGTAACCGTACGGATGTTTTAGAGTTCCATACTTCAAGAGGGAAAAAACGGAACCCTTTTAGGATCACCTAGTTTACTATGTAGGCGTCTTCAAATTCATACTCGTATACTCGATATTAAATATTATTCTATATGTGTTCGCGGTTGCCTTGACAGAATACATATATCGGACGTCCTCATTTCGATCATTACCTGTTTAAAACCACCATCATATTGGTCGCAAACGCAGCAATGAAGCTGGCTCTCCAGCGGCGGGCGGGGTCCCGGGCGGCGCCGGTGATGGCGGCGGCGTCGCGGAACAAGCCGAGCGCCGCGAAGCACATCTCCGTCATGGTGTTGTGGGCGAAGTACGAGACCAGCCGCGGGCCCGCGCCGGCCGCGGCGGCCGACAGCCGCAAGCGCAGGTCCTTCAGCAGGGGGCCGGCGAGCCGCGGGTTCACCTACCGAATAACCAGTTTGCTCCATGTATTGCGCAAAAGAAATGGTTGTGTTTTTTATACTACTAAGATGGCAAACGAGAGTATGGCCTGCCCGATGGTAAGCAGTCACCGTAGCCTGTTGGTAGACTCGACCTCCATTACCCTCAAATACATTATTTATTTACAATACATGATAGAATACACTCAGGTACATTATCGACCAATCCAGGGATCACAGAACGCAGGAAACAAACAGCACAGTCTGACGTCTCTCACGACGCCATAGGGATATGCCACGCTATTACTGTTGAGATACGTCGCAGCAACGTTAATTCCAAAACGGTTAATCGCATAGACGTTCCCTACGCCAGGGGCATTACGTGCATGTTTCCGACCCTTTAAATACCTATTCGTTCCCTCCTTGAAGAATTCCATCCTGCCGCTCACGATTCCACATTCGGATAGTGCGCGGTAGGAAATATCTTTCGAATTGCACGGTGCGCGACCATTTAGTTCCAAAATGTGTGAATGAAGACGCTGCCAATGCTGATGTGTCAAACCCGTCGGCCGATCCTAAGATAACCTCCCGAGATGAGTAGGTACCTAATGAGACTGCAAAAAATGGGCCAAGTGCGAGTCGGATTCGCACACGAAGGGTTCCGTACCACTGTCGAGCAAAAAGACGCCAAAAAACACATTTATTGTATGGGGATCCCTTTTTTTCTTTTTAACTTCATTTTGTTTTATGTGGAATTATTTCTTGTTATAGCGGCAATACATTTCTACACATTTTGTGAACATATCAAGTAATACCATTATTAAAATCAAGGAAAAACAGACGCCAAAAAAAACACGTTTCTTGTATCTATAGGGACCCCCATTTTTAGGGTTCCGTACCAAAATGGTAAAAAAGGAACCCTTATGGTGCGACTCTGTCTGTCTGTCTGTCCGTCTGTCATAGCAAGATATCTCAGGATCTACTGATGCTATCAACTTGAAATTTGGAATAGTGTTAAAAACCGCTAATTTGAGCCTATGGAATAGAGAAAAACTCCTATGCCTTTTTTACTTTTTTTTTAATGGGGACCGAAATGGGATGTCGAAAATCAAAAGTAGAGCATATCTAGTGGGATATCAAATAAAAGGGCTTAATATGAAGATTTCAAAACCGTTTTAATTTTGTTCTTAGACATGTAGTTTTGATTTAAGATAAAAAACGTTAAAAAAAATACCATTCCCCCCCCCCCCCCCCTATTATCTCCGAAGTTACAGAACAGAAAAATCTGTAATAATTACCGATTATTAATATTATCCTAAATATTACAGGAAAAATAAAACGGTTTTCCTAACTTACAGCGTTTCTTAGAAATTCGCAAAAATCGTAAGAAAACCTTATTTGCTCCTACTAAACTAACCGCGGCATATGTCGATGTATGGGGACAACAGTTCTACAAGAGCAAAGTTAAGTTTGTCCCACCATACAGATTTTCTTGAATTATTCACGTATCAACTGTCGATTTTGTACGGAACCCTCGGTGCACGAGTCCGACTCGCACTTGACCGGTTTTTATTTTTATTATTTGTTGTTATAAGCGGCAATAGAAATACATATTCTGTATAAATTTCAAATCTCCACGTATTACGGTTCCAAAGCTAGAGCCCTGTGACTCACAGACAGACGGACAGACAGCGGAAGCTTAGTAATAGGGTTCTGTTGCCACCCCCTTGGGTACGAAACCCTAAAAAAGACCCTAAAAAGAGGTGAAGAAGATATCTGGAGCAAAAACCTGTTCAAAGATATGCTTCGATTTTTATTATTCGATAGCTTCACGAGAGAGAATAAGATTAAAAGAAAATTTCCTGGCAAAATTCGTCCGGCTATAACGAGTCAGCACTCACCCACGAGCCGTATCCGTTCCCGTAGTACTGGCGCACGTCGTCGCGGTACTCCAGCACGTCGAGGTCGCGGCCGGAGAAGGCGGCGCACCACGCGGCGCGGCCCGACGTCGACCAGCTGGCGACGTAGCTGCACACCTCATACAGCGTATACAACTCCTCGCCCGTCAGTTGCTGTGTGACGCCGAGCCGTTTTTGAACCGCTTTTAGAACCTGATGGATGAAGCTGATTTATAAATCGGTAATGTTAATTATAGTAATCGGTGACCGGCACGTCTCTAAGCGATACCGTAACCCTGGAAAGAAACGTTGTCTGAATTCATTTTCGTAAGTACGAATAGAAATATCAGCGACGGACACCGTTTGGAGCAGCGGTCGGCAACCTTTTAGCAGCCAAGGGCCACATAGTAGGTAACGAAATTGACGCGGGCCGCACTTTGTGAATAATTTGTGACTTAATACGATTCTGAACATAACGATCTTTACGTACAAAATAGCCAGGGAGGCTCGCGGGCCGCAAGTGAGGGGTTTGCGGGCCGCATGCGGCCCGCGGGCCGCGGGTTGCCGACCGCTGGTTTGGAGGCTACAGGACCCTCTTAATAATTTCGCATACTCGATTCACTAATTTGTGATCGCACTATTCGCACTTACGGCGTCATACTCGGCGGATTCTTCGTAATTTCGCAATTGTTCCTCGAGTAGTGCACCTCCTTTTACTTCTCGCTGGTATCTCTCACAGTTCTCGTAAGGCTGAAACGAATGATTACGAGTATTAAATATCAGAGTTATTTTTCAGGTTCGCCAACTTAGAGTCGAGCGTTTGCGTTCGGTGAGAGCCAGGTTTATATTTGTCTGACGTAACGTGTCGTGACGCATCGTTTGTACTAGAGTGTTGTCACATTACAACACACTAGAGTGATCGTTACCACACTAATCGTATGAAACAGATTCCGATCTGATGCGTCACAACACAACACGACATATAAATGTGAATGGGGCTTTACCTGGATGACGTCGTCCCTCTCGAAGGGCTCGTCCAAGGTGACGGTGAGGTTGAGGCCGTGCACGAAGGCTCTGCTGCTGGCGACGGTGCGCTGCTCACGCGCGGGCCGCAGGTACAAGTCGTCGGCGGCGGCCCGCGCCAGCAACGGGTAGCGCTCGCGCAGCCGCTTGGCAAAGTCGGACAGCTCCTGGTAGCCGGTGTCCGTGAGGTGCCCCGGGTTACTCAGGATCGTCTCGTTGAAGCTCCAATTACGGAGTGCTTCGATGTCCTAAAAAAAAAATTAAAATTTAATCTGTTTATTTCAAATAATTACATTTTTATTTATAATTCTTTACTAGTGTACCGATGAGTTTTTCTGAACTTTTGTACGAAATATGATTTGGTATTAACCTTTTGGTGAATGTAACACCACGTGAGGAAACTTGCACACATCCGCAAGGAAATCAAAAGGTGCATGTAAAGTCCCAAACCAGCACTGGGCCCGCGTAGGAACTGCGGCCCATTCACTCTCATCTACGAGAGTAGGCCTGTGCCCAGTGGGACACTTATGAAGGACATAAGCTGATAATGAATACGCACCTGAGCGCAAAGCTGGCTGCGGCCGGCCTCGTAGGCCTGCAGAATCTGTCCCTGCAGCGTGCCGGCCAGCTGCCACATCGCCGCGGCGGCCGCACCCGGGTTGCAGTTCCCGTGCCGGTGCAGAGTCCACACGCTCACCGCCTCGCATGCTGCCAGAGGAAACGCTACTCTAATGACCGCAGCAATCAGCTCCCGAGTGTCACATATCGAGCATGTTACACGTTACATTACGTTGCATTACATAATCCTACTGATATTATAGCTTGGCAATTTCGTTCGTGACACTCAGAAAAAATGACAGTTTATTTTCAATCTTAAAATTAATTCAAATGGTTTTAACTCAATTGTAGAATCATTTTGAATTAGACCAGTTTATTACTAACGGTGCGACATAATGAGCGGTATACTCACTCACACGGCGGGTCGGGGTATTCTCTTATGTCTCCGCGGACGGTCTCGTACGCCGTTTTTGTGGAGTGGAGGAGATTCGGCCGTGGTCGGTCCCAGTAGCAAGTCTCGCTCGCCACGAAGCCGATCAGAGAAAGGACGAGGATCCAGATCATAGCTGCGTACGCCGTTGCCGTGGGGTGTCCGCGCGACTGCGTACTTCCCCTGTATATTATAATGTCTGTAATGTATATAATTTTTAACCTATATTAAGATTATATTTATCAACTGACTGATGCGGTAAGTTAACCGCATCAGTCAGTTGATAAATATAATCTTACACATGATGTAAAAGTAATGTATAGCGAAAACAGCGATACTTTGTATATAGGAGTCCTATATTGTTTATCTTCTACTCCGAGTTTATTTCTTAAGCATTATGCACTTATGTCATCAAGTAAAAACGTTATTAGGTAAGTACCATTAATGCTCGTCATCAGACATGACCGAACTGAAGAACCTTTTACTCAAATTAAACAAACCTACAGTTATATCCGCAGACCAAAATAACCGACATAGGTCGCGGGATCAGGCCCCGTCATAACCCGGAGAACAAATAACAAAAATCCGTTGGAGCATAGAGTGACAACCACGAAAGGGTAAATACAGATAGGACGGCCCAACATTCGAGGGACACGACCTCGTGAGAGTAGCAGGGAGTCGGTGGCTGTGGTCTATGGGGGAGGCAGCAGTCAGGCCAGCAGTAGACGTTCGTGGCTGAACGATTCTCAAAACCAAAACTTACCAACAGGCTTTGGTAAAACTTTGCGTGGACCAAACATCGTTGGTAAAACCCAGAAAAATTATGTCTACTTCTACTTCTCAAGAATTTTGATTTATTATGGGATTCCAACTGGTTTTGAAGAAAAATGTTTCACTTTATGGAATATGTTTACAAAAATAGTTAGCTTTGGTGGTTTGTTATTGAACGTGGTTTAAGTTAAGCCATATTCAGTAACGTGGTAGTGCAGTGACATTTTTTTGGTAATTCCATAGGTAAAAAAAAAGTAATGGCTAGCAATGTGTTTATTGTTAAGTTATTTTAATTTTGTTTTGTATAAATACATGTTTATAATAAGAATAAGTAGCTTAGCTACGTTTTAGTTGCAAATGAAAAAAACTTGGAAATGTTAGTATAAGTATGATATTGATAAAATACTACACTATAACATGGTTAAGTTATACTTAGCTAGGTTTTAGTATGCAATACTTTTTTTTTGTATGTAATTGCACGTCTAAAACACAAAAGCCTGTTCGGTGCACATGCATCACTCTCACACACTCGCACCCCCAACAAAGCCTATTTATATAAATGTATTATTTTACAAAGAAGCGCCTATATATAACAAGTATAAACATAGTTCTATCAGGTGTATAAATTTTTTTTACATAAATCTTCACATTTCCTAGAAATATTTATTTTTGAGTTTTTCGTCAATACCTAACTTAAAACTATGTTTTGTGGCTTAGTCCACTTTTAGTCCTCGGACGGCAGCGATATATAACATTATTAATTAGTTAACGTTTACACGTGCTCCTAGCTAGTACTCATATAACTTGGTTATCAATCAAAATCAGTGTTTCTATCAAAACTACGATCAACCATCAAGAATCAGATCAGTTCAGGTGTACAATACAACTCGTGCTTATATAAGCAATTATATAATTGGCAGAAAAATAATTGCAATTTCACCATCTATTATGAAATTAAATGAAATGAGTTTAGTTTGCCGAATATGGGTTACATAGGATGCATATTAATTAATGAAATGTAATGATTTATTTATTTCGGACAGTACCTATCCATAATTAATAAAATTAGTAGCACACTAGTAATATTAATATAGAATATATATACAAAGTACATATAGATAGTCTACTTATTTAGGAACTCATTTATTGAATAGATAGCTGGACTATTCACAAAGCCATAAAATGTAGAAATTCAGAGACATTTATTTTATTTATAATTGTGGTATTATTTAGTATATTGAATCTGTACCTAGTTGCCATAAAAGTAATCTCTATCCGTTATGTTCCGTGAAGGCGTACAGTTTTAGTACAGGGGTTTTAGCAGAATATGTATTTATTTTGTAGTCCCGGCAACTTGGGACCTATTTTCATACATTTTTTCACGGTTAATAGACTCGCGTCCCGCTTAATACGCCACCTACGCTGTCTAAAGTCATATAATGCTAATTGGTTCATACCTACACTTAGATTGGGAAGCAATCGAGCCTGAAACAATTCAAAATTGTTTCAAAAAAGTCTCCGAAGTGATGAACGCACACAAATATATATATCGAGATAAAAGGAAATAGTTCGTCGATGTGTATGGCAAACAAGTGTGTAACGTTTTTCGCTTTGCGTTTGACGCCAAAAGTGCAATTTAGTAATGGAAAACATTTTTTTTTTTCATTTGGTGGTATTTGAACAATTAATTATATCATTATTATCAGATCTTCAAATCTGCTAATAATATTGACGGAAACTGAAGTTAACGGTATTCAAAGTAGGTGGTAGCCACTTCTCTTTAGCACGCGAGAAACATTTCCTTCTACCTGGATATATTTCTGTGGATGAACGTAATATGGAGTTAGAAGGAGAGCCTACTATATTGCAAGATTTTCCAGGACCATAGACGACAATGTTGCAACTTACGGAGTAACCTTCAGTCGAAGACAACTATGTAGGTCAATAGTACATTGTGTATATAGGGCGGTAACTAAGGAATTACAAACTCGTGTTTGTTATCAGCCCGAGGTTAAATAACACGAGTCCTCGGGCCCGGGCTTTAATAACACGAGTTTGTAATTCCTTTACCGCCCGTGGCACACGGCACACACAATGTTTTTCATCACACTTGTGAGGAAATCTTAATAATATAACCTTACTAATCGCCCCAGCATGACAAGAAAATATTAACACAGATAGTGACATATGTCATGATATGTCCATAGACAATGCCAATGTCAAGTCACGTTCGGAAACCACAGCGGTAAAGACCTAAAACGGCTATATTACTTGATTTTATATTTGCAAAATACACTATTTCAACATTTAATCAATGTTACCGAAATATTTGTTTACATGTATTTGCAATAACAGTTATCTTTAAATAAATATTTCAGTGATAAAAGTGTTCAGTGTTAAAGTAAGTTGGCGTTTCCTTTGAACATGACAAATAAGAGTAAAACAGAACCAGCGTTTCAAATTTAAAAAGAAAACCATTACGCCCTAGGGCGTAATAGGTCATTTACGGCCCGCAGAACCTACGTGTAATGACACCATTTTCGAGCAAGTGTGATGAAAAGTATCTTAAGTACCCTAATGTTGATATATAATTTTTGCTGTGCCTTCAATTTTAAATAATAAAACCTGGCAACCCCAGACACGGTAACTTTCGGTCGCGGTATCTTTAAATCGGAAATAATATTAAAAGTGTATAGTTGAACTAAATAGTGCTGGAACTTTACGAGTTTAGGGACAAATCATCACGTCGAGTGTTATCTTTTGAAACAAATGATAGACATTAGTGAAAAAACAGTATAAACAAGGTGAACTCATACTACTATTATAACAACAATATCGAAAAAAGTTTATGTGATCATGAAAGTGTAAACATTAAATGGCATATTTACGGCTACATCTATTCGGAAATACGAGCATATTGGAATCATTTGGTGTGTAATTACAAATTAATTCACCGTTAAATATACGAATTTAGTACTGCTGTAAGTCATTGGCCTGTGAAGAACGTAAACAAAAATCAGCTGACCAATCACGTTGTTATCTGTCACCATTGACAAGTAGAAAATTGTTGCCATTTAAAAACTCATTTACCAACAATTTTACGTATACTTAAGCGCCATCTGTTACGGCGTAACCGAACCACTATAACGCGACATCTATCGGAAATACGTAAAACCAGAAACAGGAGATGGAACAGTTCGATAAGAAATCTAAGAAGGTGGAACAAACTGCTACAGGAAGCGGGCGTAAGATGGCAGCACCTGTATGTTGTTTTAAATGCAAATTTAGCGCTGATGTAAAAAATTCTGTACTATGTTCAGGATGTAAAAATAGGTATCATTTTGACTGTGTAGGCTGCTCTGAAAAGCTGCATAATTTAAAAAATGCTGAGTCAAAGAAAAATTGGAAATGTAGATTGTGTGTCGCAAAAAAGGACGACAAAACTACAAATGTTACATTTAGAAAGACAAATATGAACAATGCTAAAAACACCACACCTAGAGACTTGATGTCTTCACCATCTAATCAAATCAAGGATTCAAATCTCTCGCAAGACATACCATGTAGTAACAAAAAAGATCCCATTTTATTGCCGTCCTCGTCTTTAGAACAAAGTTATAATGACAAACTGCAAGAAGTTTCAGGTTGCTCGCCACAAAATGAATCATGCAGCTCTCAGATTCTCAACGCGAACGATCTTTCAGATGACTCTATACTGCCCACTGATAAATTATCAAAGAGTTTGGACGGCTCAACATTGGGAACAAATACCTACTTATCACTGCAAGAATTGCATGAAAAAATATCTGTACTCGAAACAGCACTCATTAGTACGCAAGATGAATTGGATAGCAAGATATTAGAGAACAATGAGCTGCAGAAAAAAATTACGAAGTTAACAATGGAAACGAATGTCCTGCAATCCCTATGTCATCCTTCACCTGTCAAATCGAGGCATGGTTGCGGTGCATTTAAAAATCGAAGACACTCCTTATTGCCTGAAATTACATCAACACCGACTTCGCCCACCACTGACCTACATGCAGACAGAGGCTCCCATGTCATAAACAAAAATTTACTGAATATGCAAGTAAAAATACTTGAATTGGAAAAGCTTCTTAAAAACATTGAAACTGAGATTACGGGCCTCGCTAAACAAGTTGAAAGTCTTACCCAAAAACTACATACCCGAGATATAAAATCAACGTCATTGCCATCGCCTAGACGAAGTACTCCATCATCAGTTAAAAATGATCGAAAAGTGGAAGGAAAAACTTTAAACATGGCAGTAAAACACGACCTAGGACCAAAAATCGTCATCTACGGTACCCAGCAGTGCGTGGGTCTGGCCTCAGCTTTGGCACGCTCAAGAGAAGGAAAGAAATACGTTAATTACAACATAACTGCTCTTACGAAGCCGCAAGCGTGTAGCGCTGAATTGATGAAAAATTGCCTGACTACGACACTGAAACAGCAAGACAAACTTGTGATATGTTTAGGCGAAAATGATTGCGACATTAGTTCTACGTTATCACAGTTAAAAATCTTATTTGAAACGTTTATAGACAGTACTGTTATAATTTTAAGCATTAGAAAAAACTATTACGTAAATGTAGGAAAGTTGAATATCGAAATACAGGAATTATGTAATAATTATAAAAATGGTCACTTCATTGACTGCGTGCGAAAACATGTATCTCAAATATGTAACTCTATTAACTATACCATAGACTGTACCGACTATAACAATACATTCTTAAATTTTAGTGAGCTCAAGAAACTAATATCGGTAAGCGTTCCCAGTAAAACTAACCACAACCATACAGAAAACCTCGCCAGGCGGCAGAAAGGCACCATCCCGTACTTTTTTGCACGTATGCGATCTAAACTGGCGGAAGAAATAAAAGCGATTCCCGCCGCTTCCACGCAGTGTCCACAGTCCAAAAAGAAAGTAATATCTGACTACTTCCCCGTAATTAATAAGAAAAATGAAAATGCTATGTTTTTTCGAGACCACAGACAATAATATAAACCAAATGAAAGGGACATTTAATATATTTCATCAAAATGTACAAAGTCTTAAGTCAAAAGTGAGTCAAATAGAAATTTTATGTGGCTCGAATAATATAGACGTTTTATGTTTTTCAGAAACTTTCTTAAAATCCCATGAAACATCAATTTTGCAAATTGAAAAATATAAAATGGTCGCAAATTTTTGTAGAACAAAAAAGTCTAGAGGAGGTGTATGCATTTATACAAAAAAATCATTAAATTGTATAAATTTGAAATGGATTACGGATATGTCTGTCGAATCGCATTTTGAGACTTGTGGAATTTTAATTCCTGAAATGAACTACATTGTTCTTTGTGTCTATCGTACGCCTGATGGGGACTGTGACATTTTTATTAAACAATTAGAATCAGTTTTAGAAAAATTAACACTTCGATCTCGAGCATTAAAGAGAAAATTAGTAATTGCCGGCGATTTTAACATAAATATCCTCGGAAATGATAAATCAAAGCAAGCATTTTTATCGTCACTAGCTAAGTTTAACGTCACATGTACAATAAACGAACCAACAAGAATAACTCCCGAGTCAAAGACATGTATTGATAACATTTTAACAAATACAAAAAAATACACGTCAAAAGTCTTGAATTTAGGTATATCTGATCACACGGGACAAATGATTGAAATACCTACAAGTCTCAGTCTTAGGGAAAGATATTGGTATGTAAAAAAACGTAAAGTAGACTACCATTTGGATGTTTGCATAAATTATATATCTAAAATTAGCTTTGCTGACGTCTATTTGAAATTAAATGCAAATGAAGCTTATAAAGTTTTTATCAATATTTTCAGCATGATTTTCGAGCTTTGTATCCCGTTGGAAAGAGTTAAAGTCTCGCTCAAAAAAAGACCAAATTGGAAATCCAGAGGTATTTTAAAATCATGTAAGATTAAGCGCCAAATGCATCTAGCAACACAAAAAAAGAAAATGTGTGCGAAACATTCTTACAACTATTTGCGATATTGCAAGCTTTTAAAAAAGGTTATAAAAACATCAAAAATAATATCGAACGACCAATATATAAAAAATAGTGTGAATAAACCCAAAGCAACCTGGGGTTTAATTAAACAGAACACGAGTCTATATAATTCTATCCCCAACTCAATTGACAGGATAGATCGAGATGGGAATACCTATACGAATCCCTCTGAAATAGTAGATATATTCAATAAGTACTTCATAAACCTTAATAAGGAAAATATTTCAAAACTTGACAACTTCAAATCAACCTCTAAACCGACTTGTAATAGTATATTTCTTAATCCCGTTGATGAATATGAAATTATAAGAGTTGTGAGTCGCCTTAAAAATAAAAAAAGCTCAGGATATGATAACATACCAATGCAGGTGATTAAAAGGTGCATTCATTACATTGTCGAACCTCTCGTTTACATCATAAATCTTACTCTAGAGACTGGGTGTTTCCCGGATGATTTAAAAAAAGCGATAATAAAACCATTACATAAGACGGGTCCTAAAAATGAAATAGGCAATTTTAGACCAATAGCTCTATTGCCAACATTCAGTAAGATATTTGAAAAAGTCATACATGATAGGTTGACAAAGTTTCTAATAAAGCATGATATACTAGATCAATCTCAATTTGGTTTTCAAAAAGGAAAATCCACCTCGTTAGCCATATTTTCAATTTTTAAAAATATATGGGAAAATATTAATTCTGGGAATACCTGCGTTGCCATTATGCTTGATATGTCAAAAGCATTCGACTGTGTTGTACATGACATAATGCTGAAGCAGTTAGAGCATATAGGGATAAGAGGTATTGCTTTAAATTTATTTCGTAGTTACTTGTGTGGTAGAAAACAGGCTGTCCAAATAGATAGTTACAATAAACAAAATAAAACTATGGAAGAAGTATTGTCATGTTACGAGGAAGTAGTAGTTGGAGTGCCGCAAGGAAGCGTGCTCGGTCCGCTTTTATTTCTAATATACTTAAATGAATTTCCTCGCATTGCTAATGAATTGTGTGTTCTGTTTGCGGATGACGCTACCTTATTTTTCTCGTGCGATCGTTCGGAAGTCTCTAACCTACAAAACAATATAAGCACAACACTAAGCAGAATCACAAATTGGCTTTCTTCATTAAATCTTAACTTGAACCTTAATAAAACCCAGCTCATTCAATTTAGAAATTATAGAACCGCTCCTATCTCCTTGAGTATATCGCAAGCTGGGACAAACATAGATGAAGTAAGCAACTTAAAATTTTTAGGAGTGTATGTAGATTCGCATTTAAATTGGAAGATGCATATTGAGCAGATAAATAAGAAAATTTCTAGTAATTGTTACGCATTGTCCATACTGTCCGAAACCTGCTCTGAGAACATAGTCATTAGTGCCTACTACGGAAATGTGTATCCTTTATTGACTTACGGAATAATTTTTTGGGGCAATTCTGTAGATATAAATAAAACATTCATACTTCAGAAACGATGTATAAAAACTATTTATCGTATGAACATTAGAGATTCTCTACGACAAGTCTTCCGAGAAAAGTGCTTTCTTACATTGACAGGAATATACATATTGGAAGTTGGTTTGCTTGTAAAAAATCAACCGAATTATTTTACAACACTGTCATCCACCAAATGTAACCTTAGATCACAGTATAAGCATAACATCCAATTACCGATAATTAGTACCTCCATATACAAAAATAGCACTTTCGTAACGGCAATCCGAGTTTTTAATCATCTACCGACTGACATAAAAGCTCTGGAGGGTATCACTTTTAAAGTTAAATTGAAGAAGTGGCTTACTGAAAAAGCTTTTTATAGTTTAAAAGAATTTTTTGAATCCTAAGTGTAGGATAGACAGTATTAGTATTGTTACGTTCGTGGGGTAGGTAACGTGATAGAAAATACACAAATTAACCACTAATTAAAAATGCAAACTTTATTACAGAATTACTAATTAACAAGTCTTACTTACTTAATAAATCACTGTACTAAATCACTTCACTATAACGCACTTATTAACTTTTTCGCTTAGGTTCGCTTCGAGACTCGCACTGTATCGCCGTTAGTTCAAAACTGACTGTGGGGTCGTGGGCGCGCGGCTTATATATCCGGAGGCCCTTGCTCCACAATGTTCCAGAGAAATCCCATCGCGAATGTTCGGTCCAAAGTCCAAGGGCGGTCGGTGACCCCTCGGTCAATGACGCATCGCGAGTGTTCTAGGCAATCTAGATTGTTCGATGTTCGATTCGGCTGGAACATTCCCGACTATTGCTATCCCTTTCTAGTTCTGTCTCTTTCACACACTTCTCGAACCTTCTCAATATAGCTGTCTCTCTCTAATAGTGCTATCTCTTTCACTCCTTCGTGAAATTTCGCCATATACTGAAGTGTACTTCAAAGGCCCATAAGGGGTCCTGAAAACGCCTGAAAACGGGTTTTCAGGTTATTGCGCCATCTGATAGAGGGTGCCCTGAAACGGACTGAAAACATGTTTCAGTCGCCTGAAAACAACGGCAACTAGGGTGAATTTTCAATCTTCTAGTATGTGAAAGAGCCACCTCTGAAACGGCCTGAAATCACTTTTCAGCCTGCTGAAAACGCTTCTAAAGCACGGAAAATCACGTTTAAAGTTTTGACCTATACCACCGGCGCAACACCACCCCCTCCTAAGACATGCTCGTCCCGAGCATCATTATTTCCGTGGTACCTCGCCAGTCGGTCAACGTGAACAATCTTCGATGGACTACGAGGGTTTCGCTGTATCCGATACGTGACGTCGTTGATCCTTGTGACTACCCTATATGGCCCTTCCCAGTTTGGGGACAGTTTTGGGGATTTTCCTTTCTTTCGCATCGGGTTATGTAGCCACACCCACGATCCTTCCTCGAACCCAATTTGGTTAGCCTTCCTATCGTATCGGGTCTTCATTCTCGTGCTAGCTTGCAGCCCGTGTTCACGAACAAGACTGTGAACGTCATCGATCCGATCCCTTAAATCACTCACATACTCGGTGATGGACCTCGGAGTATCAGGAGGACGTCCAGTTAGAAGATCTGCTGGTAAACGAAGCTCTCTTCCAAAATTAGCATACGCTGGAGTAACCGCCGTACTTTCATGGGTTGCTGACCTATATGACATCAAAAAGAGAGGAATATGCCGATCCCAATCCTTTTGATGACTCTCAACAACCTTGGCCAGATGTCTCTCCAGAGTCTGATTGAATCTCTCCACCATTCCATCCGATTGTGGGTGATATGCCGTAGTCCTCGTCTTATGCATCCCCATGATTCGGCAAGTCTCTTGAAATACCGCAGATTCAAAGTTTCTGCCTTGATCACTGTGAATTTCCAGGGGTACACCAAATCGACAGCAAACTTCATTCACTAACTTCTCCGCTATAGTAACTGCTTCCTGATTAGGGATGGCAAATGCTTCAGGCCATTTGGTAAAGTAATCCATCACGACAAGAATGTACTTGTTTCCAGAGTCAGATGTCGGGAACGGGCCCGCGACGTCTAGCGCAATTCTTTCCCAAGGTGCACCAACATTGTACACTTTGAGTGCTCCTCTACTACGGGTGTGCGGTCCTTTAACTGATGAACAGTTAACGCACTTCTTGCACCAATTCTCGACATCTTCACGGCAGTGGATCCAATAAAAACGTTGTCGGATTTTCATCAAGGTCCTTTTCACTCCAAGATGTCCACCAGAAGTACCGTCGTGGAAACTTTTCAAAACATCTTTCACTCTTTTCCTTGGAACGACCACTTGTAGATGAGCATCCTTCCCATTCGCCGATTCCCATTTCCTGCATAGTACGCCATTATGCATAACCAAGCTGTCCCATTGTGCCCAGTAGCTTTTCGTTACCGTACTCATCGGAGCTACTTCACACCACCTTGGTTTGGGTACTCCCTCATTAATCCAGTCAAAAATGGGTTTCACGTCAGGATCCTCTTGCTGTGCTAGTTGCATGACTTCATCACTCCACTCTTCGCTGACTGTGTCAGTTCTCAGCATCCTCAAACATTCCTTGCCCTCTTGTCTAAGACAATGTTTACAGTCGTCTGGACAAGGTCTTCGAGAAAGGGCGTCCGCGTTTCCATGTGATTTCCCACTACGGTGTTCGATGACGAAGTCATATTCCTGAAGTTGTTCAATCCAGCGTGCAACCTGACCCTCGGGATTTTTAAACTCCAACAACCACTTCAGAGCAGCATGATCAGTCCGGATACGGAACTTCCGCCCAAGCAGGTATTTACTGAAATGCTGTAACGTCCTGACAACTGCCAGCAGTTCCCTTCGAGTGACGCAGTAATTTCGTTCTGGCTTCGACAACGACTTGCTGAAGTAGGCGATTACAACTTCGTTTTCACCCTTCTTCTGTGACAAGACTCCTCCAATACCAGTATTACTGGCGTCCGTGTCAACAATAAAATCTACTTCGGGATCCGGATACCCCAGTATTGGTGTTTCACAGAGTCTTCGCTTGAGATCGTTGAAACTTGCCGTACACCGATCCGTCCAATCAAACTGTCGTTTTTCTTCCGTCAGTTCGTGCAATGGCTTTGCTATATCCGAGAAGTTCTTCACAAACCGCCTGTAGTATGAGCAAAGTCCTAAGAAGGCACGTACTGCAGTTTTGTCCTTCGGGATCGGCCAATCTTTCACGGCACTTATCTTCTCAGGATCTGTCTGGATACCATCCTTCGAAATCACATGTCCCAAGTAATTGACTTTTCTTTTGAAAAGTGAACATTTCTTTGGACTCAGTTTAAGGTTTGCCTCTCGTAACTTAGACAATACTTGCTCTAATTTGCTGAGGTGATCATCGAAGTCTCTACCAACGATGATAATGTCATCCAAATAGACCAAGCAAGTATCTCCCAGCAATCCAGCTAGTATTTGTTCCATCAATCTTTCAAATGTCGCTGGTGCATTGCATAATCCAAACGGCATAACATTAAACTGCCAGAGCCCCTTTCCGGTTGAGAAAGCCGTTTTCTCCTTATCTTTATCCTTGATTTCAACTTGCCAATAGCCACTTTTCAAATCCAACGTAGAAAACCATTTCATCCCATTCAAAGTGTCTAAGGTGTCGTCGATTCGAGGCAATGGATAGCTGTCTTTCTTAGTGGCATCATTCAGTCGGCGGTAGTCGACGCAGAATCTCATGGTCCCGTCCTTCTTCTTTACCAAAACTACGGGGGAACACCACGGGCTTGTTGAAGGCTCGATAACGCCACCCTTCTTCATTTCCTCGATCATGTCTTCTACCTCCTTCTCCCGAGCTACCGGAACTCGCCGAGGTCGCTGTCGGATAGGCATGACTTCACCAGTGTCTATCTCATGCTGTACTACTCCAGTTCTTCCGATGTCACTGTCGTGCGCAGAGAAGACATTGCTATATCGCGACAGCAATTTACGGGCTTTAAAGAGCTTTTCCCTGGTGAGATCGTTTCTGGAGCCATCCAATAACCTTTCAATGTCCATTGGAGGCACAGAACACCCAGGTTTCTCGCTCTCCGCAGAACCTTGACAGCTTCGTATCCAAGATATTTCCTCACATGATCCAACCAGAGCTCCTTTACTAAGGACGCACTCGGTGTCACTTAAATTAAGAACTCTCACGAAAGCTGTAGATGATGTTGTTACCACCGTGCGGGCTGTCATCCATGGTTTACCATCATTGACCTTTTCCACAACAACACAACGATGACATCCTTGTCTTGTGCTGTACGGCAATCGCACTGGAACATGAACCTGTGCCCTTGGTTGGAGGATAGTTCTTCGAGTACAGTAAACATTCCCATTTACTCCACCCTCCATAGGCACCTCATCAGGCCCAAATTTCAGTACTCCAACCTTCAAGTCAATTTTACAGCCATGGACTCTCATAAAATCCAGCCCAATGATGCAGTCGTCGATGATGTTAGCGACGATCACTTTATGCCAGTAGCTCTTATCACCAATTTTTAAAGTCACCTCTCGCTCCCCCTGGATGGGAATGTACTGGCCAGTAGCGGTTTGCAGCTGGAGATGCAGGGGTCGGACTAGATGATCTCTGGTCAGGTGCTTCAGTAGCCGAGAACTGATCACCGTCCGAGAAGCTCCGGTGTCTATGGTAAGGTGACATGGTACTCCACCAATTTCTCCTTTGACGACCAGACTATTTCCGTCATTAGCCTGTGAGATCATAACTGGGACATTTCGACCACCAGCCAGCACTCGTCCCTTAGTCCTGGCTTTTACTCGTTTCCCTGCTGCGGCCCGGATGCCACAGCGCCTGTTGCCCTTGCCACTGGAGTCAGATCCCGTTCTCTCCTGCTCCTTTTCGGGCAACTAGTCTGTATGTGGCCACGTTCTCCACAATGGTAACATCGTGGCCCAAACTCACGACGGGGAGCAATCGGCTCCCTGACAGACACTTCACGTACCCTATAAGGCCTTGATGGGTCCTGGCGCACAGCTTCTACCTCTAGGGCGTGAGCTACCGCATCCTTCAGGCTCCCATGGTGCCCTAGTCGCACTGCAGCCCGTACTTCCAAGTCCCGTATTCCGTCAACGAAGGCCTGTACCAACGTGGTGTCCACAAAAGAGGCGGATGTACGTTGGTACGCCTTCCTGACCAACTTCTCAATTTCTAGGGCCCACTGCTGCAAGGTCTCACTACGCCCCTGCGTCCTGTCTTTTAACTGAGCTCGGTACACGTGCTCCAGGTGCTTGTCACCGTAACGGGCCTCCAACGCTTCTAGAAGCCGGTCGTAAGTTTCCTCTTCTCCTAGGGCTTCCAGTATGGTGAGTGCCTCGTCACGTAGCGCTAGGGTTAGGGCTGTCCTGGCCTGTTCTTTACTCCAGCCATTAGCCTTGGAGACTGACTCGAATTGTCGCTTATAGGCTGTCCACGACGATGTACCATCGAAAGGAGGTACCTTGAATCGTCCACCTCCCGACATGGGTACCTCGGCCGCACAGGTACTCGTACCGCTGGCCACTTTTATTTCGAGCTTCTGGAGGCGGTTCTTGTAGGTGTCGACTTCCTCCTTAACAGTCTCGACTTTCGCCGTAACTGTCCCAACGGATTCCCTAACATCATGAAGTCCAGCTTCAAATTTAATGTCCAAGCCCGTCAGTTTTTCTTGGACTTCACACATCTCTCGCTTCCATTCGGTTGCGGTTTCATGTACATCGCGAAGCATTCTCGATTGTTCTTCCTGCTCCTCCCTGAGCTCCTTCCGGAGGATTCGAGACTGTTCTTCCTGTTTGCGAAGCCCCTCTTGGATTTGACGAGCTTGCTCTTGTTGTTGGCGAGCTTGCTCTTGTTGTTGGCGAGCTTGCTCTTGCTGTTGGCGAGCTTGCTCTTTTAAGAGAACTAAGATGGCATTTACGTTCATCTCTTGCTTACATGGGGCCGGTGAGTCTGATGAGCCAGCGTCCGGCGCAGGGTCCTCACGTGCTGCAGCTTGGCTCCGCGTCTGCACTCCCTTCGGCTCGTTCTCACGTGGTGTAAACGGCATTTTCTATCTTCACTTCTGACACCAAATGTTACGTTCGTGGGGTAGGTAACGTGATAGAAAATACACAAATTAACCACTAATTAAAAATGCAAACTTTATTACAGAATTACTAATTAACAAGTCTTACTTACTTAATAAATCACTGTACTAAATCACTTCACTATAACGCACTTATTAACTTTTTCGCTTAGGTTCGCTTCGAGACTCGCACTGTATCGCCGTTAGTTCAAAACTGACTGTGGGGTCGTGGGCGCGCGGCTTATATATCCGGAGGCCCTTGCTCCACAATGTTCCAGAGAAATCCCATCGCGAATGTTCGGTCCAAAGTCCAAGGGCGGTCGGTGACCCCTCGGTCAATGACGCATCGCGAGTGTTCTAGGCAATCTAGATTGTTCGATGTTCGATTCGGCTGGAACATTCCCGACTATTGCTATCCCTTTCTAGTTCTGTCTCTTTCACACACTTCTCGAACCTTCTCAATATAGCTGTCTCTCTCTAATAGTGCTATCTCTTTCACTCCTTCGTGAAATTTCGCCATATACTGAAGTGTACTTCAAAGGCCCATAAGGGGTCCTGAAAACGCCTGAAAACGGGTTTTCAGGTTATTGCGCCATCTGATAGAGGGTGCCCTGAAACGGACTGAAAACATGTTTCAGTCGCCTGAAAACAACGGCAACTAGGGTGAATTTTCAATCTTCTAGTATGTGAAAGAGCCACCTCTGAAACGGCCTGAAATCACTTTTCAGCCTGCTGAAAACGCTTCTAAAGCACGGAAAATCACGTTTAAAGTTTTGACCTATACCACCGGCGCAACAGTATTTAAGTTGTATTATTTAAGTATTGCATGCCTGGAATAGGCAACTGTTGAAACAATTGTCATTTTTATTACCACTACCCATGTACACAGTTCGCAATAAATCATTCTTATTCTTATTCTTATATTCTTATAAATAAACAAATTACACGTTATAATACTAGTTTTGTTCCCGTTTAAGACGCTTTTTTTGCTAGGTGCCCTAAGAATCGTCTTAAGCGGGTTCTACTGTACTTAAATAGACAGAAAACTTCCACAACTCAGAGGAATAAATACCCGAGCTCATCGCAAAAATATTTGCCGTGTTTGGCGCAGGTCTGAAGGAAAAAACCAAACATAAATGTTTTTATAGGTTACTTTTTAATGTGAAGCGAGTGATGGTTAGCTTACGACTAATTAATGGCACTTACGCTATTCTATATGAGTAATCTACCCACCTACATACATACATTGTAGTTGTTATTGACTACTTGCTTGTACGGTATCGTACATGCCTATCCCACCGGACGCTCCTAGGCACCTTCTAAAATGCCACCTCGTAAGCCATATTCTACTTACACAAAATGTACAATAAAATAAAAGATCAAGTCTTGAATTTTGTCGCCCTGGGCACTAGCCCCTAATGCTCTTAAAATCCAGCGCTGGCAGGAATCTTCACAATGTTTTCCCTCGCGGCATGAGCGTTGGTTACCAGTTTTACAGTGATTTCAAGATGAAAATAAAGGTTCAACTTTAACAGTGTCCACTAATAATTCGGTTCTATCGCAATAAAATTCGCTGGTTTTTTTAAGTAGGTTAAAATCAGTTTGCGATGCGATTTGTACATGTTATTACTTACCTATGCTAAGTACGTTGATTGGTAAAAAGATTAAATGATAATGTTATTTGACACTATTTTTTCCAAAAAATATTTATGAAGTTTCACTTACATGCATCTGCGTGGCGGAGTGCGGCGCGAGTCGGAGCTGCCGAGGAACTTGCCGAAAAGGCCCGGCAACTGACTATTCATAACTGTATATAATAATTGGTATTTTTGTATAGCGTTCTAGTTTTGGTAAACAGTGAAAATGTACCTATGTAACATATAGATGGCACTGTGATTAACGGCGGCCAACACGCCAGATTAAATGCAGATGATGTTTTTTCGTGTTGACAGATCTCGCCATATTCTAGGTTATTTTATTAAGTTATTATTATAAAAGCACTGTGAAAAGGAATTGACAAATTAAGGAATAAACTTTAAATGTCGTTTCTTTGTTTTACAAGTAAGATAATACCTAGGGTTTAAGTAAAACAGTTATTATTGTGTCTACCTACGTGAATAATAAATAAAAATCTTTGTTTTACAGAGCAACGCATTCGTTTAATTAAAATTCCTGTCAAGTCAAGAACTATGTCTTATATGTATAATAAAAGAGGCCTCTGTTAATTTTCTAGAGACGGAATGAACGCAGCTGTAACAACACAAACATACACCGAGATATTATAACTAGCTACATCGAGCGTGTCCTTTGTATTCCGAAAATTGTTTTTTCCAAGTGGCGATTAATACCATTCGCATATTTTACCACATTTTTAGGGTTCCGTACCTAAAAAGAAAAAACGGAACCCTTATAAGATCACTTTGTTGTCCGTCTGTCTGTCTATCCGTAACTTTTGCGCACGACATTCAGGCGGGCATAAAAGGAACTTTTTTTGGCGTTTTTTGCTAGACAGTGGTACGGAGCCCTACGTGTGCGAATCCGTCTCGCACTTCACCGGTTTTTATTTTGATGAGTCAACGGTACCAATACCAAGGTACTGCCCTACTGTCGCGACCCAGCGCATAAAACATAACTACTAAATGGGTACCAAGTAATATTCGTAACTTGAATAGTTGGTAGGTTTTACGCGTCTGTTAAAATAATGCACATTTGGTATAAGTACTTCTCATTAACTAGAAAAATAATGTTCGTTTTCAATGGAGGATGCAGTTCAAACATACCT
This sequence comes from Eudemis profundana, assembly GCA_947034925.1. Classification (NCBI taxonomy): domain Eukaryota; kingdom Metazoa; phylum Arthropoda; class Insecta; order Lepidoptera; family Tortricidae; genus Eudemis; species Eudemis profundana. Next base: position 26,410,457 of record OX344802.1, read on the forward strand.
GAACCTAACCTACTATTTGATAGCAGTCCGTTTTTGTAGGCGGACGCAGTTCAAACCTAACCTAACTAGTTCAGTCATTATAGATTTTGACCCGTGAATAATCAGTTCTTGGATTTTTTTTCGTAGGTGCCTCGGGGGGGTCACTGGGAGTGTAAATTCAAAAAGTAGACTGAATCAGGCTCCTGCGTAGATTCGAAAAACGGTTTTTCTTGAATAACTCGGCCATTTTTCCACCGCTCCGCTGGCTCCGCTGCCTCCGCTACCTCGCACATGGAAACGCAACCTTAGACTGAACGTAGTGTAGCGGTGGTAATTCGACCCGGATTGTATAAATATTTATTTTAATCATTAGGTAACAGTAATTCACGGAAAACCACAAATAATACCCCGTTCTGTATTTAACATATTTTGTTTAAATAGCACATACGTACCTACATACATTCACGTAGAAACTAAACTAAACACGGCACGCTCTTGTAATCTATTCTATAAGCCCCACAATGGCCACAATGTAACAAACAGGACAATTTAATCATTAATAGTAACACGGTATAAGCGGTAGTACTCCCTCCTACAAAAGGTACGTCGGGAGCGCGCATGCGCATGTGTGCACGCCGGGTACGGACGCACCACAGGCAAGCATTTGCCCATGTGCGCCCCTGCCACAGTATGGAGTTCACTCACACAGACGCGTGTCGTGCGTCTGTGTAAATACGTGTCGCGCGCTCCTAGGCCGCCGAAGTCGTACCGAAGAACTAAGGTGGCCCTGGCCAAACGACCTGATTCGATTCCAGGTGTTCAGGGCCCCACCTAGTCCGACCCTATCGAGGTGGACCGGGACAAGGCGACCTGGTTCGACCCCAGGCGCCCCCGGCACCCACCCAGTCCGATTCACTCGGGAGTTTCTTTTGAGAACAGCACTAGAGTAATAAAACCTCTGACTAAAAGTAAAGTTAATTAAATTGATGATTGGATAGCCTACTTACTGAGTTATCTTGATTGAAAAATTTAATATAATATAAGCACTGTAGTTTTCCACGGCGCACGATGTACTGTTCCCGCCCGAAGGTACCATTTACCATATCTCAGGATTTGTCCCGATGTTTCAGGATTTTTGGGCTCACGACAAGGTTGCGGGCGGATTTTTTTGAACAAAACACCTCGGACGAGTCTTTGCTTTTTTTTTAGAATGGCTGTGGGGTTATAAAGCTTACTCGTCAAAAAATCTCAGGACTTTTCTTCTCAGGATTTTTTTACGGATTTTTCAATGTCTTATCTGGTCACTCTACCCGCAGGCCCGCTCCAGTGCGTCGGCGCCGGCCGCTTACGGCCCGTGGCCCGCCCGGGTGCCGGTAGCCCAACACTTAGTTTTAGCTCTTATTGGCAGTAAGTAAACTATAGTTTGGGTAAATATATTAAATATACCAGATAGAAACTTACTTTTATTAAATCTAGACACGCGGCAGCATGTCAAGCCAAGTTCAAAAGAAGAGAACTGACGCAGCGGCCGTGTGTTACATTACACAACCCATTTGGTGTCACTTTTGACCCTTACGCAACTCAAAATCTATTGAACATAAACATATGAAACTTAGTTAATTTATTAAGATCCTTAAGGCTAACTAGATCCCCAGATTTCATAAATATAGCTCAAACGGTTTCTTAACTAGATCCCCAAATTTCATAAATATAGCTCAAACGGTTATTAAGATACAAACACAAGCATCTCGAAAACTAAGAGATTATCACTGAGGTCAAATTTACTTAATCTGGTGTCTTATGAGCTGGTCTATCAGCTCTTTTCGTATAGGTTGGTTTTAGGGACAACCCTGTATGCACATTCTTATACGATTGTGATATGTATTTCAGATGCATGTGCTAAGCCGTTCTTCGAGTCTCTGTACAGCGCGGAAAGTGACGAGAGCTCTACTGTCGGTTACAAGTCACGGTTCGGCCCGCTGACGCCGTCTCAGTACATCAAGGATTTCGTCGATTCTGTGTTTAGGTAGATAACTTGCTCGTATGTGGCAATGGGCCGGGCATGCAGCTCGAAGAACCGATGGCCGGTGAGGCGTAAAGGTTCTCGAGCGGAGACCACGAACCGGAAGACGCAGCGCGGGCCGGCCCTCACAAGATGGTCTGACGACCTGGTAAAGGTCGCCGCAGGTCAATGGAAGCAACATTTTTTTTAAAGCCTGACTAACTCGCAACCTTAGTGGGCGTAGCGATAGTATGACCGGGTGGTCGGCCGTGGTGTTCCCTGGGGTCGAACCAGGTCGTTAGCCGGACCACCTTAAGTGAATCGGACTGGGTGGGTGCCGGGGGCGCCTGGGATCGAACCAGGTCGTCTTATCTGGGTCCACCTCGATAGAGTCGGACTAGGTGGGTGCCTGAACGCCTGGAGTCGAACTAGGTCGTTTGGCCAGTTCGGAAGCAACAAGCGTGCGACCGTTCGTTTCCTGTTTGGGGGAGACCTATGTTCACCAGACGTATCAAGGTTAAGAAGAAATTGTTAATGTAATGTTTCATTCGGTATGTGTCAGTATGTCAGGGACCGACGTTTTTTGTACATGTGTATAGGTAAGTCACCGGTAAGCGGATCTTCTAAAGAGGGAAATGGCACTGATTTTTACTCCTTGGCGACTCCTTTTCGTGCTGTTCTAAGGGCCCTATCACACTGGAGATTAGTGAGAAAATCGCGAGCGTGTTTTCATACAAAACTTGTCGCGGCGAGCTCGCCGCGGATTCGCCGCGATCGAAATCTATATGTAAACAAGCTCGCAACTCGCTCGCAAATCGCCTATGTTATAGGGCCCTAAGATTTTGCCATAGTATAAATGCATTTAGTTGTACAATAAAAGAAAAGAATCAGACTCGTAAAAGAGCCCTTGAAGTCTACTTACCGAAATAAATAATTTGATTAGCATACCTAATCAAATTGAAATTATTTATTTCGGTAAGTAGGCAACGCAAACGCATACGTTTATAACAGAGGGCAGGCGGACGCGGCGCTGGACAGCGGCGACGAGTTGCGGCCCACCGGGCGCGAGGCCGCGCTGCCCAACGCGGGCTTCGAGCCCTACTGGCCCGGCGGCGAGTGGGTCTACACCAAGGCCGAGAAGGACTTCTGCAATACCACCTATAATAGCTGCAATGTAATGTACAAGAAGTGAGGACCTGATTAGAGCCTATACACAGTAGGAAGTATTACAAAATGTAGGTATACTTACAGAATTTCCCGCCAACTCGCTCACTAACACTAGTCAACATTGATGTTGGTGCTACAGTTTGAAAAAGTCACTTCATACACTCATAGAAATCATTTTAGTCCAAGATATGGTTCAACGTCGACCTTCCCTCATTGTTTTCCTAATGAAACTAATTTTGTATAATAATTGATCACCTGGGCGTCGGCAGGGGTCGGGCTCCTTTGTGATCCTCTCTTCGATCAATGCATTGTTTTTAGGGTACCGTACCTTAAAAGGAAAAAACGTCAAGATGTTTGATTTTTTCACAGCTTCAAAGGGCCATACACCCCTATGAGTATATGGTTTTATTTTCAACTCGATACCTCCAAGCGTTCCTGAAATAAAGGGTCTTGACAGACAGACCAGCGGAGGGACAACAAAGTGATCTTTCATATCAGAAAACCTAACCTAACCTAGATTTCCCCCTGACTTCTTTGCTGTATACGTAATCGTGACAAGTTACAAAGAGAACTGCGTAAAAACCCATTATAATGATTAAATCAAATCCCATGCAAAGGAATATTATTTAAAATTTGCGCCCCACCTTTTTATTTAGTCTGTGAAGTCCTAGATTATGGGAAATTATAAGTCAAGCCACAGATTTATTTATTGGCCACGTGCTCAAACTTCTAATTTTATACCTAAGCAACGGGAAAATGAGATAGCCTCTAATAAATTAATTCGTCTTTTTTACAACGCCAACTAAATATTCTTTAGGAAGCGTCAGGCAAAGATCAACAATTATCTTAACTTGCCTTCTTGTTTATATATTGCCACCCAATTTACTAACTCAGCCACGGATTTTACATTTCATCACCATTTTACGTTTTACGGCTTCAACACAAGGTCCTCAAAAAATATAATTCAAGCTTCTATTGACAACATTATTTATTATAATTTGGCATGTAAAATAATACATCATATTCTGTTATCGAGAAAATAGCCACTTCAAAATTTGGCGCGAGTGCGCGAGACGACAATGACCGGCCATTTGCACCAATCAGAGAGCGCCATTCATGTACCGACGAGTTAGTCACGTGTTTTGGAATAAAATGGAAATAAGCAACAAAAAAAGTAATTTAAAAAATTAAACCGACTTCAAAAAGGTTAAAATAAAAGTTTTATGGTAAAAGTGATGCGACAAACGCGAGCTTTTTAGCGGTGAAGGCGCAAACCTGTGTCTTCTTAGGGTTAAAATGGACTAGATTAAGTCGACCCCATTCTGAAACTTTTTTTAGGGAAGTTTCAATTTCAGAGACAAGCGTGTTACGGCTCTCGATGACGCTATCCTGAGAAATATTGGCGTGGCCGGTGTAGGAGGCATCCAGCGTGAAGCAAACCTTCCTCCAAGGATAGGATGCAAAGAAAGACCGCATCCCATCCCAATATGCTGACCTTTAGTGCCACACACGGCGGCTACCAGTGCCAGCAGCTCGCCGACGCAGCGGGCACGTGAATGGCACCGTACTCCGGACCAGGCAGTGATCCGAGGAACCAAGTGGAGCAATAACGGATGTTTTGTAACCAGCCGGTTGAGAAGTCAGCAGAAGGTCTAACAGAGAAGACTCATGGCTCTCTACATCGGGGATTCGCTTGAGCTCAGTAACCAATTGGGATAAGCCATATGCCAGAGCAAAGCCGTACACAGATCTCCCCGCATGATCGGTCTTGCTAAAGCCGAGCCATTCAGCATGATGGGCATTAAAATCGCCTAGTATCACGATCTCCACGGATGGGATCTGCTGTTGCACGGAGTCTGCAGCTATATGAATTTGCTCAATGAGTCTGTCGGTTTCGGCATCACCGCTATGGGACATATCTAGGCACGCATAGCCGCGAGGATGGTCGTCGCTGTCCACACGTAGCCATAAGGTGGAGAGGTCCCTCCCTACCTTCAAGATTGCTGAGGCGGCGAGAGCTGATGTCATCTCTTATGTACACGCACACCCTAGCCCTAGGCACAAAGGAGTGTTCCAGTGCGTACCCAGGACGAGAGAGGTAGGAAGTGTCCGCCGGAGATGATATCTGCGTCGCGGTCAAAAAGAGCAAGGCCGGCTTTGCTGTCTCGAGGTGATGGTGAACAGCATTAAGATTAGAATGTAGATGATATTGCAGAGGTCCACGGCCAGCGTGGCTACTTTACTCTTTCCCCGAGCAAATGTTGGCTGGTAAAGCGCGGTTTACCGTTAAACCGTTTAAAAAAGTAGTGTGTAATTTATGAAATAAAGAATTTTGAATTTTGAATATTTTTTTATAAGGGTTCCGTTTTTTCTTTTGTGGTACGGAACCCTAAAAATTGACAGAAGTCTAATCATAATCATAATAATCATTCATTCTATTGCAATCATGTTCATATTACCATTTTCATCACACTTGCTCGGAAATGGTGTCATTACACGTAGGTTCTGCGGGCCGTAAATGACCTGACCTACTACGTAATGGTTTTCTTTTTAAATTTGAAAAACTGGTTCTGTTTTACTCTTATTTGTCATGTTCAAAGGAAACGCCAACTTACTTTAAGATCTCACATTTTTAAACAACAGCAATTGTTATAGGTTATTTTGTTCCTAATTTTTGTATTGAACTTGGCTCTCCTTTTTTACATTTATGTTTTTGGAGAGAAAACTAGGCAGGTATTGAGATTTAATGTTTGTAACGGTTCCAACGATACAATTTAAATAAAATTTTTGTATGGGAACCCCCCTATTTTTTAACTATTTTTAATTTTTAAAATGTTTCTTCGCATACACACAATTACCGAGCTGGATTCCAAATTTCATTAACGGTTCCAACGATACAATAAAAAAAAATGTATGGTGACCCCCCTATTTTTTAACTTTTTTATTTTTAGATTTTTTAATACGCTTACACACAATTACCGAGCTGGATTCCAAATTTCATCCTTTTAGGTCATCTGGAAGTAGGTTAGGTTTAGCTACTATATGTCAGTCAGTCAGTCAGTGCTAAAATGTACGACCTTTTGACTTTCATATCTTTATAACCGGTTGAGCTAGCTTCTTGAAATTTAGGCTTCTAGATGTCCTTATGGATATAATTAAACACACGTAGTTTTATGTGTTTACGTTAAAGAGGTTTTGAATTATAGAAGGGTGAAAAGTGGCACCAAGTGGTTCGTGTAATATTACACTTGGCGCTGGCTAGCCAGTTTTGCTTGAACTTGGCTTGAGACACTCTGCCGCGTGTCTAGATATTATTAAGATTTCCTCACAAGTGTGATGAAAAACATTGTGTGTGCCACGGGCGGTAAAGGAATTACAATTTAATTTCTTACTTACCCTAGATACACAATGTACTATTATACACCATTAATAATACAGTAAATTTAAGTAGTTACGATACCCTGCTAGAGCGCACAATCCTTAAATAATTAAAGTTCTATACAAACTTTCATTCCCCTATTCTACAGATTTCTTAATTTCTATGTTGTCGCTGTACACCAAATTTCAGCTTTCTATTGGTTCAGGAAGTACCTTAACAGTATTGATGATTATCAGTGAGTGAGCGACGAAATCTGGGTATTTTAGATATTAATAATCTATATATAATCTATTTGTTTATGGACGAAGCCTGCGTAGTGGATTTGTGAGGTATGTATACTCTTTTATACTGTGTTTTTTTGAATAAACACTTTTTTATCTATAAAGTATAATAGCTATACATTTCAAACTCGGCATGTTTAATAAGTATTGTTATCATCATCCACCTACACGTTCACGAAATGTCACGAGAACTGGCTGAGAAACGAAACGTGTAGAGAAGCCGGAAATCAGGACAGACATACGAAAGCTTTCTGCCCATGCAGAAACGGAGATACTTCGCTTGCACTTCGCGCTCCCTCTGTCAAAAACGTGTGATATGTTTACAGTTACGGACCGGTGTGCGCCACAAACGACCAGTCCGACGTGCACGAGACCTTCGACAACTTGTGCCTGATGATGGACTCCAACTGCCGCGACGGCACCGTCTGTGAGTGCGGGGCGGGGCCCGGGGTGAGCGCGCTGGTAGCACACGGCAAGTCACGCGACGGCACTGTGTGTGAGTGCCGAGTGCGGGGCGAGCGCGCTGGTAGCACACGGCACGTCACGCGACGGCACTGTGTGTGAGTGCCGAGTGCGGGGCGAGCGCGCTGGTAGCACACGGCACGTCACGCGACGGCACTGTGTGTGAGTGCGGGGTGAGCGCGCTGGTAGCACACGGCACGTCACGCGACGGCACTGTGTGTGAGTGCGGGGTGAGCGCGCTGGTAGCACACGGCACGTCACGCGACGGCACTGTGTGTGAGTGCGGGGCGGGACCCGGGTGGGCACGCTGGTAGCACACGGCACGTCACGCGACGGCACTGTGTGTGAGTGCGGGGCGGGACCCGGGTGGGCACGCTGGTAGCACACGGCAAGTCACGCGACGGCACTGTGTGTGAGTGCCGAGTGCGGGGCGAGCGCGCTGGTAGCACACGGCACGTCACGCAACGGCACTGTGTGTGAGTGCGGGGTGAGCGCGCTGGTAGCACACGGCACGTCACGCGACGGCACTGTGTGTGAGTGCGGGGCGAGCGCGCTGGTAGCACACGGCACGTCACGCAACGGCACTGTGTGTGAGTGCGGGGTGAGCGCGCTGGTAGCACACGGCACGTCACGCGACGGCACTGTGTGTGAGTGCGGGGTGAGCGCGCTGGTAGCACACGGCACGTCACGCGACGGCACTGTGTGTGAGTGCGGGGCGGGACCCGGGTGGGCACGCTGGTAGCACACGGCACGTCACGCGACGGCACCGTGTGTGAGTGCGGCAATAGGCTACTTGACAGGTTTCTGCAAAGTCAATCCGACTGTTTAATGATGTCTATTGAGCACTCAGAAAGTTGTAATTTTTAATTCTTTTGTGTATTTTTTCCAAAAAAAGCAAATAAAAATGCACTTTTAAAATTAACCGCCAAAACGGTTTCTCGGACAATATGGCGTCTATGACAAATGTCAACAAGGATCGCATAACGTTCTACCTTTAAAAATAGGATTGACAGATGCTGTCGATGCTGTTTACTATGGTGTGACGTCATCGGCCAATCCAAACCGTTTTTGATAAAATGGCGACAGATAAAAAATAATCAATTTTCATCCGAGTTTTATAAATAAATTATCCATTTATTTTTAGTAATATTGACGTAAATTGGTTTTAATACTTATAATTAATACATATATCCATAATTCTTCCATTATTTTTCACACTGTCAAGTAGCCTATTTAGTTCTAAGTAAATCCAATGAATGCTGTTAACATAAAAGTCACATCCACCTGGTGCATCAAAATATTCAGTGCAGTAGAGGGAAAGACTTAGAGATTTGTAATCGTTCAAATAAAGTTCAAGAACTTGAACGATTACAATATAGATATTCTTTGTATAAACCAACATTGGTTAGAAAATAATGAACTAATGCCTCAATTTAAGAATCACTAGGTGGGTAGTTCGTTCACCAGACTAAGTTCCATACATGGTGGGTCATTAATCATATTAAATATACAATTAAAATTTATGGAACGTAAGGATATTGTATCCTTGTCTGTTGAACGGACCATAGCACTAAGTGCCGTAGAATTAGATCAATGTATTGTTGTTTGTGTCTATAGGCCGCCATTAAGTGATTTTAAACTCTTTGAAAACGTAATGGAATCTGTGCTACATAGAATAATTGCTACTTCTAGTGAGAAATTACTTTTATGCGGCGACTTCAATGTAAATATTTTGGAAAATTCAACAGTAAGTGTCGGATTGTTGAATCTTTCTAAGAGAGACTTTCATTTTAAACATGTTAGTACCGCAGATGAAGTAAAGGCGTTTAAATCAATTAATGTCAAAAAAACTAGTGACCTCTATCCATGCTGTTAAATCCCTAATAGAAATCATAGCACCTGACTTGGTAGTCGTGTTTAATAACTGTGTTGATGATGATGGCAAATTCATTGGTGACACTCCCATGGACCGCGCGGGGGGCGAGGGACGATGACGTATTGAGCACCGCTACACACGATGCGAATTACGATAGGAATATCCCCAAAGACTGTGACGTTGATTCCCAGGACGTGGTATAAATGAAACAATCGAGGTCAACAAAAGAAATTAACAATTTATTTTAAAAAGGGGTCGTGAATTTAAATGGCCGTCTGATTTTACACCGCCGATCGGTACTTCCCGCTATGGTGGAGGTGGCTGCAGGTCTCGGCTTGGCAGCGGCTCGTGGAGGAGATGGATTCGGCCAGGGAAGCGCCGGGGCAGTTATTGTTGGTCATTTGCCACTAAAAAGACGTTGTGGGGCAAGGCGGTCCGGAGGTTCACCCTGTTGTGGCATAATTTTGTAAGTAATAATTCTTTGTGGCATAATGTATATAGCCATATTAGGCTTTGTGCATAAACTGTTATCGCAGAATCTATATTCGCATAATTTTATTACGCAGAATTACGTTAGTCCGAATATTATTTGGTCATACTTTTCATGTTCCGAATCATATTTACACATAAATTAAATGATTATAAAATTATAACACCGAATACTATCGTGGCAGAATGATGTTTTGTCATAAAATAAAAAATAAAATAAAAATAAAATAGTTTATTTTTGCAAGTTGGCCATCAAGGGCTCTTTTACAAGTCTGAGTCTAAATATTATTTCATTTCTTTTCTTTTGGATAATATAACTTTTAACTGTATTGTCGACGACGATATATGGTTTTGTAACCTAACCTACTTTTTCTGCCAGCAGTTCGTTTTTGTTAGGGGATGCAGTTCAAACCTAACCTAAACCTAACTTAACCTAACCTACTTTTTCTGCCAGCAGTTTGTTTTTGTTGGGAGATGCAGTTCAAACCTAACCTAAACCTAACTTAACCTACTATTTCTGCCAGCAGTTCGTTTTTGTTGGGGGACGCAGTTCAAACCTAACCTACTTATTCTGTCTAATCTTTTTTTCTTGCGGGGGGCTTCGCCCCCCGAGCCCCCCTCGTGGGGAGCTTCGCCCCCCGTCCCCCCTTTTTTGGCCTTTCTATAGCTAAGAACTCGTGCAAAACTCTAGTTGCTTAAATGTTTTAACCTAATCTAATTTCTCCTTTTCTATCAATTGTTTATTTTGTAAGGACACAGTTCTAAATCTAACCTAACATTTTTAGCAACAGTTCTTTATTATGAGATTTGTGAGGGATCAAAGTTCTAGCCTAACCTACTAAGTTAGGTTAGAATTGCTAGATGTTAAATGTTATTAGTTCATCGTTATACTGAATGAACATGATGTCCAATGGAATTATATCACTTGATTATTATAATAACCTACCTCTCCTAAACCTAACCTATCAATCTCGGACAATCGATAATATGCCGAATAAAATTCTGCACAATAGAATTATGCGTAAAAATAATCGGTCATAATAATAGTATGCGAACTTAATTTCAGACAAACACATATTCGGGATGTAACTAATTATGCTTAATAAGGTTTCTGCCACGTTACCATTCGGCGAAAACCGATTATGCCACATCTGTTATGCTAAAACAGTTTCGGACGATAAATGTTATGCCACATAGAGGGAACCCCGGTCCGGAATGTGCAAGGCACCGTATTTTATATCCGAAAATTGCACCCCGACTGGGGTGCGACACAAACACTGAATTTAATTATTTCCAAAGATGTTGGATTTAAACGTGCTAGGTATTATAATATTTATTAAGTTTGTGAAATGTATTTAATGCCAGCGCGTACGAGGACACATAGCGAAACTAGTGAACGCGACCGACTCAAACAAAATAGATAGCACGTAATGCTGCGGGCGCATCTCGAATGTTCTCGCTAGACGAGACAAAGGTGCGCGGTTTAGCCAATGAGCGCGCTCCGCGATAATCAGGTGATGTGCTGATATGCAAGTGGTTTATCGTCGCGCACACAAGTGTTAGTTATTTAAGTGAATTAATTTATGTTTTAGTTTTAATTAGTATTGTTTTATTAGAGGTAAGTTACACTTGTTTTAACTTGGTATTTTATTTTATTTTCTTAAGAGTACTTTTTATTTATATTCAAGTAAATGTAATATTATTTTAGTAATAATAAAAAAACATGTACGTACATCGTTATAAGACAACAGCCAGCAGTATTTCGGTGCTTTCTGGCTGCAAGTGCAGTTCAGTCGCAGCGCGCGCGCGGTTGAGAGTGAACGTTCGCGTCGCGAGTTTATTACGCTCGCTGCGAAAATGTCGGACACGGTTAAGTGTGCGTCATGTAATATGGTTATTGACGAAGTGCTAGCATTTTTGGTGAACAAACTGGACATTGTGGACAGGGAGAGCTTGATAAGAATATGTAGCACGGGCTTTCATGCCGATGCAATAGATAAGGCAAAACGTCTACTGTTCGAATCTATTGGTGGTGATAATAAATGTATATCGAGAAGAAAGGAAAAGGAAAAACGTGATCTGGAAGATATGATAACTTTGCTGCAAAATACAAACCAGGAGAAAATACCGATATTCGTGGCAAAAGATCTACATCTTCTACCTCCGGTACATTTCGATCATTTGGATGCAACCAGAATTTTAAAAGATTTACTGGTTTTACAGTCGCAGGTACGTGACATTAAGGAGTCGTTTGTCACAAAAGATCAGTTGACTGTACTTAGAAACGAGGTTATAAGGCAAGAAAAATCGCTAAATACGGTTAATTACTCAGCTGCAAGTTCGCCGAATAATATGACATATTCTAATGTGAATACTAAAAGAGGCGCGTATATGCTTGATAGCGGGCCGATGGGGTTGACCTTCAATAACTCTATTGTGTCACAGTCCGAGCCGCGCGAGTTCGTTAACCCGTGCCAATCGCACACTCCCGCACTAACTACGCGGTCGAGTCGTATATCTGTCCCGCCTTCACCCGCTAGCACACAGCGGCCAGCGCGGGAGCAACATGGCGATAAGGAGCCGGTTATTGATGCAGCTAACGAAATGGAGCGAAACTCGACACTAAATGATGACATTAACCCAGTATATAGGTCAATAATTAGGGAAAAAGAGGAGCATAAATCATCCTACGCAAGTATTTTACAAAAGGAGGGGGTTGTGAAGCAAAATTACGATAAGGAAGAATGGAAGCTAGTCCAAAGGAAACGTTTTAAAAATAAAATTGGGAATACGGGCAAGGCGGTTTTGTCGAAAGACACACGATTTAAAGCGGCAGAAGTTAAAGTACCTTTGTTTGTGTCGTATGTTCATAAGGATGTGATGTGACGGAAAGTGATGTTGTGAACTATATATATGATCAAACTAAGGAGCGGGTATCACTATCTAAGATAACAATGAAGAGAGATAAGGGCTACGATTCCTATAAAGTTTACGTAAATAAATCGAAACTTGGCCTATATTTAAGCGACCATCTGTGGCCCGTTGGAATAACCTTTAGGCGATTTGTTAACGTAAAGGCAACTAACAGCGCGACTGGGATGCCGGGATATCGAGATTCTGAGGTTACGAGTGTTCAAGGTCTCACTAACGTAAGCAATAAAAATGGCCAATGTGTGTAAAATGATAAGCTACAATTGCAGGTCACTTAAGAGGGCCTTAGAGGGTGTTAGAACGCTTTGTAATAGCGCGGATATTTTGTTTCTCTCTGAGACTTGGCTGTGCCCGTTTGACCTTCCGCTACTTAGCACGGTTCATAGTGAGTTTGGATGGACGGGTAAATCAGCGGTGGACGTCTCGTCAGGGCCCTTGGTCGGAAGACCTCACGGTGGAGTTGGAATCCTATTTAGAAAAGCTGCGTTTGAGCTAGCCTCTGTTGTGGAGTGTAATAGTAACCGAATCACTGGAGTTAAGTTGACGTCGCGTGGTAAATCGTTTCTTGTGTTCTGCGTATACATGCCTACTGACTCCAAGGAAAACATAACGGAATTTACGGAGTGCTTGAGTGCGTTATCGTCAGCTATTCTTGAAAACAGTGATGTACAAGCGGTGTATATAATGGGGGATTTTAATGCGCATCCAGGTGAGCCTTTTTATCATGAACTAGTGGACTTTTGTTCGGAACAAAGCTGGAAATGTGCAGATATTGATAAGTTGGGACTTGAATCTCGTGCGTATACGTATATCAGTGATATCCATGGCTGTCAAAGATGGTTGGATCACTGTGTAGTGTCAGAGCGTGGCTGGGATACAATTAAAAATGTATCTGTTATGTATGACGTCTTCTGGTCCGATCATTTTCCACTATGCGTAGAATGTGATATAGATATATTAAAACCGGTATGTGAGATATTTCGTGATAATGTCAATAGTAAAATCATGTGGGGGGAACGAAAACCTGACCAAATTAATGAATATTATAATATATGTAACGAGGGGCTGAAGATGCTTGATTTTCCCTCAGTTAAGTCATTGCTGTGATGGTATATGTGAAAATAAGGACCACCTCGCTATATTGGATGATATGTACTCCAAAATAATAGGCATTTTAACTAAAGCGTCCAAAGAGACATATAGAGTCAAGAAATGCAGAAAAGGAGGATATATAGCGGGGTGGAACAAATATGTGTCGGAAGCTCACAGGGAGGCTCGACTGCGCTTTCAGATGTGGGAGCTTGCGGGGAAACCATGCCAAGGTGAGATGTTCGAACTTATGTCTAAAAGTAAAAAAGTGTTTAAGTCAAGGCTAAGGTGGTGCCAGGACAGACAAGAGCAATTGCGAATGGACGCCTTAGCCTTGGCTCATAATGACTTGGATTTCAAAAAGTTTTGGAAAGGCACGCGTAACTTGAATGTAAGGCCGGGTCTGCCTGTGAGCGTCGAAAATAAGTGCGAGTCGAAAGAAATAGCTGAACTATTCAGGGATCTATTTAAGGTTACGTCACTGATCGGACAACAAACCGATGATTGTAGTGTTAACGGTACTGGGGCGGTTGCGGCTGGGCGGTGCTTCACTTTTACTGCAAAGGCGGTAACAGCTGCCATTAATAGAATGCAAAGAGGTAAATCGCCAGGTCTTGACGGCCTCAGTATTGAACACTTCAAGTATGCCGGTGTTCATCTCGCAAGGGTATTGTCTATGTTTTTAAATCTGTGTCTTTGTCACTCATATTTACCGGAGGCGTTAATGAGGACTATCGTTGTTCCCGTCGTAAAGAATAAAACCGGTAACCTCTCGGACGTATCGAACTATCGGCCAATCTCGCTGGCGACGACGGCTGCAAAAATACTCGACAGTATGCTTGACTCTCTTCTTGAGAAGCACCTAAAGATCCATGACGCACAATTTGGCTTTAGGGCTGGGTTGTCGACTGAGAGTGCTATACTTAGCCTAAAGCATACTGTCGGGTATTACACTGCTAGAAAAACGCCCGTGTATGCCTGTTTCCTTGATTTATCTAAAGCCTTCGATCGCGTAGATTATAATATTCTCTGGCGGAAACTTGGGGAGACAGGCATGCCGGGTGAGTGTGTTAGTTTACTCAAATACTGGTACACAAACCAAATTAACCAGGTGAGATGGGCTGATGCGCTCTCCAGCGAGTACAGGCTAGAGTGTGGAGTTAGGCAGGGTGGGTTAACGTCTCCCAAATTGTTCAACCTGTATGTAAACGAGTTAATAGTCGGCCTCAGCAGCATGCATGCGGGGTGTTATATAGATGGCGTAGCTGTCAATAACATCAGTTACGCCGACGACATGGTGTTGCTGGCGCCGTCTGTTAGCGCGCTTGCGAAACTGTTGAACGTTTGTGAGACGTATGCCAGATCCCACGGCCTACTGTACAATGTCAAAAAAAGCGAGGTTATGGTGTTTGCGGCGGGAGGAGTGAAGCCTTATCACGTTCCTCCTATTTTGTTAAACGGTACTCCCTTATCGCGCGTGAATAAGTTTAAGTATCTTGGTCACATTATCACTAGTGATTTAAGTGATGACCAAGATATTGAACGAGAACGCAGGGCGCTGGCGGTTCGCAGTAACATGCTGGTCCGCAGGTTTGCTCGATGCTCTAGTGAAGTAAAAGTAACGCTGTTCAAAGCTTATTGTCAATCTTTTTACTCGAGCAGCCTGTGGACACGGTATACAAAGCGAACTTATAGCGCTCTCAGAGTTCAGTACAACAATGCATTCAGAATGTTGTTGGGCTTACCAAGAAGGTGTAGTGCGTCAGGTATGTTCTGCGAGAGGCGCACGGACGGCTTCCAAGCTATCATGCGCAAGAAGATCGTCTCTCTACTTGGGCGAGTGAGGCAAAGCACCAACTCCATTCTGAGTGTAATTGCTGACAAGTATGATTGCCCAATACTTATCTACTGGATTAGGCAAATTATTCCAGTGGCTCGCACTTTAATATATTAATTAATACTGTGATCATTATTATTATTGCTATTTTTATTCTATTTTTTTTACTGTTTGTTACCATTTTTTAACCAATCTAATTTAATTCATGTGACATTGCAATTTCAATATAGCCATTTAATTTAATAATTATCGAATATTGATCTCATTTAAATTTTTAATTGTATACATTTATTATTTTATTGCCTACTGTCTAATTTAACTTAAGTATTGCACAATTGAATGTAATGGTACTAACATAATTTTTAAGTGTGTACTAACAAACTATGGATCTGTGACATCTGGAAATAAACGTTATATTATTATTATTATTAAAGGCAAAATTTTCGCAGTTAAAATAACTGCACGCCGGCTGCAAGCGGTTTGCGCAGTTGGTTTACAATGTTGATGCAGTTATTTCACCTGGAAAGCAGCCTTGAAGCAATGTTTAAAATGAGTATGTATAAAAACATTATAATATACAATTTGTTTGGCTTGACATCCAATAACTTTGCCAATCGGCAGACTCATCATTGCGTAGTTAATCTCGTGTGCTTTTTGTTATGTGCAGCCGTAATTATGTACAAAAGGTACCACCAAGACGACCGACGGCCGACCGGTCCTGTCAGACGGCCCTCGTCGCGCGCACACTTCATACCGCCCCGCTGTACTTCGTCCCCCGTCACCCGCGGACCATGGGAGCGTCACCAACGAATTTGCCAAGCTATAGCACTCAATTTTGCCTTAGGCGCACGCGTTGAATAATTCTATTGTTCTTCGATAGCGTGCGAATTTTTTGTTTTTTTTGTATGAAAACGCACTTTAGTGAAATATCTGGTTATATTATCTAATGTGTGCTATTACTTATTCTGCGACATGGCGACTGGCTATGTCGGTTGGTCTCGCTCACCGGCTACCTCTAGCTCAGTTCCGAAGTTCCGATTCAAACAACTCAGTCAGTAGTATATTTCTCAACTCGCTCGCTGTTGAGCAGCTCTATTGAGCCGTGACACACGAGACAAAACGCGATCAGCACGAACTTTTGTGAGCCGTTGACACTCCACGGAGCTACTGAGCTAAAGGAATGATACAATGTCTTGGAGAGCTAAGATTCATATCAATCTTTTCACTTTAGTGACACTTTCTGCGCATATCTGATGGCTACCGCGATGTAATTGGTCACGGAATGATTCCAGCCACGTTCACGGACTCGGGCAACGACTCGAGTCTGCTGAAATGGTACCGGCTGAGCTCCCGCAGCACCCTCACGTTTCACATGAACGCGCCCTACCACAGCTTCCTCGTGCTCTCGCCCGAAAAATCTGTCGACCCCCAGGCGCATCCGTTTTATAGGGTTTGTATATGGATGTTACTTTTGTAACGTAAGTTATTCAAGGGGATCCTCTCTGATGGCATAACAACTATTGTCATATTTTCGTTTGTCATAACTCATTTCGCATAATGTTCGTACTCATATGTAGTATTTGTCATTAATGATTATTTGCATAACAGATTGTTTGTCATAATTGCGTTTGATGATAATTTTGATGAGTATAAATAGAATGCGCATAATTTTTTAAGTAATATTGTTGCATATAATAGTAATTGTTGGCCATAAAAAGACAAACCATTAAATGTGTTTATAATTTATGACAATAGAAATCGTCACAATGTGGTGTGGAGAATAAAGCATAAACAAAAATAAAGTAAGTAATCACTTTTAATTTTGAAACATGTAGTAACAAAAGTACACATGTAGTGTAGTGTTTACACAGGTAGTGCAAAATTTAAAACCTTAATTAAAATCTAAATTTTATTCAGGGAGTTAACTAAATGGCGCCGTTTAGTGAA
Source organism: Eudemis profundana (assembly GCA_947034925.1). Taxonomy (NCBI): domain Eukaryota; kingdom Metazoa; phylum Arthropoda; class Insecta; order Lepidoptera; family Tortricidae; genus Eudemis; species Eudemis profundana. The sequence goes on from OX344802.1 coordinate 26,427,896, forward strand.
AAGGCTAGCCAGTTAATCAAATGGCTAATTAAACTAGCAGGCAAAGTTTCAAAGCAAGCAAAGGCTCCGCTCCTTGGAAAAAAATAGACAGAAAAAGTAGGTTAGGTTAGGTTAGGTTTAGGTTAGGTTTGAACTGCGTCCCCCAACAAAAACGAACTGCTGGCAGAAAAAGAGGGTTAGGTTAAGTTAGGTTTAGGTTAGGTTAGGTTTGAACTGCAATATGTAATAACTTAGAACCCCACATGGAGGGACGGGGGGGGCGGAGCCCCCCACAAGGGGGGCTCGGGGGGCGAAGCCCCCCGCATGGAAAAAGTGAATAAAACAAACTCCTATTTTTTAGGTTAGGTTCGTTAGTCAGCTTATGTCCCTCAGAGCAGAAATAGAAGCCCCGCGCAGCGGGGCTTCGTCGACCTGCTGGCGGGTCATAGTCCAGCTAGTTAACTAAATGGCACCGTTTAGTGAAAAGTCTAGACAGTTAATCAAATGGCTAATTAAACTAGCAGGCAAAGTTTCAAGGCAAGCAAAGGCTCCACTCCTTGGAAAAAAATAGACAGAAAAAGTAGGTTAGGTTTAGGTTAGGTTTGAACTGCGTCCCCCAACAAAAACGAACTGCTGGCAGAAAAAGAGGGTTAGGTTAAGTTAGGTTTAGGTTAGGTTAGGTTTGAACTGCAATATGTAATAACTTAGAACCCCACATGGGGGGACGGAGGGGCGGAGCCCCCCACAAGGGGGGCTCGGGGGACGAAGCCCCCCGCATGGAAAAAGTGAACAAAACAAACTCCTATTTTTTAGGTTAGGTTCGTTAGCCAGCTTATGTCCCTCAGAGCAGAAATAGAAGCCCCGCGCAGCGGGGCTTCGTCGACCTTCTGGCGGGTCATAGTTATTTAGAAAGAAGACCCTAATCAAAATTTAAAATCTTAATTAAGGTTAAAATTTCATCTAGGTAGTTAACTAAACAGTGCCTTTTAATGAAAAGGCTAGGCAGTTAATCTAATGGCTAATTAAAACCCATTAGTACTATTTTTGCTTTTTCCGCTGTCAGTTCACTCACAACAACATTATAGTGTTTGTAATTAATGTAGTATAATATTATGAGGTCAATTTTTAATGCAAACAGTTTTAGTGGCATTCAATCATTATAATTTACGTTGATATGCGTAAAACTATATGATAATAGTGATTAATGCGCACAAATATAATGACAATAATTTTTATGCCACCCAATAGAGAACCGTATAAAAATAATGCGGTACATTTTTAATGCATACAGTTTTAATGGCATTTGATCATTATAAATTACGTTGATATGCGTAAAAATTATATGATAATAGTGATTAATGCGCACAAATATAATGACAATAATTTTTATGCCAATCCCTGAATGACAAATACAATTTATGCGTAACCATTATAATGACAAAAGTAGAAATGCCCATCGTAAAAATGACTTTTACATTTATGCCACCCGATAGAGAACCTTATTCAAGACATGGCACTGCACAATGGTGTTATAACGTGTTGTATAACGTTATATTATTACATAACATGGTAATAATTATAACTTTTGTTACAATTTGCCATAAAATGTTATGTGTTTTATAACGTTATACAACACTTAATAACACTAGTGTGAGAGCGCCGTAAGAAGAATAAATGAATGAACAGCAGGAACAGCTGGGTATCTAGGGTGACGTCGCTAAACCTACACCTCAATAGGTTCACTTTTTTGTTGTGAGCCCATCGAAATATAATAAGTATGGAAGCGTAACTGACGCTCAAAATCGGCCCCACGGAATACGTACTTACTAACGGGGCGGAGCTAGTACTTAGTACTGCAGAAAAAACTATAGCTTCAATTGAATTTTTTACATCAGTAGCTTTGTAGCCAATTACAAATTTTTGTCTTTTAAACGATATGGAACCTATCCAAAAATGTAGTCTTCTCAAACTTAATACTAATATTTAAAATGATTTTAGACTCTAATATTAAGTTTGTTATCAATACCACTTGATACATAAGATATATTGATTTAAAAAGTGGGCGTTGTGGGGAAAATTTCAACGTCAGTTTTGTTAGACGTTATCATTGCATACATTATATTTCGATGTTAGAGCCGTAACCATCGCGTAGATAGAATTATGTTTAACTTAGCCTATTTAGACCATAGGCTTATGATGCTACGCTTTGTCACGCGATAAATAAAAGATAAAGCATCCGTCACTCTCACACGCATATTGTCAGAGAGTGACGGATGATTTATGATTTATTTATCGCGCAACAAAGCGTAGCATCATACGCTTACAGGTGTTATAACACACCTTGAATTAATAGGGTATTTGACAACAATCAAAATAAATTCATTAACTCTAACCAGCAAATTACGCTTCCAAAACAGCCCGGATAAAATCATTCAAACTTATTTTCGTGCCATCAACGATTTTACAATGACGAAAACTAAAAATAAGGCACCATGTTGAGCATGACGTCACAAGCACGTCACAAGATAGTATTTCATACTAAACTGCATACTTTCGGAGCGTTTTGACACTTCATAAAAAGAAGCTGATTTGAACTGTCATCAAGTAGCCTATTGAAATGTACCCTCAAAGTTTGAATTTTAAACATGATATTTTAAAAGTATTTCTTCTTGCTAAATTGTTATAAACATCCGCGGTAGGTAAATAGTTTTTAGGGTTCCCCGGACTAGACACGTACGATATGGATATGACATGATACATGTGTGTCGTCCCGCAGTACTCGATCGGACACAAAGACAAGTGGCTCACCCTGCTCTTCGACAATGAAGAGGAGCACTATTTAGAAGCAGGTATACCTTTTGTATCATTATCGCTTCTCCTCGGTTGCAAAGTGTATACGTATCATAATATTTAAAATACATACGTCGGAATTGATCAAATTATAATGCCCAATAAAGCGTCGGTACCCAGCCAGCACAAACCTTCTGAGTAAGTTTTTTTTAACAGCAGTCATAGAAACTAATTGCTGAATATGACTACCGTAATTAGTTGATTAAGCGCTTACCCAGATGTTATTCAAGCAGTTTGGGCACAAAATTATACTGCTAATAACTGTGTAATAGCAATGTAACAGATTAATAAGTTTTGAATAATTGTACGACAAGCTGAGTATCTTCTGCATAAAAGCATTTTTGTTCTTTTATGCAAGTATTACAGCTCTGTTATCCAGACGATGAATGAATGATGAATGAACTATATGCTTATGTCATTCAAAGCTCAGATATTCAGATGATACACGGCGTTTTTATCAAGAAATTAGTCAAATTAAGTTCAAGTTGACAGATTCGAATACAAAAGTCGAAATAAATGGCCGAATTATTAATGTCCCGGTAAGTAAATAATTTGGTTAGGGCGCATAAGGTCCCACTCGCAAAATGTCCCTTGGTCCCTTTAGCAGAACGTCCCTTTTTTAAATGTCCCGTTCCTAAAACGGCCCTTCCGCATAATATCCCGTTCTCAAAATGTCCCTTGACATAAAATACGTCCCTTTCACAGAACGTCCCTTTCGCAAAATGTCCCATTCTCAAAACATTCCTTTCGCAAAATGTCCCGTTCACAAAACGTTCCTTTCGCAAAATGACCCGTTCCCAAAACGTACCTTTTAGAAAATTTGCTGTTAATCGCTTAGTTTTTAACCGACTTCATTTACCCGCGGCTTTGCCCGCGTCGTTCCCGATACTGTCCCAAGAGAACTATTTACCGGGGTGTCAAGTATCCTATGTTTTAATCCAGGACTTGGTCTACTTGCATGCAAAATTTAGCTCCATCTATCTGATTGTTACCCTGTGTGATTAGTATTTAGTAACAAACATATTGCCCATCTCCCTCTCCCTGACTTGAATACGCGAGAAGACTCTCTTTTTATTATACAAGCATTTTGCAGGCGGGACATTTTGCGAATGGGTCATTTGGCAGACGGGATGTTTTGCGAAAATGCCATTATGTAGTCGGGACATTCAGCGAAAGGGGCTTTTACAGAAGGGACATTTTGCGAAAGGGATGAGACCTTTTGAGAAAGGGACGTTTTGCGAATGGGGTATTTTGCACAAGGGGCCATTTGCAAAGAAGACGTTTTGCGCATGGGACGTAATTTTGGTGGAGGGACATTTTGCGAGTGGGACCTTATGCGCCCTAACCAATAATTTTACCCTTATTGAATGCTTAAAGTGATAAATTGTAGGTGCGCATGCAACTTTACCGTGTATTTATATATACATTTCGTGTAAAATTTTCACGCGCTCACCCGATAAGCCGGATTTTTGAGAAATAAACAACATTTCGTCCATTGGTTAGTTTTTACGAGTGAAATATTTTTTATGTTGTATGCAATTTAAGGGTTCAAAAATAACCTTGGTATACATTTTACAAGAATATTATACCGATTTCGTTATTATACTTGAGTATTCGAGTATAAAATTTCACATCAATTAATAGGTTATGTTATTCATTATGGCGATACTCATTATGAATAAAATCTGCTGGCACAGCGGCTATTCGTCTAATGTCTACATAACAGACCTTATGTGTCTACTTATTCAGTTGTTCTCTGGTAGAAAGTGGTCTGCAGTCTGCACACAACATATTTTCGATAACTGTTCTATAATCATACATACTCGTACTATAAAACAAACAAAGCCGCATAAACGCTGACAAATGTTCCAAAATAGTTCTTCTAGCTTAAAAAATGTATACTTTTCTTAAATACCCAGCAAACTTCTGCATAAGAATCTGTTACTTTTGCTTTTACCACAGTTAGCTGCATATGACGGTAATTTCGTACTTATAGCAGCATAAAGTAGTTATAACAGCTACCTTATTTCTGTTAAGTCACTATATGCTTCATAACAGAAACAACGCCTACTTTATACAGCAGCTGTGTAATTGTCTAGATGTGGTGTGTAATACAGCTAAAAGAGAACAGAACCTCAATTATTCAGCACTATGCTTGATAATGACATCTTAAACCAGTGTTATACAAAAGGCTACACAAACTCTTGAGTAACAGGTCTTTTATGCTGACTATTCAGCTTTAAGAAATAAAATCGGCAAATTACAGAACTCACTCAGCTAATAGTGTTATTATAGCAAAAAAAAACTTTAATACAGAACTTGGCAATACAAATAGCTTCTATACATATATAATAAAGCTTAACCTTATGCAGGCATAAGGTTAAATTATTGGCCAGTTATCCGGCTTGTGTGCTGCCTGGGTAGGTATGTTAATATACAGGATATTTGGATATTGCATACATTCCTTTTAAGGAGTTATAGTACAATTCATTTTTTTGATAGTTTTATACCCAAAATTGCCGAATTTCTTTGAAAATAATATGTAATTATTTTAAACACTTTAATTATTTTTTAAAAGTTTGTAGCCTCATTTGAAAGCTAATTAATCAAGGATTTTTTTTTAGTAATTTGTACGCTGGGTATACTATGTATTTTTTTTTATTTAATCACTGTCTTGCAATTGAGTGATAAATTATTTGAGTTTTTATGCGAAATTTTTAATTTACATAAAATTTTGCTGTATGGCATAATGTCATGAATTATTTGTCATAAAATAAAATAGTTGACATCTTAAATCCAAAAAAAATCACAAAATTACTGAAATTCAATTTTAAACACAATTTTTTCAATGAAATTCGGCAAACTGAATTCGCCAATATCTCAGAAACTAATAATTTTTTGTTGCAAACAATTCGTACTATAACTCCTTAAAAGGAACGTATCCAATATCCAAACACCCCGTATGTATTACGTTTAATTTACGTAGCAAACTTCGCGAATAAGTGGAGATATTACAATATAACGGACACACCGTACGTCACCAAACACGTCCTCGAATGGAACGCCACGACGGGCTTCGCGAGTTGGACGGCGCTGTACGACGACGGGACGCCGGTCGCCGTCGTCAACTTCACCGACACCGCGCGCCGCGCCTTCCCCGTGCGCTACGTCGGCATCGGCGGCGGCCTCCCCGACAAGGCCACCTACTGGCTGCTCACCGGTAACGGTAACCGGCAACCGGTAACCCGCACATACCGCCACGAGCGGCCGGGTGTAGTGTAGTGGCGGAATGTGCGGAGGCTCCTCGACGGCACCGCAGGCGCGGGGCGCGCGCTCGGCCCCGCGGCGCGCTCGTGTCGTACACTTATTAGAAAAGTTCTGTATAGGGAACGTGCACGAAGAAGGTGCTGCCGACTGGTGCCGCCAATCTAAATCATATACCCTCTCATGCTGTGGCCACATTGACGAAAACGTCGTTAATAATGTTAATTTATCGCGTTGAAGGACGATTAACGTCAGTGTAGCTACGACTTACTATATTTGACATTGACACTTACATATTATCATTGACATTGACAGCTTGATTTGACAGGGGCGATAGTTTCCTTTATTGTCCGCCCGTGTCTCTTTTGTCGTTTAGTGCTGCCACCTATAGTTCGTGCCCGTTCCCTATAGAGGTCTCCGCCGAGTACACCGTACTATGAACGTGCCAGACGAAATAAAGTATTTTCTGTATTGAAAAGTATGAGACTATGCCCACTAGCACGTTTCGTCACCACCTGTCATACAGACAAGCCGGTGCAGATTTGGCGTACATTTCCCTTAAGAGCAGGTGGTCAATAGCCTGATATTAGGCAAGCCGGTAGGAATCGAGTTGTTTGGACGCCACGCCACTGATACACCTACATGATATGTTACGTTGTAGTGGGCGGAGACCTTAAATACTCTGTAAAAGATTGGGACTGTATATGTAAACGAAAATTGTAAACGTTACTAAAGATCCTGTTAAAAGAATTGATACAAGGAAATATGTTAAAGTTTAGAGTTGGATATTTAACGTGCAACTTTTTTTATGAGTTTGCAAAGTTAGGTGGGAACGTCCATTTTAAAAGTATATAAATACCTATTAAAACGATACAATTAAATAACCTATAAAATTATGGTAACTTTCGTTATGAAACCGTTATGATAAACACAAGTTTTAACATAGTTGCAGAACAAAGTTCTTGATTTCCCCAAACAAGGTATATTTTGTGACATCACGTTACAATGAGCTACAGTATGAAGCGTTTCGGCACGTTTTTGGGAAAGTCTAAACCCATGTGCTTTTAACATTGTAGTACCTATCTCGGTGAGTTTTTATGATAGTGAGTGATTTTTTCACTAATATTTCTACTGACCATGTGTAGGTAGCCTTTTTGATCAAACTACATACTTACATACAAATACTGTAAGTTAAATAGAAGCTTGTAAAAACATAAGTTCGGTATGAAAGAATGACAGCAGTAAAGTCTATTCTTATTGTATTTTCAGGGCTCGCCCGGGGTGCGTACCTACTTCCACAATTATTTATTCTTCAATTTAGACATTGAAACAATGAGCTATGAATGTCAGAAGCTACTATCATTACCAATATCGCGTCGATACGAAGTCGGCCCTGCCGTCTCTCTGCCACAGTAGGTACATGAATTGCAAAACTGGCAATATCAAACACACGCAATCAGGGCCCAAAGTCCTAAGCGCTTCGTTGTCATACTATAAATATTTGTGTGAGCGGCGTGGAACGAAAGTCGGATCAGACACGGTATAACAAATGCCGGTCGGTGATGGAGAGTGCCAGTGGGCATAGTGTCATAGTTTTCAATACAAAGAATATTTGAAAAAATCTAAATTAAAAAAGATTTTTCTTCGCATCCGAACACACTGTAGTATACACGTTTACATTTCGCTGGAGCGAGCGAGCGAACGCGGCGACGGCGCGCACCCGACCGGAGCATTGTTACACATTCCTAAAAGTTAGCTTGTAGTGCGTCCGTACACGGCTCGATGTACCTTTTGTCAGAAGGAATATAACTGCTATTATACCTACTGTGTTGAGGTGCAGGCAAATATTAAATATTTTATTAGAAGAGAAAAATTATAATTTCATCGACTCCCCTTCACTTCTTGGTAGGCTTTTATTCAAAATACCACAACGCTCTGTACGCCATAAGGAATTGTTCGCTTCTGCATACTCTCGTACCAAATATATTTCAAATTCGTATTTCAACCGTTGTCTCAGATACTATGATAACAATTTGTCTGATATTGATCTCTTTTCCTATAAAAATTGTCACAGCTTTAAAAAGCAACTTATATTTAATTTAAAATGTATTTAAGTCAATTATAATTAAGAAAATAATGTAGTCAGTTACGCAGATCGCACTCCTGGCGTGACTGTCACAGTAAGTCGCTGTGACTGTCACGGTAGGAGTGTGTGTCTCACTGTTAATTACATGGGTACCTTCTTATAAATGTACCACTTGCAATGCGGTTTATTTCGCCTTCTACCGTTCCTATACAATCATTTTGTCTTAAGTTAAGTTATGGCACTCAAGGTCATTTAATGTAATAATACTATTTAATTAATTGTTTTCACAATGTGACTGTTTGTTGCCTAAATAAATTAAAAAAAAATTATAAATGTCTCGGGCAGGATTCGAACCTGCATCTCCTCGGCTACCCGGGCCAACACAGGCGCGCTACCAACTATGCCACCGAAACGTTGCCCAAGTCATCCAATTTTTCAACGAGTCTCCTCCTTTGTGACGTCATCCTGGGCTATGTATGTACACCATCGTCTAGCATTGATTACAACTAGGGAATGCAACTCGGTTATTTTTTGTATGGTAAAAACTCGGTTGCGGTTAAAACTTGAGTTTTTTCTGTACTAAAGATAACCGATTGTAATCCCTAGTTGTAATCATATGCATGGCACTGTGCTCTCAACTCGTATTTAGAAATCCACAGTAACGATGTGCTACACCCAAACATGTTTTTTTATTGTAGCATTAACGACTGCCAACGAATTCTAAATATTTTTTTCATCACACTTGCTCGGAAATGGTGTCATTACACGTAGGTTCTGCGGGCCGTAAATGACCTATTACGCCCTAGGGCGTAATGATTTTCTTTTTAAATTTGAAACGCTGGTTCTGCTGTACTCTTATTTGTCATGTTCAAAGGAAACGCCAACTTACTTTTTTAACTTTTATCACTGAAATATTTATTTAAAGAGAACTGTTATTGCAAATACATGTAAACACATATTTCGGTAACATTAATTAAATGTTTAAATAATGTATTTCAGTATTTTGTAAATATAAAATCAAATAAAACGTTTTAGGTCTTTACCGCTATGGTTTCCAAACGTGACTTGACATTCGCATTGTCTATGGACATATGTCACTGTCTGTTTTAATATTTTCTTGTCATACTGGGGCGATTAGTAAGGTTATAATTATTAAGATTTCCTCACAAGTGTGATGAAAGACATTGTGTGTGCCACGGGCGGTAAAGGAATTTCGGTTTCACATCGGGCTTATAACAAACATTCGTACACACTGTACTAATTAGAAGAGAAAAATAGCGCGCCTGTGTCGGCCCGGATAGCCGTACGAGATTGAGGCACAGAATAAATAATAGTACTTTGTACACAAGTCCCACTGTCTAACAAAACCCACGTTCGAGTCACAAAAATGCGCCTAACTCATACGTTCTCGCTCTAACTCATAACGCGCGCTCTTTCTGGTCACCACGCCCACCGTTGGGGTTGTCGACAAAAATAAAATTATTATTATAGCTTGAATTTCCTAGTGAATAAGAGGAAGTTAAAAAAATATTTGCGTGACGTTCTATAACTGTTTTGAAACATGTCGTCATACATACATACATACAGGTCAAACACATAACCCTCCTTTGGGCTTCTCCGCAGTCGGACATACTTACCAGTGAATGGAATAGGTAGAGTATATTTACCTAAACTTCGAAGAACATATTCGAAAAGTGGAGACTCCCTTACAAGTAAATTTTTTTCCGGGACTTAAGTCCCGGAATCTTACTAAAAAATTATATTATTGGTATTCTTTCACACATGTCTCGAACATTCTAAGTATAGCTGTCTCTTTCTAATAGTGCTGTCTCTTTCACTCCTTCGAGAAGTTTCGCCATATACTGAAGTGTAGTTCAAAGGCCCATAAGGGATCCTGAAAACGTCTGAAAACAGGTTTTCTAGTTATTGTGCCATCTGATAAAGGGTGTCCTGAAACGGACTGAAAACATGTTTCAGGCGCCTGAAAACAACGGCAACTTGGGTAAATTTTCAATCTTCTACTATGTGAAAGAGCCACCTCTGAAACGGCCTGAAATCACCTTTCAGCCTGCTGAAAATGCTTCTAAAGGACGGAAAATCACGTTTGAAGTTTTAACCTATACCTACCACCGGCGCAACACACATACGCACATTACTGTTGCGCCGGTGGTATAGGTCAAAACTTCAAACGTGATTTTCCGTGCTTGCAAACGTGATTTTAAGTTGCCGTCATTTTCAGGCGCCTGAAACATGTTTTCAGTCCGTTTCAGGACACTCTTTATAAGATAGCGCAATAACCTGAAAACCCGTTTTCAGGACCCCTTATGGGCCTTTGAACTACACTTCAGTATAGTTATGGCGAAATTTGTCGAAGGAGTGAAAGAGACAGCACGATTAGAAAGAGTCAGCTATACTGAGAATTTTTGAGAAATGTGCGAAAGAATACCAAGATATCATATAAATTTTTAGTTAGATTCCGGGACTTAAGTCTCGGAAAAAAATTTGGTCGTAAGGAAGTCTCCACTTTTCGACTATGTTCTTCGAAGTTTAGGTACTGTACCTATTCCGATCACTGATACTTACGTACGTACATACAATATTATTACATACCACATAAACCTCCTTTGGGCTTCGCCGCAGTCGGGTAACATACATACGTACGTACATACATATATATATACATGCATACATACTTACGTACATACATACATACATACCGGTCAAACTCATAACCCTCCTTTGGGCTTCGCCGCCGCCGTACTTACTTACGTACATACACACATACATAACATAAATACATACATACCGGTCAAACACATAACTCTCCTTTGGCTTCATAGGTTTCGCACACAGGCGCTGCCGGGTGTCGGCGCAGCCCTGAGCTGAGCTTGCCTGATGCATTAGACAAGGAAGAATAATAATTACGTCGAAATAAAATCGCGGAGTGAGATCTGATTCAGGTTCAAATCCTGCCCGAGACATATAATTTTTCAATTTTGCTCTTCTAATACAATATTTAGAATCGGTTGGCAGTGATGAATGCTACAATAAACAAATATTGGTTGCAGGCTGGCTGGCGGTGTACCGCGGGCCCTGCAAGCCGGGGCTGGCCACGGTGCCCACGGAGCCGCCCGCGAGGCTCAAGGACAAGCTGGAAATGGACATGTACAACTTCGCCGGCCGCCTGGACGAGTTCGGCTACAACTTCACCAGGGTCCCGTGCAAGACGACCACGCTGGACAACGGGAGCGTCGTGTGTCAACATAGCTTAACTACTCAAGGATGGCAACGCCCGTACAAATAATGGCCTATTAAAAAAACGCAAAATGATCTTTTATTGAAGCATTAGGGCATTTTTATTTTAAAATCTACGGTTAGGTGAAACTTAAGCTATGTTCAAATACCGTCTAACCTGTCAGTCCGTGACGAAATGTATGGTGTTTGACACTAATCGTCAGTTCTGTGACGACCTGCTGACTGTCAGTTAAGAACGCACTTTAAATAAAAAAGCCCATTAACGACTGCTAATCGATTCTAAATATTTTATTAGAAGAGAAAAATAGAAAAATGATATGTCTCGGGCAGGATTCGAACCTGCATCTCCTCGGCTATCCGGGCCAACACAGGCGCGTTACCGACTACGCTATCGAAACTATGCCCAAGTCATCCAATTTTTCAACCAGTCCCCTCAATTGTTCGCCTGTGTACGTTTTATATTATGCACTAGCGACCCGCCCCGGCTTCGCACGGGTGCAATGCTAATACTAAGATAGATAGATAGATAGATCATTTATTTCACGACACAAAATAACAGTATAAATTTGTACAGACAAAATTATAAGTATTCACGCCATGATCGTCAAAAACAGAAATACAAAATGAGAATTAAGGTAACAATGTCAAAAGATTTAAAAATATACTCGTAAATAACAATCAATAACAAATCATGTCTCCCAATAAGGATCGTCATTGCAATAGCAAATAAACATAATTATTAGAACAATACCAAAAATAAAATGCACATACGAAAGGATACATATAAAATTAGGATAGAATTGTAATGTCACAATGTCAACAGATAATTAAGTAATAATCAAATCGTGTCTCCCAATAAGGATCGTCATTACAAATTATAATAATACATATAAAAATAAAAACAATCAAGACAATACCAAAAAAACTTAAAAAATAAGTTCCATGTACTCGTTTATTGAGTACAGAGGGTTATCCAACATAAGGTTTCTCAGTTGGCGCTTAAATGTTTCGTCAGATGGCTCATTTCTGAGATCGGCAGGTAAACGCTCAAAGTAAGTCGGGCCGATGACGCGAGGGTTCTCGCGTGAAAGCGCCATGCGACGAGGGACCGTGCTCAGTCGCCCAGTAGATCGAAGCTGTTTTCCCGGGACATCTACGCGTGAAAACTGAGAAATGTTACTTCTCACAAATAAAATTAAATCGAATATATGTTGCGAGTAATGAGTCATTATACGCTGAGAAATGAAAAGTTGCTTGCAGGGATGCCTGGGCGTAACTCCTACAAGAGTTCGGATAGCTCTTTTCTGTATTATGAGAACTCTTTTCGCGTCGGTGGAGTTACTCCAGAGGAGCATTCCATAGGACATGAGGGAGTGGAAGTGGCTAAAGTAAACCTGCTTTAAGGCATCTCCTGAGATAAGAGGTTTTAATTTTCTCAGCGCAAAGACTGTACTACTCAGCCTACCGCATAGATTGTCGACATGGCGCTTCCTATTCAGATTTGAATCAACGGTGAAGCCAAGAACTCAGAACTCTCATCGCACAGCGGCATTGGATAGCATGCCATGCACGTTGGCGTTGGAACCTTTCGACCAGAAAAAAGCATTATGTTGGACTTGGACACATTCAACAAAAGCCCATTTGCTGAGAACCAGGTTTGCAGCTGCCCACATGCCTCGGTAATCTTAACGCTGAGTTGCTCATATGTTTTGGCTCCAACTAAGACGGTCGTGTCGTCCGCAAACAGTATAGATAAACCGGCCACAATGTTGCAGGGAAGATCGTTTATAAATAATAAAAATAGAGTACTTCCCAAGGCAGACCCCTGGGGAATATGCTAAATGCATGCATTATACATAAAAACCTTCCTCTTGAATCACTCTATCTATTAAAAAAACCGCATCAAAATCCGTTGCGTAGTTTTAAAGATTTAAGCACACATAGGGATACTAGCTATTTCCCGCGGCTTCGCCCGCGTTGTTCCCGTTATTGTCCCAAAGAAACTCTTTACCGGGATATAAAGTATCCTTTGTTTCAATCCAGGACTCGGTCTACTTACATGCCAAATTTCTGCTTGATCCATCCAGTTGTTACCCCGTTATTTAGTAACAAACATCTTCACAAACTTTCACATTTAAGTATAATATTAGTGTGAAGATTTTGGAATGTTAAAAGTTTAAATATACAATTTAATATAACCAGAGATCGGAATAGGTAGAGTATATTTACCTAAACTTCGAAGAACATAGTCGAAAAGTGGAGAGTCCCTTACAACAAAATTTTTATCCGGGACTTAAGTCTCGGAATCTTACTAAAAAAATATATTATTGGTATTCTTTAGCACATTTCTCGAAAGCTAAAACGAAGGTTAAAACTTCAAACGTGATTTTCCGTGCTTTAGAAGCGTTTTCAGCAGGCTGAAAGGTGATTTCAGGCCGTTTCAGAGGTGGCTCTTTCACATAGAAGAAGATTGAAAATTCACCCAAGTTGCCGTTGTTTTCAGGCGCCTGAAACATGTTTTCAGTCTGTTCCAGGACACCCTCTATAAGATGGCGTAATAACCTGAAAACCCGTTTTCAGGCGTTTTCAGGACCCCTTATGGGCCTTTGAACTACACTTCAGTATAGTTATGGCGAAATTTTCGAAGGAGTGAAAGAGACAGCACTATTAGAAACAGACAGCTATACTGAGAATGCTCGAGAAATGTGCGAAAGAATACCAATATTATATTTTTTTAGTAAAATTCCGGGGCTTAAGTCCCGGAAAAAAATTTAGTTGTAAGGGAGTCTCCACTTTTCGACTTTGTTCTTCGAAGTTTAGGTAAATATACTCTACCTATTCTGATCTCTCTATATAAACTTTCAACCCCTATTTAAACCCCTTAGAGGATGAATTTCGAAAAACGGTGATATCACTTTTCTTGTAATCTAATAAAAATCTCAACATGAGATTTCAAACCTCTTACTTCTAAAATCATACTCTCCATACAAATTTTGAACCCCTATTTGAACCCCTTAGGGGGTAAATTTTGAAAAATACTTTCTTAGTGCACCCCTAGACCTTATAAGGAATCTACGTGCTAAATTTGGAATTCCTAGGACCAGCGGTTTGGGCGGTACGTTGATATACAAACTTTCAACCCCCATTTAAGCCCCTTAGGGGACGAATTTTGAAAAATCCTTTCTTAGTGTACCTTAAGACCTTATAAGGAACCTACGTGTTAAATTTGGAATTCCTGGGACCAGGGGTTTGGGCTGTGCGTTGATAAACAAACTTTCAACCCCCATTTAAACCCCTTAGGGGAGGAATTTTGAAAAATCCTTTCTTAGTGCACCCCTAGACCTTATATTGAACCTACGTGCTAAATTTGGAATTCCTAGAGCCAGCGGTTTGGGCGGTACGTTGATATACAAACTTTCAACCCCTAGTTAAACCCCTTAGGGGATGAATTTTGAAAAATCCTTTCTTAGTGCACCTCTAGACCTTATAAGGAACCTACGTGCTAAATTTGGAATTCCTAGGACCAGCGGTTTGGGCTGTGCGTTGATAAACAAACTTTCAACCCCCATTCAAACCCCTTAAGGGATGAATTTCGAAAAACGGTGAAATTTATTTTCTTGTAATTTAATAAAGAGTCTAAACATGAAGTTTCAAATCTCTTACTTCTAAAATCGTAGACTCTCCATACAAACTTTGAACCCCTATTTGAACCCCTTAGGGGGTAAATTTTGAAAAATCCTTTCTTAGTGCACCTCTAGACCTTATAAGGAACCTACATGCTAAATTTGGAATTCCTAGGACCAGCGGTTTGGGCTGTGCGTTGATATGTCAGTCAGTCAGTCAGTCAGTCAGTCAGTCAATCAGTCAGTCAATCAGTCAGTTTCTTCTTTTATATATTTAGATAGGGACAGAGAAAGCGACTTTGTTTTATACTATGTAGTGATAGTGATGATGAAGTGAGAGTGATTTAATACACTCACGGGCAATGAATTCGGGTCGTTTTCTGTGAACAGTTATATAGAAAATGACCCGAATTCATTGTCCGTGAGTGTATTATGAATGATGTACGAATATACGATTGTGAGCAGAAATGTATCTGTTGTTTGAATGGAAACATTTACTTTATGCGTTTTAATGTAGACCCGCTCTCGCTCACGTGTGAACGTGTGATATAATAAGGCGAACAAATAATATTTTAATTTTTACCATCAAAAATGGTCTGCATAAGTGATTCCTAAATGATACGTAGAATATTGCTAGTAAATAAAAAAGTATGTACACACCTGCATCTGAAAACATTTTTATCACAAAACAGAGATATACATAGTGTCGTGCCGGAGTTCTGCCCACGAAGGAATGTCGAGTTGTGCTGGAGTGTCTTTAGCTGCGATATAATGACTTTTATTAAAAATTAACTTGGTTCGGTTATTGATTTGTCAATCTTTTGCATGTCGGAAAAATGGTGAATAGTGCTGGACAAGGAATGGAGCCAGTGATGGTTGAGCTGGCCCACTGAATATCGCGGTTAAACTTACTGCATTCCCTCATTTATCATGACTCCGACCGATGGAAACCTGCGCTCGACTGCGAACTATCGGCAATCTGATGGACATCCTGGCGACCCCCACCTCCTGACGCCGACATGTTTAAGGTTAAAATCTTAAAGGGCAGTTCCAAAAATAGTGGCACCGACAGGTTAAACTTTAAACCGTTAACCGTTAAAGTTTTTTGTAAAAATAAAATTGGTCTGTTTTACCAACTGAGTATGAAATGTACTATTTCATCACACTTGCTCGAAAATGGTGTTGTTACACGTAGGTTTTGTGGGCCGTAAATGACCTATTACGCCCTAGGGCGTACTGTTTTTTTTTATATTTGAACGCGTTGGTTCTGTTTTACTCTTATTTGTCATCTTCAAAGGAAACGCCAACTTACTTTCTTAACTTTTATCGCTGAAATATTTATTTAAAGAGAACTGTTATTGCAAATACATGTAAGCACATATTTCTGTAACATTAATGACCCTGTAAATGTAACCAGTGTGTAACGGCCATACGCTAAATAAATAAATATTAAATGTTTAAATAGGGTATTTCAGTATTTTGCAAATATAAAATCAACCGTTTTATGTCTTTACCGCTATGGTTTCCGAACGTGACTAGACATTCGCATTGTCTATGGATATATGTATATGTCACTAATGTCACTTTCTGTTTTACAATTTTACGAAGGTTAAGTAAGGTTATTTTAATTAGATTTCCTCACAAGTGTAATGAAAAACTTTCGCTGATTGCTCAAAGTGAGCAGCGGACCAGCGGGAAGGATGAAGCGGATCAACCTGTCCTTATGTGAACGTGTGTATCGAACTAATGTGAGTTTTAGTTGCCGGTTCGCTAAACCTAGCCCAGCTAAGAAGACTCCGGCAAGAAACTTAGCTGAGCCCGAGCAAGTTCGGAGTGAAGTTAAACCAGGACATTCGGGCCCTGGGGCAAATCCGGATGCGGCCCTTGTGTGCTGTTGTCGCCAGGAGGTCGACCCCGCCGGCGGGGTCGACGCTGTGTTCGTCGGACTCCGTCCGGCGACCTCGCAGCTATGATTCTTTCGAATTCTGCTGAGATGTCCTCGTCCGGATCTCGCTCGGATGAGGCTGGACCTGTGGAGCTCGTCGTGCGGACCTGGAACAGAGGGAATACAGGGTGGTCCAAACCTCGCGGTTATAATTTTTTTTTAGATTCCTCACGTCGTGGGCTATCAGAATATACCCCATATAAATGTTAGCCGTTTTTTTGTAGTTTTCGATTTATTATTTTTTTAAGTTCCGTAGCTAAAATGGCACAAACGGAACCCTTACTGTCCGTCTGTCCGTCTGTCCCTCTGTCCGTATGTCACAGGCATTTTACTCAAAAACTACATGATGGATATGGGTATCATTTAATCGATCAGCAAAATATTCATATTTTGGTCAGCAGAAATATGTATTTGGTCAGCCAAAATAGCTAGTTGGTAAGCAACTTATGGTTAGCAAACATTTATAAATCAGGCTGCAATTAATGATATACTGAACTGCTCTAAATTATTTTGGTAGCAAATTAAATATTTGAGCTGCATTAAGCGATCTACGGTTAATCAAATTTTGGTAAGCAATCAGTAGGTAAGCAAAATATTTCATTTTGTTCATAAAATGAAAGGTGCAACAAAACCTAATTGGCATGCACAAAATGGGCGCAACTATTCTGCCGTAATAACGCAAAAGGGCACATCTAAATAAAATTTTCGAGTTTACAATAAAACAAGCATATTTTATTAGAAAAACTTCTATTTCTAAAATAAAAAATGTCCGAGATATTCGACTTCAAAGTTGACAAATTTTTAAGACGTAAAAATTTCGATGGATGTTGTGTCATTATAACACCTATTTATTATTGTTTTGTCGTATAGAATTCGCTAAAATAAGCATGTGTTATGGAAAAAACTTTTCTCTGAAATCAAAAATATCCGAGATATTCGACTTCAAAGTTGAAAAAGTTGACTTTCCGTATCTCCGGCGCTGCGGGAACAGCAGCCCTTCCGCCCTTGCATGACGACGCACGGTCACCTCGCTCGGCTCCGCAGCTTCGGCTTTTTGGTCGCCTTCGGCGACCACCCTCAGCCGCTCGCCTCACTCGTTCCCGCGCTTCGGCATGGCGGGAGAGGGCTGCTCTCCCTCCGCGCCTCCGGCTCTATAAAAACACTCTAGGGCGCGCAGTGTCGGCACGCGTCCTAACCAGCGAGAGCCCTAGATTCGGACTTTCGCAGGCTTTTTACATTTTATAGTAAGTAGTATCTTCAAAAATAGCAATACGGTAAAAATCACTGATAATTGATAAACACTACAACTTGACACTGACAGCTGACAATCACCGAATGACAAAACAAACACGCCCACAATTGGCTGCTCGCGTCACGTGGCTCTGCCCACAGTAGGTACTGCTGATTTTTCAAACTAAACGCAATCCACGCATGTTTTCTCTGCTAACCAATTGTAAAATCTTGCCGGCAAAGTAATTATTTTGCAGCTCGACTGTTTATTAGGCAGACAAATGATAAATAAAGCAGATTAATATTGCAGCAAATAATTTAAAAATGTTAACCATTTTTAAATTATTTGCTGATCAAGAGTTGCCGCCCGATTTTTATTTATTGCCAGCCAAATCTTTGTATGCTGCCCAAATGATTTAACTGCTTATTTTTTTTACGGATCAATTTTAATAACGGCTGACCAAAAAAATACTTTCCGATGGATATTGATGAAATTTGGAATATAGGTGTCTTGTATGAGCCGCTACTTAGTTTGGTAGTTAAACAACTAAAATTAATATTTTTAGGGGGGGCACTCCATACATTTTACAGAAGCTAAAAAAAAATTCAGCCAATATCAACGTGTGGTACATAGTTCGACAGCTCTTTAAAAAACACTATAAGGTTTCAAAGTAATGTTTTTGATTAAGTGAATGTATTTGGAAATACTCGCTCCGAAAGTTGTGTAAATTGCCCCCCCCCCCCCCCCCCCCTCTATCTTCTAAACCCTGTGTCCGTAAAATATGAAAAAAATCACGAAGATAACGCTTAATTAATACTTTCAACGAAAATTATTGTCAACAAGATCGAATTAACCGTTTTGGAGTTATTGCCGATAAACTGAGCTCCTCAACAAAAGGACGTAATTGCTATGAAGATACGCTGTAATACTTTTTTTACATCGTATTTTTTACCTTATAGTTACGGCTATGGAACCCTACACTGAGCATGGTCAATAATTCTTCGGGTGTGCACTTCAAGTCATGTTACTTTTTTTTGGTAGGTTATTTTTGCGTGTTTCTTTTTGTGATATTATTTTTATTAACTGTACTTTCTCCCATAAAATTTTCAGCTTCCTAACTTTTAGTTAAGTTACACAAAATAATATCAAAAGTGAAAGTTTTGTGTTCAAGTAAGTCGCAGTTAAATGTTCGCACTAGATTTAAAATTTAAAAAACTGGTGTCAATGAATTTTAAAAACTTCATGAGACTCTAAGCTTTCAAGAAAATATAAAAAAGGGCTTACTTGATTGGTCAATATTTGCTGAGACCGCCCTGCAAAGGTACTGAGGTGGTAAGTTACCAAATTGATAATTTGATTTAATAAAATCAATTATGCCTATTTCGTTATTCTTAAAGCTAAATATAAGACAGAAAATACCACAAATCAATTTGAATTATTATTGTAGTCGGCTTGCATCAATCTAGACTGTCCTTACAAAGGGTCCTGCGGGTCACAAGAACACTCAGGGGTAAGGGTTTCATGCTTGGAACGGTTTGGCACACTACGTGGAGCACGAACTTCTTTTTCACAAACATGCAATGAAATATTTTCATTACGTGCATTATAGGCCGCAAAGTGCCTCGTTTCCGGTGCGGCTGGACACTTGGCATTTAATGGAATTTCATACATTATACGATGTTTGCTATATTTTGCAATTTTATTTTTATAAAATCGATATCAATGGTTGACTGGTAGAGAATGCCTTAAGGCATTAAGTCCGCCAATTGTACTTTTTTATTATTGTGCAATAAAGTTTAAATAAATAAATAAATATCAACATAACAATTTCCAATAATTTCAAATTGCAAACTTAACTACTTACAAGAATACACATTTAAAATATAACAACAAGTATGACATTATTACATGTGATTTCATTAATACATTACGATACAAGAAACTTAAAAGTACATTTTTAGAGATGTACAAGGTCTCTAGGCGTCAAAATAAGACAATTAAAATAATAAAAAAAATGCTTTTTATTTATAACAACTAAGAAAGTAATAAATAACAAAACAATACATTATCCTAAACTAAAATAATTATACCTACTAAACCTAAAGTTAAAGCTAAACTACCGATTAAATTATATCTAAAAAGGGCCCCTGTAGCATGGTGCCAAAGATGCTGGCAACATTTCCTCGCTGTATGGCAATACTGATGCGCTGAGCGAGGAAGCTGCCAGCCCTCTGATCACCAGAGGTGTCGACGAGCCGTTTTGCAATTTCTTTAAATAGGACCTTTGCGCAAGGACCCCACGTGGGCCCATGGTCTCGACGCCGAAAGGCACGAAATGGTATTGGGAGCCGGGAGCTGGTTTTTGAGTGCAAAATAAATTGATAGTAAAATTAAATAATGGAGACGTAAAGAGTCTCCGTTGCCAAAATATTACGTTTTGGAGGTGTAAAGGATCTCCAAACGTCAAAATATAATAAATTTTTAGTGGCGCTGTAAAAATATTGTTTTAACCAAATAAACTTAAGTCTATTTATAGTTAAAGGAAAAAAAATCCAAATCGGTCTAGCCGTTTTCAAGTAATCGGGGAACAAACCTACATAAAAATTGCTCTTTGTTTTGAAGTCGGTTAAGACTGGAAACTTATTTCTAATAAGAAATGCACGAGAAACTAAGAAAAATACCCAAATCGCTATATGTGTTCCTATGATATTTGAAGAGTTCCCTCGATTTCTCCAAGATCCTATCATCAGATCCTGATTTAGTTGCAATGGGACCACCTCGGAAGTATACCCTTGGAAATTGGACACGTTGTTCATCTTCTGGGCAAATTCACCTATTTTGATAATAATAATTTTTATTAAAAATACTGTATTATAATAAAAGGTATTGAAATATTCAAATCCAATCTAGAAGATATACTGAATCGTGTAAAAAATAAATAGAAAGTAGGTTACAACCTTCCGAGAAAAATCTAAAGTGGGTGTAGTCGCTTAGTCGTTCATGTTTTAGTGATTTCACCCAATGTATAATAAGATAATATCTTAACATAAAATAAATACATCTTTGGACCGTTTACAATCACATTATGCATTATATTTAAGCAAGGTAACTCAATACCGCAATCACGCGCAGTTAATCCACAACCGAAAACGATTGCGTCACTGTACTCGTGACCTTGACGGCATATCCACCTAGCTAAGCGTCCGACTGACGGGTGGGTGCGGAGGGCGCGTTTTTTTTCGTGTTTTGAATCCTAATATGACAGATTTACTTATTGAGAGTACCAAACAATAATTATATACAATACTTTTTTGAAATTTCTTTGTTTAAAAGTCTCTAATCGACCCAAATCTCTGTACAAGTGTGGTTGTTACTTTAACACGGTTCTGATTTTAAAATGATGACGCAAGACTGATATAATACTACGGACATACACTTGTGATCGTATTATATGTATAACGCACTTTGGAAAAGTAAATTGCTGTAATATTTTAACAAAGAAGCGATCCCTTTGGGCCAACTGCCCCGAAATCAATATTTTTCGATATCTTTCTTAATGAATAGATAAATTAATAAATTTCATTTTAAACCTTGAGTCCATATTTTGTTAATAGGTATTTACAAACAAAACTTAAACAACTAATGTTAGTATTACAATGGATTGTCAATTCATTTAATTAATAAATTGATTCATAATTTATTATTTCAGATAACAATATATAGGATAAAAATGAAAAGTACAATGGTTACTTAAATAATTTAACTAAAAATATATTTCGTCCAAACCTAACTCGTTCAAACCTAACTCACCCAAACCTAACTCGGCCAAACCTAACTCGGGCTAACCTTTTTTTTTTTTTTTTTTTGACCCCGGGAAATGCATAAAACTGCATACCACTACGTAACCTAAGGCCATCGGGGGTGACAGCCAGATGTTACGTATTGGTTATGTGGGGCTCTCCGCTCCTGAAGGGATTGGCCTACCCACTAAAACCCAGGGATGCTACCGACCTGTGCCTTCACGGTGATGGAATGGGAATCTACTATCGCCACGCCATCACCAGCACCTCCGCCCTAGGGCGGACCCTCTCCGAAAAAGGCACACTGTAGCATGGCCAGTGTGCCTTCCCTCACCAGCTCCCCCCCGACCAAATGGCCGTCCCCCGGGGAAGCAGGGACCGGCACCAGACACACGGTGTCCCGGTCCCTCCCTCGCCGCCACGGGAGGACAAACGCCCCTGCCCCGCAGCCGTCCACGGGAGGACAAACGCCCCTACCCCGCAGACACTCCCGCCTGTCCTTACGGACCGCGGTGGGCCAGTCCTCCGCCTCCCGCCCCCAGCACATGAGGTAGCGGCAGCCTGCAAGGCTGAGTTCTCGGGACGCAGAGGACTAGTCCACCGCCACCACGCAGCGGCACAGGTCACCCGTCTGGTGCCTGCCCGCAGTGCCCCCCGAAAGGAGACGTCGGAGGGATGCTGCCCGTGCCCGACGCTCCACCCTCGCGTGCCGCACCTGGAGAGTCCTCTAACAGAGGAAACCCGGTGCGGGACCCCCCAACCCCCCCTGACAGGCTCATTCGCAGCATCGGCAAGTGATCAATTAGGGGCCCCTAAGAAATCACTTGCCGTTGCTCCCGGGGTGCACCGGCCAAGATCCTTCCCTTTCCTGCGGATCAACCGGATCAAGAGGAATGAGAAGAATCCAGACACTAACCTAACCTTTTTTTTTTTTTTTTTTTTTTTTGCGGTGGGAAAATGCATTACGCATACCCCCCCGGGCCTAGGGAGGCCAGATGTTGGTTGGGGGGGTTATGTGGGGCTCTCACCTCTCGCGCACCCTCTGCTAATCAGGGGGGGGAGGAGCCTACCCACTAAAAACCCACCGGCGTTTCTCCGCTCTGCCGTTTTTGGGGGCACCATGGGATCGGCTTCATTCTATCCATGTGTGCCCCCCGGCTGCCCTGGCTATTAACTGACGCCAGGGCTCCGCGCCAAGGGAGGGAGGGATCGGAAACCGCCACAATCCCTCCCCCAGACGGGTGGAGTCTACTTTGCGGGCCCCTCACCCACACTCCACTAGGGGTTGAGCCGAGCGCCGAATTGCGCCCGCCTCCTCCCCCTCCGCCTACGCCGGAGCGGTAGCGCGTCCGCAGCTTCCTCGCGCTCCCGCTCCGCGGCCTCCTTCCGCGAAATGACTGATTCGCAGAAGGAGGTCACCGCCTCCCAGGACCTCTCGCTGTCCAGCATGGTCGCAACGATGCTGCGCAGCGAGAGGTCTCGGACTCCCAAAACCGCCACCATGGTGCGGCGCTCATCGGCCCAATTTGCACACTCCTCCAGAGTGTGCTGGGCCGTGTCATCCGGTGCGCCGCACTCATGGCAGGCTGGACCGGCCTCTCTACCAATTTTGTGCAGGTAATGACCAAAACATCCATGTCCGGTCATTACCTGCGTCGTCCGAAATGAGAGGTTCCCCCCCTTCCGGTCCAGCCAGCGGTCGAGCGACGGGAGGAGCGCCTCTATGGTGCGGTGTCCATAGGGGGACTCCTCCAGGTCGCTCTTCCACCTATCTCGCATCCTGCGCTGAGCCGCTGTCCGGGCGGCCTTCACTTCTTCGGGAGCGGGGTAGATCTCCCGGGCACTATTTTCCACCCGCTCCCGGTGTGCCTCGGCGAGCAGTTGGGCGTCAAGCTCCCATGGGAGCGTACCCGCCAAGGCACACGCCGCCGCCCACGCCACAGTGGTATATGCCCTCGCTATTCTGATTGCCACCACTCTTTGTGGCCTTCTCAAGAGGGCCCTGTTGGCGGCATTCAGTTTATCTGCCCATATTGGCGCCCCGTACATAGCCATCGATCTGGCTACGCCTGCATAGAGGCGACGGCACGGGGCGCCAGGTCCGCCCACGTTGGGCAAATTGATGTGGGGCTTCACTTGGACCAGGTCCCCTCCGATGCGTACGGTGGCCCCGACGGGGGGCCGCCACCCCCTGCCCCCGAAGACTATCGCCTCAGTCTTCGGAAGGGCCACCTTTAAGCCTAACAGGCGTATCCTGCCGACCACCAGGTCAGCCGCCACCGATGCTCGCCTTAGCGCCTCCTCCAGGCGCTGCCCCCGGGTGACCACCATCGTGTCATCCGCATAGCAGATGACGGTCATCCGGGGGAGCAACATGCCCCGAATGGCCCAATCAAACCCGATGTTCCACAGCAGGGGTCCTAACACCGACCCCTGGGGAACACCGCAGGCCATGGGCCATTCGCGCCTCACATCGCCTTTCTCTTCGTAGAGCACTACCCTATCAGAAAGGTAGTGCTCCACGAGCCTTACGATGTAGTGAGGCACCCCGTGATAACGGAGTGCCTCTTTTATTACCGAGTACGGGAGGGAGCCGAAGGCGTTGGCGATGTCCAAGGACACCGCCACGCCCCCCTCCTTTCGCCCCGTTGCGTCCTCACAGAAGGCCCGCAGGGCCCCTAACGCGTCCATCGTGGAACGCCCTGTACGGAAGCCATATTGGCGATCCGATATGTTGGGGCCCTCTCCCTCCAGGTGCTGGACGATCCGAGAAGCTACGATGCGCTCCAGCATCTTCCCGGATTCGTCCAGCAGTACGATCGGCCTCCAACCGGAAGGGGAGTCAGCGGGACGGCTTTCCTTCCGGAGAAGGCACAACCTGCCCTCTTTCCAACACTTAGGGAACCGCCCCGTCTTCAGACAATCGTCAAAAAGATCCTTGAGGCGGTTCCCCAAGTGTTTTAACGCAATGGGCATAACTCGCCCAGGGATTCCATCTGGCCCGGGGGCCTTCTTACAGGCCTTGAGGCGGAGTACACCGGCATGAAATTCGCCGTCTGATACTGGCGGGATGTCGGGCAGCACTTCAGGGTCTTCGCGGGGGATCGACATACGGGGGGGTGTAAAGTCGGGAGCCGGCGGGAATAAGGCCTCGACTATCCTCCGGAGGAGCTCAGGCTCCAGGGAGTCCATACCGGGGGCGTTGCGCATCTTGTTCCGCACTAACTTGTACGGACGCCCCCAGGGGTCCCTGTCTAGCGAAGCGAGGAAAGCGTCGTGTGCATCATCCTTTGCTTTCGCTATCGCCAACGACAGGGCCTCTTTGGCCTCCCGGAGGTTGGTATGTAAGAGCTCCTCCTCTTCGGCCGTGTGTCGTCGACGCCTGCACCTGGTGTATTCCCGCCGGGCCGCGTTACTGGTGAATCGGAGGGCAGCTACCTCCTCCGACCACCAGTACACCCGTTTCTTGCCGATCGGTGGCCCCGATCTCCGCATGGCTGCGTCGCACACATAGGTGAGCGACGCGCGGAAGCGAAGTGCCCTTTCCTCGACATCCAGTGCCCGATCCGGCTCGGGGGCCTGCCACATCTCAATCATGGCCGCTTCTTCGGCCATGTCTCTGTCGAGAGACGCCAAACTCCACCTGGGGAGTGGGGCTCTCCCTCTCCGCTCCGCCGGGCCCAGCGGTGGCTGGGCAATCACCGTTTTGGAGACCCTCATCCTGATATACAGGTGGTCAGAGAGGGTCTCCACGTCCTCCAGGACACGCCAACAGGTGGTGCGCGCTGCCACGGCAGGGGTCGCGAACGTGATGTCCACGATAGACCCCCCTTGCCGGCGCACGCATGTGTTGGCAGTACCCTGGTTTAGAACTTGCAAGCCCATAGCCACCGCCCAGTCTTCAAGGGCCTCCCCTCTGGGATCAGTCTGCGGTGAGCCCCATGCCACGCACTTGGCATTGAAGTCGCCTAGCAGCAGTAACGGTCCCGGCGCCACTCTCGCTATCACCCTTCCAAGTCTGTCCAAAAACTGTTCAAATTGATATAGCGGCCGATTTGGGGAGAAGTAAACTGCGATCAACGCAATATCTCCCCATTTGGCCGCTATATAACCCGCCCCTCCCTCCAGCTTGGACAGCGGGGGGTGACCACCCATCAGTGGCACCGTTACTGCTACCAGGCCATCAGCGTCTCCCAACCAGTTTGGCTGCGACGGAACGTAATACGGCTCCGCCACAATGGCAACACTAATGCCCCACTCCACCATGTGCTGAGACAGGAGGTCCTGAGCTCGGGTGGAGTGGTTCGCATTGCACTGGAGCACCTCGAAATGGTCTTGTGTCGAGTGTGCTGGCATTAGTGTTCCATTACTGCGTTCTCGCCAGTGCCCTGGGGGGCCTTCTGCTGTTGGGCTACCGGGGTCCTTACGGGGGCCGTCCTTCCTCTTGTGGTTGGGGGGGTGCATGACGGTCCCCCCATTGTGTGTCCAGTCGGTCGCTTTGCGTGGTGGCATACCGCGCACCAAGGCTTTTCCGCCTCGCACTGCCGAGACGTGTGGCCGGCTTTACCACACCGGTAGCAGAGGTCACTCCTGTCTACCGGTGAGGGACAGAGTGCCCGGGTGTGCCCGGTCCCCAGGCACCTGAAGCAGCGCATAGGCCGGGGGTCTAGTGCCTCCACTTTGGCCGACGTCCACCCTACCAGCAGCCGTCCGGCGGTGATAACGGCATTGGCCGCCGTTACGGGGCACACGGCGATGATGGACCCGGTCTGGTTTGGGGCCATCCTTATTCTGCCCATTCGTATTTGGCCCAGTGGGCAGCCCCCCTTTTGGGCAATCACCTCTTGGACGGCCTCCGGCGTGACGGATTCGTCGAACCCGGAGACCCGAACCTCCGCCGTCTTGTAGGGCCTGCGGACGTCGGCCACGTCACCGACGAGGTTCCGGAGTTTGTCGGCTAGTTTGTCTGCCACCACGCCGCTATCCGCCCCAGGAACTTCGATCAGGCGGGCGCCGGCCGCTGTGCGCCTCACCTTTACACTGTCCACACCCACCTCGGCCAGTTTGATGGTCGTGGCCTTCCCCATGACCGACTTATAGTCAGTCTCCACCCCCTGTTTGAGGGTGACCACGACCGCCGCAGTTTTGGGTGCGGTAAACTTCTTGGGCTTCGGGGGCGCTACAGGGCGCGCCTTCTGAGCCGGGGGTGCCGACGCCTGAGTTGGGGCCTTTTTGGCCTTTCTTTTAGCCTTCCTCTTAACCACCTCCGTCCAGGGGGTAGAGGTGGCAATGGCAGCTGCGGGCTCGGCTTCTGCACGCTGGGCATGGGCATGGGCGGATGCAGTCGCCGCTTCCACCGCGGCCGCAGTCGGCTTCCTTCCGGCCGGGCGAGTTGCCGGCACCTTGGCTGGTGGTGTCACCGGCGTGGCGGCTCTGGGGCGTGGCGCCTTGGCCTTCTTTTGCGCGGGCTTCGCGGCAGTTTTTTTGTCTGCCTGCAGCGGGGGGCGGAGGATGGGTTCCGCCGGGAGCCTTTTCTCCAGCTCACCGATCCGGGCATTGACCATGTTGCCCACGGACATGAGCAAGTCCCTTTTCAGCTCTTCCATGAGCTCCGACATGTTCACGTCCTGGGCAGCGTCAGTCGGTCTCGTTTTTGCCGGCATCTCCCTCTCGGTGATGGCGGCGCGGAGAGCCTTCGTCTCCTTCTCTAGGGCAGCCAATTGCTCTCGCATGCGTCTGTTGTCCGCCCTGAGTTTACGGACGGCTTCAGACTCCTCGGAGGCCTGCAACAGGTTTGCGATCTCCAAGATTTCGTTGCAGGCTCTTTTCATGCCCCCCCTAATCCCCCCCTTGAGATTGCTCGACCTGGCCATCTCGGCCAGGACGGTCTCCGCACACCTCCGTACGCTCTCCGCGCAGCTCTCTGCGTACTGAGTAGAAGAGCCCTGGATCGAACTGCGCTCTCTTGCGCCGCCCTTCGCCGTCAGGCCCGGCTGTGGTGATTTAGTGGGTGGACTCGACAGATAGCGGTCCACCTCCCGCTCGTGATTGGGCATCTCCATGCGCTTCGCTTTGGTGACGCGCAGCCCGGCGTGAGCCCCCTTCGGAATTGCCCCACGACCTCCTCTTTGGGCAGTGCTAATTTTTGCCCCATTGTCTGGGACCGAGTCATCCCCGCCGTCCTCTCCGGTTGGGTCTCGAGGACGCTTGACCCCTGTCATCACCTCCTGCGGCTCTTGGTCCTCCTCCTTATCGGGCCCACCATCGTTTCCGGGCTCACTAGGTGCTTCCGATTGGGGCAGGTTTCCCGCCTCCTTGCCCTCTTCGTTTTTCTCCTTGCCCGTTGAGCAGGGTCCTTCCTTCGGCTCAGGACTGTATTTCTCGGCCTGGTTTCCTAGGCCGTCGAGGCGGGCCCTGAGTTTCTCCCTCGCCTTGTTGATGTCGACGAAGAGGTCCTTGACGCCTGTACTCTTCCCTCTTCCTACCGAGGTGACCCGCCCCGGTGTCGGTACCCGGTTGACCGACTTTCCCTCATCGGGGTTGGTTTCCTCCAGCTGCTGAGGAATTTCCAAGCGGTGCAAAAGCACTGTTGGTTGCATTCGCGCCATTGGCGC
The DNA here is from genome assembly GCA_947034925.1 of Eudemis profundana. NCBI lineage: Eukaryota > Metazoa > Arthropoda > Insecta > Lepidoptera > Tortricidae > Eudemis > Eudemis profundana. The sequence goes on from OX344802.1 coordinate 26,456,543, forward strand.
TTTCCCCTCCCCACTCCCATTACGGCTCTCCAGCCTACCTACCTGGCCGTAGTCCCCGTTTCCCCCCCCCAAGACTTTCTGCTCCCTCCCCTTCCCCGTTTTGTTTTTGGTTTAATGAGTCCGTTTTTATTCCCACGAGTATGGGGGATAATAGTCGCTCCGGGCGGTGCCCCCTGCACCCGGAGAACCCTAATACCGCTGGGAGGGCGGGCGGTTTCCCAGGGTTGGCCGCTAGCGGCTGAGTTGACCTACTCAGCCACTCCTCAGGGTGTCGATCGGGGAGCTGCGTTGCGCGCGGAGGTCTGGTGTCTCCCCCACCGCAGCCACCATTTGGAGGCCGAAAACTCTCCGGACGTGCCGCAGGTATGTGTGGCGCCCGATGTGTGAGCCTCTTACCCCGCTAACACCGCCAACCCGCCAAGAGATGGATCTGCGTTTGGATTTCTCAGAAATCCAATGCACAATCCTTCCAGGCAGGTAAGCAGTGTCAGGGAAGCAAAGGGCTCCTTAACCAGACAATCACACACACCCATGACACGCCAGGGGTCCTTTCGGCCACCTCCGGCACCCGCGGGGGGAGAGACCCCAGAGGTCCGAGCGCAAAACAGTGCCCCGATCGACACCTCAGGAGAACCTCGACGCCACGCACCACAGCGCCGGGGTTTAGGGATTTTTTAGAGAGGTTTACTCCTCGCGGCCCGGCCGGTTAAGGTAAGGCCCTCGGCCCTAAGAAAGGGTGTGACGGAACGTAGCCTCGTCAACATATTAAAAAATAATTTACAGTTCATTCAGAATTTGAAACTTCAGTTGCAATCTTCAGTTACGGGTTTCAGAGCTGGAAAAATTGTAAGGATTACCAGTTCAACCAACCGAACTGAAGCTCCTAAGAAATGCAGAGTAATGGATAAAATCCTAACATTGCTCAAACAATTACGTTAGGCGTTTGGATAAACATTATATTAGGAAAAGATATGGAAGATTTGCAATCTTACCTAGTATAATTATCCATGGACGTTGGTGACGAAAGCACTCAAGGTAGGGTATATTTACAACCATGGCACTTATAAATATAACGTAGGACAGTTGCAGATTATTCCAATACTTAATTAATTTTCTTCGCCACGTGAACGTAAACAAGGAATGATATCGAAACTGACCGAATGTATTTGAAGTGATGTCACAAATACAATCGCGTAAGTTATGGTTTAGGGAAAATTATCGGAATTAAGATAATGTTTTAATTTAGATTAATTATATTATATAGATTAGAAAATTAAGAGAAAATTATTGGTGAGTTTATGAAAGTGATTTGTGATAGCTAAATTAATAATATTATTTGCGGGTTCGAATGGGAAAACTTAGTTAATACAGAACTGATTGTCTATGGCAAAGATAAATAATCGAAAGTACCCGTAGATAAGATTCCTAAGGAATAGACCTTTTGCTCTTAGACATAAGGTTGATTTTGGGCAAACCGTAAAATATTGGCGCCTTTTTATGGACCAATCACAAAGCGTCCCAATGATATGCATATGTGTGCAGTACTTTTGGACTGTTGGATTATCGAAAAATGTTGCCAATTACTGGAGGAGCAAATTGGATTGGAGAATAATTGTATGATTAGATAATAAAATAGGTAGACTATAATTAAGCTTTCTAGTAATTAGAAAAGGACATTAAAAGGATAATTTGTTTATGTGTTATTATACGCCAGGGCAACAGGTATTTTAGCATAAATGGGAGATAATCGGGAATTTATGTTTGAATAATTGGGAACACCACTTACGGAACAGGCGGATATATGGACTACCCTCGAAATAAAATTCCTCAAATCAAACAAAGAAATAGGCAGTATGTCTTTAGCCATAAGGGCGATATTCAGCCAAATGAGAAAGTGGCGTGATCTTGCTTCTTCCAATCAGAGGATGTCCCGGAACTATGAATGTGTGAAATTTACCCTGATGAAGAATCGTGCATAATGAGACTGAGATATCGAAGGATGGACATAAGGTTGAAAATCATGTACATACGAAAAACCGGGAGAAACGTCTATAAAACCCGATGTAACCAGTATTTCAGCGTTCAGTCTCGCCTCGGCGACACTGAAACCAACCTCAGCTCTCGCGAGCTGCCATCAATAGTCTACGTCGTCAAACCAGCCCTGGAGGCTGCCAACATTTAGTCGCCGATACTAGATCTCTGCGAAAGCTGTACAGGCCGGTACAGGCTATGTCTAGTGTTAGGAAATAACTGAACCTTTGCGAAAATCTTTCGGGATTATGTTCAGTTATTAGTCAGATTAGGGATCTCTTCAATTATTCTCATCTGCGGCTTGCCGACGGCGGAGCCCTGCCCATTTTCAGCCAGAATTTGGGACTTCTTCAATTATTCTCTTCTGCGGCTTGCCGACGGGGGGGTTATCGCCATTTTTAGCCAGAGTTAGGGACTTCTTCAATTATTCTCATTTGCGGCTTGCCGACGCGGAAGCTATGCCCAAATTAAGTCAGGTTTTAGGCACATTTTAGTCACATCTTAGTCGAGGGTTTATGACCAAATTGGGGAAGGCCTACATCCATTAATTAGTCCAGGCTGGGCCTACGCGGGAGCCATGCCCATTTTTAGTCAGATTTTAGGCAGATTTTAGTCATAGTTTAGTCACATTTCAGTCAACAGGTCCTATGTTCGTTAAGTTAGTCCAGGCCTACCTACAAAAGGGTTATGTTTTAAATAGGAAAGATTTATGTCCATTTTCAGAAGTTCTGTCTTGCATACAAGGAGTTCTAGTCAAAATTTAGGGGAAACCTACGTTTAATTTAGGCCGACAGTCGGGAAGAATCCTGCGATCATAGTTTGAACCATAATATGAAACTTAAATCCACGTTACAGCGGAGGGAATCGTCAATTGTCAACGGCGGGACAGCGGGCACGGGGAGGAAGCCGTCCGCTGCGTGCTCGACGGCGTGCACCTGGTCCTAGATTGAAGATAACAAAGACAAACGAGCAACGGCGCCGCGGAGGGCTGGCTGGCGGTGAACGTGCAGACCACGGCGGCGGCGTGTTCCTGTCCTTGCAGCGGAGGGAATCGTGACTATCGGCGGCCGTGCGGGTCGGCGGCGGGCGCGTCGTCCTGGGGCAAGACCCGGTTCCTGTTCGTAGAGGTTTGAAGACATCGAGGGGTAAGTGTTTTATTTTATCACTGGTAGGGCTATTCGTGTGGGGGTTGCTTTGTTTTGGGAGGTTGTATATGAATCTGAAAGTCATAGGCCTGTTTGGTCCTAGAATTGTCTAAAGTTTACTAAAGTTAGTATCATATTAAATGCATTTTGAGTCAAAGATAGCAACAATTTCGGTTGAGACGTCAAGCGAAATTGTTAGCATATTTTTTTGAACGAGCATAGGCAGGCAAATTTGAAGTGCTTTTTGTAATAATGTACATTTTTGCAAGGGTTTTATTTTAGTTGACTTTTCTTTCTTGTGTGTTACTTGGATATTTTGTTTTGTGCGGAATATTTCGACATTTGCGTTAAACTATAAATTTGGTTTATGAATAATGTGTGATACTTAAATATTTGTGCGAACACACGGATGTGTGTTAATTCGTCATTAAGTGTATGCGATTGGGCGCCTACCCTCAAATTCGTACGGAATACCTCGACCATTGCGTTGAACTATAATTTTGTTTTATGAATTATGAGTTTATGAGTTTCGTACACGTATGAATAGAATTAAGTCGGGTTTTACGTTTTACCTCACGGTATTACATAGTTGTAAGCTTGCGTTTAATTGATGCGTAAACTACTATTTGTTTATGAATAATGAGTTTATAAGTTACATACAGGTACGGTTGGATTTAAGCCAGGTGGTACGTTATCGTATTGTGGTGTGAATGTGCGGTTTCTCATGAATTTTATAAGTGTTCATTTATCTGAACATACATATTTTCTGCTGCGTATTTGCGTGTGCAATCATACCCTCAATCTTTACTATACTGAGTTATGTATGCAACTTACTTCCTAGGAAGTTTTATTTACGAATCTTTAAGAGTACGAATTGGAACATATTCAAAACACCGAGACCTTTTGTTGGTTTCACCGGGATTTATTTATTTTAATTATTATGCATTTATGTGTTGTGAATGTGATGAGACGAATCTATTGTCGGATACTTGCATGTAATATATTGGGTTGGTTTTGTCACTTATTGCATTTCTATGAGTGGATGCTTTTACATTTTATGATGATAAACCCGTGTTCAGGCAATTATTACCCGATGTTTATTCATGTTTACATAAACTTTACACACTCAGTCACACATACTTGCACATTAATTTAGTATAGGGTAAGTTAGCAGCTGATAGTCACAAATTTATTTATTACTTATAGACAACTTCAAGCATTCTTTTGGGAACCGAGTAGGTAGTAAATTGATCTTAAAAGGGGGGGAAAATGAGGTCAATTTAATAGGTGGATAGGGGGTGTATAGTTAGCAATAGATATATCATTACTATATGATATTAGGTAGGTGCCGTGGTAATCGGGGGGAGACGGTTTGTCTGCCATATTGCCGTAATGTGACAGGGGAGCGGTCTCTGCCTCCGGACTGTCTGTACTTACGAGATAGGCTAGTAGTTCTGGGGATAGGTTTCAGAATTGTACTCATGCAGGCAGGAGTCCTGTCGGCAAGGTTGCAGTTCCTTAGGGGTTACTGATAGTGGAGGTAATTGTCAATAGTGTTGGTCCGTAGTTTATATAGCTCATCCTGGTATAGTCCCGCCGTTTGTGGACCCATGGGTAACTCAGGCTGACGTGAGTGTCTACTGTATCTCCCCCTAATGGCAGTGGGACTGTAAGGAACCCAGTATCGTAGCTGAGCCCTCATCGGCGGCGCGGTACTCATTTGACTAGCGGCGGATCGCCTGGCCTCTTTTCAGAGTTGAGCCTCGCTTCGGCGGGAAGATCCAAAACGTAGTTGACCCTATTTATATTCGAGCTTAGTTCGCGATTTGTTTGACCCTTTGCTATTAGTGATCCATGGGTATCTTATAGGGGGAGCTTAGTCCTAAGGATCATACCGACCAGAGTTGAGTTGTAGTATTACCATTTCTTATATCGTCACGCCACATTATTATGCAATCCCGGGGAGGTCAAGGTCCATATCCCCGCAAATGTTAGTGGGAGTCATGCAGGTTACGACCGGTGTCTGTTGAGTATGTGATTTTGAACTCTTTAGCGTGAGTGCTTTGGGAGCTGTATTATAATTGGCTTAGGGAGAGTTTATTCTCAATTACATAACAAGTTTGAACACTTGATACACCACTCTTATTCGTCAATAAGAACCAGCTCTGGGAGGACCCTTGGTAGCTATTCGAGTAGGGATTTAGGTACACTGGTTTAATCCTAGGTTCCCACATACCGACTTTTAAGACATTAAAGTCACACTTAATACATATCACATTATGATTTAGGCTTTATTGACTACTTACTTTTGATTTGTTCTTTATCATATTATGAAATAGGTTTGACTGACTGACGTCTTAGTATAGCTAGGCCAGGACACTTGACCGTTATAGGGTTACTGACATCCTGCCTTTGACAAGACTACTAGACTGAATACTATGACTAGACCCTCTACATACAGTGACTGTACTGGTAGGCTAACAGACCGGTGGATGATTATTTACGACGTTTTTTATCATTCGTAAAGCCCTACCTTACAAAACGTTGGTAGTTTCATGAATTGTGAAGATTGAGCAAATTCCATAAAATAATCCATCTTTCACAATTCTTCTTGCCAGGTATTAGGGCAGAATCAGTCTATAGATAAGCCTGTATCTTAGCTTATGTTGTCCTGCATGTGGGGAGCTGGGACTGACATATGCTATAGATACAGCACCTTAGTTATAACACTACGTTATAACCTCCCTATTTGCTGTCCTCTCAGTAATATTGGCATCTGAGCCGATACAAGAATTTCCCATAAATGTTATATGCCTCCAGGCATTTTTGTGGAGGGGGCTCATCGTCTTTGGCCGGAGCTACTGGTGATAGCGGGGATAGGAGCGTCACCCTTGCCACAACCCTAATACCTTTTTTATACTATAATATCAACGACTATAATCATACAAAAGACTACTTCGATTGACAGACAATTTTGTATAGAATGACTCATGACTGCCTTCCCGCCTCTCTAGAACCTTCTATATAGTCTAGAATATAGAACTCTAACATGATATCATCTCTTATTAACATTACGCCTTTCTTACATAAGATAATAAAAAGTTAACTCATATATTTTATATCTACCATACTTACATTTCCTTCAATCAAGTCAAATATTCCTGCGGAGTCCCTGTCTTATCGAAAAGAGTTCTGGGTTATCTACATCACAACGAAGGGTCCTACCAATACTAGAACGATCACGCCATGGCCAAAGACAAGTTTAGATTATTAATGTAGGTATAGCACATCAACCATCCAGTAATAAGTATTATAGGAATAGTTCAGTATTAACAGCCTTCAGTACCTACACTAGAGTCAGAGAAAATTACCAGTAGTTTCAGATTCTTTAGATTTTCATTCAGTACTAAATTTCAGTAGTATAGTTTCAGCTACAAAATTCATCGTCATGTAATTTCAGTAGGGCAGATTTTCTAGGGCGAATTTCTAGGGCGGGAAAGAAGATGTAGAGTAGCGAGAGTAGTATTGAGGTGCTAGGATAGGGAGTTATTACAATATGTGATGCCGTGATACCAGGATTAGTTAAAAGCTAGTTTAATCAGAAAAGTTACATTTATTATCATAAGCTTGTCTGTAGTAACCCAACAATGGGTTACAATTTGTTGTCGTTAATGGATAGAAAGACGGGGGGGCGCAGGGATTTATTGATTAAACTATGTGTATTTCAAAGTCTTCATTAATAATTAAACCAAAATTTAGTCATGAGCACAGGGCAGGTATAATTTCTATTAAAATAACTGCATAACTGTTTATTACCAAGCAGGAACAACATTATTATCCTTTTGCCAATACTTCATTATCATGTATTATCTTTTCACTCCACTATTAATCTGAAACAATAGAATAATTTATATTTTTTTATTCATTTCATTTTCAATTAAAACCACAGAATTATTTTTAAAAATTTACAGTTTATCTTACTAAACAGGTGGTTACCTTAAACCATGACAATAGTTTATAGTTAGGAAATAATCAGAAAATCATTTCTCAAAAATACCAACAATAATTATTTGCTTTATGACTCAAGTAAGAAATTGAGAAATTAATATGAATATAAATAATAAAGCAGAAACGTGCAATTAAATTATCAATTAGGGACTATACCAACCTTGTTTTATCAATATTCATCACTGTAGAACGAAAAATTCATGTTTGGAAATTTTCTCCGGAGACTCTCAGAAGACAAATTATGATTTCTAATTGAATTGTATTCTGAGATGTAGTTATGTTGTAGTAGACTCATCATTAAGCTGGGCTAATTATGATTAGTAGATAATAAAATCTACAAATAGGCTCCCAAGGACTTTGTAGCACTTATCTTTGCTTTATGAAGGAGGGGGAGGCCGGGGCCGACGGTCACCGACATCACTTAATCATTAGAAAAGTTTGGGTTTGCTTGGTGATTCCAACCGGGCACTGCAACTCTTCGTGTACAATGATAGTTGAAAGCCAGATTTCAAACTATTTTTCAAATTAAAGGACATGTTTTCATAATTAAAGAAACCACTTTCATAGGTTATGTTTCCAAAAAATATTATCATGGTTTGCAGTAATGTAAAGCTTGCTGTTTGTACACTAACATAATTAACTCACAAAACAGTTCATTGTTGTACATTTTCACACTCCAATATGCTTAAAATTTTAACATTTTTTTATACACTCACTAGGTTATATTTGCTTTGTATTATATGATTCATTGTTTAGCATTTACAAATTGATACCGGTAACCTGTTAGGATACATGCCCAGTCTTTATTTATCACACTTGAGAAAAACCTAGGTAGCGTTATGTATTTTTACTACACAATAGTCAGGCAATTACAAGGAAAATAGGTTATGGCACTTGTGACGAATTTAACACTCCCGACGCGTTGTCATAAATTAGGAGGGTTTGGCTTTCTAAGAAAACATCGCTGTAGCAATGAATGACTTTGATAGCGATAGTGATGAGAAACGTCATGTCAGTGTCATCACAATAGGGTACTTTCCTGACAGATCAAAGCAGTTACTTTTTATGAATTATCAAAACGCTCGGATAGTATGAAGTTTCTATGAGAAAAAGCATAATGACGTCATTGTGTTCGAACCTCAAATAATCTCCTCATTTATAGCTTTTGGTCTTTTAAAAAATCGTATAAAACGTTAAATAGGTGAATTTTAGTTGATTTTTGCAAATTTTCGAAAGCAGATTTCAAGGCAAGCGTGAAGTAATAAATTACTTGTTGATTACAGTACATTATTGACTACAGGCAAGTACCCTATTAGAATGTCATCCGGCCGCGTGATGGCATTATACGTCGTTCAGTAGCGAGAAATATAAGCTTAGTTTGAGTAACAAACTATATCTCGTGCGGTACAAAAACAGATTGAATTTATTCCATTCGTGACACATAATTATAAAGATATATTTGGCACTATTAGGACATTTATGTTGAGAAAGTTCGTGATGATGAAATATTAGGTTAGCTGTAATTAAGTCCACCCTACAGGAACATATAGGTAGTCGATTAATTATATTACGGGAATTTCTTAACGTAATAGTATTTCTTGTGCATCCTTCCTTATGACATAACTATAGCTACTTTCATAAAACATAAGTAAATCATTGATAGCTTTAATTGTCCAGTAGTAATTTTATAATACAATACTTACCTACCTTTATGACAAAAAAAAAAAATTACAAACAGCATACAGAACGCAAAATTTTATTTAAATCGGAGCCTAGTAAAATCGTGATATTACATTTTTGAATATGAAGTGACATTACTAAAATTGCAGTCAGTACATCCCTAGGTAAGGTGACAGGTTATAGTAATAGAAAGGTTTAGGTCAAAAGTGAAAATTATGTATTAGGCAGATGAAGGGTTGAAAATTGTTTGAGTTATGTCATCGTACTTCAAGCAATTTTGTGGGCGCTCATGTGCCATTTTCGTCACAAATTAATTCTCCTATATTAGATAGGTTATCCCCAAGACCTGTTTAGTTAAAATTGTCAGATCAAATTATTTAACAGCCAAGCAGTAGGGAGCGTGCACGGCGAATACACCGCCAATCCAAATCTTGTACATTGTTATATTAAGGTCACATTGATATAAAGTGTGTCAATAATATGACTTGTATTGGTATGACCACGACTTACTGTATTTGGAATTGACAATTGTAGATGGTTTATGATTATTCAGGCCTGCTAAGTTGCCTTTTCCATTCGTATAGACCATTGATATTGCTTCTAGGTCCCTATAGTAAAGGAAAGTTATGTAGTCAAAAGTAAAATTGTTTTTTTTTGATACGGATATTTCTAGAAAATAAAAGGGAAACCAACAACATGATACTTTATTATTAATAGAATATTTGCTTAGATAATTGCGGTTAAAACATTGAGATTATTGTTTGAATTCTACATCTAGACAATTAGGACAAAGTCATGAGACAATCAAAAATGAAATAGCCATTATTTCAAGACATTACTTCAAGAATATAAACATTTTATTAGCTAGTAACTTCTATGGAACAAATTACATATTTAGCACATACCTGCTTTACAATTAAACTTTATTTTAAGGAGCCAGCCAGTAGATTTAGGATAGTTTAACCAAACCTCAATAAAATTGAATCGACAATTACACCAAAGTATTTTAGCACCTGCAAATTACACAGATGACGGGTAGACTATTGAGAAGGAACTTATTTATTAACTTATTTGTCTAGATCAAATTGCTTAAAAAAATAAACATTCTAGTAGGGTCTTACGACTATGATTTTTTTTTGTAGCTTACTAAACACTAAGTTGTGACGCATGTATTACAGTACCGGATATGACTCATAAAAATCAAGAAAGAAAAAAAAAAATCATTTATTTCTGTAAGTGGGTCCTCGGGGGCTCTTTTACATGTCTTATCTCTAATTCTTTTCTTTGGCGCCTCGGGTAATTGACCTTCTGGTAAGAAGAAGCGCCGGAAGAAACTCACCAGTTTCTCTTTTCGACCAAGAAATATAAAATTAAAAAAAAATTAATTAGTATTGGATATTAGTTGCAATACTGAAAGGTTCTAATTGATAGTACTATGATTTGTCCGTGAGGTTTCATTTGGTAGTTGACAGTAGTAGGAAATTTCAATGAGTCCGGGAAGTGGTTCTCGAGTTCAACAGTTAGAGGGTCCGGGGGCCGCCTGAAAAGTTTAAAATTAAATTTGGTAAAAATAGTTAAACAACAAAAAAAAAAAAAAAAAAAATAGGGAACGTTACATAGGTAGACTGTGGCACGGGTTAAAACTAGGAAACAGAAAAGAGAAAGTTCTGACACCTTATAGTATGTTATTATGGTTCCTTACTTATAATACTAACAATGATCGCTGTCTCCGAACCATAAATGATAGTTTATAGCAATAAGCTCTTGCATAACAAGATATTACCCATCACCACTATCTCCCATTATAACAACCATTCTACACATATAGGCAGTATGGACGACCGTTAGCGCATTTGCCCATTGCTCGACTCTCCGTAGATAAATTATAACCAAGTTAAGACCAGATAGGGTGTGTGTTAGGCAGTGGTCATTTTATCCAGTCAATTGGTGGAATAATGCATAGGCATTATTATACTTATAGACTGAATTAGGATTAGCAGACAGGAGAAATAATACTTACAATCATGCTATTCAATAAACCGGGTCCGACATCTGGCTTGGCTTTTTAACCATTTATTTTGTTTAGATTCCATTTACTCATGTTCCGATTATTAAATCGACATAATATATAATAAGCAACGTTATGAGTATTACTTTTTAAAGAGTCACAAAAAGTCTGGTAACGTTGAAAACCTGTAAAGATACAAAATTACACGTTAAACTCAGTAGGAAATATATTATATCACTGGTAGCAACATTTAAATGTGGCCTAACAAAGGTAGTATTATAAAACTTACTTAGAATTTCGGTGCTATAGAATCCTTTGGCGTTTCCATTATATTATATGTCCAACATTAACTTACTTGTATCACATATACTATTTGCATACTAGAAGTAGTTTACTAAATTATCCCTTCATTGTAAGTTCTCTTAAGATATGTCCTTTGCTTCCTGTGAAAGATTTTAACGATGATTACAAAGTCAGTCTGCTGGTGTAGTTTCATGTACAAATATAGAAGATAGGCATTACACACATACTTACTCTTTTATACGTCATAGTCAATTCATCCACTAATTACTATAATATACCACGAATCCATTGGTAAAAAGTTAGTTATATTCTTCTTGTGGAATATTATGAACATTTTCAAAAGAGCTAACAGACAGCCGACTACTAGAGATGTCAAATGGAACTATGGAACCGCGGTTGAGTAAGCCGACAAAATTAAATATCACACATAGATGGTGGACTTTAACACTAGTATTATCCTATCAAATTTGGTCGGATTAATCCATTACCATAGAGAATAAACGTAAAGGTGTTTACACACTTGAACGCATGGAATTTTGCATACTTTATGGCTTTTTATCCAACTTGAGAAAATGAAAATAATTACGATCACGTATTATCGTAAAGGTCTTTTGAATGCAAATCATTTTAGATTCATTACTTTTAGGTAGATTAGAACTATCGAGGTTTAGGTTAGTCTTATACGTAGTTTAATTGTATCAGTTTAGGATAAATTTTAAGTCATTTTACGTTTCTATGATCTTGTTATTCTTTGAATTGCCAATTAAATATATATATTTCACGTTTTAGATTTTAACATTTATGACAGGTTAAAAACGAATTACAATTACAAAATTATGGCACTAAAAATCCATATTCAGCGTTTTTTTTTACGTCGTTTTATTTTTATCATTACTACTCAGAAAAAATGTTCAAAATCAATGACTGGATTTGACTTTTTTTATGAAACCGAAAAACAGTCCCGAGATAAGTATTATCAAAGTTGTCACGATTTGTTGTTTCCTTATAACAAATAATCGTCGGACAATAGAGATTGTCAAGTCGCGTGGTTGAAACGTTTAAATATTTTAAGGATTTTCCGAACTAATCAAAGCAATAGGAATATTTCACATTGTATCCAATATCAGATTAGGAAGTCGGATACAACTCGTACATTCTATCTAGTCAGTATCGTATCGGAGGTTGGAACCGATATCAGGTCGGGGCATGTGAGATCCCTCTAGCCATTGACAAAATATATTTTGATTGTCTGTGAATATTAATAGTTACCATATTTGAAAAAATTGGGACCCTAAGTGTTGCCATATATTACGGTAAAAATTTATAAGCTGAAATTAAAGGAAAATTAATAACCGACCAAATCGGGTGTCAGACGTGGGCAATAAGTTTAGCATCATGATTGAATTTGACATTCTGCCAGGTTGACCAACTTTGAATTAATAAGAAACTATAAATTGTACTCACAGAGTCCACCATTTGACACCTTATGATTGTATAGAAGAAGTGTTTCTGAACGTACCTAGAGTTTAGCCGGAGTTGCCAATGTAGTATAGTTTGAGCTGAATAGGATATTTTGGTAGTAACATTTTCACATGTCAAAATGACAGAACAATTTTATGAGTTACCAGTTATACTTATGATGAGATTAACGAATTAATCGGAATTTGACATATTTTGAGACGGTTTGTTGGCAGAATTTACTTGCGAAACCATTGAGATAGTAATTAATTAATATGGACTAGATACTATTAGAATAATTTTATAGAACGGTGTTAGGTATTCAAAGTAGTGCAACACAGTCTGTTTGGCTAAATTTAAATGACGCAAGCAACACTGAAAGATAATTGTCATTGTCATTGTCAGATGTAACCGAAAAAAAAAATTATGTTGTTTGAATCATGTTTGCAAAGAAACATAAAAGTTTTATCAGTAAAATTAATGGTGATTATAGTTTTGTGTTAGGGGGGTGTTCAAGTTGAAAAGTGAGAACCAGAGTGATGAGTTCATTTTCGTGAATATGAAGTTAGTAATAACAATCCGATCCGACTCGAAAATATAACACCCTAAAGGTTAGTATAATTTTGTCATAATCATACATTCTGATAAATAGACTGTTGAAAATTAGGTAGAAACATCGCGTCCATAGGTTACATTCAATAAAAGATGCGGCCTTATCAAGAATGAATGTTATAATGATTGAAAAGAGATTTGACAATAGTTGACAATTAATATCAGAACTAGTTGATATAAACATTTTACCATCCAGATAAACGGTTTACAATTAAAATAGTAAATTTACACACTAATTTTGTCGAGGAATCCTTCATGTGTTTAAGGTTCCTCTGCGAAACATTCCGGAATATCAATAAATACAGTACCTATAAATGTTTGTCATTATAACATTTTTATTCTACATATGATGACATCGCATAGAGGTAACTAAAATAAACATCTTTTATACGGACCACTTTTCCCTAAAATCAATATTTACCGAGTTATTAAAATTCAGACCAAGCGAGCCCGAACAAATTTTAAACTAAGAAAATTTTTGAATTTTTTTTTTATGTCAGTATAACCCTCTACTATTGTCACTAAATCTTATAAAACATGATAAAATAAGCATGTTTTATTATATAAACTTTTTCCCTTAGATTAGTATTTACTGATATATTGGGGTCAAAAGGTTATTAAATTTATATGGCCCTAGAACTTAGAAAATTTTGAAGGTAAATTTTGATGTCAACATAACCTTACATTTTTGCTAAAGAATCTTATAAAACATGATAAAATAAGCATGTTTTATTATATAAACTTTTCCCCTCAGATTAGTATTTAATGAGATATTGGGGTTCAAACGTTATGAAATTTATATGAATCTAAGACTTAGAAAATTTTTGAGGGTAAATCTTGATGTCTATAAAACCCTACATTTTTGTTGAAGAATCTCATAGAACATGATAAAATAAGCATGTTTTGTTATATAAACTTTCTTTCTCAGGTCAATAATTATGAGAGTAGAGGTGGTTCAAAATTACAAACATCCGAGGACATTTTAATTTTACTTTCTCTTCCTATAATTTAGGCTAGTCTTTTGCTTAGTCACAAATATAGAAGCATACAGGGTATGAGTACAAAGTAGGCTGTTAGAAGTGAATTTTGCCTTCAAGTATGACAGGTGGATTTAAAATAATGTCATCTCGCTCATAGGTCAAACCCACATTTACACCTGTAGGAGCTCCTTTAATGAAGATCAATAGATATGAATAAGAAAGATATATACCATCATGGGATATCTTGATGAAGTTCTTAATTTATTATCGCAGGTAGCAGCTAGCAGCGTTCGAGTATTTATCTCAAACACCCACAACAATGTACGCAATCACATAGATATCTATAGTAGGCTAGACGAATTATCGTTAAAAACTAATACAACTCGCTCCGTTCAGTAACGGATACTAGGGCTATCTTAGGTAACCCGTTAATTTGTAGATGGCGCTGGCGTTGAAATAGATCGCGCGTTTTCAAGTACAACCCAGAAATACCAATTTGAAAATTCAAGTATTATGTTGTTTAATCTCATAAACCATTAAATGGCGGCAACATCAAGATAGATCTCATTATCGTTTGTTTAACTTGGAATTCGTAAATAAGGTTTAAGTAATTTTGTTCTATATCAAATCTCAACTGGCGACTTCATATGAGTGCAAATTAATTTCAGTAGCTCAGGTTAGTACGGAGCCATATTTAAGAAGCCTTAGGAGAATAACTAGTTAGCCAATCGAAGTTAGTACCTAGTAGAGGTATCAACTGGTCTTGTTGGCCTAGGGTAGCTCAGGGCCCTATTTGTTTGTTATTAAAATTATTAATGTAGTTTTAGGGTTCAGTCGTAATGAAGTCCTTTGGTCACTCGTTCTCTACACCAGGGTTCCTGCCGTTGCGGTATACACTTTGATGTTACCTGTTAGAATGTTATAGTAGGGAAGTTTTCACCCATCATCATCACCATTAACCTTTAAGGGCGCTTCATTTTTCTTTTTCCGTATAAGGGTAGTTAAACTGTTACAAAATGAAAATAAAAATAGGACATTAATCGTTAGCAGAGGAAGAAAAAAAGTGATTAGGGTATTTATGATATTATTAACTCAATAACTACCAATGATTATTTTCCATATTCTAGACTGCTAGTCATTTATAAGTTATTCAAATCAAGGTCATGCCTATACTTTTATGATTATTTCATAGTATAACTTTTGGAAGTTTATTATCTTTTGAATTTCGCTGCATTTTATGACCTACATATTTGCTTAATTAATTTGATGCTATTCCATGAAATGGAACAAAGTAAACGGATATGTACTATTTTAAGATAAGTTAAAGAAGAAGTAATCCATGTTAAACCTTGAGGGATTAATAGGGGTTTTAAAAGGGTATTCATTGATTTCCATTTTACAATGTAGACATTATATATTATATATTTATTGATATACAGGATGACTCTGAATATTGCAAATATAGGGGTTAAAAATCATAACTATGGAGTTAAAATTAAAGGTTCCAATTTGGAAAAATGTTTTACTTTTATCATGAGTGGTGGTGGCATTATAACTCTATCATTATAGTTTTAAGTCTTGAGAGAGGAACCGGTATTATGTATCCTTTAAGGTATATCACAACATACAAAGGTATGATAGATATATTTTTTTTATTTCAGGCTAAGGACAGTCTGTGCTGAAAAAAATTTTATGAATCATTTTTAATTTTTTTTTTAGTTTTACTGGTAATACCTTGTTTGGTTGTATGAAATAAAAGTAATAAGGGCCCGATGAAAGATAGATGGTGTGAACTTTATTAATGAGATGGTGAGTAAGGAAGAGTGTGTGGCTAGCTGTTAGAGAATAAAAGGGGGGAGGGGACACCCGGGTTTTGATATGGGATGAATGTCTATGTGATGTATGTTATGTGGTGTATGATAGTGATGAGACAGTGAAGATTGCATTTGGTTAAATGGGTTTCTTCAACCGGACAAGGCTTTGCTGTTTAACTATTATTATAAGTTAAGATTTTATTTATTTAAGAGGAACTATTATTCTACGTTAGAGCCGAAGGCGACCACTGCGCATAATAGTTGGGGCCGGCTGTGACGGAACGTAGCCTCGTCAACATATTAAAAAATAATTTACAGTTCATTCAGAATTTGAAACTTCAGTTGCAATCTTCAGTTACGGGTTTCAGAGCTGGAAAAATTGTAAGGATTACCAGTTCAACCAACCGAACTGAAGCTCCTAAGAAATGCAGAGTAATGGATAAAATCCTAACATTGCTCAAACAATTACGTTAGGCGTTTGGATAAACATTATATTAGGAAAAGATATGGAAGATTTGCAATCTTACCTAGTATAATTATCCATGGACGTTGGTGACGAAAGCACTCAAGGTAGGGTATATTTACAACCATGGCACTTATAAATATAACGTAGGACAGTTGCAGATTATTCCAATACTTAATTAATTTTCTTCGCCACGTGAACGTAAACAAGGAATGATATCGAAACTGACCGAATGTATTTGAAGTGATGTCACAAATACAATCGCGTAAGTTATGGTTTAGGGAAAATTATCGGAATTAAGATAATGTTTTAATTTAGATTAATTATATTATATAGATTAGAAAATTAAGAGAAAATTATTGGTGAGTTTATGAAAGTGATTTGTGATAGCTAAATTAATAATATTATTTGCGGGTTCGAATGGGAAAACTTAGTTAATACAGAACTGATTGTCTATGGCAAAGATAAATAATCGAAAGTACCCGTAGATAAGATTCCTAAGGAATAGACCTTTTGCTCTTAGACATAAGGTTGATTTTGGGCAAACCGTAAAATATTGGCGCCTTTTTATGGACCAATCACAAAGCGTCCCAATGATATGCATATGTGTGCAGTACTTTTGGACTGTTGGATTATCGAAAAATGTTGCCAATTACTGGAGGAGCAAATTGGATTGGAGAATAATTGTATGATTAGATAATAAAATAGGTAGACTATAATTAAGCTTTCTAGTAATTAGAAAAGGACATTAAAAGGATAATTTGTTTATGTGTTATTATACGCCAGGGCAACAGGTATTTTAGCATAAATGGGAGATAATCGGGAATTTATGTTTGAATAATTGGGAACACCACTTACGGAACAGGCGGATATATGGACTACCCTCGAAATAAAATTCCTCAAATCAAACAAAGAAATAGGCAGTATGTCTTTAGCCATAAGGGCGATATTCAGCCAAATGAGAAAGTGGCGTGATCTTGCTTCTTCCAATCAGAGGATGTCCCGGAACTATGAATGTGTGAAATTTACCCTGATGAAGAATCGTGCATAATGAGACTGAGATATCGAAGGATGGACATAAGGTTGAAAATCATGTACATACGAAAAACCGGGAGAAACGTCTATAAAACCCGATGTAACCAGTATTTCAGCGTTCAGTCTCGCCTCGGCGACACTGAAACCAACCTCAGCTCTCGCGAGCTGCCATCAATAGTCTACGTCGTCAAACCAGCCCTGGAGGCTGCCAACATTTAGTCGCCGATACTAGATCTCTGCGAAAGCTGTACAGGCCGGTACAGGCTATGTCTAGTGTTAGGAAATAACTGAACCTTTGCGAAAATCTTTCGGGATTATGTTCAGTTATTAGTCAGATTAGGGATCTCTTCAATTATTCTCATCTGCGGCTTGCCGACGGCGGAGCCCTGCCCATTTTCAGCCAGAATTTGGGACTTCTTCAATTATTCTCTTCTGCGGCTTGCCGACGGGGGGGTTATCGCCATTTTTAGCCAGAGTTAGGGACTTCTTCAATTATTCTCATTTGCGGCTTGCCGACGCGGAAGCTATGCCCAAATTAAGTCAGGTTTTAGGCACATTTTAGTCACATCTTAGTCGAGGGTTTATGACCAAATTGGGGAAGGCCTACATCCATTAATTAGTCCAGGCTGGGCCTACGCGGGAGCCATGCCCATTTTTAGTCAGATTTTAGGCAGATTTTAGTCATAGTTTAGTCACATTTCAGTCAACAGGTCCTATGTTCGTTAAGTTAGTCCAGGCCTACCTACAAAAGGGTTATGTTTTAAATAGGAAAGATTTATGTCCATTTTCAGAAGTTCTGTCTTGCATACAAGGAGTTCTAGTCAAAATTTAGGGGAAACCTACGTTTAATTTAGGCCGACAGTCGGGAAGAATCCTGCGATCATAGTTTGAACCATAATATGAAACTTAAATCCACGTTACAGCGGAGGGAATCGTCAATTGTCAACGGCGGGACAGCGGGCACGGGGAGGAAGCCGTCCGCTGCGTGCTCGACGGCGTGCACCTGGTCCTAGATTGAAGATAACAAAGACAAACGAGCAACGGCGCCGCGGAGGGCTGGCTGGCGGTGAACGTGCAGACCACGGCGGCGGCGTGTTCCTGTCCTTGCAGCGGAGGGAATCGTGACTATCGGCGGCCGTGCGGGTCGGCGGCGGGCGCGTCGTCCTGGGGCAAGACCCGGTTCCTGTTCGTAGAGGTTTGAAGACATCGAGGGGTAAGTGTTTTATTTTATCACTGGTAGGGCTATTCGTGTGGGGGTTGCTTTGTTTTGGGAGGTTGTATATGAATCTGAAAGTCATAGGCCTGTTTGGTCCTAGAATTGTCTAAAGTTTACTAAAGTTAGTATCATATTAAATGCATTTTGAGTCAAAGATAGCAACAATTTCGGTTGAGACGTCAAGCGAAATTGTTAGCATATTTTTTTGAACGAGCATAGGCAGGCAAATTTGAAGTGCTTTTTGTAATAATGTACATTTTTGCAAGGGTTTTATTTTAGTTGACTTTTCTTTCTTGTGTGTTACTTGGATATTTTGTTTTGTGCGGAATATTTCGACATTTGCGTTAAACTATAAATTTGGTTTATGAATAATGTGTGATACTTAAATATTTGTGCGAACACACGGATGTGTGTTAATTCGTCATTAAGTGTATGCGATTGGGCGCCTACCCTCAAATTCGTACGGAATACCTCGACCATTGCGTTGAACTATAATTTTGTTTTATGAATTATGAGTTTATGAGTTTCGTACACGTATGAATAGAATTAAGTCGGGTTTTACGTTTTACCTCACGGTATTACATAGTTGTAAGCTTGCGTTTAATTGATGCGTAAACTACTATTTGTTTATGAATAATGAGTTTATAAGTTACATACAGGTACGGTTGGATTTAAGCCAGGTGGTACGTTATCGTATTGTGGTGTGAATGTGCGGT
This sequence comes from Eudemis profundana, assembly GCA_947034925.1. Lineage (NCBI taxonomy): Eukaryota > Metazoa > Arthropoda > Insecta > Lepidoptera > Tortricidae > Eudemis > Eudemis profundana. The sequence goes on from OX344802.1 coordinate 26,476,012, forward strand.
TTCTCATGAATTTTATAAGTGTTCATTTATCTGAACATACATATTTTCTGCTGCGTATTTGCGTGTGCAATCATACCCTCAATCTTTACTATACTGAGTTATGTATGCAACTTACTTCCTAGGAAGTTTTATTTACGAATCTTTAAGAGTACGAATTGGAACATATTCAAAACACCGAGACCTTTTGTTGGTTTCACCGGGATTTATTTATTTTAATTATTATGCATTTATGTGTTGTGAATGTGATGAGACGAATCTATTGTCGGATACTTGCATGTAATATATTGGGTTGGTTTTGTCACTTATTGCATTTCTATGAGTGGATGCTTTTACATTTTATGATGATAAACCCGTGTTCAGGCAATTATTACCCGATGTTTATTCATGTTTACATAAACTTTACACACTCAGTCACACATACTTGCACATTAATTTAGTATAGGGTAAGTTAGCAGCTGATAGTCACAAATTTATTTATTACTTATAGACAACTTCAAGCATTCTTTTGGGAACCGAGTAGGTAGTAAATTGATCTTAAAAGGGGGGGAAAATGAGGTCAATTTAATAGGTGGATAGGGGGTGTATAGTTAGCAATAGATATATCATTACTATATGATATTAGGTAGGTGCCGTGGTAATCGGGGGGAGACGGTTTGTCTGCCATATTGCCGTAATGTGACAGGGGAGCGGTCTCTGCCTCCGGACTGTCTGTACTTACGAGATAGGCTAGTAGTTCTGGGGATAGGTTTCAGAATTGTACTCATGCAGGCAGGAGTCCTGTCGGCAAGGTTGCAGTTCCTTAGGGGTTACTGATAGTGGAGGTAATTGTCAATAGTGTTGGTCCGTAGTTTATATAGCTCATCCTGGTATAGTCCCGCCGTTTGTGGACCCATGGGTAACTCAGGCTGACGTGAGTGTCTACTGTATCTCCCCCTAATGGCAGTGGGACTGTAAGGAACCCAGTATCGTAGCTGAGCCCTCATCGGCGGCGCGGTACTCATTTGACTAGCGGCGGATCGCCTGGCCTCTTTTCAGAGTTGAGCCTCGCTTCGGCGGGAAGATCCAAAACGTAGTTGACCCTATTTATATTCGAGCTTAGTTCGCGATTTGTTTGACCCTTTGCTATTAGTGATCCATGGGTATCTTATAGGGGGAGCTTAGTCCTAAGGATCATACCGACCAGAGTTGAGTTGTAGTATTACCATTTCTTATATCGTCACGCCACATTATTATGCAATCCCGGGGAGGTCAAGGTCCATATCCCCGCAAATGTTAGTGGGAGTCATGCAGGTTACGACCGGTGTCTGTTGAGTATGTGATTTTGAACTCTTTAGCGTGAGTGCTTTGGGAGCTGTATTATAATTGGCTTAGGGAGAGTTTATTCTCAATTACATAACAAGTTTGAACACTTGATACACCACTCTTATTCGTCAATAAGAACCAGCTCTGGGAGGACCCTTGGTAGCTATTCGAGTAGGGATTTAGGTACACTGGTTTAATCCTAGGTTCCCACATACCGACTTTTAAGACATTAAAGTCACACTTAATACATATCACATTATGATTTAGGCTTTATTGACTACTTACTTTTGATTTGTTCTTTATCATATTATGAAATAGGTTTGACTGACTGACGTCTTAGTATAGCTAGGCCAGGACACTTGACCGTTATAGGGTTACTGACATCCTGCCTTTGACAAGACTACTAGACTGAATACTATGACTAGACCCTCTACATACAGTGACTGTACTGGTAGGCTAACAGACCGGTGGATGATTATTTACGACGTTTTTTATCATTCGTAAAGCCCTACCTTACAAAACGTTGGTAGTTTCATGAATTGTGAAGATTGAGCAAATTCCATAAAATAATCCATCTTTCACAATTCTTCTTGCCAGGTATTAGGGCAGAATCAGTCTATAGATAAGCCTGTATCTTAGCTTATGTTGTCCTGCATGTGGGGAGCTGGGACTGACATATGCTATAGATACAGCACCTTAGTTATAACACTACGTTATAACCTCCCTATTTGCTGTCCTCTCAGTAATATTGGCATCTGAGCCGATACAAGAATTTCCCATAAATGTTATATGCCTCCAGGCATTTTTGTGGAGGGGGCTCATCGTCTTTGGCCGGAGCTACTGGTGATAGCGGGGATAGGAGCGTCACCCTTGCCACAACCCTAATACCTTTTTTATACTATAATATCAACGACTATAATCATACAAAAGACTACTTCGATTGACAGACAATTTTGTATAGAATGACTCATGACTGCCTTCCCGCCTCTCTAGAACCTTCTATATAGTCTAGAATATAGAACTCTAACATGATATCATCTCTTATTAACATTACGCCTTTCTTACATAAGATAATAAAAAGTTAACTCATATATTTTATATCTACCATACTTACATTTCCTTCAATCAAGTCAAATATTCCTGCGGAGTCCCTGTCTTATCGAAAAGAGTTCTGGGTTATCTACATCACAACGAAGGGTCCTACCAATACTAGAACGATCACGCCATGGCCAAAGACAAGTTTAGATTATTAATGTAGGTATAGCACATCAACCATCCAGTAATAAGTATTATAGGAATAGTTCAGTATTAACAGCCTTCAGTACCTACACTAGAGTCAGAGAAAATTACCAGTAGTTTCAGATTCTTTAGATTTTCATTCAGTACTAAATTTCAGTAGTATAGTTTCAGCTACAAAATTCATCGTCATGTAATTTCAGTAGGGCAGATTTTCTAGGGCGAATTTCTAGGGCGGGAAAGAAGATGTAGAGTAGCGAGAGTAGTATTGAGGTGCTAGGATAGGGAGTTATTACAAGGGTTACGAGCGGCGGTGACATGGGCAGCAGCATGCTCCCCGTGTCTGTCCGATGGCAGTGCGAGTGCACACCGGACCCGTCCCATGGCTCATCCACTGCGCCGTCTGCTATTCAGACGGACGCGCGGAGACCCCCGCGAGGTAAGCCACCTCTATGCCTCCACCTTTGCTCTTCCACGGCGCCCTCTGCTGATCAGAGGGACGCGCGGAGAGCCCCTCGCGGGCCGAAGCCCCCCTATTCCCCCCCCGGTGTTTGGTTCGCGGGACCATGTCCTACCCCGGCTCGACGACGGCCGGGGCATTCCCCTATCCACCACCTGGGGACGCGCCACGTCGGGGTACACCTCCCCGCCCACTCGGACAACCGAGCAGGTCCGTGGAGCAACGCAATAGCCAAGACGCGCCCCGGAACACCGTCCAGCCCAGGGGCTGCCTTTTTCCCACGTAGCTTGAAGACAGCTGCACCAAATTCGCCTTCGGTTACCGGGGGCACCTCAGCCTCGTCCTGCAATGGGCCAGGAGCGACGGCCATCGGTGGCGGCACGAATCCCCCTCGGTCAGGAAAGAGCGCGCCCACCACTCGCTCCAGGAGCTCTGGCTGGAGAGTACTGGTCAATGGGGGAGCCCAGGGTCGGAGCTTCTGTCTCACGACACGATACGGCCTCCCCCACGGATCCCTGTCGAGAGCCCCCAGCCATTCACCCCACGACTCCTCTTTGGCCTGAGCTACCGCCGTCTGGAGGGCTCTGCAGGCAACTCTATAGGCGGCGTAGCGAGCATCCTCTTCAAGCGGGTCCCGCACAAGCCTCCTTCTGCACCTTGTGTACTGACGACGAGCAGCCACGCAATCGTCCCGAAGCCGACGGAGTTCTGGGCGCCACCAGTACACACGGGGTTTAGGTGTGAAGCCCGCCTTGACCCTTGGCATAGACGCGTCACACACCCGCGTAAGAGAGCCAGCCAGCTGATCAGCCCCTTGGTCGACGTCTACTATGTCAGGCCTGGGACCACCACACCCTCCACCACAGCCGCCTCCTTCGCGATCTGCCTATCGAGCCGCCCTAACACCCACCGCGGCCCGCCCTCAGCAGCAGGACGGATCCCCACCATTGGGTCGGCGGGTTGGGCAGAGACATCAAACCGAATGTACCGGTGGTCCGATAAAGTCTCTACCTCAACCTCAACCCTCCAATCCCGGACACGGCGGGCCAGGGCGTGGGACGCGAACGTGATATCCACGATCGATTCGCCCTGCAGCCGCACGCACGTGCTTTCCGTCCCACTGTTGATGACCGCCAAACCTAGCGCCACCGCCCATTCCCCCAGCATCTCGCCCCGCGCGTTCGTCACTGAGGACCCCCACATCGCCGACTTGGCATTAAAGTCTCCTGCGACAAGCACAGGAGCGGGAGATACACGCCCAACCAGGGCCTCCACCTCCCCAAGCAACTGCTCAAAGTCGGCAAGGCCCCGATTAGGCGAGCAGTAAACCCCCACGACCACTACGGAACATATGGAAGCAGCCACCCATCCTCTGCCCCTCACAATGTCCCTAATCGACGAAGGGCCGCTCACAGCAGGTGCCACCAACGCCACTACCCCTTGCTGGTCAGAGACCCAATCACCCCTAGCAGGGATAAAATAGGGCTCCGAAATCACCGCTACTTCTATCTGCCACTCAGCCATGGTCTGGAACAAAAGATCCTGAGCCCTGGCTGAGTGGTTGATATTCGCTTGCAAGAATCTACTGGCCATCTTGGTTAATGATCATTGGCTCTTCCGCCGCACTCAGACCAGACTGCGGGGGGTCCACTGGACCGCTCTCCGTAGCACTCGCTCCCACCCTCCTACCTTTGGAGGTCTTACCTCCAATACAGCCTCTACTGCCAAGCACGTGAGCCGCCGGTTTCCCAGCTGCCGAGCAGATGGCACAGCACGGCTCCACAGCAACACACTCCCGAGCCCTATGACCCGTCACGCCGCAACGGAAACAAGCATTGCTACGGTCCACCCCCCTGTTACACTTGGCCCCTACGTGCCCCAACTCCAGGCAACGGTAGCAACGCAACGGCCTCGACTCAAGCAGAATCACTCGCGCAGACACCCATCCGACTTTAAGGCGACCTACCTCAACGACCTTCCTGGCAGCAGTAACAGGGCATCTTACCCATAGCGACCCTAAGCCACTCGGGCCGCGAGCCATCACACCCGGCTTGACGCTCTCCGCAGAACAGCCCCCCTCCCTAACAATCGCCGAAACCACTTCACTCACCGTCACCGAGTCATCAAGGCCTGCGATTCGCAGCTCGACACACTTCACTGGCCGGAGCACGCTAACATCGTCTGAACTGAGCACCTCCCGTAATTTCTTAGCAAGGTCATCCGCCGCTCGTTCAGGATTTTCAATACCTGGGGGAATCTCCAGCATTCTGGCTCCAGTTACAGCCGTGCGGAAGCGCAATTCAGTGAGGCCAATGTCCTGCAGAGCTATCCGACTCCTCGCCTCAGACAGAACTGCGTCATACTTGAGACCCCTCTCGACAGCCTCCGGCTTTAAGGTAATTGTAACGGCCGCCGAGCGAGGAGGGCGAGGTACCTTCCTTCGCGGAGCCTCCGTTGGCCGGATGACCGCGGCAGAAGGTTTTCCACCTTTGGCAGCCTTATCTGCAGGCTTTTTTGCCTTCCTACCCAGTACCTTAGTCCACGGCTCTGGCGCAGTACCCACCTCGGCAGGCGACGGTGGAGCTAGTCTCCCAGAGGAGGCCTCCTGCGCAGCAAGATTCATGCGCTTAGGGCGCTTAGGGCGCTTTGATTTTGAAACGCGCTGAGAGGGCCGCACTTCCACATGTACGGCCGACGCCGAAGACACCGTAGCCACCGGCAACAATGGGGCGACTGGGGAACTCCCATCCTCCTGGAGAGTGGGAAGCCCCACTGCTGCAGCCCGTGCCTTTGCTGCCTTCCGATCAGCTGCTAGGGGGGGGCGAGTCCGCGGCTCTGGAAGGAGCCTATTTTCAATGCCCTCCAGCCGAGCGTTCAGCATTATACTGAACTGCTCCCGGTTGGAGCGCGAGACCTCGTCAATAAGGCGCCGGTAGTCGGGCTCAACCGCAGCTGTCGTAGCTGGTTTGTTGCGCATCTGGGCGACCTCACGGCGCAAGTCCTCCACCTGGCGTGAGAGCTGCGCGTTGGCCGCCTCCAGGCGCGCCACCTCCTCCGTCACTGTCAGGGTCCTGAGCTCCGCCACGGCTCCCTTTATCGCATCGGCGGCCGTTTTTAACGCCTTGACAAAGGTTCCTTTGAGGTTGCCGGATTTGTCGGCGACCGACACCACTACCTCGAGTGCCTCTTGGACTGTGGAGTTCAGCAGTGCTGAGGTCTTCACTTCTTCCTCTCCGAGACTTGGCATGCGACGCTTCGCCAGCCGGGCAGCTCTCTCTTTATTCGCCTCCTGTGTCGTGCTGGTGTAAGCGGCCAGTTGATCCTCCGCTTGGAGGCGTTGCTCTTTGGCCTTTTCGGCGTTGAGGTCCGCCTGGTATTTGCCAAACCCAAACCCAACGTAATGGCCCGATATGGGAGGCCGGCCCCTTCCTCTATTCCCCGTCGTGGGGGGGTGGCCTCGGGGTTTCGAGGCCTGTGTTGAGCCTCCACTGCCAGTTGAACAACGCCCCTCGTCTCCGCTGGAGCCCGGCATACAGTCTGAGTCGGATGGGCGAGGTCTCTTGTCAGGGCGATCCTGCCGATCCTGCCACATCCGACCGTACTCTGCACCGTCCGCTGCTTCCCCGTCCGATATTGGCACCGGGGGGCTCGCTAAGGGTTTTTGGGCCCCCCCTAGGCCCACGGGTTTGAGTGGGGTCGGCATCCGTGGGCGCGCCTTCCCCTTTCGCCTGCTTTTGGGTCCAAGCTTGCCCGTTGGAGCCTTTGGAGCCTTCCCCTCCACGTCGGCCTCTTGTCGTACCGTGGTCGGGCTGCGGTGGCGACTAGGGGAGGTCACCGGCGACGGGCTGGACCGCACGGTGTACATAGTATCGTCCGTGTCGCCTCCACTTCCCACTAGTATCCCTTTATCCATACGGGTCAAAAGGACTTTGGGGATCCTCTCAAACCTGGCCTCTCGGCCACCCTCAAGTGTCGCCACCAGTAGTGCGCGTGGCTCCTCCTGTCTGGCCCCTCCTTCTGTGGTAGTGCTCGCGGTCGAATCTGTCGCGCGCCGCGTAAAGCGGCCCTGCCTGTCCCTTGCCGCTGTTGGGACGTAGACGTCTCCGAGCGGAGGAATCTGCAGCTCGGGCAGGCTGAGGTCAATGCGTGGACTTGGGTAGTCCACGCATTGGCTGTGCTGTGACACGTTCGCCTGTGCAGAGGCAGGCCCCGGCACGGGCGAACGCGCCAAGGAGCTTCGCGGAAGAAAAACCCTTTCTTCCTCGTCCTCTTCGCTGCTCCCCCCTCCACGCAGTCTCAGCGACTCCACCTCTTTATCAAAATCCGTTGTGCGTTTGCCAAAGTCGTCGTGTGATCTGTCCGCGAGCGGTTTGCCCCCCCCCGAATACGGAATGGGGCTGCGTGTCATCACAGCGCGGGTGACTGCCCGTTCTGTGATGACACCGAGGATTACAACCTCCTGGGGTAGTTTTACGTTGTGGACCACTCATAATGGCTATTTTTTAGGAGGTTTGCCCCCTCCCTGACGTTTGCGACTGGGCTTCCCCCCCAGCCATGCATCCCATCGACACGCCTGTCACATCTTGGGATTGGGGGATTTTTATAGTGGTTTACTCCACGCGGCGCTACTCTCAATGAGCAGCGCCCCCGATCCGCTGCGTGCGGGTTACGGGTTGCCCGGCGGGGGGCCGAGACCCATCTAGCAGCCACAAAAGTGGCCGCCAAACCCGCCGCGCCGTGGGCCTTGCAGGCCCACCATCCCACGCCGCCGAAGCAGCCGCCGGCCCAGATGGGCCCTAACGCGGAGCAGCGTAGCTACGCCTCCGATGTAGCCGATCCTCTGCCACCTCAGATGAGCTGAGGCATGCCAGGAGCGGCTCCCTCCCTGTGGCGCTCGCACTGTGCCCTCTGCTACCTTCAGAGGGACACGTGGAGACGCCCGACGTGTGTGCCGCTCTTTGTCTGGTCTCTCACCCCAGGCCTGTCCGGTATGGGTAGCCCTGTCCGGCGTAGCCCCGAGGATCATTGAGACACGCAAGCCCCCTCACCACGGCAAGGTGGCAGCACTTCGAGGGGGTACACTTCGAGGGGGACACTAACCTAACCTTTTTTTTTTTTTTTTTTTAACGCAGTGGAAACGCTATTCCGCGTACCCCCCGGGCTTGGGGAAGCCAGATGTTGGGTGGGGGGTTATGTGGGGCTCTCTCCTCCGACTGAGGAGCCTACCCACTAAAACCACTGCGGCGTCTTCCTCGTTGCCGTTTTGGGGGTGTTTAGGGATCGCGAGCACGTCTATCCAGAACACCCCCCGGCCGCCCCGGCTCGTTCTGCGCCGGAGCCCCGCGCCAAAGGAGGGGAGGGTCAGAAACGCCATGGCCCTCCCCCCAGGCGTGTAGGGCCGTGCAGTGTGGGTCCCCAGCCCACTGGCCCTACTGAGGGGGGTATTAGACTACAGCGGCCTGCATGTACTGCAGACGCCGTCTCCCCCTCCGCCTGCGCCGGAGCGGGTGCGCAACAGCACTGTCTTCGCGCTCCCGCTCCTTGGCCTCCTTTTGCGAAATAACGCTCTCGCAGAAGGAGGCCACTGCCTCCCATTTCCTCTCGCTGCTCAGCATGGCGGACACGATGCTGTTCAGCGAGAGGTCGCCCGTGTTGAGCGCCGCCACCAATGTGCGGCGTTCTTCTGCCCATTGTGGGCACACCGCAACCGTGTGCTGGGCCACGTCGTCGGGCTCCCCGCACTCGTGACATTGGGGCCCTGGCTCCCTTCCTATCTTGTGCAGGTAGTGACCGAAGCACCCGTGCCCGGTCAGTACCTGCGTGAGCCGATATGTAAGGGCCCCTTTTTCCCTCTTTAACCAGGGGTCGAACGACGGGAGGAGTGCCCCTATGGTGCGGTTTCCATAGGGGGAGTCCTCCAGGTCGTTCTTCCACCGGTCCCTCATGCGCTCTTCCGCCATTCGACGCGCGCGCTCCACCTCTTCAGGGGCTGGGTGAACTCCCCGTGCCCTTTCCTCCACTTTCATCTTGTACCTCTCCGCCAGCACCCGGGCGTCTAGCTCCCAGGGTGGGGTACCGGCGAGGAGGCACGCCGCCGCATGGGACACGGTTGAGTAGCCCCTTATTGCCCTTAGGGCGATGGTCTTCTGTGGGCGCCGCAGGAGGGCCCTGTTCTTTCGCGACAGTCTGTCGGCCCAGATTGGGGCCCCGTAGAGCGCCATGCTCTTGATCACGCCTGCGAACAGGCGCCGGCATGGGGCTTTTGGGCCTCCTATGTTAGGCAGCAGTCGGCCCAGGGCCGCTGCCGCACCCACAAGTCGGGGAGCCAGCCTCGTAAAGTGCTCCTCGAAGCTCCACTTTCGATCCAGGACAAGTCCCAGATATTTAAGGTGGGGCTTGACCTGGATCGACTCTCCTCCCACCGGGATCGCGGTATCGGGGCGCAAACGCCAGCCCCGGCCCCCAAGCACTATGGCCTCGGTCTTGCTGAGCGCCACCTTCAGCCCGAGAAGTTGAATGCGGCCGACTGTTAGGTCTGTCGCGACAGCGGCCCTCCTCAGGGTCTCTTCGAGCTGTTGCCCTCGCACGGCCACTAGAGTGTCATCTGCGTAGCAGACGGTGACCATGCGAGGGATTTGGGCTCCGCGAATAGCCCAGTCGTATCCGACGTTCCACAGGAGTGGCCCAAGCACAGACCCCTGCGGAACGCCGCACATCATTTCCCGCGCTCGCCGTGTTCCCCCCATTTGATAGAGCACTACCCTGCCAGACAGGTAGTGCCCCACCACCCGCCTGATGTACGGGGGCACTCCATGGTAACGGAGTGCCTCCTTGATGACCTCGTAGGGCAGGCTGCCAAAGGCGTTGGCGATGTCCAGGGACACCGCCACGACGCCCTCTCTTCTACTGGCCGCGTACTCCCTGAACTCCCCCAAGGAACTAATGGCGTCCATAGTAGACCGTCCCACCCGGAACCCGAACTGCCGGTCGCTGATGTCCGGGCCCGTGTCCTCTAAGTGCCGGATAATGCGGGAGGCCAGGATCCTTTCAAAGATTTTCCCGACCTCATCCAGCAGGACGATGGGACGGTACCCTGAAGGAGAATCCGCGGGGCGCGACTCCTTTCTTAGGAGGCACAGCCTGCCCTCTTTCCAACAGCCCGGAAAGATCCCCTCCTTCAGGCAGTCATCGAAAAGGTCTCGGAGGCGTACCCCAAGGTGCTTCAACGCCGCCGGGAGGATCCTTCCGGGTACCCCATCTGGGCCTGGGGCCTTGCGGCAACCACGCAGGCGGTCAATTGCGACAACCAGCTCCGCGTCTCTTATTGGCGGAGGGTCGAAGGGGCCCTCTGGCTCTTCCTCCGGGGCAGCCATGGCAGGGGCAGTAAAGTCCGGCGGTGCTTGCGGGAAGAGGCCCTCAATTATTCTCCCGAGGAGTTCCGGCTCAAGAGAGTCCATGGGAGGGGCGTGTTTCAGCTTGTCCCGTACAAGCTTGTACGGCTGCCCCCAAGGATCCCTATCCAGCGTGACCAGGAACTCCTCCCGCGCCTCGTCCTTGCGCCGCGCTATGGCCGCCTTGAGGGCCTCCTTCGCCTCATGGAGGGCTGCATGGAGGGCCTCCTCCTCCTCTGCAGTGTGCCGCCTGCGCCTGCAGTGGCCATATGCTCGGCGGGCCGCATTGTTGGTAGCCCGGAGGGCCGAGATCTCCGCAGACCACCAGTAGACCTCTTTCTTTGCGGGCAGTCGCTTCGCGCGGGGCATTGCCGCATCACACACTCTTGTGAGTGATGCGCGAAAGCGAACTGCCCGTTCCTCCACTCCCAGGGCCATCGGCGGAGGTGCACACCAGGCCTCCACCATGGCCGCCTCATCGACCATCTCCCTGTCGAGGCCAGCAAGCGACCACCTGGGGAAATTGCCGCCCGTTCTGCCCGCGCCGGTCACATTGGACCCGCCTGTCGGTGAGACCCTCATCCGGATGTATAAGTGATCGGAGAGGGTCTCGACGACACTTTTTTTTTTTTTTTTTTTTGTTGACCCAGGAGAAATCCGTAACGGATCCCACTCAGCCCGGGAGAAGCTGAGAGGGTATGTCCGATTTCCACGGACTAAAACTCCTGGGGTGTTCCGCCGCTCGCTTTTGGACGGGGTTCCGGGAACGCTATTGCTACCACCGGTTCCCCGTCAGCGTTGCCCTTCCAGGCCCAACTACTCAGGCAATCGCAGCCTACTCCGCTTCAGGCACCCCGGAACACTGGGGGCCCTTCAGCTAAGGACCTCCTGGCGCAGGTGGTGGAACTCCCGGCCCACCACCCGCAGGTCCTCATTTAGGGCGGCAGCATGCGGCCCGCATAGGCCAATCGCCGCCGGCCCGGTCTCCTACGACGTTGCGGGGGGGCAGCAGCGTTCTCTTCCCGCTCCCGCTCAGCCGCCTCCTTCAGCGACATCACGGCCTCACTAAAGGCCGCAACCGCAACCCAGATCTCCTCACTGTCGGCCATCCCGCTAACCAAGGCCGGCAGCGAGAGATCTCCTCCCACTACCGTGGACATGGCTGCGCGCGGCTCCGCCCACGCAGGGCACTCAGCGCGAGTATGCTGGGCCGTGTCCACGGCCCCACCGCCACAATGGTGGCATGCCGTCGTCTCCTCCCTGCTAACCACCTCACACAGATACTTTCCAAAGCATCCGTGCCCGGTTAGCAGCTGTGTGAGACGGAAAGTAGGCGCACCGTGCCTGCGGTCAACCCACTGCCTGAGAACAGGCCGGACAGCAGTCACCAATTCCCGGCTAGCCCCGGGGACTCCTAGTCTCTCCGACCACTGCCGGAACAACCCATCACGGCCCTGGTCCCGCCACTGCCGAACCTCCAGCGGATGCGGGTAGTTCCCCGCCGCTCTCGCCGCCGCCAGCCGCCAGTACACCTCCGAGAGTAACTCCGCTTCTAAATCCCATGGCGGACTGCCGGCTATCAGACAAGCTGCGTTGTACGACACCGTTCGGTACGCACGAGCCGCTCTGAGCGCCATGGCCCGCTGCGGGCGCCGCAGCAGGGCCACATTTCGAGGGCCCAGAGCGTCCGCCCATATTGGCGCCCCATAGAGCGCCATCGAGCGTACCACCCCCATGTAAAGGCGTCGGCACACCCCGCCGGGCCCTCCCACATTGGGAAGAATACGCCCCAGCGCCCCGGCCACAGCCACTAATTTTGGCGTCAACCGCCGGAAGTGCTCTTCAAACCTCCATCTGCCGTCGAGGACAAGTCCCAGGTACTTCATTGTCGACCCGACGGCAATGGTAGCACCTCCCACCGTTATGGATGTTCTCGGCGGAGGCGCATTCCGAGGCCCATGGAAAGCCAGTGCTTCAGACTTGTGAAGAGCCACCTCCAAGCCCAACGCACGAATACGGTGCACCACCTGCGCCACCCCGGATGAGGCCAGATCGACAGCCTCCCGGTGCGTCCTGCCACGGGCCGACACGAGGGTGTCATCAGCGAAACAGGTGACGCTGACCCCTCGCAAGTTGGCTCCGCGCAACACCCAGTCGTAACCGATGTTCCACAGGAGCGGCCCTAAGACCGAGCCCTGTGGAACACCGCACGTCATAGCTCTTCTTCCCCAGCCATCCTTCACCGGGTAAACCACCACCCTCCCAGCGAAGTACTCCGCAATGACCCGCTGCAAATATGCCGGCACATTGTGGTATCTCAGCGCCGCCCTGATGGTTTCCCAAGGCAGGGTGTTGAAGGCATTTGAAATGTCCAATGACACCGCCAACACCACCCCACCCCGTGAAACCTCCTCCTCTGCCAGATGCCTGACCCGAGCTATGGCGTCTATCGTAGAGCGCCCATGCCGGAACCCGTATTGCCACTCACTCAGGCCCGGGTCCATGCTATTGACGAGACGTGCAGCGAGCACACGCTCAAAAAGCTTGCTCGTCTCGTCAAGTAGCACGATTGGGCGGTAAGCCGACGACTGATCAGGCGGGCGCCCCTCCTTCCGCAGAAGCACCAGCTTGCCTGTTTTCCACTTCTGTGGAAAGCGCCCTTGGCTAAGGCACGTGGTAAAGAGGGTCCTGACTTGATCCCCCATCTCCCCCAACGCAATAGCCAAGACGCGCCCCGGAACACCGTCCAGCCCAGGGGCTGCCTTTTTCCCACGTAGCTTGAAGACAGCTGCACCAAATTCGCCTTCGGTTACCGGGGGCACCTCAGCCTCGTCCTGCAATGGGCCAGGAGCGACGGCCATCGGTGGCGGCACGAATCCCCCTCGGGCAGGAAAGAGCGCGCCCACCACTCGCTCCAGGAGCTCTGGCTGGAGAGTACTGGTCAATGGGGGAGCCCAGGGTCGGAGCTTCTGTCTCACGACACGATACGGCCTCCCCCACGGATCCCTGTCGAGAGTCCCCAGCCATTCACCCCACGACTCCTCTTTGGCCTGAGCTACCGCCGTCTGGAGGGCTCTGCAGGCAACTCTATAGGCGGCGTAGCGAGCATCCTCTTCAAGCGGGTCCCGCACAAGCCTCCTTCTGCACCTTGTGTACTGACGACGAGCAGCCACGCAATCGTCCCGAAGCCGACGGAGTTCTGGGCGCCACCAGTACACACGGGGTTTAGGTGTGAAGCCCGCCTTGACCCTTGGCATAGACGCGTCACACACCCGCGTAAGAGAGCCAGCCAGCTGATCAGCCCCTTGGTCGACGTCTACTATATCAGGCCTGGGACCCCAAGACTCCACCACAGCCGCCTCCTTCGCGATTTGCCTATCGAGCCTCCCTAACACCCACCGCGGCCCGCCCTCAGCAGCAGGACGGATCCCCACCATTGGGTCGGCGGGTTGGGCAGAGACATCAAACCGAATATACCGGTGGTCCGATAAAGTCTCTACCTCAACCTCCACCCTCCAATCCCGGACACGGCGGGCCAGGGCGTGGGACGCGAACGTGATATCCACGATTGATTCGCCCTGCAGCCGCACGCACGTGCTTTCCGTCCCACTGTTGATGACCGCCAAACCTAGCGCCACCGCCCACTCCCCCAGAACCTCGCCCCGCGCGTTCGTCACTGAAGACCCCCACATCGCCGACTTGGCATTAAAGTCTCCTGCGACAAGCACAGGGGCGGGAGATACACGCCCAACCAGGGCCTCCACCTCCCCAAGCAACTGCTCAAAGTCGGCAAGGCCCCGATTAGGCGAGAAATAAACCCCCACGACCACTACGGAACATATAGAAGCAGCCACCCATCCTCTGCCCCTCACAATATCCCTAATGGACGAAGGGCCGCTGACAGCAGGTGCCACCAACGCCACTACCCCTTGCTGGTCAGAGACCCAATCACCCCGAGCAGGGACAAAATAGGGCTCCGAAATCACCGCTACTTCTATCTGCCACTCAGCCATGGTCTGAAACAAAAGATCCTGAGCCCTGGCTGAGTGGTTGATATTCGCTTGCAGAAATCTACTGGCCATCTTGGTTAGTGGTCACTGGCTCTTCCGCCGCACTCAGACCAGACTGCGGGGGGTCCACTGGACCCCTCTCCGTAGCACTCGCTCCCACCCTCCTACCTTTTGAAGTCTTGCCTCCAATACAGCCTCTACCGCCAAGCACGTGAGCCGCCGGTTTCCCAGCTGCCGAGCAAATGGCACAGCACGGCTCCACAGCAGCACACTCCCGAGCCCTATGACCCGTCACGCCGCACCGGAAACAAGCATTGCTACGGTCCACCCCCCTGTTACACTTGGCCCCTACGTGCCCCAACTCCAGGCAACGGTAGCAACGCAACGGCCTCGACTCAAGCAGGATCACTCGCGCAGACACCCATCCGACTTTAAGGCGACCTACCTCAACGACCTTCCTGGCAGCAGTAACAGGGCATCTTACCCACAGCGACCCTAAGCCACTCGGGCCGCGAACAATCACACCCGGCTTGACGCTCTCCGCAGAACAACCCCCCTCCCTAATAATCGCCGAAACCACTTCACTCACCGTCACCGAGTCATCAAGGCCTGCGATTCGCAGCTCGACACACTTCACTGGCCGGAGCACGCTAACATCGTCTGAACTGAGCACCTCCCGTAATTTCTTAGCAAGGTCATCCGCCGCTCTTTCAGGATTTTCAATACCTGGGGGAATCTCCAGCATTCTGGCTCCAGTTACAGCCGTGCGGAAGCGCAATTCAGTGAGGCCAATGTCCTGCAGAGCTATCCGACTCCTCGCCTCAGACAGAACTGAGTCATACTTGAGACCCCTCTCGACAGCCTCCGGCTTTAAGGTGATTGTAACGGCCGCCGAGCGAGGAGGGCGAGGTATCTTCCTTCGCGGGGCCTCCGTTGGCCGGATGACCGCGGCAGAAGGTTGTCCACCTTTGGCAACCTTACCTGCAGGCTTTTTTGCCTTCCTGCCCAGTACCTTGGTCCACGGCTCTGGCGCAGTACCCACCTCGGCAGGCGACGGTGGAGCTAGTCTCCCAGAGGAGGCCTCCTGCGCAGCAAGATTCTTGCGCTTAGGGCGCTTTGGGCGCTTTGATTTTGGAACACGCTGAGAGGGCTGCACTTCCACATGTACAGCCGACGCCGAAGACACCGTAGCCACCGGCAACAATGGGGCGACTGGGGAACTCCCATCCTCCTGAAGAGTGGGAAGCCCCACTGCTGCGGCCCGCGCCTTTGCTGCCTTCCGATCAGCTACTAGGGGGGGGCGAGTCCGCGGCTCTGGAAGGAGCCTATTTTCTATGCCCTCCAGCCGAGCGTTCAGCATTATACTGAACTGCTCCCGGTTGGAGCGCGAGACCTCGTCAATAAGGCGCCGATAGTCGGGCTCCACCGCAGCTGTCGTAGCTGGTTGTTTGCGCATCTGGGCGACCTCACGGCGCAAGTCCTCCACCTGGCGTGAGAGCTGCGCGTTGGCCGCCTCCAGGCGCGCCACCTCCTCCGTCACTGTCAGGGTCCTGAGCTCCGCCACGGCTCCCTTTATCGCATCGGCGGCCGTTTTTAACGCCTTGACAAAGGTTCCTTTGAGGTTGCCGGATTTGTCGGCGACCGACACCACTACCTCGAGTGCCTCTTGGACTGTGGAGTTCAGCAGTGCTGAGGTTTTCACTTCTTCCTCTCCGAGCCGTGGCATGCGGCTCTTCGCCAGCCGGGCAGCTCTCTCTTTGTTCGCCTCCTGTGTCATGCTGGTGTAAGCGGCCAGTTGATCCTCCGCTTGGAGACGTTGCTCTTTGGCCTTTTCGGCGTTGAGGTCCGCCTGGTATTTGCCAAACCCAAACCCAACGTAATGGCCCGATATGGGAGGCCGGCCCCTTCCTCTATTCCCAGTCGTAGGGGGGTGGCCTCGGGGTTTCGAGGCCTGTGTTGAGCCTCCACTGCCAGTTGAGCAACGCCCCTCGTCTCCGCTGGAGCCCGGCATAGAGTCTGAGTCGGATGGGCGAGGTCTCTTGTCAGGGCGATCCTGCCGATTCTGCCACATCCGACCGTACTCTGCGCCCTCCGCTGCTTCCCCGTCCGATATTGGCACCGGGGGGTTCGCTAAGGGTTTTCGGGCCCCCCCTAGGCCCACGGGTTTGAGTGGGGTCGGCATCCGTGGGCGCGCCTTCCCCTGTCGTCTGTTTTTCGCTCCAAGCTTGCCCGTTGGTGCCTTTGGAGCCTTCCCCTCCACGTCGGTCCTTTGTCGTTCCATGGTCGGGCTCCGGTGGCGACTAGGGGAGGTCACCGGCGACGGGCTGGACCGCACGGTGTACATAGTGTCGTCCGTGTCACCTCCACTTCCCACTAGTATCCCTTTATCCATTCGGGTCAAAAGGACTTTGGGGATCTTCTCAAACCTGGCCTCTCGGCCACCCTCGAGTGTCGCCAGTAGTGCGCCTGGCTCCTCCTGTCTGGCCCCTCCTTCTGTGGTAGTGCTCGCGGTCGCACCTGTCGCGCGCCGCGTAAAGCGGCCCTGCCTGTCCCTTGCCGCTGTTGGGACGTCGACGTCTCCGAACGGAAGAATCTGCAGCTCGGGCAGGCTGAGGTCAATGCGTGGACTTGGGTAGTCCACGCATTGACTGTGCTGTGACACGTTCGCCTGTGCAGAGGCAGGCCCCGGCACGGGCGAACGCGCCAAGGAGCTTCGCGGAAGGAAGATTTTTTCCTTCTCCTCGTCATCGGAGTTTCCTCCCCTCATCCGTAGTACATCCATGTCGTTTGCGTAATCAGAGTCCGTTGATGCATAGCCATGTTCGTGTTCACGAGAGCCGGCATCCCGCCGGCCCACGAAGCAACTTTTGCCCCCTCCGTATACGACGGGGCTCTCACCCGCCGAAGCGAGTGAACGGGATTGGGTACCCGCCCGGAGAATTTTAAAGTTGCTGATCTCCATGGTTAGCTTTTTTAAGGGGTGAGCTCCCCCGCACGCTCGGGACTGGACTCCCTCCAGCCACGCATCCCATCGGCGCGATTGCTCACCTTGGGATTGGGGTAATTTATTATAGTGGTTTTCTTCCACGCGGTGCTACTCTCAATGAGCAGCACCCCCGGCCAGCTCAGTGCGGGTTACGGGTTGCCCGACGGGGAGCCGAAACTCACCCAGCAGTCGCATGACTGCAACTGCCAGACCCGTCGCGCCGCGAGCCTTGAAGGCCCGCCATCCCACGCCGCTCGAAGGCGGCCGCTGCCCAATATTAGGGCTCCTGCAAACACGGTTCTATACCGCCCACCCTATGTACTTCCCCTGCGCCCTCTGCTCATCAGAGGGACGCGAGGAGAACCGTCGTGTGCCGCTCTTTGTCTGGTCTCTCACCCCAGGCCTGTCCGGTATGGGTAGCCCTGTCCGGCGTAGCCCCGAGGATCATTGAGACACGCAAGCCCCCCCACCACGGCAAGGTGGCAGCACTTCTTTTTTTTTTTTTTTGACCCCGGGAAATGCATAAAACTGCATACCACTACGTAACCTAAGGCCATCGGGGGTGACAGCCAGATGTTACGTATTGGTTATGTGGGGCTCTCCGCTCCTGAAGGGATTGGCCTACCCACTAAAACCCAGGGATGCTACCGACCTGTGCCTTCACGGTGATGCCATGGGATCGCTATCAAGCCACCACGACATCACCAGCACCTCCGCCCTAGGGCGGACCCTCTCCGAAAAAGGCACACTGTAGCATGGCCAGTGTGCCTTCCCCACCTGCTTCCTCCGGCCAACCGGGCCGTCCCCCAGGGAAGCCAGGAACCAACACCAGACACACAGGGTCCGCATGTGTATCCGGTGTCAGTCCCTCCCTCGCAGCCACGGGAGGACAAACGCCCCTGCCCCGCAGCCGTCTACGGGAGGACAAACGCCCCTACCCCGCAGACACTCCCGCCTGTCCTTACGGACCGCGGTGGGCCAGTCCTCCGCCTCCCGCCCCCAGCACATGAGGTAGCGGCAGCCTGCAAGGCTGGGTTCTCGGGACGCAGAGGACTAGTCCACCGCCACCACGCAGCGGCACAGGTCACCCGTCTGGTGCCTGCCCGCAGTGCCCCCCAAAAGGAGACGTCGGAGGGATGCTGCCCGTGCCCGACGCTCCGCCCTCGCGTGCCGCACCTGGAGAGTCCTCTAACAGAGGAAACCCGGTGCGGGACCCCCCAACCCCCCCTGACAGGCTCATTCGCAGCATCGGCAAGTGATCAATTAGGGGCCCCTAAGAAATCACTTGCCGTTGCTCCCGGGGTGCACCGGCCAAGACGCTTCCCTTTCCTGCGGATCAACCGGATCAAGAGGAATGAGAAGAATCCAGACACTCTGGGAGGTTTCCTGTCTAGCACCCCAACCTAACCTAACCTAACTCGGCCAAACCTAACTCGGTCAAACCTAACTAGACCAAAGCTAACACGGCCAAACCTACCTCATCCAAACCTAACTCGTCCAAACCTAACTTGGCCAAACCTATCTCGGATAAACCTAACTCGTCCAAACCTAACTCGTTCAAACCTAACTCGTTCAAACCTAACTCGTTCAAACCTAACTTATCCAAACCTAACTCAGCCAAACCTAACTCAGCCAAACCTAACTCGGCCAAATGTAACTGGGTGAAACCTAACTGAACCAAACCTAAATCGGACAAACCTGGGAACACCCAAATACTCCGAATTATTTTATTCCGAATTTCATAAATCCTAAAAAATAAAATTCCGATTATTGAAAAACACGATATTTATTATACCGAATTTCAAAAATCAGATTTTTCTATGTTCCGACATTTATTTCTCCGAAAAATTAAAAGCTCGATGTACCCTTTGTCCGTAAAACGGAATTCCGATTTTCATTTGTCCGAAATCTCGTTACTAATGCGGAATTTTGTCATTCGGAGTTTTGAAATTTTGTAAACTCTTAATATTATTGAAATATGAGGCGCAGGTTTTAAAGTCTGAAGAAAGTCAGGACTTTTTTGACAAAATTTGATAATTATTTTTATAGTTTTGCCTTAAAAAATACGCTACGTTCAAATAATAATAATGGCTGAGATAATATTGTATTTTATATGCATTGGAGAATATGTAACAAAACCCGAATCGGAGCACCCCACTATCCACGTGGTCTTGTCTGCTCTACCCCTAGAGTGTATACAGAAAGCCGGAGGCGCGGAGGGGGAGCAGCCCTCGCCCGCTGTAGCAAAGCACAGGCACAATGTGAGCCGTAGCGGCTGAGGCTGGTCGCCGAAGGCGACCAACAAGCCGAAGCTGCGAAGGCGAACATTAGGGCCTGTGCTTTGATACGCAAGGGCGAAGGGGCTGCTCTTCCCGCAGCGGCGGAGCTGTTGCGGAGTCCGACCGACTGTTTTTAAGTCCTGTATCTACGTTTATCATTATGTTTCGCAGCTTCATTCTTTGCGATTTATGGTTAACATATTGTAGTAGCACCAACTCCATGGCACAAGTAAACGAAGCGAATACTGAGATGTCGGGTGATCCGGCTGACCCCCGGCGCCCATTAATACCCGGGTTAGTGGGCGATAAATATGCGACCGAAGACTTCTCGGTGGTGCGTCATCAAGCCTCCGAGACAGTAAATGCTATTGAAGACAAAAATATAAAAGGACCGTCCTTACGGCCCACTTAAAGGAAGCCCGAAGAGATGGTCCGACCAGATCTCCGAACAGCTGGAGCTACCCATCAGCGCCGCCCTCCACCAGGCGGCTGACCGGATCAGTTGGAGACAGACCGCTGATCGCCTGAAAAGGAGTCACGATCCCCAGTAATGGGGGAACGATTAAGAAGAGAGAGATTGTAGTAGCGCCCCCACGCATCAGCCTTGCACGGATTTTTAAAGATTTTTAAAATTTTTATACTGGCTACACTTAAAAGCGCGCGCTTTTTTCGCTGCCCCCACTACCCCAGTGTCACAGTAGGTCTCGACCCGCCATTTTTCTATCATTCAACGTTTCCGTGCTCAAGCCTTCGCACGTACCGCGCAACTCGCTTCAATATGCCGAGAAAACGGAAGAGCAACGAGGACCCTGAATATCTTCGGAAGAAAATAAGGAAATTAGAATCCAAGCTTAATGAAAAGCCACGCCGGCGCATAAGAGTTTTGGATTCTTCGGATAGTGATTCCATCGGTAAGTAAAATTGTTAAAAACGTGATGCGTGCTGCTAAAAAGGGCAGTTACTGTCACTTATAATTCGATGCGAGCTACTGTTATGCGTAGTATCTATCGAAATTAAAACATAAAACGTCGAAAACACGTGATGCGTGCTGCTAAAATGGGCAGTTACTATCACACTTCGAGCGATGCGAACTACTAGTATGGGTAGTGTCTGTCGTAATTCAAATATAACGTTTTACTCTTAGCAGACGAAAATGGGGCCAGCCTGTCGCCTTCGGCTCAACCGAGTCAACACATGCCACGTCGAGTTTCGTCGCAACAAAGTTCATCGCACTCAGATTCACCGCAACCCGGACCATCGCACCAGAACCAGTCGTCGCCGGCAAGGCCCCTACAACAACCGTCGCGTTCGTCATCTCCTCAACCAGGCCCATCGTCTGCGCCAGACCAACCAGGCCCATCGTCTGCGCCAGACCAACCAGCAAGGTTAGACAATACAATAACATCCTCACCTGACGACATCGAACTTGACGAGGACATCCTTAATTTGTTGGGTGATGCTCCAAAACCGGATACGCCGTTAGGAAAAAGTATCCATAAAGATATCGCAAGCAGGTGGCAGGATATATTGAGCAAAGGATTGCAAAAAGAAGTAAAAGAAAAGATTTCTAAAGAGTACTTGATACCCAGTAATTGCGATCTCTTAATTCCGCCTATCCTCAATCCTGAAGCGAAAGCGGCAATGTCGGATACTTTGGTAAAGAAAGATGCATCGTTAATGCATCGGCAAAAGCAAATAGCTTTGGCATTGTCGGCACTCGCCCAGGCTACCGACCTTCTGATAAAAAAGAAGCTAACACAAGATGTGTTAAAGCCAATTAGTGATGCCTGCCGCATTTTATGCGATTCCCATTTTATGGAAACCAAAACTAGGAGATATTTTATAACATCTACTATAAACATGAACATGAAAGATGCTTTGGTTAACACTGAAAGAGACAAGTTCCTATTTGGGGAAAACATGTCAGATAAAATAAAATCTGCGCAGACTGTTCAAAGATCGGGAAATACATTAAAAACCACACAAAAGCCGTATAATGCATTTAATAAAGAAAATTTCACAAGCAAAAATAAATATCAAACAGGTAGTTTAAACTACAAGACCCTGCATCGCAAAACGTCGAACCAGAGCAAGCCGGATGCAGGGAGAAACCGTCCAGCGCAGCCAGCCAGCAGATCCAGCGTCCGCAACCGCGTGTCAGAACGCTCGCGCACTCCTCCTCGGAAACCATACCGGAGATAGTTGAACACGAGGTAAAATACGCCGGCCGTTTGCAGTACTTCACAGAAAACTGGAGGCAAATTTCTAGTGATCCCATAATTTTATCATGGATTCAAGGTTATAAGATACCTTTCCATTCTAATCCTATTTGTCATGATTATCCTAAAGTATACACTCAATCACAAGAGGAAACTGATGATTTCAATAAGTCGATTAATAAACTGTTAGAAATAAACGCTATTTCAATATGTGACCACCATCCGCAAGAATTTCTGTCTAAAGTGTTTTTAGTACCCAAACCTGACGGTAGCAAAAGATTTATACTAAATTTAAAAAATTTAAATAAATTTATAACAACCTCCCATTTCAAGATGGAAGATTATAGAACAGCATCAAAATTAATCACTAAAAATTGCTTTATGGGATCTATAGATTTAAAAGACGCTTACTTATTAATTCCTATTTATAAACAACATAGAAAGTATCTCCGTTTCATGGTTAATGACATTCTTTATGAGTTCAATTGCTTGCCGTTTGGGTTGTGTACCTCGCCCTATGTTTATACTAAATTATTAAAACCCGTGTATGAAATCCTTAGAGGTGAACATTTCCTGTCATGGTTGTTATCTAGATGATACCCTCTGTATCGGAAGAACGTACGATGAATGCATGAAAAATATAAATATTACAATATCTACCCTACAAAACCTTGGTTTCTTGATTAATTATGAAAAAAGTTCATTGGTCCCAAGAACTAGTTGCAAATTTTTAGGATTTATTTTTGATTCTAAACGTATGGAATTACAATTACCTTCTTCAAAGAGACACAAAATTAAAGATAGTATCAATAACTTTTTAAAACTCAAGAAATGTAAATTACGTTATTTTGCAAGATTAATTGGGCTTCTGACGTCTGCTTGTCCAGCCATACAGTTTTCCTGGTTATACACCAAATTATTAGAACGGCATAAGTATTTATGTTTACTGGACAATCCAAGTTACAATTCTGTTATTTCAATCCCTACTGACTTAGAGACCGATTTATTATGGTGGA
Organism: Eudemis profundana; assembly: GCA_947034925.1. Classification (NCBI taxonomy): domain Eukaryota; kingdom Metazoa; phylum Arthropoda; class Insecta; order Lepidoptera; family Tortricidae; genus Eudemis; species Eudemis profundana. The sequence continues at coordinate 26,498,911 of OX344802.1, forward strand.
AAGAACACATAGATTATGATTGCAACCCTTTCAGGCTTAATCGATTCCAGACTGAGATATTCTCAGACGCATCGTCTACAGGTTGGGGTGCTTATAACAATGGGAATAAAGCACACGGTTATTGGAAAGATGATGAACAATTATGTCACATCAATGAGCTGGAATTGAAAGCTGCATTTTTAGGTTTGAAGGTTTTCGCTCGTGATATGTATGATTGCGAAATACTGTTACGTATTGACAACACCACTGCTATTTCATGCATCAATAGAATGGGAAGTGTACAATTCGAACATCTAAACATAATTACAAGACAGATATGGCAGTGGAGTGAAATGCGAAAAATTGTTATTTTCGCTTCATACATAAATACGAAAGAAAACATTCAAGCAGACGAATTATCACGCAAAAGATTCTCTGATACTGAATGGGAATTAGGAGACTATGCGTATGATGAAATAAAACAAACGTTTGGTCGTCCAAAAGTTGATTTATTTGCTAGTAGATGTAATGCAAAATGTCCCATATATGTTACATGGAAAAATGATCCCGACGCGTGGAAAGTTGACGCTTTCACAATATCCTGGGAAAATTTAAATTTCTACGCCTTCCCTCCGTTTGCCTTGATTTTAAAAATGCTTCAAAAAATTATTTATGACAAAGCAGAGGGTATCGTCATCGTTCCTAATTGGCCAACGCAACCTTGGTTCCCTCTTTTTAAAAATTTAGTAATGTCAGAAATCATTTATTTTAATCCTAGTACTTACTTGTTAAAATCTCCTTTCAGATCAACACACAGTCTTCACAAAACTCTGTCGTTAATTGCCGCGAAATTGTCAGGAAAACGTTATTAAAGAGATCCTTGAATCCAAGATCTGTAGAAATTATGCTATCATCATTAAGTGACAATACTTATAAGCAATACAATGGTTGCATACGAGCCTGGCTCAATTACTGTGAGAATAATGCATATGATTATGAAAATGCCTCTGTACCAACCGTAATAAATTTCTTAACAGAGAGATTTGATGCAGGTTCCAAATACGGAACTATTAATAACTATAGATCTGCCCTATCACTGTTATTAGGACAGACCCTAGATGATGACAGGATTAAGCGTTTCATGAAAGGAGTTTTCAGATTAAGACCCACAGCGCCAAAATATAATTTAACATGGGATCCTAGCGTTGTTTTAAATCATCTGGCCCAAAAATGGCCTAATGACGATCTTAATCTGGAAACTCTTTCCAAGAAGACACTCACATTGTTAGCTTTAGCTACTGCACATCGCGTTCAAACCTTTTCGTTAATACGTTTAAGTAATATTGATATGCGTAATGATTCTGAAATAATCATAAAAATACCCGATATAATAAAAACTTCAAGGCCAAATTCCACACAGCCGGTTTTAAGACTCCCATATTTTAATGAAAGGCCAGCAATTTGTCCAGCCAGATGTGTACAAACTTACATAAATAAAACGAATCCTCTTCGTAGCAAAGACAATGACACTTTATTTATCAGTTACAGAAGACCTTATTCCAAACTTTCACCTCAAAGATTAAGTCATTGGATAAAAGAAACACTTCATAATAGCGGTATCGACACTTCTATATTTACCACACATAGCACTAGGCATTCGGCCACTTCTACAGCCAATAAACTTGGCGTTAATCTTGACACCATACGTAAAACTGCTGGTTGGAGCAACTCCTCTAGTGTGTTTGCCAAGTTTTATAATAAAGAAATTGTTAATGATTGTAACCAATTTGCCAAAACGATTCTCTCGTCTGCGACGAACCTGTAAAAAAGATTAATTATAATTAGTCAACTAAGCATGTATACATTTATAATTATAATAAAATCTGTATAATAAATCAGTATCTGTCTTTTGTACTTACCTTAGTGCGTATAAAAATCATTTCACATTTTGTGCTCTGAACATCCTACAATATGTTAACCATAAATCGCAAAGAATGAAGCTGCGAAACATAATTAATGATCAAAACGAACTTACCAAGTGAAGTTCGATCACAATTATGTGAGCAGCTTCATTCGACGCGATTTATCACAACCCACCCACAACATTAGAAATGTTTTTTTTTTTTTTTTTTTATGAAATAGGGGGCAAACGAGCAGACGGGTCGCCTGATGGTAAGCAATCACCGTCGCCCATAGACACCTGCAACACCAAAAGAGTCACAGGTACGTTGCCGGCCTTTCAGGTGGGAGTACGCTCTTTTCTTGAAGGTTTGAAGGTCGAATCGGTCCGGAAACACTGCAGGCGACAATTTATTCCACAGTTCAGTCGTGCGAGGCAGGAAGTTTCTAGCAAAACGCACAGTTGTGGACTGCCAACCATCTAAGTGGTGAGGATGGTAATATTGTCGCGTAGAACGATGGCGGAAAGATGCAGCAGGGATTAATCCGAACAATTCCTCGGAGCATTCCCCGTTATATAGACGATAGAAGATGCAGAGCGAGGCTACATCTCTACGCAGTGCCAAGGAGTCGAGCCGATCTGAAATAACTTGGCAGCCGACGATACGAGTCGCTCTCCGTTGAATGCGGTCTAGAGGGAGAAGATGGTACTGGGGGGCCCCAGCCCACAGATGAGAACAGTATTCCATATGTGGACGGACCTGCGCCTTATACAGCTGAAGGCGGTGGGCCGGAGTGAAATACTGTCTCGATCTATTGAGCACACCAAGCTTCTTAGAGGCTAATTTAGCCTTACCCTCTAAATGGCCGCGGAACTGGACTTCACTCGATATGTCGACGTCAAGAATTCCGATAGTGGCTGTGGCAGTAAGGGGGATGCTCTCAAAACGAGGTGATGCGACAAACGCGAGCTTTTTGGCGGTGAAGGCGCAAACCTGTGTCTTTAAGTCGACCCCATTCTGAAACTTCTTTTAGGGAAGTTTCAATTTCAGACACAAGTCTGTTACGGCTCTCGATGACGCTATCCCGAGAAATATTGGCGCGGCCGGTGTAGGAGGCATCACCCGTGCTATCATCTGCATAACAGTGAATGCCACAGATTTGCAGCATGTCGTTGATATGCAGAAGGAACAACGTAGGCGATAGCACACAGCCTTGCGGGACACCAGCATTCACAGTCATGGATTCAGAGCACTCACCGTCAACTACGACCTTTATGCATCTGCCTGCTAGAAAGCTACTGACCCATTCGCATAACTTCTCGGGAAGCCCATAAGATGGAAGCTTCGAAAGAAGTGCTTTGTGCTAAACCCGATCAAAGGCCTTCGCCATGTCCAAACTAACGGCCAATGCTTCACCCTTAGTCTCGATCGCCTGTGCCCAACGATGTGTTAGGTAGACCAGAAGATCACCAGCTGAGCGGCCTTTACGGAAACCGTATTGGTGGTCACTAAGCAGCTGGTGATCCTCTAGGTACCGAAGGAGCTGGCAGTTGATAATGGACTCCATTATCTTCGAGAACAGAGAGGTTATAGCTATCGGCCTGTAGTTGGTTGGGTTTGAGCGGTCGCCTTTTTTAGGGATCGGGTGCACCAAAGCTGACTTCCATGAGATCGGGACTACGCCAGATGAGTAAGAGAGCCGAAAAAGACGCGTTAAAACCGGTGCCAACTCTGGAGCGCACATCTTCAACACAATAGGAGAGATTCCATCGGGCCCACATGACTTGTGAATGTCGAGGGAAAGAAGTGCTTTACGCACTGAACTTTGGTGGAACCGGACATCCGGCATATAGTTTCCGCACCGCGGTATGGTTGGCGGCACGTGTCCCCCGTCATCCAGAGTCGAGTTGGACGCAAAGAGTTTGCCCAAAAGATCGGCTTTTTCCTTAGCGTCATGGGCCAACGAATCATTTCCCATTTGTAGAGGTGGAAAAGACGGCTTGCAGAAATTTCCCTGGATAGCTTTGGCAAGAGACCAGAACGCACGAGTTCCCGAAGGAAGGCGCTCTAGTTTCTCGCCAATTCTACCAATGTGCAAAGATTTCGCCCTGGCAATATCCCTTTTGAAGGACTTGGAGGCAAAATTAAACTCCTTTTTCAACGCGCTGGTCTTTTCATCCCGTACTGTTGCTGCATTTATCCAGGCTTGGTAACATTCCTGCTTTCGGCGGGACGCCCTTTTGCAGTTACGACCAAACCAAGGTTGGAATTTGCCACCAACGGGGACTGCAGAGGACGGAATGAAAAGTTCCATTCCCTGGAGTACCACGTCAGCAATAGAGTCAGCAGCAACGTTGGGATCATCCAGCGTGAAGCAAACCTGCCTCCAAGGATAGGATGCAAAGAAAGATCGCATCCCATCCCAATCTGCTGACTTGTAGTGCCACACACGGCGGCTACCAGCAGCTCGCCGACGCAGCGGGCACGTGAGTGGCACCGTACTCCGGACCAGGCAGTGATCCGAGGAACCGAGTGGGGCAATAACGGAAGTTTTGTAGCCAGCCGGTTGAGAAGTCAGCAGAAGGTCCAACAGAGAAGACTCCTGGCTCTCCACATCGGGGATTCGCGTGGGCTCAGTAACCAATTGGGATAAGCCATATGCCAGAGCAAAACCGTACACAGATCTCCCCGCATGATCGGTCTTACTAGAGCCGAGCCATTCAACATGATGGGCATTAAAATCGCCTAGTATCACGATCTCCACGGATGGGATCTGCTGTTGCACGGAGTCTGCAGCTATCTGAATTTGCTCGATGAGTCGGTCGGTTTCAGCATCACCGCTATGGGACCTATACAGGCACGCATAGACGCGAGGATGGTCGTCGCTGTCCACACGTAGCCATAAGGTGGAGAGGTCCCTACCTTCAAGATTGCTGAGGCGGCGAGAGCTGATGTCATCTCTTACGTACACGCACACCCCGGCCTTAGGCACAAAGGAGTGTTCCAGTGCATACCCAGGACGACAGAGGTAGGAAGTGTCCGCCGGAGACGATATCTGCGTCTCGGTCAAAAAGAGCAAGGCCGGCTTTGCTGTCTCGAGGTGATAGTGAACAGCATTAAGATTGGAGTGTAAACCCCTGATGTTGCAGAAGTCCACGGCCAGCGAGGCTACTTTGCTCTTGCCCCGAGCAGATGTTGGCTGGTAGAGCGCGGTTTTGCCCCCCCGAGGGGCAGCCTGGACCTCCACGCTCAGGAGTGATTCTACCTGAGCGTGGAAGCCCAGTGAGGGATTCTCCAGCGCTAACGCAGCTGGTACCCTCCTGGGGTATGCTATTAGTGAACTGCGCTATCATTGGGGGGGGGGGGGGGGGGGGGTTGGGCCTCCGGTATCCTCACTCACTTGGCGAAACGCAAATATTACTTCACGCCAGTTTTCTGTGAGGCCGTGGTATCTCTCCGGTCGAGCCGGCCCATTCGTGCCGAAGCTTGGCTCTCCCACGGTGAAAACCCTACCCTACCCAACTTTTAACAAAATGTTGAAATAATTTTACTGCTTGTATGCTGTAAACAAAATGATATAAAAATGGCGGGTCGAGACCTACTGTGACACTGGGGTAGTGGGGGCAGCGAAAAAAGCGCGCGCTTTTAAGTGTAGCCAGTATAAAAATTTTAAAAATCTTTAAAAATCCGTGCAAGGCTGATGCGTGGGGGCGCTACTACAATATGTTAACCATAAATCGCAAAGAATGAAGCTGCTCACATAATTGTGATCGAACTTCACTTGGTAAGTTCGTTTTGATCATTAATTATTTAGTCAAAATTTTTATTTTTCGATATTTTGGAATTCGGAGTTTTGATAATCGGAATTCGTACTTTTGATGTATCGGATTATTATAGATTCGGACTTTTCATTGTTCGGTGTATGGAATCTCGGACTTTTGAAAATCGTAATTCTTACAGTTAGACGTTTTGTAATTTCGGAATTTTAAAAGTCGGAGTTATGAAAAATCGGGATTTTAATAATAGGAATTTTAATCCATTCGGAATTTTAAAAATCGGTATTTTGATATTCGTGATTGTGAATATCGGAATTAAGTTTTTCGTATTTATGTAGTGTACCCGACAAACCTAGCTTGGAAAACCTAACTCGGCCGAACCTAACTGGAAAACCAAACTCGGCCAGACCTATTAAAGGTAAATAAGAAGAGTGCCGGTGGACACAATCTTATATCATAACTTTATATTTATAAAAGTAATTTTAATTGTATACGTATTTAATAAGTTATTGTTGAACCTAGATGCTGCGACACTCCCACCCGTTAGTTTCGCCTGAGTTCGGTTCGCACGAGTTCGGTTCGCACGAGTTCGGTTCGCACGAGTTCGGTTCGCACGAGTTCGGTTCGCACGAGTTCGGTTCGCACGAGTTCGGTTCGCACGAGTTCGGTTCGCACCAGTTCGGTTCGCACCAGTTCGGTTCGCACCAGTTCGGTTCGCAGCAGTTCGGTTCGCAGCAGTTCGGTTCGCACCAGTTCGGTTCGCACCAGTTCGGTTCGCACCAGTTCGGTTCGCACCAGTTCGGTTCGCACCAGTTCGGTTCGCACCAGTTCGGTTCGCACCAGTTCGGTTCGCACCAGTTCGGTTCGCACCAGTTCGGTTCGCACCAGTTCGGTTCGCACCAGTTCGGTTCGCACCAGTTCGGTTCGCACCAGTTCGGTTCGCACCAGTTCGGTTCGCACCAGTTCGGTTCGCACCAGTTCGGTTCGCACCAGTTAGGTTCGCACCAGTTAGGTTCGCACCAGTTAGGTTCGCACCAGTTAGGTTCGCACCAGTTAGGTTCGCACCAGTTAGGTTCGCACCAGTTAGGTTCGCACCAGTTAGGTTCGCACCAGTTAGGTTCGCACCAGTTAGGTTCGCACCAGTTAGGTTCGCACCAGTTAGGTTCGCACCAGTTAGGTTCGCACCAGTTAGGTTCGCACCAGTTAGGTTCGCACCAGTTAGGTTCGCACCAGTTAGGTTCGCACCAGTTAGGTTCGCACCAGTTAGGTTCGCACCAGTTAGGTTCGCACCAGTTAGGTTCGCACCAGTTAGGTTCGCACCAGTTAGGTTCGCACCAGTTAGGTTCGCACCAGTTAGGTTCGCACCAGTTAGGTTCGCACCAGTTAGGTTCGCACCAGTTAGGTTCGCACCAGTTAGGTTCGCACCAGTTAGGTTCGCACCAGTTAGGTTCGCACCAGTTAGGTTCGCACCAGTTTTTTAGGCCCCCTGCTTTGGAACGTCGGTTTCGACTGGGCAATTAGAGGTGTCCTGCTCCCCCGGATGGCGGTCATCTGCTACGCGGATGACACAATGGTCGCCGTCCGGGGGGAGCGGCTGGAGGAGGCCCTGAGGAGGGCCGCCGTCGCGGCCGACCTGGTAGTCGGTCGCATTAGATTGCTGGGGCTAAAGGTGGCCCTCCCAAAAACGGAGGCCATCATTTTCGGGGGAAGGGGCTGGAGGCCTCCTGCCAGGGCCTCGATTCGTGTCGCGGGAGAGACGGTCCGGGTGAAGCCCCACATAAAGTACTTGGGGCTCATCCTGGACCGTCGTTGGGATTTCGGGGAGCACTTCCGACAGTTAGCTCCCCGAATCGTCCGGCAAGCCTCGGCGCTGAGTCGGCTATTGCCGAATGTCGGGGGCCCGGGCGCCCCGTGCCGACGCTTGTATGCTGGAGTTGCCAGAAGCATGGCAATGTACGGGGCGCCCATCTGGGCGGATAAGTTGGGGGCGGCCAATAAGGCCCTATTGCGGAGGCCCCAGAGGATAGTGGCCATCCGTATCATAAGGGCCTATGTTACGGTGGCCTGGGCGGCGGCCTGTGCCTTGGCGGGGACGCTCCCTTGGGAGCTAGACGCCCAAATCCTCGCTGAGGCACACAGAGAGCGGGTGCAGAACAGGGCGCAAAATGTGTTCCCCGCTCCAGAAGAGGTGCTCGCCGCCCGGAGGGCGGCACAGCGTCGCATGCGCGATCGTTGGAAGAGGGACCTGGAGGACTCCCCCTATGGAATCCGCACCATAGGGGCACTCCTCCCGTCCCTCGACCGCTGGCTGGACCGAAAGAAGGGGGCTCTCTCCTTCAGGTTGACGCAGGTAATGACCGGGCACGGCTGCTTCGGTCATTACCTGCACAGGATAGGGAGAGAGGTCGGTCCAGCCTGCCATGAGTGCGGCGCTCAGGACGACACGGCCCAGCACACCCTAGAGGTGTGCAACTACTGGACCGAAGAGCGCCGCACCTTGGTGGCGGTTTTAGGAGTGGGTGACCTCTCGCTGCCCAGCATCGTGGCGACCATGCTGGACAGCGAGAGGTCCTGGGAGGCGGTGGCCTCCTTTTGCGACACGGTGATTTCGCAGAAGGAGGCCATGGAGCGGGAGCGCGAAGATAGGCGACAGGCGCTCCCGCTCCGGCGTAGACGGAGGGGGAGGAGGCGAGCGCAATATCTCGCTCGCCTCAACCCCTAGTGGAGTGTGGGTGAGGGGCCCACAAATAGACTCCACCCGTCTGGGGGAGGGATCGTGGCGGTTTCCGATCCTTCCCTCCATTGGCGCGGGAGCCCTGGCGTCGTCAAAGCCAGGGCAGCCGGGGGGCACCCATGGTAGAAATCCTTGGACCCCATAGTGCCCCCAAAACGGCAGTGCGGAGAAACGCCGGTGGGTTTTTAGTGGGTATGCTCCTCCCCCCCTCTGATTAGCAGAGGGCGAGCGAGAGGAGTGAGCCCCACATAACCCCCCCAACCAACATCGGGCCTCCCCAGGCCCCGGGGGGGTATGCGTAATGCATTTTCCCACCGTCAAAAAAAAAAAAAAAAAAAAAAAAAAAAAAAAAAAAAAAAAAAAAAAAAAAAAAAAGGTTCGCACCAGTTAGGTTCGCACCAGTTAGGTTCGCACCAGTTAGGTTCGCACCAGTTAGGTTCGCACCAGTTAGGTTCGCACCAGTTAGGTTCGCACCAGTTAGGTTAGGTTAGGTTAGGTTAGGTTTTTTTTTTTTTTTTTGCTGAGGAAAGAAATTCTTTCCTCTACGCTAAGGATACGTTTTGCTGCGCGGCGCTAACGGTATACGCGTTGCAGTAAACCTTGTGTTAGGGTTGAGGTTTAGTTTTTAGGTTGGTGGAGGGTATAAGTTGAAGGAGGTAGGTTTAGTTATTTAGTTGGTTTATGTGCCATTAAATTCTTTCAGGTGTGTTACTATGTATGTGAGTAGAGTATGGAATGAGTCAAGAGATGTCTGTTTGGTAAGTATGCTATGTATGTTTTCTGAATCTATGTTTATGTTTTGGCAGATGATTTGGTGGTCGAGCCTTGGAGAAATGAAGCGGGGACAGTGGAAAAGTAGGTGATCGAAGGTTTGTATTATGTTGGCGCTGCTGTCACAGGGGCAGAAGCCGTCTGGGGTTAGATTGAATCGGTGGAGGTACTGTTTGTGGAAACCATGATTGCTGAGGTATTGGGTGATTGGGAAAGTTAGAGTGTTTTGGTCGAGGTAGGCGGATAGATCTGCGTGAGTGGGGAAGAGTGTTTTAGTGTAAGTGCATTTAGAGGGGTGATCGTACAAGCGTTGCTGCTCGAGATATGCCTTGGATTTATTGTGGTATTTTATAAAACTAATTGGGATTGCATTGAAGTCCGGTGATTTGTGTAAGTTTGTTGCAGATTTGGCCGCAGCATCAGCCAGTTCATTCCCAGCGATGCCGCAGTGTGCCTTTGTCCAGAAGAAGAGGATGTCAACCTGGTCTTCATGCTCGTGAATAAGTTTGTGAGATTCGTTTACCAGAAGGTTGTGACTATTAGGGTTGGCCAGTTCGGTAAGCCCCGATTTGCTGTCAGAGAACAAAAGCAGTTTGTTCGGGCGTGCCTTGCCCTCGAGGGCAAACCGGAGCGCCTCCTTTATGGCCAGCAGTTCGGACTGAAAGACCGAACAGTAGTCGTGTAGTTTCAGCCTTCTGGTAATCGTACGCCCATCTGTTTTTAGGATTACGAAGGCCGAACCGACTTTGTTGTCGATTCGACTGCCGTCGGTATAGATTTGCCAAGTGTCATTGCTCATGTGGGTTTGGAGGGCGTCAAGTAGCTCGTCTTGGTCGTGTATTGATGAGTGGGTGATAGTTTTACGGAAAGCCGGGTGCAGAAGCGCGGATGGTGGGACAAGTGACTCGCTTGGAAGATCATCAGGCAGAAAGCTAGCATGCCCGCGAATCCTAGTGGTCTCCATGTCCGCGACATGCCGGATCTTGGCTGGCAGAGGCACGAGTCTGGCAAGTGTGATGGAAAGTGCAGTGCTAAGAGTCCTGAACCCATGCACGCATTTGATGGCAAAGAGCCGCTGCAGGGAGAGTAGCTTGGTGTTGATGTACTTATATTTGAGTGCCCCTGCCCAGACCGAAGCAGCGTAGGTGACTATGGGCTCTATTACGTGCTCATAAATAGTCCTTATATTTCCTGGGTGGACCCCCCAAGTGGGCCGGATAAATTGTTGCATCTTGTAGTAGAGCCTTTTGGTCTTTTCAAGAGTGAGGATTACATGCGTGATGAAGCGTAGTTTGGCATCTATTGTAACTCCGAGATATTTGAAAGAGTCCACGAAGGGGATTTGTATATTGTCCATGTAGATTCTGGTTGATTTAGCTTTGTGTGTGAACGCCACCAGTTTGGTCTTGTCACGCCCGAAGGAGAGCTTGACGCTGCTCCCCCAGTCGACGATTGTTTCAAGAGCTTGGTTTGTCTTTTCTTCCAGATCGTCGGCGGTTCTCGCGGTGCATATCAGGAGTATGTCGTCGGCATAGGCCTGGATGTGGCAACCAGAGGGCATAGGCATGGCAAGGAGGTCGTCGAGTATTAGATTCCACAGCACAGGCCCGACGACTGACCCCTGGATGCAGCCGCGAGTAGAAGCCTTCCGCACTAGGCAATCCGCGAAGCTCATTAGAACCTGTCTATCCGTCACGTAACTGAGCAGCAGCTCGTAGATATTCTTCGGGCAGTTGATGTTTTTAAGCCTTTTGAATATGGCCGGCCACCAGGCGTTGTCAAACGCAGCCTTGATATCTAGTGACGCCGCAAGCACGAGTTTGCTGCTGTTTCTAGCGTCATTTATGATATCTAAGGCGTGGTGGATGGCGTTTGTTGTCGACGTTTGGAGCCGAAATCCAAACTGCCTGTGGATAATCATGTTATTGGAGTGCATGTAATAGACTAGTCTATTTATGGTGAGCTTCTCTAGTAGCTTCCCAAAAACGTTGACAAGACCTATTGGTCGGAATGAGGAGGTTTTAGAGTAGTCCTCCTTACCAGGTTTCGGTATGATCTTAGTGGTAGTTACTTTCCAAAATTCGGGAAAGTATTTCAGCTCTAGGCAGCGGTTCATGATGGCTAAGATGGTGTCCGGGAAGAGTTTGGTAATCTGCAGGCAGATATCGGCTGTGAGATGGTCGGTTCCGGGTGCCTTCTTATGGCTTATTGTGTTTAAGGTCTCTATTATTTCGGTGATGGTGAAAGGTGGTTCTTCAGGGGTATCTGGTGGATTACACATTTGCGCTCTGACGATGCTCTGCTCGTGAGTGTCTGCATCATCGTCGGGGTAGAAGGTGTTAAGTAGCGCTTGCGCAGTGTCCGAGCTGTTGTTTGTGTGTGATCCATCAGGTAGTTCGAGCGTGGCAGGGGGCTGAGTCACGGGGCGGGTTCCGATGATTCGGTTGGTGACCGCCCAGACGTCTTCCTTCCCCTGCCGCTCGCAGAAGGCGCGGAAACTCGTAGTGGAAGCGGCGCAGCATGCATCCGAATATCTCTTTCGCAGCTCGTTCCTTTCGTCGATGATAGAGGTGATGGGTAGTTTTTGTCGTACCGCTTTGGAGAGCTTGTGGTGGTTTTGTATGACCTCAGATTTAAGTCTCCCCAGCTCGTCATTCCACCAGATCGGGCGACTTGGCAGTGCTTTGGAACGAGGAAGCAATTTATCGCAGACCCTCTGTATGTCTCCGGTGAAAGTGGCAATTTCCGTGTCGAGTTGGTCGTCGGTGCAGGAGTTGATGTATGCGACATCCGGAACTCTGTCAGCCAGCTTCGCCTTAAGCTCGTCCGCGAGCCCATCATCCCATTTGATGTTAGTTGTGTTATAACGGAAAGTCGAAGCTTTGACTTTATTTTTGAGAGACTCGGATTTGCTTGGGGCAGAAGAGAAATTAAAGGTAATCGCATGGTGATCTGATGATGGACAGATGTTCTCGTCCACCTGCCAATTACCCACAATTGTTCGGTTCTGCCCTCTGTGAGTTTCGTTGCTTAGCAGGGTGACATCCACTATGGAGGATCGTAGTGATCCGTTGGTCAGAGTTTCAAAGGTAGGAGCCTTTCCTTTGTTACAGACATTTAGGTTGTAGGTTATTAAGATGTCCTCAATCAAGTTCCCTCTAACGTTGTTCCAATCGCAGCCCCAGAGCTTGCTCCGACCGTTGAGATCACCGCAGATAATATGCGTCGATCCAGCCGTGCCCGCCAGAAAGTGTTCCAGCCGGTTTAGGGTGCCGTATTTGTCGTCCCGGGGCTCGATGTAAACCGAGACCAGGTAAATATGTCTCCCAGATCTCTGTGTTAACTGCACAATGCAGAGATTAGGCGACGAGTGCTTTGCAACCCCCAGTGTACTAATATGCCTATCTCTTATTAGCAGGGCAGCCTTTGTAGTCCTATCGGGCAGAGGAAACTGATAGATAGTAAATCCTGGCACAGTTTTCATAATGTTGCTGCCCCCGGCTATGTAGGGTTCGCTGATGAACGCAAAGTCGTAGGCAGCATTTGCGCTAAGAAATACTGCAGTCTCCTGATAGGCGTTTCTGCCACGCCCCAAATTTGCCTGTAAGCAGTTGAAGCTATTTTTATTTGTATTGACCATTGTTTTAGAGTTGTTACTGTCCATAATTGATTCTTGATTTAATGATGTTTTGCATTGTGATCTTACGGGGGCATCCAAAAGAGGTGGCAGAGTGTCGGAGGTCAGTTTTGGTGGAGGAGTTTTTAGATGTGGAGCAATTGTGGCATTTTAATTTGTCGGGGTTTTCACGATTGGGGCAGTTTTGGTAGAGATGTCCATCAGATGAGCAGTGTGAACATATGGGAGACTTAGTGCAGTATTTCCTAGTATGGCCATACTCCAGACAGGTGAAGCATTGGAGGAGGGGAATATATTCACAGGCATGCACCTTCTGGTGGTCAATGTTTATCTTTGTTTGAGAGATGATGGCGTTGAAAACCGGGGGTGATGTCAGGAATACCGCGTTGTAAAGTCGGGGATTGCGATTGCCTCTCTTGAATCTGAGAGACAGATCGTCTGGATGTTGTACTTGGGCTTCTATGGTCTGGTTTTGTTGCAGGATAATTTGGGCTAGTTCTTCAGCCGGGACGTCCTCCGATATACCCTTCAAGATTATCATGGGTTCAAGTGTTTTGGAGACTTCGGCGCTCACTGCGGCATTGTTGGCGTTGGTTTTCTTTAGCGCAACGTCCCTTTGCTCAGCATTTTCGAACTCGACACGGACCTTGTTTTTGGACACGAACCTTGCGGCTACAGGAGCAAAGGTAGTATCCCTGAAGGAGACACTCCTTTTCCACTCCTGCAATGTGTCCGCCGGCGTCTTAACCGCCACTTTCGGCGTTATTATGATGGCTGGTTTGTTCAGAGAGGGGGGTTGCGGTGTAGAGACGGGCTGTCGGCTAGTGGCTGTCACGGCGGCGTATGTCATTGTTTCGTCGCTAGAACGAAGAGGGCCTGCGGCACTAGGCACCGCGGCGAGCCTCCGAAATTCCTCTCTGATGGTGGTCCTGATCAGATTTACCGTCTCACTGCCTTCCTTAGAAGAGTTAGTCTCGGGCCTGTAGACGGTTTGTGTGTGAACAGATTTCGAGTCCATCCGCGCCACGCCCCCACTGTGAACTGTCCGCGCCGGTGTGTTTTCCACGCCCGAGATTTTATACTCGCGGACAAAGAGTTCTAGATTTTCCCGAAGGGATCCCAGGTAGGATTCAATGTCGTGGCGATCCGGCGCGGTCACCTCCCTGTGGCGTCGCAGCACGGCGGATATTGAGTCCAAATTGCTACGAGCTAGGCTCCACATCCTATCCACCCGGCCGCTGAGACTATTTGGGGTGCTGGGTGTCTTGGGTGTAGTGGGAGTACCCTGACTCCAGCGAAGGGTGTCCATCTTAGTGGAGTCGGATAGATCTATGAGGTCTCCGCTGTCAGGCACCCCTTCGGCCGATGTGACAGTGAATGTGGAGTCGAATGAGGGAGGACGGTCTCCACCAAGTGGAATAAGAGAATCTTCGAGGTCAGTGTCCTGTGTGTCGCCTACCTCCCGCGAGTTTGGAGTCAGCCTCTTGTCTGTGTTCTTTTTGGAGGATGTACGGCTATCTGGGAGACGAATTTGCAGGTCATCGCAGACCGGGATTTGGAGAGGTACAGGGGTCTGCGACCTCGTCGACGCCTTTCGGGGAGGGGCCCTCCTGGGGCCTTTAGCTACTTCAGCTGTGTTAGCCTCCGCCTTCTTTTGTGCCTTGGTGGCTCTTGTTGCCCTTGGAGAAGGCGTTTGGGGCAGTTTATCGACAAGTACGACGGCCTCCGGCTGTTTCTCCGTTTCGCACTTGTCGCTGTTTGCTGGTGAGGGGTTTTTGAGGTAAGTCTCTCTTTTCCGCGGCGAGCCGGGCGGGGTCCTTGAGAGAGGCATCGTGCCTTAAAGAGTATAACCCGAAAAGTAGTTTCGAGTTAGGGGAGAGATGCGATATCGTGAGAAGGGGTGAATCGTAAGGGAAAGTGAGAATGGGGGGGGGAGGGCAGTAAAGAGGTCTATTAATTTAGGTAGGTAAGAGAGATTGGAAGAGAAGGGTGTGGAGAGAGGGGGGTGCAAGAAGAAAGTGCGCTATGAAATTTTAAAATTTTTATATGGAAGTGGGTGGGAAGAGTATGTAAAAAGATCGAATAATAGATGTCTTTAAGATTAATCGAAGAAGAAAAATTTTCGGTGCAGTGGTTTAGGAGACAGAATTTTTTCCAGAAGGTGCGCCAACGGAAAATCGATGAGCAAGAAATTTAAAAGTTTAATATCTAAGCGAGGGATGGAGATTTTGGGAAATTTAAAGCGAAGGGTAGCGAAGAAAAATTTTAGAAGTGTTTAAGGCTAGAAAGCAGATTTTTAGAAGAAGAGAGTGAATTATAAAGAATTTATGAAATTTCGTGTGTGCCTGCGAAAGTCTAATAGCAAGATGGGGTGGTTTTATAGTTCGGAAACGGAGCGAGATAGAGGGATGGTTTCTATGGGGGGTTTGTAGCTAAAATTTTTTGGAGGGGGGCGCGACGATGAAAAAGAGGATAGAGTAAGAGGGAGAGAGAGGAAAAATCTTTGAAGAATTTGCAGAGATGTCTGATCTCCTCAGTGAGATATTTCAGAGACTATAAGAGGTAGGGATGTGGGAGTGGTGTCAGATGGTTCAAAAAAAATTATTCTCTAAGTATTTAAAGTTTCGTTGGGTTCCTGGTAATAGGTCTCACTTTTTACCCGGTTTGAAAGTAATGCTAGAAATAGTCTATGGGAGGTGTAAAGAAAATTTAATAGTGGGGGAGTGGATCGGTTCTAAGAAATTCTAAGTATGGGAAAAGATTGCTGAGGGTCAGGTCTATTAAGCCTAGTGCCAGGTGAGAGGTTGGATCGAGAAGAGAAGGCAGTAGGGGCAGAGGAAGATTAGTTTAGAGGTGAAAAATTTTGTGGAGCGAGAGGTATAGGAGCTGGGGGAAAGAGGTCTATGGGGGAAAGGAGGGTATTTGGGGGGAGTATAGAACTGTGAAGAGAGAATGAAGATCGGATGAATAGGAGAGGAGAGAAAAATTTTTTAGTGGAGAAAAAGTCGTGAAAAACGGAAAAATGTGAATATCTTTGGAGTGGGGGGACCTAATTTAAAAAGGATGATGGGGGAAGGAAGGGAAAAATTTTTAGAGTGTTCGATGTGAATTTGGGGTAATTAGGTGGTTTTAGTACCAGAAAATTTTCGGTTGGTTAGGTTTTTTTTTTTTTTGGGGGTGGAGAAAGGTTTGCCTTTCTCCTTTGGTGGTCTGAAGGCCTTTTTGGGTACGCCGCGCTATCGGTGTACAACTTTGTACCCAGGCCGGTTGGATGAACGAGAGTTATAGTATGTGTAGGATAGATTTACAGTTTTAGTTTTACGCGTATAGTTTAATATATAAATATGTATACAGTGTGTTACCGGTATGCGGGCTTTTATTAAAACTGATAATAATATGCTTCATTAGCAATGGTTTGCAAGTATTAGCAAATCATAATTATGCGAATTAACTGCACAATTCAATTTCCTAAATCCGCACTTTAAATGTAGTAGGTGTACTACGTAATTATCGTTATTCATATCGCTGATGCACTTGGTACAAGGCATGTCGTGGTACGGAGGTGAAAAGTTGAGAAAAACAATCCCACAATTAATGCCGTCCTTATCATTACGTTTATGTATGGAGATTTTTACACAGCTTAAAGAGTTTTTTCTAAAATTTGACATGACAATTACAAAAGTATTGACATTGGCTTGTCAAATTACAAAACAAACATTTATTTGCAAAACTGTTATTTTTTTTCGTTAAAATGGCTAAAGACACATGTGAATTATCTGACATGATTTGTGCGACACGTGGAAATGTTCCTCAAGCCTTGAGACTTTATCGAGAGTGGTTTCGAAATCAGCGGCATCCACATAATCTTCGTTTGATAACAATGGCTGTCCAGCGAGGTCCAGAGAATGCATGGTCCTATCTGGTTAGTCTGAAAGGGCTATTAAACGGAATTGTGCACGTACAACTTGAAGAAAGGATTCTCGATCACTTCAAACAGGTCCAAATGTCTAGTACTCGCATTGCTTTTTAAGTTTTATTTTATTAGTGTTGTTTTTCCGTAGTTTTCTTAAGTGTAGCAATCCTGGTACTTCTAATTGTTGAAATAGGTAGATGCAGGCATTTATCTTGATGTCTTCGTTATAAACAAAGAATGAAGGGCTGGCATTTACATCTAATTGTCAATTTAGTACTTTGCTGTACATTGCTTGCAATTAAAATTTTGTTAGAAAATTTATGAAATCGGAATTTTAGTCGATGAATTAAATGAAGGTCATGGTTAGGTTAAGAAACAACGTTACTTTACCCTACTTTAAAAAAAGCCTGCTTGCTGGTAACGCACTGTATAGAGATATAGGAAGATAGGTTGAGGTTACATAGTTCTGTTTGTTGGTAAAGAGTAGGAGTTAGGTTTGGTTAAAGTCTTTTAAGTTGTTGACAACGTATTTTAATAATTCGAGGAAGCTGTTAGAGGTCGATTCCTTGCCAAGACAAGATATAAGGTTGGTTGGGTCAATTCTTAAATTCTCACAGATTATTTCGTGATTGACTCGTCGGGAGCCAAATCTAGGGCAGTCGATAAGGAGGTGTTGAAAAGTTTGAATGTGGTTCGCAGTGGTGTCGCAAGGACAGAAGCTATTATCGGTGATGCCAAAACGATGTAAGTATGATTTATGAAAGCCGTGATTGCTGAGATATTGAGTGCTGTAAAAGTTGGGTGGATATTTGGAGATGAATTCGAGCAGTTCAGTGTAAGTCGGGAAGATGGTTTTCGTATACATACATTTATTGTCTTGTTCGTAGAAGGCTTTGGATGCCTGATGTAAGATGGATTTATTGCGATTTTTGATGTGGCTTACCGGTATGTTGTAGAAGTCGGGAGGGCGATGCAGATTGACTGCCGCTTTGGCCGCCTGGTCAGCGAGCTCGTTGCCGATTATGCCGCAATGCGCCTTCGTCCAGTAGAAAGCGGTGGTGGTGCCGGTGCGGATTTCATGTAAGAGTTGGTGGATTTCTACTACTATTTGGTTAAAACTATTGGGATTTGCTATCTCCATTAAAGCCGACATAGAGTCGGAGAAGATCAATAGTTCATCCAGTCGCTTTCCGCTGGCGAAGGACAGGCACTCTTTGATGGCCACGAGCTCAGCCTGAAAGACCGAGCAGCAATCGTGAAGCTTGAATTTTCTGACAATTGTTTCGTCATTTGGCTTCACTATGACGAAAGCCGACCCGACTTTATCGTCATGTCGGCTTCCGTCCGTGTAAGCATGCCACGCAGAAGGCAGGTGGGTTTGCGTGCACTGGATGAGCTCAGTTTGAGACTTGAGCTCTTTATACGTGATGGTGGCTCTGTATGCAGGGTGTAGAAGCATATTTGGGGGTGCAGGCGACTCCAGAGGGAGATCCCGGGGGAGGTAGGAAGCATGTCCCAATCGTTTTGCCAGCTCTATTTCGGCAGTACAAAGAATCTTGGCCGGGAGAGGGGGGAGGTTTGCAAGAGTGATGGACAAGACTGTGCTTAAGGTTTTAAAGCCTCGGACGATTTTGATGGCAAAAAGTCTCTGGAACGAGAGTAGTTGTTTCTCTACGCAGCGATAGTCTAGGGAGCTAGCCCATACTGAAGCTGCGTAGGTGATTATTGGGGTGATTACCTGGTTGTAGATTGTCCTCACATTCTCTGGGTGGATTCCCCAGGTTGGGCGTATTAAGTTTTGAATTTTGTAGTACAGCTTCCGAGCCTTCCCCAAGATGTAGTCGACGTGCTTGATGAAGTTGAGCTTACGGTCTATGATGACCCCCAAATACTTTATTTGATTGGTGAATGGGGTCTCGGCGCCGTTGGACATGATGCGGATTCTTGAAGCCCTGTTGGTGAAGGCTATAGCCTGTGTTTTGTCATGCCCAAATTCCAGTTTGACGCCGTGGCCCCACTCAGCAATCCTCCCCATGGCATCACAGGCCGCTCTCTCCAGTTCTCCGATGTTGGGCGAGCGGCAGATCAGGAGAACATCATCTGCGTAGGCCTGGAGATGACAGCCCTCCGGCATGTTAATTTCCAGGAGACCGTCCAGGATGAGGTTCCATAAGATAGGGCCCACAACCGAACCCTGGACGCATCCCCTGGTCATTAGTTTGTGTGTTGAGTGATCCGCCAGCCCCAGCCATACCACTCTGTCCGTGACATAACTGCGTAGGATCCGGTACAGGTTTCCTGGGCAGTTGATCTGGCGGAGACGCTCAAATATTGCTGGCCACCAAGCCATATCGAATGCCGCCTTAATGTCCAACGACACCGCAACGACCTGCTCCCTGGCTAGTTTAGCAGCGTTGACGATGTCGAGCGCATCCAGTATGGCAGTGGTGGTATTGGATTGGAGTCTGAATCCGTACTGCCGTGGGATGATTTTGCCTTGACTGTGTAGGTAGTGGGTTAGCCGATTGATGATAAGTTTTTCCAGGACCTTCCCGAAGACCTTGACCAGCCCAATCGGTCGATAAGAGGATGTCTTAGTGTAGTCAGTTTTGCTGGGCTTTGGTATAATTTTGGTCGTAGTTACCTTCCAGTAGTCTGGAAAGTATTTTAGCTGAAGACATCGGTTCATAATAGCCGTGATGATTTCAGGGAAGATCCTGGAAACTTGAAGGCAAATGTCTGCCGTAAGATGGTCATCGCCTGGGGCCTTTTTATGGCTAATAGTTTGGAGCGTCTCCAAGACCTCAGTCTCGGTAAACAAGGGTTCGTCCGGATGGTCGGGCACTTGGTCGATGCGATCCCTGATCTGCCTCTGTGCCGCAGAGTCATTAGATTCAGAGTCGTCCGGGTAGAAGGTTTGGATAAGAGCTTCGGCGGTATCCTTGCTGTTGGTCGTGTAGCTGCCGTCAGGCAAGAGGAGAGTCGCCGGCGGTTGTGTGATTGGGCGGGTGCGGATTACGCGGTTGGTCACCGCCCAGACGTCTTCCTTCCCCTGACGGCCGCAGAAGGCGCGGAAAGAGTCCGTAGATGCCGCGCAGCAGGCGTCCGAGTAGCTCTTGCGTAATTCGTTCCTCTCCCTTATTATGGTGTCAAGTGGGAGCTTCTGCTTGACCGCTTTCCGCAGCTTATAGTGGTTTCTTATGACCCGTGTCTTGAGGTCCTCCAATTCACCATTCCACCAAGGTGGCTGCTTCGGAGGTCCCCCTGACCGGGGCAAAAGATCGTCACACATCCTTTGGATGTCCTTTGTAAGGTCTGTAATGACAAAGTCGAGCTCCTCCTCGGAACATGACTCGATGTAGGAGAGTTCATGCATGCGATTCTGTAGCGAGTCCTTAATGTTGTCCGTAAGTTCGTCCCATTTGACTTTTGTCGTATTGTATCGGAAGGTGGATTGTCTGGCTTTTTTATTGAAGGCGGCAGATTTACTGGGTGAGGTAGTGATGCAAAAGGTGATGGCGTTATGGTCCGAGGAGGGACAGATCTCTGTGTCAACCTTCCAGCTTTCGACTCTCATAAGCTCCCTGCCGGCGTGTGACTGGCTGTGGATTAATGTAAGATCCACTATTGATGTGCGAGGGAGACCGTGCGAGACGGTTTCAAATGTGGGGGTTTTACCCATGTTGCAGACTATCAAGTTGTTGTTTACAAGGAGATCAGCAATCTTATCCCCTCTGGGGTTGTTTTGAGGACAGCCCCACAGAGTGTGCCAGCCGTTAAGGTCCCCGCCGATGATGTGAGTGGCGTCTGCTGTTTCCTGCAGGAAAGTTTCCAGTTTACGTAGAGTATCCTCCGGATCACGTCTCGGCTCTACATACACCGAGATCAGGAAGACCTTAGCCCCGGATTTTTGGGTGAGCTGGACGATGGCTAGATTTGGAGAGGAGAATTTTGTGAATCCTAGGGTGCCGAGGAGCCGGTCCCTGATCAGTACCGCTGCCCGTACGGGCCGATCCGGTGTTGGGAACTGGTAGATCGTAAAGCCGCTGACGGGTTTAGCGGCCTTGCTATTGCCAGGGATATACGGCTCGGAGACAAAGACGAAGTCGCAGCTCTCATTGTTTTCCAAGAAAACGATCATTTCCTGGTGTGCATTTCTACCGTGCCCCAGATTTATCTGCAGGCAGTTGTACTTGCCAGGTGTGTTTGGCGCGCGCGCAACAGGACGTGTGTTGCTAACTGCATCAGGTTGATTGGTTAGTGTTGTGGAATTGGCGCGATCTATATTATTAGCGGCCATAATTAATCTTCTGCTGTATGTATAGTTTAGCTGCCGTAACTCTCGGGCAGGCTGGGTTGATGGCAGTATGGTCCGTATTTAGTTTAGTGTTTGAGTGGCTATTGTACCTGATGCAGTTGTAGCATTGGGGCGAGTTATTTTGCTTGTTTGGGCACTGTTTGTACCCATGCGTCGTTTCGGCACAGTGTGAGCAGGGTTTGATCGTTGCTTCGCAGTGGGCTCTTGTGTGCCCATATTGAAGGCAGGCAAGACACTGCTTAAAAGGCGAGTGCTCGCTTGCCTGGACTCGCTGGTATTCGACGTTAATCCTGCCGAGCTTCATAATGGCGCGCCAAGCCGCCGGTGGGCACTTGAAGACGGCGTTATAGAGATTCTCGTTGCGGTTGGATTTCAAGAAGCAAAGTTGCAGTGCCTCGCTGTCGGACATTGCCTCCTGGATCGTAGGGTTTTGGGACGCAATTATTTCAGGAAGCTCCACACTGGGGGTGTCCTTGTGAATGCCCTTCAGGATGATCATCGGAAGCAGGCTCCTGGCCGGCTCCGCAGTGATAGAGCCTCCCGAACTAATGCGCTGTAGGGTCTCATCGCGTTGCCTCTCGTTGTCAAACTCTATCCTGAGTGTGTTATTGTTGACAGGGCGGATTTTGGCAGGCGCGTAGGAGCAAGTCTTAAAGCTCACTTTGCTCCGGAAGGTGTTAAGAGCGTCGGCGCTAGTCTTGGCGTTTGTGACCTTAGCCACTAGAGCGGGGTTGTTACGAGGTAGGTTTAGGGCAGGTTTTTTAACCTGCTCGCTGTACAGGGGGCGCGATTGCACGGAAGGGACAGCGTGGGCGACTGCGGCTACGGAGGATGAAACGGCCGCCTGCCTCCTGAACTCTTCTCGAATAGTGGCTCTAATCATTTCCGCGGCCGCTGCAGTGCCGACGCAGTGGGTCGTGGTAGGTTCGGGGTCAGACTCAGTTTGGGTGGACTCCGTTTTCGTCTCTCGAGTATCCCGTACAATGCCGCCGGCCCGTGCAGCAGGAGCAAGTGTAAAAGAGTTCTCGAGGCCCGACGCCTCCACTTCCCTCACATACAGCTCAGTAGTGCCAAAGATGGAGGCAACGTACTCGTCGATCTCCTTGCGGTCCTCTTTGGTAACGCTGTGGTTGCGATGAAGGGCAAAAGATATCGAGTCCAGGGCGCGGCGAATGTTAAACCATAGTCTACCTGTACGGCTTTGAGAGCTAGGGCTGTTAGGCGTGTCCTGACTCAGTCGGAGGGTTTCCATGTCAGGGGAGCTGGAAGGGTCAATGGTGCTCTGTGTCTTCGCTGTCTGAGAGGGAGATCCTCCCTTCCCGTCAGCAGGGCGATCGTACACTCTGTTGCCGTGTGTGACTGAGAATGTTGAGTCCAGGGAGGAAGGCAATCGATCGCCTCCAAGCTGTATGTAGGAATTGTCGTCGTCGGTTTGAGTGCCAGCGTGTGAGTCTTGCGACTCCTGAATCGCCCTCCTTGCGGCGGTGAGTTTTGCGATTGCTCGCCTGCATCCGGGCTTTTCAGGTGGGTCGTGATGCTCTAATGGTGTGGTAAGGCTAGGGCCCTGGAGCTTCTGCATATTGTTTTTGGATGCAGCCTTCCTGGGGGCCCTGGTTGGATTGTCGGGCTTTGGTTGTGTTGGAAGCGGGGTGAAAGTGACGACGGGCTCCAGGTGTTCACTCATCGGGCTGTTGTTGTTATTTGCCATTGGGATGCCGTTTGGGTAGGTCAGGATCAACGACTTCCTCGGTGTTCCCGGCGGGGTTCTTGCGAGAGGCATTGGTACCTACTAAGCTAGATAGACTAAGTGAGTAAGAGATTTGGGCAAAAGTTTTTAGTAGAAGTTCAAATGCAGGAGAACGAGTAAGTTGCAAGGAAAAGTGAGAGTGGGGGGGGGAGGGCAGTACAGAGGATTAGTAACTATAGTATGTGGGAAGGGTTGCGAGGGATAAGTGCGTCGAAGAGAGGGTGTGAAAGGAAAGTGCGCTATGGAATTGTAAAATTTTTGTATGGAAGTGGGTGGGAAGAGTAGATGAGGAGATCAAATAAGAGATGTCTTTAAGATTAATCGAAGAAGAAAAATTTTCGGTACAGTAGATAGAGAGAGAGAATTTTTTCCGAAGGGTGCGCCCACGGAAAATCGAATAGCAATATTTTAAGAAAATTGATAACTAAAGGAGAAATGAAGTTTTTGAAAAGTTTAAGACGGAAGCTATTGAGGAAAAATTTTTAGAATGTTTTGGGCTGGTTAGTTGATTTTTAGAACAAGGAACTGAATTATTAAAGAGGTTTGAAAATTTGTGTGTGCCTGTGAAAATGCTAATGGCAAAATGGGAGGGTTTTATAATTCGGAAACGGAGCAAGATAGAGAGATGGTTTGTATGGGGGGTTTGTAGCTAAATTTTTTTGTGGGAGGATGCAAGATAGATTAAGAAGATAAAGAGAAGGGGGGGGACAGGAAAAATCTTTAAAGAATCTGATGTAGTTGCCTGATCTCCTCAGTCGGATATCTCGGAGAGTAAAAGGGGTAGGGGTGTGGGAGTGGTGGCAAATGGCTGGGAAAAATTTAAAATAAAAGTATTTGTGGTTTCGTTGGGTTCCAAAGTGTAAGTCCCAGTTTTTTTTCTGGTTTGGTTGGAAAGGTAAGATGAAGTCTAGCGGAAGTTAGAAGAAATATAATTGTGGAGGAGTGGATTAATTCTAAGAGATTCTAGTAATGGGGGGGGATTGGTAAGGATAGGGTCTATCAGATCTATTATCAGAAGAAAGTTGGAACAAAGGGAGAGAGTCAGAGAGGTCGTCAGAAAGTTAGTCTCGAATTGAAAGAAGTTTAAAAATTTAGTGGAGCGGAAATTATGCTAGCTAGGGGAAGGTCGTCTATGGGGGAAAGAAGGGTATTTGGGAGGACTATACTACTGGACAAAAAGATTGGGGATCGGAGAAATAGGGGAGGAGGGAAAAATTTTTAAGTGCAGAAAAAGTCGTCAAAAACAGAAAAATGCGAATATTTCAAGAAGGGGGGGACCAATTTCAAAATGGATGATGGGGAATGGAGGGGAAAAATTTTCTGAATGTTCGATATTAATTTCGTAATTTTATAAGGTTTCGGTCCCAGAAAATTTTCGGTTCCGGTTGGTGCCCGGACGTGTCGTGGTGCTCGCGCTTGGTGAGCTGGAGGAGAGAGTGAGGGCCCTCTTCCGCGCATGTCTCCAACAAGGTCGGTTCCCGCGAAGCTGGAAGACCGGTAAGCTCGTTCTTCTTCAGAAGGACGGGCGCCCGGCTGAGTCGCCGTCGGCCTATCGCCCCATAGTCTTGCTTGACGAGATGGGCAAGCTCTTTGAGCGAGTGCTCGCGGCCCGTCTCGTCAGACACCTCGGGGAGGTAGGACCTGACTTGCACGAGTGCCAGTACGGCTTTCGGCGGGAAAGGTCGACCATTGATGCCATAGCGCGGTTGAGGGTCCTCGCCGATGGGGCAGTCTCCCAGGGTGGAGTGCTGTTGGCAGTGTCGCTAGACATAGCGAATGCCTTCAACACTTTGCCCTTTGAGACTGTCAAGGAGGCACTGAGGTACCATGGTGTGCCCCAGTACCTCAGAATAGTAGTCGAGGACTACTTCAGAGACCGGGCCATCACATACCCGACTCAAGCTGGATGGGCAAGCAGGACGGTCACGTGCGGTGTCCCACAGGGGTCAGTTCTCGGACCACTCCTGTGGAACATCGGGTACGACTGGGTGCTTCGCGGTACCAACCTGCGGGGCGTCAACGTACTGTGTTACGCTGACGACACTCTCGTCACCGCAAAGGGGAGCACCCACAGGCAGGCCGTCCTGCTCGGCACAGCAGGGGTAGCTCACGTGGTGAGTCGCATAAGGGCCGTGGGACTCGAAGTGGCTCTCAACAAGTCCGAGGCTCTCTGTTTCCACGGGCCTAGAAACGCACCGCCTCCTGGGCTGGAAATAGTGGTCGGGGGAACCTCCATCGCCGTCGAGTCGACGATGCGGTACCTAGGCATTGTCCTCGACGGTCGGTGGAGCTTCACTGAGCACTTTGCGCGGAAGGCGCCAAAATTGCTGGCCGCAGCCGGAGCACTCGGGGGACTGCTCCCGAACACCGGGGGACCGGGCAGCACATGCCGCCGCCTTTATCAGGGTGTTGTGCGCTCCATGGCACTCTATGGGGCCCCAATATGGGCAGAATCCCTGAACGCTCGGAACGTGGCCCTGTTGCGCAGACCCCAACGGGTTATAGCCACGAGAGCGATCCGAGCGTACAGGACGGTCTCCTTTGAGGCGGCGACGTTGCTGGCCGGCAGTCCACCATGGGACCTGGAGGCTGGGGTCCTGGCGGCGGTATACTGGCAAGTGACAGAAGAGCGGGCGGCGGGTAATCGTCCACTTCCGGAGGAGATCAAACGTTGGAGGGAGGAGGCCAAGGATGACCTTCTCCGGAGGTGGGATGAAAGGCTAGAAACCCCGAGCGCAAGCCGCGAGGTGGTGGGCGCAGTACGCCCAGTCCTTAGGGACTGGTTGAAGCGCGACTTCGGGCCAATGACGTACCACTTGACACAGGTACTTACTGGGCACGGTTGCTTTGGTAGGTACCTGTGGCGAGTGGCACGACGAGAGGACACAGCGGTGTGCAAGCACTGCGACAGTGGGGAGGACGACACGGCGCATCACACCCGCGCCGTATGCCCTGCGTGGGATGAACCGCGGTCAGAGATGGCTGCGGTTATTGGAGCAGACCTATCACTGCCGGCAATAGCCAGTGCGATGGTACGCAACAGGGGCACTTGGGAAGCGGTCGTCGCGTTCTGCGACGCTGTCATGTCCCTAAAGGAGGCAGCGGAGAGAGAGCGAGAGGACGATCCCCTCTCGCTCCCTATCCGCCGAAAAAGGACCGGGCGGAGGCGGGCCGCGTATGACCGCCGCTTGCCGCCCTAACTGGGACCTCGGGCAGGAGATCGGGGGATCTCCTGCCTGACGAGAATGTCCCGAGGCGGACAAGACGCAAAAGTGCGCACACTTAGGAGGGACAGTGGCAAAAGCCGCAATAGCCGGGCTCGCAAGAGCGACACGCGCATGGTAGGGCCGAGGTAAGCGCCAAGCGTTCCCTTAGTCCTACCCCAGGCGGAGCGAGGGTACACCGAGGGGTTTTAGTGGGTAGGCCTCCCCCTAAGGGAGGAGAGTCCCACATAACTCCCGACCCCCTCCCCCGGGGGCGGGAGTATGCGTAACGCATTTCCCCTCGTAAAAAAAAAAAAAAAAAGGTTAGGTTACCCCCTCATGAAGCGGAGATGGCCAGTCTCCGGAAGGAGCTGGCACAGCTAAGATCTGAGGTGGAGAGGCAGGCGCCTGCACAAAGCCCTCTACGCGAGCGGCAGCCAGCGACGGTTCCCTCTCCCGCTGCACTAAACGAGGAGCTCACGCGCTCGATAGCCCTCCAGGTGGGAGCTATCGTGAATGCTCGCCTGGATGGGCTGGAGGCAGAGGGACGGCTGCTCCCAGCAAAACCACTTCCCTCGGCTCCTCCTGCTGCAAGGAACGCTCCGGGCCCCAGTGGCGCCAAGGCCAAGGTCATCGACGCCACGAAGAAGCCGCAGGACCAATCGGCAGCCGGAGGCAGGAAGAAGCCCAAATCTAGGGCCAAGAAAAGAGGTGGTTCCAGGGCACAGGAAGCGGAGGCTCCTATCTCCCGCCCGCTTCCGCCCGCTCCGGCCTCTATGAAAGAGAGCTGGAGCGTTGTGGCCGGCAAAGGGAGAAAGGGGAAGACTGCCCAGCGGGCTGGCCCGCAAGGTGATGTCCCTCAAAAGGTGAAGGCCAAAAGGTTGAAAGCACCTCGCTCATCAGCAGTAGTGCTCACCTTACAGCCAGAGGCAGCACAGAGGGGCATCACCTACAAGGAGGTGATTGTCGAGGCCAGGCAGAAAATCCAGCTGGCCGAACTGGAAATCCCTGGGGGCGTCCGCTTCCGTCGGGCGGCAACCGGGGCGTGTATCCTGGAGGTCCCGGGAGCGGCCAGCGGCGAAAAAGCCGATAAACTGGCCGACGCACTCCGCCAGCAACTGGGCACAGACGTCGCACGGGTGTCGCGGCCGTGCAAGAGTGTCGACATCCGTGTCACTGGTCTGGACGAATCGGTGACGGTGGAAGAGGTAGCCAAGGCGGTGGCAGAAACCGGGGGATGCGCCATCGAGACCGTTAGGGCCGGGCAAATACGCCAGGGTTACTCGGGCCTCGGGGTGGTCTCGGTGAGTTGCCCTGTCCTAGCGGCAAAGAAAATTGCCACTGTGGGGCGCCTATTGGTGGGCTGGGTCTCTGCTCAAGTCAAACTACAAGAGCAGAGGCCCATAAAGTGCTTCCGATGCCACCGAATCGGGCACGTAAGCGCGCAATGTGGGGCGGAGCCAGACCGGTCTGGATGCTGCTTCCAGTGTGGCAAGGATGGTCACAAGGCTGCACAATGCGATGCTCCGCCACACTGTGTCATCTGTGCATCTGCTGGGAAACCAGCAGGGCACAGAATGAGCAGCAGGGCGTGCCCTGCACCGAAGACGACCGGGAAGGCGAAGGTAGGTGCCAGCGGTCCTCGAGCGCCCTCGCCGACAAACGGCACCGCCGCCATGGATCAGGCTGAGGCTGAGGAGGTTCAAGAGCCGGCTGTTGGATAGATGGCAATCACCGAATTCCTCCAGGTGAACCTCAACCACGATGCCAAGGCTCAGGACCTCCTCCACCAGACCATGGCACAATGGGCAATCCACGTTGCCGTGGTTGCGGAGCCCTATAGGGTGCCAACCCGAGACGACTGGGCCGGCGATCTTGACGGCACCGCGGCCTTAGTCACTCGGACCGCCGCCGGCTCGAACCCGTTCAGGAACGTAGAGAGGAGACACGGCTGCGTCGCCGCAGTCTGTGGCGATATTGCGGTGGTAGGTGTCTACTTCTCTCCGAACAAGACCCTTGCGGAGTTCGAGACGTTCCTTGTGGAGGTTGGCACCCTAATAGGCAGATTACATCCGGCCCCAACCATAGTGGCGGGCGACTTCAATGCCAAGAACGTGGCGTGGGGGAGCCCAGCGACGGACGCCCGTGGACACGCACTGTTGGAGTGGGCGATAGCTGCCAACCTAGCGGTCTCAAACCTAGGAACGGCAAACACGTGCGTGCGGCAACAGGGCGGCTCTATTGTAGACATTACGTTTGCGAGCGCGGCCCTGGCGCGCCGTGTTCAGGGATGGGAGGTCCTGGTGGGAGTAGAGACCTTGTCGGACCACCGATACATTCGGTTTGGAATCTCTGCTCTCCCGAGACTCACCCTTCCAAGCCGGAGAAACGATCCAGTTGTGAGCGGACCACGCTGGGTGCTCAAAAAACTGGACCGTGAGACCCTGGAGTTGGCGGCGATCGTGCGGTCGTGGACTCCGGAAGCAGAGGCGGGGACCGATGTCGAGGCCGAAGCCGAATGGTTCCGCAGCGGCATGACCGAAGTCTGCGACGCGGCAATGCCGAGAGCAAGGGCCGCCTCTCCTCGACGCTGCGTGTACTGGTGGTCTCCAGAGCTTGCGCAGCTGCGCGAGTTATGCGTACTCGAAAGGCGCCAGTACACGCGACAACGAGGTCGCCGACCACGAGACCCGGAGGCGGAGGCTACTCGGTACGCCCGGTACAAAGCAGCGAAAGCGGCGTTGAAGGCTGCTATCGGGCTGGCCACGGACAGGGCACGACAGGAGTTCCTGGAGACGCTGAACAGCGATCCATGGGGGAGGCCATACAAGATGGTGATGCAGAAGCTCCGACCGTGGGCCCCTCCGCTAACGCAGAGTCTCCAGCCACAGCTGCTGGAAAATATTGTGGCCACTCTGTTCCCGCACAGGCCCCAGCAATCCCCCCCGCCCATGGCCCCGCCAGGAGCGGCCGAAAGGCAGGAGGAAGCGGAAGCAGAGGTGCCACCCGTCACTGAGGGGGAGCTGACGGCAGCAGTCCTTAGGCTCCGGAGCAAAAACACAGCCCCTGGACTGGACGGGATCCCGGGACGCGCATGGGTCCTGGCCATGGAAGCTCTGGGGCCAAGGCTGAGAAGGCTCTACTCGGAGTGCCTTAAGCAGGGCCGCTTCCCCTGCCTGTGGAAAACGGGCCGGCTGGTCTTGCTGCGGAAGGAGGGCCGACCCGCGGACTCACCGTCAGCCTACCGGCCCATCGTCCTGCTTGACGAAATCGGGAAGCTCTTTGAGCGGATAATTGCTAACCGGCTCGTCAAGCAGTTGACGACGGAAGGGCCTGACCTGGCCGACAACCAGTACGGGTTCCGCAGCGGTCGCTCGACGGTCCACGCGATACTGCGGGTGAGGAGTATAGCGGAGGAAGCAGTATCCCAGGGTGATGTCGTGCTGGCAGTGTCTTTAGACATTGCCAACGCCTTTAACACCCTCCCCTGGGACTGCATAAACGAGGCACTCCTCTACCACCAAGTGCCGCACCATCTGAGCCGAATAGTGAAGGCATACCTCCAACACCGGTTCGTGGCCTTCGCCGGGCAGGATGAGTGGAGGCGCAGGCAAATGGTGTGCGGTGTTCCACAGGGGTCGGCACTGGGGCCACTCCTGTGGAACATCGGATACGATTGGGTGTTGAGGGGTGCACTCCTCCGAAGGGTGAACCTCGTGTGCTATGCGGACGACACGCTGGTCACGGCCCGCGGAGCCTCGCTCAGGGAAGCCTCCATCCTTGCAACGGCGGCGGTAGCCCACGTAGTGGGAAAAATCAAGAGGTTGGGACTGGAGGTGGCCCTGAGCAAGTCCGAGGCCATTTGCTTTTACGGGCCTAGGCAGGCACCCCGACCCGGAGCTCACATCACGGTGGGAGGTACGAGGATAGCCGTCGAAAGAACCATGCGGTACCTGGGCATTGTGCTCGATAGCCGATGGTCCTTCGTACCTCACTTCGAGCGCCTGGGGCCAAGGTTGTTGGGCGCAGCCTCGGCGCTTGGACGGCTGCTCCCTAACCTGGGAGGGCCGAAAACGTCCAGCCGAAGACTCTACACTGGAGTAATACGTTCCATGGCCCTGTACGGAGCCCCAGTGTGGGCCGGAGGGCTCAATAGCCAAAACTCTGCCGCACTGCGCAAAGCGCAAAGGGTGATGGCTATAAGGCTCATACGGGGCTATGGGACTATTGCTGGTGAGGCTGCTTGCGTATTGGCCGGATCCCTGCCATGGGACCTGGACGCGAGGACCCTCGCGTCAGTGTTCGTCTGGCGCGAGGAGGCGCGGGCCCGGGACCACTGGCCAGCACCGCAGGAGATCCAGGCCAAACGGGAGGAGCTCTCCCTGGTGGCGGTCGATGAGTGGGTGGAGAGGTTGGCGCAACCCAGTGCAGGGGCCAGGACCATCGAGGCCATCCGGCCAGTCATGTCTCACTGGCTGGAAAGACAGCACGGCTCGCTCACATTCCGGCTCGTGCAGGTTCTCTCGGGGCACGGTTGCTTCGGGAGATATCTGCACCGGATTGCCAGGAGGGAGCCAACGGAGGAGTGCCACGGGTGTGCAGCACCGACGGACACCGCTCAACACACGCTGGAGGAGTGTCCGGCGTGGGGGCCCGAGCGGGACGACCTGATCGCCGTAGTGGGGCCGGATCTGTCGCTGCCGGCCGTGGTTAAGGCCATGGTAGACAGCGACAGATCATGGCAAGCAGTGAGCACCTTCTGCGAAAACGTACTCCTGCAGAAGGAAGAGGCGGAACGAGCCAGGGAGGTCGACCCAACAGCCGACCAAAGGCGTCGCAAGCGCGCCCGGCGTAGACGGGTCGCTCACGATCGCCGCCTGCCTCCATAAATGAGACCTGAGGATGGCAGGCACGGGGACGTCTGCCATCCTGCCAGACTAAGGTCCGAAGAGGGTGGCGGTACCGGGAGCGTACCGGATACGGCCAAGTACGGGTGGAACGAAGCCAACAAGGTCGAGAAAGGAGTAGTCTGCGAGAGCAGACCGGTGCTGGTGGTGCTGTAGAAGTCAAGCGCGAGCGTTCCTGCAGCCCACCGCCACAGCACGACGTCGGCAGACAGAGGGGTTTTTTAGTGGGTATACCATGGGCCTCATTAGCCTACATGGGAGTCCCACATAACCACCGCGGGTCCGTCCCCGCACCCCGGTGGTATGCGTAACGCATTTCTCCCCTCTATAAAAAAAAAAAAAAAAAAAAAAAAAAAAAAAGGTTACCCCCTCATCCCCCTCGAAGTGCTGCCACCTTGCCGTGGTGAGGGGGCTTGCGTGTCTCAATGATCCTCGGGGCTACGCCGGACAGGGCTACCCATACCGGACAGGCCTGGGGTGAGAGACCAGACAAAGAGCGGCACACACGACGGGCGTCTCCGCGTGTCCCTCTGAAGGTAGCAGAGGGCACAGTGCGAGCGCCACAGGGAGGGAGCCGATCCTGGCATGCCTCAGCTCATCTGAGGTGGCAGAGGATCGGCTACATCGGAGGCGTAGCTACGCTGCTCCGCGTTAGGGCCCATCTGGGCCGGCGGCTGCTTCGGCGGCGTGGGATGGTGGGCCTGCAAGGCCCACGGCGCGGCGGGTTTGGCGGCCACTTTTGTGGCTGCTAGATGGGTCTCGGCCCCCCGCCGGGCAACCCGTAACCCGCACGCAGCGGACCGGGGGCGCTGCTCATTGAGAGTAGCGCCGCGTGGAGTAAACCACTATAAAAATCCCCCAATCCCAAGATGTGACAGGCGTGTCGATGGGATGCATGGCTGGGGGGGAAGCCCAGTCGCAAACGTCAGGGAGGGGGCAAACCTCCTAAAAAATAGCCAATATGAGTGGTCCAAAACGTAAGACTACCCCAGGAGGTTGTAATCCTCGGTGTCATCACAGAACGGGCAGTCACCCGCGCTGTGATGACACGCAGCCCCATTTCGTATTCGGGGGGGGCAAACCGCTCGCGGACAGATCTCACGACGACTTTGGCAAACGCACAACGGACTTTGATAAAGAGGTGGAGTCGCTGAGACTGCGTGGAGGGGGGAGCAGCGAAGAGGACGAGGTGGTTTCCACGCCACCTTTGGTCCACTCGCCATTCCCGTCTCTGACGGAGTTTCGGCCCATTAGGGGCATGGCCACGCCCATCCCAACACGGGTGTATTGCGGGAGAAGGGCACGGGTCGTGCTCGAGCGACTCTCGCCGGGGACGGAGGAGTTTTTCTCCCCGGCGAAAATCGACGGCGGCGAAGAGGCGTTTGGCACGCCAACCTCGACGCACACCGAGGCTGTGGCCAGGCTACGGCTCTCTGAGTCGGACTCCTCGGTCAGTAGCCTCAAAACGGTCTGCTCGAGGCAGGACCCCGATCACAACGAGTCTGTCGGGAGGCTATGGGCCAGGGAGAGCGGAAAGAGGTCGGCGGGCGAGCGCCAGACCTCCTCCTCCGGGTCTGGCAGCAATGCCTCTGAGAGCGAAGGTGGCTCGCGGAGTCAGTTCCGCAAACGCGCCTCTAAAAGAGGCAGAGGCAGACCGCCCTCAACAGGGCAGTACGTCGGCCTTGCGGCGGCTCAGAGGGCTCTCAATGAGGCCAAACGGGAGGCTCTCGAGTTGGAGGCGGAACAGGCGGTGGCTGACCAAGCGGCCGAGGCAAGGCAGCTGCGAGCGGCGATGCGGCTTACAGCCTCGCAGTCGCCGCCCGGTGAGCCAGACATGGCGGAAAAGTCGGCCGCGGACCTCTCAAAGGCGGTGTCGGACCAGGTTGCAGTCATCAAAAAGGTGGCTGCATCCTCTAAAAATCTCAAGGGGACCTTTGTGCGTGCACTCAATGAGGCAGCAGCCACCATAGTGGAAGCCTGCGAAAGCCTGAGTGCACGCACAATTTCGGACGAGACTCGCCAGCTGCAGGCGGCAAACTACCGGCTAGAAGCGGAGATGGCCAGTCTCCGAAAGGAGCTGGCGCAACTAAGATCTGAGGTGGAGAGGCAGGCGCCTGCACAAAGCCCTCTACGCGAGCGGCAGCCAGCGACGGTTCCCTCTCCCGCTCCACTAAACGAGGAGCTCACGCGCTCGATAGCCCTCCAGGTGGGAGCTATCGTGAATGCTCGCCTGGATGGGTTGGAGGCAGAGGGACGGTTGCTCCCAGCAAAACCACTTCCCTCGGCTCCTCCTGCTGCAAGGAACGCTTCGGGCCCCAGTGGCGCCAAGGTTATTGACGCCACGAAGAAGCCGCAGGACCAGTCGGCAGCCGGAGGCAGGAGGAAGCCCAAATCTAGGGCCAAGAAGAAAAGCGGTGGTTCCAGGGCACAGGACGCGGAGGCTCCTATCTCCCGCCCGCTTCCGCCCGCTCCGGCCTCTATGAAAGAGAGCTGGAGCGTTGTGGCCGGCAAAGGGAAAAAGGGGAGGACTGCCCAGCGGGCTGGCCCGCAAGGTGATGTCCCTCAAAAGGTGAAGGCCAAAAGGTTGAAAGCACCTCGCTCATCAGCAGTAGTGCTCACCTTACAGCCAGAGGCAGCACAGAGGGGCATCACCTACAAGGAGGTGATTGTCGAGGCCAGGCAGAAAATCCAGCTGGCCGAGCTGGAAATCTCTGGGGGCGTCCGCTTCCGTCGGGCGGCAACCGGGGCGTGTATCCTGGAGGTCCCGGGAGCGGCCAGCGGCGAAAAAGCCGATAAACTGGCCGACGCACTCCGCCAGCAACTGGGCACAGACGTCGCACGGGTGTCGCGGCCGTGCAAGAGTGTCGACATCCGTGTCACTGGCCTGGACGAATCGGTGACGGTGGAAGAGGTGGCCAAGGCTGTGGCAGAAACCGGGGGATGCGCCATCGAGACTGTTAGGGCCGGGCAAATACGCCCGGGTTACTCGGGCCTCGGGGTGGTCTCGGTGAGTTGCCCTGTCCTAGCGGCAAAGAAAATTGCCACTGTGGGGCGCCTATTGGTGGGCTGGGTCTCTGCTCAAGTCAGACTACAAGAGCAGAGGCCCATAAAGTGCTTCCGATGCCATCGAATCGGGCACGTAAGCGCGCAATGTGAGGCGGAGCCAGACCGGTCTGGATGCTGCTTCCAGTGTGGCAAGGATGGTCACAAGGCTGCACAATGCGCTGCTCCGCCACACTGTGTCATCTGTGCATCTGCTGGGAAACCAGCAGGGCACAGAATGAGCAGCAGGGCGTGCGCTGCACCGAAGACGACCGGGAAGGCGAAGGTAGGTGCCAGCGGTCCTCGAGCGCCCTCGCCGACAAGCGGCACCGCCGCCATGGATCAGGCTGAGGCTGAGGAGGTTCAAGAGCCGGCTGTTGGATAGATGGCAATCACCGAATTCCTCCAGGTGAACCTCAACCATGATGCCAAGGCTCAGGACCTCCTCCACCAGACCATGGCACAGTGGGCAATCCACGTTGCCGTAGTTGCGGAGCCCTATAGGGTGCCAACTCGAGACGACTGGGCCGGCGATCTGGACGGCACCGCGGCCATAGTCACTCGGACCGCCTCCGGCTCGAACCCGTTCAGGAACGTAGAGAGGAGACACGGCTGCGTCGCTGCAGTCTGTGGCGATATTGCGGTGGTAGGTGTCTACTTCTCTCCAAACAAGACCCTTGCGGAGTTCGAGACGTTCCTTGTGGAGGTTGGCACCCTAATAGGCAGATTGCATCCGGCCCCAACCATAGTGGCGGGCGACTTCAATGCCAAGAACGTGGCGTGGGGGAGCCCAGCGACGGACGCCCGTGGACACGCACTGTTGGAGTGGGCGATAGCTGCCAACCTAGCGGTCTCAAACCTAGGAACGGCAAACACGTGCGTGCGGCAACAGGGCGGCTCTATTGTAGACATCACGTTTGCGAGCGCGGCCCTGGCGCGCCGTGTTCAGGGATGGGAGGTCCTGGTGGGAGTAGAGACCTTGTCGGACCACCGATACATTCGGTTTGGAGTCTCTGCTCTCCCGAGACCCACCCTTCCAAGCCGGAGAAACAACCCAGTTGTGAGCGGCCCACGCTGGGTGCTCAAAAAACTGGACCGTGAGACCCTGGAGTTGGCGGCGATCGTGCGGTCGTGGACTCCGGAAGCAGAGGCGGGGACCGATGTTGAGGCCGAAGCCGAATGGTTCCGCAGCGGCATGACCGAAATCTGCGACGCGGCAATGCCGAGAGCAAGGGCCGCCTCTCCTCGACGCTCCGTGTACTGGTGGTCTCCAGAGCTTGCGCAGCTGCGCGAGTTATGCGTACTCGAAAGGCGCCAGTACACGCGACAACGAGGTCGCCGACCACGAGACCCGGAGGCGGAGGCTACTCGGTACGCCCTGTACAAAGCAGCGAAAGCGGCGTTGAAGGCTGCTATCGGGCTGGCCACGGACAGGGCACGGCAGGAGTTCCTGGAGACGCTGAACAGCGATCCATGGGGGAGGCCATACAAGATGGTGATGCAGAAGCTCCGACCGTGGGCCCCTCCGCTAACGCAGAGTCTCCAGCCACAGCTGCTGGAAAATATTGTGGCCACCCTGTTCCCGCACAGGCCCCAGCAATCCCCCCCGCCCATGGCCCCGCCAGGAGCGGCCGAAAGGCAGGAGGAAGCGGAAGCAGAGGTGCCACCCGTCACTGAGGGGGAGTTGACGGCAGCAGTCCTTAGGCTCCAGAGAAAAAACACAGCTCCTGGACTGGACGGGATCCCAGGACGTGCATGGGTCCTGGCTATGGAAGCTCTGGGGCCAAGGCTGAGAAGGCTCTTCTCGGAGTGCCTTAAGCAGGGCCGCTTCCCCTGCCTGTGGAAAACGGGTCGGCTGGTCTTGCTGCGGAAGGAGGGCCGACCCGCGGACTCGCCGTCAGCCTACCGGCCCATCGTCCTGCTTGACGAAATCGGAAAGCTCTTTGAGCGGATAATTGCTAACCGGCTCATCAAGCAGTTGACGACGGAAGGGCCTGACCTGGCCAACAGCCAGTACGGGTTCCGCAGCGGTCGCTCGACGGTCCACGCGATACTGCGGGTGAGGAGTATAGCGGAGGAAGCAGTATCCCAGGGTGATGTCGTGCTGGCAGTGTCTTTAGACATTGCCAACGCCTTTAACACCCTCCCCTGGGACTGCATAAACGAGGCACTCCTCTACCACCAAGTGCCGCACCATCTGAGCCGAATAGTGAAGGCATACCTCCAACACCGGTTCGTGGCCTTCGCCGGGCAGGATGAGTGGAGGCGCAGGCAAATGGTGTGTGGTGTTCCACAGGGGTCGGCCCTGGGGCCACTCCTGTGGAACATCGGGTACGATTGGGTGTTGAGGGGTGCACTCCTCCGAAGGGTGAACCTCGTGTGCTATGCGGACGACACGCTGGTCACGGCCCGCGGAGCCTCGCTCAGGGAAGCCTCCATCCTTGCCACGGCGGCGGTAGCCCACGTAGTGGGAAAAATCAAGAGGTTGGGACTGGAGGTGGCCCTGAGCAAGTCCGAGGCCATTTGTTTTCACGGGCCTAGGCAGGCGCCCCGACCCGGAGCTCACATCACGGTGGGAGGTACAAGGATAGCCGTCGAAAGGACCATGCGGTACCTGGGCATTGTGCTCGATAGCCGATGGTCCTTCGTACCTCATTTCGAGCGACTGGGGCCAAGGTTGCTGGGCGCAGCCTCGGCGCTTGGGCGGCTGCTCCCTAACCTGGGAGGGCCGAAAACATCCAGCCGAAGACTATACACGGGAGTAATACGTTCCATGGCCCTGTACGGAGCCCCAGTGTGGGCCGGAGGGCTCAATAG
The DNA here is from genome assembly GCA_947034925.1 of Eudemis profundana. Taxonomy (NCBI): domain Eukaryota; kingdom Metazoa; phylum Arthropoda; class Insecta; order Lepidoptera; family Tortricidae; genus Eudemis; species Eudemis profundana. The sequence goes on from OX344802.1 coordinate 26,535,656, forward strand.
CCAAAACTCTGCCGCACTGCGCAAAGCGCAAAGGGTGATGGCTATAAGGCTCATACGGGGCTATGGGACTATTGCTGGTGAGGCTGCTTGCGTATTGGCCGGATCCCTGCCATGGGACCTGGACGCGAGGACCCTTGCGTCAGTGTTCGTCTGGCGCGAGGAGGCGCGGGCCCGGGACCACTGGCCAGCACCGCAGGAGATCCAGGCCAAACGGGAGGAGCTCTCCCTGGTGGCGGTCGATGAGTGGGTGGAGAGGTTGGCGCAACCCAGTGCAGGGGCCAGGACCATCGAGGCCATCCGGCCAGTCATGTCTCACTGGCTGGAAAGACAGCACGGCTCGCTCACCTTCCGGCTCGTGCAGGTACTCTCGGGGCACGGTTGCTTCGGGAGATATCTGCACCGGATTGCCAGGAGGGAGCCAACTGAGGAGTGCCACGGGTGTGCAGCACCGACGGACACCGCTCAACACACGCTGGAGGAGTGTCCGGCGTGGGGGCCCGAGCGGGACGACCTGATCGCCGTAGTGGGGCCGGATCTGTCGCTGCCGGCCGTGGTTAAGGCCATGGTAGACAGCGACAGATCATGGCAAGCAGTGAGCACCTTCTGCGAAAGCGTACTCCTGCAGAAGGAAGAGGCGGAACGAGCCAGGGAGGTCGACCCAACAGCCGACCAAAGGCGTCGCAAGCGCGCCCGGCGTAGACGGGTCGCTCACGATCGCCGCCTGCCTCCATAAATGAGACCTGAGGATGGCAGGCACGGGGACGTCTGCCATCCTGCCAGACTAAGGTCCAAAGAGGGTGGCGGTACCGGGAGCGTACCGGATACGGCCAAGTACGGGTGGAACGTAGCCAGACGAGAACGGAGTAGTCTGCGAGAGCAGACCGGTGCTGGTGGTGCTGTAGAAGTCAAGCGCGAGCGTACCTGCAGCCCACCGCCACAGCACGACGTCGGCAGACAGAGGGGTTTTTTAGTGGGTATACCATGGGCCTCATTAGCCTACATGGGAGTCCCACATAACCACCGCGGGTCCGTCCCCGCACCCCGGTGGTATGCGTAAAGCATTTCTCCCCTCTATAAAAAAAAAAAAAAAAAAAAAAAAAAAAAAAAAAAAAAAGGTTACCCCCTCATCCCCCCCGAAGTGCTGCCACCTTGCCGTGGTGGGGGGGCTTGAGTGTCTCAATGATCCTCGGGGCTACGCCGGACAGGGCTACCCATACCGGACAGGCCTGGGGTGAGAGACCAGACAAAGAGCGGCACACACGGCGGGCGTCTCCGCGTGTCCCTCTGAAGGTAGCAGAGGGCACAGTGCGAGCGCCACAGGGAGGGAGCCGCTCCTGGCATGCCTCAGCTCATCTGAGGTGGCAGAGGATCGGCTACATCGGAGGCGTAGCTACGCTGCTCCGCGTTAGGGCCCATCTGGGCCGGCGGCTGCTTCGGCGGCGTGGGATGGTGGGCCTGCAAGGCCCACGGCGCGGCGGGTTTGGCGGCCACTTTTGTGGCTGCTAAATGGGTCTCGGCCCCCCGCCGGGCAACCCGTAACCCGCACGCAGCGGACCGGGGGCGCTGCTCATTGAGAGTAGCGCCGCGTGGAGTAAACCACTATAAAAATCCCCCAATCCCAAGATGTGACAGGCGTGTCGATGGGATGCATGGCTGGGGGGGAAGCCCAGTCGCAAACGTCAGGGAGGGGGCAAACCTCCTAAAAAATAGCCATTATGAGTGGTCTAAAACGTACGACTACCCCAGGAGGTTGTAATCCTCGGTGTCATCACAAAACGGGCAGTCACCCGCGCTGTGATGACACGCAGCCCCATTCCGTATTCGGGGGGGGCAAACCGCTCGCGGACAGATCTCACGACGACTTTGGCAAACGCACAACGGACTTTGATAAAGAGGTGGAGTCGCTGAGACTGCGTGGAGGGGGGAGCAGCGAAGAGGACGAGGTGGTTTCCACGCCACCTTTGGTTCACTCGCCATTCCCGTCTCTGACGGAGTTTCGGCCCATTAGGGGCATGGCCACGCCCATTCCAACAAGGGTGTACTGCGGGAGAAGGGCGCGGGTCGTGCTCGAGCGACTCTCGCCGGGGACGGAGGAGTTTTTCTCCCCGGCGAAAACCGACGGCGGCGAAGAGGCGTTTGGCACGCCAACCTCGACGCACACCGAGGCTGTGGCCAGGCTACGGCTCTCTGAGTCGGACTCCTCGGTCAGTAGCCTTAAAACGGTCTGCTCGAGGCAGAACCCCGACCATAACGAGTCTGTCGGGAGGCTATGGGCCAGGGAGGGCGGAAAGAGGTCGGCGGGCGAGCGCCAGACCTCGTCCTCCGGGTCTGGCAGCAATGCCTCTGAGAGCGAAGGTGGTTCGCGGAGTCAGTTCCGCAAACGCGCCTCTAAAAGAGGCAGAGGCAGACCGCCCTCAACAGGGCAGTACGTCGGCCTTGCGGCGGCTCAGAGGGCTCTCAATGATGCCAAACGGGAGGCCCTCGAGTTGGAGGCGGAACAGGCGGTGGCTGACCAAGCGGCCGAGGCAAGGCAGCTGCGAGCGGCGATGCGGCTCACAGCCTCGCAGTCGCCGCCCGGTGAGCCAGACATGGAGGAAAAGACGGCCGCGGACCTCTCAAAGGCGGTGTCGGACCAGGTTGCAGTCATCAAAAAGGTGGCTGCATCCTCAAAAAATCTTAAGGGGACCTTTGTGCGTGCACTCAATGAGGCAGCAGCCACCATAGTGGAAGCCTGCGAAAGCCTGAGTGCACGCACAATTTCAGAAGAGACTCGCCAGCTGCAGGCGGCAAACTCCCGGCTCGAAGCGGAGATGGCCAGTCTCCGAAAGGAGCTGGCGCAGCTAAGATCCGAGGTGGAGAGGCAGGCGCCTGCTCAAAGCCCTCTACGCGAGCGGCAGCCAGCGACGGTTCCCCCTCCCGCTCCACTAAATGAGGAGCTCACGCGCTCGATAGCCCTCCAGGTGGGAGCTATCGTGAATGCTCGCCTGGATGGGCTGGAGGCAGAGGGACGTTTGCTCCCAGCAAAACCGCCTCCCTCGGCTCCTCCTGCTGCAAGGAACGCTTCGGGCCCCAGTGGCGCCAAGGTCATCGACGCCACGAAGAAGCCGCAGGACCAATCGGCAGCCGGAGGCGGGAAGAAGCCCAAACCTAGGGCCAAGAAGAAAAGAGGTGGTGCCAGGGCACAGGACGCGGAGGCTCCTATCTCCCGCCCGCTTCCGCCCGCTCCGGCCTCTATGAAAGAGAGCTGGAGCGTCGTGGCCGGCAAAGGGAGGAAGGGGAAGACTGCCCAGCGGGCTGGCCCGCAAGGTGATGTCCCTCCAAAGGTGAAGGCCAAAAGGTTGAAAGCACCTCGCTCATCAGCAGTAGTGCTCACCTTACAGCCAGAGGCAGCACAGAGGGGCATCACCTACAAGGAGGTGATTGTCGAGGCCAGGCAGAAAATCCAGCTGGCCGAGCTGGAAATCTCTGGGGGCGTCCGCTTCCGTCGGGCGGCAACCGGGGCGTGTATCCTGGAGGTCCCGGGAGCGGCCAGCGGCGAAAAAGCCGATAAACTGGCCGACGCACTCCGCCAGCAACTGGGCACAGACGTCGCACGGGTGTCGCGGCCGTGCAAGAGTGCCGACATCCGTGTCACTGGTCTGGACGAATCGGTGACGGCGGAAGAGGTGGCCAAGGCGGTGGCAGAAACCGGGGGATGCGCCATCGAGACTGTTAGGGCCGGGCAAATACGCCCGGGTTACTCGGGCCTCGGGGTGGTCTCGGTGTGTTGCCCTGTCCTAGCGGCAAAGAAAATTGCCACTGTGGGGCGCCTATTGGTGGGCTGGGTCTCTGCTCAAGTCAGACTGCAAGAGCAGAGGCCCATAAAGTGCTTCCGATGCCACCGAATCGGGCACGTAAGCGCGCAATGTGGGGCGGAGCCAGACCGGTCTGGATGCTGCTTCCAGTGTGGCAAGGATGGTCACAAGGCTGCACAATGCGCTGCTCCGCCACACTGTGTCATCTGTGCATCTGCTGGGAAACCAGCAGGGCACAGAATGAGCAGCAGGGCGTGCCCTGCACCGAAGACGACCGGGAAGGCGAAGGTAGGTGCCAGCGGTCCCCGAGCGCCCTCGCCGACAAACGGCACCGCCGCCATGGATCAGGCTGAGGCTGAGGAGGTTCAAGAGCCGGCTGTTGGATAGATGGCAATCACCGAATTCCTCCAGGTGAACCTCAACCATGATGCCAAGGCTCAGGACCTCCTCCACCAGACCATGGCACAGTGGGCAATCCACGTTGCCGTGGTTGCGGAGCCCTATAGGGTGCCAACTCGAGACGACTGGGCCGGCGATCTTGACGGCACCGCGGCCATAGTCACTCGGACCGCCTCCGGCTCGAACCCGTTCAGGAACGTAGAGAGGAGACACGGCTGCGTCGCCGCAGTCTGTGGCGATATTGCGGTGGTAGGTGTCTACTTCTCTCCGAACAAGACCCTTGCGGAGTTCGAGACGTTCCTTGTGGAGGTTGGCACCCTAATAGGCAGATTACATCCGGCCCCAACCATAGTGGCGGGCGACTTCAATGCCAAGAACGTGGCGTGGGGGAGCCCAGCGACGGACGCCCGTGGACACGCACTGTTGGAGTGGGCGATAGCTGCCAACCTAGCGGTCTCAAACCTAGGAACGGCAAACACGTGCGTGCGGCAACAGGGCGGCTCTATTGTAGACATTACGTTTGCGAGCGCGGCCCTGGCGCGCCGTGTTCAGGGATGGGAGGTCCTGGTGGGAGTAGAGACCTTGTCGGACCACCGATACATTCGGTTTGGAATCTCTGCTCTCCCGAGACTCACCCTTCCAAGCCGGAGAAACGATCCAGTTGTGAGCGGCCCACGCTGGGTGCTCAAAAAACTGGACCGTGAGACCCTGGAGTTGGCGGCGATCGTGCGGTCGTGGACTCCGGAAGCAGAGGCGGGGACCGATGTCGAGGCCGAAGCCGAATGGTTCCGCAGCGGCATGACCGAAGTCTGCGACGCGGCAATGCCGAGAGCAAGGGCCGCCTCTCCTCGACGCTGCGTGTACTGGTGGTCTCCAGAGCTTGCGCAGCTGCGCGAGTTATGCGTACTCGAAAGGCGCCAGTACACGCGACAACGAGGTCGCCGACCACGAGACCCGGAGGCGGAGGCTACTCGGTACGCCCGGTACAAAGCAGCGAAAGCGGCGTTGAAGGCTGCTATCGGGCTGGCCACGGACAGGGCACGACAGGAGTTCCTGGAGACGCTGAACAGCGATCCATGGGGGAGGCCATACAAGATGGTGATGCAGAAGCTCCGACCGTGGGCCCCTCCGCTAACGCAGAGTCTCCAGCCACAGCTGCTGGAAAATATTGTGGCCACTCTGTTCCCGCACAGGCCCCAGCAATCCCCCCCGCCCATGGCCCCGCCAGGAGCGGCCGAAAGGCAGGAGGAAGCGGAAGCAGAGGTGCCACCCGTCACTGAGGGGGAGCTGACGGCAGCAGTCCTTAGGCTCCGGAGCAAAAACACAGCCCCTGGACTGGACGGGATCCCGGGACGCGCATGGGTCCTGGCCATGGAAGCTCTGGGGCCAAGGCTGAGAAGGCTCTACTCGGAGTGTCTCAAGCAGGGCCGCTTCCCCTGCCTGTGGAAAACGGGTCGACTGGTCTTGCTGCGGAAGGAGGGCCGACCCGCGGACTCACCGTCAGCCTACCGGCCCATCGTCCTGCTTGACGAAATCGGAAAGCTCTTTGAGCGGATAATTGCAAACCGGCTCGTCAAGCAGTTGACGACGGAAGGGCCTGACCTGGCCGACAACCAGTACGGGTTCCGCAGCGGTCGCTCGACGGTCCACGCGATACTGCGGGTGAGGAGCATAGCGGAGGAAGCAGTATCCCAGGGTGATGTCGTGCTGGCAGTGTCTTTAGACATTGCCAACGCCTTTAACACCCTCCCCTGGGACTGCATAAACGAGGCACTCCTCTACCACCAAGTGCCCCACCATCTCAGCCGAATAGTGAAGGCATACCTCCAACACCGGTTCGTGGCCTTCGCCGGGCAGGATGAGTGGAGGCGCAGGCAAATGGTGTGTGGTGTTCCACAGGGGTCGGCCCTGGGGCCACTCCTGTGGAACATCGGATACGACTGGGTGTTGAGGGGTGCACTCCTCCGAAGGGTGAACCTCGTATGTTATGCGGACGACACGCTGGTCACGGCCCGCGGAGCCTCGCTCAGGGAAGCCTCCATCCTTGCCACGGCGGCGGTAGCCCACGTAGTGGGAAAAATCAAGAGGTTGGGACTGGAGGTGGCCCTGAGCAAGTCCGAGGCCATTTGCTTCCACGGGCCTAGGCAGGCACCCCGACCCGGAGCTCACATCACGGTGGGAGGTACGAGGATAGCCGTCGAAAGAACCATGCGGTACCTGGGCATTGTGCTCGATAGCCGATGGTCCTTCGTACCTCACTTCGAGCGCCTGGGGCCAAGGTTGCTGGGCGCAGCGTCGGCGCTTGGGCGGCTGCTCCCTAACCTGGGAGGGCCGAAAACATCCAGCCGAAGACTATACACGGGAGTAATACGTTCCATGGCCCTGTACGGAGCCCCAGTGTGGGCCGGAGGGCTCAATAGCCAAAACTCTGCCGCACTGCGCAAAGCGCAAAGGGTGATGGCTATAAGGCTCATACGGGGCTATGGGACTATTGCTGGTGAGGCTGCTTGCGTATTGGCCGGATCCCTGCCATGGGACCTGGACGCGAGGACCCTTGCGTCAGTGTTCGTCTGGCGCGAGGAGGCGCGGGCCCGGGACCACTGGCCAGCACCGCAGGAGATCCAGGCCAAACGGGAGGAGCTCTCCCTGGTGGCGGTCGATGAGTGGGTGGAGAGGTTGGCGCAACCCAGTGCAGGGGCCAGGACCATCGAGGCCATCCGGCCAGTCATGTCTCACTGGCTGGAAAGACAGCACGGCTCGCTCACCTTCCGGCTCGTGCAGGTTCTCTCGGGGCACGGTTGCTTCGGGAGATATCTGCACCGGATTGCCAGGAGGGAGCCAACGGAGGAGTGCCACGGGTGTGCAGCACCGACGGACACCGCTCAACACACGCTGGAGGAGTGTCCGGCGTGGGGGCCCGAGCGGGACGACCTTATCGCCGTAGTGGGGCCGGATCTGTCGCTGCCGGCCGTGGTTAAGGCCATGGTAGACAGCGACAGATCATGGCAAGCAGTGAGCACCTTCTGCGAAGACGTACTCCTGCAGAAGGAAGAGGCGGAACGAGCCAGGGAAGTCGACCCAACAGCCGACCAAAGGCGTCGCAAGCGCGCCCGGCGCAGACGGGCCGCTCACGATCGCCGCCTGCCTCCATAAATGAGACCTGAGGATGGCAGACACGGGGACGTCTGCCATCCTGCCAGACTAAGGTCCGAAGAGGGTGGCGGTACCGGGAGCGTACCGGATACGGCCAAGTACGGGTGGAACGAAGCCAGACGAGAACGGAGTAGTCTGCGAGAGCAGACCGGTGCTGGTGGTGCTGTAGAAGTCAAGCGCGAGCGTACCTGCAGCCCACCGCCACAGCACGACGTCGGCAGACAGAGGGGTTTTTTAGTGGGTATACCATGGGCCTCATTAGCCTACATGGGAGTCCCACATAACCACCGCGGGTCCGTCCCCGCACCCCGGTGGTATGCGTAACGCATTTCTCCCCTCTATAAAAAAAAAAAAAAAAAAAAAAAAAAAAAAAAAAAAAAAAAAAAAAAAAGGTTACCCCCTCATGATGACCTTCGCCAGCACTACACTGGCAGGCCGAACCCAGGACTGGTCAGTGCTCGATGGTGTAGAAACACTGTCGGATCACAGATATGTTCGCTTCTCTATAGCCTCTCTCTCGGCGGCTCCCTTGGATCGAAGTCGATCACTTAGAGGGGACGGCCCCCGCTGGTCATTAAAACGGCTTGATAGAGAGGTACTAGAGGAGGCCGCCATGGTCCAGGCGTGGGCGCCGGCGCCTGAAGGAGCGCTCAATGTGGAAGCTGAAGCTTTATGGTTCCGCGAAAAAATGACGGAGATATGCGATGCGGCGATGCCACGAGTAAAAGCTCGCCCTCCTAAGCGCCGCGTGTACTGGTGGTCTCCAGAACTTGCGCAGCTGCGCGATGATTGCATAGTTGCGAGACGCCAGTATACGCGGCAGCGGCGCCGTCGACGGCGAGACGAGTTGGCCGAAAGAGAGCTGTACGAGGAGTACAAAAGCAGGAAAGTGGCACTGCAAACTGCCATCGAGAAGGCGATCGATCTTTCCCGTGAAGAGTTCCTGGAGACTCTTAATAGCGACCCGTGGGGGAGGCCGTATAAACAGGTGAGGCAAAAGCTTCGACCCTCGGCCCCACCACTAACGCAAAGTCTCCAGCCTCAGGTACTGCAGTCAGTAGTAACAGCGCTCTTTCCTCACAGGGTACAACATCCCATACCATCTATGGCGCCACCACAAGCGGCCGAAAGACAGCAGGAGGAAGAGGAAGAAGCTCCTTCCGTCACAGAGGGTGAACTGGGAGCGGCGGTGCTAAGGCTCCGGGCGAAAAACACGGCACCTGGCCCCGATGGTATCCCGGGTCGAGCATGGGTACTTGCCATGGAGGCACTAGGGCCGAGGCTGAGAAGGCTGTTCAGCTCCTGCCTGGAGCAAGCCTGCTTTCCTAGAGCCTGGAAGACCGGCCGGCTAGTGCTGTTGAAGAAGGAAGGACGTCCAGCCGATTCACCGTCAGCATATCGGCCTATCGTGCTTCTTGACGAAGTGGGCAAGCTCTTTGAGCGGATCATCGCCAACCGTCTAGCTAATCACCTGGCCAGTGAGGGACCGGACCTAGCCGACTGCCAATACGGATTTCGCAGCGGCCGCTCGACCGTTCACGCAATATTGCGGGTAAAGCAGCTGGCAGAGGAAGCCGTATCCCGGGGCGAGGTCGTCTTGGCGGTGTCATTAGACATCGCCAACGCCTTTAACACCCTCCCCTGGGGTTGCATAAAGGAGGCGCTCCTATTCCATCGAGTGCCCCACCACCTCAGCCGAATTGTGGAGGCCTACCTCTCCGAGAGGTTTGTGGCCTTCCCCGGGCAGCAAGAGTGGAGGCGCCGGGAGATGGTATGCGGTGTTCCACAGGGGTCGGTTCTAGGACCACTCTTGTGGAACATCGGATATGACTGGGTGCTGCGAGGAGCAAATCTGCGAGGGGTTGAAGTCACTTGCTACGCGGACGACACGCTTGTGACAGCGAAAGCGGGCACCTTCAGGGACGCCTCCGTTCTGGCGACAGCAGGGGTCGCGCGCGTCGTAGGACGAATAAGGCGGTTGGGGCTGGAGGTAGCTCTGAATAAGTCCGAGGCTATCTGTTTCCACGGTCCTCGGAGAGCACCTCCACCTCAAGCTCACATAGTCATGGGAGGAGTCCGGATCGCTGTCGGGTCGACGATGCGCTACCTCGGCATCGTCCTCGATAGTCGGTGGACCTTCCAGGCGCACTTTCAGCGCCTGGCCCCCAAGCTGCTTGGCACGGCCGCAGCGCTAGGGCGTATACTCCCTAATTTGGGAGGGCCCAAAGCCTCCTGCAGACGGCTTTATACGGGAGTTGTACGTTCGATGGCCCTGTACGGAGCCCCCGCGTGGGCCGACGCCCTTGATAGCCGGAAAATCACACAATTGCGACAAACGCAGAGGGTGATGGCGATAAGGGCGATACGGGGCTATCGAACAATATCTTCGGAGGCAGCATGTGTGTTGGCCGGGTCCCTACCGTGGGATTTGGATGCCAGGGCCCATGCGTCAGTGTTCTTCTGGCGGGAGGAGGCACATGCCCGAGACTTCTGGCCAACACCACAAGAAGTCCAAGCCAAGCACGACGTGTACCGCCTTAAGGCGATTGAAACGTGGATAGGAAGGCTAGCCCAACCAAACGCTGGGCTGAGAACGGTCCAGGCACTCCGCCCAGTCCTCAAACAATGGCTGGAGCGGCGCCACGGTGTGATGACGTTTCGGCTGACGCAGATCCTCTCGGGGCATGGCTGCTTCGGGCGGTATTTGCATCGTGTAGCCAGAAGAGAACCGACGGCAGAGTGTCACCACTGTGATGACTGCCCAGAAGACACGGCCCAGCACACGCTGGAGGTGTGCCCAGCCTGGGAAGAGGAGCGCCAAATACTGGGCAACTACATAGGTCCCGACCTTTCGCTGCCAACTGTGGTTCGCGCTATGGTGAGCAGTGAAGAGGCATGGGCAGCGGTTCTCACCTTCTGCGAAAGGGTGATGGAGAAGAAAGAGGCAGCCGAAAGGGAGAGGGAGACAACGTCCCTAGATCCCGGCCGCCAACGGCGTATAGGGCGAAGACGACGGGCCTACAACCGCAACCTTCCGCCTTAATTAGTGGCCAGGGGTGGCAGATTTGGGGAAATCTGTCACCCAACTAACCTATCTGGCCACAGAGGGCGTCGCGCAGTGTTTCCGCGCGCATCTCTAAGCCGAAGCAGATGTGGGACTGCTCTCACTCGCAACTGCGTACGTGGAAGGGGCCACCATCAGGCCAATCACCGGCGGGTCGTGGAGGATTGCCTCAGTGTACCCATAACCCGCCACAAAGGTGACGAGACGGAGCACCTTGGGGTTTTACTCCGTGAGAGTCGGAGATACCCCCCAGTCTCCCCCGGGCTGGGCGGGATCCATAATGGATTTCCCCAAGTAAAAAAAAAAAAAAAAAAAAAAAAAAAAAGGTTACCCCCTCATAATCACTTCCCGGATCATCCAGCACTTGGAAGAGACGGGCCCGAATGTGTCCGACCGCCAGTATGGATTCCGGGCTGGGCGGTCGACCATGGACGCGCTGGGCGCCCTACGGGCGTTCCATGAATACGCGGCGGGACGAGGGGAGGGAGTGGTGGCGGTGTCGCTCGACATCGCCAATGCGTTTGGCTCCCTTCCGTACGCGGTTATAGTGGAGGCGCTCCGCTTCCATGGGATCCCCCCCTACTTGAGGAGGATCGTAGAGCACTACCTCACGGAAAGGGTAGTGCTCTACGAAGAGCGGAGCGGCCGGCGAAGGGAGCATGCCATGGCGTGCGGGGTACCTCAGGGGTCTGTCCTTGGTCCCCTCTTATGGAACATAGGGTTCGACTGGGCCATAAGAGGGGTCCTGCTCCCCCGGATGACTGTCATCTGTTACGCAGATGACACGATGGTAGCCGTCCGGGGAGCGCAGTTAGAGGAGGCTCTGCGGAGAGCGGCAGTCGCGGCGGACCTCATGGTCACCCGCATTAGGCTGCTGGGGCTGAATGTGGCACTCACAAAGACCGAGGCCATCGTCTTCGGGAGAAGGGGCTGGCGGCCACCTGCTGCAGCCACAATACCGGTCGGAGGAGAGGCGGTCCAGGTGAAGGCCCACATCAAGTATCTGGGCATCCACCTGGACCGCAGATGGGATTTCGGGGAGCACTTTCGCCAGCTTGCTCCCCGGATCGTGGCAGCGGCATCTGCCCTGGGCAGGCTCTTGCCCAATGTGGGAGGGCCTAGTGCGGCTTGCCGCCGCCTATACGCGGGGGTGGCGAGGAGCATGGCCCTGTACGGCGCGCCTATCTGGGCCGATCGGCTGAACGCGGCCAACAGGGCCCTCCTGCGTAGGCCGCAGCGAGTGGTGGCCACCCGTGTAATAAGGGCGTACTGCACGGTGGCGTGGGCGGCGGCGTGTGCACTGGCGGGCTCCATGCCCTGGGAGCTGGACGCCCAAGTGCTCGCAGAGGCGTACAGGGAGCGGGCGAGGCGCAGGGCACTCAACGTGTTCCCCGCCCCCGAGGAGTTGAGGGAGGAGCGCCGCCAGGCGCAAAGGCGGATGAGGGACCGGTGGAAAAACGACCTGGAGGACTCCCCCTATGGAACCCGCACCATAGGGGCACTCCTCCCGTCGTTTGACCACTGGTTGGACCGTAAGCACGGCAAGGTGGGGTTCAGGCTGACGCAGGTAATGACCGGACATGGGTGTTTCGGCCATTACCTGCATCGAATTGGAAGGGAGGCGAGCCCCGCCTGCCACGAGTGCGGTGCGGAGGATGACTCGGCCCAGCACACCCTAGCGGAGTGCAACCACTGGGCCGAGGAGCGCCGCATAATGGCGGAGGAAATTGGGGTGGATGATCTCTCGCTGCGTAGCGTCGTATCGGCCATGCTACGCAGCGAGAGATCCTGGGACGCGGTGGCCTCCTTCTGCGAAACCGTGATCGGGCAGAAGGAGGCAGCGGAACGGGAGCGCGAAGATAGGGCAGAGGCGCTCCCGATCCGGCGCAGGCGAAGAGGGAGGAGGCGGGCGCAATTCGGCGCTCGCCTGAACCCCTAGTGGAGTTCGTGGGTGAGGGGCCCACGACGGTAGACTCCACACGCCTGGGGGAGGGATCGTAGCGTATTCCGATCCTTCCCTCCTTTGGCGCGGGAGCCCTGGCTCCAGTCAGCCAGCCAGGGCAGCCGGGGGGCGTTCTGGAAGAATGAATCCGACCCCATAACGCCCCCATCAACAACGGCAGTGCGGAGAATCGCCGGTGAGTTTTTAGTGGGTAGGCCCCATCTGCGGGGAGAGTCCCACATAACCCCCCCACCCAACATCTGGCCTCCCTAGGCCCGGGGGGGTATGCGCAAAGCATTTTCTCACCGTTAAAAAAAAAAAAAAAAAAAAAAAAAAGGTTACCCCCTCACCCCCCCGAAGTGCTGCCACCTTGCCGTGGTGGGGGGGCTTGCGTGTCTCAATGATCCTCGGGGCTACGCCGGACAGGGCTACCCATACCGGACAGGCCTGGGGTGAGAGACCAGACAAAGAGCGGCACACGACGGTTCTCCTCGCGTCCCTCTGACTGCAGCAGAGGGCGCAGGGGAAGAACAGGGTGAGCGGACCTGGCGCGACGCCAGGCACCCGCGACGGAGGCACACACGGTGGTGGTGCGCGTGCACCGTGTTTGCAGGAGCCCTAATATTGGGCAGCGGCCGCCTTCGAGCGGCGTGGGACGGCGGGCCTTCAAGGCTCGCGGCGCGACGGGTCTGGCAGTTGCAGTCATGCGACTGCTGGGTGAGTTTTGGCTCCCCGTCGGGCAACCCGTAACCTGCACTGAGCTGGCCGGGGGTGCTGCTCATTGAGAGCAGCACCGCGTGGAAGAAAACCACTATAAAAATCACCCCAATCCCAAGGTGAGCTATCGTGCCGATGGGATGCGTGGCTGGAGGGAGTCCAGTCCCGAACGTGCAGGGGACCTCACCCCTTAAAAAAGAGTACAATGGGAGTCAGCAACTTTAAAATTCTCCGGGCGGGTACCCAATCCCGTTCACTCGCTTCGGCGGGTGAGAGCCCCGTCGTATACGGAGGGGGCAAAAGTTGCTTCGTGGGCCGGCGGGGTGCCGGCTCTCGTGAACACGACTTTGGCTATAGATCAACGGACTTCGATAACGCAAGTGATATGGATGTCTTACGCTTGAGGGGAGGAAACTCCGAAGACGAGGAGAAAGAGAAGGCCTTCCTTCCGCGAGTCTCCTTGGCGCGTTCGCCCGTGCAGGGGCCTGCCCCTGCACAGGCGAACGTGTCACAGCATAGTCAATGCGTGGACTATCCAAGTCCACGCATTGACCTCAGCTTGCCCGAGCTGCAGGTTCCTCCGTTCGAAGGGGTCGACGCTCCATCTGCAGCAGCAAGGGACAGGCAGGGGCGCTTTATGCGGCGTGCGCCAGGAGCAACTACGAGCGCCGCCACAGAAGAAGGGGCGGGACAGGGGGAGCCGCGCGCATTGCAGGCGACGCTCGAGGGTGGCCGTGAGGGCAGGTTCGAGAGGATCCCCAAAGTCCTCCTGACCCGGATCGACGGAGGGATTCTTGTCGGAAGTGGGGCTGACACGGACGACACGATGTACTCGGTGCGGTCCAGCCCGTCGTCGCCGGCAACCTCCCCTAGTCGCCACGGGAGCCCGACCGCGGAGCGACAAGGGACCGACGCAGAGGGGAAGGCTCCAAAGGCTCCAACGGGCAAGCCTGGACCCAAAGGCAGGCGAAAGGGGAAGGCGCACCCACGGATGCCGACCCCGCTCAAACCTGCGGGCCTAGGGGGGAAACAAAAACCCTTAGCGGGCCCCCCGGTGCCAACATCGGACGGGGAGACAGCGGAGGGTGCAGAATACGGTCGGATGGGGCAGGATCGCCCTGAGAAAAGACCTCGCCAATCCGACTCGGACTCTCTACCAGGCTCCAGCGGAGAGGAGGGGCGCTGTTCAACCGGCAGCGGGGGCTCATCGCAAGCCTCGAAACGCCGCCCCCCCACGACCGGGAATAGAGGAAGAGGCCGGCCTCCCACAACAGGCCATTACGTCGGGCTTGGCAAATTCCAGGCGGAGCTTAACGCCGAAAAGGCCAAGGAGCGGCGTCTCCTAGCGGAGGAACAACTTGCCGCGTACACCAACAAGACCAGGGAGATCAATGAAGAAAGAGCTGTCCGCCTGGCAAAACGTGGGACGCCAGGTCTCGGAGACGAAGCGATAAAAACCTCAGCACTGCTGAATACCACAGTCCAGGAGGCGCTGGAGGTTGTGGTGTCGGTCGCCGAGAAATCCAACAACCTCAAGGGGACCTTTGTCAAGGCGCTCAAAACGGCCGCAAGCGCGATTAAGGGAGCTGTGGCCGAGCTAAGAACCCTGACGGTGACGGAGGAGGTGGCGCGCCTGGAGGCGGCCAATGCGCAGCTCTCGCGCCAGGTAGAGGAGTTGCGCCGTGAGGTCGCCCAGATGCGCAACCAACCAGCCACGACAGCTGCGGTTGCGGCTGAGCCCGACTATCGGCGCCTAATTGATGAGGTCTCGCGCTCCAACCGGGAGCAGTTCAGTATAATGCTGAACGCTCGGTTGGAGGGCATCGAGAGTAGGCTCCTCCCGGAGCCACGGACTCGGCCGCTTCTGGCTGCCGACCGAAGAGCGGCTCAGGCCGCGGCCCAGGCACCGGCGGATGGCGCCACCCAGAGGGGTGGAGATACTCCAGTGGCCCCGCCAAAGCCAGCCAGTTCTGCCGCCGCCCCCACCTCTGAAGGGATAGAGCGCGACCCCCAAAGGAAGAAGAGGCGCCCAAAACGGAGCCTGGCAGCGCAGGAAGCCACCTCCGCAAGGCCAACACCTCCACCAGCCGTCGAGACCGAGCGTGAGCCCTGGAATAAGGTTGTGGGGAAAAAGGCCAGGAAGCCGGCACACAAGGCGGCCAGCAGCGAGCAGCCGCCCAACAAGGCCAAAGGGGCCAAAAAGAAAAAAGGTCGAGCCCGGAAAGCGCCCTCGAAGCGGAAAAAACTCGCCACTCCCAAGACTGCGGCGGTCGTGATCACCCTCAAACCGGGGGTGGAGACCGACTACAAGTCGGTCATGGGGAAGGTCACGACCATCAAACTGGCCGAACTGGGAGTGGAAAGCGTCAAGGTGAGGAGCACGGCGGCTGGCGCCCGCCTGATCGAGGTCCCCGGGGCAAACAGTGGCGTGGTAGCTGACGATCTCGCCGGCAGGCTGCGGAACCTTGTCGGTGACGTGGCAGACGTGCACAGGCCCTTTAAAACAACGGAAATTCGGGTCTCCGGGTTCGACGAATCTATCACGCCGGAGGCCGTCCGGGAGGCGATAGCCCAAAAGGGGGGTTGTCCGCAGGACCAAATCCGGATGGGAAAAATAAGGATGGCCGCCAACCAAACGGGGTCCGTCATTGCTGGGTGCCCCGTAGCGGCAGCCAAAGCCGTCGTTACAGCCGGACGGCTTCTGGTGGGGTGGACGTCGGCCAAAGTGGAGGCTATGGATCCCCTGCCCTTGCGATGTTTCAGGTGCATGGGGACTGGGCATACCAGAGCACTCTGCCCCTCACCGGTAGACAGGAGCGACCTCTGTTACCGGTGTGGCAAGGCCGGCCACACGTCCAGACAGTGCGAGGCGGAAAAGCCGTGGTGTGCAGTATGCCACCACGCCAAGCGGCCAGCGGGGCATGTAATGAGGGGGCCGTCATGCGCTCCCCCAAGCACAAAAGGCAGGACTGCTCCCCCAAGAGCATCGGCTACCACCAGGCCCCAGGAGGCCCCTAAGGAGCCAGGGTCCCAAAGCCACGTGGAGGAACAAAGTATGGACCAGTAATGCCAGCACAACCGGCACAACTGTCATACGAAGTGTTGCAGTGCAACATAAACCACTCCGCCAGAGCACAGGACCTCCTGATGCAGCAAATGGCGGAGTGGGGTATTAGCGCTGCAATCGTGGCAGAACCATACTTTGTTCCGTCCCATCCCAACTGGATTGGGGACACAAGCGGGCTGGCGGCGGTGGTGGCACCACCAGGCAACCACCCTCCTCTCTCTAAGATCGAGAGAGGCCCGGGGTACGCAGCGGCCAAATGGGGAGACATAGTACTGGTAGCGGTGTACTTCTCCCCAAACCGGCCGCTGTTCGAGTTCGAGCAGTACCTCACCAGGCTCGGAAGGGTGGTCACGAGGGCGGCTCCGTCACCAGTGATGGTGCTAGGGGACCTCAACGCCAAGTGCTCGGAGTGGGGGTCCCCATTGACCGACAGTAGAGGGGAGGTCCTCTGGGACTGGGTGGTGTCGTCCGGCCTCGAGGTCATCAACCGAGGCACCGACCACACCTGCGTGCGCCGGCAGGGGGGATCCATAGTGGATGTCACCTTCGCGACCCCTGCCGCTGCCAGGCGCACTACGGACTGGCGGGTACTGGTCGACACGGTGACCCTCTCCGACCACAACTACATACGGATGAGGGTCTCCAAGACGCTGCCACCCCAGGCACCCAACCCAGAGGGGCCAAGAGGCAGGGCTCGGTTCCCAAGGTGGAGCCTCGCAACCCTGGACAGGGATATGGCGGAGGAAATGGCGATGCTGGAGGTATGGCGGGCCCCTCCACCGGACCGGGCCCAAGACGTCGAGGAGAGGGCGGCGCGGTTCCGTGAGTCGCTGACCACGGTTTGCAACGCGGCCATGCGAAGGGCGGGGCAGCCGTCTGCCAAAAAACGTGTGTACTGGTGGACGGAGGAGGTTGCGGCCCTCCGTCTCACGTGCAATAGCGCGCGCCGGGAATACGGCCACTGCAGGCGGCGAAGGGGCCATACCGAGGCTGAAGAGGAGCTGCTCCACGAGGCCCTAAAAGTGGCCAAGGAGGCCCTGTCCGTGGCAATTGCGAAGGCCAAAGACACCGCGCATGAGGCCTTCTTGGCCACATTGGACAGAGATCCATGGGGGCGGCCATACAAATTTGTCCGCAACAAAATTCGCAACGCCCCCGGAATGGACACTCTAGAGCCGGAGCTCCTCGGCCGGATAGTCGAGGGACTATTCCCCCCAGCGCCGGTATTCACTCCGCCCCGTATGCTCGGCCCCGAGGAGGAGCTGATGGAGCCGCTGGTGGCACCACCGGTTACGGACGGGGAAATGGGGGCGGCAATCCAGCGTTTACGGGGCTGTAAAAAAGCCCCCGGCCCAGATGGCGTGCCTGGCCGTATCCTGCCGGTGGCATTAATACACCTCGGGGACCGCCTCAAGGACCTTTATGATGACTGCCTTGGGACGGGGCGGTTCCCGAGGTGTTGGAAGGAGGGCAAGCTTTGCCTCATCCGTAAGGAGAGCCGGCCGGCAGACTCTCCTTCGGGATGGAGGCCGATTGTGCTGCTGGATGAGACCGGGAAGATGCTCGAGCGCATAATCACTTCCCGGATCATCCAGCACTTGGAAGAGACGGGCCCGAATGTGTCCGACCGCCAGTATGGATTCCGGGCTGGGCGGTCGACCATGGACGCGCTGGGCGCCCTACGGGCGTTCCATGAATACGCGGCGGAACGAGGGGAGGGGGTGGTGGCGGTGTCGCTCGACATCGCCAATGCGTTTGGCTCCCTTCCGTACGCGGTGATAGTGGAGGCGCTCCGCTTCCATGGGATCCCCCCCTACTTGAGGAGGATCGTAGAGCACTACCTCACGGAAAGGGTAGTGCTCTACGAAGAGCGGAGCGGTCGGCGAAGGGAGCACGCCATGGCGTGCGGGGTACCTCAGGGGTCTGTCCTTGGCCCCCTCTTATGGAACATAGGGTTCGACTGGGCCATAAGAGGGGTCCTGCTCCCCCGGATGACTGTCATCTGTTACGCAGATGACACGATGGTAGCCGTCCGGGGAGCACAGTTAGAGGAGGCTCTGCGGAGAGCGGCAGTCGCGGCGGACCTCATGGTCACCCGCATTAGGCTGCTGGGACTGAGAGTGGCCTTAGAAAAGACGGAGGCCATCGTCTTCGGCGGGAGGGGCTGGCGGCCACCTGCTGCGGCCGTAATACCGGTGGGAGGAGAGGCGGTCCAGGTGAAGGCCCACATTAAGTATCTGGGCATCCACCTGGACCGCAGATGGGATTTCGGGGAGCACTTTCGCCGCCTTGCTCCTCGGATCGTGGCAGCGGCATCCGCCCTGGGTAGGCTCTTGCCCAATGTGGGAGGGCCCAGTGCGGCCTGCCGCCGCCTATACGCGGGGGTTGCGAGGAGCATGGCCTTGTATGGCGCGCCGATCTGGGCCGATCGGCTGAACGCGACCAACAAGGCCCTCCTGCGTAGGCCGCAGCGAGTGGTGGCCACCCGTGTAATAAGGGCGTACTGCACGGTGGCGTGGGCGGCGGCGTGTGCACTGGCGGGCTCCATGCCCTGGGAGCTGGACGCCCAAGTGCTCGCAGAGGCGTACAGGGAGCGGGCGAGGCGCAGGGCACTCAACGTGTTCCCCGCCCCCGAGGAGCTAAGAGAAGAGCGTCGCCAGGCGCAAAGGCGGATGAGGGACCGGTGGAAGAACGACCTGGAGGAGTCCCCCTATGGAACCCGCACCATAGGGGCACTCCTCCCGTCGTTTGACCACTGGTTGGACCGTAAGCACGGCAAGGTGGGGTTCAGGCTGACGCAGGTAATGACCGGACATGGGTGTTTCGGCCATTACCTGCATCGAATTGGAAGGGAGGCGAGCCCCGCCTGCCACGAGTGCGGTGCGGAGGATGACTCGGCCCAGCACACCCTAGCGGAGTGCAACCACTGGGCCGAGGAGCGCCGCATAATGGCGGAGGAAATTGGAGTGGATGATTTCTCGCTGCGTAGCGTCGTATCGGCCATGCTACGCAGCGAGAGATCCTGGGAGGCGGTGGCCTCCTTCTGCGAAACCGTGATCGGGCAGAAGGAGGCAGCGGAACGGGAGCGCGAAGATAGGGCAGAGGCGCTCCCGATCCGGCGCAGGCGAAGAGGGAGGAGGCGGGCGCAATTCGGCGCTCGCCTGAACCCCTAGTGGAGTTCGTGGGTGAGGGGCCCACGACGGTAGACTCCACACGCCTGGGGGAGGGATCGTAGCGTATTCCGATCCCTCCCTCCTTTGGCGCGGGAGCCCTGGCTCCAGTCAGCCAGCCAGGGCAGCCGGGGGGCGTTCTGGAAGAATGACTCCGACCCCATAACGCCCCCATCAACAACGGCAGTGCGGAGAATCGCCGGTGAGTTTTTAGTGGGTAGGCCCCATCTGCGGGGAGAGTCCCACATAACCCCCCCACCCAACATCTGGCCTCCCTAGGCCCGGGGGGGTATGCGCAAAGCATTTTCTCACCGTTAAAAAAAAAAAAAAAAAAAAAAAAAAAAAAAAAAAAAAAAAAAAAAAAAAAAAAAAAAAAAAAAAAAAAAAAAAAAAAAAAAAAAGGTTACCCCCTCACCCCCCCGAAGTGCTGCCACCTTGCCGTGGTGGGGGGGCTTGCGTGTCTCAATGATCCTCGGGGCTACGCCGGACAGGGCTACCCATACCGGACAGGCCTGGGGTGAGAGACCAGACAAAGAGCGGCACACACGGCGGGCGTCTCCGCGTGTCCCTCTGAAGGTAGCAGAGGGCACAGTGCGAGCGCCACAGGGAGGGAGCCGCTCCTGGCATGCCTCAGCTCATCTGAGGTGGCAGAGGAGCGGCTACATCGGAGGCGTAGCTACGCTGCTCCGCGTTAGGGCCCATCTGGGCCGGCGGCTGCTTCGGCGGCGTGGGATGGTGGGCCTGCAAGGCCCACGGCGCGGCGGGTTTGGCGGCCACTTTTGTGGCTGCTAGATGGGTCTCGGCCCCCCGCCGGGCAACCCGTAACCCGCACGCAGTGGACCGGGGGCGCTGCTCATTGAGAGTAGCGCCGCGTGGAGTAAACCACTATAAAAATCCCCCAATCCCAAGATGTGACAGGCGTGTCGATGGGATGCATGGCTGGGGGGGAAGCCCAGTCGCAAACGTCAGGGAGGGGGCAAACCTCCTTAAAAATAGCCAATATGAGTGGTCCAAAACGTAAGACTACCCCAGGAGGTTGTAATCCTCGGTGTCATCACAGAACGGGCAGTTACCCGCGCTGTGATGACACGCAGCCCCATTCCGTATTCGGGGGGGGCAAACCGCTCGCGGACAGCTTTCACGACGACTTTGGCAAACGCACAACGGACTTTGATAAAGAGGTGGAGTCGCTGAGACTGCGGGGAGGGGGGAGCAGCGAAGAGGACGAGGTGGTTTCCACGCCATTCCCGTCTCTGACGGAGTTTCGGCCCATTAGGGGCATGGCCACGCCCATCCCAACAAGGGTGTATTGCGGGAGAAGGGCACGGGTCGTGCTCGAGCGACTCTCGCCGGGGACGGAGGAGTTTTTCTCCCCGGCGAAAACCGACGGCGGCGAAGAGGCGTTTGGCACGCCAACCTCGACGCACACCGAGGCTGTGGCCAGGCTACGGCTCTCTGAGTCGGATTCTTCGGTCAGTAGCCTCAAAACGGTCTGCTCGAGGCAGGACCCCGACCATAACGTGTCTGTCGGGAGGCTATGGGCCAGGGAGAGCGGAAAGAGGTCGGCGGGCGAGCGCCAGACCTCCTCCTCCGGGTCTGGCAGCAATGCCTCTGAGAGCGAAGGTGGCTCGCGGAGTCAGTTCCGCAAACGCGCCTCTAAAAGAGGCAGAGGCAGACCGCCCTCAACAGGGCAGTACGTCGGCCTTGCGGCGGCTCAGAGGGCTCTCAATGATGCCAAACGGGAGGCTCTCGAGTTGGAGGCGGAACAGGCGGTGGCTGACCAAGCGGCCGAGGCAAGGCAGCTACGAGCGGCGATGCGGCTCACAGCCTCGCAGTCGCCGCCCGGTGAGCCAGACATGGCGGAAAAGTCGGCCGCGGACCTCTCAAAGGCGGTGTCGGACCAGGTTGCAGTCATCAAAAAGGTGGCTGCATCCTCTAAAAATCTCAAGGGGACCTTTGTGCGTGCACTCAATGAGGCAGCAGCCACCATAGTGGAAGCCTGCGAAAGCCTGAGTGCACGCACAATTTCGGACGAGACTCGCCAGCTGCAGGCGGCAAACTCCCGGCTTGAAGCGGAGATGGCCAGTCTCCGAAAGGAGCTGGCGCAGCTAAGATCGGAGGTGGAGAGGCAGGCGCCTGCACAAAGCCCTCTACGCGAGCGGCAGCCAGCGACGGTTCCCTCTCCCGTTGCACTAAATGAGGAGCTCACGCGCTCGATAGCCCTCCAGGTGGGAGCTATCGTGAATGCTCGCCTGGATGGGCTGGAGGCAGAGGGACGGTTGCTCCCAGCAAAACCACCTCCACCTCCCTTGGCTCCTCCTGCTGCAAGGAACGCTTCGGGCCCCAGTGGCGCCAAGGTTATTGACGCCACGAAGAAGCCGCAGGACCAATCGGCAGCCGGAGGCAGGAAGAAGCCCAAATCTAGGGCCAAGAAAAAAGGTGGTTCCAGGGCACAGGAAGCGGAGGCTCCTATCTCCCGCCCGCTTCCGCCCGCTCCGGCCTCTATGAAAGAGAGCTGGAGCGTTGTGGCCGGCAAAGGGAGAAAGGGGAAGACTGCCCAGCGGGCTGGCCCGCAAGGTGATGTCCCTCAAAAGGTGAAGGCCAAAAGGCTGAAAGCACCTCGCTCATCAGCAGTAGTGCTCACCTTACAGCCAGAGGCAGCACAGAGGGGCATCACCTACAAGGAGGTGATTGTCGAGGCCAGGCAGAAAATCCAGCTGGCCGAGCTGGAAATCCCTGGGGGCGTCCGCTTCCGTCGGGCGGCAACCGGGGCGTGCATCCTGGAGGTCCCGGGAGCGGCCAGCGGCGAAAAAGCCGATAAACTGGCCGACGCACTCCGCCAGCAACTGGGCACAGACGTCGCACGGGTGTCGCGGCCGTGCAAGAGCGTCGACATCCGTGTCACTGGTCTGGACGAATCGGTGACGGTGGAAGAGGTGGCCAAGGCGGTGGCAGAAACCGGGGGATGCGCCATCGAGACTGTTAGGGCCGGGCAAATACGCCAGGGTTACTCGGGCCTCGGGGTGGTCTCGGTGTGTTGCCCTGTCCTAGCGGCAAAGAAAATTGCCACTGTGGGGCGCCTATTGGTGGGCTGGGTCTCTGCTCAAGTCAAACTACAAGAGCAGAGGCCCACCAAGTGCTTTCGATGCCACCGAATCGGGCACGTAAGCGCGCAATGTGGGGCGGAGCCAGACCGGTCTGGATGCTGCTTCCAGTGTGGCAAGGATGGTCACAAGGCTGCACAATGCGCTGCTCCGCCACACTGTGTCATCTGTGCATCTGCTGGGAAACCAGCAGGGCACAGAATGAGCAGCAGGGCGTGCCCTGCACCGAAGACGACCGGGAAGGCGAAGGTAGGTGCCAGCGGTCCTCGAGCGCCCTCGCCGACAAACGGCACCGCCGCCATGGATCAGGCTGAGGCTGAGGAGGTTCAAGAGCCGGCTGTTGGATAGATGGCAATCACCGAATTCCTCCAGGTGAACCTCAACCATGATGCCAAGGCTCAGGACCTCCTCCACCAGACCATGGCACAGTGGGCAATCCACGTTGCCGTGGTTGCGGAGCCCTATAGGGTGCCAACTCGAGACGACTGGGCCGGCGATCTGGACGGCACTGCGGCCATAGTCACTCGGACCGCCGCCGGCTCGAACCCGTTCAGGAACGTGGAGAGGAGACACGGCTGCGTCGCCGCAGTCTGTGGCGATATTGCGGTGGTAGGTGTCTACTTCTCTCCGAACAAGACCCTTGCGGAGTTCGAGACGTTCCTTGTGGAGGTTGGCACCCTAATAGGCAGATTGCATCCGGCCCCAACCATAGTGGCGGGCGACTTCAATGCCAAGAACGTGGCGTGGGGGAGCCCAGCGACGGACGCCCGTGGACACGCACTGTTGGAGTGGGCGATAGCTGCCAACCTAGCGGTCTCAAACCTAGGAACGGCAAACACGTGCGTGCGGCAACAGGGCGGCTCTATTGTAGACATTACGTTTGCGAGCGCGGCCCTGGCGCGCCGTGTTCAGGGATGGGAGGTCCTGGTGGGAGTAGAGACCTTGTCGGACCACCGATACATTCGGTTTGGAATCTCTGCTCTCCCGAGACTCACCCTTCCAAGCCGGAGAAACGATCCAGTTGTGAGCGGCCCACGCTGGGTGCTCAAAAAACTGGACCGTGAGACCCTGGAGTTGGCGGCGATCGTGCGGTCGTGGACTCCGGAAGCAGAGGCGGGGACCGATGTCGAGGCCGAAGCCGAATGGTTCCGCAGCGGCATGACCGAAGTCTGCGACGCGGCAATGCCGAGAGCAAGGGCCGCCTCTCCTCGACGCTGCGTGTACTGGTGGTCTCCAGAGCTTGCGCAGCTGCGCGAGTTATGCGTACTCGAAAGGCGCCAGTACACGCGACAACGAGGTCGCCGACCACGAGACCCGGAGGCGGAGGCTACTCGGTACGCCCGGTACAAAGCAGCGAAAGCGGCGTTGAAGGCTGCTATCGGGCTGGCCACGGACAGGGCACGACAGGAGTTCCTGGAGACGCTGAACAGCGATCCATGGGGGAGGCCATACAAGATGGTGATGCAGAAGCTCCGACCGTGGGCCCCTCCGCTAACGCAGAGTCTCCAGCCACAGCTGCTGGAAAATATTGTGGCCACTCTGTTCCCGCACAGGCCCCAGCAATCCCCCCCGCCCATGGCCCCGCCAGGAGCGGCCGAAAGGCAGGAGGAAGCGGAAGCAGAGGTGCCACCCGTCACTGAGGGGGAGCTGACGGCAGCAGTCCTTAGGCTCCGGAGCAAAAACACAGCTCCTGGACTGGACGGGATCCCGGGACGCGCATGGGTCCTGGCCATGGAAGCTCTGGGGCCAAGGCTGAGAAGGCTCTACTCGGAGTGCCTTAAGCAGGGCCGCTTCCCCTGCCTGTGGAAAACGGGCCGACTGGTCTTGCTGCGGAAGGAGGGCCGACCCGCGGACTCACCGTCAGCCTACCGGCCCATCGTCCTGCTTGACGAAATCGGAAAGCTCTTTGAGCGGATAATTGCTAACCGGCTCGTCAAGCAGTTGACGACGGAAGGGCCTGACCTGGCCGACAACCAGTACGGGTTCCGCAGCGGTCGCTCGACGGTCCACGCGATACTGCGGGTGAGGAGTATAGCGGAGGAAGCAGTATCCCAGGGTGATGTCGTGCTGGCAGTGTCTTTAGACATTGCCAACGCCTTTAACACCCTCCCCTGGGACTGCATAAACGAGGCACTCCTCTACCACCAAGTGCCGCACCATCTGAGCCGAATAGTGAAGGCATACCTCCAACACCGGTTCGTGGCCTTCGCCGGGCAGGATGAGTGGAGGCGCAGGCAAATGGTGTGTGGTGTTCCACAGGGGTCGGCCCTGGGGCCACTCCTGTGGAACATCGGATACGACTGGGTGTTGAGGGGTGCACTCCTCCGAAGGGTGAACCTCGTATGTTATGCGGACGACACGCTGGTCACGGCCCGCGGAGCCTCGCTCAGGGAAGCCTCCATCCTTGCCACGGCGGCGGTAGCCCACGTAGTGGGAAAAATCAAGAGGTTGGGACTGGAGGTGGCCCTGAGCAAGTCCGAGGCCATTTGCTTCCACGGGCCTAGGCAGGCACCCCGACCCGGAGCTCACATCACGGTGGGAGGTACGAGGATAGCCGTCGAAAGAACCATGCGGTACCTGGGCATTGTCCTCGATAGCCGATGGTCCTTCGTACCTCACTTCGAGCGCCTGGGGCCAAGGTTGCTGGGCGCAGCGTCGGCGCTTGGGCGGCTGCTCCCTAACCTGGGAGGGCCGAAAACATCCAGCCGAAGACTCTACACTGGGGTAATACGTTCCATGGCCCTATACGGAGCCCCAGTGTGGGCCGGAGGGCTCAATAGCCAAAACTCTGCCGCATTGCGCAAAGCGCAAAGGGTGATGGCTATAAGGCTCATACGGGGCTATGGGACTATTGCTGGTGAGGCTGCTTGCGTATTGGCCGGATCCCTGCCATGGGACCTGGACGCGAGGACCCTTGCGTCAGTGTTCGCCTGGCGCGAGGAGGCGCGGGCCCGGGACCACTGGCCAGCACCGCAGGAGATCCAGGCCAAACGGGAGGAGCTCTCCCTGGTGGCGGTCGATGAGTGGGTGGAGAGGTTGGCGCAACCCAGTGCAGGGGCCAGGACCATCGAGGCCATCCGGCCAGTCATGTCTCACTGGCTGGAAAGACAGCACGGCTCGCTCACCTTCCGGCTCGTGCAGGTTCTCTCGGGGCACGGTTGCTTCGGGAGATATCTGCACCGGATTGCCGGGAGGGAGCCAACTGAAGAGTGCCACGCGTGCGCAGCACCGACGGACACCGCTCAACACACGCTGGAGGAGTGTCCGGCGTGGGGGCCCGAGCGGGACGACCTGATCGCCGTAGTGGGGCCGGATCTGTCGCTGCCGGCCGTGGTAAAGACCATGGTAGACAGCGACAGATCATGGCAAGCAGTGAGCACCTTCTGCGAAAGCGTACTCCTGCAGAAGGAAGAGGCGGAACGAGCCAGGGAGGTCGACCCAACGGCCGACCAAAGGCGTCGCAAGCGCGCCCGGCGTAGACGGGTCGCTCACGACCGCCGCCTGCCTCCATAAATGAGACCTGAGGATGGCAGGCACGGGGACGTCTGCCATCCTGCCAGACTAAGGTCCGAAGAGGGTGGCGGTACCGGGAGCGTACCGGATACGGCCAAGTACGGGTGGAACGAAGCCAACAAGGTCGAGAAAGGAGTAGTCTGCGAGAGCAGACCGGTGCTGGTGGTGCTGTAGAAGTCAAGCGCGAGCGTTCCTGCAGCCCACCGCCACAGCACGACGTCGGCAGACAGAGGGGTTTTTTAGTGGGTATGCCATGGGCCTCATTAGCCTACATGGGAGTCCCACATAACCACCGCGGGTCCGTCCCCGCACCCCGGTGGTATGCGTAACGCATTTCTCCCCTCTATAAAAAAAAAAAAAAAAAAAAAAAAAAAGGTTACCCCCTCACCCCCCTCGAAGTGCTGCCACCTTGCCGTGGTGAGGGGGCTTGCGTGTCTCAATGATCCTCGGGGCTACGCCGGACAGGGCTACCCATACCGGACAGGCCTGGGGTGAGAGACCAGACAAAGTGCGGCACACACGACGGGCGTCTCCGCGTGTCCCTCTGAAGGTAGCAGAGGGCACAGTGCGAGCGCCACAGGGAGGGAGCCGATCCTGGCATGCCTCAGCTCATCTGAGGTGGCAGAGGATCGGCTACATCGGAGGCGTAGCTACGCTGCTCCGCGTTAGGGCCCATCTGGGCCGGCGGCTGCTTCGGCGGCGTGGGATGGTGGGCCTGCAAGGCCCACGGCGCGGCGGGTTTGGCGGCCACTTTTGTGGCTGCTAGATGGGTCTCGGCCCCCCGCCGGGCAACCCGTAACCCGCACGCAGCGGACCGGGGGCGCTGCTCATTGAGAGTAGCGCCGCGTGGAGTAAACCACTATAAAAATCCCCCAATCCCAAGATGTGACAGGCGTGTCGATGGGATGCATGGCTGGGGGGGAAGCCCAGTCGCAAGCGTCAGGGAGGGGGCAAACCTCCTTAAAAATAGCCATTATGAGTGGTCCAAAACGTAAGACTACCCCAGGAGGTTGTAATCCTCGGTGTCATCACAGAACGGGCAGTCACCCGCGCTGTGATGACACGCAGCCCCATTCCGTATTCGGGGGGGGCAAACCGCTCGCGGACAGATCTCACGACGACTTTGGCAAACGCACAACGGATTTCGATAAAGAGGTGGAGTCGCTGAGACTGCGTGGAGGGGGGAGCAGCGAAGAGGAAGAGGTGGTTTCCACGCCACCTTTGGTTCACTCGCCATTCCCGTCTCTGACGGAGTTTCGGCCCATTAGGGGCATGGCCACGCCCATCCCCACAAGGGTGTATTGCGGGAGAAGGGCGCGGGTCGTGCTCGAGCGACTCTCGCCGGGGACGGAGGAGTTTTTCTCCCCGACAAAAATCGACGGCGGCGAAGAGGCGTTTGGCACGCCAACCTCGACGCACACCGAGGCTGTGGCCAGGCTACGGCTCTCTGAGTCGGACTCCTCGGTCAGTAGCCTCAAAACGGTCTGCTCGAGGCAGGACCCCGACCATAATGAGTCTGTCGGGAGGCTATGGGCCAGGGAGAGCGGAAAGAGGTCGGCGGGCGAGCGCCAGACCTCCTCCTCCGGGTCTGGCAGCAATGCCTCTGAGAGCGAAGGTGGCTCGCGGAGTCAGTTCCGCAAACGCGCCTCTAAAAGAGGCAGAGGCAGACCGCCCTCAACAGGGCAGTACGTCGGCCTTGCGGCGGCTCAGAGGGCTCTCAATGATGCCAAACGGGAGGCCCTCGAGTTGGAGGCGGAACAGGCGGTGGCTGACCAAGCGGCCGAGGCAAGGCAGCTGCGAGCGGCGATGCGGCTCACAGCCTCGCAGTCGCCGCCCGGTGAGCCAGACATGGCGGAAAAGTCGGCCGCGGACCTCTCAAAGGCGGTGTCGGACCAGGTTGCAGTCATCAAAAAGGTGGCTGCATCCTCTAAAAATCTTAAGGGGACCTTTGTGCGTGCACTCAATGAGGCAGCAGCCACCATAGTGGAAGCCTGCGAAAGCCTGAGTGCACGCACAATTTCGGACGAGACTCGCCAGCTGCAGGCGGCAAACTCCCGGCTCGAAGCGGAGATGGCCAGTCTCCGGAAGGAGCTGGCACAGCTAAGATCTGAGGTGGAGAGGCAGGCGCCTGCACAAAGCCCTCTACGCGAGCGGCAGCCAGCGACGGTTCCCTCTCCCGCTGCACTAAACGAGGAGCTCACGCGCTCGATAGCCCTCCAGGTGGGAGCTATCGTGAATGCTCGCCTGGATGGGCTGGAGGCAGAGGGACGGCTGCTCCCAGCAAAACCACTTCCCTCGGCTCCTCCTGCTGCAAGGAACGCTCCGGGCCCCAGTGGCGCCAAGGCCAAGGTCATCGACGCCACGAAGAAGCCGCAGGACCAATCGGCAGCCGGAGGCAGGAAGAAGCCCAAATCTAGGGCCAAGAAAAGAGGTGGTTCCAGGGCACAGGAAGCGGAGGCTCCTATCTCCCGCCCGCTTCCGCCCGCTCCGGCCTCTATGAAAGAGAGCTGGAGCGTTGTGGCCGGCAAAGGGAGAAAGGGGAAGACTGCCCAGCGGGCTGGCCCGCAAGGTGATGTTCCTCAAAAGGTGAAGGCCAAAAGGTTGAAAGCACCTCGCTCATCAGCAGTAGTGCTCACCTTACAGCCAGAGGCAGCACAGAGGGGCATCACCTACAAGGAGGTGATTGTCGAGGCCAGGCAGAAAATCCAGCTGGCCGAACTGGAAATCCCTGGGGGCGTCCGCTTCCGTCGGGCGGCAACCGGGGCGTGTATCCTGGAGGTCCCGGGAGCGGCCAGCGGCGAAAAAGCCGATAAACTGGCCGACGCACTCCGCCAGCAACTGGGCACAGACGTCGCACGGGTGTCGCGGCCGTGCAAGAGTGTCGACATCCGTGTCACTGGTCTGGACGAATCGGTGACGGTGGAAGAGGTAGCCAAGGCGGTGGCAGAAACCGGGGGATGCGCCATCGAGACCGTTAGGGCCGGGCAAATACGCCAGGGTTACTCGGGCCTCGGGGTGGTCTCGGTGAGTTGCCCTGTCCTAGCGGCAAAGAAAATTGCCACTGTGGGGCGCCTATTGGTGGGCTGGGTCTCTGCTCAAGTCAAACTACAAGAGCAGAGGCCCATAAAGTGCTTCCGATGCCACCGAATCGGGCACGTAAGCGCGCAATGTGGGGCGGAGCCAGACCGGTCTGGATGCTGCTTCCAGTGTGGCAAGGATGGTCACAAGGCTGCACAATGCGATGCTCCGCCACACTGTGTCATCTGTGCATCTGCTGGGAAACCAGCAGGGCACAGAATGAGCAGCAGGGCGTGCCCTGCACCGAAGACGACCGGGAAGGCGAAGGTAGGTGCCAGCGGTCCTCGAGCGCCCTCGCCGACAAACGGCACCGCCGCCATGGATCAGGCTGAGGCTGAGGAGGTTCAAGAGCCGGCTGTTGGATAGATGGCAATCACCGAATTCCTCCAGGTGAACCTCAACCACGATGCCAAGGCTCAGGACCTCCTCCACCAGACCATGGCACAATGGGCAATCCACGTTGCCGTGGTTGCGGAGCCCTATAGGGTGCCAACCCGAGACGACTGGGCCGGCGATCTTGACGGCACCGCGGCCTTAGTCACTCGGACCGCCGCCGGCTCGAACCCGTTCAGGAACGTAGAGAGGAGACACGGCTGCGTCGCCGCAGTCTGTGGCGATATTGCGGTGGTAGGTGTCTACTTCTCTCCGAACAAGACCCTTGCGGAGTTCGAGACGTTCCTTGTGGAGGTTGGCACCCTAATAGGCAGATTACATCCGGCCCCAACCATAGTGGCGGGCGACTTCAATGCCAAGAACGTGGCGTGGGGGAGCCCAGCGACGGACGCCCGTGGACACGCACTGTTGGAGTGGGCGATAGCTGCCAACCTAGCGGTCTCAAACCTAGGAACGGCAAACACGTGCGTGCGGCAACAGGGCGGCTCTATTGTAGACATTACGTTTGCGAGCGCGGCCCTGGCGCGCCGTGTTCAGGGATGGGAGGTCCTGGTGGGAGTAGAGACCTTGTCGGACCACCGATACATTCGGTTTGGAATCTCTGCTCTCCCGAGACTCACCCTTCCAAGCCGGAGAAACGATCCAGTTGTGAGCGGACCACGCTGGGTGCTCAAAAAACTGGACCGTGAGACCCTGGAGTTGGCGGCGATCGTGCGGTCGTGGACTCCGGAAGCAGAGGCGGGGACCGATGTCGAGGCCGAAGCCGAATGGTTCCGCAGCGGCATGACCGAAGTCTGCGACGCGGCAATGCCGAGAGCAAGGGCCGCCTCTCCTCGACGCTGCGTGTACTGGTGGTCTCCAGAGCTTGCGCAGCTGCGCGAGTTATGCGTACTCGAAAGGCGCCAGTACACGCGACAACGAGGTCGCCGACCACGAGACCCGGAGGCGGAGGCTACTCGGTACGCCCGGTACAAAGCAGCGAAAGCGGCGTTGAAGGCTGCTATCGGGCTGGCCACGGACAGGGCACGACAGGAGTTCCTGGAGACGCTGAACAGCGATCCATGGGGGAGGCCATACAAGATGGTGATGCAGAAGCTCCGACCGTGGGCCCCTCCGCTAACGCAGAGTCTCCAGCCACAGCTGCTGGAAAATATTGTGGCCACTCTGTTCCCGCACAGGCCCCAGCAATCCCCCCCGCCCATGGCCCCGCCAGGAGCGGCCGAAAGGCAGGAGGAAGCGGAAGCAGAGGTGCCACCCGTCACTGAGGGGGAGCTGACGGCAGCAGTCCTTAGGCTCCGGAGCAAAAACACAGCCCCTGGACTGGACGGGATCCCGGGACGCACATGGGTCCTGGCCATGGAAGCTCTGGGGCCAAGGCTGAGAAGGCTCTACTCGGAGTGCCTCAAGCAGGGCCGCTTCCCCTGCCTGTGGAAAACGGGCCGGCTGGTCTTGCTGCGGAAGGAGGGCCGACCCGCGGACTCACCGTCAGCCTACCGGCCCATCGTCCTGCTTGACGAAATCGGAAAGCTCTTTGAGCGGATAATTGCAAACCGGCTCGTCAAGCAGTTGACGACGGAAGGGCCTGACCTGGCCGACAACCAGTACGGGTTCCGCAGCGGTCGCTCGACGGTCCACGCGATACTGCGGGTGAGGAGCATAGCGGAGGAAGCAGTATCCCAGGGTGATGTCGTGCTGGCAGTGTCTTTAGACATTGCCAACGCCTTTAACACCCTCCCCTGGGACTGCATAAACGAGGCACTCCTCTACCACCAAGTGCCCCACCATCTGAGCAGAATAGTGAAGGCATACCTCCAACACCGGTTCGTGGCCTTCGCCGGGCAGGATGAGTGGAGGCGCAGGCAAATGGTGTGTGGTGTTCCACAGGGGTCGGCCCTGGGGCCACTCCTGTGGAACATCGGGTACGATTGGGTGTTGAGGGGTGCACTCCTCCGAAGGGTGAACCTCGTGTGCTATGCGGACGACACGCTGGTCACGGCCCGCGGAGCCTCGCTCAGGGAAGCCTCCATCCTTGCAACGGCGGCGGTAGCCCACGTAGTGGGAAAAATCAAGAGGTTGGGACTGGAGGTGGCCCTGAGCAAGTCTGAGGCCATTTGCTTCCACGGGCCTAGGCAGGCACCCCGACCCGGAGCTCACATCACGGTGGGAGGTACGAGGATAGCCGTCGAAAAAACCATGCGGTACCTGGGCATTGTGCTCGATAGCCGATGGTCCTTCGTACCTCACTTCGAGCGCCTGGGGCCAAGGTTGTTGGGCGCAGCCTCGGCGCTTGGGCGGCTGCTCCCTAACTTGGGAGGGCCGAAAACATCCAGCCGAAGACTATACACGGGAGTAATACGTTCCATGGCCCTGTACGGAGCCCCAGTGTGGGCCGCAGGGCTCAATAGCCAAAACTCTGCCGCACTGCGCAAAGCGCAAAGGGTGATGGCTATAAGGCTCATACGGGGCTATGGGACTATCGCTGGTGAGGCTGCTTGCGTATTGGCCGGATCCCTGCCATGGGACCTGGACGCGAGGGCCCTTGCGTCAGTGTTCGTCTGGCGCGAGGAGGCGCGGGCCCGGGACCACTGGCCAGCACCGCAGGAGATCCAGGCCAAACGGGAGGAGCTCTCCCTGGTGGCGGTCGATGAGTGGGTGGAGAGGCTGGCGCAACCCAGTGCAGGGGCCAGGACCATCGAGGCCATCCGGCCAGTCATGTCTCACTGGCTGGAAAGACAGCACGGCTCGCTCACCTTCCGGCTCGTGCAGGTTCTCTCGGGGCACGGTTGCTTCGGGAGATATCTGCACCGGATTGCCAGGAGGGAGCCAACTGAGGAGTGCCACGGGTGTGCAGCACCGACGGACACCGCTCAGCACACGCTGGAGGAGTGTCCGGCGTGGGGGCCCGAGCGGGACGACCTTATCGCCGTAGTGGGGCCGGATCTGTCGCTGCCGGCCGTGGTTAAGGCCATGGTAGACAGCGACAGATCATGGCAAGCAGTGAGCACCTTCTGCGAAAGCGTACTCCTGCAGAAGGAAGAGGCGGAACGAGCCAGGGAGGTCGACCCAACAGCCGACCAAAGGCGTCGCAAGCGCGCCCGGCGTAGACGGGTCGCTCACGATCGCCGCCTGCCTCCATAAAAAATGAGACCTGAGGATGGCAGGCACGGGGACGCCTGCCATCCTGCCAGACTAAGGTCCGAAGAGGGTGGCGGTACCGGGAGCGTACCGGATACGGCCAAGTACGGGTGGAACAAGGACGAGAATGGAGTAGTCTGCGAGAGCAGACCGGTGCTGGTGGTGCTGTAGAAGTCAAGCGCGAGCGTTCCTGCAGCCCACCGCCACAGCACGACGTCGGCAGACAGAGGGGTTTTTTAGTGGGTATACCATGGGCCTCATTAGCCTACATGGGAGTCCCACATAACCACCGCGGGTCCGTCCCCGCCCCCGGTGGTATGCGTAACGCATTTCTCCCCTCTATAAAAAAAAAAAAAAAAAAAAAAAAAAAAAAGGTTACCCCCTCACCGAATTCCTCCAGGTGAACCTCAACCATGATGCCAAGGCTCAGGACCTCCTCCACCAGACCATGGCACAGTGGGCAATCCACGTTGCCGTGGTTGCGGAGCCCTATAGGGTGCCAACTCGAGACGACTGGGCCGGCGATCTTGACGGCACCGCGGCCATAGTCACTCGGACCGCCTCCGGCTCGAACCCGTTCAGGAACGTAGAGAGGAGACACGGCTGCGTCGC
The DNA here is from genome assembly GCA_947034925.1 of Eudemis profundana. Lineage (NCBI taxonomy): Eukaryota > Metazoa > Arthropoda > Insecta > Lepidoptera > Tortricidae > Eudemis > Eudemis profundana. The sequence continues at coordinate 26,568,797 of OX344802.1, forward strand.
CGCAGTCTGTGGCGATATTGCGGTGGTAGGTGTCTACTTCTCTCCGAACAAGACCCTTGCGGAGTTCGAGACGTTCCTTGTGGAGGTTGGCACCCTAATAGGCAGATTACATCCGGCCCCAACCATAGTGGCGGGCGACTTCAATGCCAAGAACGTGGCGTGGGGGAGCCCAGCGACGGACGCCCGTGGACACGCACTGTTGGAGTGGGCGATAGCTGCCAACCTAGCGGTCTCAAACCTAGGAACGGCAAACACGTGCGTGCGGCAACAGGGCGGCTCTATTGTAGACATTACGTTTGCGAGCGCGGCCCTGGCGCGCCGTGTTCAGGGATGGGAGGTCCTGGTGGGAGTAGAGACCTTGTCGGACCACCGATACATTCGGTTTGGAATCTCTGCTCTCCCGAGACTCACCCTTCCAAGCCGGAGAAACGATCCAGTTGTGAGCGGCCCACGCTGGGTGCTCAAAAAACTGGACCGTGAGACCCTGGAGTTGGCGGCGATCGTGCGGTCGTGGACTCCGGAAGCAGAGGCGGGGACCGATGTCGAGGCCGAAGCCGAATGGTTCCGCAGCGGCATGACCGAAGTCTGCGACGCGGCAATGCCGAGAGCAAGGGCCGCCTCTCCTCGACGCTGCGTGTACTGGTGGTCTCCAGAGCTTGCGCAGCTGCGCGAGTTATGCGTACTCGAAAGGCGCCAGTACACGCGACAACGAGGTCGCCGACCACGAGACCCGGAGGCGGAGGCTACTCGGTACGCCCGGTACAAAGCAGCGAAAGCGGCGTTGAAGGCTGCTATCGGGCTGGCCACGGACAGGGCACGACAGGAGTTCCTGGAGACGCTGAACAGCGATCCATGGGGGAGGCCATACAAGATGGTGATGCAGAAGCTCCGACCGTGGGCCCCTCCGCTAACGCAGAGTCTCCAGCCACAGCTGCTGGAAAATATTGTGGCCACTCTGTTCCCGCACAGGCCCCAGCAATCCCCCCCGCCCATGGCCCCGCCAGGAGCGGCCGAAAGGCAGGAGGAAGCGGAAGCAGAGGTGCCACCCGTCACTGAGGGGGAGCTGACGGCAGCAGTCCTTAGGCTCCGGAGCAAAAACACAGCCCCTGGACTGGACGGGATCCCGGGACGCGCATGGGTCCTGGCCATGGAAGCTCTGGGGCCAAGGCTGAGAAGGCTCTACTCGGAGTGTCTCAAGCAGGGCCGCTTCCCCTGCCTGTGGAAAACGGGTCGACTGGTCTTGCTGCGGAAGGAGGGCCGACCCGCGGACTCACCGTCAGCCTACCGGCCCATCGTCCTGCTTGACGAAATCGGAAAGCTCTTTGAGCGGATAATTGCAAACCGGCTCGTCAAGCAGTTGACGACGGAAGGGCCTGACCTGGCCGACAACCAGTACGGGTTCCGCAGCGGTCGCTCGACGGTCCACGCGATACTGCGGGTGAGGAGCATAGCGGAGGAAGCAGTATCCCAGGGTGATGTCGTGCTGGCAGTGTCTTTAGACATTGCCAACGCCTTTAACACCCTCCCCTGGGACTGCATAAACGAGGCACTCCTCTACCACCAAGTGCCCCACCATCTCAGCCGAATAGTGAAGGCATACCTCCAACACCGGTTCGTGGCCTTCGCCGGGCAGGATGAGTGGAGGCGCAGGCAAATGGTGTGTGGTGTTCCACAGGGGTCGGCCCTGGGGCCACTCCTGTGGAACATCGGATACGACTGGGTGTTGAGGGGTGCACTCCTCCGAAGGGTGAACCTCGTATGTTATGCGGACGACACGCTGGTCACGGCCCGCGGAGCCTCGCTCAGGGAAGCCTCCATCCTTGCCACGGCGGCGGTAGCCCACGTAGTGGGAAAAATCAAGAGGTTGGGACTGGAGGTGGCCCTGAGCAAGTCCGAGGCCATTTGCTTCCACGGGCCTAGGCAGGCACCCCGACCCGGAGCTCACATCACGGTGGGAGGTACGAGGATAGCCGTCGAAAGAACCATGCGGTACCTGGGCATTGTGCTCGATAGCCGATGGTCCTTCGTACCTCACTTCGAGCGCCTGGGGCCAAGGTTGCTGGGCGCAGCGTCGGCGCTTGGGCGGCTGCTCCCTAACCTGGGAGGGCCGAAAACATCCAGCCGAAGACTATACACGGGAGTAATACGTTCCATGGCCCTGTACGGAGCCCCAGTGTGGGCCGGAGGGCTCAATAGCCAAAACTCTGCCGCACTGCGCAAAGCGCAAAGGGTGATGGCTATAAGGCTCATACGGGGCTATGGGACTATTGCTGGTGAGGCTGCTTGCGTATTGGCCGGATCCCTGCCATGGGACCTGGACGCGAGGACCCTTGCGTCAGTGTTCGTCTGGCGCGAGGAGGCGCGGGCCCGGGACCACTGGCCAGCACCGCAGGAGATCCAGGCCAAACGGGAGGAGCTCTCCCTGGTGGCGGTCGATGAGTGGGTGGAGAGGTTGGCGCAACCCAGTGCAGGGGCCAGGACCATCGAGGCCATCCGGCCAGTCATGTCTCACTGGCTGGAAAGACAGCACGGCTCGCTCACCTTCCGGCTCGTGCAGGTTCTCTCGGGGCACGGTTGCTTCGGGAGATATCTGCACCGGATTGCCAGGAGGGAGCCAACGGAGGAGTGCCACGGGTGTGCAGCACCGACGGACACCGCTCAACACACGCTGGAGGAGTGTCCGGCGTGGGGGCCCGAGCGGGACGACCTTATCGCCGTAGTGGGGCCGGATCTGTCGCTGCCGGCCGTGGTTAAGGCCATGGTAGACAGCGACAGATCATGGCAAGCAGTGAGCACCTTCTGCGAAGACGTACTCCTGCAGAAGGAAGAGGCGGAACGAGCCAGGGAAGTCGACCCAACAGCCGACCAAAGGCGTCGCAAGCGCGCCCGGCGCAGACGGGCCGCTCACGATCGCCGCCTGCCTCCATAAATGAGACCTGAGGATGGCAGACACGGGGACGTCTGCCATCCTGCCAGACTAAGGTCCGAAGAGGGTGGCGGTACCGGGAGCGTACCGGATACGGCCAAGTACGGGTGGAACGAAGCCAGACGAGAACGGAGTAGTCTGCGAGAGCAGACCGGTGCTGGTGGTGCTGTAGAAGTCAAGCGCGAGCGTACCTGCAGCCCACCGCCACAGCACGACGTCGGCAGACAGAGGGGTTTTTTAGTGGGTATACCATGGGCCTCATTAGCCTACATGGGAGTCCCACATAACCACCGCGGGTCCGTCCCCGCACCCCGGTGGTATGCGTAACGCATTTCTCCCCTCTATAAAAAAAAAAAAAAAAAAGGTTCCTACCCACGTCACGTCAAGGTGAGGAGCACGGCGGCTGGCGCCCGCCTGATCGAGGTCCCCGGGGCAAACAGTGGCGTGGTAGCTGACGATCTCGCCGGCAGGCTGCGGAACCTTGTCGGTGACGTGGCAGACGTGCACAGGCCCTTTAAAACAACGGAAATTCGGGTCTCCGGGTTCGACGAATCTGTCACGCCGGAGGCCGTCCGGGAGGCGATAGCCCAAAAGGGGGGTTGTCCGCAGGACCAAATCCGGATGGGAAAAATAAGGATGGCCGCCAACCAAACGGGGTCCGTCATTGCTGGGTGCCCCGTAGCGGCAGCCAAAGCCGTCGTTACAGCCGGACGGCTTCTGGTGGGGTGGACGTCGGCCAAAGTGGAGGCTATGGATCCCCTGCCCTTGCGATGTTTCAGGTGCATGGGGACTGGGCACACCAGAGCACTCTGCCCCTCACCGGTAGACAGGAGCGACCTCTGTTACCGGTGTGGCAAGGCCGGCCACACGTCCAGACAGTGCGAGGCGGAAAAGCCGTGGTGTGCAGTATGCCACCACGCCAAGCGGCCAGCGGGGCATGTAATGAGGGGGCCGTCATGCGCTCCCCCAAGCACAAAAGGCAGGACTGCTCCCCCAAAAAGAGCACCAGTAGCCGCCAGGCCCCAAGAGGTCCCAGAGGAGCCAGGGACCCAAGGCCACGGGGAGGAACAAGGTATGGAACAGTAATGGCAGCACAACCTGCAACACTGTCATACGAAGTGTTGCAGTGCAACATAAACCACTCCGCCAGAGCACAGGACCTCCTGATGCAGCAAATGGCGGAGTGGGGTATTAGCGCTGCAATCGTGGCAGAACCATACCTTGTTCATTCCCATCCTAACTGGATTGGGGATGCAAACGGGCTGGCGGCGGTGGTGGCGCCACCAGGTAACCTCCCTCCCCTCTCGAAGATTGAGAGCGGCCCGGGGTACGCAGCGCCCAAATGGGGAGACATAGTACTGGTAGCTGTGTACTTCTCCCCTAATCGGCCGCTGTTCGAGTTCGAGGAGTACCTCACCAGGCTCGGAAGGGTGGTCGCGAGGGCGGCTCCGGCACCAGTGATGGTGCTAGGGGACCTCAACGCCAAGTGCTCGGAGTGGGGGTCCCCAGTCACTGACCGTAGAGGGGAGGTCCTCTGGGACTGGGTGGTAGCGTCCGGCCTCGAGGTCATCAACCGAGGCACCGACCACACCTGCGTGCGCCGGCAGGGGGGATCCATAGTGGATGTCACCTTCGCGACCCCTGCCGCTGCCAGGCGCACTACGGACTGGCGCGTATTGGTCGACACGGTGACCCTCTCCGACCATAACTACATACGGATGAGGGTCTCCAAGACGCTGCCACCCCAGGCACCTTACCCAGGAGAGCCGAGAGGCAGGGCGCGGTTCCCAAGATGGAGCCTTGCCACCCTGGACAAGGATATGGCAGAGGAGATGGCAATGCTGGAGGTGTGGCGGGCCCCTCCACCGGATCGGGCCCAAGACGTGGAGGAGAGAGCGGCGCTGTTTCGTGAGTCGCTGACCACGGTTTGCGACGCGGCCATGCGAAGGGCGGGGCAGCCGTCCGCAAAAAAGCGGGTGTACTGGTGGACGGAGGAGGTTGCGGCCCTCCGTCTCACGTGCAATAGCGCGCGCCGGGAATACGGCCATTGCAGGCGGCGAAGGGGCCACACGGAGGCCGAAGAAGAGGTGCTACACGAGGCTCTGAAAGTGGCCAAGGAGGCCCTGTCCGTGGCGATTGCGAAGGCCAAAGACGCCGCGCATGAGGCCTTCTTGGCCACGCTGGACAGAGATCCATGGGGGCGGCCGTACAAAGGTGTCCGCAACAAGATACGTAACGCCCCCGGAATGGACAGCCTAGAGCCGGAGCTCCTCGGCCGGATTGTGGAGGCGCTATTCCCGGCAGCGCCGGTATTCGCTCCGCCCCGCATGATGGGCCCCGAAGAGCCGACAGAACTGGTTGCGACACCACCAGTGTCAGATGGTGAAATGGCAGGGGCAATCCACCGGCTGCTGGTCCGTAAAAAGGCCCCAGGCCCAGACGGAGTACCTGGCCGCGTCCTGCCAGTGGCGCTGACGCACCTCGGAGACCGTCTCAAAGACCTCTTTGATGACTGTCTAGGGACGGGACGGTTTCCGAGGTGCTGGAAGGAGGGCAAGCTCTGCCTCATCCGTAAGGAGAGCCGGCCGGCAGACTCTCCCTCGGGTTGGAGACCGATCGTGCTGCTGGATGAGACCGGGAAGATGCTCGAGCGCATCATCGCTTCCCGGATCATCCAGCACCTAGAAGGGACGGGTCCAAATGTGTCCGACCGCCAGTACGGTTTCCGTGCTGGGAGGTCGACCCTGGATGCACTGAGCGCCTTAAGGGCGTTTCACGAATACGCGGCGGGGAGAGGGGAGGGAGTAGTGGCGGTGTCACTTGACATCGCCAATGCGTTTGGTTCCCTCCCATATGCAGTAATCGTTGAGGCGCTCCGCTACCACAGGGTTCCTCTCTATCTGAGGAGAGTCGTGGAGCACTATCTCACGCAAAGAGTGGTGCTCTACGAAGAGCGGGGCGGCCAACGACGGGAAAGGGCGATGGAGTGCGGGGTACCTCAGGGGTCTGTTCTTGGGCCCCTCCTATGGAACATAGGCTTCGACTGGGCCATAAGAGGGGTCCTGCTCCCCCGGATGACTATCATCTGTTACGCTGATGACACGATGGTAGCCGTCCGGGGTTCAGGGCTGGAGGAGACCCTGAGGAGAGCGGCAGTCGCGGCGGACCTTATGGTCACCCGCATAAGGCTACTGGGGCTGAATGTGGCACTCACGAAGACCGAGGCCATCGTCTTCGGGGGAAGGGGCTGGCGGCCACCTGCTGCAGCCACAATACCGGTCGGAGGAGAGGCGGTCCAGGTGAAGGCCCACATCAAGTATCTGGGCATCCACCTGGACCGCAGATGGGATTTCGGGGAGCACTTTCGCCAGCTTGCTCCCCGGATCGTGGCAGCAGCATCCGCCCTGGGCAGGCTCTTGCCCAATGTGGGAGGGCCTAGTGCGGCTTGCCGCCGCCTATACGCGGGGGTGGCGCGGAGCATGGCCCTGTACGGCGCGCCTATCTGGGCCGATCGGCTGAACGCGGCCAACAGGGCCCTCCTGCGTAGGCCGCAGCGAGTGGTGGCCACCCGTGTAATAAGGGCGTACTGCACGGTGGCGTGGGCGGCGGCGTGTGCACTGGCGGGCTCTATGCCCTGGGAGCTGGACGCCCAAGTGCTCGCAGAGGCGTACAGGGAGCGGGCGAGGCGCAGGGCACTCAACGTGCTCCCCGCCCCCGAGGAGTTAAAAGAGGAGCGTCGCCAGGCGCAAAGGCGGATGAGGGACCGGTGGAAAAACGACCTGGAGGACTCCCCCTATGGAACCCGCACCATAGGGGCACTCCTCCCGTCGTTTGACCACTGGTTGGACCGTAAGCACGGCAAGGTGGGGTTCAGGCTGACGCAGGTAATGACCGGACATGGGTGTTTCGGCCATTACCTGCATCAAATCGGAAGGGAGGCGAGCCCCGCCTGCCACGAGTGCGGTGCGGAGGATGACTCGGCCCAGCACACCCTAGCGGAGTGCAACCACTGGGCCGAGGAGCGCCGCGAAATGGTGGAGGCAATTGGGGGGGATGATCTCTCGCTGCGTAGTGTCGTATCGGCCATGCTACGCAGCGAGAGATCCTGGGAGGCGGTGGCCTCCTTCTGCGAAACCGTCATCGGGCAGAAGGAGGCAGCGGAACGGGAGCGCGAAGATAGGGCAGAGGCGCTCCCGATCCGGCGCAGGCGTAGAGGGAGAAGGCGGGCGCAATTCGGCGCTCGCCTGAACCCCTAGTGGAGTTCGTGGGTGAGGGGCCCACGACGATAGACTCCACACGCCTGGGGGAGGGATCGTAGCGTATTCCGATCCCTCCCTCCTTTGGCGCGGGAGCCCTGGCTCCAGTCAGCCAGCCAGGGCAGCCGGGGGGCGTTCTGGAAGAATGACTCCGACCCCATAACGCCCCCATCAACAACGGCAGTGCGGAATCGCCGGTGAGTTTTTAGTGGGTAGGCCCCATCTGCGGGGAGAGTCCCACATAACCCCCCCACCCAACATCTGGCCTCCCTAGGCCCGGGGGGGTATGCGTAAAGCATTTTCTCACCGTCAAAAAAAAAAAAAAAAAAAAAAAAAAAAAAAAAAAAAAAAAAAAAAAAAAAAAAAAAAAAAAAAAAAAAAAAAAGGTTCCTACCCACTCGCTGGAGGAGTGTCCGGCGTGGGGGCCCGAGCGGGACGACCTGATCGCCGTAGTGGGGCCGGACCTGTCGCTGCCGCCCGTGGTTAAGGCCATGGTAGACAGCGACAGATCATGGCAAGCAGTGAGCACCTTCTGCGAAAGCGTACTCCTGCAGAAGGAAGAGGCGGAACGAGCCAGGGAGGTCGACCCAACAGCCGACCAAAGGCGTCGCAAGCGCGCCCGGCGTAGACGGGCCGCTCACGATCGCCGCCTGCCTCCATAAATGAGACCTGAGGATGGCAGGCACGGGGACGTCTGCCATCCTGCCAGACCAAGGTCCGAAGAGGGTGGCGGTACCGGGAGCGTACCGGATACGGCCAAGCACGGGTGGAACGAAGCCAGACGAGAACGGAGTAGTCTGCGAGAGCAGACCGGTGCTGGTGGTGCTGTAGAAGTCAAGCGCGAGCGTACCTGCAGCCCACCGCCACAGCACGACGTCGGCAGACAGAGGGGTTTTTTAGTGGGTATACCATGGGTCTCATTAGCCTATATGGGAGTCCCACATAACCACCGCGGGTCCGTCCCCGTACCCCGGTGGTATGCGTAACGCATTTCTCCCCTCTATAAAAAAAAAAAAAAAAAAAGGTTCCTACCCACCACCTGCTGCAGCCACAATACCGGTCGGAGGAGAGGCGGTCCAGGTGAAGGCCCACATCAAGTATCTGGGCATCCACCTGGACCGCAGATGGGATTTCGGGGAGCACTTTCGCCAGCTTGCTCCCCGGATCGTGGCAGCAGCATCCGCCCTGGGCAGGCTCTTGCCCAATGTGGGAGGGCCTAGTGCGGCTTGCCGCCGCCTATACGCGGGGGTGGCGCGGAGCATGGCCCTGTACGGCGCGCCTATCTGGGCCGATCGGCTGAACGCGGCCAACAGGGCCCTCCTGCGTAGGCCGCAGCGAGTGGTGGCCACCCGTGTAATAAGGGCGTACTGCACGGTGGCGTGGGCGGCGGCGTGTGCACTGGCGGGCTCTATGCCCTGGGAGCTGGACGCCCAAGTGCTCGCAGAGGCGTACAGGGAGCGGCCGAGGCGCAGGGCACTCAACGTGCTCCCCGCCCCCGAGGAGTTAAAAGAGGAGCGTCGCCAGGCGCAAAGGCGGATGAGGGACCGGTGGAAAAACGACCTGGAGGACTCCCCCTATGGAACCCGCACCATAGGGGCACTCCTCCCGTCGTTTGACCACTGGTTGGACCGTAAGCACGGCAAGGTGGGGTTCAGGCTGACGCAGGTAATGACCGGACATGGGTGTTTCGGCCATTACCTGCATCAAATCGGAAGGGAGGCGAGCCCCGCCTGCCACGAGTGCGGTGCGGAGGATGACTCGGCCCAGCACACCCTAGCGGAGTGCAACCACTGGGCCGAGGAGCGCCGCGAAATGGTGGAGGCAATTGGGGGGGATGATCTCTCGCTGCGTAGTGTCGTATCGGCCATGCTACGCAGCGAGAGATCCTGGGAGGCGGTGGCCTCCTTCTGCGAAACCGTCATCGGGCAGAAGGAGGCAGCGGAACGGGAGCGCGAAGATAGGGCAGAGGCGCTCCCGATCCGGCGCAGGCGTAGAGGGAGAAGGCGGGCGCAATTCGGCGCTCGCCTGAACCCCTAGTGGAGTTCGTGGGTGAGGGGCCCACGACGATAGACTCCACACGCCTGGGGGAGGGATCGTAGCGTATTCCGATCCCTCCCTCCTTTGGCGCGGGAGCCCTGGCTCCAGTCAGCCAGCCAGGGCAGCCGGGGGGCGTTCTGGAAGAATGACTCCGACCCCATAACGCCCCCATCAACAACGGCAGTGCGGAATCGCCGGTGAGTTTTTAGTGGGTAGGCCCCATCTGCGGGGAGAGTCCCACATAACCCCCCCACCCAACATCTGGCCTCCCTAGGCCCGGGGGGGTATGCGTAAAGCATTTTCTCACCGTCAAAAAAAAAAAAAAAAAAAAAAAAAAAGGTTAGGTTAGGTTCCCCCCCGAAGTGCTGCCACCTTGCCGTGGTGGGGGGGCTTGCGTGTCTCAATGATCCTCGGGGCTACGCCGGACAGGGCTACCCATACCGGACAGGCCTGGGGTGAGAGACCAGACAAAGAGCAGCACACACGGCGGGCGTCTCCGCGTGTCCCTCTGAAGGTAGCAGAGGGCACAGTGCGAGCGCCACAGGGAGGGAGCCGCTCCTGGCATGCCTCAGCTCATCTGAGGTGGCAGAGGATCGGCTACATCGGAGGCGTAGCTACGCTGCTCCGCGCTAGGGCCCATCTGGGCCGGCGGCTGCTCCGGCGGCGTGGGATGGTGGGCCTGCAAGGCCCACGGCGCGGCGGGTTTGGCGGCCACTTTCGTGGCTGCTAGATGGGTCTCGGCCCCCCGCCGGGCAACCCGTAACCCGCACGCAGCGGACCGGGGGCGCTGCTCATTGAGAGTAGCGCCGCGTGGAGTAAACCACTATAAAAATCCCCCAATCCCAAGATGTGACAGGCGTGTCGATGGGATGCATGGCTGGGGGGGAAGCCCAGTCGCAAACGTCAGGGAGGGGGCAAACCTCCTAAAAAATAGCCATTATGAGTGGTCCACAACGTAAAACTACCCCAGGAGGTTGTAATCCTCGGTGTCATCACAGAACGGGCAGTCACCCGCGCTGTGATGACACGCAGCCCCATTCCGTATTCGGGGGGGGCAAACCGCTCGCGGACAGATCACACGACGACTTTGGCAAACGCACAACGGATTTCGATCAAGCAAGATATACGGATATTTTGCGTATGAGGGGAGGAAACTCCGAGGACGAGGAAGAAAGGGTTTTTCTTCCGCGAAACTCCTTGGCGCGTTCGCCCGTGCAGGAGCCTGCCCCTGCACAGGCGAACGTGTCACGGCACAGTCAATGTGTGGACTACCCAAGCCCACGCATTGACCTTAGCTTGCCCGAGCTGCAGATCCCCCCGTGTGGAAGGGTCGACGTCCCAACAGCAGTAAGGGACAGGCAGGGCCGCTTCAGGCGGCGTGCGCCAGGTGCGACTGAGAGCGTCGCCACGGAAGTAGGGGCGAGTCAGGAGGAGCCACGCGCACTACTGGCGACACTCGAGGGTGGCCGTGAAGCCAGGTTCGAGAGGGTCGCCAAGGTCCTCCTGACACGAATTGACGGAGGGATCTTAGTCGGAAGTGGGGGCGACACGGACGACACGATGTACACGGTGCAGTCCAGTCCGTCGCCGGCTACCTCCCCTAGTCGCCACGGGAGCCCGACCAATACGGAACGGCTAGGGACCGATGTGGAGGCGAAGGCTCGAACGGGCAAGCCTGGACCCAAAAGGGGAAAGGGAAAGGCGCGCCCGCGGATGCAGACCCCACTCAAACCTGCGGGCCTGGGAGGGGGGCAAAAATCGCTGGTGAGCCCCCCGGTGCCAATATCGGACGAGGAGACGGCGGAGGGCAGAGAGTACGGTTGGATGTGGCAGGATCGCCCTGACAAAAGACCTCGCCCATCCGACTCGGACTCCCTGCCAGGCTCCAGCGGAGATGAGGGGCGCCATTCAGCCGGCGGCGGGGGCTTATCACAAGCCTCGAAACGCCGGGGCCGCCCCCCCACGAATTACATGGCCATGTGACAATGAGTAGTCCTATACCCTCATCTTCCCTCGCCTCTCTGTAAACTTCCTACCTACCCCCAATTTCTTGATAACGGTGGGCGCAAAACACCCCACCTCAGTTCGGAGCGCTCCAACGTACGAGACACTCGCGACCGCCAAACATTCGCGTGTGCCCGTGGTGAAATACACATCTTTCGAAGATCAAGGACTGTTTGTAAGCTGAAGTGTCAACCGTGAGTACCTTTCCTTTTTTTCCACCGGGTTCCAGCTCATTGTCACATATTTGGTGGAGGCGCGAACCTTATTTCGTGGGCAAAATGTCGCATACTAGTGACGCTAATGTTGAAGGGCGATCAATGAATCGCGAAGTAAATAGTGCCTTTATTTCCTTACAAGATATGCTGACACCGTTATTAGAATCTTTAAATAAGAAAATAGATTATCAATGTCAGCAGATTTCCGAATTAACGGCCAGATTGAACACTTTGGAAGGAAAACCGTTAGATATTAATCGTGAGGAGGTAGAAATAAAAACGCAACAAGTGCCGGTTCTAGAATCTTCGGAGAACTCGAGTAGGGTTAAATTAGTACAAAATTTAGTAAAGGAAGTGAAGATATGCGATGGAAAAAGTGCCAACGATTTAATCTCGTTTATTATAGAGGTAGATAAAATACATAAATTGTCTTGCATATCTGAAAACGAATTTCTTATAATGATAATGACTAGAGTAACTGGTTTTCTGTCTTTTTGGTGGCAGCAAAAAATGTTGCTGATGCCAAACTGGGAAAGAGTTAAAATATCGATGCTAAATGAGATTCTTTCTCCCGTTCATGTAGAAGTATTAAAGAATGAATTGTGTTTGCGTTTTCAACGGCCTGATGAAACTTTATTGGAGTTCGCACATTCAGTGGATGCCGTCGCGAGAGCATTGAATTTAAAATGGTCCGAAGAACAACTGATTCAAACTGTAATGAGTAGAATTTCGAGTAAAGTTTATTATTATTATTATTTGCGAACGAGTCCATCTGACATTAGAAGTTTAGCACAACTAACTACGATTAGTAGCGAAATTGAAGGCGCAATTTTGCGCGATCAGCGCGAAAACCGTTCATTTGATACACCCGGTTATCATCGGGTACCCGGCGCATCACATGTTAGGTACATGCAGGCAGACGCGCAGCGAAATGTTTCTAGGAACTACTACGGGTTCGCGAACTCACCGACATCTCGAACGGATTATCGCCATAGTAGACTCAATAGTTACGAAAACGATCAGCGATCGGGAGTACGGAATAACACGGATTCAAATTCGTTGACAATGAACATGAATAGGGGACCTAGATGCTACGAATGTAATAATTATGGCCATTTCGGCCGCGACTGCGAACAACGTCGACAGCGCTGGAATGCGAATGGCGCGCGAACACGTAGTAGCGCGGCGGGAAACGACCGTCGAGAGTAGCCGAAGCCGGCCCATCTGCTACTCTCGCGACGACGGCTATCGGTTGTGATAAGCGGGCGAGTTATAATAGCAACCCGAGCGTAGATATAGTTATGTGCGGACTCACCGTTCCAGGAGTTATTGATAGCGGCGCGGTAAGGAGTTTTATGAGTGAGGTGATGGCAAGCCAATTAGAGACACGGCGTAAAGTTAACATCACGCATTTACAAAGTCCTTTAGTTTGTTTTACGGCTAGTAGTGAAAGGTTTGAAGCGGTAAAAACAATAACTTTATTAGTAAGCATAAAAAAGTTTACCTGGAAAACTACCTTTATAATTGCGCCACGACTAATAGCTCCTGTTATCTTAGGGTGCGATTTTATAAATAAAACACAGTTAATATTGAATATATACGATAATACAATTCATTTTGGTTTCTGTAAGGAATACACGATAAAACTCGATAATTTTAAAACTAGAAGGGGTGAATCTCTTGCTTTTGTTAAGGGTGAATCAAAGGTCGATCAAGACGTCCGTGAGGAAATTACCACATTACTGCAGAAGCATAAAAACGTCGTGACGGAAAAATTAGGTAAAACAAACATTTTGGAGTATGAGATACGATTGACAGATAATATTCCCGTTCGTTCGCGATTTTACCCCTTGTCACCGCCCAAGTTATCCGAAATGAAAAATCACATCAATGAATTAATAGAGAAAGATGTTATCGAGAAGAGTTCCTCTCCGTATGCGTCTCCGGCGTTTCTTGTGGACAAAGCGGGGGGCGGCCGAAGGTTGTGCTGTGACTATCGCGCGCTTAATAAAAAGATAGTATATGACAGCTATCCTATGCCGGCCGTTGACACTATTTTCCAATTCTTGGGAAATGCGAAGTACTTTTCAAAGATAGACTTAAACAAATCATTCTATCAAGTACCCTTGACGCAGTCGTCGAGAGAGAAAACCGCATTTACTACGCCTACAGGTTTATTTCAATTTAAATACGTTCCGTTTGGATTGTGCGTAAGTCCGCAGTCGTTAAATAGGGTTGTCGATTTGGTATTCGGTGAGAGTAAATATAAATATGTCATTCCGTTCGTCGACGACTTGTGCGTATATTCCAACACTTTAGATGAACACTTAAGGCACTTAGATCAAGTATTTACCGCTTTGGGGGACGCCGGATTAACAGTTAACCCAAAGAAATTAGAATTGTGCAAAGAGTCAGTAACCTTCCTAGGTTATGTAATATCATCGAAGGGATTGTCAGTGGACCCGGATAAGGTCAAGGCCGTTTTAGATTATCCGACACCGTTAAATTTGAAGCAATTAAAAACGTTTTTAGGAATGACTAGTTTCTACGCTAAATTCATACCCAACTATGCTGCGATTGCTGAGCCATTAAATTATTTAAAAAAAAAAGACGTCACTTTTCAGTGGAGCTTGGACCAAAACGAGGCGTTTAAAAAATTAAAACAAGAACTCATATCGCCAAATGTTTTAAGATTTCCGGACTTTGAGAAGAAATTCATTCTTCAAACAGACGCTTCCGGGACGGCGCTCGGGGCCGTCTTACAGCAAGAGTCAGAGGGCACTCTGGCGCCGATAGCGTTCGCGTCACGCTTGCTGGATCCGTCCGAGCGTCGCCGCAGCGCGTACGAGCTTGAGTGCGCAGCCGCCGTTTTTGGAGTCGAGAAGTTCAAAACTTACTTAGAGGTTGCTCCGTTCGAGTTGCAAACCGATAATGCAGCCCTGACGTGGTTGTTTGAACATCCGAAGCAAATAGGCAAACTAGGGCGATGGATACTGTTCTTATCAAGATTTAAATTCGAAATAAGACATATTCGCGGCTCAAATAATAACGTGGCGGATGCCTTGAGCAGAATGTATGAAGGAAGGGAGGCTAGCATGGAGTGTGCAATTTTAAGGGATTATCCCGTGACGTCTAAGTCATTACAGTGTCACCAACTCAATGATGTGTTTTGTAACGATAAGATAGTAGACATTAACAGTGGGAAACGTCTACAGGGTTTTAAAATGAAGGATAATCTTCTATGTAAGAAAATTTCAAGAGGCAATAAGTGGCGTATTGTACTACCGGAGCACTTAAAGGAAGTTGTGTTAAATTATTATCATGATCAGGACATTGCTGGACATTTTGGGGTAACAAAAACATTTAAAAAGATTTCGAACATTTTTTGGTGGGAAAAAATATCGAAGGATGTGAAAGATTATGTACGAGGTTGCAAATTATGTCAAACATCAAAACCTAACAACATCAAGCCGGCAGGCCTGATGGTGTCCGAGGTTCCGCGTGAAACATGGGATACAGTTTATATAGATTATAAGGGCCCCTTACCACGTTCGAGGAATGGTAATGTTTACATTTTGGCGGTAATGGACTCGTTTTCAAAATGGGTAGAATTAATTCCGGTGCGTGCGGCTAACGCGGCGACGACAGTGCGCGAGCTGTCGCGGCAAGTGTGGGCGCGCTATGGCCCGCCGCGCAAGCTGGTTGCGGACAATGCGAAGCATTTCACGGCCGATGTATGTAAGGAAATGTGCCGCGGTTGGGGTATACGATTGACCCATATATCACCTCATTTTCCACAGGCAAATGCAGTTGAGAGAATTAATCGCAATTTAGCATCGATGTTAAAAATATATTGTAGAAATTCGACAAAGACATGGGATGAATTTTTGCCGCAGTTCCAACTAGCAATAAATTCAACCTTGCATGACAGTTTAAACGCGACGCCTGCTAAAATATTCTTGGGTAGGGATATTAAGTCACCCTTAGAAGTAAAATGGGAATTGGATAAATGTTTAAATTCTCTAAACCCGAATGACGGTCACGATATCGACGTAATTAGGAATAATTTGTCGCGTGCACATGAAAGGCAAAGACGGTATTACAATTTGCGGAAAAGAGATAATGATTTTAATATTAATGATAGAGTTTTACAAAAAAACTTTACGATATCAAATAAAGCAAAAGGCGTTAGCACGGTTTTTGTTCCAAAGTGGTCAGGGCCATTTATAATACGAGATTTGCATAATGGTCAAGCAACGATTATGAAACCGGGATCTAATATAATAAAAAAAGTGAATATTGCGCACTTGAAGCACTATCGCGAACGTTTAGAGGGGGGGGATGTGACAATGAGTAGTCCTATACCCTCATCTTCCCTCGCCTCTCTGTAAACTTCCTACCTACCCCCAATTTCTTGATAACGGTGGGCGCAAAACACCCCACCTCAGTTCGGAGCGCTCCAACGTACGAGACACTCGCGACCGCCAAACATTCGCGTGTGCCCGTGGTGAAATACACATCTTTCGAAGATCAAGGACTGTTTGTAAGCTGAAGTGTCAACCGTGAGTACCTTTCCTTTTTTTCCACCGGGTTCCAGCTCATTGTCACAGCCATAAAAAATAAAGAGGCCTACTCAGTCTTGCAGCGGCAAGAACAAGAGCTGCAAGCAGAGACAGACATTGCCAACAAGATGGCGCTATTGAGAAGAGAGAGGTCCCTGCGACTCGCGGAGTCGCCCCTACTGGACCTACCGCAAGACAAAACCACCTTAGTCCTGAAAAAGGCAGTCGTTGACCAAGTCAACGTTATCAAAGATGTTGCCAGTAAATCGGGCCACCTAAAAGGCACGTTTGTGCGTGCGCTTAAAGAAGCTGCTGAGGCTATCAGAGAGGCGGTAGAAAGCCTCAGCACGCGCACCATTACGGAGGAGACGCGACAACTGCAGGCAGATAACGCTCGCCTTCAAGCTGAGATGGTCAGCCTCCGCCAGGAGCTTGGCCGCATACGAGAAGAGATGGAAGGGGCCGCAAGACAGAAAATCGTTGCACCTTCCACCGTGGAAACAGACGACCCTGCAGGAACGCAAGTGACAGACTCGACGGAGATGTCATGGCCGCGACTTGGCACCAAAAGGAAGGCGGAGCCGTCGACCGCCGCAAGGGCTGGTCCTTCACCAGGAACTGGCGACGACGAGTTCAGACGACGAATTATGATGCAGGTTGGCACCATGGTAGACGCTCGTCTTGAAGCACTGGAGAAAGAGGAAAGGCTCCTCCCCGCAAAAAACCTGCGGCCACCACTGGCTGCAGATAAAAAGCGTGAGACGCCCCAAACCGCGCTGGAAGCCAACCCGGCACCCCAGCGGATAAAACAGGCTGCGAGAGCATCTGCGCCTGTCCCAGACCCAGGAAAGCAACAAAAAAGGAAAAGAGGCCCGGGTAAGAGGAAGAAAGGTGCTGCATTGCAGCCCGCACCGGCAGTGACAGAGCCTCGACTGCTACCACCTGCTCCGAAATCAATGAACACGGGATGGAACGTGGTAGCAGGAGGTCGCAAGAAAGAGAGGAAGGTCGCTGCGCGCGAAGCGCAGGCACAAGCAAAAGTGCGACCACAAGTGCAGGAAGCCCGCAAATTACGACCCCCGCGAACGACGGCCGTTGTTTTGTCCATCCAACCCGAGGCTGCTACAAAAGGCATCACCTACAAAAAGGTGATTGCCGAGGCGAAGGCAAAATTGGCCCTCCCCGAGTTGGAGATCGAGTCGGTCCGCTTCAAAGTAGCGGCCACTGGTGCGCGCGTCTTGGAAGTGCCAGGAGCCGCCAGTGCCCCTAAAGCGGACAAGCTTGCACAAAAGCTCAGGGAGCTTTTTAACCCTGACGAGATTCGGGTGTCTCGGCCGACAAAATGTTCAGAACTCCGCGTTACCGGCCTAGACGATTCAGTGACAACTGGCGAAGTCGTGGCAGCTATAGCCCGAACAGGAGAATGCTCACTAGAAGCGGTCAAAGCGGGAGACATCAAATTAGATACAAGGGGACTTGGAACAGTTTGGCTCCGGTGCCCTGTAGCGGCTGCAAAGAAGGTGGCCACGAGCGGTCGCCTATTGGTGGGCTGGGTATCGGCACAGGTCAAGTTGCTCGAACCTCGACCTCAAAGGTGCTACCGCTGCCTGGAGGTAGGGCACGTGAGGGCAACTTGTCCTTCGGAGGTCGATCGGTCTGACCAATGCTACCACTGCGGGCAGCCTGGTCACAAAGCGACCCAGTGTTCTGGCCGGCCGCATTGCACCCTGTGCGAAGCGGCGGGCAAGCCCGCGGGTCACAGGGCGGGCAGCAAATCCTGCAATGCGCCACGCACACGAAGAGGGAAGACGAAAGCTAGTGATGGCCCCCGGGCCCCCTCGCAGCCTGTCAGCTCACCCACGACCGCAGTGGAGGGAGCCGAGAAGGAAACGAGTATGACCATCGGTTAAAATGGCCCTCAACTTATTACAGGCGAACCTCAACCACTGCGCCAGAGCTCAGGACCTCTTGTTCCAGAGCATGGCGCAGTGGTCAATTCAAATCGCGATAGTAGCAGAGCCATACTCGGTTCCTCCAAGAGAGGATTGGGCGGGCGACCTGGATGGTACTGTGGCCCTTGCGACACGGAGCGCAGCCGGCTCCATGCCTCTCCAGAACGTCACAAGGGGCCATGGACACGTGGCGGCGACCTGCGGAGATGTCGCCATAATAGGATGTTATCACTCGCCCAACAGACCCCTGGCCGAGTTTGAGCAATTCCTGGTAGAGGTAGAAGCTGTGGTCCGCCGCCAGCATCCCAATCCCGTTTTGGTCGCCGGAGACTTTAACGCTAAGTCCAGGGCGTGGGGTTCCCCGGTAACGGACGTTCGAGGTCAGTGTCTCGAAGAATGGGCCGTAGCATGTGGACTGACTGTGCTCAACAAAGGCTCGGTAAACACGTGCGTCCGACAGCAGGGGGGTTCGATTGTCGACGTGACCTTCGCCAGCACTACACTGGCACGCCGAACCCAGGACTGGTCAGTGCTCGATGGTGTAGAAACACTGTCGGATCACAGATATGTTCGTTTCTCTATAGGCTCTCTCTCGGCGGCTCCCTTGGATCGAAGTCGATCACTTAGAGGGGACGGCCCCCGCTGGTCATTAAAACGGCTTGATAGAGAGGTACTAGAGGAGGCCGCCATGGTCCAGGCGTGGGCGCCGGCGCCTGAAGGAGCGCTCAATGTGGAAGCTGAAGCTTTATGGTTCCGCGAAAAAATGACGGAGATATGCGATGCGGCGATGCCACGAGTAAAAGCTCGCCCTCCTAAGCGCCGCGTGTACTGGTGGTCTCCAGAACTTGCGCAGCTGCGCGATGATTGCATAGTTGCGAGACGCCAGTATACGCGGCAGCGGCGCCGTCGACGGCGAGACGAGTTGGCCGAAAGAGAGCTGTACGAGGAGTACAAAAACAGGAAAGTGGCACTGCAAACTGCCATCGAGAAGGCGATCGATCTTTCCCGCGAAGAGTTCCTGGAGACTCTTAATAGCGACCCGTGGGGGAGGCCGTATAAACAGGTGAGGCAAAAGCTTCGACCCTCGGCCCCACCACTAACGCAAAGTCTCCAGCCTCAGGTACTGCAGTCAGTAGTAACAGCGCTCTTTCCTCACAGGGTACAACAGCCCATACCATTTATGGCGCCACCACAAGCGGCCGAAATACAGCAGGAGGAAGAGGAAGAAGCTCCTTCCGTCACAGAGGGTGAACTGGGAGCGGCGGTGCTGAGGCTCCGGGCGAAAAACACGGCACCTGGCCCCGATGGTATCCCGGGTCGAGCATGGGTACTTGCCATGGAGGCACTAGGGCCGAGGCTGAAAAGGCTGTTCAGCTCCTGCTTGGAGCAAGCCTGCTTTCCTAGCGCCTGGAAGACCGGCCGGCTAGTGCTGTTGAAGAAGGAAGGACGTCCAGCCGATTCACCGTCAGCATATCGGCCTATCGTGCTTCTTGACGAAGTGGGCAAGCTCTTTGAGCGGATCATCGCCAACCGCCTAGTTAATCACCTGGCCAGTGAGGGACCGGACCTAGCCGACTGCCAATACGGATTTCGCAGCGGCCGCTCGACCGTTCACGCAATATTGCGGGTAAGGCAGCTGGCAGAGGAAGCCGTATCCCGGGGCGAGGTCGTCTTGGCGGTGTCATTAGACATCGCCAACGCCTTTAACACCCTCCCCTGGGGTTGCATAAAGGAGGCGCTCCTATTCCATCGAGTGCCCCACCACCTCAGCCGAATTGTGGAGGCCTACCTCTCCGAGAGGTTTGTGGCCTTTCCCGGGCAGCAAGAGTGGAGGCGCCGGGAGATGGTATGCGGTGTTCCACAGGGGTCGGTTCTAGGACCACTCTTGTGGAACATCGGATATGACTGGGTGCTGCGAGGAGCAAATCTGCGAGGGGTTGAAGTCACTTGTTACGCGGACGACACGCTTGTGACAGCGAAAGCGGGCACCTTCAGGGACGCCTCCGTACTGGCGACAGCAGGGGTCGCGCGCGTCGTAGGACGAATAAGGCGGTTGGGGCTGGAGGTAGCTCTGAATAAGTCCGAGGCTATCTGTTTCCACGGTCCTCGGAGAGCGCCTCCACCTCAGGCTCACATTGTCGTGGGAGGAGTCCGGATCGCTGTCGGGTCGACGATGCGCTACCTCGGCATCGTCCTCGATAGTCGGTGGACCTTCCAGGCGCACTTTCAGCGCCTGGCTCCCAAGCTGCTTGGCACGGCCGCAGCGCTAGGGCGTATACTCCCTAATTTGGGAGGGCCCAAAGCCTCCTGCAGACGGCTTTATACGGGAGTTGTACGTTCGATGGCCCTGTACGGAGCCCCCGTGTGGGCCGACGCCCTTGATAGCCGGAAAATCACACAATTGCGACAAACGCAGAGGGTGATGGCGATAAGGGCGATACGGGGCTATCGAACAATATCTTCGGAGGCAGCATGTGTGTTGGCCGGGTCCCTACCGTGGGATTTGGATGCCAGGGCCCATGCGTCAGTGTTCTTCTGGCGGGAGGAGGCACATGCCCGAGACTTCTGGCCAACACCACAAGAAGTCCAAGCCAAGCACGACGTGTACCGCCTTAAGGCGATTGAAACGTGGATAGGAAGGCTAGCCCAACCAAACGCTGGGCTGAGAACGGTCCAGGCACTCCGCCCAGTCCTCAAACAATGGCTGGAGCGGCGCCACGGTGTGATGACGTTTCGGCTGACGCAGATCCTCTCGGGGCATGGCTGCTTCGGGCGGTATTTGCATCGTGTAGCCAGAAGAGAACCGACGGCAGAGTGTCACCACTGTGATGACTGCCCAGAAGACACGGCCCAGCACACGCTGGAGGTGTGCCCAGCCTGGGAAGAGGAGCGCCAAATACTGGGCAACTACATAGGTCCCGACCTTTCGCTGCCAACTGTGGTTCGCGCTATGGTGAGCAGTGAAGAGGCATGGGCAGCGGTTCTCACCTTCTGCGAAAGGGTGATGGAGAAGAAAGAGGCAGCCGAAAGGGAGAGGGAGACAACGTCCCTAGATCCCGGCCGCCAACGGCGTATAGGGCGAAGACGACGGGCCTACAACCGCAACCTTCCGCCTTAATTAGTGGCCAGGGGTGGCAGATTTGGGGAAATCTGTCACCCAACTAACCTATCTGGCCACAGAGGGCGTCGCGCAGTGTTTCCGCGCGCATCTCTAAGCCGAAGCAGATGTGGGACTGCTCTCACTCGCAACTGCGTACGTGGAAGGGGCCACCATCAGGCCAATCACCGGCGGGTCGTGGAGGATTGCCTCAGTGTACCCATAACCCGCCACAAAGGTGACGAGACGGAGCACCTTGGGGTTTTACTCCGTGAGAGTCGGAGATACCCCCCAGTCTCCCCCGGGCTGGGCGGGATCCATAATGGATTTCCCCAAGTAAAAAAAAAAAAAAAAAAAAAAAAAAAAAAAGGTTAGGTTAGGTTCCCCCCCGAAGTGCTGCCACCTTGCCGTGGTGGGGGGGCTTGTGTGTCTCAATGATCCTCGGGGCTACGCCGGACAGGGCTACCCATACCGGACAGGCCTGGGGGGAGAGACCAGACAAAGAGCGGCACACGACGGTTCTCCTCGCGTCCCTCTGACTGCAGCAGAGGGCGCAGGGGAAGAACAGGGTGAGCGGACCTGGCGCGACGCCAGGCACCCGCGACGGAGGCACACACGGTGGTGGTGCGCGTGCACCGTCTTTGCAGGAGCCCTAATATTGGGCAGCGGCCGCCTTCGAGCGGCGTGGGACGGCGGGCCTTCAAGGCTCGCGGCGCCACGGGTCTGGCAGTTGCAGTCATGCGACTGCTGGGTGAGTTTTGGCTCCCCGTCGGGCAACCCGTAACCTGCACTGAGCTGGCCGGGGGTGCTGCTCATTGAGAGCAGCACCGCGTGGAAGAAAACCACTATAAAAATCACCCCAATCCCAAGGTGAGCTATCGTGCCGATGGGATGCGTGGCTGGAGGGAGTCCAGTCCCGAACGTGCAGGGGACCTCACCCCTTAAAAAAGAGTACAATGGGAGTCAGCAACTTTAAAATTCTCCGGGCGGGTACCCAATCCCGTTCACTCGCTTCGGCGGGTGAGAGCCCCGTCGTATACGGAGGGGGCAAAAGTTGCTTCGTGGGCCGGCGGGGTGCCGGCTCTCGTGAACACGACTTTGGCTATAGATCAACGGACTTCGATAACGCAAGTGATATGGATGTCTTACGCTTGAGGGGAGGAAACTCCGAAGACGAGGAGAAAGAGAAGGCCTTCCTTCCGCGAGTCTCCTTGGCGCGTTCGCCCGTGCAGGGGCCTGCCCCTGCACAGGCGAACGTGTCACAGCATAGTCAATGCGTGGACTATCCAAGTCCACGCATTGACCTCAGCTTGCCCCAGCTGCAGGTTCCTCCGTTCGAAGGGGTCGACGCTCCATCTGCAGCAGCAAGGGACAGGCAGGGGCGCTTCATGCGGCGTGCGCCAGGAGCAACTACGAGCGCCGCCACAGAAGAAGGGGCGGGACAGGGGGAGCCGCGCGCATTGCAGGCGACGCTCGAGGGTGGCCGTGAGGGCAGGTTCGAGAGGATCCCCAAAGTCCTCCTGACCCGGATCGACGGAGGGATTCTTGTCGGAAGTGGGGCTGACACGGACGACACGATGTACTCGGTACGGTCCAGCCCGTCGTCGCCGGCAACCTCCCCTAGTCGCCACGGGAGCCCGACCGCGGAGCGACAAGGGACCGACGCAGAGGGGAAGGCTCCAAAGGCTCCAACGGGCAAGCCTGAACCCAAAGGCAGGCGAAAGGGGAAGGCGCACCCACGGATGCCGACCCCGCTCAAACCTGCGGGCCTAGGGGGGAAACAAAAACCCTTAGCGAGCCCCCCGGTGCCAACATCGGACGGGGAGACAGCGGAGGGTGCAGAATACGGTCGGATGGGGCAGGATCGCCCTGAGAAAAGACCTCGCCAATCCGACTCGGACTCTCTACCAGGTTCCAGCGGAGAGGAGGGGCGCTTTTCAACCGGCAGCGGGGGCTCATCGCAAGCCTCGAAACGCCGCCCCCCCACGACCGGGAATAGAAGAAGAGGCCGGCCTCCCACAACAGGCCATTACGTCGGGCTTGGCAAACTCCAGGCGGAGCTTAACGCCGAAAAGGCCAAGGAGCAACGCCTCCATGCGGAGGATCAACTGGCCGCCTACACCAGCATGACACAGGAGGCGAACGAAGAGAGAGCTGCCCGGCTGGCGAAGCGTCAGATGCCACGTCTCGGAGAGGAAGCCGTGAAAACCTCGGCACTGCTGAACTCCACAGTTCAGGAGGCGCTAGAGGTGGTAGTGTCGGTCGCCGAGAGGTCCAACAACCTCAAGGGAACCTTCGTCAAGGCGCTCAAAACGGCCGCAACCGCCATAAAGGGAGCTGTGGCTGAGCTTCGGACCCTGACGGTGACGGAGGAGGTGGCGCGCCTGGAGGTGGCAAATGCGCAGCTCTCGCGCCAGGTAGAGGAGTTGCGCCGGGAGGTCGCCCAGTTGCGCAACCAACCAGCCCCGACAGCTGCGGTTGCGGTTGAGCCCGACTATCGGCGCCTAATCGATGAGGTCTCGCGCTCCAACCGGGAGCAGTTCAGTATAATGCTGAACGCTCGGTTGGAGGGCATTGAGAATAGGCTCCTTCCGGAGCCACGGACTCGGCCGCCTCTGGCTGCCGACCGAAGAGCGGCTCAAGCAGCGGCCCAGGCACCGGCGGATGGCGCCACCCAGAGGAGTGGAGGTACTCCATTGGCCCCGCCCAAGCCAGCCAGCTCTGCCGTCGCCCCTACCTCTGGAACACAGGGGACAGAGCGCGACCCCAAAAGGAAGAGGCGCCCAAAACGGAGCCTGGCAGCGCAGGAAGCCGCCTCCGCAAGGCAAACACCTCCGCCAGCCGGCGAGACTGAGCGTGAGCCGTGGAGCAAAGTTGTGGGGAGAAAGACCAGGAAGCCGGCACACAAAGCGGTCAGCAGCGAGCAGCCGTCCAACAAGGCCAAAGGGGCCAAAAGGAAAAAAGGTCCAGCTCGGAAAGCGCCCTCGAAGCAGAAAAAACTCGCCACTCCCAAGACTGCGGCAGTCGTGGTCACCCTCAAGCCGGGGGCGGAGACCGACTATAAGTCGGTCATGGGGAAGGTCACGACCATCAAATTGGCCGAATTGGGTGTGGAAAGTGTCAAGGTGAGGAGCACGGCGGCTGGCGCCCGCCTGATCGAGGTCCCCGGGGCAAACAGTGGCGTGGTAGCCGACGATCTCGCGGACAGGCTGCGAAACCTTGTCGGTGACGTGGTAGACGTGCACAGGCCCGTTAAAACGGCGGAAATTCGGGTCTCCGGGTTCGACGAATCCGTCACTCCGGAGGCCGTCCGGGAGGCGATAGCCCAAATGGGGGGTTGTCCGCAGGGCCAAATCCGGATGGGTAAAATAAGGATGGCCGCCAACCAAACGGGGTCCGTCATTGCTGGGTGCCCCGTAGTGGCAGCCAAAGCCGTTGTTACAGCCGGACGGCTTCTGGTGGGGTGGACGTCGGCCAAAGTGGAGGCTATGGATCCCCTGCCCTTGCGATGCTTCAGGTGCATGGGGATCGGGCATACCAGAGCACTCTGCCCCTCACCGGTAGACAGGAGTGACCTCTGCTACCGGTGCGGCAAAGCCGGCCACACGTCCAGAGAGTGCGAGGTGGAAAAACCGTGGTGCTCAGTATGCCACCACGCTAAGCGGCCAGCCGGACACGTGATGAGGGGGCCGTCGTGCGCTCCCCCAAGCACAAAGGGCAGGAATGCTCCCCCAAAAAGAGCACCAGTAGCCGCCAGGCCCAAAGAGGTCCCAGAGGAGCCAGGGACCCAAGGCCACGGGGAGGAACAAGGTATGGAACAGTAATGGCAGCACAACCTGCAACACTGTCATACGAAGTGTTGCAGTGCAACATAAACCACTCCGCCAGAGCACAGGACCTCCTGATGCAGCAAATGGCGGAGTGGGGTATTAGCGCTGCAATCGTGGCAGAACCATACCTTGTTCATTCCCATCCTAACTGGATTGGGGATGCAAACGGGCTGGCGGCGGTGGTGGCGCCACCAGGTAACCTCCCTCCCCTCTCGAAGATTGAGAGCGGCCCGGGGTACGCAGCGGCCAAATGGGGAGACATAGTACTGGTAGCGGTGTACTTCTCCCCAAACCGGCCGCTGTTCGAGTTCGAGCAGTACCTCACCAGGCTCGGAAGGGTGGTCACGAGGGCGGCTCCGTCACCAGTGATGGTGCTAGGGGACCTCAACGCCAAGTGCTCGGAGTGGGGGTCCCCATTGACCGACAGTAGAGGGGAGGTCCTCTGGGACTGGGTGGTGTCGTCCGGCCTCGAGGTCATCAACCGAGGCACCGACCACACCTGCGTGCGCCGGCAGGGGGGATCCATAGTGGATGTCACCTTCGCGACCCCTGCCGCTGCCAGGCGCACTACGGACTGGCGGGTACTGGTCGACACGGTGACCCTCTCCGACCACAACTACATACGGATGAGGGTCTCCAAGACGCTGCCACCCCAGGCACCCAACCCAGAGGGGCCAAGAGGCAGGGCTCGGTTCCCAAGGTGGAGCCTCGCAACCCTGGACAGGGATATGGCGGAGGAAATGGCGATGCTGGAGGTATGGCGGGCCCCTCCACCGGACCGGGCCCAAGACGTCGAGGAGAGGGCGGCGCGGTTCCGTGAGTCGCTGACCACGGTTTGCAACGCGGCCATGCGAAGGGCGGGGCAGCCGTCTGCCAAAAAACGTGTGTACTGGTGGACGGAGGAGGTTGCGGCCCTCCGTCTCACGTGCAATAGCGCGCGCCGGGAATACGGCCACTGCAGGCGGCGAAGGGGCCATACCGAGGCTGAAGAGGAGCTGCTCCACGAGGCCCTAAAAGTGGCCAAGGAGGCCCTGTCCGTGGCAATTGCGAAGGCCAAAGACACCGCGCATGAGGCCTTCTTGGCCACACTGGACAGAGATCCATGGGGGCGGCCATACAAATTTGTCCGCAACAAAATTCGCAACGCCCCCGGAATGGACACTCTAGAGCCGGAGCTCCTCGGCCGGATAGTCGAGGGACTATTCCCCCCAGCGCCGGTATTCACTCCGCCCCGTATGCTCGGCCCCGAGGAGGAGCTGATGGAGCCGCTGGTGGCACCACCGGTTACGGACGGGGAAATGGGGGCGGCAATCCAGCGTTTACGGGGCTGTAAAAAAGCCCCCGGCCCAGATGGCGTGCCTGGCCGTATCCTGCCGGTGGCATTAATACACCTCGGGGACCGCCTCAAGGACCTTTATGATGACTGCCTTGGGACGGGGCGGTTCCCGAGGTGTTGGAAGGAGGGCAAGCTCTGCCTCATCCGTAAGGAGAGCCGGCCGGCAGACTCTCCTTCGGGATGGAGGCCGATTGTGCTGCTGGATGAGACCGGGAAGATGCTCGAGCGCATAATCACTTCCCGGATCATCCAGCACTTGGAAGAGACGGGCCCGAATGTGTCCGACCGCCAGTATGGATTCCGGGCTGGGCGGTCGACCATGGACGCGCTGGGCGCCCTACGGGCGTTCCATGAATACGCGGCGGAACGAGGGGAGGGGGTGGTGGCGGTGTCGCTCGACATCGCCAATGCGTTTGGCTCCCTTCCGTACGCGGTGATAGTGGAGGCGCTCCGCTTCCATGGGATCCCCCCCTACTTGAGGAGGATCGTAGAGCACTACCTCACGGAAAGGGTAGTGCTCTACGAAGAGCGGAGCGGCCGGCGAAGGGAGCATGCCATGGCGTGCGGGGTACCTCAGGGGTCTGTCCTTGGCCCCCTCTTATGGAACATAGGGTTCGACTGGGCCATAAGAGGGGTCCTGCTCCCCCGGATGACTGTCATCTGTTACGCAGATGACACGATGGTAGCCGTCCGGGGAGCACAGTTAGAGGAGGCTCTGCGGAGAGCGGCAGTCGCGGCGGACCTCATGGTCACCCGCATTAGGCTGCTGGGACTGAGAGTGGCCTTAGAAAAGACGGAGGCCATCGTCTTCGGCGGGAGGGGCTGGCGGCCACCTGCTGCGGCCGTAATACCGGTGGGAGGAGAGGCGGTCCAGGTGAAGGCCCACATTAAGTATCTGGGCATCCACCTGGACCGCAGATGGGATTTCGGGGAGCACTTTCGCCGCCTTGCTCCTCGGATCGTGGCAGCGGCATCCGCCCTGGGTAGGCTCTTGCCCAATGTGGGAGGGCCCAGTGCGGCCTGCCGCCGCCTATACGCGGGGGTTGCGAGGAGCATGGCCTTGTATGGCGCGCCGATCTGGGCCGATCGGCTGAACGCGGCCAACAAGGCCCTCCTGCGTAGGCCGCAGCGAGTGGTGGCCACCCGTGTAATAAGGGCGTACTGCACGGTGGCGTGGGCGGCGGCGTGTGCACTGGCGGGCTCCATGCCCTGGGAGCTGGACGCCCAAGTGCTCGCAGAGGCGTACAGGGAGCGGGCGAGGCGCAGGGCACTCAACGTGTTCCCCGCCCCCGAGGAGCTAAGAGAAGAGCGTCGCCAGGCGCAAAGGCGGATGAGGGACCGGTGGAAGAACGACCTGGAGGAGTCCCCCAATGGAACCCGCACCATAGGGGCACTCCTCCCGTCGTTTGACCACTGGTTGGACCGTAAGCACGGCAAGGTGGGGTTCAGGCTGACGCAGGTAATGACCGGACATGGGTGTTTCGGCCATTACCTGCATCGAATTGGAAGGGAGGCGAGCCCCGCCTGCCACGAGTGCGGTGCGGAGGATGACTCGGCCCAGCACACCCTAGCGGAGTGCAACCACTGGGCCGAGGAGCGCCGCATAATGGCGGAGGAAATTGGAGTGGATGATCTCTCGCTGCGTAGCGTCGTATCGGCCATGCTACGCAGCGAGAGATCCTGGGAGGCGGTGGCCTCCTTCTGCGAAACCGTGATCGGGCAGAAGGAGGCAGCGGAACGGGAGCGCGAAGATAGGGCAGAGGCGCTCCCGATCCGGCGCAGGCGAAGAGGGAGGAGGCGGGCGCAATTCGGCGCTCGCCTGAACCCCTAGTGGAGTTCGTGGGTGAGGGGCCCACGACGGTAGACTCCACACGCCTGGGGGAGGGATCGTAGCGTATTCCGATCCCTCCCTCCTTTGGCGCGGGAGCCCTGGCTCCAGTCAGCCAGCCAGGGCAGCCGGGGGGCGTTCTGGAAGAATGACTCCGACCCCATAACGCCCCCATCAACAACGGCAGTGCGGAGAATCGCCGGTGAGTTTTTAGTGGGTAGGCCCCATCTGCGGGGAGAGTCCCACATAACCCCCCCACCCAACATCTGGCCTCCCTAGGCCCGGGGGGGTATGCGCAAAGCATTTTCTCACCGTTAAAAAAAAAAAAAAAAAAAAAAAAAAAAAAAAAAAAAAAAAAAGGTTCCACGGACCTGCTCGGTTGTCCGAGTGGGCGGGGAGGTGTACCCCGACGTGGCGCGTCCCCAGGTGGTGGATAGGGGAATGCCCCGGCCGTCGTCGAGCCGGGGTAGGACATGGTCCCGCGAACCAAACACCGGGGGGGAGGGGGGCTTCGGCCCGCGAGGGGCTCTCCGCGCGTCCCTCTGATCAGCAGAGGGCGCCGTGGAAGAGCAAAGGTGGAGGGACAGAGGTGGCTTACCTCGCGAGGGTTCTCCGCGCGTCCGTCTGAATAGCAGATGGCGCAGTGGATGAGCCATGGGACGGGTCCAGTGTGCACTCGCACTGCCATTGGACAGACACGGGGAGCATGCTGCTGCCCATGTCACCGCCGCTCGTAACCCTTTCTTAGGGCCGAGGGCCTTGCCTTAACCGGCCGGGCCGCGAGGAGTAAACCTCTCTAAAAAATCCCTAAACCCCGGCGCTGTGGTGCGTGGCGTCGAGGTTCTCCTGAGGTGTCGATCGGGGCACTGTTTTGCGCTCGGACTTCTGGGGTTTCTCCCCCCGCGGGCACCGGAGGTGGCCGAAAGGGCCCCTGGCGTGTCATAGGTGTGTGTGATTCTCTGGTCAAGGAGCCTTTTGCTTCCCTGACACTGCCTACCTGCCTGGAAGGATTGTGCATTGGATTTCTGAGAAATCCAAACGCAGATCCATCTCTTGGCGGGTTGGCGGTGTTAGCGGGGTAAGAGGCTCACACATCGATTATCACACATACCCGCGGCATGTCCGGGGAGCTTTCGGCCTCCAAATGGCGGCTGCGGGGGGGGAGACACTAGACCTCCGCGCGCGACGCAGTTCCCCGACCGACACCCTGAGGAGTGGCTGAGTAGGTTAACTCAGCCGCTAGCGGCCAACCCTGGGAGACCGCCCGCCCTCCCAGCGGTATTAGGGTTCTCCGGGTGCAGGGGGCACCGCTCGGAGTGACCGTCTTTCCCCCATACTCGTGGGAATAAAAACGGAGCAAAACAAAAACGGGGAAGGGGAGGGTTTAGTATGTAAGGAAAATGAGGTTTGTGGCGAAGAGCGCCGCATCAAAGAGGGCAAGGCAACATATGCGCAGATGCAGCCCACTGTGCTGCTTCATCGTCTGGAAGGGCCAGACAGCGCAGAACTGCCATCCTCACGGGATCCGGGACTTGATCCAGACGAGGGAATGGCGGCTAATCTAGAGCCGCCAACAAGAAAGACGAAAAGGCACCATACGGGTGACGCCGAACTCGAGCCAAAGGCGAAAGTGAACTCGTCGCGGAGAGGGCGACTGACAGGCGCCAAGAGTCTGCTCATTGACATCGCCGGGGCGAGGGGAAAAATCAGGGCCCGCCTCGATGGCCTAGAGGGGGAAACCGGCACGGCCTCCGGCTACAGTCCCGGTACGAGCGGTACGTCGAAACCGAAGAATGTGGAAAACAAGGAGGCAGAGAAGCTGCCTCAATCGAGGGACCTCAGCCCGAACCCCTGGGACGGAGAGGACTGCTATATCGAGACAACGCGGAAAGCAGCCCTCTCGGTCCTGGAGGAGGCTAAGAAGTCGGGTCACATTAGCGGCCAAGTCTGGGGGCGCATGAACAGGGCCTGCCGTGTCATAATTTCGGCTATGGACAGCCTGGAGGGCAGAACAGTAGATGAGGAGATACGCGCTCTCAGGGCAGATAACAAGCTTATGAGGGAGCAGCTCGCGATAGCGCAGGCTGAGACCAGGGCGCTAAAGACGGCCTTCCTCTCAGAGAGCCGCAGAGAATCGCAGTCGGAAGCAATGGCTGAGCAGCTCCCAGCACTTATCAAAAGTGTGGTCTCGGAGATGAGAGAGGAGCTCAGGAGGGACATCTCTGTGAGCATCGGAGAGATGATGAACGTTCGTCTCGAAGATATTAGGCAACGTCTCCCCCCTGAGCCAACCCTTCGCCCTCCACTGGCAGCGCACCGGAAAGCGCCCGAAACTGCTGCCCACCCGGCAGAACCACCGGTGATCCAGCGGCCAGCGGCGTCAGGGACGACCTTGGAGCCTGCGCCACCTGCGAAGCCTGCTGCTTCCAAGGCGCGCAAAACCAAGCGGAAGAAAAAGGCCTCCAAGGAGTCAGCCCCACAGCCACAGCCGTCTGCCAAGTCTGGTCAACCTGCCCGCCCTGTTCCAGCACCCCGACAACTGCAGCGACCAAATTTCGCGCCACCTGCCCCCAGCCCGACCAACGACCCAACGTGGACCGTGGTGGGGGGCAGAAAGAAGAAAAAAAAGGCCCCGCCCCGGACCGGGGCTACTCGGCCCAACAAGTCGGTGAACGCGGCACCCAAAAAGCTTCCGGTTCCCACCAACGCAGCCATCGTGGTGGCCCTTAAGCCGGGCACGGAGGCAACGTACGCCTCTGTGATGTCCAAAATCACCACGACTCTGAAGCTCCAGGAAGTTGGACTGGAGCATGTGAAGATGAGGAAGGCAGCTGACGGAGCACGCGTCATAGAGGTCCCCGGTGCGGACAGCGGCCGAACGGCCGACAACCTCCGCACTAAAATTGACGCCATTATCGGCGACGTGGCGAAGGTATATCGGCCAGTCACCATGGCGAGGCTGGTCATCTCGGGCCTCGACGAGGCAGCAACACCAGAGGCGGTGGCAGCGGCAGTGGCTGCTAAAACGGGATGCCTACAGGAGCAGGTTAAAGCGGGCAATATCCGAATGGAGAGGAGCGGCGCTGGGGCCACCCTAGTCACGTGCCCGGTTGTGGCGGCCAACGCCCTGATTTCGACAGGCCGTCTGACCGTGGGATGGTCGGCCGCCTCAGTTAAGGCACTGCGTAAAGCACCACTAAGGTGCTTCAAATGCTTTGGGACCGGGCACACGAGGGCGACATGCCCGTCTCCGATCGATAGGGGTGAGCTCTGCCTTCGGTGCAGCAAGCCAGGCCACCGTATGAGCGGCTGCAGAGCCGACCCCTTCTGTGCCGTGTGTCACCAGGCCAAGCGCCCCGCAGGACACATCATGACTGGGTTGTCTTGCTCACCCCCAGCCACCAGAGGTGTTGAGGTCCCCGCAAGGGCCCAGACGACTGCCACAGCGGCCCAGGCGACCCCAGCAGCGGCCGAAAACATCCAGGAGGGACAGCCAATGGACAGCTAATGCCAGCACAACCAGATCAGGACTTGGAGGTTGTGCAATGTAATCTCAACCACTCCACCCGTGCTCAGGACTTGCTCATGCAGGCAATGGCGGAGTGGGAGATTAGCATCGCAGTGGTAGCGGAGCCATACGCTGTCCTACCCCGGCCCAACTGGGTAGGAGCTGCAGACGGCAGCGTGGCACTTGTCACACGGGCGACGGGAGGGACTCCCCTTGTAGGAACCGAGATGGGGCCGGGCTACGCAGCGGCCAAATGGGGGAATATCATTGTAGTTGGGGTTTACTTCTCCCCCAACAAGCCGCTAGTAGCCTTTGAGCGGTTCCTGCAGGGGCTGGAAGGGGTGCTGCGGCGTGCCGCTCCGGCGCAACTGATGGTCCTAGGCGACTTTAACGCCAAGAGCACGGCATGGGGCTGCCCAAGCACGGACCCCCGAGGGGCGACCCTTAGGGACTGGGCGGTCAGGCTGGACCTGACTATCCTAAACCGGGGCAACGCCAACACATGCGTACGCCGGCAGGGGGGATCCATCGTGGATGTCTCCTTCGCAACCCCCACGGCGGCGGCGCGAGTATCGTGTTGGCGCGTCCTGGAGGACGTCGAGACCCTCTCCGATCACTTATACATCCGGATGAGGGTCTCACCGACAGGCGGGTCCAATGTGACCGGCGCGGGCAGAACGGGCGGCAATTTCCCCAGGTGGTCGCTTGCTGGCCTCGACAGGGAGATGGTCGATGAGGCGGCCATGGTAGAGGCCTGGTGTGCACCTCCGCCGATGGCCCTGGGAGTGGAGGAACGGGCAGTTCGCTTTCGCGCATCACTCACAAGAGTGTGTGATGCGGCAATGCCCCGCGCGAAGCGACTGCCCGCAAAGAAAGAGGTCTACTGGTGGTCTGCGGAGATCTCGGCCCTCCGGGCTACCAACAATGCGGCCCGCCGAGCATATGGCCACTGCAGGCGCAGGCGGCACACTGCAGAGGAGGAGGAGGCTCTCCATGCAGCCCTCCATGAGGCGAAGGAGGCCCTCAAGGCGGCCATAGCGCGGCGCAAGGACGAGGCGCGGGAGGAGTTCCTGGTCACGCTGGATAGGGATCCTTGGGGGCGGCCGTACAAGCTTGTACGGGACAAGCTGAAACACGCCCCTCCCATGGACTCTCTTGAGCCGGAACTCCTCGGGAGAATAATTGAGGGCCTCTTCCCGCAAGCGCCGCCGGACTTTACTGCCCCTGCCATGGCTGCCCCAGAAGAAGAGCCAGAGGGCCCCTTCAACCCTCCGCCAATAAGAGACGCGGAGCTGGTCGTCGCAATTAACCGCCTGCGTGGTTGCCGCAAGGCCCCAGGCCCAGACGGGGTACCCGGAAGGATCCTCCCGGCGGCGTTGAAGCACCTTGGGGTACGCCTCCGAGACCTCTTCGACGACTGTCTGAAGGAGGGGATCTTTCCGGGCTGTTGGAAAGAGGGCAGGCTGTGCCTCCTAAGAAAAGAGTCACGCCCCGCGGATTCTCCCTCAGGGTACCGTCCCATCGTCCTGCTGGATGAGGTCGGGAAAATCTTTGAAAGGATCCTGGCCTCCCGCATTATCCGGCACCTAGAGGACACGGGCCCGGACATCAGCGACCGGCAGTTCGGGTTCCGGGTGGGACGGTCTACTATGGACGCCATTAGTTCCTTGGGGGAGTTCAGGGAGTGCGCGGCCAGTAGAAGAGAGGGCGTCGTGGCGGTGTCCCTGGACATCGCCAACGCCTTTGGCAGCCTGCCCTACGAGGTCATCAAGGAGGCACTCCGTTACCATGGAGTGCCCCCGTACATCAGGCGGGTGGTGGGGCACTACCTGTCTGGCAGGGTAGTGCTCTATCAAACGGGGGGAACACGGCGAGCGCGGGAAATGATGTGCGGCGTTCCGCAGGGGTCTGTGCTTGGGCCACTCCTGTGGAACGTCGGATACGACTGGGCTATTCGCGGAGCCCAAATCCCTCGCATGGTCATCGTCTGCTACGCAGATGACACTCTAGTGGCCGTGCGAGGGCAACAGCTCGAAGAGACCCTGAGGAGGGCCGCTGTCGCGACAGACCTAACAGTCGGCCGCATTCAACTTCTCGGGCTGAAGGTGGCGCTTAACAAGACCGAGGCCATAGTGTTTGGGGGTCGAGGCTGGCGTTTGCGCCCCGATACAGCGATCCCGGTGGGAGGAGAGTCGATCCAGGTCAAGCCCCACCTTAAATATCTGGGACTTGTCCTGGATCGAAAGTGGAGCTTCGAGGAGCACTTCACGAGGCTAGCTCCCCGACTTGTGGGTGCGGCAGCGGCCCTGGGCCGACTGCTGCCTAACATCGGAGGCCCAAAAGCCCCATGCCGGCGCCTGTTCGCAGGCGTGATCAGGAGCATGGCGCTCTACGGGGCCCCAATCTGGGCCGACAGACTGTCGCGAAAGAACAGGGCCCTCCTGCGGCGCCCACAGAAGACCATCGCCCTAAGGGCAATAAGGGGCTACTCAACCGTATCCCATGCGGCGGCGTGCCTCCTCGCCGGTACCCCACCCTGGGAGCTAGACGCCCGGGTGCTGGCGGAGAGGTACAAAATGAAAGTGGAGGAAAGGGCACGGGGAGTTCACCCAGCCCCCGAAGAGGTGGAGCGCGCGCGTCGAATGGCGGAAGAGCGCATGAGGGACCGGTGGAAGAACGACCTGGAGGACTCCCCCTATGGAAACCGCACCATAGGGGCACTCCTCCCGTCGTTCGACCCCTGGTTAAAGAGGGAAAAAGGGGCCCTTACATATCGGCTCACGCAGGTACTGACCGGGCACGGGTGCTTCGGTCACTACCTGCACAAGATAGGAAGGGAGCCAGGGCCCCAATGTCACGAGTGCGGGGAGCCCGACGACGTGGCCCAGCACACGGTTGCGGTGTGCCCACAATGGGCAGAAGAACGCCGCACATTGGTGGCGGCGCTCAACACGGGCGACCTCTCGCTGAACAGCATCGTGTCCGCCATGCTGAGCAGCGAGAGGAAATGGGAGGCAGTGGCCTCCTTCTGCGAGAGCGTTATTTCGCAAAAGGAGGCCAAGGAGCGGGAGCGCGAAGACAGTGCTGTTGCGCACCCGCTCCGGCGCAGGCGGAGGGGGAGACGGCGCCTGCAGTACATGCAGGCCGCTGTAGTCTAATACCCCCCTCAGTAGGGCCAGTGGGCTGGGGACCCACACTGCACGGCCCTACACGCCTGGGGGGAGGGTCATGGCGTTTCTGACCCTCCCCTCCTTTGGCGCGGGGCTCCGGCACAAAACGAGCCGGGGCGGCCGGGGGGTGTTCTGGATAGACATGTTCGCGATCCCTAAACACCCCCAAAAACGGCAACGAGGAAGACGCCGCAGTGGTTTTAGTGGGTAGGCTCCTCACTCGGAGGAGAGAGCCCCACATAACCCCCCACCCAACATCTGGCTTCCCCAAGCCCGGGGGGTACGCGTAACGCGTTTCCACTGCGTTAAAAAAAAAAAAAAAAAAAAAAAAAAAAAAAAAAAAAAAAAAAAAAAGGTTAGGTTAGGTTAGGTTGGGGTGCGGGCTGGGTTCCTCCACGATGGCTCGGTGTGTTGCAGTTCCCTGGGGGGCGGGTGCTGGACGTTGGTCCAGGGGGAAGGGCAACACGCTGGGCTGGTGCACCCTGGGCATCGGTTAGCAATTTCCCTTAGAGGATATTGCTAGCCGGTGGCTAATACCCAGCACGGGGCGGGATCTCGCAAACCCCCTTGGGGGAGCGAGGGCGCCCACTCTTTACAAGTGGGTGCCGTGAGGAAGAAAACCTCTATAAAAAATTACCTGGGGGTAACCTCTTTTGAGGACTTTGCGGAGGGCCGTTTTCGGCCAAATACGAGGGCATGTCTTTACAGACACGTGGGGTAGTTTTCTCTTTGAGAACTACCTAGGGGAGTCTACGCCAGCTCCCCTCGAATCCCGTAACCTGCTGTGTCGTTCCAACGATCCCCAGTTGTGGCGCTAATGGGGTACGGGCGACACAGCAGACCGGAGGTCTCGCCTTAGCCGGCCGGACCGCGAGGAGTAAACCTCTATAAAAATCCCTAAACCCCGGCGCAGTGGTACGTGGCGTCGAGGTTCTCCTGTGGTGGCGATCGGGGCATTGTTTTTTCGCGTGGACTTCTGGGGGAGACCCTAGATCTCCGCACGCAACGCAGTTTCCCGATCGGCACCCTGAGGAGTGGCTGGGTAGGTAACCCAGTCGTTAGCGGCCAATCCTGCGATACCGCCCGACCTCGCAGCGTATTAGGGCCACTTGGGTATGCGGATCTCTGCCCAAGTGGAGCTTTATTCTCCGCTACTCGTGGGAACTATTATGGAGCATACAAATCAAACAAATGGGGAAGGGGAGTTAGTTATTTCTGGGGGGGAAATGGGGAATTGCGGTCAGGTAGGAGGTAGGAGTGCCGCACAAGGGGGGGAAGGGAAGGCGCCATTGGCGCCAATGCAGCAGCCGGCAGTGGTGCTGCATCGTCTGGAAATTCCCGATTTGGCAGAATCGGACTCGGAAGTGGAAATGGTCGTCGACGCGGAACCGGTACCGGCGAAGGGAAAGAGGCAGCACGCAGGGGACGCAGACGAGTCTGAGCCCAGACTCAAGGTGACCTCGGCGACAAGAGGAAGGAAGGGCATCAAAGGCCTGAACTTTGACATGTCCGGGGCTAGGGCGAAACTTAAGGCCCGCCTCGATGACTTAGAAAAGACGACTGACACGAGCAACTCTTATCGTGTCGAGGCGGGGGAAGCGCCCCACCCAAAGGCCAGCAAAGCGGCTAAGGGGAAAAAGAAGGAGGAAAAGGAGGCGGAGATCCAGCCTCCATCGCGGGACCGTAGTCCGAATCTCCGGGACGGAGACGACTACTATATAGACACCACGAGGAAGGCGGCTCAAACGGTCCTCGAGGAGGCCAAAAGATCGGGCCACCTTAGCGGACCGGTCTGGAGCCGAATGAATAAGGCCTGCCGGGACATTCTCGCGGCTATGGACTGCCTTGAGGGCAGAACAGTGGATGAGGAGCTGCGTGCCCTGAGGGCGGACCACAGAAGAATGCGGGAGCAGCTCGCGATTGCCCAGGCCGAAACAAAGGCATTGAGGACGGCCTTCTCGGAGAGGGGGAAATCGCAGGCCGCCGCTGAGGTAGAACAACGCTCCGAGGGGATGGCTCACGTCCTCTCCGAATTCAAAGAGGAGCTCACGCGGGACCTCCTCATCACGGTAGGCAACATCATTAATGTTCGCCTGGACGAGGTGAAGAGGCTCCTCCCTCCTGCGCCGATCCTCCGCCCACCTCTGGCAGCGGACAGGAAGAGGGATGCGGCCCTCAACCGCGCCAGCACCCAGCCGGAGGCTGCCGCAGGCAGCCCTGAACCTGTCCCAGCTCCGAGGACAAAGCCGGCAGCCAAAACGGCTGTAAACAAAGCAGCCAAGGCTGCGACAACCAAGGCGAGGAACGCTGCTCTTACACGAGAGCAAAGCGCCGCTACGGGAGCTACCCTAATGCCTCCGGCGAGGCCTGCTCCCGCGCCGAAGCCAAAGAGGACGGTCCCTGTGCCAGAAGTACCACCACAGGCCCCGCTCCCATCCAGCGGGTCGCCAGCGTGGACCGAAGTGGTGCACCGTAAGAAGAAGGCGGGCCCCCCGCGGGCTCGCCCCCCGCGTACACCGGTCGCACAGCCTGCTAGGCCACCGACTGCGGCCCCGAGAAAACTTCCGGTTCCCAGGAACGCTGCCATAGTGGTGGCTCTGAAACCGGGCTCAGAAGTGACTTATGCCTCGGTGATGTCTAAAGTCACCACAGCACTGAAGCTGCAGGAGGTCGGCCTTGTAATATGATGAATTAACAGTAACTCTTCGTTACTGTTTACGACATGTGACGCACGGATTTGGGTTATAGCAAGTAAGCATTAATATATTATAAATAGATTTAACTAGCTTTAAGACACGTCTTCGTCTTTGGTCTTCGTCTTGTACTTGATCTTACTATAGTTATACAATATAACGACTATCATCATGAAAGACTATTACTTCGAACCCCCATAGTCCCCATCTGCAACTACTCTATTACATGGCGACCCTGCCAGCGAACCAAAGAAAATAAAGAAAAATAACCAGATAATCAGAAGAAATCAAGAAAGAAAATCAAACAAATCGAGTGTGAAGAAAAGTATTTACAACAATAAAATTATTGAAGACTCAAGAAAAAAGTTATGAAGAATGAAGCCTAAAATCATGTTTAAAAAAGAAACTTAATATTAAAATCAAAAAATAATATGAAGCAAGAAGAAAATCACTATGAAAGAAGCCAGCAAGTCTCAAGAAAAGAAGAGCGTTGTCCAGGGTTATCCCGGCTCGCAATTCAAGAGGTGTCCAGGGTTATCCCGGCCCACTTCAAGAGGTGTCCAGGGAAATCCCGGCCCATGTTCGAGGGAGTCCAGGGTTAGCCCGGCCCGTCATCGAGCATCAGCAGCATCATCGAGCGTCGTGCCCGCCAACGTGACCCGCGGCCCGCCCCGAGGCTACCTAGCGCAGCGTCAGATTGATCCACTTACCTACTGGTACATTGACTATAACTAATGTAAGTTTTTAAAATAATATTGTGAAGTAATATGATTAGGGTTCTCATAAGATTAAATTTTTTTTAAATAGTTTATTTACCTATGTGTGTTAACTACTGATAGAGTATGTTATTTAGTTTCGCGATAATTAAGGTAGGTACATTAAGTTAATAAATAGTAGATATTGGTTTAAATAAACTAATATTTCAGAAACTAAATATAATTAAAATCTAGTTTATTATTGCATTTTATAAAAAGATGTGCTTAGCAAAATTAATCAGTTCGTTTTTTTTTACGTAAAAATTTGAATCGTTGTTTTGACCATTACGATTCTACAAGAATTTAAAGTATTTTTTTTATTTGTATAAAGATATAGGTATTTCGCAATATGATACAGTATGTAGAGCAATATTCTGCTCGGTCAGCACGCGGCGGTCATTGCGCCCGTGCGCCGCTCATCGCGCCCGCGCATAGCGTCGGCATTATGTCAATTATAGTGAGATTTTAGTATGACCTACTTACCGAAAATATGTATTTGATTTTGCATTCTAGTAATAATATTTCTCCAGATTTTTTTTTATATTTCAAAGAGTTTATCACCAGATATACCCGCATTTCTAGGTCTGATCAACCTAGAGTTCGGGATAGCATCAAATCCTTAAATTGTCTAAGTAACAATATAACTTGAATAATTAATATACAGAAGGTTTATCCGGGTACGGTACATATTATTGTGATTATTGTGTTAGGGAAGTTAGAGCACTAGTCCTTCGTGTTGGCTCATGGTGTTTTGGACTACCGTGCCCTCCGTGAAAACCGTTGGAGACTTATAACGTCTTAATGTATTTGTGACTCTAAGTACAGGCAACCGAGAGTTAGGCCTGATATGCCGGTAATTAAGGGTGACCATGCCCTTGGGTAACCATTCCCATTTGTGTTTTTGAGAGGATTGAAGGGTGACCATGCCCTTGGGAAACTATTCCCATTTGTTTTTTTTTATAAGGAGCTAAGGACTCCGATGGCATTAGATATTTTATTATTGTGTAAATGTACCGATACCTAGGAAATGTTTACTAATGTGTACAATTATAAATAATGGCAAAATAAAAGTAATTTTGAATTAAAATTTTAACACCTTGACCGATGTGGACAGTAATTTAGATAAACTTATGTATTAATTTCAGATATTATAAATACCTACCATGTGTTTAATTTTTTTTTAGTTCATTTTATCACATAAAGTGTTAGTTTAAATGCTAATAATAAGAAACAAAAATGTAAAACTCAACTGCGTTCGTCACATTTTTTTTGTTGCATGAGGGGGTGAAGAGTGAACTTTCGGGGGAGATGTAATATGATGAATTAACAGTAACTCTTCGTTACTGTTTACGACATGTGACGCACGGATTTGGGTTATAGCAAGTAAGCATTAATATATTATAAATAGATTTAACTAGCTTTAAGACACGTCTTCGTCTTTGGTCTTCGTCTTGTACTTGATCTTACTATAGTTATACAATATAACGACTATCATCATGAAAGACTATTACTTCGAACCCCCATAGTCCCCATCTGCAACTACTCTATTACAGCCTGGACCACGTCAAGGTTCGCAAGGCGGCAGACGGATCCCGCCTTATCGAGGTTCCCGGAGCGGACAGCGGCAGAACGGCTGACCGCCTCCGGACAAAAATAGAGGGCGTTATCGGGGAAGTGGCCAAGGTCTACCGACCTGTGGTAACGGCCACGCTGGCCGTTGCCGGCCTCGATGAGGCGGCGACGCCTGATTTGGTGGCTGCGGCGATGGCAGAAAAGGCGGGCTGCCCGGTTGACCAAATAAAGGTCGGCAATATCAGGGTCAGCTATACGGGGGAAGGCTCGACCCTGGTTAAATGCCCAGTGGAGGCGGCCAACACCATCATTGCGGCGGGTCGCCTGGTGGTGGGCTGGTCGGCGGCTTCGGTCAAGGCTCTACCGCACGCACCACTCAGGTGCTATAGATGCCTAGGGACGGGCCACACGAGGGCGACCTGCCCTTCACCGGTGGACAGGGACGAGCTCTGCAGAAGATGCAGTAAGCCGGGGCATCGTATGGC
The DNA here is from genome assembly GCA_947034925.1 of Eudemis profundana. Classification (NCBI taxonomy): domain Eukaryota; kingdom Metazoa; phylum Arthropoda; class Insecta; order Lepidoptera; family Tortricidae; genus Eudemis; species Eudemis profundana. The sequence continues at coordinate 26,609,023 of OX344802.1, forward strand.
TGAATGCAGAGCGGTTCCCTTCTGCGCCGTATGCCACCAAGCCAAGAAGCCGGCGAGGCATATAATGGCTGGGCTCGCATGCAGCCCCCCACCCGCCAGAGGAAAAGAGCCCACCAGGGCCCCGGGGAGCGCCACAGTGGCGACTGAAAGCAACGAGGGACAAGCTATGGAGACGTAAATGCCAGCACACCAAACCTTAGAAGTTGTGCAGGGTAACCTAAACCACTCCGCCCGCGCTCAGGACCTGCTTATGCAGGCAATGGCGGAGTGGGGGATCGCTGTTGCGGCAATTGCGGAACCATATTTTGTCCTGCCCCGGCCCAATTGGGTGGGGGATACGCTGGGGAATGTGGCCCTGGTCACGCCCGCAGCGGGGGGGTTCCCTCCCCTGGTAGAGACCGAGAAGGGACCGGGCTTCGTAGCGGCCAAATGGGGGACTATCGTGCTCATTGCAGTATACTTCTCCCCCAACAAGCCGCTTGTCGCCTTCGAGCGCTTTCTCCAGGGGTTGGAAGGAGTACTGCGGCGTGCTGCTCCGGCGCAGGCAATGATATTGGGGGACCTTAACGCTAAAAGCGCGGCGTGGGGTTGCCCTAACACGGACCCCAAAGGGGCCGCATTGAGGGACTGGGCGGTGACACTAGACCTGGTGGTCCTAAACCGGGGCGCCGTCAATACTTGCGTGCGGCGTCAGGGAGGGTCAATAGTTGACGTTACCTTCGCGACCTCTGCATTAGCTGCACGCGTTTCGGACTGGCGCGTCCTGGAGGATGTGGAGACCCTCTCCGATCACCGATACATTCGGTTCAGGGTCTCCCCACCTGGTAGACCGAATGCTCCCAGGGGCGGGGGCCAAATGGGCATGCCTGGTGGTGGCTTCCCCCGGTGGTCGCTTGCGGGGTTGGACCGGGAGATGGTGGAGGAGGCAGCCATGATAGAGGCATGGTGTACCCCCCCGCCAAACACCCTCGGACTGGAGGAGCGGGCAGCTCGCTTTCGCGCATCGCTCACTAGCATCTGTGACGCAGCAATGCCTCGCGCGAAGCGACTGCCCGCCAAAAAGGCGGTTTACTGGTGGTCCGCGGAGATTGAGGCCCTCCGCACCACCAACAATGCGGCCCGTCGGGCCTATTCGCGCTGCCGGCGTAGGAGACACACAGCTGAAGAGGAGGACGCTCTTTACGTGGCACTGCAGGAGGCAAAAGAGGCTCTCACAGTGGCGATTGCGCGACGGAAAGACCAGGCGCGGGAGGAGTTCCTGGCCACACTGGACAGGGATCCATGGGGCCGACCCTACAAGCTTGTAAGAAACAAGTTAAAACACGCTCCCCCCATGGACTCTCTTGAGCCGGAGCTCCTCGAAAGGGTTATTGAGGGCCTCTTCCCTCAAGCGCAGGACTTTGTCCCACCTGCCATGGTGGTCCCAGCAGAGGAGCCGGATGAGCCTCCGGACCCACCGCCGATCTCGGATGTGGAGCTGATAGTTGCAGTGAATCGCCTGCGCGCTGGCCGCAAGGCCCCGGGGCCGGATGGGGTGCCTGGGAAGATCCTCCCGTTAGCGTTGAGGCACCTTGGTCTCCGCTTTCGGGAACTCGTGGACGACTGTCTCAAGGAGGGGATCTTTCCGGGCATATGGAAAGAGGGTAGGCTCTGCTTATTGCGGAAAGAGTCGCGTCCCGCTGACTCTCCGTCGGGCTACCGTCCCATCGTCTTGCTGGACGAGGCCGGGAAACTCTTTGAGAGAATCCTGGCCTCCCGAATTACCCGGCACCTCGACGACACGGGCCCGAACTTGAGTGAGCACCAGTTCGGGTTCCGGAGGGGACGCTCCACGATGGATGCGGTCAGTGCCCTGGGGGACTTCAGGGCCGACGCGGCTCGCAGGGGGGAAGGCGTTGTCGCAGTGTCACTAGACATAGCCAACGCCTTCGGGAGCCTACCCTACGGGGTTATTGGGGAGGCACTCCGATACCACGGAGTGCCGCCCTATATCAGAAGGGTTGTAGAGCACTACCTATCCGGCAGAGTAGTGCTCTACGAAGTGGGGGGAGAACGGCGGGTGCGACATATGTCGTGCGGTGTTCCACAGGGGTCCGTCCTCGGACCGCTCCTGTGGAACATCGGCTACGACTGGGCCATCAGGGGGGCCCAGATCCCGCGCATGATCACAGTCTGCTATGCGGACGACACGCTCGTGGCCGTGCGCGGGAAGGAGCTCGAGGAGGTGCTCAGAAGAGCCGCAGTTGCGACTAACCTCACAGTCGGTCGCATACAGCTCCTCGGGCTCAAAGTATCGCTCCCCAAGACAGAAGCGATGGTCATAGGAGGAAGAGGCTGGAGGCTACGCCCTGACCAACCAATTACGGTCGGAGGAGAAGCGGTCCAGGTCAAGTCCAATCTTAAATATCTTGGACTGGTCCTGGACCGCAAGTGGAATTTTGAAGACCACTTCGCGCGGTTAGCCCCTCGGCTCGTAGGTGCCGCCGCAGCCCTGGGCCGGCTGCTACCCAATGTGGGAGGACCGAAGGCTCCGTGCCGGCGCCTTTTTGCCGGAGTTCTTCGGTCCATGGCGCTCTACGGGGCCCCAATCTGGGCGGACAGGCTCTCGCCAAAAAACAGGGCGTTACTGCGACGTCCTCAAAGGACCATCGCGCTGAGAGCCATCCGAGGGTACTCCACTGGGTCCCACGCAGCGGCATGCCTCCTCGCCGGCACCCCGCCCTGGGAACTGGACGCCCAGGTGCTGGCGGAAAGGCACAAAAGGCGGGTCGAGGCTAGGGTCAGTGGAGTCTACCCTGCCCCAGAAGAGGTTGAGCGAGCGCGCCGCTTGGCGGCTGACAGGCTGAGGGAACGCTGGAAGAGCGACCTGGAGGACTCCCTCTACGGAACTCGCACCGTAGGGGCACTCCTCCCGTCGCTCGACCAGTGGTTAGAGAGGGATCACGGGGCACTAACCTACAGAATAACGCAGGTGGTGACCGGACACGGATGTTTCGGTCACTACCTGCACAAAATAGGTAGGGAACAAGGGCCTCAATGCTGGTTCTGCGCTCATCCAGATGATGACGCCCAGCACACGCTGGCAGATTGCCCGCAGTGGGGTACAGAGCGCGCCACAATGCGCACAGCGCTCAACATAGGCGACCTCTCGCTGCGCAACGTTATAGGGGCAATGTTGCGCAGCGAGACGAACTGGGATGTAGTGGCCTCCTTTTGCGAGAACGTAATCCTGCAAAAGGAGGCCAAGGAGCGGGAGCGCGAGGATGACGTGAACGCGCACCCGCTCCGGCGCAGGCGGAGGGGGAGGCGGCGGCTGCAATTCATGCAAGCCGCAGTCTGAGCTCCTCCTCAGTAGGGCCGCGGGTTGGGGAGCCCGCATTGCACGACCCTACACGTCTGGGGGGAGGGTCACTGCGTTTCTGACCCTCCCCTCCCTTGGCGCGGGGCCCCGGCAACACACAGGCCGGGGCAGCCGGGGGTGCCGTGGTAGAATGATGAACCCATGGCACCCCAAACAAACGGCCACGAGGGAAACGCCGCAGTGGTTTTAGTGGGTAGGCTCCTCACTCGGAGGAGAGAGTCCCACATAACCCCCCACCCAACATCTGGCTTCCCCAGCCCGGGGGGTACGCGTAACGCGTTTCCACTGCGACAAAAAAAAAAAAAAAAAAAAAAAAAAAAAAAAAAAAAAAAAAAAAAAAAAAAAAAAAAAAAAAAAGGTTAGGTTAGGTTAGGTTTTTTTTTTTTTTTTTTTCCTGCGTGGAGGGAGGAGATCCTCATTGGATACCACCAGGCCGGTCCTGGTGCGCATGCCCGACTCGCTCGCGGATAGACTCCAGCGTCACATTGTCTCGAGTCTATCCACAAACGCCTACGGACTAAAACCTCCCCCCATTTGTGTGTAGTGTGGATCGTTGGACAATCGGTGCTAACGGTCTACACGTCATGCCCAACATTGTGTTTTTTGAGAAGAGTTATGTGTATGGTCGTGAGGGTGTAAGTGGTTTTTGCAAGTTGTGTATTTTATGTTGTTTGGAATGGCTGCTTGTGTATTCGATGTGGATACCGGCATATATAGACGTACGGTTTGGATTGAGTTTACGTAGAGAAACATGAAGATAATATATATAAAATAAAGGAGGAAAAAATATAACATTGCTCTATGTCCGCACGCGAAGCAGCCGCGCCACTAATGACCCGACTGCTCCGCGCCCGGACGAGCAAATATATATACTAGATATATGGTCAGCAAAATAAAGACTTAAGTGAAAGTGTAGTATAAGGAAGAAAATTAATATCGCCTCGTCCGCACGCGGAGCGGTCACGCCGTGTAAGACGACCTGGCCGCTCCGCGCCCGGACGTGCACAAATATATATAGTTGTGAAGACTATATATTCCTTCGGCATTGTAAAAGATTTATTTAGAAGACATATGTAAGAGTCATAGTATGTATATATATTTAGTATGTGAGAAGAGAGTTAATGGTTTAAATATACGTGTAAATGGTAGATATTTCAGAAAAATTATGGCAACTATAGTACATTTTTCAAAACAGACCTTAATTATTGAAGAAAATGTGTGAAATGACAATTTTAACACTGCAACATTATTATGTTTCAGACAATTTAATATGTTATCGGAGTTAACAGTAGACAGAATAAGCTGGCTTTGTAGTAAATAAAATACAACTTGAAGCACACTAAAAACACACTTGTTACAGACATTGGTTATGAAGTAAAATACAGTCTTGAGATCATATAAATTATTGAAATTTGCTTAAAAGGTGAAGTTAGTTTTTAGTAGGAATAATTTATCTTAAGTTGCAAATTGGACTTAGAGGATATAATTCTCGGGCAGTTAGGATTGATTGCAGTGTGGTCAGTGGGTAATTTAGTGGATGATGTTGATTTAGTGTTGTGGGATATGCAGTTGTAGCACTGTGGTTGCTTATCAGTTTTATTGGGGCAGTCTTTATAGTTGTGACTTGTTTCAGCGCAGTGTGAACAAGGTTTGACATTCGATTGGCAGTGAATTCTTGTGTGACCGTACTGTAAGCAGTTAAGGCATTGTTTGAATGGTGAGTGCTCACTCGCGTGTACCTGTTGGTGTTCTATATTAAGTCGGCCCAGTTTCATAATAAGATGCCAAACACCGGGCGAGCACTTTAGCACCGCATTATATAGCTTGTTGTTTCTATTTTTAGTAACAAAGCAAAGTTGGATAGTTTCGTTTCTGCTTTTGAGGACTTCTTTCATTGTGGGGTTCTGAGCGGTGATTATATTCAAAAGCTCCTCGGATGGAGTAGCCTGGTGGATGCCTTTGAGTATGGCCATCGGCTGGAGGCTTCTGGCAGGCTCGGCTTTGATGATTCCGCCGGCATTCAGTCGCGATAGCGTGTCGTCGCGCTGCATCTCGTTCTCAAATTCTATTCTGAGCTTATTATTTGTTACGGGTCGGATTTTGGCTGGGGCATAATCGCATGTTTTAAAGGAGACTTTCTTCCTGAATGTGTCTAAAGCTTCGGCGCCAGTCTGGACATTGGCCACCGTCGCGACCAGTGCTGGATTGTTACGCAGTGTTTTTATAGGAGCGGCAGTTGGAACGCGCGCTTGCGCAGCGATTTCGGCGTAAGATCGCTGTCCGCTGGACGGTACATTTGGGGTCTCGTCCATAGGGCTGAGTCGGATATAGTTTTTAATTATCTCGAACTCTTGTTTGATAGTTCTTTCGATGATATTGCGAGTGGTGGTGACGTTGTCTGTGTTGGCGTTTGGTTCTGTTTCCATTTCTATTTCTGTTTGGGTACTTTCGCTGTTGATATATATAGACTCGTTAGTGGTTGTGCTAAAAGCATACTGCACGCCTTCTGATTTGAGAAGTTCGATGAAGTAGTCGATTCCCTCAGATATAGTTTTAACACGTTGAGTTATCTCATTATTGCCCTGTTTTGTTATTCTTTTCTTCTCATGATCGAGTTGTACTAGAATTTTTTCGAGGTTTTTGTTCATTGATCTTTGGAATCGTTCCGAAGCGGCAACGAGTTGCACATAGCAGCCGCTAAAGTCGCGGCCTTTTATCGAGATGGGAGAGTAAGCGGGTGTAGAAGGCGTTTCAGACATTTTTTATGTTAATATAAGCACTAATCTAAGACACATTTGTTTAAACAATAATATGTTAACTTAAAATAAACTAAGAATCTAAATTTACAATAATTCCAATAAGATTTCAAAATTTCAACTGAAAATTCTAATAAGATTTTAGGAAAGTTTTACTTGTACTTCCGTTCCTGAAGCTACACTCTTCAAACTTGACAGATAGCTATTGTGGTGGCCCTGAAGCCGGACACGGAGGCAACATACGCCTCCGTGATGACTAAAATAACCTCGTCCTTGCGGCTTCAGGAGGTGGGGCTTGAACACGTATCCGTCAGGAAGTCTGCTGACGGAGCGCGTGTTATAAGGGTCCCTGGCAACGATAGCGGCCGGGCGGCCGATGAGCTCCTTGCGAAGATCAACGATCTGGTTGGCGAGGAAGCGAGGGTGTACCGGCCGGTATCCATGGCCAGGGTATCTGTGACGGGCCTGGATGAGGCGGCCACCGCAGAGGCGGTAGCCACGGCAATTGCCGAAAAGGGAGCTTGCCTATTAGGGCAGATTAGGGTGGGTAGCATCAGCTTCGACAGGGGCGGCACAGGGGCCACGCTGGTGACCTGTCCAGTGACAGCGGCCAACGTGCTCATCAAATTGGGCCGACTGGTGGTGGGCTGGTCCGCTGCCACGATTAAGGCACTGCCGCCAATGCCGCTCAGGTGCTACAGGTGTTTCGGGGTGGGACACACGCGGTCGACCTGCCCCTCCCCAGTAGACAGGGGTGAGCTTTGCCTCCGCTGCAGCAAACCGGGACACCGAATGGCAGAGTGCAGAGCCACCCCATTTTGCGCGGTCTGCCACCTGGCAAAACGCCCAGCTGGCCATATTATGGCGGGTCTCTCGTGTGCCCCACCTACCACGAGAGGAGTTGAGATCCCCCATAAGACGCAGGGGACCGCTCGAACGGCGCAAGCCAATGACGAGGGACAACGTATGGACATCTAATGCCAGCACAACCTCACAAAGATCTAGAGGTCGTGCAGTGCAATATCAACCACTGCGCCCGAGCCCAAGACCTGCTCATGCAGGTAATGGCGGAGTGGGGTATTAGCCTGGCTGTAGTGGCAGAGCCATACGTTGTCCTTCCACGCCCCAACTGGGTAGGGGCTGCGGATGGCAGCGTCGCGATGGTGACGCCGCCAATGGGAGAGTTCCCGCCCCTGGTGGAGACGGCGAAGGGACCGGGCTTTGTGGCGGCCAAATGGGGGACCGCTGTGATCATTGCGGTCTACTTCTCCCCCAACCGGCCGCTAAGGGCCTTCGAGCAGTTTCTCCAGGGGCTGGAGGGGGTAGTGCGGCGTGCTGCGCCGGCTCAGGTGGTGTTGCTGGGAGACCTCAACGCTAAAAGCACAGCGTGGGGTTGCCCCAACACAGACCCTCGAGGGACCACCTTGGGGAACTGGGCGACGACCTTGGACCTGGTGGTGCTAAACCGGGGCGTGGCCAACACTTGCGTGCGGCGGCAAGGAGGGTCCATAGTGGACGTCTCTTTTGCGACCCCTGCACTAGCCGCACGCGTCTTGGATTGGCGCGTCCTAGAAGACGTGGAGACCCTATCCGATCACCGGTACATTCGGTTCAGGGTCTCCCCACCGGGTCAGCAGACCGCTCCCAGTGGTGGCAGAGCGGGAAGTACCTTCCCGAGGTGGTCCCTCGCGGGACTGGACCGGGAGATGGCGGAGGAGGCAGCCATGGTGGAGGCATGGTGTGCTCCTCCGCCAATCACCCTAGGGGTGGAAGGGCGGGCAGTCCGCTTCCGGGCAGCGCTCACTGCCATATGTGATGCGTCAATGCCCCGCACAAAGCGACCGCTCGCCAAAAAGGCGGTTTACTGGTGGTGTGCGGAGATTGCGGCCCTCCGCACCACCTGTAACGCGGCCCGTCGGGCCTATACGCACTGCCGGCGCAGGCGGCACACGCCCGAGGAGGAGGAGGCTCTGCACGAGGCCTTGCGGGAAGCCAAAGAGGCCCTAACCGTAGCGATAGCGCGGCGAAAGGATGAGGCGCGAGAGGAGTTCCTGGCCACGTTAGACAGAGACCCGTGGGGGCGGCCGTATAAGCTTGTCAGAGACAAGTTAAAACACGCTCCCCCCATGGACTCCCTTGAGCCGGAACTCCTCAACAGAGTGATCGAGGGCCTCTTCCCTCAGGTGCAGGAGTTCACCCCTCCTGTCATGGCGGTCCCAATAGAGGAGCCTGAGGTGCCTCCCGATCCGCCGCCAATCTCGGACGCGGAATTCACGCTCGCTCTGAATCGCCTGCGCGCGTCAAACAAGGCACCGGGGCCGGATGGTGTGCCTGGAAAGATCCTCTCGCTGGCGTTGAGACACCTAGATCTCCGCCTGCGGGAACTCCTGGACGACAGCTTGAAGGAGGGTGTCTATCCAGGCATCTGGAAAGAGGGCAGGCTCGTGTTGCTGCGGAAAGAGTCGCGTCCTGCTGACTCTCCGTCGGGGTACCGTCCCATTGTCCTGCTGGACGAGGCCGGGAAACTCTATGAGAGAATCCTAGCCTCCCGGATTGTCCGGCACTTGGACGACACGGGCCCGAATCTGAGTGAGCATCAGTTCGGGTTCCGGATGGGACGGTCCACGATGGACGCGGTTAGTGCCCTGGATGACTTCAGGGCTGACGCGGCTCGCAAGGGGGAAGGCGTTGTCGCAGTGTCCTTAGACATAGCCAACGCCTTCGGGAGCCTGCCCTATGGGGTAATAAGGGAGGCACTCCGATACCACGGAGTGCCGACCTACTTGAGGAGGGTCGTAGAGCACTACCTTTCCGGCAGGGTAGTGCTCTACGAGGTTGGGGGGGAAAGGCGGTCACGGCGCATGTCGTGCGGTGTTCCACAGGGGTCCGTCCTTGGACCGCTCCTGTGGAACATTGGTTACGACTGGGCGATAAGGGGAGCACTACTCCCGCGCACAATAACGATCTGCTACGCCGATGACACTCTCGTAGCTGTGCGCGGGAGGGAGCTCGAGGAGGTGCTCAGGAGAGCCGCAGTTGCGACTGACCTCACAGTCGGTCGCATAAAGCTTCTCGGGCTCAAAGTGTCGCTCCCCAAAACGGAGGCGCTCACAATCGGAGGTCGTGGCTGGCAGCTGCGCCAGGGCCGGGTGATTACTGTGGGAGGGGAAGCGGTCCAGATCAAGCCCGACCTTAAGTACCTTGGGCTTGTCCTGGACCGCAAATGGTCATTTGAAACCCACTTCGAAAGGTTGGCCCCGCGTCTCGTGGGCGCCGCAGCAGCCCTGGGCCGGCTGCTGCCTAACGTGGGGGGACCGAAGGCTCCGTGCCGGCGGCTCTTCGCCGGAGTCCTTAGGTCAATGGCGCTATACGGGGCCCCAATCTGGGCAAATAGGCTGTCGGCCAGAAATAAGGCCGCATTAAGACGTCCGCAGAGGACGATTGCTCTGAGGGCAATCCGGGGGTACTCCACCGGGTCCCATGCTGCGGCCTGCCTCCTCGCGGGCACACCGCCCTGGGAGCTAGACGCCCAGGTGCTGGCGGAGCGATATCGGATGCGGGTTGAGGCAAGGGCCCGGGGAGTCTACCCACCCCCGGAGGAGGTGGAGAGGGCGCGCCGGCTAGCGGCGGAGAGGTTGAGAGAGCGCTGGAAGAGAGACTTGGAGGGTGCCCGCTACGGAGTTCGCACTGTAGAGGCCATCCTCCCGTCACTCGACCAATGGCTCGAGAGGAGGCATGGGGCCCTGACCTACAGGGTAACGCAGGTGGTGACCGGGCATGGGTGCTTCGGCCACTACCTGCATAAGATAGGCAGGGAAGAGGGCCCCCAATGTTGGTACTGCGCGTCCCAAAAGGACGACGCGCGACATACGGTGGAGGAGTGCCCACAATGGGGCAATGAGCGGAATGAGCTCTTAACGGTGCTCAATACCGATAACCTCTCGCTGCACAACATTATAGCGCTAATGTTGGGCAGCGAAAGGAACTGGGAGGTAGTGGCCTCCTTTTGCGAGACAGTCATTTCGCAAAAGGAGGCCACGGAGCGGGAGCGCGAGGACAGTGTGGATGCGCACCCGCTCCGGCGCAGGCGGAGGGGGAGACGGCGACTGCAGTATGTGCAGGCCGCAGTCTGACCCCCCTCAGTAGGGCAGCGGGTTGGGGAACCCGCATTGCACGCCCTACACGTCTGGGGGGAGAGTCAAGCGTTTCTGACTCTCCCCTCCACTGGCGCGGGGCCCCGGCGATAAACAGGCCGGGGCAGCCGGGGGTGCTCTGGTGAATGTTTCGATCCCTAAGCACCCCACAAACGGCAACGAGGAGAAACGCCGCTGTGGGTTTTAGTGGGTATACTCCTCCCCCCCCTCTGACGAGCAGAGGGGCGTGAGAGGAGGGAGTCCCACATAACCCCCCACCAATGGCCTACCCAGCCCGGGGGGTATGCGTAAAGCATTTCCCACAGCGACAAAAAAAAAAAAAAAAAAAAAGGTTCCACGGACCTGCTCGGTTGTCCGAGTGGGCGGGGAGGTGTACCCCGACGTGGCGCGTCCCCAGGTGGTGGATAGGGGAACGCCCTGGCCGTTTTGAGCCGGGGTAGGACATTGTCCCGCGAACCAAACACTGGGGGGGAATGGGGGGGCTTCGGCCCGGGAGGGGCTCGCCACGCGTCTCTCTGAGTAGCAGAGAACGCTGCGGACGAGCAGACTGGTGGTGGAGAGGGCGGCGGTTGACTCAGGTCAGCTGTCGGCCGACTCGTAACCCGGCCCGTGGGGTCGGCACGAGGGTCGCTGTCTACGGACGGGGACTGCGAGGAAGGCCACCTCTTTAAAAAACCAACCAGGGAGACGGGCGCTGCTGGCCTCGGTGTCGGAGTCAGTGGCGCAGATTGCAGAGTGCAATTGCTGTCGGCCAAGTCGTTATCTCGGGGTAGTGCTTAGTTACGTTTTAAGCCTACTTCGAGACCGGCGGCCTTGCCTTAACCGGCCGGGTCCAAGGGGAGACAACCCCAATAAAAATCCACAACTCCTGGCGCTGTGGTTCTCGGCGTCGGGATGCTCCTCGGAGCGGCTGGAGTGCCTACCAGTCACTAGAGACCAAACCTGCGAGACCGCCCGACCTCGCAGGGTATTAGGGCCACTTGGGTATGCGGATCTCTGCCCAAGTGGAGCTTTATTTCTCCGCTACTCGTGGGACTTTTTATGGACTGTTCTAAAAGCGTAAAAGGCCCTTTTCAGGGCCAACCCGACACTGGCAATAGCATAACGGACACCGATTCGAATAGCGAACAGGTGGTGGCAGTGGATTTGAAGAAGGAGAGGAAGCGAACCTCAAAAACCGAGGGGAGTTTAAAGTTGAGATTCTGGAGTAGTGATCCGCTGCCCGAACCAGACCCCTTGAGCTCGGCCTCGTCCGAGGAGGAGGAGGGGGAACAGATGGGACTGGAGGGAGAACAGCAGGGACTGGAGGAAGTCGAGATGGGCTCATTGCTGGGCAAGAGGCCCCATGAAGAGTCGGGGGCGGTTTCCCCACCCATAGTCTCGCCCAAGGTGAGCACTGCTCGGAGAGGGAAGCCGCGCGGGAGCTACACCGGGCTTTCCCAGGCTAGGGCGAGGCTCGCAGCCCTGGAGGAAGAGGATGACTTTGTGCCTCCCTCGGAGGACGAAGCCGACTACGGCACACCGCCTTCAACGAGGAGTAAGCCCCAGCTGGGAGGGGGGACTAGGGAGCGTAGCCCCGTTAGGGCCTCTGACGAGAGCTCAGTGGAGCCTCAAGACCTGCTCCTGGATGAGGACCACATCCTGGCCGCACGCGAGGCAGCCAAATGTGTCATGGCGGAGGCCGCCAGAAGCGGCCATCTCAAGGGCGAGGTGTGGGGCCGCATCAATGCGGCCTGCAGGTCTATTACCGCGGCGATGGACGGCCTTGAGGCGCAACGTAAGAGCGACGAGCAGCTGCGCGCCCTCAAGGCCGACAACAAGCGGATGAGGCAGGAGCTCGCCCTCTTAAGGGCCGAGACAAAGGCTATAAGGAGGGCCTTCTCCGAAAGGGGGAACGCGCCAGCTCCCGCTGGAGCCAGGCAGTCCCAGGACGATGTGGTGGAGGCGCTGAGCCAGTTCAAGGAGCAGCTCACCAGGGACCTCCTACTCACCGTGGGGGAAATGGTCAACCTCCGAGTGGGGGAGATTAAGAGCCTCCTCCCCCCGGCGCCGATCGTCCGCCCGCCACTGGCAGCGGACAGAAGGAGGGCCAACTCCAACACCCAGCCGGAAGCCGCCCAGACCAGCGGCCCAGTACCGGCCCCAGAGAGGGAAACCACCAGGGCCCCAAAAACCCTGGCGAAGGCGGTGGCCAGCAAAGGTCCCAAAACGGCAGGAGCCACGGGGGCGACCCTGATGCCCCCGGCTAGGCCCGCCCCAGCACCCAGGGCGAAGCAAGGGGCTGCTAAGGCCAAAGCACAGACGAAGGGCCCCAAAAAGGCAGGAGCCACGGGGGCGACCCTGGTGCCCCAGGCTAGGCCCACCCCAGCTCCCAAGGCGAAGCAAGGGGCTGCCAAGGCTAAAGCACAGCCGGGCCCTTCGACGGCGCCGCAACCAACGGCCCGCCCCCCAGCGGATAAGAACTCCTGGGTGGAGGTGGTGAAGAGGGGCAAGGCCAAAAAGCCCTCTCCTCCCAAGCCACCCCGGCAATCGGTGCAGGCAAGGAAACCCGCCACTCCCAAACTTGTGGCACCCAAATCCTCGGCGGTGGTAGTTGCCCTCAAGCCAGAGGCCGAGACCGATTACAAGACGGTCATGGCGAGGGCGACGACCCTGAAGCTGGCAGAGGTGGGGGTGGACCACGTGCGGGTCCGCAAGACGGCGGCTGGGGCTCGCCTAATTGAGCTCCCTGGGTCCCAATCCGGCACGGCGGCAGACAACCTTGCCGAAAAATTGCGAGCCCTGATCGGAGAGGTGGCCGATGTGTACCGGCCCGTCAAAAAGGCGGAAATCCGCATAGTTGGGTTTGACGAGTCGGTCACCGAGGACCTTGTGAAGGCCAAAGTGGCGGAAAAGGGCAAGTGCCTCTCGGACCAAGTAGAGGTGGGCAGGTTCCGCTGGCTGCCCAACGGCACAGGCGCCGTTATAGTAAGGAGCCCGATCACGGCGGCTAAGCTGCTGGCCGAGGAAAAGAGGCTGCTCCTGGGATGGACGTCGGCCCGGGTAGAAGCCCTGGAACCGCTGCCCATGCGGTGCTTCCGCTGCATGGGCATCGGCCACACCAGGGCGATGTGTCCGTCCCAGGTGGACAGGAGCGGCCTATGCTACAGATGCGGCAAAGCGGGCCACATGGCCAAAGAGTGCTCCGTGCCCACTCCAAGCTGCTCGGTCTGCCAGCAGGCCAGACGGCCGGCAGGGCACGTGATGGGGGGACCCTCGTGCACCCCCCCACACACCCGAGGAAGGGAGCCCTCCAGATTGGCCCCGGAGACCCCCAGGCCACCAGAGCGTACGGCGACGGCAAACGGTGAGGGCAGCGGCATGGAACATTGATGCCAGCACAACCTACACTACTATCGTGGGAGGTTGTGCAGGCCAACGTCAACCACTGCGCCCGTGCACAGGATTTACTGTGCCAGCACTTGGCGGAGTGGGGCGTCAGTGCCGCTGTCTTGTCGGAGCCGTACCTCGTCTCCCCCCAACCCAACTGGGTGGGAGACACAGACGGCCTAGTGGCGGTTGTGGTCCCGCTGATGGGCGATCACCCACCCATCACGAAGGTGGCGACTGCTCAAGGCTACGCAGCGGTAAAATGGGGAGACACACTGTTGGTAGGTGTCTACTTCTCCCCCAATAGACCGCTGTTTGCCTTTGAGCAGTTCCTGGAGGGCTTGGGTAGAGTGATCGGGGCTGCCGCGCCGTCCCCGATCCTGCTCCTGGGGGACCTCAACGCCAAATGTGCGGCGTGGGGTTCCCCCGTTACGGACCCGCGAGGGGAAGCCCTTAGGGACTGGGCGGCTGGTTTAGGGCTGGAAGTCCTAAACCGGGGCACAGCCAGTACCTGCGTGCGCCGGCAGGGGGGCTCAATCGTGGACGTCTCGTTCGCGACCCCTGCCCTAGCCGCACGCGTCTCTGACTGGCGTGTCCTGGGGGACGTGGAGACCCTCTCGGATCACCTGTACATCAGGATGAGGGTCTCCAACCAGAGGCGGGCCCATTCGCCTGGTCCCGCTTTAAGGGGGGGGCGGGGCACATTCCCCAAGTGGGCTCTAGGCAGCCTCGACCGCGACGCGGCAGAAGAGGCTGCCCTAATAGAGGAGCGGTGGGGTCGCCCCCCGGACCAGGGTCCGGACGTGGAGGGGAGGGCGCGGCAGTTCCGGGCGTCGCTGCACACTATATGCGACGCGAGCATGAGGCGGGCGGGAAAGCCGCCGGCTAAGAAGCGGGTGTATTGGTGGTCTGACGAGGTTGGGGCCCTACGTCAGACCTGCAATGCGGCGAGGAGGGCATACACCCGATGCCGGCGGCGACGGCACACCGAAGAGGAAGAGGAGCTCCTGCACGGGGCCTTAAGGGAGGCGGCAGAGGCCCTGTGCATCGCCATCGCGAGGGCCAAGGACGCCGCTCACGAGGCGTTCTTGGACACCCTCAACAGGGATCCATGGGGGAGGCCCTACAAGGTAGTACGCAACAAAATGCGTAATGGGCCCACCATGGATTCCCTGGAACCGGAGCTCCTCGCGAGGGTGGTGGAGGGATTGTTCCCGCCCGCAGAGGGAGGGTTTGTTCCCCCGGCTATGGGCCCGCCGGAGGAACAACAAGGAGAGGTGGAGGTGACGCCGATAACGGACGCCGACGTCACCTGGTCGGTGCACCGTCTTAGGGCCTGCAAAAAGGCCCCGGGCCCAGACGGGGTGCACGGGAGAGTCCTCCCGATCGCGATGGCCCACCTCGGAAGCCGCCTCAAGGACCTCTACAATGAGTGTCTTGAGGTAGGGCGGTTTCCGGGCTGCTGGAAGGAGGGGAGGTTGTGCCTCCTCCGCAAAGCAGCCCGTCCAGCAGACTCTCCATCGGGGTGGAGACCCATAGTTCTGCTGGACGAGGTGGGGAAGATGCTGGAGCGGATCCTTGCGTCCAGGATCCTCCAGCATCTTGGGGACACGGGTCCCGACGTGTCGGACCGCCAATTCGGGTTCCGAATCGGGCGGTCCACGATCGACGCGATCGGGACCCTGAGAGGGTTTGCAGAGTATGCGGAGGGAAGAGGGGAGGGGGTTGTGGCGGTGTCCTTGGACATCGCCAACGCGTTTGGCTCCCTCCCATACTCTGTAATAGGGGAGGCGCTCCGCTATCATGGAGTGCCCCCTTATTTGCGGCGCATCGTAGAGCACTACCTGACGGAGCGGGTAGTGCTCTACGAAGATAGGGGAGGGCAGAGGAGGACGCGGCCCATGGCGTGTGGCGTACCCCAGGGTTCCGTGTTGGGGCCCTTGTTGTGGAACCTGGGATACGATTGGGCCGTACGCGGCGTCCTCCTCCCCCGGATGGCTGTCATCTGTTATGCTGATGACACCATGGTGGCCGTCCGGGGGCAGGGGTTGAGGGAGGTTCTGCGGAGGGCGGAGGTAGCAGCAGACCTCATCATCATGAGGATCAGGTTGCTGGGCCTGAGGGTGTCCCTCCCGAAAACGGAGGGAATAATTTTCGGGGGGAGGGCCTGGCGACCTCCCGCAGGGTGCTCCCTCAACGTGAGCGGGGAAGTGGTCCAGGTGAGGCCACACATCAAATACCTCGGCCTCACCTTGGACCGCAAGTGGACATTCGGGGAGCATTTCCGCCAGATTGCTCCCCGAATAGTGGCGACGGCCTCAGCCCTGGGCCGGCTGCTGCCCAACGTGGGAGGGCCTTCGGCCGCCTGCCGCCGTCTTTATGCCGGTGTCGCCCGGAGCATGGCGCTCTATGGGTGCCCGATATGGGTGGACCGGCTGACGGCGGCAAACAAAGCCCTGTTACGGAGGCCACAAAGGGTGGTGGCCCTACGTATTTGCAGGGCATACGTGACGGTGTCCGGGGCAGCAGCGTGCGCCTTGGCTGGGACTCCCCCCTGGGAGTTGGACGCGGTATCCCTAGCCGAGGCGCACCGGGAGAGGGTCAGGTGCAGGGCCACTGGGGTGTACCCTGCTCCTGAGGAGGTAAGGGCAGCCCGCAGCCAGACCGAGCGAAGGCTGCGGGAGAGGTGGAAGAACGACCTCGAGGACGCCCCCTATGGCCACCGCACCATAGGGGCCCTCCTCGGGTCGTTCGATGAGTGGTTGGAGAGACGCCACGGCAAGCTCGGGTTCCGGATGACGCAGGTAATGACCGGACATGGCTGTTTCGGTCATTACCTGCATCGTATTGGGAGGGAGCCCGGGCCCGCTTGCCATGAGTGCGGCGCCGATGATGACACGGCCCAGCACACGCTCGCGGAATGTGTGCATTGGGCCGACGAGCGCCGCACGCTTGTGGCGTCTCTCGGAGTGGGTGATCTCTCGCTGCACAGCGTCGTGGCGGCCATGCTGAGCAGCGAGAGATCCTGGGAGGCGGTGGCCTCCTTCTGCGAAGCCGTCATTTCGCAGAAGGAGGCCGCGGAGCGGGAGCGCGAAGAGAGGGTAGATGCGCTCCCGATCCGGCGCAGACGGAGGGGTCGAGCACGTGGGCGGTTCTTGAACCGCATGCTCCCCCAGTAGGGCCGCGGGTTGGGGAACCCGCATTGCACGGCCCTACACGTCTGGGGGGAAGGTCAAGCGTTTCTGGCCTTCCCCTCCTTTGGCGCGGGTGCCCTGGCGTAGATTAGAGCCAGGGCCGCCGGGGGGCGTCATGGTGGCACAGTGTGATCCCAAGACGCCCCTGTACAACGGCAAGGAGAGGGAAACGCCGCTGTGGGTTTTAGTGGGTATACTCCTCCCCCCCTCTGCTTACAGAGGGTGCGTGAGAGGAGGGAGTCCCACATAACCCCCCACCAATGGGCCTACCCAGCCCGGGGGGTATGCGTAAAGCATTTCCCACAGCGACAAAAAAAAAAAAAAAAAAAAGGTTAGGTTAGGTTAGGTTTTTTTTTTTTTTTTTTTTTTGCGTGGAGGGAGGAGATCCTCATTGGATACCACCAGGCCGGTCCTGGTGCGCATGCCCGACTCGCTCGCGGATAGACTCCAGCGTCACATTGTCTCGAGTCTATCCACAAACGCCTACGGACTAAAACCTCCCCCCATTTGTGTGTAGTGTGAATCGTTGGACAATCGGTGCTAACGGTCTACACGTCATGCCCAACATTGTGTTTTTTGAAGAGAGTTAGATGTATGGTCGTGATAATGTTGTGCGGTTTTTGTAAGTTATGTGTTTTATGTTGATTGGTATAGCTGCTTGTGTATTCGATGTGGTTACCGGCATATATGGGACGAGTAGTTAAATTGTATATTCGGGAGGTAAATTATACAATATAATAGGTAAATATATATAGGAAGGAGTGAAAAAATATAACATTGCCCCATGTCCGCGCGCGGAGCAGCCATGCCTCTCAGATTGACTTGGCTGCTCCGCGCCCGGACGAGCAAATATATATAGATTCTATATATATAGTTGGCATAATAAAAGACCTAAGGAAAGGAATTAGAAATAAATAGGATATCAATATTGAACCATCCGCACGAGAGGCAACCGCCCCAACAGAGAAGCGGCTGCTCCGCGCCCGGACAGTAAACATTAGTATATATATATATTACACAAGTGATCAGCAGAATATAAAATAGAAGATCACACAAAAATAACATGTCATTAGGAGAGCAGATTATGTTTCACACAAAATTGCTTTAAAATTTTTGCATTTTACAATAGAATACAATTGAGATTAAGTGTTACATTTTTAGAAGAAGACTTACAATGATTAAAATAAGAGTTTATGTTTACAGTTACTAGAATTTAATACGGAATATAATAGTATATTGACAATATAACGTGACAGCAGTGATATTTAGTACAAAGAATTGTATTTGTGAGAATCGAACAAAAAGAGAGAAGGTACGTAGTTTAGAAGAGACTCGTGTGTACAATAAAGTTTACTATTTTCTTAGTGGGGGTAATCAATTTTTTGTTGTAGATTTAATTTAGCAGAGACAATTCTGGGGCAATTAGGATTAATGGCAGTGTGGTCAGTTTGCAGTTTTTTGTTTGATGTAGATTTAGAGTTATGAGATAGACAGTTGTAACATTGCGGTGTTTTGTTTGTTTTGTTAGGACACTGTTTATAATTATGTGTGGTTTCGGCGCAGTGTGAACACGGCGTTAGTGATGATTGACAGTGGACCCTCGTGTGACCGTATTGCAGACAATTGAGGCATTGTTTAAATGGCGAGCGCTCGCTCACATGTACTCGCTGGAGGTCTATATTTAATCTGCCTAGTTCCATAATGGCCAGCCAAACAGTGGGCGAACACTTGAGTACTGCATTATACAGTTTCTCATTTCGATTTTTTGTCACAAAGCAAAGCTGAAGATTTTCGTTTGTGTTATTTAGGATTTCTTTAAGAATGTTATTCTGCATTGTAATAATTTGGGTGATTTTTTCAGATGGGGTAGACTGATGTATGCCCTTTAACACAACCATCGGCGAGAGTCTTCTAGCTGGCTCGGCTTTCATAGAGTCGCATGTGTTGAGAAACGTCACCGTTTCGTCGCGTTGTTCTTCAGTGTCGAATTCGATCCGAAGTTTGTTATTTGTGACTGGTCTAATTTTCGCCGGGGCATAGTCGCGTCTTTTAAATGACACTTTTTCTCTGAAAGTGTCTAGGGCTTCGGCGCCAGATTGAACATTCGCAATCGTTGCAATTAGAGCTGGGTTATTACGCTGTACTTTTGTGCGAGCTGCGGCCGAGGCGGGTGATGAGGCCGCGATATCGGCATAAGTACGTCGTCCGCTTGATTCAGTCGATGTCTGGTTTTCGTGAGTCTGGGTAAGATAGTTCTTTATTTTCTGAAACTCGTTTTGGATGGTGGTCTCGATGATGTTTCGTGTGTTGTCGTCTGATGTGAGAACTGCTTCTGTTTGTATTTCCGTTTGAGTTGAGTTGTTATCGATGTAGATGGATTCGTTAAGGGGGGAGCTGAATGCGTATTTAACGCCATCTGATTTTATTAATTCGACAAAATATTCAATTCCCTCCATCGTGGCTTCAACACATTTGCCAATTTCGTTAAATTTCACCTTTGACAGTTTTGCGCCTTGGAGTTCTGTCGATATTTTTTCGAGTTGTTTACGCATGGACCTGCGAAACCTCTCAGATGCAGAGTGCAGTTCCGCGTAACAGCCTGAGAAGCTTGTGCCAGGTCTTGGGGTGGGGTAGAGTGGAGATGATTCCGACATTATGATTTCTTAACTTTAATACTTAATCAAAACACAGACAGTATATAATATTAGGCAGTTAAAACTAAGCATTTATTTAGTACACTTGATTAGACGCGGGTTTACAAGGAAGCCTTAGTTAACAACAAGATTAAAGTATTCCGTTCTTAAATGGTAAGCAGTTAAGTTTTATTTAAAATTAAACCAAAGTTGTTAGAAATAGAGAACCTTTGGCGAGACTGTTTTTAAAGACCGAGGTACAAAATACGAGAAGAAAAATTCAAATTCACAAACTAGGAAAAAAGTAAAATTTGAAATGAAATTACGTAAAATTAAGAGATAATTCCGATTTGTGCCTCCGCCTTTAAGGTTACACTATTGTGTCTTTGCACACAAATTACTTAATGTAGAAAGACTATATTAGCACAGAAACAATGATAAAAAGTTATATGGAAAAAGTAGGAGAGCTAGTTAAGAGTTAAAAAGTTAAATTTCAAACAATAATCAAACCACAAGTGCCAGAGGGTTCAGACAAAAAGCAAAGCTATTTTTTAACGTAGAGGAATAGAATACAAAAATAATTTTTTTAAATTATCGTCCAGGAAAAAAGTGCAAAATGGGTTTGAAATGACGTAAAAATCGCAGTAAGAACGGCGCGCTGCCAGTTTAAATTACTTATCTTAGGAACTACTTATTGTAAAATTACAAAATTTAACACATATATACTAGGATAAATTTCCAATCGAATGAGATATAGTAAGTTATAGGTTGTCGCTTTAATTTTTGAAAGAAATGGGTACAAACTTAGTAAATATCAGTTTTATGAATTTTAAAATTTGAAAACGCTGTAGAATCTAAACTAATGCACCTATGAAAATTATAAAAACTGTTATGAGGTCCCCTAAGCGTGTATTAACTAGTACTATAATCAAAATTAGCCGCACGAGTCTCTAAACCGGTTTTTTAAGAACAAAGGAATTCGGTTATTTTAACTTTATGGCTCGGTTTTAACAGATAGAAATACGAAATTTTCACAGATTGTTAAGCTTACAAATATACATCGAATAGTTGAAGAAAAAAGCTAGGTAAAAGATTTAACTAAAAAGTTATGCACGTTTTTCTGAAGTTTTTGTGTCACAGTACCTTGAGGCTACGAAGGTACTTCGAGCCTATTTGTCCGGCAAAATCCTGTATAACAGACACTTAGACACTTCACTAAGGAACGTTTTAGTGTAAGAATGAGGTCTCTGAGATGATTTCTCGAATTTTCCTGATTGAAACAGTTCACTGAGGTTATATGAAAATCACTATTTTGCTCACAAATCACTGAGTTCTTAACCGATTTCAAAAATACTTATACGAGTGTGTAGAGGGAGTCAGCGCGCAACTTTTGATGTATAACACGGGTGATTTTGCGTTAAAAATCCGGTCACTTTGATTTTTCGAGCGCGGAGCGGCGCAGTTTTGCTGCTTACGCGTTAGCGCTTGGCGCGCGACTGGTTAGGTTAGGTTAGGTTAGGTTAGGTTAGGTTTTTTTTTTTTTTTTTTTTTTGCGTGGGAGGGGGAAATCCTCATTGGATACTGCCAGGCCCGTACCTGGCAGCATGCCCGACTCGCTCGGGAATAGACTCCAGCGTCACGATGTCTCGAGTCTATTCCCAAACGCCTACGGACTAAAACCCCCCCCGCGTCGTGTGGAGTGTGCTTGGGAGACACGCGGCGCTATTGGTATACGCGTTGTGCCCCCCGCGTGGTGTTGGTAAGTGTGCAAGTGTAGTGTTTATGGAGTGTTTGTGTTTGTATTTTAAAAAGAAGGGCAACGATAGGCCGTGCGGCCGCCCAGCCGCCCGCCCGCTCAAGGCAGACGAGCGACTGGGCGATCACACGTTCGCCCTGAAGAGGATAGAGAGAGATGTGTTATGTGGTGTGTGATGTGTGTGTTTGGTAGGAGGTAGGAGTAGTTGGAGGAAAGTAGGAGTTAGGGAAAGAGGGAGCAGAGAGGGAGTAAGGAAAAGAGATAGCAGTATTCAGTTAGGCAGAAACTTTAAAGAGTGTCAGATCAACTAACGGAGAAGATGTCGAGGGTGGAATGATGTTAGAGTTCGGGAGACTAGAGCTATTGCCCGTAATCCACCCTGGACCTAATCTTCTCCGTCATTACAGCCATCCGAGGGCAGAAGACCGAAGTAGCACTATGGTTGAGATTAGGGACTTTAGAGTTTGTTTTTGCGGCAAATGTCACACAGTTGTGGCAATTGGATTTAGTTGCATCTTTTTGGTGTGGACAATTTTTGAACTCGTGGTCCTCGCCACCGCAGTGAGAGCATATGGTGATGTTGTTTTGACACCATTTACGAGTGTGCCCGTACTGCAAGCATTTATAGCATTGCAGCACGGGTATATGCTCCACCGCGGTGAGCCTCTGGTGGTCGAGGTTGACCTTTTGGGAGATAATGGCTCGGTAGGTGCGGGGCGAAGCTAAGAGGATGGCGTTGTATAGATGGGGGTTCTTGTTGTTCCTTTTGAACCGGAGGGTCAAGTCCTCTGGTTTGTCGATGGTGGATTTAATGGTGGGATTTTGTTGGGTGATTATAGAGACTAGCTCTTCTGCCGGGGTGTCGCTAGACACGCCCTTCAGCATCACCATGGGGCGGAGCGTCTTTGAGGTCTCTGCTGAGACGTCCGCATTGATGTCGTTGGTTCTGCCGAGGGCTATGTCCCGCTGTTCCCCAGTATCAAATTCAACCCGCACCTTGCCATTACTGACAAATTTGGTGTTTGCGGGCGCGAAGTCAGTATCCCGGAAGGAGACCGCCTTCCTCCAAGATTTTAGTGTTTCGGAGGAGTTTTGAGTTTCAGTTTTTGGTGAAATGATGATAGCGGGTTTATTTGGTGGCGGAGATTTACGTTGGGTGTTGGGGGTTGGCGGTCTGCGTCCGGGAAGAGCAGCCTTGGCCGCAGCAGCAGCGTAGGAGAAACCGGATGCCGGGCTGATGCCCGGGCCGGTGGAGAGTGTGGTTTTGAGCGGCTGAAGCTCCTCCCTGATGATGCTCCTAATGGCCTCAACGGTGTTATTTGAGGCCTCTGGCAGGGAGGGGCTATCAGTTTGTGTAGAGATAGTGCGAGTGGAGGGTTTATTTATCTGGGCGGATGTGGAAATAGAGGTTGATCTGCCGCTGTCCGCGCGGGCCGGGGCTGAAATGACCTGTGATGGTGGTGGGTCCTGACTAGGCTCCGCAGCCGAGCCGCTGCCCGCCGACGTTGTGGGGCCTCTGTTGTCCGAGGCCCAAAGGGTCTTGAGCCGGTCGATGTACTTGTCGACCTCCACGATTATTTGGTCGGCGAACAACTTAATCTGTGTCTTGTCGACCCGGGTAACAGAGTGATTCAGAGTAAATTGATAATGGATCATGCCGGTGTGATTCAGTATTTTATTGCGGAAGATCTCGCAATCCAGCTGGTTGTCGCTGTACTTGGTGTACGCATCAACCGAGCCGGACCAGAGTGCAGAGGGGGTATTTTCCCTTCTGATTTGCTTGGCGGATTTTGGTGGTTGGTAGGGTGGTGCCTTCTTGGGTGAAGGAGGATTTATGGATGTTGAGGGCGCTTGTATTTTATCTGGAGCGGGATCTTTTGAGGGAGGTGGTTTTTTCAGTGGAGGGGGGGTTTTTGGAGGTGAATAGTATGTCTCCTCTTCATCACCTGAGCTCAGGTCCAGGTATTCTGAGAAGGGGAAGTCATCCATGATGACGGTGCGTAAAGAAAATTAGATTTTGAGAAAAGCGTGAGGTTGCAAGAGAAAGTAGGTATGGGGGGGGGAGGGAAATCAGAGCAGCTATCAAATGTGACGTACGAGACAAGTTGCAAATAAGGGGTACGGAGAGGAGAGAGTATGAAGAAAAAGTGGCGTATGAAAATGAAAATTTTTCCTATGGAAGCCGGTGAGAATAGTGTATGGGAAGATCAAATAAAAGGTGGTTATAAGTTTAATCCAAAGAAAGAATTTTTTGACTAAGTATTTTGGAAGTTATGAAGATTTTAGAAAGGTGTGCCAACGAAAAGTCGACAGGCAATATTTTTGTTTGCTTAATAACTAAGAGAGTGATGGATTTTTTAGAAAGTTTAAAAAGGAAGCTATTGAAGAAAAATTTTAGAAATAGGATAGGCTAGTTATTGGAATTTATATGCGTAAGACTGATTTATTATGAATTTTCAAAATTTCGGGTGTGCCTGCCAAAAGTGTAGTTGCAATATGGGGTGGTCTTATAAGTCGAGAACGGAGTGTCTTAAAAATATGGAGCGTATAGGGGATTGAAGCTAAATTTTTTTGGAGCAGGACGCGACGAAAAAAAAGGGGGGTAAAGTGAAAGGGGGGGGCAGGAAAAATTTTCAAAGAATCGGAGCTTACACTGGAGGTCAACAATTGGAATAACTTCTAAACGGGAAGAGATAGAGAAGAACGAAAAACAGATTTGTGTAGGGAAAAAATTTAGGTATGTTGGTCTGAAATTTGGTTGGATTCGGTAATTTAGGTACCAGTTTTTCAGAGGTGGTTAGGTTAGGTTAGGTTAGGTTAGGTTCCACGTCGGCCTATACCATGGTGGCCGTGCGGGGTCAACAACTGGAGGATACCCTAAGAAGAGCGGCTGTCGCAACCAGCATGACAGTCCGCCGCATCGAACTTCTGGGGCTAAGGGTCTCGTTGTCGAAGACCGAGGCGATAGTGTTCGCAAAGCGGGGATGGCGGGTTCCTGCTGGGGTGACTATCCCCGTAAGTGGAGAGCTGGTCCAGGTCAAGGCCCACATCAAGTACCTGGGCCTTGTCCTGGACCGGAAGTGGTCCTTTGAGGAGCACTTCAGCAGGCTCGCCCCACGAATCGTGGGTGCCGCCTCGGCCTTGGGCCGTCTATTGCCCAATGTGGGTGGGCCGAATGCCCCGTGCCGAAAACTATACGCGGGCATAGTGCGCAGCATGGCACTGTATGGGGCGCCGGTATGGGCAGATCGGTTGTCGGAGAAAAACAAGAGCCTTCTCCGGCGACCGCAGCGGGTAGTGGCCCAACGCATTATCAGGGGCTACTCCACGGTGTCACACGCGGCGGCATGCCTCCTCGCCAGCACTCCTCCCTGGGAGCTGGACGCACAGGTGCTGGCGGAGAGGTACCAGCAGAGGGCAGCAGCCAGAGCACGGGGCATTCTACCGGCCCCTGAAGAGGTCGAACGCGCACGAAGGCTGGCCGAGAAGCGGCTGCGCGACCGCTGGAAAAGTGACCTGGAGGACTGCCTCTACGGAACCCGCACTATAGAGGCACTCCTCCCGTCACTAAGCCGATGGCTAAAAAGAACATTCGGGGCCCTGGAGTACAGGCTCACGCAGGTAGTGACCGGACATGGGTGCTTCGGTCACTACCTGCACAGAATAGGGAGGGAAGCGGGGCCCCAGTGCCACGAGTGCGGTGATCAGGATGATACGGCCCAGCACACCTTAGAGGTGTGCACCCACTGGGCGGAGGAGCGCCGCACTCTGGTAGCGGCCATCGGCGTGCGAGACCTCTCGCTGCACAGCGTCATCTCTGCCATGCTGTGCAGCGAGAGGAAATGGAAGGCGGTAGCCTCCTTCTGTGAGAATGTCATTTCACAGAAGGAGGCTGCGGAGCGGGAGCGTGAGGCAGCCGCCGACGCTCACCCGCTCCGGCGCAGACGGAGGGGCAGGAGACGGGCGCACTTTGCCGCTCGTATGTAGCCCCTCAGTAGAGCCAGTGGGTTAGGGGCCCACATTGCACGGCTCTACAACGTTTGGGGGAAGGGTTGTGGGCGTTTCCAATCCTTCCCTCCCTTGGCGCGCGGGGCCCGGCTTAACAACTAGCCGGGCGGCTGGGGGGTGTCGTGGAAGAATACAACCGTGACCCTACGGCATCCCCTTAAACAGCAGCGAGGATAAACGCCGGTGAGTTTTTAGTGGGTAGGCCCCATCTGCGGGGAGAGTCCCACATAACCCCCCCACCCAACACCTGGCTTCCCTAGGCCCGGGGGGGTATGCGTAACGCATTTTCTCACCGTCAAAAAAAAAAAAAAAAAAAAAGGTTCCACGTCGGCCTTGGGCCGTCTATTGCCCAATGTGGGTGGGCCGAATGCCCCGTGCCGAAAACTATACGCGGGCATAGTGCGCAGCATGGCACTGTATGGGGCGCCGGTATGGGCAGATCGGTTGTCGGAGAAAAACAAGAGCCTTCTCCGGCGACCGCAGCGGGTAGTGGCCCAACGCATTATCAGGGGCTACTCCACGGTGTCACACGCGGCGGCATGCCTCCTCGCCAGCACTCCTCCCTGGGAGCTGGACGCACAGGTGCTGGCGGAGAGGTACCAGCAGAGGGCAGCAGCCAGAGCACGGGGCATTCTACCGGCCCCTGAAGAGGTCGAACGCGCACGAAGGCTGGCCGAGAAGCGGCTGCGCGACCGCTGGAAAAGTGACCTGGAGGACTGCCTCTACGGAACCCGCACTGTAGAGGCACTCCTCCCGTCACTAAGCCGATGGCTAAAAAGAACATTCGGGGCCCTGGAGTACAGGCTCACGCAGGTAGTGACCGGACATGGGTGCTTCGGTCACTACCTGCACAGAATAGGGAGGGAAGCGGGGCCCCAGTGCCACGAGTGCGGTGATCAGGATGATACGGCCCAGCACACCTTAGAGGTGTGCACCCACTGGGCGGAGGAGCGCCGCACTCTGGTAGCGGCCATCGGCGTGCGAGACCTCTCGCTGCACAGCGTCATCTCTGCCATGCTGTGCAGCGAGAGGAAATGGAAGGCGGTAGCCTCCTTCTGTGAGAATGTCATTTCACAGAAGGAGGCTGCGGAGCGGGAGCGTGAGGCAGCCGCCGACGCTCACCCGCTCCGGCGCAGACGGAGGGGCAGGAGACGGGCGCACTTTGCCGCTCGTATGTAGCCCCTCAGTAGAGCCAGTGGGTTAGGGGCCCACATTGCACGGCTCTACAACGTTTGGGGGAAGGGTTGTGGGCGTTTCCAATCCTTCCCTCCCTTGGCGCGCGGGGCCCGGCTTAACAACTAGCCGGGCGGCTGGGGGGTGTCGTGGAAGAATACAACCGTGACCCTACGGCATCCCCTTAAACAGCAGCGAGGATAAACGCCGGTGAGTTTTTAGTGGGTAGGCCCCATCTGCGGGGAGAGTCCCACATAACCCCCCCACCCAACATCTGGCTTCCCTAGGCCCGGGGGGGTATGCGTAACGCATTTTCTCACCGTCAAAAAAAAAAAAAAAAAAAAAAAAAAAAAAAGGTTAGGTTCCACGGACCTGCTCGGTTGTCCGAGTGGGCGGGGAGGTGTACCCCGACGTGGCGCGTCCCCAGGTGGTGGATAGGGGAATGCCCCGGCCGTCGTCGAGCCGGGGTAGGACATGGTCCCGCGAACCAAACACCGGGGGGGGGAATAGGGGGGCTTCGGCCCGCGAGGGGCTCTCCGCGCGTCCCTCTGATCAGCAGAGGGCGCTGTGGAAGAGCAAAGGTGGAGGGATAGAGGTGGCTTACCTCGCGAGGGTTCTCCGCGCGTCCGTCTGAATAGCAGACGGCGCAGTGGATGAGCCATGGGACGGGTCCGGTGTGCACTCGCACTGCCATCGGACAGACACGGGGAGCATGCTGCTGCCCATGTCACCGCCGCTCGTAACCCTCTCTTAGGGCCGAGGGCCTTGCCTTAACCGGCCGGGCCGCGAGGAGTAAACCTCTCTAAAAAATCCCTAAACCCCGGCGCTGTGGTGCGTGGCGTCGAGGTTCTCCTGAGGTGTCGATCGGGGCACTGTTTTGCGCTCGGACCTCTGGGGTCTCTCCCCCCGCGGGTGCCGGAGGTGGCCGAAAGGACCCCTGGCGTGTCATGGGTGTGTGTGATTGTCTGGTTAAGGAGCCCTTTGCTTCCCTGACACTGCTTACCTGCCTGGAAGGATTGTGCATTGGATTTCTGAGAAATCCAAACGCAGATCCATCTCTTGGCGGGTTGGCGGTGTTAGCGGGGTAAGAGGCTCACACATCGGGCGCCACACATACCTGCGGCACGTCCGGAGAGTTTTCGACCTCCAAATGGTGGCTGCGGTGGGGGAGACACCAGACCTCCGCGCGCAACGCAGCTCCCCGATCGACACCCTGAGGAGTGGCTGAGTAGGTCAACTCAGCCGCTAGCGGCCAACCCTGGGAAACCGCCCGCCCTCCCAGCGGTATTAGGGTTCTCCGGGTGCAGGGGGCACCGCCCGGAGCGACTATTATCCCCCATACTCGTGGGAATAAAAACGGATTCATTAAACCAAAAACAAAACGGGGAAGGGGAGGGAGCAGAAAGTCTTGGGGGGGGAAACGGGGACTACGGCCAGGTAGGTAGGCTGGAGAGCCGTAATGGGAGTGGGGAGGGCAAAGCGCCAATGGCGCGAATGCAACCAATAGTGCTTTTGCACCGCTTGGAAATTCCTCAGCAGCTGGAGGAAACCAACCCCGATGAGGGAAAGTCGGTCAACCGGGTACCGACACCGGGGCGGGTCACCTCGGTAGGAAGAGGGAAGAGTACAGGCGTCAAGGACCTCTTCGTCGACATCAACAAGGCGAGGGAGAAACTCAGGGCCCGCCTCGACGGCCTAGGAAACCAGGCCGAGAAATACAGTCCTGAGCCGAAGGAAGGACCCTGCTCAACTGGCAAGGAGAAAAACGAAGAGGGCAAGGAGGCGGGAAACCTGCCCCAATCGGAAGCACTAAGTGAGCCCGGAAACGATGGTGGGCCCGATAAGGAGGAGGACCAAGAGCCGCAGGAGGTGATGACAGGGGTCAAGCGTCCTCGAGACCCAACCGGAGAGGACGACGGGGATGACTCGGTCCCAGACAATGGGGCAAAAATCAGCACTGCCCAAAGAGGAGGTCGTGGGGCAATTCCGAAGGGGGCTCACGCCGGGCTGCGCGTCACCAAAGCGAAGCGCATGGAGATGCCCAATCACGAGCGGGAGGTGGACCGCTATCTGTCGAGTCCACCCACTAAATCACCACAGCCGGGCCTGACGGCGAAGGGCGGCGCAAGAGAGCGAAGTTCGATCCAGGGCTCTTCTACTCAGTACGCAGAGAGCTGCGCGGAGAGCGTACGGAGGTGTGCGGAGACCGTCCTGGCCGAGATGGCCAGGTCAAGCAATCTCAAAGGGGAGATTAGGGGGGGCATGAAAAGGGCCTGCAACGAAATCTTGGAGATCGCAAACCTGTTGCAGGCCTCCGAGGAGTCTGAAGCCGTCCGTAAACTCAGGGCGGACAACAGACGCATGCGAGAGCAATTGGCCGCCCTAGAGAAGGAGACGAAGGCTCTCCGCGCCGCCATCACCGAGAGGGAGATCCCGGCAAAAACGAGACCGACTGACGCTGCCCAGGACATGAACATGTCGGAGCTCATGGAAGAGCTGAAAAGGGACTTGCTCATGTCCGTGGGCAACATGGTCAATGCCCGGATCGGTGAGCTGGAGAAAAGGCTCCCGGCGGAACCCATCCTCCGCCCCCCGCTGCAGGCAGACAAAAAAACTGCCGCCAAGCCCGCGCAGAAGAAGGCCAAGGCGCCACGCCCCAGAGCCGCCACGCCGGTGACACCACCAGCCAAGGTGCCGGCAACTCGCCCGGCCGGAAGGAAGCCGACTGCGGCCGCGGTGGAAGCGGCGACTGCATCCGCCCATGCCCATGCCCAGCGTGCAGAAGCCGAGCCCGCAGCTGCCATTGCCACCTCTACCCCCTGGACGGAGGTGGTTAAGAGGAAGGCTAAAAGAAAGGCCAAAAAGGCCCCAACTCAGGCGTCGGCACCCCCGGCTCAGAAGGCGCGCCCTGTAGCGCCCCCGAAGCCCAAGAAGTTTACCGCACCCAAAACTGCGGCGGTCGTGGTCACCCTCAAACAGGGGGTGGAGACCGACTATAAGTCGGTCATGGGGAAGGCCACGACCATCAAACTGGCCGAGGTGGGTGTGGACAGTGTAAAGGTGAGGCGCACAGCGGCCGGCGCCCGCCTGATCGAAGTTCCTGGGGCGGATAGCGGCGTGGTGGCAGACAAACTAGCCGACAAACTCCGGAACCTCGTCGGTGACGTGGCCGACGTCCGCAGGCCCTACAAGACGGCGGAGGTTCGGGTCTCCGGGTTCGACGAATCCGTCACGCCGGAGGCCGTCCAAGAGGTGATTGCCCAAAAGGGGGGCTGCCCACTGGGCCAAATACGAATGGGCAGAATAAGGATGGCCCCAAACCAGACCGGGTCCATCATCGCCGTGTGCCCCGTAACGGCGGCCAATGCCGTTATCACCGCCGGACGGCTGCTGGTAGGGTGGACGTCGGCCAAAGTGGAGGCACTAGACCCCCGGCCTATGCGCTGCTTCAGGTGCCTGGGGACCGGGCACACCCGGGCACTCTGTCCCTCACCGGTAGACAGGAGTGACCTCTGCTACCGGTGTGGTAAAGCCGGCCACACGACTCGGCAGTGCGAGGCAGAAAAGCCTTGGTGCGCGGTATGCCACCACGCAAAGCGACCGACTGGACACATAATGGGGGGACCGTCATGCACCCCCCCAACCACAAGAGGAAGGACGGCCCCCGTAAGGACCCCGGTAGCCCAACAGCAGAAGGCCCCCCAGGGCACTGGCGAGAACGCAGTAATGGAACACTAATGCCAGCACACTCGACACAAGACCATTTCGAGGTGCTCCAGTGCAATGCGAACCACTCCACCCGAGCTCAGGACCTCCTGTCTCAGCACATGGTGGAGTGGGGCGTTAGTGTTGCCATTATGGCGGAGCCGTATTACGTTCCGTCGCAGCCAAACTGGTTGGGAGACGCTGATGGCCTGGTAGCAGTAACGGTGCCACTGATGGGTGATCACCCCCCGCTGTCCAAGCTGGAGGGAGGGGCGGGTTATATAGCGGCCAAATGGGGAGACATTGCGTTGATCGCAGTTTACTTCTCCCCAAATCGGCCGCTATATCAATTTGAACAGTTTTTGGACAGACTTGGGAGGGTGATAGCGAGAGTGGCGCCGGGACCGTTACTGCTGCTAGGCGACTTCAATGCCAAGTGCGTGGCATGGGGCTCTCCGCGGACAGACCCAAGAGGGGAGGCCCTTGAAGACTGGGCGGTGGCTATGGGCTTGCAAGTTCTAAACCAGGGTACTGCCAACACATGCGTGCGCCGGCAAGGGGGGTCTATCGTGGACATCACGTTCGCGACCCCTGCCGTGGCAGCGCGCACCACCTGTTGGCGTGTCCTGGAGGACGTGGAGACCCTCTCTGACCACATGTATATCAGGATGAGGGTCTCCAAAACGGTGATTGCCCAGCCACCGCCGGGCCCGGCGGAGCGGAGAGGGAGAGCCCCATTCCCCAGGTGGAGTTTGGCGTCTCTCGACAGAGACATGGCCGAAGAAGCGGCCATGATTGAGGTGTGGCAGGCCCCCGAGCCGGATCGGGCACTGGATGTCGAGGAAAGGGCACTTCACTTCCGCGCGTCACTCACCTATGTGTGCGACGCAGCCATGCGGAGATCGGGGCCACCGATCGGCAAGAAACGGGTATACTGGTGGTCGGAGGAGGTAGCTGCCCTCCGATTCACCAGTAACGCGGCCCGGCGGGAATACACCAGGTGTAGGCGTCGACGACACACGGCCGAAGAGGAGGAGCTCTTACATACCAACCTCCGGGAGGCCAAAGAGGCCCTGTCGTTGGCGATAGCGAAAGCAAAGGAGGATGCACACGACGCTTTCCTCGCTTCGCTAGACAGGGACCCCTGGGGGCGTCCGTACAAGTTAGTGCGGAACAAGATGCGCAACGCCCCCGGTATAGACTCCCTGGAGCCTGAGCTCCTCCGGAGGATAGTCGAGGCCTTATTCCCGCCGGCTCCCGACTTTACACCCCCCCGCATGTCGATCCCCCGCGAAGACCCTGAAGTGCTGCCTGACATCCCGCCAGTATCAGACGGCGAATTTCATGCCGGTGTACTCCGCTTCAAGGCCTGTAAGAAGGCCCCCGGGCCAGATGGAATCCCTGGGCGAATTATGCCCGTTGCGTTAAAACACCTGGGGAACCGCCTCAAGGATCTTTTTGACGATTGCCTGAGGACGGGGCGGTTCCCTAAGTGCTGGAAAGAAGGCAGGTTGTGCCTCCTCCGGAAGGAAAGCCGTCCGGCTGACTCCCCGTCCGGTTGGAGGCCAATCGTACTGCTGGACGAATCCGGGAAGATGCTGGAGCGCATCGTAGCTTCTCGGATCGTCCAGCACCTGGAGGGAGAGGGCCCCAACATATCGGACCGCCAATACGGCTTCCGTACAGGGCGGTCCACTATGGACGCGTTAGGGGCCCTACGGGCATTCTGTGAGGACGCAGTGGGGCGAAGGGAGGGGGCCGTGGCGGTGTCCTTGGACATCGCCAACGCCTTCGGCTCCATCCCGTATTCGGTGTTAAAAGAGGCACTCCGGTATCACGGAGTGCCTCACTACCTTGTAAGGCTCGTAGAGCACTACCTCTCTGATAGGGTAGTGCTCTACGAAGAGAAAGGCGGTATGAGGCGCGAATGGCCCATGGCCTGCGGTGTTCCCCAGGGGTCGGTGTTAGGACCCCTGCTGTGGAACATCGGGTTTGACTGGGCCATTCGGGGCATGTTGCTGCCCCGGATGACCATCATCTGCTATGCGGATGACACGATGGTGGTCATCCGGGGGCAGCGCCTGGAAGAGGCGCTAAGGAGGGCGTCGGTGGCGGCTGACCTGGTGGTCGGCAGGATACGCCTGTTAGGCCTAAAGGTGGCCCTCTCGAAAACTGAGGCGATAGTCTTCGGGGGAAGGGGGTGGCGGCCCCCCGCTGGGGCCACCATACGCATCGGAGGGGACCTGGTCCAAGTGAAGCCCCACATTAAATATCTGGGGCTTACCTTGGACCGGAAATGGAACTTCGGGGAGCATTTCCGCCAACTTGCTCCCCGGATCAAGGGCCAGGCCTCGGCATTGGCACGACTTCTGCCCAATGTCGGCGGACCCGGCGCCCCGTGCCGTCGCCTGTACGCAGGAGTCGCCAGATCGATGGCAATGTACGGGGCGCCAATCTGGGCCGATAAACTTAACGCCGCCAACAAGGCCCTCTTACGAAGGCCGCAAAGAGTGGTGGCGCTAAGGATCGCGAGGGCTTATGTCACGGTTGCATGGGCGGCGGCGTGTGCCTTGGCGGGCACGCTCCCTTGGGAGCTAGACGCCCAATTGCTCGCCGAGGCACACCGGGAGCGGGTCGAAAATAGGGCCCGGGAGATCTACCCCGCTCCCGAGGAAGTGAGGGCCGCCCGGAAGGCGGCTCAGCGCAGGATGAGGGACAGGTGGAAGAGCGACCTGGAGGACTCCCCCTATGGACTCCGCACCATAGAGGGACTCCTCCCGTCGTTCGACCGCTGGCTGGACCGGAAGAAGGGGCACCTCTCATTTAGGATGACGCAGGTAATGACCGGACATGGATGTTTTGGTCATTACCTGCACAAGATTGGTAGAGAGGCCGGTCCGGCCTGCCATGAGTGCGGCGCACCGGATGACACGGCCCAGCACACTCTGGAGGAGTGTGCACATTGGGCCGATGAGCGCCGCACCATGACGGCGGTTTTGGGAGTGGGAGACCTCTCGCTGCGCAGCATCGTCGCGGCCATGCTGGACAGCGAGAGGTCCTGGGAGGCGGTGACCTCCTTCTGCGAATCAGTCATTTCGCAGAAGGAGGCCGCGGAGCGAGAGCGCGAGGAAGCTGCGGACGCGCTCCCGCTCCGGCGTAGGCGGAGAGGGAGGAGGCGGGCGCAATTCGGCGCTCGCCTCAACCCCTAGTGGAGTGTGGGTGAGGGGCCCACAACTAAACTCCACCCGTCTGGGGGAGGGATCGTGGCGGTTTCCGATCCCTCCCTCCCTTGGCGCGGGAGCCCTGACGGCATAAAAGCCAGGGTAGCCGGGGGGCACATATGGATAGAATGAATCCGATCCCATAGTGCCCCCGAAAACGGCAGTGCGGAGAAACGCCGGTGGGTTTTTAGTGGGTATGCTCCTGGCAAGAGATCTTGGAGGAGTCCCCGTACGGCACCCGAACCACAGGGGCACTCCTCCCATCCTTGGAGGCTTGGCTGGACCGCAAGACGGGCAGCCTAACATATAGGTTGGTGCAGGTGATGACCGGGCATGGCTGCTTCGGACATTACCTGCACCAAATAGGACGGGAGCCAACACCAGCCTGTCACCATTGTGGTGACGAGGACGACACGGCCCAGCATACACTGGCAGACTGCATCAGCTGGGCCGGTGAGCGCGAAGAATTCATAGCGGTCTTAGGGACGGACGATCTCTCGCTGCACAGGGTGATTTCCGGTATGTTATCCAGCGAGAGACTGTGGGAGGCCGGGACCAGATTCTGCGAAGCCGTCCTGTCGCAGAAAGAGGCAGCGGAGCGGGAGCGCGAAGAAAGGGCTGATGCGCACCCGCTCCGGCGCAGACGAGTGGGGAGAAGGCGGCTACGATACGCTAACCGCGAACTCCCCGAGTAGGGCCGTGGACTGGGGATCCACAACAGGGCCCAACAAGTCTAAGGGAAGGGTTGAGGCGTTGCCAATCCTTCCCTCCTTCGGCGCGAGGATGCGCCCGGTGTAAATCCGGGACAGTCTGTGGACGTCACGGTAGTAATACTAGTAATCCCCGTGGCGTCCCACCAACACCAACACAGACATAGAGGGTAACGCCGCTGGGTTTTTAGTGGGTATGCTCCCACCCCCTCCTGGCTAGCAGGAGCAGGGTGGGAGTGAGCCCCACATAACCCCCCACCATGGGTCTTCTCCAACCCCGGGGGGTATGTGCCCCCTCGGACTCCGAGGGGGGTAAACGCATTTTCCCAGCGAGAAAAAAAAAAAAAAAAAAAAAAAAAGGTTAGGTTAGGTTAGGTTAGGTTAGGTTAGGTTAGGTTGGCTGTGCCTGCACGGGCGAACGTGTCACAGCACAGTCAATGTGTGGACTACCCAAGCCCACGCATTGACCTTAGCTTGCCCGAGCTGCAGATCCCTCCGTGTGGAGGGGTCGACGTCCCAACAGCAGTAAGGGACAAGCAGGGCCGCTTTAGGCGGCGTGCGCCAGGTGCGACTGCAAGCGCCGCCACGGAAGTAGGGGCGAGTCAGGAGGAGCCACGCGCACTACTGGCGACACTCGAGGGTGGCCGTGAAGCCAGGTTCGAGAGGGTCGCCAAAGTCCTCCTGACACGAATTGACGGAGGGATCTTAGTCGGAAGTGGGGGCGACACGGACGACACGATGTACACAGTGCAGTCCAGTCCGTCGCCGGCTACCTCCCCTAGCCGCCACGGGAGCCCGACCAATACGGAACGGCTAGGGACCGATGTGGAGGCGAAGGCTCGAACGGGCAAGCCTGGACCCAAAAGGGGAAAGGGAAAGGCGCGCCCACGGACGCAGACCCCACTCAAACCTGCGGGCCTAGGAGGGGGGCAAAAATCGCTGGTGAACCCCCCGGTGCCAATATCGGACGAGGAGACAACGGAGGGCAGAGAGTACGGTTGGATGTGGCAGGATCGCCCTGACAAAAGACCCCGCCCATCCGACTCGGACTCCCTGCCAGGCTCCAGCGGAGATGAGGGGCGCCATTCAACCGGCGGGGGGGGCTTATCACAAGCCTCGAAACGCCGGGGCCGCCCCCCGACGAACTACATGGTCATGAAAAATAAAGAGGCCCACTCAGTCTTGCAGCGGCAAGAACAGGAGCTGCAAGCAGAGACAGACATTGCCAACAAGATGGCACTATTGAGAAGAGAGAGGTCCCTGCGACTCGCGGAGTCGCCCCTACTGGACCTACCGCAAGACAAAACCACCTTAGTCCTGAAAAAGGCAGTCGTTGACCAAGTCAACGTTATCAAAGATGTTGCCAGCAAATCGGGCCACCTAAAAGGCACGTTTGTGCGTGCGCTTAAAGAAGCTGCTGAGGCTATCAGAGAGGCGGTAGAAAGCCTCAGCACGCGCACCATTACGGAGGAGACACGACAACTGCAGGCAGATAACGCTCGCCTTCAAGCTGAGATGGTCAGCCTCCGCCAGGAGCTTGGCCGCATACGGGAAGAGATGGAAGGGGCCGCAAGACAGAAAATCGTTGCACCTTCCACCGTGGAAACAGACGACCCTGCAGGAACGCAAGTGACAGACTCGACGGAGATGTCATGGCCGCGACTTGGCACCAAAAGGAAGGCGGAGCCGTCGACCGCCGCAAGGGCTGGTCCTTCACCAGGAACTGGCGACGACGAGTTCAGACGACGAATTATGATGCAGGTCGGCACCATGGTAGACGCTCGTCTTGAAGCACTGGAGAAAGAGGAAAGGCTCCTCCCCGCAAAAAACCTGCGGCCACCACTGGCTGCAGATAAAAAGCGTGAGACGCCCCAAACCGCGCTGGAAGCCAACCCGGCACCCCAGCGGATAAAACAGGCTGCGAGAGCATCTGCGCCTGTCCCAGACCCAGGAAAGCAACAAAAAAGGAAAAGAGGCCCGGGTAAGAGGAAGAAAGGTGCTGCATTGCAGCCCGCACCGGCAGTGACAGAGCCTCGACTGCTACCACCTGCTCCGAAGTCAATGAACACGGGATGGAACGTGGTAGCAGGAGGTCGCAAGAAAGAGAGGAAGGTCGCTGCGCGCGAAGCGCAGGCACAAGCAAAAGTGCGACCACAAGTGCAGGAAGCCCGCAAATTACGACCCCCGCGAACGACGGCCGTTGTTTTGTCCATCCAACCCGAGGCTGCTACAAAAGGCATCACCTACAAAAAGGTGATTGCCGAGGCGAAGGCAAAATTGGCCCTCCCCGAGTTGGAGATCGAGTCGGTCCGCTTCAAAGTAGCGGCCACTGGTGCGCGCGTCTTGGAAGTGCCAGGAGCCGCCAGTGCCCCTAAAGCGGACAAGCTTGCACAAAAGCTCAGGGAGCTTTTTAACCCTGACGAGATTCGGGTGTCTCGGCCGACAAAATGTGCAGAACTCCGCGTTACCGGCCTAGACGATTCAGTGACAACTGGTGAAGTCGTGGCAGCTATAGCCCGAACAGGAGAATGCTCAATAGAAGCGGTCAAAGCGGGAGACATCAAATTAGATGCAAGGGGACTTGGAACAGTTTGGCTCCGGTGCCCTGTAGCGGCTGCAAAGAAGGTGGCCACGGGCGGTCGCCTATTGGTGGGCTGGGTATCGGCACAGGTCAAGTTGCTCGAACCTCGACCTCAAAGGTGCTACCGCTGCCTGGAGGTAGGGCACGTGAGGGCAACTTGTCCTTCGGAGGTCGATCGGTCTGACCAATGTTACCACTGCGGGCAGCCTGGTCACAAAGCGACCCAGTGTTCTGGCCGGCCGCATTGCACCCTGTGTGAAGCGGCGGGCAAGCCCGCGGGTCACAGGGCGGGCAGCAAATCCTGCAATGCGCCACGCACACGAAGAGGGAAGACGAAAGCTGGTGATGGCCCCCGGGCCCCCTCGCAGCCTGTCAGCTCACCCACGACCGCAGTGGAGGGAGCCGAGAAGGAAACGAGTATGACCATCGGTTAAAATGGCCCTCAATTTATTACAGGCGAACCTCAACCACTGCGCCAGAGCTCAGGACCTCTTGTTCCAGAGCATGGCGCAGTGGTCAATTCAAATCGCGATAGTAGCAGAGCCATACTCGGTTCCTCCAAGAGAGGATTGGGCGGGCGACCTGGATGGTACTGTGGCCCTTGCGACACGGAGCGCAGCCGGCTCCATGCCTCTCCAGAACGTCACAAGGGGCCATGGACACGTGGCGGCGACCTGCGGAGATGTCGCCATAATAGGATGTTATCACTCGCCCAACAGACCCCTGGCCGAGTTTGAGCAATTCCTGGTAGAGGTAGAAGCTGTGGTCCGCCGCCAGCATCCCAACCCCGTTTTGGTCGCCGGAGACTTTAACGCTAAGTCCAGGGCGTGGGGTTCCCCGGTGACGGACGTTCGAGGTCAGCATCTGGAAGAATGGGCCGTAGCATGTGGACTGACTGTGCTCAACAAAGGCTCGGTAAACACGTGCGTCCGACAGCAGGGGGGTTCGATTGTCGACGTGACCTTCGCCAGCACTACACTGGCAGGCCGAACCCAGGACTGGTCAGTGCTCGATGGTGTAGAAACACTGTCGGATCACAGATATGTTCGCTTCTCTATAGCATCTCTCTCGGCGGCTCCCTTGGATCGAAGTCGATCACTTAGAGGGGACGGCCCCCGCTGGTCATTAAAACGGCTTGATAGAGAGGTACTAGAGGAGGCCGCCATGGTCCAGGCGTGGGCGCCGGCGCCTGAAGGAGCGCTCAATGTGGAAGCTGAAGCTTTATGGTTCCGCGAAAAAATGACGGAGATATGCGATGCGGCGATGCCACGAGTAAAAGCTCGCCCTCCTAAGCGCCGCGTGTACTGGTGGTCTCCAGAACTTGCGCAGCTGCGCGATGATTGCATAGTTGCGAGACGCCAGTATACGCGGCAGCGGCGCCGTCGACGGCGAGACGAGTTGGCCGAAAGACAGCTGTACGAGGAGTACAAAAACAGGAAAATGGCACTGCAAACTGCCATCGAGAAGGCGATCGATCTTTCCCGCGAAGAGTTCCTGGAGACTCTTAATAGCGACCCGTGGGGGAGGCCGTATAAACAGGTGAGGCAAAAGCTTCGACCCTCGGCCCCACCACTAACGCAAAGTCTCCAGCCTCAGGTACTGCAGTCAGTAGTAGCAGCGCTCTTTCCTCACAGGGTACAACATCCCATACCATCTATGGCGCCACCACAAGCGGCCGAAAGACAGCAGGAGGAAGAGGAAGAAGCTCCTACCGTCACAGAGGGTGAACTGGGAGCGGCGGTGCTAAGGCTCCGGGGGAAAAACACGGCACCTGGCCCCGATGGTATCCCGGGTCGAGCATGGGTACTTGCCATGGAGGCACTAGGGCCGAGGCTGAGAAGGCTTTTCAGCTCCTGCTTGGAGCAAGCCTGCTTTCCTAGCGCCTGGAAGACCGGCCGGCTAGTGCTGTTGAAGAAGGAAGGACGTCCAGCCGATTCACCGTCAGCATATCGGCCTATCGTGCTTCTTGACGAAGTGGGCAAGCTCTTTGAGCGGATCATCGCCAACCGTCTAGTTAATCACCTGGCCAGTGAGGGACCGGACCTAGCCGACTGCCAATACGGATTTCGCAGCGGCCGCTCGACCGTTCACGCAATATTGCGGGTAAAGCAGCTGGCAGAGGAAGCCGTATCCCGGGGCGAGGTCGTCTTGGCGGTGTCATTAGACATCGCCAACGCCTTTAACACCCTCCCCTGGGGTTGCATAAAGGAGGCGCTCCTATTCCATCGAGTGCCCCACCACCTCAGCCGAATTGTGGAGGCCTACCTCTCCGAGAGGTTTGTGGCCTTCCCCGGGCAGCAAGAGTGGAGGCGCCGGGAGATGGTATGCGGTGTTCCACAGGGGTCGGTTCTAGGACCACTCTTGTGGAACATCGGATATGACTGGGTGCTGCGAGGAGCAAATCTGCGAGGGGTTGAAGTCACTTGTTACGCGGACGACACGCTTGTGACAGCGAAAGCGGGCACCTTCAGGGACGCCTCCGTACTGGCGACAGCAGGGGTCGCGCGCGTCGTAGGACGAATAAGGCGGTTGGGGCTGGAGGTAGCTCTGAATAAGTCCGAGGCTATCTGTTTCCACGGTCCTCGGAGAGCGCCTCCACCTCAGGCTCACATTGTCGTGGGAGGAGTCCGGATCGCTGTCGGGTCGACGATGCGCTACCTCGGCATCGTCCTCGATAGTCGGTGGACCTTCCAGGCGCACTTTCAGCGCCTGGCTCCCAAGCTGCTTGGCACGGCCGCAGCGCTAGGGCGTATACTCCCTAATTTGGGAGGGCCCAAAGCCTCCTGCAGACGGCTTTATACGGGAGTTGTACGTTCGATGGCCCTGTACGGAGCCCCCGTGTGGGCCGACGCCCTTGATAGCCGGAAAATCACACAATTGCGACAAACGCAGAGGGTGATGGCGATAAGGGCGATACGGGGCTATCGAACAATATCTTCGGAGGCAGCATGTGTGTTGGCCGGGTCCCTACCGTGGGATTTGGATGCCAGGGCCCATGCATCAGTGTTCTTCTGGCGGGAGGAGGCACATGCCCGAGACTTCTGGCCAACACCACAAGAAGTCCAAGCCAAGCACGACGTGTACCGCCTTAAGGCGATTGAAACGTGGATAGCAAGGCTAGCCCAACCAAACGCTGGGCTGAGAACGGTCCAGGCACTCCGCCCAGTCCTCAAACAATGGCTGGAGCGGCGCCACGGTGTGATGACGTTTCGGCTGACGCAGATCCTCTCGGGGCATGGCTGCTTCGGGCGGTATTTGCATCGCGTAGCCAGAAGAGAACCGACGGCAGAGTGTCACCACTGTGATGACTGCCCAGAAGACACGGCCCAGCACACGCTGGAGGTGTGCCCAGCCTGGGAAGAGGAGCGCCAAATACTGGGCAACTACATAGGTCCCGACCTTTCGCTGCCAACTGTGGTTCGCGCTATGGTGAGCAGTGAAGAGGCATGGGCAGCGGTTCTCACCTTCTGCGAAAGGGTGATGGAGAAGAAAGAGGCAGCCGAAAGGGAGAGGGAGACAACGTCCCTAGATCCCGGCCGCCAACGGCGTATAGGGCGAAGACGACGGGCCTACAACCGCAACCTTCCGCCTTAATTAGTGGCCAGGGGTGGCAGATTTGGGGAAATCTGTCACCCAACTAACCTATCTGGCCACAGAGGGCGTCGCGCAGTGTTTCCGCGCGCATCTCTAAGCCGAAGCAGATGTGGGACTGCTCTCACTCGCAACTGCGTACGTGGAAGGGGCCACCATCAGGCCAATCACCGGCGGGTCGTGGAGGATTGCCTCAGTGTACCCATAACCCGCCACAAAGGTGACGAGACGGAGCACCTTGGGGTTTTACTCCGTG
Source organism: Eudemis profundana (assembly GCA_947034925.1). NCBI lineage: Eukaryota > Metazoa > Arthropoda > Insecta > Lepidoptera > Tortricidae > Eudemis > Eudemis profundana. The sequence continues at coordinate 26,649,491 of OX344802.1, forward strand.
AGAGTCGGAGATACCCCCCAGTCTCCCCCGGGCTGGGCGGGATCCATAATGGATTTCCCCAAGTAAAAAAAAAAAAAAAAAAAAAAAAAAAAAAAAAAAAAAAAAAAAAAGGTTGGCTGTGCCTCCTAAGAAAAGAGTCACGCCCCGCGGATTCTCCCTCAGGGTACCGTCCCATCGTCCTGCTGGATGAGGTCGGGAAAATCTTTGAAAGGATCCTGGCCTCCCGCATTATCCGGCACCTAGAGGACACGGGCCCGGACATCAGCGACCGGCAGTTCGGGTTCCGGGTGGGACGGTCTACTATGGACGCCATTAGTTCCTTGGGGGAGTTCAGGGAGTGCGCGGCCAGTAGAAGAGAGGGCGTCGTGGCGGTGTCCCTGGACATCGCCAACGCCTTTGGCAGCCTGCCCTACGAGGTCATCAAGGAGGCACTCCGTTACCATGGAGTGCCCCCGTACATCAGGCGGGTGGTGGGGCACTACCTGTCTGGCAGGGTAGTGCTCTATCAAACGGGGGGAACACGGCGAGCGCGGGAAATGATGTGCGGCGTTCCGCAGGGGTCTGTGCTTGGGCCACTCCTGTGGAACGTCGGATACGACTGGGCTATTCGCGGAGCCCAAATCCCTCGCATGGTCATCGTCTGCTACGCAGATGACACTCTAGTGGCCGTGCGAGGGCAACAGCTCGAAGAGACCCTGAGGAGGGCCGCTGTCGCGACAGACCTAACAGTCGGCCGCATTCAACTTCTCGGGCTGAAGGTGGCGCTTAACAAGACCGAGGCCATAGTGTTTGGGGGTCGAGGCTGGCGTTTGCGCCCCGATACAGCGATCCCGGTGGGAGGAGAGTCGATCCAGGTCAAGCCCCACCTTAAATATCTGGGACTTGTCCTGGATCGAAAGTGGAGCTTCGAGGAGCACTTCACGAGGCTAGCTCCCCGACTTGTGGGTGCGGCAGCGGCCCTGGGCCGACTGCTGCCTAACATCGGAGGCCCAAAAGCCCCATGCCGGCGCCTGTTCGCAGGCGTGATCAGGAGCATGGCGCTCTACGGGGCCCCAATCTGGGCCGACAGACTGTCGCGAAAGAACAGGGCCCTCCTGCGGCGCCCACAGAAGACCATCGCCCTAAGGGCAATAAGGGGCTACTCAACCGTATCCCATGCGGCGGCGTGCCTCCTCGCCGGTACCCCACCCTGGGAGCTAGACGCCCGGGTGCTGGCGGAGAGGTACAAAATGAAAGTGGAGGAAAGGGCACGGGGAGTTCACCCAGCCCCCGAAGAGGTGGAGCGCGCGCGTCGAATGGCGGAAGAGCGCATGAGGGACCGGTGGAAGAACGACCTGGAGGACTCCCCCTATGGAAACCGCACCATAGGGGCACTCCTCCCGTCGTTCGACCCCTGGTTAAAGAGGGAAAAAGGGGCCCTTACATATCGGCTCACGCAGGTACTGACCGGGCACGGGTGCTTCGGTCACTACCTGCACAAGATAGGAAGGGAGCCAGGGCCCCAATGTCACGAGTGCGGGGAGCCCGACGACGTGGCCCAGCACACGGTTGCGGTGTGCCCACAATGGGCAGAAGAACGCCGCACATTGGTGGCGGCGCTCAACACGGGCGACCTCTCGCTGAACAGCATCGTGTCCGCCATGCTGAGCAGCGAGAGGAAATGGGAGGCAGTGGCCTCCTTCTGCGAGAGCGTTATTTCGCAAAAGGAGGCCAAGGAGCGGGAGCGCGAAGACAGTGCTGTTGCGCACCCGCTCCGGCGCAGGCGGAGGGGGAGACGGCGCCTGCAGTACATGCAGGCCGCTGTAGTCTAATACCCCCCTCAGTAGGGCCAGTGGGCTGGGGACCCACACTGCACGGCCCTACACGCCTGGGGGGAGGGTCATGGCGTTTCTGACCCTCCCCTCCTTTGGCGCGGGGCTCCGGCACAAAACGAGCCGGGGCGGCCGGGGGGTGTTCTGGATAGACATGTTCGCGATCCCTAAACACCCCCAAAAACGGCAACGAGGAAGACGCCGCAGTGGTTTTAGTGGGTAGGCTCCTCACTCGGAGGAGAGAGCCCCACATAACCCCCCACCCAACATCTGGCTTCCCCAAGCCCGGGGGGTACGCGTAACGCGTTTCCACTGCGTTAAAAAAAAAAAAAAAAAAAAAAAAAAAAAAGGTTAGGTTAGGTTCTGGACGAAACAGGCAAAATGTTCGAGCGGGTGATTGCTGGGCGCATCACGAAACATCTGGAGGACGACGGCCCGAACCTGAGCGAGATGCAGTTCGGGTTCCGCGCGGGGCGGTCAACGATCGATGCAGTGGGCGCACTGAAAAGGTTCAGTGACCTAGCCACGGAGAATGGTGAGGGGACCGTGGCAGTGTCACTGGATATTGCCAACGCTTTTGGATCTCTCCCCTACGAGGTAATTAAGGAGGCCCTTCGCTACCACCGGGTGCCTTCCTACCTGAAGGCAATCGTGGGGCACTACCTTTCAGAAAGGGTAGTGCTCTACGAAGGAGCGAATGGTCGCCTTGAGCGGAAGATGGAGTGCGGTGTTCCACAGGGGTCGGTACTAGGGCCCCTGCTCTGGAACATCGGCTTCGATTGGGCGATCCGAGGTGTACAACTCCCCCGCACGGTAACCATCTGTTATGCTGACGATACAATGGTGGCCGTGAGGGGGAGACAATATGAGGAAACCCTAAGAAGGGCGGCGGTCGCCACAGAACTGACGGTCGGGAGGATCGGTCTCCTAGGCCTCAAAGTTGCGCTCGCAAAAACAGACGCGGTGGTCTTTGGAGGGAGGGGCTGGCGGCTGCGGGCCGATGAGACCATCCCCGTGGGAGGTGAGACGGTCCAAGTCAAGGCCCATATTAAATACCTGGGCCTGATTCTGGACCGGAGATGGGATTTCAAAGAGCATTTCTCACAAATGACTCCACGACTCGTTGGCACCGCGGCCGCGCTGGGCCGCCTCCTACCAAATGTAGGTGGCCCAAAAGCCCCATGCCGGCGCCTCTTCGCCAATGTGGTGAGGAGCATGGCACTGTACGGTGCGCCGATATGGGCAGGAAGGCTGACCGAGAGGACGAAGGCCCTCCTCCGGAGACCGCAGAGGGTGATAGCCCAAAGGATGGCCAGATGCTTCCGAACGGTGAGCTTTGCGGCGGCCTGCGCTCTTGCCGGCACCCTGCCATGGGAGCTGGACGCAAGGCTGATGGCAGAGCGGTATGACCAGCGGGTGGAGGCCACGACGACCGACGAGCACCTGGCCCCAGAAGAGGTAGCCGCGAGGCGCCGTATGGCGGTCCGGCGGGAGCGAGACCGCTGGAAAGAGATCTTGGAGGAGTCCCCGTATGGCACCCGAACCACAGGGGCACTCCTCCCATCCTTGGAGGCCTGGCTGGACCGCAAGACGGGCAGCCTAACATATAGGTTGGTGCAGGTGATGACCGGGCATGGCTGCTTCGGACATTACCTGCACCAAATAGGACGGGAGCCAACACCAGCCTGTCACCATTGTGGTGACGAGGACGACACGGCCCAGCATACACTGGCAGACTGCATCAGCTGGGCCGGTGAGCGCCAAGAACTCTCAGCGGTCTTAGGGACGGACGATCTCTCGCTGCACAGGGTGATTTCCGGCATGTTATCCAGCGAGAGACTGTGGGAGGCCGGGACTAGATTCTGCGAAGCCGTCCTGTCGCAGAAAGAGGCAGCGGAGCGGGAGCGCGAAGAAAGGGCTGATGCGCACCCGCTCCGGCGCAGACGAGTGGGGAGAAGGCGGTTACAATACGCTAACCGCGAACTCCCCGAGTAGGGCCGTGGACTGGGGATCCACAATAGGGCCCAACAAGTCTAAGGGAAGGGTTGAGGCGTTGCCAATCCTTCCCTCCTTTGGCGCGAGGATGCGCCCGGTGTAAATCCGGGACAGTCTGTGGACGTCACGGTAGTAATACTCGTAATCCCCGTGGCGTCCCACCAACACCAACACAGACAGAGAGGGTAACGCCGCTGGGTTTTTAGTGGGTATGCTCCCCCCCCCTCCTGGCTAGCAGGAGCAGGGTGGGAGTGAGCCCCACATAACCCCCCACCATGGGCCTTCTCCAACCCCGGGGGGTATGTGCCCCCTCGGACTCCGAGGGGGGTAAACGCATTTTCCCAGCGAGAAAAAAAAAAAAAAAAAAAAAAAAAAAAGGTTAGGTTAGGTTCCACGGACCTGCTCGGTTGTCCGAGTGGGCGGGGAGGTGTACCCCGACGTGGCGCGTCCCCAGGTGGTGGATAGGGGAATGCCCCGGCCGTCGTCGAGCCGGGGTAGGACATGGTCCCGCGAACCAAACACCGGGGGGGGGAATAGGGGGGCTTCGGCCCGCGAGGGGCTCTCCGCGCGTCCCTCTGATCAGCAGAGGGCGCCGTGGAAGAGCAAAGGTGGAGGCATAGAGGTGGTTTACCTCGCGAGGGTTCTCCGCGCGTCCGTCTGAATAGCAGATGGCGCTGTGGATGAGCCATGGGACGGGTCCGGTGTGCACTCGCACTGCCATTGGACAGACACGGGGAGCATGCTGCTGCCCATGTCACTGCCGCTCGTAACCCTTTCTTAGGGCCGAGGGCCTTGCCTTAACCGGCCGGGCCGCGAGGAGTAAACCTCTCTAAAAAATCCCTAAACCCCGGCGCTGTGGTGCGTGGCGTCGAGGTTCTCCTGAGGTGTCGATCGGGGAACTGTTTTGCGCTCGGACTTCTGGGGTTTCTCCCCCCGCGGTTACTGAAGGTGGCCGAAAGGACCCCTGACGTGTCATGGGTGTGTGTGATTCTCTGGTCAAGGAGCCTTTTGCTTCCCTGACACTGCCTACCTGCCTGGAAGGATTGTGCATTGGATTTCTGAGAAATCCAAACGCAGATCCATCTCTTGGCGGGTTGGCGGTGTTAGCGGGGTAAGAGGCTCACACATCGGTTATCACACATACCCGCGGCATGTCCGGGGAGCTTTCGGCCTCCAAATGGCGGCTGCGGGGGGGGAGACACTAGACCTCCGCGCGCAACGCAGTTCCCCGACCGACACCCTGAGGAGTGGCTGAGTAGGTTAACTCAGCCGCTAGCGGCCAACCCTGGGAGACCGCCCGCCCTCCCAGCGGTATTAGGGTTCTCCGGGTGCAGGGGGCACCGCCCGGAGTGACCGTCTTTCCCCCATACTCGTGGGAATAAAAACGGAGCAAAACAAAAACGGGGAAGGGGAGGGTTTAGTATGTAAGGAAAATGAGGTTTGTGGCGAAGAGCGCCGCATCAAAGAGGGCAAGGCAACATATGCGCAGATGCAGCCCACAGTGCTGCTTCATCGTTTGGAAGGGCCAGACAGCGCAGAACTGCCATCTTTACGGGACCCGGGACTTGATCCAGATGAGGGAACGGCGGCTAATCTAGAGCCGCCAACAAGAAAGACGAAAAGGCACCATACGGGTGACGCCGAACTCGAGCCTAAGGCGAAGGTGAACTCGTCGCGGAGAGGGCGACTGACAGGCGCCAAGAGTCTGCTCATCGACATCGCCGGGGCGAGGGGAAAAATCAGGGCCCGCCTCGATGGCCTAGAGGGAGAACCCGGCACGGCCTCCGGCTACAGTCCCGGTACGAGCGGTACGCCAAAATCGAAGAATGTGGGAAACAAGGAGGCAGAGAAGCTGCCTCAATCGAGGGACCTCAGCCCGAACCCCTGGGACGGAGAGGACTGCTATATCGAGACAACGCGGAAAGCAGCCCTCTCGGTCCTGGAGGAGGCTAAGAAGTCGGGTCACATTAGCGGCCAAGTCTGGGGCCGCATGAACAGGGCCTGCCGAGTCATAATCTCGGCTATGGACTGCCTTGAGGGCAGAACAGTAGATGAGGAGATACGCGCTCTCAGGGCAGACAATAAGCTCATGAGGGAGCAGCTTGCGATAGCGCAGGCTGAGACCAGGGCACTAAAGACGGCCTTTCTCTCAGAGAGCCGCAGAGAAACGCAGTCCGAAGCAATGGCTGAGCAGCTCCCAGCTCTCATCAAAAGTGTGGTCTCGGAGATGAGAGAGGAGCTGAGGAGGGACATCTCTGTCAGCATCGGAGAGATGATGAACGTTCGTCTCGAAGACATTAGGCAACGTCTCCCCCCTGAGCCAACCCTTCGCCCTCCACTGGCAGCGCACCGAAAAGCGCCCGAAGCTGCTGCCCACCCGGCAGAACCACCGGTGATCCAGCGGCCAGCGGCGTCAGGGACGACCTTGGAGCCTGCGCCACCTGCGAAGTCTGCTGCGTCCAAGGCGCGCAAAACAAAGCGGAAGAAAAAGGCCTCCAAGGAGTCAACCCCACAGCCGTCTGCCAAGTCTGGTCAACCTGTCCGCCCTGTTCCAGCACCCCGACAACTGCAGCGACCAAACATCGCACCACCTGCCCCCAGCCCGACCAACGACCCAACGTGGACCGTGGTGGGGGGCAGAAAGAAGAAAAAAAAGGCCCCGCCCCGGACCGGGGCTACTCGGCCCAACAAGTCGGTGAACGCGGCACCCAAAAAGCTTCCGGTTCCCACCAACGCAGCCATCGTGGTGGCCCTTAAGCCGGGCACGGAGGCAACGTACGCCTCTGTGATGTCCAAAATCACCACGACTCTGAAGCTCCAGGAAGTAGGACTGGAGCATGTGAAGATGAGGAAGGCAGCTGACGGAGCACGCGTCATAGAGGTCCCCGGTGCGGACAGCGGCCGAACGGCCGACAACCTCCGCACTAAAATTGACGCCATTATCGGCGACGTGGCGAAGGTATATCGGCCAGTCACCATGGCGAGGCTGGTCATCTCGGGCCTCGACGAGGCGGCAACACCAGAGGCGGTGGCAGCGGCAGTGGCCGCTAAAACGGGATGCCTACAGGAGCAGGTCAAAGCGGGCAATATCCGAATGGAGAGGAGCGGCGCTGGGGCCACACTAGTCACGTGCCCGGTTGTGGCGGCCAACGCCCTGATTGTGACAGGCCGTCTGACCGTGGGATGGTCGGCTGCCTCAGTTAAGGCACTGCGTAAAGCACCATTAAGGTGCTTTAAATGCTTTGGGACCGGGCACACGAGGGCGACATGCCCCTCCCCAATTGATAGGGGTGAGCTCTGCCTTCGGTGCAGCAAGCCAGGCCACCGTATGAGCGACTGCAGAGCCGACCCCTTCTGTGCCGTGTGTCATCAGGCCAAGCGCCCTGCAGGACACATCATGACTGGGTTGTCTTGCTCACCCCCAGCCACAAGAGGTGTTGAGGTCCCCGCAAGGGCCCAGACGACTGCCACAGCGGCCCAGGCGACCCCAGCAGCGGCCGAAAACATCCAGGAGGGACAGCCAATGGACAGCTAATGCCAGCACAACCAGATCAGGACTTGGAGGTTGTGCAATGTAATCTCAACCACTCCACCCGTGCTCAGGACTTGCTCATGCAGGCAATGGCGGAGTGGGAGATTAGCATCGCAGTGGTAGCGGAGCCATACGCTGTCCTACCCCGGCCCAACTGGGTAGGAGCTGCAGACGGCAGCGTGGCACTAGTCACACGGGTGACGGGAGGGACTCCCCTTGTAGGAACCGAGAAGGGGCCGGGCTACGCAGCGGCCAAATGGGGGAATATCATTGTAGTTGGGGTTTACTTCTCCCCCAACAAGCCGCTAGTAGCTTTTGAGCGGTTCCTGCAGGGACTGGAAGGGGTGCTGCGGCGTGCCGCTCCGGCGCAACTGATGGTCCTAGGCGACTTTAACGCCAAGAGCACGGCATGGGGCTGCCCAAGCACGGACCCCCGAGGGGCGACCCTTAGGGACTGGGCGGTCAGGCTGGACCTGATTATCCTAAACCGGGGCAACGCCAACACATGCGTACGCCGGCAGGGGGGATCCATCGTGGATGTCTCCTTCGCAACCCCCACGGCGGCGGCGCGAGTATCGTGTTGGCGCGTCCTGGAGGACGTCGAGACCCTCTCCGATCACTTATACATCCGGATGAGGGTCTCACCGACAGGCGGGTCCAATGTGACTGGCGCGGGCAGAATGGGCGGCAATTTCCCCAGGTGGTCGCTTGCTGGCCTCGACAGGGAGATGGTCGATGAGGCGGCCATGGTAGAGGCCTGGTGTGCACCTCCGCCGATGGCCCTGGGAGTGGAGGAACGGGCAGTTCGCTTTCGCGCATCACTCACAAGAGTGTGTGATGCGGCAATGCCCCGCGCGAAGCGACTGCCCGCAAAGAAAGAGGTCTACTGGTGGTCTGCGGAGATCTCGGCCCTCCGGGCTACCAACAATGCGGCCCGCCGAGCATATGGCCACTGCAGGCGCAGGCGGCACACTGCAGAGGAGGAGGAGGCCCTCCATGCAGCCCTCCATGAGGCGAAGGAGGCCCTCAAGGCGGCCATAGCGCGGCGCAAGGACGAGGCGCGGGAGGAGTTCCTGGTCACGCTGGATAGGGATCCTTGGGGGCGGCCGTACAAGCTTGTACGGGACAAGCTGAAACACGCCCCTCCCATGGACTCTCTTGAGCCGGAACTCCTCGGGAGAATAATTGAGGGCCTCTTCCCGCAAGCGCCGCCGGACTTTACTGCCCCTGCCATGGCTGCCCCAGAGGAAGAGCCAGAGGGCCCCTTCAGCCCTCCGCCAATAAGAGACGCGGAGCTGGTCGTCGCAATTGACCGCCTGCGTGGTTGCCGCAAGGCCCCAGGCCCAGACGGGGTACCCGGAAGGATCCTCCCGGCGGCGTTGAAGCACCTTGGGGTACGCCTCCGAGACCTCTTCGACGACTGTCTGAAGGAGGGGATCTTTCCGGGCTGTTGGAAAGAGGGCAGGCTGTGCCTCCTAAGAAAAGAGTCACGCCCCGCGGATTCTCCTTCAGGGTACCGTCCCATCGTCCTGCTGGATGAGGTCGGGAAAATCTTTGAAAGGATCCTGGCCTCCCGCATTATCCGGCACCTAGAGGACACGGGCCCGGACATCAGCGACCGGCAGTTCGGGTTCCGGGTGGGACGGTCTACTATGGACGCCATTAGTTCCTTGGGGGAGTTCAGGGAGTACGCGGCCAGTAGAAGAGAGGGCGTCGTGGCGGTGTCCCTGGACATCGCCAACGCCTTTGGCAGCCTGCCCTACGAGGTCATCAAGGAGGCACTCCGTTACCATGGAGTGCCCCCGTACATCAGGCGGGTGGTGGGGCACTACCTGTCTGGCAGGGTAGTGCTCTATCAAACGGGGGGAACACGGCGAGCGCGGGAAATGATGTGCGGCGTTCCGCAGGGGTCTGTGCTGGGGCCACTCCTGTGGAACGTCGGATACGACTGGGCTATACGCGGCGCCCAAATCCCTCGCATGGTCACCGTCTGCTACGCAGATGACACTCTAGTGGCCGTGCGAGGGCAACAGCTCGAAGAGACCCTGAGGAGGGCCGCTGTCGCGACAGACCTAACAGTCGGCCGCATTCAACTCCTCGGGCTGAAGGTGGCGCTTAACAAGACCGAGGCCATAGTGTTTGGGGGTCGAGGCTGGCGTTTGCGCCCAGATACCGCGATCCCGGTGGGAGGAGAGTCGATCCAGGTCAAGCCCCACCTTAAATATCTGGGACTTGTCCTGGATCGAAAGTGGAGCTTCGAGGAGCACTTCACGAGGCTGGCTCCCCGACTTGTGGGTGCGGCAGCGGCCCTGGGCCGACTGCTGCCTAACATCGGAGGCCCAAAAGCCCCATGCCGGCGCCTGTTCGCAGGCGTGATCAAGAGCATGGCGCTCTATGGGGCCCCAATCTGGGCCGACAGACTGTCGCGAAAGAACAGGGCCCTCCTGCGGCGCCCACAGAAGACCATCGCCCTAAGGGCAATAAGGGGCTACTCAACCGTGTCCCATGCGGCGGCGTGCCTCCTCGCCGGTACCCCACCCTGGGAGCTAGACGCCCGGGTGCTGGCGGAGAGGTACAAGATGAAAGTGGAGGAAAGGGCACGGGGAGTTCACCCAGCCCCCGAAGAGGTGGAGCGCGCGCGTCGAATGGCGGAAGAGCGCATGAGGGACCGGTGGAAGAACGACCTGGAGGACTCCCCCTATGGAAACCGCACCATAGGGGCACTCCTCCCGTCGTTCGACCTCTGGTTAAAGAGGGAAAAAGGGGCCCTTACATATCGGCTCACGCAGGTACTGACCGGGCACGGGTGCTTCGGTCACTACCTGCACAAGATAGGAAGGGAGCCAGGGCCCCAATGTCACGAGTGCGGGGAGCCCGACGACGTGGCCCAGCACACGGTTGCGGTGTGCCCACAATGGGCAGAAGAACGCCGCACATTGGTGGCGGCGCTCAACACGGGCGACCTCTCGCTGAACAGCATCGTGTCCGCCATGCTGTGCAGCGAGAGGAAATGGGAGGCAGTGGCCTCCTTCTGCGAGAGCGTTATTTCGCAAAAGGAGGCCAAGGAGCGGGAGCGCGAAGACAGTGCTGTTGCGCACCCGCTCCGGCGCAGGCGGAGGGGGAGACGGCGTCTGCAGTACATGCAGGCCGCTGTAGTCTAATACCCCCCTCAGTAGGGCCAGTGGGCTGGGGACCCACACTGCACGGCCCTACACGCCTGGGGGGAGGGTCATGGCGTTTCTGACCCTCCCCTCCTTTGGCGCGGGGCTCCGGCGCAAAACGAGCCGGGGCGGCCGGGGGGTGTTCTGGATAGACGTGCTCGCGATCCCTAAACACCCCCAAAACGGCAACGAGGAAGACGCCGCAGTGGTTTTAGTGGGTAGGCTCCTCACTCGGAGGAGAGAGCCCCACATAACCCCCCACCCAACATCTGGCTTCCCCAAGCCCGGGGGGTACGCGGAATAGCGTTTCCACTGCGTTAAAAAAAAAAAAAAAAAAAAAAAAAAGGTTAGGTTAGGTTAGGTTAGGTTAGGTTAGGTTAGGTTAGGTTAGGTTAGGTTAGGTTAGGTTAGGTTAGGTTAGGTTAGGTTAGGTTAGGTTAGGTTGGGGTGCAAGTCAGGTTCCTCCACGCGTGCTCGAGCTTTACCAATCCATCTTGATCACGGTTTGATCCGCATGGAAGGGTACTGCTTGGGCCGGTGCACCCTGGAAACAACAACAAGCAATGGCCATTGCTTGTTGGTGGCTAATACCTGACAAACCGCTTGCAGTTTTCCTGAGGATCCGGGGAGTGTGGGAGAGGGGCCTCGGGGGCCTACGGGCAAGGGGGGGGAGGACATGGATCTGGAACCCACGGAAAAGGGCAAGCACTCGGCCGTCGGCAATGGGTTGGAATCGTCCTGTGTAGACTTTTCCAACCCATCGCTACTTCTCGGCCAGCGAGGGTGGGTGGTTGAGTAACCTTGGTGTTGCCGATTGCTCCCGATGTCTTGTGTAATGGGTACCCCTCTCGTCTAGACCAAGACATTGGCTGCTAATGGGCAGAATCTGGGCTGGGCAAGGGTTAGAACTGTCGACGCGTTGCGTTGACTTTGCTAGCCCTTGGCCTTACTTTCGGTTGGCCAGGGATGCGGTAGGCAGAGGGCCTATGATCCGGTCCCGGAGGCTAACCCTTCCACCCTGACGGTCCCTCGGCGTGTCCTCTGCAATAGCAGAGTTCACTGCTGACAAGGGATGGGGGTGTAGTGGTGGTTTGGTTGAAGGGACGTTTTCCCGGATACCATCCCCACTACACGTGGTCACGGGGTAGGGGCGTATTGTCCTCCCGTGGCGGCGAGGGAGGGACCGGGACACCGTGTGTCTGGTGCCGGTTCCTGCTTCCCCGGGGGACGGCCATTTGGTCGGGGGGGAGCTGGTGAGGGAAGGCACACTGGCCATGCTACAGTGTGCCTTTTTCGGAGAGGGTCCGCCCTAGGGCGGAGGTGCTGGTGATGGCGTGGCGTTAGTAGATTCCCATGCCATCACCGTGAAGGCACAGGTCGGAAGCATCCCTGGGTTTTAGTGGGTAGGCCAATCCCTTCAGGAGCGGAGAGCCCCACATAACCAATACGTAACATCTGGCTGTCACCCCCGATGGCCTTAGGTTACGTAGTGGTATGCAGTTTTATGCATTTCCCGGGGTCAAAAAAAAAAAAAAAAAAAAAAGGTTAGGTTAGGTTAGGTTAGGTTAGGTTAGGTTAGGTTAGGTTAGGTTAGGTTAGGTTAGGTTAGGTTAGGTTAGGTTAGGTTAGGTTAGGTTAGGTTAGGTTAGGTTAGGTTAGGTTAGGTTAGGTTAGGTTAGGTTAGGTTAGGTTAGGTTAGGTTAGGTTAGGTTAGGTTAGGTTAGGTTAGGTTAGGTTAGGTTAGGTTAGGTTAGGTTAGGTTAGGTTAGGTTAGGTTAGGTTAGGTTAGGTTAGGTTAGGTTAGGTTAGGTTAGGTTAGGTTAGGTTAGGTTAGGTTAGGTTAGGTTAGGTTAGGTTAGGTTAGGTTAGGTTAGGTTAGGTTAGGTTAGGTTAGGTTAGGTTAGGTTAGGTTAGGTTAGGTTAGGTTAGGTTAGGTTAGGTTAGGTTAGGTTAGGTTAGGTTAGGTTAGGTTAGGTTAGGTTAGGTTAGGTTAGGTTAGGTTAGGTTAGGTTAGGTTAGGTTAGGTTAGGTTAGGTTAGGTTAGGTTAGGTTAGGTTAGGTTAGGTTAGGTTAGGTTAGGTTAGGTTAGGTTAGGTTAGGTTAGGTTAGGTTAGGTTAGGTTAGGTTAGGTTAGGTTAGGTTAGGTTAGGTTAGGTTAGGTTAGGTTAGGTTAGGTTAGGTTAGGTTAGGTTAGGTTAGGTTAGGTTAGGTTAGGTTAGGTTAGGTTAGGTTAGGTTAGGTTAGGTTAGGTTAGGTTAGGTTAGGTTAGGTTAGGTTAGGTTAGGTTAGGTTAGGTTAGGTTAGGTTAGGTTAGGTTAGGTTAGGTTAGGTTAGGTTAGGTTAGGTTAGGTTAGGTTAGGTTAGGTTAGGTTAGGTTAGGTTAGGTTAGGTTAGGTTAGGTTAGGTTTTTTTTTTTTTTCAATGAGGAGTCATTGCTCCTTCAGACGCTTCAGATACGTTTGGTGCGCGGCGCTAACGGTTTACGCTTTGCACAAACTTTGTTCAAAGGTTAAGATTATATTTGATTTTAGAGCGGGAGAATTTGAGCCTTAAGTGTAGATAGATATGAATCTATTTAAGGTAGTAATTTACATAGAGGAGAGAGTTAATTGTGAGAAGAGATTTAAATTGAGGAAGTTAGTGAGTTGTGAGAGAGATTTATAGGGAGGGAGATTTATGTAGGGGAGAGTTTAGGGAGAGAGTGAGAGATGGTTGTATGGATGAGGAGAGTTAGGTACCATTGAAGTCTTTGAGTTGCGAAACGATGTATTTGAGCAAGGTATGGAATGAGTTAGTGGATGTTTCTTTAGATAGGATGCTATTTAAATTTTGCGGGTCTATGTTTATGTTTTGGCATGTGATTGTATGGTCAAGCCTTTGGGAGGCGAAGCGGGGGCAATGATAGAGAAGATGGTCGAATGTCTGAACATGATGTGCAGTGCTGTCACAGGGGCAGTCACTGTCGGGAGTGAGGTTGAAACGGTGCAGGTATTGCTTGTGGTAGCCGTGATTAGACAAGAATTGGGTCATTGAGAAGGAGAGAGCGTGTTTGTCCAGGTAAGATGCTATGTCGTCGTAAGTCGGGAAGAGTGTCTTCGTGTATGTGCAGTTTAGTGGGTTATTGTAGAGACGTTGAGATGCGATTTTTAACTTAGATTTGTTGTGAAGCCTGATGAAGCTAATGGGGATGGTGTTAAAGTCTGGAGACTTGTGTAGGTTTGTGGCGGCCTTGGCTGCGGCATCAGCCAGCTCATTACCGACGATGCCGCAGTGTGCCTTGGTCCAATAGAAGTAAATGTCGACTTGAGATTTGTGTTTGTGAATGAGTTTGTGGGCCTCATTTACCAGGAAGTTGTAACTATTGGGGTTGGCCAGCTCGGTGAGCCCCGATTTGCTGTCGGAGAACACAAGGAGTTTGTGCGGGCGCGCCTTACCCTCGAGAGCAAACCGGAGTGCTTCCCGGATGGCCAACAGCTCGGACTGAAAGACGGAGCAGTGGTCATGCAGTTTGAACTTCCTGGTTATGGTTTGTCCATTTGGCTTGACGACCACGAAGGCAGAGCCAACCCTGTCGTCAAGTTTGCTGCCGTCGGTATAGACCTGCCAAGTGTTGTCATCTGTGTGTTCTCTGAGAACCTCCAGGTGTTCATCGGGATCGTGAATGAATGAGTGGGTGATTGTCGTACGGTGAGCTGGATGCAGCAACTCAGATGGTGGGACTGGTGACTCACTCGGCAGGTCATCCGGCATGAAGCTAGCGTGCCCACGGATTCGAGTGATTTCCATGTCGGCGACATGGAGAATCTTAGCTGGGAGAGGTGAGAGTCCAGCAAGAGTAATGGAAAGGGGAGTACTCAGGGTGCGGAAACCGTGGACGCACTTGATGGCGAAGAGCCGCTGTAAGGAGAGCAATTTGGTATTTACATATTTGTATTGAAGTGCTCCAGCCCACACCGAGGAGGCGTAGGTCAGTATGGGTTCAGCAACATGTTCGTAGAGAGTTTTTATGTTATCCGGATGGACGCCCCATGTTGGTCGGATGTACTGTTGAAGTTTGTGGTAGAGCTTTTTGGTTTTCTCAATTGTCCGGATTACGTGGGTGATAAACCTGAGCTTGGAGTCGATTATTACCCCCAAGTACTTGAAGGAGTCCACAAATGGGATGGGGTTATTATCCAGAGAGAGTCTTACCTGCTTAGCCTTGTTGGTGAAGGCAACCAATTGGGTTTTATCGTGACCGAAAGAGAGTTTTACAGAGCGTCCCCAATCAGCCGTGATCTCGAGCGCCGAGTTTGCACGCTCCTCAAGGTCCGCGACTGTCCTCGCGGTGCAGATCAGGAGTATGTCGTCAGCGTAGGCTTGGATGTGGCAACCGGTGGGCATAGGCGTGGCCAAGAGGTCATCCAAGATGAGGTTCCAGAGAACCGGGCCGACGACAGACCCCTGAACGCAGCCGCGAGTGGGGGCCTTCCTCACCAGGCTGTCGGCAAAGGACATCCTCACTTCGCGATCGGTAACGTAGCTACGAAGCATGGCGTAGATGTTTTTGGGGCAGTTTATAGCTTTAAGTCTTTTAAAGATTGCTGGCCACCAGGCATTGTCGAAAGCGGCCTTTATGTCCAGGGAGAGAGCGAGCACAAGTCGGCTGTTGGACTTGGCGCTGTCGACAATGTCCAGGGCATGGTGGATTGCATTAGTAGTTGAAGTTTGGAGGCGGAACCCAAATTGCCGTTGTATGACCATATTATTTTTGTGCATATGGTGTATGAGCCTATTGATGACAAGTTTTTCGAGAAGCTTCCCGAACACATTGACAAGGCCGATGGGCCGGAAGGCAGAGGACTTGGAATAGTCATCCTTCCCCGGCTTCGGAATGATCTTCGTTGTTGTCGTCTTCCAGAAGTCAGGGAAGTAGTTCAGTTCGAGGCAGCGGTTCATGATAGCCGTGATTGTGTCCGGGAAGAGCTTCGTGACCTGGAGGCAGATGTCCGCGGTAAGATGGTCAATGCCGGGCGCCTTCTTGTGGCTTATTGTGTTAAGGGTTTCGAGGACCTCAGTGAGAGTGAAGGGTGCTTCATCAGGCGTGTCCGGAGATTCAGACATCTGTGCCCTGATAATGCTCTGCTCGTGAGAGTCAGCATCATCATCAGGGTAGAAGGTTTTAAGAAGCGCTTGTGCAGTATCCAGGCTGTTATTGGTGTGAGATCCGTCGGGTAGGGTCAGTGTGGCAGGGGGCTGGACTATTGGGCGGGTACCGATGAGACGGTTAGTAACCGCCCAAACATCCTCTTTCCCCTGTCTTTGACAGAAGTCCCGGAAGCTCTTTGTGGATGCAGAGCAGCAGGCATCCGAGTACTGCTTTCTTAGGTCGTCTCTTTCCCTGAGGAGAGATTCGAGCGGTAGCTTTTGCCGGACAGCCTTGCAGAGTCTATGATGGTTACTAATGACCTGCGATTTTAGCCCCCCCAGTTCGTCATTCCACCAAGGTGGGCGTTTCGGGTGTTCTTTGGAACGGGGCAGGAGGTCATCACAGGCTTTCATTATATCTCCAGAGAGGCAGGCAATCACGCAGTCGATTTGGTCTTCGGTACATTCGCTGATGTACTGCGTGTCCTGTATTTTTGAAGCCAGAGAGTCCCTAAGAGCATCCACGACTCCCTCCCACTTGACGTTTGTGGTGTTGTACCTAAAAGTTGAGGATTTTACCCTTTTCTTGAAGGAGTCTGCCTTTGTCGGGGCGGTGGAGTAGTTAAAGGTGATGGCGTGGTGATCGGACGATGGACAGATGTTAGTGTCCACCTGCCAATCACTCACAGTGATCCGAGACCTGCCGCAGTACGAGTTGTTGCTCAGGAGAGAGATATCGACGATAGAGGATCTGAGAGAGCCGTTGGTGACAGTCTCAAAGGTTGGTTTCTTTCCAGAATTGCAGACTATTAGACCATGCGCAATGATTAGGTCCTCTATTTGGCTTCCTCTTAAATTGTTCTGTGCAGAACCCCACAGACTGCTCCATCCATTCACGTCACCACAGAGAATATGGTGAGAGTCCGCCGTGCTCGCTAGAAAGTGGTCCAACTTGGTCAGGGTGTCGTACTTGTCCTCGCGAGGTTCGACGTAGACTGAGGTCAGGTAGACATTTCTCCCAGAGTTCTGCGTGAGTTGGACGATGCAGAGATTGGGGGTTGAGAATTTAGCCACTCCGATCGTGCTGATGTGGCTATCTCTGATAAGTAGGGCGGCCTTCGTGATCCTACCGGCAAGAGGGAACTGATAGGCGATGAATCCGGGCAAGGTTTTCATGCTGTTAGAGCCGCCACCTATGTAAGGCTCACTCACAAAGGCAAAGTCGAATGTGTCGTTCCCGCTTAGACACACAGCGACCTCCTGGTAGGCATTCCTACCATGTCCCAAATTGATTTGTAAGCAACTGAAGGTGTTTTTCTTATTAGTTTTGGTGTTCTTCTGTGTGTTGTGACTATCCATAGTTGATTTTAGAGATTATGATGTTAAGGATTGCGGATTTGCGGGGACATTCGGTGGAAGTGGCGCTGTGCTTGCAGTTAGGTTTTGCCGAGTTGTGTTTAGAGGAAGCGCAGTTGTGGCAGTTGAGCTTGCTGGGATCATCGCGGTCGGGGCAGTTTCTGTACTCGTGTTGTGATGAGCAGTGGGAGCAGACGGGGGATTTAGTGCAGTGCCTCCTAGTGTGGCCAAAGTCCAGGCAGTTGAAGCACTGTAAGAGGGGGATATGTTCGCTTGCGTGAACCTTTTGGTGGTCAATATTGATTTTAGTTTGGTCGATGAGAACCCGGAAGACTCGTGAGGAGACCACAAAGACAGCATTGTACAACTTCGGGTTGCGATTGCCCCGGAGAAATTTGAGAGAGAGGTCGTCAGGAGATTCAACAAGCGCCTCGACATGCTCATTTTGGTTTATGATGATCTGGGTAAGCTGGTCTGGGGGTACATCCTCCGAGATCCCCTTAAGAATGACCATTGGTTTGAGAGTCTTGGACTCCTCCGCGGTCACCAGGGCGGAGCTCGCATCGTTCGTCTTCTTAAGAGCGGAGTCTCTTTGCTCGACGCTATCGAATTCGACTCGGACTTTATTATTCGAGACGAACCTGGTGGCTGCAGGAGCGAAGTTGGTGTCCCTGAAAGAGACACTTTTTCTCCACTCCTGCAGCGTGTCCGCGGGTGTCTTGACGGCAAGTTTGGGTGTAATTATAATCGCTGGCTTGTTAATCCGAGGCTGTAGGCTGGGTGAGGGGGGGGCAGGTTGGCGGCCGGTTGCTGTAGCCGTGGCGTAGGTCGCGTTCCCAGAGACTCTGCCAGCGGCATTTGTGGGTCTGGGGCTGGGGTTAGGGAGAGGCGCGATCCTCCGAAACTCCTCCCTGATGGTGGATCTGATAACGTCTACTGTCACTTTATCAGCATGAGGAGTAGGCCTCGAATGAGAGTCGGGTTCGGTCTGCGTAGCCACCGTTGTGAATTTGCTCTGAGGTTTAGTGGTGCTTTTGTCCGAGGTCACCTCCAGTTCTGCGTAGAGCCGCATGGATTGCCGGATGGAGGCGGCATAGAGATCGATCTCGTGCCGGTCAAGATTTGTAACAGATTTGTGGCGATGGAGCACAGAAGTGATTTTCTCTAGATCACGACGCATCATGTTCCAGAGGGTGCCCGCGCGGCAAGAACTGCTTGATGAGTTGGGTGAGTTGGAGAGATTAGACGAGTCAAGGCTCAACCGGAGTGGGTCCATAGAGGTGAAGCCAGTAAGGTTATTGGCGTCTGCTGGATTTTCGCCGTCCTCCGCCCTCTCAGTCTGCGTGACAAGAGATGTCGAGTCTAGAGAGGGGGGGAGGCGGTCACCCCCAGGCGGGATGGAGGGCTCATCAGTGGAGGATTGCTGGGAGACAAAGAGGTCTTGCGACTTTTGCGATTTCTGCGCCAGCGGAATTAGGTGCTCGTCGGATTCATCGCTCTGGGCGCTCCCAGCCCTTGTCCGAGAGGCCGCTTTATTCCTCTGCGATCGTCGGGGTAGAGAGGGTGAGGGAAAGCTCAGCTTAAGCGGTGCTCGGGATGGAGACGGGCCAGGATCGATCTCAAGCTGAGGCAGTGTCCCGCCCGAGGCGGCCGACCGCGGCGGGCTCATCCGTTTGTTGGGTGACACCTGAGTTGATGGCGGGGGTGTCCGGTTGCCTTTTGCAGCCTGTGGTTTCTTGAGATATTGATCTCGTTTTGAGGGTGTGCCAGGTGGCGTCCTCTGGAGAGGCATTTTAGTGGAGAGAGGGAGTTTTAAGGGAGTCAGAGGAGATTCGATGAGATTTGAGGAGGCACAAGCCTCTGAGAGTCAAATGGGGGAGAAGGGGTGAATTGCAAGGAAATGTGGCAAATGGGGGGGGGGGAGAATAAGGAGGGCTGTTGAGAGTGATATAGAAAAAAGGTTGCAATGGAGGGGTGCGGCGAAGAGAGGGTGTGAAAAGAAAGTGCGCTATGAAGTTGTAAAATTTTTCTATGGAAGTGGGTGGGAAGAGTATGTAAAAAGATCGAATAATAGATGTCTTTAAGATTAATCGAAGAAGAAAAATTTTCGGTGCAGTGGTTTAGGAGACAGAATTTTTTCCAGAAGGTGCGCCAACGGAAAATCGATGAGCAAGAAATTTAAAAGTTTAATATCTAATCGAGGGATGGAGATTTTGGGAAATTTAAAGCGAAGGGTAGCGAAGAAAAATTTTAGAAGTGTTTAAGACTAGAAAGCAGATTTTTAGAAGAAGAGAGTGAATTATAAAGAATTTTTGAAATTTCGTGTGTGCCTGCGAAAGTCTAATAGCAAGATGGGGTGAGTTTATAGTTCGGAAACGGAGCGAGATAGAGGGATGGTTTCTATGGGGGGTTTGTAGCTAAAATTTTTTGGAGGGGGGCGCGACGATGAAAAAGAGGATAGAGTAAGAGGGAGAGAGAGGAAAAATCTTTAAAGAATTTGCAGAGATGTCTGATCTCCTCAGTGAGATATTTCAGGGACTATAAGAGGTAAAGATGTGGGAGTGGTGTCAGATGGTTCAGAAAAATTTATTCTTTAAGTATTTAAAGTTTCGTTGGGTTCCTGGTAATAGGTCTCACTTTTTACCCGGTTTGAAAGTAATGGTTAGGTTAGGTTAGGTTAGGTTAGGTTAGGTTAGGTTAGGTTAGGTTAGGTTAGGTTAGGTTAGGTTAGGTTAGGTTAGGTTAGGTTAGGTTAGGTTAGGTTAGGTTAGGTTAGGTTAGGTTAGGTTAGGTTAGGTTAGGTTAGGTTAGGTTAGGTTAGGTTAGGTTAGGTTAGGTTAGGTTAGGTTAGGTTAGGTTAGGTTAGGTTAGGTTAGGTTAGGTTAGGTTAGGTTAGGTTAGGTTAGGTTAGGTTAGGTTAGGTTAGGTTAGGTTAGGTTAGGTTAGGTTAGGTTAGGTTAGGTTAGGTTAGGTTAGGTTAGGTTAGGTTAGGTTAGGTTAGGTTAGGTTAGGTTAGGTTAGGTTAGGTTAGGTTAGGTTAGGTTAGGTTAGGTTAGGTTAGGTTAGGTTAGGTTAGGTTCCACGGACCTGCTCGGTTGTCCGAGTGGGCGGGGAGGTGTACCCCGACGTGGCGCGTCCCCAGGTGGTGGATAGGGGAACGCCCTGGCCGTTTTGAGCCGGGGTAGGACATTATCCCGCGAACCAAACACTGGGGGGGAATGGGGGGGCTTCGGCCCGGGAGGGGCTCGCCACGCGTCTCTCTGAGTAGCAGAGAACGCTGCGGACGAGCAGACTGGTGGTGGAGAGGGCGGCGGTTGACTCAGGTCAGCTGTCGGCCGACTCGTAACCCGGCCCGTGGGGTCGGCACGAGGGTCGCTGTCTACGGACGGGGACTGCGAGGAAGGCCACCTCTTTAAAAAACCAACCAGGGAGACGGGCGCTGCTGGCCTCGGTGTCGGAGTCAGTGGCGCAGATTGCAGAGTGCAATTGCTGTCGGCCAAGTCGTTATCTCGGGGTAGTGCTTAGTTACGTTTTAAGCCTACTTCGAGACCGGCGGCCTTGCCTTAACCGGCCGGGTCCAAGGGGAGACAACCCCAATAAAAATCCACAACTCCTGGCGCTGTGGTTCTCGGCGTCGGGATGCTCCTCGGAGCGGCTGGAGTGCCTACCAGTCACTAGAGACCAAACCTGCGAGACCGCCCGACCTCGCAGGGTATTAGGGCCACTTGGGTATGCGGATCTCTGCCCAAGTGGAGCTTTATTTCTCCGCTACTCGTGGGACTTTTTATGGACTGTTCTAAAAGCGTAAAAGGCCCTTTTCAGGGCCAACCCGACACTGGCAATAGCATAACGGACACCGATTCAAATAGCGAACAGGTGGTGGCAGTGGATTTGAAGAAGGAGAGGAAGCGAACCTCAAAAACCGAGGGGAGTTTAAAGTTGAGATTCTGGAGTAGTGATCCGCTGCCCGAACCAGACCCCTTGAGCTCGGCCTCGTCCGAGGAGGAGGAGGGGGAACAGATGGGACTGGAGGGAGAACAGCAGGGACTGGAGGAAGTCGAGATGGGCTCATTGCTGGGCAAGAGGCCCCATGAAGAGTCGGGGGCGGTTTCCCCACCCATAGTCTCGCCCAAGGTGAGCACTGCTCGGAGAGGGAAGCCGCGCGGGAGCTATACCGGGCTTTCCCAGGCTAGGGCGAGGCTCGCAGCCCTGGAGGAAGAGGATGACTTTGTGCCTCCCTCGGAGGACGAAGCCGACTACGGCACACCGCCTTCAACGAGGAGTAAGCCCCAGCTGGGAGGGGGGACTAGGGAGCGTAGCCCCGTTAGGGCCTCTGACGAGAGCTCAGTGGAGCCTCAAGACCTGCTCCTGGATGAGGACCACATCCTGGCCGCACGCGAGGCAGCCAAATGTGTCATGGCGGAGGCCGCCAGAAGCGGCCATCTCAAGGGCGAGGTGTGGGGCCGCATCAATGCGGCCTGCAGGTCTATTACCGCGGCGATGGACGGCCTTGAGGCGCAACGTAAGAGCGACGAGCAGCTGCGCGCCCTCAAGGCCGACAACAAGCGGATGAGGCAGGAGCTCGCCCTCTTAAGGGCCGAGACAAAGGCTATAAGGAGGGCCTTCTCCGAAAGGGGGAACGGGCCAGCTCCCGCTGGAGCCAGGCAGTCCCAGGACGATGTGGTGGAGGCGCTGAGCCAGTTCAAGGAGCAGCTCACCAGGGACCTCCTACTCACCGTGGGGGAAATGGTCAACCTCCGAGTGGGGGAGATTAAGAGCCTCCTCCCCCCGGCGCCGATCGTCCGCCCGCCACTGGCAGCGGACAGAAGGAGGGCCAACTCCAACACCCAGCCGGAAGCCGCCCAGACCAGCGGCCCAATACCGGCCCCAGAGAGGGAAACCACCAGGGCCCCAAAAACCCTGGCGAAGGCGGTGGCCAGCAAAGGTCCCAAAACGGCAGGAGCCACGGGGGCGACCCTGATGCCCCCGGCTAGGCCCGCCCCAGCACCCAGGGCGAAGCAAGGGGCTGCTAAGGCCAAAGCACAGACGAAGGGCCCCAAAAAGGCAGGAGCCACGGGGGCGACCCTGGTGCCCCAGGCTAGGCCCACCCCAGCTCCCAAGGCGAAGCAAGGGGCTGCCAAGGCTAAAGCACAGCCGGGCCCTTCGACGGCGCCGCAACCAACGGCCCGCCCCCCAGCGGATAAGAACTCCTGGGTGGAGGTGGTGAAGAGGGGCAAGGCCAAAAAGCCCTCTCCTCCCAAGCCACCCCGGCAATCGGTGCAGGCAAGGAAACCCGCCACTCCCAAACTTGTGGCACCCAAATCCTCGGCGGTGGTAGTTGCCCTCAAGCCAGAGGCCGAGACCGATTACAAGACGGTCATGGCGAGGGCGACGACCCTGAAGCTGGCAGAGGTGGGGGTGGACCACGTGCGGGTCCGCAAGACGGCGGCTGGGGCTCGCCTAATTGAGCTCCCCGGGTCCCAATCCGGCACGGCGGCAGACAACCTTGCCGAAAAATTGCGAGCCCTGATCGGAGAGGTGGCCGATGTGTACCGGCCCGTCAAAAAGGCGGAAATCCGCATAGTTGGGTTTGACGAGTCGGTCACCGAGGACCTTGTGAAGGCCAAAGTGGCGGAAAAGGGCAAGTGCCTCTCGGACCAAGTAGAGGTGGGCAGGTTCCGCTGGCTGCC
Source organism: Eudemis profundana (assembly GCA_947034925.1). Lineage (NCBI taxonomy): Eukaryota > Metazoa > Arthropoda > Insecta > Lepidoptera > Tortricidae > Eudemis > Eudemis profundana. The sequence continues at coordinate 26,672,163 of OX344802.1, forward strand.
CAACGGCACAGGCGCCGTTATAGTAAGGAGCCCGATCACGGCGGCTAAGCTGCTGGCCGAGGAAAAGAGGCTGCTCCTGGGATGGACGTCGGCCCGGGTAGAAGCCCTGGAACCGCTGCCCATGCGGTGCTTCCGCTGCATGGGCATCGGCCACACCAGGGCGATGTGTCCGTCCCAGGTGGACAGGAGCGGCCTATGCTACAGATGTGGCAAAGCGGGCCACATGGCCAAAGAGTGCTCCGTGCCCACTCCAAGCTGCTCGGTCTGCCAACAGGCCAGACGGCCGGCAGGGCACGTGATGGGGGGACCCTCGTGCACCCCCCCACACACCCGAGGAAGGGAGCCCTCCAGATTGGCCCCGGAGACCCCCAGGCCACCAGAGCGTACGACGACGGCAAACGGTGAGGGCAGCGGCATGGAACATTGATGCCAGCACAACCTACACTACTATCGTGGGAGGTTGTGCAGGCCAACGTCAACCACTGCGCCCGTGCACAGGATTTACTGTGCCAGCACTTGGCGGAGTGGGGCGTCAGTGCCGCTGTCTTGTCGGAGCCGTACCTCGTCTCCCCCCAACCCAACTGGGTGGGAGACACAGACGGCCTAGTGGCGGTTGTGGTCCCGCTGATGGGCGATCACCCACCCATCACGAAGGTGGCGACTGCTCAAGGCTACGCAGCGGTAAAATGGGGAGACACACTGTTGGTAGGTGTCTACTTCTCCCCCAATAGACCGCTGTTTGCCTTTGAGCAGTTCCTGGAGGGCTTGGGTAGAGTGATCGGGGCTGCCGCGCCGTCCCCGATCCTGCTCCTGGGGGACCTCAACGCCAAATGTGCGGCGTGGGGTTCCCCCGTTACGGACCCGCGAGGGGAAGCCCTTAGGGACTGGGCGGCTGGTTTAGGGCTGGAAGTCCTAAACCGGGGCACAGCCAGTACCTGCGTGCGCCGGCAGGGGGGCTCAATCGTGGACGTCTCGTTCGCGACCCCTGCCCTAGCCGCACGCGTCTCTGACTGGCGTGTCCTGGGGGACGTGGAGACCCTCTCGGATCACCTGTACATCAGGATGAGGGTCTCCAACCAGAGGCGGGCCCATTCGCCTGGTCCCGCTTTAAGGGGGGGGCGGGGCACATTCCCCAAGTGGGCTCTAGGCAGCCTCGACCGCGACGCGGCAGAAGAGGCTGCCCTAATAGAGGAGCGGTGGGGTCGCCCCCCGGACCAGGGTCCGGACGTGGAGGGGAGGGCGCGGCAGTTCCGGGCGTCGCTGCACACTATATGCGACGCGAGCATGAGGCGGGCGGGAAAGCCGCCGGCTAAGAAGCGGGTGTATTGGTGGTCTGACGAGGTTGGGGCCCTACGTCAGACCTGCAATGCGGCGAGGAGGGCATACACCCGATGCCGGCGGCGACGGCACACCGAAGAGGAAGAGGAGCTCCTGCACGGGGCCTTAAGGGAGGCGGCGGAGGCCCTGTGCATCGCCATCGCGAGGGCCAAGGACGCCGCTCACGAGGCGTTCTTGGACACCCTCAACAGGGATCCATGGGGGAGGCCCTACAAGGTAGTACGCAACAAAATGCGTAATGGGCCCACCATGGATTCCCTGGAACCGGAGCTCCTCGCGAGGGTGGTGGAGGGATTGTTCCCGCCCGCAGAGGGAGGGTTTGTTCCCCCGGCTATGGGCCCGCCGGAGGAACAACAAGGAGAGGTGGAGGTGACGCCGATAACGGACGCCGACGTCACCTGGTCGGTGCACCGTCTTAGGGCCTGCAAAAAGGCCCCGGGCCCAGACGGGGTGCACGGGAGAGTCCTCCCGATCGCGATGGCCCACCTCGGAAGCCGCCTCAAGGACCTCTACAATGAGTGTCTTGAGGTAGGGCGGTTTCCGGGCTGCTGGAAGGAGGGGAGGTTGTGCCTCCTCCGCAAAGCAGCCCGTCCAGCAGACTCTCCATCGGGGTGGAGACCCATAGTTCTGCTGGACGAGGTGGGGAAGATGCTGGAGCGGATCCTTGCGTCCCGGATCCTCCAGCATCTTGGGGACACGGGTCCCGACGTGTCGGACCGCCAATTCGGGTTCCGAATCGGGCGGTCCACGATCGACGCGATCGGGACCCTGAGAGGGTTTGCAGAGTATGCGGAGGGAAGAGGGGAGGGGGTGGTGGCGGTGTCCTTGGACATCGCCAACGCGTTTGGCTCCCTCCCATACTCTGTAATAGGGGAGGCGCTCCGCTATCATGGAGTGCCCCCTTATTTGCGGCGCATCGTAGAGCACTACCTGACGGAGCGGGTAGTGCTCTACGAAGATAGGGGAGGGCAGAGGAGGACGCGGCCCATGGCGTGTGGCGTACCCCAGGGTTCCGTGTTGGGGCCCTTGTTGTGGAACCTGGGGTACGATTGGGCCGTACGCGGCGTCCTCCTCCCCCGGATGGCAGTCATCTGTTATGCAGATGACACCATGGTGGCCGTCCGGGGGCAGGGGTTGAGGGAGGTTCTGCGGAGGGCGGAGGTAGCAGCAGACCTCATCATCATGAGGATCAGGTTGCTGGGCCTGAGGGTGTCCCTCCCGAAAACGGAGGGAATAATTTTCGGGGGGAGGGCCTGGCGACCTCCCGCAGGGTGCTCCCTCAACGTGAGCGGGGAGGTGGTCCAGGTGAGGCCACACATCAAATACCTCGGCCTCACCTTGGACCGCAAGTGGACATTCGGGGAGCATTTCCGCCAGATTGCTCCCCGAATAGTGGCGACGGCCTCAGCCCTGGGCCGGCTGCTGCCCAACGTGGGAGGGCCTTCGGCCGCCTGCCGCCGTCTTTATGCCGGTGTCGCCCGGAGCATGGCGCTCTATGGGTGCCCGATATGGGTGGACCGGCTGACGGCGGCAAACAAAGCCCTGTTACGGAGGCCACAAAGGGTGGTGGCCCTACGTATTTGCAGGGCATACGTGACGGTGGCCGGGGCAGCAGCGTGCGCCTTGGCTGGGACTCCCCCCTGGGAGTTGGACGCGGTATCCCTAGCCGAGGCGCACCGGGAGAGGGTCAGGAGCAGGGCCACTGGGGTGTACCCTGCTCCTGAGGAGGTAAGGGCAGCCCGCAGCCAGACCGAGCGAAGGCTGCGGGAGAGGTGGAAGAACGACCTCGAGGACGCCCCCTATGGCCACCGCACCATAGGGGCCCTCCTCGGGTCGTTCGATGAGTGGTTGGAGAGGCGCCACGGCAAGCTCGGGTTCCGGATGACGCAGGTAATGACCGGACATGGCTGTTTCGGTCATTACCTGCATCGTATTGGGAGGGAGCCCGGGCCCGCTTGCCATGAGTGCGGCGCCGATGATGACACGGCCCAGCACACGCTCGCGGAATGTGTGCACTGGGCCGACGAGCGCCGCACGCTTGTGGCGTCTCTCGGAGTGGGTGATCTCTCGCTGCACAGCGTCGTGGCGGCCATGCTGAGCAGCGAGAGATCCTGGGAGGCGGTGGCCTCCTTCTGCGAAGCCGTCATTTCGCAGAAGGAGGCCGCGGAGCGGGAGCGCGAAGAGAGGGTAGATGCGCTCCCGATCCGGCGCAGACGGAGGGGTCGAGCACGTGGGCGGTTCTTGAACCGCATGCTCCCCCAGTAGGGCCGCGGGTTGGGGAACCCGCATTGCACGGCCCTACACGTCTGGGGGGAAGGTCAAGCGTTTCTGGCCTTCCCCTCCTTTGGCGCGGGTGCCCTGGCGTAGATTAGAGCCAGGGCCGCCGGGGGGCGTCATGGTGGCACAGTGTGATCCCAAGACGCCCCTGTACAACGGCAAGGAGAGGGAAACGCCGCTGTGGGTTTTAGTGGGTATACTCCTCCCCCCCTCTGCTTACAGAGGGTGCGTGAGAGGAGGGAGTCCCACATAACCCCCCACCAATGGGCCTACCCAGCCCGGGGGGTATGCGTAAAGCATTTCCCACAGCGACAAAAAAAAAAAAAAAAAAAAAGGTTAGGTTAGGTTAGGTTAGGTTAGGTTAGGTTAGGTTAGGTTAGGTTAGGTTAGGTTAGGTTAGGTTAGGTTAGGTTAGGTTAGGTTAGGTTAGGTTAGGTTAGGTTAGGTTAGGTTAGGTTAGGTTAGGTTAGGTTAGGTTAGGTTAGGTTAGGTTAGGTTAGGTTAGGTTAGGTTAGGTTAGGTTAGGTTAGGTTAGGTTAGGTTAGGTTAGGTTAGGTTAGGTTAGGTTAGGTTAGGTTAGGTTAGGTTAGGTTAGGTTAGGTTAGGTTAGGTTAGGTTAGGTTAGGTTAGGTTAGGTTAGGTTAGGTTAGGTTAGGTTAGGTTAGGTTAGGTTAGGTTAGGTTAGGTTAGGTTAGGTTAGGTTAGGTTAGGTTAGGTTAGGTTAGGTTAGGTTAGGTTAGGTTAGGTTAGGTTAGGTTAGGTTAGGTTAGGTTAGGTTAGGTTAGGTTAGGTTAGGTTAGGTTAGGTTAGGTTAGGTTAGGTTAGGTTAGGTTAGGTTAGGTTAGGTTAGGTTAGGTTAGGTTAGGTTAGGTTAGGTTAGGTTAGGTTAGGTTAGGTTAGGTTAGGTTAGGTTAGGTTAGGTTAGGTTAGGTTAGGTTAGGTTAGGTTAGGTTAGGTTAGGTTAGGTTAGGTTAGGTTAGGTTAGGTTAGGTTAGGTTAGGTTAGGTTAGGTTAGGTTAGGTTAGGTTAGGTTAGGTTAGGTTAGGTTAGGTTAGGTTAGGTTAGGTTAGGTTAGGTTAGGTTAGGTTAGGTTAGGTTGGGGTGCAAGTCAGGTTCCTCCACGCGTGCTCGAGCTTTACCAATCCATCTTGATCACGGTTTGATCCGCATGGAAGGGTACTGCTTGGGCCGGTGCACCCTGGAAACAACAACAAGCAATGGCCATTGCTTGTTGGTGGCTAATACCTGACAAACCGCTTGCAGTTTTCCCGAGGATCCGGGGAGTGTGGGAGAGGGGCCTCGGGGGCCTACGGGCAGGGGGGGGGAGGACATGGATCTGGAACCCACGGAAAAGGGCAAGCACTCGGCCGTCGGCAATGGGTTGGAATCGTCCTGTGTAGACTTTTCCAACCCATCGCTACTTCTCGGCCAGCGAGGGTGGGTGGTTGAGTAACCTAGGTGTTGCCGATTGCTCCCGATGTCTTGTGTAATGGGTACCCCTCTCGTCTAGACCAAGACATTGGCTGCTAATGGGCAGCATCTGGGCTGGGCAAGGGTTAGAACTGTCGACGCGTTGCGTTGACTTTGCTAGCCCTTGGCCTTACTTTCGGTTGGCCAGGGATGCGGTAGGCAGAGGGCCTATGATCCGGTCCCGGAGGCTAACCCTTCCACCCTGACGGTCCCTCGGCGTGTCCTCTGCAATAGCAGAGTTCACTGCTGACAAGGGATGGGGGTGTAGTGGTGGTTTGGTTGAAGGGACGTTTTCCCGGATACCGTCCCCACTACACGTGGTCACGGGGCAGGGGCGTTTGTCCTCCCGTGGCGGCGAGGGAGGGACCGGGACACCGTGTGTCTGGTGCCGGTCCCTGCTTCCCCGGGGGACGGCCATTTGGTCGGGGGGGAGCTGGTGAGGGAAGGCACACTGGCCATGCTACAGTGTGCCTTTTTCGGAGAGGGTCCGCCCTAGGGCGGAGGTGCTGGTGATGGCGTGGCGTTAGTAGATTCCCATGCCATCACCGTGAAGGCACAGGTGTCGGTAACATCCCTGGGTTTTAGTGGGTAGGCCAATCCCTTCAGGAGCGGAGAGCCCCACATAACCAATACGTAACATCTGGTTGTCACCCCCGATAGCCTTAGGTTACGTAGTGGTATGCAGTTTTATGCATTTCCCGGGGTCAAAAAAAAAAAAAAAAAAAAAAAAAGGTTAGGTTAGGTTAGGTTAGGTTAGGTTAGGTTAGGTTAGGTTAGGTTAGGTTAGGTTAGGTTAGGTTAGGTTAGGTTAGGTTAGGTTAGGTTAGGTTAGGTTAGGTTAGGTTAGGTTAGGTTAGGTTAGGTTAGGTTAGGTTAGGTTAGGTTAGGTTAGGTTAGGTTAGGTTAGGTTAGGTTAGGTTAGGTTAGGTTAGGTTAGGTTAGGTTAGGTTAGGTTAGGTTAGGTTAGGTTAGGTTAGGTTAGGTTAGGTTAGGTTAGGTTAGGTTAGGTTAGGTTAGGTTAGGTTAGGTTAGGTTGTCGGCGGTGGTGGTCACCCTTAAAGAGGGCTCCAATACGGATTATAAAACCGTCATGGGGAGGGTGACCACTCTTAAGCTGGCGACGATTGGCGTGGACCACGTGAAGGTGCGCTCCTCTGCGGCAGGGGCCCGCGTGATTGAAATCCCGGGGGCAGAGAACGGAGCGGCTGCGGACAATCTGGCTGAAAAGCTCAGAGAATTAGTGGGAGAAGTAGCTGACATCCGCAGACCGGTTAAAACAGCAGAGATCCGACTGGCTGGCTTTGACGAGGCGGTTACACCCGAAACCATTCAGGAGGTTGTGGCGGCCAACGGAAAATGCCCCCCAGCCCAAATTCGTGTGGGCAGGATCCGGCTTAGTGGCGACTGCTCGGGCTCAGTCATTGTGACGTGCCCGGTCGCGGCAGCCAACCTACTAGTTAAAGCGGGGAGAGTACTGGTGGGCTGGTGCTCGGCACGAGTGGAGGCGCTAGACCCCCTCCCAATGCGGTGTTACAGGTGTATGGGGCTGGGGCACACGAGAGTCTTCTGCCCCTCACCTGTAGATAGGTCTGACATCTGCCACCGCTGTGGCAAGAGCGGCCACATGTCGGAGGCCTGCGAGGTAGCAGAGGCGTGGTGCTCCGTGTGCCACCACGCTAAACTGCCAGCCGGTCACGTGATGGGGGGACCCTCGTGCACCCCCCCACACGTAAGAGGGAAGCAGGCCGCTGGAAGGACCCCGGCGACCCTACCGACAAGAGAGCCCCAGGGCCTTGGTGAGGGACAAAATATGGAAACCTAATGCCTGCACACCCATTATCAACAGAAAATGAGGTGCTGCAGTGCAATTTGAACCACTCCCGCCGAGCTCAGGACCTGCTCCTGCAGCACATGGCGGAGTGGAACATTAGCGTTGCCATCGTAGCGGAACCCTATTTTGTCCCTCCCCAGCAAAACTGGCTCGGGGATACCAGTGGTCTGGTAGCTATTACGGCGCAGAGGATGGGCGATCACCCCCCCATCTCCAGGCTGGAAGCCGGTGCGGGATATGTGGCGGCCAAATGGGGAGACATCGCACTAATTGCTGTGTACTTCTCCCCCAATCGGCCGCTAAACGAGTTCCAACAGTTCCTGGATGGGCTCGGGAGGGTGGTTGCCAGGATAACACCGCAGCCCACAATGCTTCTTGGGGACCTCAATGCCAAATCCACGGCTTGGGGTTCCCCCAGAACAGACCGGCGAGGAGAGGCTGTCGAGGACTGGGCGGCGGCCTTGGGTCTGGTCCTAGTCAACCGGGGCTCCGTCAACACGTGCGTGCGAAGGCAAGGGGGGTCCATCGTGGATGTGACTTTCGCGACCCCTGCCGCCAAAGCACGCACCTCCAACTGGCGGGTCCTGGAGGACATAGAGACCCTCTCCGACCACCGCTACATTAGGATGGGGGTCGCAAAGGCGGCGTTGGCTCAACCCATCCCGGCCCCAGCGGTGCGGAGAGGAAGGCCGGCCTTCCCAAGATGGAGCCTCGGGAGCCTCGACCGGGACCTCGCCGAAGAGGCAGCAATGGTCGAGGTGTGGCGGGCCCCGGAGCCAGACCGAGGCCGGGACGTTGAGGAAAGGGCCCTCATGTTTCGCGCATCGCTCACCGAGGTGTGCGATGCCGCGATGAGAAGGTCGACTCCCTTCATGGGGAAAAAGCAGGTTTACTGGTGGTCGGCGGAGATTACGGCCCTCCGCGCCACCAGTAACGCTGCACGGCGCGACTACACCCGATGCAGGCGGCGACGACATACTCCGGAAGAGGAGGAGCTCCTGTACGAGAGGCTCTGGCAGGCCAAAGAGGCCCTGTCTGTAGCCATAGCCAAGGCCAAGGACGAAGCACACGTTGCGTTCTTGGCCACGCTCGACAGGGACCCCTGGGGGCGTCCGTACAAGCTAGTACGGAACAAAATGCGCCACGCCCCCGGCCTGGAGTCGCTGGAGCCAGAGCTCCTCCAAAGAGTGGTGGAGGGCCTCTTCCCGCCTGCACCGGACTTCGCCCCGCCGGCCATGTTGGCCCCTGCTGAAGAGCCGGAGGGTCCGCTGGATGTGCCGCCCATTACCGATGGGGAATTCCATGCCACGGTGCTGCGCCTGAAGGGCTGTAAGAAGGCCCCTGGCCCTGACGGCGTGCCCGGCCAAATTATGCCCGTGGCACTGAAGCATCTGGGGAACCGCCTCAAAAGTCTCTTTGACGACTGTCTGGAGACCGGGCGATTCCCCAGATGCTGGAAGGAGGGCCGGCTCTGCCTTTTGCGCAAGGAGAGCCGCCCGGCGGACTCGCCTTCTGGCTGGAGGCCGATAGTCCTGTTGGATGAATCCGGGAAGATGCTCGAGCGCATCATAGCTTCCCGGGTCATCCAACACTTGGAGGGAGTGGGCCCCAATATATCGGACCGCCAATACGGCTTCCGTATTGGGCGGTCCACTATGGACGCCTTGGGGGCCCTAAAGGCCTTCAGCGAGTACGCTGCGGAGAGGGGAGAGGGAGCCATAGCGGTGTCGCTGGACATCGCGAACGCATTTGGCTCCCTCCCATATTCGGTTATTAAGGAGGCACTCCGATACCACGGAGTGCCTCCTTATCTTCGGAGGATCATAGAGCACTACCTTAGCGGGAGGGTAGTGCTCTATGACGAGAGGGGGGGAATCCGGCGGGAGAGGCCCATGGCCTGCGGCGTTCCACAGGGGTCCGTCTTAGGCCCCCTGCTTTGGAACGTCGGATTTGACTGGGCGATAAGAGGCGTCCTGCTCCCCCGGATGGCGGTCATCTGCTACGCGGATGACACAATGGTCGCCGTCCGGGGGGAGCGGCTGGAGGAGGCCCTAAGGAGGGCCGCCGTCGCGGCCGACCTGGTAGTCGGTCGCATTCGATTGCTGGGACTAAAGGTGGCCCTCCCAAAAACAGAGGCCATCATCTTCGGGGGAAGAGGCTGGAGGCCCCCTGCTAGGGCATCAATTCGCGTTGCGGGAGAGACGGTCCAGGTGAAGCCCCACATAAAATACTTGGGGCTCATCCTGGACCGTCGTTGGGATTTCGGGGAGCATTTCCGACAACTAGCTCCCCGAATCGTTCGTCAGGCGTCGGCCTTAAGCCGCCTTCTGCCAAACGTCGGAGGTCCGGGCGCCCCGTGCCGCCGCCTATATGCAGGAGTAGCTAGGTCCATGGCGATGTACGGGGCGCCCATATGGGCGGATAAGTTGGGGGCCGCAAACAAGGCCCTTCTCCGGAGGCCGCAGAGGGTAGTGGCCATCCGCATCGTAAGGGCCTATGTTACGGTGGCCTGGGCGGCGGCCTGTGCCTTGGCGGGGACGCTCCCTTGGGAGCTAGACGCCCAAATCCTCGCCGAGGCACACAGAGAGCGGGTGCGGAACAGGGCACAAAATGTGTTCCCCGCTCCTGAGGAGGTGCGCGCCGCCCGGAAGGCGGCACAGCGGCGCATGCGCGACCGTTGGAAGAGGGACCTGGAGGACTCCCCCTATGGAATCCGCACCATAGGGGCACTCCTCCCGTCCCTCGACCGCTGGCTGGACCGAAAGAAGGGGGCTCTCTCCTTCCGGTTGACGCAGGTAATGACCGGGCACGGCTGCTTCGGTCATTACCTGCACAGGATAGGGAGAGAGGTCGGTCCGGCCTGCCATGAGTGCGGCGCCCAGGACGACACGGCCCAGCACACCCTAGAGGTGTGCAATTACTGGGCCGAGGAGCGCCGCACCATGGTGGCGGTTTTGGGAGTGGGTGACCTCTCGCTGCACAGCATCGTGGCGGCCATGCTGGACAGCGAGAGGTCCTGGGAGGCGGTGGCCTCCTTCTGCGACACTGTGATCTCGCAGAAGGAGGCCATGGAGCGGGAGCGCGAAGATAGGCGACAGGCGCTCCCGCTCAGGCGTAGGCGGAGGGGTAGGAGGCGGGCGCAATTCGCTGCCCGCCTAGACCCCTAGTGGAGTGTGGGTTAGGGGCCCACAAATAGACTCCACCCGTCTGGGGGAGGGATCGTGGCGGTTTCCGATCCTTCCCTCCATTGGCGCGGGAGCCCTGGCGTCGTCAAAGCCAGGGCAGCCGGGGGGCACACATGGTAGAAATCCTTGGACCCCATAGTGCCCCCATAACGGCAGTGCGGAGAAACGCCGGTGGGTTTTTAGTGGGTAGGCTCCTCCCCCCCTCTGCTTTCAGAGGGTGTGCGAGAGGAGAGAGTCCCACATAACCCCCCCGACCAACATCGGGCCTCCCTAGGCCCAGGGGGGGTATGCGTAATGCATTTTCCCACCGTCAAAAAAAAAAAAAAAAAAAAAAAAAAAAAAAAAAAAGGTTAGGTTAGGTTAGGTTAGGTTAGGTTAGGTTAGGTTAGGTTAGGTTAGGTTAGGTTAGGTTAGGTTAGGTTAGGTTAGGTTAGGTTCCACGGACCTGCTCGGTTGTCCGAGTGGGCGGGGAGGTGTACCCCGACGTGGCGCGTCCCCAGGTGGTGGATAGGGGAATGCCCCGGCTCTTGTAGTGCCGGGGTAGGACTTGGTCCCGCGAACCAAACACTGGGGGGGATAGGGGGGGCCTCGGCCCGGGAGGGTTTCTCTCCCGGTTCCTCTGGTGTTCAGAGGAGCTGTGGATGGGTGTATGGGTTGGGCGGCCGTCAGGTTGCAAGAAGGAGGCCTTTAGTGGCGCTTTTAGAGTGTCATGATTAGGTCAGGAGGGGTTGGTGGCGGGTTCGCCTGGTCTCAGTGTTGAGGCTGGGCGGGCGACTTCGGTGCCGCTGCCGAAACTCGTTTCTCTGTCTGGGGTGCTGTGGTCACGTCTCGCGGCCTCGGATGGAACCGAGGGTCTTGCCTTAATTGGCTGGGCCAAGAGGGGAAATCCTCAATAAAAAGCATTAGGTAAGTTTTCCCGTGATACAGCCCGACCTCACGGATGTAGTTAGGGTTACCCAGGTACAGGGGGCACTGCCTGGGTGGACCATTTTTTTTCCCCCATACTCGTGGGATTCAAAATTTCGGAACACCAAATTTTAGATAAGGATTTAGATAAGGATTTAGCTGTAAGTTTAGCTATGAGTTTAGCTATAAGTGAGGAGGAGTCGCGTAGTGTGGGTGGCAGTGATGGCGAGAGCTCGGCGCCGGTAGCGGTGCGCTGTAGTTCGCCTAAAGCTGTGAGGAAGCCGGGGGCTAAAGGCCGATTCAAGACAACGCAGGGGGTGAAGAGGCAGAGGCTCGGCGATAATGGCTCGCAGTTGTCTGGTGAAGATGGGGAGGATGCAGCGGGGTCTGCCCAGCCGGTGCGTGGGAGGGGTAGGCCGCCTACTACCGGTGAATATGTAGGATTGGCAAAGGCCAAGGCGGCGTTGAATGCTGCGACGCAAGAGGAGCTGAGGCTGGCGGCGGAGAGGGAGATAGCCGAGGTCAGCGCTAGGACACGTAGTGCGCGGGTGCCAGCTCCGTCTTCGTCTGCTGTGGATTCTGGGGATGTTCTGGCCGCTGATTTGAGTGCAAAGGTCATGGATAATGTGGCGCTAATAACATCAATAGCGACCAAGTCTAAGAACCTCAAGGGGACGTTTGTCCGTGACCTGAAGGAGGCGGCTGGGGCTATCAGGACTGCGGTTCTGGAATTGGCGGAGAGGTCACAGTCGGAGGAGGCGAAGAAGCTGCAGGCTGATAATGATCGTTTGCGCGCGGAGCTCTCAGGCTTGCGGAGGGAGTTTGAGCAGTTCAAGGCTGAAGTGCGCGAGCAGCAGTCTAGAGTGCCTCAGTCAGCTGTGCCAGGTGGTAGCCAAGTGGCTCCTAGTGTAGCTCAGCCAGCGGCTGTGACGGAGTTGGATTTCCGGCGTTTACTTGAGGAGGTCTCACGCTCCAACCGGGAGCAGTTCAGTTTCATGCTGAACGCTCGGTTGGAGGGTATTGAGGACCGGTTACTTCCAGAGCCGCGGATTCGCCCCCCCCTGGCATCTGACCGGAAGGCAGCTCAGGCTGCAGCGCGGGCTGTAGCAGTGGGGCTTCCTGCTCGTCAGGTGGATGGGGGTTCTCCGGTCGCCCCATTGTTGCCGGCGGCTAGAGTTCACAACCTCCGTCCGGACGGTTCGGCACCGGGAGCGAGTGCGGTGGTGGAGGTGGTTCCTGAGGGGCCAGCAGGGGTGGAAGCCAGGAGTAAGCCCAAAAGGCCCAAAAGGAAGAGGAGGAAGATTGCTCGGGGGCCGCAAGGGCCAGGTGGTTCTCAGGTGGGCCCTGCTGCAGCTGTACCTAGCGAGGATGGCTGGACCAAGGTGGTCAGTAGGAACGCCAGGAGGAGAGTAGCTAGGCAGGAGCATAGGGCCGCTCAGCCGCTTCCGGCTCAAGTGAAACCTCGTAAGCTTCACCCTCCTCGGTCTGCTGCGGTAGTGTTGAAGCTGCAACCGGGGGCTGTGGAGAAAGGTTTCACGTATGCGAAGGTGTTGACCGAGGCCAGAGGCAAGTTGGACTTGCCTGCTTTGAGTATTGGTGATGGCTTGAGGATTCGCCGGGCTGCTAATGGTGCCCGCTTGTTGGAGGTGCCTGGGGTAGGTAGTGCTGATAAGGCTGATGAGGTTGCGAAGAGGTTGAAGGAGCATTTCAGCCAGGAGGTGGTGCAGGTGTCCAGACCAGTTAAGTGTGCTGAGCTGCGTATAACGGGGTTGGATGATTCTGTGACAGCGGATGATGTGGTGAAGGCTGTGTCTGAGGCTGGGCAGTGTGCAGCAAGTGCCATTAAGATCGGCATGGTTAGGGAGGGCTTTTCGGGCCTTGGTTCGGTTTGGCTTTGCTGTCCGGTCTTAGCTGCCAAAAAGGTTACCGAAAGGGGAAGGCTACTTGTCGGGTTTGTCTCGGCGCGGGTCACTCTCTTGGAGGCTCGGCCTATCCGCTGCTACAAGTGTTTGCAGTTGGGCCACTTGAGGGAGAAGTGTACCGCGGATGTAGACCACGGTAGCCTCTGTTTCCGGTGTGCGCAGCCAGGCCATAAATCCGGTCAGTGCAATAATGCGTTGCGGTGTGCTCTGTGTGCAGCGGCTGGTAAGCCAGCAGACCATAGGCTGGGGAGCAGCTTGTGTAAGCCCCCGGTGGCGGGAAGGAGGTTGCGGTCGGGTAGCGGCCCCAGCGGAGCCCCAGTGGAGTTTGCAGTGCCGGGTACTAGTGCCCAGCCCCCAGAGGATTCGGTTTCATCAGAATAATGGCCTTAAACATTCTACAGACCAATTTAAACCACTGCGCTTTGGCTCAGGATCTTTTGGTCCAGAGTATGGCGGAGTGGTCGATTCAGGTGGCTATTGTTGCGGAACCCTATTCAGTTCCGGCGAGGGATGACTGGTTTGGTGACCGTGATGGCTCAGTGGTTGTGGTTAGTCGGCCAGCTGCTGGGTCTCCGCCGATCGGTAGAGTGGCTGGTGGTCGAGGATTTGTTGCCGTGCTGCTGGAGCAAATTCTGGTGATCGGGGTGTACTTCTCACCAAGTCGCAGTCTGCCGGAGTTTGAGCAGCTGTTGCTGGACATTGGTGCTCTCGTCGGTGGGGCGCGCCCCAATTGCGTGTTGTTAGCGGGCGATTTTAATGCCAAGTCACAAGTGTGGGGTTCGTCGGCGTCAAATGTGCGCGGTGATTTGTTGGCGGAGTGGGTTGTAGCGACGGGATTGGTTGTTTTGAATCGGGGGGTGGTTGAGACCTGTGTTCGGCAGCAGGGTGGCTCCGTTGTTGATGTGGGTTTTGCCACTCCCGCCCTTGCTCGCAGGATACACGATTGGGTGGTAAGGGAGGATGTAGAAACACTGTCCGATCATCGTTACATACAGTTCAGTGTTTCTGCTCCGGCTGCGCAGTCAGTGGGTGAAGAGCGGAACCGGTCTTCGTTTGGTCCAAGGTGGGCGGTTAAGTCGCTTGATAGAGACCTGCTGGAGGAAGCGGCCATTGTCCAGTCTTGGGCGCCGTTGCCGCAAGGGCCGCTGGATGTAGATAAGGAAGCGCGGTGGATCGGGGTTGCGATGGGCGAGGTGTGTGATGCCTCTATGCCGCGTGTTAAGTCGTGCCAGCCTCGGCGTCAGGTATATTGGTGGAACGCAGAAATTGCGCAGTTGCGCAGGGACTGTGTTTCGGCAAGGCGCTTGTACACCAGGTGTCGAAGATTGAGGCGCTGTAGTGACACGGGGGAGCCGCACCCTGATGAGGCCGGGTTGTATGAGGGTTATCTCGGGAGGTTACGGCTGTTGCGGGTGGCCATTGCTAAGGCTAAAGAGGACGGTGAGCGCCTTATGCTGGAGAGTTTGGATGTTGATCCTTGGGGCCGGCCATACAAGGCGGTAAGGCAGAAGCTTCGTCCTTGGGCTCCTCCGCTGACGGAAACTCTTCAGCCGCAGTTGCGGGGCCGGGTAGTCGAGGCATTGTTTCCTGGTGGTCAAGAGCACGAGCCTCCAGCAATGGCAGCGGCTGGGCCGGCTGGTGTTGTTGAGGATGCTGACGGTGAGGCCTTGGCTCGGGAGGTTACAGCTGGTGAGTTGGGGGCGGCGGTGTTGAGGCTAAGGGCAAAGAACACTGCTCCGGGACCTGATGGTATTCCAGGGCGCGCGTGGGTTGTGGCCTTAGGTGGCCCGTTGGAGGCGAGGGTGAGGGCTCTGTTTAGTGCGTGCCTTGAGCAGGGTGTTTTTCCGTCTCAATGGAAAGAGGGTAAGTTGGTTTTACTGCGGAAGCCTGGCCGCCCTGTGGACTCGCCGTCGGCATATCGGCCCATTGTGTTGCTGAACGAGGTGAGCAAGCTATTAGAGAGGGTCATAGCACACCGTCTTCAGCGGCATATGGAAAGCGTTGGGCCGGATCTCAGTCCCAGTCAGTTTGGCTTTCGTCGGGGCAGATCGACGATAGATGCCATTGCTCGGGTGAAGGCGCTTGCTGAGGAGGCAGTTTCCCAGGGTGAGGTGGTTTTGGCAGTGTCTCTCGACATTTCTAATGCCTTCAACACCTTGCCTTGGGGCACTATAAAGGAGGCGCTGAGGTACCATGGCTTCCCTGGGTACTTGCGGCGTATTGTGGAGGCGTATTTGGCACTTAGGCTGGTCAAGTACCCCACAAAGCATGGGTGTGGACAGCGTGAGGTGTCGTGCGGTGTTCCACAGGGGTCGGTTCTTGGTCCACTCCTGTGGAACATCGGGTACGACTGGGTGCTCCGGGGTGCGTTGCTGCGGGGTGTCCACGTTGTCTGCTACGCGGATGACACCCTGGTTACGGCTCGTGCTCAGACCTTTGAGCAGGTGGTGGCTTTGGCAACGGTGGCGGTAGCGCATGTTGTGGGAAGGATTAGGAGGTTAGGGTTGGAGGTGGCCCTGGAGAAGTCAGAGGCCTTGTGCTTTCATGGGCCTCGGCGGCGCCCTCCTGGTGACGCCCGCCTGCTTGTTGGAGGGGTTTCCATTGGTATCAAGTCGACGATGAAGTACCTGGGACTTGTCCTTGATAGCCGATGGAATTTCCGTGAGCATTTTCGGCTCCTGGCTCCGAAGCTGGTGGGCGTGGCGGGTGCCCTTGGGCGTTTGCTTCCCAATGTGCGTGGGCCTGGTGTGATGTGTCGCCGGCTGTACGCTGGGGTTGTGCGGTCTATGGCGTTATATGGGGCGCCTATTTGGGTGGGCTCCCTGAGAGGGGATAGTTTGCTGCGCAAGCCACAGCGGGCTATCGCTCTGAGGGTGATTAGGGGCTACCGCACAATTTCTTTTGAGGCGGCGTGTGTGTTGGCGGGTACCCCTCCGTGGGACCTGGACGCAGAAGTACTGGCAGATGTGTACTTCCGTTGCGCGGAGGTCAGGGCGCGGGGGGCGCAGCCTCTTCTTGAGGAGGTTACGCGCTGGAGGCTAGACTCGCGAGCGATTCTCCTCCGGAAGTGGGCGGAAAGGTTGGAGGATCCTACTGCTGGCCACTTCACTATCCGGGCAATTCGGCCAGTGCTGGAGGAGTGGGTAGATAGGCATCACGGGGTGGTTACCTTCCACCTTGCTCAGTTGCTGTCGGGCCATGGTTGTTTCGGTCGGTATCTGTGCGATGTGGCTGGTAGGGAGCCAACGCGGGGGTGTCACCATTGCGACAGTGAGGAGGACACAGCTCAGCATACGTTGCTTGAATGCTCTGCGTGGGATGACCAGCGTGCTCGGTTGGTGGCGGCAATAGGGCAGGATCTCTCGTTGCCGGCTGTAATTGAAGCAATGGTCAGGGATGAGACGGCTTGGAAGAGGGTAGCGTCTTTCGGCGGGGAGGTGATGTCGTTTAAGGAGGCCGCTGAGCGTGAGAGGGAGAATGACGTTGGGTCGCTTCCGATGCGGCGTAGAAGGGTTGGGCGCAGGCGGGCCGTTCATGATCGGCGCCTGCCCCCTTGATGAGGACCTCCGGGCAGCAGTCACGGGGCCGGCTGTTGCCTGTGGGAGATAGGTCCTCGAGTAGGATGGCACGTTTTGTGTGTTCGGGCGTGTCACCAGTTCGGTGGAGGTGTTACCTCAGGCGAGGGTCTGATTTCAGGCGGCTGTGAGGGGAGTTACAGAAGATTGCAGTAGCGTACCTGTAGCTCCCTTTATGTATAGCAGTGGCGAGAGAACACCCCAGGTTTTTTAGTCAGTGTGAATCTGACATATCCGGCATGTTTCCCCGTGGCATGGCGGAATCTATTAAGATTTTTCCTGGGTCAAAAAAAAAAAAAAAAAAAAAAAAAAGGTTAGGTTAGGTTAGGTTAGGTTAGGTTAGGTTAGGTTAGGTTAGGTTAGGTTAGGTTAGGTTAGGTTAGGTTAGGTTAGGTTAGGTTAGGTTAGGTTAGGTTAGGTTAGGTTAGGTTAGGTTAGGTTAGGTTAGGTTAGGTTAGGTTAGGTTAGGTTAGGTTAGGTTAGGTTAGGTTAGGTTAGGTTAGGTTAGGTTAGGTTAGGTTAGGTTAGGTTAGGTTAGGTTAGGTTAGGTTAGGTTAGGTTAGGTTAGGTTAGGTTTTTTTTTTTTTTTTTTTTTTTTTTTTTTTTTTTTTTTTTTTTTTTTTTTTTTTTTTTTTTTTTTTTTTCTAACTTTTCCCCTGACAGGATCGGGGTCTATTCTAAGCTGGTTCACATTCATTCCAGTTCTCGCTAGTTTTCTGCTCGTACTTCCATACATCATACATTATCTTTCTTTCATCCATCATCTTTCTTATTTTACGTGGGTGGGTCTCCCACCTACTTTGCTATTCTAACTATCTATCTCTTTATTTCATTTTCATTTGCAGGGGTAATAAGCTTGACACGGGTACTTTTATTTCTGTTTGCATTTTTATCTTATCTACTATTACATTTATTTTCCTTATTTCTACATTATTCTAGTTATACATTTTTCTTTTTCAGATGGTGCAAGACAGAGGATTTTACATCACAGCTTTGGTAAGTTCTTTATTTCATCTGTTTTTAGATTTATTTTTACAATTTTATTTGATAAACTAACATGTTTATTTTCACAATATACATTGTTTATCGTTTCCTTACTTATTTCTGTTTACTACAATTTTTATTATTTTTATACAGTATTCTAAAAACTTATTTCTAGTGTTTTTATTTTCTAGTATTTTACTTACATTGTCTATGCTTATTTTGGTGTTTATTTCGCTCTCTATATTGTACCTATTTAGGCTGAACTGAGGGCAATAGAGCAGAATGTGGGGGACAGTTTCCGGGGTGCCGGGTTCGCACAGGCACGATGGGTTCTCCTTGCATTTAAACCTGTGTAAATACTCGGAGAACCCGCCGTGTCCGGTCATTATTTGAGTCAGGGTTTGGTCTATTTTAATCTTACTTAGGATCCTATGAGCCTCGATTGCATTTGGGAAGAAGATCTTCGTTACAGATGCCGTGCTTCCCGTTTTGTACCTATGGCCCCATACTTCCAGCGTTTCTCTGCGGATGCATCTTTTTATATAGGAGGCTGGACATTGGTCATAGTGCGGCTTTGTTTTTAGGTTTAGTGCAGCCTCCTTCGCCAGTGCGTCGGCCCGTTCGTTTCCGGCTATCCCCACATGCGCCTTAATCCAATAGAGTGCAACCGTCTTGCCATCATTTTTCAGCCTTGTTAGGTTCTCTCGGATCTTGGTCGCCACGGGGTTGTAGGAGTTCTGGCTGCCGATTGCCTCCAGGGTTGACCGCGAATCGCTGTATATGCTAAAGTTTGTTTCAGCGCTCCTCAGCACCGCTTCCGTAGCTTTGAGCACCGCGTACATTTCCGCCTGGAAGACAGTGCAATATGGTTCCAGCTTGAACTTTTGGGCTTTCTTTTCCACATTGTTATGCCAACAGGATAACGATGCGCCAACTCGATCTTGGATTTTGCTGCCGTCTGTGAAAAGTTTGACTTCGCCGTTTTCAGCTCCTGCCATTTGCTCCTCGTTTTCCACGAACTGGAATGTATACTTTGTGCTCTCCGCCGGGTGCGGGGCCGAGGTGTAGCTTGCTCGTGTCTCGATCACGCGGTCCCCTATTAGGGGTTGCGGTATCCCTCTTTTGGCTTCGTACAAGGTTGCTGCTTCTTGGATTCTTAGGTCCAAGGGCAGCAGTCCTGCGAGCAATAGGGCCGAGTTGAGGGACACTGTTCTGTAGGCCTTACAGATCTTTTGGGCGAATGCCCTCTGCACTGCGTCTAGTTGGTTACGGATGTATAGTTTCTCTGCCGCCGGTGCCCATGCACTCGCTGCATACATGATTATTGGCTCGATTACCGCTATGTATATTGTTCTAATGATCTCCGGTTGGAGACCCCAACTGACCTTTGCCGCCCTTGATAGCTGTTTATAAATGGCCACTGCTTTTGCGCAGGTGGCGTGGACGTGTTGGCGAAAGGTCAGTTTTTCGTCGATTATGAGCCCTAGGATCTTTATTTCCCTTGATAGCTCGATGTTTACTCCGCCCATGCGCAGGAGTGGTGAATCGTATTTTAATTTATTGGTAATTACCATTGCTTTAGTCTTTTGAGGAGCAAATTTTAGTTTGTTACGCTTTCCCCACTCCTGCACATAGGCAAGAGTTTCATTCGCTTCTTTTTGGATTTCTAGGGCTGTGTCTCCGGAGAACATCAGAACAACATCGTCCGCAAACGCCTGGCAGTGGACTTTTTTGTTTGCAAGGCCATCCAGCAACGGGTCCAGCAGCATGTTCCAAAACGTCGGTCCACCTATTGAACCCTGGACACATCCCTTGGTGGTGTTCTTTGGGTACTGGACCCCCGCGTACCTCACCAGCACCTTCCTTTCTTCAAGATAACTGTCTACTAACTTCCTCAAGTTGATAGGGCATTTCTTCTCTGCGAGTCTGCACTTAATGGCCGGCCACCATGCGCTGTCGAAGGCTCCCTCTATGTCCAGTGATATCATCGTGATGATCTTCTTTTTACGAAGTTCCTCACGGATATACTGCATTATGTCATAGAGGGAGTCTTCGGTGCTCTTTTGTGGCACGAATCCATACTGGCGGTGATTCATGCTTGGGAGAGTATGCCATTTGATTCTCCGGATCAGCATCTTTTCTAGGATTTTCCCCATCACTGGAAGCAGTCCAATGGGTCTGTAAGACTTTGGCTGAGTATAGTCGTCTTTTGCTGGTTTCCTTAATATTACCACTGTGGCCTGCTTCCACTGTTTGGGGAAGTGCGACAGCTCCAAGCATTTGTTTGCGATTTCCAGATATATATCTGGGTGGTGCGCAATTGTATGCTTGCAGATGTCCGCGGTGAGTCCGTCCTGGCCGGGGGCTTTCTTTGGATTGAAGCTCTCTGTCGCGTATCTGAGTTCCTCCGTCGTAAACGGGGGATCCCATGCCTCATGATGAGTTTCCTCGTTTATGGTTTTTGCTTTTTCTCGGATACTTCGGTGTTCTTCATTATCCTCCTCCGTACAGTCGTCAGGGTAGAAGACTTCAGCCAGGGTTTTCGCTGACTCTGTCTGTCCTAATTGTACGCCGTCTTTCACCAGAGGTATATCTTCCTGTCTCTTCTTAGTTCTTCCTATTACTCTGTATATCCCGTCCCACATCGATTCTCTATCCTGTTTTTCACAGAAATCCTTCCAGCTTTGTACTTGCGCTTTTTTGGCAGCTACTTCGTATTGTTCTTTTGCCTCTAGGTATTGCTCGACGACCCATGCTCTCCTTTTTGGTGCTGCACAGGATACTCGGCGCTTTTTAGTGGCAACCCCTTTTTTCATTTTGGCCAGCTCCTCAGTCCACCATGGCAGTTGTATCTTTGTGTCTTTTTTGATTTTTGGGATTGTTTCTTCACACGTTTCTCTAGTGATTTGAATGTATTTTTCTATATTTTCTTCTAGCTCCTGTATATTTTCTATGTTTTGAATTACTTCCTTGTTTATGTTATTGGTTTCGAATTTTTTGGTTATTTCTTGCCTAAATGTAGTCCAATCCGCCTTTTTTGTTTTGTAAATACGTGTTGTCCTCTCTATTTTAGTGCCTATCGACTTTTCTAAATTGATTTTAAAAACAATTGCATTGTGGTCGGAGCTGGTCATACCAGTGTCCACTTTCCATCCTTCTATACGCCCTAACAGGTCCGTCGAGCATGCCGTAACATCGACGTGGCTCTTAAAGCGTCTCCCGCCTCTGATCGTATCGAAAGTTGGTTCTTTGCCTTCATTCAGGATGTGTAGCTCCATTTCGTTAAACAGTCCGACTATTTCCTCCCCTCTGTGGTTATCACTTTCGCTGCCCCACCAGGCGCTCCATGCGTTGAGGTCGCCGCCTATGATCATGTTGTTTAGGTTTAGCTTTGCCACTATGTTCTTCACGTGCTCTATGTAGGGTTCTATTGGCTTGTAGTCCTCCAGATACACCGAGATTATGCCTAAGTCCCAGGTTTGGGTTTTCAATTTCGCCACTGCTATGTTCTCCGTGGTTAGCGTGGGGCATTGGATGACTTCTATATCTGGGTTGAATATGACTATCGCCGCTTTATTTATCTCGTCACCTTTACGGATGTGCTGTATAACTCTTGTCCCGGGATAGTCCCTCATGCCCCCCACGCTCCCCACATATGGCTCTTGTACCAGTGCAAAGTCTAGTTTTTTCTTTCCTGCTTCCATTATAAGCTCATTCGTGGCTAGCTGTTTTTTCATGAGATTTGCCTGTACTACCGTGTATGGCTTTGCACTGGTGCCTATTGCTGTTGTGTTAATTGTAGTGCCCGTGGCCACCTTAGCAATAAGCTACTGTTGACCTCGCTATTTGCTCCCACCGTTTTCTGACTGGGCACTCTTGGCTGAATGCATTGTGTGTTATTGCCTCTTTTCCAGCTTGTTGGCAGTTACAACATGTTGGCTCCGTTCCTGCATTGAATTCCGGGCACTCCGCTTTCATGTGCAGCCCCCCGCAGTGGCTGCACTTGTCCTCGGTTGCCTTACAGAATCGTTTGCTGTGGCCATATCCTAGGCATCGACTGCACTGGACCAGGGGGGATTGATCTTCGACTTTAATCCACTGGAGATCTATGTGGACTCTCCCCAGGTTCGTCAGTCTCTGCCATAGGGTGGGGGACACTCTCAGCACGATGTGGTGTGTGTGGGTGTTCCTAGTTCGCCTTTTATACCTTATTTCCATCCTATCATCTTCCTCTCCTAAGTCGTTAAATATCTTCCCATTTTGTCTCCGTAGGGCTTCCAGTACTTCCTCTTCTTTGTGGTAGGTCAGCACGTCCTTTAGGACTACCAGTGGATCCTTGTTCTTGATCTCTTCTACTATTAGCTGTCCTCCCGTTTTCCTTACCCTTTCACTTATCTTCTCTATTTCCGTCCTCGTTCTGCATCCTACTATTACCTTCTGATCTTTCGCTTTCCTGATCTTGTCCACTTGTATTCCTTCTTTTGTGGCGTCGACTACCTTCCTTAACCTTTCTAGGACGTCCTCTCCCGAATCTCTGTCATCCGTTGATGTGATGGCAACCGAGTGCAGAGTTGGGTATTGTTGACTCTGTCTGTTCACAGGTCGGGCTGCCATACTCGCGTAGGTGATTTTCTCCTCTCTGATACTCTTTAGGTTTTCATTTAGCTGTTCTGTCCTCTCGTTACATTCCTGTAGCTTCTTTGAGTGTTCTTCCATCTTCTTCATCAACTCCATGGTGAGATCCATTCTTCCTTTGGTGGTGTCTGTTTCTTCACTTCTATCAGCCTCTTTGGCTTTTTGTTTCCGATTTTCCGAGGCGGAGGGGGTGGGTCCTAGATTCTCTAGTCGCTTCTTCTCCAGCTCCACTTCCCTCACCAGTTTGTAGAGTTTCTCTATGGATTCCGTTACTGCTTGTTTGATTTCTCTTTTTATGTTTCCCGATGCTGCCATGTTGCTTTTTGCCTTCATAAGCAGCTGCCTGGCCTCTGCTGTTTTCGGGTATGTGGTCGCTGGCGATGTTACCGATTCTGCTGCCTTTAGTCCATCATCTTTTTGTTTGTGTTTTGGAGGGGTTTTTTGCCTCGGGGGGTCTCTGCGGGAGGACTCCTGGGTCTGCGGGGATCCAGGCGTCGTTTCACAGGGGCTCGGGGCTATTTCCGGGGTGGTTTCTTTTGGGGGGGTCTGCTTTTTCTTCCCTGCCGTCTCCCACTCTCCTATACTACGTCTGACGTTTGACGCCGTCGCTTGTTCATTCCCTCCAGTTTGGCTCCCCGTGCTTCCAGGCATTTTGATCGGGGTTCGGTATCCAAACATGTGTATGTTTTACGGTAAAAGCTAAAAGCCCGATAAGCTATGTGGCTCCTGTCCTAGTCTATTAATTTTTTCGGGGGGGAAAAGTGTTCTGGCTCTACCAGAAACTGTCTTATTTTAATGTTTCTCCACCTGTATAGTGGGTGGGTATGTCGTAACACGCAAGAAATGCTTTTGACTCTATGTAGAGTATATAATAAATTGTAGTAGAGTCACCTTATAGCTATAACTCGCCTGTATATTGGGTGAGTTTGTCGTTACTAAAAAATGTAGAGAATAAGGTCACAATATATGGAACGAAATACACACAAAATCTTTATTGCTCTATGTAGAGCCGGTCTTATTTAGCTAGAGGTTGCTACTTATTCTATGTACACTATTTTTACAATCAACAATGAGGTTCTAAACTTTTAAAACTTAATTTTACTATTTTTCTATTTTCTAACTAAAACTGATTTTTTCCACTGAAGGACGGTCGTCAAAATTCCCGGCTTTTGTAGGCTCGTACAGTTTCTTAGCGCGCAGCAGATTCCTTAATAAAAAAGGTATGGTCTGCCTGAACTTTCGTAGCTATTCACTGTCGAACTTTGAATTTTAATAAGTCTATAACTCACAGAATGTGCCGTTGCGCCGATGAGACTCTCACGACTCGCGAGACGCCAGTGAGACGAGACGCTCTCAGAGTCTCGATACGCCAGGTGTGGTGTCGAGTTGCCGGCGAGATGGTGTTGCCCGGTGAGACTCTCACGACTCACGAGATGCCAGTGAGACGAGACGCTCTCAGAGTCTCGATACGCCAGGTGTGGTGTCGAGTTGCCGGCGAGATGGTGTTGCCCGGTGAGACTCTCACGACTCACGAGATGCCAGTGAGACGAGACGCTCTCAGAGTGTCTATAACTTACAAAATATATGTCCAAAAATTTCACTGACACTTTGCGGCTCAAACAGACACTGTAGCCGGATGCGCGGCACTGTCCCGCAACTTCGGTATATCGCACTTTAAAATCCGATGAGAAAAGTTTGTCAAAAGCTCGTCGGAGTGCCGCCAGGTGTTGTGGCTCTCGGTGGGCGCCGGTGAGTCGCCGGTGAGACGCCGAGGAGACGCGAGTGAGATGAGACGCTCTCCCGAGACGCGAGCGAGATGAGACGCTCTCCCGAGACGCGAGCGAGATGAGATGCTCTCCCGAGATGCGAGTGAGATGAGACGCTCTCCCGAGACGCGAGCGAGATGAGACGCTCTCAGACTCTCGAGCGCGCTCGCGAGACTCTGGCGAGAGTGACGCGATGGTGATGCCAAACTGACGGAGCTCCGTGAGACTCGACTGGCTCGCTCGACGTCAGAGTCGCAACTGGTTAGGTTAGGTTAGGTTAGGTTAGGTTAGGTTAGGTTAGGTTAGGTTAGGTTAGGTTAGGTTAGGTTAGGTTAGGTTAGGTTAGGTTAGGTTAGGTTAGGTTAGGTTAGGTTAGGTTAGGTTAGGTTAGGTTAGGTTAGGTTAGGTTAGGTTAGGTTAGGTTAGGTTAGGTTAGGTTAGGTTAGGTTAGGTTAGGTTAGGTTAGGTTAGGTTAGGTTAGGTTAGGTTAGGTTAGGTTAGGTTAGGTTAGGTTAGGTTAGGTTAGGTTAGGTTAGGTTAGGTTAGGTTAGGTTAGGTTAGGTTAGGTTAGGTTAGGTTAGGTTAGGTTAGGTTAGGTTAGGTTAGGTTAGGTTAGGTTAGGTTAGGTTAGGTTAGGTTAGGTTAGGTTAGGTTAGGTTAGGTTAGGTTAGGTTAGGTTAGGTTAGGTTAGGTTAGGTTAGGTTAGGTTAGGTTAGGTTAGGTTAGGTTAGGTTAGGTTAGGTTAGGTTAGGTTAGGTTAGGTTAGGTTAGGTTAGGTTAGGTTAGGTTAGGTTAGGTTAGGTTAGGTTAGGTTAGGTTAGGTTAGGTTAGGTTAGGTTAGGTTAGGTTAGGTTAGGTTAGGTTAGGTTAGGTTAGGTTAGGTTAGGTTAGGTTAGGTTAGGTTAGGTTAGGTTAGGTTAGGTTAGGTTAGGTTAGGTTAGGTTAGGTTAGGTTAGGTTAGGTTAGGTTAGGTTAGGTTAGGTTAGGTTAGGTTAGGTTAGGTTAGGTTAGGTTAGGTTAGGTTAGGTTAGGTTAGGTTAGGTTAGGTTAGGTTAGGTTAGGTTAGGTTAGGTTAGGTTAGGTTAGGTTTTTTTTTTTTTTTTTTTTTTTTTTTTTTTTTTTTTTTTTTTTTTTCTTTTCCCCTTTTGGAACCACCAACATGGTCGGTGCTTTTTCTATCGGTTTCTCTTTCATACTAGTTCTCGCTTTTATGCCTCTCGTACTTTTATGCTTCATACATTTCTTTCTTTCATACATCGTCTTTTGCGCTATCTAATGGGTGGGATTCCCATTTCCCTACTCTATACTATTCATCTAGGGTGGGGAGGGGGAGTGGGTATTCATATGTTTATTTATTTTATTTTTACAAAAGTACATACAGTTTTTTATCTTACTCTAGTTTCTTACTTACTATATTTAGTTTACTAACATGGTTCTTATATCTCTATTTACATTTTATTTTGCTGTCTATTTAACACTATGACACTCTGCTATATAATCATTATATATAAGTATCATATTTTCTTTTACTATTTATTTCTTTTTATGACCTTTGTTGCGACATTTTTACAAAAACCAATAAATTTTTTGCGTGTTTCGTTTCTTTGCATGATAGTTACTACATTTTCTTTTTCTAATTTAGTTTCTAGTTCTATTTCCAGGTCTACTCGTTGTTTGGCAAAAATCGGACAGTCGAACAAGACGTGTTGCACGGTTTCGCTTACCCCTGGTTCGCAGGCGCACGATGGATTCTCTTTACACTTGAATCGATGCAAGTATGCGGAGAATCCACCGTGCCCCGTCATGACTTGCGTGCTGATACCATCATGCGTCATTTTCCTAACCACCCCGTACGCAGCCTGCGCGTCGGGGAAAAACATTTTGGTGACTGAGGCCGTTTCTTCAGTTTTGTATCTCCGGTTCCACTCCTCAAGTGACTTTAGGCGTAGTTGGCGCTTGATATGTGAAACCGGGCACTTATCATACTCCGGCCTCTTTTTTAGCTTTAGTGCTGCCTGCTTTGCCAATTCATCCGCTCGTTCGTTTCCCGCCAACCCTGCGTGGGCTTTTATCCAGAACAAGGAGACAGTCTTGTTCTGGAGCTTGCAGAGTCTCAGGGTGTCTCTGGCTTCCACTGCTAAGGGGTGGCGGGAGTTGGGATTTGTGACAGTTTGGAGGGCAGCCCTTGAGTCACTGTAGATGTAACATGTTTCTCCCCGACGCGCATGGGCTTCTTTTATTGCCCGGCTCAGTGCTAGGAGTTCGGCCTGGTAGACGGTGCAGTACGATGCAATAGCTAGTTTGAGGGCCCTGGTTTCGGCGGCGCCCTCCCACAGGGACAGTGCCGCTCCTACCTTACCCTCAATCTTGCTGCCGTCTGTGAATATCCGGATGTCGGCGTTTGCGTTGTTATTGTACTGCTCCTCGTCTACCAGGTGTTGGAACTCCATGATTTCTTTTTTGGCCGGATGCGGTTCCTCTGAGGCTAGGCTCATTCGCTCGATCTCTCTATCGCCCAATGCTGGGTGGGGTACTCCCTTTTTTGCCTCATATAATGAGGCAGCTTCTCTGACGCGAAGGTCGAGAGGGAGTATCCCAGCCAACAGTAGTGCTGCGTTTAGAGAGACCGTGCGATACGCCTTGCACATTTTCTGTGCAAAGCCTCTTTGCACCGCATTCAACTGCTTCCTTACTCCCAGCTTATTTACTGCGGGTGCCCAGGCGCTTGCTGCGTACAGTATGGTGGGTTCGATGACTGCGGTATATATCAGTCGGATGATGTCAGGGTGCAGTCCCCATCCAATTCGAGCCGTCCTAGCCAGTTTCCGATACATATTTAGGGCTTTCCTGCATACGTTCGCGACGTGTTTGTTGAACGTCAGTTTGTTATCGATGGTGAGGCCTAGGAGTTTAATCTCATTTGACATCGCGATGTCGACACCGCCCATGCTAAGGCGTGGTGTATCGAATTTTAGTCTGTTCGTGACTACCATGGCACAGGTCTTGTGTGGTGCAAATTTCAGTTTGTTATCGATACCCCACGCCCTAACATGTTCAAGGGCGACATTTGCTTGGTTTTCAATCTCCAAGGCGGCCTCACCATCGAACGCCATTACGACGTCGTCCGCGAACGCTTGGCAGTAGACCCCGCTCTGCTGCAGTTTCTTTAGAAGGGGATCCAGGAGAAGGTTCCAAAGCAACGGACCCCCTATGGATCCCTGGACACATCCCTTGCTCGTTTGGATTTGGCTCTCTTCTCCGGCGTATCTTACTCTCACCGACCTATTCGAGAGGTAGCTGTCGGTTACCCGTCTCAGGTTTACCGGGCACTCTTCCTCTGCCAATCTGGCGCGTATTACGGGCCACCACGCGCTATCGAAGGCTCCCTCTATGTCCAGTGATATTATCGTTACTATTTTCTTTTTCTGTAGTTTTTCGCGTATGCGTTTCATAAGGTCATAGAGGGAGTCTTCGGTGCTTCTTTGCGGCATGAATCCGTATTGTAGCGTGCTGATCCTTGGCAGAAGATGGTGCCTGAGACGGGCCACCAACATCTTCTCATATACCTTGCCCAAAACAGGTAAAAGTCCAATCGGCCTGTATGATTTGGGCACAGTATATGAGTCTTTTCCTGGTTTCTTGAGTATCACCACGGTTGCCTCCTTCCAGGACTTGGGAAAGTGGTAGAGCTGCAGGCATTTGTTCAAGAGTGCTAGGAAGCACTCCGGTTCGCTATTGATTGCTTGCGTACATATGTCCGCCGTGAATCCGTCGGCTCCTGGGGCCTTTTTAGGGTTAAAGGAGTTTACCGCCGCCATCAGTTCATATTGGGTAAATGGAGGGTCATGTTGTTCATCATGCTTCCTCTCATTTACCCTCTCCGCTAGACTTCTGATGCGACGGTGTTCTGCAGAGTCCTCGCTCTCATCATCCTCAGGGTAGAAGGTTTTGGCCAACAGTTCCACCGACTCTTTTTCATTTAGTGTCCTGCCACCGTCTGTCAATAGCTGATCTTCCTCTCTGCTTACAGCTCTACCAATCACCCTATAAATTCCTTCCCATACCCCTTCCCTGTCCTGTTTGCAACAAAACTCCTTCCAGCTATCGGTTTGTGCAGTTTGTACGGCTAGCTCGTAGTTGCTTTTTTCTTCTAGGTATTCTGCAACCACCTTGGCTCTCCGGATCGGTGCGGCGTTTCGGATTCTTCGCCTCTTCGTGTTCACCCTACTCTTCATTTCGGCGAGTTTCTCGGACCACCACGGCATGGTGAGTGTTTGCGTGTGTTTTTTACTTGGTATGCTGTGCTTACACGCTTCAGCGATTGATTTTGTGTAGATGTCTGTGGCATTATCTATTCCCTCTGTGTCCTGCACGCTATTTATCCCTTGGGTTGTAATATTGTTATTCTGCATAACCTGGACCAGTTTCTCACGAAACTGGTCCCAGTTTGCCTTCCTGGTGTTATAAATGCGTGTAGTTCTGCGGATATTGGTGCCTTTCGACTTTTCAATGTTTATACCAAATTTTATGCCGTTGTGGTCCGAGCTCGTTTGGCCTACTTCGACCTGCCATCCATCAATGAAGTCCAGCATATCTGTTGAGCAAGTGGTGACGTCGACGTGGCTACTGAAAGTCCTTCCGCCTCTTACAGTATCAAAAGTGGGGGTTGTGCCAGTGTTTAGGATTTGCCAATCGAGCTCAGATAGCAGTCCGCTCATATCCTCTCCCCTTTTATCTTCGCTTGTGCTACCCCACCAGATACTTTTTGCATTAGCATCACCTCCAGCGACTATCCTTTTAGGTCCGAGTTTGTCGTTAACTTTTTTGATCTGCTCCAGGTATGTCTCTATGGGTTTGTCAGGCTCGAAGTAGAAGGACATCAGGATAATTTCCCAGGCCTTAGTTCGGATTTTCACCACAACGATGTTTTTTGTGGTGTATTCCGGGCATTGTAGGACGTCAAGGTCGGGGTCAAATATGGCAATTGCCGCCTTGACGGTTGCTTCGGGTGTTCTTAGGTCCTGGTATATCCTGACTCCTTGGTAGCCCCTCATGACTTTTTCTCCTCCCACGTAGGGTTCCTGGAGCAGTGCGATTGCAGCCTTTGTGTTTTTTGCCTCTATCAGCAGTTCGTTCGTTGCCAGTTTGCTTCGCTGGAGGTTTGCCTGCAGGATTTTGTATCTATGGGTCCCCGGGGCAACTTTAGCAGTAGGCGACTGATGCTCGCGCCAGCGCATCCCATTTTCTCCTGACTGGGCATTCGCTACTGAACGCGTTGTGGTCGACTCTGTCTATTTTTGCACTCTGACAGTTTCGGCAGGTCGGTGGTTCGCCCAGTGTTCTCTCGGGGCAGTCTGCCCTGAGGTGCGGGCCGCCGCAATGGCTACACAGGTCAGCGGTTGTTTCCTTGCAGAATCGCCTACCGTGGCCGTATCCCAGACACCGGGTGCACTGCACCAGTGGTGACTGGTCCTCGACGCGGATGCTCTGTAGGTCCACCCTTAGCCTCCTGCTGTCGGTTGCTCTCTTCCAGACTCGGGGGGAGACTCCCAGTATTATATGACCTGTTAGAGGGTTTCTCGCTTTCCTTCTAAATCTCACTTCCATTCTGCTTTCCTCGTCGTCGAGGCCGTGAAATATCTCCCCATTCTGATTTCTGAGGGCTTTCAGTACGTCTTCGTCACTGTGGACTAAGAGCACGTCCCTCAGGATCAGAAGGGGGTTTTTGTTTTTCACTTCCTCGACGACCAGGTTGCTTCCTGTCATCTCTAGTCTCTCTTTGATTTTCCTTCTCTCTTCCTGAGTCCTGCACCCCATTATAATCTTCCTGTCTTTTGCTTTTCTAACTCTTTCCACTTGTACCCAGCCTTCCTTGGCGTCTATCGTCTTTCTCACTCTCTCCAGTACTTCATCTCCTGTTTCCGTCTCTTCCCTGGAGGCGATCACTATGGAGTGCAGGGCTGTTCTCTCCGTTGTCGGCTTTTCGGTGCTGCCTGTGGCCGCCACGCTGGCGTAGGATGCCTTTTCTATTTGTTCCTTTTGCTGTTCTATGGCTTCCTTTATTTCTTCCAGTTTTCTTCCGTTTTCCTTTAGCAGTCTATTGTTTTCATTTATTTTACTTATAATTTCGCCGTCGTCCTTTGTAGTATCTGTCCTTTGTTTTTGGTTTTCCGAGGTGGTGGGGGTGGGTCCTAGGTTCTCTATCCGTTTCTTTTCTAGCTCCACTTCTCTCACCAATTTGTAGAGCTGTTCTATTGCGTCCGTTACCGCTACTTTTATTTCCCTTTTTATGTTACCCGACATCGCCATTTGACTTTTTGCCTTCATAAGCAGCTGTCTGGCCTCTGCGGTCTTCGGGTATGTGGCCGCCGGTGTCGTCGCCGACTCTGCTGCTTTTTGTCCTTCTTCTTTTTGTTTCTGCTTGGGGGGCGTTTTTTGCTTCGGGGGGTCTCTGCGGGAGGGCTCCTGGGTCTGAGGGGACCCAGGCGTCCTCTCGCAAGGACCCGGGGCCGTTGCCGGGATGGTTTCCTCCAGAGGGCTCTGTCTTGGTTTTCCTGCCGTCTCCCACTCTCCTATGCTTCGTCTGACGTTTGACGTCGTCGCTTTCTCGTTTTCACGGGTTTGGCTCCCCGTGTTCCCAGGCATTTTGGTCGGGGTTCGGAATCCAAACATGAGTATATTTTATGATGAAAACTGGAAGCCCGAATGCTCTGTGTGGTTCCTAATCTAACGTTTTTTATTTTTAGGGAAAAATTCTGGCTCTACCAGGAATGGTCTTATACTAGTATTCCTCACCTGTATAGAGGGTGGGTTTTGTCGTGGGTGCTTATACTAATGGGGGAAATAATAAAATATAGATAAAATATAGCCCCGCTATTTTGGGGTTCAGTTAGGGGTATATGAGCGTGAAAGAATGGTACAAACACACGCAAAAAAATTTATTGCTCTATGTAGAGCCGGTCTCTATTGGCCACGGGCCGCTAACTATTCCACTTATACTACCCCTACAACAAACAATATAATTATAGCAAATTTTCCCGAAAAACGGGGTGTCTAGATTTTTACTCTACGGTAGTACTGCTCTATGTAGAGCCGGTCTCTATTTCTAAGGGTCTACTATTTACTTATACTACTTTTACTAACTAGTCTAGTGCTGCGTCGCTGTGGCAGGCTGCTGGCGCTGGTGAGTCGATGGCGAGCTTCCGCGGTCTCACGAGCCGGCGGCGAGATGGTGTTGCGCCGATGAGACTCTCACGACTCGCGAGACGCCAGTGAGACGAGACGCTCTCAGAGTCTCGATACGCCAGGTGTGGTGTCGAGTTGCCGGCGAGATGGGTGAGGCGATGGCGAGCTCCCGTGGTCTCACGAGCCGGCGGCGAGATGGTGTTGCCCGGTGAGACTCTCACGACTCACGAGATGCCAGTGAGACGAGACGCTCTCAGAGTGTCTATAACTCACAAAATATATGTCCAAAAATTTCACTGACACTTTGCGGCTCAAACAGACACTGTAGCCGGATGCGCGGCACTGTCCCGCAACTTTCGGTATATCGCACTTTAAAATCCGATGAGAAAAGTTTGTCAGAAGCTCGTCGGAGTGCCGCCAGGTGTTGTGGCTCTCGGTGGGCGCCGGTGAGTCGCCGGTGAGACGCCGAGGAGACGCGAGTGAGATGAGACGCTCTCCCGAGACGCGAGCGAGATGAGACGCTCTCCCGAGACGCGAGCGAGATGAGACGCTCTCCCGAGATGCGAGTGAGATGAGACGCTCTCCCGAGACGCGAGCGAGATGAGACGCTCTCAGAGTCTAGAGCGCGCGCTGGTGAGACTCTGGCGAGACTCTGGCGAGAGTGACGCGATGGTGATGCGAAACTGACGGAGCTCCGTGAGACTCGACTGGCTCGCTCGACGTCAGAGTCGCAACTGGTTAGGTTAGGTTAGGTTAGGTTAGGTTAGGTTAGGTTAGGTTAGGTTAGGTTAGGTTAGGTTAGGTTAGGTTAGGTTAGGTTAGGTTAGGTTAGGTTAGGTTAGGTTAGGTTAGGTTAGGTTAGGTTAGGTTAGGTTAGGTTAGGTTAGGTTAGGTTAGGTTAGGTTAGGTTAGGTTAGGTTAGGTTAGGTTAGGTTAGGTTAGGTTAGGTTAGGTTAGGTTAGGTTAGGTTAGGTTAGGTTAGGTTAGGTTAGGTTAGGTTAGGTTAGGTTAGGTTAGGTTAGGTTAGGTTAGGTTAGGTTAGGTTAGGTTAGGTTAGGTTAGGTTAGGTTAGGTTAGGTTAGGTTAGGTTAGGTTAGGTTAGGTTAGGTTAGGTTAGGTTAGGTTAGGTTAGGTTAGGTTAGGTTAGGTTAGGTTAGGTTAGGTTAGGTTAGGTTAGGTTAGGTTAGGTTTTTTTTTTTTTACTTGAAGGCAAGAGCCTTCAGTGTTGAGAGTTTGTAACTACGCTCGGCGCTTTCGGCATACGCGTTGCGTAGAACATGTTTGCAAGTTGGTGAGAAAGGTAGTAGTCTTGGTAATTAGTAAGACGTTTTAGGAATAAGGTATAGTAGAGTAGAGAGAAATAGTAGTTAGAATTAAGAGTAGTTTAGAAGTGAGAGTGAGAGGGTAGATTAAGTTAGTTTTAAGTTTAGATTTTAAGTTTTATTGAATTCCTTTAGGTGTCCAAGGATATATTTCAGAAGATTGAAGAAGCTGTTTGCAGTCGTCTCTTTCGTCATGCATGCTTTGAAGTCCTTTGAGTCAATTCTTAGGTTGTCGCAAAGAATTTGGTGGTCGATTCTACGTGAATCAAAACGTGGGCAGTCGTTGAGAAGATGTTGTAGGGTTTGTTTAATTGTTGCAGTTGGTTCACATGGGCAGTAGTCGTCGGCTGTAATTCCGAAACGGTGCAGGTATTCCTTGTGGAAACCATGGTTGGAGAGATACTGTGTGGTGTAGAAGTTCGTGGTGTGAGATGTAAGATAGTCGGAGATGTCAGCATAAGTCGGGAAGATGTTTTTAGTGTATTGGCACTTGTTATTGTTCTCATAATAGTTTGTGGAGGCTTGTTGGAGTAGGAGTCTGTTATGGTGTTTCAGGTGGCTGATGGGTATATCGCTAAAGTCTGGGGCCTTGTGCAAGTCGACTGCTGCTTTAGCGGCTGCGTCAGCGAGCTCATTTCCAATTACTCCGTTGTGCGCTTTGACCCAATAGAATGTTGTTTTTGTGTGCGGTTTGAGAGCATGTAGTATGGTGTGGATCTGGACGGCAAGGGCATTATAAGAGGTGGGGTTTTTGATTTCCATGAGGGCCGATTTGGAGTCAGAGAAGATAAGCAGTTCAGGTGGGTGGTTCTTAGAGGCATAGTTGAGACAGTTCTTAATGGCAATGAGCTCGGCCTGATAGACCGAGCAGCAGTCGTGTAGTTTGAATTTCTTTGTAATGTTGTCTCCATTAGGCTTAATGATGACGAAAGCCGACCCGACTTTTTCGTCGTGTCGGCTCCCGTCAGTGAAAGCGTGCCAACTGGTTGGAGAGTGTGCTTCGGAGAACTTGGCAAATTCGGCCTGGTCTTTGATCTCCTTGAATGGGATGGTAGTTCTGTGAGCAGGATGTAGGAGAGTTGAGGGAGGGGCAGGTGTCTCAATCGGGAGGTCCTGTGGCAGGTAGGAGGCAAAGCCTTTCCGTCTGGCAAGCTCGATCTCCGCAGTGTAGTTTATTTTTGCTGGCAGTGGGGGGAGATTCGCAAGGGTGATTGAGAGTATCGTGCTGAGTGTCTTAAAGCCATGTACTATTTTAATAGCGAAGAGCCTTTGAAGTGAGAGGAGCTTGCTTTCCACACATTGGAATCTGAGCGCAGATGCCCAGATTGATGCCGAGTATGTGATGATAGGCGTTATAACTTGATTATAAATTGTGCGCACGTTTTCCGCGTGGATGCCCCAGGTAGGGCGGATTAGATTTTGGAGCTTGTAGTAGAGTTTCTTTGATTTATCAATCACATACTCGGCATGCCCAATGAACTTGAGTTTCCTGTCAATCAGGACCCCCAAATACTTGATCTGAGTGGCGAAAGGAATCACATTGCCGTTGCTGGTAAGTCTTATCCTGGTTGCCTTGTTGGTGAAGGCGATTGCCTGCGTTTTGTCTCGCCCGAATTCGAGTTTGACACTGTGACCCCATTCTGTGATCCTGTCCATAGCCTCGCAGGCGATGCTCTCCAGGTCCCTAAGATTGGTGGAGTGACAAATCAGGAGAACATCGTCCGCGTAGGCCTGGAGGTGGCACCCCTCCGGCATTTCCGTTTCCAGGAGCCCGTCCAGGATCAAGTTCCAGAGTATCGGCCCCACCACCGATCCCTGGACGCAACCCCTGGTCATGGATTTTTGGGCGAAGTAGTCAGCGAGTCCAAGTTGCACAACCCTGTTGGTGACGTAGCTACGCAGAAGCTGATAGAGATTTCTCGGGCAGTTAATGTGTCTAAGTCGCGCGAAGATGGCAGGCCACCATGCCATGTCAAAGGCTGACTTAATGTCAAGAGATATAGCCATCACCTGCTCCCTATTCTGCTTAGCCGCGTTCACCTTGTCCAGTGCGTCGCCTATGGCTGAAGTTGTGTTTGTTTGGAGACGAAAGCCATATTGTTTTGGTATGATCTTGCCCTTAGAGTACATAAAGTGGGTTAGCCGATTTATGAGGAGCTTCTCCAGTGCCTTTCCAAAGACCCTAACCAGTCCGATGGGCCTGAATGACGACGCCTTTGTATGGTCGTCCTTGTTCGGCTTCGGAATGATTTTGGTAGTTGTTGTCTTCCAACATTCAGGAAAGTACCGGAGTTCCAGACATCTGTTCATAAGGGCAGTGATCTCATCGGGAAAGAGTTTAGTTATTTGCAGGCAGATGTCCGCAGTCAGGTGGTCGGATCCGGGGGCTTTTTTGTGGCTGATGGATGAGAGGGTCTCCAATACCTCAGTGCTGGTAAAAGCCGGCTCATCCGGCTCGTCCGGGAGGTCGTCGAGCTGCTGTCTGATGAGTTTCTGGGTGGCTGAGTCGCTGTCGCTGTCATCATCCGGGTAGAAGATCCCTAGCAAGGCCTCCGCCGTATCCTTGCTGCCGCTGGTGTACTCGCCAGTCGGCAGTTGGAGTGTCGCGGGTGGCTGCGCCAGTGGTCTCGTCCGGATGATGCGGTTGGTGACCGCCCAGACATCTTCCTTCCCTTGGCGTTCACAGAACGCCCGGAAACTGGACGTGGAGGCAGCACAGCAAGCGTCTGAGTATTTCTTACGGAGCTCATTTTTTTGTGCTATGAGGTCCTCAGCAGGGAGTTTTTGCTTGAGGGCCTTGGATAGTTTGTGATGGTTATTGATAACTTGCGCCTTCAGCTCAGAGAGTTCAGGGCTCCACCAGGGTGGACGGCTTGGTGTTTGCTTGGAGCGCGGCAGCAAGTCATCACAAATCTTTATGATGTCCATGGTGAGTAGATCGACAGTTGCTTCGAGCTCATCTTCAGAGCTTGAGTTTATGGAAGGAAGATCCGGCATCTTTCTGGCAAGTCTCTCCCTGAACTCCTCTGTGATGCTGTCCCACTTGAAGTTTAAAGTGTTATATCGGTAAGTGGAGAGCTTTACTTTGTTTTTAAAGGCGTCAGATTTGTTTGGTCCTGTGGAGAGAGTGAAGAGAATAGCGTGGTGGTCGGAAGAGGGGCAGATCGAGGAGTCAACTTGCCAGTTAAGCATCTTGAATTGGCTTTGTCCGCAGCAAGATTTATTGGTGAGTAGGGTTATATCGATTATAGAGGAGCGCAGTATTCCATTTGTGATGGTCTCGAAGGTTGCTGTTTTCCCGATGTTGCAGACCTCTAGGTTGTGCGTAATTAGCAGATCCTCTATACGATTCCCCCTCGCATTGTTTTGCCTAGAGCCCCAGAGCTTGCTCCAGCCATTGAAGTCTCCACCCAAAATGTGGGTGGCTCCAGCCGTGCTCGCAAGGAAGAGCTCTAATTTAGCCAGTGTAGCGTGCTTGTCCGCCCTGGGCTCGACGTAGACAGAGATAAGGTAGGTGTTCTTTCCCGATTTTTGGGTAAGTTGCACTATGCTGAGATTGGGGGACGAGAAGCCCGCTACCCCCAGTGTGCTGGTGTAGTTATCCCTTATTAAGAGGGCAGCTTTGGTGGTCCTGTCCTTAGCCGGATATTGGTAGATGATGTAGCCAGGTATTGTTTTCATAGCAGTGCTGCCTCCAGGAATGTAGGGTTCCGTTACAAAGACTATGTCGTAGTCATTCTTTTGGTGCAGGTGGTTGGCTATTTCCTGGTAGGCATTTCTACCATGCCCCATGTTGATTTGGATACAGTTTAATGAATTTTTGTTTTTGGTGATTTTGATAGTATTGTTGGTATCTGTTTTAGTTTTACTGTCCATAATCGATGCGAGATATGATATTGTTTAACATTGCGGTTTTTCGGGGGCAGTCAGTAGAGGTAGCGGAGTGTCTGTTGCTGATTTTTGCAGAGCTACTGGCGGTGTTGGGTTGAGAGTTAGTGCAATTGTGGCAAAGGAGTTTAGAGGGGTCGTTGCTGACGGGGCAGTTTTTGTACTCGTGGTTGGGTGAAGAGCAGTGCGAGCAGATCGGAGTCCTGTCGCAATACTTCCTGGTGTGTCCATACTCCAGACAGGTGTAGCACTGGAGCAGCGGGACGTATTCGCAGGCATGAACTCTTTGGTGATCGAGATTGATTTTTATTTGTTGCATTATGGCCTTGAAGACGGAGGGGGTGGTCATAAAGACCGCATTATAGAGTCGAGGGTTGCGGTTCCCTCTCTTGAACCTCAGCGAGAGGTCTTCAGGGCCCTGCGCGCAGTCTCCAATCTGCTCATTCTGGTGCATGATGATTTGCGCTAGTTGTTCCGCCGGTACGTCCTCCGAGATTCCCTTCAAAATCACCATGGGTTTGAGCGTTTTAGAGACCTCTGCGCTCACCATGGTGTTATTGGCGGTGTTGGTCCTTTGAAGGGCAGCATCTCTTTGTTCAGTGCTGTCAAACTCTACCCTGACCTTGTTATTGGAGACGAATCTAGTGGCTGCCGGGGCGAAATTTGTGTCCCTGAAGGACACGCTTTTCTTCCAGGCAAGCAGCGTCTCCGCGGGAGTTTTGACTGCGACCTTTGGAGCGAGGATGAGGGCTGGCTTGTTAGTTGGTGGTAGGGGTGGAGGAGGCGGGTGCGGGAAGGAGCTCGGCAGCGTCGGCTGGCGGGTCCTAGCAGCAACAGATGCGTAAGAGGTGCTGCCAGTGTCCCTGCCAGTCGGACTCCTGTTGGTGTTGAGGTTGGAGGCTGCAGTAAATTTGCCAAACTCCTCCCTGATCTCCTCCCTGATCGTTGTCCTGATGACATCGAGGGTCGTGGTAGTGGTAGAGGCGGTGGGAGAGGCGGTGGCGGTAAGTTGAGGCTCAGAGCTGGTCTGAGTGGAGGCAGCTTTTGTGCTCATCGTTACGAGTCCCCTTGGCGGGGTGATGTCGGCACGTGGCTCCCTGCTCTGAATCGTCACCTTTCCCGTGTAGAGGCCGACGGTCTGTCCGATGGAGGCTAAGAGAGACCTGATGTCGTCTTTGTCCGGACGTGTCACACTTCTGTGGCGACGAAGAGTTCGTTCGATCGACTCCAGGTCCCTGCGGACCATTCGCCACATCCTGCTCGCGTCGTCAGCTACAAAGTTGTCTTGTGTAGTTGGTGTGCCTGGCGAGTCCTGGCTCAGGCTCAGACGAAGAGTATCCATGTTAGTGGAGCCGGTGAGAGATATGCTAGTGGCCTCCTCAGTTGGGGTCGGGGCGACAGTGAATGTCTGATCAAAGGTGGGGGGTCGGTCTCCACCAAGCGGAATGAGGGCCTCGTCTTCCTGGTCAAGGTCGATCTGAATTATGCCGATTGGATTCAGCGGCGGATGTGGAAGCTTCTTTTTAGCTTTGGTTTTCCTGGGGGTGGCCAGTTCCTCTTCGAGCTGAATGAGGAGTGGCTCTGCAGTATCCGAGGCCTGGAAAGTGCAGGGGGCCTGCGAGATTTGCGAAGAAGGGTTCTGCGCTGGTGCCTTTTTGGGGGCCTTGGGAGTGGCTTTCGTTTTTGTTTTAGCCTTCTTTGGAGGCGTCCGGAGCAGTTCTGGAGTAAGGACGGCGGTCTCCGTTTGTTTTTCCGAGTCGTCCTTGCCCGTGGCCACTGTGGGAGGGGGGGTTTTCATAAAGTCCGACCTGCGCGGGGTGCTGGGTGGTGTTCGCGTTAGTGGCATGTTGATTTTTCGAGTGATAGAGGAGAAATAAAACCGGAAAAATTAAATTGGGAGAGAATGGGTAGATTGTAAGAAAAGGGGTAGTGGGGGGGGGGAGGACAGTGAAGAGGACAATCAGTTTAGGTAGGTGAGAGAGGTTAGAAGAGAAGGGTGTGAGGGGAGGGACGTATGAGAAGAAAGTGGCGTATGAATTTGTATATTTTTTGTATGGAAGCCGGTGAGAATAGTGTGGAGAAAGATCTAATAAAAGGTGGTTATGAGTTTAATCTAAGAGAAGAATTTTTTGGCTGAGCAGTTTGGGAGAGAAAAATTTTTTAGTGAGGTGCGCCAACGGAAAATCGAATAGCAAGATTTTAAGAAAATTAATAGCTGGAGAACGGATGAAGTTTTTGAAGAGTTTGAAAAAGAAGCTGTTGAAGAAAAATTTTTAGAAACTTTAAGGGTGGTAATTGGATTTTTAGGGGAGGAAACTGATTTTTTAAGGATGTTTGAAATTTTGTGTGCGCCTGTGAAAAGTGTGATGGCAATTTGGGGTGATTTTTTAATTCAGAAACGGAGTGAAGGAAAAATATGGCTTGTAAGAGAGGCTGTAACTAAATTTTTTTGGAGGCTAACGCGAAGAAGAGAGAGAGGATAAGTGGAAAGGGGGGGACAGAAAAAATTTTTAAAGAATCAGAGGTTGCACAGGATGTCAACAAGTTGAATAACTATTGAAGGGAACAAGCTAGAGAAAAACGGAAACCGGGAGAAGGTTGAGAAAAAATTTAGGTATCTTGTGGTCGAATTGGGATGAGTTCGGTGGTTAGGTTAGGTTAGGTTAGGTTAGGTTAGGTTAGGTTAGGTTAGGTTAGGTTAGGTTAGGTTAGGTTAGGTTAGGTTAGGTTAGGTTAGGTTAGGTTAGGTTAGGTTAGGTTAGGTTAGGTTAGGTTAGGTTAGGTTAGGTTAGGTTAGGTTAGGTTAGGTTAGGTTAGGTTAGGTTAGGTTAGGTTAGGTTAGGTTAGGTTAGGTTAGGTTAGGTTAGGTTAGGTTAGGTTAGGTTGGGAGCGTGGTGTGCCTCCCCGCCAGTCGAAGTGGGAATAGACGAGCGGGCGGTCCGGTTTCGGCGCGCCCTGCAGGACATATGCGATGCAGCCATGCCCCGGTCGCGGAGGTTGCCAGCAAAAAAGCAGGTATACTGGTGGTCGCAGGAGATTGCGGCCTTTCGAGCTACCAGTAACCGTGCCCGCCGCGAATACTCACACTGCAGGCGGAGAAGGCACACCGAAGCTGAAGAAGAGGTTCTCCACAGAGCCCTTAAAGAGGCAAAGGAGGCCCTACAACTGGCCATCGCCAAAAGAAAGGACGAGGCGCGTGAGGAGTTCCTGGCCACACTTAACAGGGACCCGTGGGGACGGCCGTACAAACTGGTACGCAACAAAATGAAGCACGCTCCCCCCATGGACTCCCTGGAGCCGCAACTCCTCACGCGGATCGTGGAGGGTCTCTTTCCGCCGGCGCCCGACTTTGATCCGCCGAGAATGGTGGTGCCCTCGGAGGAGCCGGAGGGCCCGATCGACGTCCCACCGATCACAGACGTCGAGATGATCTTGGCTGTGGACCGCCTCCGATTGTGCAGGAAAGCTCCGGGGCCAGACGGAGTGCCCGGAAAAGTCCTTCCTCTGGCCATGAAGCATCTCGGGGTGAGATTTAAAGAGCTCCTCGATGACTGCCTCAAAGAGGGTACATTCCCGAGATGCTGGAAGGAGGGCCGACTGTGCTTGCTGAGGAAGGACGGCCGCCCGCCAGATTCTCCATCTGGCTATCGCCCGATTGTCCTCTTAGACGAGGTCGGCAAGATTTTGGAGCGGATCTTGTCTCGCCGCATCGTGAAGCACCTGGACAATACGGGCCCAAATCTGAGCGAGCGGCAATTTGGGTTTCGGGCGCAGCGGTCCACTATAGACGCACTAAAAACCCTAAGGGGTTATAGAGAGGACGCGTTGGAAATAGGTGAGGGGGTGGTGGCGGTATCTCTAGATATCGCCAACGCATTTGGGAGCCTCCCCTATCAGGTAATCAGGGAGGCTCTGAAATACCACCAGGTGCCTCTGTACCTAAGGCGGATCGTGGAGCACTACCTCACGGACAGGGTAGTGCTCTACGAGCGGGAGGGCCGACAACTGGTCCGGAACATGGCTTGCGGTGTTCCCCAGGGGTCTGTGCTTGGACCCCTGCTGTGGAACATCGGCTATGACTGGGTCATAAGAGGGACCCAACTCACCCGCATGGTCACCATTTGCTACGCGGACGATACCATGGTGGCCGTGCGGGGTCAACAACTGGAGGATACCCTAAGAAGAGCGGCTGTCGCAACCAGCATGACAGTCCGCCGCATCGAACTTCTGGGGCTAAGGGTCTCGTTGTCGAAGACCGAGGCGATAGTGTTCGCAAAGCGGGGATGGCGGGTTCCTGCTGGGGTGACTATCCCCGTAAGTGGAGAGCTGGTCCAGGTCAAGGCCCACATCAAGTACCTGGGCCTTGTCCTGGACCGGAAGTGGTCCTTTGAGGAGCACTTCAGCAGGCTCGCCCCACGAATCGTGGGTGCCGCCTCGGCCTTGGGCCGTCTATTGCCCAATGTGGGTGGGCCGAATGCCCCGTGCCGAAAACTATACGCGGGCATAGTGCGCAGCATGGCACTGTATGGGGCGCCGGTATGGGCAGATCGGTTGTCGGAGAAAAACAAGAGCCTTCTCCGGCGACCGCAGCGGGTAGTGGCCCAACGCATTATCAGGGGCTACTCCACGGTGTCACACGCGGCGGCATGCCTCCTCGCCAGCACTCCTCCCTGGGAGCTGGACGCACAGGTGCTGGCGGAGAGGTACCAGCAGAGGGCAGCAGCCAGAGCACGGGGCATTCTACCGGCCCCTGAAGAGGTCGAACGCGCACGAAG
Organism: Eudemis profundana; assembly: GCA_947034925.1. NCBI lineage: Eukaryota > Metazoa > Arthropoda > Insecta > Lepidoptera > Tortricidae > Eudemis > Eudemis profundana. The sequence continues at coordinate 26,713,222 of OX344802.1, forward strand.
GCTGGCCGAGAAGCGGCTGCGCGACCGCTGGAAAAGTGACCTGGAGGACTGCCTCTACGGAACCCGCACTGTAGAGGCACTCCTCCCGTCACTAAGCCGATGGCTAAAAAGAACATTCGGGGCCCTGGAGTACAGGCTCACGCAGGTAGTGACCGGACATGGGTGCTTCGGTCACTACCTGCACAGAATAGGGAGGGAAGCGGGGCCCCAGTGCCACGAGTGCGGTGATCAGGATGATACGGCCCAGCACACCTTAGAGGTGTGCACCCACTGGGCGGAGGAGCGCCGCACTCTGGTAGCGGCCATCGGCGTGCGAGACCTCTCGCTGCACAGCGTCATCTCTGCCATGCTGTGCAGCGAGAGGAAATGGAAGGCGGTAGCCTCCTTCTGTGAGAATGTCATTTCACAGAAGGAGGCTGCGGAGCGGGAGCGTGAGGCAGCCGCCGACGCTCACCCGCTCCGGCGCAGACGGAGGGGCAGGAGACGGGCGCACTTTGCCGCTCGTATGTAGCCCCTCAGTAGAGCCAGTGGGTTAGGGGCCCACATTGCACGGCTCTACAACGTTTGGGGGAAGGGTTGTGGGCGTTTCCAATCCTTCCCTCCCTTGGCGCGCGGGGCCCGGCTTAACAACTAGCCGGGCGGCTGGGGGGTGTCGTGGAAGAATACAACCGTGACCCTACGGCATCCCCTTAAACAGCAGCGAGGATAAACGCCGGTGAGTTTTTAGTGGGTAGGCCCCATCTGCGGGGAGAGTCCCACATAACCCCCCCACCCAACATCTGGCTTCCCTAGGCCCGGGGGGGTATGCGTAACGCATTTTCTCACCGTCAAAAAAAAAAAAAAAAAAAAAAAAAAAAAAAAAAGGTTAGGTTAGGTTAGGTTAGGTTAGGTTAGGTTAGGTTAGGTTAGGTTAGGTTAGGTTAGGTTAGGTTAGGTTAGGTTAGGTTAGGTTAGGTTAGGTTAGGTTAGGTTAGGTTAGGTTAGGTTCCCCCTCGAAGTGCTGCCACCTTGCCGTGGTGAGGGGGCTTGCGTGTCTCAATGATCCTCGGGGCTACGCCGGACAGGGCTACCCATACCGGACAGGCCTGGGGTGAGAGACCAGACAAAGAGCGGCACACACGTCGGGCGTCTCCACGTGTCCCTCTGAAGGTAGCAGAGGGCACAGTGCGAGCGCCACAGGGAGGGAGCCGCTCCTGGCATGCCTCAGCTCATCTGAGGTGGCAGAGGATCGGCTACATCGGAGGCGTAGCTACGCTGCTCCGCGTTAGGGCCCATCTGGGCCGGCGGCTGCTTCGGCGGCGTGGGATGGTGGGCCTGCAAGGCCCACGGCGCGGCGGGTTTGGCGGCCACTTTTGTGGCTGCTAGATGGGTCTCGGCCCCCCGCCGGGCAACCCGTAACCCGCACGCAGCGGATCGGGGGCGCTGCTCATTGAGAGTAGCGCCGCGTGGAGTAAACCACTATAAAAATCCCCCAATCCCAAGATGTGACAGGCGTGTCGATGGGATGCATGGCTGGGGGGGAAGCCCAGTCGCAAACGTCAGGGAGGGGGCAAACCTCCTAAAAAATAGCCATTATGAGTGGTCCACAACGTAAAACTACCCCAGGAGGTTGTAATCCTCGGTGTCATCACAGAACGGGCAGTCACCCGCGCTGTGATGACACGCAGCCCCATTCCGTATTCGGGGGGGGCAAACCGCTCGCGGACAGATCACACGACGACTTTGGCAAACGCACAACGGATTTTGATAAAGAGGTGGAGTCGCTGAGACTGCGTGGAGGGGGGAGCAGCGAAGAGGACGAGGAAGAAAGGGTTTTTCTTCCGCGAAGCTCTTTGGCGCGTTCGCCCGTGCCGGGGCCTGCCTCTGCACAGGCGAACGTGTCACAGCACAGCCAATGCGTGGACTACCCAAGTCCACGCATTGACCTCAGCCTGCCCGAGCTGCAGATTCCTCCGCTCGGAGACGTCTACGTCCCAACAGCGGCAAGGGACAGGCAGGGCCGCTTTACGCGGCGCGCGACAGATTCGACCGCGAGCACTACCACAGAAGGAGGGGCCAGACAGGAGGAGCCACGCGCACTACTGGTGGCGACACTTGAGGGTGGCCGAGAGGCCAGGTTTGAGAGGATCCCCAAAGTCCTTTTGACCCGTATGGATAAAGGGATACTAGTGGGAAGTGGAGGCGACACGGACGATACTATGTACACCGTGCGGTCCAGCCCGTCGCCGGTGACCTCCCCTAGTCGCCACCGCAGCCCGACCACGGTACGACAAGAGGCCGACGTGGAGGGGAAGGCTCCAAAGGCTCCAACGGGCAAGCTTGGACCCAAAAGCAGGCGAAAGGGGAAGGCGCGCCCACGGATGCCGACCCCACTCAAACCCGTGGGCCTAGGGGGGGCCCAAAAACCCTTAGCGAGCCCCCCGGTGCCAATATCGGACGGGGAAGCAGCGGACGGTGCAGAGTACGGTCGGATGTGGCAGGATCGGCAGGATCGCCCTGACAAGAGACCTCGCCCATCCGACTCAGACTGTATGCCGGGCTCCAGCGGAGACGAGGGGCGTTGTTCAACTGGCAGTGGAGGCTCAACACAGGCCTCGAAACCCCGAGGCCACCCCCCCACGACGGGGAATAGAGGAAGGGGCCGGCCTCCCATATCGGGCCATTACGTTGGGTTTGGGTTTGGCAAATACCAGGCGGACCTCAACGCCGAAAAGGCCAAAGAGCAACGCCTCCAAGCGGAGGATCAACTGGCCGCTTACACCAGCACGACACAGGAGGCGAATAAAGAGAGAGCTGCCCGGCTGGCGAAGCGTCGCATGCCACGTCTCGGAGAGGAAGAAGTGAAGACCTCAGCACTGCTGAACTCCACAGTCCAAGAGGCACTCGAGGTAGTGGTGTCGGTCGCCGACAAATCCGGCAACCTCAAAGGAACCTTTGTCAAGGCGTTAAAAACGGCCGCCGATGCGATAAAGGGAGCCGTGGCGGAGCTCAGGACCCTGACAGTGACGGAGGAGGTGGCGCGCCTGGAGGCGGCCAACGCGCAGCTCTCACGCCAGGTGGAGGACTTGCGCCGTGAGGTCGCCCAGATGCGCAACAAACCAGCTACGACAGCTGCGGTTGAGCCCGACTACCGGCGCCTTATTGACGAGGTCTCGCGCTCCAACCGGGAGCAGTTCAGTATAATGCTGAACGCTCGGCTGGAGGGCATTGAAAATAGGCTCCTTCCAGAGCCGCGGACTCGCCCCCCCCTAGCAGCTGATCGGAAGGCAGCAAAGGCACGGGCTGCAGCAGTGGGGCTTCCCACTCTCCAGGAGGATGGGAGTTCCCCAGTCGCCCCATTGTTGCCGGTGGCTACGGTGTCTTCGGCGTCGGCCGTACATGTGGAAGTGCGGCCCTCTCAGCGCGTTTCAAAATCAAAGCGCCCTAAGCGCCCTAAGCGCATGAATCTTGCTGCGCAGGAGGCCTCCTCTGGGAGACTAGCTCCACCGTCGCCTGCCGAGGTGGGTACTGCGCCAGAGCCGTGGACTAAGGTACTGGGTAGGAAGGCAAAAAAGCCTGCAGATAAGGCTGCCAAAGGTGGAAAACCTTCTGCCGCGGTCATCCGGCCAACGGAGGCTCCGCGAAGGAAGGTACCTCGCCCTCCTCGCTCGGCGGCCGTTACAATTACCTTAAAGCCGGAGGCTGTCGAGAGGGGTCTCAAGTATGACGCAGTTCTGTCTGAGGCGAGGAGTCGGATAGCTCTGCAGGACATTGGCCTCACTGAATTGCGCTTCCGCACGGCTGTAACTGGAGCCAGAATGCTGGAGATTCCCCCAGGTATTGAAAATCCTGAACGAGCGGCGGATGACCTTGCTAAGAAATTACGGGAGGTGCTCAGTTCAGACGATGTTAGCGTGCTCCGGCCAGTGAAGTGTGTCGAGCTGCGAATCGCAGGCCTTGATGACTCGGTGACGGTGAGTGAAGTGGTTTCGGCGATTGTTAGGGAGGGGGGCTGTTCTGCGGAGAGCGTCAAGCCGGGTGTGATGGCTCGCGGCCCGAGTGGCTTAGGGTCGCTATGGGTAAGATGCCCTGTTACTGCTGCCAGGAAGGTCGTTGAGGTAGGTCGCCTTAAAGTCGGATGGGTGTCTGCGCGAGTGATTCTGCTTGAGTCGAGGCCGTTGCGTTGCTACCGTTGCCTGGAGTTGGGGCACGTAGGGGCCAAGTGTAACAGGGGGGTGGACCGTAGCAATGCTTGTTTCCGTTGCGGCGTGACGGGTCATAGGGCTCGGGAGTGTGTTGCTGTGGAGCCGTGCTGTGCCATCTGCTCGGCAGCTGGGAAACCGGCGGCTCACGTGCTTGGCAGTAGAGGCTGTATTGGAGGTAAGACCTCCAAAGGTAGGAGGGTGGGAGCGAGTGCTACGGAGAGCGGTCCAGTGGACCCCCCGCAGTCTGGTCTGAGTGCGGCGGAAGAGCCAATGATCACTAACCAAGATGGCCAGTAGATTCTTGCAAGCGAATATCAACCACTCAGCCAGGGCTCAGGATCTTTTGTTCCAGACCATGGCTGAGTGGCAGATAGAAGTAGCGGTGATTTCGGAGCCCTATTTTATCCCTGCTAGGGGTGATTGGGTCTCTGACCAGCAAGGGGTAGTGGCGTTGGTGGCACCTGCTGTGAGCGGCCCTTCGTCGATTAGGGACATTGTGAGGGGCAGAGGATGGGTGGCTGCTTCCATATGTTCCGTAGTGGTCGTGGGGGTTTACTGCTCGCCTAATCGGGGCCTTGCCGACTTTGAGCAGTTGCTTGGGGAGGTGGAGGCCCTGGTTGGGCGTGTATCTCCCGCTCCTGTGCTTGTCGCAGGAGACTTTAATGCCAAGTCGGCGATGTGGGGGTCCTCAGTGACGAACGCGCGGGGCGAGATGCTGGGGGAGTGGGCGGTGGCGCTAGGTTTGGCGGTCATCAACAGTGGGACGGAAAGCACGTGCGTGCGGCTGCAGGGCGAATCGATCGTGGATATCACGTTCGCGTCCCACGCCCTGGCCCGCCGTGTCCGGGATTGGAGGGTTGAGGTTGAGGTAGAGACTTTATCGGACCACCGGTACATTCGGTTTGATGTCTCTGCCCAACCCGCCGACCCAATGGTGGGGATCCGTCCTGCTGCTGAGGGCGGGCCGCGGTGGGTGTTAGGGCGGCTCGATAGGCAGATCGCGAAGGAGGCGGCTGTGGTGGAGTCTTGGGGTCCCAGGCCTGACATAGTAGACGTCGACCAAGGGGCTGATCAGCTGGCTGGCTCTCTTACGCGGGTGTGTGACGCGTCTATGCCAAGGGTCAAGGCGGGCTTCACACCTAAACCCCGTGTGTACTGGTGGCGCCCAGAACTCCGTCGGCTTCGGGACGATTGCGTGGCTGCTCGTCGTCAGTACACAAGGTGCAGAAGGAGGCTTGTGCGGGACCCGCTTGAAGAGGATGCTCGCTACGCCGCCTATAGAGTTGCCTGCAGAGCCCTCCAGACGGCGGTAGCTCAGGCCAAAGAGGAGTCGTGGGGTGAATGGCTGGGGACTCTCGACAGGGATCCGTGGGGGAGGCCGTATCGTGTCGTGAGACAGAAGCTCCGACCCTGGGCTCCCCCATTGACCAGTACTCTCCAGCCAGAGCTCCTGGAGCGAGTGGTGGGCGCGCTCTTTCCTGACCGAGGGGGATTCGTGCCGCCACCGATGGCCGTCGCTCCTGGCCCATTGCAGGACGAGGCTGAGGTGCCCCCGGTAACCGAAGGCGAATTTGGTGCAGCTGTCTTCAAGCTACGTGGGAAAAAGGCAGCCCCTGGGCTGGACGGTGTTCCGGGGCGCGTCTTGGCTATTGCGTTGGGGGAGATGGGGGATCAAGTCAGGACCCTCTTTACCACGTGCCTTAGCCAAGGGCGCTTTCCACAGAAGTGGAAAACAGGCAAGCTGGTGCTTCTGCGGAAGGAGGGGCGCCCGCCTGATCAGTCGTCGGCTTACCGCCCAATCGTGCTACTTGACGAGACGAGCAAGCTTTTTGAGCGTGTGCTCGCTGCACGTCTCGTCAATAGCATGGACCCGGGCCTGAGTGAGTGGCAATACGGGTTCCGGCATGGGCGCTCTACGATAGACGCCATAGCTCGGGTCAGGCATCTGGCAGAGGAGGAGGTTTCACGGGGTGGGGTGGTGTTGGCGGTGTCATTGGACATTTCGAATGCCTTCAACACCCTGCCTTGGGAAACCATCAGGGCGGCGCTGAGATACCACAATGTGCCGGCATATTTGCAGCGGGTCATTGCGGAGTACTTCGCTGGGAGGGTGGTGGTTTACCCAGTGAAGGATGGCTGGGGAAGAAGAGCTATGACGTGCGGTGTTCCACAGGGCTCGGTCTTAGGGCCGCTCCTGTGGAACATCGGTTACGACTGGGTGTTGCGCGGAGCCAACTTGCGAGGGGTCAGCGTCACCTGTTTCGCTGATGACACTCTCGTGTCGGCCCGTGGCAGGACGCACCGGGAGGCTGTCGATCTGGCCTCATCCGGGGTGGCGCAGGTGGTGCACCGTATTCGTGCGTTGGGCTTGGAGGTGGCTCTTCACAAGTCTGAAGCACTGGCTTTCCATGGGCCTCGGAATGCGCCTCCGCCGAGAACATCCATAGCGGTGGGAGGTGCTACCATTGCCGTCGGGTCGACAATGAAGTACCTGGGACTTGTCCTCGACGGCAGATGGAGGTTTGAAGAGCACTTCCGGCGGTTGACGCCAAAATTAGTGGCTGTGGCCGGGGCGCTGGGGCGTATTCTTCCCAATGTGGGAGGGCCCGGCGGGGTGTGCCGACGCCTTTACATGGGGGTGGTACGCTCGATGGCGCTCTATGGGGCGCCAATATGGGCGGACGCTCTGGGCCCTCGAAATGTGGCCCTGCTGCGGCGTCCGCAGCGGGCCATGGCGCTCAGAGCGGCTCGTGCGTACCGAACGGTGTCGTACAACGCAGCTTGTCTGATAGCCGGCAGTCCGCCATGGGATTTAGAAGCGGAGTTACTCTCGGAGGTGTACTGGCGGCTGGCGGCGGCGAGAGCGGCGGGGAACTACCCGCACCCGCTGGAGGTTCGGCAGTGGCGGGACCAGGGCCGTGATGGGTTATTCCGGCAGTGGTCGGAGAGACTAGGAGTCCCGGGGGCTAGCCGGGAATTGGTGACTGCTGTCCGGCCTGTTCTCAGGCAGTGGGTTGACCGCAGGCACGGTGCGCCTACTTTCCGTCTCACACAGCTGCTAACCGGGCACGGATGCTTTGGAAAGTATCTGTGTGAGGTGGTTAGCAGGGAGGAGACGACGGCATGCCACCATTGTGGCGGTGGGGCCGTGGACACGGCCCAGCATACTCGCGCTGAGTGCCCTGCGTGGGCGGAGCCGCGCGCAGCCATGTCCACGGTAGTGGGAGGAGATCTCTCGCTGCCGGCCTTGGTTGGCGGGATGGCCGACAGTGAGGAGATCTGGGTTGCGGTTGCGGCCTTTAGTGAGGCCGTGATGTCGCTGAAGGAGGCGGCTGAGCGGGAGCGGGAAGAGAACGCTGCTGCCCCCCCGCAACGTCGTAGGAGACCGGGCCGGCGGCGATTGGCCTATGCGGGCCGCATGCTGCCGCCCTAAATGAGGACCTGCGGGTGGTGGGCCGGGAGTTCCACCACCTGCGCCAGGAGGTCCTTAGCTGAAGGGCCCCCAGTGTTCCGGGGTGCCTGAAGCGGAGTAGGCTGCGATTGCCTGAGTAGTTGGGCCTGGAAGGGCAACGCTGACGGGGAACCGGTGGTAGCAATAGCGTTCCCGGAACCCCGTCCAAAAGCGAGCGGCGGAACACCCCAGGAGTTTTAGTCCGTGGAAATCGGACATACCCTCTCAGCTTCTCCCGGGCTGAGGGGGATCCGTTACGGATTTCTCCTGGGTCAACAAAAAAAAAAAAAAAAAAAAGGTTAGGTTAGGTTAGGTTAGGTTAGGTTAGGTTAGGTTAGGTTAGGTTAGGTTAGGTTAGGTTAGGTTAGGTTAGGTTAGGTTAGGTTAGGTTAGGTTAGGTTAGGTTAGGTTAGGTTTTTTTTTTTTTGAAAAAACGGTTGGTTCCATCCGTGAGTACGAATGAGACCTTCCGCTAGTAAAGTGTTTTGTATCCAGGGCGCGGTGCTAACGGTATACACGTTGCCAATGGGGTGTGTTCGTATGCATGTGTGTAGTTTAGTTTTGTGTTAATGTGCAGTGTGGTGTATGTGTTGTGGAGTGTTTCATTGCCCCTGTAGAGCGATCGGATGTCTGAGTCGCCATCCGCACGCTCCTCAGGAGCGAAAAGGAGATTTTCGAAGTAGGTATAGATCTATGTACCGTTGAACGATTTTAGAGTATGAACTATGTAGGATAGGAAACTATGGAAAGATTGAGTCGTGGTAGTTTTAGATAAGACAGAAGGTAAGGAAGTATGATCGATTCTGAGATTTTCGCAGGTTATTATATGGTCAAGACGTTTGGAGTCAAAGCGAGGGCAGTCATAGATGAGGTGGTTCATGGTTTGGCTGGTGCTGCCGTCGCAGGGACAACAGTCGTCTGGAGTGATATTAAAGCGTTTGAGGTAAGATTTATGGTATCCGTGATTGGAGATGAACTGCGTGGTTGAGAATGTAGGTTTTTGTAGCGAGAGATAGTTAGTGAGGTCTGTATAAGTGGGAAAGAGGGTTTTTGTATAGAGGCATTTGTCTGGGTGTTCATAGAGTTTAGGCATTGCTGTTAGGATGACTTGTTTGTTCTGATATTTAACATAGCTAATGGGTATCTGCCAGTAGTCAGGGGCTTTTTTCAAGTTTGCTGCGGCCTTGGCCGCGAGGTCCACCTGCTCGTTTCCTATTATTCCAGAATGAGCCTTGACCCAATAGAAGTTGACCTGTGAGTGTAGGAGTTTGTTTTTATGAAGAAGTTTATGTATTTGATTAGCTAGGGGATTATAACTAGATGGGTTTGAAATTTCCTGTAATGCAGATTTAGAGTCAGTGAAAATGAGATGGATTGGGTTCAGTGTAGGATTTTTCGTAATAAAGAGTGTGTAGTTTTCAAGAGATTGGGCTATGGCAAGGAGTTCCGCTTGATACACTGAGCAGCAATCATGTAGCTTAAACTTTTTAGTTGTTGTAGTTCCATCGGGTCTTTTTGTGATATATGCCGACCCGACTTTGCTATCATGCTTGCTGCCGTCAGTGAAGGTGATCCATGGTGTTTCGGGAGATGAGGCTAAGACAGTGTTAACCTCTTCCTGGGAGTTCAGTTCTTCAAAGGGTATTGTTTCTCTGAGGGCGGGAGGAAGAAGGTCCGAGGGGGGTACAGGGGCTTCAATAGGAAGGTCAGATGGTAGGAATGAGGAGGTACCTTTGAGCCTGGTAGTTTCTAAGTCTGCGGAGTAGGTAATTTTATCAGGTAGTGGTGTAAGTTGTGCTAGAGTGATTGAGAGATTGGTGCTAACTGTTCTGAATGCGTGTATAATCTTTAGTGCAAATAGTCTTTGGAAAGATAGTAGTTTTTCCCGGATGAATTTAAAGTTCAATGCTTTGCACCAGATGGATGCAGCGTAGGTAATAATTGGTTCTATGACATGTGTGTAAATTGTTCGTATATTTTCTGGATGCACCCCCCACGTAGGTCTTATGTAGTTCTGTAGCTTATAATACAGTTTTTTGGACTTTTCAATGGAGTTCATGACATGTTTAGTGAATCTTAGCTTATTATCTATAGTGACCCCTAAGTATTTGATTTCTTTAACTATTGGAGTTGCCGTATTATACATTGTTATGTTGCAGTTTTTCGCTTTGGGCGTGAAGGCGATGGCCTGAGTTTTCTCGCTGCCAAACTCCAATTTGACCTTCCCTCCCCATTCAGCTATGCGTTCTATTGCAGCATTTGTAGCGCGCTCCAGTTCTCCGGTCGTTCCTGCGCAGCATACCAGAAGGACGTCATCCGCATAGGCTTGCAGATGACATCCCTCTGGCACCGCCATTTCAAGTAAGTCATCAAGAACGAGATTCCAGAGAACCGGTCCCGCAACTGACCCCTGAATGCATCCTCTAGAAAGAATTTTACGCACAAAACAGTCAGCAAACGCAAGATGGACCTCTCTGTCTGTGACATAACTTCGGAGGATATTGTAGATGTTCCTTGGACATCCGATTCTCTTGAGGCGCTGGAAGATGGCAGGCCACCAGGCGTTGTCAAAGGCAGCCCGGATGTCCAAGGAGACAGCCAATACCTCCTCTTTCCGGTGTCTGCCTTGTTCAATGATATCAATGGCGTGTTGTATGGCGTGAGCCGTTGAGGTTTGTAGCCGAAATCCAAATTGCCTGTTAATAATTTTGTTGTTCGTATGCATGTGGTGCACCAGTCTGTTTATTATCAGCTTTTCGAGAAGTTTGCCAAATACCTTGACAAGCCCAATAGGACGAAAAGACGATGTTTTCGTATAGTCGTCCTTATTGGGCTTGGGTATGATTTTAGTTGTAGTTTGTTTCCAAAAGTCAGGGAAGTAGTCGAGTTGCAGACATCTGTTCATAATAGCAGTTATTACATCCGGGAGGATTTTGGTCACTTGATAACAGATGTCTGCAGTGAGATTATCACTTCCCGGCGCCTTTTTATGTGAGATGGTATTAAGAGTCTCCAAGATCTCAGTAGGAGTAAAGGGAAGCTCGTCAGGCGTATCAGGGCTTGTTAGTAGTTCATCTCTGGTTTGTTTTTGTCCAGGAGAGTCAGGGGTGTCATCCGGATGGAATGCTTTTAGAAGTGCTTCGGCAGTCTGTTTACTATTGTCGGTATAGGATCCGTCAGGAAGGAGCAACGTGGCAGGTGGCTGGGTGAGAGGTCGAGTCCTAATTATTCGGTTTGTGATTGACCAGACGTCCTCCTTCTGCTGCCGTTCACAGAAGCTCCGAAAGGCATCAGTAGAGGCAGCACAGCAAGCGTCCGAGTATGTCTTCCGAGCTCGATCTCTTTCCGAGAGAGCTTCCGCAAGCGGAAGCTTTAATCGGACAGCTTTACTGAGTGCATGATGAGCCTTAATAACATCCTTTTTTAGTTTGGTCAAGTCATCATTCCACCAGGGGATGCGTTCCGGAGGCCCGCCTGATCTGGGTAGAATGTCATCGCACATTTTCTGTATGTCTGCGGTGAGATTGGTAATGACATGATCCAGCTGTTCTTCAGAGCAGGCAGAGATGTGATCAACTTTGGGTAACCAGTGTGAGAGGGCTTCCTTGATGTCTTCTGTTAACGAGTCCCATTTGACTCTTGTGGTGTTATACTTGAAAGTAGTGAGTTTGACCTTTTTAGTTAGGCTTGCTGACTTCTGAAAAGCAGTGACAATTTGGTATGTTAGGGCATTGTGGTCGGATGAGGGGCAGATGTCAGTGTCTACAGCCCAGTTGCTGATTTTGACCTGATTTGATGATTGTGGGCTCGCCAGGAGAGTGACATCAATGATGGATGTACGAACAGCTCCATGCGTTACAGTCTCAAAGGTAGGTGTTTTCCCCTTGTTACAGACGATTAAGTCATTGCTAATAAGAAGATCTGCTATGTAGTTTCCTCTAGTGTTGTTTGTAGAGCTGCCCCATAGTTTGTGCCATCCATTGACGTCACCCCCTATGACGTGTTTAGAGCCCCTGGTCTCTTGTAGAAAGTTCTCCAACTTTTGCATCGTGTTACCAGGATCAGTTTTGGGTTCAATGTAAACAGAAGTGAGGTACATTTTCTGTCCTGATTTTTCAGTGAATTGCACGATGCATAGGTTGGAGCTGGAGTATTTAGTGTAACCAAGAGTGGCGATGAAGAGATCTTCTTTAATTAAGAGGACTGCTTTGAGAGGTGTGTTTGGGGTTGGGAATTGGTAGGTGAGATATCCGGGTACTGGTTTTAGAGTGTTAGTGTTGCCTGGTAGGTATGGTTCGGAAATAAAGATGAAATGCCACTCTTGGTTTTTGTCAGACAACAGGGTAAGTATCTCTTGGTGGGCATTCCGGCCCCGTCCTTCATTGATTTGAAGGCAGTTGTAGATGCCCGTTTTACTGTGGTTTGTTCCTCGAGGCAGGCCCTTAGCAGTACCGGATAGCCACTCGGGCTATCCGATCCCATTTTTGCCATTCAGGGCAGGACTGGCTATAGGCGGGGTGTTCATGTTGTTGGCCGTTGCCCCAACAGTTAATGCAACATGGTGTGTCAATGCTCCTCGGACACTCCCGGGTGTCATGGCTTTGAGCACAGAAGCCACAGGTGTGTCCCGATTTGCATTCAGAAGCTCTGTGGCCGTATCCCATGCAGTTATAACATTGTAGGATTGGGGACTGATCCACAGCGTTCACGCATTGGTACCCAATCCTTATTTTCTCGTCAAGCATTTTCGACCATACCTGCGGGCTCACCTCTAGAACAACGTTGCGTACGGCGTCGTTGCGGCCCTTGATGCTGCGCAGGTATTTTAGGTATCTGTCGTCTCCTTTTAACCCTTCGAAGATCCTAGGATTCTGTTTGGAGATAGCATCTACGATCTTTTCATTCGCGAAATCAGGAATAACCCCAATGATCTTGATGGTCGGGTTACGCAGCCTAGGAACTCCAACCGTTATATTGGACGCTTTTTCAATTATGGCCGATCTAAGCGTCTGTCGGTCTTTTTCGGAGTCGCAGCTGACGAGTACTTTGTTATTCCTGGTTTCGCGCATGCCTTTTATGCCCACTCCAATGTCCACAACGTCCACCTTGGCCTTCAGCTCCTTAATGACATCCTTAGGCTCGAGTCTGGGGTCTCTAGACTCGAGAAGGACGACGTAGTTTGTGGAGGGGACATCGGTTTTGGCAGCTTTTTGTGGATCGCCAGTGGGGTTCTTTACCGCCTCATTTACATTGGATGCAGGGGGGGGGACCCGTGCACGGGCTCTTTTCTTGTCCTTTTTGCTAAGGACCTTGGTAAAGCCGTCGTCATCCTCTTCGGTCATGGCAGCCAATACGAAGTCGTTAATACGCTTTTGCTCGGCTTGCATTTTAGCGATTTCCGCCTGGACGCCAGCAATTATGTCCTCTTTTAGTTTCTGCGCGTCCAGGGCCGCGTTCACCTCAGCGCTTGCCTGGCGAGAGACATCGACGGCCCTAGGGAGATTCTGAGTTTGTGTAGCCGAGGATTTAGTGGCGGCACGGGTGCGGTTTCCAAGAGAATCCCTAGCAGACAGATTACCTAGAGTCTCAATTTCGCTAAGGAAGCGTTCTGTGGAGTCACGAATAATTACCACGCACTTATCGATTTCCTGTCTGTTCTGCTTAGTGACGCTCCTGTCCGCGTGGAGCTCCGACGTGATCTTCTTAAGGTTTCGCTGCATCATGGATTTGAATCTCTCACATGATGCATTAGGGACGGGGCTTACGATTGGCGAGAGGCTTAGCCTCAGGGGCTCCATTTCGTCGGTGGCCGGGATAGTGAGTGAGACGGGCGCTTTTGGCGTGCACGCGGGCTCGGGCACCCATGTGCGGTCTACGTTGGCCTTACTCTTGTGCTCCACGTTAAAAGTTGAGTTGAACGTGGAGCCCAAGTCAAGCCCGTCCAAGTCTATGATAAATTGTGCCGGTTCACTGGCCGGGATGTTCTTAGAGGTCAGATCCTCCTGCTGTGAGGGGTCTGCAGAGCGAGTTTGACTTCTGGTCTTCCGGGGGGAGCCAGAGAGGGATGGGGGGGGAGTACGATACATTTTTATTGTGATGATGGTGATTTTAGGGGGTGAAGACAAGATTTACAGAGGATAATCTGGAGAGATTTTTCGAAAAAATTTAGTTGTGGGAGAAAAGGCAAATCGCAAGAAATTCAAAGTATGAGGAAATATTGGATGAGTGAAGTTCTACAAATTCTATTGTCAGAGGGAGAGATTGCGAGAGAGAGAGAAGATATATGTGCAAAGAGAGGGAAATTTAAATTTAGAAATTTAGTGGGGAGGAAACTATAAGAGCTAGGGGGTAGTGTTCTATGGGGGGAAGAAGGGTATTTGAGAGGACTATATTATAAAAGAAAGAGAGAGAGGATCGGATAAATAGGAGAGAGAGGAAAAATTTTTAAAGGCAGAAGAAGACGTGAAAATCAGAAAAAGTCGAATAACTTTAGAGGGGGGGGAGCAAATTTAAAAAGGATAATAAGGGAAGGAAGGGAAAAATTTTTAACACCTTGAGTATAAATTTGGTCCAATTAGGAGGTTTCAATTTGGAGATTTCGAGAAGAAGATTTAGTTGCTGGGGAGATTTCGAGAAAAAATTTAGTTGTGGGAGAAGGGGCAAATCGCAAGGAATTCAAAGTATGAGGGAATATTGGATGAGTGAAGTTCTACAAATTCTATTGTCAGAGGGATTGATTGCGAGAGAGAGAGAAGATATATGTGCAAAGAGAGGGAAATTTAAATTAAGAAATTTAGTGGGGAGGAATCTATAAGAGCTAGGGGGTAGTGGTCTATGGGGGGAAGAAGGGTATTTGAGAGGACTATATTATAAAAGAAAGAGAGAGAGGATCGGATAAATAGGAGAGAAGGGAAAAATTTTTAAAGGCAGAAAAAGACGTGAAAATCAGAAAAAGTCGAATAACTTTAGAGGGGGGGGAGCAAATTCAAAAAGGATAACGGGGGAAGGAAGGGAAAAATTTTTAACACCTTGAATATAAATTTGGTCCAATTAGGAAGTTTCGGTCCCAAAAATTTTCCGGTTGGTTAGGTTAGGTTAGGTTAGGTTAGGTTAGGTTAGGTTAGGTTAGGTTAGGTTAGGTTAGGTTAGGTTAGGTTAGGTTAGGTTAGGTTAGGTTAGGTTAGGTTAGGTTAGGTTAGGTTAGGTTAGGTTAGGTTAGGTTAGGTTAGGTTAGGTTAGGTTAGGTTAGGTTAGGTTAGGTTAGGTTAGGTTAGGTTAGGTTAGGTTAGGTTAGGTTAGGTTAGGTTAGGTTAGGTTAGGTTAGGTTAGGTTAGGTTAGGTTAGGTTAGGTTAGGTTAGGTTAGGTTAGGTTAGGTTAGGTTAGGTTAGGTTAGGTTAGGTTGGGGTGCGGGCTGGGTTCCTCCACGATGGCTCGGTGTGTTGCAGTTCCCTGGGGGGTTGGGTGCCGGACTCGGTCCGGGGGGAAGGGCAACACGCTGGGCTGGTGCACCCTGGGCAGCGGTTGGCAGTTTCCCTTGGGGGATATTACTAGCCGGTGGCTAATACCCAGCATGGGGCGGGATATCGTACACCCCCTTGGGGGAACGAGGGCGCCCACTCTTTACAAGTGGGTGCCGCGAGGAAGAAAACCTCTATAAAAAAAATCACCTGGGGGTAACCTCTTTTGAGGATTTTGAGGGGGCCTTTTCCGGCCACTGAGGTTGTGTCTTGACACGAGGGGTGGTTCTCCGTTGAGAATCATCATAGGGGGGTCTACGCCAGCCCCCCTTGAATCCCGTAACCTGCTGTGTCTTCCAGCGATCCCCAGTTGTGGCGTTAATGGGGTACGGATGATACAGCAGACCGGAGGTCTCGCCTTAGCCGGCCGGACCGCGAGGAGTAAACCTCTATAAAAATCCCTAAACCCCGGCGCAGTGGTACGTGGCGTCGAGGTTCTCCTGTGGTGGCGATCGGGGCATTGTTTTTCGCGTGGACTTCTGGGGGAAACCCTAGATCTCCGCACGCAACGCAGTTTCCCGATCGGCACCCTGAGGAGTGGCTGGGTAGGTAACCCAGTCGCTAGCGGCCAACCCTGCGATACCGCCCGACCTCGCAGTGTATTAGGGCCACTTGGGTATGCGGATCTCTGCCCAAGTGGAGCTTTTTTCTCCGCTACTCGTGGGAACTGTTATGGAGTCTTTTAAAAATGGGGAACTGGGGGGGAACTTAGAAAAAACTGGGGGGGAAACGGGGACTTGCGGCCAGGTCGGAGGTAGGAGTGCCGCACAGGGGGGGAAGTCCAAAACCAAAACAAATACTAGGGACTTGGGGAAGATGTCGCTTGATGGACAATCAGGGGAGGGGGGTTCGGCGCACGAATCTTACGCCAGTGCGTCGGACGACGAGGGGAGCCTGCCCTCACTGGAAGGGTGGGGGAAGCCCGAAGGGGCCGGAGCCTCGGGCTCGAAGGGGGGCTCGAAGGAGGAGGCCACCAGAGCGGAGGGGGGTTTAAGACTGAGGCTCTGGCGCGCGCCGCTGCCCGAACCGGACCCCCTAAGCTCGGACGATGAGGAGGGGGCAGAGCTGGGGGGAGAGAGGGAACCGGATGTCGAGATGGTCTCTTTGCTGGGCAAGAGGCCCCATGGAGAGTCTGGGGAAGACTCCCCACCCAAAATCTCGCCCAAGGTGAGCACGGCTCGGAGGGGGAAGCCGCGCGCTAGCCACGCCGGGCCATCCCAAACTAGGGCTAGGGCTCGCCTCGCGGACCTCGAGGAAGAGGACTTCCTGCGTCTGTCGGAGGACGAGGCCAACGGGGGCGCACCGCCCCAAACGAAGGGGAAGGCGAAATCGTCTGGGAGGGGTAGGGAGCGCAGCCCCATAAGGGCTAAGGAGAACGAGGGCGTGCCGCAGGACCTGCTCCTGGATGAAGATCACATCCGGGCCGCACGTGAGGCGGCAAATTGCGTGAGGGTGGAGGCCGCCAAAAGCGGCCATCTTAAGGGCGAGGTGTGGGGCCGCATCAATGCGGCCTGCAGGGCCATCGGCGCAGCAATGGACGGCCTTGAGGAGCAACGGCAGGAGGACGAGCAGATGCGCGCCCTCAAGGCCGACAACAGGCGGATGCGGCAGGAGCTCGCCGTCCTACGTGAGGAGACGAAGGCGCTCAGGAGGGCCTTCTCCGAAAGGGGGACCCAACAGAACGCCCCCACTGGTGTCGAACAGGGCCATACTGATGTGGTGGAGGCCCTTGCTCAATTCAAAGAGCAGCTCACGAGGGACCTACTCCTCACAGTGGGGGAGATGGTCAACGTCCGCCTGGGGGAGATCAAGAGCCTCCTCCCCCCGGCGCCGATAATCCGCCCGCCATTGGCAGCGGACAGGAGAAGGGCACTGCCCACACAGTCGGAAGCCGCCCAGCCCAGCTGCCCGACACCGGCCCCGGAGAGGGAAACCACTAGGGCTCCCAAAACCCTGGCGAAGGCGAAGGCGGGCAGAGCCCCCCAAAATACTGGCACCACGGGGGCGACCCTAATGCCCCCGGCGCGGCCCGCCCCAGCTCCTAGGGCCCCTAAGGCGAAAAAGGCGAAACAGGGGAAACAGGCGACCGCCAAGCCTCAGTCCCAGCCGGGCCCCTCAGGGGTACCACAACCGAGGGCTCCCCCTCCAGCCAAGGAAGGCTCATGGGTGGAGGTGGCAAAGAGGGGCAAAGCCAAGAGGCCCACCCCACCCAAGCCGGCACCCCGGAAATCAGTGCCAGCCGCGAAACCCGCTGCCCCTAAGCTCGTGGCGCCGAAATCGGCGGCGGTAGTAGTCGCCCTCAAGCCAGGGGCTGAGTGCGACTACAAAACATTGATGGCGAAAGCCACGTCGCTAAAGCTGGCGGAGGTGGGGGTAGAGCACGTGCGGGTGCGGAAAACGGCGGCCGGGGCTCGCCTTATAGAGCTCCCAGGGGCCCAGAGCGGTACGGCGGCCGACGAGCTCGCCGAAAAGCTGCGAGGCTTAGTCGGGGAGGTGGCCGATGTGTACCGGCCCGTCAAAAAGGCGGAAATCCGCATAGCCGGGTTTGACGAGTCGGTCACCGAAGACCTTGTGAAGGCCAGAGTCGCTGAGAAGGGCAAGTGCCTCCCCGACCAAATAGAGGTGGGCAGGTGCCGCTGGCTGCCAAACGGCACCGGCGCCGTTATAGTGAGGAGCCCAATCACGGCGGCTAAGCTGCTGGCCGAGGGGGGGAGGCTGCTCCTGGGATGGACCTCAGCCCGGGTAGAAGCCCTGGAACCGCGACCCATGCGGTGCTTCCGCTGCATGGGCATCGGCCACACCAGGGCGATGTGTCCGTCCCAGGTGGATAGGAGCGGCCTGTGTTACAGATGCGGGAAAACGGGCCACCTCGCCAAGGACTGTTCGGCACCCACGCCATTTTGTGCGGTGTGCCAGCACGCCAAGAGGCCTGCGGAGCACGTGATGGGGGGACCTTCGTGCACCCCCCCACACACAAGAGGCAGGGAGCCCACCAAGTCGACCCCGGAGGCCCCCAGACCGCAAGAGCGGACGGCGACGACAAGAGGTGAGGGCAGCGACATGGAACACTGATGCCAGCACAACCTACACTACATACGTGGGAGGTTGTGCAATGCAACACCAACCACTGCGCCCGTGCACAGGATCTCCTGATCCAGCACATGGCGGAGTGGGGCATCAGTGTTGCCGTAGTGTCGGAGCCCTACCTAGTCTCCCCCCAGCCCAATTGGGTCGGAGACACGGACGGGCTGGTGGCGGTCGTCGTCCCCACAATGGGCGATCACCCTCCCATAACAAAGGTGGCAACTGCTCAGGGGTACGCAGCGGTCAGATGGGGAGAAACACTGCTGGTCGGTGTTTACTTCTCCCCCAATAGACCGCTGTTTGCCTTTGAGCAGTTCCTGGAGGGCCTGGGACGAGTAATAGGAGCTGCTGCGCCATCTCCGATCTTGCTCCTGGGGGACCTCAACGCCAAATGTGCGGCGTGGGGTTCCCCCGTCACGGACCTGCGAGGGGAAGCCCTTAGGGACTGGGCGGCTGGATTAGGGCTAGAGGTCTTAAACCGGGGCACAGCCAGTACCTGCGTGCGCCGGCAGGGGGGGTCGATCGTGGACGTTTCGTTCGCGACCCCTGCCCTAGCCGCACGCGTTACTGACTGGCGTGTCCTGGGAGACGTGGAGACCCTCTCGGACCATCTATATATTAGAATGAGGGTCTCCAGCCAGAGGCGGGCCCAGTCGCCTGGTCCCGCTGGAAGGGGGGGGCGGAGCACATTCCCCAAATGGGCTCTCGGCAGCCTCGACCGCGATGCGGCAGAGGAGGCTGCCCTAATTGAGGAGAGGTGGGGTCGCCCCCCGGATCAGGGTCCGGATGTGGAGATGAGGGCGCGGCAGTTCCGGGCGTCGCTGCATATCATCTGCGACGCGGGGATGAGACGGGCGGGAAAGCCGTCGGCCAAAAAGCGGGTGTACTGGTGGTCTGACGAGGTTGGGGCCCTGCGTCAGACCTGCAACGCGGCGAGGAGGGAGTACACCCGATGCCGGCGGCGTAGACATACCCCAGAAGAGGAGGAGCTCCTGCACGGGGCCTTAAGGGAGGCGGTGGAGGCCCTGTGCATAGCCATCGCGAGGGCCAAGGACGCCGCGCACGAGGCGTTCTTGGACACCCTCAACAGGGATCCATGGGGGAGGCCCTACAAGGTGGTACGCAACAAGATGCGTAATGGGCCCACCATGGATTCCCTGGAACCGGAGCTCCTCGCAAGGGTGGTGGAGGGCTTGTTCCCGCCCGCAGAGGGAGGGTTTGTTCCCCCGGCCATGGGCCCGCCGGAGGAACCAGAAGGAGAGGTGGAGGTGACGCCGATCACAGACGCCGACGTCACCTGGGCGGTGCACCGTCTGAGGGCCTGCAAGAAGGCCCCAGGCCCGGACGGTGTGCATGGGAGAGTCCTCCCGATAGCGATGGCCCACCTCGGAAGCCGCCTCAAGGACCTGTACAACGAGTGTCTTGAGGTGGGGCGGTTTCCGGGCTGCTGGAAGGAGGGGAGGTTGTGCCTCCTTCGTAAAGCAGCCCGTCCAGCAGACTCTCCATCGGGGTGGAGACCCATAGTTCTGCTGGACGAGGTGGGGAAGATGCTGGAGCGGATCCTAGCGTCCCGGATCCTCCAGCATCTTGGGGACACGGGTCCCGACGTGTCGGACCGCCAATTCGGGTTCCGAATCGGGCGGTCCACGATCGACGCGATCGGGACCCTGAGAGGGTTTGCAGAGTATGCGGAGGGAAGAGGGGAGGGGGTGGTGGCGGTGTCCTTGGACATCGCCAACGCGTTTGGCTCCCTCCCATACTCTGTAATAGGGGAGGCGCTCCGCTATCATGGAGTGCCCCCTTATTTGCGGCGCATCGTAGAGCACTACCTGACGGAGCGGGTAGTGCTCTACGAAGATAGGGGAGGGCAGAGGAGGACGCGGCCCATGGCGTGTGGCGTACCCCAGGGTTCCGTGTTGGGGCCCTTGTTGTGGAACCTGGGGTACGATTGGGCCGTACGCGGCGTCCTCCTCCCCCGGATGGCAGTCATCTGTTATGCAGATGACACCATGGTGGCCGTCCGGGGGCAGGGGTTGGGGGAGACCCTGCGGAGAGCAGAGGTGGCGGCGGACCTCATAGTCGCCAGGATCAGGTTGCTGGGCCTGAAGGTGTCCCTCCCAAAGACGGAAGGAATAATCTTTGGGGGGAGGGGGAGGGCCTGGCGACCTCCCGCAGGGTGCTCCCTCAACGTAAGCGGGGAGGCGGTCCAGGTGAGGCCGCATATCAAATACCTGGGCCTCACCTTGGACCGCAGGTGGACATTCGGGGAGCATTTCCGCCAGATTGCTCCCCGAATAGTGGCGACGGCCTCGGCCCTGGGCAGGCTGCTGCCCAACGTGGGAGGGCCATCGAACGCGTGCCGCCGTCTCTATGCCGGTGTCACCCGGAGCATGGCCCTGTACGGGTGCCCGATATGGGTGGACCGGCTGACGGCGGCAAACAAAGCCCTGCTACGGAGGCCACAAAGGGTGGTGGCCCTACGTATATGCAGGGCATACGTGACGGTGGCCGGGGCAGCAGCGTGCGCCTTGGCTGGGACTCCCCCTTGGGAGTTGGACGCGGAGTCCCTAGCCGAGGCGCACCGGGAGAGGGTTAGGAGCAGGGCCACTGGGGTGTACCCTGCTCCTGAGGAGGTGAGGGCCGCCCGCAGCCAAACCGAGCGAAGGCTGCGGGAGAGGTGGAAGAACGACCTCGAGGACGCCCCCTATGGCCACCGCACCATAGGGGCCCTCCTCGGGTCGTTCGATGAGTGGTTGGAGAGGCGCCACGGCAAGCTCGGGTTCCGGATGACGCAGGTAATGACCGGACATGGCTGTTTCGGTCATTACCTGCATCGTATTGGGAGGGAGCCCGGGCCCGCTTGCCATGAGTGCGGCGCCGATGACGACACGGCCCAGCACACGCTTGCGGAATGTGTGCACTGGGCCGACGAGCGCCGCACGCTTGTGGCGTCTCTCGGAGTGGGTGATCTCTCGCTGCACAGCGTCGTGGCGGCCATGCTGAACAGCGAGAGATCCTGGGAGGCGATGGCCTCCTTCTGCGAAGCCGTCATTTCGCAGAAGGAGGCCGCGGAGCGGGAGCGCGAAGAGAGGGTAGATGCGCTCCCGATCCGGCGTAGACGGAGGGGTCGAGCACGTGGGCGGTTCTTGAACCGCATGCTCCCCCAGTAGGGCCGCGGGTTGGGGAACCCGCATTGCACGGCCCTACACGTCTGGGGGGAAGGCCAAGCGTTTCTGGTCTTCCCCTCCTTTGGCGCGGGTGCCCTGGCGTAGGTTAGTCAGGGCCGCCGGGGGGCGTCGTGGTTGCACAGAGTGATCCCAGGACGCCCCTATACAACGGCAAGGAGAGGGAAACGCCGCTGTGGGTTTTAGTGGGTATACTCCTCCCCCCCCTCTGCTTTCAGAGGGGTGCGAGAGGAGGGAGTCCCACATAACCCCCCACCAAAGGGTCTACCCAGCCCGGGGGGTATGCGTAATGCATTTCCCACAGCGACAAAAAAAAAAAAAAAAAAAAAAAAAAAAAAGGTTAGGTTAGGTTAGGTTAGGTTAGGTTAGGTTAGGTTAGGTTAGGTTAGGTTAGGTTAGGTTAGGTTAGGTTAGGTTAGGTTAGGTTAGGTTAGGTTAGGTTAGGTTAGGTTAGGTTAGGTTAGGTTAGGTTAGGTTAGGTTAGGTTAGGTTAGGTTAGGTTAGGTTAGGTTAGGTTAGGTTAGGTTAGGTTAGGTTAGGTTAGGTTAGGTTAGGTTAGGTTAGGTTAGGTTAGGTTAGGTTAGGTTAGGTTAGGTTAGGTTAGGTTAGGTTAGGTTAGGTTAGGTTAGGTTAGGTTAGGTTAGGTTAGGTTAGGTTAGGTTAGGTTAGGTTAGGTTAGGTTAGGTTAGGTTAGGTTAGGTTAGGTTAGGTTAGGTTAGGTTCCCCCCCGAAGTGCTGCCACCTTGCCGTGGTGGGGGGGCTTGAGTGTCTCAATGATCCTCGGGGCTACGCCGGACAGGGCTACCCATACCGGACAGGCCTGGGGTGAGAGACCAGACAAAGAGCGGCACACACGGCGGGCGTCTCCGCGTGTCCCTCTGAAGGTAGCAGAGGGCACAGTGCGAGCGCCACAGGGAGGGAGCCGCTCCTGGCATGCCTCAGCTCATCTGAGGTGGCAGAGGATCGGCTACATCGGAGGCGTAGCTACGCTGCTCCGCGTTAGGGCCCATCTGGGCCGGCGGCTGCTTCGGCGGCGTGGGATGGTGGGCCTGCAAGGCCCACGGCGCGGCGGGTTTGGCGGCCACTTTTGTGGCTGCTAAATGGGTCTCGGCCCCCCGCCGGGCAACCCGTAACCCGCACGCAGCGGACCGGGGGCGCTGCTCATTGAGAGTAGCGCCGCGTGGAGTAAACCACTATAAAAATCCCCCAATCCCAAGATGTGACAGGCGTGTCGATGGGATGCATGGCTGGGGGGGAAGCCCAGTCGCAAACGTCAGGGAGGGGGCAAACCTCCTAAAAAATAGCCATTATGAGTGGTCTAAAACGTACGACTACCCCAGGAGGTTGTAATCCTCGGTGTCATCACAGAACGGGCAGTCACCCGCGCTGTGATGACACGCAGCCCCATTCCGTATTCGGGGGGGGCAAACCGCTCGCGGACAGATCTCACGACGACTTTGGCAAACGCACAACGGACTTTGATAAAGAGGTGGAGTCGCTGAGACTGCGTGGAGGGGGGAGCAGCGAAGAGGACGAGGTGGTTTCCACGCCACCTTTGGTTCACTCGCCATTCCCGTCTCTGACGGAGTTTCGGCCCATTAGGGGCATGGCCACGCCCATTCCAACAAGGGTGTACTGCGGGAGAAGGGCGCGGGTCGTGCTCGAGCGACTCTCGCCGGGGACGGAGGAGTTTTTCTCCCCGGCGAAAACCGACGGCGGCGAAGAGGCGTTTGGCACGCCAACCTCGACGCACACCGAGGCTGTGGCCAGGCTACGGCTCTCTGAGTCGGACTCCTCGGTCAGTAGCCTTAAAACGGTCTGCTCGAGGCAGAACCCCGACCATAACGAGTCTGTCGGGAGGCTATGGGCCAGGGAGGGCGGAAAGAGGTCGGCGGGCGAGCGCCAGACCTCGTCCTCCGGGTCTGGCAGCAATGCCTCTGAGAGCGAAGGTGGTTCGCGGAGTCAGTTCCGCAAACGCGCCTCTAAAAGAGGCAGAGGCAGACCGCCCTCAACAGGGCAGTACGTCGGCCTTGCGGCGGCTCAGAGGGCTCTCAATGATGCCAAACGGGAGGCCCTCGAGTTGGAGGCGGAACAGGCGGTGGCTGACCAAGCGGCCGAGGCAAGGCAGCTGCGAGCGGCGATGCGGCTCACAGCCTCGCAGTCGCCGCCCGGTGAGCCAGACATGGCGGAAAAGACGGCCGCGGACCTCTCAAAGGCGGTGTCGGACCAGGTTGCAGTCATCAAAAAGGTGGCTGCATCCTCAAAAAATCTTAAGGGGACCTTTGTGCGTGCACTCAATGAGGCAGCAGCCACCATAGTGGAAGCCTGCGAAAGCCTGAGTGCACGCACAATTTCAGAAGAGACTCGCCAGCTGCAGGCGGCAAACTCCCGGCTCGAAGCGGAGATGGCCAGTCTCCGAAAGGAGCTGGCGCAGATAAGATCCGAGGTGGAGAGGCAGGCGCCTGCTCAAAGCCCTCTACGCGAGCGGCAGCCAGCGACGGTTCCCCCTCCCGCTCCACTAAATGAGGAGCTCACGCGCTCGATAGCCCTCCAGGTGGGAGCTATCGTGAATGCTCGCCTGGATGGGCTGGAGGCAGAGGGACGTTTGCTCCCAGCAAAACCGCCTCCCTCGGCTCCTCCTGCTGCAAGGAACGCTTCGGGCCCCAGTGGCGCCAAGGTCATCGACGCCACGAAGAAGCCGCAGGACCAATCGGCAGCCGGAGGCGGGAAGAAGCCCAAACCTAGGGCCAAGAAGAAAAGAGGTGGTGCCAGGGCACAGGACGCGGAGGCTCCTATCTCCCGCCCGCTTCCGCCCGCTCCGGCCTCTATGAAAGAGAGCTGGAGCGTCGTGGCCGGCAAAGGGAGGAAGGGGAAGACTGCCCAGCGGGCTGGCCCGCAAGGTGATGTCCCTCCAAAGGTGAAGGCCAAAAGGTTGAAAGCACCTCGCTCATCAGCAGTAGTGCTCACCTTACAGCCAGAGGCAGCACAGAGGGGCATCACCTACAAGGAGGTGATTGTCGAGGCCAGGCAGAAAATCCAGCTGGCCGAGCTGGAAATCTCTGGGGGCGTCCGCTTCCGTCGGGCGGCAACCGGGGCGTGTATCCTGGAGGTCCCGGGAGCGGCCAGCGGCGAAAAAGCCGATAAACTGGCCGACGCACTCCGCCAGCAACTGGGCACAGACGTCGCACGGGTGTCGCGGCCGTGCAAGAGTGCCGACATCCGTGTCACTGGTCTGGACGAATCGGTGACGGCGGAAGAGGTGGCCAAGGCGGTGGCAGAAACCGGGGGATGCGCCATCGAGACTGTTAGGGCCGGGCAAATACGCCCGGGTTACTCGGGCCTCGGGGTGGTCTCGGTGTGTTGCCCTGTCCTAGCGGCAAAGAAAATTGCCACTGTGGGGCGCCTATTGGTGGGCTGGGTCTCTGCTCAAGTCAGACTGCAAGAGCAGAGGCCCATAAAGTGCTTCCGATGCCACCGAATCGGGCACGTAAGCGCGCAATGTGGGGCGGAGCCAGACCGGTCTGGATGCTGCTTCCAGTGTGGCAAGGATGGTCACAAGGCTGCACAATGCGCTGCTCCGCCACACTGTGTCATCTGTGCATCTGCTGGGAAACCAGCAGGGCACAGAATGAGCAGCAGGGCGTGCCCTGCACCGAAGACGACCGGGAAGGCGAAGGTAGGTGCCAGCGGTCCTCGAGCGCCCTCGCCGACAAACGGCACCGCCGCCATGGATCAGGCTGAGGCTGAGGAGGTTCAAGAGCCGGCTGTTGGATAGATGGCAATCACCGAATTCCTCCAGGTGAACCTCAACCATGATGCCAAGGCTCAGGACCTCCTCCACCAGACCATGGCACAGTGGGCAATCCACGTTGCCGTGGTTGCGGAGCCCTATAGGGTGCCAACTCGAGACGACTGGGCCGGCGATCTTGACGGCACCGCGGCCATAGTCACTCGGACCGCCTCCGGCTCGAACCCGTTCAGGAACGTAGAGAGGAGACACGGCTGCGTCGCCGCAGTCTGTGGCGATATTGCGGTGGTAGGTGTCTACTTCTCTCCGAACAAGACCCTTGCGGAGTTCGAGACGTTCCTTGTGGAGGTTGGCACCCTAATAGGCAGATTACATCCGGCCCCAACCATAGTGGCGGGCGACTTCAATGCCAAGAACGTGGCGTGGGGGAGCCCAGCGACGGACGCCCGTGGACACGCACTGTTGGAGTGGGCGATAGCTGCCAACCTAGCGGTCTCAAACCTAGGAACGGCAAACACGTGCGTGCGGCAACAGGGCGGCTCTATTGTAGACATTACGTTTGCGAGCGCGGCCCTGGCGCGCCGTGTTCAGGGATGGGAGGTCCTGGTGGGAGTAGAGACCTTGTCGGACCACCGATACATTCGGTTTGGAATCTCTGCTCTCCCGAGACTCACCCTTCCAAGCCGGAGAAACGATCCAGTTGTGAGCGGCCCACGCTGGGTGCTCAAAAAACTGGACCGTGAGACCCTGGAGTTGGCGGCGATCGTGCGGTCGTGGACTCCGGAAGCAGAGGCGGGGACCGATGTCGAGGCCGAAGCCGAATGGTTCCGCAGCGGCATGACCGAAGTCTGCGACGCGGCAATGCCGAGAGCAAGGGCCGCCTCTCCTCGACGCTGCGTGTACTGGTGGTCTCCAGAGCTTGCGCAACTGCGCGAGTTATGCGTACTCGAAAGGCGCCAGTACACGCGACAACGAGGTCGCCGACCACGAGACCCGGAGGCGGAGGCTACTCGGTACGCCCGGTACAAAGCAGCGAAAGCGGCGTTGAAGGCTGCTATCGGGCTGGCCACGGACAGGGCACGACAGGAGTTCCTGGAGACGCTGAACAGCGATCCATGGGGGAGGCCATACAAGATGGTGATGCAGAAGCTCCGACCGTGGGCCCCTCCGCTAACGCAGAGTCTCCAGCCACAGCTGCTGGAAAATATTGTGGCCACTCTGTTCCCGCACAGGCCCCAGCAATCCCCCCCGCCCATGGCCCCGCCAGGAGCGGCCGAAAGGCAGGAGGAAGCGGAAGCAGAGGTGCCACCCGTCACTGAGGGGGAGCTGACGGCAGCAGTCCTTAGGCTCCGGAGCAAAAACACAGCCCCTGGACTGGACGGGATCCCGGGACGCGCATGGGTCCTGGCCATGGAAGCTCTGGGGCCAAGGCTGAGAAGGCTCTACTCGGAGTGTCTCAAGCAGGGCCGCTTCCCCTGCCTGTGGAAAACGGGTCGACTGGTCTTGCTGCGGAAGGAGGGCCGACCCGCGGACTCACCGTCAGCCTACCGGCCCATCGTCCTGCTTGACGAAATCGGAAAGCTCTTTGAGCGGATAATTGCAAACCGGCTCGTCAAGCAGTTGACGACGGAAGGGCCTGACCTGGCCGACAACCAGTACGGGTTCCGCAGCGGTCGCTCGACGGTCCACGCGATACTGCGGGTGAGGAGCATAGCGGAGGAAGCAGTATCCCAGGGTGATGTCGTGCTGGCAGTGTCTTTAGACATTGCCAACGCCTTTAACACCCTCCCCTGGGACTGCATAAACGAGGCACTCCTCTACCACCAAGTGCCCCACCATCTCAGCCGAATAGTGAAGGCATACCTCCAACACCGGTTCGTGGCCTTCGCCGGGCAGGATGAGTGGAGGCGTAGGCAAATGGTGTGTGGTGTTCCACAGGGGTCGGCCCGGGTCGGCCCTGGGGCCACTCCTGTGGAACATCGGATACGACTGGGTGTTGAGGGGTGCACTCCTCCGAAGGGTGAACCTCGTATGTTATGCGGACGACACGCTGGTCACGGCCCGCGGAGCCTCGCTCAGGGAAGCCTCCATCCTTGCCACGGCGGCGGTAGCCCACGTAGTGGGAAAAATCAAGAGGTTGGGACTGGAGGTGGCCCTGAGCAAGTCCGAGGCCATTTGCTTCCACGGGCCTAGGCAGGCACCCCGACCCGGAGCTCACATCACGGTGGGAGGTACGAGGATAGCCGTCGAAAGAACCATGCGGTACCTGGGCATTGTGCTCGATAGCCGATGGTCCTTCGTACCTCACTTCGAGCGCCTGGGGCCAAGGTTGCTGGGCGCAGCGTCGGCGCTTGGGCGGCTGCTCCCTAACCTGGGAGGGCCGAAAACATCCAGCCGAAGACTATACACGGGAGTAATACGTTCCATGGCCCTGTACGGAGCCCCAGTGTGGGCCGGAGGGCTCAATAGCCAAAACTCTGCCGCACTGCGCAAAGCGCAAAGGGTGATGGCTATAAGGCTCATACGGGGCTATGGGACTATTGCTGGTGAGGCTGCTTGCGTATTGGCCGGATCCCTGCCATGGGACCTGGACGCGAGGACCCTTGCGTCAGTGTTCGTCTGGCGCGAGGAGGCGCGGGCCCGGGACCACTGGCCAGCACCGCAGGAGATCCAGGCCAAACGGGAGGAGCTCTCCCTGGTGGCGGTCGATGAGTGGATGGAGAGGCTGGCGCAACCCAGTGCAGGGGCCAGGACCATCGAGGCCATCCGGCCAGTCATGTCTCACTGGCTGGGAAGACAGCACGGCTCGCTCACCTTCCGGCTCGTGCAGGTTCTCTCGGGGCACGGTTGCTTCGGGAGATACCTGCACCGGATTGCCAGGAGGGAGCCAACTGAGGAGTGCCACGGGTGTGCAGCACCGACGGACACCGCTCAACACACGCTGGAGGAGTGTCCGGCGTGGGGGCCCGAGCGGGACGACCTGATCGCCGTAGTGGGGCCGGATCTGTCGCTGCCGGCCGTGGTTAAGGCCATGGTAGACAGCGACAGATCATGGCAAGCAGTGAGCACCTTCTGCGAAAGCGTACTCCTGCAGAAGGAAGAGGCGGAACGAGCCAGGGAGGTCGACCCAACAGCCGACCAAAGGCGTCGTAAGCGCGCCCGGCGTAGACGGGTCGCTCACGATCGCCGCCTGCCTCCATAAACAAGACCTGAGGATGGCAGGCACGGGGACGCCTGCCATCCTGCCAGACTAAGGTCCGAAGAGGGTGGCGGTACCGGGAGCGTACCGGATACGGCCAAGTACGGGTGGAACGAAGCCGACAAGGACGAGAAAGGAGTAGTCTGCGAGAGCAGACCGGTGCTGGTGGTGCTGTAGAAGTCAAGCGCGAGCGTACCTGCAGCCCACCGCCACAGCACGACGTCGGCAGACAGAGGGGTTTTTTAGTGGGTATACCATGGGCCTCATTAGCCTACATGGGAGTCCCACATAACCACCGCGGGTCCGTCCCCGCACCCCGGTGGTATGCGTAAAGCATTTCTCCCCTCTATAAAAAAAAAAAAAAAAAAAAAAAAAAAAAAAAAAAAAAAAAAAAAAAAAAAAAAAGGTTAGGTTAGGTTAGGTTAGGTTAGGTTAGGTTAGGTTAGGTTAGGTTAGGTTGGGGTGCAAGTCAGGTTCCTCCACGCGTGCTCGAGCTTTACCAATCCATCTTGATCACGGTTTGATCCGCATGGAAGGGTACTGCTTGGGCCGGTGCACCCTGGAAACAACAACAAGCAATGGCCATTGCTTGTTGGTGGCTAATACCTGACAAACCGCTTGCAGTTTTCCCGAGGATCCGGGGAGTGTGGGAGAGGGGCCTCGGGGGCCTACGGGCAGGGGGGGGAGGACATGGATCTGGAACCCACGGAAAAGGGCAAGCACTCGGCCGTCGGCAATGGGTTGGAATCGTCCTGTGTAGACTTTTCCAACCCATCGCTACTTCTCGGCCAGCGAGGGTGGGTGGTTGAGTAACCTAGGTGTTGCCGATTGCTCCCGATGTCTTGTGTAATGGGTACCCCTCTCGTCTAGACCAAGACATTGGCTGCTAATGGGCAGCATCTGGGCTGGGCAAGGGTTAGAACTGTTGACGCGTTGCGTTGACTTTGCTAGCCCTTGGCCTTACTTTCGGTTGGCCAGGGATGCGGTAGGCAGAGGGCCTATGATCCGGTCCCGGAGGCTAACCCTTCCACCCTGACGGTCCCTCGGCGTGTCCTCTGCAATAGCAGAGTTCACTGCTGACAAGGGATGGGGGTGTAGTGGTGGTTTGGTTGAAGGGACGTTTTCCCGGATACCATCCCCACTACACGTGGTCACGGGGCAGGGGCGTTTGTCCTCCCGTGGCGGTGAGGGAGGGACCGGGACACCGTGTGTCTGGTGCCGGTCCCTGCTTCCCCGGGGGACGGCCATTTGGTCGGGGGGGAGCTGGTGAGGGAAGGCACACTGGCCATGCTACAGTGTGCCTTTTTCGGAGAGGGTCC
Source organism: Eudemis profundana (assembly GCA_947034925.1). NCBI lineage: Eukaryota > Metazoa > Arthropoda > Insecta > Lepidoptera > Tortricidae > Eudemis > Eudemis profundana. Next base: position 26,742,910 of record OX344802.1, read on the forward strand.
GCCCTAGGGCGGAGGTGCTGGTGATGGCGTGGCGTTAGTAGATTCCCATGCCATCACCGTGAAGGCACAGGTGTCGGTAGCATCCCTGGGTTTTAGTGGGTAGGCCAATCCCTTCAGGAGCGGAGAGCCCCACATAACCAATACGTAACATCTGGTTGTCACCCCCGATAGCCTTAGGTTACGTAGTGGTATGCAGTTTTATGCATTTCCCGGGGTCAAAAAAAAAAAAAAAAAAAAAAAGGTTAGGTTAGGTTAGGTTAGGTTAGGTTAGGTTAGGTTAGGTTAGGTTAGGTTAGGTTAGGTTAGGTTAGGTTAGGTTAGGTTAGGTTAGGTTAGGTTAGGTTAGGTTAGGTTAGGTTAGGTTAGGTTAGGTTAGGTTAGGTTAGGTTAGGTTAGGTTAGGTTAGGTTAGGTTAGGTTAGGTTAGGTTAGGTTAGGTTAGGTTAGGTTAGGTTAGGTTAGGTTAGGTTAGGTTCCCCCCCGAAGTGCTGCCACCTTGCCGTGGTGGGGGGGCTTGCGTGTCTCAATGATCCTCGGGGCTACGCCGGACAGGGCTACCCATACCGGACAGGCCTGAGGTGAGAGACCAGACAAAGAGCGGCACATGACGGCTCTCCGCGCGTCCCTCTGTCTAGCAGAGGGCGCTGTGGATAAGCAGAGGGGAGGGACCGGGCTTCTGTCTTAAACAGAAGATTCCCGGTGCGGCACGTGAGGTGTTGCAGGTGAGGGCGGAGCGCTTCGGCGTCTCCTTTGGGGGGCACTGCGGACAGGTTCACGTGAGTCCTGGGCCGTTGCGTGGTGGGTGAGGCGTCGGGTACGGGTTCGTCCCTCCGACGTTTCTGGCTGGGGGGCACTGCGGACAGGTCAACGAGTGTCCTGGGTCGTTGCGAGGTGGGTGAGACGTCGGGCACGGGTTCGTCCCTCCGACGTTTCTGGCTGGGGGGCACTGCGGACAGGTCAACGAGTGTCCTGGGTCGTTGCGAGGTGGGTGAGACGTCGGGCACGGGTTCGTCCCTCCGACGTTTCTGGCTGGGGGGCACTGCGGACAGGTCAACGAGTGTCCTGGGCCGTTGCGTGGTGGGTGAGGCGTCGGGGTGCGTCCCTCCGACGTTTCTGGCTGGGGGGCACTGCGGACAGGTCAACGAGTGTCCTGGGTCGTTGCGTGGTGGGTGAGGCGTCGGGGTGCGTCCCTCCGACGTTTCTGGCTGGGGGGCACTGCGGACAGGTCAACGAGTGTCCTGGGTCGTTGCGTGGTGGGTGAGACGTCGGGTACGGGTTCGTCCCTCCGACGTTTCTGGCTGGGGGGCACTGCGGACAGGTCAACGAGTGTCCTGGGCCGTTGCGTGGTGGGTGAGGCGTCGGGCACGGGTTCGTCCCTCCGACGTTTCTGGCTGGGGGGCACTGCGGACAGGTCAACGAGTGTCCTGGGTCGTTGCGTGGTGGGTGAGACGTCGGGTACGGGTTCGTCCCTCCGACGTTTCTGGCTGGGGGGCACTGCGGACAGGTCAACGAGTGTCCTGGGCCGTTGCGTGGTGGGTGAGGCGTCGGGCACGGGTTCGTCCCTCCGACGTTTCTGGCTGGGGGGGCACTGCGGACAGGTCAACGAGTGTCCTGGGTCGTTGCGTGGTGGGTGAGGCGTCGGGTACGGGTTTGTCCCTCCGACGTTTCTGGCTGGGGGGCACTGCGGACAGGTCAACGAGTGTCCTGGGTCGTTGCGTGGTGGGTGAGGCGTCGGGTACGGGTTCGTCCCTCCGACGTCTCTGGCTGGGGGGCACTGTGGGCGGACGCCAGACGGGTGTTTCGAGCCGCTGCGTGGTGGTGGTGGACTGGTCATCCGCATTCCGTGTTGGGCGCGGGTGGCGGAGGACTGGCCCACCGCGGTCCGAAAGGACAGGCGAGAGGGTATGCGGGGTAGGGGCGTTTGTCCTCCCGTAGACGGCTGCGGGGCAGGGCTTTTGCTTTGCTTTTGTCCTCCCGTGGCGGCGAGGGAGGAACTGACACCAGATACACATTCGACCCTGTGTGTCTGGTGTTAGTTCCCGACTTCCCTGGGGGACGGTTCGATTGACCGGAGGGAAGCGGGCGGGAAAGGCACACTGGCCATGCTACAGTGTGCCTTGTTGGGGAGGGTTCGCTGTAGGGCGAAGGTGCTGGTGATGGCCTGGATAGCAGTACGATTCCCAGGCCATCGCCGTGAAGGCACAGGTTGGAAGCATCCCAGGGTTTTAGTGGGTAGGCCAATCCCTTCTGGAGCGGAGAGCCCCACATAACCAATGCGTAACCTCTGGCTGTCACCCCCGATGGCCTTAGGTTACGTATTGGTATGCAATTTCATGCATTTCCCTGGGTCAAAAAAAAAAAAAAAAAAAAAAAAAAGGTTAGGTTAGGTTAGGTTAGGTTAGGTTAGGTTAGGTTAGGTTAGGTTAGGTTAGGTTAGGTTAGGTTAGGTTAGGTTAGGTTAGGTTAGGTTAGGTTAGGTTAGGTTAGGTTAGGTTAGGTTAGGTTAGGTTAGGTTAGGTTAGGTTAGGTTAGGTTAGGTTAGGTTAGGTTAGGTTAGGTTAGGTTAGGTTAGGTTAGGTTAGGTTAGGTTAGGTTAGGTTAGGTTAGGTTAGGTTAGGTTAGGTTAGGTTAGGTTAGGTTAGGTTAGGTTAGGTTAGGTTAGGTTAGGTTAGGTTAGGTTAGGTTAGGTTAGGTTAGGTTAGGTTAGGTTAGGTTAGGTTAGGTTAGGTTAGGTTAGGTTAGGTTAGGTTAGGTTAGGTTAGGTTAGGTTAGGTTAGGTTAGGTTAGGTTAGGTTAGGTTAGGTTAGGTTAGGTTAGGTTAGGTTAGGTTAGGTTAGGTTAGGTTAGGTTAGGTTAGGTTAGGTTAGGTTAGGTTAGGTTAGGTTAGGTTAGGTTAGGTTAGGTTAGGTTAGGTTAGGTTAGGTTAGGTTAGGTTAGGTTAGGTTAGGTTAGGTTAGGTTAGGTTAGGTTAGGTTAGGTTAGGTTAGGTTAGGTTAGGTTAGGTTAGGTTAGGTTAGGTTAGGTTAGGTTAGGTTAGGTTAGGTTAGGTTAGGTTAGGTTAGGTTAGGTTAGGTTAGGTTAGGTTAGGTTAGGTTAGGTTAGGTTAGGTTAGGTTCGACAGGCGCTCCCGCTCCGGCGTAGACGGAGGGGGAGGAGGCGAGCGCAATATCTCGCTCGCCTCAACCCCTAGTGGAGTGTGGGTGAGGGGCCCACAAATAGACTCCACCCGTCTGGGGGAGGGATCGTGGCGGTTTCCGATCCTTCCCTCCATTGGCGCGGGAGCCCTGGCGTCGTCAAAGCCAGGGCAGCCGGGGGGCACCCATGGTAGAAATCCTTGGACCCCATAGTGCCCCCAAAACGGCAGTGCGGAGAAACGCCGGTGGGTTTTTAGTGGGTATGCTCCTCCCCCCCTCTGACTAGCAGAGGGTGAGCGAGAGGAGTGAGCCCCACATAACCCCCCCAACCAACATCGGGCCTCCCTAGGCCCCGGGGGGGTATGCGTAATGCATTTTCCCACCGTCAAAAAAAAAAAAAAAAAAAAAAAAAAAAAAAAAAGGTTAGGTTAGGTTAGGTTAGGTTAGGTTAGGTTAGGTTAGGTTAGGTTAGGTTAGGTTAGGTTAGGTTAGGTTAGGTTAGGTTAGGTTAGGTTAGGTTAGGTTAGGTTAGGTTAGGTTAGGTTAGGTTAGGTTAGGTTAGGTTAGGTTAGGTTAGGTTAGGTTAGGTTAGGTTAGGTTAGGTTAGGTTAGGTTAGGTTAGGTTAGGTTAGGTTAGGTTAGGTTAGGTTAGGTTAGGTTAGGTTAGGTTAGGTTAGGTTAGGTTAGGTTAGGTTAGGTTAGGTTAGGTTAGGTTAGGTTAGGTTAGGTTAGGTTAGGTTAGGTTAGGTTAGGTTAGGTTAGGTTAGGTTAGGTTAGGTTAGGTTAGGTTAGGTTAGGTTAGGTTAGGTTAGGTTAGGTTAGGTTAGGTTAGGTTAGGTTAGGTTAGGTTTTTTTTTTTTTTTTTTTTGCGTGGGAGGGGGAAATCCTCATTGGATACTGCCAGGCCCGTACCTGGCAGCATGCCCGACTCGCTCGGGAATAGACTCCAGCGTCACGATGTCTCGAGTCTATTCCCAAACGCCTACGGACTAAAACCCCCCCCGCGTCTTGTGGAGTGTGCGTGGGAAACACGCGGCGCTATTGGATACGCGTTGTGTTCCCCGCGTGGTGTTGATAGCGTGCAAGTTGAGTGTTTCTGGGAGTGTTTGTGGTTGTAAAGATAAAAAGAGCGACTGTTAGGCCGTGTGGCCGCCCAGCCGCCCGCCCGCTTGAGGCAGACGAGCGACTGGGCGATCACACGTTGCTCTGCAAGAGGTTGGAGAAAATAGTGTGTTATGTGGTGTGTTGTGTGTGCATATGGAGGGATAATTTATGGAGAGAAATAGGAGAGAGGAAAGAAGGTAGAGAAGAAGGGAAAATTCAGAGATAAGATAGAGATAGAGACTGGAGTATAAGATTTGATTGGGAATCAGATCGAGAGCGAACAAGATGTTAAGCTGTGGAGGACTGTGCTAGTGTCCGTAGTCGACTCTCGACCTGATCCTTTCAGTCATGGCGATCATCCGAGGGCAGAAGGCTGATGTTGCGGAGTGCTTGAGGTTGGGTGTTTTGGTATTAGTTTTTTGGGCGAATTCCACACAGTTGTGGCAGGTAGATTTGGCGGGATCTTCACGATCCGGACAGTTTTTAAATTCGTGGTCCTTCCCAGCGCAGTGAGAGCACACGGTGGTGTTGTTGGTACACCGGTTTCTGGTGTGCCCGTACTGCAGGCATTTATAGCACTGCAGCACAGGTATGTGCTCCACTGCGTGGACCCTCTGGTGGTCGACATTAACTTTTACGGTGGACATGATCGCATGGTAGGTGTTGGGGGACGTCAGAAGAACGGCATTGTATAACTTATTATTTTTGTTGTTGCGCTTAAACTGTAGAGTTAAGTCTTCTGGTTTTTGGACTGATTGGTTGATGGCAGGATTTTGCTGGAGGATGATAGGAATGAGTTCTTCTTCCGGGGTGTCATTGGACACTCCCTTCAGCATGACCATAGGGCGGTAGGACTTAGAAGTCTCGGCTGAGACATCCGCGTTTATGTCATTGGTCCGCGTCAGAGCAATGTCTCTCTGCTCCCCGGTGTCGAATTCCACCCGCACCTTTCCATTTGACACAAATTTGGTGTTCGCGGGGGCGAAGTCGGTGTCCCTGAAGGAGACCGCCTTCCTCCAGGATTTTAAGGTGTCGGAGCTATTTTTGGTTTCGGTTTTGGGGGATAAGATGATGGCTGGTTTGGCGGTTATTTGTTTTGAGCGTTGGTTGGCGGGAGTAGGCGGCCTGCGTCCAGAGACAGCCGTCTTGGACGCGACTGCAGCGTAGGAGATGCGGCCGGGTTCTGGGTGTGAAGCCGGACCCGGTGCGTAGCTTGACTTTATCTGCTGGAGCTCCTCTCTGATCGTGCTCCTTATGGCCTCTAGGGTGTCTAGCGGGGCCGCTGGTGGCAGAGAGGAGTAGTCCATTGGTTCGGTTTGGGCTATTATGGATGTGGTGGTGGTAGATTCGGTGGTTGGAGCGAAGTCCGTCTGAGTTTCTGCTGATTTGCAGTCGGTGGCAGCCGTGGAGCCTCTGTTGGTAGAGGCCCAAAGGAGTTTAAGCCTCTCGAGATAAGTCTCGGTCTCCTTCACGACTAGGTTCGCGAACATCTTGATGTTGTTTTTGTCTTCGCGGGTCACCGAGTGATGCACCGTGAACTGATGGTGAATGTAGGAGACGTGATTCAAGATTTTGTGATAAAATAGCTGGAAATCAGGCTGGTCTTGACTGTATTTGGTATACATATCCTTAGAGTCCCACTCCTCGGCGAGGGACCAGTGTTTTGGGCGCTTTTGGGGTGGCGGGGGTTTAGTAGTTGGGGCAGCTTTTTTTGTTGTTGAGGTTGAAGGAGCTGATATTTTGTCTGGAGCGGGATCTTTTACGGGAGGTGGTTTTTTCGATGGAGGGGGGGTTTTTGGAGGTGAATAGTAAGTCTCCTCTTCATCGCCTGAGCTCAGGTCCAAGTATTCGGAGAACGGGAAGTCATCCATGATGACGATGTGTGAAAAGAAATTAGATTTTTAAATTTAGAAAGAACGGATGAATTGCAAGGGAAAGTGGGTATAGGGGGGGGAGGGCAATCAGAAAAACTATCAACTGCGAGATATGAGACACGTTGCAAATAAGGGGTACGGAAGATAGCGAGTGTGAAGAAAAAGTGGCGTATGAAAATGAAAATTTTTCCTATGGAAGCCGGTGGGAAGAGTATATAGAAAGATAAAATAAAAGGTGGTTATGGGTTTAATCAAAGAAGAGAATTTTTTTGGTTAGGTTAGGTTAGGTTAGGTTAGGTTAGGTTAGGTTAGGTTAGGTTAGGTTAGGTTAGGTTAGGTTAGGTTAGGTTAGGTTAGGTTAGGTTAGGTTAGGTTAGGTTAGGTTAGGTTAGGTTAGGTTTTTTTTTTTTTTTTTTTGCGTGGAGGGAGGAGATCCTCATTGGATACCACCAGGCCGGTCCTGGTGCGCATGCCCGACTCGCTCGCGGATAGACTCCAGCGTCACATTGTCTCGAGTCTATCCACAAACGCCTACGGACTAAAACCTCCCCCCATTTGTGTGTAGTGTGAATCGTTGGACAATCGGTGCTAACGGTCTACACGTCATGCCCAACATTGTGTTTTTTGAAGAGAGTTAGATGTATGGTCGTGATAATGTTGTGCGGTTTTTGTAAGTTATGTGTTTTATGTTGATTGGTATAGCTGCTTGTGTATTCGATGTGGTTACCGGCATATATGGGACGAGTAGTTAAATTGTATATTCGGGAGGTAAATTATACAATATAATAGGTAAATATATATAGGAAGGAGTGAAAAAATATAACATTGCCCCATGTCCGCGCGCGGAGCAGCCATGCCTCTCAGATTGACTTGGCTGCTCCGCGCCCGGACGAGCAAATATATATAGATTCTATATATATAGTTGGCATAATAAAAGACCTAAGGAAAGGAATTAGAAATAAATAGGATATCAATATTGAACCATCCGCACGAGAGGCAACCGCCCCAACAGAGAAGCGGCTGCTCCGCGCCCGGACAGTAAACATTAGTATATATATATATTACACAAGTGATCAGCAGAATATAAAATAGAAGATCACACAAAAATAACATGTCATTAGGAGAGCAGATTATGTTTCACACAAAATTGCTTTAAAATTTTTGCATTTTACAATAGAATACAATTGAGATTAAGTGTTACATTTTTAGAAGAAGACTTACAATGATTAAAATAAGAGTTTATGTTTACAGTTACTAGAATTTAATACGGAATATAATAGTATATTGACAATATAACGTGACAGCAGTGATATTTAGTACAAAGAATTGTATTTGTGAGAATCGAACAAAAAGAGAGAAGGTACGTAGTTTAGAAGAGACTCGTGTGTACAATAAAGTTTACTATTTTCTTAGTGGGGGTAATCAATTTTTTGTTGTAGATTTAATTTAGCAGAGACAATTCTGGGGCAATTAGGATTAATGGCAGTGTGGTCAGTTTGCAGTTTTTTGTTTGATGTAGATTTAGAGTTATGAGATAGACAGTTGTAACATTGCGGTGTTTTGTTTGTTTTGTTAGGACACTGTTTATAATTATGTGTGGTTTCGGCGCAGTGTGAACACGGCGTTAGTGATGATTGACAGTGGACCCTCGTGTGACCGTATTGCAGACAATTGAGGCATTGTTTAAATGGCGAGCGCTCGCTCACATGTACTCGCTGGAGGTCTATATTTAATCTGCCTAGTTCCATAATGGCCAGCCAAACAGTGGGCGAACACTTGAGTACTGCATTATACAGTTTCTCATTTCGATTTTTTGTCACAAAGCAAAGCTGAAGATTTTCGTTTGTGTTATTTAGGATTTCTTTAAGAATGTTATTCTGCATTGTAATAATTTGGGTGATTTTTTCAGATGGGGTAGACTGATGTATGCCCTTTAACACAACCATCGGCGAGAGTCTTCTAGCTGGCTCGGCTGGTTAGGTTAGGTTAGGTTAGGTTAGGTTAGGTTAGGTTAGGTTAGGTTAGGTTAGGTTAGGTTAGGTTAGGTTAGGTTAGGTTAGGTTAGGTTAGGTTAGGTTAGGTTAGGTTAGGTTAGGTTAGGTTAGGTTAGGTTAGGTTAGGTTAGGTTAGGTTAGGTTAGGTTAGGTTAGGTTAGGTTAGGTTAGGTTAGGTTAGGTTAGGTTAGGTTAGGTTAGGTTAGGTTAGGTTAGGTTAGGTTAGGTTAGGTTAGGTTAGGTTAGGTTAGGTTAGGTTAGGTTAGGTTAGGTTAGGTTAGGTTAGGTTAGGTTAGGTTAGGTTAGGTTAGGTTAGGTTAGGTTAGGTTAGGTTAGGTTAGGTTAGGTTAGGTTAGGTTAGGTTAGGTTAGGTTAGGTTAGGTTAGGTTAGGTTAGGTTAGGTTAGGTTAGGTTAGGTTAGGTTAGGTTAGGTTAGGTTAGGTTAGGTTAGGTTAGGTTAGGTTAGGTTAGGTTAGGTTAGGTTAGGTTAGGTTAGGTTAGGTTAGGTTAGGTTAGGTTAGGTTAGGTTAGGTTAGGTTAGGTTAGGTTAGGTTAGGTTAGGTTAGGTTAGGTTAGGTTAGGTTAGGTTAGGTTAGGTTAGGTTAGGTTAGGTTAGGTTAGGTTAGGTTAGGTTAGGTTAGGTTAGGTTAGGTTAGGTTAGGTTAGGTTAGGTTAGGTTAGGTTAGGTTAGGTTAGGTTAGGTTAGGTTAGGTTAGGTTAGGTTAGGTTAGGTTAGGTTAGGTTAGGTTAGGTTAGGTTAGGTTAGGTTAGGTTAGGTTAGGTTAGGTTAGGTTAGGTTAGGTTAGGTTAGGTTAGGTTAGGTTAGGTTAGGTTAGGTTAGGTTAGGTTAGGTTAGGTTAGGTTAGGTTAGGTTAGGTTAGGTTAGGTTAGGTTAGGTTAGGTTAGGTTAGGTTAGGTTAGGTTAGGTTAGGTTAGGTTAGGTTAGGTTAGGTTAGGTTAGGTTAGGTTAGGTTAGGTTAGGTTAGGTTAGGTTAGGTTAGGTTAGGTTAGGTTAGGTTAGGTTAGGTTAGGTTAGGTTAGGTTAGGTTAGGTTAGGTTAGGTTAGGTTAGGTTAGGTTAGGTTAGGTTAGGTTAGGTTAGGTTAGGTTAGGTTAGGTTAGGTTAGGTTAGGTTAGGTTAGGTTAGGTTAGGTTAGGTTAGGTTAGGTTAGGTTAGGTTAGGTTAGGTTAGGTTAGGTTAGGTTAGGTTAGGTTAGGTTAGGTTAGGTTAGGTTAGGTTAGGTTAGGTTAGGTTAGGTTAGGTTAGGTTAGGTTAGGTTAGGTTAGGTTAGGTTAGGTTAGGTTAGGTTAGGTTAGGTTAGGTTAGGTTAGGTTAGGTTAGGTTAGGTTAGGTTAGGTTAGGTTAGGTTAGGTTAGGTTAGGTTAGGTTAGGTTAGGTTAGGTTAGGTTAGGTTAGGTTAGGTTAGGTTAGGTTAGGTTAGGTTAGGTTAGGTTAGGTTAGGTTAGGTTAGGTTAGGTTAGGTTAGGTTAGGTTAGGTTAGGTTAGGTTAGGTTAGGTTAGGTTAGGTTAGGTTAGGTTAGGTTAGGTTAGGTTAGGTTAGGTTAGGTTAGGTTAGGTTAGGTTAGGTTAGGTTAGGTTAGGTTAGGTTAGGTTAGGTTAGGTTAGGTTAGGTTAGGTTAGGTTAGGTTAGGTTAGGTTAGGTTAGGTTAGGTTAGGTTAGGTTAGGTTAGGTTAGGTTAGGTTAGGTTAGGTTAGGTTAGGTTAGGTTAGGTTAGGTTAGGTTAGGTTAGGTTAGGTTAGGTTAGGTTAGGTTAGGTTAGGTTAGGTTAGGTTAGGTTAGGTTAGGTTAGGTTAGGTTAGGTTAGGTTAGGTTAGGTTAGGTTAGGTTAGGTTAGGTTAGGTTAGGTTAGGTTAGGTTAGGTTAGGTTAGGTTAGGTTAGGTTAGGTTAGGTTAGGTTAGGTTAGGTTAGGTTAGGTTAGGTTAGGTTAGGTTAGGTTAGGTTAGGTTAGGTTAGGTTAGGTTAGGTTAGGTTAGGTTAGGTTAGGTTAGGTTAGGTTAGGTTAGGTTAGGTTAGGTTAGGTTAGGTTAGGTTAGGTTAGGTTAGGTTAGGTTAGGTTAGGTTAGGTTAGGTTAGGTTAGGTTAGGTTAGGTTAGGTTAGGTTAGGTTAGGTTAGGTTAGGTTAGGTTAGGTTAGGTTAGGTTAGGTTAGGTTAGGTTAGGTTAGGTTAGGTTAGGTTAGGTTAGGTTAGGTTAGGTTAGGTTAGGTTAGGTTAGGTTAGGTTAGGTTAGGTTAGGTTAGGTTAGGTTAGGTTAGGTTAGGTTAGGTTAGGTTAGGTTAGGTTAGGTTAGGTTAGGTTAGGTTAGGTTAGGTTAGGTTAGGTTAGGTTAGGTTAGGTTAGGTTAGGTTAGGTTAGGTTAGGTTAGGTTAGGTTAGGTTAGGTTAGGTTAGGTTAGGTTAGGTTAGGTTAGGTTAGGTTAGGTTAGGTTAGGTTAGGTTAGGTTAGGTTAGGTTAGGTTAGGTTAGGTTAGGTTAGGTTAGGTTAGGTTAGGTTAGGTTAGGTTAGGTTAGGTTAGGTTAGGTTAGGTTAGGTTAGGTTAGGTTAGGTTAGGTTAGGTTAGGTTAGGTTAGGTTAGGTTAGGTTAGGTTAGGTTAGGTTAGGTTAGGTTAGGTTAGGTTAGGTTAGGTTAGGTTAGGTTAGGTTAGGTTAGGTTAGGTTAGGTTAGGTTAGGTTAGGTTAGGTTAGGTTAGGTTAGGTTAGGTTAGGTTAGGTTAGGTTAGGTTAGGTTAGGTTAGGTTAGGTTAGGTTAGGTTAGGTTAGGTTAGGTTAGGTTAGGTTAGGTTAGGTTAGGTTAGGTTAGGTTAGGTTAGGTTAGGTTAGGTTAGGTTAGGTTAGGTTAGGTTAGGTTAGGTTAGGTTAGGTTAGGTTAGGTTAGGTTAGGTTAGGTTAGGTTAGGTTAGGTTAGGTTAGGTTAGGTTAGGTTAGGTTAGGTTAGGTTAGGTTAGGTTAGGTTAGGTTAGGTTAGGTTAGGTTAGGTTAGGTTAGGTTAGGTTAGGTTAGGTTAGGTTAGGTTAGGTTAGGTTAGGTTAGGTTAGGTTAGGTTAGGTTAGGTTAGGTTAGGTTAGGTTAGGTTAGGTTAGGTTAGGTTAGGTTAGGTTAGGTTAGGTTAGGTTAGGTTAGGTTAGGTTAGGTTAGGTTAGGTTAGGTTAGGTTAGGTTAGGTTAGGTTAGGTTAGGTTAGGTTAGGTTAGGTTAGGTTAGGTTAGGTTAGGTTAGGTTAGGTTAGGTTAGGTTAGGTTAGGTTAGGTTAGGTTAGGTTAGGTTAGGTTAGGTTAGGTTAGGTTAGGTTAGGTTAGGTTAGGTTAGGTTAGGTTAGGTTAGGTTAGGTTAGGTTAGGTTAGGTTAGGTTAGGTTAGGTTAGGTTAGGTTAGGTTAGGTTAGGTTAGGTTAGGTTAGGTTAGGTTAGGTTAGGTTAGGTTAGGTTAGGTTAGGTTAGGTTAGGTTAGGTTAGGTTAGGTTAGGTTAGGTTAGGTTAGGTTAGGTTAGGTTAGGTTAGGTTAGGTTAGGTTAGGTTAGGTTAGGTTAGGTTAGGTTAGGTTAGGTTAGGTTAGGTTAGGTTAGGTTAGGTTAGGTTAGGTTAGGTTAGGTTAGGTTAGGTTAGGTTAGGTTAGGTTAGGTTAGGTTAGGTTAGGTTAGGTTAGGTTAGGTTAGGTTAGGTTAGGTTAGGTTAGGTTAGGTTAGGTTAGGTTAGGTTAGGTTAGGTTAGGTTAGGTTAGGTTAGGTTAGGTTAGGTTAGGTTAGGTTAGGTTAGGTTAGGTTAGGTTAGGTTAGGTTAGGTTAGGTTAGGTTAGGTTAGGTTAGGTTAGGTTAGGTTAGGTTAGGTTAGGTTAGGTTAGGTTAGGTTAGGTTAGGTTAGGTTAGGTTAGGTTAGGTTAGGTTAGGTTAGGTTAGGTTAGGTTAGGTTAGGTTAGGTTAGGTTAGGTTAGGTTAGGTTAGGTTAGGTTAGGTTAGGTTAGGTTAGGTTAGGTTAGGTTAGGTTAGGTTAGGTTAGGTTAGGTTAGGTTAGGTTAGGTTAGGTTAGGTTAGGTTAGGTTAGGTTAGGTTAGGTTAGGTTAGGTTAGGTTAGGTTAGGTTAGGTTAGGTTAGGTTAGGTTAGGTTAGGTTAGGTTAGGTTAGGTTAGGTTAGGTTAGGTTAGGTTAGGTTAGGTTAGGTTAGGTTAGGTTAGGTTAGGTTAGGTTAGGTTAGGTTAGGTTAGGTTAGGTTAGGTTAGGTTAGGTTAGGTTAGGTTAGGTTAGGTTAGGTTAGGTTAGGTTAGGTTAGGTTAGGTTAGGTTAGGTTAGGTTAGGTTAGGTTAGGTTAGGTTAGGTTAGGTTAGGTTAGGTTAGGTTAGGTTAGGTTAGGTTAGGTTAGGTTAGGTTAGGTTAGGTTAGGTTAGGTTAGGTTAGGTTAGGTTAGGTTAGGTTAGGTTAGGTTAGGTTAGGTTAGGTTAGGTTAGGTTAGGTTAGGTTAGGTTAGGTTAGGTTAGGTTAGGTTAGGTTAGGTTAGGTTAGGTTAGGTTAGGTTAGGTTAGGTTAGGTTAGGTTAGGTTAGGTTAGGTTAGGTTAGGTTAGGTTAGGTTAGGTTAGGTTAGGTTAGGTTAGGTTAGGTTAGGTTAGGTTAGGTTAGGTTAGGTTAGGTTAGGTTAGGTTAGGTTAGGTTAGGTTAGGTTAGGTTAGGTTAGGTTAGGTTAGGTTAGGTTAGGTTAGGTTAGGTTAGGTTAGGTTAGGTTAGGTTAGGTTAGGTTAGGTTAGGTTAGGTTAGGTTAGGTTAGGTTAGGTTAGGTTAGGTTAGGTTAGGTTAGGTTAGGTTAGGTTAGGTTAGGTTAGGTTAGGTTAGGTTAGGTTAGGTTAGGTTAGGTTAGGTTAGGTTAGGTTAGGTTAGGTTAGGTTAGGTTAGGTTAGGTTAGGTTAGGTTAGGTTAGGTTAGGTTAGGTTAGGTTAGGTTAGGTTAGGTTAGGTTAGGTTAGGTTAGGTTAGGTTAGGTTAGGTTAGGTTAGGTTAGGTTAGGTTAGGTTAGGTTAGGTTAGGTTAGGTTAGGTTAGGTTAGGTTAGGTTAGGTTAGGTTAGGTTAGGTTAGGTTAGGTTAGGTTAGGTTAGGTTAGGTTAGGTTAGGTTAGGTTAGGTTAGGTTAGGTTAGGTTAGGTTAGGTTAGGTTAGGTTAGGTTAGGTTAGGTTAGGTTAGGTTAGGTTAGGTTAGGTTAGGTTAGGTTAGGTTAGGTTAGGTTAGGTTAGGTTAGGTTAGGTTAGGTTAGGTTAGGTTAGGTTAGGTTAGGTTAGGTTAGGTTAGGTTAGGTTAGGTTAGGTTAGGTTAGGTTAGGTTAGGTTAGGTTAGGTTAGGTTAGGTTAGGTTAGGTTAGGTTAGGTTAGGTTAGGTTAGGTTAGGTTAGGTTAGGTTAGGTTAGGTTAGGTTAGGTTAGGTTAGGTTAGGTTAGGTTAGGTTAGGTTAGGTTAGGTTAGGTTAGGTTAGGTTAGGTTAGGTTAGGTTAGGTTAGGTTAGGTTAGGTTAGGTTAGGTTAGGTTAGGTTAGGTTAGGTTAGGTTAGGTTAGGTTAGGTTAGGTTAGGTTAGGTTAGGTTAGGTTAGGTTAGGTTAGGTTAGGTTAGGTTAGGTTAGGTTAGGTTAGGTTAGGTTAGGTTAGGTTAGGTTAGGTTAGGTTAGGTTAGGTTAGGTTAGGTTAGGTTAGGTTAGGTTAGGTTAGGTTAGGTTAGGTTAGGTTAGGTTAGGTTAGGTTAGGTTAGGTTAGGTTAGGTTAGGTTAGGTTAGGTTAGGTTAGGTTAGGTTAGGTTAGGTTAGGTTAGGTTAGGTTAGGTTAGGTTAGGTTAGGTTAGGTTAGGTTAGGTTAGGTTAGGTTAGGTTAGGTTAGGTTAGGTTAGGTTAGGTTAGGTTAGGTTAGGTTAGGTTAGGTTAGGTTAGGTTAGGTTAGGTTAGGTTAGGTTAGGTTAGGTTAGGTTAGGTTAGGTTAGGTTAGGTTAGGTTAGGTTAGGTTAGGTTAGGTTAGGTTAGGTTAGGTTAGGTTAGGTTAGGTTAGGTTAGGTTAGGTTAGGTTAGGTTAGGTTAGGTTAGGTTAGGTTAGGTTAGGTTAGGTTAGGTTAGGTTAGGTTAGGTTAGGTTAGGTTAGGTTAGGTTAGGTTAGGTTAGGTTAGGTTAGGTTAGGTTAGGTTAGGTTAGGTTAGGTTAGGTTAGGTTAGGTTAGGTTAGGTTAGGTTAGGTTAGGTTAGGTTAGGTTAGGTTAGGTTAGGTTAGGTTAGGTTAGGTTAGGTTAGGTTAGGTTAGGTTAGGTTAGGTTAGGTTAGGTTAGGTTAGGTTAGGTTAGGTTAGGTTAGGTTAGGTTAGGTTAGGTTAGGTTAGGTTAGGTTAGGTTAGGTTAGGTTAGGTTAGGTTAGGTTAGGTTAGGTTAGGTTAGGTTAGGTTAGGTTAGGTTAGGTTAGGTTAGGTTAGGTTAGGTTAGGTTAGGTTAGGTTAGGTTAGGTTAGGTTAGGTTAGGTTAGGTTAGGTTAGGTTAGGTTAGGTTAGGTTAGGTTAGGTTAGGTTAGGTTAGGTTAGGTTAGGTTAGGTTAGGTTGGTTGGTTAGGTTAGGTTAGGTTAGGTTAGGTTAGGTTAGGTTAGGTTAGGTTAGGTTAGGTTAGGTTAGGTTAGGTTAGGTTAGGTTAGGTTAGGTTAGGTTAGGTTAGGTTAGGTTAGGTTAGGTTAGGTTAGGTTAGGTTAGGTTAGGTTAGGTTAGGTTAGGTTAGGTTAGGTTAGGTTAGGTTAGGTTAGGTTAGGTTAGGTTAGGTTAGGTTAGGTTAGGTTAGGTTAGGTTAGGTTAGGTTAGGTTAGGTTAGGTTAGGTTAGGTTAGGTTAGGTTAGGTTAGGTTAGGTTAGGTTAGGTTAGGTTAGGTTAGGTTAGGTTAGGTTAGGTTAGGTTAGGTTAGGTTAGGTTAGGTTAGGTTAGGTTAGGTTAGGTTAGGTTAGGTTAGGTTAGGTTAGGTTAGGTTAGGTTAGGTTAGGTTAGGTTAGGTTAGGTTAGGTTAGGTTAGGTTAGGTTAGGTTAGGTTAGGTTAGGTTAGGTTAGGTTAGGTTAGGTTAGGTTAGGTTAGGTTAGGTTAGGTTAGGTTAGGTTAGGTTAGGTTAGGTTAGGTTAGGTTAGGTTAGGTTAGGTTAGGTTAGGTTAGGTTAGGTTAGGTTAGGTTAGGTTAGGTTAGGTTAGGTTAGGTTAGGTTAGGTTAGGTTAGGTTAGGTTAGGTTAGGTTAGGTTAGGTTAGGTTAGGTTAGGTTAGGTTAGGTTAGGTTAGGTTAGGTTAGGTTAGGTTAGGTTAGGTTAGGTTAGGTTAGGTTAGGTTAGGTTAGGTTAGGTTAGGTTAGGTTAGGTTAGGTTAGGTTAGGTTAGGTTAGGTTAGGTTAGGTTAGGTTAGGTTAGGTTAGGTTAGGTTAGGTTAGGTTAGGTTAGGTTAGGTTAGGTTAGGTTAGGTTAGGTTAGGTTAGGTTAGGTTAGGTTAGGTTAGGTTAGGTTAGGTTAGGTTAGGTTAGGTTAGGTTAGGTTAGGTTAGGTTAGGTTAGGTTAGGTTAGGTTAGGTTAGGTTAGGTTAGGTTAGGTTAGGTTAGGTTAGGTTAGGTTAGGTTAGGTTAGGTTAGGTTAGGTTAGGTTAGGTTAGGTTAGGTTAGGTTAGGTTAGGTTAGGTTAGGTTAGGTTAGGTTAGGTTAGGTTAGGTTAGGTTAGGTTAGGTTAGGTTAGGTTAGGTTAGGTTAGGTTAGGTTAGGTTAGGTTAGGTTAGGTTAGGTTAGGTTAGGTTAGGTTAGGTTAGGTTAGGTTAGGTTAGGTTAGGTTAGGTTAGGTTAGGTTAGGTTAGGTTAGGTTAGGTTAGGTTAGGTTAGGTTAGGTTAGGTTAGGTTAGGTTAGGTTAGGTTAGGTTAGGTTAGGTTAGGTTAGGTTAGGTTAGGTTAGGTTAGGTTAGGTTAGGTTAGGTTAGGTTAGGTTAGGTTAGGTTAGGTTAGGTTAGGTTAGGTTAGGTTAGGTTAGGTTAGGTTAGGTTAGGTTAGGTTAGGTTAGGTTAGGTTAGGTTAGGTTAGGTTAGGTTAGGTTAGGTTAGGTTAGGTTAGGTTAGGTTAGGTTAGGTTAGGTTAGGTTAGGTTAGGTTAGGTTAGGTTAGGTTAGGTTAGGTTAGGTTAGGTTAGGTTAGGTTAGGTTAGGTTAGGTTAGGTTAGGTTAGGTTAGGTTAGGTTAGGTTAGGTTAGGTTAGGTTAGGTTAGGTTAGGTTAGGTTAGGTTAGGTTAGGTTAGGTTAGGTTAGGTTAGGTTAGGTTAGGTTAGGTTAGGTTAGGTTAGGTTAGGTTAGGTTAGGTTAGGTTAGGTTAGGTTAGGTTAGGTTAGGTTAGGTTAGGTTAGGTTAGGTTAGGTTAGGTTAGGTTAGGTTAGGTTAGGTTAGGTTAGGTTAGGTTAGGTTAGGTTAGGTTAGGTTAGGTTAGGTTAGGTTAGGTTAGGTTAGGTTAGGTTAGGTTAGGTTAGGTTAGGTTAGGTTAGGTTAGGTTAGGTTAGGTTAGGTTAGGTTAGGTTAGGTTAGGTTAGGTTAGGTTAGGTTAGGTTAGGTTAGGTTAGGTTAGGTTAGGTTAGGTTAGGTTAGGTTAGGTTAGGTTAGGTTAGGTTAGGTTAGGTTAGGTTAGGTTAGGTTAGGTTAGGTTAGGTTAGGTTAGGTTAGGTTAGGTTAGGTTAGGTTAGGTTAGGTTAGGTTAGGTTAGGTTAGGTTAGGTTAGGTTAGGTTAGGTTAGGTTAGGTTAGGTTAGGTTAGGTTAGGTTAGGTTAGGTTAGGTTAGGTTAGGTTAGGTTAGGTTAGGTTAGGTTAGGTTAGGTTAGGTTAGGTTAGGTTAGGTTAGGTTAGGTTAGGTTAGGTTAGGTTAGGTTAGGTTAGGTTAGGTTAGGTTAGGTTAGGTTAGGTTAGGTTAGGTTAGGTTAGGTTAGGTTAGGTTAGGTTAGGTTAGGTTAGGTTAGGTTAGGTTAGGTTAGGTTAGGTTAGGTTAGGTTAGGTTAGGTTAGGTTAGGTTAGGTTAGGTTAGGTTAGGTTAGGTTAGGTTAGGTTAGGTTAGGTTAGGTTAGGTTAGGTTAGGTTAGGTTAGGTTAGGTTAGGTTAGGTTAGGTTAGGTTAGGTTAGGTTAGGTTAGGTTAGGTTAGGTTAGGTTAGGTTAGGTTAGGTTAGGTTAGGTTAGGTTAGGTTAGGTTAGGTTAGGTTAGGTTAGGTTAGGTTAGGTTAGGTTAGGTTAGGTTAGGTTAGGTTAGGTTAGGTTAGGTTAGGTTAGGTTAGGTTAGGTTAGGTTAGGTTAGGTTAGGTTAGGTTAGGTTAGGTTAGGTTAGGTTAGGTTAGGTTAGGTTAGGTTAGGTTAGGTTAGGTTAGGTTAGGTTAGGTTAGGTTAGGTTAGGTTAGGTTAGGTTAGGTTAGGTTAGGTTAGGTTAGGTTAGGTTAGGTTAGGTTAGGTTAGGTTAGGTTAGGTTAGGTTAGGTTAGGTTAGGTTAGGTTAGGTTAGGTTAGGTTAGGTTAGGTTAGGTTAGGTTAGGTTAGGTTAGGTTAGGTTAGGTTAGGTTAGGTTAGGTTAGGTTAGGTTAGGTTAGGTTAGGTTAGGTTAGGTTAGGTTAGGTTAGGTTAGGTTAGGTTAGGTTAGGTTAGGTTAGGTTAGGTTAGGTTAGGTTAGGTTAGGTTAGGTTAGGTTAGGTTAGGTAGGTTAGGTTAGGTTAGGTTAGGTTAGGTTAGGTTAGGTTAGGTTAGGTTAGGTTAGGTTAGGTTAGGTTAGGTTAGG